>MUAA02000014.1:0-2853307 GCA_014180765.2 Marchantia paleacea
TTGGAAAGCTCAAATAGGATTGATGGATTCACCATCTCCGCCGGTGATTCTCGAAGAATGCATGCAGAATCGAGGGATGCTCCATTAATGGAGTAACACGTTGTAGCATAGGACAATTCTTTGCTCCGAGAACGCCTGAACGTCAGGCTGTAGAAGAACCCTCTAGAACTTTGTGTGAGTTCACAATCTCTTCTTCTTCTCCTCAACACTCCATATTACAACTGGTAAAACTTCAGCGAAAGAAGATTATGATATCTGATGATTCGACCCATAACTCTCGTTTAAACTTCACAGAAAATTGCTCCACAACCCTTTCAATCACTTAGAAAAGTTTAAGATGTTTTTCTCCTCTAGATCTCTCCGAAGAATTGTTGATTTCCACACTGTATCACAAAGCGATATGCAGATCCTTGAGTACAAAACCCATCACACATCCCAATCCTTGACTCCAATTGCTCTCAAATTTCATGAGAAGGTCACTAATTATCCAAAATTCAAATCTAGAAAGTTTTATTGACAGAACTTTCTGATATCAAAAGATATGATTGATGTACTAACTTTGTGATAGTCAGTGCAATCCTGCAATTCTGACTATATACACAAACTTCAACCTATCACTCCGTACTCAAAACTCGTCCAATTGAGTCAAAAATTCAATCAAAACACAAGCCCGAGTTATAAACTGTATCTAAGTCAACTCAGATCTCCCAAAACCCTCGTAATATTCTCAGAAACACTCCAAATACACTAAAAGGTCTAAATTTCTCTCTCTAACTTTGAATCACTGTTTCAGAGTGACAAATCCTTCAAATCCATCCATTCTTGAGCCCACATTGTAACTCGTCCCCTCAGATTTCCAACTCTATACTCAGATCTTTGAATGTCCCCCTAGAAGGTCTCCAAAATCCCTAAAAATCTCGAAAAGTTGCTCTAGTGCCCTCATTGGTCAAAACTCCTATACCAATGGGAATGGAGAATGCTATTTTGATCTCTAGTGTGGCCAAATTAGCTCCATTGTAACTTAGAACTTTACAACTATCCTAAACACACTACTTAGACATCCTATACACATTATGAGTTGTCACTAATAAGAGTTAAAATGACAACTTGAAATCGGCTAAGTATACCCAAAAGCGATCACGATGAAGACACCGGATTTTTATCACAAATGGACTCGACAATGGTACATCTGGAGGATCATGTTGTCCTCTATCCATGTCCTACGTCGACTCCACTTCAATCAGATAAGCTCCTTAGTCAGCAAGGTGATGTGTCTAGAACTCCCTAGCTCTTTACAGCCTTACAATACCATCTGTTATCCTAACCTAAAGTATCATCGTCATGACAACAGCTCTAAAGATGACACACGTCATCATCTTCTCATAGTAGCCGTGTCAAAATACGACAACGTGCAAAGAATTCGAAGCAGAGCAGCGGTATCTCTTGTGGTTTAGGGATTTTTACCCAAGGTAAATTTCCATTTTTCTCATATGAGTGGGAAAAAGTCAAGTTTGGAGGTTCCATTTGAGGACCAAAAGACACAAGGAACGAGTTCAAGGGCTAGACGGAACGAGATGGCATTCATGAAAACAGGATGAGCCGGATTTGACATTGTCAAATATGATGGACGTGTTGACTATCTTCTGTGGAAGAAGAAATTCGAGGGCAAATTGAAGGATTCCGGTTTGGGCAAGATATTGATGCATAAACCCTCTACATTCAATGATGAAGATTTGAAGTACCTTTAGGAGCAAGTAGTAAGTATTGTTATACTCCATTTACAATCTTCACTTCTGAAGCAAGTTGATGAGTATGACAATTGTATTTTGTTGTTTGAAGTTTTTCAGCGACGGTTTCATCGCAAAGAGTTGTCAAACATGATGTACAGCTTTTTGAAGCTGATAAGCTTCAAGATGAAAGATTCACGTACAAAGATACAAGATCACATTGATGCCTTTGGTGATTTGATCATTGATCTTCAAAATCTTGAAGAGGAGATAAGTGATGAGAGGAAGGACCTCCATTTGTTAAGTTCATTATCTGCTTCGTATCAGTCATTATCATGAGTGTTGTTCCATCGTGATAGATAAAAAATCACTTACAATGAGATGGTAAGTGCTTTATTGACAGATAACCTACAACAGAAGATGATGATACGTTTTACACCATCCTCTTCATATAGTACAACATTGAATGTGACTCGTGGACAATCAAAATCATGAAATGACAAGGATGGGAAGAAGTTTGGATCTAGAAGTAGATCCAATTCTAGGGGTAAATCCCAAGATAGGAAGACGGTGATCTGTTGGAAATGTGGCAAGAGTGATCACTTTAAGAAAGACTGTCGTGTGAAGACAAAGACTAATGATCCTTCTTTGGCCAATGTGGCTCAAGATTTTGATGAGGAGGATGACTTGCTTGAAGATGGACTATGAAGCCAAAGGTATGCCCTATGTAACTCAGCAAAGGGCGTTGGTGATGTATGGATTCTGGATAGTGCTTATTCTTATCACATTTGTTACATTAGAGATTTTTTTCATTCTTTCTCAATATCAAACGGTTTAGTTCTTATGGGAAATGATCAACCCTGTAGGATTGAAGGTGTTGGATCTGTCAAGATTAACATGTTTGATGGAGTCAAACGTACGTTGACTCATGTCAGATTTACACCATACATGACGATGAATCTTATCTCTCTTGGAATGTTAGATTCAAAAGGCCTTGAGTGGAGTTCTAAACAAGGAGTACTTGTGGTGAGAGTATGTGATAAGATTATCTTAAGAGGGCACAAGCATAGAAATCTGTATGTGCTAGAGGGCAATACCATTTGTGGTGAAGTCAATCTTACCATATCTCGGCCTGAGATGGCTCATGTTTGGCATTGTAGAATGGGATACATGAGTAACTGTAACACTGAAGCAATGACTCCGGAATGACTTCCAAGATGAGAGATGGTCTTCTCAAGACCTCTCCTTGCTTTATATACTGTAGGACTAGAGGAGTCCGAAATCCAAACTATGCCACATGGCTAACATGCGTAGGTTGCATGTTTTGTTATCTTATCCTAACCAATTCCTAGCAGACGTCTAGCACACAATCTCGATCCACCAATGCATGGTAGCCATACCGTCATTTACCCTTTTACTTTTTGGATAGTGCACATCACTATCTTGTCTTTTTGTGATCTAGTGACCACTCTACGCTTTGGCTAAACTAACTATGACTAATCAAGATTGGTTACAAACCTCCCCCCATTTAAGTTGCAACGTCCTCGTTGCAAGAAGACTCAAAAGTCTCTACAAGTATCTTGGCATTTGTAAGATTTGCCAATGGTTCCCAAGTAGCTTCATAAAGTGGATAACCTTTCCATTGGACTAGATATTCCACTTTGGTGTTCCGCTGCCCTCTTGTCCGTTTCTTGAGGATTCTCTCAACCTCATATTCCTCTACACCATCAATCATGGGGGTAAAGGAGGAGGTTGATGTGGGTTGCCAAAGGAAGGAGATCGTGGGGTATACTTCCTCAAAGAGAGACACATGAAAAACGGGATGTATTTTCATGTGTGTTGGCAACTCTAACTTGTAGGCAACTTCTCCAATCCGTTGGACAATTAAGAAAGGTCCAATAAACCGTGGAGTGAACTTTCGGACCCCTATTAATGACAAATTGGTAGTAGACAACCACACCTGATCGCCTTTTTGAAACTCCACATGTCGTCGATGAGCATCAGCATATTGTTTTTGCCGATTTTGGGCAATGGCTAATTTGTGCTTTGCCTGGTGTACTCCTCGTTGGACTCGTGCCACAAACTCGTTCAACGCTTCAACTTGGGTTGATGGTTCACGCATGTGACCTACACTCATAAAGCTAGATGGTGTGATAGGGTGTTCTCCATACATCAAGAAGAAAGGGCTGACTTTTGTGGATGCATTGATTGAGTTATTATAAGCAAACTCAATCAAGGGTAAAAAGTGCATCCCAACCGTCTTGCTCTTCCAAAGTGAAAAGCTCTAAGCATGTCCTCAATAGTCCTATTTGCTCTTTCGGTTTGCCCATCTGTTTGAGGATGATAAAGGCGTGGACATGGCTAGTTTTGTTTTGAATAGTCCAAATAGGGTTTTCCAAAACATGCTAGTAAATTGAGTGCCCCTATCGGTGATGAGCACTCTAGCTAAAGCCATGTTGAGCAAAAACTGCATCCATATAAATTCGAGCAAGTTCGGTGCGATGAATTGTCTTTGTTGTGGGCCTAATATGGATCATCTTGCTCAATTTATCAAAAACGACTATTGAATCATAACCCGTAGACGTCATTGGTAACTCACATACAATGTATCTTGACGTGCTCCCATCTTCTAGTCGGTGTTGGTAGAGGTTGTAGTAGGCACTTTGGTTTCGATTGCTAGCCTTATTTTGTTGACAAGCCACACAACTTGAACATATTTGGTGATGTCTCTCTTAGTTTTGGTCAAAAGTATACCCTTTGGGCCTTCAATGGTCTTCTCCACTCCTACATGGCCCATAATAGGCTGAATCATGTGCCTCCTCTAACTTCTTGTTATGCGAAGGGCAACAATCGAGGGTATCAGATCTTTCCCTTGTAGAACGCCAATCCCGTTCCAAATGTGCTCGACCTATTTGAAGGGCTTGTGCAATCTCCTCATCCTCCTTGGTAGCTCGATTCGGGTTCTCCCACCATTCGAGAGTGAATCTTCACCTCCGTGATATGATTAATGCATGGCATTTGTGTCAATGCATCGGCAAAGTTTGCTTCTTCTTCCCTCCACACGATCTTCATATTGAAGCACGCCGCCATTCAGCCCAACGAATCTGCCGCTTGAGAGGTCCTTTTGAGTTTCTAAATAAACCAAAGGCTTGTGGTGCATCTCAACCACAAACTCCTTATCTCCCGAGATAGTGCTTCCAATGTTTAGTAGCCAAGACAATGGCTAACTCCTCCCTCTACGTGGTATGATAATTTTGCTTCCGGCAAAAGTTTCCGTGAAAAAAAAGCAATTGGGTGCCATCCATCTTTCCACTCGTTGTAACACTCCTCCAACTGCCACACGATGCATCCGTAGCAAGTTTTGTTGGTCTACGGTGTTCATACCATTTAAGGATTGGTGCATGTAGGCGCATCTTTCAAAGCCTGAAATGCAATCTCTTATTTGTACCCCATTGCCATTTCTGCCCTTGGCCTAAGAGACTTGTTAAAGCTTAAGCAATACGAGCAAAAGCTTCCACAAACCTTCTATAAAAGCCAGTTAAACCCAAGAAACTACTGAGTTGAGTGCGATTCTCGGGGGCAATCCAATTTTGAATGGCTTCCACTTTGTCACTCATGACTTGGATGCCATCAGCGCTAACTCTATGGCCTAAGTAATCTACTTCGTTTTTGCCAAACTCACATTTTGACATCTTAGCATAGAGTTTATTTTCTCTCAACACTTGGAGTACTTCGTAGATGTTTTTGATGATCTTGTAAGGACTTGCTATATATCAAGATATCATCTAAAAACAAAATCACTGATTTATCCGATATTTCTTGAAAAATATCATTCATCAGTCCCATGAATGTGGCAGGGGCATTGGTTAAACCAAATGGCATAACTAGATACTCAAAATGACCATATCTAGTTCTAAAAGTTTGTCTTTTGTATGTCTTCATACGCCACTCTACGATCTGATTGTATCCACTTCTAAGATCAAGTTTGGTGAAATACTTAGCTCCATGAAGTTGATCAAACAAGTCATACATTAGCGGTAATGGATACTTGTTTTTCACCGTTTGTTGATTTAGAGCACGATAGTCCATGCACATCCGCATGGAGCCGTCCTTCTTCTTCACGAACAATCTTTGGAGCTCCATATGGTGACACACTAGGTTGGATAAACCCTTTCTCCAACAACTCTTCCAATTGTGCCTTGCATTCCTCACTGCTCAAAGTTAAAGTCGATAGGGACTTTTACAAGGAGGTGAACTTCTGGTAAGATCTCTATCTTGTGATCCACTCTCCTTCTTGATGGTAAACCCGGAGGCAAATCATACGGAAAAACATCTTGAAACTTCGTTCAAGATACAAGTTAACTCCTCATGTATAAAAGATTGCTCTTTTGGCGCTTACATCTCTTATTAGGCCCAAAAACATACATCTTTGTGACTGATAGCGGTTCTTCCTATCACATAGAGAGGTAAGTTTTTGTGTCCTGATCTAAGTCTATCTCCAAAGATCCTCCAACTCATAGTTTTTACTATCTTCCTTCGCCAATCTACCTCAGGATTATATTTTTCCATCCAAGGCATACCCAAAATAGCATCATAGCGAGCTAATCGAATTACTCTCCACTCCAACGATTCCTTGTATTGCCCAATCTTCAACTCCACTTTCCTAGGAATGCTCTCAATGCTCTCTGTTTGCACGTTTGGCAACTCTACCTTTTCACTCTCATCTTTCACTAAAGCTAATCCCAACTTTATAGCAATAGATCGAGATAGGAAATTTTCTGTAGCTCCTGGATCAATCAATACTCTCACTTTTACTCCTTCTATCTCGCCATCCGTCACAATCAAACATGTTTCCTTCTTTCTCAAACCATTTACCTCATGTTTGTGCTTCACTCCCTCGCCCTTCCTCCTTTTCATCGAACCAGTAAGGCCGCGAGGCAAGGTTATTGGTGCTCGCGTCGTTTCCTGGGTTTCCATCGGTCACCGTCTCCACCTTCAAGATTGTTGAGGGCTCGTCAATAGGGGGGGGTCTAGCTCCTCTTGCCGAGAACTCGGTACGGCAATTCATGGCAATGTGACCAAATCTTCCACAATTATAACATTGCCTCATTTCTCTTCCCTCCTCCCTCCGTCTCCTCCTCTTGAATTTGCTTCTCGATGAGGATTCGAGTTGCGACGGTCTCCTCTTTGTGCGTTCACTCCCCTTGGAATGAAATCTTCTCTCCTCCTTATGTTGCCCAACTCCATAGGCATGGGTCCATAGTATTGATTTGAGGGAACTGATACCTCTCCACCGTTGTGATAAACGTTGGACATTCGTTGTGCACAAGCAATAGCCTTGTTCAAGTTGCTTGGATTGTCCCGAATCACCTCCTGTTGAATCTTTTTCTTCAATCCTCTCTTGAATAAATCAAGGGCTTCAGCTCCACTCATATCTCGAATCTGAATTCGAAGATCTCGAAACTCCTCAATGTACTCCTCCACACTTCCCTTCTGGTCAAGTTTCCACAACCTCATCCGTGCCGTGATGATGGGATCAACTGCTTGAAAATTCTGAAGAACACCTCGCTTCATTGCACTCCAATTAACATGTTGGCCTGACTCATTGAGCTCCATCATCCAACCCTGAAACCAAGTAGATGCTTTCTCCAACAACAAAGTACGAACAAAAAGACCTGCAATGTGATCATTGATATTGAACAAAGCAAGATGATACTCCATTCTCTCAATC
Source organism: Marchantia paleacea (assembly GCA_014180765.2). NCBI lineage: Eukaryota > Viridiplantae > Streptophyta > Marchantiopsida > Marchantiales > Marchantiaceae > Marchantia > Marchantia paleacea. Next base: position 7,459 of record MUAA02000014.1, read on the forward strand.
CAACCTTCCAAAACTCCCATGGTTCGACTACCTCGGTAAGGTTCTATCTTACAAGCTTTTGTCATCTTCAGAATCATGGATGTCTGAAGATCTAGCTCTCTTGCTTTCGTTGTCGCTTGGGCTTCAAGAGCACGGGCTCTCACTTGTTTCTTCACTTTCCGCCATGGATGGTGACGTCTCCATCTCCATTGGAGTTTCTCTCATTCTCTCATTTTCCATTCCTCTCGCTTTGACTGCTGTTAATTCTTGAGCTAACTCTTGTACTTGAGTCTGATTTTGCTCAAATGCGTTTCTCAAATCTCTCAACTCATGAATCATTTCTTTCAAAGTGTCCTCCATGATTCGTCTCCGTCCACTCTCTCTGAGTATAGGGTTAAGATGAACACTCTCCAATTTCTCAAGATTGGCAACACAAAAGGAATAGGTGATGTTATCACCTCATGGTAATACTCCTCACCAAAGTTTCTAACAACTAGGCTCTAAACATAGCTTTAGGATGATACACACAATAGATTTCACACCGTGTGTTGAATCTCACCGGTGGTGGTCTATTGAGGTCCATCTCTAAACTAAAATGTAAATCGTGAGATCCCAAGTAACATCGAGGTGACTATAGGTAAGATAACGGGATCTTGAGATCTCATCACTTGGTCCATGAAGTTGGTACCAAAATGAAACACCAAATATTGAGTCAATCTTTCTCTCTCAATGTATAACAGGTTTGACATGAAAATGATTAAGAAATGGGAATCTCGGTACTATTCTATCTCCCCCATCCATAACCCTTGCACCCACAATAACCCCCTTACACTAATAGCTCAATGGCCCTTTGCCGGCCTCTAACAAACACTCTCTCTCCTCAAATAATTGTACCAACCCGGACTATTCTTCCAAGAGGGGTGCTCCACACTCATAGGAACAATAAGCCCTTTCACGATACCATTGTAACTTGAAGCAATGACTCGGAATGACTTCCAAGATGAGAGATGGTCTTCTCAAGACCTCTCCTTGCTTTTATATTTGTAGGACTAGAGGAGTCCTAAAATCCAAACTATGCCACATGGCTAACATGCGTAGGTTGCATGTTTTGTTATCTTATCCTAACCAATTCCTAACAGACGTCTAGCACACAATCTGATCCACCAATGCATGGTAGCCACCTCATCATTTACCCTTTTACTTTTTGGATAGTGCACACCACTATCTTGTCTTTTTGTGATCTAGTGACCACTCTACACTTTGGCTAAACTAACTATGACTAACCAAGATTGGTTACAGTAACATGTACTTGACCTTTCTTTGTGATAGGCGGTTGTTACCTAGTTTAGTTAAGGTTGACCTGAAATTTTGTGAGCATTGTGTTATGGGCAAGCAACATAGAAAAGCCTTTGGTGTTGGAACTCATAGTTCCAAAGAGTTACTTGAGTAGTACATAGTGACGTGTGGGGACCCTCTCCTAAAGCCTCACATTATGAAAAGTGGTACTATGTATCGTTTATTGATGATTACTCAAGATTTGTGGAGGTCTATTCTCACACAAAAGTCTGAAATCTTTGCAACTTTCAAAAGTTGGAGAGCCCAAGTTGAGACTCAGACTTGTCACAAGATGAGATATCTACGTTCGGATACTGGCGGGGAGTATACTTATGAGGAGTTTAGAAGTTACGGCAAAGAGGAGGTGATTACTCGTCATCTCACCACAGTTTATACTTCGAAACAAAATGCTATTTCTGAGAGGCTCAACCAAACAATATTGGAAAGGTGCATAGTATGTTGTGCCAATTTTGGGCTGAAGCTGTTAATATCGTAATGTATTTGGTAAATGTGTCTCCTTCAAGTGCAATCAATTTCTTAACACCATTTGAATTGAGGCACAAACGGAGGGTTGATTATAATCGTTTGAGAATTTTTGGTTGTAGGATTAATCCTCTCATATCTAAGGAGATTTGGACCAAGTTGGATACTACATCCAAGAAGTGTCGTTTTCTTGGATATGCAAGTGATGTGAAAGGTTATAGGCTATGGGATCCTCTAGCTTGTAAGGTGATTGTGAGTAAGGATGTTTCTTTTGATGAGCCCAGATCATTGAAAGATGGGAAGATATCTCAAGCTCTCCATACTGACAAGGGCAAATCTCCACTCACGGATGTTATTGAGCGGGAGATTGATCATTATGGGTTTAATGATGCGCCACAAGGAGAAGCTCCGGAACAAATGGAGCAAATTCATGAATAACAAGAATTAATGCTCCAAAAATCACTTCAAATCATACTTAAATTAATCAAATTTTTTTATTTTTTCATATAGCTAAATCTATCCAAAACATATATGAAATTTTCTTTTCACACTATCAATGCATAAATTTCACATTTTCTTTCATGAATAATTTTTTGATCACAAATAAAATTTTATGAACATGTTCTTCACAACCACATATTCAAAAATTGAATTTTTGTAAAGAATCATAAATATAAATTATTCAAAAATAATATATAAAAAATTAATTTTTTTCACAAATAATGTATTGAATTTTTTAAAGATTTTTTTTCAACAAAATTTTTTTATGTTATGAATAAAATTTTGTTATAAAAATTTAATTTCTGAATAGATGTCTTTCACAAAGAAATAAATTTTCTAAAACATTGTGCACAAGTAAGAATTTTGAATGAACAATATGGTTAAAACTAACATTTTATCACAAATAATCAATTAAATTTTTCTAGAAAATCTTATTGATAAAAAAAAATTTCACAAAAAAAATTTATCTGAAATTTCAAATATTGTGCAAATTTATTATTTTATGGGCTAGAATTTGTTGATAAGTTCTAAACATTGTTTATGAATCTAAATTTTAATCAACAAAATAACTTCCAAATCTTTTAACATTCTTCATGTACATTTTTTTTTAAAAAAATATTAATTAGAGTTCTTCAAACATTGTTCACATACATACTTTTACATAAACAAAAAATTTGAAGATTTTTCACAAACATATTTGTCCAAGATTGTAAGAAAAATTTGTTACAAACCTTTCAACATTCTTCACAAACATATTTTTTGCAAAGAATAAATTGACATGATTTGTTTCAAGAAAAAATGGATGCAAATGATAGTGCATGTTCAAAGGTTGTTGTTACTATTCCAAGTCTCAATGAGTAATGTCATCCAAGTCACATGAATCATTTAGTACTTCACAAAGAGATCTACAATAGTAGGCATATCAACCAATCACATATTGTTTTAAAGTAATATTTTTGCTTTGAAGATGAGACAAGTTTCATAGTCTTATTATAAATCAGTGAAGACTTAATTTGACACTAGATTGTCACTACAAACATTTTGTACACTAAGTAGATATATTCACCATTTTTTGTGGATACTAATGTTGTAATAACTAATTAAGAGATGAATTTTTTAAAAAATATTTAAATTACCAAACACTAATTGGAATTAAAAATATGATTTTGATCATTTTTTTATCCTCCATGACATGTTTTTTCATAACCCATCCGAATGTACTTGAACATTTCTTTAAAAAAATTGAATTTTTTTAAAGAAAGATGACTGATTTTGGAAAATGAGAAGTGTAGATAACAACTTAAGTTATCATAAGTGATATATATATATATATATAGTTATAGTTACATAAATTGGCATACTCTTATCAACTAGCAAATAAATTTTGAAAAGAAAGTTGAATTTTAAATTGTACTAAATTTATTTGTGTCACATAAATTTACACATTAATGAAGCATCATTAGTGTATATGACCCCCTGTCAAATATCTAACCCGAGCAAATGTACCTTATTTACTGTATATCATTTAAAAAAATGTAAGTATAATTAGTGTATGTCAATGTAATATATATTAACCAAAGATAGAAAATAAATAACTCCAAACGAAAATAGTGTAATATACATTAATTGACAATGTGGTTCTCACAAGAGGTGGTAGAGTTGGTCTAAGGATTATTTGTAGTTGAAGATTCAATGATTCATATCCGCGACACCACACCAAGAAAATCTCCTTCACAGAAAGATTAGGCAGACTATCACAAATTGTCCTCTATCACAACTCCTACTCGCACTAGCAATACACCCATTGCTGTTGAAAAAACTCAGAACTAGATGGAAAGTAGGGCCAAACATTTAATTGCAGCTCATCCATGCATGTCAGTACGCTGACAACCGAGCTCTTTCGATCGAAGGAGGTGCGGATGGTAGAAAAATATAAGCATCGAGTGATTCACGCTGAGAGCACAGGAGGAGCAGGACCTGCACGGATCGCGTTAGGGATTGAAGCGCCTCCTCCTCCATTCTGCCTTCCCGCTTCAAAGTCCAACAAACTATCTGTACTGCGGTACCAACGGAACGGAACAGCTTTGCGAGTTTGAATGGCTCCCTCGAAGCGGCAAGTACACTATGCAAATCAAATCAATCGTCTCCGATCAGAGATCACAACATGCGTGTGTCTGGCTGTGTGGATCCGAGTGTCGGACGAAACGGATTCCTCATCAGCCATGGCTGCCAGACGCAGGCGGACAGTCAGCACATCGGCACCGGCCACTGAACGAACCCGGAACGAGGCGCGCTGCCTGTAGCAGCAGCTGCTGTGGGTGATAAAAGCGCTCCAGCCTCCAGCAGGATGAAGGTGAAGGAGATGGTGCGGAAGTTGTGCTCTCTTCCATCTTTCCCCACGTCCTAACGGCTACATCCACATCCTCATCTCCATCGCCATCTCCCGCAGTTTTCTCCGACGACGTGAGCATGGGTCTGCGCTTTTGAGCCGGCAAGCCATTCGTCCTCACGCGGGAAGTTAGTCTTCCTCTGAACTCTCCGCCAAAGTTGGCTCGGCGTTGTGGCGGCCCATCTGGTACTCGGGACCTTGTACACCATGCGTTCGTGCGACATCGATCGATCGGTCAACAGATAGATGGATGGATAGGTAGGCTTGACGATGTACATCGGAAGCGGGGTAGTGGCAGGATGAAGAGGGCAGGGCAGGGCGGGGCGGAATTTCACAGTGGCATCGACGAGGGTTTCCATTTCATTCTTCTGTATCTGACACGGCGCAACCTGCGAACGTTGCGACTTGCTTTACCGAGGGAGAGAGAGTTTCATGAATATCTAAGCACGAGACACGATGTGAGCTTGCATTTTCTCTTGGCTTGCTTGCTTATCCTGGAGCACACCATCACCTGGCAGGAATCTTGTCATCTTATGAAATAGTGGCGTGACACTCAGACAGACACAGAGGCAGGAAGGAAACGAGATAGGAATGGAAACTGATTGAACTGGTCTTGCGGAATATATTGGTACGGTACCTTCCTCCCTCCCTCCCCGTCGGCGTGCCAATCCGCCGGGTTGCTGCGGATGTTATCGTTTCCGTTCCTGTCCTTTCTTTCTGAGGATGGTCAGTGGATCCACCAAATTAGGAAGTCTGTGCCTTTACGCACGCTGCCGAGAGAACGAGCTGGAGCTTGCTCACCCCCAAAGCCTGCGCCGGTCGTCGAAAGAAACGGGTTTAATTCGTTTGGACTCGGCTCGTTCGGCTTCTGTAGAATCTATTTGCCGAGTCCATCTGCACCGGAAAAGGAGGAGGCGATGGTTCACGAGGACACGGCCTGTAGCCTGGGTCATGTGGGAAGCAAGCTCTGCAGCAACTACTGTGCGCATGGCATGCCTGGTCAATTTCCTACTGTCGCCCGTGGACGAGGAGGTGTTAGCTTCAGTGCCATGCCTTGAGAAGGAATGTTTGGACTCTGGAATAATTAGAACACTAGCAGTCAAGTTAAGCAGCAGAAGCGTGAGCTTGAGCATGAGCATGCTGAAGGTCGCATGCTGCGAGCGATGGCACCGGGGCGGGAAGGAAGGATGTTCATAAGCCGTAATTTGATTTACTCTCCGCCTCCGCCAACGAATACAGGGAATACTGCCAGGCAGAACAATGAGGACGGCACCCATATCCCTTATTGAACACTGAATTTGACCCGAGCGCAAGACTGATGCACAGTTGAGTAAATCACCTGGAAAGACAGATTCCATTCGATGGACGACAAATTGTAGGGTAATCATAAAACATATCTGGTCCTTCCCAACCCAACCCAATCCATCCCATCCCATAACATCATCGGGGCAACAAAAGATTCTAAATCACTGTCAGGAAAACGTCCAAACAAATGCACTGTGGGAGGACCGGGCAGGGCAGACACTTCCAATGCCACACGACAGAGGAACAAAGAAGATAGAGCCCCTCTTCATCAAGTTAAAACTTCTCTGCTCTGCTCTGTTGTGTTGGTTTCTGTTCTGATCTGATATGCCCTTGCTTGCGGCAGGCTTTGCCATGCTGGGAGAGGAGCTGTGGGAGTAGTAGCAGCCGAGAAGTATACTTTCAATGCTATCGACAGATGGGATTGGGATTGGGGAACCGAAAAAATGTGACCAGTCGGGTCCTGATCTAAAGAGCGGACAAGACATGACACTTTGCATAAGCGCAAACAAAAGCAGGGCCCTGTTTGGGATTACTGAACTAAACTAGGATCAGTGAATCACTGCTCCGTAGCAGGTGGACGCTTGTGTGAAATTCGCTGTGTGCCAACCTTCTCCCGCATCGTATCCCAGGATTGGCTCCAACTCGGTGGACGATTCTCGTGATCCCAGATTCAGCAACTGTTTACACAAGCCCGATGATTAGCAACGATCATCCCGGACGATGATCTCATCCACAGGAGGATTTGAGCAGTATAATAATGAGAACCCGTTTCGGAACCTGACCGATGAAACGTTTTCTGGTAGAAAGCCCTGGTTGCATGGAGCAAAGGGTGGGAGTAAAAAGTTATTAGCAAGGAGGACTAGTGGCGAGACAATTGCAAGTGGACCTTCAGAAAAGGGAGTCGGTCTTCCTCGAAGGTGCTCCTGTTCGTCCCGAGGCTGGACAAAAGCACTGGGCCGAGTAAGAAAGTAGAAAAGGCGGGTATTTGATTCACAGTGATTCAGTGGCTGGCTGGCTGGTCCGTTCAGTGAACTTCAGTCAGTCGAGCACTGAGCAGGATCAGATCATCAGAGCAGAGCGGTTCCCTTACTGTAATGCGTACTCTACCCGACCAGACATAAGTACTGTACTGTGGGGGTTGAAGGTCTCACTACGCTGCCGTCTGGTAAGTGGAAAGGAGACGCAGTAAAATAACAAAAGGGATGGGAAGACCCTATCAAATCGTACAAGGATGGAACCAAACCGGTAACATGGGGCTAAGATGAAGCTAGGATGGGAAGACACCATCAAGCCGTACAAAGGAGCTTGGGGATTCGAAGAACGCTTGTATTGTTCATGGACTGTCCTCCCTTGCTAAACACGAAGATCTCGAACTTCCAAATCCGGATAGCTGGCACTGCACTGCACTGCATCGTTCTGCCATCTTCTGTCGACCTCTTTTGGACCGAGCTTCGCGGGCGGGCGGGCGGGCGGGATTGAGGGAGAGGGCCCTCGCAGTTGAGCTGTCCACACCAGTCGCCCTCTTCGTGCTCTCATTATCAACCAAGTCATGAAACGTTTGAAATTCATGTATCTGTCCTCCCTGCAGCTGCCCCAGCTGCTGCTAGTGCTGAATAGTTTGCAGTTCTGACATTTCTGATGAAACCGTGAGAGTGACTGGAGGGAGGGCGGGCAGTCATTGTTCCCCTTACATACTTTTGTCTATACTCTGCAGTAAAGGAGCTTTACGAGCGGAATCATCATCACCTGCAATGGAAAGTTTGCCTACTTTAGGGTTCTCGGACATAGGATTTGGTAGATTTGGCACACGCTGAGATGGAATTGTGATGACATTCCATGTCTTCGATGATCTAATGATGTCACACTTCCCTTTCGCTACTCCAGAAAGGACTCTGCTTCATCTGCTTCGCCCTCTTTCTTTACTTGAACGGTTTCCGGAAGTAGACACCTACCAGTTCCAAACCTCCGCAGTAGTGCGCTATGAGCCGTTGCACACCGAGTTAACCCACACCTGCAACAAACATCCGAAGGTCGGCCCGACCACTGAAATGGGTAACTGGATTCCGGGTAGTATAGGGTTTAGACCGCAAAAAGCATTTGACATGAAAAAGTTTCCAGGAAATGGGAACAAATTTCATGCCGAAAGAGGGCTGGTGGCCGGCCTGGCAAGTTACAGAAGAACGAGCGATGGAGGGAAGGAAGGCAGACAGACAAGCGACAAGGTAATGCACCGACGAGATAAAATATTATTACAAGGTCTCAAAATACATCCTCATGAGGCTTCTTTGGAAGCTCGCCAGCTCAACTTTGCGTGAAGCTAAATCTAGTCCTACAATCTCTAACTTGCTGCGTTTTCATCGATAAGATGTAAACTCCTCCAGACCAGCAATTTCTCTTGCCGTTCGCTTCATCCGTGAGCCGAGTGTTCCAAAAATCTAGAAGTTCAGCCCGGACCCAACTCGCTGAATGAAGGGTTTTACCAATCAAAACTTTGAACTACCCACAAACTTCACATGATCCATGCATCCTATCAATGCAAGGGATGTGCGTCCCAACCATTGACATCAGGATAAATTATTCACAAAATGCAGATTTTGACAGGTGAGGAGTATCTAATACACTCTCAGTAAAACTGGGTGGACTCCGAGGCCCAGGAAAGAATAACAGGCTTGAGGTCACCAGTGACTCCAACCGGAGTCACCACAAGGATAGGCCAAAATGTGGCACCAGTGTGCGAACCAACTGTACACAGGTCCCTGGAACGAGCTCTTTCAATCCACTCCCCGACGCACATTCGTAGTGAAGTCTTAGAAATTGAGAATCAAAATGGGGAGAAGGAGGGGGAGAGACTGGACAGATGCATATCCATCCATCACCAACGCAGAACAAACGGCTCCATATCAGTACACATCTTCTCGCGGCTCGGATTCATTCACATGCTGCTAGCCTTGCCGGTATATGGTGATCACAGAAGGCGGGCTAATGGCTACTTGTAGTACTGTGTGTAGCAGTTCCTCCATGGAAAAAATTAGGGGGTCGGTCTATCCCTCTGTCATTGCACCGCTCAAAGAATACGGTCAGACAGCGACGGAAGTCTCCGGAAGAAGTTCAAAGGGACGGCTGGCAGCGGGTCTCGGAATTTGGGGTGTCGCAGGACGTACACTCCCAGCAGCACTGCCACCACCCGGAATGGAGTCACATACAGCACGATGGCTGCCACAAGACAAAACGTCACAAATATCGAAGTCGCCCTGCAACCGAGTCAGTCGCCATCCACGAAGTCAGCGAACGAATTGCTTTCTCTCAAACTGCTTCTGCCAGTCGACCGAGGGACACCATTCCATTTTGAACTGGCATCGAAGTCTAGCACTGATAGGACAGGAAAGGACAGGACGTGCTCACCTGGGATCTCTCCAGCTCAGAAGCGCTTGTAGTCTTTCTCCTTGAGTCGCGGCACTCCCCAGGAAGTTTTGTATTCTACCAGCAAACCCTCGTAATCTCTCGTATCTTGCCTTGAGAACCTGGGCACAACACGGACATGGACCCATCAGCACCCATCCAGGAAGAGGAGATTCGGTGTTTGGGTGTGAATCCGAGCACTGCTATTGAGACAGTGAGCAAGTCAGTCACTCAGTCAGAGAAACGGACACTGCCTACTGCAGTACCTGCTCCGTCTTGTTTCCTGTGACTACGTTGAATTCTTCCTCGAGCTCATCCAGATCCCTGATGGGCTCCTCCCCGCCCTGTGATAGCTTGGAATCCATGAACGGGGGCGAGCGCGAGCGAAATCGGTAGTTCCAAGCCCCAATCAAGAACATGTAGAGGAAGACAGTGGGCAGCATCAACTCAGGGTACCACACCAGGATGAGGTACAGGATGTGAACTAGAACCGTAGTTACAGGATTCTTCCATCGGCAGATATCTTCGAACCATTTGGCAACGGCGAAAACACCAGACAAGACGTTCTGCAAAATGACAGCAGATTCGATGAGCATTCCGCTCAGATCAGATTCTTACGCAAAGATCTGAGCAATGCAAGTCCAGCTTCTGCTAGCTGGCTGGCTCTGGCTTGCTCAGCATGTCATTCGAGGGGACAGGTTATCAGAGCTCAACTGCGGAGAAACGGTGGAAAACGCATACCGCAATTCGGAAATAATTAGCTTTACTTCGCCGCATGCTCCACCGATGAGATTCAGTGTCCAACATAAATTGCACGACTTCTTGTCGAAGAGGGGGCTCTGACCGGGCCAGTCGGGATGCGACGAGGTTCATGGCCGCAATTCGCAAGTTCTCAACATCACCCAACTCCAGAGGATGGAAGTAATGCATTCGTGGAAGAGGAGGCTGTAGGTACGCTTGCATGCAATTCACAGTGGATGCACATGAGAACCGAACAGAGCACTCCAGCTCACCCATCTTCTTGATGCCAGAGGCCGTGACGACGAGCAAGGGGTAGGCATTAGTGTACACACGATCACTTTCCAGAGTTGACAGACGAATTCGAATTTTCCCGATTGGGGTATCTTTGACACCCGCAGCTTTCTGAGCAACCCCGTTGTTCACATGCCTGCAATTGAGGAGGACAAGCCGTAGGAACACGTCAGTGAGTATGGATGGATACAGGACTCGGACCAACTCCATGTTGGCATGCACGGACGGGCAAAGGGCAGCAGCAAGTCAGGTTAGGGCCAATTCAATCCTTACCGATTGTCAAACACACCTACAGTGAGCACGGTGCATGGATCGTAAACCTCCCAAGTATATTGCTCGTTCCATTTGGGGTTGAAACTCTCGGTGATTGTTCGTGTTCTCACCCACTTTTGACCGTACTTTGCAACACAGTAGGCGTCAGTGTTTCCTCTTCCTCCGGTGCCATTGTGCATGGGCAGCAAGTTGTTTGCGCCGATGATACCCAGCTCCAACACACCGAGTGAAGCTTTCCACAGTTGTTTTGCAGTTGGTCTGTTGCAACTGCTAAAGTCAGGAGATTCATCCAGCACATGATAACCTCCATCGAATGATAATCTCAAATGAATACGACCTCGGAATACACCTTTGTCTGTGCTGTCCAGCACGTGCCACCTGATGAGAAGATATGAGAGCTTCGGTCAGAATTTGGTCAGAGGAAAATGCCACTTTAGGTTCCAATCTGAAGACGAGTCACGCCTAGGACAGGGCCTGTCATCTACTCGAGAACACTTACGTCGAGGGAACGGATCGCCCGTCGATACGCCTGTGAATGACTTGAGGTGACAGAGGTAGCTTGACCTGCCCCATGATTTCCTCCTGTACACAGGCAGAACCCAGCCATTATCATCACATGATTGATTTCTCGAATGACATCGTGACTGTCGAAAATGGAAGCCACAAAAATACACCTCGCATTCGATCCAGTTAGTTGCAGTACCTTGTTCCCAACGCGGTCCTTGACCAGAATGACTAACAGCTCTTCAAAAGGCTCTGCAACCACGAACATCAAATCCTTGTTCCACTGAGGATTCACGCCCTTCACATCGCCCTTGTGAACCCTAAGAATCTGTAATTGCCCCAGCTGAACCTCCACAAACTGCAGGGCACAATTTCCCATAAGTACACGACTGCAACCGCTTCTTCCCACATCAAAATCTGCCGCAAGGGTTTTAGTCCGGGTTGGAAAAAACTCACCGGCTCAGGAAGCCGACCTTTGTCGGGAGGAAGAAGATCTTGAGCTTCAATGATGTTGACTCGCAAGTACCACAATTTTGGTGACAGGTAGACCTTGGAGCGGAAATGGGCATGACCGCCGGTGTCAGACTGCCAAGCTTCTTGAAATGCCTCGTCGGCCTGGGTACCCATCCACAGAGCAAGCATGATGTCTCCTGCAGGAGTCAGAGGGGGTCCGGGCCATTTGGGTTAGGCGCGATTCCAATTCGTACGGCGACATGAATATGGGGAAGAAGGAAACCCAGCAGCAGACGAGACGATCCAGAGCAATACGAATCTTCAACACGAGTGCGTACCTTTCACTCTCGTCTTTCCAGGCCTTTCTTCTAGTTTGTACCATTGCGGCGCTAGAGGGCTCTCGGGAGGCTTCCTTGTGGGAATCTCGGCAAGCTCGAAAGAAAGAGCTCCCAGGAAATCGTCAGGTCCGACCATATCCTGCATTGTGCAAACTCCCTCCATAACTCAGGAAGACCTCCCAATGTAAAATTGAACCCAGTGACTCGTCACAGAAAATGCCATGTTCAGAACGTCAAGGACTTTGCTTCAATATCAAAGGCTTTGACAAGAAAGTCGTACCGCATCCCACACAGAGATCTCCAGAAGAGGCCCATGCAATTTCTCCTTGGAAAAAGCGAACACCTGGTTCCACTCAGGGTCGAGATTCTTTGGTATGATTTTACTCTTGGCGTTAGCGTCACCGACCGCAATTTTCACGTACTGCGGCAGGAGGCGAGGAGATGAGATGAGACGACAGGTTCATTACAAAGTGTGTCAGCAGCAGCAACGACGACGACGACGACAATGGGGGGCCAGCAGGCAGGTGTCTGTTTATTTCCACTAACTACGACTTTAAGTGGAAGAGAGAAGTATGGGGCTGATGCTTACCGGATCACTCGTTCCATTGGCATCCTTAGCAGCGAGCTTGCGAGCTTTGACAACCCTCACGTACAAGTAAGTCATGGGCTCGACGAGATCATAATTGTGGTTGTACTCCACAGCCGCTCCAAGATTTCTCTGCACAACATCTCTGATTTGGAACTCCGCCGGGGCCACCGTGCTGAGGTTCTTCGGCGGCTCAGGAGGCTTGTCATCTGGACCTGGACCTGGCGGCGGCTTGGCCTCCTCTTTGGGGGCAGGCTTCGGCTTCGGCTCTTGTTGTGGTGGAGGCACTGGCTTGGGATCTTCATACCACACCTTCAGACTGCCCAGTCACGGCAGAACCAGTTAGCAAGCGAGTTTCACATGCTCAATCATCGGCATCAGCATCACTCTCGATCTCCTATCCTGACTTCTTTCCACACGAGCTCGCTCGCTCGTTCTCTCTCTCCTCGACAATGCAGCTCTATCTCCTCGTGGCGACTCGCTCTTCCACGAAATGGAGGAGCATGCGATGAGGAGGTCTCAAGCAGTCGTTTGAAAGACAGAACGCATCATTTGGAAATCGACAGCGGTGCAGCTGCTGCAGCAGCAGCAACGAGACCATTGCTTCGGAGCGATGAAGGTCGGACCGAGCTTGCTCAGACGGATGACGGACGCCACGGGGTCCAGAAACGGCAGAGGAAGGGGAAGAGTGGAGCCCGGCGATTCAGGCTGCTCCTCGGGCGGAGAATGTGCAATTGGAAAGGGGCTGATCAGGCCTGTCTTTACTAATCGATGACACGGATGACGAGCATGGAAACAGCTGGAACGGCCGACTGACTTACCCTAATTCTCCCTTGACGTGAGAAAAGAGCCCACGCTTGTCGAGCCGGAGCCACTGCAATGCCTCCTGTCCCTGCTTGACCACATCCGAGACCTTGATCGACACCTTCCCCAAAAATCCATGCCTCCGAGTACCTCCCTTGCGCTCATTGTAGATGTTGATTTCCAATGTCCCTGGATTCACGGTGTCCATTATGGGAAAGTCGAACTGCAGACACCAACAGTTGCCACGAGCTCAACCTTCACTTCCAAATGCTTACACAGAAATGCTTCCATGGATGGATCATCCAACTCTCCCAGAACACAGAAACAGATCGGATGATGGCAATCCCGCTTACCTTCTCACCCCATGTGGGATTCAGATCTCTCTGCTTGGTCTTCGTTTTCCTCCGATTCCCATCGTAGTCCAGCTGAAAGCGCAAACACGAGCGAATAAGTGACCCAAAATTCTGCTACATAGAGCTCGACTGTTATGAAAGAGTGACCAGAACAATCATCGATGTGAATTCCCCCGAGTGGAAAAGAATGGCAGCAAGCGCGCACGGACAGACCTGGATTCTAAGTCCAGGGACTGAAGCAACCTCAAGAGTACAGACGGCCAAAGTGAAGGAGACGGAATGACAGTGAAGCATAAAGAGGGAGGCGAACAAACACAAGTTCCAGACGAGGAGGGGAGGGGAGGGGAGGGAAAAGAAGGGGCAGAGAAATACGGTGCAGAAGGCGCTCGCTGAACCCGAGCCATCCTTGGGCATAAGATTGCGAGCACTGACGACTTCGACGACGAGCTTCCGATAAGCAGGAGGCGCCATAGCTGCTAGGCCTCGTCTGCCAACAACTCAAACTCCGCTCCTCCGGGCTCCGATTTCACCACCCTTGCTCCTCTACATCGCCTGCTGCAATCACTCACTCGCTCGCTCGCTCGAGTGCTCACTTACTCACTCGTCCGCTTCTCCCGACGAGCTGCTACTCGATTATTCTACTTGTCTATCTACCGCACTTTCTTTTCTATCTAGTTCCTCCCTGTCCTTCCTCCTCCTCCTAGCATCCAGCAGCAGCAGCACCACCATTCACATACCACTAGTCATCACTACCCTTCCTCCCTCCTCCCTCCTTGCCTCCCCTTGACCGAGAGCTCGAGCTCGCTCAAGCGACCTCAAATTTTCACGCGCATATCAATTCTGTTGCCTTAGCAATCCACCACCATCAGACAAGCACCATTCGCGAACACCGGGATGAGGAACAGTCGAGTCCGCCCAAGCGCCCACACACTCTCGGCAGACAGATCCAAGGAGGGAGAGCCGCAGTACAAGCCCAAAGAGCGATAAGTAGTGGACGAGGCCCCGTCCCTCGCTAGTGCCCCCCTCCCCTCCTCCTCCTTTCCTCTCGTCCCCTCTCCTCTCCTCCTCTCTAAGCTGCCCCTGGCCCTCTGCTCCGCTCTGCACAGCGCAGCGCAGCACAGCACAGGCTACAGTCCCCAAAGCGAAGCACCACTACTCACCTACCATAGCCAGACACAGAAGCCAGAAGGACGAACAACGGGGGGAGGTGCTTCTTACCCCGAGGATGGGGGGGCCTGCGGCCTGGCTTGGCTTGGCTGGGCTGGGGCTGGGGTTGGACTAGCTAGCGAGCAGACGTCGACCCGATCGCCAGGCCGATACCCCCGGCCTCCGCTCCCCTGTACGTGATTCATCTCTACCACCCCCCTCGCGTAGCGATACGTAATTCGGTACACATGTGTCTGGCAAATTTCCGGTCCCCGTAAGTCCGCGCTGCCCTCGAACGGGCAGATCCCGTCGTCGTCGAAGTGAACGTTTGTTGCGACGAGGAGAAGCGCGTTCGGTACAAGCGTTGTGCTTGTTCGAGAACGCGGCGGGGACGGGGGCTACGATAGAAGAACGGAGGGACGAGCGACATGAGAGCCAGATCTCGTTTGGCGAACAGTGCTCTTGTAACGGTGGGGTGGGGTTTACTGTGGATGATTAACTGTCAAGATAAATGCTACTGGCGGCAGAGGAGTCCGATCTGGCATCCACCGTGACAAGTGTGAAGCGCACTATTGAATTAGACACGTGTATGGTCTCCGATTGGTCCATTCGCTGTCGACGGACGATGGACAGGTCGCGAGTGCCAGGTGTGAGCGCCGCCGGAATGTTTAAGTGGATCGGATTATCGGAGAGTGGGGGGTTAGCGAGTAAACGGGATTAGCGAGCTAAGTGGTCGTTAGACCGCTGTGTTTACAGGAACTAGACGTTCAAATTCGCCACATTTACGCACGCGACGCCCCCATGGGCTAAATTAGGCTGCGCAAGACGTCCTCCAATTAGGGCTAAATTGATTCGTGCTTGGCAGTCGTTTGTTAAGAAGCCCAGAAGGGGCTTTTTGTCCCGTTTCACTTTAGGACAAGAATTAATTGCACACCCTCGACTCCACTCATTTCCATCAATTACCCCGACACGAAGACGACACCCCCTCCCCCTCCTCCTCATCCCCCGCGTTTATATATAGTAATAGCCGTCCCTTGACCTCTCTCGCCCCTTTTCTTCAACCAGCATGTTATCCCAATACCCTATAGAGAATTCCGTTATTCGAGGAACAAATCCTCGCAAAAGTGGGTTCCGGTCTCGCGCTGCCTACAGCGGGTCAAGCAGAGCCTAGCCGGGAACTCGCGCCTATATACAGCACTCATAACCCAAGGACACCAAAACGACACTCTAATAATACTCTCTAGAAGAATGACACGAGTTAAATGAAAGAGCACCATCATTGACCCAATAACTGGTTGAGGTAGGTTGGCGATGGGAGACGACCGGCAGATGGTGCTGAGTACATAGCGGAAGGGCCTCAAGGGGGTATTCGTATCCGGTTCTCCACCGCCGGAGCCGGTGATCGGAGACGGCGTACTCTACCGTACCAGGGAACTCATGGCTTCCTCTGCATGGATCGATGGATGGGCATCCTACATCCATGCATGCATGATGTAGACATGATCATGACGATGCGCCTCCTCCCCCTCCTCCTCCTCGACAAGTGGAAATCTAAAGGGCCCTCAATTTGGGTGAAAAAATATTACCGGTCAAAGCTCACCTGCTCCGTGTCATTCCGATCCGGTGATTCCGAAAAAGCGTCCCGTTCCGACCGGTGACATCTCGAAGGAGCAGATGCGGGCACTGCCTTCCTTAAACTCGGCTAAACGCCCACGTGTGAGTCACAGTACCAGCTCCGTTGGTACAGTGCCCGCTTAGGTCAAAACCCGTAAACGATGGTTGACAGACGACGCGCCAATCGCAAGCCCATGATCTCACAGTAAATTCAGAGGTTCCCGGTTTACCCCCGACTCGAACCACCGGGGCAACCAGCACCGTTGGTCCGGTCGCCGCCGACCACCCCCACCCGCTGGACCGGTCCGACCCGCCGTCGCTCTCTCTCCGGTGGTCACGGCAGTAGAGGGCTGGTTCCAAGGACCCGTTTACTTTCTGGCCTTCCTGGGTCCAGACTCCAGATATTACCTCTATCGTAAGAGAATATGAGCGTATTTTCGCTGCAGATGACAGGTATTTTCCAAACAACCCGTTGAGTAAATGCGCCTCTGAGCTTGCTGCAGAAGCAGAAGCAGCGGCCCCAGAATCAATGATTGTGATTTTGCGCTCAGGGCGAAACGGTGTTTGCCTTTCTTACTCTGCACTTCACTCTCCGGACTCCGGACTCGTTCAAAGTGGGGACAAGGACTCGGAGGAGAGTGGAGTGAAACTGCCAGTAGGGTGTGGGGAGCTGCGGCACTCTCTGAGTCTCTCTTCGGCGGTAGGAACTGGCCATTTTCCTTCTCCTGTTCTTTCTGTGTTTGCTCGTTCGCCGATCGAACCGTCGACTTGCCTTTACTTGTTTGCACAACAAAGTAGTCAGGCGACTCACGAGAACAACCTGTTGACACGGAGCAGGTGACGCTTTCTGAGCTAGTGAGGGATTCTTTTGTCTAATGCTCCTTCTGGATTGAATGTTTTGGAGGTGAGAATCTGGGGGGTATCGGAAGCGTAAAGCATGGATTATGAGTTAGTCAAAGTTCTTCCTCCTCCAAACCATCGAATACTGTAATATTATATTTGTGACTTTTCTTATTGACATTATTGACATTATTCTAGAAAGGGAAAGATGTTCACATGCGTGGAAGTGATCGCCTTTCTCATATCTTGACCCTGAAGGGATTCCCCTTGTGACTCATCCCTATCTCTTCTATCTGTGTATCATTCATTCACTCATTCAATCAATCAAATAATCACTTTGGAACCAATCTCCGATAGCAGTCAATTGAAGAAGATATGTCAACATCTGGAATCAAACCAGTTCTCTTCTCTTCTACTGTGCTTATCTTCCCACTTCTTCCTCCATGGAAAACGGAACCGTATCGCCTGATTGGCCTGTGTTGCGAGCTGTAGGACGGAAGAATAGAGCATGTGAGCATCAATCTCCACCGCGCCTGCGGCTGCTTCATCTTCTTCTTCTTCTTTTCCCTTCATTGAGAAAGCAAAGCAAGAAGAACCAAGGGAAGGCGGCCCAGAGTCCAGACGAGGCCAGGCATTCGGGGCAGGCAAAGCCCCACCACGATAAAAGCCAAGCCACACGGGAGGGTGGGCAACGGCAACGGCAACGGCAGATATACACATACAGTCTACTTGACATACCGTAGAGCTGATCTGATCTGAGCATCCCAGCAGCTGAATCGGCGATTCCCGAGTGCGAATCTTCCATGGATTCCTTCAAGAGTTTCCCTGGCCATCGATTCCCTTCTGATACCTCTACTACTA
Organism: Marchantia paleacea; assembly: GCA_014180765.2. NCBI lineage: Eukaryota > Viridiplantae > Streptophyta > Marchantiopsida > Marchantiales > Marchantiaceae > Marchantia > Marchantia paleacea. Next base: position 25,654 of record MUAA02000014.1, read on the forward strand.
CTGCTGCCTCCTCTACCTGCTGCTGCCGTTGCTGGCTCGTCTTGACCCATAAAACTACGCGTTGCCCCACGACCAGCAGCACCACCAGAGCTCCTGCAAATTATTTTATCCCCTTCCTTTCGTGTGGGGACAAAAGCCAAACTGCTTCCGTCTTACAGTTCCACCTGCTCCGTTCCGTTCCAATGGAAATTCTGAATTGCCATTCAGACAGTTGGAGTCAAGCGCAGAGAAGCCACAGTAAAATAACAAAAAGGATGGGAAGACCAATCAAGAAACCAAACGGGTAACATGGGGCTAGGCTCAATAGCATCATACTCTGAAATATATAATATATCCAAACTATCTAGTTAAAAAAGTTTACAAACAACATGAGTATCCTAAGAAGCATCAAGTGATTGCTCTCCTATGAATGGTTTCAGGTAGTGATTTGGAACAATGTAAACACATTGACTAAAATATGTTATACAATAATCTAAAGAGAATGATCTCTCCTATGGTAAGTTCTCGCGCACTCCCTCACTAACATGTCAAAGTCGTCGTCTATATCTCTATATGACTCCAAAGCTAGAGGAACAAAGAAGTGATCTCTCTGCATACCCCTATACTTGGAGACTTTGGCTGTTTCCGCTCCACTGAAAGTCCATCTTGGAGGATGGATGATCACCCCCTCTGAAACTGTGATACGCGTATGATATGTAATCACCATGTCTGCCATAGTGGTCCTCCCGAACCAAGTATAGGTCTGCCATAATCCTAGTAGACTGCAAGACATATCAATGCTCCCTCCATGTGAGGTATTTACACTCTTGTGCCATAGCAAACACCACATCCCTAATGACATCATGGGTATTTATCCTCTGCACTCCGAATGATCAACGAGTCATATGAACACATGATGTATCTAAAGTGATACCACACTCACATGTGAGTAATGAAAATGTAGATGGATGGACCAAGCCAAGACTGAACCTCATCACTATAGAGAAAGTAACTAGTGCGAGTCGAAAAGCCATGATGTATGATGTATGGTCGAGCCAAGATCCACGAACCTACACCCTTACTACAACAAGAGCGTAGATGAACCTTAGTAGTACGAGGAATCGCCGGATTCACCAAGAGTGAATCTAGAGTCGGCTGAAATTGTCAGTCCATCAATAGGTGGGCAAAGAGAAAAAAACTCTAGGGATAAAGTATGACTCTAGGGATAAAGTATCTCTCGTATATTGCAACAGTAACTTTAAAAGAAGTGATCTTGTATCCATATTCTTCAATATATATCTAAAGGACGTGACTATTTGCAATCACAATTCAAGAAAAAAACAAAGGTGTTGAGAGTGCTGAACTAGCCAAAATGCTATATGTGCAATCTGTTTCATTGATAATAAGTCTACCATTCCACACTAAATAGTGAAAGATGTCAAGCACGAATATCACTTTCAAGTTGGTGGCTAAGTTTGAGTCTAATACTACTTTTTAATGCTAATCTGCGCTTTCTTAGATGGGAGGGAGTAATGCGCTTGCGGAGTGCTCCCTTGGTTATGGGAGGATATCTATGGCTGACTGCGTGTGGGATGTTTTCCACCAGAAAGGAAGGATGCATATTTAGAGAATTGCACTATGCTTTCCTTTATTTAGGCTGCATGACTTTCAGATAAGTCTGATGAGTGATACAAGTCATTCTTTGTCAAGTGACGACTGGGCCATACATATGTCGTCAATGCGTTTGACGTGTCCCAGAAGTTTGAGTTGTGTTTCTTCCGCAATCCTTGTCATGAAAATGTATTCCAATTGGAGTGTAATGTATAATCCATCACTAATTAGCGCTTCCTGGGCTAAAACGTTTGGGTTCACCTTTGGTTATACTGGATGGGAAAACTCTATGAGGATGCGGTGCCTCATTGGCTGGAGTAACATCATCTGACGGAAGACGACGAGGAGATAATTTCTGGTTGTTATTCTAGAAGCAAACAACATGGATCGACAAGAAATGTCTCGGCATGTCATGCCGGTCAATGAGGCGTTCTCAATGTTGGAAGGCTATGTAATATTCCAAGATTGGAGTGAGATTTTGTGGAGCTGGTTTGCGAACAAGCCGAGCCCAGCCAAGCTGAGCTGCATGGCACTGCACCATTGCCCAACAAGTCACAAAGATTCCGGGCAACAACGTTTGTCACAGCGTTGTTGTGTTGCCCCACAAATGACAAAAGAGGCAGCATACAGCCTACATGTAGTCCAAGCAGTCCCCTTTGATCGAATCCAACAGTGAGAGTGAAGTGGAGTGGAATGGAGAGGAGTAGAATGGAAAGTCATGAGTTGCCCCAAAAGGCGGTGATTGAAGCATATAACTTACCAACAGGACAAGACCACGACGAGTTCTTTGACATTCTTCTGCTTCTCCTCCTTATATTCAAGCTTTTAGAAACGCTTGCACTTGGGATACTGCTTTTCTTTACAGCCCGTGTTGCTTGATTGATCAAGTTGTTGGTTTGTATGCATCAATGATCTCCTTTGTTTGTGTTGGCCTTGTTTTCCTTTATCCCTTGATTTTGTTTCTCCTTTTCAATCTTTTTCCTCCGAATACTTCTGAACCGTGGGAATTGAACATTCAGATGATTTGCGCTTTCATCACGGTAATATCTAAACAACAGTCTCGGAAACCAAAAGCATGTAGAACGTGTGAAAAGTCCTGATTCGACTTAGATTGAGGAATTTTTGGAAGTGCAGATCCGCGCGTATCAACCTCACCTAATTTTTCTCTTCGTACTTAACTCCGGAGGTGATTGCTTCCCTGAGGATGGAATATGCGTTGAAAATTGAAAGTATGGGTACAATAGAAGGGGTAATAACGTCAATCACCAATTTTTATATATATTTCAGTATAAAAACGTTTTCCTCTCCTCTATTCAGAAATAATCTTTATTTTTTCTAGTTAGGGAAAGTAGTATTGAGGTTTTCTTTTCCCGACGTAATATAACGTCCCGAAACGAAAGAATCCCTTTTTGACTTTTATGTTTTTGCTTAGACTATAAGGACTGTACAATAAATAGAACTGATATTTCATAAATAGATGTCTTTCTGAAAAGAGCGATACATTTCAGTTCATTTCACTGGAAAATAAAACATCATTAGACTGAATCTAAGAAGGTCATGATAGCCAATCAACAAGAAACCCTTTCAAGAAAATACTTCACATCATGTCAAACAAGAAAAATAAAACTGTTACTCACTAAATTTCGTTCCTCATTAAGAAGTCTTATGATAATTGTACAAGATTACAGACAACCCCCGATATAATCATGGGTTGTCTGCAATCTTGTAAGTAATCATATTTTCAAGTGGAGCAGGTGATCATCTCAGTGTCCCACAAACTCCCACTTTTATGGCTTACAGTTGGAAAAACACGCTGCCTCCCAAGATAGTTGCAAACAAATAAAGTACAATGCTGTAAGTACTCATTGGACAAAAGGATGAACGATGGTCACAATCCAAGGAGCTCTGATTCTTTTCTTACTCTTACTCTTACCCAAAGTGGTCCCCACTCCCACTGTTCTGGAGGGAAAGCGCTCCAAGGACTGATTACCGAGTTATGGAAGACACGAAGACACCATACTAATTCAGCAAGGTCCCAGACTCCCAGGCCCATGTAATATGTTATTTCCCGTTATTCATCCTTTGGACAGATCCATCATCGACGGGATTAGGTTCTCATGAATTTCAATCTACAATGATAAGAGAAACGCTAATCATATGCTGCAATCTCCCAATGTCCTCGAATCAGAGGTGTCACACAACCTTTTTTGCAAGCAACATTGGTCTATGTCATGATCACCGAAATTTGATGACTAGTTCACGAAATTATCGCTCACATCGATGAAGAAGACACAAACGTGTAGATAGATATCTTTTCGTGCTTCTCCAATTCTCCTCCTCTGGAAGTGAAAACTGGAACATGAACATCGAAGCACTACACCACTAAATGTAGTGTGTGCGAGGCTGGCAAAACCACAAGGCAGGCAACTGGAAATGTTGCTGGATTTGAAGACATGGTCTAGACAGTATCATCCAGTTTAATACGAAGAGTTTATTTGCATGTGTTGTGTACTGCATTCAGATGCTACACCTCACATGCAAAGGCTTAGTGTACTTGAGTCTGATGACATGTCATAGCACTCTGGTGTGAATACAGTAGCAGAGTATGACATGGCAGTCAACACTTTAGCGTCCAGTTCGTTATTTGCACGTTGGCTTTGTATGGCGAATTGTTTTTTTTTTCTTAACCACGATATCTTTCATACCCTTATCGTATTATATCCGTTTCTCTTTTGTTGGGTAGTTCTCTTTTGTTTCAAAAATTTTCCCGAGTTTTAAGTCTAACTCTTGATATCTCTCTCATGAATTTCATCATCTTGGGTCATCCCTGTATTCACCTCCTCATCTAACAACGTATGCAATTTAAAAAAATAAAATATCAAATAATTCTGTAAAACAGAAGCAGATGGAACAAGGATAGTTTGTTGTCGTTGTATGATTCTGACTTGTCATCGTCTACATTGAGAGTCGGAGAAAGGATCGTTGGTTACCTTATTTAAAAGTTAGATAAATAGCTTGGATTATGACTGGTGAGTAATATGTAATGCATTACGGAGTATACGAATTGCGACTATACCTTCATAATTTATCAAGTTATTCCAACACGGAAAACAACAATTCTGGCTTCTTATGATACTCTTTCAGGAAACATATCTCTAGATTTCTTCAATATTAAACCATGAAAATATCTTAGACAAAAAGACAAAAGGATTTATATCTTGATATTTTTCTGGCTACTATAATTTTTGGTTGCTTTACTATGGCTGGGAGCATACCATTGAGTTCTTCATCTCCATGTTGCTTCAGTGATACTTCATAGAGCACTCAAATTTGAGAAGGTAGCAGCGTACAGGAGTTTGATGTAATCACCAGTCATGATGTTTTTTCCCTGCAGCGAGAACTTAATAAGAGGAAGACTCCCTCTAAAAACTACTCTTCTAGTTAGATGGCTGTACCGCAATTGTATGTTTTGTTCAAGGAAGCCAGCACAATAGAGCCTAGTGCTTTGGTCGCCAAGACACATCGGAAATTCAAAGTTGGTAACAATTCGTATTCAGTAATTCAATTATACCTAAGGATATAGTACTTCACTCAAAGGCCGCTCCAAAAAGAAGAAAAAGGCTTCAAACTTCTCTAGATAGATCCTATCATAAAAATAGCAAGCATCACTCTTCGCTTGACATTCAAATATTTCTACTGTTTTCTAATGCCTAATTGATAGAGTTGGATAGAAATAAGACCCCACTGGACTCCGGTGAATTTCCTCTCCTTCATAATCGGCAGCTTCGTCTTTTGCATAGTTTCCAGCAATGACATCTTTCCTTGCTCTCCACTCCATATGCTGAATCACAAGAAACCCAATTGATGCCAATGGCATAGCACGGCCACCAGCAACTACAGCAGTAGGAGTCTCAAGACATGCTCGCGTCATATATAGATGATCCTATTACTGAACCAAAATTTATTTACAGATATACAACTGCAGGACTAAGGTGAAAATTACATAGCTAGTAGAAAATAACCCAACGGAGGTACATCGGAATGAGCTCAGTACTCTCATGGTGATTCCAACTTATACTATGTTCCTCCTTTTAAGACTGGTGTGAAGTCATCCACCACTGGCAGGCCAAGTCTGGTAATAAACTAATTAACTCCATTGAAACCTTCCCGGTACTTACTGGAGATATACCAAAGTTTTGAACCGAAGATATATACAATCTTTTATGTTAGTCTTATCCAGTATCTGAGATCTCCAAAATGCACATATATGCACCTTAACGGAGTATGGGACCCAACGGTCATGGGTACCCCGCCTTCTTATTTTGGGACCTCTCTTATTGACACAGTAGAACTGGACTCGAAATTTTCCAGGAGACAGCTTTTAGCACTTCTCGTTGACTGACTGGATTCGGGGACGACTTGTGAGTACTGAAGGTCCCAGTGCTGTGAAGCAACTTATTGCCACGGACGGGTACATGAGGAGAGTGGTTGAGAATCCGTTCCACCTCAATCCATCAAAGAAACAAAAAGACAACGAATCTGTCCACGTATAGAGAGAGAGAGAGAAAGAGAGATATGAAAATTGCAAAGCAAAGGGATTCCATGGCATGGCTCGAGATCGCAGGGAAGGAGGGATGAGGGGTTGGATGATACGCAGTTTTTTATATCTGTGGGGAATGCGAAAGCAAACATAAAGCAGAATCTTTGCAGGAAGCTTCATAGATGGTCCAAGGACTGAAGGAGGTGCGTATTTTTTCAACTCCGGTGGGCACATTTTTCTTCTCTTCGCCTTTTTCGGTCGATGAGGCTTGCGCAGTGCCTTGAATGAGAAAACTTGCGCCCTCGCTGTTGGTTGGGTGCCTACATACGCTAGACCTGAGGTTTGTTTGTCCCATGGCCAGTCTTGTCGCATGCCTGATTGTGGGATGCCTGAGACACACCCACAGCCACAGCAGCGCCAGCACCTACGGTTTGTTCGTGAGTCGTGACCGCGCCGTGTCCTGTCTCGATGCCCTTTTGGGCCGTAGATGATCACAGGCTCACAGCTTTCAATAGCATTTCATTACTCTTGCAGTCCACTTTCCACACGAGGACTATTACTATCGTATCAAAACTGCAATCAAAGTGAGTGAAAGTGAAACGACGCTAAGCTAGCACTGAGATTTCATGCCATGCCATGTACGATTCTCTCTTGCTTTCTAAGCGGAATACGACACGTATACAAGCGAGCGAGCGAGTGGCTGCTTAGGCTCCTTTTGCTGCAGGAGTTGCATGCTCCGCACAAAGCACTCGCTCCGAGTTGGAGTAGCCGAAGAGGAGGATCCGGGGGGAGTAGAGAGGGAGGGAGGAGGCCTACAAATCCAGAGTTTTGTTGGTTTGTTTGAGCTAAAAAGCAAAGCACTCACTGTGGTGGTGGGGGCAGTGTCCTGTAGGACATGCACACTGTCATACTTTTCACATGCGAAGGTCGATAGACAGATAGATGCATATATAGATGGCTAGATTTACAAGCCTAGTATAAACTTTAGCGTAGCTTAGTACTGTCATGTTAGAGTCGAGAAACTGCGTGCACTTGACAACTAAGTAAAGTGACACTGAGAGAGAAAGACGAAGTATAATAACAAAAAGGATGGGAAGACCCCATCAAATCGTACAAGGATGGAACCAAACCGGTAACATGGGGCTAGGCCCCAACTGAGAGAGAGGCGAGAGGGTGGAGACAAAAGATGCGACCCAAAGCAACAAAGCAAGCAAGATCTTGACACTGATTTTTCCACAAGGGTGTTTGAAGAATGAAAACGCTTCGACTTGTGCTGGAGTCATGACTAATCCAAATCTAAAACTAGACGGCTACTCCGCACTTGCATAGTACTACAGAAAGTCTACAGTGCGTTTCCGTCTTTTTAAAGTAGTGCTGCTCTTCTAGGGCTTCGATAAGATTTCCAGATTTCGACGACTTGTCTTTTTCCTTCCAGCTTGTAGATCAATAACCGTGACTAGTCGACTGGCACAAGATGAGCTCATAATCTTCCGCCTCTGCCCAGGAGATTCATGGCCTAGGACCCAAGGACAGAGGGTTGGTAAAAACTGGTCCACAAGTTAGTAAGTAGCTGAGTAACACAATAACAAGATGGCCTCTTCTTCCACTCCATGTGGAGTCTTTAGTGTTTTGTATCTGGTCAGCAGTCGTCCCGTCCCCATCCTTGTCTTCTCGCGCTTTCTATTTCTTCGGTGATCACATCACGCTCGGCTGGATGACATGTACAGACAACGGTGCCTTTGTAGGGTTCCAACGGACTCCTTTCCTCTCGACATGGATACCACTCCTTGCCCATTGGAAATTGCTGTGTGCACGGACTGGTAGGCTTCCTGTTGATTCAATATTCAATTCCGTTCGCTCGAAGCATGGAATTCGACACTGTGACAACCATGTTACAGGTCAACAGTGTGCCAAGTGAGACAGAAATATGTTATGACTGACAAAGCGCGAGGAGAGAGCATCTTTTTAGACCACAGATGAATTAACGTTAATAAGGAGAGTTTAAGGCAATGGCTTCTAACGAATCCCATGCCGGGTTTGCAGATTGTGATCAACACTTACCACTGCTGCTGTGGAACGATGAATCATCAGGAAAGACGACCCAGGACGGAAGTAATTTGAAATACACAGTGCCTCGGAACAGATCAAGGTGTCAGTAGTTCAAATTTCATCCTTGAACATTAAGAACAGCTCGACGGACAACGGTAGTGGGAAAGTCTTCGAGACAACAGAATGTATACTACCTGTCTTTGGACGTTTGCTGATGTCTTCCCTTTCACTCCAGCTCCTGGTCACTTCGAAGGACGAAGTCAAGATGGAATGAGTCTGGGCATTGACATTGAGGAAATGACCAGGAAACGATTCTCGAAGTGCTCTTTGCGCAAAAACATTATTCAAGTCCCGATACACGTCAAGGATCACCATCCTCTTTATAAGATAATGCATACTGTTAACGAAGTTGCATGATAGTCCGAGCCTTGAGGTGAGGAAATGAAATGGACACGGATGCTTCACTGGACCTGCTAAAAACTTCAGACCAGAGTACAACATGAGAGTCCATAACCTTCACAGACTTCTGGTTTGAAGGAAGCCGGCTCTGAAGATCGTCCGTCCACATGGCAGACTTGCATATGTAGAAAGCACACGTTTAAAACTTAGACGAAGGGTTTATTTCTGAAACCACTGCCCTCTTCCGGGTCTTCGTGCCGTTTGTTGATCAATCAAGTCCAATCGGTTCACTTCCGACTACGCACACCTCATGTGAACAACGCACCAGTGTTGCTAGTTCGAAGTTGGAACGCCTCCAGTTCCCGGTTGACTTCAGAATCGATTTGGAAAACTCGGTCTAGAATTGAGTTGATAAAAATTTATTCCTTTCGCAGTGACCTACGGTCCTGTCCTTGTACTGACTACCTTCTCATGCAGTATCACGAAGGAGAAGTAGAGACATTCACTTTCTATGTGTATGTCTTTTCTCAATGGTCGAGAGGAATTTACAGTAATAGCATGTTATGAACAATGGAAAAATCAAAAGGAAGCTTCTAATGATAGCGAATAAACTGTAGATTTCTGTGAAGTGTTTCTATGTCTAAGGGAACCTTGATACCTGTAGGTACAGAAGACTATCTAAAATGTACAGATGCAATTGAGATCAGAAACAGTTCCCAAAGGCCGGCAGCCAGATATTGCTATTTTGATGAAATGTGAGCATACAGCAACTAACCACAGACGAGGTCCCTTAGACCAATCATGCCGAGTATTAGCTGAAGCAAACGGTTGTATGTCCACGTTGATGTGATCATGCCCAAGATCCGCTTTCAACATATCCCAGTACGCATCGTTGCGCAGGGCTTACCACTCTTTAGTCATGTCCAAGTTGTTACCAGGCGGAGATACCCGGCGTTTCTTCAGGTTCCTTAAAAGTTGCATATTTCGGCGTGTACCTAGAAGTATGTGCGAAGCCCCAAAGCTGCATGAGACAAACCATACGTTTCAGTCCAGATCTAATATAAAAACTTTAAGGAAGGCCAACATGGTTGACTTATTTTTCAAGATTTCTTAGGGACCGGAACGCATCACGAAGTAATCCCTTAACCACCGGCTTTTGGACGGACAACAAATGTTATGCTCGAACCTTACACCTCCGTTGTAGGTTTCAATCCTGAGAAACAGTAGAAGAAGGTGAAACAGAGTCGAACCTCTACATCCTTCAACACGAAGTCTTCTGTTGTAGCTAGACATGGGTTGCCAAACGTCTCACAATTGGCGCTTGTCCCGTTCAACCTTGAGGATGAAACCAGTGAGCCTTGTTAGTCACATAATGATGTCGATGCTGACAGAGGCCAGGCCAAATGAAACTTGCAGGAGATACGTACACCAAGAGGAAACCTTGGGCACGCCACAAATACAAGTGCCACGTTACAAACACTTCTGTCCAAAACCATTATCAGGAAGAAACACTCACAATTCTGCGTCTAGATATAATGCGAAGTGACCACCGCCACCAAACGCGATCGCGTCGTCCGTACAAAGCACGTAGTATCGATTGCTACCTGTGTGCATCCAGTTCATGATGTCAACATAGTTCACCTCATGCCATACGTGAAGAGTGGTTTTTTACCGAGCAACAGGTATGAAATAAGCTTCAAGATCATATCGTCTATTAAGTGACAAGTTCAACGCCGAAATGAAAGACAGTGATTGTTCCAATTACCTGTAGAGCGATATACTTTCGGCTCCCCGGCGACGTTGGTGAAAACGAAGGATTCGTTTGTTCCCTGCGCACAAGGTTTCCTTCAAGATATAATGCGCTTACAACGTTTGCCCACCATGAATGGAATCAGCCAAATTGTGCTCTCCTTCAAACGTCAACCGCAAGCGTGATACTAAAAGATTTCGAGGAGGAAAGGCAACATGTCAAGCTAGAAAACCCATATACAAATTGATCACCTGGATTCAACCCTGAAAACTTCGTGCCCATGATTCTTGACGAGATGTAAGTACCTGATACTTTTGCTTGAGTGTTGGTTTAAGAGGCGATGATAATAACCCACCAAAGACTGCACCTAGCCTGTCCCCAGCTATCTGCACGGCACAGTACGAGAAAGTTATTGAGTATCCGGTGGTGCCATCCATCTGAAACCTACATACACCGGGGAAGATGGTCTCATAACAACCTTAAGCACGGCCATCCCGTTGAATGTTTACACCTCTTGCACAACTGCCAGCCCGTATCCAACCATTCAACATTACTTTTTGAATTCTTGATGCACTATCAAGAACACGCTCTTCTCAGCGAATCTACGGAGGAAACTGAGACCTGTTACGACTAAATCACGTTCTCCGGGTCGAGTTTCTACCAAATCATGGAAACTTTACCAGAAAGAGCTATGAAACAACCACACCATATACCAATCAGGCACCATCTATGCTATTGTAAGTATTCAGATACTCCCTTTGCCACAAAAGGAGATCTCAGTAGGTCACAAAGACCTCTACCTAGAATCTTGTCCTATCCAAGTTCACTTGCTGCAAATGCAAACTTAAGAATCAACTATACGAGCTTACCAGCAAGCAAGGACCTGGAATTATGGCCGCCTTTCGGTACAGAGTGCGCAACGAGATCCCATGCTTTATAGTACTGCACTCAATAGAGGAACGTCGTTGTCACTGGCCCATCGCGTCTACAGGAGTTTCAAATCGGAAGTTGCAAGCCGCAGCTGACCAGGAAGAGCAGATGCGACTGACAAATATTCCCTCGACTCGGAGAATTACCACTGTTAAAGTTCCCCGTAACCGCTTGCCGTATTAAAAGAAAAAATTGAAATAAAGTAATACACCGTACCAACTGCCTGGAAGATTTCAGCCAACAACAGACTACATAATCGTCACAAGTTGTCTTTGAAACAGGTAACGTGGCAAATTCCAAGGGCTGCTGATGAAAGATTTCAAGCTTCATACCTGTACAAAAGAACCCATTGACGGCCTAGGGCCAAGGTCGGAAGGGCCGAATACACCACAGTCCGAAGGGTCTCAGGGATCAGTGAAGACTCCTCAGACATGTCCGGTAGTATCACGTGCTTTAATGGTGACTCAGGTCCGGAAAGTTGACCAGCTGCATCTGAGGCAGATTTGGAGACTGCCAGATCTGTCTCTGACACAAGCTGCCATTCTGCATCAGGATCGTCTCCAACAGAAGTAGGTGTATCTCCCTTCCCATCCTTCTCATTGACGCCCTCTCGTAATTCCTCTCCACTCTGGGGATCTACAGTGGTCACAACTTTGTTGTCGCCTTCACGTCTACTTCGTACAACTCTGTTCTGAGAACTAGTAGCACCTTCCTGCTCGTCACTCCCAGTCGTTTCTTCATTCGACTGATCATCCTTATATTTGCTATTTGATTCTGTACATGAAAGTAAAGATAATAGGAAGGCAGTCAACGATGATGTGTCTGGCCCTCGAAAATCGTCCTTGGACTCCTTGGTTTGTGGCGGGGTCGGCGTCGTTGTCTTCCGCTTGTATTTCCCCACGCACATAGTCCGAGCTTCCTCCTGCAGAATTACAGACTATACTCAAAATCGCTTCTAGACAGCTACACTTCTCATGCTATCGCTGATATCAAAATAACGAAGCGTCTCTATTTGTCTCCATGTAGGTTGAAATCAAAACTTAAAATTTTAGAAGCATAAAGTAGAGTGAATTCGAATGCTTGCTCCCAAAATCGCACGGCAATGTGCTGACATTCCAGTATCTCTTCATATTTTCCAGAAAATTAAGGAAAGGCCACAATATATGGCAATTCACACGCTTAAACTCTAAGAGCATATTCACGGTCTTTGCGCAAACCTGTGGCGATGAGACCTAAATTGCAACGTGATGTTGAAAGCAAAACCTGTTCTATGAGACAGATAGCAGATCCGTTAAGACAGGGCGAGGCATCCTACACATACTAAACTGAGAAATCGGGCTCAGTTGATACACAGAACCAGGCGCTTTACAGGATGACAGAGCTTGGTTCTGACCACAAGCGTATTACTCTCCTGAAGACTGTCTGTGTCTCAAAATTCCTCCCGTCTTCTCTCATTGCAGAGGAATTTGGTTGTAATGACGTCTCACTGACACAAGGTAAACAGGGTACGGATGGGGAGTATATCTGAGGTCTAATAAAAAAAACGTCCAGAGTTCTCTGAGATCGTCAAGACCTCTGCGAGCGTTGACAAAAATTTCTCTCCGTGCTCAAAATATAAAGGCATGCGTGATACATATGCAAAAAGGTGCCAGCCAACTGTCGTTACCAGTAGCGGTTTTCCAAGCGAATCACCCCTCCCAATTCTTCTCCAGCACATCTACACATGGATACATAAAGGTTCATTCGATTACGACGTGTGATCTCCGAAACAAGAGAACGATCGGAACGAACTTGAACATAAACACGGAATAGCACAACACCCCAAATGAAATGCTCGCAAATCCCGTCAATTATCCAACACATCAGAGAAAGAAGAACAAAGACATGGAAGAATCCAACCGGCACACAAAAATAACGGAATTCGAGACAGAAACTGACCCAGAAACTCGACCCCATTTTCCACCACCACCTTTTGTCCTCCCCGTCCCAATATTGTGAGTCAGATTCCCTGTACGCTGTGTGCATCCCGTCTGATCCAAATTGCATCCAAATTGTGTCCCAATAGTCCGGTCCTAGCAGCAAAAGCTCCTCACATCATGCTCGTCGGAAGAAGAACGGGCACTCGGATCGTCAAATTGCCCGTCCATGAACGGGATCATAGTTTCGAAGCTCCAGCAGGGGCAGTAATCCCAGCTCCACTTTCACTACAAAACTCAACGGCGCGCACAATTCTGCCCCGGATGATGGCTCTGAGACCATCTTGTTTCCACGATCCTCCCTGTCAGTATATCTCTCTCCACTCGACTGCAAATTCTCTAGGGCTTCTTCTCCTTCTTGTTGTTTCAAACCCAAATCGCTATATCGTTAACAACCCTGAAACCTGTTCGAAACACCCCAGAATGGCAAAATCCTAAGAAAGAAACGATCAAACTCGATTGTAAGAGAATGGAACAAGAAAAACGGAAGAGATTGGAGGCAGAGAAATGAGAAGAAGACGAGGAAGACGACACGACGAAGACGAGAAGGGGAGGCTTAAGCTCCCAGCTCAAGGAACCGGAAGCAGAGAATACGAACGGAGAGTCAGTCCGTCCGTCAGACCGTCCTTGCTGGCTTGCTGGCCCGCTTGAACCTTAGGGCGGGGCAAAGGGAGGAAAACTAGAGCCAAGACGGTGTGCTGGATTGAGCTGATTCACTGACAGTGGTCACTCGTGGCCATCATGCACGCATTCCAGCACGGCTTGCGTCCATCCAGTCAGCAGTCCGCCCTCTGCTCCAAAACGTCCGTCCGTCCGGCCCACTACTTGGCCATTTTTGTCCACACCTCCATTCCCACCGCCTCGACCTAACTTTGCCTTCGTTCATGTCCTTTACATGTCTTCATCCAACTCTATTTAACGGTAGACACAGAAAAAAACAAAAACTTGGCCCCCAACATGCGCGCTCACTCTGCCTTGGAAAATTTAGAAGCAATTGTAGACAAATTTGTCTTCAGTTTTCTTTTGCGATAGAACCCACACCTCCAAAAGAGATGACTTCAGTGCCACCAACTGGGCAGAACTGTTTATCGTTATGGATGACAATTTGGTGAAAGTGGCAGGAAAAACCTGTACCATCTTTGTTTCATGTGATGGGAATGGGATCATGGGCCCGGTGAAGACTCGTGCAGGCAACGGGCAACAGCAGCAGGCTGCGGGTGCTCATATTTTCATGTGCAAATCGATGGTTTGGTTTTAGGAAGCTTGTGGGCAGGTGTATTCTTTTCCGTCTCGTCTAAGGCAATAAAGATGACATGGAGGATTGTTCTTCAGGTGAAAAGAAAGCTAATAACAACAGCACATCGTGCGTTGAGTCTGTGTCTGTATGTACCTTCTTTACGTATGGCCAAACCGCAACCAAACCAAACATAAACAGTAGGTCGTTTCAGACTAGAAATACTCAAATTTTATTGCTTTTCGTCAAATGCAATAAAACTTTACGAGCTGTTTGCAATCGACCCGTATAGAAATTTACCACACATCTTTACCGACGAAACTGTACCAGAGCTAAAATCGTCGCTAAATCTGGCGCCCGCTGTCCAGAACTTGGGTTGGCACCAGAAACTGCTGTATCGCACCATAATATACAGCCATAAAACTCCTTCTGTCTAGTTTTTGCAACATGGTAAGACAATAAAACTCTTAGAATTTTGCAATAGAAACTTATTGAGAGTGACCATAAGGCAGAAGAATATGAACCTTATAGTTACAAGTGGTCCCCCGGAATGACCTTAGACAATCCCACGTTTTATGCTGGTGTGTCTAATCGGTATACCAAGTTGTATGTCTCACCAGAAGGTGTGAATGAAATAATAAAAAAATGCATGAAATAATAAGAAAATTTCAATGTTGTAGTGATAGAACCACAGAAATTACAACTCTCTTGATATTACATTTGACTAATAAGGATAGCGCCTCTCCCTAGAATCTTGTGGCCTTTGAGTAAGCCTATGTGTTTGAATCTCATGCTGAGTATTTTGGTGCGTAAAGTGATTTAGAAGCTGATTGCTTCCAAGAGTATTTTCCATGAGATGCATCTAAAAGGCAATGTCTTTAAGCTGAAATATGTTTTAAAACATCAAAGGATAATCCAATGAATAAAAAACACATTCAACTACAAAGATCAGATTAAATGAATATTTTTTATGAAAAACTCTATGAAAAATTTGAAGTATTTTATTTTATTGATGAAAATCACACATGGACATAATGCAAGATTTATTTTTCAGAAATACACATAAAATAAAATAAAAAATGCCTTTAATTCTAGTTAAGTAAAAAAAATTAATTTTATGATGTGATTAAAATAATATTAAATGATTAAAACTGTAAGTAATTTTTATTAATATTTTAAAAATAATAAAATTTATAAATGAATTAATATTTACATTGAGCTAATAAATTTACTAATACTCATTTTAATTTCAAAATATTTGAGATTTAAATATAAAATAATGCAACCAAAACATTTTTTTATAACAACATTGTAGTTTTTCAATAAATAATAAAGTTTAATATTGACATTAGTGTCACAATTTGAAACAAATAGGAAATAATGCAATCAACATGATGTAATTCATAACAATCATATTAGTTGAAATTTTAGAACATTAATTTCATTCACATCTTTCAATACATAATAAATCCAAACAATGAAAATTTTGTTCTGAAATCAAAACAAACAATATTGAAATTTTACATCAATCATTATAAAATTTTGAGAACTAATTGCATAATTTCATCCGAATTTCTACACATATTATTTCCACTTCATCAACCATGAGGAAAAACAAGCCGGAAAAAAATTCATTTACAACCATTACATGAGATGAATTTCTTTAATGTGAGGTTTAAAACAAAGAATACATTAGTGTAATACAAATGTGAGATGAAAAGTATTAGAATTTCATGGAAAAAAAATATTTACAATATCAAATATGATTTAGATGAAAAAATTTAATTTATGATATTTTAAAACAATGACTCTATGCATATATACTTGTGAAATATATATGGTCCTTGAAATTCAAGTCAGCAGAAAACATGACATTTCATCACAAAAATATGATATATTTGATCATTAGAAAGGTAAATTAGATATTTCATTATCCAAAATGTCATAATGAATTCATAATTTGTGTGTATAGTTATCAACATAATGGAATAACAGGAAAGCAGACATTTTTTGATTCTATAGATTTATTTCTATCAATGATTGATTGAATGTATTGTAGTATAAAAAAAAATTGATCAATAATAATAAATTTTTAAAAATTCATGATTAAAATATAAAATAATATATGTTGAATTTATGTATGAATATATACTACAAAAATATTATATGCTTCTATTTCATAAAATTTGATGATACGATTTATATTAAACTAGAACCACATCTCATTATCTCTTTACTTGCAAAACTAACACAACAATAATTTTTATTAAGTTGTGAATTTATATCTTTATATATTTATTGATAAATTGTATATTTCTTATTACAAACTAAAATCAATCATACCACATGCCACACTAAGAACTTAGTAACTTTAAACCTTTTTAGCACCTCTCTCATTTCATGTTTGGAATTTGAACCTTTTTTTTTAAATATAAATTTATTTTAGATGGCTCAACCTAGAGACTCATTATTTTTTTCTGATATGATTAATCTAAATTGTAACAAATTTTCATTGTTAAAGATGTCAACTCAAGAAAAAATAATTATAAAATAGTTTTAGAAGAACAAAAAGAAATTAAGTTTGATGAACCTTATTGCTACAAATGACCAAGTTATTAGTTATTATGGTATGAAAGATAAAAATTTCTTCTAGAATATAATTTACTCTATAATTAATTGTGAACTTACTCATGGAATCACCTAGTCATCAAGAAACATCTTGACTTCATACACCCTTAATTGTTAGAAAACCTATCATAGGTTTCTTAATAAAATATTCTTACAATATATAATAAAATAATTTAATATTTTTTCAAATATTTTTGGTAGGTTTACAAAATATTCATATAAATAATTTTTTTATATTATTTTTTTATCATTATAAAACTTTTCAACACATCTTTGATTTGATTTGAAATTTTTAAAAATTTAATATATTGAATACAAGTATTATTACAGTGTTTATGCTTTTAAGTTCATTCTGCCACAAAAAAGTGTGTTATTTCATTCATTGTTTTTCCAAACTGTAAATGCATCATAATGTTGAAAAAAGATGTGTGTTATTTTTGAAGAAATGCACATTTTTTTTTTCAATGCATCATACTAATAGATGTGATTATGTGCTCAAACACATTATTCATCCATTTATAAGGTTGTGATTTTTCAATAAAATTATAGTTAATCATACATATAAAAGTCATAAAAGCTTGCTATATACTACATCACTAAAATTTACCATATTATTAGCTCCACAAGGAATTATATAGACACAACTTTCATTTTAAAATATTAAAAAAGGATTAGATTTTTTATGTTGATGATGCATTAGTAAATTTAACCACCATTGTTGTGTGTATCCTCTTGATATTACATTTGCATACTTCACTTCCTTGTATTCTTTGAATTCCAATGTCTTGTGTTCTCCTTGTGCATTTCCAAATGATTTTAGTTTATATTTTGTATGAGACATTAAACAAAATTCATGAATTAAATTCTCTATCCAATTCCCCACATGGAATGCTACACTTAGACTGATCACTTTCATTTTGTGTCATTTTTTTTATCAGTTTTCCTGTTTGCGTTTGATGTACAATGTTGCAATAAGACCTGGAGATTTTAAATTATATTTTGGTGTGATTTAATTAGCCAAAAAAAATTCTGATTTTACGTTCATAATTCTTTCAATGTAAAATAGAATGGATGTAAGCTTTCACTTAAAGCTTTTTATCTATAATTTTAAGCTATTGAGTAGATAATTTGATGCCGATGTCTGTCAAGCAATTGAATGACTTAAGTACAATAAGATACAACGATAAATCCAACGCTCACAAATTTCACCCTTCTGTTGTGCAACCGTCAAGATCTGAACCATAGTGCAAACCTTCTACTTTAAAGCTGTTAGTAGTGAGCTGATTCTTGTTGTGCTCCAAACTTATGTTTGACATTTTTTTTGAACGAGATGTGAAAAAGTGCCAATCTTCAAGAAAATACCAAATTCTTGAACTCATTCTAGATAGTGTTACCCGCTACACTGAATAAATCTTTCGACACTAGTTAATCGATAAAAATATTTATTCAAATAAGAGTATGATTCAAACCCTTTTTTATATATACACAACCTGCAAATATGATAGTGCTATTTAATAATGACTAGTCCAGGAGCTCTCAACAGCGATAATATCTCTAGAGTAGAGCACCACAACCATTAAGTGGCCTGTTTGGGTACTCTCAGCATACGCCCTCCCAACATGCAACAGTGGGTTCTCACGTTAGGTTTTTCTCAACCGGGCAGACCCATATACCTGTTGAAAGCTCGTGGACTGAGTCATCACCAGATAACACTATCGCGAAACGAGACAATTGATAAGTCACCAATAATATGGAAAAGGAACAGTGTGCGGAGAAAGGCAAAAAGGCACGAAAGAAGATAGTCAGCAAGATAAATCAAATAGTTGAGATCCTCTGTGTCTAGCGTTGTCTACAGCTCCCGTGGGGTTGATATGCATATCAGAATTGAGGAAAATTAGGAGAATCAGGCTGTAGACTGAATGAACCCTACTTGCAGTGTAATCTGCATCCAAATCTTGTTGACACCCGGAGTAAATGCTTGAGAAACGCTCCAACGAGATGCAAGTGTACCCACGAGATACACAACTGGATTCAGAGGAATGGCATGTTGAGAAGAGAGCAAATTCTTTCATTCTTGAGTGCAACTGGCGTGATCTTAGTTCGCATAAGTTTGGTGTGAAGTTGCAGAACAAGTTGGTTTTAAGAGACTCGACTGAAAGACCAAAATTACAAACAAACAAAATGTACAAACAAAATGCTAAGGGTAATTGTCCATAGCGGTGGGGTAAAATTAAGCATAATGTAGTTTTCATTTAGTGTAGCGCCAAGAACAAAGGTATAAGCTGATGCTCGCGATACACTAGTATGGAAAGGCCAGAGTGGGGTAACATGGAAAATTTCGAAAGAGGTGTATGCGTCGAGGCATGTACAAGTTAGTGAGAATGAATACGTAGTGGGCAGAAGGCTACAAGCTGCAAGAGAGAAAACTTGGGAAAACAGTTGTTTTCCGAGTCATATTATCAAGTCTCAAGCTCCTATGTCAATTGAGAACGAGCAGGCTCTTACGTGTTTGGATCTGCAAGTTCCCAAAGTTGAGTACAACCCAAGCATCTCGTTGTATATGGAGTATGCTCGTCATCCGATAATATGGGATAAGTGAAAGGCTTGTCAGCAAGAGATAGAAGTGCATTTCTAGGAATCTATCAGTTTTTTCTCAAAGAAGCTGTTCAGGTCCTACTTCCATGCAGCCCTTTCGCTACTCTTGACGTTCTATCTAGACAACTTACTAGATTGTAATGTAGAGAGTTTGAAAGCTCATCCCCCATAAGGTCTACTTTGCCTCTGTTCTGACTGTTGACTCCGTTTGGGCAAAAATTTGTACACAATGGCATATTGAAGTACTCCAGGACAGAGACTCTGGTGTTGGAGTCCTCAAATTGACCATTCCCATAGTTCAGACAATCTCGAGTGGACTAGAGTAAAGAACTTCGAGAGTAAGGGTTGAGAAAAACTAGTCGCTGGTGTTAAGTCTCTCGATCCTTTCGACTGCTGCTTTGGCATCGAGAGGTGATGGATTCAACAGGAGAGATTGTTTGTATGCATCTTTTGCTTGCTCATTAGCTCCACTCTTCTCGTAGCAGGTCCCCAGCAGAAGAAACACTCTGGAATTTTTGTCACTTAGTCTCACCGACTCCTTCAAGTCAACAAGTGCATCATCGATCAACCTGTCTCTTTTTCCCTTCGCCTGCCCCAACAGCAACTCCGCCCTCTTCGCTAATGTGTCAGCCCTTTCTTCCTTTGATAGAGTCTTTTTCAGCTTGTCTGAAAGGGCAATGTCCAAAACTTTCACAGCAGCTGCAGTTTTGCCCAAACCTTCGAAGGCAAGACTCTTGACTATATACACTGCAGCATCATTCGGGTCTAATTCGATGGCAAGATCAGCTTCTTGAAGAGCAGTTCCTGCTAGAGATCGAGCTTCCCCGGCTGACATTTTCGAATTTCTTGACTGGGCCACGCTAGTGGCTGCTTTCACAAAATGACGACGAGCCTGGAACCAGGGCACTAACATGAGAAACTCAATTGATGGGAAGTATGTACCGAGAATATAAACAATGACAAGCTTAGATACAGACCCACCGTAGGCTTGAGCTGCAGCAAATCAATAAGAGGAACGAACACTCACTGACGAGCTAGAAGTTTTTAAGGTTAGTAGCAAGAAGAGCAGAACCTGCATAGAGCCACGTGGTAAATGAATGCAATATGCAGAACTGCGAACAGAAACGCACATCGACCAGGCATTGGTTATAAAGCCAATAGGGGAAGCAAAGGCATTGCACCCACCGCAAGATTAAAAGGAAAGTAAAGAGCAAAACATAATGTCAACTTTTCTTAACACACACAAAACAGAAACCAGTATTAAGAACGAAACGCATTACAAACCAATAGAAAATACGACAGTAAGCATGGTAGGATTTCTCATGATTTGCGATAAGCATATAATTTAATGAGCCTAGGTACTTGGACCATATGAACCAATAACTTGTCTCGCTAAAACCGTAACAAGTTCTGTTTGCATCCACGGAGTGTTGCACTTTGAAGACCGACAAAGAGGAGTCAAGTCAACTCTATTCTGTCCCTCTTAGACTCCCAGCATGTGACTGACCTTCTCAGAGACTTAAAGAGTTTCGGCTCCTAGAGACATTGCAACAAATGTCCTGCAAATCTTGTGAAAGACTGCTGGAGACAACTTCGAAGATGTTGAAATGAATCAGATGAAAATTTAGCGTAGGTTTTCAACAGTTGCTAGGGTGGTGACAAGGATTGGAAGGTATGTCTACGGACATCGCCATAAACTTTCGAAAACTCAGCCACTCTGCAAGTTACGATTCGTCTATATCCAACTCACTACGGCCAAATGTCAGGAAGAAAACAGGAGAAACAAGAAGAAGCTTTGGAAGTGAAAACAAGGACGAGTCTCAACCACGGAAAGATACATATAATCTTGGGTAGATATATTCTAGGTCAGAAATATCTACTTAGGTTATCACTTGCCTGCGCGAGTCTAGCTAAAGCACGAAAACACGTGTGACCGATTTAAAGAAGATAAACGTAATGTGGTAAGCTCCAGCTAGCGGAATGATAACAGGCGGCCGAAACAAAAAAAGAGATCGGATAAAAAGCAACGAAAGTGAATTATTTCACTAAGCTGTATGAACTTTGTAATGGTTGAACGAGTCTGAAAAGTATATAACTTGACTCATAAGGTACTTCTTCAGTTTCTTATGCTAGCTTTCGAGACTATGCTTGAAAGCAACCCCATCGTACTCAGTGTCCCATGCTTTGAAAACTTAAGGGCGGGAAAAGACTTACCATCTAAGAGTTGGCTGTACAAATATTAGCTAAGGCGTTCCTTTTTTTTAAGACAAGTAACGAAGTCAGCAAGTGCAAAATTCTCCGTGACTCCAGGTCCCATTAAGCACGGGACTAAGATCTGCGATCCCAATAGCGCCGCACCTTCACAGGCATAAACCCGGCCTGCTTCTAAGCACAACAGGAATTTGAGCCCTCAATATTTGGAGATCGATTTGGGCAGAGCCAGGCAAATTTCGAACCTGAGTGAGATGGGCGCGACGACCTCGCAGGCGCTTTTGCAACGTCGATCCCACTTTCCGAAAGAGGAAAATGAACACCACAACCGCGAGCACCATGCCCACAGTCCGCCATTCTTCAATCATCTTCACTCACTTCACGACAACCCACAACTGCCCTTCGTGCTCGACGATCTTCAGTCCCCGGCGTTCGTCTCACCAAACCAACACGATTTGACAACAATCGCGAATCCTCGCAAAAAATCAAACTGCACGCGGTATCTATCGTCCGCCACTCCCGCTTCTCAAACTCTTGACTAAAGCCTGGAAACACTGTCGTCCGCAGGAGCAGGCTGCAGGTCTCAAGCTCGCAGCAATCAATCAAACCGACTCTCTCCTTCGATGCACACTCGTCGTCCTATCCTTCGTCTTCGTCTTCTACTTTCCCGTCTTTCTTTCAAAGCTTGAGCAGATTCCCTGCGGAGAATCGCCTGTCCTAATCTCCAGGCCCGACCAAATAAGATTCCTACGAGCTTGGATTTTGGCCGTGATTAATCCGATTAATCACGGCAAAAAATGCTTCAATTTAACAGGGCCGGGAGCTGGCTAAGTATAGAAAACTTTCCACTCTAACGGCGTACCTTTTGCATAATGGGTCAGCGAGTAAATGGAAACATGGGTTAGTGTTTTTCTAAAAAATGTCTAACCATCCTCTATTTCTGTAGTTATTTTTCACTTTAGTTGGAAAATGCAATCTGATGTTTTGTGTACTATAAGCGAGCAAGGTTCGTCAGAAGGGCTCAATCTGACATCACAACTTACAGTACGAATCGAATACTTCGGACTCAAGGTGTCGCTATTCAACGGCTGTTCGTGTTCTCGGAGCCTTGACCGCGATGGCCCCGACCAGTGATCACCTCGCCCGTCTGTCTGGAACCTCCACAAGACCGGCCACCTTCTGTGCCGAGGAGTCCGCCTGATCCACTTTAGCCCTGACGATCCCGTTCGTTGTCTTCACCTGATTGGCATTGGGAAGCTTCGATCGAAACTGATTTCCTCTCAGCTTTCTAAATTTTATTTCCAACAATTTCCCTACTGCGTTTACTTGCAAAGTATGGTCATGCGCGTGATTACTTGACATGCAGAAGTTGGGACCTGTGTGTTGAAACCATTGACCTTTTAGAACGGGTTCGAGAATGAGAACCAATGGCAATTCATGAATCAACATCCAGTTTAGCCGAAATTCGGTATACGGTAGAGAATCTTCGAAAAGGTTCCCGGGTGAGATTGCAAGGAGACATAATCTGCTCCCGAGCTGCGGTTACTTCCTCAAAGCTTCCGTATCACCAAATTCATATAAGATGTTCTTTCCCGTGCTATACAGCACGTTCGCTCTAAGCTGCGAGCAATCAAGAACCACAGTCGACTGCCATTCGGCCGTAAACTCTTACTTAGGCTTCAAATTGCTTTAGCAATCTAAAGCATGAAGCCTACAAATTTATTTGCATGTTGGCATGACCGCCTCATGAAAGTCCGATGATTGAAGTGCAGGCTAATTCTTTTTGACCTCAAGCTTCTCCTCTCGCGTTGATTCCGTACCAACAAACCATGATTGAAATGCTTCGTGACTCGTGGGTGAGAGAGAGAGGTTGGTGATACCACCTGCCGGTCAACCCCGTGGAAGCATCCCACCGTCTAAGTTTGATGCAGGTCACCAAGCAATGCGACAAGCACGTGTCCAGTGACTCCAAGTACAACTTCTCTCAACATGACGCCGGTCAGCCCGCCGAAGAATGCCGGATATGGGGATGAGCTGAGGGCTCGCTTAGATATGGTTGCCGTGACTATGACTGCGACTACGGTAGCGCGTGTCGGCATTTCTAGCGAGGTTTTGGCCCTGCAAGGTTTGCTCTTCTCTCGTGAGTGAAGAGCAAATTCTCCATCCTCAGTTCCTCAGGGCTCACGAGTCACAACACCGTCGTGGTCGTGGTCATAACGCAACTTTGACCAGCCGACAAGTCCTTCCTTTCACTAACGCTGACAACAGCACAGATGCAGAACTCCTGGCCGTGCGTGGTAGTCTCGCCAAATACCCAAAAGATTGACCTCAGAAAGAAACGTGCCACATTGGCTCGAGGAACTTACTCGCTTCATAAAAAGCGACCAGAAGCTTCCAAAGGAATGCTTTGTCTTGGATCAAGTGTTGAATATGAGAACCAACGGTTCCAACGACAGCGAGACAATAAGAGAAGGAAGAAACACGAAACGGCGGAAGTGGACACAGTCACTATAACGATTACAAGTGTTCAACCTCTACCGTAGAGGCTTAGTTCGTAAGCCTTGGACGCATAAAAGAGAGGGACCTGGAGAATTTCAACGCAGGCTCGACTCTTTTCGGTCCTGAGCTCCTTCTATGAACTGAAAGTTTAAAGATTGTGCCCAGTCTGATTGGGGCTGAACTCAGGGTCCTCTGAACGTCCGCACTTCTCCTACTTGAAAGCAACTGTACATCTGCGTTTCTGTCCTGAAATGGAAATGATGATGTACTCCAGCGTGTAAGAAAGCTCTTGAAGACCGTGGAAAAATTGAAGTTTGGTACTAATGCTTCTTAACAATTTTTTAGGTTTAGCGCCCAGAATACTTCTAAGGAACTGATCAATACTTACTATAAGCTTGCAAAGGATGCGAGAGCTTCCATGCAGTTTCTGCTGGCAACCTTTCAAGAAACCTCCTTTGACACTGTGTGAAACTTCCAGCTCGTGTAAATAAGCCCTGTGGCCGCTGCTGAGCAACTCCTGTAATATGTTGACAGACCCCACCTGGTAAACAGAAACCACAAATGGAACCGAAGCGATGGAATTATTATCCAACGGAATAAAAATTACGTAGGTTGATCTCTAGATAAGCAAGAAGAAAAGAGTAAGGATGGAGCTGTTTAAGAAACCAAGAAACTATACACGAGACATGTTCCTATCTTCTAGAATCATGGGACAGGAGGCCCCCTCCGACGATTAAAATCTGCTATTCGATCTTCATGGGCTCTTACCAGAAGTCAAATAGTCGTATGCCAGATCCAGATGGATAGGGCTGGTGCTTGATATGCATCAATGATCTTCCTCGTCTAGACCAGGACACTCAGCAACCAATGTCTCGGCAGAGGCATACTGAAGAACAAGTAAGCATGAAAGAATTCAGAAAAGTAGTAAAAACGGTTCTTCATTAGTATGTGCCTGTCAGCCTGAAAACCAAACACCCCTGAGAGGTGCCAGACTGAAGAGATTGAGGGGAGAAGACGGGATACAAGACGACGGAAAACTAGACAAAAGACTACTTGGAGTAAAGAGGTTCTCTATTGTAGTGTGATTTTGCCCCATGGATGAGATCAGTTCGGAATTTCCAGGTATCAACCAAAAATCTCTTTATTCAATCATCCACATGACAATTACGAAGGTCCCTGTAGCTATGGCTAAGTGTGGCTGCTTTGGGCTTTGGATCAAGGCTAGTGAGTTCCGTGTACAGCTCGGCCTCAGCCAACAGAGCAATAATACGAAAAATTGCCCTCTTAGCTTAGAGAAAGAGCTGCATTGCATCAGATAATGCACGGAAGTTTCGTCCTCCTTGCCCCACACTCTGCAAGTTGCGAAGTGGTTCCCCACTTTGCTCCTTTCTTGTGACTGAGGGGGATGACTCCGATTCGGACCATGATGTTTAGGGATGTCCTCTGACACGGAACAACTTGGAGATAATCCTTGAAGATGGCGGGTTCGAGGTCCATTTTGGCTAAGGAGATCTGATTTGTGGTTCGCTTCCTCCCTGTCCAGTCAAAGTTTCCTTCTTCCATCGGCCATAAATCTACTCCCAATGCCAATTATCACAATGCCCTGTCTCAACCAAGGTTTTGTAGGCCTATCCCACTTGCCTTTTCTTGAGTCCATTCAACATCCAAGAGAGTTCGAGGATGCGGAAAATGTGGCATATGGTGTTACTGTCTTCTCCAATTGAGTTTGGCAATGTCCCTACGAGGTTCAAGAAAGGTCCCTCCGAATTCTGGTATTATTGCTACACAAGATGTTTGTGTGGGTGCCGATATCATTATAGGATAGACTTTCAGCTGTACAGCTGCCAGCCTGGCGCGTTGGATAATATTGCCCCATTGTATACTGCTGCTCCGTATTCTTATGTGGTTCGAGTAGTATGAGGGACAACTGAAAGTCTTGTTTCAGTGGTCATATCCCATCGCCGTAGGAACTTGGTAATCCCAGAAACCTGCTTGTGCCCGTTCGCAGCTACTTTTTGCATGAATTCCCAGTCTTCTGATTGTTCAGTTCCCAGGCAAGTATAGGACGAAATAACACGAATAACTTGGACATCCCACAGCAGTTCAGTAAGCCACATGCTGCACACATATGCCTCCATGCCGAACCCCCGCTGAAAGTAGCTGAAAGCATGACGAATGAAACTGTAAACTGTATTTGGAATCAGTTGAAAGGAAACTCACCTGTACTCCGCAGAAGAAGCAATAATTGAATTTGGTCCTCAGTTTCTCAAATATTTCTTGGAGCATCTGAGGTACCACATTCCATGAGAAACACTCATTAAATCTCAGCGATACACGACCATCATCTTTGAGTGCTCACCAATAGAGCTCTCTTGAACCCTAACACGTTCATTACACTAGAAAAACACAGGCCAGGACTACATACACAACTAACGGAAGTTTTACAAGAATCCGAGACAAAGTACTATGTATTAAGCGGCGGAACTAAGGGCAGAGGATTCTTCAGTTATGCTACGGCAGGTTAAGACCAAATCCTGCGACTGTTTGTAAGTAAAAGTTCGTGTGCAAGTCTCACCTCTAAGGTGATTTCCTCTTCCTCAGCTTTTTCCTCGCAAGTTTCAGTCTCAGCTTTGTCCAAAATGCTGAGAGAATGGGTTTTAGGACTAGAGAAACTTGTAAGCCTCTCCTCCAAATCAGTAAGAGTGGCAATAGCTTTTGCGTAATCACTCGCAATTTTCCTACTTTGCCAAGAGCTTTTTCTCCTCTCTTGGAAATCAGCTCTGAGTTCCTTCTCGACTTGTCTCTGCCTCACACTCTCAAACTCGGCTCGCCTGGCCTTCCAGATTTGCTCTTCTTTAATAGCTACATCTCTTCCTAACCCTGTTCGACTGCGTTTCAGATCTACACTCACAGGCTCCAAAACACCCTGACCATGCTTCCCGAGAGCAGCTCCAGGAGTGTAACCCATCTGCTGAAGCATTTTGAAGCCTATGTTACTCGATGGTATGGCTGCACCCAGTCCTTCTTTGCGCTGTTCTTCCTCAGCTTTTCTCTGTTGTTCCAGTTTTACTTTTCTCTTTCCTTTCCAGTTCTGCTTGTCTCTGTCTGTCAATGATTTCCCAGTCTGACACATACAATTCACATCAGTAAGCGCTAGCAAACGAACTATCAAAGTTGGAACAAAATATTCGGGAAATCCACCACTGTCGAATTTCTTTCAAAAGCTACAACAAGACAAGACAATATTGTTGAACTGAAAATGAGGCTACAGCAGCTACAAACAACGACCAGCTTTCATACCCTGCACAAATTAAAATCTCGACATGTCAACCTGAAGCTTAATTTCATGCGTCAGACTTGGTGCCCACTGCGAAAAATATTCCTCAGTTTGAAAAGAAGATAATTTGACGTTTTCAGAATAAATTCCAATTTCAGTATCTCAATTTCTTAAGCAAATAATCTGACCTAACTCAAGGTACATAGTGACATTAAACGCGAGAACAAATTCTTTATATGATCGCTAAGAGCACCTGAGTCTGCCTCGCATACTCGAGCACGTTACAGAGTTTCGCGACTTTTGTTTATCAGAGACAACTAAAATCTTTCATAAAAAATCAGCACATCCGAATTACTGAAGCTCAGCTTGCACGTCGAAGAAGGAAACTCCGCATGCAACAATCCATATCAACATCATCAAACTAAAAACCCCAAGACAATGTAGACGGAACTAGAATCAGCCTTGGGACGTACCGAATGAGGTGCAGCGGAGAATTCAGACGGAATAAAACGAGTCAAATCCGACATGTAATCATCGTCCTCCTCCGCCATTATTCACAATCTTCAGTGCAGCGTGCTTTCAAGACGAGAAAATTACAACATGTCATAGAGTCATCCAGATTGTTCAAAATGCATCGGAACGCGTTACGTCATATATTACTACGGCCAATTCTCCTGACACAGGGTGAAGCCGCGATCCGTGGTTGAACTTAACGTTGAAACCACGTGGAAAGAAGTATCCCCAAGTATGTAGTTTGCGGCTGGAGAACGGTGGCATCATATCCCATATTCCATATACCGCCAGGTGCTCGATTCTCTCGAACCGGGAGTCCGATCTCCGAAACAGTGTGAAGTGAAATGTTAACGCTGCATTGAGGACATATTCTGAGAGAAATTCTCGCTTCCCTTTGCTGGTTTCAAACTATATTTTCGTGGTTTCCGAACAGAGCCTTATTCAAACTCCATGTGGTGAACTCTTTTGAAGTCAACAGCAGTCCGTCAGGAAACATAGCAAGCAATGCATACATTCCTGCAACGGAATACCATCTAGCGGGAATACAGTACCATGCCCTTCGATGGCGGCAATTTTAGGGCGTGGTACCACTAACTTTCTCTGACCACGCCTACCCACTCACACGAGGAAGAAACAACGGCTGATTCGGAAACAATGTTTTTGCGCAGGAATGCACTTGAACGTGTGTTTCATGTGGTATTCTTTTCTCACCATGGCTTTTCCCACCAAGAGAGTCACCCTTTTAGAGTCCCCCACCTATCCTCTAAAAGAGATCCTTTGAGAGTACCTCTATTTGCACTTGCTCATTATAGAGTTATTTGTTCCATTTGCTTTGCCGGGCCAGGTTGTGTGTTCCGCTCCTTGGCGGATGATGCACACATTGTGGGCTTTGTAAACCACATTATGCATAACTTTGATTACTTGACTACCGAGCTTCATCTTGTACGCTTGAGAGTCAATGTGTCAAAGTGTAATGCTTGGTCTCCTTTGGGCATTTTTCATTATCTCCAGCTTCCACATGGATGTATGACATCGACAGACAACTTACGCATTCTATGAGTGCTAGTAGGGTCCAAGGATTTTATCTCACGCTACCTAGACGTTGCACTTGTCGAGGATGTTTTGCATGTAGATGACCTTTCTCTACTAAGGGATCCGCATGATACATTTGATATACTCTCATCTAGTATTGTTTGTTTACCCATCTATCTTCTTCGCTCGGTCCCTCCTTCACCTACATTCATATCACGTTTGACCGCCTTTGATAGAAGGATCATGGGCGTCTTTGGTGACATCATCAGAGCAAGGATCTCAAGTGTGTGATAGGAGATTTGGCATAGAGACAAATATCTTTGTCGATTTTGTGTGGAGGGATAGGCTTATTATTGATTGAGGAGACTGCACCTAGAGCATTATTGATTAGTTGGTCACTCTCGGTACCTTTGTTATAATCTCGATTTGTGATTGTAGATAGGCCTATCCTTGAGATACATGCAAGGAAAGTGGATACATGGTCATTTCTATTACAGGTATTATTGTGATATAAGAGAGATGATTTACTCCTAGAGATATGATATGAGTTTCCGTCTTTTTCCTCTTTGGCCACCGAGTAGACTAGAGGTCTACAATCTACTTTGATGGATCGATATTTTTCGTGCACATACATATCGCATCACAACATACATCGATGTCACATCAAACATCATAATACATCGTCATACACCAACATAAGTTTACGACAATAATCTTTTCAACTCTCAAAACGTCCACAAGGACACTCCGCTCATAACCATAGCATAAAAGAGAGATTACAGTCAAGCCAAACCCACTTTGTGCTTCAAAGACTCTAGGTTCCTACACTAGCTAGTATCCACCATAGCCACACTCTCAAAGGCTCAACTTCTAAAATTGCCCTCCAAGGAGACCTAATTCGAACTCTACCCCTTGAGCCATAAGACCCCTAACAACGATGTCGGCCCTAGCGGAAGTTCCAGTGCCACTACATAAGTCATGAGAGCTGTCGTTGTCATGTTGTGATGCGGCTACTATGAGAAGATGATGACATGTGTTATCTTCAGAGCTGTTGTCATGACGGCGATACTTTAGGTTAGGATAACCGACGGTATTGTAAGACTGTTAAGAGCTGGAGAGACACATCACCTTGCTGACTAAGGAGCTTATATGATCGAAGTGGAGTCAATATAGGATACGGAAAGAGGACAACATGATCCTCCAGATGTACCGATCCCGAGTCCATTTGTGATCAACATCAGGTGTCTTCATCGTGATCACTTTCGGATATACTTAGTTGGTTTTGAGTTGTTATTTTAACTCTTATTAGTGACAACTCATATTGTGTATAGTATGTCTAAATAGTGTGTTTAGGATAGTTGTAAAGCTTTGAGTTAAAATGGAGCTAATTTGGCCACACTAGAGGTCAAAATAACATTCTCCATTCCCATTGGTCTAGGAGTTTTGGCCAATGAGGGTACTATAGCAACTTTTTTGAGGTTTTTAGGGATTTTGGAGACCTTCTAGGGGGACATTCAAAGATCTGAAGATAGGGTTGGAGAGCTGACGGGACGAGCTACAACGTGAGCTCAAGAATGGATGAATTTTAAGGATTTGTCACTCTGAAATGATGATTCAAAGATAGAGAAAGAAATTTAGGCCTTTGAGTGTATTTAGGGTGTTTCTAAAAATCTTACAAGGTTTTGAGAGACCTGAGTCAACTAAGATATAGTTTACAATTTGGGCTTGTGTTTTGATTGAAATTTTGACTCAATTGGACGAGTTTTGAGTACATAGTGATAGGTTGAAGTTTGTGTATATAGTTAGAGTTACAGGAATGCACTGACTATCACGAAGTTAGTATATCGATTATATCTTTTGATATCATAAAGTTTTGTCAATAAAACTTTTCACAGTTGCAGTTCGGATAATAAGTGATATTCTTATGAAATTTGAGAGCAATTGGAGTTAAGGATTGGGATGTATGATGATTTTAGTACACAGGGGTCTGTATATCGCCTTGTGATACAGTGTGGAAATCAATAATTGTTCTGAGAGATTTAGAAAAGAAAAAGATATGAAACTTTTTTGAGAAATTGAAAGGGTTGTGGAGCAATTTTCTGTGAAGTTTAAGTGAGAGTTATTGGTTTGATCATTGGATATCATAATCTTCTTCCGCTGAAGTTTTACCGGTTGTAATGAACTCGAATGTGGAGTGCTGAGGAGAAGAAGAAGAAGAAATTGTCAACTCACACGAGGTTCAAGAGGGTTCTTCTACAGCCAGGTGCTCAGACGTTCTTAGAGCAAAGAAATGTCTATGTGACATCGTGCACATACATATCGCATCACAACATACATCATTGTCACATCAAACATCACAATACATAGATCATCATACATCAACACAAGTGTATCACAATCGCCCCCCTAACTCACGGTTAGGTCCCTCTAACACTAGTTAGCCATCTAGTCCATAACATAATATGTCCTTCTTGGGGCTAAGATAAGGAGGCCGGATGCTACAATGCCCCATCGTTAGTTGCCTATTTGCAATCCATATCATGTAACGATCAAACCTGTTTGCCTGCTAAACGCATCGAGGACATCTCCACGCCCATTGGGCACTACATTGAGAGGAGGTGTCAAACATGACATATGCCATCCTCTTGAACAAGAATCACAAATCAACAAACTGGCTGCTCCACCAGCTGATCCACATAACATACATCTCAAGCCTACACACACAACTAGTAGGCTTGGATCCATAGTACCATCAATGTTTGGAAGTTGACATGGTGCACAATTACGCACATGATCCTTCCAAATCACACCATCACGACCCTCCAATACCAAAACTCCAAAAGATAAAACCTCACGTCCTCGTAGAATCGTACGACCAGACGTAACATCCAATGTGATCAATGCACTCTGCAAGTAAACGTAATCACCAACATGAAATCTGCAAATTGAAGGTCGATATCCACTTCCTCGGATTATAGCATAACGCAAAGTATCTCTATGCTGAGCAATAGCCACGTTCTCAAATGCCATGGGCATTACTCTACGGAAGAGTTATGCCCTTTGAGAACACAGCCTAACCCAAACATCAGGATTATCCAAGTCCAAAACTTCAGTTGACTCTCGACGAATAGCTGCAGGTAAGTCTGGATCTCTACCATATAATAAAAGGTACGGTGAGAATGACGCTATAGAGATTTGCCGGCTAAATCAATAACTCATGACCAACCATGGTAGTTGGATGTCCCAATCTCCCATATGACCTTTCTCCAAGCCAAACTTTCTTAGTCCTATCTTCATCGTCTGAAAAACTCTCTCTGCTAGACCATCAGCCTCAGAATGGTCTCTTGAGGTGGTACAATGATCGATCAATGCATAGTCCAAAAACATAGTACCTTGATCAGTCAACACTTTTGATGGTGCGCCAAATCGGCTAAGCACCATAGCTAAGAACGCATCAATTCAAGAAGGTCTTGACACCTACTTTGGATCAAATCTCTCTCCATATCACTGTATCGATAGGGACGACGGAAGACTGGTGCATTTGTTGTCAAGTCAATCCGTATACCATGTCCCTTCAAACATCCTAAATCCTTCATATTGAAGGCAAAACAGTTTTTGAAACTCCTCAGAAACCTCCACACCCTACAACTTTCTTCTCATGTCACTTTGGGACCAATCTCAATATCCCAAATCTCCTCTCCATCGACACTAGAGATAGAAGACGTAGTATCTGGTTGCTAAATGATAACCTCTTGAGCAAAAAGCTTTTTCTGCTCTCTCATACGAGGCTCCACTATCTCAGTGTGAACAACTCCTGCTGCTGTAGTTGTAACCTCTTGTGTTGTATCACCAAGGTCTATAGTGGTAACCATCACTTACTCCGCACAAAAAACTCCAATGATACTCAGAAGAAGACCTTACCTCTCCTTCTCTAACATCCTCATAAGACCAAGGATGAGATCTTGGGCACTTCTCGCCCCCAGCTTTTGCCTCCACCGTCTCGGTAGGCAAAGAGCTTACCAATGGACTTGCAGTCATATATGTGGATTGCATGCGTCTCTGCTCAACCAATCCAAGGCTCACAATCCATGTCAAACAGTTCAGGTCCATAGCCTGATCCGACACCTGACGTCGTGATGCCATTGACAATGTAGGTACTGATGTAGTTTCGGTACAAAATCCCATAGCTTGCTCTCTCTCTTCAGCATTGGGTTCCACCAACCGCTGCAAGCGAGAATCCCATACAAGTCAAGGTCCTCCCTCCCCTCGTAAGCATGGGAAGCTGGATAACTCAACAATGTGGGTAATGCCGCTCTTGGCTGACCCACAAGGTTCACCACTGCCATGGGTGACCTGTCAGCATAGACCACTGTCTGGAAGTGTCTATCCACATCCAAAATACTCTCCACTGTGAGATGTGATGGCCTCTCCACTCCGTCATATGGTCGCAATGAAACCTCTCTTGGAAGAAGGTTTGTCCACCATAGACGTGGAGGGTGTGCATGAGATCCTACTCTCGCTGCATCCAACAATACCGCTGGTCCAATCCATGATCAAGACGTGATGTGCACTCGTCATCACCTGTGCACGTGGATCACCCAACAAGGGAACATGCTCCAAAATGTATGCCGGAGAATTGCCTTGCAATCTCATCTCGCTCCACATACAAGTATCGATGTACTCATATGCAAGACTGCAAAATAACAACCAAACCTGTGTTAATCCCTCCAAACAGATCCAACACACATATATCCTCCTCTGGATACTGGCAAGCAATAGACGTTGTATCTAAAGGTGACAACATAGTGGAAGTGGGAATAACTTCCTTGTCTCCTCCCTCTCCGAAGCAAAAGACTCACTCCAAGCCTAATGTATGAGCTGATCTGCCATCTGTTGTAGCTGCATACATGAAGTACTTAGTGATCCATCCAACATGGATGACACTACTCCACTAAGACTTGGCATGATAGCCACATCCTCTAGACCATGACTATCATGAACATCCGTGTTATCCTCCAAAAAATCACCAGACCAAGAAACGAAAGTACTAAAGGCTGCCACATACGCCAAACCTTCACTTGATAAAGGCTTAGAAACCGTTATGAATCGTACACTCGGCCCTCGCCATATTGCCAACCTGGCCGATAAGAGGCTATCTCCTCCAAATAATCAATGCTAAACCCCATCATGTATTACATTACCGCACCCACCAATACATCATATGACTCTGCAAGTCTAACCACAGCATGTGCACCAATACATCATAGGATTCTGCAAGTGTAACCATAGCACGTTGTAGAGCTATCCGTGAAATTATCCGGTTGCACTTGCATAGTCAACCCCACCCGGGTGATGTATGGTGCCGGGGCATCACTAGAACCTCCAAGAGATGTCTAAATCTGGAATAGACATCTCTCCACATCGGTCTTTCGCAAACCAAGACCAAGTTGTGCATCCTTATCCAACATAAGGGGTTGTGCACCAGAATCCAACAACAAGCGTTGAGGTCGATAAACCTTTCTTGAAGGTCCGACCAAACAGAAGACACCACTTCTGTTATCCAACATCACAACACTTTGTGATACCCTGATACGCTCGTATGCTGGCCTCACTGATAACTCCATCATTTGAGCGGCAACAGCTTGCCAAGTTCCACTAGCAGGTGTCATGATCCCAGGATCAACACTACTAGTGCTCACACTACTAGAAGCAACCAACACATCCTCTTTGCTTTCGCAAAGTGTGGCTGCTAATCGTAGTACATGGGATGACAACACCCCCAACTCCAATAAATCCTTGATCGAGAAAACATGAGAATGAACAAGAGTCTATGCCACCCCTAACATTGTGTTGGATGATACCTCATACGATGTTGATGGTTTATCCCTACTTGCTCCATCTCCAAGTACATCCACATTGGCTTGCATCCTCATCTTTCCAATAGGTCGCCTAGGAGCCATGGATGAGGTGTTCAATGCCACAGACAATGTGAAAGACTGAGGAAGTCTAACTTATCGGCTAACCTCCACTCTTTGTGGATCCAACTCCACAGATGCCCCTCTAGACTCAATAGTATGTGTTGCACTATGAGTCACAACAACTGCACATGGTTGTACCGCTGCGCACATGTACTCCACAACATCTCCATCATATGATGTAGAGTCACTAGCTCCATAATCATATCTTTGTTGGGCTATACTCATACTTGCTATCTTCGGCTCCAACTGCTCCAGTCAAGATGCCATGTTCACCTCATGACAAGCCTCATGGTCTAACACTTGAGTAGGGGCTGGTCCTCTACCACCACCTCTATCATCTTGAACTCCTTGTCCTCTTCCAGGGACTGCCATGACAACTCTTGTTGATCGTAATTCTCGATGGAGATCAAAACATAGATCCATCATGTGACCATGTCTATGACAATGCTCACATGATTTTGATCCAACATGATCCATCCTTCGATCTTGAAGGCAATCCTTCTTGTGATGAGGTCCACCACATGTCCAACACACCATCGCAACAACTGATTGTTGACTTGAAAAAGATTGTAATGGTCTGGATGCTGCACCTTTACCACTCTGTCCAGATGGTCGAGACTGTCCCATATGTCTACCATAACCACTGCGGGTTTGTGTTGTAGACTGGTAACGTGAAGAAGTTGATGAAGATGATGAATCCTTGTTGAACCCAACAGTCACCACCCTCTCTTCTTGCATGTTGAGCTCAATACGCTCATCAAGACAAAACACAATGGCCAACTTAGGTGATTTCTCCTAAAGTAAGGTAGCATCTCTCACTCTACGTCTCAACTCCCTATCCAATATCCCATACCAATATTGGATAACTTGTGCTTCTGTCACCTCATGGGTTACATTGATCAACCGACGCATTCAGGTATACGCTTCTCGAAGACTCTCCCAACCTTCTGTTGAAACTCCTGCAAGCCTCGTAGCTTGTCAGTTCCCACCCCTTGGTAGTCTCTCCTCAACCATGCAAAGAACTTCAGAATAGGGTTAAAGCTTGGGACCTCTTAACTCTTCCCAACTCTACTAGCTCCAACCGTATCATAAGTGCCAGGTACAGAGGATGAACTCGCACCTCCAAACACTGTACCCGAAGTAATAGAGATGTAGTTTGGAGACCAATATTATCTCCAGAACTCTATCTCCTCAAAGTGTTCATGCCCGTTCATGCCCGAATTCATGATAATCATCCATCGGTAGACCCACCAAATGTTTGAATAATCCCTTCCAAGCCATAAACGGACTAAACAACGTAGAGTTACGCATTCATTATAAATCACACCATGAGTTAAACTCATGGATGAAGTCATCCAACTCAATAGTGTCAACTGTACCTGAATATTGTCTAGGACCCTTGGTGGCCCCATAGATATCGTCAATGTCCCACAAGAACGATGTGGGTACACAATCCAAGATATCACCAACCTCAGCTCTGTCACTCTCTGAAACCAAATCAGAGTCTTTTGTGAACCTCAAAGGCCAAGGTTGATACCACACTCCGCTATAGGTGCACCCAATACTAACCCGAGCAGTCTCTCCTCCGGAACCTCTAGAGAACTCCACTGTGATACTAATGTATCATAGTGGAGTGGTATCGCACTCCGCTCATAACCATAGCATAAAAGAGAGATTACAGTCAAGCCAAATCCATTTTGTGCTTCAAAGACTCAAGGTTTCCACACTAGCTAGTATTCACATAGCCACACTCTCAAATGCTCAACTTCGAAAACTGCCCTCCAAGGAGCCCTAATTCAAACTCGAACATTGTAAGGTTGTTAAGAGCTGAAGAAATCTAGACACATCACCTTGCTGACTAAGGAGCTTATCGATGTAGGACATGGATAGAGGACAACATGATCCTTCATATGTATCGATGCCGAATCCATTTGTGATCAACATCCGATGTCTTCATCGTGATCACTTTCGGGTATACTTAGCGGGTTTCGAGTTGTCATTTTAACTCTCATTAATGACAACTTATATTGTGTATAGGATGTCTAAATAGTGTGTTTAGGATAGTTGTGAAGCTCTGAGTTAAAATGGGGCTAATTTGGTCACACTAGAGGTCAAGATAAAATTCTCCATTCCCATTGGTCTAAGAGTTTTGGCCAATGATGGCAATAGGGAAACTTTTTCGAGGTTTTTAGGGATTTTGGAGATCTTCCAGGGGGACATTCAAAGATTCGAAGATAGGGTTAGAGCTGACGGGACGAGCTACAACGTGGGCTCAAGAATGGATGGATTTGAAGGATTTGTCACTCTGAAATGGTGATTCAAAGATAGAGAGAGAAATTTAGATCTTTGAGTGTATTTGAGATGTTTCTAAGAATCTTACGAGGGTTTTGAGAGATCTGAGTCAACTGAGATATAGTTTACAACTCAAGCTTGTGTTTGGATTGAAATTTCGACTCAATTGGACAAGTTTTGAGTACCGAGTGATAGGTTGAAGTTTGTGTATGCACTTAGAGTTACAAGATTACATTGACTATCACAAAGTTAGTACATCGATTATATCTTTTGATATTACAAAAATTTGTCAATAAAACTTTCCACAGTTGAAGTTCGGATAATAAGTGAACTTCTTATGAAATTTGAGAGCAATTGGAATCAAGGATTAGGATGTGTGATGGTTTTAGTATATAGGAATCTTCATATTGTCTTGTGTTATAGTGTGTAAATTGATAATTGTTCTGAGAGATCTAGAAAAGAGAAACATACGAAACTTTTCTGAGAGATTGAAAGGGTTGTGGAGCAATTTTATGTGAAGTTTAAACGAGAGTTATTAGTTTTATCATATGATATCATAATCTTCTTCCGCTAAAGTTTTACCAGTTGTAATGAACTGGAATGTGGATTGCAGAGGAGAAGAAGAAGAGATTGTCAACTCACACGAGGTTCAAGAGTGTTCTTTACAGCCAGCACTCATGCGTTCTCAGATTAAAGAAATGTCCATGTGACAACGAGTCATATAAACACCTGTTGTCAAAGTGGCTCCCTATTCTCGTTAATGTTATGGCCATGACAAATTAGCTAGCACTAGCACTTATAAGATGTTGCACTGACCACGAGGTTTACTAAATGATGTTATCCGATTAACCATGGCTAATGATAAGATGATATTATCTCCCCCCATGATAAGATTCCAGGGTATATAATAAAAACAACAACATAGGGGAGGAGGAGTAATATAGCAAAACTGATGGGAATACCCCATTAAGCCCTACAGTGATGAAACCAAAAGTGTACGATGGGGCTAGTCCCAATATCATCACAAAGGAAAATATGTCATATTCCACCTCACATCTAATAATTATCTAGATCAAGCAGTCTATTATAATGGTGATTGCTCTACTATATGGATTGCACAATCTCTATGTAGAGCAATGGATACAATCTCGGTAAAATAATCCACACAATATAATAAAAAAATTGATAATCATGTCGCATAGTGTAGTAGGTTCTCATGCACTCTCTCAAGAACATGTTGAAGTCGATGACCATATACCTGCAAGGCTAAAGGAACAAAAGTATTACCTCTATCCATACCACTATACTTGGAGACCTTGGCTACTGATGTCCATCTAGGAGGATGGATAATCACCCCATATGAAACCGTGTCAATTGTAAAATCTGTAACCAGAAAGTCCATAACAATAATATAGTCTCATGAATCAAGTATAGGTATGTCCTAACACAAGTCGACTACAAGGTATACCTCAACATTAACATGATACTCCTGAACCAACTATATGTATGTCCTAACCCTACAAGACATACCACATCATAATGGTATCATGGGTAGCTATACTTCGTACTTCTGAATGTGCAACGAGTCATATGAAACCCCGGTTATCTAAAGTAATATCACACTCACATGAAAGTAATGAAAATGCATTTGGGTGTAGCAAACCAAGGCAAAACCTCATCAATGTAGAGAAGGTAACTAGTGTGAAACAACTGAAAATGCCAGGAAACACTTGTGAACATAGTGTGACAAAACTGAACTGAAACCCATGCTATAGTTCCATGTGGTTTGTTCCCTCTACATGATTGGCACGACCACAATACGACGTAAAATCGCACTTCTCTCGAAACTGGCTCGATGGGATGCAAGGAGTCAAGGAGATTCCTTATTTATCATTGGACTAGTTTGCTTTTTAAGCAATAAAGGAAGAATTAGACCAAGAACGAACACTCATCGTTTACACCATGGACTCCCGGGTATCTAATCCTGTCAATATTTGAAGGCAGTAAGTGGATAAAGTATGATAATTTGACTGGGATGAATGGCTTCTTGAAAAGTGTCTAGTGTACGTGGATGATTATATGATCCGTGAGTATACTAAGCCTTATTGTAGTCGACATAGGCCATCATGGGTACATTTATGTGGAAGGTTTGGAAGACATGCAGATGGGTCAATTAGGGCATCTGCCGTAAATATAAGGAAGCAAAGAATTGATCATGACCAGCTCCATGTATATATTTCCGGAGAACACAAATTACAGTACACATGTATTCACCATGTTGGATTGGCTTGATTCGTAGTATGTTGAAGTACAAAGTCTGATCTTCATTCATCCCATATATATAGATATAGATACATAAATATACAGATCTAGTATAATTCTTACGCTGACAATTTGTTTTTTCTCGTTGGGCAATTAGTATCCTCGTTTTATTACAAATGAATTCACAATTACAGCTTCAATTATGTGAAACAGATATAAAACACTGGTATCGCTGTCAAAAAGTACGTAAATGCTACGCAGTTGCAACTGTGACACTAACTGGATACCTTAATTATTTTAGACCCTCAATCTGAAAGCTGCTAAACCGGACGACGAGGCCGAATGGTATGAATTTATATGTCAAAAGAACCTTCAATCCTGACAGGAACCTCAGCAATTAGCAGTGCAAGAGAAATATGGAAAAAGTTCTTTGATTGCGAGGACAATCTACTCTGGAATCACTCGAATAGAAGGACGAGCTGTAACTCTTTATTTCTAGAAATATGAAGAAGAAGTCTTGTTGTACTTGTGAAGTAGTTTTTTCAAAAGATGTGAAAAAATAAAATACAAAGAGATTATGGAAGGAGACTGATTTCATATATAAGAGAAGTGTTATGATTGCTATATCCAGTTCAATTTTCCGTAAGCCGGTCATAGTCCCCTAGGACATTAACATGATAATTTAGGGTGGCAGGTAAAATCCGTCAGCTTGCAGTTGTTATTGACGATCAGCCAGCTTCGCCTTGGTAGTTCAATATGATGCATCAGCCCATGGATTTATCTTGAAAAGATTAAATACCCCTAAGAATTTCACAAGTGGGAATGAGCTTAGATCTCAGACTGTACATTGCAGCTTCATCGGCACAGAAGAGAACATCAAGGTACTACTTCCTACTTTACGAGAGATCGGAGCTGAGTAAAGCGGAGATTTTTCCTACCAAGCTCCTGTCAAACCATGTCTTGAAACTTTACAGGAAGGGGTGTATGAAGGTAGGCAAATGGGGAACGGAAGGACTCAGGAATGATGCTGATGACGGAGGCTTAAAATGTTGTCCTGGCTGTTTCTATGTACTTCTTAGCATCATCGGATTCAGCAACGGTAAAGTGGAACGAAATGAACTCCACAGACACAAAACGTAACAACAAGCTTTCACTTTATATATTCGCTTTTCTTGCCAGATCTAAAGTTCAAGTCTTATCTTTCAAAGTCTTATTTGAAATGGATTGTGTTAGTTTGTCAAATGCTCAACAAGCTGCTACATTAACAGCGCATGAACTGGGTTTGTCGATAAAGTTTTCAAAGTGGTCATGAATTTTTTAAAAAAATATGACAAAATGTAACGCCCTCAGACATCCGTCATGGAAGTGATCTTCGAACTCCGGGCGGAGTTCATGTCACTTCTCATAGAACCTTAGGGATCAGAATAGGCGTGCCTTGAGGCCCGTCTATTCAGATTGGGTATTTTTTATGTACAAAATACGTATGTATTGTACATACGTTAGTGGCAATTTTTTTGAATTAGATTTCAGATGACCTTGGTTCTTGAACTAAGATCCCTATGAGCTCATCCAAATAAGATGATACATGTAAAAATGTGTTATGTCAGCCATGTAAAAATTGATTCTTATGGTTTTTGACAATTTTTGACGCATTTTCACACATGTTAAGGTGAAGCGGATAGTTGCAGAAACAACTGCACGTTAACATCGAACAATTAAGTATCACTGAATCTTTAACTAGACACAAGACTGTGTTCAGTTTCATTACCAGCTCTAGTTTATCGTACCCTTTAGTTGAAGATACCACGGGCACTCTGTAGATACTGGTCTTCCGTATCTATCATCTTCAAAGTTCTCGAACTTTAGTGTTACACGATGTTTCTAAAGCTGCAAGCAATTACATTGTAAGCTTGCTGTCTGTTTACGTAAACTTCTACCCAGGCTGAATGAAAGTTCCGATTCTTGGAGTTTAGATACCCTCTACACTTGACTGACTTGTACAGCACTTAACGGTACTGGAAATGGAGATACGGTAGAAGTAACGAAATTCCGTTGTAGATTGCATGGCTATGAATACTGAAAATCTAATCTCAGCCTGTAGTCAATAGGATCAATTGGATGCATACACCCGGAATACAATGTCATCATTCGGAATTTTGGAGTTTATCCTTGTCACAACACACACTTGTGAGTGTGATGCTCGACATGCGATTTCTCGGTTTCCAGGAACGCATATATCTCGGTACCTTGAAAGCAAGATTCATCCTGCTTAGCAAGCGATGCCCTGCAGACTATGATACAATCAGACAAATTCAATTGTGCAGTTTGAATGATTTAACAGGTCCGCCGGCACAGACTCAGTCATTGGGATCAATCTCGGTACTCGTGAGAACTAGTATCTGACTGAAGTGATCAGATCGCTAGAAACATACACCGCGATGGCCTCTTGGGACAATACCTCAGAATACTATTGCTGTCTCGTCTCATGTGACCTCCAGGACCACGATCACGATCAAGACCTCTTCCCAAACAGTCACAACCAGAAGACTGCAGAAACTCTCATCGAGAGTAAGCAGGGAAGATCACAACAGACTAAGCCTGCAGAGGGTGTAAACCTTCTGTAACCACTCCTAAAAATCATACAGATCAGGGTCACGAACGTTGCATTTAGAGATATGCACATCCGGGTTTTTCAGCCCCGTGCTTGCAGAGACGAAGAACTTGCTTCAGCATCTTCCCTGTCAGAGAATCGCTGGATCGGTCGGCCATAGTAGCGAGGTATACTGGACTATCAGAGAGCGAGGTAGCAACCCTTTGTCTCCAA
The DNA here is from genome assembly GCA_014180765.2 of Marchantia paleacea. NCBI lineage: Eukaryota > Viridiplantae > Streptophyta > Marchantiopsida > Marchantiales > Marchantiaceae > Marchantia > Marchantia paleacea. Next base: position 68,233 of record MUAA02000014.1, read on the forward strand.
GCGAACCATGGCACGTCGAACTGTGATACTTTGCTCCACGGTTCTTCTGCTCGGAGTCGCTCAAATCCATGAAGCGGAAGCCGCATTCCTCACAGTGGCCCCGTTCAAGGCCGACATTTGGGTGGACAAAAATGTCTCGCAGCCGAGGGGTCTGGTAATCGACGAAGCCGGCGACGTACTCGTCGTTCTGAGGAGGCAGGGGATTGTCGCCCTGTGGGAAGAGGCGGATGGCCGAGTCAACAGAACGTGGATCGTCCACAATGACCAATCTAGCCAGCTAACTCACGGCATCACAATCTATGGCCGTCACGTCTACGCTTCGTCGAACAACACCGTCTGGCGCTGGAGGTACAGCGCTGGCCAGCGCCGTGAGGCATTTCCCCAGCAGGTCGTTGTGAGAGACGTCCAGGGGAACCTGACGAGAAGCAATCACAAAACTCTGACTCTGGCGGCGGCCTTCGGGACGCTCTACGTGAGCATCGGCACTCCCAAGGACCATATCTCGGATTCCTATCGAGCACGCGTGAGATCTTTCGACCTCAAGAGAATCCCGCCAGGCGGCCACGACTTCGCCAACGGAGTCGTCTTCGCCGACGGCCTGCGGAACGAGGTCGGCCTGGCCTTCGACTCCCGAGGCCGACTGTGGGGCGTGGAGAACGGCGTCGACAGCCTGGAGAGGGACGATCTGGGTGGGGACATTCACAACGACAATCCGGCGGAGGAGATGAATCTCTTCGACGGCAGGCCGGGGACTCATTACGGGTTTCCTTACTGCTGGACGGAGTACGATTTGCCTCCCGGGACGGGGCGAGGAAGGGGCTCGCAGTGGGCGGAGGCGAGCCTGGCCAACGAGACCATCACCGACAGCTGGTGCAGAAATGCGAGCAACAACAGGCCGCCCGAGCTGTCGCTGCAGGCGCACGCAGCTCCGCTGGGCATCACTTTCTTCGACGGAACGAACTGCGGTGCTCGATACCCGAGTTCCGGTGCCACCGGCAATCAGACCCTGTACGCATTCAGCTGTGAGTACGCGGGCGACGCTTTCATAACTTTCCACGGCTCCTCGAGTCGGGAGCTCCCGGCTCAGCCTGTTGGATACAAGGTCGTCCGGGTCCGGATGAATGCGACGACCGGATTGCCCGTGGCTGCGGGTGGCGACGCTGTGCATGATGTATTCGGTCAAGCAAACACCGAGTTGTGTAATAACACCCAAAGACGTCAATTGAAGTGCCTTCGGTTGGTCGATCTCAAGTTTACGAGAGAAGGAGCTCTGTTGGTCACTTCGGATGATACCGGAGAGATTTTTAAGATTACCCAGAACAGCAGCACCGTTCCAGCGCCGCCTCCATCTCCCGTGGGGTCGGGGTCGGACGCAAACAGAGTAGCAGCAGTGGTGAATGGTTACTTCATCGTCATCATCATCACCGTATGTGCAAGCATTTCTTTCAGATGTTTCATTTGAAATTGTTCTTACAGAACGAGAATCTGTTGTACCTTCGCCTTTTGCTCCTGCACCTTCTCGAGCACAGATGACTTGAAAAACATTCAGTCCTCGTCAGGACTGATCGTTGCTTCGACACTTGAAATGTGTTACCGTCGAATGAGACATGGAGCCAACCATCCCATTGATTAGATTACAGATGGAATTACCGGACGACATCCTCTTTGTCAACAAATCATTCTAGGTATCAAGCACATAGGAAATCCCTCATCAAAGCTCTTGCATGACATTTATGGAGGAATCAGAAGAAAATGAAACAACTACTTACAACAGAGAAGGCAGGAGTTAATTGTGACATCCATGCATCTGAAGAGAAGACGAGAAGTCTCATTGCAACTGAAAAATTACTACTACCAAAGGCCGTGTTTCTGTGACAACGTAGGATTTCAAGGGACCGTTCCCTTCTCGTCGCAGCGACTGTTCTTCCATCCGAATGCCGAGACCATTTTTTTTGGGGTGAAACGTCGAATCATCATAGATACTGAAGTGAATGTGAAGGATATAAAGCGTAAAGAGATTCTAGACAGCCGTATCGACAATCATGTTCAACTGCAAGGAAAGGGGAAGAGTCGTCGACAGAGAAACAACGAAATTTGATGAAGAAGTGGACTCAGCACCGGATATTTCGTTCGAGAGACCTTTAAATTCGTACAGAGAGGTGACGCTTGAGTTCGATCCTAGCATGCAGAGCATTCAAGGGAAGATATAGCTGATACTTTTGCTGCAGGCATGACTTCCTTTCTACACTAAATAACCAAGAAAAGCCGTTCAAGCTTCTGAAGTCGATAGCAGTTCTAGCTTTAGTCTCAAAAAATTCGTGTTCACTTTGATTCTCCGTGTGTTCCAGAGTAGATGAAAGATCACAGTGAACTTGGAAATCACAGCTTTTCTTGCTGCATTCTACTTTCAAGTTGACAAGTCTTCGACTGCATAAGTACTTCTATTCATCTTTCAAATTGTTCAGTCCGATTACCGAAGCGGAAATTAAAGAAATTCATTCGGAAGGACTGTTTTGGAAAATGACGAGCTTTACGCTTACACCAGCTAAAGAATATTTACAGCAGTCAAATGTTGGTCAATCTTTTCCGGAAGTGGCAACATAATCTTCGGTTTCCCTACAACAGATGCAATGGTACTACCCTAGAGACGACGAGGTAGAAGTTCAAGCGAAGATACACACAACTCACGCTCGATAAAACATTGAGGATTATCAATGCATTCGAAGCAAACTGGACAGATGAAAATTTTCCATGTTACTAAACCTTAATGAAAATCCTTCATTAGGGTTTAGTAACATTTCATTCTTGTGTCAAATTTCACCGAACTGATCGGCCGTCTAGTTTATCACCCCGGTAGCAGTCCAAACTCCTTATTTGATCAGTTGAAAAAAACCTTCCACCATAGCAACCTCTTTAATTTTACACGAACGTCAACAATGTAATGCATTTTTTTTTACCATTGCAGTTTCTCATTTAATATCAACTAGATACCAAAGATACCATAGAAGATACCATCAATCAAATCTAATAAACATACTTTCAACACTCTAAAAACTCATAATTTTCATTACAAAATCAAATTGAATTTTTTTGAAGTTGATCCTAAAGGTTGTAGAGTGTGACTATGGTGGAACATTAGCTAATGGAAGAACCTAGATTCTTTGGAGCTTAAATTGGATTTTACTTGATTACAAATCTCTTTCATGCTATGAGTATGAGCATAGTGTCCTTGTGGACATTTTGAGAGTGAAAAAAATTACCAAAATACTAATCTGGGAGTAACCTTAATTCAAACTCTATCCTTTGAATCTTAGATCTTCTAACAACGTTACGGACCCTCATGGCACATCTAGTGTAAATAGCACTAACTAGATCATGGGCTTTAATAATTGTATTGTCTCTAACTATCGATCTGCTACTCCTACATGCACCTGACTAATTACGAGTGTTGCTATATAAACTATGACTCTAGTGTAATAATTTTTAATAAGGTTATCTTTAATTTTAAAAATAAATAGAAATTAAATATTAAACACTGAATATTTTTATGAATTTAAAATAATATTCAAGGATTCAAAATTTATATCTTTTCACTTGGAATAACTTTAAAAAAAATTTATCAACTGAAATTTTATATCACAATTTGAAATTTATAAGTACAAGAAACTGTTCAAACACTTCATTATGCCCTTTATGTCAGATGTCAGGCAATATTAAAAATGAACAAACTATTTCTGAAAAGAAAAATGAAGATACTACATAAAGAGCAACGACTTATAACTAAATGGTAAGTGAAGAGTGAAAAAAAAATCAGTGAGTTTAAAAAATGAGACGATATTTTATAAATTCAGAATAGCTTTATGATGGTTTGTGCAAGCTCCTCAAGTTTGATGAAACTTTAATCACGAAATAAATTACAATTAAAGTAATGAGCAAATTTTTTTTATTCTTTGATGGGAACGACAAGACTATCGAATGTAATGAAACTTCCATCATATAATTAACATGGAAATAGATCTTGAATAGGGAAAGGGAACAAATCTATGTTACCATTTGCCCAAGTAAAATTCTTAAATTTCATAAAACTTGTTTCATTAGTAAAATAATTAATTGAGGAAATACTGTATTACTGTGAAAAAATAATAAGAAATATTTATCTTTAAATCAAAATAATTCAACATGATTTTTTATTTTTAAGTAGATGATCAAATTTCAAAGATCCTTATATATATATATATATATATGCATATCTTGATATCATTGAGCTTATATAAGGGTGCGTACTTAAATCATGTTTATTACTTGATGCATTAATATTTTAAAAAATAATAAATCATTTATTAAGAAGAAATGTATATATATATAATTTTTTTTTCGTAATAAAAATTTTCATTATAAGAATTTTTTTTGGAATGTAAATATATATTCAAAAAATAAAAATCTTATGAAAATAAAAGGAATAAAAGTTTGTTAAAAAAATTAATAAGATGATTTTGCTACTATCATCAAAATTTTGAGCTACCTAAAATATGGAGCAAGAAATTAAGGAGATTTATGCATAATAATATGCCATCCAATGGCAGTAATTCAACTACGAACAAGAAAATTGATTATATTTTCAATTATGTATAACTTTTTTGTTGACTGACACAATAAAAAACTATTTCATTTTTTTAGAAAAATAAAATGAATTTATTAAATTACAACTATAAATAAAAAAAGTTCATTATAAAATGATCCTACTTTATAGTAAGTTACAATTAATGTCAAATATTTGCTAACTCGTCTCAAAAAAAATTCATAAATTATTTTTTTCTAAGTTTTGGATTATTTTAAAGAGAATTTTTTGTATTTCATTTATTCATGAAAATCTTGTTTAGACCCACATGATTAATTATTAATTTTAGGATTCATGAGGTGAGTTGTTCATTGCATAGATTATGATTCTCTCTAGATTTTTTATGGGTCTATTTTGGAACCATTTTATTAGGAAATTGGGTAACATAAAATAACAAAAAGGATGGAAAGACCACATCAAATCATATATGGATGAAATCAAACAGGTATCATGGGGCTAGGCCCCAATAGCATCACAATGGGAAATATTTCATATTGCACATAAGATATCCGAACTATCTAGATCAAACGGTTTACAAAGAACATGAGCATCCGAATAAACATCATCTAATATGATTGCTCTCCTATGGATTGCACTAGCTAGTGCTCTTTATAGAATGGAAAAACGTTGCCTAAAATAGACTATACAATAACCTAAAGAGAGTGATATCCCTTGCCGCATAGTATGGTAGGCTCTCTTGTGAACATGTTGAAGTCGGTGTCCATAGGTCCATAACTCCAAAGCTAGAGGAACAAAGAGATAACCTCTTTACATACCCAAAGTCTCTAAGTACAGACTTGGAGACCTTGGCTGCTGCCGTTCCATTGGCCGCCCATCCACGAGGATGGATGATCATCCCCTCTAAGACTATATCATGCGTAGGATTAATAACCACCATATTAATCTAACTTGGTACTCAAGAACCAAGTATATGTATGCCCTAACCCTAGTCGACTGCAATGCATACCAATACCCCTTCCATGTGAGGTGTCAACACTCTCGCCCCATAATATAACACCACATATCTAATGTCATCATGGGTGGCTATACTCTGACCTCTCAATGTGCAATGACTCATATGAACACATGGTACATCTAAAATAATATCACACTCACATGTGAGTAATGAAAGCGTACATATATATACTAACCCAATAAGAAAACTCAGCGCTTTAGAGAAAGTAGCTTGTGCTAACCCCTTTATTTGGACAAGAAGAAAATTTTAAGGTACTCATCTTCTTTTGAATAATATGGTCAAATCTATTTACATGATAGAGTGTGAACTGTTATAGTGTGGCTTCCTTTTGGGATTGAATCACGCCACATGAACTGTTATCGTTTGCTGGATGTTTGCATACGTGGACCTCCCAAGAGACACCAACCTCAGCAAGGAAGTGACAGCCGGGACAATTCTAGGATCCGTGAAAGGCTGACGGGAATATGACGTCTGCTACTTCCACGAGCGACTGACCGTTCGGGCAATTTTGGTTTTTCAAATACTTCTCTCGGAGGCCTCGTGAAATGTGTCTAATATACACTCGAAGGTGTTTGAAGATGGTGTCCATGCAGGAATCTCAAGCCCCTGGATCTGAGAAGCGCCGATGGACTGAATTACTGTAAGAGCATGTCGACAGTGCAATGCCATGTACTATTACAGTTTCGCTACCCATGAGACCAAACCTCAAATTCAAGCTTCCGGATCCGTCAGTTAATGTTTATCTAATACGATCGAGCATACGAGACGTTGAACTCGGCAACGGTCGTTAGAATCACGATAAGGCGATTGGCGACCATGAAAGATCTAGAACGACAGGAGAAAAAGTACAAGTTTGAACGAGATCGGTGCAGCCATGCAGCTTTCCAGAGCGTTCCCTCTACTACTCGATCGCGCCCATATAAGCCGCATGCGCATGCATAGCACTTTATCGAGCTCCCTGCGATGGCAAATCTAGATCTGACAGGATACGCCACATCACACTAACAGTATAACTTTCGAGGACTTACTATGGCATGTATACAAGCTTGGCAGGCATAGAAACCTTCAACAGGCACAGAAAATTCAATCCTTTTATGGGGCTGTCGAGCTAACAATTTTGCAGATGGACACAGTCAAGTAAATATGCCGTCGATACCTGAAAGAACATTCCATTATTCCAGGATATTGCGGTTTGTCTCACCTTCAATGATCGTGATGTAGACTGAAAACTTTACAAAAGTTATGCTAGGCATGAAAGGCGACGAATTTGTAGAAAGTACCATCTCTCTTTGTTTGAGTTTGAAAGGTCCTGGCCAGATCTGGGAAACTTCTGCGCACAACTTGGAAGAGGGCTTTTTGGCCCTATAAAACGTCAGATCAATTTGTTTTCTCATTTTCAGTCTGCGTAGAATCTAGTCGTGGAGAAGAAAGATTTCCAGTTCCAACATGCAGTCAGAAGCCTCACTGACCAAACTCTCATAAGAACAAACGTGCTTCATTTTGACTTTGATCGAGAAAAATAGCATTTCTAGCACTTGTCTATCTGAAGGAATGGGAGTCCTTACAAAGTTCTACCTAAAAGCTGAAAGAGCCTTTTGACATTCACTAGAACTACATCTCTGTATGGAGAAGGAAAAAGTGGATGGGTCCATCGACCCAAGTACTAACAGTTGTCAGCCATGAAACAGCCAGGAAATTTAGAAAAAGTTTGAGCCGAATGTCTAAGAGAATTTCGATACTCGCTACACTGCTACAACAATGTAGGCTCCAAGTACCAACATCTTCGAAAGCGGACTGAGGACAAACTCACGGGCCTAAGACATTCACTCCCGCAACACATGCTGGTGATCGTTTTGCAGTATTTGATACCGCTGGTCCACTGGATTAGGATCTTCTCGTTTGTGTTGCATTATCATTAACCTAGACGACAAGAATCTCTACACACATTGTGTGAGAATAATCGAGGGTATGATTACTTTTTCACCCGTAACTGGCAGCAGAGCATATCCTTAAGTCACTTGTTCGACTGTAACATGTGATTGGATCTGTCAACCTGTTGCAAAGCAGATTATGCTGTCATTTTGACTGCTGTATAGCGTAGAGTTGAGTATCGTAGGAGAGCATCCTCTGCCAAAATAGAGTAGAGCACGGACTCTAAATAATTAACAATGAATTTATCGTCTTGTCAAATGTTTTGCAAATCTAGGCTGATTCTGATATTCTAAATCCGAACAGTAGCATGGACTATCATAACTTGGTTAGGAGCATCAGAATCTACAGTTGCAAATCCATGACCTTGCTAGCCTGGCAAGAATTGCAATTTTTAGGATCTCATATAATTCCCCCCGTGTTTTTGTTTCAGAAAGCCGTACTTCAGAAGAGAAACATATAAGCATGACAGAAACGTATATATGACAAGTGCAACATGCTGCAGACCATGCATAAAGCACTCACGGATAAAATGTGAGGTCTCTATCATCGACACGGGTGCATCCATGCATTCATTCTTGCCATTTGGCGGCGATTTGGTGGTGCATGGTACATCATATGCAAAGTAGACCCTGTACCTGGAGCCCAGAGCCCTGAACACCATGGTTGAGGATTGCTCAGCTCTGAATTCGAGGTATTCGAGCTTTCCATGAATTAAACTGTGCTTTTCTACAGGGACAGGAGAAAGAAATTTCAGCATTCATGATCATACCTCATTGTTGTTTGAGTAGAATCTAAGTATACACTGTGAAAACGTCAACCCTAAATTCCAGTGCTTTCCAAAAGCCCTCGATCACTAATTTGCCCGGTTTGCGAACAGTCCGAATTGTCAAAGAATTGTTCGCACACCTGTACATTTTACATTCGCACAGCCTTATGAAGACCGGAATGCTTGCTGGAGCTAGACTGCAGGAAAGTCACAGGGTGATTCGAACCTGTACAAAACCTTTACACAAACGTAATTGGTCAGGTAAGGTCATCTTTGAATGAAGCAAAAGTCCCCGATTTTATGGGACATGTACAGCACAATTTTGGTATAACTCAGGTGATCAACAAGCCTTAGAGCGTCACGGGGAAAGACCAAATCTCTCTCGAAGAGTTGCGGGCAGTTGTGATATAGACTGTGTGTTTAGTCTGAAGGTATGTGCTTCCAGCAAAGTTATGTATTGCCCAATCATGATGTCTGCATCTGAAGGTGTCTACATCTCGACATTGTGTGACGTAAAATTGATGTCGTGTGGATCTGCAAGTGTAACTTAAGCTTTTGAAAATAGCAAAATGATTGTCAGTCAATCGAAAATATATAACTGGGGAGCTGTTCAGCCAGACAACTTACAACATACAAGGGTGTGGGAACGACAGACAACAGGGTGTGGGTGTGGGAAAAAGAGTGCATTGGAATCAAATCTAACGAATGATAGCAAATTCTGTATTGCAAGTACCTCATGAAAGTGGAAATGCTCGTGGATAACTCCGTCCAGTTTAGATTCCTCCACGAGTATGGAAGTGACTCCGTGCTGATACATGTGCTACATGCTTACATGTATTAACAGTCCGATACCGGAGGGTCAGACAATATAAGTCATAGCCAGTTTCGTGCACGTCAAGATGTCCTCAGCACTCAGCCCAGGTCTTCTTGAAACCCTTGTAAACGCGTAAGGCTACGCTATGATCATGACCGTGTCTCAAGCTGGCTGTTTTTGATTCCTTGATTCGGAGTTAGGGTTCTTAGAATGTGCTGTTTTAGGAAAAGCTCGACGACTGAATGTGGTGAAATTTTCCATTGATTTTCAAATGATGAATATAGCGCTGGATCGAACCTACTGTAAATAGGCAGTAAACCTCACCGACGCTCAGAAATCAAAGCGCACTCAAATGCTCGAGGATAAAAAAGGACCAGAATATCACAGTTCTCATCATAATTGAAAAGGTGCATTTATTATTGATCCAAAATGGGACTCGAGTTTCTTCTGCTGTACAGACAAACTCCGCTGGATGTTTTAACGTCCAACTCTCGGAGACTCGGACCAAATCTGCCGAGAGTAATTCCCACATTGTTCCTCCTTCTATAATGACCCTTTCGTGCCGTGCCATAGTCGACCTTGATCATGCAAAGATTGCAAGCTCCTGTCTCCGCGTATGCCATGATCATAGAAATGCTCTACTCTGCCCGGAGAGAATATGGCCTGGGCTTTTCCTGCAGAGGGTTTTTCTCATCGCCAACCTTGGACCGTTCTCCGTCTCGTGTCCTCCGGACCACAAAAAGTGTCAAAATGGGATTTGATGTAAAATATTACTGGATCTATCTTCTGATGAGGGAGAAAAAAGGTCACGGGACATCTGACTTCTCTTTTCCTTTTCTATTTTGAATGAAACGGATCATTACTTTATTATAAATCTGACCTCTCTGTCTGCGGCTTGTGACTCCAACCCGCCAATGAACCACGAAACCTACCATGGGATACAAGAAAACAACTCTTTGTTCCTCTAGGTTTGGAGTTATATAGAGCTATGGATACATACTACGACATGTTCGTGAGGGAGTGCGCGAGAGCTTACCATACTAGGCGACATGGGGTATCACTCTCTTTAGGTTACATAGGAGAGCAATCACGTTAGGTGATGCTTCTTCGGATGTTCCTGTTGTTTGTAGACCTTTTGACTTGGTTAGTTCAGATATCTTAGGTACTGTAGGACATATTTCCCAGTGTGATACTATTGGGACCTAGCCCCATGTTACCGGTTTGGTTCCATCCTTGTACGATTTGATGGGATATTCCCATCCCTTTTGTTATTATACTTTCTTGGAAAAAAGATACGAGAAGTTTCTTGCTATAGTATGTGGCCATATCTCCCTATGTTACACCTTAGTTATCATCTCCAGATCGCCATAGGAAGACATATTGAAAAATAACGGCCAACTAAACTAACAAAAACGACAGGAAGACCCCACCAAGTCTACATGGAAAAACCAAAAGGGTAACAAGGGGCTCATCCCAATAGTATCGCAATGGTAAATATCTACAAACAACATAGCATCCTAAGAAGCTTCATTTAATATGATTGCTCTCCAATAGATTGTGCCAGGCAATGCTCTATGTATAACAATGAAAACATTCCGTCCAAAATATGTTCAATAATCTGAAGGGAGTAATACCCATGCCATCTAGTATGATAAGTTGTCGAAATCCATGTCCATAGTTCAAGTTAAAGGAATAAAGAGGAGACCACTTAGCACCACCAGTTGTACATTGACGGTGTCGCACCAATCGCCCACATCTATGGGTATGAGTATTCACCCTCGTCACGTAATATAGATATTATTAACGCGTAATATAGATAACCACCAGATCATAGAAGACATTTTAGGACACACCCATTTTCGAAGAAAAGCCGTCTCACGAAAACGTACGAGATACGGCAACGCTCGCACATGTGCTTCTTCTGAAGGTGACGAAACAGACACTTTGCGGCTCTGCGTCGAAACATGAAGGAATGATGCGGCGTGGCTTTTCTCAAGAAGCTTGGCTGCTAGTGGGGTACTCTGGATGACATTCTCACCCTCGAGGCTCGAAGTGGCAGGAAAACGTGATCATTGTGCATTCATAGTCTTTCTACATATGGGAAATCCCGCAATAGAAATCTCACCGTGACTTCCTATCACAAACACATGTCTCACAGCTCCACATATACTCACCATTGGGGCGGAAAGGTTCTTTTCTTGCTCGCAAGATAGAATCAACAATAAGAGCCTGGAATTAGAATGACTACCCTTTTACTACAATACCAAAGTTTCCAAGTTGACAAACGTCATGATCACACTCTGGATGGGTGTAACTCCAGCTATAGGTGTACCTAAAGTCCCATAAAGCACTTCAGTCTTGCGAAAATTCAGTCCAATATACTGGATCTGAATTCAGGATAGGAGTAGAAAGATAAAGAGGCATGGTTTGCGTGATCATTCCGAAGATTCCATCAGATCTTTGAGTTTTCATGAGTTTGGGTCTAGATCTGTCCCTATTGGAGTACATTTTACGCACCATAGAATACATGTATATATACATAATAATATATTATGTAGCTTGTTTCATATGCAATACAATCAGAGTACGGTAATTTGCAGTACAGTTGCGATCAGGCCAGGCCAGGCGGTGGCCCCCTGGGTGATTGCTTCGAGCCTTCAAGGAAACTTCTCACATCTTACTATTCCACCGCACTGAATGCTTGTTACAACGGAAAGAAGCAAGATCTCGGAACACGGACTTGAATAGAGTCCGTATTCCGAGATCTAGCGGGTCGGACATTATCTTACTGTACAACAATCTTGTCCTCTGGTGCTTTCGCATTGCCTCAAAACGGAATCTTCTGCCAGGATAAAAAGAAATAACTTAAAAAACGAACAATCCGTACTCTTCGCAGGCGGGGTTCCCGCCAACTTGCGGATGAAAGGACAGACACCAAGCTAATGATCGATGCAATGCAACGGAAGTAGGTGGTGAAGTTGTTTCGATGGTGGATTTGTTACACATTGAGGGTGAATAGGTGCAACATTAGATATGAGATTCGACTCGGCGAGACGCGTGCATGCTCCTCTGATGCTTGCTGGCTGGCTTCAAGTTTGCTGCGATTGCACGCTGCATCGCATTCAGTACATACAGTCCGATCGATCCTTATCCTCACATCAGCTCTACCGTCATGTCTGCAGAATTTGAGACCATATAATTAATGTTTCCCGAAATGACAGTTGAAACGTGCATGTACACTATCAGTTGTTCAAATATGGCGAACGAACGAATATTTTCAGGTATTATAAATCTCTTGAGGTTTGATAAATCATTGCACAACCAGGAGCCGGTGCCACAACGTGAAGTGGTCCGGTAGATGTACGAAACGCAACAACTCCACTGTGACTGGATTCAAAGGATCTTCGACGAGTGTTTGATCCCATCGGGTAAGTTAAGAGATGCTGCAGACAGTGGATCATGTCCAAAAGAAACATCACCACTAGGAAAGGAAAGTGAGCCACGCAAGTTCCTACGATGGTCGAGTTTCTGGTCCGGGCAACCTCTGCAGTGGAGTAGGTAACTAGCTGGATTGTAACGAAGCCTTCTTCGACACGGCTGAAACGACTGAATACACATCTAAACAGCAAAGAAATGCTGTGAAAGGTACCTTCTTGGACTCAACTCGTTACATCTCATATGGATATGTCATGGTCGAAGAACAATCTAGTCGTGGATGCGGTAAGACATAGACACAGTAAAGACATAGACAAAGACATAGTATAGCGGCCCAAGTTTCCAACGGCAGTACCTTCATCGAAACATATCCCGACGAGTACTCATGTTCGTGGTCCAACGGATTGCATTAATTAAGTCAAAGACTTGAAATTCATAAACGTCGTGTTGACCACAACTTCACTTAGTCAACTGGGTCCTGCAGCTCGTGCATTGGAATATTTACATTCCTATATATTACTACTATTGGATTGCAGGAGGACCACCGTCTACTTATCTATCTCAAAAACATCGACGAAGAACCTACTTTGAGTCCTGAAACTCAACCGCACATGGTGAGAACCATTCTTTGCTTTATCAATCCTGTGGTGTGAACATATCTTTGGATCCCCTTTACTTCATGTGAATGCTTGTTGCTCAAACATGATATTATGAGGATATAAAGACAGGATGTCATTCCTTTTAGTCCAAATACTCATCTGAGATATCTTTGACGTGCCTACAATTTTAATGGGTCAACAATCGAATAGCCGATGTGTAATTGCCTTCACATGGTAGACTGAAACCTGAGCCACATTCAATACCCACCAGTTTTGTCGGAAATATATCTGAAAGGAGACCTTGAGTACAGTGACCTCATGGGGTGAGTCCTACGTCAGTTTGTGTCTCTGACCTGTAACCGATCGGATCCAAGGATCCACAACTTGTGAGGTCATCCCTCTCGGACATTTTCATCACAGATGAACTAAATGATAGTGCTCCATGTGAACAGGGGACTAGACAATCTTGCAGTACCTTTGACCGAAATTACCAGTTCCAGACTGGAAGCATCAATACGGACTCTGGGTTGCTTGTTGCTCCCCTATTTAATGTACCGAGGATGACTGCTAGAACATTCCCTTTAAGGGATCGAGATTGCTACCCTCCCTCCGCAGGTCTTCAAAGCTAACACCCAAATGAGCCTAAACCTCGTAATAATGTCTAGTAACTTAGAAGGAACCTGATGGAGGTCCTGATCAGAAACATGCAGACTCACGAATAACTTTTCCGAAGCGAACGCTCATGGTTTCAATCACCTGCAATCAAAGGATGAACGCCTGGCAGGATCTGGGTGCTACATCTGACCGTAGTGGAAAAGTTTGAACTTGAGAGGAACTCTATCACTCTGTCTACAGATTCGATTACAGGAGTAAAAATCAGCTTCCTGTGATAATTCGCCATTAATGTCTTCCAAGGGTTCACATGAGCGTTCACTATGGACAATCCCTCTAGCAGAGACTTTTGCATGGATGAAGAAATGGATGCCTAAACTATAAAATCATATGTTGAGATAAAATTCCTCTAGTTCCTAACTCTGTTGTTGCAATGGCATTATAAAAAATTGACTGCCAGCTACCATTCCACTACACTAAGTATCTACATCCTTCATATCGTGCAAGGATCTCCCGACGTACACCTACAAAGTCATGGAATTAAATACATGTCCCACCTGATTGTAATGGCGGCACCGTCTGTTGGGAGCACAGGCATTCGACTCGAACACCTCAACTTCTCTTTCATCAATCACTGATGTCTCAATAACAACATCCGCTTCTGCCCAATCTGCCGAGTAAACGTTCTCACCTGGAGGTCCACCTGTGTGCTGCAGTGCCTCCCCAAAAATTCGCGTTTCCAAATCTGCAGTTGTGCCTTGGTGGTGAGCCCAATTTACAGCATAACTCGGTACCGCAGCCACCTTCCATAATACACTGTCCAGCCCTGATCTATTCCAGTCTTTCGAGGACCGATGGATAAAATTGCTGTTTTGATCGCACTCTGCTCCTCTTCCGACGCTGAGCATTATGACTGCAATCACCAGAATGGCCTCGAACCTGACCATTACTCCCTTCCAACTATTCCGCATCCTGAACATCTAATGTTCCGGATACAATTGCATACACGCAGTCTTCGCTGCCACAGTTCGGATTCTTTGCAGGGGGCCAATGAAGCCGAACCAGATGTGCGCTCACTCCGTGGGAGAACTCCTCACCTTCAAATTCAACAAGATGTTCCAGGAAAAAATGCTTGCGTGAACTGTAAACAGAACTTCAGAGAGAAGATGAGATCTGCTGGACGAAGTCTGTTAATGACATTTTACGTGATGTACTCATGAAACCAATCAGATTCAGCTTTTTCTCTGTATGGAGAAGTAACAGCAGCAGAATGCAAGCCACTCGGCGATTCTTTCCACCCACTCCACTCCCGATAGATGCAACCCACTCCTAGATGAAACTAACCACTATTGGGATGACAAAATTGAAGGAGGGATAGACTAGAAGATATGGAGAGAGAGAGAGAGAGAGAGAGAAATGGGCGGGGGACCTGGTCAGAAGGTGTGAAGGAAAAGGAGGACTTGAGGAAATGAAAACCGGCTAATTTATGTTGTGGTTGCCGCCACTGCCGCTCTTGCAGCCGAGTAGTAGACAAAAGTCAGATAATTAAGAAACTAGGAAAAAGACATGTGAAAATCACCACAGTGCCAATGTGGTCCCACGCATCGGGCGTAGGAAAACGTGACATGCAAAACTTAGGAGGTGGAATAGGTTAGTGCACCGAAAAAGTGTCTAAATGACTTGTGTCCAGCTGACCACACGTACATGAGTCCATCTCTCTTAACTCCAGATGGTATGTACGAAATCAATCAAACACACAAACAAACGTGGACTGTGTGATCCCCATGAGACTCTCTCTCTTCTTCCACGGACAAATGGATCCTTGGCTGCTGCGTGCAGCCAGCAGCCAAGCACTGCAGGCGGCTGCATTAGCAGAAATCTTTTCCTTGGGTAGTATCCTAAAGGGCTCTACATTGAGTTCCACGTATAGCCTTATAACGTATTTGTTCATGGATCCTCATCCACATCTTATAGTCTGACTCATAATGAAGTGACTTCCACTATGTTATTTGACACATGATCTAACTATGGCATCAAATGAATTAGTGTTATTATTATTTCTTCTGAATAAGCTTACTTCTGCTATTACCTGTAGAAAATCCCACCAATCTCTAAAACCTTCACATTTATACTACTCTTTTGTGTGTGATCTTACTATTAAAGCAAAGTATGAAGGAACACCTCAATAAGGCACTTAACCCTTCTATAAACCATTCAAAAGAAGAAATCATCCTCATTTCAAGGAAATTTTGAAGTAGGATTGAAATAAAACATTAGATAATGCTCTAAGTATTTAGTTTAATCAACCAGCACCATCTGTATCTCCATATATTTTGCCGAAAATCATTTGGAAACCACAGTTGTCTAGACTGAATGATTTCCTCGATTGCCTTCTTCTGACAAAGGTTAAAACCTGGCGGTGATAACTTTGGCCACCCCACGATTCTTCGTATCCAAATGCTCAAGGACTTTGACCCCAAATCTCTCTCAAGATACCGTACATATGGAATGTAATGAAAACTCAGATATTTTTGGAGTTTATCTATAAGTTTTATTGTACGTTATATTCGTTGTTCCCAGGGTAACATTTTTTGGGGGTTTTTGTGACCAGAGCACAAAATTCCAAAGATTCCCTTTTTCTAAACTTTTATTTCTTTATTAGCAAGATGCACACCATAAGAATACTTAGAGATTGGTCATGATACTAGCCAGGTCACCAATCAGACAGAAAGTATATATTGATACATTTTAAAAGAAAAATGAAACTCTGTTATGTTTTCGACTTCTTGTGAAGTTTTTCAAAAGAAATGAATTTTTTTAACTGAAAATGAATCCTAAGAATCTTCTCATGCCATCACAATTTATCCCTCTAAATATACATTTAATTCATTACGCTTTAGTACACTTTCAACTTCCTATAAAACTATCCAAAAAACAAAGTTAACTATAATAATTTATTTTAATTTTCCAGTTTTAAATGTAGGATTGAATCGATTAACAATATCAATATTATCATCCAAATTATTTAGGAAAAGCAAAGACCCTCATGTCTGTAATTTGCACAATTTTTCCTCAGTAATTTCCAGATATCATATTCAAGACATAATGCCCGTCTACACCTCTAGCATAATTGGATGAGTAAATGATGCATAAAATCTTGACTATAAAAGTTGCATACTATGATGAATAAAGCAAGTGTGCCATACTCTTTTTTCTAAAAGCATGTTTCATACACTGCCAGCATTACACTGTCAACTTGGATAAATCTTAGCACTGCAGAGTCATCAATTCAAACTTTAATCAAGTGTGGATTCCAAATTATCTTGTCAAAATATCTATACTTCGGGAATAAAAATGATATGTTAGAGGTTCAAAAAGAGAAGCGCATACACTTTATCCCGTAAACATTGAATCCAAGGATAAAGAATAATGGAATCAAGTAGCGAGATTCGTCAGCACAGGTGGAGAAGGGTCGACCCGACGGAGAAAGCAGTGATATGATGATGAAGTTGAGCACGTTTCCTAACATGGCTACTTCTAAAGTTCAGTCATTGATCGCTTCGAAATGCTTTGCGTGAAAACCGAGTGACTTAGACCAGTTCCAACACATATTCAACTCTATGATAAGTACATTAAGTACACAAAATTATGCGCACCCAAGACTAGAAGCTGCCAATGAACTGCCTGTGTACTTCGTTACTGCTGTTGACTTTATTGTACTTCTCACTTTCTTTCTTTTTCACAATGCACATGACTGAATAAGTGATTTAATTTGAGTTATTATAAAAAATTGATTCAATAACTCAAAGAGTATCCACAAACAACAACCAAAGCATATTTAAAACATGCAGATCACAATGATTAAAAACCTAGAATACAACTTAGTCTCTCAATACCAGATTACTTTTTTATAGTATTTACACATTGCGACCACAGGTTCCCAACATGCAATCACCAGGGAAAAATATAAATACGACCCCCTTATCTTCCTACCACGAACCTGTGGTCGCAATGTGTAAATACTCGTAAGCCTCGTAGTAATTACAATTGGAGCACGGGCAACAATTCACAAACACACACCCTGCCTCCGCAACGAAGCTATCATTTGCCATATGATCATTATCGAACGCCGCTTGAGTCCCCTTAGGATGCAAACACAATACAAGAGTTATCACTAAATATGTGTAGCTTGTTATTTGCTTGCGATTGGACTACCTGCGGCTAGAGCACAAGGGCAACCGAATCTTTTATGATGCCCTTTTGGACAGGAGATCTTATTAACTAACCTCAAAGCAGGTTAGGTTTCGCATCAATACAACTAAATTGTGCTGTATATGAAAAAATCAATAAAAATCACAATATTCAAAGGAGATGAAATCCATTATGTAATAAATTGTCATTCTACTTATAAACTAAAATTAATTTATATATATATATATATATATACATACATACATACATATATATTTACCTAACCCGCTAGGAATTTATTATGTTAGTGATGTTGATTGTACTTACTAACAATAAGGGTTAGGGGAGGGTTATGAAAGAATAAATAGGTAATTGTCTTAGTTTTTCAATTTATGTTTCATTGATACCTAAATTGAAAACTACAAAAAATTCTATAGAGAGATTCTATAATATTCTATAGTGAATTTATTATTTTTAGGATTTCAAATGATTTTTTCTCAAATTTAATATATGGTTCAAGTTTTATTTATTTTAATCTCTTCCTTTTATACCATGGTTCTATTGGAAGTAGTTAGAAAATTATGGAGATGAGAATAGAATATTTTAATATTTTTAGATTTTAGTATTTTGATAGTTAATATTTCTTCATGTGGGGTGTTAAAGGATTTTGGTTTTGCAGGTGCAATCAGAAACATGATGGAATATCATTTGTCACTATCGTTCTCTTTGTGCTTGTTATGGCTTCACTTCCCCTCATAAGGTTTCCTAGAGCAATGCGTGATACAATGTGGTAGGTGTGTCATCAACTCTTTACCTCCCAAAAGATAAAAGATCCATATGGATAGATACTTAAAGGTTATGATTAGACCACTTGGAATGCACATGTGAGGTGGAAGATCACATCAACATATGTCACTTCAGGGATCACACAAGCTACGTAGATTTCTTCATTGATCATTATGGGTACACCGATCGGATCATGGGAGTGGTTAGTATCATAGTTAGGATCTATTCTAGACTTTTTAAGATTAGATTTTCATGTCCACGTTTATTCCATAGACTCCCTCATGCACTTTATGAAGAGGCTATATGATCTTTTTGTTTACGATTCAATTGGTTGGCACATGATCACATGGATGAGTTAGCATGATTTTTGTTTCTACTACTTTCATGATGATGTCTATATTATACTAGGAGATGTGTTAGACATATGATGGTCATTTGATTTTGGAGATTTTGAGTAGGGTATTGGACTAAATTGCAAAAGGATTCCATACATGTTGCATATGTTAAGAGTCAGGTTTAACCATGGGATATTTTAGATTTGGCTTGATTGCGATGATTTTAAATCTTGGGATAGGTTTAGTAGTATAGTAAAGCCACATGAGACCTTCTTGCTTTGTCTATGGCTATTTCTATTGAGGAGACTATTCACTCTTTACGCCTTTTACATCCATTCATGGGCAAGGGACTATCATTAGAGGTCTTGGAGTATGAATTAGAGGATTCATTATATTTTGATAGATCACTTTTTGCCCATTTTTTATGCATAGCCCCACATCTATCCTCAAGAGATTTTTCATGGATGATTTATTACCATATTAGAGATTATTTTCAGACATATAATCCCTACGAGGCACCTTCTTCTCTCTTCTATTACCACGAGTTTTCACAAGAAGGAGTCATTGTTCTACAATCCACGGATGTTATTCGACATGGATATCCTTTGAGATGAGCCCTATTTGCCATGGCTCATTATAGAATTCTTATGTTTACTACTTTGGTTGTGTCAAGATATGTGTTTCTTTCTTAGTGGATGATACACATATTGTGAAACTTGTAGATCACATTAGACAGATCTTTTACCACTTGACTATCAAGCTTCATCTTGTAGTCTTGAGACTCAAGATGTCAAAGTGTAGGACATGATTTCCTTTGGGCATTCCTCCTCATCTTCAGCTTCCAAAGGGATGTATGATATTGTCATATAACTTACATATACTTGAAGTGCCAATAGGATCCTAGGACTTTATGTCAGGCTACATAGACACTGCACTTGCCAAGGATTATTGCATGTAGATGATCTTCCTCTATTAGGGGATCTGCATATGGCGTTTAATATACTCTTCTCTAGTATTGCTTGTCATTCCACCGACTTGCTTCGAATGGTTCCTCATTCATATGCATTTCCATCACACTTGACAACCTTTGATAGAAAGATCATGGGCATATTTCATAACATCATTGGATCAGGGACCTTTGAGTGTATGATATGAGATTTGGCACAGAAACATACATCTTTGTATGGATGGGTAGGCTTATTATTGATGGAGGAGATATCATCTATAGCGTTCTTGGCTAGTTGGGCACTCTAGGTACCTTTGCTATCCTCCCAATTTGTGATTGCATATAGATCCATTCTTGAGATTTATGCAAGAGATATGGATGGAGAAATTTCTATTACAAAGACTATTACGGTAGACAAGAAATATTTTGTTCCCGAAGGTATGACAAGAGCTCCCATTGTTTTCCTCTTTGTCCATTGATTGGACTAGAGTTCTACAATCTACCATGATGGATGAATAATTTCAGTAATCTCTTTTCTCTCTTTTAGTAGATCTAGCCATTCCTCGTACTACTAGGGCTCCTCTATCCTCTTGCTAAGGCAAGCATGCACACTCATGGATCTTGGCTCAACCATGCATCAAGGCTTTCCAACACGCACCAACTACCTTTCTTACAACAATGAGATTTTGCCTTGGCTTGATCCATCCATCTACATCTTCATTACTCACCTATGACTGTGGTACTACCTAAAATGTAACATGGATTCATATGACTCATTGCAAATTTGGAGGGCAAAGGATAGCTACCCATGATGGCATTGGAGATGTGGTGTTTGCTATGGCACAAGAGGCTAGATATCTTACATGACATAGATTCTAAGGGGATGATTACCCATCTTCTTGGATGGGCAGCAAGTGGAGTGGTAGTAACTAAGGTCTCCAAGTATAGGGGTATCCACAAATGTCATCTCTTTGTTGCTTTAACCTTGGAGTTATATGGAGCTATGAATGTCGACTTATTTGTATGAGAGGGTGCGCGAGAGTCTACGATACTAGATGTTAAGGGATATCACTTTTTTT
Organism: Marchantia paleacea; assembly: GCA_014180765.2. Lineage (NCBI taxonomy): Eukaryota > Viridiplantae > Streptophyta > Marchantiopsida > Marchantiales > Marchantiaceae > Marchantia > Marchantia paleacea. The sequence goes on from MUAA02000014.1 coordinate 89,322, forward strand.
AGTATATTGTATAGTATATTTTATGCCATATATATCCATTGCTCCATAAGGAGCATCAGCTAGTGCAATCCATAGAAGAGCAATCACTTAAGGTGATGATTCTTTAAATATATCACGACTTATGTTGCAACATATCTAGTTAGGAAGGTGCACGTATGCAGGAGTACATGAGTTACAGTATACATAAGTTAGAGCTGATTGTGTAGTTAATGACATTCATACTAGAACTGCCATTACGGCCGACATCGCCGTTAGGAGTCCTAGGGCTCAAGGGTTAGAGTTTGAATTAGTTGGAGGGCATTTGAGAGTGTGGCTATGGTGGATAGTAGCTAATGCGGGAACCTAGATTCTTTGAAACACAAAGTGAGTTTGGCTCAATTGTAATCTCTCTTTTATGTAATGATTATGAACAAAGTGTTCTTGTGTACGTTTTGAGAGTAGAAAAGATTACTTCGAAAACTCAAATTGGATTCCGTGGTGAGAATTGTGAGTTTTTGAAGCGCTGAAGGTATTTTGACAAGTTTAGATCAATGATAGGTTCGATCTTTTTGCTATTAAGTGTGCAATGTGTTGATAGAGTGAAGGTTGTGGTGGTGATCTAGAAGTAAAGTCAATTTGAAATTTGATGAGATCAATTTCGAATTTTTGTATTTTTTGTTTTAGTGTGTAAATCCGAATTTAGAATTTTTGAGGGCAAAAATACTCCTAAAAATTAACAAAATGGGTCGATGCTAATAGTTTTCTTGAGGCTATAAATTGAGATTGGCCGAAAAAGATTTTGGATAAAAGTGCTCAAAGTCCAAGATTTTGTGTTTAAAAGTTTTTGGGTTGAAAATAGGAGTGGCATACTATCAAATTATCATATAATGTCCGTTTGAAATGAAATTTGATTGGATGATACGAGATTTAAAGTATCTCATGTGGGATTAAAGATGTTTGGCACAAGGCTGACAGTGTGAGAATTGTAAAATTTTCATGTTTAGGGGTCTAAAATTGGAGTTGAAGATTTTCAAATCTCAAAGAAGTTTCAAACGGTGTCCATTTGCGATAACTAGTGTCTGATTATTGATCTGGAGAGCATAAGACCTCCAAAACTAAGTTTTAGTGTTGTTAAATGCCCTTCTAAGGCTATGTCAGTCCTGGTTGGATTGATTTGATCCCTTTGATGGATGTTTTTAAGATAAAGAATTTTTATTTATGTTTCTTGTGATTGTTATATCTCCATCTTGACTTCCTATTTGTGCACCATGTTTGTTTGTTTTGGTGCTTTGTTGTTTGGAGTGTTAGTGTTCTTATGTGCTTCCGATAGTGAGATTGGATTTTCCGACCAATCAGACTATTCAGTAAGATAGTACTTCGGACCTGTAGCCTAGATGAGTGACTGTTTTGATGGCAGGTTTCAGGTTGCCCTTATGTTAGTAACTTGTGGTGCCTCATGTACCTTCTATTGCAATTTTTTATTCCAATTGAGAACCCATTCTTGTGCGATTGTGGAGATGATACATTGATTTCATAGTGGAGTTCTTTAGAGGTTCCGGAGATGAGACTGCTCAGGTTAGCATTGGATGCATCCGTAGCGGAGTTCGGTACTAACCTTGGCCTTTAAGGTTATTAGAAGATTTGGTTTTAGAGATTTGGTTTCTAATTTGTTTTCATATAGTGACAGAGTTGAGCTTGGTGATATGTTGGAGTGTGTATCCACACCATTGTTGTGGGACATGGACTATATCTGTGGGGTCACCAAGAGTCCCATACAATATTGGGGTATAGTTGGTACTATTGAGTTAGATAATTTCATACAAGAGTTTGACTCATGGTGTGATTTACAGTGGATGTGCAACTGTACATTGTTTAATCCATTTATGGCTTGGAAGGGATTATTTCAGCATATGGAGGATCTGCCAATGAATGATTATTATGAGTTCCGGCGTGAACACCCTAAGGAGATTGAGTTTTAGAAATAATAGTGGTCTCCAAACTACATTTCTATTACTTCGGGTATAATGTTTGGCGGTGTGAGTTGATCATTTGTATATGGCATTGATGATATGGTTGGAGCTAGTCCAATTGGAAAAAGTTCAGAGGTCCCAACCTTTAACCCTATTCTAGATTTCTTTGCAAGGTTGAGGAGAAACTACCAAGGGATGAGAACAAACAAGCTTGCATGAGTTTTAATGGAAGACTGGGGATAGTCTTCGAGAGGCGTATATCGAATGCTTTGGTTGATCAATGTTACCCATGGGGTGATAGTGGCAAAAGTTGTCCAATATTGCTTTGGGATATTGGATAAGGAGTTGAGACGTAGAGTGAGAGATGCTATCTTACTACATGATACATCATCTACATTGGTCATTGTGTTTTGTCTTGCTAAGCATATTGAGCTCAACATGCAAGAAGAGAGGGTGGTGATTGTTGCATTCAACAAGGATGCAGCAACTATGTTGACTCCTTCACATTACCAATCTACAACACAAACCCGGAGTGGTCATGGTAGACATGTGAGACAATGTTGACTATCCGGATAGAGTGATGAAGGTGCATCATGCAGACCATTGCCGTCCTTTTCATGTCAACATTCACTTGTTGGGATGATATGTTGGATAGGTGGTGGACCTCATTACAAGAAGGATTGCCTTCAAGGTCAAAGGATGGATCCTATTGGATCAAAATCATGTGAGCATTGTTACATACATGGTCACATGATGGATTGATGTTTTCATCTCCATCTAAAATTACAATCAACGAGACTTGCCATGACAGTCCATGGAAGAGGACGAGGAGTTGAAGGTGGCATGGATGGTGGTAGAAGACCAACCTCTAGTCAATCGTTAGCCCATGAGACTAGTTATGATGTGAACATGGCATCTTTACTGGAGGAGAAGAAAGCAAGTATGGCTATAGTCCAACAAAGATCAAATTCAAGAGTTGGTGCCTCTAGATTATTTGATGGAAATGTTGAAGAATACATATGCACATCGACACAGCCATGTGCAATTGTTGTGACTCGTAGTACAACACATACTACTAAGTCTATAGGAGCGTCTGTGGAGTTGGATCCAAACAAAGAGGGGAGGCTAGCCAACAAGTCAGACTTCCTCAGTCATTCACATTGTCTTAGACATTGAATACCTCATCCATGACTCCTAGACGACCTATTGGAGAGATGAGGATGCAAGCCAATGTTGATGTACTTGGAGATGAAGCAAGTAGGGACCATCCATCAACATTGTCTTAGGTAGCATCTAGCCCAATGTTGGGGACGGCAAAGACTTTTGTTCATTCTCCTATTTTCTTAGCCAAGGATTTGTTGGTGATGGGGGTGTCATCATCTCATGTACTACGATAGGTAGCCACACTTTGCAAAAGCAAAGAGGATGTGCTAGTTGCTTCTAGTAGTATTGACGCTCAGATCATGACAGCTACTTGTGAAACTTGGCAAGCTGCTACCACTTGAATGATGGAGTTACCATCAAGGCCGGCATACGATCATATCAAGGTGTCACCAAGTGCAGTGATGTTGGATAATAGGAGTCGTGTCTTTTGTTTGGTCGGACCTTTATATTGGGTAAACCCCTTATATTGGGTAAGGATGCATTGCTTGGTCTTGGTTTGTGAAAGATCGATGTGGAAATATATTCATTTTAGATTTAGACATCTCTTGGAGTTTCTAGTGATGCCATGGCACCATACATCACCCGGATGGAATCGATTGCGGAATTGCAACTAGATTATGTTACTGATAGTTCTACAATGCAAGCACATGTTATAGTTACACTTGCAGAGTCCTATGATGTATTGATGGATGCGGTACTATTATACCTGATGAGGTTTAGCAATGATTATTGGGAGGAGACAGCCTCTTATCGTCCAGGTTGACAATCTGATGAATACCAAGTGAGTCGATTACATGTACGATTCATTACCGATTGTAGTCCTTTACCAAGTAGAGGTTTGTCGTATGTAGTAGCTTTTAGTACTTATGTTACTTGGTCTAGTGATTTGGTAGAGTACAACATGGATACACATGATAATCCTTGTCCATAGGTTGTGGCTATCATGCCAAGTCTTAGTGGAGTGGTGTCATCCACGTTGGATGAATCACTAAGTACTTCATGTATGCAGCTACGTCAAATGGCAGATCAGCTCAAACATCAGGCTTGGATTGAGTCTTTTGCTCCGGAGATAGAGGAGACGAAGGAAGTTATTCACACTTCCACTATGTTGTCACCTTTAGATACAACGCCTATTGATTGGCAGTATCTACTCGTATGCTAGTATGCACCAAAATGTGCTAATCTCTCCAAACAAATCCAACACACATATACACTCCTCTAGATACTGCCAAGCAATAGGCGTTGTATCTAAAGGTGACAACATAGTGGAAGTGTGAATAACTTCCTTTGTCTCCTCCATCTCCAGAGCAAAAGACTCAATCCAAGCCTGATGTTTGAGTTGATCTGCCATTTGTCATAGCTGCATACATTGGTTGCTATTTTGTAGACTAGCATACGAATACATCGATATTTGTATGTGGAGCAAGATGAGATTAGAATGCATGTGTCATTACGTCATATGGCACAATTGGTGCAACAATACCCAAGTCTTCTACCATTGTTGGCGGTTCAAGAATATCAACAGGCCTTGCTATAAGATATTTTGTTACTAGGGACACAAGAACTCGCTCAACATGGCACCATACATTTGGTTATTGCTAGATGATCATGTCAAGGACACACACAAGCAAGTAATGCTCATGGGTTACAGGATTGAAATTCTTACATATTTTGGGAGATGTTATGTATGTTATGATGTCTCCAATCATAACAGACCTATTCATCGACATACATTTTGGAGGAAGTTGCCTTGTTGGATGATCCATGTGCATGAGTGATGACGAGTGCACATCAAGTTCGATCATGGATTGAAATAGCAGTATTGCTAGATGCAATGAGAGTAGAATCTCATGCACATCGTCCACGTCTATGGTGGGTAAATCTTCTTCCAAGGGAGGTTTTATTACAAGCATATGACGGAGTGGAGAGGCTCTCAAATCTCACAGTGGAGAGTATTTTGGATGTGGGTGAATAAGAATCACAAATCAACATACTGGCTGCTCCACTAGTTGATTCACATAACATACATCTCAAGCCTGCACGTACAACACCTACCTAATTAGAGATGCCGCTACATAAGTCGTGACAGCTGTCATGCACATACATATCACATCACAACATACATCGTTATCACAACAAACATCACAATACATAGATCGTCATACATCAATATGGTGGAACATCAACGGTTGGTGGAACCCAACGCTAAAGAGAGAGAGTGAGCTATGGGATTTTGTACTAGTACTATAGTAGTACCTACATTGTCAGAGGTATCACAATGTCATGTGTTGGGTCAGACTTTGGACCTGAACTGTTTGACATGGATTGTGAGCCTCAGATTGGTTGAGCATAGACGCATGTGGTCCACATGTGTGATTGCAACACCATTGGTAAGCTCTTTGCCTACCAAGATGGTGGAGGCAAAAGCTGGGGATGAGAAGTGCCTAAGATCTCATCCTTGGTTTTATGGCGATGTTAGAGATGGAGAGATAGAGCCTTCTTCAAGTATGGTTGGAGTTTTTTACTCGGAGCAAGCGGTGGTTACCACTATAGATCTTTGTGATACAACACAAGATGTTACAACTAGAACAACATGAGTTGTTTATACTAAGATAGTGGAGTCTGGTATGAGAGAGCAGAAAAAACTATTTACTCAAGAGGTTGTCATTTAGCAATCAGATATTACGTCTTCTATTTCTAGTATCGATGGAGAGGAGATTTGGGATATTAAGATTGGTCCCAAAGTGACAGGAGAAGGAGAAGAAAGACATAGGGTGTGGAGATTTCCAAGGAGTTTCATAAACTATTTTGCCTTTAGTATGAAGGGTTTAGGCTGTTAAAAGGGACATGGTATACATATTGACTTGACAATTAATGCATGTCTTCTGTCGTCCCCATTGATACATCGATATAAAGAGAGATCTAATCCAAACTAGGTGTCAATACCTTCTTGAGGCTAGATTAGTGGGGATATCATATGGAGAGTATGCCTTTGTTGAGGTGATGCTAGTCAAGAAGGATATATATGGCAATTATATAGATAGACACATGTGTGGTGACTATTGATCTATCAATCAACAGACAAAATTTGATCGATATGATATGCCTACACATGAGGAGATATTTGATGTGGTTGGGCATGCAAAGGTTTTCAATACATCGGATTTACAAGCATGATATCCTCAGTTACGGATTCGACATGAAAATAAGACCAAGACAACCTTTTGGGCAATTGATTCGCATGGCAAGGATGTGTTGTATCAATGGAAATTCTTACCATGTGGGTTGAAAAATGCACCTACTGAGTTCCAAAGAGTGATGGATAGGATTCTAGTCTGACTTGATTATGTCCGAGCCTACATCGATGATATTCTTATATATAGTGCTACAGTGATGTAACATGAGATACATTTGCATGAGATATTTGAGCACTTGATTGCTCATGGCCTCAAGTTGCATCCTAGAAAGTGTAAGTTCATTCAGGAGCAGGTAGAGTACTTGGGTCATACCACATACCCAGGAGGATTGGTAGTTCAGCAAACCAAGGTGGAGGCAATCTTGCGTATTCCACAATCCTCAGATGTTAGTAGATTGTGAGTTTTCTTGGCCTTGCAAACTTCTATTGTCAATATGTGCGAGGATTTAGCACTATTACCAAAGCCTTGATAAAGTTGACAAAGCTAGATCAAGAGTGGCATTGGAGAGATGAACAGGAGAGAACTTTTGTTGAGCTCAAGGAAAGGTTGACATTTGCCCCTATTTTGAGGAGACTTGTGAGAGGTTGTCCCTTTCAAGTACATACTGAGGGGAGTATGTTGGATTTGGGAGCAGTGCTTAACCAACATGATGATGATGAGGAGAAGGAATTTGTAGTAACTTATTCAAGTTGCTCCAACAATGCAGCGGAGTCAAAGTATAATTCTTATGAAGGAGAATGTACGGCAACTGTTTGGACGGTGGCATATTTCAGATGTTATTTGTTTGGAAACTCCTTCACTCTCATCACTGATCATCAACCATTGAAATGGTTGATGGAATCACACAAGCTTATAGGAAAGCTTGCACGATGGGCACTTATTCCACAAGAGTATGATTTCATGGTTGCTCACATATCTTGAGTGGTGAACCATGATGTGGATGGGTTAAGTCAAAACCCATGTACAAGTCAAGTTGATGAAACCAAGGCTCGATGGCACGGTGATATTGATGAAAAGATGGTGCTGGATTGGCATGCATCAACCTTTTTGAGTGTGTTGGCATTTGATAGCTATGTGATATCTATCTTGGATCAAAGAGCGGATATGTTATCCTTGGATGTTAAGACCGAGGATGATTTGATGATAAACCAAGATATCCATGACGACATGGAGGTGTTGGAGTATCTTTGTACATGTACTTTGGTGGGCGTTTTGAATGCCAAGGAGCACGATCCATCTTTATAGAGAGCTTGATGGTTCATATGGGGAGGTAGACATCTTCTCCGAGTATGAGGAGATGACAACATTTGTGTTGTGCCACTTCCATTTTAGAGAACACAATTGATCATACATGTTCTATAAAACCCAGGGTTGTACATATAAGTTAAAATGTAAGTATATCTAAATTGTGCCTAAGTTGATCTTAGTTTTGACTATGTTTAGCTAGTTATGGTTAAGTTGGAGAAAAATGTAGAGTAATTTTTGGTGAGGTGAATGAGAATAATTATTTTATTTTTTAGTAGAAATCAAGGAACAGATTCCATCACATGGATATCTTGACTTTCCTTGACTTGGACTAGTTTTCATTGGTTGGATTTGGTGAAGACGCTTAAATCTAGTGGCGAGATTGACTTGGTATACTAAAGTCAATTAGAGAGTAGTTGGGCTTCTAGAAGATCCAAGTGGACCAATTGCAAATTGTCATGTACCCTTTTCATTGGGATTTATGATCTCTACCTCGTTTAAACTTGATAAGAGAAAGTTACATGATGAATACTTATAGTTACAAGGGTAAGATTCTAAGTAGTATAAATAGAGAGGTTGATAAGCACCTCTCAAGTTAGTTTTCAAGAAAGTTAGTTTTAGGAGAAGGGGAGTTTTGAGAGAAGTTAGATTTTGTAGAAGTTAGTTTTTGCAGAAGTTAGTTTTGTGAGAAGTTAGTGTGCTGATCTTAGTTTTGGAGAGACTTTATTTTGGGAACCTTGATTCTTGGAGAAGTCATGTTCGGGTTGGAGCCTTGATTCAATGAAGACTTTGATCATCAACGTATCTCTTCCTTTTGAGTGGTATCTTACTCTTTGTGAGAATTTGGATTATGGAGTTATGACTTTGAGAGTTTGTGTAAGAGTGTGCATTAGGGAAAGACTATACAAAAGGAATGAGGCTCGACAAAAGTTCACCAGCCTCTTTGAGTTCTCTAAAGATGAATGCATGTGAAACACTATTAAAAAAAATTCTCAATATCCACATGCAAGACAACCGAATCCAAATGGATATATGGGGCTACTCTAATGTCCAATGATACCACCTCACAACCACATGGTGTGGCAACTCTAAACAAACATGTTGTTGGAAGGAGCAAGAAGGCACAATAGACCTCTCCAATAGCAATTGGTCTAATGTCCAAGTGACTTTCTCTATTACGAGAAGCTAACTAGTACCTAGCACTTAGCTAACTGACATCTAAATCTCCCCTTTCACAATTAATGCAGTCACATGGAACAACTCAGTGACTCATCAGTGTACTGAGTTTTTGGATGAGTTTCAAGCTTTGTGTGATTGAGCGTTGATCGATCATTGTACCACCTCAAAAGATCATCTCAAGGTTGATGGTCTAGTAGAGAAAGTTGTTCAGATGGTGAAGAGAGGACTAAGAAAGTTTGGCTTAGAAAAAATCATATGGGAGACTGGGACATCCAGCTATCATGATTGATCATGTTTTATCGATTTAGCCGGCAAGCATACCTAGTGTCATTCTCACTGTACTTTTTATTATATGATAGAGATCAAGACTTACTTACATCTATTCGTCAAGAGTCAGCTAAAATTTTAGACTTGGATAACCTCGATGTTAGGGTTAGGGTGTGTTTTCATAGGGCATAACTCCTCCGTAGGATAATGTCCATGGTATTTGAGAACGTGGCTATTGCTCAACATAGAGATACTTTGCGTTACGTTATCATCTAAGGAGGTGGATATCGACCTGTATTTTCATTAAGTTATCAAAGTTTTATTTTTAGATAATAATTGAATGTTTTTTTTAAATGATACTTGTCATATAAATGAATGATGCATATAAATATTATATACAAATAAATAAATTTAAGAAGGATGATGTCACTACATTGTAGTATCATCCTTAGATAGATGCGTGGATGTCAAAAGAGATACAACATCTAGAGTTGGTAGTACAGTTAGCGCCATTCACACTGCATGTGCTCTCAAAACAAAAAATGCTAAAGGGGGTAGAGTTCTAACTATGTAATTTTTAAAATTGAGATGTGGAGAGTGACTATGGTGGACATTAATTAATTTTCAGGAGCACATAACAAGTTTGGCTTAAATATTTTATACTATAGTGATGAACACAATGTAATTGTGGATAATATTATTGTAATACACTTGTGTTATTGTATGATATGCTATATCATGATGTTAGATTTCACAATGATGTATGTTATTATATGATATACATGTACACAATAAAAAATTTTAAAATTTTTTTATTAATTAAAAAAATAATCAGTATAAATAATTTATGTAAATTCCATATTAATTTTAAATGTATATTGTGATATTATTGATTTATAAGTGAATGATATGTCATGCTATCAATCATGATAAATAATTTATTAAATAATTTTATTTACTAATAAATTTAAGTTATTAATAATATTAAATATATAAAATCAAACTATAATATTATAAAAATATTTAAAATTACTTTTTATAATTTCATAAAATTTTAATTATAAAATTGAAGTAAGAGTTATGGACGCAGTCACACTCATTTTCATTTTAGAAAATCAACACACTTAAACATGCATCAAAATACACAACAAAAAGCAGATGAGAAAATCACAAGACTTCTAAACTTCAACTGAACATTCATATCAATGACAAAAAATTGTAAAACTGCTCACATGACATAAAGACACTATGTCAAGTGGTACTTTGATATATATATTGCTCTAGAGAGAACACTAGATGTGCAATCTAGATGAGAGCAATCAAGTTGGGTGATGATTGTTGATATGCTCATGTAGTATGCATACCTTTTGATCTACATAGTTAGTATATTTTTGGTGTAGTGGGACATATTTCCCATTGTGATGCTATTGCTGTCTAGCCCCATCTTCTCTATTTTGGTTACTTCCATGTATAGCTTGATAAGGTCTCCCTTCCTTTTTGCTTTATATTTCTTTATTGGGATCTTTCTTGGAAGAAAATCATCATCATCTATCAGTATTTGAGAGAGAGATCATGAAATCTACGCAAGGATATAAACTTCAAATACTTTCGAGCAACGTTTCCACAATGCATTGTTGAATTCTGAAGGCTCAAACTCGACCTTAGGTCCTACATTTTTAAGGGATCTGGGACACAGATCCCTTAAAAATGCATAGGATCATGCGCATGCAATACAGTCCCATGTACGATCCTCGGGGCCCGAATAAAAGTACCGTACCCGGACTAAGGAAATAAAGAAATTCCAAGTTCTTGAATTGGACTGTACTAGATTGCAGTTTCTCCCCGCTGGTGGAAGGTGGACCGCAGTCAACCAGCTGACGCTGAAGCTGAGGAGCAACACTCGAATGCAGTACATCTACTCTACACACGTGGCGCTAGGCGTATAGGTGTAGCTAAAAGATTCGGCTAAAATCAGGCTCTGAGATTCGGTATCTCCGGCTCGGGCTGCGCTTGTTTGGCAGAGAACATACTCGAAACAGAAATGAAACATCATTAGAGATCCTTGGCAGACAGACAGACAACAACGAATGGCCGTATCCCTACTCGGATGCTCGATCGTAGGGCACAAATTCGTCATGCTCAAGCTCATGGACCATAATCGGCGGAATGAGTCTGCTCTCCTGTGTAGGTAATGTAATCCCACTTGGTCGACTGTCATCGTGCTAAGTGCTTGCATTAGGCATTTGGATCCATCCCCGTCCCCATTACAGGGATGAAACCAAAGGGGTAGGATTCTCTGTGGAGTACTTTGCATCTCCATACATGCACCGAAAAAGCGGCATTTTGTCTTCTCGTTCATGATCAGTTCCTACGAAGTGAGTTTGACTGCACGTGAACAGGCACTGCAGCAATGACAGAAGACGGATCTTGATGGACGATAGAGCTCGGGTTGATTGAGGAATCTATTATAGGGCAGGAAAAGTCTGAACCCAATCATTTAACGGGGTTCAATTGCTAGAATGTTGGCCCCGGGGTCGGTGTTCGGGTTTTGTCTAATCTCCTGATGAGGACATCATGACAAGTCCATTCGTGAATGTTGAATTTCATTCATTCATTCAATGACATTTTCCCTTTACTGGGGCTCATCATTAGAGGTCATATGAGGGAGGCGGGCGGGCTTCTTATCTGGATGAAAGACTTGGGATGTTGTTGAGCAGACTTGTAGACTCAGGATTATAATTACACTTTTGCCACTCGATACAATTCCAAATCATCGACAGATCCTCTGACCTTCCTGTAGAACAGAGGAAGCAAAGCATCAAGACTCACAGGATCGATATCGTGGGAAGGTCAGAGGGGAAAAAACAAACGATGATGACAGAAGGACATGCTTTTAGAAATATTTCCGGAGACGGGCCAGTGCTCTTATCTCAAGAAATGATAATGGCCGGAGCCTGTTAAGGCTAGCCGTAACATTATCATCCACAGGGCTTAAGGGATCAAGTAGACAGGAATGTTAGAGCAGGCAGATCGAGCGAGGCCTGAGCGCAGTTTCAACCTGGTCGAACCAAGTGACGCGACTTGCCGAAGAGCTGGAGCGAAATGGTTTCTGCAAGTTTAAGAGAGCACATCATTTACGTAATAGGGATCAGCAGTTTGTGTAATCGAAGCAGCTACAACCATTTCTCCGAAATTGGTCAGATGCTGGCCCTTGAAGAGCAGACCCGCAGTTTTGCCAGCATACTAAATACTGCTGCAAACACGCCTCTTCATGACAGCGTCCATTTCCGACTACATTCTTGAGGTGGGAGACTTAACGGGTGAGGAACTGCGACTTGCCGTGAAAGGCGTAACCGCCGGACAGCGAGAAGCTGCTATCTCAGTTTGCTGCATTTGTATTCGCGCTATGTATGAAGAATTCAGCATGCTAACTGTCTTCCACGAAATTTCCATGATTATGAAGCAAAAGCAGACACCGCGCTGAAAGATTTCATAGAAAGTTGAAAGTGCTTGCGGTCAGTGCGCGTGAGAGGTTTTTGGTATGCGTCCGAAATGCCCGCCTGCCAGTTTGGTATGATGGAGAAGACTTATGAATCATGGATCATCCCACTCGCAAGAAGCAAATGAGACCAAAATCAGCAGTGCGAGTTGTTGCTATGGACAGAGGGTAGGAAGGCTGCCTCAGATATCCCTTCTCTTCTCCTTTTTTCATCTCTTTCATGACTGAGTTTCCTGCATGAGAAGCAGTGTCTGACTGAGCTACAAGAACCAGAAACTCACGTGAACTTAGCCAGATTTATTGCAGTAAATTGAATAATCCGTAAAATTCAATGTAACTGTCGGACATCGTGAAGTCAAAACTCAGAGCAACATAAACGGCAGAAGAGGAAAGTGGGTCATCAGCAGTCCGTGGTCACCTGCTAAACAGTGAAGAATTATCTACTCTGGTCTTAAATATTTCACGTGTAACGACTGTAAAGATTCCCGAATCTCTCACTCAAATGTAGTGGACATGTCTGAGTTGAAAGTGGACTGAAACGTTGCCTGATCAAAGACACTACTCACTGGACGATCACCGTCTGTGACCACCACTCTGTCATCACATAATTGACTTACAGTTCATATTCGATTTTTAAATTTATGAGCTCTGTTGCGGAACAGTGGTTGGTCTGTGACTCTCCAGTAATAAATATTTTAATATTTCTGTACTCGGCAATGAAGAATGTGAAGTCCACCCGGGGTAGAAACTCGGATTTCTCGGTGCAGTCTGCATGGTTTTGAGAATTCATAGGGAGCTCTAAACTTTGCAGGAATTGTTTTCACCTTCTTGGGCAAAAGTCATTGGAAAAGGTACAAATCATTTATCCGAATATTGTAGTGATGCAATCTTGTAAAACCACTTCAGTGAGCAGCTTTGGAGAACACAGATTCTCTTCTCGATTGCGTTATTCTGTCAGTATCTAGCTTTGCTGGATTATTCGAAACTGTTATATCGAAACCAAAAAAATACCAATGCTGACTAACTGTACATAACTTCATCCATTACAATAAATAAATAAATAAATTTATATAATATTTTGTAAGGCTGGAAGGTGATCCATTCTACTATCTCTCATTTCAACCAGACTAGGAATCTGTATTTTCGCACTTTAATACATAATAAGCTAAAATACCAAGATACCAACCAAGAAAACATATGAAACTTTAACTAAATCCCGGCTCTACCACCTTCACTCCACTCAAAAACATTGATTCAGATGTCTAATTTTTGTTATTCTCATATAGATAAATTCCGACCAAATTCCTGTTGGCCATGTGCAACATGTTTCGTACATTCTGGCTCGATATGTGATCCAAATTTTGCCAACATTATCTTCAACTAAGTTATCATCTTAAGGTTTGGCAAGTAAGTGAAACAGTAATCTTTCCTAAGCCTAAGAAGAGTGATTACATCATTCTCAACTATTATCTCCCTACTGCTTTGCTTAACTCATTCTTAAGCCGAACAAGAGTGATTCCATTATTTTCAACTCTTATCATCCCATTGCTTTGCCCAACTCCATAGGAAAAGTTTGAAATTTCTTATGATATTTCACATATTATACCTGGTGGTGCTGGTCTGACTGCGCTTGTGTTTATTTATTTATTCTCAGATTACTATATACGTCAAATTTTCAAACCTTGCGTTTAATATGATGGGTAATTAATTGGAGTAGACAAACTTTCTTTCTACAAGCTCAACAATGAGCCATTAAAGATTGCTCTAAATGAGTCTAAAAATAAAGGAAACTTATGCAGTTCTCTTTCAAACAAGACAGATGAATCAATGTTAATCATTGTCTTCCCATCCTTTTTGCTATACTACTCAATTTTCGATCATTGTATTCCAATACTACATGAAAATATCATGCAGTTTATCAAGATTTTTTTTCTAAGCTTTTATTTAAGTCCCAAGTTTCCTTGGAGTCATCATGTGTAATAAGTCGCATCCATAACAAACTTGTTATGATTTGATTGCTTTAGGCAAATCCACATCAGCTTTCATTAAGTACATTTGGCAATTATACATCTTAATGGAAAGTATCAAAAATTGATAACAATCTTTTTATTTGGTTTCAACATGCATCTCATTACATGACGATTCAAACCACTTCTTCAAATGTTATGGTTGGACCATAAAACTAAGTAAGGCTAATATTATTATTGCTTCACACAAGAGACCTATCAATTAAACAAAAACTTAAATAATATTTACAAATGGACTTTGATAAAAAAAAATGGGTGATAAAATTATCTTCTACTACAAAACTAATTTCATCCACTCTTTTAAGTTAGGATTTAAAATCCGTTGTGATATCTTTTACGTTGAATCATAAGAAATGACCAAAATCAATGATGTTTGTTAGAGTGACTCAAATAAGTAACACATATATTTTTTCTATAATCAGTATGCTATATCTACCTTTTTTTTTATTTTTGTAACATATCTAGCCGATTAATCTATAACCGTGTCTTGAATACTTACAGTAAATTTATGAAAACTTGGACACTCAATGGTATACTTGGAAATGACAAAATTGATTTGTTTATAATTAAATGATCAAATTTTGATTACATTCTTGCCTTAAAAAACACATCAAAATATACATTTATAATGTTGAAAAATAAAGTGAAGTTTTGAAGTTTCAAAGAGCAAGTTTTGGGACTGGAGATGTAAAAAACCTGTCCATCTCCAGTCCCAAACCTTCTAGCATAAAAACTTTATCCAATGGCATCCTACACTCTACTTTTTTACTCAACTCAGATCTCGCCATATGTGTATTGAATATTATTACAAATGCTTTTCTTGAGGTATATTATAGAATACGACATCCTCTCATCCTATCTCTATTCATTTGATTTTCCCTCCATTTAATGTTGGGTTCTTGTTTTCTCTATTCCTGAGGTCCTAGCGGACCCATTTAGTTGTCTCGCATTGCGTTACGATACACACAAATACATACTAATATCTTCCTCAAAAGATGAATACATCTATATTGACATCTTCCCATTCTTTTTGCTATCTTACTCGCGCTTTACTTCTGTTACTACTATTAATACATCTATATTGACATTGACTTCTGAATCAAGTTGATAGTAATCTATGAAAAGCTGACCGGTGGCAACTTCAATGCGGACCTTCTTGTGAAGACAGTAACGGTAGCGAATGAAGTACCTACAGTTGCTTACCAATAAGTTGGATACATGGTTGGTATGTTACTCCACAAGCTGCTCGGGCGTTGGCGTGCAAGGCTGCAACATCAGAACATTCTCAAATTAGTCAGCACAAAAATTGATCTTTCTAGACATAATGATTTCATAAGACATTTTGAATTTTGTAAGTGGTAAGTTGAGAGGGGACATAAATGCTGGAAAAGATGGGAAGGTCCATCGCACGTAAAGTGGGTAGAAAATATTCCAACATCCAAAAGCCACAAAGAGAAAGATAAAGCCACCATATATCAACTATAGATACATTTCATAACAGACATACACTTGAGATGTGGGATGAACTACAAAAGCTACAAAAGATGCTCGTGCTTGTGACAAAGGAGAAGAAAAAGGGAAAATTGTAATATATGCATGGGATCCAGGACTGCACGAAGAATCACTCAACCCATAGACACTGGAACATACCCATTACCCAGGTCTAGGAATGCGTAGAATTGATCATTGCATCTCGACGGACCCCCTAAGCAGCAGCAAGCATATTATTGACTATCTTCTAATACCGTGTGTAGAATTTTATACTATGAGTTGAATATATTTTAACACACTCAGTTGAAGCCTTTCAGTCTTAGCACACAATTCTTAGAGTGCTATGAGTACTTTTCTGTGCTCAGAATCCAGATTCTCCAAAGATATAGAGGCCACTATTCATAAACGACATCCGGTACTGTATAAGAAATTTTATCAATGAACCCTAGGTACCATCGAGTTTCCTAGATAATGCTCAGCGTCATTGATTCCACCTCTTATCGAGATTCATGTGTGTGACGTGAGCAATCACTTGTACAGTTACCCAAAAGTGATAGTTTATTGTAGAATTTACAGTTACTGTACGAGGTCACATGTCACAATCTACCAGGTTTGACCTTCGTTTGGTAATAGTAGGAGACGCAGAAAATAACAAAAGGGATGGGAAGACCCCATCAAATCGTACAAGGATGGAACCAAACCGGTAACATGGTAATTCATCAGGATGTTATGGAAATTGAGTATCCGTGAGTATGAAAGTCGGCGTGGAACATTTTTTTGTGTTAAAAATTCATAGCTCACTTTTAATCGGTTAATAGTTTGAAGTCAGTTGTTCCCGTACAATGTTACAAAGTGTTATATCTTACCCCTTTGGTTTCATCCATGTGCGACTTGATGGGGTCTTCCCATCCTTTATTACTTGGTTCCTACAAAAATTCAAAGAAATATCTCTCCTTTGGTGTATCAGACATGCGTTACTAAGGCATCCATGTATAAATTCTTGAACTTTCATGATTTGTACTTGCCAAATCATGAACATGGTAATCCTCTTTACCCATGCATGCAAGTGCTGTACATCCAAAGTACAGATTCTGAGAGTATGTATTTTCTTATATTACTGCAATATATAGACAAGGGTGTAGACATGAAGAAGAACATGTTTATGGAAAGTCCACATCTTCACCGACCTTTTAGTGCTAAACTTGGGCATGTTAGTCTGGTGGATGTGGCTTTGCTGTGTACACGAGTGGATGCCAAGAAAAAATTGTATATCGTTGTTAATTTTGAAAGTATCTGCTTGCGATCACCGAGTTCGTACAATTGTCAGTAGTCAGGATCCAATTCGTCCAAATCCAGCATCTTAGAGTTCAGAAATATCGCATGTGCAATCATCGTGCGTAGGTAGTGCCACAGATGGGCATTGACTGGTAAAAGTGATTGTTCTGTGACAAATAACGGAAGTCATTGATCCAAAGTCCGGTTGGAGTATTCCCGTAAGTTCCATCGATACATCTGTTCTGGTACATCTCCTGTATCTTTGCTTTCGACATATACATTGTGCATTATCGACGATCATAACAGCGTGCGCGACATATGGAACCTGGACCTGACCTGTTGGACGAGTACGTCGTACTTACATTCACGTTTAGCTTTTGCTCAGGAATTGGCGCATTGGGAGTGTAGTCGTCATTGACAACATGGTCTTCTGGCTCCTGCGTATCGAGCTGTGAAAACACAGCCGGGAGATTTCCAGAACTCTACTTCCATTTCCGTGTTCTAAAAGGAAGTGAAGCATGCAGATCCGTTCGAGTTGTACCCTGGACACGGACAAATCTAGTGAGAATTGAACCTTCTGCAGTCCTGAACTGTTGTACCGTGTCGACAATGCAGTCAGGGTGACTGTTGCCCAAGTCAAAAGGTGTTCATCCTGGAGGCATGAGCAGAAATTGACGTCCTCGGACGACGCAGCCTGCAGAAACGATCGAGGACAACAGAACAGACTTGCAGAGGAGAGGAGAACAAGTTAACGCACAGACAGACTGAGTACGTGAACAAAAAGGAGACCATGGCCACGAGAATAGAAAAAGCTTAAGAATGCACGTCCAACGTATTTGCAACAGTCAGCGGATCAAAATATAATAAATTTTCTTCTATAAGCTCTAAAGATACTCGACGGAAAAACTACAGGCACATGTACAGATTAGCTAAACCTGACTCGACAGCTCACCTTAAGATACGGGACCTGGTGCAGATTATGGAATTTCGGCCATTTTTTAAGTTGCTATTTTCTTTTTTCTCGTCTCTTCCTTTCGAATCCTGCCCTGGATTGGGAATCTCCCCATCCGTTCTTTCCGTCTCTATCTATTCTTGCTTGGTACTTGTTCCAAAAACAGTGCTGGACCAGAAGCCTGTAGATCCAGTCGAGACTGTTCTTGAGACACGAGACCACACGTAGCATGATCGAGGAAAAATATCTAAAAAAAATCTTAAGATACATAAGCAATTTGCTGGAGCCCCTAACGAGTCGGTGGATCAGTTAAAGTGCGGCAAAATCAAAAAACCTTCCAAGGTATGAGTGCAGACTCTGAGGAGCAAAGTCGATTTCCTAAACACTGTATGTATACAGGGAATATCGTCCCACTCTTGCCTGATGATACCTTCGGGTTGAGCATGTAGACCAATGTATGGGCGATATCGCATAATATCATGATCCGTTTTTGTCGAGAGTTTATCTCACCGGCAGAATCTCTTGACCTGCCCCACTAGACATCGGCTTCAGCTGTACATAAGCTCATGTAGCGGCTTGGCCGGGTTCCACCATTTGCTACCATATGATTGATCGATCAAGAGAATAGTGAAAGTGAAGTTTACGGACTCCAAAGTCCTTTGGAGTCCGTAAACAAAGTTTGCACCGTACTCGTAGAAAGCAAGTACGGTGAAAACTTTGTTTCGGAATGTGTCCGTCCGTTCTCCTGAAAAGGGCTCGCTTATTCGTCATCCGATCTCAATCTCGTTAACCCTGTGCCAAATGTTGTTGCTTTTATTTCTTGGTTGGATCCATCACATCCTGTCGAGCGCATGCATGTACAAAATGAAGCTGGTAGATCATGATCAAGTAGAGTGGTTTTGAGCTTGTACGTACACACCGAATTTCCGTAACATTTCCGATGGTATTCCCAATTGTTGTATTAATCCTACTTGTTGACATATCCGCGGAGTCTCCGACTGTTACTTTCCAGTACGAGCATCAAGTTGAACATAAGCTGCCGTGCATGGTTTCTTACTTGAGCTTGAGGTCAAATGCTTGACAGCATGGGATAATTTGGAAATCCTTTCCATGAAGGTATTGTGAGGCACATGATGAAGATGGCAGTAAGCTCAACATTGCCCAGTGCACCGTGTACTTCAGTAAATTAACTTAATTGCAACACTCTTTGATTGGCTGTGAAATCCATGAGCCTCATTTTGATATCGCTCGACCTAAAGAATCCAGACTCTGAGCTAGAATTTATCAACTACTGAAAGTGTACTTCATTTCTTCATGATTCGTAATTTGATCCACAGTTTGATTTTATCAAGATGCATGGTTTCAGTCCCTTTTTGAACAACGAAAACCACATGTTTAAGTTGCTGTCTGATCCAACATACCGACAGTCGAATATTCTACTGGAGTTCTGTACGAACATTTCAGAAATGATCAGCATCTGATTCAGGAGTTCTAGGCTTCACGCTTGTTCAGAATCAATCATCTTTCTTTGGTTGGCGATTTTCTTCAGGTGACTGGTGTTCGCCGACGTGAGTACATTTTACATTTATTAGTCATTTAAAATCTTCTCTCAATAGTTTTCTGACAGTTCGTGATTCAAAGATGTGTGGATAAAATATTGTCAACCTCCTCACATTGTACACTAGGTGGACAGGGATATGACACATGCCACTCAAACCTAAATAATCCTCGAAGGACTCATTTGCAGAATACTTGATGTAAGGTTTTCATTTGATTTATAATGAACTTGACCACCATCTTGAAAACCAGCTGTAGATCGTTCACTAGGGTTTGTCTTGAGAGGCTCGAGAATGAACAAGAGTCTAGAACTCACATGAAGTTTGTTATTAGTGGATGATGTGCACTTTAGAATTTGATAAATTGAGTACAAGTACACACACACAAAATTAATTATAGATAAATCGAATAAACAAATATATACCCGCCTCTGGAATCTGGATAGTACATCAGCAAGCTGAGCAGAAATGCACCACTAGATGAAAAGAGACGCATGAGCATGCATTGTGTGATTTGTGGGACGAGATGAGAAATGTACCTCTCAGAAAACCTGGCATGGCAATAACTAGATTCTAAAACGAATGCGTGCAGTAATGTTGCGGAACATGTCCTCCGCTCGGTCTTTCACGATTGATCACAAGTTTCGGTTTTCCATTATCATCAAATATGTTCTATAACTACTGTCAGAAACTTATCTCAATGTACTAGGATATATGTTTCTTGTGACGACTCCAGAGGTCTTACATAAGGACCTTATTTAATTATATCGTGCGGAGTGTTTGTTGATCAGATCTGGAAACCGCTCACCGAATTTGAATCAGTGCCAGCAAATAAAAATATATATAGATAAAAATAAAGATGGAAAAGGACGTGAATTATGGCGAGTGATTAATAAAAAAAGTTCAAACTGCAGCTCGATGGATCATTATGTGCGATGGGGAAAAACTTGGCGGAGCTTACAGGAAAATTGTCAGCAGAAACTGAGATCTACCGTGGAATCAAACGCGGGAGAATCCAGTTTCAGCGGCAATGTGGTTGGTGATGACCACCATATCAACCACATGCAAGACCGTCAGACGGGCATTAACAGTTGCTCTCAATCCCGACGATTTTTCCTTACATGTGGGGACCAGTTCACCTCCTACCGGGCGTCGAAAGCTGCTGCAGCTGATGATATCCATTGTTGCAAATGCTCCTTGTTGATTCCCTGCCCACTCTGCTGACACTGACGGATGGATGACCAGCTCGCTCGCTCTCGTTTACGTGGAGTTCGACATGTTTATAGATTTGGGAGTTACAGTTGTACCTCCCTAAGTTGATCCCCTAACTTGATATCCTCCATTACTCAATGTCACGTACTGTCCACCAAGTTGGTTCCATGGCTGTAAGAAAATACCTCTAATCCCCAATACTCAACATATCCAAAGTCAATTATCAAATTATAGATGTACCTGTTTGTTGTAAGATGTAAGATTAGCACGGGGATAGCCCCGACAATACATGAGTAATCAAAGGAATAAACCTATGGCCTGAAGCCATAATCATCACTGTTGCTAACCGTGATAATGCATTTTGTCTAAAGTGATTGGTGTGGTTGACTGAGCCCTATTTTCATGCTGTAGGCTTAGCCGGACCTGGTGAGCTGTTACATGGGCAGGTTGGGAAAGGTGACAAGTCATCCACTTGGAATATCTTGAAATTTTAGAAATGAATAATTTTTCGGGTCAAATATGATAAATGATCTTTTGATCTTATTTCAATAAATATTTTATCATCGCTCAAAAAGATTTAGTCGTTAAAGCGATATTAGTTGTGTTGAGAATTGAATAGTGCATATAGATGAAGATCACTTTGATAATATTGGTGAAAAATTAAAGATTGATGAAAAAAATGGCAATGGTATTTAACAAATATTATATAAACATAAAATTGTGTTTGTCCATCAGTCAGGAGAAAATTCAGAATGTTTTACAACTAAAGATACTTTACTAATATGGATCATCCCAATTACAAGAGTTGATTTTGCACCAAACACAAGCTAGTAAAAGTCCTCTCGGAGAAATCACAGATGATCAAGCTTGTGGGTCACATTTCTGGTTATTTTTGCAAGAATCCGAGCACCAGTCTAGTAGGCCATTGAGATCTACACCTGGCTTCAAGAGATTTTGTTTTAGCTTGGATACTCCAGATCAATTCCTATCGCAACTCTTGCAAATTGAAGACCTCATATCTAACTATTGTGATTACATTTATACACAATCCTAGAGTTCCTACTCGAATCGCTACCTACACATATCGTATCTTGCTTCTTCTTTGGACAGCATTCACACCATCCGATGGTATTTCCAACTTTCATACAAAAGCATCCACACACACTTGCAACTCCCTTATGTCCTTCATAATCTTCCTCCAATGGACACTCACCACTTCCTAACATTCGCATCCCATGGCATCCCCTTTTGTTTATCTTTCAAGTTTCAAGTAGTGTTCATCACCATGGTTAATCGCAATCAGAAAAGAGATATTGCATACATTTATGTGCTAAAGCTTCTAATCTAGCAGACCTTTGTACATCTACCTTGTGTAATTGTTGCTTCAAACCTTACCATTGGCTCTGAAGTCGTCCACTCTCCAATTCCACAAATTTCACCTCTGTTCGGAGGATCTTGCAAATGTCTAAGTAAGAGAGCTTTGCAACCTTCTCCTTATGCTCAGCCTCTCTCTTTTGATTTTCCAAACACTCCACATTCTCCATTAACTATCAAATCTTCTAGGTTTCATCCTTGCATCATGTTGCCATCTGATTCATAACTTGAATGAGTTCCATATAACTGTCTTCATGAGGATTCCATCCATGGATATAACTAGGACACATTTTGCTAAACTAGCACAATGACATTTTTCAACTTCTGTGCTAGTTGTAACATTGAGGAGAGTGGTTCATTGCCAACAACCTTTGAAGCTTTCACCTTAGGCAGCGATCATTTTGATACATGACTTCTTAGCTTGGCTATTTCCTTTAGCTTTTTTCTCTTCATAATAGGCACCTAAACAATATCTCCACTTGGACTTTGGTCTCTCTTCCCCAAATTTCCTATCGATTTTTCTAGCCCGAATATGGTTTCCTCAATGTCCCGCATTACAGTATCCAATTCTTCATAAGGCATCTCATCTCTATTCACCTCCACTATAGGTGACCAAAGATTCTCCCCTACATTGATTTCTAAGCCCCTTTCGATCCAATACTCGTTGTATCAATGTTTGGCACCTTCAATATATATCTCCATCAAGTTGGTACTTCCTTCTCTCCTTCGGAGTCAACCATCCTATTCTTGAATACATATGTACCATGAATGAGTGCAATTAGATTACTCATTTTTTCCATGCTTTGAGCTTTCCTCCCATTGTTGGGAGGAAAGTTAAAATAAAATAAAATCCTCAATAATTTTCACCTTGTGCATACTCACATAGGTAGTTCAATATGGCAAGAAGAGTTGGTTCAAGGTATACATGATCTTTCTCCTAAAGTCATCCTTAATCAAGTCAATCTTGAACTCGTTGGTTCCTTTTCTTTCCCAAGAATCAAACCATTTGGTCTCCTTAAAATTGAACCTTGTGTGGAAAGCTGATCCTTCCCAATCAATGTCATCCTTCTTCCTAACGTATTCTCTTTCCAACGCTTCTGTCGACAAGATTTCATTCCATGTATCTGGATGCCCCCTAAGTTCAATAGGATTTGTCACCTTATTGATTTGAACTTCTTCACACAATTTCGGGCATACTTAATCTCATCACCATGCTAGAAATATGCCACCAAGATTTTTCAACCTCAACAACTCATCCACCGTCCAGTTAGGCTTTAGCACCATGGATTGTATTAACTTTGATGGCAATTTCTGGGCTAGTGGTAGTCAAATTGCCTCCCACGTAGTTGATCTTATCGGCACTCGCTTCTTCATCATGGTCTTTGAGAATCTTGTGCACAATTGCTTCTTCTACACTTTGACGATAATTCTTAACATCAATTATCCTAAATGTTGGGACTCTTCCCGTCACATGTCTACTTTCTCAACACCTCACACTTATTCGTGGTATCCATTTTCGTACTTCAACATCTATCATTTTCACCAAATATGACATACTTTATTCCAAAAAGCAAAAAAAATATGTTCAAATTTACCTGAGTAAGGTCATACAATAATATAGTTATGTCATTCATCTTTTAAAAATGAGGTCGGTTTCTACGTTGATAATTGGCTCTCAAAAACTTCTTTGTAATATTTTTAGATAGGATATCCATGTTTTATCCTTTGAAAATATTTGAAAAAAAATTATTACATAAAATTTTTTCAACTACATATAAATAGTAATATTCAAAGAATTAAAATATATTAATTAGTACGTAATAAGTTACATGTATTTATGTTCAATCTTGATTGATTTGGAATTGTTTAGCTTATCTTTTTTATAGAATAGATGTGACTTTAAGAATGCAATGATTTGTAGTTGTGGATGATGTTACTTAGATATGAACGCTTTGATTGGATTTTCCAACAATCAAAGATATTTCAGACCTCAAAATTTAATATTGTTTACAATATGCATTAAAGATTGTGATAAGGAGAATGAAGAAGAAAAAAAGGTATAAAATAATTCTAAAGTTGCAAATCAACAATTTGCATTTATCAATCATGAATGGAGATCACATGCCCTTGACTTGGTAACGAGGAATGTCAAACCATGCGAGACAAAGGAAATTTTCAAATGGTTTGAAAATTATTTGAATATACATTCCTTTATACCTCAATGGCCAAATTTGAATTAAAATAAGGAGTGTGAATGGTTAGTGTGGGAATGATGCAATCAATCAAATCATGCTCATTTGTAGCCATATTTATGGAACTATTTGTATGAACAAAAAAAATGATAATATTTTGCTAGATCTGACTTTGACAATGCTATAATTTTTGAATGAACTATAAATATTATGAAAGTTGATTGGTAAAAGTTAAACTATGATTACAAATATAATAGCAATTTGTAACACTAGGGAAGTGAGGAGAGACCACTCGAATAGCTCAAGATATTCTGAAGTTGAGAGATATCTCAATGATTTCTTTTTCTCCATATATAGTCCTCAAAAAGGTACAAACTAGATAAGGTTACACAACCACCATCCACTCAATTCCTCGTGGATCGATGACGTGTTGGTCATTCCTATGAGCACACGGATTGTTGACGTGTACTCCAACTAACACACAAGAAACATTACTTAAAGAGTATACGGATTGCTAACGTGGCACCTTTAGATACTCCACTAATAGTCAACTCAAGACTATTTATCTCCTCCTTGCGTAACCTCTACTTTAGTTCTCACTAACTAAAGATGATAACAAATCTCCCTCTTTTTAAGATGCAACGTTCTTGTTGCTCACACGTTCAAACTCTTGAACGATCAAAGGTGCATTGGCTAAGTTCTTTGCTGGTTCCCAAGTTGATTCATATGATGGATATCCCTTCCATTGAACCAAATACTCCGTTTTTGGGTATTTTAACCCCGAATCCATTTTTTGAGAATCTTGTCAACCTCAAATTTTGCCTGATCTGCTACCAGAATAGGTAAAGGACGAGGGGTTGATGGATTTATGAACTACTTGAGACGTGGTACATGTTTTCGCAATCGTGACACATGAAATACGGGATGTATTTTCATATGCAACGAGAGCTCTAACTTGTAAGACACCTCGCCAACATGTTTCAACACCACAAAAGGACCGATGAATCGAGGGTTAAATTTTGGGATTCCTACAAGTGACAAATTGATTGTGAATAGCCAAACTTGGTCTCCTTCCTAAAAATTCACCTCCCTGCGATAAGCATTTGCATATTGCTTTTGTCGAATTTGAGCAATTACCAACTTCTCCTTTGCTTGATGCAGTCCTTTGTGTATGTGCTCCACAAAATCATTGACTACCGCAACTTTAGTTGAAAACTCCTGCCCCTTAAGAATTCTCAACAAACTAGAAGGTGTCAAAGGATGAGCACCATACATCAGATAAAATGGAAACACTTGTGGATGCATTAACAGAATTTTTATATGCAAATTCCACTAGATGCAGAATAGTATCCCACTCTTGTTGTTCCTCCAAGATGAATGCTCGCAGCATATCCTCTATTGTTCTATTGGTCCTCTCTGTTTGACCATCAGTTTGAGGATGATAGGCTGTAGACATTGCTAGCTTTGTTTTGAATAAACCAAACAAGGTTTTCCAAAACAAACTAGTAAAATGAGTTCCTCTATTTGTGATTAAGACTTTGTTTAATCCATGATTCACAAAAACTGCATCTAGATACAGATGAGTAAGTTGTGGTACCGTCATTTTCTTTGTGGTAGGTCGGATGTGTATCATCTTACTCAATTTATCCACAAAGATCACAACTGAATCATGTCCTAAAGAGATTTTTGGTAACTCACATACTAGATCCATAGTAACATGTTCCCATCGTTCTTCGGGAATGGGAAGGGGTTGTAATAAACCTGCTGGTTTTTGATTTCCCGCCTTATTTTGTTGACATGCGACACAACTTCGAACATATGCATCCACATCTTCCCGCATCCTTGGCCAAAAGTACATTCGTTGTATGCTCTCCAAAGTCTTTTCAGCTCCCACGTGCCCCGCAATGGCTATATCGTGACCTTCTGACAATACAGTTGTGCATAAATCTGGATCTTGTGGGATCCATATACGTTGCTCTTGAAATGCTAGACCGCAAACCTTCCTTGCCGTCTTTGACTGAAGTGCTTTCATGATCTCCTCATCCTCCTTTGTTGCAGCCATCATTTGAGACCACCAATCAACTTGGATTTTCACCTCTGTGATGTTGTTGATACATTGCATCCACGTGAGAGCATCTGCAAGTTGTTTCTTGCCCTACACATACACTATTCATGTTGAACTGCTGTTGACGCCATTCTGCCCATCGAATTTGTTGTTTGGAGAGATCTTTCTAAGTTTCCAAATACACCAATGATTTATGGTCGGTTTCTATCACAAACTCCTTGTCTCCCAAGTAGTGCTTCCAATGTTTCATGGCCAGAACAATGGCTCACTCCTCTCATTCAATTGTGTGATAGTTTTGCTCAGCTGTCACCAACTTTCGGGAGAAAAAGGCAACCGGGTGTCAACCATCCTCCCACTACTGTTGAAGAATTTCATCCACTGTTGTACCTAATGCATCCATAGCCAACTTGATTGGTCAATTAGGATCATACCACTTGAGAATATGTGCATGCAAGAGAGCATCTTTCAATGCTTGAAAGGCTAACTCTTGTGCGGTTCTCCATCTCCATTTTTTACCCTTTCCTAGCATAGATGTTAAGGCTTGGGCAAAGCGTGCAAAAGCTTTAACAAATCTACGATAAAATCTTGTAAGACCTAAAAAAATCTCTTTTTAATGAAGTTTGATCCTCCGTGTTGTCCATTTTCAGTATGGCTTCTATCTTCTCACTCATCACTTGGATTCCCTCCGTTAAGACTCGATGGTCTAAATAATCTACTTCTGATTTGCCAAATTCACATTTTGAAACTTTGACATATAACTCATTCTCTCGTAAAACCTAATGTACCTCTCGTAAATATCGCCTATGATCTTCTAAGGTTGTACTATATATCAAAATATCATCCAAAAAGACAATAACAGATTTCTCTAAATAAGGACAAAAAATATCATTCATTAATCCCATGAATGTGGCAGGTGCGTTAGTGAGACCAAAAGGCATCACTACATACTCAAAGTGACCATAGCTAGTACGAAAAGCTATCTTCTGAACATCTTCATCATCAATTCGAATCTGGTTGTACCCGCTCCTCAAATCCAGTTTGGTGAAGTACTTTGCCCCTTGAAGTTGGTCAAACAAATCATCCATTTGAGGTAATGGATACTTGTTTCTCACTGTTTGTTGATTCAACCCACGATAGTCAATGCACAATCTCATACTCCTATCCTTCTTCTTCACAAACAGCACAGGGGCTCCATAAGGTGAAATGCTTGGTTGTATGAACCCCTTTCTCAACATCTCCTCCACTTGAGATTTACATTCCTTCAACTCATTTGGAGCCAAACGATATGGAGCTTTGCACGTTGGAGTGATTCCGGGTATCACCTCGATCTTGTGATCTACACACCTCTTAGGTGGCAATCCTGCAGGTAGATCATCTGGGAAGACATCCAGATACTCGGTAATAATATTGCTCAATGATATTGGAATGTAAAGATTGTCCTTAGAACCAACAACATCTCTTATAAGTCCCAAGAAACATACATCACCTCTAGAAATAGCAGTCTTACCAATCACAAGGAGAGGTAAGCTTCTATTCTGAGATTTGCTTGTATCTCCGTAAATCTTTCATCCACTACTTTTTACTACTTTCTTTCTACAATCTACCTCCGGATTGTTTTGCTCCATCCATGGCATTCCTGGGATGACATCATATCGAGTTAATCGGATTACTCTCCATTCAATCTCTTCCTGATACCCGCCTTTGGCTAGTTATATGCTTCGTGCTAATGTCTCAATTGGTTCAGTTTGCCCATTTGGCAACTCCACTTCCATTAAAATCAATCCCAATTTCATTGCAACAGATCGTGATAGAAAATTTTATGTTGCTCCATGATCAATTAGGACTCTCACCTTGTGTCCTTTCATCATCCCATCTATGACAATCAATCGTGTTTGTTTCTTGCTCCCTCTATGAGCTTCCAATCGTTGTCTTCTTCCAACTCCACCTTTTCTTTGTTTAGTGGAACCAGTAAAACCATAATGGATACTTGAAGATCATGAAATTATTGAATGTATTCATGTATGCCTCCTTTCTGCTTCAAATCCCACAACTTCATTCTCACGGTTTGAAGAGAATCCACCGCTTGAAAGTTTTGAAGAAGACCCTCTTGCATCCCACTCAATGAAATAGAAGCACCTTGTTCTGAAAGCATTCGTTCCCATGTAGTGTACCATGTAAGAGCCTTATCCATGAGGTAAGACCGCATGAACATTCCTCCAGTAAAATCAGAAACATGAAAATGTGATTGATGTATATTCATCCTTATGATCCATCCCTCCAAAACTCCCATGGCTCTACTGCGCTTGTAGGCTTCCACCTTACATGACTTTTCCATATGAAGTAAGAGATTGGCTTGATCTTCCATCTCTTGAAGTCGTCTCCTATTTGCCTCTTCGTTGGCAATAGCAGTCGCTTGCGGTTGAGATTGAGTCTCTTGTATTGGAGTTTCCACTTCCATCTCACCGACTCTTTCTCTCTCTACCTTCTCACTTTCTAATATAGAGATTTTGTCCTCCATGGCTTGTTGCTTTGTATGTCCATCTACAATAGCTTTTCTTAACTCTTTCATTTCTATCATGATTGAGTTGAGAACTTCACTTATAGAAACTGACGCTTCCATGCTTCTCCATCACTCAAACTAATACAATGTAAGTATAATAACAATCCAATCTCTCAAAATAGGAATCAAAAAAGGCCGAGGTGGTCCTATTACATCTTTGTAATACTCTTCATCATAATTTCTAACAATAAAGTCTCTCCATACTCTCTTCTATTGGTAAATTATTCTAATTTCTACATACGTGTTGAATGGAACCGGTGCGGGTGGTTCATGATTCAATCCATCCAACATACAGTATAGAATGTAAATGGTGCAATCCCATATTTCTCCATAGCAAACAATCAGAAGTATCATTGGTACTGGTGATGCCATCACTCGAGCCATAAATCTGCACCCCAATTCGCCACAAGGTACACTCTGAAAATATCCTTCTCCATGAATCGAATATGGATGTCAAATAGATTGGTAAATGGAAAGTTTGGTACAGGATTTCTCTCAGGCACATCCATACCTGCAGCCCACAGTTTTCCCTTTCGCCCTTACTCTACATGCAGATCAATGACCTCTGCCAATCTCTATACAACTCTCAAGAACTTAAAGTTTTCATCATGATCTTGTTGTTCCAAGAGGGGTAATCCACACTCAAGGAAAGAGCAAGTTTGCTCTGATACCACTGTAACACTAGGGAAGTGAGAAGAGATCACTCAAATAGCTCAATTAAAAATTATCAAATAATTTATGTTTGAAAATTTTATTGTTTATATTTTTTTAATTAATTTATATAATTTTTTGGCATGTTTTTTATACTTGTGCATCATATTATTTTATGAAACAACCAATTTTTTTAACTTTAAATTATTATTATTTGAAATTATATATGTAAAAATATTTATATTTTTTACATATAAAATACATATTTTTTTATTTTTTTTTATATTTGTAATACCATTAATTTTTATATATTATTTCATGCAAGACAATTTACTCCGTCTCGGTTAATGTGGTGATGGCTGGAGATAAGACTATCATATTGAACTAGAAGTACAATTTTTTTCCACAAAGCATCTCAGTATACATTTTCATTTACATCTGAACCGGTATAATAGGATTTGGTACAAGTATACTATATATGATTACATAAAACATGTTACTTACTACACATCAAAATCATTTATTTTCCCAAATGGAAATCCTCTATATCGTCATAACATGATGATGCAAGCCTAATTTGTGTCTTTCAAGTTGAAACATTTGAACAAGACTCCAACACACTCTTTCATGTTAGATTGACTTTGCTTAAAACATCCACAACTGAATCTATTCAAATATTGTCTTTACCTTAGTATCAAACATAATTTCTTAATGAACATGACTTTCTACATTCTTGTAAAAAACTAAAATTCTTTCATTGTCTAAGTCATGCATGTATGTTGTTTAACATTTAGGTCCAATTCAAAAGCCTTCTTCTCTATGATCTCATATTCTCCCCATCTCTTCCCAATCTTTTTTGAAAAAATAAATCATTTTACTTGGACCTGATCAATTGCCAATGATTAATGTACAAAAATTTTCTTAGTTATTTACTTGAAACAAAAAAATATTATTTAAATCTTAATGGTTATCACTTTTTTTACACTTCTTTTTAACTCAAGTTTGCAAGATGGGTTTCTCTTTAACTCTTTTAGGGGAACAAAAAAACTACTACGTTTATCACAAAACATGTGATGATTGTTAAATATACTTCTATTAGATACATAGCGATTCCATTTCACACTTTTCACAATGATAGACACTTGAGTATTGCTCTTATGAGGTTCAAACTAGAATTAAAATATATATTTATATATCATTGTAATAATATTATCAATGTTGATACTTTCAGCATTCTCAAAATAATAATTTAGTTTTGCTTATAATTTGTGCTCCTTAATGTTTCAGATATTCTAACATTTTCATCTATGAGCAATTAAAAATATTTCTTCCTCACTTTATCTCATTTTTCTCAATGCAATTTTAACTCTAGGTATTTGCACGTGTGTCCCTCACTTCTAAAATCAATCATTGAATATTACATGTGCATGCTTTGATTATGGCTTGCATATTCTTATATTGCTATGTAAAATAGAGCGACCAACTAGATCTGTAATGTGACCAACCTTCAATTTTTCATGTGGATGAAAAAAAAAATATGAGAGAATATTTTACTGCATTGAAAGAATTTTTTAGAAATATGATTTTTTGATTTTTATGCAAGAATTGATTTTTAGAAAATCCTTGTTTTGAAAAGCGTGGCAGAACCTGCATGTAAACAAGGTGAAGAAAACTGAGTAGTGATACATGTATCACTTCTTTTAAAATTTTCTACAAAATTCAAAAAATCAGTGGTGAATTGCGAAAAAAAATACAGAAAATTTCATATGGTATTGGGATTAATTTGAAGAAAATATAACTTACCGTGGTTAAATTAGAATTGAATATATAATTAATATATGATAATCCATATTTAACCCATAGTAATCAACTTTTTGGAAATGATGGCTAGAAAAAAATTAAAGAATATTTAATTTTTCCATCATCCTATCAAATGTACAATCCTACCACTAAAACAATATAGTTACCTTTGTTTGGAAATTTATGCATGGTGACAAAAATGTAAGAAACATCATGATGGTAGCAAACAATGAAAGGTGTTTGCTAATTCAATCAAGAGCATGTGCAAACATCATGATCAGAGCAAACAATACATGATAAAAAAAATGTATATGAAACTCTATTTCACATGTTTGAGAAGCTACATCATGACTCAAAATGAGATAGGTGATTGTTGGCAATCAAGTGAGGGAGAGATTGGGGAGAAGGGAGAGAAGCTTTGGAGGACGTGAGTAATTTTTCAGTCATTATGAGATTAAAATTTACCAAATGTTGAGAATAAATACATAATTTTCTTCATTTTTTAATTTCATTTCCATTGATACCTAATTAAAAACTATGAAAAATAGTATAGATTGATATTAATGAATTTATTATTTTCAGGGTACTTAGCGATTTTTCTCAAATCCAACATATGGATCTAGTTTCTTTTATTCCAATCTATTCATTTCCCTACCTTGGTTCTATTGGAACCTAAATGGAAAATTATGGAGATCAAAATATAAAGTTATAAGTGCTTTTAGATTTTAGGGTTTTGATAGTTATTATTTACT
This sequence comes from Marchantia paleacea, assembly GCA_014180765.2. Classification (NCBI taxonomy): domain Eukaryota; kingdom Viridiplantae; phylum Streptophyta; class Marchantiopsida; order Marchantiales; family Marchantiaceae; genus Marchantia; species Marchantia paleacea. The sequence continues at coordinate 121,729 of MUAA02000014.1, forward strand.
TATGTGAACTCGCAATTTAGAGGGTTGATATACCATGTCTAATGTGTCAACTATTCTTTACCTTGCAAGGGATAAAGATCCACATGGGAAAGATGCACAAGATTATGAATAGACCACTTGGCATGTGCACATGAAATGGCAATCAAATTGAGATCTGTCACTTTGGAGATCTCACAAGGTATGTCAATCCCTTCGTTCATTGTTCATGGTATACCAATCGGGTTGTGAAAATGGTTAACAACATAGTCATGTTCTATTTTGAGACTTTTTGAGACTAGGTTATCATGACCGCGCTTATTCCATATACTTCCTTGTGCGCTCCATGACAAGGCTAGATGGATTTTTTGGTTAGAGCTTGATCCCATGGATGATATAGCACTTTTTTTCATACTTCCATGATGATATCTATGTTATACTAGGGGGCGTTCTAAACATAAAGAGGTGGCTACTAAATTTTGGAGATTTTGAGCAAGGGATTAGGTTACATTGCAAGAGGAGTCCATACTGACCTCACATGTTAGGAGTCAGGTTCAACCACCAGATACTTAAGATTTTGCTTGATTACGACAGTGTAGGATCTTGGGGCATGTTAAAAATATTGTAAAGCTGCATGATTCCCATATCATTTGACTATGGATAGTCTTAATGAGGTGAATATTTTCTCCTTACGTCTTTTGCATCCACACATAGACGAGTGAGTACCATTAGAAATCTTGAGTATCAACCATAAGAACTATTATGTCTTGATATATCATTTCTTGCCCATTCTCTATGCACATCTATCCTCACGGATGGTTTTTTACGAATGGTTAATGAGCACATTAGAGATTTTTTTCATGCAAAAGATCCCTCTTGTGGTATCATGAAGTTGTTCCAAATGGATGCATTAGTTGCAAGAGGGAAAAATTCTTTGTTAGTTAATCATGTGATAGGTGCTAGTCAGCTTCTTGCAATGAAGACAAACACTGGGGACATTAGACCAATTGCTTTTGGGGAGATCTTATTGCACATTATGAGTCATATCGTTGTCCTTCAATATCATTCCCACTTCTAGCAATACCTTTGTTCATACCAATTTTGAATCGTCACATCATGAGGTTGTGAGGTGGTATAGTTGGACATTAAAGCAATTCTAGATATCCATCCAAATTTGATTGTCTTGTAAGAGACAACGATGTTAAAAAAAGTTAAGTCTCTGAAATTAAAATTTTGAATTTTTAAAAGAGAAAGTTACTAGCATAAAAAATTTTGAAATTAGGATATGACTCCACAAAGGAAATTTCCATTCTAGTATTGATATAATTAGATCACGCAAAGTGAGAGGGTGAATTGAAGTGAGGAAGAAGTAACTTCAATAGCTCAAAATAAAAACAAATAACTTGATATATTTGATAACATCGAAGAGCACTAACATCAAGTACCGTTCAATTGCCATTATGATTGTGTGAAAGGATGAACATTGTTAGCACTACCTCAATGATAAATGAAAACTTACTTTGATTCTATTTTAAAGCGCATAAGGTCAAGACTCCACTGTCTATCATACTTAGACATGTGGATTAGAACATGTAGATATCTAACAAAATCCGAGTTAATAATTTATGATCTAATCCCTCATGACAGACATATGAGTATTTTTTGATCCATGGAAGAGATGACATGAGACTTGATTGAAGACCTTTTTTTATACATAAAAAAAGATGTCAAAAAAATACCAACAAACCAATTTGGAAAAAAGAGTCGTCGTTTGGAGAAGTTAATCAATGTAAAAGTTGAGGATATCACTTATAAGGAGTTGGGAAGGTCTAACTGAAGCGATTTTTTTGTGGAGAAATGGAAAAAATATCATACCATTTAAGGCAAGGACTTCAATTTGCACTTGAATGTTTAACAACAAACATGATTTGCGAAAATCATGCAAGGATGTGCTAAATGGAAGAAAAATTTTGTTACACAAGAAAAAATTACAAATTTCTAGATTGGGCTATGGACCGTGGAGTTGTCCTAAAAATTTCTCATTTTGCATAAGCTCAAAGTATGCTTGCACGTTGGATAAAAGAGCAATTATAACATATAATATTGTATGAAGCATTATAGAATCTTAGTTTGATGATTTTGAGCATGTATTTTTTGTTTTCTGAAATAAAAGATTTCATATTCTAGGGAAATGATGAATGTTGAATATGAATAAGTCTTTTAGTACAAAGATGGATACCACAAATAAATGAGACATGTTGAAGAAGTAGAAATACGACGGGAGAAGTCCTGACATATAAGATAATAGATGTTAGGAAGTGTTGTTAAAACGTTATCGCATGGACATTGCTTTACTCCAACAACGCATGAGTGCATGGCTGTAGAAGAACTCTCCTAGCCCTCGTGCGAATTGGTACTCTCTCTTTCATCTCCTCACTAGTCCACATTCGAATCCGTTGCAACCGGTAAACTCTAGTGGAAGAATATCATGGTAATCAACAATTGGACAATTTACTCTCATCCAAACTTCACAAAAAATTGCTTTACAACCTTCATGTACTTTCGAGAAATTTTCATAAGCTTTTCTTTCCTAGATCTCTCGGCATAAATGTTGGACTATACACTGTATCACAAGGTAATATGCAGACCCTTGTGTACTAAAACCATCACAAATCCCAATCCCTCATTCCAATTGCTCTCAAATTTCACGAAACAGTCACTTATCATCAACGCTTCAACTTTGTGAAGTTTATTGATCAAGCTTACCGATAGCACGAGTTATGATTGTCGTACTAACTGTGTGACATTCAGTGCAATCCTGCAACTAACACTGTGTACACAAACTTCAAACTATCACTCAACACTCAAAACACATCGAATTGAGCTGAAATTTCGATCAAATCATAAATCCAAGTTGTAAGCTTCATATTTATTGAACCTGATTTGTCAAAACCCTCACAAAACACTGAAAATTGATCCAAACTCTCTATATGATCCAAATTTCATTAACTTTCAATCACCACAATAGAGTGACAATTTGATCAATCGTCTTCATTCTTGAGCCCAAATCGTAGCTCTTCTTGTCAGCTCCCCAACCATGCCCTTGAATCTCAAAATCTTTCCTTTGAAGGCTCCCAAAACTCCTCAAAACCCCGAAGAACTCGACCAAGTGTTGTCATGGATCCAAATTCCAAGACCAATAAGAATGAAGAGAGTCATTTTGACCCCTAGTGGGTCAAACTAGCCACATACTAACTTAGAGCTTTACAACTATTCTTATCACACTACTTAGCCATCATATAGAAAATATGAGTTGTCACTAATAAAGAGTCAAAATAATAACTCAAAATTGGCTAAGTATGAACAAAATAACAAAAGTGACCGGGGAGTTTATAACTTGAGAAAAATACTCCTCACCAAAATTCCTAACAATCAACTCCCTATGGCTTGCTTTTGGTAAATAATAGTGATGGATTCGAACCCATGTGTTGAAAGCCATCACTACCGGCAATTTCAGATCCATATCGCATATATCAAATCAAAACGTATACTATTAAGTCCCAAGTTGCGCCATCAGAAATAATTGGCAAAATGAACGGGTCCTAGGAGTTTATCACCACTTGCATAAAATTATCTCCAAAGTGATATACTAACCACGTCCTAAAGTGATCATGATGTAGACATCGGATATTGATCACAAATGGATTGGGCATCTGTACTGTAAGACCCAGGGTTGTACATATAGGATAAAATGAAAGTATATCTAAATTGTGCCTAAGTTTATCTTAGTCATGACTATGTTTAGCTAGTTATGGTTAAGTTGGAGGAAAATATAGAGTAACTTTTGGTGTGGTAGATGAGAACTTCTATTTTGTTGTTTAGTATGAGTCAAGGAATAGATTCCATCACATGGGTATCTTGACTTCCCTTGACTTGGACTAGTTTTCATTGGTTGGACTTGGTGAAGACCCTTAAATCAAGGGGCGAGATTGACTTGGTACACTAGAAGTCAATTAGGGAGTAGTTGGGCTTCTAGAAGATCCAAGTGGACCAATTGCATGTTGCCATGTACCCTTTTCATTGGGGTTTGTGATCTCTACCTCGTTTAAACTTGTTAAGAGGAAGTTACATGGTGATTACTTGTAGTTACTAGGGTAAGATTCTAAGTAGTATAAATAGAGAGGTTGAGAAGCACCTCTCAAGTAGTTTTTCAATGGAAGTTAGTTTTGGGAGAAGATAGTGTGGTGATCTTAGTTTTGGGGAGCTTGGTTCTTGGAGACGTCATGTTCGGAGTGGAACCTTGATTCAATGAAGACTTTGATTACCAAAGTATCCCTTTCCTTTTGAGTGATATCTTACTCTTGGTGATAATGTGCATAATAGAGCTTGGACTTTGAGAGTTTGTGTAAAAGTGAGCAATATGATCATGGGCAAAGGGTGGGACTAAGTCCTTCTAGATTCATGATGAGCTTCCAAAAAGCCATCGGAGGTAAACCCGAGTGAGAGTCAGCCCGGAGGTCACATTTTTGGTTCCGTTGCCGGGACCTCAGTCTAGAAGGAGAAGAGATGTTTCGAATCCAGTTTATTGCCCGTGAGAGCGCAACGATGAGAACTCATATGGAGAGGACTGTGGGGGAAGAGGGAACCGAGATCATGATGCATAGTAATGTACCTTTTGTGTATCCGGTAGTGTTATATGATAGCCTGGAAGTTATTTTGTACATTTTGTTTACTTAAGTGTTGTTTGGGATGAGGCGAGAGTGCTATAGTACGTATTTGGGAGGAAAACTTTATTTTCCAAAGTTTTTCCGATAATTTTATTTATTTTAGATTAGTAGATGGGATACGTTTTGCACTTGAAATAACAGTTATATCATGTCTAGATCAAAAGTTATGATGTTTAGAATTTGCTAGGGTCTTGACGGGTTTTGAAAGATAGCTCTCGGGAAAAAGTGTACAGAGCTTATCAATTCGTGCAAGAATTGAATCAGGATTTGAAACTTTGCACGATTGTTTATCAGGAGCTAAGCTACATGTGGGTCCAAATTTCGTTGAGAGATCATTTTTATAGAGAAAGTTATGATACCTGAAGTATAGGGGGATATAAAAGTGAGCAAAACTGCTTTACTTTTCAGATTTGCTTTTTCCTTGTTTATGGTCATTCCGAGAGAGTGAGTGCATGAGTGTTTTGCATAGTGAGGATGACTTGACACTCATTGGAAAATGGGAGATCAACCTCTTTGGAAGATCCGGTTATCTAAGATACCTCAAGGGCTGGACGTGATTGTTTCAAATGGATTCAAACACGAGGGAGTTCAGAGTGGAGTTTGAAGAGAGGACACTAAAAGTTCCCCGAGAGCAAAACGTGAGAGTTGCTTCTATTGTGGAGAGGAGGGACATAAGCTTGTGAGTTGTCCTTTGAGGACCAAAGATCGGAGGTTGAGAGAGAGACGAAACGTGGGAGAGCTAAACCTTCATCTGGGACCATCATCTCCCCATGAATCCAAGAGTGGAACCTATTGTGAAAATTGTGGAGTGACCGGACTTCCCTTAGGACACGAGTGTAGTGGCGTGAAAGCTCTGTTGGAGTCACTAGTGGAGGGCTTTGAAGATAAATTGTGCAGATACCGAAAAGTTGAAATCTCCTGTGTGGCTCAAGTTCTAATGAAGATGGAGATCATTTTCAGAATGATCGAGAAGATGTTGATGAGGGTAAGGCTCATAGTGTGTTTAGAGAGGAGAGAGCCATGGCAATCTTGGACCAACCAATTCCGTTCATTTTGCCATTGATGAATTACTCTAGAATGGAGCTAGTTTTGTTTGTGTTGTATTAGGGAGTCCCGTATAAATTTCCAACAACAACGACAAAAGGAGTTGGAAATGGGGAAGCTTCCGGTGTTCTATGGGAGAGAGAAAGAAGATGTAGAATCTTTTGTGAGAGACTTCAAGAGGGCATGTATAGGAAACAATGAGAGAAGGAAACCCGAATGGGCTATCCTTTTGCCCGACTTCTTGGAGGATTCTGCATTGAAGTGGTACAATGAGTACAAGAAGGAGCATGTGGAGGAAGACACTTGGGAGAGTTTGACGGAGAATCTTGTTGAAAACTTTCTTCCGGATGAAAGTTACGAGAAGCTGATGTGTGAAGTCACCTTTTTGAAGCAAGGAGAGAATGAGAAGATGAGATCGTACGTGGAGAGAACGGAGAAGCTGGAGTCACGTTTTCGTGTGGTGTTGAGAAAGAGTGGAGACGAGGTCGAGCCAACCATGGTGGGGATTGTGGCGATGTTGACAAAGAATTTCATTGGAGGTTTGAAGCCTCAGATTCGAAGCAAGGTGAGATATGAAAAGCCCTCTTCTAAGGTTGAGGCTATTCGCATTGCTATTCGAATGGAGGAGAGCCTAGAAAACGATGATTCTAGCTTGGTGGCTAGAGAAGCATCACCACCTGTTGTGGTTAGAAGGGCAACTCCTACTGTTGTTGCTGCACCAGTAGTAAATTCTCCAATGGTAGACTTGCACCATGAGTTGAAATCTATCACAGAAACACTCGCTGATCTCAAGATTAACGTAGTACAACTATGGGAGAGGAGGAATCAGAATGTAGGATGAGGATCTAGAGGGTATGGGAATTATCCTCCAAAAGGAAATCCACCACAAGGGAACTTCACAGTTTCATGCTTTAGTTGTAGAGGCCCTCATTTCCAACGAAATTGTCCTAATCCTCGACAACATGATGGAGTTAGACACAACAATTCTACTCCTGCTCCAAGTCAATCGAAGGATAAGGGAGTAGCGTCTATTGATGTGTTTCCTCATCGATTGCACGCTTGAGAAGGAGAGAGCTCTATAAGTTCGAGTTGATATTCTTGCACACGAGAAGAAGAGAGCAAGATTTGCGCAGGAGTCCATCTCAATGGAAGATCAACCAAGCCGGAGCACTCGATCAGTGGTGTGAGTCAACCGAGAGCACCGAGAAAGAAGTTGGGAATGGATGATTTCTCCATTTCATCTACCCAAAGCTCAAATACGACGTGGTGGAGGATGTGGGGAATCAAAAGCCAATATAATGTTGGCCAATTGATTGCTCTAAATCCTACGATAAGAAAGGAGTTGAGGGGAGGCATAAGCTCCAAAAAGGACCAAGAAGCAACGATCCAAGGGAAAGCTTCCATGGCGAATGTTGAGTGGTGGATGCCGCCTCGGAGGTATGCACTCAAAGCTTCAAGATTGAAGTACGCATTAATGGACGTGATGTTTCAGATATACTAGTGGATGGTGGATCTGCGGTGAATGCCATGTCAGAACGTTTGTTGAAGAAGTTGGGGATGAAGCTTTCAAGACCTTCCAACATCATTGTTGGGATGGCCAACAAGCAAAAGGTGCGACCCATTGGAGTGGTGGACAAGGTGTGGTAAGCGTGATGGGAGTTCAAACCTTGTTGTCCTTTCAAGTGTTGGAGGAGGCTAGCTACGACTTGTTGTTAGGAAGACCTTGGTTGAGGGTCGTGAGGACAACTGATCGGTGGCATAAGGGTTACCTTCAGATAGGGCCGAAAAACCATCGAGTGAAGGTCCCTCTCACAAGTGGCGGAGGAGCGGTCTCGCACTGGATAGACCTACGAGTGATTACTCGTAGTCCGAGAGTGAAGAAAGTGGCAGTTTTTCAAAGGTTGACACCAACATGTCGACCGATGAGGAGACATCATCTGTAGATACCTCGGACGATGATGTTCAAGTTCAAGTTCTTGCTGCAATGGATTTACTTCCTAGGCCAGGGGTGGTGAAAGATCCCGACAAGATGAAGATGAGTGAAGATGAGATAACTCGACGGCTCTCCACTCTCAAGTTTGGTCCCAAGGTTACTATGGAGGAGAAGTCAAGGTTCTTGGATATATTTCGAAAATATATGCATGTCTTTGCCTTTAGCTACAAGGATTTGAAGGAAGTAACCTTAGAAACTCATCGCATTGAGTTAGAGGAAAAGGCTCGTCCAGTACGTCAGAAGCAACGTCGGATAAATCCACCAACGGCTGTGGTGGTCAAGGAGGAGATCGACAAGCTAAAGGATGCGGGTTTCATCTATGAGGTAGAGAATTCTGAATGGGTTTCTCCTATTGTGATAGTCAAGAAGAAGAATGGTAAGCTACATGTATGCGTAGATTACAAGAAGTTGAATGCTGTCACAAAGAAGGATTACTATCCTTTACCTTTCATAGATGAGATTCTAGAGGAGGTGGCAGGGCATGAATGGTATAGTTTTGTAGATGGTTATAGTGGTTATAACCAAATTCAAATTGCTCCCAAGATCAGCTCAAAACCACTTTTACCACGCCATGGGGAACTTTTGCCTTTAGGTAATGCCCTTTGGTCTATGTAATGCTCCAAAGAACTTTTCAGAGGTTCATGAACAAGGTGTTTGAACCTTTTATTGGGAAATTTGTGCGAGATTTCATAGATGATTTTTGTGTATACGGAAGAAGGAGGATCATTTTGATCATTTGATCAAAATTCTACAACGGTTGGAGAAAGCCAAAGGCCTCGCTCAATCCAGAAAAATGCATTTTTGGATGTGAGGAAGGTTTGTTGTTAGGGCACATCATCTCCAAGGATGGTATAGCGGTGGATCCGAAAAGGTGAAACGCATCCTTGACTTACCTTTTCCGTGACGTTGACCAAGTTGAGGCGGTTCCTTGGAATGGTGGGATACTATCGACGGTTCATCTTTTCCTTCTCCAACAAAGCTTATGCCTCGACGGTTTACATGAAGAAGGGGACGGATTACGATTTAATCCTCAAGGATGGAGAGGCAAATTGCATGCTCGAACTTCTTAAGAAGGCGTTGGTAACGGCTCCTATTTTAGCCAAACCAAATTGGGGTAAACCTTTCATTCTCTACACGGATGCATCAAACATTGCTATAGGATGCACTCTAAGCCGCTTAGATGAAGATAGCCATGATCATCCAATTGCTTATGCTAGTAGACGGATGGTGCAAAAGTTGAGAGAAATTATTCAAGGATCGAAAAGGAGGCTTTAGTTTGTGATCTTCTCACTCAAGAAGTTTCGACACTATCCGTTGGGAGGGAAGTTTACTATCGTTATCGACCACAAGGCTTTGAAGTACATTTTCAACAAGCCTAATGTCGAGGGGGAGGATAGCGGATGGAAGTTGTTATCGGGCGGAGTTTGATTACATCATTGAGGATCGACCGGTAAGAAACATGCCAATGCCGATTTGATGTCTCGAAGCATACGATGAGGAAGAAGATCAACCAATGGATGATACATTTCAGATGAGGATTTGTCGATGATGGACACCATAACAAAGGTACCGGCTGAATACAAGGGGATATGGGATTTCATCTCGGAGGGAGAGTTTCCCCAAGGCATGCATTCACGTGAGAGGAATGCATTGGTGAAGCGATGTGAACCTTATACCATCATAGATGACGTGTTGTTTCATCAAGGAGCAGATGGACTACTCAAAAGGGCTGTTGGAAGGGAGGAGTCAACTCAACTTATGAAGGAGTTTCATGAAGGCTCGGTATGTGGAGGACACTTTGCGGGAAAGGTAATCGCATTTAAGATCCTAGATGCAAAAGCTATCATTGGAAGGGCATTTTCAAAGATTGTGTGGAATTTTGCAAGAGTTGTGATGTGTGTCAAGCTTTTGCTAAAAAGTCCATGAAAACCCCTCCTTTGACATCAGTTCCTATTTTAGGTAGTTTTGAGAAATGGGGAATAGATTTTGTAGGACCCTTGAATCTTACTCCTCGGGGTAACAAGTTCATTGTGGTAGCTGGGCTGCATTATCTAACCAAGTGGGTAGAAGCTAGACCTCTAAAATCTACTAGTGAGGAAGAAGTGGGTAGATTGCATGAGAGGATAATAACTAGATTCGGATGCCCTCTAGAAATTGTATCTGATAGAGGTGGTGAGTTTGTTGGAAGCATTATTCAAGCCATGCTAGGTCATTTCTCCATCAAGGCACGGGTGACTACTTCCTACAAACCAAATGCTAATGGGTTGGCAGAGCGAACCAACTATACGCTTTGCATGATGTTGGCCAAGGATGCAGACATGGACGGGAGCAAGCAAAATTGGGACAAGAGGCCGCATGCTATCTTGTGGGAGTATCGGACGACTTGGAAGACATCAACAGGTACTCACCTTTCCGTATGGTATATGGTGTCGAGTCAAAGCTTCCAATTCAATTTGATTTGACGACCTTCTTAACTATCCAACGGAAGTTAAAGAGGAAGAATGGAGTAGAAGCTATCAAATCAAGACGTCAACAACTGTTGGAGCCGGAGGAGGCTCGAAGCCGGGCTATGGTACGTGTGGAGCGGGCTCAACAATTGCAGAAGAAGTATCATGATAATCGATTTGGGACGAAGAAGATGAAGATTTTCAAAGAAGGTGATTGGGTAATGCTTTACGACTCCATTAGATATAAGAGAGCAAGAAAGAAATTTCTTCCAAAGTACTTTTGGTCCTTTCATAGTTCACAAGGTGTGGGGAAACTTTACTTACGATTTGAAGGAGTTGGGAGGACGACATTTTGACCAGGTGAATCACGACAAGTTGAAGCCGTTTCATCGATTTATCAGATTCTTTCACTCCGAGGACGGAGTGAAATCTTGGTCCGGGGTAAATGTAAGACCTGTGGTTGTACATATAGGATAAAATGAAAGTATATCTAAATTGTGCCTAAGTTTATCTTAGTCATGACTATGTTTAGCTAGTTATGGTTAAGTTGGAGGAAAATATAGAGTAACTTTTGGTGTGGTAGATGAGAACTTCTATTTTGTTGTTTAGTATGAGTCAAGGAATAGATTCCATCACATGGGTATCTTGACTTCTCTTGACTTGGACTAGTTTTCATTGGTTGGACTTTGGTGAAGACCCTTAAATCAGGGGTTTAGATTGACTTGGTACACTAGAAGTCAATTAGGGAGTAGTTGGGCTTCTAGAAGATCCAAGTGGACCAATTGCATGTTGCCATGTACCCTTTTCATTGGGGTTTGTGATCTCTACCTCGTTTAAACTTGTTAAGAGGAAGTTACATGGTGATTACTTGTAGTTACTAGGTAAGATTCTAAGTAGTATAAATAGAGAGGTTGAGAAGCACCTCTCAAGTAGTTTTTCAATGGAAGTTAGTTTTGGGAGAAGATAGTGTGGTGATCTTAGTTTTGGGGAGCTTGGTTCTTGGAGACGTCATGTTCGGAGTGGAACCTTGATTCAATGAAGACTTTGATTACCAAAGTATCCCTTTCCTTTTGAGTGATATCTTACTCTTGGTGATAATGTGCATAATAGAGCTTGGACTTTGAGAGTTTGTGTAAAAGTGAGCAATAGGATCATGGGCAAAGGGTGGGACTAAGTCCTTCTAGATTCATGATGAGCTTCCAAAAAGCCATCGGAGGTAAACCTGAGTGAGAGTCAGCCCGGAGGTCATAGTACATCTGGAGAATCATGTTGTCCTGTATCCATATCCCACGTCGGCTCCACTTTGATTGGATTAGCTCCTTAGTCAGCAAAGCGATGTTCTAGATCTCACCCCTTCCCTTGTCACTCCGACCACGCTTTATATCTGATAAGGTCAAAGATAATATCTTTTGGATCCTTATCCACATCCTGGCTCTAGGATGTCAATCCAACTGTGGACTCTTAACAACCTTACAATGAAACGTCGATCATCCTGACCTAAAATATCATTGTCATCTCAACAGCTCTGGAGATGATACATGTCATCATCTTCTCATAGTAGTCGTGTGACAACACGACAACATAGAAGAAGCAATTGTGCGTAAAATTCTGGAAGAACACACGATGAAGAAGCGAGTGCCGACCCAATCTGGTGCAAGGAAGGCTATTTGATTGCCATCATCTCAAATATTGCCATTAGGATTGATACGACCTCTAGTGCCGAAGCCGGATTGGACGGTGGATGAATTGTTGAGGTTGAAGAATCTTGGTGGTGTGTTTCTAGCATGGCGATGGAAATACGTCTGTCCTGAGATGTGTGAAGAAGTTTGAGCCAAGAAGATAGCCTGTCTCATCAAACTAAGGGGTATCATGATAGTGATGCAATCTTGTGGACAGAAGCGTTAGGACAAGACTATGCAAAGGAAAAGGATGTCATGATTGGAAAGAATAGACTTTGCATATAGGTTTCAATTTTGATGAATGAAAATGGTTCGATCCTTAGCGGATAAAAGGAACTAATGGGTTCAAGATCGACATGATTAAATATGACTTTAGGAAAAAGATTATGTATATCATGAACCAACTCTTCTCACCGCATCGAAATTCTTATGTAAGCATGCACAAGGTGAGGATTGTGGAAGGTTTTGCTTGAGGATCAATCACCGTGAATTGGAGAGAGATATTCACGAGGAATCTACATGCAATGGAGGAGAAACTACAAGTAGGGGAGAAGAGACAAATCTATCTATCTTTATTCATGGTACACATCTATTCAAGAATGGGATGGTTGAGTCCGAAGGAGAGAAGGAAGTACTCGTTTGATATAGAGGATATACTGAAAGAGCCAAATGTTGATGCAATGAGTAGTGGTTCAACAACGAGTTTAGGACCCAATATTGGGAAGAACCTTTGATCATCTACAAGAGAAGTGAATAGGGACGAGATGCCTTCTGCTCAAGAAGCTATTGGGTGTTGCGTTCGATTGGCCTAGATTGGTGTGACATACTTGTGAAGTTATCCGAGTATTCTCCCATGAGCCATGATCGGATTCACCTCAATAGTAGAACTTCATCGTGAATATCACCTCAACTTCCGCTTGTGAAGGAGAGATCAATCTCCCATCAGTAAATCAAGAGTGAAATTTCATTAACATGTGTAATTACATGTAATCTAATGGATAGGTAGTGACATTGTAATTAGATTGAGTGGTTGAATACTACTTATTCGCAACACTCTTTGTACTGCGATTGTCCAAAGTCTATAAAAGATGCATAAACTCATTTATTCATCACTAGTAGTGAATTAACATCTCATTCCCTTGGGAATGAACTTTAATTCTTTATAATTGGTAAACCTTTGTGTAACTTATCTATTACAATCCGATGGGGTTTAGCATTGATTATGGGGAGTATATAGCCTCTTATATGTTAAGTTGGCAATCTGATGAGGGTCCAATGAGTCGATTATCAATACGATTCATTATAGATTCTAATCCTTTACCAAATGGATGTTTGATGTATGTCGTAACCTTCAATAATTGTGTTACTTGGCCTAGTGATTTTTTGGAAGGAACATGGATGCACATGACAATCACTATCCTATAAGACCTAAGTTGTACATATAGGATAAAATGTGAATATATCTAAAGTGTGACTAAGTTTATCTTAGTTATGACTATATTTAGCTAATTATGGTTAAGTTGGAGAAAAATATAGGGTAGTTCTTGATGAAATGAATGAAAATAACTATTTTGTTGTTAAGGGGGTATCAAAGAACATATTCTATCACATGGATATCTTGACTTTCATTGACTTGGATTAGTTTTTCATTTATTTGACTTGGTGAGGACCTTTAAATCTAGGGATTGTAAGACCCAGGGTTGTACTTATAGGATAAAATGCAAGTATATCTAAATTCTGCCTAAGTTTATCTTAGCATGACTATGTTTAACTAGTTATGGTTAAGTTGGAGAAAAATATAGAGTAACTTTTGGTGTGGTAGATGAGAACTACTATTTTGTTGTTTAGTAGGAATCAAGGAACAGATGTCATCATTTGGGTATCTTGATTTTTCTTGACTTGGACTAGTTTTCATTGGTTGGACTTTGTGAATACCCTTAAATCTAGGGGCGAGATTGATTTGGTACACTAAAGTCAATTGGAGGGTAGTTGGGCTTCTAGAAGATCCAAGTGGACCAATTGCATGTTTTCATGTACCCTTTTCATTGGGATTTGTGATCTCTACCTGGATTAAACTTGGTAGAGAAGGTTACATGATGGTTACTTATAGTTACCATCATGTAAGATTCTAAGTAGTATAAATAGAGAGGTTGAGAAGCACCTGTCAAGTTAATTTTGGAAGAAGTTAGTTTTGTGATCTTAGTTTCGGAGAGACTTTGTTTTGGGAAGTTTGGTTTTGAGAAGTCAAGGTTGGAGACTTAATTCAATGAAGACTTTTGATCATCAAAGTATCCCTTCTTTTTGAGTGATATCTTACTCTTTGTGAGAATTTGCATCATGGAGTTTGGAATTTGAGAGTTTGTGTAAGAGTGTGCATAATGGTTATGGTTCTAGGGTGGGAACAAATCCTTTTAGATTCATAATGAGCTTCAAAAAAGCCATTGGAGGTAAACCTGAGTGAAAGTCAGCCCGGAGGTCACAGGCCGAGATTGACTTAGTACACCAAAGTCAATTGGAGGTTAGTTGGGCTTATGTAAAATCCAAATGGACAAATTGCATGTTGCCATGTATACTTTTTCATTAAGGTTTGTGAGCTCTACCTCGATTAAACTTGGTAAAAAAATGTTATATGATGATTATTTTTAGTTATTAGGAAAAAAATTTATAATATAAATAGAGAGGTTGAAAAGCACCTCTCAAGTTAGTTTTGGGAGAAGTGAGTTTTGGAGAACTATTGTTTTGGGAAGCTAGGGTTTTGAAAAGTCATGTTTGGGATTGCCTTGTTTCTAGGAAGCATTTGATCATCAAGAAAGGATCTCTACCTTTTGAGTGATATTTGAATCTTTGTGAGAATTGTCATGAGATTATGGAGTCTTGAATTTGAGAGTTTATGTAAGAGGGTGCATTAGGGCTATAGTCATCAAGTTGGAACATGTCCTTCTAGATTCATGATGAACTTCCAAAAAGTCATCGGAGGTAAACCTAGGTGAGAGTCAGCCTAGAGGTCATAATCTAGAGAATGTTATTATCATGCCAAGTTTAAGTGGAGTAGTGTCATACATGTTCGATGAATCATTAGCTATTTCATGTATGTAGTTATAACAGATGGCAGATCAGCTGATACATCTGGCTTGGAGTGAGTCTTTTGCTCTAGAGATGGAGGAGACGAAGAAAGTTATTCCCACTTCTGCTATGTTGTTACCTTTAGATACAATGTCTATTGCTTGGCAATATCTAGAGGAGTGCATGTGTCTGCTAGATCTATTTGGGGGGATCATCATAGGTTTGATTATTGTTTTGCATTCTGACATATGAGCACGTCAAAACTTGTATGTGGACATGAGATAACAAAGCATGTTTCATTACACCATGTGACAAAGTTGATGTAATGATACCCAGATCTTCTACCATTGTTGAACGTTCAAGGATATCAACAAGTTTTACCGTCAAATATTTTATTGCCATGGATGCAAGACCTTGCTCTGCATGACACCATATATTTGGTTATTTTTGGATGGCCATGTGAGGGACACACAAGGATTGGTAATGGTCATGGGCTACAAGATTCACATTCTTGCATGTTTTGGGAGATGTTACGTGTGTTATGATCTCTCCAAACGCAACAGATTTATTCACCGGCATACATTTTGTAGAATATTTCCTTGTTGTGTGATCCACATGCACGAGTGATGATGAATGCACATCAGGTGTGGTCATGGATTGGACTAGCATTATTGCTGGATGCAGCGAGAGTAGGATCTCGAGTACATCATATATGATGGATAAACCTTCTTGAAAGGAGGTTTTATTACGAGCATATGACAATGCAAAGGCCCTCACATCCAATAGTAACGAGTATTTTGGATATGGATAGACATTCCTAGAAAGTGATCTACGCTGACACGTCATCCATATGAGGATTCTTGCAATCCATCATATGCTCATAATAAAATCTTCCTCATAAGAAGGTTTGTTCACCATAAATATTATTTCAAACAACATCAAAATCACCATTAAGAAGACATCATTTTATTTGACTTATAGAATGCATCATATTACACCAATAAAATTTGATGTACCATCCTAGAAAATTTTGGTGAAAGATTTGATTATCTAAAGAAGAAAGTTAGTTGCATCAACTACTAGAGTTAACTAAGCTAGAAGAATCTAGAGATGAGACATAGAGCTTAACTAAGGTCATCCATGCAAAGAGGAAGAAGAAGTATGATGTGAATCTTTGGATCATCAAAATTATGACAGATAAGTGATAGTAATAAGTGATAGTCGGTATATGAAATGTCCTAGTAAGTTACATTTAAGATCGATGGGATCATATGTAGTGGATGAAGTTTTTTAGAATTGATCACTGCAAGTGCTTGATTTGGAAGGAGCTTTATTTTTCATTCATGTGAATGGATGAATAGTGAAGAAATACTATGAGTAACCATGTACGCTGGACGTTCATAATTAAGGATAAATAGTTGTAGGGGTATAGTTACGATTTTTAAGTAGATTTTTTCGTTTTGGTGGTTAAAGTAGTTTTATTTATGTTGATGAGGTTGTGACAAATGTGAATACAAGATTTAGAATGAACCACCAAAGATGAAGATTGAAGGAGTTAGGAGGGAGGCGGCTTGCTATGATCAAAGGAAGAAGAAATTAAGGGTTTGGTCTCAAAAAAGAGTGAAGAAGTGGATCCAACAAAAGAAATAACAATTAGTCTTAGTAAATTTGGATGAAGAGATTTCTCGAGGCCACATCAAAGTTGGAAGAGTATGCATGCTAGAACTAACATTGATAGAATGAAGAAGAAAGTGCAAATTTGATAAGAAGCTTGGGAATTAATTAGTCTGCCACCAACCAAGAAGTTATCATTAGGACAAGTGCAACTCTCAATGGATGCTAGAGGATGTATTCCAACTAGAAACTTAGGATGAGCATTATTGAAAGGGCAATCAGATTACATTTGCCCCCAGTTGTGTGAGAAGTTCTGAATGAGAAGTTTTTGCATCAAGTTGAAATGAAAGATAGACCATAGTTGTGTGATGCATCAACATGGCCAAAGGTGCTCGTGCGAGATTACAAGAAGGAGAAAGATGCTATAATCTATGAGGATTTGGCCTTACACATGAGGTTCATTTTGACAAGGCCAAATGGTTCGATCCTCAAGAAAGGAAAGGGAAAAATGGCTATTAAATTAGTTTGATTAAAGATGATTTTAGAAGGAAGATTGCAAATAATTTGAATCAATTATTCTCATCTCATCGCACAACATATGTGAATATGCATAACGTGTGGATAGTTGAAGGTTTTAATGAAGGATCAATCAAAATTAATTGGGGAGAGATCTTTGCCAGAATGTACAAGCGATGGTAGAAAATCTTTGGACGGAGGAGAAAAGAGTGGTATATTTGTCATTGTTCTTAGTACATATGTATTTCAGAATGGGTTAGTTAACTCCTATGGAGATGTCTGAGTATCAATAAGACACTAGGTTGTTAGATATTGAGGTAGACTTGGAAGTGAGAGAATTGAAGACGGCATATTTCAAGATCTGTTTGATCAATGATTCGGAGATAAAATACGTGGAATATGATAATTATCGTATTGGGGATCAATTGCAAATGTTGAAGAGGCACATCAACTGGTTGAACATGTAGTGCATAGCAAGGTTTGAAGCTCTTGCAAGCAAATGTATCCAATATCTCTTTGCCCATTGTGATGAAACTGAAGCTAAGCAATTGGAGCAACTAGCAAAAGTCGTGAAGAATCCTGGTGATTTCAAGGACAAGCAAAAAAATATATACAAGGTCATGAGACTCAAATGTCATGAAGTAATGTGAGTACACCAAAGGTAGATTACAAAGGATGTGTAAGAGATGTAGATTAGCATTGATGTCGTCATATGGAAGTTGGAGATGACATGAGTTGATTCAAAGATCAATTCAATTCATAAGAGAGAGTGATATGTATCTTCAACAATTAGAGTAGTTAGAAGTAGGGAATTCTATTAAAGTAGGCTATTAAACTTGGTAAGAGAAAGTTATATGGTGATTACTTGTAATTATTTGGATAAAATTCTTAGTATATAAATAGAAAGATTGAGAAGCAACTCTCAAGATGATTTTGGGAAAGTATTGTTTGGAGAGTGAAGCCTTGTTTAGAGTTGGAGACTTGTTTCAAGGAAGATTTTGATCATCAATAAACGATCTCTATCTTCTGAGTGATATTTGAATCTTTGTGAGAATTGTTATGAATTGAAAAGTTTATGTATGAGGGTGATTAGGGCTATGGTCATCGGGTTGAAACATATCCTTCAAGATTCATGATAAGCTTTCAAAAAGTCGGAGGTAAATTTGAGTGAGAGTTAGCCATGAAGTCATAGATCCTGCACCTTCACCACCCTGATGGATGACATTGTCTCACATGTCTACCATAACCACTTTGTATTTTTGTTGTAGACTGATAACGTGAAGGAGTTGATGAAGATGATGACTATTTATTGAACCTAGCAATCATCACTCTCTCCTCTGCATGTTTAGCTCAATACGCTTAGCAAGACAAAATAAAGTGGCCAATGTAGGTGATGTCTCATGTAGTAAGGATCTCACGTCTCAACTACATGTTCAATATCCCATACCATTATTGGACATCATGTGACTATGTCACTCCATGGGTAATAGAAATCAACCTATGCATTTAATTATACGCCTCTTGAAGATTCTCCCCAATCTTTCATTGGAACTCCTACAAATCTCTTAGCTTGTCAATCCTCACCCCTTGATAGTATCTCCTCAACCTTATCAATCCTCACTCCAAAATAAGATTAAAATTGAAACTTTTGAACTCTTTACAACTCAAACATCTTCAATTGTATCATATGTGAGAGATAGGGAAGATGAATACGCCCCCACCAAACATTGTATCAGAAGAAATAAAGATGTAGTTTGAAGACCAATATTGTTTCCAAAACTCAATCTCCTTAACATGTTCACATTAAAACTCATGATAATTATCAATTGATAGATACTACAAATTTTTAAATAGTTCCTTCCAAACCATAAATGAATTAAACATAATAATGTTGTGCGTCTATTGCAAATCCCACCATGAATCAAACTTTTGGATCAAATCATCAAATTCAATCATACTCACTTTATTGGAATATCATTTGAGATCTTGGTGGCCCCATAGATATTGTCCATGTTGCATAACAACGTGTGAAGATACACTCTAAGATATCATCAAGTTCAACATCGTCATTCTCTAACATCAAATCGAAATCTTTTGTGAACCTCAATGGTCAAGTTTAATACCGCACTTTACTATGGATGCATTCATTGCTAACTCTAGATGTCTTTTCTTTGGAAACTCCAAAAAACTTCAATATGACACTAGCGTATCATCTCCATAATTATATCGATAAGATGTCCCCAACTCGAATCAAAAACCACAACAAAAGATACACAAGATAATATAAGGTGCTAACATAAGGTCAACCTAAAATCTACCATCATCACATATATTCACCCAGTCTACAACTTTGCAAGATCGATTTCACTTTGGAGAAATATAAATAATCTAACTAGTCTACAAATCCAACCTCACTATTGCCAACACACAAGAGTACTACACTCCACTCAATAACGCACCAACACAAAAAAAGCTTGGTGTATAAATATTAAGTCAAGATGGAGATATATCAATCACAAGAACCATAAATAACAATCTTCCATCTCAAAAACATGTATCAAAGAGATCAAACTGAGATTGACATAGCCTCAAGAAAATAATAAAAACAACTAAATTCAATTTTGAATGTCTTTTACTTTTCATATGAATAATATGACACTAGCAATCCAATTATACTAATGAGTTTTAATTTTTTACATTTCATAGTTTTTTTCCCCCAAACGGACACTATTTGTAACTTCCACAATATTTCAAAAATCTTTGACGCTAATAATACCCCTAAATGTAAAATTTTGCAATTTTTAATATTTGTGACCTTATGCTTGATATCTTTATTACCTCAAAAACTATTTTATATTTTTTATAAACCTATCAAATTTTAGATCAAATGGAAATTATATGATAATCCTACACTCTGTCGCTCCTATTTTTTATTCAAAAATTTTGAAAAAATAATTCTTGAACTTTGATAACTTATGTATAAAAATTTTTTCACCAATATCAATCTTAAACAATAATGTTACTATAAGCTACTAAAAATTGATCCAATTGCTTAATTTTTAACAATGCTCTTGTCCTAAAAATTCTCGATTCAAAAATCAAGCATTAATTCAAAAAAACAAAACTTCAAAATCAATCACACAAACTTTGAATTACTTCTACTTTTGGATCATCAATATGATCTTTACTTCACCAGCACCCTATACACTTAACAATACTTGGATCCAAGATACCATCAATCAAAACTTGCCAAACATCTTCAGTGCCCTACACACTCCACACAAGGACATTTTCCTCATATCCATATCATTAAAAAAATAACATTTGAGTCAAATCATTTTTCAGATTCAAATAATATAATTTATTGCACTAGCTAATGTTATACCATAGTCATACTCTCCAAGGCTCAACTTCAGAAACTATCCTCCAAGGAGCCGTGAGCCTCCTAACGGCACTATAACACATTCATACACATCAAGTGCAAACGGTTCTAATTGCACTAAAGATTTTAATTGTTGTATATGCTTTGCATGTGCACACCTAACTAGGATGTTGTTACAAAAGTCATGACACCTCATTCTATGATGGTAAATTATAATCTTTATTCAGGATATAATCATGATTTAGCCGTGTAAATTTGTTTCTTTCAACAATTTCATCTTGGTATGGTGTATTTGTCATTTTTAGTTTTTAATATATTTCATACTTTATGTAGAATTTGTTGGAGCAGAATTCTCCACCACTATTCGATCTCATTATCTTGATTGAAGCCCCTATCTACCAACTTGTCAACTTCAGCCTTGAAGTTTTTGGAAACTTGAAATGCATCACCTTTTTCTTGGTTAGATTTGACCATAGAGTTTTGTGTGCACTAACTACAAAAGGCTAGTTGATGTAATTCTAGACTTTTGTGAAAAACTTTCAGTGCAAGTAATTGGAACTAGGGGTAATTGAGGTATTCAAGGACCAACATTGTTGCTTCTACTTATAAAACTAAGAGTCTGAAAGTTACTCCATTTTTCTTTGCCACAACATCACAAGTGGTGGACAATTTACTAAGTTTGCTTTCCGGTACATTTGATTTTTTGTCAATACTATCAATTGTGTTTAGGTAGTATAGACTTGATTGTTGGTCATGAGTTCTTGTAGCTACAATTTGACATTTAGATTTTCTATCGAATACAAAGGAAGTATATGGACATAAATATAATCAAAAATACTTCATCAGTCACACTACCAATAGACAAAAGGTTATTCTTCAGACTTGGCAAGTAGAGAACATTGCTGATGCATCTTATTTGTCCATTCTTCAAACGTACATTGAGAACTCGCTCTCCTTCTATAGCATGATAGTTGCTAGATATGTACCACCTGCAGAATCAATTGCCCATTTTGTGTCATGAGTCTCTAGTGCATGAGATTCTGTAGTAAAGTACAGAACTATATGACTCCCCAACACAAACCTCAAGGCTATATGGTTCGATAGATTTTGCTTGTGCACGTGAATTCGTGTGACCACCTTGTTGAAATCGGTGTAGCTTCACTACAAGAGCTTCTTCATCACTTGGCTTCTTTCTGTTCATGCAACAATTGTCTTCAAGCTCAAGTCAACTGGACAACTCTTTCAACGTTAGCAACATATTCTCATTGGACACAACTCTCACCAAGCTTTTTATAGTTTGAAGGAAGTGCATTTATCATCTTCTCAACAATAATGTCCTTTGAAACATCTTCCCCACAGACTTCCATATAATTGACAATGTCTTGCACATGTGTCGAGAAATCACACACCAACATACTTTCAGGTTTGAGAATTTGTTTCTTACATTTCGCATATTGTCAACCTCACATTTTCTCTGAAGTATATTCCAAGCTTCTCTCTAAGTGGAAGCATTCAAGATGAATGAGATTATCTTGTGTCTGACAAACAATTTTATAATCATCAAGGACCATTTTGACTTTTTCTCGATCTCTTCAAAGTCTACACATCACACTATATGCGCTGAGTCGAGTTTGAAGGTGAATGATGTTATGCAGGGGAGCTAGCGCATGAAATCAGCCAATTTTTTACCCTAGGAACTACAGCTGACATTGGTTTTATTCTGTTTTACCCAGAACACTATCTTCTGTTGCGGAGGTCAGTCATGGTGTAGGAATGGACCACACCTATCAGTGGAGAGCCAGAACGAGCTTGGACAAAATTGAAACTGCAGATGTCACCAACCAGGCCAGGAGCATATTGGCAATTTCAGTGTCTTCTTGCATGAGAAGTCATGGAAAATAATCTGAAATACAAATCAAAGCGACAGTGATGTCGACTTTATGCACATATGGTATTTTTCTCGGGTTTCTAGGTACGAGGTTTGAGGAGCTTTTGTCCTCTGTTTCTGTCCATGTCAGTAACTGAAGACACACATCTCTGATTATTCGAGGGGAATTCTCTGGACTCTAAAGTCATTCATGTGTTCATTTTATGCAGTCCAGACACTGATACCTCAACGTGGGGAAGTCAGATGGCACTAGTGATCCTGCACACCCTACCAGACATGAAGTGACATACAAGGGAAATTTGAATAAACCATTTAGAATCCAGGTGAGTCATTCAAAGCTTCATGAAAGGAGTTTTCCTGCCTTTGAAACGTTACCTCGCACTTCATCAGCAACGGCCAGATATTTTGCTTCGCTGCTAATATCTGTGACGATCAGATGCACAGTTCTAGAATGCAGTCAAGAACCGAACCTGCTACAATATATTGTGGCAGGTTCGGTTGGGGAAAACGATCTAGACAAACATCAGTCAAAACGGCGATTGCAGCTAGGTACTGTGTACATTACGTGTGCAAGAAATATTAAGCATGCTCTGTCAGTCTGTGGCTGACCTGCGCGGGACAGTTCGCAGATAGGCATGTTTGTAATCGCCAAGCAGGGACAGTTACGATCACTAACGAAATTCAAGGAGACACAATCAAGGATATGGACAGAGTTACTAGTCGGTGAAGACTGAAGGGATTGGAGATGATAGTTGCAGTTGGTTGAAGTTTGCAATTGTATGAGAGAATATCTTGCGGACATTGTGCGCACAGTTTGGAAACATGGAAAAGGGCTTCAGTCGGAAGGCAGGTGTGTAAATTGTAAGTGTAAATTAGTCTTGACTGACATTTTCTTTGAAACATTTAGGACGTCGTAAAAGCTCAGAAGGAAGCGACGTGTCACGTATAAGATTTGTGATGATTTGTTGATTTGCATACTTTAAGTGTTCTTCGATATTTTCATCTTTAACTGTTGCCAATCAATTATGCCAACTTGCGTGCACGACAGAGAATGTACGGCTGCTTTGAAGAGTGCTTTGATGTATAATTTAGTTGGACTGATAACAAGCATGTCGACTTCCTCTACCACAGCTGTTTTCCGTGACAAAAAACGTTGTGAAGATGTGTAACGTGGCTCACTCAAATATTATGCTTCCTCAAATGCCATAACAAATCTACGTTACAATCGCCTCTACATTTCGCCAACCCGCGTAGACGTTGTCTGTGCCAAAACTTGAGTGTGAAATTTCTATTCAACTTTAACATACATATTCCGCAAATTTATGCATTCCAGTTCAATTCTAGCTGTTACTCTCAACGCTCTTCACAGGTAAGCATGAGCAGGTAAGCACAGCTCGTGAGGGGTCTCTACCGGCATTCCAAATACAAAGCGCGTTCGTCGTGCTGACGAGATCTAGTAATGACAACAACTAAAGTTCTCAAAGAATTGGTTTGCTGAGAAAACACGATAGCACACACTAAGAACATTCCTCTCATAATTAATCCCACAACCGGAAGAGGAAGAAAACATCACGATAAAAAACAGAAAGCACCGGCGTAAAATAAATTATTGTGAGACACTGTATACTCAGCGCAAAGGACCGCTTGCTTTAATCACCTACCTTCTTACTACGGTCCCTATCTACCTACACCTGATCGATAATGTTTCGCTATAATGATACAGGGGTTCTGATCTACAATGTACAATGCTCGAAATTTGGAACGCTCTGCTAGCAACACAGGCGCAATACAGTAATTGGTCTTTCGCTAATTTGCTACAATTCAGCAGTCGAAATCAAGCATATCCCCGATAAGCAATCCACCGAGCGCACCTCCTAGCAATCCTGCACCAAAGCCTGGACCGCTGCCATGTCTTTTCGGGGGTTTTTGATAGTATGGCTGAGGCTGAGGTGGGTAGTAAGGAGCTTGCTGTGCGTAATACTGAGGCGGAGCATACTGCTGCCCATACTGAGGCGTGGGGTAACCGGTCGGGACTGGATACCCCATTGCAGGATATGCTGTCATGGGCTCTGATGAGGAGTTCGAAGCACTCGTAGAACTCGAAACACCCGCGGCACTAGAAGGATTGAGGGATGCAGGATAGGCAGGAACGGCCGCAGTCACTCCGGTTGTTCCGGACGTGGAGTACCCCGTTATTCCTGGCTGTGAGTCGCTCTTCTTCGGAGGTGGTGGTGGTGGATATGCAGCAGCGGAGCTGTAGGACGAAGAAGACGAGTAAGGCGAAATTGGATTTGCTGCAACTGGAGTGGCGAAATCTTGAGGAGGGTAAACTCCTCCCGCGGGTGCTGCATAAGCAGAATTCCCTGGATAGTACGAGCCAGCACTCGCGGTTCCAAACGTGGCCGGAGGATAAGTTGGTCTCGCAGAATTCTTGTAATCCTGCGAGTAAGAATACCCTTGATGCGTCCCTGTGTACTTCTGGATGGTCCTCTTCTCCCCCAGCTTCACCGACACCTTAAGATGACCTTTGGCCTTCCCCGAGGGCCTGCGAACCGCGTACTCCATGGTCGCGGCATCCATCTTCGGCTCCGAGCCATCTGAAGAGACGGGAAGTTGAAGAGGAATGGAAACCGTACCAATCAGCTTATCGCTCAAAGCGCCATGGCTGTAAATTTCCAAGGTGAGGTACGATCCTCCCCTCTCCAAAACGCGCTCATCGCACGTAAAGGTAAGCTTCGAGTTCCAAGCTGGATTCAAACCTCCTTTGGCGTCGACTTTGGTGGAACGCTTTTGCTCGGGAAAGATGTACGCTACAACATAAGAATTTTGTTGTCCACCGAAAGTCTTCACGTTTTTCAAGTCCGAAGCAGAAACAACATTCACCTCGATTGTCCTCTCCTCCATAAGATGTCTTCCAATACCCGAAGGTCGAGCGACAAGTGCAACCGAAGACCTCGACCGATAATAGAGCAAGCAGATCAAACCAAACCAATCCGAACCAACCCTAAACCGATTGACAACCTCGCAGTGATGTGCTCACTGCACCAAACGACAGAATCTCTCTGAACAATTCTGTATCAAACTGTGCCTGAACTCGAGATGTCACAAGGACTTAAAGTGTGTACAAGAGATGAAAATCAAGAACGTAAACGTTGTGAGAGAACGTTGTGGAATGGAATGTACAATGGCTTCACATACCACGATCCCCGGTATATAAAGAACGTTGTCAGAATAGAAGACAGGCAGAATATTCCGGAATCTGGAATGATAACTCTGATGGCGACCTTCGCGACCAAGTTCCAACGGACCTCTTGACAGCGGCTCCGCAGGAGGCAGTGACGAATCAACTGCACATGCCGTGCGTGACGCGTTGCAGGATCGAAGCAATATGCGGTATCTGCGAAGTTGCCACGTTCCTACCGGTCGTGGATGACTGAACACGATGAGAAGAATCGCGAGACTTGCGTGTGTAGTGCGATTCACTGCGATTATGAATCGTCGATCTGCCGTTACAGTACGCGATGAACTTGACCTGCCGTTTATCTAGTCCGCAATCTATAAATGATATGCCTTGATCTTCGGCTGGGAACAACGAATCACTCGAACCTGTCGCGGATTTTGGGCGGAGAAAAGTAAGTCTTCTTTTCCTTGCTTTGCACCGAGGTGTCGCTTAATTAGGCAAGACAGCGTTTGCGCGGCAGGACTTTCTGCCAACTCTCCGGCTAATTCTCAGTTCAGAGTCCGTGCCTTTGAAGCTTCAGCATGGAATTAGATTGCTTGAGTCCCAACGTTCTTCATCCTTGTCGTACAATCTTTGTCTCTTCTAAGCTTGAGCTGGTATAAATAAATGAGTTGATATTTTCTTTTGGTTCAAATCAAAACAAAATAATCTTTTTGGCGTGTTTTGATTGCGAGTAACAAACATTATTTTACAAACATTAGTATTTTGTTATTCTATTAGACAAAATATATTCATTGCTCTAAAGATAACATGATCATTATAGAGAGATCAATAGTATAGTAATCACAACATAGATTATTACTTTGGTATGTTGCTTGTATATAGTTAGATAGATAGTTCCAACATGTTAGGTGCTCTAAAACATGTTTTCCAATATGATGTTATTGGAATCTAATCTTTTGAGTAGAACTTGATGGGGTATTCCCATCTTTTTTGTTATTTTATTATATTTATTTCAATAATCACATGAGGTTATGTGTATGTAGAATGTTTGATCTATATAGTTTTGATATCTTAGATATAATATGATATATTTGTCAAATGATAGTATTGGGACTTCGCACCGTGTTATCCTATTGGTTTCATCTTTAAATGACTATATGGGATATTTCTATACTTTTTGCTATATTACTTGGTAACCCACTTTTCACTATAATATT
This sequence comes from Marchantia paleacea, assembly GCA_014180765.2. Classification (NCBI taxonomy): domain Eukaryota; kingdom Viridiplantae; phylum Streptophyta; class Marchantiopsida; order Marchantiales; family Marchantiaceae; genus Marchantia; species Marchantia paleacea. The sequence continues at coordinate 148,459 of MUAA02000014.1, forward strand.
TAGTGAGGTTGTTATTGATGCAGATTTTGTTGGGCTTTTTGCAATCCAAACTTTCAAATTTCATTTCATTTATTTTTGTATGTTGCTCATTGTATGGGAATGAATACATGTAAAATAAAATAATAAATTATGATTTTTCCAAATAACAAAAGACTGAAGTTATTTGTACATGCCAAATTCAATAGGGATTGTTAAATTATAACAATCTACAATGAAATAAATAGAATAATATGTGTATTTAGATAGAGAATGATATAACAATACATTCTAAAAATAAAATTTAAATGAAATAATAAAAAATATATTGAAACCAATTTTTTTTTGGGAACAATATTGTGAATCACATTCCTTATCATGAATTCAACATTATAACCAATTTCACAATATTCAAACATTGTCAAGAATATTGATAATAGTTAATTTTAATGATTTGAAAATAAAATCACAAATTCTTTTCACAAAAGAAAGGAACCTTGAGACCTAAAATCTTAAATCATACAAGAAAACTTCAATGTATTTTTGCATATGGGGATTTGAAAGCTTTTGATAATTCTAAGTGATGTTGAAATGTATAATGTATTCATACGTTTTAACCACAAAAAGAAATCATGCATGATTGCTCAATGTCCCTTACAGATTCCTGCACATCCATCTACTCATTTCATATAAAATGGAACCAAAATGGAAGGTAATCACAATCGATGAACTCTCTCGCACATCCATCATCTTTACAGAATAGATGAAAGAAACATCAGAAGAGGACTAGCCAGTACTATGCCTTTCACTGTACTACACACCCAAGAGAATTAGATCCACTATACAATATGTAGTATTTCTCATGACAATAAACAACCGGCGTAATGCAAATCACAGGCAATATCCAGAGTGTGAATGAGATTTTGAGTTGACCACAAGGTAAGCCGTTACTATTGTTCCACCAGATGTTACTTGCTGAATAAACAGAAGGAACTCACGATTGATACCACAACGTGAAAAAACCTCCTCTAATATATCCCTTATATACTATAAATAAAACAAAATTTGTTGTGGCCAATGCCACAAGTAGACATGGTATGAAATGAAAACAACCCGAACAAAACGGAAAGAGGATGTGTTTATGAGAAATGACCACATGGGCATTGAATAAAAAAACACTTCAGGGTGAAATGTTTATTGGCCACAACTCCAACGATATCCTATTGTTTGGTTTAGGACGTAAGTGACACCAAGAGCATCTAGCAACTTCTCTTCCTCTTGTTTGGGAATAGTGATCAAGAAAAAGCTGGCTCAGGAATAAAATTCGATAAAGAGATCTTATTCGTTGGAAAGGGCCAAAAGAGTCGTTTCGACAGTGCAGAAGCTATGCCACAATCATCAGTGATAAGATCATATTTTTTGAATATTTATTTTACAAATTATTTTTTTCAGAAACTGATGATGTCATTGTTCTCGCTCCAACCGAACTTTTTGTTGTACCATATCCTAAACTGCAAATAGGAAAAGATAAGAAAAGTCAAGTAAGTTTAAAAAAACAAAGGAGGTGAAAGAAACACAGTAAAATAACAAATGGGATGGGACCAAACCGGTAACAAGGAGGTGATTAAAGAGTTAGCCTGAAAGAAAGAGAATGTAGGAAAAGTAAAGGCATGTTGAAAAGCATGGATAAGATCGCAGATTTACGAATAAATTACACATTCTAAGTTCAGTAACATTTAAAACAAGACCTACATGTGACTTTGTCCAAATAAACGTGTTTTTCGCATTGGTTCTAGTGACAGAGGGTCATGAGCTGGTCTTCGCCTGACTCTCACATAAGTGGTCATATCGCAGCCATCAAGAGTTTGGTGTATCTGTCGATTGACATTTCGTAGTGTCGAATAGAAATGTGCAAGTATGTGAGACGAGAGATTTGTATGACTTCAAGAACTCTGGAGTCTTCTGTGCACTGCGGCGAACGTGCCCTCGCGAGGCTTTTCAGAAATCAGTCTTCAAAGCAGTCGCAGACCAGTGAGTGATTTTCGGGGTAACTCTAATAACTTTGATTGAATATGGCAAGGTGTCGATGTTTGTGTTTCATTGATACCATGAAACCTTTGACATTTGTGCGGAGCCAGTGGACAGAGCGGAGGCAGGTTTGGGCAAATATATAAATACAGAATGGGTATATGGTAGATTGTATTTAAATACAACCCTTGCGAGGGCACGTTTTACCACACTTACTCCTCTCCAAGTACTTGGGTTAACACATATAAACAAACCACCTTAGCTTTTGTTTGTAGCTAAACAAAAGCACTGTCCAAAAATAAATCTCCACATCATCTCATTCCACTTTATGAAGTCAGGCTATAACTGCAATTGCCATAGGACTTGACACTTCTTTTGGGCTTTTACACTCTTCCACCAGCACACTCCCTTTCCTCACCTGGTCCAAGTGCTTCTCAAATATGTGATCAAAAAGATTCATGGTGCTATCTATCCTCTCCTTTCTCATTTCTCTTCTCTCTTTTCCATGTGTATGTAGCTATCTGCTTGTGTTTCTAGCTCTTTGTATGTGAAAACTTGTGAAAAATCATAAAAAGTGTCCATTGTGCCATGTGCCAAAGGTTTAAATACATGGGATGGAAAAAAGGTTTGTAAGACCCAATGCTGTACATATAGGATAAAATACCCTTAGAGGCGAGATTGACTTGATACACTAAAGTCAATTGGAGTGTAGTTGGGTTTCTAGAAGATCCAAGTGGACCAATTGCATGTTGCCATGTACCCTTTTCATTGGGGTTTGTGATCTCTACATCATTTAAATTTGGTAAGAGAAAGTTATATGATGATTACTTATAATTACTACGGTAAGATTTTAAGTAGTATAAATAGAGAGGTTGAGAAGAACCTCTCAAGTTAGTTTTGGAGAAGTTCGTTTTGTGATCTTAGTTTCGGAGAGATCTTGTTTTGGGAAGATTGGTTTTGAGAAGTCATGTTAAGGTTGGAGCCTTGATTCAATGAAGACTTTTGATCATCAAAGTGTCCCTTCCTTTTGACTGATATCTTACACTTTGTGAAAATTTGCATGATGGAGTTTAGAATTTGAGAGTTTGTGTGAGAGTGTGCATTAAGGTCATGGTCATAGGATGGGAACAAGTCCTTTTAGATTCATGATGAGCTTCCAAAAAATCATCGGAGGTAAACCTGAGTGAGAGTCAGCCCGAGGATCACTGGTCGGACGATCTATATTGTGGCCCATTCAGAATCAATATGAGTGGCTCAAAATTGGATGGTGGATTTGCACAAGTGGGATAGATGGGTTTGTGACAGGGCTTGTGCAGGTGGGTCTGTGACATCCTCGCCAATCGTAAAAAATCATATTCTCGTGATTGACAAATCATGAGCAATTTTATATAATCATTGTCAAGAATATTATAAACATAAACAATATATTAATAACAATCAAACTTTATTTCAAACAATAAATTGTATTTATTATTTATTTCTACGCTATTTCATAACATTAAAACCACAAACGCTTATCAGCAACAATCATAGTTTGTCTTAAGTTAATATAATTGTGACTTATGGCCACAACCAATGACTCTTGGACCTACTAATATTATTGCAATGATCCATAGATCTCATCGAAGAATAGCCAACAAGAACTAATAGTTTCTAGGCTATTAACATCAGTAAAATGATTCATAGATGTCATCGAATAATAGCCAGTTCTAGTCTACGATCATGCCTCCCTTCCTTTCTCAGATTGAGCATAGCCCCCGCTGGAACGTACTCCACAACCATGGCATCGCTTTAACAATAATTACAAATATGTTTATTGCAAGAGAAGCAACTAGCTTCTCTTGCAACTCAACGTAAGTAGCTCAAAGAAACAATTCTATTTTATGTGACTCCAAAGTGATCTTCTTCAATCGAGACAATTGCGAAAATTGTCTTTCAAACTCCCTAAGAAGCTCAATTACATGAGACTTCTTATTGGGCCTTTCGACTCACTCCATGAAGGACTTCTTAATGACTCACATGGTCTCTAATCTCCGGCACCACAGCAAGATGGAACATATCTTCCATCTTCTTCTTTGGTACACGGTTCAGCTCCATTTCCCTGACGTAATATCTCAATTACTTTGAGACATCCCTCCAGTCAAACTAATCCATCTTCCCCACCACAGCTTGCAACACCCTTGTGGCTAAATTCTTCCTTCGGTCATGCAATTGTTGCTGTTGAAGGAAGAGTGTGAACGTTTGAAACATCTCCGCTATTGCCAGATCAAGATGCACCTTATGTACCTCACCTGCTCTGCTTGACCCCTCCCCACTAATTGTAACCGTCCTTGTGACCCCGAACACCCACTCAGCTTGTTGTCAATGTAAAGTCGTCTTGATCGTTGACCCCACCAATCCCCCAAGTATCCAACCTTCTGTTTCTATCTAAATTGATCTAAACCTAGAGTCTCGTGGTATTTGTCTAATGGATTGGGCAACCTAACCTGCCATCACTGCAAGCACTCTTGGGAGAGTCGGTCATCACCTCCAACTTTTCACAAGAGAAATACGCAACAAGCACTAGAATGGTAATCGGTGATCAAGTCTGGAGCACTCCTATGGAATCAGGCACCCACACAAGAAGCCAGTATGGAGGGGATCCAAACACAAGGAGCAAACAGCAACCCTCCATACTTAAATTATCCCAACCCACCCACGACTGAGTCTTGCCATCAATTGGCATTTAACATATCATAAATTTCAATGTTTTGTGCTATGTCAACACTATAGAGTCCTTATAAATCTGATTTCTGACTAATTTAATATCTCAAGTCCAAACAAAACTTGAACTTGCACCCTAATATCTCAAAGTCAACCCACAATCTGAGCTTGCAATATACACCTTATTCTAAACTTGAAACAATAAATCATAAACCGAAACTCATAAAACTCTAAACTCGCAACAAGAGAACTCATGAAAGCTCTTCCATCTCAGAAATTTCACCTCGAGTTCACCACCTATGTCGCATAGGCATTGCTTAACTCCAAGAACGCATGAGCGCCTAGTTGTAGAAGAACTCTCCTGGCCCTCATGCGAATTGGTACTCTCTCATTCACCTCCTCACCACTCCATATTCGAATCCGTTAAAATCGGTAAACTCCTGCAAAAAAAAATCATAATAATTAACAATTGGTCCGTTAACTCTCAACCAAACTTCGTAGATAATTGCTTTGCAACCTTTTTGTACACTCTAGAAATTTTCATATGCTTTTCTTTCCTAGATTTCTTGGCACAAATATCGATAGGGATCTGCATATCACAAGATGATATGCAGACCCCTATGTACCTTATGAAATTTTTCTCAAATTTCACGAGAAAGTCAATATCATCCAAGCTTCAACTCTGTAAAGTTTTATTGATCAAACTTGCTGATAGCTCGAGTTATGATTGTCGAACTAACTTCATGACAGTAAGTGCAATCATGTAACTCAGACTGTATACACAAAATTCAAACTATCACTCTGCACTCAAAACTCATCGAATTGAGCTAAAATTTCAATCAAATCACAAATCTAAGTTGTAAGCTACATCTTCATTGAACCTAATTTGTCGAAACTCTCACGAAACACTCAGAATTGACCCAAACTCTCTATATGATCTCAATTTCACTCTTCAACTTCAAATCACCACAACATAGTGATAATTTACTCAATCGCCTTCATTCTTGAGCCCAAATCATAGCTCTTCCCGTCAGCTCTCCAACCCTGCTTTCCAATCTTGAAATCTCTCCTTTGAAGGCTTCCAAAACTCCTCAAAACCCTAAAGAACTTGACAAAGTATTCTTATTGATCCAAATTCCAAGACCAATGAGAATGAAGAGTGTCATTTTGACCTCTAATGGGGCCAAATTAGCCACATATTAACTAAGAGCTTTACAATTATCCTAAACACACTACTTAGCCATCATATAGACAATGTAACTTGTCACTAATAAAGAGTCAAAATAACAACTCGAAATTGGCTAAGTATGAACGGAACAACAAAAGGGACCGTGGAGTTTATAACTTGAGAATAATACTCCTCGCCAAAATTCCTAACAATCAACTCCCTATGGCTTGCCTTTGGTAAACAATAGTGATGGATTGGAATCCATGTGTTGAAAGCCATCACTACCGACAAGTTTAGATCCATAACGCATATATCAAATCAAAACGTATACTATTAAGTTCAAAGTTGCTCCGTAAGAAACAATTGGCAAAATGAACGGGTCTTGAGAGTTTATCACCACTTGCATAAAATTATCTCCAAAGTGATATACTAACCACGTCCTAAAGTGATCGTGATGTAGACACCGAATATTGATCACAAATGAATTGGACATCTGTACATCTCGAGGATCATGTTGTCCTCTATCCATGTCCCACGTCGGCTCCACTTTGATCGGATAAGCTCCTTAGTCAGCAAAGTGATGTTCTAGACCTCATCCCTTCCCTTGACACTCCGATCACATTTTATATCCGATAAGGTCCAAGATAATATCTCTTGGATCCTTATCCACACCCTGGCCCTATGATGTCAATCCAACCGTGGGCTCTTAATAGCCTTACAATGAGCCGTCAGTCATCATGACCTAAAATATCGTCATCATCTCAACAGCTCTGAAGATGATACATGTCATCATCTTCTCATAGTAGCCATGTCATAACGCGATACCGTCGGCTCCCCTGTGATCAAATAAGCTCCTTAGTTAGCAAAGCATTGTTCTAGATCTCTCTCTTCTCCTTTGCATCCTTACCATACTTTATATTCAATAAGGTCAAATATAATATATCTTGGAGCTTTGTCAATATGCTTATCCTATAAAATCGATCCAACCGTGGGCTGAATATATACTTACAATGAGGTAGAGTTAGAAATAGGGCTCCTTGGGGTGCAGTTTTTGAAGTTGGACCTTTGACAATATGTGTGTGATGAATATTAGCTAGTGAAGTAACTTGGAGGTTTTGAATCTCAAACTGGATTTTGCTCAACTATAATAGCTCTTTTATGCTATGGCTATGAGTGGATTGTCATGATGAACGTTTTGAGAGTAGAAAAGATTACTTCTTTGTGAAACACTTGTGTTGATGTTTGATATGACAATGATGTATGTTATGATGAGATCTGTATGTGCACTACAATATTATGTAGGAGGAATTTAACACAAATACAAAATTGTAAACAAAATATAGAAACCATCAATGATTCAACATATGGAAAAATCAAAGGTATAAAATTTCAATGACCAAACGCATAGAAAAATCAAAGATATAGAATGTTTCATGGCAAGTAAATCTAAATCTTGGAAAAAATTGGTAATTGAGATTGATCACATATCAAATGATCATTAGATGATTTTATGAGGTGATTTTCATGTCCATCTGTCCATAATATCTCCACTTATTCATCTACATTTGAGGTGAAATATAGACGAAAAAGATGTCATAAGACATTTGATTGAAAATCTTAATATGATGATTCACATAAATACATAAGATCTACAATAATTGTAATATTAAAGATAATGATTTCATAATAGCTTTTAAAGATGAGATGCCTTGCTTTATATATTATAATACAAGAAAGAGTTCAAAAGAAAATTTATGCTACATGACTACCTTGCGTAGGTTGCATGCTTTATTATATTATGCTACCCATTTCTTAAAAGAATCTGACGACACAATGTAACACTGAAGGTAATGACTCCGGAATTATTTTCAAGATGAGATGTATTTTCAAGACCTCTCCTTATTTTATATACTGTAGGACTAGAAAAGTCCAAAATTCAAACTTTACCACATGGCTAACATTCGTATATTGCATGTTTCGTTATCTTATCCTAACCAATTCCTAAAAGACGTCTAGCACACAATCCAATCCACCAATGCATGAAAGCCACTTCGTCATTTACTGTAGGAGCATAGTTCTTAGGATAAGTAGGAATTTTTTTGATTTTTATGAATAAAGCGTTATATTCGGGTTCTCTTGAAGGTATTCGTCCGAATATATGTTTGTTAGCTATGAATACCATTGGGGAGTTCACACGAGTGAATTGCAAGGGAATTTAAGCGCGCGTTTGGGCGGTGGATTGAGGAATTGTCGAGAGAAAGTCGATGCCAAGAACTTGCCGAGCCGCCGGAGAGAAGGAAGGCTAGTTGCAATGTCGAAGCGTCGAACCGGAGGAGTTCCAACATGAAGAAGTGCGACGATGGGGAGAATTCGACCGCTCATTCTAATGGCGGATTGGACTCCAGCGGAGTTGCTGAGGTTGAAGAACCTCGGTGGGCGTTTGTCATGGCTGGGACTATGTGTGCCCGGAGCTGTGCGATGAAGTCCGGAGAGGGAAGCCGCTGACAGCAATTGGGAGTAGAGCACATCTGGAGAAGTGGGATGCGAAGTTATGGGAGAAAGCTTTGGGCCGCAACCACGAAGAGGACAAAGGCGGAGTCGATTGGGAGGGATCGGCAGTGCATACGGCGTTCACTTTTGACGAGCGGAAGTGGTTCAACCCTAGGGAGAGGAAGGGGACGAATGGCTACAAGCTTGACTTAATCAAAGACGTTTTCAGGAGAAAGGTGGCACTCACCTTGAATCAACTCTTCTCACCACAGAGAACAACGTACGTGAGTATGCATAAAGTGAAGGGTTCATCGGAGGAACTATTCGGGTGAACTGGGGAGAGATCTTTGCGAGAAATGTGCAGGCCATGGCAACCAAGCTAAGGGAAGATGATAAGAGTGTAGTCTATCTCTCGTCTTGCTTAGTACACTTGTATGCAAAGTTGGAATGGCTGACGCCTAAGGAGAGGCAACTATATCGGTTGGAGAGTGGGTTGTCGGACTTGGATGCGGACATCGACAGCGCTAGCAGTGGGTCGACAAGGAGTCTGGGCATGAGTGCGCCTCCTGAGTCCAAGAGAACGGGAGAAGTGAGACAGGCAGTGCAGAGCAAGCCTGATTTGGACTCAGACCTGGAGGTGATTGGGACATCGAGGAAGAGGAATAAAGTAGTGGAAGACAATCCCACTGCCACTCTAGTGGTGCGAAAAGATGTAGGCAAGAAGAAGATGGAAAACGTAGGATCGGCAAAGTCCTCTCGACCGAAGATGATGGCAGTGAAGCCGGGGCCAAAAGCCTCGAAAGAGATTGCAGAACCCCTGGCATCGGTACTGCAGCTGTTGCAGAAGTTAGAGGTTGTGGTGGTCCCAGTATTGCTGGAGTTGAACGAGATGGGACCGATATATATATGCGGGGTGGGGACCCAAGCGAGACGGGTATATGGAATTGATTCAAATGATGAACCGTCTGACGTTGGGAAAGCAGGATCAGTCCATCACAGTGAAGGAGTTGACAGAGAATGTGGACAAGCTGTCCAGGGAGAAAACTGAGATGGAGAAGAAGGTTGAAGAGGCGAAGAAGGCCTATGAAGAGATCTGTCGTATTCGGGGTGCGGAGATCCATTTTGTGGAGAAGGAGAATGCTCATCTTCGGGAGACCGTGCAGGACCTAAAACGAAGATTGATTCAGGTGGATGTGGAGTCACCTGCGAAGCTAAAGAACCTCGTCAACAGATGTGCGCAACCTCTGTTCACACGGTGTGATCGTGTTGAGACGCAGCGCCATAAAGATTGGTATAGGCGATGGAAAATCACGGTTACACGAAAAGATGGGAGGAAGGAGATGTATAAAGCGTTGGGTCGGGATTTCCAGAAGCCATGGCTCTTCATCGACAAGGAGATTGCTACAGAGATATGTGGGAGATGTTGTTAGGAATCGACGCATTCACGCAAGCGGAGAAGTGCGATCGAGCGGCTTAGATCAGAGTAGAAGACTTAGGAGAGAGCGATCCGTGTAGGAGACGGTGTCGCATGGACATTTCTTTGCTCTGAGAACGCCCGAGCGCCTGGCTATAGAAGAACCTTCTAGAACCTCGTGTGAGTTGACAATCTCTTCTTCTTCTCCTCAAAGACTCCACATTATACTTCAGCGGAAGAAGACTATGATATCTAATGATTCGACCGATAACTTTCGCTCAAACTTACAGAAAATTGCTCCACGGCCCTTACTATCACTCAGAAAAGTTTGAGGATGTTTTTCGTTTCTAGATCTCTCAAAACAATTGGTGATTTTACCTTTGTAAACACAAGGCGATATGCAGACCCCCCCGTGTACAAAACCCGTCACACATCCCAATCCTTGACTTCAATTGCTCCCAGATTTTATGAGGAAGGTCACTCATCATCAAAACTTGAAGCGTGCAAAGTTTTATTGACAGAAATTTCTGATATCAAAAGATATGATCTTCAGTCTTAACCTTACGGATAGTGTCTTTGTGACCTCGGGCTGACTCTCACTCGAGGTTTACCTCCGATGGCTTTTTGGAAGCTCATCATGAATCTAGAAGGACTTAGTCCCACCCTTTTCCCATGATCCTATTGCTCACTCTTACACAAACTCTCAAAGTCCAAGCTCTATTATGCACATTATCACCAAGAGTAAGATATCACTCAAAAGGAAAGGGATACTTTGGTAATCAAAGTCTTCATTGAATCAAGGTTCCACTCGAACATGACATCTCCAAGAACCAAGCTCCCTAAAACTAAGATCACCACACTATCTCCTCCCAAAACTAACTTCCATTGAAAAACTACTTGAGAGGTGCTTCTCAACCTCTCTATTTATACTACTTAGAATCTTACCCTAGTAACTACAAGTAATCACCATGTAACTTCCTCTTACCAAGTTTAAACGAGGTAGAGATCACAAACCCCAATGAAAAGGGTACATGGCAACATGCAATTGGTCCACTTGGATCTTCTAGAAGCCCAACTACTCCTAATTGACTTCTAGTGTACCAAGTCAATCTATCCCCTAGATTTAAGGGTCTTCACCAAGTCCAACCAATGAAAACTAGTCCAAGTCAAGGGAAGTCAAGATACCCATGTGATGGAATCTATTCCTTGACTCATACTAAACAACAAAATAGTAGTTCTCATCTACCACACCAAAAGTTACTCTATATTTTCCTCCAACTTAACCATAACTAGCTAAACATAGTCATGACTAAGATAAACTTAGGCACAATTTAGATATACTTTCATTTTATCCTATATGTACAACCACAGGTCTTACATTTACCCCGGACCAAGATTTCCTCCGTCCTCGGAGTGAAAAGAATCTGATCGTCGATGAAACGGCTTCAACTTGTCGTGATTCACCCGGTCAAAATGTCGTCCTCCCAACTCCTTCAAATCGTAAGTAAAGTTTCCCCCACCTTGTGAACTATGAAAGGACCAAAGTACTTTGGAAGAAATTTCTTTCTTGCTCTCTTATATCTAATGGAATCGTAAAGCATTACCCAATCACCTTCTTTGAAAATCTTCATCTTCTTCGTCCCAAATCGATTATCATGATACTTCTTACGCAATTGTTGAGCCCGCTCCACACGTACCATGGCCTGACTCGAGCCTCCTCCGGCTCAACGGTTGTTGACATCTTGATTTGATAGCTTCTACTCCATTCTTCCTCTTTAACTTCCGTTGGATAGTTAAGAAGGTCGTCAAATCAAATTGAATTGGAAGCTTTGACTCGACACCATATACCATACGGAAAGGTGAGTACCTGTTGATGTCTTCCAAGTCGTCCGATACTCCCACAAGATAGCATGCAGCCTTTTGTCCCAATTTTGCTTGCTCCGTCCATGTGCGCATCCTTGGCCAACATCATGCAAAGCGTATAGTTGGTTATTTCGCCAACCCATTAGCATTTGGTTTGTAGGAAGTAGTCACCCGTGCCTTGATGGAGAAATGACCTAGCATGGCTTGTATAATGCTTCCAACAAACTCACCACCTCTATCGGATACAATTTCTAGAGGGCATCCGAATCTAGTTATTATCCTCTCATATAGAAATCTACCCACTTCTTCCTCACTAGTAGATTTTAGAGGTCTAGCTTCTACCCACTTGGTTAGATAATCTGTAGCTACCACAATGAACTTGTTACCCGAGGAGTAAGATTCAAGGGTCCTACAAAATCTATTCCCCACTTTTCAAAAGGACCTAAAATAGGAACCGATGTCAAAGGAGGGGTTTTCATGGACTTTTTAGCAAAAGCTTGACACACATCACAACTCTTGCAAAATTCCACACAATCTTTGAAAATGCCCTTCCAATGATAGCTTTTGCATCTAGGATCTTAAATGCGATTACCTTTCTGCAAAGTGTCCTCCACATACCGAGCCTTCATGAAACTCCTTCATAAGTTGAATTGACTCCTCCCTTCCAACAACCCTTACGAGTAGTCCATACGCTCCTTGATGAAACAACACGTCCTCTATGATGGTATAAGGTTCACATCGCTTCACCAATGCATTCCTCTCCCGTGAATGCATGCCTTGAGAAACTCTCCCTCGAGATGAAATCCCATATCCCCTTGTATTCGGCCGGTACCTTTGTTATGGTGTCCATCATCGGCAAATCCTCATACGGAAATGTATCATCCCTTTGGTTGATCTCCTTCCTCATCGTATGCTCGAGACATCAAATCGGCATTGGCATGTTTCTTACGGAATTCGATCCTCAATGATGTAATCAAACTCCCGATAACAACTTCCATGCGGCTATCCTACCCTCGGCATTAGGCTTGTTGAAAATGTACTTCAAAGCCTTGTGGTCGATAACGATAGTAAACTTCCCTCCCAATAGATAGTGTCGAAACTTCTTGAGTGAGAAGATCACGACTAAAGCCTCCCTTTCGATCCTTTGAATAATTTCTCTCGGCTTTGCACCATCGTCTACTAGCATAAGCAATTGGATGATCATGGCTATCTTCATCTAAGCGGCTTAGAGTGCATCCTATAGCAATGTTTGATGCATCGTGTAGAGAATGAAAGGTTTACCCCAATTTGGTTTGGCTAAAATAGGAGCCGTTACCAACGCCTTCTTAAGAAGTTCGAGCATGCAATTTGCCTCTCCATCCTTGAGGATTAAATCGTAATCCGTCCCCTTCTTCATGTAAACCGTCAAGGCATAAGCTTTGTTGGAGAAGGAAAAAGATGAACCGTCGATAGTATCCCACCATTTCAAGGAGGCGCCTCAACTTGGTCAGCGTCACGGAAAAGGTAAGTCGAGGATGCGTTTCACCTTTTGCGGATCCACCGCTATACCATCTTTGGAGATGATGTGCCCTAACAACAAACCTTCCTCACATCCAAAAATGCATTTTTTCTGGATTGAAGCGAGGCCTTAGCTTTCTCAACCGTTGTAGAATTTTGATCAAATGATCAAAATGATCCTCCTTCTTCCGTATACACAAAAATCATCTATGAAATCTCGCACAAATTTCCCAATAAAAGGTTCAAACACCTTGTTCATGAACCTCTGAAAAGTTCTTTGGAGCATTACATAGACCAAAAGGGCATTACCCTAAAGGCAAAAGTTCCCCATGGCGTGGTAAAAGTGGTTTTGAGCTGATCTTGAGGAGCAATTTGAATTTGGTTATAACCACTATAACCATCTCCAAAACTATACCACTCATGACGCTTGCCACCTCCTCTAGAATCTCATCTATGAAAGGTAAAGGATAGTAATCCTTCTTTGTGTGACATTCAACTTCTTGTAATCTACGCATACACGTAGCTTACCATTCTTCTTCTTGACTATCACAATAGGAGAAACCCATTCAAAATTCTCTACCTCATAGATGAAACCCGCATCCTTTAGCTTGTCGATCTCCTCCTTGACCACCACGGCCGTTGGTGGATTTATCGACGTTGCTTACGGCGTCTTTGGGCGAGCCTTCTCCTCTAACTCAATGCGATGAGTTTCTAAGGTTACTTCCTTCAAATCCTTGTAGCTAAAGGCAAAGACATGGATATATTTTCGAAATATATCCAAGAACCTTGACTTCTCCTCCATAGTAACCTTGGGACCAAACTTGAGAGTGGAGAGCCGTCGAGTTATCTCATCTTCACTCATCTTCATCTTGTCGGGATCTTTCACCACCCCCGGCCTAGGAAGTAAATCCATTGCGGCAAGAACTTGAACTTGAACATCATCGTCCGAGGTATCTTGGATGATGTCTCCTCATCGATCGACATGTTGGTGTCAACCTCTACGAAAACTACCACTTTCTTCACTCTCGGACTACGAGTAATCACTCGTAGGTCTATCCAGTGCGAGACCGCTCCTCCGCCACTTGTGAGAGGGACCTTCACTCGATGGTTTTTCGGCCCTATCTGAAGGTAACCCTTATGCCACCGATCAGTTGTCCTCACGACCCTCAACCAAGGTCTTCCTAACAACAAGTCGTAGCTAGCCTCCTCAAGCACTTGAAAGGACAACAAGGTTTGAACTCCCATCACACTTACCACCACCTTGTCCACCACTCCAATGGGTCGCACCTTTTGCTTGTTGGCCATCCCAACAATGATGTTGGAAGGTCTTGAAAGCTTCATCCCCAACTTCTTCAACAAGCGTTCGACATGGCATTCACCGCGGATCCACCATCCACTAGTACATCCGAAACATCACGTCCATTAATCGTACTTCAATCTTGAAGCTTTGAGTGCATACCTCGAGGCAGCGGCATCCACCACTCCTACTCCAACATTCGCCATGGAAGCTTTCCCCTTGGATCGTAAACTTCTTGGTCCTTTTGGACTTAGGCCTCCCCTCAACTCCTTTCTTATCGTAGGATTTAGAGCAATCAATTGGCCTTGAGTTATATTGGCTTTTTGATTCCCCACATCCTCCACCACGTCGTATTTAATTTGGGTAGATGAAATGGAGAAATCATCCATTCCCAACTTCTTTCTCGGTGCTCTCGGTTGACTCACACCCTTTGGATCGAGTGCTCGGCTTGGTTGATCTTCCATTGAGATGGACTCCTCTGCAAATCTTGCTCTCTTCTTCTCGTGTGCAAGAATATCAACTCTGGAACTTATAGAGCTCTCTCCCTTCTCAAGCGTGCCTTGATGAGGAAACACATCAATAGGCGCTACTCCCTTATCCTTCGATTGACTTGGGCGGGGAGTAGAATTGTTGTGTCTAACTCCATCATGTTGTCGAGGATTAGGACAATTTAGATTTGGAAATGAGGGCCTCCACAACTAAAGCATGAAGCTGTGAAGTTCCCTTGTGGTGGATTTCCTTTTGGAGGATAATTCCCATACCCTCTAGATCCTCCCCCTACATTACGATTCCTCCTCTCCCATAGTTGTACTACGTTAATCTTGAGATCAGCGAGTGTTTACGTGATAGATTTCAACTCATGGTGCAAGTCTACCCTTTGGAGAATTTACTCTTGGCGCGGCAACAACGGTAGGAGTTGCCATTCTAACCACAACAGGTGGTGATGCTTCTCTAGCCACCAAGCTAGAATCATCGTCTTCTAGGCTCTCCTCCATTCGAATAGCAATGCGAATAGCCTCAACCTTAGAAGAGGGCTTTTCATATCTCACCTTGCTTCGAATCGGGGCTTCAAACCTCAATGAAGTTCTTTGTCAACATCGCCACAATCCCCACCATGGTTGGCTCGACCTCGTCTCACTCTTTCTCAACACCCACGAAAGCGTGACTCCGGCTTCTCCGTTCTCTCTACGTATGATCTCACCTTCTTCTCTCTCCTTGCTTCAAAAGGTGACTTCACACATCGGCTTCTCGTAACTTTCATCCGGAAGAAAGTTTTCAACAAGATTCTCCGTCAAACTCTCCCAAGTGTCTTCCTCCACATGCTCCTTCTTGTACTCATTGTACCACTTCAATGAGAATCCTCCAAGAAGTCGGGCAAAAGGATAGCCCATTCGGGTTTCCTTCTCTCATTGTTTCCTATGCATGCCCTCTTGAAGTCTCTCACAAAAGATTCTACATCTTCTTTCTCTCTCCCATAGAACACGGAAGCTTCCCCATTTCCAACTCCTTTTGTCGTTGTTGTTGGAAATTTATACGGGACTCCCTAATACAACACAAACAAAACTAGCTCCATTCTAGAGTAATTCATCAATGGCAAAATGAGCGGAATTGGTTGGTCCAAGATTGCCATGGCTCTCTCCTCTCCTAAACACACTATGAGCCTTACCCTCATCGACATCTTCTCGATCATTCTGAAAATGATCTCCATCTTGATTAGAACTTGAGCCACATGGAGATTTCAACTTTTCGGTATCTGCACTCAATTTATCTTCAAAGCCCTCCACTAGTGACTCCAACAGAGCTTTCACGCCACTACACTCGTGTCCTAAGGGAAGTCCGGTCCTCCACAATTTTCACAATAGTTTCCACTCTTGGATTCATGGGAGATGATGGTCCCGGATGAAGGTTTAGCTCTCCCACGTTTCGTCTCTCTCTCAACCTCCGATCTTTGGTCCTCAAAGGACAACTCACAAGCTTATGTCCCTCCTCTCCACAATAGAAGCAACTCTCACGTTTCGCTCTCGGGGAACTTTTTTAGTGTCCTCTCTTCAAACTCCACTCTGAACTCCCTCGTGTTCGAATCCATTTGAAACAATCACGTCCAGCCCTTGAGGTATCTTAGATAACGGATCTTCCAAAGAGGTTGATCTCCCATTTTCCAATGAGTGTCAAGTCATCCTCACTATACAAAACACTCATGCACTCACTCTCTCGGAATGACCATAAACAAGGAAAAAGTAAATCTGAAAAGTAAAAGCAGTTTTGCTCACTTTTATACCCCCTATACTTCAGGTATCATAACTTTCTCTATAAAATGATCTCTCAACGAAATTTAAACCCACATGTAGCTTAGCTCTTGATATACAATCGTGCAAAGTTTCAAATCCTGATTCAATTCTTGCACGAATTGATAAAGCTCTGTACACTTTTTCCCGAGAGCTATCTTTCAAAACCCGTCAAGACCTAGCAAATTCTAAACATCATAACTTTTGATCTAGACATGATATGACTGTTATTTCAAGTGCAAAACGTATCCCATCTACTAATCTAAAATCAATAAAATTATCGGAAAAACTTTGGAAAATAAAGTTTTCCTCCCAAATACATACTATAGCACTCTCGCCTCATCCCAAACAACACTTAAGTAAACAAAATGTACAAAATAACTTCCAGGCTATCATATAACACTACGGATACACAAATGGTACATTACTATGCATCATGATCTCGGTTCGCTCTTCCCCCCAGTCCTCTCCATATGAGTTCTCATCGTTGCGCTCTCACGGGCAATAAACTGGATTCGGAACATCTCTTCTCCTTCTAGGCGAGGTCGGCAACGGAACCAAAAATGTGACCTCGGGCTGACTCTCACTCAGGTTTACCTCCGATGGCTTTTTGGAAGCTCATCATGAATCTAGAAGGACTTAGTCCCACCCTTTGCCCATGATCCTATTGCTCACTCTTACACAAACTCTCAAAGTCCAAGCTCTATTATGCACATTATCACCAAGAGTAAGATATCACTCAAAAGGAAAGGGATACTTTGGTAATCAAAGTCTTCATTGAATCAAGGTTCCACTCCGAACATGACATCTCCAAGAACCAAGCTCCCTAAAACTAAGATCACCACACTATCTCCTCCCAAAACTAACTTCCATTGAAAAACTACTTGAGAGGTGCTTCTCAACCTCTCTATTTATACTACTTAGAATCTTACCCTAGTAACTACAAGTAATCACCATGTAACTTCCTCTTACCAAGTTTAAGCGAGGTAGAGATCACAAACCCCAATGAAAAGGGTACATGGCAACATGCAATTGGTCCACTTGGATCTTCTAGAAGCCCAACTACTCCTAATTGACTTCTAGTGTACCAAGTCAATCTCGCCCCTAGATTTAAGGGTCTTCACCAAGTCCAACCAATGAAAACTAGTCCAAGTCAAGGGAAGTCAAGATACCCATGTGATGGAATCTATTCCTTGACTCATACTAAACAACAAAATAGTAGTTCTCATCTACCACACCAAAAGTTACTCTATATTTTCCTCCAACTTAACCATAACTAGCTAAACATAGTCATGACTAAGATAAACTTAGGCACAATTTAGATATACTTTCATTTTATCCTATATGTACAACCATGGGTCTTACATTTACCCCCGGACCAAGATTTCACTCCGTCCTCGGAGTGAAAGAATCTGATCGTCGATGAAACGGCTTCAACTTGTCGTGATTCACCCGGTCAAAATGTCGTCCTCCCAACTCCTTCAAATCGTAAGTAAAGTTTCCCCGGACCTTGTGAACTATGAAAGGACCAAAGTACTTTGGAAGAAATTTCTTTCTTGCTCTCTTATATCTAATGGAATCGTAAAGCATTACCCAATCACCTTCTTTGAAAATCTTCATCTTCTTCGTCCCAAATCGATTATCATGATACTTCTTCTGCAATTGTTGAGCCCGCTCCACACGTACCATGGCCCGGCTTTCGAGCCTCCTCCCGGCTCAACGGTTGTTGACATCTTGATTTGATAGCTTCTACTCCATTCTTCCTCTTTAACTTCCGTTGGATAGTTAAGAAGGTCGTCAAATCAAATTGAATTGGAAGCTTTTGACTCGACACCATATACCATACGGAAAGGTGAGTACCTGTTGATGTCTTCCAAGTCGTCCGATACTCCCACAAGATAGCATGCGACCTTTTGTCCCAATTTTGCTTTGCTCCCATCCATGCGCATCCTTGGCCAACATCATGCAAAGCGTATAGTTGGTTCGCTTCCGCCAACCCATTAGCATTTGGTTTGTAGGAAGTAGTCACCCGTGCCTTGATGGAGAAATGACCTAGCATGGCTTGTATAATGCTTCCAACAAACTCACCACCTCTATCGGATACAATTTCTAGAGGGCATCCGAATCTAGTTATTATCCTCTCATATAGAAATCTACCCACTTCTTCCTCACTAGTAGATTTTAGAGGTCTAGCTTCTACCCACTTGGTTAGATAATGCAGCTACCACAATGAACTTGTTACCCGAGGAGTAAGATTCAAGGGTCCTACAAAATCTATTCCCCACTTTTCAAAAGGATATAAAATAGGAGGCGATGTCAAAGGAGGGGGTTTCATGGAATTTTTAGCAAAAGCTTGACACACATCACAACTCTTGCAAAATTCCACACAATCTTTGAAAATGCCCTTCCAATGATAGCTTTGCATCTAGGATCTTAAATGCGATTACCTTTCCCCGCAAAGTGTCCTCCACATACCGAGCCTTCGTGAGACTTCTTCAAAAGTTGGATTGACTAAACCCTTTCAACAACCCTTCTGATTAATCCATATGCTCCTTGATGAAACAACACGTCCTCTATGATGGTATAAGGTTCACATCTCTTCACCAATACATTCCTCTCCCGTGAATGCATGCCTTGGGGAAACTCTCCCTCCGAGATGAAATCCCATATCCCTTGTATTGGCCCGGTACCTTTGTTATGGTGTCCATCATCGGCAAATCCTCATACGGAAATGTATCATCCCTTTGGTTGATCTCCTTCCTCATCGTATCTTTCGAGACATCAAATCGGCATTGGCATGTTTCTTACCGGTCGATCCTCAATGATGTAATCAAACTCCGCAAGTAACAACTTCCATCGGCTATCCTACCCTCCGACATTAGGCTTGTTGAAAATGTACTTCAAAGCCTTGTGGTCGATAACGATAGTAAACTTCCCTCCCAATAGATAGTGTCGAAACTTCTTGAGTGAGAAGATCACGCCTAAAGCCTCCCTTTCGATCCTTGAATAATTTCTCTCACCGCACATAATACGTCTACTAGCATAAGCAATTGGATGATCATGGCTATCTTCATCTAAGCGGCTTAGAGTGCATCCTATAGCAATGTTTGATGCATCCGTGTAGAGAATGAAAGGTTTACCCCAATTTGGTTTGGCTAAAATAGGAGCCGTTACCAACGCCTTCTTAAGAAGTTCGAGCACGCAATTTGCCTCTCCATCCTTGAGGATTAAATCGTAATCCGTCCCTTCTTCATGTAAACCGTCAAGGCATAAGCTTTGTTGGAGAAGGAAAAGATGAACCGTCGATAGTATCCCACCATTCCAAGGCGCCTCAACTTGGTCAACGTCACCGGAAAAGGTAAAGTCGAGGATGCGTTTCACCTTTACGGATCCACCGCTATACCATCTTTGGAGATGATGTGCCCTAACAACAAACCTTCCTCACATCCAAAAATGCATTTTTCTGGATTGAGCGAGGCCTTGGCTTTCTCCAACCGTTGTAGAATTTTGATCAAATGATCAAAATGATCCTCCTTCTTCCCGTATACACAAAAATCATCTATGAAATCTCGCACAAATTTCCCAATAAAAGGTTCAAACACCTTGTTCATGAACCTCTGAAAAGTTCTTTGGAGCATTACATAGACCAAAGGGCATTACCTAAAGGCAAAAAGTTCCCCATGGCGTGGTAAAAGTGGTTTTGAGCTGATCTTCGGGAGCAATTTGAATTTGGTTATAACCACTATAACCATCTCCAAAACTATACCACTCATGACCTGCCACCTCCTCTAGAATCTCATCTATGAAAGGTAAAGGATAGTAATCCTTCTTTGTGACGGCATTCAACTTCTTGTAATCTACGCATACACGTAGCTTACCATTCTTCTTCTTGACTATCACAATAGGAGAAACCCATTCAAAATTCTCTACCTCATAGATGAAACCCGCATCCTTTAGCTTGTCGATCTCCTCCTTGACCACCACGGCCCGTTGGTGGATTTATCCGACGTTGCTTCGGCGTCTTGGACGAGCCTTCTCCTCTAACTCAATGCGATGAGTTTCTAAGGTTACTTCCTTCAAATCCTTGTAGCTAAAGGCAAAGACATGGATATATTTTCGAAATATATCCAAGAACCTTGACTTCTCCTCCATAGTAACCTTGGGACCAAACTTGAGAGTGGAGAGCCGTCGAGTTATCTCATCTTCACTCATCTTCATCTTGTCGGGATCTTTCACCACCCCCCGGTATAGGAAGTAAATCCATTGCGGCAAGAACTTGAACTTGAACATCATCGTCGAGGTATCTTCAGGATGATGTCTCCTCATCGATCGACATGTTGGTGTCAACCTCGAAAAACTACCACTTTCTTCACTCTCGGACTACGAGTAATCACTTTCGTAGGTCTATCCAGTGCGAGACCGCTCCTCCGCCACTTGTGAGAGGGACCTTCCTTTCGATGGTTTTTCGGCCCTATACGAAGGTAACCCTTATGCCACCGATCGGTTGTCCTCACGGCCCTCAACCAAGGTCTTCCTAACAACAAGTCGTAGCTAGCCTCCTCAAGCACTTGAAAGGACAACAAGGTTTGAACTCCCATCACACTTACCACCACCTTGTCCACCACTCCAATGGGTCGCACCTTTTGCTTGTTGGCCATCCCAACAATGATGTTGGAAAGGTCTTGAAAGCTTCATCCCCAACTTCTTCAACAAACGTTCGACATGGCATTCACCGCAGATCCACCATCCACTAGTACATCCGAAACATCACGTCCATTAATCGTACTTCAATCTTGGCCTTTGAGTGCATACCTCCGAGGCAGCGGCATCCACCCTCCTACTCCAACATTCGCCATGGAAGCTTTCCCTTGGATCGCCGCTTCTTGGTCCTTTTTGGACTTAGGCCTCCCCTCAACTCCTTTCTTATCGTAGGATTTAGAGCAATCAATTGGCCACTTGATTATATTGGCTTTTTGATTCCCCACATCCTCCACCACGTCGTATTTATTTTGGGTAGATGAAATGGAGAAATCATCCATTCCCAACTTCTTTCTCGGTGCTCTCGGTTGACTCACACCCTTTGGATCGAGTGCTCCGGCTTGGTTGATCTTCCATTGAGATGGACTCCTCCGCAAATCTTGCTCTCTTCTTCTCGTGTGCAAGAATATCAACTCGGAACTTATAGAGCTCTCTCCTTCTCAAACGTGTGCGATGAGGAAACACATCAATAGGCCTTACTCCCTTATCCTCGATTGACTTGGAGCGAGGAGTAGAATTGTTGTGTCTAACTCCATCATGTTATCGAGGATTAGGACAATTTCGATTTGGAAATGAGGGCCTCCACAACTAAAGCATGAAAGCGTGAAGTTCCCTTGTGGTGGATTTCCTTTTGGAGGATAATTCCCATACCCTCTAGATCCTCCCCTACATTCTGATTCCTCCTCTCCCATAGTTGTACTACGTTAATCTTGAGATCGCGAGTGTTTACGTGATAGATTTCAACTCATGGTGCAAGTCTACCTTTGGAGAATTTACTCTTGGCGCGGCAACAACGATAGGAGTTGCCATTCTAACCACAACAGGTGGTGATGCTTCTCTAGCCACCAAGCTAGAATCATCGTCTTCTAGGCTCTCCTCCATTCGAATAGCAATGCGAATAGCCTCAACCTTAGAAGAGGGCTTTTCATATCTCACCTTGCTTGAATGCGGGGCTTCAAACCTCCAATGAAGTTCTTTGTCAACATCGCCACAATCCCCACCATGGTTGGCTCGACCTCGTCTCACTCTTTCTCAACACCACACGAAAGCGTGACTCCGGCTTCTCCGTTCTCTCTACGTATGATCTCACCTTCTCACTCTCTCCTTGCTTCAAAAGGTGACTTCACACATCGACTTCTCGTAACTTTCATCCGGAAGAAAGTTTTCAACAAGATTCTCCGTCAAACTCTCCCAAGTGTCTTCCTCCACATGCTCCTTCTTGTACTCATTGTACCACTTCAATGCGAGAATCCTCCAAGAAGTCGGGCAAAAGGATAGCCCATTCGGGTTTCCTTCTCTCATTGTTTCCTATGCATGACCTCTTGAAGTCTCTCACAAAAGATTCTACATCTTCTTTTCTCTCCCATAGAACAGGAAGCTTCCCCATTTCCAACTCCTTTTGTCGTTGTTGTTGGAAATTTATACGGGACTCCCTAATACAACACAAACAAAACTAGCTCCATTCTAGAGTAATTCATCAATGGCAAAATGAACGGAATTGGTTGGTCCAAGATTGCCATGGCTCTCTCCTCTCCTAAACACACTATGAGCCTTACCCTCATCGACATCTTCTCGATCATTCTGAAAATGATCTCCATCTTCAGATTAGAACTTGAGCCACATGGAGATTTCAACTTTTCGGTATCTGCACTCAATTTATCTTCAAAGCCCTCCACTAGTGACTCCAACAGAGCTTTCACGCCACTACACTCGTGTCCTAAGGGAAGTCCGGTCACTCCACAATTTTCACAATAGTTTCCACTCTTGGATTCATGGGGAGATGATGGTCCCGGATGAAGGTTTAGCTCTCCCACGTTTCGTCTCTCTCTCAACCTCCGATCTTTGGTCCTCAAAGGACAACTCACAAGCTTATGTCCCTCCTCTCCACAATAGAAGCAACTCTCACGTTTCGCTCTCGGGGAACTTTTTTAGTGTCCTCTCTTCAAACTCCACTCGAACTCCCTCGTGTTGAATCCGCTGAAACAATCACGTCCAGCCCTTTGAGGTATCTTAGATAACCGGATCTTCCAAAGAGGTTGATCTCCCATTTTCCAATGAGTGTCAAGTCATCCTCACTATGCAAAACACTCATGCACTCACTCTCTCGGAATGACCATAAACAAGGAAAAAGTAAATCTGAAAAAAAAGCAGTTTTGCTCACTTTTATACCCCCCTATACTTCAGGTATCATAACTTTCTCTATAAAAATGATCTCTCAACGAAATTTAAACCCACATGTAGCTTAGCTCTTGATATACAATCGTGCAAAGTTTCAAATCCTGATTCAATTCTTGCACGAATTGATAAGCTCTGTACACTTTTTCCCGAGAGCTATCTTTCAAAACCCGTCAAGACCTAGCAAATTCTAAACATCATAACTTTTGATCTAGACATGATATGACTGTTATTTCAAGTACAAAACGTATCCCATCTACTAATCTAAAATCAATAAAATTATCGGAAAAACTTTGGAAAATAAAGTTTTCCTCCCAAATACATACTATAGCACTCTCGCCTCATCCCAAACAACACTTAAGTAAACAAAATGTACAAAATAACTTCCAGGCTATCATATAACACTACCGGATACACAAATGGTACATTACTATGCATCATGATCTCGGTTCGCTCTTCCCCCACAGTCCTCTCCATATGAGTTCTCATCGTTTGCGCTCTCACGGGCAATAAACTGGATTCGAACATCTCTTCTCCTTCTAGACCGAGGTCCCGGCAACGGAACCAAAAATGTGACCTCCGGGCTGACTCTCACTCAGGTTTACCTCCGATGGCTTTTTGGAAGCTCATCATGAATCTAGAAGGACTTAGTCCCACCCTTTTCCCATGATCCTATTGCTCACTCTTACACAAACTCTCAAAGTCCAAGCTCTATTATGCACATTATCACCAAGAGTAAGATATCACTCAAAGGAAAGGGATACTTTGGTAATCAAAGTCTTCATTGAATCAAGGTTCCACTCCGAACATGACATCTCCAAGAACCAAGCTCCCTAAAACTAAGATCACCACACTATCTCCTCCCAAAACTAACTTCCATTGAAAAACTACTTGAGAGGTGCTTCTCTCAACCTCTCTATTTATACTACTTAGAATCTTACCCTAGTAACTACAAGTAATCACCATGTAACTTCCTCTTACCAAGTTTAAACGAGGTAGAGATCACAAACCCCAATGAAAAAGGGTACATGGCAACATGCAATTGGTCCACTTGGATCTTCTAGAAGCCCAACTACTCCCCCTAATTGACTTCTAGTGTACCAAGTCAATCT
Source organism: Marchantia paleacea (assembly GCA_014180765.2). Classification (NCBI taxonomy): domain Eukaryota; kingdom Viridiplantae; phylum Streptophyta; class Marchantiopsida; order Marchantiales; family Marchantiaceae; genus Marchantia; species Marchantia paleacea. Next base: position 173,225 of record MUAA02000014.1, read on the forward strand.
CGCCTCTAGATTTAAGGGTCTTCACCAAGTCCAACCAATGAAAACTAGTCCAAGTCAAGGGAAGTCAAGATACCCATGTGATGGAATCTATTCCTTGACTCATACTAAACAACAAAATAGTAGTTCTCATCTACCACACCAAAAGTTACTCTATATTTTCCTCCAACTTAACCATAACTAGCTAAACATAGTCATGACTAAGATAAACTTAGGCACAATTTAGATATACTTTCATTTTATCCTATATGTACAACCCAGGGTCTTACAAAGGCAGCCCCCCGCAATTCGATTTGTATACACAAACTTCAAGCTATCACTCCGTACTCAAAACTTCGTCCAATCGAGTCAAAACTTCGATCAAAACACTAGCCACGAGTCAAAAACTATATCTCTGTCGACTCGGATCTCCCAAAACCCTTGTAAGGTTCTCTTTAAACTCTCCAAATACACTCAAAGATCTAAATTTCTCACTCTAACTTTGAATCATCACTTCAGAGTGACAAATCCTTCAAATTCATCCATTCTTGAGACCACATCGTAGCTCGTCCCGTCAGCTCTCCAACCCAATCCTCAGATCTCCGAATGTCCCCCCGAAGGAAGGTCTCCAAAACTCCTCAAAACCTCGAAGAAGTTGCCCAAGAGCCCTCATTGGCCCAAACTCCAAGACCAATGAAAATGAAGAGTGTTATTTTGACCTCTAGTGTGGCCAAATTAGCTCCATTTTAACTTAGAGCTTTACAACTATCCTAAACACACTACTTAGCCATCATATACACAATACGAATTACTACTAATAAAGAGTCAAAATGACAACTCGAAACCGGCTAAGTATGAACGGAACTACAAACGGAACCGGGGAATTTATAACTTGAGAATAATACTCCTCGCCAAAGTTCCTAACAATCAACTCCCTATGGCTTGTTTTCGGTAAGCAATAGTGATGGATTGGAACCCATGTGTTGAAAGCCACCACTACTGGTAAGTTCAAATCCATAGCGCCCAAACTAAATCAAAACGTACACTGTTACGTCCCAAATCGCGCCCAGAGGAAACAACGGAAGAATAATCGGCCGAGAGTTTATCACTTGTTGCGAGAAAGTTATCTCCAAAATGATACACTAACCACGCCCGAAAATGATCACGATGAAGACACCGGATGTTGATCACAAATGGATTAGGCATCGGTACATCTGGAGGATCATGTTGTCGTCTATCCATGTCCTCGTCGGCTCCACTTCGATCAGATATGCTCCTTAGTCAGCAAAGTGATGTGTCTAGTACTCTCCCATACCCTTTCCATCCTAATTTGCGCTTTTATATCCGATAAGGTCCAAGATAATATCTCTTGGAGCCTTTTTCAACATCCCCGATTCTACAAAGTAGATCCAACGGTGGGCTCTTAATGTTCTTTTTAAAGTCGCCATGGTCGGTTAACCTAACCTAAACTATCGCCGTCATGACAACAGCTCTGAAGATGGCACATGTCATCATCTTCTCATAGTAGCCGCGTCACAACACGACAGCGGTTGGCTTGGCAATTAGGAGTAGCAATTAGAACATTCATTATAAATAGTCGTAGGAAATAAAGTGATGGATCTTTTATCTTTGCAAGTGTCCAAATTGTTGGATTGCAAATTGTAGTCAGGGTAGAACGAGCACTCGAGGAGTCTGGGGTATCGCAGTCGACATTGTGACGACTGAAGCGTATATCCGTGAAGTTACCCGGGTATTTGTCCACGAGCTGAGCCTGTCTGTAGCATCAGAATTACTCTAGAGGGTGTTTCGCCGAGACGCAAACTTGTAAAGAGAGAGATCCCCATCCCGAAGTAAAGCAAATTACTGCACTGTATTTGTTGTGTCTGTGGAATTGGTGATGTGATGGGTTTTGTGAAGGAATTGAGTTTGTATCGATTACCTCCTCTGTGAATGCTCTTCGGACTCTGTAGCCCAGAGTCAGAAAGAAGTCTAAACGCTTACTTTCCTTCTTCGTTAGTGTAGTTTGATCCTTCATTCCCTTGGGAACGAATTAATCTATACGAATTCGGACTGAAGAGTGCTTACCATGCTATTACATTTAACTTTTACTGTTTGGATTGTGCACATCACTATCTTGTTTTTTTGTGATCTAGTGATCAATCTACGCTTTGGCTAAACTAACTATAGCTAACCAAGATTAGTTATAAATCTCCCCCCATTTAAGATGTAACATCCTCGTTGCAAGAAGACTCAAAAGTCTCTACAAGTATCTTGGCATTTGTAAGATTTGCCAATGGTTCCCAAGTAGCTTCATAAAGTAGATAACCTTTCCATTGGACTAGAAATTTCACTTTTGGATTTTGCTGACCTCTTGTTCGTTTCTTGAGAATTTTCTCAACCTCATATTCCTCTACACCATCAATCATGATTGCTAAAGGAGGAGGATGATGTGGATTGCCAAAGGAAGAAGATCGTGGAGTATACTTCCTCAAGAGAGACACATGAAAAACGGGATGTGTTTTCATGTGTGTTGGTAACTCTAACTTGTTGGCAACTTCTCCAATCCATTGGACAATCAAGAAGGGTCCAATAAATCGTGGACTTAACTTTTCAACCCCTATTAATGACAAATTGGTAGTATACAACCACACCTGATCCTCTAACACTATTGTACAAAGAGCAAAATCTGAGGTAATCCAAATCTTTCCCTTATAGAACGCCAATCCCCGTTCTAAATGTGCTTTACCCTGCTTAAGGACTTGTGCAATCTCCTCATCCTCCTTGGTAGCTCTATTTAGGTTCTCCCACCATTCAAAGTGAATCTTCACCTCCGTGATGTGATTAATGCACGGCATTCGTGTCAATGCATCGGCAAGCTGCTTCTTCCCCTCCACATACACAATCTTCATATTGAAACGTGGTCGCCATTCATCCCAACAAATCTGCCGATTTGAGATATCCTTTTGAGTTTCTAAATAAACCAATGGCTTGTGGTTTGTCTCAACCACAAACTCCTTATCTCCGAGATAGTGCTTCCAATATTTAATAGCCAACACAATGGCTAACTCCTCTCTCTCCGTGGTATGATAATTTTGCTCCGTCTACAAAAGCTTCCGTGAGAAGAAGGCAATCGGGTGCCATCCATCTTTCCATTCTTGTTGTAACACTCCTCCAACTGCCACACCTGATGCATCCGTAGCAAGTTTCGTTGGTCTACCTGGTTCATACCATTTAAGGATTGATACATATAAGAGCGCATCGTTCAAAGCCTAAAATGCAATCTCTTGAGCTGTACCCCATTGCCATTTCTGCCCTTGGCCTAAAAGATTTGTTAAAGCTTGAGCAATACGAGCAAAAGCTTCCACAAACCTTCTATAGAAGCTGGTTAAACCCAAGATACTACATAGTTGAGTCTGATTCTCTGCATCACTCCAATTTTGAATGGCTTCCACTTTGTCCCTCATGACTTGGATGACTTCTGCACTAACTCTATGGCCTAAATAATCTATTTCGATTTTGCCAAACTCACATTTTGACATCTTAGCATACAGCTTATTTTCTCTCAACACTTGGAATACTTCTCGTAGATGTTTCTAATGATCTTGTAAGGAATTGCTATATATCAAGATATCATCTAAAAACACAATCACTAATTTATCTAGATATTTACAAAAAAATATCATTCATTAGTCCCATGAATGTGGTAGGGGCATTGGTTAAACCAAATGGCATAACTGTCTTTTGTAGATCTTCATCAGCCACTCTGATATGATTGTATCCGCTTCTAAGATCAAGTTTGATGAAATACTTAGTTCCATGAAGTTGATCAAACAAGTCATCCATTCACGGTAATATATATTTATTTTTCACCGTTTGTTAATTTAGAGCACGATAGTCAATGCACATCAGCATGGAGCCGTCCTTCTTCTTCACAAACAACACTGGAGCTCCATATGGTGACACACTAGGTTGGATAAACCCTTTTTCCAACAACTCTTCCAATTGTGCCTTGCATTCCTCCAGCTCGTTTGGTGCAAGTCGATATGGACTTTTACAAGGAGGAGAACTTCCTGGTAAGATCTATATCTTGTGATCCACTCTTCTTCTTGGTGGTAAACTTGGAGGCAGATCATCTAGAAAAAGATCATTTAGAAAAACATCTTGAAACTCGTTCAAGATACAAACTAACTCCTCATATATAAAAGTTTACTCTTTTGGAGCGCTTACATATCTTATTAGGCCCAAAAAACATACATCTTTGTGACTGATAGCGGTTCTTCCTATCACGTATAGAGGTAAGTTTTTTTGTTCCGATCTAAGTCTATCTCCAAAGATCCTCCAATTAATAGTTTTTACTATCTTCCTTTGCCAATCTACCTCATGATTATATTTTTTCATCCAAGGCATACCCAAAATAGCATCATAACGAGCTAATCGAATTACTCTCCACTCCAACGATTCCTTGTATTGGCCAATCTTCAACTCCACTTTCCTAGGAATGCTCTCAATGCTCTCTGGCAACTCTATCTTTTCACTCTCATCTTTCTCTAAAGCTAATCCCAACTTTATAGCAATAGATCGAGATAGAAAATTTTCTGTAGCTCCTCGATCAATCAATACTCTCACTTTTACTCCTTCTAGCTCGCCATCCGTCACAATCAAACATGTTTCCTTCTTTCTCAAACCATTTACCTCATGTTTTTGCTTCCTTCCCTCGCCTTTCCTCCTTTTCATCAAACTAGTAAGGCCGTGAGGCAAGGTTACTGGTGCTCGTCGTTTCCCGAATTGCCATCGGTCACTTCGTCTCCACCTTCAAGATTATTGAGAGCACGTTGATAGGGAGGTATAGCCCCTCTTGCTAGAACTCAGGTTCAGCAATATGACCAAATCTTCCATAATTATAATATTACCTTATTTCTTGTCTCCCCTCCACTCCATCTTCTCCTCTTGAATTTGCTTCTCGATGAAGATTCGAGTTACGACGATCTCCTTCTTGTGCGTTCATTGCCCTTGGAATGAAATTTTCTCTCCTCCTTATGTTGCCCAACTTCATAGACATTGGTTCATAGTATTGATTCGTGGGAACTGATATTGCATAAGTAATAGCCTTGTTTAAGTTGTTTGGATTGTCCCGAATCACCTCATGTTGAGTCTTTTTCTTCAACTTTCTCTTGAATAAATCAAGGGCTTCAGATCCACTCATATCTCGTATCTGAATTCGAAGATCTCGAAATTCCCAATGTACTCCTCCATACTTCCCTTCTGTTCAAGTTTCCACAATCTCATCCGTGCCGTGATTACGGGATCAACAGCTTAAAAATTCTAAAGAAGATCCCATTTCATTGCACTCCAAGTAACTTGTTGGCCAAACTCATTGAGCTCCATCATCCAACCCTGAAACAAGTAGACGCTTTATCCAACAACAAAGTACGAACAAAAAGAACTGCAATGTGATCGTTGATATTGAACAAAGCAAGATTGTACTCCATTCTCTCAATCCAACCTTCCAAAACTCCCATGGTCCAACTTCCTCGATAAGGTTCTATCTTACAAGCTTTTGTCATCTTCAGAATCACGAATGTCTAAAGATCTAGCTCTCTCGCTCGTTGTGCCACTTGAGCTTCAAGACCACGGACTCTCACTATTTCTTCACTCTCCACCATTGATGATGACGTCTCTATCTCCATTTGGGTTTCTCTCATTCTCTCATTTTCCATTCCTCTCGTTTTGACTGTTGTTAATTCGTGAGCTAACTCTTGTACTTGAGTCTGGCTTTGCTCAAATGCGTTTCTCAAATCTCTCAACTTCTGAATCATTTCTCTCAAAGTGTCCTCCATGATTTGTCTCCGTCCACTCTCTCTCAGTATAGGATTAAGATGAACACTCTCCAATTTTTCAATATTGGCAACACAAAAGGAATAGTTGATGCTATCACCTCTTGGTAATACTTCTCTCCAAAATTTCTAATAATTAGGCTCCGAAACATAGCTCTAAAGCTATGTTTCGGATCAACATACGGTGTGCAATCTATTGTGTGTATCATCCTAAGATGATACACACAATAGATTTCACACCATATGTTGAATCCCACCGGTGGTGGTCTATTGAGATCCATCTCTAAACTAAAATATATATTGTGAGATCCCAAGTAACGTCGTAGGTGACTATAGGTAAGATAATCGGATCTCGAGATCTCATCACTTGGTCCATGAAGTTGGCACCAAAATGATAAACTAAATATTGAGTCAACCTTGCTCTCTCAATGTATAACAGTTTGACATGAAAAGGATTAAGAAATGGGGATCTCGGTACTATTCTATCTCCCCCATCCAAAACCTGCACCCACAATAACCCCCTTCCACTACTTGCAGCTCAATGGCCACTGTCATGCTCATGATTGGGATGTGTGATGGTTTTTAGTATACAGATATCGCCTTGTGATATAGTGTGTAACTCGACAATTGTTCTTAGAGATCTAGAAAAGAAAAAAATATAAAACTTTTCCGAGAGAACAAAAATATTGTAGAGTAGTTTTCTATGAAGTTAAGGTGAGAGTTATTGGATATCATAATCTTCTTCCTCTGAAGTTTTACCGGTTGTAATGAACTCGAATGTGGAGTGCTGAGGAGAAGAAGAAGAGATTGTCAACTCACACAAGGTTCATGAGGGTTCTTCTACATCCATGCGCTCATGCGTTCTCAGAGCGAAGCAATGTCCATGTGACAGTGCATCATTAGTTTTTTCATTTAATGATTTAATGACATTTTTACGATTTGGTAAAACTAACTATGGCTAACTAAAATTAATTATAAATTTCTCCCATTTAAAACGCAACGTCCTTATTATATTTTGGCATTTGCAAGATTTCCCAATGGTTCCCAAGTAGCTTTAGAGAGTACGTAGGACTTCCATTGAACAAGATATTCCATTTTTTGATTCAACTGACCTCTAGTATGTTTCTTGAAGATCGTTTGTTCATCATATTACTCTACTTCATCAATCATTTTTGCTAAACGAGGTGGTTGATGTAAGTTATTAAAAAAAAAGATCGTGGAATATACTTTTGAAGGAAAAATACATGAAAAAAATTGGACATATTTATATGTGTTGGAAATTCTAACTTATAGACAAATACTCAAATCCATTGAACTATAAGAGAGGACATAATAAATCATCGACTCAACTTTTGAACTCATGTTAATGCAAGATTGATGATAGATTATCACACATGCTCAAATGCAATTATTAAATTCCTCAACTCATGGATCATTTCTCTCAAAATATCCTCCATGATTCACCTTTTTCCACTCTTTCATAATAGATTTAAGATGAACAATCTCTAATTCCTCAAGGTTGGTAACACAAAAGAAATATGTGATGTTTTGATCTCTTGTTAATACTACTCTTCAAAATATTTTACAACTAAACTCTAAAATATAGATTTACAATGATACACACAATAGATTTCACATGAATCTGTGTGTGTTGAATCTTATTGATTATGGTTTATTGAGATCCATCTCTAAACTGAAATATAGATTGTGAGATCCCAAATAACATGAGGTGACTATAGTTAAGACAATCTTATCTCGAGATCTTATCACTTGATCCATGAAGATGATATCATAATGATAACCTAAATACTGAGTGAATCTTGCTATCTCAATATATAATAGTTTGATATGAAAATAATTTTTAAAAAAATCTCGATACTATTTTATCTCCCTCATTCATAATTTGCATCCACAATAATGAACTTTTACTACTTGCAACTCAATGGCCATTGCTAGACTCTAACAAATATTGTTTTATTTTAAATTATATTATCAATCAAGATTACTCTTCCAAGAAGTGTGATCCACATTAATAGTAACAATAAATCTGCTATGATATCATTCTAATACTAAAAGTTATGACTTCGTAATGGCTTTCAAAGATGAGATGCATGCTCAATGCCTCCCTTGCTTTATTAACTATTAGACTAGAAAGAGTCCAAAATCCAATCTTTTTCATATGGTTAACATGTGTAGGTCACATGTTTCATTATCTTATCCTAACCAATTTTTTTTAAAAAATCTAGCACTTTATCTAAAGTGCTAGATTCCAGCAATGCATGGTAGCTACCTTATCATATATCCATGCAAGCTAAAGTTTAAGCATCTCTATTTAATGATTTAGTGAGAAATATAGGATTTGGCTAAATTAATAATTAACCTTAGATTCATCACAATAATACATCATTGGTATAGACAAGTATGAACATATTAAAAAAATCTAGCATATTGTAACAGGCTCGCTAGTGATCCTTATATCACGTGTCTCTCTACAAATGATTGCTTGTGAAATTATGTTTATATTTCATTACTTAATTATAATCAAGTATAGCTATAATGATTCATTTGCAATCTCATCACATTGAAATTATAGATTTGATGAGACAATATGTGCTTTTGGAATAATAAATGAAGTTCAAAGACAATAATATGATTGACCAGGCGTCGAAAGACTCCACTTATGGTGATAAGTCTAATTCTTTAGGTGTTTTTCTTCATCCCAATAATCTACTAATTCCTAAACCTAAATCATCAATCTAAAAATATGACTTTTTTGCAATAACAACAACCATATCAAATAACTTTAAAAAAATTGTAGGATATTTTCATACAACATATCATAAATCAATTTTAAGAGATCATCTAAAGTAAGATAAGGGGATGTAGTCAAGGTTTGAGCAAACAAGGACATGTCTTATACCAAGATGTGCTCTGGTTGGTATGTAAGATGTGTATAGGCACATAATTCAATGACCCAAGATGCAATTGAATTAAAGTCATTAACTTATCATCCTGATGGGACAACTAATGTGAAAGGATGTATGACCTTATCTTGATGTGCTTTTTGACTCCACCCAACATCATATGATATCATGATGATTACCTCTACAATAACTTCCAATTGCATGCTTGAAATCTTCTAGTCAACATTCATACCTCCCTTTGATCTATATGACAAATTGAGTAGATGAAAGGTAGTGTTGAACTCGTCCAAAATGGCTAGTGGAATTTAATGAAAAAGTAAAGGACATGCATGATGAGTCTCATATCATCCTAATATATGACAATATTGTGCTTAGAGTCACTCTCATGATGCTAAGGGTGAAGAGCCAATATGATGTACTATTGGATGTGATAGTGTACCTAACTGAAGAGACTCTATTACTAGGGTTTGTACATGATCTTGGTTGGCTGCATCAATGAGTTTTGTCAATACTATGTTGTGTAAAATAGACCCCCCAAATAGGCACATAGATTTTATAACTAGGATCCTTATGATGGGATAATGGGGTTGGATGTGGTCTTGAAGATGATGTTATGTATTATAAAAAAAAAGGTTTCTGATGAGTTAAAAAATGAAAATGAGGTGCTATGTAAATGAAGTGCATGCCATTCACTACCTTAGATTTAAGATGTCATGTTATATGTGTCTTCTTTGTTCTATGGATTTTAAATTGATGTTGAATCCCTTCAAAACACCCTTCAAAAACCCAGTCGTAAGAAATGCTGACTATCCACTTCACCAGATTTTTTGAGTTTGGGCGTTGCTACCCGTCAGGTGAATTACTTAGAGAAGGGTTCCTACTACGTGAGAGTGGAGAGAAACCCTCTTCACTCTCACGTAGACCTCTGTCTTTTTCCACCTGCTTCTTCGTCTCTATATCCTCTTCGTCTACCACTCAATCTCTTCATACTAGCACTGCTCAGCCAAGGGGTGAGATCTGCCGTTTCCAGCTATGACAAGCACATACTATTGAAAACATTCGAATCTCTCTGAGCTCGTTATAGATGAAACGAACCTCAATTGATTTCAAAGCAGCTAAGTCGAGACTACCGATCCCTGTGGCAGGATACCGCAGTATGCATGCACTGTCGAACAATTCAACCTTCCCTTTCCCTGTCCATGGAAACAAGAACCTGTTCAAATAAGTTGCAAAGAATCGCATGTCTACTGCACGCATATGCATTTGCACCGGAGGAAGTTATTCTGACGTTTAAATAGTATCATAATGATACAGATGCACTTACAACAACAACAACAAAATATCTGGTTCGAACTCGACAAAAATCCTATAGCCCAAGAGTGGAGCTCAGATCTCACTTCAAGAGCAAAATATGAGACTCAAAAATTTTGAGTTTGGATTAAAGCCGTGAGAAGGATGTTAAATTTGAGCTTGTTTAATCTTCTCAAGCAGTAAAGATCTCAAAGTTTGCAATTCAAATCAACTCTACAAAAAATGTATGACTTGGGATCATTTTTTAACAAACAGTTACAACTCATCCACTTTAGGATTATATATATAGGTATATCTATATCTATCTATCTATAGAATATGAAATATATTTCATTTATAAAATTAGGGGCTACACTTCTCCTATGTTAAAGACCCCGAGCTGGTAAAACCACTCAATCTGTATTAGTCCTCTACCTCTACACAAGAGACACTCGGTGAGGTAGGATCCATAAATTGATTGCCGCAAGACATGACCGTGAACATCGCGCTTGGTACACATTTCATTGTCTCGATGAAAGGTGACACTCATTTTGATGGACTCGCCCTGATCGAGCTAAAATATTGCAGGCTCTGATAAAAGCCATCGAAGTTCGGCCAAACCCTGCAGGGCGTTTGTTCGTCTTTGAACTTGCCCTGGTTTGAGTGGGGGCACTAAGATGAAGGTTGTATGCTTCCAATGTGTGCGATGCGATGCAGTGTCGCTCACATTTATTCCTTCATGTTTTTGTACTTGCTCACTGTCTACTTCCTACTTCCTTGCTTGTAATGTCTCCTTACTCTCAAAACATTAATTTTAATCCAATACGGATTCGCACACTCTGCGACTCAAAGCTGACTAGTGGCAAAGTTTATCATGTTTGTGATTCATCGTTGTCTTCTCACTAGCTGTGATGAGGAGGTAGGAGTGAGAATGAGCATGGAACAATATAACATTCGTACTGATTTACAGATTGTCCAAGATGTCTTCAGCTTGATCTCGATGGCTAGAAATGGACACCTGTGACAATCTTCATGAATTGAAGTTAGACTGCGCTGGATAAAGCACGATGACAGAACATTGCCTTTTGGAAAACTGACGGTAAGATTGGACGCAATCAAGACGGTACTTGTTCATTTTATACCAGGGAATCTGTTGCTTCTTCCTCTCCGATCGGCTCCACCCGGAACAAGCAAACAATCTCTTGATCTGCATGGCCATGGGGGCAGGGGCTATATTCATTCACGAGAATGAGTGAAGTCTATGCTGTTGGTTGCTGCCTGCATACTATGCAGAAGGGACATAAGAAGGTTTTACTCGTAAAGCACAAGCTCTTATCTATCGCATTGTTCAGTCAACCGTCACTTACATATCTGCAGTTGTGATAAGCACATTTGATTCTGGGTGAGATTTTTCGTAGTTCTGTGAACTGGATGGATTGAAGTACCATGTGCCTTGGCTTGAAACGCTTCTAGCGTCACATGAATCAAAGATTAGCTTGTTCAAAGCCATTTCATTTAATTGATTTGGGCACTGGGAGTTGATAACCTTACTGCACAGTGATCAATCTATTCAGAAAGAGGAGAGTTAACGAATCGAAGCTCATCTTCAACCAAGGGCTGAAGATGTTCAGTGTCCAGCAGCGATTACGTGACAGGACAGCTGTGCCATCTTGTACATGAAAAATTGATGAGGGGCTCACCTTCTATGCTCCTACTTTTGGCGCAGATAAAAATATCAAATAAAAAATAAATATGGCGTAATAGTTCTCGAGCGGTTTTCTGCTTAGACGGTGGTGTACTCTGTACTGTTTACATACATTCCCAAGGCTTTGGCAAACAGAACAGCAATGTGCCCCAAGTCCTGCCGATCCAAACATGGCCATTGTGTTTTATTCTTCTCCATGCCATTGCGTTTCATGGAACTCCAAACAGAAGGATATGCACACAGAAATGGCTCCGCAGCATTCAGTGGCAAATTTTTGGGAACTTGAGCGCCATAGCTGTTGACAAGCATCAGATTCATTAGTCTCATCTCCATATAATGACAGTTCACACAAGTCTTTGTCTTTCCTCCCCAGCCGCATTACAGCACATTTCATAGAGCACTCTACTGGTAAGGTCTTCCTGCCCACAAATTGATGAAAACTAACAACCAAAAAAATAACACCAGTTAAATGTGTTTACTCCACTGACGTGACTTAGGAGTCCACATATTTTGCAAGAATGTGATGAATAAGTGTAAGAAGTTAACATAAGAATAAACTGATTTAGTGCTTGATTGCAAGCAAATGTTACAACAGGAGTTATATAGGTCGCAATATTATCATCCTCTAGGTCTTCCATAATGTGGATTCAGCAATTAGCTAGCTTATGAAAGGAATGGTAGCCACAAGGAAGATGATGCAAAGATAGTAGTTGAGTTCTTTTTCAGTCAAATGATATTTCCATATGAATGCACTTAGGAGTTGGTTAGTGATAGATGAATTGTAAGACCCATGGTTGTGCATATAGAATTCAGTGTCTTTTAGATAAAAGTTGGTTTGATTCATGACAAAGTTTATCCGAGTCATGATTACGTTTAGTTAGTTATGGTTAAATTGGAGGAAAAGATATGATAGCTTTCTAGATACAACAATAATACCATCTAATAACCAAGATGAGAATAATTATGACTTGATTCTGATTATTTCATATGTCTTTTTTTACATGGATGTTTTTTATAAAATTAGAATTGACGTGTTGTGGTAAAATATATTTGCATGCAACACATTCATTATGATCAACAAATTTTCTGATCAAACATTTAATGAATCAACAAACTAACCATTGAAACTCAAAATGAGATAGATATTAAACGGATGTTGATGTGATTTTTCAACTACATTTAATTTTGATAGATTTATTTAAAAGGTAATGAAAAATCCTAAGAAAATGTAGGTTTTAATCTTCAATTCCAATATTTTCTACCATTGAGGAGTTTCAATCTACAAAATGCAAATATTATGATAAAAAATAATAATATAAAAGAAAAAAAGTTTTTGTTTAAATTACGGGAGCAAAATTCTAACCCTTGTAGATCTTAAAGGTTTCATCCATTAAAATCATATTAGTGATATTTTGTTATAAGTCATGTTCATGAAGCTTTTGTAACCACTTCTACTTTGGTACAAATTTCACATCATCACACTCAATCTATAATTGATTTAGAGTAGATGACACCTCTATACAAGATGAACTATGGAGTTGTCATGATGTTCACAAATATGTGAACACCATCTTTTGCAAATAAATTGAAGAAACAATTTATCATAACATAATTTAGTAGAAGTGTTTTAATATTTATTAATTTAAGATTATATTGACTATTCTCCATCGGTTTCAAGCGAAAATATTCTCTTGTATGTGCTTTTAAGTCAACATGTATTGCTATGACGATAGGTCCGAGGAGTACTACCAGGCTCGTTCACAAGTAACGATTCCTAATCGGGTCTAGTTGTGTTGATATTCTTTACTGATGTTTCAATTATTTGTACGAAGTCCACATTTAGATCACAATAGATTAATTTCTTTTCGTCACGGAGTGAAGGAGCATTCTTCTTATGATGAATGCGGTTCACACAGGAAACTGGGTTCTAACGGACAAAGTATAATAACAAAAGGGACGGGAAGTCCCATCAAAGCCTACAATGATGAACCAAACCTGTAACATGGAGCTAGGGTCCAATATTATCACACTTTGGAAAATATATCATATAATATCTAACATATCCAAACTATCTAGATCAAATAGTTTACAAATAACAGAGCATCAGAAGAATCATCACCTAACGTGATTGACATCCTACGGATTACATCAGCTAATGCTCTCTGTAGAGTAATGGAAACACGTTTACTAAAATATACTATACAATAAGCTAAAGAGAATAATACCCCATGCCGCCTAGTATGGTAGGCTCTCATGCACTCACTCACGATCATGTCGAAGTCCGTGTCCATAACTCCAAAGCCAAGGACTTGTTGGTTTAGCAGGTTCATAAGCGTGTTGTAGAGCGCGTCTACTGAAATGCAAACATAGGCTTTTATGTGAAAGCAAGTCAATTTGTTGGATCTATGAATAATGTGCCCTAGGAGTTTGTTACCATACTCTTTGTGTTGCAAGATAAAGTAAAATTTTTTTTTTGGAAAACGAGAAGTACTCGTGTACATGGTTGAGAATTAGTAGTAAAGTTATGAAAGTTCATTTGTCTTCCTATAGTGTGTTCCAAATTGAATCATGTAACCTTCTTATTATACTTGTGATCACTGTAGACTGTCCAAAACTGGGGCATGTTGAAATTGACCAAGGCACTGACAAAATCTTTGCGTACACTGTCCGTTGAATCGCTCAGCTTCGTCTGAAATCGATTTACGCTGAAAGAGATAGAGAAGATCTTATTTGTTTTTGTAAGGTTTATATAATTCGAGGTTTTCAAATGTTTTTTATTCAATGACGGAAGCCTTTTATATGTGTGCTTCATACTCACTGAATTCTCGGAGCTTACAACAAGCCTTGCAGTTTAAGTAGGTACGTGATCAGGTGCGATCAAGTACATGTAGTTTACAGGAAGTAATGTATTATTATTATCCTAATTGTGAATGAGCAGTCAATTCAGGGTAGATAGAGTAAAAATATTTCTTTCGAAATGCTCGAAAAGAAATATTTAATTTTTCCTTTATTTCTTAAAAAAATAAAGGAAAAATTATACGGGGTACCTTGTATGAATCCCATAAACGGGCAAAACCCAAGGGGACTGCCATCAAAGTTAAGGGTGCGTTTTGAAACCCCCTAATTTAACGATAAGGGAACATTATGGAATGTGGATGTTTGAACCCTAAAAACAGCACCTGCTGACCGGAGCAAACTACAGCCATGCAGTAACTGCAGTTTCGCAGTTCGCTCGAGTGACTGGAACCCTACAACCACTGTGCAGTAGTAACCTAGAACCGCGTTAGTCAGGAGTCCGTTAGGCTTGAGTTTCGTAGGAAAGGCTGGAGTATTGACATCGGACGGTTCGGAACTGATATCGTGATCGACGGTTCGAGACAGGTGTTGTTCGTGCTACCATATGCCGGGCAATTCGACCTAATTCCTCCTCTTCCCATCTCTCAATCCTCTGCTTCTTTTGCTGCTGCGTTACGCTGTCGCAATGGGTACGTCGGTCGATAATTCTTGTTGTTTCTTAGGTGGTTGTGAAATGTTACGACCAGCGTGATGTTTAAACTGGAAAATGTCGTTTTCAGCGAAATTTCTGAATGGATCTCTTGTGTGCTGGTGAACTTGTGCAGCTAAAATCAAAGTGCACGAACTGCGCACTAAGTCGAAGGCAGATCTCCTCAATCAAGTAAGCACTCGTGTCGTGTGCTGGTGTTCCTGCCCGTCTTGCAGATTGTAGGGTTTTTCAGAGAATCGGCTCGTGAGGGTTTGAATTGGAATTGACTCTGGTTGTGTCTGCGTGTGTGCAGTTGAAGGAGTTGAAGGCAGAGCTTGCCTTGTTGAGAGTAGCTAAGGTCACCGGTGGTGCCCCCAACAAGCTCTCTAAGATGTGAGTCTCCCTGTTTTCCTTTTTTTTTTCTTCCGCTCGAAAGTTTTCTAGTCTCAATGTGCGGCGAATGAAAGCAATTGTTAAATCCGTGCCGTCTTCTGATGTGAACCTTCAGCAAGGTGGTGAGGCTGTCCATCGCCCAGGTGCTGACTGTAATTTCCCAGACCCAAAAAGCACACCTTCGCGAGGTTTACAGCAAGAAGCGATTCTTACCCCTTGATTTGAGGCCCAAGAAGACCCGCGCCATCAGAAAGCGCTTGACTAAGCACCAGGTACACCTCATCACAGTCAGCCCTGAATTTACCTTCGAGACTGACATTCATCCCAACGGATGATTGCCATTTTTGCCATTTTTACTAGCGCTTTGTGTGGCGGTGTACCGCTTAGTATCGAATGAAAGCTGAATTTGAATCTGGTCGCGATGCAGATGTCCCTCAAGACCGAGAAGCAAAAGAAGAAGGAAGCCTACTTCCCATTGAGGAAGTACGCCGTCAAGGCTTAAGTTTAATCTTCCGCAAATGCGCTAGGATTGTCATGCTGAGTTCCCTTCTGACAGGATCTAGAGTCCTACACGAGTTCTGCTGGATGTACCTCTTGTGAATCAACCTCTTTGAGTTCGCTCCTCCACATGTGCTGGACGAGTTGTACAACGTAGCCAAATGTGGTCCACCGGGCACGAAGGTTACCCCTCATAACGAGAGTTAAATGTACACCATCATCAGGTGATATTGCATAAGTGATACCCATTTTTTTGCCGGTTCATTTTCACCATCAGCATGAAAATGCGTTGGCTGTGATAAGGTTTTAGTGAATGTGCATGTATATGTGTTGATGGCAATTTTGAATTCCGAGATTGGTGAATGTGGGAGCATAGTATTGCGTTGGCTGAGATTATTTTGATATACTTACGACTGCAATTAGACGTCGCTTGTGGCTAGAAGATTTCCGTGGTTATGGTTATTTCCATATGTTTGTCCGGATAGGCATTAGCGAATTTAGGTTTGCGAAGCATATTCACAGAGTTCACGCCCGTATTCAGGTTAACCTGAATTTTATTCAGGTCTTGACGTGAACATGGAAGTGCTCGTCTGAAATGTGAATTTCCATCTGCACTGAAGATAGCTTTATTAGTTGTTCAGCTGGATGCTCTACTGACCGACCCTGTATACTGCTGTCGACGAAAGTACTCCAATCCGTGACCCACTCGCAATTTCCCGATCGAGGAGTCAGTTTACAAGAGCAGTCCTTTGCGATTGGGGAGGATGGAAATTGTGATGCATAGGAGTGGCAACAGGCACCTCGCACGATGTATCATGTAAAGACTTGAAGAGTCAAAACTTCGCGTCCAAAACTTCGAGCTTCCCGAGTGACAGGCCAGTTGCATATGCATTCGCTTGGCAGTAGCAATTACGGAGTAGTGTCTTTGGACTTGTGAAGGTGCACAAATCAACATCTCTTGAATTCCGCTCCTGTCTCATTCTCGTGGATATGCATATTTGAATGTTTAAAGCCGTGTGTTGTGGAAAGTGGTACAGCACGCCTGCAGTTTTACGCAATTTCCATAATTGATGGAACCACGGCACGCATGCAATGCCGCGCACTTCAAAGTCTGGACTGTTTTCTCATTAACTACTAGCATGCACTCCAATGTCACTGTTTCTCTTTCTTCCATGTTAGGTACGTCGGTGGAGTTTAGTCTGTTTTCGTCCTTCTATGCGAAGACTGCAAAAAGAGGACATCCATAGTTATGACAGTTTTTTGAGTTATATGCTCATTCTAGTAGATAAAAGTCGATGGTGAAAAAAACAGGTTGCCAAGCTGCCGATGTAGATTGGAAGAAGATTGCATTTGTAGACATGTCTGCTACAGAAGTTGTTGACAGCAATTGTATTATAGAACTGAACTGCGTTGTCAATTACTTTGTTGAGACTCAAATTAATGACTCTTTGATGTCTTCCTGTACCTACAGCACTATAAGAGTAAAGACTAGAAGAGGATCATGTAAAGAGAGAACTCGTTACATCGTGCAGTAGTGGCCACTTAGTGTGAACTAATAAGTGTACAGGTTTTGAAAATATAACTGGGGTTAGAATGAACTTTTTTATGGGTTTCACCAGTTGTTTCCACCCTAAGTGCAAACAACATCTTGAGCTGGAAGTGCACGGATGATTATCGGAGACATACTTCAATAGATTTGACTCAAAATCTCAGGATCGATTTACACTCAGAACAGGGACACACGACCAGGATTTGTTCTGCCGAAGCATGTGTTGTCATTGTCTTCTCTGCTCTAGTTCATTTGGAAGTGAACCAGACCTCGAGTAAACACGATGACGCCATTCTTCCGCGAAGTTAAGAGTGAACTTTCTTGTCACGGGTGCTGTAGTGTCTACAAGATCCAACTCCAGAGCACCTGTGGCGACAAACAATGCCTCCGTGCACGAGGGAGTTTGTGAGGAACGTGCACAGGGCATGGAGGAAATCATTCAAAGCTCCAAGTCCTGAGAGTGCCAGATCCCCACAGTTAGTGGAGTAACTGTGGCCAACTGAGCATAGTTGGCCATTTTCATAATTTTCACTTTCAAAGACAAGACTATGAAACATTCGTTACAAAATTGTAAAGGAGCCGCCATCCAGGAAAGTCCTTGGAGGCGGAGGTGCAAAATTCCGAATTTCTCCGGATCAGCCGCATGATCTTGTAAGGTCGCAAATTCTCTACATAAGCTAGAAGCAATACAACACTGTAAAGATAGTTTCAAGGCTACGAAATACCCATTTTAATTTTTCACTAACAAAAGGGATTTGCAAATTAGGTTATAAACTGCTCCAAATGTGCAAAAACGTATGCGTTTGACGTGTAAATTAAATGAGTCGTCTAAATTGCTCTGGACTTGATAAGAATGAAGTGTAGAGGAATCCTTACTATGGAGAAGTGAATCAGATATGCAGTTAATGAGCCTGCTTTAGCTAACTTTCTCATGAGTTAACAGATTCCAAGAGCACCAAGTAATAAAGCAAAAGGAAGGGGACGACCCATCAAGTTGTACATCCAAGGGGGTAAAACGAGGTTATGCCCCAATAGTATCACGAAGGGAAATAATGTCAAACTGCACCTAATATATTCGAACTTTCTAACTCAAACGGTCTACGTAGTATCGGAGCATCCCAAGAAGCATAGCATCCTAAGAATCATCATGAATTTATATACAAACGGAATTTAGTTTCACTAATTTAGTTAGATTTTTAGGATCCGATTATTACTTCTCGGAATGGTTCAAAAGTCACTTGATTCATCCCCGGGGCATGAAATTAGACCTGTGCTGACTGTTTCATAGTGACGTGTCCCATCGCGATTGGTAATGTATCGCGTCGCGCGCTCAGGAGTTTATTTTACCCATACCTGTGAAAATCCTGAGGTGGGAGTTTTCTTTTAATATTCGTGCCCCCATCCACACTTTCCGGAGAACATGCTCATTTCAATTGGACATCCATAGTTGCTTATGCTTGGACAAATGTACTTTCTCATATATCATGTTGAATAACAAAAGGGATGGGAAGACCCCATCAAATGATGGAACCAAACAGGTAACATGGGGCTAGCCCCAATAATATCACGGCGGGAAATATGTCATACAACACCTAAGATATCCGAACTATCTAGGTCAAAATGTCTACAAACAACATGAGCATCCGAAGAAGCATCACCTAAGTGATTGCCCTCCTATGGATTGCACCGGCTAGTGCTCTATGTAGAGCAATGGAAACAAGTTACCTAAAATAGGCTATACAATAAGCTAAAGAGAGTGATACCCCATGTCGTCTAGTATGGTAGGCTCTCGTGCACTCCCTCACGAACATGTCGAAGTCGGTGTCCATAGCTCCATATAACTCCAAAGCTAGAGGAACAAAAAGGTGACCTCTCTGCATACCTCTATACTTGGAGACCTTGGCTGCTGCCGCTCCACTCGCCGCCCATCCTGGAGGATGGGTGATCACTCCCTCTAAAACTGTGTTTCTAGTATGATCGGTAACCACCACATCTACCACAATGACCTGAACCTCCCGAACCAAGTACAGGTCTGCTCTAACCCTAGTCGATTGCAAGGCATACCAACGCTCTCTCCATGTGAGGTATCCACCCTCTCGCGCCATAGCAAACACCACATCCTAATGGCATCATGGGTAGCTATCCAAAGTACTTTCCAATATTTTGCAAATTCATTTGACACTCCATGAAGTCCTTTCGCCAAATTTTAACAACCTTTTTTTCGCTCAATGATGTAACAATGTCCTTAACATCAAAGTCCATACATAAAAGCAAGATATGTTGGCATTGAAAGCCTAGTTTTTTGTCAAATGACGCGAGTTTTTTGTCAAATCGAAGAACGGAAGATTTTAACTAAGTGCTTGATCTACGGGTGCTATCATTACACCCCATGGGTAGCCCATCAGACTGCAAGTCCCGCCCCATAGTGTCACTCATGGATTGCTACCAAGTGGTTTGCAAGTAATCCTCAAAGAGATTTAGATGTTAGTGGGAACTTTCAAATGATTGCCCACACAATATCAAATGAATTTATTCTCAAGTTCCAATCTTATAAGAGTAGCGACTCGAACATTGAACCAATTGGGTTGGGCTTAGGTCATGACTTTAGTCATTTGTATCATTGTCCTGCAACATCGTTCACTCTTCTAGCAACATCTTTGTCCACACCAGTTTGGAGTCGCCACACCAAGAGGTTGTTAGGTGGTATCGTTGGGCATTAGAGCACTTCTAGATATCCATCCGGATTGGATTATCTTGCAGGTGGACGTTGAGAACGTTTTTAATAGTGTCTCATGTGCATCCATTTTTAGAGAGCTTAGGGAGGCTAATGGACCTCTATCGAACCTCATTCCTTTCATATGGTATTTCTACGGTTCACATTCTTCTCTCTTTTATCAGCATAGCTTTTCCGAGGGAGTCATCGTTCTAAAGTCCGACGCTGACACTCGACAAGGAGTTCCTTTGGAAGGATCCTTATTTGCTCTAACTCATTATAGAGCTCTTTTGTCTACTACTTTGGCCGTGTCAGGTTGTGTGCTCCCGTCCTTAGTGGATGATATACACATTGTGGTCCATGTAGACCAATTAGGCAGACCTTTGATTATTTGACTACCGAGCTTCATCATGTAGGCTTGAGAGTCAAGGTGTCAAAGTGTAGGTTGAGAGTCAAGGTGTCAAAGTGTAGGGCTTGGTCTCCTTTGAGCATTCCTCCTCATCTCTAAGTTACAGAGGGATGTATGACATCGAAAGATGGCTTAGGCATTCTAGGAGTGTTAGTAGGGTCCAAGGATTTTATTTCACGCTTTCTAGACGTTGTACTTTCCGAGGATATTTTGCATGTAGATGACATTCCTCTACTAGGGGATCCGCATGTGATGTTTGATATACTCTCATCTAGTATTACTCGTCGATCCATCTACCTTCTTCGCACGATTCCTCCTTCACCTACATTCATATCACGTTTGACAGCCTTTGATAGGAGGATCATGGACGTCTTTGATGATATCATTGGACCAGCGACCTTCGAGTGTATGACAAGAGATTTGGTACTAAAATAGACATCTTTGTCAATTTTGTGTGAAAGGGTAGGCTTATTATCGATAGAGTAGACTGCATCTATATCATTCTTGGCTAGTTGGGCACTCTCGACACCTTTGTCATCTTCTCAATTTGTGATTGCAGATAGACATATTCTTGAGATATATACGAGGGATGTGGATACGAGATCATTTCCCTTACAGATATTATTGTGACATAAGAGAAATGTTTTACCTTGGAGGTATGACATGAGCTCCCGTCTTTTTCCTCTTTGGCCACCGATTGGACTAGATGTCTATAGTCTACCTTGATGGACCAATATTTTTCAGCATGCTCTACATTCACTCTTAGTGTACTACTAAGGTTCATCTATGCTCTTGCTCCGACAAGGGTGCATGCTCATGGATCTTGGTTCAATCATGCATTAGGGATTACCGACACGCACATGCTACTTTCTCTACAACGATGAGGTTCCATCTTGATTTGATCCATCCATCTACATCTTCATTACTCACATATGAGTGTGATTAGAATTTGAAAGCTACTAGTGTCATTGATGTCCAACCAACCATATTGAAAGTTGGTCATATGAACAAAGAACAAAGCTAGAACTTGCAATTTGTTTAGGGATTGCTATAGCACGTTCATGTAATTTCATATAGACCTATAATGTTGTGTACAATCACCATGGCAAGCAAGAATAAAACCTCATGGTAGTATATTCAATGCATTTTTTGTTTTCTTGATTGCTTTCTTCCTCTATTAATCATCCAACTAATTAAATCTTTGCGGTATCATTTGATTTTACTTAAGAGCCAAAACCTCTATAGCCCAAAACTTGAAGCCTTCCATGAATGATTTATGCATCACTCCTATAAACTCTCTCTCTCTCTCAAGCATCGGGATTCGTTTGATTCTCTCTCTCTCTCTCTCTCTCTCTATATCTCTATATAAAAACTGTATCATTTTTGTTGGGAGAGATGTCTGAATCTATAGGAAGTGATATATATATTTTTGGGCTATGATCTTTCAACCGGAAGAAATGATGCATGTATCTTTGAATCTTGAAGCCTCACCTTGATTAGAATGTGCCCATTACCAAAAGAAGTGATACACATATCACTTCTTTGGACTATGAACCCAAACATAAACAAACAAAATCTAGTATCAGACAATCAGACAAAAGAAGTGATATATGTATCACTTCTTTTGTCTATGAAATAACTCAGGAGTTTAAGTTGCATCATTTTCTAAATAATAAATTTTAAATAAATCACTTCTTTGGAGTTTGGTCAAAGTTGACACTTTTAGTGGAAAAACACACCAAACCAACAAGTTCTTTTTATTTTTCAGACTTTATTATTTATGCAAATCAAGAATAAAAGAAATAAAGATAATGCAAGTTAACAATTTATAAAAGTTTCAATTTTTTCAATGCTTCATTCTAATAACAGTACTCGAGATTCTAATTGAAAGAAGTGATACAATTATCACTTTTTTAAGTGGGACATCAAAGTCTCAAAGAGTGTTACCATAACCACTTCCATATCCATGAGGTTCAGAGTCAAAAAGATGAAAAAATTCACAAACTTCTTCATGAGGGTGAACTCTACGGTAGCCATTGAACTTTCATAAGCATTGTTAGTTTTCAAAAGGAAAGTGGTTCATGACTCAAAGAAATGATACTCATATCATTCCTTAGACTCAGAACTCTTGCCTACAATAAGTGATTCATGTATCATTTCTTTGAGCTTAAACCTCTCAACCAAAAGAAGTGATATGTGTATTACTTCTTTGAATCTTGAAGCCTCACACTTTCCTTCTTAAATAAACAAGACTCCTTATTAGAATGTGTAAACATGTATCATTTTTTTGGATTCGAAATCCAAACATGAAAAAAACAGTCCATGTAACTCCTTTAGAGATCCATGTAACTCCTTTAGAGCATCCACATGATAAAATTTATGAACATTTTACTCATCTATTTTTTGAACCTAACTAAAAAAGAAGTGGTTACAAGCACAATGTTACTAACTTGTCTAAGATGACAAGTCTTGTTAAAAAAAAACGATTGTTTGAAAAATAATTCATGTCTTTTTTTTGTCGCATGCAATCATTTTATTTCATCCAAAATTTCCAAAAAAAATGAAACATGGATTTTAAATTTAAATTCCACATTCTTATCACTATGTAGTCTATTCTCCTAATCTAAGACAATTTTTTTTTAAAGCTTGGTGTTTTTCACAGAAATTGATATGTTCTTGTTCAAGACTATTTTATAGCAAAAATTGTTGTTTCTAAAACATTCACCTCGTCTACATTGATATTGTTTTTTTTTTGCATTAAGCTTCTTGGAAAGTAAAGATTCTCAAATGAATATGTCATCGCAGTTATGTATCAGACAATCTTCAACCTCTCTAGGCTGTCTTTGATACATGTTAGAATCTTTCAGGCTTTTGCTAGCCAAAATGGTAGGTTGTCAACATCCTCACATGGAGACCACAATAAAATTG
Source organism: Marchantia paleacea (assembly GCA_014180765.2). Taxonomy (NCBI): domain Eukaryota; kingdom Viridiplantae; phylum Streptophyta; class Marchantiopsida; order Marchantiales; family Marchantiaceae; genus Marchantia; species Marchantia paleacea. Next base: position 196,928 of record MUAA02000014.1, read on the forward strand.
TTGATTTACAGATCCTTGAAGCTTCCAAGTGCATCCATGACTAGGTTAGCACGCCTTTTGCCGACATACAAAGGACGTGATACTTCACACTTGTGTTGTTAGTTGTATTTCCAACTCATCAGTCTCTTTTGCAACGCAAGTTACTTTTTTTTATGCATCATCTTTCTCTGTTCTTCTTTAAGTCCAGAAAAAATCCACCTCCCCATCTTCTCCTTGCTCTTAAAGTACCTGAAAGTGTGCTCGAAGTTGACAGAATTCTCCCCACCATACATCTTCTCCTTTCAAATATGAACTTCCTGCCTCAACTATGGCTTTTTTTAACTTTCAAGTACATTTATGTTCTCTTTAGCATCACTTGCACTTTGAGGTTGCAGGCTGCCAATAGCTTTAGCAAACATGAGCTTTCAAGAACAAAGTTCAATAACTTGGCACTTTCCCCGTGTCCAAAACCATAGACAACTTCATTCCCACAAGTGTGTTTCACCATTTACCGGATTATTTTTTATGCTAACCTGTTTCTGGAAACTTATGTCAGGTCTCCAATTGCGGAAGACGAGATGTTTGTCATGAATCATCAAAAATCCAATTTGCCAATGGAAAGTCAAATTCTGTTACATGAGAGCACATGTTTCTGAAATCTTTGAATTTGCAATGTCTCGATCACTTCTACATATTCACTCTTTCATGTTCTCAATTCTCACCAACCACACCTATTGTACCAAAAGAGTTATGTCACATGGAAGGTATAATTTCGTCACATGAAAACACAAGTAGTAAAAACTTTGGATCTTAATGTATCGATCACTTCCACAAATCCGCTCTTTCATATCCTCACTTCCCACGAACCACAACCACTTAATTAAAAGAGTTCTGTCACATGGAAGCACACGTTGCTACCAAGCTTCACATGTATTTATGCAGTTTTTGCTATACATGAAGCTCTTCCTCGAAACATAGTCTACCGAGCATGGACATCCTTTGTCTACTCATCTTCTCATTCTGCGTAACCTTTGTCTTCTCATCAACATCGAGTTTCGTAGGCCTTTTAGAACCTTGGCTCAACTTTATGCTTTTGAATTCTTAGAGATTCTGGAAACTCTCTGGATATCTGGATTCTCCAGATAGGCTTCGTCCCGGTTTTTTACCAGACAGGTTTGACAAAGTTCAAGTTGGTTTCGCAAATCAAATCTGCCTCAGATTCTGTAATCTCGTACAAGAATTCTCGAATTTGCGAAAGAGTTTCACGTTTGTCTGAGCAGTATTGTGCGCACCAAACAAGAAGATCATAGACGCATTCTCAATCAGGAAGATTCTCAATTGAAACTTACAAGACCTTTCAAATTGATATCCATCACAATGTCAGATGCAGAAACCCAGTCACATGCCGGTCCAGAGTGTTTCAATGGTGCAGCCGGTGTCTCCTTTCTACGCTCCAAAGCACCACCACCCATGATCTGCCCGCACTGCTCTTCCACTTGCCGCAATGCAGCTACCAACGTCGTGAACTCTATGACCAAAATTTTCCTTCTTATGCTGATCAAGCGAATCCGAGTCCCCGCATGCTCTGAATTTTATCTCTCGTGAACTCGAAGTGTTTTGTGTATAAATTGAAAGTACACCTACATGAATATACGCCCGGTTTTGATTGGCAGTAACCTCAAATCCTTTAGATGATCAGAATCAAGGAAGAACATTAGCTTATAGCTTTTCGAATCAAACATGTATGCTCTCTTTGGACATTTGTTCGTGCTTTGTCCTAGTTTAGTTGTGGAATATGTAACGTGTATCATCGTGAAGTTAACGATCTCATCGATTATCAAATGTTTATATTATCTAGCCATGACAGATTTGTAAACCTGAGAACTGTAAATAGACATACAGCTGAGTCGAGATAGTCTTTGATATGCATTGTTCTGTCAAGCCCTTTCAGGGCTGTTCGTTATATTCAGAATTCAGATTCAGAATTCAGATTCAGAATCTGCAACTGAAGTGATCAATACTTATGTTTAGGAGTAATTTATAAAAACTAAGACTTTTACTTAGGAATAAAAGTTATTATTTTCTTATTTTTATATCCATCAATTTCAAATATATAAGCGATTAATAATTTATTACTCTTAGTGAAAAATGACACTAAAATATAGATTACAATTGTTGTATTGTAATTGAAAGTAATATTTTTGCATGTTGTAAGTTAGTATATTTTACTTCAAATCAAATTGAAAAACTTATATGTTTAAGCATTATCAAGGGAAATCAAAATAGTAAGTATATTTTTGAAGTAATATTGCGCTTGTCATGATAAATTTTATTTATCGGATTATCATTTAAGAAAAAGATTCAAACCCAATGTATTTATATATTATGTTAACATAATATATATTTGATTCGAAAACTTATCATTAGAGAAATAAGTTTCATGAACATTTAAATACAACTAGAAAGTTTCAAAACTATATCATATTTTGGAAAATAAAATATTTTGCTTCATAGAGATTTCTAAAACGAAAAAATTATCCCTTTTTCATACTGGATTGTGACAAGATGAATAGATTTTATCACATAAGTAGAACTCAATTAAAACTAAACACACACAAGGTGGGAACGTAATTAAAAAATCATCCACTCAAGTATATTGTTAAAAGTAGGTTCCTGATTAGTGTCAAGAAATTACTTAGTTTGAAACACACATCACATAAAAAAAATTACAGTTTTAATCTACAATATAATCTGGTGTAAATTTTTAGATTTTATATTAGATAATTTTGGTCAATATACTAACAATTGTGTGAACCATACATGCACCATACACACTTAAATTACATTTCACTCTACAAATGTGAATTTTTATTTTTATAAATGTTGAGTCTTTTTCACACTAGTGAAGATGACATGGGAAAAAACGTTTACTAAATTTTTGGGTTTTACAAAGCCACATACCTAACGTTACAATAAACATATATTCAAAATTTTTTAATTAATTTTAATTATTATTTATTTTAATTTAAATTCTAAATCACATGTCCAAATCAATCATGTAAACATTTGAATTATTATTATTTAATTAATTATACTTAAATGTCATTTTTAATTATTTTATTTGATATAAATACATTTATTTTAATAAAAAAATCCAATATTTTGAAGTAATGTATCATCATCATTACAATTTAAATTTTCAGATATTAGATACATCTTGATTTAATGTTTTTTTTCTTCATACATCTCTTTTTTGAAATTCTCATCATTTTATGCATCTTTATTATTTAAAAAAAAACTTTTAATATTTAACTTAGTAATGGAATTGAATGAATTCCCAAAAATTTCAGCCTTCCTGGCCCTCACTAAGGAGCAGACAGCGGAATTCTCAAACTATTTATATTAGACAATTTAAAAATAATTTTTAGTTAAAAGATAAAATAATTAGATTTACAAATTAGACTGAACGGAGTGCAATCCTATATAATTTTAATAGAACAAACTTGGTAAAAAAAAAATACGATGTGAATAAATTAATTTCAATTCATAATCCATCACATCCATTTTTATATGGTAGTTGGAGTTGGAAGATAGAAGGGTGTTGGAATATTATGAAATAGTCACATCTATGAAATGATAGGTTTTGGGGATATGAAGTACAGAAAATAGACCCCGAAAATTTCAAGAGATGAGGTTTTTGAAAAATAGAGTTGAATGTAGAGTTTATACATTCAAGTAATTGATTTAAATAAATTACAGTAGAATATATTTATTTATACAATTGAATTTTATAAATTAGAAATGTTTGGTTAGAGTTATAACGAATATACTTTATATTATTTGACTGAAGAAAATATAGTACTTATTTAATTCTTATTTTACAAAGATGCAAAATTTTTGTGAGATCAAACGTTCCATATATTTTTGAAACCAAACGTTCCAAATTTGGAGCGATTTTTAATCTATAACGATGCAAGATTTTTTCCAGACCCAACGTTCCAAATTTTGAGCGAAGGTGTAGCCACCGATACAGTTCACGGTATCGGTGGCTCCACCTCCCCTCAAATATCTCTGAAATAGGGCCCCCCAAAAAATTGCAAGTACGCACAGATGAAACTTAAATGTTGATCATTTATTGAGTGGTACGGAAACGGTCACAATGCCACTGAATGTACATAATGAGTAATTTACTGAAAAAACTCTCTATAACTCTTGAGTTATCATTTGGTACTCTTTTCTCAGATCTTCGAATATCCATTCTACGATGATTGAGTCTCGTCCAAGAATGGATAGTCCGTGTACCCTACTACGGGGTCTTGCGTGTAAAACGTCGCCCGGTTATACTTGTTCAAAGGAGCATTGAGCTTAAATCTCTTTGGAAGATCAGGGTTAGCTAAAAACAGACGACCATACACAATACCGTCGGCCTTGCCACTCACGATGGCCTTACTTCCTTCCTCCTTGTTGTACCCTCCGGCAGCGAAGAACGTGCCCTTGAACGCTTTCCTGAAGGGCCACAAACTGTCTGGCGAGTTCTCGACCTCTCCCGCGGCCTTCATGCGCGGCTCCACGTAGTGAGCGTAGACGATGTTGCGCTTACTCAGTTCCTGGGCCATGTACGTGCCCAGAGCGACGGGGTTCGAGTCATGCGCCTCACCGTAGTCGGCGTAGGGCGAGAGTCGGATTCCGACTCTGTCAGCTCCGATTGCGGCCACCACGGCGTCCACGACCTCGAGGGGAAATCTGCAGCGGTTCTCCAGGGATCCTCCGTATTGGTCGGTTCGGTCGTTCACGCCGTCCTTCATAAACTGGTCCAGCAGGTAACCGTGCGCTCCGTGAAGCTCGATTCCGTCGAATCCAGCTTTCATCGCCTGCTTGGCGGAGTTGACGTAATCCTGTACGTAGTTGGCAATCTCCTCCGTCGCGATCGCCTCTGGCTGCGAGAAGGGCTCCATACTCTTCCCGTCGGGCAGAATCACCATTCCGGTCTCGATTCTCTTATTGGTGGAAGATCGAGGGGGATTGCCATTTGGTTGATACGCTGCGGTCACGAACCCAGGCAAGATTTTCAAAATGCGCCACAGCTTTTGGATCGTCCACTCCCACCCGACTCGAAACGGACCGGTACATTTTGAAACATGCAGCAGGAGACGAATTAAAATATACTTTCCTGTGTTGTAGATGAAGCTTACCGGTGTGACTCTGCCTTCCGACGTGCCACAATTGCAGGAAGAAAATTCCGCCCTTGTCGTGGACCTCTTTCACAATCGGCTTCCAGCCTTCGACCTGCTCGTCAGTGTAGCAGGACGGCGTCGACGGGTATCTGCACACGCGACGATTGGGAATTCATAGGCTCTCGCGTTCGACAAACACAGGACGGAAAGATGCTCGTCCACTCAAATCATAGCACTCGAGACACTGTACGAGTGAAAAAAACAATGCCGTGAGTGCTCACCCGTCGCATGTAGGACTGACCCCTGTGGCTTCGGCGATCAGAAGACCTCCTGGAGTTGTACGCTGTCCGTAGTACAAAACAGCGTGAGGCTGGGGAATTCCTCCGTAAGATCGACACCTCGTTAGAGGAGCCAAAATAATCCTGAAATTGCACAGAGAATAAAGGCCGACTGTCACTCTCTTGCGATACACGGATTTAGCAAGGGCAAGTCAACAAGCCGCAAAGAAGTGAGGTCAATTATTGGAAGTGGAATCTGCGCATCTCAAGAGTTCCTCTGACTCAAAGTCCTCTCTGCCTTCCACGCACACAGTGCTCGCACCTACCTGTGAGAGAGATGGAATGGTCCCATCTGCAAGGGCTGGAACAATGCATTATCCTGCTCGGCCTGGGGCACGGCATTTTCTCTAACATGTACTTCACCCATTTCTGCTAGACGTGCTCAAACGCTGTGGCGATTAACTCCCAAAACCCTCCGCCTTCTCCTCGTACTCGTCTTCCCACTGATAAACTCTTCTACACACCGACAATGACAATCGCAAGTAACTTGACGATTGAACCAAGAGCGATGCAATGTCTACCTTCCGACGAATTCAGGGCGACACTTATAGAGCGCCCTGCAGCAGCAGCCGTTGGTGCCTTCCCACGCTCTTACACCTGCAGCTTCCACCAGCCAGTTCAAGTGATTGCTCCGCTCTCCACTTCTCACGGGACCAACGAAGACAGCAGGAGTAGACAGCCGATTTCTTCGGGCCCCTCTGTGCCCAGATACACCAGCATTTAGAGCGATGTACCTTCTTGCGAAGTTGCGACCTCGTGACTACATGGCGACGACCCACGCAGTCCAGAAATAGACTCCATGGGTTGGGTTCCGTTTGCTGACATCAAGCACTGTTGTGTGATTCCTGGAATTTGGGAAAGGAGTAATAAAGCCTTTTCTTTCCCGCTGTTTCTCAATATTTCGCGCATGCTCTGGATCCCTACAGTAGGTAGCACTTTACTCCGTAAATTCAAACCCCGACATGAGCGATCTCACAGGGGGATTTTACGCATCGTCCCTCGGTTGAAATGGCGCATAAAAAAGATGCGGCAAAGATGAACTGAAGACCGGTTGCGTACGGAAGTGACACTTAAAACACTAACATGCTTGCAAGTGACACATCCGGGTAAATGGAATCCGAATGCACGTCCACTTTGAGGGGTGGATTACATTTATATACACGGAAGAAGGTATGACCATAAGTAACAATCACATGAGGATAGTGTTAGAAAGTTGAGTAAATTGTGGAGTCAAGGAATTGCTTGACATTTTATTCTAAAATATACACTCATCTAACAAATACAATTCGGATGTATGAGTTTGGTCTTTATTGGTTTTAGTAAAGTCCAACAACTTGTTGCATCTGACGGAAATAGATGCAGAAATTACAGCACAAGTGTTGGTTTCCAAAAATGTCAAACTTCTGCACAAAATATATTAGTTTCCTCTAAGGGCACATAACGAGGTGCTCATATCCCACCTAGAATAATCTTTGTCCAACGCTACCGGTTGAATCCACTCATGCAATTGATGTGAAAACGTAAGTAGAAGGGTGACTAGCATATTGCGCCTCATTATTAGTAAGAGATGAGGGCTTCTGCCCTCATCTCTTAATAATAATGAGAGGAGTTCTGAGAAACAGTTGGTGGTTGCATGCAGTGACCAATTCTCTCGGAACCTTTCGGACAGAGTTTGTCCTTTTGGAAGTCCCTCAAAATTGCCGGGATTCAACTCCTAAACGCCGGAACCTGTCGAGGTTTTGATGCACACTTCTGTACTCCGATAATTAAGTCGTCATTTCAGAGCCCTAATATTCATTAGATTCATCGATTAGATATTAGTAGGTAAGTTTAAGCGTGTTCATTTACCATCCAGTCAGATTCAATATCACGATCTGAATAGGGGCAACTCCGGAGAATCGACGACGGAGATCAGTTAACTTCGTTCGATTTGATGGTTTCTGCCATGGGGTTCATATTCCATGAGTTTTTGGTGTTTCTGTATTTTTTATACTTCACTGGGTTTGCAACTTAAATCCAAGATCAATATGGCTTTCGGTTTACAACATCCTAAGGATCTGCAAAGTGTAGTTATGGTGAGAGAGGCTGGAGGACCCATTAATATTTTGATTCTACTGATGCTAACGGTACCCTGTTCGTCCACGTTGACTCGCAAGAACTCTCAGGAAATGAAACCTTACGCAAAGCGCCAGCATATTTATCAGGCCCTTCATCTTCTACTACAACTTTTGATAGAAAATAATGCTCTTCACTGATTTTGTTCTTTCTTCAAGGAATCAGACCGGGAAAGTATAATAACAAAAGGGATGGGAAGACCCCATCAAATCGTACAAGGATGGAACCAACCGGTAGCATGAGGCTAGACCCCAATAGTATCACACTCGGAAATATGTCCTACTGCACCTAAAATATCTAAACTATCCAAGTCAAAAGGTCTACAAACAACAGAGCATCCGAAGAAGCATCACATAACGTGATTGCTCTCCTATGGATTGCACCAGCTAGTGCTTCTTTCTTCAAGTGCTTTGCACTTTCTTGCTCCCTCCCATCGATTCAAGCCGCCGGATATGTACACACACCTTCCTAGTGTTTCGTTTGTTTCCATCCGCTAATCGATTACTTTTTCTCTTTACTAAAAAATGAGTGCGTATGTATCAATTCCCAAGACTTATTATGGTCAACATTGTACGCGAGAGCTTACCATACTAGCGGCAGGGATATGACTTTCTTTAGTTTATTATATAGTCTATTTTAAGTAACGTATTTCCATTGCTATGTAGAGAGCACTAGCTCAGGTAATCCATATGAGAGCACTCACGTTAGGTGATACTTCTTCAGATGCACTATTGTTTGTAGACTGTTTGACCTTGATAGTTCATATATCTTAGGTGGTGTATGACATATTTCCCAGTGTGTTACTATTGGGGCCTAGCCCCATGTTACTTGTTTGATGGAGTCTTCCCATCCCTTTTTGTTATTTTATTGTGTCTCTTAGTTTGTTAAATAATGGTCATTCTTTGGAAGTCATACCCTGTTGCTTGTGGACTCTAGGTTAAATATAAGTAATTCATTAGATTTACTAATAGTATCATACATAAATATATCAATGATCACTTCATTATATAATAAATATTTTATTTTTCAATGGTATCATGTCTGGATATATATATTTATTTATTTATTTATTTATAAAATTTATTTTTGTATCTTTGAATATATTTTTTTGTTATGTAATCTTGCGCCTCCGTGTACTTTTTTATTTTCTTTTTATACACCTTGTTCTTATTTTATTCATTTTTTGCCTCTTCTGATTTTTTTATGTACTTCTTCTACACTGCTTTACAAGTTCATCCTATGGATGTCATAGTAGTTATATTCGTAAGCAATTAACCAGGTTACCATGGGGAGAGATATAGCAGTATGGTTACAGTTTTGTTTATACGTTAGTTTCATTATTCTGTTCGTCTTGGTTTTTTATTCTTTTTCACTTTTTCTCGCTTATGGTGTGGTGGTTGTACATTTCTTATGGGTCCAAGAAAAGTCCTACCCATTTGGTTTCATCTCTGTAGGACTTGATGGGGTCTTCCCCCCCTTTTCTATATTACTCGGTGCTCCACGTAACCAAGAAAAGTTGACGTTATATGTCTTGACTGTTTTGACGTACTTTATTGGTCCTGTCAAAAAGGCCTGAACATGCTCGTTCGCGTGAAGCAGGACCGGAGGTCCTGTTGACCGTTGATTTGCCCGCGGACTATTGTTCCCCGGTTCTATAAGAGAATTTCATGTCGTAGAACCTGCTCGGAGGCGAGATCCAAATAGTTCCGAGCCGAAGGATCGTTGTTCGGAGAGAGCGATGACAACCTGGGGACGAGAGAATATACCAGATTCCGCGTGGACCATTGCCATCGCGTCCATTCTGTCGAGTACCAAAGAAATCATCAGACCACAGCGCGAAGTCAGAACCCCACAGTTCCACGAATCTAGAGCTGCCGGAGCTCGGACTCGAGCTGCTACTACTCGAGTTTGAGAAGGGAGTAGAGATGTGACATCAGCAAATGAACTGGAATCGCCAGGTTCATGAACCTGTTCATTTTCGTGGCGGAAAGCAGCGCAAAGGAGACAACGGCTCGCTTTTCCCCCGACGATTCTCGATCGTCGCCAGCGTGAGGTTCTCAAGCCGCTGGGACCTTATTTTGTGGGGTCCACCGCCGACAATTCAGATCCAGCCTCCAGCTCGGCTCGTTTCGATACGTAGAAAAACAGGCGGCGGAAATACTTCCGTACATTCTGATCGCGAGATCGAGATGCGCTACTGGACAAAGAACGTCGATGAGCCCGATACCTGTGCTCATTTCGTTACAGCTGTTCAATTCGTCCACCTGATTCCGTCAAGCAGCTTTCAGTTTCATATTCTTTATTTGTCTCTCACGAGAGCATGGGCAGAAAATCCAGAACAACAAACATGCGAGGCTTAGCTCGCAAATTTATTGCTCTAGCATTTTTCGTATGGCACTAGCATTTTATTTCATACTCAAATGTAGAATTTTAGCTCAATGTCACTAACAAACACACACGATCACTACACCCATGGAATCATGATAGAATTCTCCATCAAGTAGCATTTCAATACTATGTTAATGTGCATAGCCAAGTGAAACCCTTAGGCCATTTCCACATCAAATGCACCAAGTAGTATGTAAATCATCCGCAAAGACATGTATAGCCAAGAAAAAAAATTTGAACATTCACACACAAAAGGCACACCTCGGTTTGATCAACATTCTTGACGGGGACAAGTGGGTTTGAGCTTCAATTTTATTCTATGGTGTTACAAAATGGAATCAATCAGTTTCTCAATCATGCATGCAAAGCAAAAGAATTCTCTTAGAAGGTTCGCACGCAATGAAAGTTGGGTTAGAGCCTCATCCCTGATATGTGCAAGTGGGTCTTAATCTCATTTTCTCTCGGTGGTATTGCGGCCAAACTTATTCTCACATTGACAATCAGTTTGAATTTGATATCTTGTCTTGAGAGAAGAGTATTGTACTTGTTCAATAACAAGGTCATTCCTCCTAGTTACATCACTTCAGATTTATTAAATTTACCAACCTCATTCAAGTTGATCAATTGTTTGTATATGACAAAGAATTGGACGGATGTTCCAAGATCACATATACAACACTCCGATGTTCTAGATTTAAGTGTTTGTTGTTAACCCATAAGCCTATATTCTAAAACCATTTCATATATTACGGCATGTCACGTCTTGACTATTAGTTTAGGGATGCTTATTTTCAAGACATGGCAAAGAATTCAATCAACCGAAATAACAAAAATTAGGATGTGATCTCAAGTTGAAGAAAAATTATGTACATCTATGGTTATAGTCATTTGTAACAAAAATTTTTACAAATAACAAAGTATTTAACTTAGATTTTATGATTTCATTAAAATTTAATCACATGAATTTATTTTATTTTTAAAAATAATTTTAAATAATAATGCATAATTTATATCTACTCAGATTTTTTCATAAAAAATATTTTTTTTTGCTAGATAAATAATCAAATAGTTAATTTGGAACTGAAAAAAATTTCAAAATCCAATTTTTTTCTATTTTCATAATTTTATTACTTTAAGATTATCAGAATTTACATCCTTCTTGCTTGTTTTTAATATTTCTGAATTTATATGTTAAAAATAAATATATATTACATAAAAAATTATTAGGAAATATGATAAATTTATTATGATATAAAATAATTTTAAATAATAAAATTTTAAAAATTATTTATCTAAATATTTTATGATTGTATATATGTGATAAAAGTAGTAACAATATTTTTGTAAGAATTTCATTTTTCAAATGAACCCAATTTTTTAAAAAATTAGTATCTAGGTATAAACTTTGCAATTTGAGAATATATATATATATATATGCGCGCGAGAGAGTTATATGATTTTCTCACTTTGGCACTGGAATGCACATACATATTTATTAAAAAAAATTGCGTGTTTTACTAGTAATCTTCTTATGTTCTAACATTATATTAAAAATATCACATCTTTGAAGAAAGCTTTCAATTCTAAAATAAATGAATATTGACTGCAATAGATCACATCACTTGGAACCATTTGTGGTCCAGAGGAGCCGAAACCCCTTTCAGAAACCTGGGTCGGAAATGTTATTAATCAATAATAAAACTTTTTAAATAATGAATTATAATAGATTTAATAGCAATGGCTCACTTTTCTCGCTCCAAATACAAGCACTTGCTGGAAGCGAATTCTCCAGTTGGGACCATGTGTTGTCACAATGTCGCGATAGCCGAAACCGCTTTAAGAAAAGTGGGTTTGAATTACTTTTAGTTAATAATAACTTACTTTTATTAAAAAATATTATTGCAATTACACAACAGTGGCTCACATTTCTCACTCCAAATATTTAGAGTGAGAAAGCTTTCTGAAAGCAATGGCTAGAAGTGAGTTTTCCAGTTCTAACACACTCCACAAGTCCCAACAGGATTGTGATACGTTCCATAACCTTCGTGCGTGTGGACATTCAACTGCAACCGCAAGCCCTTTGCCACTAAGGGGAAATGTGAGACTCTACAGCGGTTCCGCGCAACGAGATTCAATATCATTCTTTTATTGATATTGATGTACCTCCATTGGTATCTTCACTCCGTCACTTAGTTCACGACAAAAACATTTAATTCGTGAAGGCAATTTCTCACGATTTCCACCTATTCTGTGCAATCTATCATCAATGGATAGAAATCCTACTACACCTACCATCATCTTGATGCAGCAAACGTCTTCCATATAGAAGTGAGATGGATGGCAGTTCTCTGCTTTCTTGTTCTCACCACGAAAGCAGAGAACAAGACTAAAATCTTCCATTTTCAATTGGTATTCCTTGTTTCTTGTCACAGTTTAGCCGGAGGAGAGTGGATCGTTACTTGCCATGCTCAATCCCATTAACACTGAGAATGGCGTATCAGTTTATAAATGAGATTTACGGTCAACAAAAAGCCTAGAGGAGCAATGGGACACAGAACAAGAGCTGTCAAAACCCACGACAAGGCAAAATTAGAAAACTAGCTGCTCTCGGGGGACGGAGATGGTCTTAGATTTGATGGGGGTACTCATCCTGAAGATTGTCAGCTTCAGAAAGCTGTAGTCGCTTCCTCAAACTTTTATGCCGGTAAGCTCGCGGGGAAGCTATATGCACGTATACCTCTCCTGCGTACTACCCATTTATGCCGTATACTCTCTCACAACGAGCTCCTCAACCAGTTCAGACTGCTGATAGCATATCACTTTATTAGAAAATGTAAGAAAAAACGCTCTCGTCGATGGGATACTGGTGAAAACTGCCAACAGATTGTGATACAATAGAGAAAGACTCAGAAACGATCCACGTTAGCTTAATCATGAACCACGAAAGGCGAGAATGAACCTATGATACACTGAAGAATGAGTGCAGCTAGAAATACGCTGTCTCCAAACAAACGTCGTCTTCAAAACGCAGGTTTCAATACAACTCAGACGTGCGTGAACACCGATGATATAATCCTAAACCTTTACTCCTCACCTTCTAGCCGAATCAAAAAACGAAATCTAAAATTGAAACGCAATTGCTCCTGTACAATCTTGGAGGGAACGTGTGTTGATTTCTCATGTGAATAGAGAATATTATTTGATACATGCCAGCATGGACTACCATGGAGGTGAAGGACGAGCCTCTAACTCAGGCTGGCACAACAATTGCTGTTCTCGTGTGTAAACTATGACAGTTTGAAGCCGTGTTCTCATATACATTCTCAGCTGGACGGAGGAGCTATGTTGTTACTTCTTGAGCCAATTCATCTTTGATCTCCAAACACACGTGGAGCAGATTTCTTTCTACTCCCGGGGCATATCTCAGACTCGTCAACAGAATAATTCTTGGAAGTCTGAAAACCTGACTATGTTTGCTGTGATCTGACGAAAGACAGCTGCAAGCTTTCAGTGCAAGATGGCTTCACGAAGTAACCCACACAACTTGGTCATACTTTTAGAAGGGAGGACAAATAAGAGACAAGGTGCGCTAACTTCTCGGCAAAAATGTTTAGGGAGCCATTAGTCCGTCAATCGTGTACGAGAGAGAGCTCGCCCAGTCAGCCTTAAATAGGAGTGTATGGAGGGTGTCCATGATATTAAGCTCGGGGTCCAGTTTCCGTTGCCAACCCTGCACGTAATCCAATCATCACTGTCACGTATGTGTGGAGTAAACCATCGACAGAGATCATCAGCCTAAAGTTTCAAGGTCAACAAGCACATACGAAAATCCTAACCCACCAAAGAATGATGAGATCAAAAGGTACAGACGAAAACTAAGACTCACCTCCAGGACAAGAGTTGTCACTATCACAGTGCAAACATCACCGTCAATGTTGACTTTGTGTCTTCGCACCTGCTCCAGAAGCTCTTGCATGCAATCCCCTGCATGCAAGGAATCTCCGCTTGAGCTTTGCCAGTAACGGAATACATTCTCGACCTCCTGCAATAGTAATGTCATCTTCAGTTTTTGGAAGCAAAAATTGGCTTTAGAGCAGACAATTCTCCTTCTGTCTTGTGCTAACTCAGCCTTACCTCTACTGTCTCCCAAAATAGGCCAGCTCCTCACTTCAAGTCGAGAATGACATAACATTACATTACTGAATGCTTATCCTATCTCAATACGCGGAATTAACTGATGACCGTGCGATTGCCATAAAGGTTCACTTGACAGCAATTTACAGTTTTGAAGGCTTCGGGATTTGGACAGCTCTGCGCTCGAGAAAACTGTAGAGTGCATTCTGCAGCTTTGCGACCATCTTTCAGGGCCACGGCTTTAAAAAACTCCAAAAGAGTTCCACGATCCCTTTGAGAGAGCTCGGCTGTCATGCCCACATCTAACAATATCACGTGGGGACGCGTCCTAAACAAGCTCTTGGCGGCGGCACCGTCTTTGACACGAACCAAGATATTCCCCGGATGCATGTCCGCATGTATGAAGTTGTCTACCTGTAAGATTCAGTTCAAATACGAATATGAATTTACAGTAACACTATACATGAATATCTTACTTAAATGGAGCGCACTAGGACCATCCAAGGATCGATATGTGAAAACAGACCCGGGCTCCATCTCCTGCTCAGTGTGAAGGTGTCTTAATTCCAACAACAAACTTGTTTCTCCAAAAGCAGGGAATAAACGGCCAAACTAGCTAGTTCACCAAACACAGAACAAAATAAAACGACACAAGCTGTACGAGTTGGTAATAATTGCCTGTCGTAGCGTGAGAATGACCAGAGACCCATAAAGACACAATATCACGATCCGTCAGTCAGCTGATAATGAAACATAACAGACAGAACCACAATGCTAGCAAAATACGAATCAGGTTTTAAGTTTCTCTAGAGGTGCAAGGACCACTTGCGAAAAAACTTAAAATCCTAGCATAAATGCAGAAGGTCTTACCAAGAGCATCTTCAAAAGGGTGTGAGTGCCGATGAGAGCTAAGGCACTGTTTAGGCGTGTTTTCTCTGGCTTCTCGACATACCGAGAAACACTTTCTCCCTGCTCATAAGTTTCCACCAACACAGCAGGATGTACCAAGGGATACAAGGGCTTAGGAAAAGAAACGTCTTTCCACCTCCTGAAATTGTAGATGAATCGACTCAGATGTGCAGCCTCTCTAGCCAAATCCACTTGGGTCAACATAAAAACGGCGAACTGTTGCACACTCTCGTCCAGCCGCAACCAACTCAACCCTGGTAAAAACGTGGACACTTTGGCAACCCAGTTGATAATGGTGAAGTCCCGACGAATGACTTCACTTACGCCTGGATGCCTCACCTTCACAGCAACTGTCATGGGCTTGGACTTCTGTCCCGGATGTCTAAATCTCAGAACCGCTCTGTGAACCTGGGCAATGCTACCAGAAGCCACAGGCTCCTCCTCAAAATTCTCAAAAATCTCATCCAGCTTTCGTCCAAAGGCACTCTCTACTGTCTTTCGAGTCTGCGCAAAATTATGGGCCGGTGCTTTTGAGTGGAGTTTAGACAAGTAGGCGCACAGATCCCTTGGAAAAAGATCTGGTCTGGTGGCAGCCCATTGTCCCCACTTAATAAAAGCGGCCCCAGCCAGTTCTAAAGTATGATGAACAAGCTCTAGCCACATCGTGCGGAATGAAGGTCCCAAATACTCGACGAAGGGCGCCATAACCAACGCCGGTGTAAACAGAGCCGCTAGATAAGCAGCTCGGACAATCAAAATCAATCCTTCAATCAAAGACAGTAACAATGCAACAAAAAAAAATGGGGTGATCGACCTCTCCTTATAATGGCCATTATTTCCAGGAATTTGTAAAGTTTCCGCAGCACTTTGATGCACCCATGTAGCTTTCCCCAAAACCACTGCTAAAGTCCGAGGAACGACTTGATATCGCACACAGGCAAGGCTCGTCGCCTTCAATACCTTGCCCAAAGAAGGAAACGCCATGTTTTGCAGATAACCTCGCTCTGATAATAATTGCCAAGCTATTTGGCCCTGTGATTTCACATCTGCTCTGACAGCTGCGACGGACTCCCCGGTCACCTTCAAAGTTTGCCTAATCTCAAGAATAGATTTTCGCCCTTGTTTGGAGACTGCCAAAAGTAATCCTTCCACTACGGTAGAATTCTTCATCCCACTCCCAATAGAGGCCGTATGAAAGGCGTCCCTGGGTTTGAGATTCCGCCACGGATTTCTACATAGTCTACTTGTGGTTGTAATCTGACCACATTCCCTTCTGATAGAATGCCCATGTAAGTTTCCACCCAATATATGCGCCTTACTGCGAGTTCCATCATGCCTGCAACAGCGATCATTCACAGATGATGATAGTTGCCCGCAAATCTTTCACTTTGGACGACCACAGATGAGACCGCGCTCATGAAAAACGCTAGGGCACAGGGCAAAAAAAATCGGATTTCTCGGCCTGCAAATTGGATGAGCATGTACTGCCAACAAGTTTACCTGTGTAAAAGATGCTGGAAATCGTTTGATATCCTTCGCCTGCAGACGGTCAGCAACAAAGCACTCGCCATAATCCTCCGCCTGCTATGACCAACGCAATTTCTCCGAAGCTTCGGTACTTAATATCCATCCTGGGGTCTTTGAACCTCCGTGCTCCTATTCATGTGTGCAAGATCACGTTCCAGCTCCTTCTTGTCTACCAAATCTGTGAAGGCTGTAGCCACAAATTACTCTGTCTTCCGAGTACTTCAATTACGCTGCATGAAAATCGAGGCCCTGACGACACAGAAATACACAGGCCTAACCCCTCTCAAAATCTCAAAATTGCCCAGAGTCCAGAAATGCAATCCTGCTGGTGACCACAAAAGCACCCGTAAGCACTTTACTCCACCCGATTACCCAAAAAAACAAGCGGCGTCACAAGGGCAACCTACCTTCTTCTTCAACCTCAAACCCCCAACTCAGTCGCCATGCTCACATGCCAGCCACCCAGCAATCAAGCTCAAAACATTCAGAAATGTCAATCTACGACGGAAATCGACACCACAAAATTCGAGGTCAGAACCAGCTTCAAGATCTGCTCCGCAGACTGGGGAGACAGAACTTCATCCACAACATTCACCCTCAATCAGACAATAATTCACCACATTTTCGCTCCGATAGTTCTCTTCCTCTTCTACTCCTTCTTCCCCTCTTTCCTCCTTTCTCTTCTTCACTTTCACTCACTTCTACCACTCTGATCAAAACGTTCCGACTTCACAAGGGATGAAAATGTGTTCACATGCAAGGAGGTGCTCAAAACCTACTTCCTCCCGTGTTCGCTGGGCTGGGCTGGGCTGATCAAATGGGTGTTTCGATCACAATTCTCTTACTACTTGACACACAGAGCAGAGCAGGTCTCGTGGCCCTGTACATCGCCACAAAAGAAATCAGAAGGGAGTCGTGACTTTAGGGTTGGTGAATCTCATCTTCCCTGTCGTTCGCTGCTCCTGTCAGCCCCGGATGCCACTCTAGCAGCGCTCTTGCCAACTTTAGCTAGAATCTTGCCCAGCAGGTGAAAACCCACGCTCGTTTATCTCCTACTTTACTCGCAAATCTCTAAACTCTGTCACTTAATTACTCGCTCCTTGTTATCGAAAACCTTAATAATCCCGTATTAAGGTACCTCAAACTGCAGTCCACATAAGTAAGTCAATCAGCACTACCCTGTAAAGGAGGTTTCATGCTCATGATGCGATACGACACATATTTTTGCTCCGACGGAGGTTTACTTAATTAATCGTGACTTGCAGGACAAGGCGACGTGGGCTGAGATGGGGAGGCGGAACAGTCATCACGGTTGTGCATGCGACCGGCAGATGCCAGCCGGAGGACAAGTCGACTGCGTCTTGGCCACCGCCTCTGCTGAGCTCGACAAGGGATCATTGACCAACTGGACTTGTGCATTACTCTGGGACTGTGGGTGTCTCCTTGTCTATCTATGTGGCTCCCCGGGGCTGACATGGCACCGAGTCATCGAGAGGGATGGTTCTTCAGGCACTTTTGGATTGCTTTTGTGGCTTTTTTGAAAGGACTTTCGTGGTGGTGTGAGATGTCTTGACACTTGACGCCCAGCTGGATACGTGAGAAGCTCGTCTTCCCACGTCTACAGCCGACGACGCGCCAGCTCCGTGGGAAGCCATCCATGCGTGCCCTGCACTGCTCTTCTCTGCCAGCGTGCCAGCCATGGTTGCTCTGTCTGCTCGTCGATGGCCACAACGATGGAGGGATCGGAAATGAATCGTGTGCCACTCCCCGTGGTCGATTGATTGAGTTGAGTGAGTGATTGATTAATTGGTTGGGTGAATGTTTGTTTGGAGAAAGCAAGCGGTCAGCCTGTCACCATCTGGCCGATTAAACAGAATACCCCACAAGATGCCCGACTGGCCACAACTCTTCACTTCGTTGAAACGGTTGAAGAGCTTTGGGAGCACGTTGAGGACATCGAGGACGTTGAGCAGAGAAGGCGCGAGCTCTTCGCCACAATATAGAAGCCCTTATGTTCCACGCGCAAGCCTTCACGTACGCCTCATGTACTCTACTCAGTCTTGACAACTTGGTCACACGAGATCTTCAGGCGAATGTCTTTCTGTACGTAGGCATCGATATGTGTTTCATTGACGCTAAAACCATCCGACAAACAAACATCACCCAGTTCTCAGGTCATTGCAACAACAAGCTCTAAGTACGGACTTCACACCGACTGACTCAAGCCTATGCCCACTCCGCATGGAGAGGACTCCTTCACCTTCGGCCAGAGCCGCTGAATGGAAGCAACCGACGGCGGAACATCTCATTCCCTCGACAAAAACTAATCACCATCCCTTTCACTAGCCCACCGGCCACCTTCCAAGTTCCAACAGCCAGAAATCTTCGATTGGCTCGTGCTCGGAATGTCCAGCTCGTCCAAATAGGGTTTGCAGCGAATACGAGAAGAGAAAGGTGAAAAGGAGGAAAAGGAGAGAGAAAAGAGAATTTTACAGGCTTACGAAGCACATGTTGAAGATGGCAAAGGTGACGGGACCCGGAACGAGCCGTAAGGTCGCAGGCGGAGGTCCAGCAGGTCTAGTCTAGCGAGCAAAGGGGCGGGCGTAATGATGCGAGAGAGTGACACACGTGACCGACACGGCACATTGTGTTGGTCATGCGTGGAGGCCTGAGAAGCTTGCGTGTGAGCTTGGCGACAGCGTTCCGCTGTCAGCTGGAAATCAGGGCTGTCGCTCCACCTCAGGCAGCAACCGTGCCCTCGGGTGGCCATCGGTGCCATGTCTGACCGAGCCTTCGAGGATGTCGAAGATGGGGACAAGAGACGGGCGTCGTCGTGTGTGGGCATCGTCGTCTCGCCCTCGGCCTTGTGACATGAAGCCCGCGACGTGTGCTTCCCCGAGCTCGGCCAAAGCCCCGCCTCCGACTTGTAGGGAGCCATTCATCCGTTGCCAGTCGTTCGTCCCCCTACCTCCTTCCGACCTCCTTCTTGCTCGTTGTATCACTTCTTCATCGCCTGCTTCCACGTCGTAAATTCGTGTGTTACCGGCGTCAGTGTGGAGCCTTGGATTGAAGTCTGCCCTCGGGCCCGAGCGGAGATGGAGGGGCTGCCCATAAGTAGCGGATCTTCGTTGGCAATTCTTGTATTCTCGCGAGCCCTGTCATGATCCCACGTGCTTCTTTGCAATCCTGCATGAGTGTGAAGCACAGGGCTCATGGCAAGAAGTCTGTAGTGGGAATCAATTGACGTCAAATCCCGACTCTGGAGTTGGGATTGTCAATCGCAGACCTGCTCAGTGGCGCTTACTGGGAAGTGCTCAGGTGAGAGCGAGTGGCGGGGGAGATTAAGGTTAAGCTTGTGTGCGGAGGGGGAGGAGATTGAAGATGAGTATAGTGATGGCAAACTGGTTTGCTCCCTCAAGTGCCGGCCTGAGTCTGGGGACTTATTTCCCGGCTGTAATGCCAATCGAGTGCGGAGGAAGCAGAAAGGTGGCAGAGCGCGTTATGACGAAGCTCCAAAGAACTCGCGAGGACCCGCGCGCTGTTGGAGGGGCCCTGAGAAGACTGAACAACCATTCGAAGATGATGCAGATTCAAATTTTAGAGCATCTTGTCGATGAGCAGGACTGGCAGCTGGCCCTCCCGGTATTTTTCTTGCACCTATCGCCGTTTGTAGACTTCGTGCTCTTGTTCATACCAATTTTTTAGTCCCATTTCTTGACTTTCTCTTGTTTGCATCAGCATCTTTTTGTATTCCGTCCTCCAGTCCCGTTGAGAAATATTGCGCGTCCATGAGAGAGAGGGGGCAATCCAGCGCATGAATTTACATTCAGAGCCCGCTGATCAACGTAGACGTAAAGGGCATTTTTTTTCCCTGAAGTCTCACCCTCCATTTGTGCAACATTCATACTCTTGGGTACTGCAAAACACTTACCAACCTTATGTTGATAGACATCCATTTATACTTGCTTGGCCCATTTCTATCAAAAGGGCTGGAAGAAAGACTTTGTACGTATTCAGTCTTCAAAAACACGTGCTTGAAATTCAAGCGCGTACAGTTTGAAGATCTACTGAGCAATCTACCTCATTTTGGTGGAGTTGCCGGAGTTGCTCCTGGACCTCAAGCTCAGTCGAATATTACACGATTACTTGCGTCGTAGATGTAAGCTTCCGTCTCGAACTGAGAGTAGCCCTGTAGTAGATAGTTTATTCATGGAACAAGAAAAAAAAGCAACTCTGAAGCGTTGTTGACTACTTTTTGTTGAGTCCCTTTATCACACTGCTACACCCCTCATCGATCCCATTTTGAACATCTGTTCAGAGACCACTACAACCTTCCTTTTGTTGTTTAATCCGGTTCTAGATGCAACGTGGTTTAGTGTACTGTTTGTCATAACAGAAGTTGTTGTTTCGTCTAAATTCTTCTCGAAGAGGGGCATGGACCTTATTTAGCCAAAGGAAAATACATTGTCAGAGTTCTGTATTGTTGGGAGCACATCCAGTATCTTCGTTGAGTAGCTTAAGATTCTCTCTGGTAGTCACTGATGCAATTAGAGGAGATGGAACAGAACGAACGTTCAGAAGTTTTCGAATCGGTGATCAGAATGTGGTTTGATATGTAAGAAAAGCAGTCAGGATCCCTGTCTTCAATGTTTCTTGGTCCTTTGTTACAAGTACCGCAACTAGGTGTAATTTTCAAATTCTTCTCATCTTATTTCCACCTTTCTAATTAGGTGTGGTCTTGGTGTTTCGATTTGTATCTCCAGATGTACAAGTCCTTGAGGGAAAAGGAGTGGTTCCAGTGGAATCCGAGTCTGCATGCGAAGATGGTAGCCCTGCTTGCAACAGCGCAACAATCTCAAGAAATGGAGAGTTTGATACTGGAAACACCAGAAAACTTGACAGTAAGGGACAGACTGAACTTGCAGGTATCTCTAATAGAAAACTTCGGGAAACGTGGTCTTCTCGACCATGCCCTGGTTATCTTTCAAGAACTTCAGTTTCTGCCATTCCCAAGTGCCGGACACTCGAGTTATCGAGCATTGGTTCGGGCTTACGTACACGCAGGATTACCTCATGAAGCACACGTATTCCTGTCGGAGATGAAAAGGGAGGGGTTCAAAGCATCGTTGGATGATTACAAGACGCTGCTGTATGCTTATGGAAGAGACGGATATCTTGCAGAAATGGAAAAGATAGTGGAGGAGATCAGCACTTCGGGCCTGAAAATGGACAAGACAGGATACAACATGATGCTATCTGCCTACGGCCAAGCCAGGAAGTTCGATTTAGTTCTCGAAACACTCGAGAGAATGAGAAGATCGAACATCTCTTGCTCTGTCAACTCGCGAAATGCCATCAGCAAGTCATGTCCCAGTATAAGCTCCCTCTTTGGCGAGTTGGAAGCTATGCCAGCCAACGCTGCATCTCTTTGCAATGAGCTGGAACTTCGGGAGGTGTCCGGAGGAGAATTAATGGTGATCAAAGAACTACTCATCCTCGGAGTGCCCACGGAGTGCGTCAAATACTCGGAGGATGCATGGGAGCTGGATTTGCACCACATGTTCATGGGAACTGCCAACATTGCTCTATTTCTCTGGCTCCAGCAACTAAAAGCCAGGTGCATGGGAGGTGTGAAATTCCCTGTGGAGGTGAGGGTTGTTACTGGATGGGGAAAGCACAGCGATGTGGAAGGCAAGTCTGTCGTCAAGGAAAACGTTGCAGAGTTTCTAGAAAGAATGAAGTCGCCATTCAGAGTTGACAGCCAGAACCGAGGAGTCATGACTGCCCGCGGAAGTTCTCTGCAAGCTTGGCTGAATGCTCTCTTTCAGTCATAATTGCGGTGATATATGGGTTTATTGACTGAAGTCCTGGCCACCGCAGAATCTCGAATAGCCTCTATTAGAGATACCTGCAAGTTTGGTCTGTCCCTTTCTGTCAAGTTTTCCGCTGCCTTCCAAGTCTTATGCTGTCAAAAGCTGTCATTGCTTTTGGAATTTTGACATTGGAACACCCACTCTTTGGCAGCCGCGACATTCATTTACACTGCAGCGTGTTTTGCACACAAGCTGCCGAAATCACCCCTACCTCCACAAACACTGAGCAAAGCCGTCATGTGTAGAATGGTATGTCCAAGTGTAAATAGTCTCTCTCATCGAGAGCTGTGCAGTAATTCAAGTTACGTGTAAATACTTCATTCGAGTCTAGTTGGCAGGAATCCATGGTATTTTAGTAAAGTGTAGTGAGTGACCTTGATATTAGACTCTCATTGCTACCTTTTCCGGAGGCTTTGGCTTGAACTTCAAAAACAAAGTAGACCAAAGGTTCAGAGAGTACATGTGCATCACATGTAGATTCTTCATTTTTAACCACCGTCGGTCTTGACTAGAACTCAGGTAGGGTCAGTGTTGCAAACTATGTTCGCCACTCGTACTTGTTCCATCTTGCAAACTTTTAGTACCAGGCCTGCTTGGTTGTTGTTGATCTTGAACATTTATTTCTTGCTGATTAGCAAGGCCTGTAAAATAGCGACCTAAGCAATTCATTAGCATCTTCATCGAATCAAGTGGATACTTGATTCGATTCCGTTATTAAAATATCATGTTCTAGAAGGTCTTTGTGAGCAGTCCAAGTATGATCTTAGATTCTAGCTCCATTGTATACACCCATGAAGAAAAATGTACTGCGATTGTATTCCAGTAAGAAATTGAAATGACTGTAAAGCTGAAAGTTTATGAAATTTGCTGGGGTAATTTAGTCTTTCTCCTACAACACTCGAATGACTGAAGACTTCTCCAATGAAAGAATCTGAAACGCGCGTCCTCAAGTTGACGAAGGTACTTTGCAGTCAGGATTTTTTAACACTTCCCCAAAAGTACGCTTACGATACATTCATCTACTACTGACAGAAAACAGAAACGTGTCTGCCGTTACGGTCACAAGGAAACAAGGAAGAGTAATGGGCAATTAAATTTCGATGATCATCATTTCAGTCTTAGATCACTCGATCGGTAGATTTGTGCAAACCCGTACAAAAGTACGGACTAAATGCGAGTACTTGATTATGACTATTTCTCAACACCAAATCGGAAGATAACCCAGCTCCTCACTTCCACAAACGTCCAGTACATGCATGAAATGTAGTACTTGACCTCCTGACTTTTCCTCACTCTGGATTAAATCTGTAATATCTATTGGCAAGAGATTCAAAACGACACTTCTACTCTAGAGGCCAATAAAAACAAGTCCATTCAGTAGATGTATAGGCAGTCACCCTCGCTCTCTCTAAAGCCTGTACTGCAACAGCTTCGAAATGAACGAAAGTAACCAAACCTATCCTACAACATCACATCCGTACACCCACCCTCGTTCTTCCAAACAGAAGAAACAAAAATAACGATTTTCCACTATTCCAAGCAAATATTTTTCTTCTACCAACTGAAATGGACTTGGTAGACTAAGCACTCCTTGATAGTCAGAGGTTCAGAGATGGTCCATTTCACATGCTATAGAAAGTGGCTAATTCTGCTGTGCTGAGCTATCATTTGTTCAATCGCAATTGGCTGTCAGCCTTGTACTAAACCTGCCTAACTGTCACAAGTGCAAGTGCATAAACTTTTTTATGTGCTAGTTGTGCTGCACATACCAATCTAGCCTTCTAGCCATGTGACCCTACCTTCCAAGCACAGACTGCTCCGTCCTGGCAGCCCAGCTTAATACAAACAAACCAATATCGAAATCCTTATTTTCATCGTCACTCTTACATAACTAATTTCTTTAACACTGCGATTTATATTTCAAGATCAAGATCTCTTTTCAAATTGTATCCATGATTCGTAGAATTCACACGAGTCTACCCTAAATAATGAGGTGGGGACTAGTCTGTACACTTGTTGTCATATGTTTGACAGTGTATCTCTGAACAAAGTTGCATGTTGCGAGAATTTTCC
This sequence comes from Marchantia paleacea, assembly GCA_014180765.2. NCBI lineage: Eukaryota > Viridiplantae > Streptophyta > Marchantiopsida > Marchantiales > Marchantiaceae > Marchantia > Marchantia paleacea. The sequence continues at coordinate 221,438 of MUAA02000014.1, forward strand.
TTCCCTTGCTTGCTGAGTGGGATGACCTCCACCTGCCTGACGGTGAGGGAGAAAAGGTCATCCTGGTCACTTGCCTTCAAAAATACTACCCTGCAGCTTTGTACTTGTGTACAGAGCTGCAGGGTAGACGACAACTCTGTCACTACCATAGCTGTGGTCAATCACCTACTACCAGCAGCTTTTAACGATGAAAAGGTCATTTTCCACCTCTCCTTTCTGAGGAAAAACTTAACCAGTGAAGGAAATCCCCAAAATGAAGGAAATCCAGGTGTTACTTTCGGCATTCGTATGGCATCCGCCAGTAGTACAGTATGTTCAAAAAACCCCTAGGCCGTTCATCAGAAAAAGTAAGTTCTTAGCTTTCTAAAGAGATCTTTCCTTTGCCACTTGCCATCCTCACAGTTTGGCGAATATCGAGTGCGATTTTCCCCTTAGATTACCGTGTACTACCACTCGGCCTACCTGTTTGTAGATTTTTTGCTTTGTGTACTTAACTAGAGTTCGAGTCTAAACGAGTATAGGGAGGTGAGGATTACTGCTTTCGATTCCTTTGTTATTCCTCAATGCATATTGACGCATTCAGACATATGGTGAGAACATTTCTACCTAGATAGCTGCTGCAGAAACAACCCAAGCCTTGGGACTTTCTTCAACCTCAGCATGTGATGAGTCGACATCGAGGAACACACGTGGAATTTCTACTTTATACTATGTAGAGAGATCAAAATTGCTTTGGAGGCAATTTTCGACAGATAAAGATTTTTGGTTTGAGCAAGTTGGATGATCCCTTCAATGGATTATCGAACTTGCGCAAACTAAAGATTTCGCCAAGAATAAATTCTTTTGAAGATGAAGACAAAGAACACCTTCTGCCATGATATCCTTATCCTGAAATTGTTCATGTAGGTTTGCAGAACTCTCCGAAACTTAGAAGAATTATCCCTCTTAGAAGTAGCTCAGAGCATTAATTGCCGTCAATGAGAAGCGAAACTTCTGTGCCATTTGAAAAAAAAGAAACTGGGGACACGAATACATATTCATCGAAATGCTTGACATACATAAGAGAACGGCATACTGTAAACTAGTCAATCGCTAGGCCACTACAGTCGTTAAATCTTCAATTACACAACAACCTTATATAATTCACAGTAAAGAAGGAGACCAAGTGAAAGGAAATGAAATTTTGAGGTAGACATGCTAATCAATCTTTATGAAGCCGCGAATCAAAAATGGAAAAATGTAAATATAAAATACAACAGAAATTGAATCTTATGCAGTAATCAAGGAACAAATGCACATCACGTTCAAGGCGAACAACTTTTTGGAATAATCCTGTAGCAAGTTTGGACCTTGAACATCTATTCAAAGAGTTCCTCTGGATTAAAAAGTCCATGTCACGGCCTCTAGAATTAAGATGGAAGGAGCACTATATGTAGAACATGGCAAAGTCAGGCAGAGGAACAAAAGTCAATGGATTGCAACAAAGGACGAATAGCAGTCGGGCCATAAAGCCCTATCGAAACCGCTTGCAGTTCAACTTCCTTCAGATGGAAGTCGGGCCAAAATGCCAAAACCAGAGCATTCCTCCTGGACTATTCCTTCTACGCCAAATCTCAAATCTTCACGTAGGATACAAGACACGACAAAGAAGCATTGAGGGAAATGTTCCATAGGAAGAAAGACTGGAGGACGATGTGGGCACGACATACTGACACTTACATTAAAGTACGAATAGAGGTTACAGTCTCATCGCCGGGTAGATTTCGTCAAGCAGGCCGCAAGCCGCCGCGGGAAGGCTGATGTGACAGTGATGGAATAAGCGCAGGGAAGTACACGGCCATGTGATGGTACAGGTCAGCTGTCACGTCAGCATAAAGGCGCTGGGGGATGGATGCCGATCGTCCGACTTCACGAACTTCGGACATGTCTGTACACGTGGCACTGGCGGGCGCATGCCGGAATTGCGAGCCAGTTGAGGACCTCCACTTGAGGCGATCCGCTGGAGTGCTGCTCACTCTCGCCCGCCCACGAGACCGTTGGACATACGCTCCAGCCACCGGATCGTGGTTCGAAAATTCGATAAAGACCTATCTCGGATTATGACTCGCTGGTCTCGATTTTCCTTTTCCCGTTCTGTCTCGATTAACTTACATCCAATTTCCAAATTATGTCTTTTCCTCTTTATTCCAATTCGAAATTCGGTGAGGTCCATGGCGCGATTCAAACTTCGGCGGCGGAGAGAGCGTGCAACTGTAGGCGACTCGAGCTCAAGCACCATCTCAGAAGGCGCTCTCCAACTCTTCCCTGATCAACGATGATCACAAATGGAATAATTAGCGTGTCACTCTTCATGGTAGAAGACGATGACGCAGTGTCTACTAGCAGTGTTGTGTGCTAAGTCTACCAGTTAATTCAACCGGCGAATGAACATTTTCCTGTTCGTGTGGTTCTCACCTTCTCTCGTAGATGAGACTGCAGATTGGTTTCTCTCACCGACTTACCGATCACCTTTCTCATAATTACCTCGTCGATGGATCCGGATGTAAGTAGATAAATGAATGCAACACGACTAAGTCCACAAGTTTGGTGACTTTCCATAACGTCAGTTTTGGGAACGTCGCACACTAAAAATAATTCCGTGCAGTCACCTCACCTCACCTCACCTCGCTTTACCAGTATTTATCCTCACATCCAAGCTTTCCCCCGTTCGAGACTGACTTTCCTAGACTATTTCCCGAAACAGTACAATTGAAATTTGCAGTCAGTGTTACAACAAATGATCTACAGGAGGGGAAAATAGAAAGTTTCCTGTGCATGTAATTGGTAAGTTTTTTCTGGTCCCTTCCACTTCATGTCGACACTGTTTTCCTAATGCATTGACATTTTCAGAATCTTTCCTGTTCAGATATTTGCCTCCGCCAGAGAGCGACAAAAACTCCATTTTCGAAACATTCCACTCGTGTTCTCATCAAAATGTCAAGCAATGATCTTTGCACTTTACGACACATCCTACTCCCGTTCAAGAACACAATTTCCTCTTACATTTATCTTCTAATAGTCAGAACTACGGCACATCCAATGAAGTATTGAAAAAACTAGTAGATTAAGACCGCAGAACGAGCTCCGAGATATGCATAATCCTCATGCAGACCAGGAGGGGGATAATTATATTTGCAAATCCTCCAAGCGGATTCTATTGCTGATAGTAAGATGAAGCGTTACATAAATTTGGAATCTCACAACCTAGGTAAACATCTGTCCACTTCTGATAACCACTGTCGCTTGTAGGATCACATTAAAACCCCGCTGGCTTTGAAAACGAATGTTTCTGCGTCAAATACTTCCTTGAGGACGAAAATCGTATTACTTACGTGTAAACTAGAAAGCCCCCAAACCTCCCACGGACTGTCTAAGGCCAGGATGTTTGTCCCCTTTCACAATTCATACGAATTTCAAAATTTGCTAGAAAGGTAAGAGGGAAAGCTTAGGAAGCAGAAAATTGTCACCACCAGTTCCTACATCTGGAGATGAACCATGTGTTAAATCCTCCAATTGACGACACTCAGCGCAGACATGTGCCACCAGCAGCTTAGAAAAGAAGCTTTTACAGATCGGTATTTACATGCTGAGCTCACTAGCAGTAGAGCCTGTCCCCACAAGCATATCAGGCCATAATCTGGTCCTACTGTGACTTCTTGTCCTTGGGAGCGGCCCTAGGGATTTTGCTCAACAGAAGAGCATCGATCTTTTTGTACTGGACATTAGCCTGCTCAACTGCGACCTTGCCATACTTGTCAACTTCGTCTTCGTACTTCTCATACAGGGCAGGAACCGTATGGGAGGCGACAACACCTATAGATAAAACAACACTACACTTTGTTAGAGTCTGACAAATAGGCATTAATCTCATTTTCATCTGCGGGATGAGGCGAGGCGATTCAGACACGCAGGACTCACAGTACCATCTTCGCCAGACCATTACTCGGAGCGTGTTGTTTGCATGCAAGCAAGACTCGACCGATTCTTAAGTTCGCTGTAAACTGGAGAATGGACCTCATAATTTGCCTGCTCGCGATACGGTTAAAAGGGAAACGTAGATCTGAGATTCACGTACCGATGTACGCAAGTGTCAAGAAGTTGAACCATCCGCCAATAACAGAGAGCACCCAGAGGCCGGCAACCACCTAGTGTAGACAATTCAAACAATCGTTAGTGTCTCGACATATACCTCAGGACATCATTCCCTCAATTCAAGAGAAATTGCAGAAACGCATGAGGTCTCAGCCTTGCCTTCAGAAAGAGCTTCCAATCCCTTCCGAGAGCGACATCGTGTGCTATTGCAAGGATTTTGTTGATTTCGACGCGGAGAGTTTTTGCAGTGTGAACCACGGTGTCTTCGGATAGTGCAAGTTCAGGTAGTGGAGGTGGAGCTCTGCACGAGGAGAATTGCCCGTGTCAAAACAGCTTCGCACCACATAACTTCGTGGAAACAAACACTGGGATTCCACAAGATCAAACCGAGATATGAAGTCCCGGCCCACACATACCTGTTCAGAAGACCAGCAGCATTCGACCACAAGAAGAAGATGACAATGAGGAAGAGAAGCACGTTCGAGACGAGGGACAGTAGAGTGTAACCAGACCACTCGAATAGAATCCAAGCGATTGTCGCTCCAGCTAGAACACCACCGGACAAAGGCTTGTGCTTCCACAAAAGAACGTCCGCAGCTGAGAAAGAAAGATCTGTTCAGTCAGCCAGATTGACCTCATACATACCCACGAGACTAAGGCGACGGAACTACACCAAGAAAGCCTCGGCGTGCATTTCCCAAAGACACCCTGCTCTACAAATGGAAAAACCCCTGGCTCCGACGCTACAGCGTGACCCTGATGTGTGAACCCCATAGCCTTCCCTCTCGGGGGCGTTATCCTACCTTTGCCACCGCCAAGTAGCTCATGAACTGTCTTTTCCCTGTTAAATAGCCGGCCATGTGAAGATTTGCCCACGGCGTGTGATGATGTCGATGCGGGAAGCTTCGACAGGTTTTCCACCACGTTGTTTACAGCGGCCGCCACTGCTCCTTCCGCCACATGTTCAGACATGATGTCTACAAACGAAGAACGAGCAAGGTTAGAGAAGAGCTAGCTTACATAAGAAAGAGAAGCATGCACCCAGATGCAATCCGAGGTTAGGCAAGGTCCAAGGTCAGGATCAATGAAAACGGATAAGGAAACTTCATCCTTTGGATGAAAAATCAGCGGAGGATTAAGATCTTCTACACAAAGTCGGGACAACACAAACTTTGTGCTCATCTATGAGAAGAATTATAGACGCCCAAATTAGAAAGATAAGTAAGAGGCCGTCTACGATGGGGATCAAATTGCTAGCAGCAACAGCATGACAATCAATCAGCTGCTCTTTAGCCCAGGACTTACAGACCAATCTAGGTTCAAAAGCCGATCGAGATGACACACTTGGCCGAGATCAGGGAAGGCCGCGGAGACACAACTTCAGATTGAAAACAACCGAACCAGCAATTTGTACAACTCTCCCTGATCAATCGACGAACCTCAAAAGGAGATCAAACTCGGCTCGGTTCGACCGATCGAACCCCGAGTACGGGAAAAGCGACAAGCACACAGGATTGGTCGGTTTCTTCAATCAAGCAACGAGGCCCAACAAGAACAATCAAGCAAGCACACAGATCGCGCTTATAATACGATCTTCAGACCTACCAGAAGATTGGGAGCAGAGACGCTGTACTGATGATGCAGAGAGACAGGAGGCCTTGATCTCCGAAGGCGATGGTGCTTAAGAGTCGATCGACGCGGAGTATCAATTGTTTACTAGCCAGCTCTCTGAACAGGGATCAAAGAGAAGTCTCCGGAATCAGCAGAGTAGGAGGACATGGAGGAGGAGGAGGAGCGCGGGGGAAAGCGAGAGACACGAGTAGGCCAACCCCGTTATGGCGCCCAACCAGAGAAAACCGTCCGATGCTCTGTCTCATATGTTCATCGCCGTTCGATCCTTCCCCGTGGCCATGTCCTCACTCATGTGCGATCATTTTAGGTCTAGCGGCGTTGCTGGCACCTTGTATCCCCCCTTCCATGACCCATACATCCTGCGCATCATCTGAAGACGTGGCACCATGGCCGCATCATACGCGCTTGCCAAGTCCATCATACATTCAAAGACAAGCGCTCCTCAGCCGTCCACTACCTGCGTTTGTCCAAATACGGTAAATACTTCGGTCTTCTTACGTCCGCACTTTTGTTTTCACCCCCGTCTTTCCGCTAGAGACAAGTTTGATACCCCAACTGCGAACACCGTTTGAATCTATCTTATCGTGCCCCCTCTGGACCTCGGGCTCAACTAAAGCCCTTCCGTCTACTTTGTACCATATAGACTGTATAATATCATATCGTCTTATTATTATTATACAGCCTCAAATCATGGCCTTTCTGTTCGAGAATCACGATACGATCGAACTCAGCCAATTTTGCGCCTTTTACTCTGTATTCTCCCGTATTGTGTGGAGTGCTTGCCTGGGCAATATTTTTCCTTCACGTGTTTCAGGGTACCCTCATCCCTAGTAAGGTTCTAGGAGCTGCGACCAGGGAGGTGTTGACAAGAGGCCACCCTCGTTCAACACAAAAGGGCTACTATCGCTTGGATTGTTAGGAAGGTTGTCGTCCCCTTCAACCAAACTGGGACTATGTGAGTGGCCGTGTGCGTGGTTTCCGAGCCCTTATTGGAGAGTCCGGTTATTTGCGATGAATGCTGTAAATTGAGCAAGTACCTGCACAAAGTTTAGTTCATGGGAAATCTTTAAAAGCAGACCAACGAAATGGAAGCAACATAACAGCACTGCTAGGATGGTCTTCAATTCAGAAGGATAAACTCCAATAGATTGTTGATCTACAAAACTCATGGGTATTCTCTCTTGATACAATCGAATGCAAAAACTAATGTGAGTTCACAGAATAATGCTTGAAAAATATCAATATTGCAAACAGATCATTACTGTCAAGAATATTATAAAATATCTAAATTCTACAGTATTGTTTTATACCTCCAGAAATATAAACCCACTAAATACGTATTTGATGTGATGTATATTCACAAAAATATCAAAGCACAAACTTATCAGTCATTTCATGTATATCATATGCGTTCAATAATTAAAAATTAAAATAATTTTAAGACATGTATCCAGAATGCCCTTGTGATGTATGGTACACATTTATATAAAAAAAAAAACAGATTTCTCTGAAATAAGATAAATAAAATTACATTTTCCCTTTATATATATAAAATGAAATTATTCCATGTCAACATCGTAGTCGTCTGTGTTGACGTACCTGATATAGAAATGTAAATATTTTTTTCATTCACATACATAAGAAAAAAATATTTGTTCAGTTGGAAGTTTTTCATTATTTGTATATGGAACTCTTCTACACATTGTTTGCATACGTTACTTACAGTGGATCATAAAACTCGTGACAGTTCATTAATCTAATCAATTAATAAATATTTTGTTTATAAGTTAATTAACAACATTAGACTTTAGGCAAATGTTATTTACATATAGTTTACATGCACTAGTAACACTTTATACTTGTGACGGAAACCTTTTACAATTCTTGATTTTTCACACATGACAACTTAGCTTGTACAAATATTTCTAAAACTTACTCACCTTTCACACCTGGTAAGTTGATTTGACATAAATTAAACAATCATAAAATAAAATTTTGTTGCATACAGTGCTATGTCTCTTGACAACTTCACATTGAATTGAGATGAATTATTTATACATAATTATGAAAAAATAAAGTACATTCTTGTTTAAAATCATGCTTAAAAACTTGTCATACATTAATATTTTATTATACTTGGGTCAATATATTACATGTATTTCTTATGCATAAAAATAATTTATATGTTGATTTTAGTTGCAAAAATTGGAAAATTATAAGAAACTCATATGTGAGTATCAAAATTTATAAGATGCAATTTCTTCAGGAAAAAAATATTTTTACATTTGTAAATTGATTAATTTTTTTCAAATTAAGTGAATACATTATTGTGGATATGAGGTAATCTTATTATTTGTCAAACTTGGTATATAATATAATGTCAAGTGATTTTTTTTATGATATTTTATATAATTTAGAATATGAAAATCTAAATTATGTGTTGCAATGATATTTATGGGCCTACAAGTTTTCTCTTACATTGAAGCCCAACCGTATTATTAAAATTGACAAAGAGATACCCAATAGTATGGATGTTAAGTACATTCTCATTATAATGATCAATGTTTGATGTTCATTATTTAATAAATGTTTGATATCGAAGATTTGTTCAATGTAACATTACATAAAAAATTATTGATGTAAAGATGTAAAAATGTTTAGCTGAACTCATACTTGCAAACTCTATATATCTTCACATATGTGAAGCTATATACATATATTTTTATGTTTTTTTATTTGTGAGAAACCATCATTGTGTGTGAAAATTATCATTTTTTCACACACAAAGATTATTTTGCGCGCTTGCAAGGTATTGATTGAGCTTGTTATATAGTTTTTCAGTATATAAAAGCGATATGAATATATTTCTATGAATTGCATAAAATATAAAATACACGAAAATATAAACTTTGAATTGAGTTTTTTTTTAAATTGATGTTACTCTTATCATATCCTTAGGTTTTGCATCAATCAAACAAGGACTTGCGGATATTCCAAAAACTTATTTTTTCATTTTATATGTTAAAAATTAAATATAATAGATGTATTAAATATATGTATCATATCAGTAATTATATTTTGATTTGGTAATGTTAACTAAAAGAGTGATCTGTATATTAGAATATACAAATCAACTCATATTGGCAATAAAAAATAAATTTGTATGATAGATTGCAAAAGTGATTGCAAATCTCTAATCCAAGCAAGTATATGAAATTCACTAGCATGTGAAATACAAATGATGAAAAGAGTGAGTTATAAGCAAAAAGTATGTGAAGACCCATCAAGTCTTTTAGGATGAAATCAAGGTAATAGGATGGGATAGGTCCCAATAACATCACAATGGTAAATATGTCATAGTGCATCTAAGATATCCGAACTATCTAAATCAAATATTATATATATTACTTGAGCATCTTAAGAAATATCACCTAATATGATTACTCTCATATGGATTGCACCAGCTAGTCCTCTATGTAGAACAATGGATACATGTAGCAACTCGTGCTATACTTGATTCGGAAAGACTATGTTATTGTTGTTGATGTTGTGGTTACATATACTACATGTGACATATTTATGGATGGGTGATTATCTATCCTCATAGATGGACGCGAGTGGAGTAGCCAATGTATCCAAGCATATGGGTATGTAGAGAGTTCTTTTCTTTGTTACTCTAGCTTTGGAGTTATATGGAGCTATGGACACATGCAAAGGCACAAGTCAAAGGCATGGTAAAGTACAAAGTATAATAACAAAAGTGACGGGAAGACCCCATCAAAGCGTACAAGGAAGGAATCAAACTGGTAACATGGGGCTAGGCCCCAATAGTATCACACTGGGAAATATATCATACAACATCTAAACTATATGAACTATATAGGTCAAAGGGTCTACAAACATCTAAAGAAACATCACCTAACGTGATTGCTCTCATATGGATTGCACCAACTAGTACTCTATGTAGAGCAATGGAAACATGTTACCTAAAATAGACTATACAGTAACCTAAAGAGAGTGATACCCATGTTGTCTAGTATGGTAGGTTCTCGCGCACTCATTCACGAACATGTCGAAATTGGTGTCCATAGCTCCATATAACTCCAAAACTAGAGTAACAAAGAGATGAATTCTTTGCATAACTCTATACTCAAAGTCATATGAGCTTGTGATGTATATGGGGACATAGCCCAAATGTAACCTTGTAGATGTAGAGAAAATATATAGTGTTGTGAAAAGAAATACTTTTGTTAAACATCCTTCATATTAAAATGAAGAATCCTCACGGCGTATTGGACTCGGTATTAATAAGAGTACAGATCTTCACAGCACATGGGACTTTTATTCCACGTTCAGATTGAGCTCGAGATGAAAGTCAAAGTGAGATTCGAACCAGGAATGCAAGGTCGGAATCTCGCCAAGTGTGGACCAGAACAATCGTATACGTCCGATATCGCTGATCGAGCAGCCGAACATAGTTGCCAGTTCTATGACAGTCGCGAGAGTCGTGGACGACGGACGGTACGATCGACAGCATCAGAATCTAATTCGACGCACAGGATGCAGCTCTTTAATACAGGTTTGGCAGCATGCATGACCATGACGGCCATGCAAGGACCATTCGGTGGCATGATGGCGGGGCGTTAGCCCTCCGGCGTGAAACAATACTCACTGCCGGCCAAGATGAGTCCTCGTTCAGGAACGGGTGAATGGCGGTGGCGCTCGTTCTCGTGACTGCCAGCAGACGGTGAGAAGACCGCGTACGGGTAACGGGTGCAGACATGTCAAGTGCATGTGAGGTTTATGGTTTTAGAGATTGTTCACGCAGTGACGCACGTATCTACTGATGTTCTGTATGATGGCACGTGTCACAGTCAAAGATATACAAGTAATACTGCTATTGTGGGGTATCTCTGCTGTTGTGTTTTATTCCATGCTTCCCCGTTTCTCTAAACCGTGGCGTTCAGGAAGTGAAGTCATTTTGACAGGGACCCACTTTGAAGGAGAAAATATGTCCCCATCCTAATCTACGGCAGACTATTCCAAGAGTAGCTATCGAATCTGCTTCCGATTCTCGTAATATAATCTCAATTTCCCTGGTATGCTCTCTTGTGTGTACTTCGGCCTCGAGAATCCATTTACTGAGGTGTAACTTCCTACCCCATTTGCATGGTTGACACTTACTCGCTTCGCTTTTTTTGACAGTTTCTTGTTTGTTGTTTGCTCGGCTGAGAGTCTTCGTTCTTAGTTGCTTGCAAGGCACATTATCTAGCAAGACGCAGTAGTTGGTGAGAATTAATGTTGTAGCAATGATATATCGACATTTCTCTCTGAATCAAGTAGACGGTGGGAGAATGGTCATTGGCTCTGACAAGTCTCGATATTCCTGAAGAAAATGATTATCCTCTCTCGATAGTAACATTAGAATATGATAGTTTTTCAACGTAGTTTTTAAGGTTACTTTTCTCTCTTCATGGGTCTTCAGAACTGGTGTATGATTTAGAACAAACTTCTAACTTGCGACTAAGGACAAAGGCTCCATATGAATAAGTATGAGCAACTTTTGGAGTATTATTGAAGGATATAATAGTACTAAATAAATAAAAATGCAGTTGTTCTTTTAGAGTCTGATCAGTATTCCAAATAGGACTTCGCTATGGTATGATTCTTTAGACAATAGAATGATAACTATTTATAAACCATATGATTTGCACTAAAAAACATAGGATTGAAGAGGGGGTTTCAAGATAGCTCTTTACGGGTTGCAGTCAATTCCACAACAAAATTTACGTACTGCAGGAGAATATTGTACAGGAATCCCAAAAGATACCCATACACTAAAGTCTCATTCCCGTACATTTTACGGTAATCTTCCGAATCTCAGAATTTTCACTTTGCTAGTTGTTTTGGGAGTTTCTCTAAAATTTGTTTCTATTCGTTTTCCAAAAAAGGTTTTGACGGATTTACACACACGGATTTAGCTGTAAATTATTTATGGGACTGGGGTTATTACGGCACTTGGCCGATTCGGACAACTTGTTTTGGTTTTCTATCCTAAACCCCCTAATAATGATCATATCTCGATGTATATATAGTCCACGCCTTTTCAAAGTAAAATATGGAACATCAGGTTACTTAAATGTTCTCTCCATAATGCAAATTATTTGAATTTTTTCAGTCGATAAGTTCTAAGTATATGACCTAATAATAATCATAAATTTTCTTAATTGATTGGTCGTGCCGTTTTCTGTGTGATAAACGGTATAAGAAAACAAATTTCAAGGGTCAGATGACTGCGAGTTTTTTTTCTTTCCAGTCAATCGATTGAGGCTCAACTAAAAGATGAATCCGAGTGCAGAAGTCTTTATAAGACACAATCAGGTAAGATTTTGCATTATTTTAATAAACATGCATGAACATCTATTTTTATTGGGAACGATTTCAAAAAGTAGTCTATACATCATTGTGCATTTTAAATGTCTTCTTTTTATTATTTAACTATGTATTAAGCACATGATTGAATCTAAGAAAAAATTACAATACTTCAATATCATTTATACTATTTGATCCTTATGATTTACTATTGAAATGCATTAAGCAAATATGTAATTACTTTTAAAACTCAAGTGATATATGTCGATTCATCGATTAGAGTAGAGGCGTACGGGTCTATGAATACATCTGTCTCTAGTGTCTCGGAGTGGAGGCTAGGCCACTATAACCCATAAATAAGGACAATTCTGGACAAATCTATAGTAAAGCAAAACTAAACTCTGACTCTGGCATATAGTTTCCACTGACGATGGCCTTTGCCCCGTTTCTAAAATAGCTTTGATTTGCGCTTTATTCTTGAACGGGGACTGACTGTATAAATGTACATCATAGAGTCTGAAGATCAAAGATACCAAAACGAAGTGTTCATCTGGTGACAGAAACGTACGCACTGCATCAGAAAAGGCCACAAGAGGGGATAACAAGTGAACACGGTAACCACATTCTGACATTGTTCACGAAGGCCTAGGAACGATACAGCCAGTATAACAAAAAAAAATACATTGATAACCTTACGACATGGATATATCAAACTTCACATGCTGATCAGCACCGTCAGAAATTTATTCCTTTTTAAGCATCAGTGTTTTGAGAGAACACAACTTCTGAATTTCAGATACGCTTTATAAGGTTTTGGAATTAATTAGTTAGAGACCCGGCCCAGAACATGATGGAAAAAGTTGTTACAATATTAGGTGGATGATTGGAAAAGATATAGCAATGGATTGGTTCATACCGCCATCGCAACCTGTCGCACATCCATCACAAATATGACAAGCTCAGCACACTACATGGGATGAAGGACAACCTCACAAAGTGTTAACGTCCTCGAGAAGGAACACCTTTTCTCGTGAACAAAGTAAAGTTCTATGGAAGTTCAGTTGTGTTCCATCCTATCCACTTAGTTAGGGTCGAAAACTTCGTACATGTATAAATATGGAAACAAAGTCCAGATTGGTATATTCAAAATATCCACTGATAATATGAACATACCAATTATATATGAAACCCATACTTAAATCCTTAACAATTGAATGCTTTTTATATATCTCATAAGACGGGTTCACAATCCATGTCAAACAGTTCAGGTCCAAAGTATGATCCAACACCTAACGCGTGATGCCTCTGATAATGAAGGTATTGCTAGTAGTACAAGTACAAAATCCCATAGCTCACTCTCTCTCTTCAGCATTGGGCTCCACCAATCGTTGCAAGCAAGAATCCCATACAAGTCCAAGTCCTCCCTCTTTGTAGGCATGGGACGCTGGGTAACTCAACAACGTGGGTAATGCAGTTCTTGGCTCACCCACAAGGTTCACCACTATCATGGGTAACCTATCAGCATAGACCATTGCTTGGGAGTGTCTATCCACATCCAAAATACTCTCCACTTAGAGATATGAGGGCCTCTCCACTTCTTCATATGCTCGTAATAAAACCTCCCTTGGAAGAAGGTTTGTCCATCATAGATATGGACAATGTGCACGAGATTCTACTCTCGCTACATCTAGCAATACTACTGGTCCAATCCATGATCACATTTGATGTGCACTCGCCATCACTCGGGTAGGTGGATCACCCAACAAGAAAATATTCTCCAAAATGTATGCCGGTGAATAGGTCTGATGTGATTGGAGAGATTGTAACAAAAGTAACATGTCCCAAAACATGCAAGAATGTGAATCATGTAGCCCATGACCATTACCAGCATTTGTGTGTACCTAACATGGCCGGGCAAGATTTTATGTCCCCAACAACAAAATATATGACGACAAGGTTTGCTAATATTCTTGAACTGCCAACAATGGTAAAAGACAACCAAACCTATGCTAATCCTTCCAAACAAATGCAGCATACATATACCCTCCTCCGGATACTGCCAAACAATATACGTTGTATCTAAAGGTGACAACAAAGTGGAAGTGGGAATAACTTCCTTTGTCTCCTTTATCTCTAGAATGAAAGACTCACTCCAAGTGTGATGTATGAGTTAATCTGCCATCTATTGTAGTTGCATACAAGTACTTAGTGATTCATCCAATGTGGATGACATTACTCCACTAAGACTTAGCATGATTGCCACATCCTCTAGACAAGGACTATTATGTGCCATCCAACAAATCACCATGATATGTAATACAAGTACTGAAGGCTGCAACACATGTCAAACCTCCATTTGGTAAAGAGATAGAACTGGTAATGAATTGTACATGTAATTGACTCACCTGATCCTCACCAAGTTGCCAATCTGGCCAATAAGAGGTTGTTTTCTCCCAATAATCAATGCTAAACCCATCAAATATGACATTGCCACACCCACCAATACATCATAAGACTCTGTAAGTCTTATGTAAGTCAAAAGTTGGAGAGCCCAAGTTGAGACTCAAACTAGTCACAAGATGAGATATCTACGGTCACATAATGGCGGGGAATATACTTCGGAGGAGTTTAGAATTTACTGCAAAGAGGAGGGGATCACTCGTCATCTCACCACGGTTTATACTCCGCAACAAAATGTTGTTTCTGAGAGGCTCAACCGAACAATATTGGAGAAGGTGCGTAGTATCTTGAGCCAATCTGGTTTACCATATGAATTCTGGGCTGAAACTATAAATACTATAGTGTATTTGATAAATCTGTCTCCTTCAAGTGCAATCGATTTCTTGACACCGTTTGAATTGAGGCACAAACGGAGGGCTGATTATAGTCATTTGAGAATTTTTGGTTGTATGGCTTATCCTCTCATACCTAAGGAGAATAGGATCAAGTTGGATCCTACATCCAAGAAGTGTCGTTTTCTTGGATATGCAAGTGGTGTGAAAGGTTATATGCTATGGGATCCTGTAGATTGTAAGGTGATTGTCAAAAGGGATGTTTCTTTCGATGAGCCTAAATCATTGAAAGAGGGGGAGATATCTCAGGCTCCCCATACTAACAAGGGCAAATCTCCACTCACAGATGTTGTTGAGGGGGAGATTGATCATTATGGATTTAACAGAAGCTTCAGAACAGATGGAGCAAATTCATGAACAACAGTAATTGGAGGAACAAGTTGTCGTTTCTGAGCCTCAAGACACAGCATGAAACGATGGAGATCAACCAGGGCCATATACTAGGAGATCATCAATCGGATTAGTAGAGCTCCTGAAAGGTATGAAACATGGGCTGATTCATCTATTCTTGAGGATCATGATATTGAGACTTAGAATGATGATGGCAATGCGTTGATCTTGAAAGAAGGAGAACTTTGTTCATATAGAGCTTCTCAAGCCTCTATCAATAAGCTTGAGTGGGATATTGCTATGGAGCGTGAGATGCAATCGCTTCTTGAGAACAAGACTTGGGAGCTGGTGGAGCTTCCAAAGGGTCAACCTTTGGTTGTTAGCAATTGGAAATACAAGGATAATCCAGTGGATGAAGAGAAGAGGATCTTCAAAGCCAGGTTGGTGGCTAAGGGCTTCACACAAGAGAAAGGTGTGGACTACAACGAAGTAGCAAAGTATGTTACAATTCGTCTGGTATGTGCACTTGCTGCAATATTTGGTCTAGTTATGGATCAGATGGATGTTGTCATAGCTTTTTTATATGGATCTTTGGAGGAAGAAATCTACATGAGATAACCTACTGGCTATGAGAAGAAAGGTCACAAGAAGTTAGTTTGTAGATTGCTCAAATCTCTATATGGATTGAAGCAAGCTCCTAGGCAATGGAATGCAAGGTTTGATGAGTTCATTAAAGCACAAGGATTTTCACAAAGTGTGTTTGATCCATATGTTTATATGAAGATGGTGAATAATGAGATCTTTAGCCTCATTATTCTAGTACTCTATGTGGATGACATGCTCATTTTGGCAAAGGAATAATCCGACGTCGATAGATGCAAGAGACAACTGAAATCTGCATTCAAGATGAAGGATTTGGGTAAGTCCAAGAGGATATTGGTTATGGATGTTCACAAGGATTTGAAGAAGAGAAAGCTATGGTTAAGTCAAGATAAGTACATTCAGCGTGGGCTTGACAGGTTTAACATGGCAAACTCTAAAGGAGTGTGGACTCCTTTGGCGGTACATTTTAAGCTCTCAAAAGCTCAATGTCCAATTGATGCAAATAAGAGAGGAAAGATGTCGTCAATTCCCTATGAAAATGCAGTGGCCAGCCTCATGTATTTGATGGTGTGCACTAGACCTAATATTGCTCTAACTATGGGCAAGGTGAGCACGTACATGTCAAATCTAGGGAAGGTGCATTGGAAAGCTGTGAAGTGGGTTCTCATGTACCTCAAGAGTACTAAGGATTTTGGTCTTTTGTTTGATGGTTTATTGGACAATGCCAAATCCTTGTTGGGTTACGTTGATACTGACTATGGACAAGATCTGGACAAGAGGAAATCTACAACTGGGTATGTGTTTACACTTGGAGGTGGATGCGTTAGTTGGAGATCTACCTTGTAGAAGTGCATAGCTCAGTCAACTACGGAAGTCGAATACGTAGTAGTAGCGGAAGCAACAAAGGAGGCTATTTGATTGAATAGACTTATCATTGAGATGGGATTAAAATAGGATGTTGTAAATCACCATTGTGATAGTCAGAGTGACTTACATCTTGCAGCAAATCAAGTGATGGATAGCACGGTGAAGCAGATTGACATGAGATATCACTTTATCACATATGCAGTTTCTGATATGAAGATTGAGCTAGTCAAGATTGATGGTAAACTCAGAGTTACTCTAGCAATTGTTTAATTCTTGTATATGCTTTACTCCTTCCTAGTTAGGTTATGGCTTAGTTCTAGTTAATCCTTGTTTACAGGAGGGCCTATGTCAGGTTTTCTTCTAGGACTTCCCGCGGAGTATGTATATGGTTAACAAGAGTTAGAGACCCCAAGACATGAATCAAGGGGGAGATTGTTAAGAGTTAACTCAGGTCTTGAGTAACTCTGGTTAGTTTGATTATATTTAGTTAGAATAGGGCTAGGGCTGGTACTACTATATAAGAGGGCTGGTAGAAGCTCTCTGTAACACAAATTAGGCTTATTTAGTAAAATGACTCTGTGTGTTCCGTGGACAAAGCCTTAGTGAGGTGAATCACGCATTTCCTGTGTCGACTCATGTTTGTTTCTTGGTGTATTCCTCTTTCGGATCAACAATTGGTATCAGAGCGAGGTGGGATGCTTATTTGTTGAAGAACTCGTTGCTTTGAATGTGGAGTGGTGAGGAAAACAAAGAGAGAGTATCAACTCACACTAGGATCAGGAGGGTTTTTCTACATCTATGCACTGAGGAGTTCTCAAAGCAAAGTAATGTTCATGCGACAATGGTTACGGAGGTGATACATTGGTGTCAAAGTCAAACACTCTAGAGATTCCGGAGGAGTGATTGCTCAGGTTAGCATTGGGTGCACCCAGAGCGGAGTGATGTATCAACCTTGGCCTTTGAGGTTCACATACAACTCTGATTTGGTTGCAGAGAGTGACGGAGATAAGCTTGATGATATCTTGAAGTGTGTACCAAACATTGTTGTGGGACATGAACAATATTTATGGGGCCACCAAGAGTCCTAGATGATATTTGGGTACAATTGGTACTATTGAGTTGGATGACTTCATTCAAGAGTTTGATTCATAGTGTGATTAACAGCGGATATGCAACTCTACGTTGTTTAGGGTCAGCCGGTAGATAATTATCATAAGTTTCGGCGTAAACACCCTGAGGAGTTTGAGTTTTGGAGACAATACTGGTTTCCAAACTATATTTTTATTACTTTGAGTACAATGTTTGGTGGTGTGAGTTCATCCTCTGTACTTAGCACTGATGATACAATTGGAGCTAGTCGAGTTGAGAAAAGTTCAGAGGTCCCGACCTTTAATCCTATTCTGAAGTTCTTTGCATGCTTGAGGAGAGACTACCAAGGGATGAGTATTGAAAAGCTATGAGGCTTGCATGAGTTTCAACGTAAGACTGGGGAGACTCTTCGAGAGGCGTATACTAAACTGAGTTGGTTGATCAGTGTTACCCATGGGGTGATAGAGTCACAAGTTATCTAATATTGGTATTGGATATTGGTGAGGGAGTTGAGACGTAGAGTGAGAGATGTTACCTTACTACAAGGAACATCACCTTCGTTGGCCATTGTGTTTTGTCTTGTTGAGTGTATTGAGCTCAACATGCAAGAAGAGAGAGTGATGACTGCTGGGTTCAGTAAGGATTTACCAACTTTGTCAACTCCTTCACGTTACCAGTCTACAACACAGACTCGGAGTAGTTATAGTAGACATGTCGTGCAGGCTCGACCATCCGGACAAAGTGATGAAGGTGACGCATTAAGACCATTGCCATCTATTTTAGGTCAACAATCAGTTGTTGGGATGGTGTGTTGGACATGTGATGGAGCTCATCAGAGAAAGGATTGACTTCAAGGTCGAAGTATGGATCTTGTGGGATCAAAATCATGTGAGTATTATCACATACATGATCACATGATGGATCAATGTTTTGATCTCCATCTAGAATTACGATCCACGAGAGTTGTCATGACAGTCTCTTGAAGAGGACGAGGACTTCAAGGTGGCAAGGGTGGTGAAAGGGGTGGTGGTAGAGGACCAGTCCCTAGTCAAATATTAGCATATGAGACTAATCATGCAGTGAACATGGCATCTCGACTTGAGCAGTTCGAGCATAAGATAGCAAGTATGGCTATAGCCCAACAAAGATCAGATTTTGGAGCTCAAGCCTCTACATATATGATGGAGTTGTTGTAGAGTACATGTGTGTAGCGGCACAACCATATGCAGTTATTGTGACTCGTAGTGCAACACATATTATTGAGTCTAGAGGAGCGTATATGGAGTTGGATCCATAAAGAAGGGAGGTTGGCCGACAAGTTAGACTTCCTCAATCATTCACATTGTATGAGACACTAAATATCTCATCAATGGCTCCTAGACGACCTATTGGAGAGATGAGGGTGCAAGCCAATGTTGATGTACTTGGAGATGGAGCAAGTAGGACTCATCCATCAACATCGTCTGAGGTAACATCCATCACAATATTGGGGACGACAAAGACTCTTGTTCATTCTCTTGTTTTCTCATCCAATGATTTATTGGCATTGGGGATGTCATCATTCCATGTATTACGATTGGCAACCACATTTTGCGAAAAGAGGATGCGTTACTTGCTTCGAGTAGTGATAGCACTAGTAGTTGTGTTACTATAGCACATGCTTGCGTTGTATAACTATCCATGACATGATCTGTTGCTCTTGCACAATCAACTCCATCTGGATGATGTATGGTGTCTGGGCATCACTAGAACCTCTAAGAGATGTCGGGATCTGAAATGGACATTTCTCACATTGATCTTTTGCAAATCAAGACCAAGTAGTGCATCCTTATCCAACATAAGGAATTTTCCACCAGAGTCCAACATCACCCATTGAGGTCGATAAATGTTTCCTGAAGCTCCGACCAAACAGAAGACATCACTCTTGTTATCCAACATCACCGAACTTGGTGACATCTTGGTACGCTCGTATGTCGGCCTCACTAGTAACTCCATCATTCTAGTGGCAACAGTTTGTCAAGGTTCACTATTAGTTGTCATTAGTTGCAAAAACTTCAGACTTGTGTGTGAGAAAATAGACCCACACAAATCTTGAGTATTCATCAATAAACGATACATAGTACCACTTCCCAGAATGTGAGGCCTTAGGAGAGGGTCCCCACATGTCACTATGTACATACTCAAGTAACTCTTTGGAACTATGAGTTCCAACACCAAAGGCTTTTCTATGTTGCTTGCCCATAATAAAATGCTCACAAAATTCCATGTCAACTTTACTTAAACCAGGTAACAAGCCCCTATCATGGAGGAAGGTCAAGTACCTATTACTCATATGTCCCATCTAGAATGCCAAACATGAGCCATCTTAGGCCGAGATCTGGTAAGATTGACTTCACCACAAATGATATTGCCCTCTAGCCCATACAGATTTCTATGCTTGTGTCCTCTTAAGATAATCTTATCACCTACTCTCACGTCAAGTACTCCTTGTTTAGAACTCCACTCAAGGCCTTTTGAATCTAACATTCCAAGAGAGATAAGATTCTTTCTCATTTCAGGTATAAACCTGACGTGAGTCAAAGTACGTTTGACTCCATCAAACATGTGAATCTGTACAGATCCAACACCTTCAATTCTAGAGGGTTGATCATTTCCCATAAGAACTAACCGTTTTGGTTCCAATTGGGGACCTGTTCTTGTATGGTATCGCGTCACAACGCGATACCATACAAGAACAAGTCCCCAATTGGAACCAAAACCCCCAACAGAAGGTAACCGTTGTTGCATGGACATTTCTTTGCTCTGAGAACGCCCGAGCGCCTGGCTGTAGAAGAACCCTCTAGAACCTCGTGTGAGTTGACAATCTCTTCTTCTTCTCCTCAATACTCCACATTACAACCAGTAAAACTTCAACGGAAGAAGATTATGATATCCGATGATTCGACCGATAATTTTTGCTTCAACTTCACAGAAAATTTATCCACTACCCTTCTTCTAAGAAGTACTCATCCCTCAAGGCATGGGAATATGTTTCCCAACCCTCACCAAAGTGTTCATGTAGGGATTTCACATAGCTTCTAATCTCCGGCACCGCAGCAAGACATAACATTTCTATCATCTCTTTTTTAGCAACACGGTTCAGCTCCATTTCCCTGACATAGTACCTCAAGTACTTTGAGACATCCCTCCCATCAAACTGATCCATCTTCCCCACCACAGCTTGCAGCGCCCTTGTGGCTGAATTCTCCCTTCGGTCCTGCAATTGTTGCTGTTGAAGGAAGAGCGTGAACGCTTGAAACATCTCCGCTATTGCCGGATCAAGCTGCACCTTAGGTACCTCGCTCGCTCTACTCGACACCTCCCCACTCATTGTAACCGTCCTTGTGATCCCGAACATCCACTCAGCTTGTTGTCAATGAAAAGCCGCCTTGATCGTTGACCCCTCAAATTCCCCAAGTATCCAACCTTTTGCCTATCTACTCGATCTAAATCTAGATCCCCGTGGTCTCATGGCCTAATGGATTGAGCAACCTAACCTGCCATCACCTCAAGCACTCTTGGGAGAGTTGGCCATCACTTCCAACTTCTCACAAGAGAAATACACAGCACACACTAGAGTGGTAACCGGTGATCAAGTCCGGAGCACTCCTATAGAATCAGGCGCCCACACAAGAAGCTTGTATGGAGGGGATCCAAACACAAGAAGCAAACAGCGACCCTCCATACTTGAATTTTCCCAACCCACCCATGACTGACTCTTGCCAGCACTTGGCATTTGACATATCATAAAACTCAATGTTCTGCGCTAAGCTATCATTATAGAGTTCTTACAATCAGATTTCTGACTAATTTTATATCTCAACTCAAAACAAAACTTGAACTTGCATCCTAATATCTCAACCTAACCTTGCAATCTACACCTAACTCTAAACTTGGAACATCCAACCATAAACCGAAACTGAAAACTGAAAACTGAAATTGAAAACTCGCAACAAGAGAACTCATGAAAGTTCCTCCACCTCAGAGGTTTCACGTCGAGTTCACCACCTATGTCGCATGGACATTTCTTTGCTATGAAAACGCCCGAGCGCCTGGCTGTAGAAGAACCCTCTAGAACCTCGTGTGAGTTGACAATCTCTTCTTCTTCTCCTCAGTACTCCACATTACAACGGGTAAAACTTCAGCGGAAGAAGATTATGATATCCAATGATTCGACCAATAACTTTCACTTCAACTTCACAGAAAATTTATCCATGACCCTTTCAATCTGTCAGAAAAGTTTCATATGTTTATCTTTTCTAGATCTCTCAGAACAATTGTTGATTTCCACATTGTATCACAAGGTGATATGCAGACCCCTGTGTACAAAACCCATCACATATCCCAATCTTTGTCTTCAATTGCTCCCAGATTTCATGAGAAAGTCACTCATCATCAAAACTTGAACTGTGCAAAGTTTTATTGACAGAACTTTCTGATATCAAAAGATATGATCTCCGTACTAACTTCGTGACAGTTAGTGCAATCATGCAATTTTGACTATATACACAAACTTCAAGCTATCAATCCGTACTCAAAACTCGTCTAATCGAGTCAAAACTTCAATCAAAACACAAGCCCAAGTCGAAATCTATATCTCTGTTGACTCAGATCCCCTAAAACCCTCGTAAGATTCTCAGAAACACTCCAAATACACTCAAAGTTCTAAAATTCTCACTCTAACTTTGAATCACCACTTCAGAGTAACAAATCCTTCAAATCCATCCATTCTTGAGCCCACGTCGTAGCTCATCCCGTCAGCTCTCCAACCCACTCCTCAGATCTTCCAATGTCCCCCTGGAAGGTCTCCAAAACTCCTCAAAACCTCAAAGAAGTTGCCCAAGTGCCCTCATTGGCCCAAACTCCAAGACCAATGAGAATGAAGAGTGTTATTTTGACCACTAGTGTGGCCAAATTAGCTCCATTTTAACTTAGAGCTTTACAACTATCCTAAACACACTACTTAGCCATCCAATACACAATACGAGTTGCCACTAATAAAGAGTCAAAATGACAACTCGAAACCGGCTAAGTATGAACGGAACTACAAACGGAACCGGGGAGTTTATAACTTGAGAATAATACTCCTCGCCAAAGTTCCTAACAATCAACTCCCTATGGCTTGTTTTCGGTAAGCAATAGTGATGGATTGGAACCCATGTGTTGAAAGCCACCACTACTAGTAAGTTCATATCCATAGCGTCCAAACTAAATCAAAATGTATATTGTTACGTCCCAAATCGCGCCGTAAGAAATAACTGGAAGAATAATTGGGTCAAGAGAGTTTATCACTTGTTGCAGAAAGTTATCTCCAAAATGATACACTAACCACGCCCGAAAATGATCACGATGAAGACACCGGATGTTGATCACTAATGGATTAGGCATCGGTACATCTGGAGGATCATGTTGTCCTCTATCCATATCCTCGTCGGCTCCACTTCGATCAGATAAGCTCCTTAGTCAGCAAAGTGATGTGTCTAGCTCTCTCCCATACCCTTTCCATCATGACTGCGCTTTATATATGATAAGGTCTAAGATAATATCTCTTGGAGCCTTTTCAACATCCTCACCCTACAAAGTTGATCCAACGGTGGACTCTTAACAGCCTTACAGTGCGCCGTCGGTTATCCTAACCTAAAATATCGCCATCATGACAACAGCTCTGAAGATGACACATGTCATCATCTTCTCATAGTAGCCGCGTCACAACACGACACCGTGACACCACAAGGTGCTAACACAGAGTCAACCTAAAACCTGCAATCACCACATGCACTCATCCAGTCTACGGGTACACAAGTCATGTCTCACTAGGGAGAAACATAGATAATCTGACTGGTCCACATATCCAGCCTTACTATCGGCAACACATATGAGCACTAACACTCCGAACAACAAAGCACCAACACAAACAAACATGTTGCACAAACAAGAAGCCAAGATGGAGGTACATCAATCACAAGAAACATAAATAACAATACTCCATCTCAAAAATATCCATCAAAGGGATCAAATCAACCGAACCTAGATTGACTAAATAATACTAAAAATAAGTTTTAGAGGCCTTCTACTCTCCATATAGATAATTTGACATTGATAATCTAGATGTATAAGATATTGCCTTATTTTATATCTAATGCAAATTTATTTTTTTGCAAAAGTATACCGTTTGAAACCTCTAGGACTTTGAAAATCTTCAACTCCAATTTGAGACCCCTAAACATCAAAATTTCATAATTTTGACAATGTCATTTTTTTGCTTGATTATTTTATCCCCACGCATGATACTTACATGTTCTATCACCAATCAAATTTCAGATCAAACGGATACTATATGATAATCTGATAGCGTGCACCTCATATTTTTGACCTGAAAACTTTAAAACACCAAATCTTGAACTTCAAGCCAATCTTGAACTTCAATCTTTTTCGGCCAATTTTGATTTTAAGTCCCAATATAACTATAAATGGATCCACTTCGTCAACTTTTAGCAACACTTTTGTCCTTAACAATTCTCGATTCTGATTTACTCACTATAACAGAAATTACAAAAGTTTGAAATCAATCATATCAAACTTTGAATCGATTCCATTTCTAGATTGTAATCACCGACTTCACTCCATCAATACCTTGCACACTCTATAGCAAATAGATCAAAGCTACCATCAATTAAAACTCGTTAAAACACCTTCAATGCTCAAAAAACTCACAGTTCTCAACACAAAATCCAATTTAAGTTTGTACACACTCTATAACAAATAGATCAAAGCTACCATCGATTAAAACTCGTTAAAACACCTTCAATTCTCAAAAAACTCACAGTTCTCACCACAAAATCCAATTTAAGTTTGTAAGTAATCTTTTCTACTCTCAAAATGTCCACAAGGACACTCTGCTCATAACCATAGCATAAAAGAGAGATATAATCGAACCAAATGCATTTTATGCTTCAAAGACTTCAGGAGCCCTAATTCAAACTCACTATTAGGAGCCGCATGACTCCTAACAATGATGTAGGCCCTACATGCAGTTCTAGTTCAAAATGTGCTAATTGGGCTCTAACAATTGTATATGCTCTTGCATTCGCGCACCTACCTAACTAGAGATGCCGCTACATAAGTCATGACAAACAAGCTAACATAATTTTAAATTTCAACTGAGAGAATCAAAGTGTGCATTTTTAAAATTTGAAATGAAAAATTTTGCAACTTTAATTCTATTGAAATATTTATAAAATTAATATATTAAAATAAATCATCTTAAACATATTGCTAAAATAATTTTATATTTTTTATGAATAGTGGAGTTTAGTATTTTGTAAACAAAATTCGTATTTTTTTCAATATAAATATTTTTTGTATGCATAATTATGTGTTTATGTCACAATATATACATGGATATAATAGAACAATTCTCATCTAAGAGCACTGAACCTTTGAAACTTATAAAAAATTGTGTATCAAACTATTCTATTTTTTGTAAAATCAAGCATATAGCTAATCAGAATTTAAATAAATAAATAAATAAAAGTAAAATTTTCATAGAAAGTCTGATTCCAATGATATGAGTGCATAAGGTACTAATCACTCATATCATCACGTTCTGATTGTTTTTTTAATCAATTCTCAATTATGAAATAAATTTGTTTACATATATTAAAAATGATAAATGAAAATGATGTATAAACATCAACAATAATAATTGACAATAAGTTTGTTTACATCCAAAAAAAAATCACATATGTCAATATGCAGGATAAATATTGTCAAAAAACATAGAAATATTAAAATAATTTAATAAAATTATTATGATTCAAATGATCATGAATTTAAAATATAAATGATATATTTCATGAATATCATTTTATTTTTAATAAAATTAGAAAAATACATTGTAAAATCTGTCATGCATAGAAATATGTAAATTTGTTGCTTTTTCATGAACATGAAATATTGCAATTTTTTTTACTGATTTTAATACATTTTTAATAAAATTAATAAATTACAGTTATAATTGATAAAAAATTATAACATTTGATTAAATTAAATGTTATTAAAGGTTGAAATTTTGATATATTTTCAAAATATTTCCACTATAAATATATTAAATTTGGAAATAGAAAAGATATTTTATATCAATAAGGATTCAAATTATAGCCAAAAATTTATATAAAATGATATTACAAATTTTTATGGTCATTAAATAATTTTTTTTTATAACATTTTGTGACATAACATACATTTATGTGTGACATACATTCTTCAAACGCATTTAAATATATAATTAAATATTATTATATTAAAAATATGAATAATAATTTGAATTTTATTCATAAATTAATTATATAGGATATAAATGAAAAAGACTTTACTTATTTCATTGTGAGGAACTACTTAATTGATCATTCCCTTTCTTTACGATTTAGATGGCGTATTTAGACTTGCGTAGGAATATTCGCCCAGTGATTTACACAAATGTTTCGTTGTGAACAGTCGAATAGCACTATTATACAATTCAATGTAAAATTGTGGTACTTCTCGTACATCTTCCGACGCAACTGCATTTATGATGCTAATAGTATTTCGTTCTTGAACGGAGTATCATGGGAGCCCAGTCCGATCGCGCATACAAGTGCGCCACATTTGGTAACCCTAATAACGCGCAACAAAATCTAATAATTGATATTGTGAAAAAAAGTAACCAGATGTTATATTTCGGGCATTTTATACTCTAAGCTATTACACTGACCAAAAAAATGAACATATTGTAATGCCATCCAAATTCGCGCAATAACTGCACGATTGATTATTTGTGATTATCATGATCTAACACGCAGCCCTTCGTTTTAATTGAATCAAAAGCGCATGCCCATATAAATGGCGAAATTCTTTTAACCACCTTTTGTATCACCTAACTCTAAAATCTAGACTAGTTTCATTCAACTGTGCACACTCTCAAAATTTATACACTTTGTATTAAAATGTATGGAAATATATTCTATATCCAATGCCAACTGTATATGTCTTCCCATCCCTTTTGTTATTTTACTGTGTCTCCTGTATATGATTGTATAAACTGATGGTCTCGAGGTATATCACTCATATTTGAAGGCTTGATTTAAGAAAGAATAAAAATCATAGTTTTTTTTTCTTTTCGAAATCTGAAAGTATATTCTTATTGTGATTCTTTACTGTTGATGCTACAATTCGGTCGACTTTTGCTCTTGGCGCCATGCTGCTTGTCATGTAAAGTGAAATTCTTTGCTCTCAAGCTTGCCAATTTATTTTTGCTTTCTTGAATCGTATGAGATTCACTCCGTATATGATACCCATAAAGAAAATGCAAAGGCAAAAAAGTCAAAACTCACCCATAAGAGAAGAAAAGAAGATAATATCCAAGTCATGAATGCATAATATCGTGTTTCGAGAATCTCATTGTCATTTTGCCAGACTCTTTGTTTTTATATTAACAAAAACCCAGTAATATAGCAAAAAGGATGTGAAGATCCCATCAAGTCATATAGGGATGAAACCAAAAGGGTAGGAAGGGGCTAGGCCCCAATAGCATTAGATGGGAAATATGTCATAGTGCACCTAAGATA
The DNA here is from genome assembly GCA_014180765.2 of Marchantia paleacea. NCBI lineage: Eukaryota > Viridiplantae > Streptophyta > Marchantiopsida > Marchantiales > Marchantiaceae > Marchantia > Marchantia paleacea. The sequence continues at coordinate 248,958 of MUAA02000014.1, forward strand.
TCTAAACTACCTAGATCAAACAATCTACAATACAACAAGAGCATATGGAGAATCATCATCTAACCCGATTGCTCTCTTATGGATTGTACAAGCAAGTGTTTTTTATAGAGCAATGGATGCATACTACCTTAAATAGACTATAAAATATGATAAAGAAAGTGATAGTCCATGTGACCTAATATGGTAGGTGAAGGTTAGTAATATTGCACGTTAGTGCGAAGTCGACGTCCATAACTTCATATAAATCTATATAACTTCAAGGCTAGAGAAAAAAAGAGGTGACCTCTCCGCATACTCATATACTTGGAGACCTTGGATGCTGCCACTCCATCTCCCACCCATCCATGAGGATGGGTAATCATCCCTCTAAAGTGTGTCATGTGTAGGATTTATAATCATAATGTGTGTAACAAGTAACATAGTCCTCTCGAACCAAGTATAGGTATGCCCTAACTTGAATAGATTGAAAGAAATATTAATGCTTACTCTAGTGAGATATACACCTTCTCCCATAACGAACACCACATCCCTAATGACATCATGGGTAGCGATCATATACTCTCTGAATAGTCAATAAGTCATATGGAACCTCGCTACATCTAAGGTAGTATTATATTCACATGTGAGTAAGGAAGATACATAGAGGTGGACCAAGGTAAGGCAGAATCTCATCGCTATCGAAAAGATAGCTAGTGCGAGTCGAAAAACCTTGATGCATGGTTGAGCCAAGATCCGAGAGCATACGCTCTTGCTATGACAAGCCATAGTAATACTAAGAATGACCTGATCCACTAAGAGAGAGTGTAGAACATGTTGTAAGGCTTGTCCACCAAGTAGACTCTATCCATCTAGTGTAATAGGTGGTCAAAGAGTAAATGCACGAGAGCTCTTGTTGTGACTCCATGGACAAAAAATTCTATGCATGTAGTAATAGTACATGTAAGGAAATGACCCCCTCACTCCCCGTCTCTCAAAGAAGGGAACTTTTATCTCTTGTGAAGTTTCCGAGTGAACTTATGTGAGACCATGGCCGGGCATGGAGTGGGACAGCCATAAATAGAACACCACAATCGAGTGTATTACCACAGTCCGAGTAAACAAGAGACTGTGTTTTGTGAGTGTTGTGTACAGTAATGTGGACGGTACACAAAACTTGTATTTACAAAATATTAGTTACTACATAATCTACTAAAGACTCTTCTTCACTCTTATTGCAAGGGTGTTTGGTTAATAAGGTTAACCCAGCTCTTTTACACCTTCGCCTTAATTACAGTAATTACATCACTCACGAGATTTCGCATTAATCAAGCTTACACACTCATTACGGAAATCAGCTATAGTTACGGAGATAAATTAGTGTATCGCATACGAACTTGAAACAATACGGCGTTTCAGGATAGGCTGGTAGAATGCTATGGTGGCGTATACCCATTAAATATGCAGAGGGTGTACGTGGTCGTTGTCGCCTATGATCAAGTCAAATTCTCGCACTGACGCGCGGAACGCAGTGTCACCTCATATCTTATTCGAGAGAACATTCTTTCCTTCAACGGGGAGTCTCACGCCTCGCTTTTCAATCTTGGGCCGATCGAGCCGCTGGCCCGCGGCCGCTTCGAATGGAAACCACTGGCACACCGCACCCGGGCGAAGGCGCCCGCGGCCCGCCTGGTGGGTGGAAGGTGGCAGAAGAGAATGGAAGCGAAATGTGAAAATTCGCCTTTCGCTTTCGTCTTTTCGCCAGGATCGCGGCACCAACCGAAGGAAAGATGAGATGGATGAGATGTTGGTGAGGGGAGGTAAGGTCAATGAGGTGCTGGTGAAAATGGCTTGACGACATTGCGACAAATCGGCTTTTTCGCTGCTGCTGCTGCGCTCACCAACAGCGACAGAAACAGAACTCTCCATTCACTCGTAGCACGCAACACACGCAACGGAATTTATCGCTTTCCGTTCTTTCTTGTAATGCCAAGAAAGTCAAACACCGTGAAGGAGAAAGAAAGAAAGAAAGAAAGAAAGGGAAGGAAAGCAGACGAGGACTTCTGTTGTGGCCGCGGTCTTGCGGCTGCGCAGAACATCCGCTCTTCCTTCTTTCCTTTCCTTTTCTGTTCTCGCCAATTGTCAACGACAGGGTTTTAGAGGAATTTTCGAGGGCGGGAGGAAATCAGGAAGCGGGGAAGCAAGGAACTGTGCCGATGCATGGATCCGATCCGTGAGTGTTGTAGAATTCAGAATTTCGAAACCCGGAATGGGAATTTTTTGAACTTCTCTGCAGGTTGTTGTTTATGTGCGCTTGTCGGCTGCGGGAGGGAGGACAATTGGCGAGTTTGAATGTGTCTACATGGAACGGGAGCTGCAGGGAGCGCAAGAAAAGAGGAGTTGATTCGTGGATGTTGTAGATCGGGATCAGCTCACTCAGGTACGCCATTCATGGACTGTCATTGGTTTGTGGTAAAATATGTAACGTTAAAATGAAATTGAGTCCCTGAGAATTTATTTGTGATGTTCCAAGAATTTATTTGTTTGAAAGCATCACCTTGACGTAAAGAATGGGATGGGGCTGGGATTCCAGGGGCTCTTGCGGGTTCTTGTCATTCACTGGAAACAAGAAGAGAATGGGATGGGTTTAAGAAATCTGGAATTATTGAGGAGATGATCTTCGGATTTAACAGTTTTCTTTGTCAGGAGCGAAGATGATCACAAGAGGAAGAGCTGCCAGCGCAATTCGCATGATTATGTCACTGTTATTTCTGGTAGCTCTCCTGGACCCTTCAGATTGCCTTTCTGCAGAACCAGCGGTCTGGTCGTCACAGCGGTATCCCAATGAAAGGTTGGGCCCTACGAGCTGGCGTTATTACAGAGGTGAAATGTTTGTTGACTCTGTCATCACGATTCAAGGATGAATGCTTTCAAATCACAAATGAAAGTTTGAACTAAGTTAAAAAAGAGTAGCTGTTTCTCATAAATTGTATTTATTCATTGATTTATTTTTTGGATAGAGTTTTAAATGAGTCAGTCCTAAAGAGAACAACGGCAATCATTATCTCTTGTTCTTCCTGGAGAAGTCTTCTGGTGAAATTCGACTCACCGAAACATTTGTGAAATGTTTCGGTGAGTCGAATTTCACTTAGACGTCGTTGTTGAAGTTTCGTTACTATTTATCTTCGATTGTTTGTACGAAGAGCTCCATGCAGTCGTTTCCTATATTTACCGAGCTAAAGGCAAGTTGATTTTCAGATTTTAGTTGGCGCAACACTTATGTGAGCTCTACGTTTGTGGATCGCAGTTGATTTGCCTACCGGTTTTGCCGTGCTGTCAATATCTTTGACACGACAATGGGAGGATGTAAGTTTCTATAACCTCAGCAGTTGAAGTCTACATGACAACAGGACACAAAAATCAACTATACTTTCCGCAAAGCTGTTGGACCTCTCGATTGCAGTGGAGTTTTTTTCTCCATTTCAAACTTGACTGAATTGCTGTTAAGTGATATATATCACTTGAATTACTTTTTGTCTGATTCAATCTGAGAAGTTCCACGCCCATCTGAGTTTTACATTACAGGTGGACTTAGCTTCCATCCATATGCGCCGTTGGACTCTTCTCGCTTCAAGTTTTTGAGGTTGTTCACTTGAATGGTGTTGAAGGATGAACATACAAGTGTAAAAGCAACGAGTCCTCTGGTCTGTTTTGGTTTTAATGGACCACCACTCGTTGTGCCACCAGGTTCGTTTCTCTGCTTCCAGAAACCCAATTCTCAATGTGTTGCCAGTTGCCAACTTTCCTGTTATCCAACAAAAAGCATGTTTTGCTGCCCTCACTTACCTTTCTCAAACTCCAGCTCTTGTTATATAAAAATTATGACCTGTCAAAGGTTTGTTATGAACGCCCTCAAGTTTATTCAAGCTCTTTCCAATACCTGTTCAACAATACTGCCGAGTAGAATCTCGCTGCTATTTTGACGCCGTCATTTTTGTCTGTATCTTTAAAGTGGCAGAAAAGTCTCTGCTGGATGTAGCAATTGCTGCAGGTGAGGTGCGAGACGCGTCCGTTACGGGGGAATGTGGGTGGTTTAACGAGACTGTTGAGTTTAATGTTACGAACTTCGCGGTATGTGCTACTTTTTTTTGGTGATTATGAAGTTTACACTGAAAGCCTGTGATGGAGGATCGGTAGACTTTAACTATCGACAAATACCCTTGCAGCTTCAAATGTGAATATGAGTTGATATTTTTTCGGTATGCAGATCTTGCAGGGGTTGATGCATATAGGAGTTTATAGTGACATCGGTGCAACGCGAACCCAAAGTCACATGGTAAGTCTTGATGGACTGTACGCGCAGTATGTAGATCCTGTACAGTAAATATTTTTATAATGTTTTAGAGGCAACGCTAGAGAACTTCTTGAACTTTTAGAAGACATCCTGATTGGTCCATGGCTGCTGTAATAACCTAAGTAAATAGGTTGGTTGAGCACCTCGTGCATCTGCGCTTTGTTTGCTTTCTTCTTAGTGTATAGGGAAGACATTTAGTTAGACTCCCGGACATCTTATCTCCAAGCAGTCTACACAAACCCATGAAAGTGTCTAAGGTAGGGTTGAATTGACTGCAGGTTTTCATTTAAGTCTCGTTGACTCACATTTGCTAGAACTTTTGGCAGATTTCTCGGGGCAAAGAGTACAAGTTCGCGTTGGATGTTCAAGTTCTGCGTTGTTCTAGTGAAGAATATGGGGGTCCGGAGTGCAAACTAGAGATAACCAATCGTCCTCCAACAATGTTTCTTGAATCTGCTATTTTAAATACACCAGACCCAGATCTTAGTGATGAAACGAAAGTCGTACTTGTCCCGGCTCCAAATGGGGTTAAGGGATTTACATACACCGATCGACAGGACAGGTCACAGGCTTCAGGGACCGATCGTTATTCGGGCGAGGAATGTCTAAAACTTGGTGAAACACGATACTTATCATTAAGAGTCGAATCACTTCAATCGGAAATGTTGGTCAAATTCGAATGTGACAACTCATCTAGCAGTGAAGGACATCAAGAAAACCAAATATGCCAGGAACTTTTAAAAAATCATGGCATTGTTCTTCTTCTTCGGCTGCGGTATGGTGCTCTACCGAGTGAAGCGAAAAGTGACTATACACGAAAGCTAAGTTCAGGACCTATACTTGTGGACAGTCCAAGGCGTGGTTGGTGGTATCTGTCGATGACGGTCTCGAACATATCCTCCAGCACAGAAACAGGGACAAATGTAGGGGATGAGTTGTGCCTGACTATGAATTGGGGGTCCCGGACCTGTGAATCGGATCTCTTCGGAAATAGCTGTCAGTGGACGGTGCTACCTTTAGAAGTAAGTATTGCTGAAGGGGCCTTGCCATAAACCTACTTCCACCATTGCCACGTCCACAGAACTACCTGAAATGCTCAAGTTGTGATTGTTTTTGGACTTGGTATGTGCACTGAGTGTTTCAATTTAATATTACAGGCTTTGAAGGATCAGGTTTATGTGGTCTAGGGAACCTTGTATTGAGCCGTTTGTTGAGAGATACATCCACCCAAATAGGAAAGAAAAATCTTTTTTTCTCCGTCTCGATTTTCAGCATACAGGTTCTGATTCTATGTCTGAAATCCCAATCTACCGAATTATGCAGAGAGTGTTGCTTCCAGAAATTGAGTCTCCTTTCGACTCCTATTATTTTCCTGCCAATGAACGTGGAGCAATAGATTCTGGCAGTAGATGGTTTTCTATTCTTTCTCCTTTGAACACATCCTACGAAACGTGGGATTACTTTACTATGGAAGTTCCTACAGGAGCAACTGGCGGGGTGTTATCCATTTTTGTCAGGTCACCTGCGAGTTTAAACACTGAATTGTATGCCCGCTTCGAAAACTGTCCTACGACCAGTAATTGGGATAATAGGATGAGAAAATCGGATAACTTAGAACAGCCAAACCACGTAGGTGACGTCCGGGGCTTGGTAGATACATCTAAAAATGTTTCAGTTTTGGAAAAGGAAGAAACTTCCAAATTTTCCCTCGACCTAGTCTATCCGAATGAGGGCACATGGTGCTTGGGATTAAGGCACAATCCTGCAGTATCTTCCGCCCAGGAACCTCTTGATCTTAGTGCTCCACCAGCAGATTCTTCGACGGAGGTGCAGATAATACTCCACGGGTGTCCAAATAAGTGCTCTGGTCATGGAAAGTGCCGCCCAGACCGTGAAGCAGGTCGCCTTCATTTTATAAGGTTTGTAACTTACGTGAGCAACAGATGAAGAACTATTGAATCAATACCGACAGAATTGTTCTTATAAAGTTCAGTGATTATGCGATTGTCGTCGTAAGTTTTGTTTTCTTACCGTGGTCTTGAACTTCTTTTGCCTCTGTGGTTGCAGCCACTGCACTTGTGATGTCGCACATGGGGATTTTGACTGTTCAGCAGTCCTCGTGGCACCAGGAGGTAAGCTTTTCGAGATAGCTTTTTGAAAAGTTGCTTGACATGGTATCTGTATTTGGGTAACTGGCTATGGGTATGCAAATAATCTGGGTCACCTGGTTGATTTTGCAGAGAAGATGCAGCAGACGTGGGTTCTTACTTTTTCCAACGCGGCTGCCATATTGCCTAGTGTTTGGGCTATACGGCATCAGGTGCGTTGTTTCATGTTGCCTTTCGAAGTCTTGGGTTTAGCAATTCGGGGGAGAGGCATATCTCCACTTGACTGGTTTGCTTACAGATGCCCGTTATATTTGGAACATCCTCACATCTCTACTATTCCGGTTCGTCTGCCGAACTTTCAGCTGAAGTATCTGACGCTGGTACACTACTTAAAATCAGGCGTATGCAGAGTGGATCACCTTCATGCTGAGTGGCATGGCAAGTGGAATTTATCACTCTTGTGATTCTGGGGGATGGTGTGCCATGCCATTTTCAACGTTGCAGGTATGAAAATACTCTAGTCAAATTAGAATCTTCTGCTTACAAGCGGCTGTGGAGCTCGTTTCTTTATTGCCTGCTGGCATCATGAAAAACTGGACGAAGTTAATGGATGTAGATATGATTTTGAGCAAAGAGAAAGGGCAGCAACACTCTTCCAAGTCATTTTGGAATCGACTGTAGTGTTCGATAACGTTTGCTAGTGAGAAACGTAGCCTCTAAGATCAGCTAGAAGAGAGTATGACCAAGAATCTCACATGTCTCGGGTTGGTTTTTGGGGTCAGTTTCTGGACTTCTGGCTCTCCTTTCTTGTGATCATCATGACTTGTCTATATATGGCCGGCTTTGTTGGACCGAAGCAAGGAATGATGCACATAGGGTGCGCTGTCCTAACGGCCACTATTGCCCAACGAAATGCTACGAGGTAAGTTTCTCTTCATTTTTCCCCATAGATACGACGAAAAAAGTAGTAAAGTTTTCAAATAGATCAAAACACATGAAAGTACAAGCGCCGTTGTGAACTAAACCTAGAATTTTGCACAAGTAGTTCATTTTTTAGTATTATTAGCATAGACCAGTGTTAGAGCATTTGAGAAGGTTTGCCAGTCATATGGAGTGGTCATGCGTGAAGAGGGAGCTCACGTTTTGAAGCCATATTTATGCATGTTCAGTATTGTTCTAAAGCTTTTGATTTTTCGCTTTTTCCAGTGGTTGGAATGTGCTAGTGGTGGTCCTGATGGGCATTTCAGCTTTACTGCTAGGATGGGGTTTCGAATCTCGAAAAGGACGAGTTTTTTCACCCCAAAGTTGGCTGCCGTATTCAAATCTCTATTCTACAGCTCTAACTACAGTGTCGGGGTACGTTGGTTGGGCATCCTTTGCTATTTACTCGTCCTACGCAACTACATGATTGTGTACAATCTACTCTAGAATTTTTATGCGTACTCCTGGTTGGAGTAAATGTACACATGTATTCGTGCAAGAGGAAGTCACTGTTTGAACGCTAGTCATCACTGGAGAATCGGGAGACTAGAATCAAAATTAAATATACACTTCACTTCCACGCTGTGAGGACGAAGCAAATTGTAGAATAGACTGAAGGGAAAACTAGCTCTCTAGGAAGAGGGTCTGGTAGCGTTGAGATTTTCTTTGTTAGTTAGGGTCAAATGGTCGCCAACCCTATCTCAAGTCGGGAATGTGTTGCTGATATCTTTCACTTTTTCTTCTACCTCTCTCGAGTATATGCGTTTATGTGGAGTTCAGGTCAAGCAGCCGGCTTGTACCTGCTGTTTTTGTGCTCCAAGAGTATTGTGGATTGACCAGGAACCATGTGAAATAAGGGCCTTCTACAGATGTTCATATTCTGACCAAAATGAGTGTATACGCAGATTGACTAGGTCAGTATATAGCCAATTCAGATACAAATTCCGCTGGTTGTATTTAGCCTGGGGATTGTTTTTTCTCTTCAATGCCATCCTCAGCCTATACTTGGAAGCTGCTCGGACCTACTGGATTTGGCACAGGCAAGTTCATTCAAGCATCCTATCGTGTAGACTTCAGCTACCTTCTCGTAGTTCGATTGCATCAGTATTTATTACTGGAGTCCAGTTGAATTCGTACTTGTATCTAAGCTTTAAGATGCAGGAGCTTGAGAGGTCTAATATGAAACCTGTTTCGTGCAGCTGGTGGCATGTCAGTATTTATACATGCGCATTTTTTATGCTTTACTCCGTAGTCCCACCAAACCAAAGACCAGATCCTAGATCATATGAGGTGATGTCACGAACATACACGATCGGCGATTTAGAACCCACAGAACTCGGTCCTTTGCAGGAAAGCTGATTCAGGCTGTGAGCGGAAGTTCGAGGAACCGAGACGGGCATTAAATTTTAGTGATCAATTTGAAAACTGTACAGATTTTTTTTCCTATGCAAGTTTCTCATGGATCTGCTATTCGTGTCCACTAAATATTGTATAGACTGCAAGACTATCAAATAACTTTCTTCTCCCAAATTTAATGGAAGTGAGCTCCAGTAATGTAATGAATAGCTTCTCGTGAACAGATTTCTTTTCATACATTTACAAACGGCTCTGAAGCCACTTTGCTCTCATGAACTGTGCACTGCGTCTTCTTTCACTCCCTTTCTGTCTCCTTGTCAAGGACAGAAAAACACGAGGTGTTGTTTGCCATCACGTCGGGCAGACGGAGTCCTCGCCAGCCGCATCATTGCTGGAATCCAAGTATACTTCATGGGGCCTCCATGAGCAGAACGTGTCTTTTGTCCACTTGCAAGTAACGGAATGGTGGTTCTAAGAGAATTCAGCAGAGATGCATATCCATCAAAGTGGGAACGCTACGAAGAACTACAAGACGCAACCATAGGCTGACTTTACTTCGTTTATATATCTACAAAGCTAAGCTTCCAAATTGTTTGTTCCAATCTTCATATAACCCGAGCTCATTTTGAGAAACCGAAGGTCTTACTTGTTGTAAAGCAGACATGAAATCCTGAAAATGAAAGAAGGAAAGGGAAAAATTTAGCGTTTTGTTGGACAATTATCTCCATCCGAAGCAGAGCATGTCTTCTTACTGGTCCATAAATTTACTATCGACAACAAGCACTGTAAAAATCAGCTCCTTTCTAGTATTATAGCAATCGAGGTGTTTACCTGAAGAGATATGGATCTCATTTCGTCATTACTGATCTTACTAATGTCTTTACCCTGCATGAGTGCCTCCCGTAAAGGACCCATGGACGCCTCCTTCACCAAGTTCTTCATATCAGAACCCGAATATCCTGGGAAAACGGAACAGGGAACATGAATCGTCCAAGGTTGCTTGACTAAATCAGTCTGACTACAAAGCATAAGGTTTGACATTAAAAGTGACATTCTGCGGGAACATCAAAACTATACCGTCTGTGCTGGTGCAAATCGCTTCGACTTCCTCATCCGACAAGGTCATAAGCCCGTCCTTGTTCAAAAGACTGCGGACGATCCACGCTCTTGCCGCTGCGTACAGAGGACATTTGACCTCTGTTAGTCAAAAAACTGTCACCTTCGATCTTCACGGAACAAAGTTTCTCAGATGTTTTAGTTCTAATGTTCGTCTTCGTTACATGTTTCTCCACTCACTATCACGAGTCATGCATTTGCCTACATTCAGCATAGACCAAGGTGTTTTCCTGCTTCTAGCATATATCGCCACGAAGCACACTATACAACGTCGAGTAAAAGTTGAACGGGTAGACTTTTTTTCACGGCTTAAGAGGGAGCAGGGAAAAGGAACAGCTGGGAAGAATGATATGTGGAATCATAAGAACAATGGAAGGCATGGACGTGCTGTTACTGATCCGGGAAATTAGTAAAGAACAGTACCAGCAGAAGGCAGAGGTATGTAGAGACGCTTGGACAGCCGTCTCCTCGCGGCCTCATCTAGTTCCTGAGGTCTATTTGTTGCCCCTAATCACACGGAGTGGCATAGATCTTCATAAGAGCGTAGTGACATGGACACAGTCGAATAAACGAGAAGCCTCTTTATCACAGAGAGTGGCGAAAATCTACGTAAAAACGAAATGACTTGGTAACATCGCACAGATAGGCAACTTAGCAGAACAGTAGACCTTCCTCGCTGGCTATCTTCCTTACCAATGAGAAGAATCTGCTCTGTCCCACTTCCGCAACCCTCCATTTCAATAAGAAACTGAGTTTTGAGTCTTCGACTTGATTCATGCTCCCCATCGGCTTTGCGCTACACGAATAAAGCAAAATAGATTTTATGACTGAAGATGGCTATAAAGTTCATGAGAGGGCTTTCTTGGCTGGCATGTTACTCAGTATCACCTTCAGCCAGAGGTGTACTATTCGGCTACAACTAATTTACCTGAGACAGGAGAGAATCCACTTCGTCAATGAAAATCACAGCAGGTTGCCGACAGCTAGCCACTCCAAATAGCGCTCTCACCAATTTTTCTCCTTCCCCAATCTGTTAACATTGAAAAATTTTGTACGCATATAGTTCAATGTCTTAGCACTAACTCGGATGGAGCTTAAAAGACACCAATCAAACTCCGTGTGGACAGAGCGTAACACAAACGCAAGAACGTCAGGCTTCAGATTCAAGAAGCCGAGGGGAAACAGAGACATCTACATTTCAGTTTTGTTTCAATATTAGCGAAATGACAGGACACAATTGACATTGGGGAGTCGGACTTGACATACTTACCCACTTGCTCGTTAAAGAGCTTGCTGATATTGAGAAGAATGTTGCTCTCGCCTCTCCCGCAATTGCTTTGCCAATCATGGTCTTTCCGGTACCCTGGAAATCATAAAGAAGCCATTCAAAGATCCATGAGACGGTTTTGATGAAGAAAAGGTAGAGTCCCGCACTGACTAACCATAAGAACCAGGTTCTACGTATACAAATACGATCAAACTTCTATATCGAAGGATACTCACCGGTGGTCCGAAGAGCAGTAGACCTTTCCCTGGAGCCCTGCAACCTTGAAATATGTCTGGCCTGAGAAGAGGCCAGATGACCATTTCGGTTACGCATTTCTTGGCATGCTCAAGCCCGGCTGCAGGTACAGCACCAACATTAAGTATTTAAAACCATTGGCGCGACAATATAAAAAATGGAATGTAATGCATGCTTATGAACGGAGATATGCATGGGACACACGAGCATCTAGCAGGAATGGCTTGAAGACTTACCAATGTCATCCCAACGCACGTTGGGATCTTGCTCCATAATTTCATTACTGACATGTTCTATGAGCTTGGGTTCCAGATTGCGGAGGCGTTCAGGAAGCTCGCCATCAGGGCCAACAAGAAGCTCCAAACTGCATCAGAGTGACTAGCACATTAACAATTAGAGTACAACCCACCTGCAATACTAATAAGTCTACAGGGCCAGGAAGACTAAAAAGATTTCGGCTTGCACATTGTTATTACCACTTCTTCGTGGAGTCCTCCACCCCATTATCTGTCCCATGTTGTTGACGAGGCGCCGCTGCAGCTCCACTCGTTGAACCACCATTAAACCGAACGGGAGGAACGAAGTTGCCTCGAACTCCTCGTCGAACCCCCAGGGATTTGGCAACACCATTACGACCGTTACTCGGTACGTTCCCTCCATTTAGGAAGGAATTACTTCCTCCTTGGTTGGAAGACGACATACGCTTGGACAACGACTCCATGGCCTGTCAATCACACTCGAATCAGTTCTCCTGGCTGGCGATAACCGTACAGAGAAACTCGTGTGTGACAACCACTGCCTTGTGGAATGTACTTGTTTGAGAGAAAGTCCTTTTACTTACCCATTTCTGCTTTGCAGTCACAAAAGTATTTGCAACCTCTTCTGTATCGTCTTCACTGTCACTTCCACACTCCTGTTTTTTCTGAAGTTGCCTAATCGTTTCCTGCTTTTTCCTCGTAATGTAAGAAGAGACTCTAGGAGCTCGTCCTCCAAACTCATCATCACTGTCATCGTCTCTGAACCCACCCCTAGTTTTATTTTGGGCTTTCTTGTTCAGATAAGAATTTCGACCTCTTTTTCGTCCAGATCCATAACTGTTCCACAAGCTCTTGTCATCCTCTTCTTCACCAGGAGACGGTATAAAATCTGCATCGACTATGTCAGCCATCTGTTTGGGCACTGACTTGGAAGTGGTTGCTTTCGCCACTGGTTCTGTAGGAATGGAGTGTTTGGCTGCAGGAGCAGATGGTTCTACCACTTCCAAGGCGGGCTTCCTGCACGGGAGTCTGCAATCCTCGGAAGATTCTGCTTTCAAAAGATATTGGTTCCCCGATGGCTTGACTCCATTTCCACCGTAATTTGTGATCTTTGACTGCATCATACCTCGAGCAGGAATTGGTACTCTGCGTTCTGCACCCTTCTCGCTTTCCAGCCTGGGGAATGTAAGATCTGAACTAACAGTAGGCACTGAAGGCGCTGGTTTCGATCGGGCTGTGGCTCCATCCCTTGAAGCAGACAGCTCGTACTGTAAACAGGTAATGAATGACAGGACCATGAGAAACGCTTGTGAAGAAGTAAAAAGTTCTCTGGAGAAACGATGAGCCTACAAAACGAAGAGCTTGGCAAATTCTCGGAACTGGAGACTGCAATTGAAAACGAGGGAAGACATCAAGGATACCCACCTATGACTAGAGAAGACATGCATTGCAATGGAATGGTAACGTGAAATTGGTTCTCTCCTGAAACTTAACTGATTTTTTTACAGATGTTCTATTTACAGACGAGAAGTACTTAGAGTTCTTGATTCGCTGAAGATCAATTGACCTGCCGGACGCGCAAAAGCGAGTGTTTTCGGATCTAGTCCGCTCCTGGGCTTCCCTGGGCACAAGAACAGAACTAAAAATCAATCCGTCACCCCCAGATGCTCGTTGTAAGTCCAAAGAATTTACTTAAAAGAGATTTGTTGCAAAAGAGAAGTCCACACTCATTTGTATTGCTGCTGCGCTTTGTCATCGAAGGAGAGGGAGTTAAGCAATTTACTTCGGTGACAATTCTTCATGAAGAAAGTTCTGTCCCTGGATTTACCGCGAACTCCACTTCTCATTCACAAACATTCAAATTCGCTGAGGAAAGTTCAAAAATATACAGGAAGACAGGAAAAGTGATGTTAAGAAACACCGCAATCTCACCGGTCAGAGTTGAAACCTCGCCGTGCTGTATCAACGGTGGAATGGACTACTTTCAACATTTTGCAAATATACGCTTCATCTTCGGCAGTCTTGCTCTCACTCTCTAGGAATCCGAGAAGGCGCAATGCCAAGCCCAGCGCTGTTTCAGAATCCTCCGCAGCCAGAGCATTCTCCGACCCAAACAACAGAGAATGCAGTCTCTTTAATTTGGCATTGACACCAACATCAGCTCCATGCCCCACACTCGCTGCCCCCGCCACAACGACAGCAGCAGAACCGGCCTTCATCCTCCCTCCTCGTCCTCCTGCATCAGCACAAACTCTGCCACCCGTCGCACCTCGACTCACTCCATCATCATCCTCTCCTCCTCCTTTTGCTCCGCTGCTTCCAAAATCCGATCACCCCCGCAAACCGCACAAATCAAGAAACATAGATTCCTTCATCTCCTCTCGAGTCCACCAGCCATGAAACGAGGAGGGCCCCAGCAAATTGCACCGCACTAGCTTCGCAGATGAGGAGATGGCCAGACCTGCATTTGGATTATACATTTTACGGCCAAGAATGTTCTCCTTCCGCGAGCCTACGAAGCGATGGCATTCTACGGCGTGGAATTGCAAAACAAGAATGTACCGCTTGAATTGCAGCGCGCGCAGCGGACGACATGAGCAGCGCTCTTTTCTCGTCTTTCGTTCGTTTTCGTGGCGAAGAAACCAATTAACACTCTGACAGGGCAGCATGAGCACGAGGGCAGCAGATGGCGGGAACGTACAAACGAGCCAACGACGGGCGCCTGCTGCTGCTGCTGCTGCTGCCGCCAAACCACCCTCTGGATTTAGTTGACCTTTGGATTGTCACTACTGGTTATCTAAATTATTGTAGCTGCAGCCATTGGTTGGTGGAATAGCATCTTTGTGTTATTTGTCAACTTTTGTGACTCGTTTTCTTTTCTACGTTCAAAGTTTTAACTCTTCCTTCGTCTTTGGTCCAAAAGTTAATTGCATAGTGTATGTAGAGTTTTCGATTTTCTTAAATGTATTCCCAAGTTAATTGGGGAATTGAATCCAAATTTAGGAGATTTTGTTTCCTCATTTTTTGATGATTAGATTTAACATATGAGATGCATATATATTTTGATTGAATTAAAGATAAACATGTGTAGAAGTACATATGCATAAGGAGAGTGAAAAATATGCACATAAAATTGATGATTGATGTCAATGTAATATATTATTATCTTAATATGATCATATGTGAGATTTGTAATCACAAATTTGATTTATTAAATAATTCGTTCATAGTTTTCAAGAAGAGAAAATTTTGTATATTCTTTTTTATTTAATAAAAATATTATTTATAACTTTATTTGTCATCAAAGCCATAAGGAACTGTGTAAATAAATATATATCAATAACTACAACTATTTTTATTGTTAATTTATCTCCAATAATTAAATATTGACAAAAAAATATGTTGATGTCTCCAATATAAAGTTTTATCTTTTGAAAAAATACACATCAAATCTTTTTTTATTAAAATTTTTACAATCAATTGTATAAAAATGCTCAAAATATTTTTGTTTATGCCTACAATAATGTGGCAATAAATCTACAAATAATGATAATGATAAAAGATGATAAAATAATTCATTTTTAATTAAACATTTCAACTAGCTAGCAAATCAAATACTCCCACCATCAAAGATAAGATTTGTCATATACCCTAACCATTTGTAGTCATTTATTCAAGTCTTTTTTTTTATAATTCATCTCATAGTCAAACTTAATATTTTGTATATCTTATTGTATTGCTATGTGCAAGCTGTTCACGATTTTTAATCATGTTTAACATAGTTTAAAACTTGTTAAATATTTTTCATTCATCAACTTTCTTCCATCATAAGATATTTTTTGCTTTCCATGAAAATAAGATAAAGTGGTAGAAGGCTTAACCATCTCTTTGGGACTATCATCTAGATCTACATCTCAATTTGTTTCAGATTCTCCTCCCAGTTTTGAGCATCAATATTAAAAGTATGAACCTTTAAACTGTTTATAAACTAAAACCATGTATGTTCAAAACATAGACAAATCTTTTGCTCACCATCATTGGTAGACAATGTTTGAGATAAATCAACATCAAAACAATCATTTTAAACTTTAATCTTTTTGTACCATCCCAATGGTGAATCCCATTTAACTTTGATTTTTTTGCTATTAATTTCAATCATTCTGCTTCTAAGAGACTCAATAATCTCATTCCATTTCATTGTAACAACTATTATATCTTGTAAGAGGTTTGACTCATTTATTATCCTTATTTACATTCTACTTAAAATCATTATGTTTAGAAGAATATATTGTGTGCGTAAAGGAAGAAGGTTAATCCTAATAGTTAAAGGTTCCAAGTTGAATCTTAATAAAACAAAATGCTCTTGATATAATATTTGACTTGGTTGTTGGGTTTCATAAAATTGAATTATATGTGAATAGCACATAGCATAAGGAGCAACAACAATCGATGGTAGCACCAACAAACTACCAACATGCTTCCATGGGAAGCAATTTGTCTATGTGCATCTGCAGGTTGTCTTCATGCAATTCGAAGTAATGAGGAATTGTAGAGAAGAAAATCCATCTACTTTCAAGTAGAAGAGGAATTGTTTGAAATAATTTATTAATGTTGTTCATGACATGATACCCCAAGAAACTTGGAGGGCTTGGGTGTACACTCAATTGAAAAGTTTAGAGACAAATATTCTTAAAAAGTATGTTAAATATTAATAAGAATTGCATATAACACATATAATTTCAAATCTATTTTTGTACCAAACTTAACTTAAAAATAACATGATAGTGGGCTTAGACTTTATGTATTACAATTACACAAATAATTTTGAAAATATACATTTTTTCATAAAAAGTTACAAAATAAAAAATATTTGCATATTATGAAATATTGACAAATTTTTTAGAACGTAAAATTAGATATGAAAAGTTAGTTCGTCATGACAAGTAGTATCAAGCCCAACCTCCAAATCTCATGGATGATCTCATAGAGTTTATCATCTTTTTGAGTACGAGTTAGAAGGTGGCTTTATTTTGGATATTAATTTTTACAATAGTTGTTTTTAATATTTTTTATTAGCAAAATACCCATGAATATGGTTGCACTTTTATCTATTCGTAAATATGGATAAGGCGATATGTTTTCAAGAACTTAAATGGAGCTCAAATGCCGCGACTGCTACTAAGGTTCAGGCTCTAGATTTCAAAGACAGGTTTCGAAGTTAGCATTCAGATCGTTTTACCTGGATTTGATTCATGAAAATCCTCTAAATTGACGACCAGAATGGATGATACATGGATTCATTTAAGTTCTATGAGTGATAGACTAGTCTATTCTGTAGAAAGATCCATAGTTCCTTGCCATGGTTATTTTATTCCATTCCTCTGATTGTTTCTCAATGAATTTTAAACAATTAAAATGGCCTTTGAAGAGGAAGTGCTTGTTTTTTTTTGACAAGAGCATCCTTATTTTATCATCCTTTTGATTTTTTTACATTATCATTCTTATTTCATCACTTTTCCCTTAAGTGTCAGATGGGCGTGGATCCGGACTAACAGGAAGTACTTGTTGCTGGAAATTCGCTGAAAACTACAAAATCATATTTCAAACCGGCGGAATCATTTTCAGCCCTAACGGCTCTTTGACCACCCCACCACACGGCGTGTTACGCAGATCCAAGAGTTCAAGAGTGCGTACAATTTCCACTGCGATCTATTTGTCCTCGTCCGAAAGGGAGCTCGCGACGCGCTTTGCGCATGATTCTACGGCTGTAGAGACATGAGCGGACAGACATCATCTCGTGTAGATACTGAAGCACTTCTCGTCGGGCGCACTTCGACGATTCTTACCTCGGTCGGATCCCGCGAGGTCAACGGGTTGTGAATGTTGTGGACGAGCTTTGCAATCGCCGACAGGATGATCGACTTTCCGACTCTCGTGGTGCCATCATTCGATGTGTTCTCGTCGGACTGGCTGAGTCAGATCAACGAAGAAGCCATTCTCGCCCAGGAGGAAGCGGAGTATGAGGAGAAGGTCGAATTCTCCCACCTTCTTTTGCTGCCTTCGCCTGTTTAAGAATTGTGATTCTCAAGCTCGATTGCGGTACTTGCGGTCGTTGATTTTGGAGGTTTTCGTGAGCTAATTGAGGTTTGGAGTTGTCCCCCATCTGACAGAGTGGGATGACTTATTCTCTGTTGGCTTGGTCGGATTTTGCACTTCAGCGATTTCTCCTCCACCTTCACGTCTCCGAGATGAAGCAATTCTGATGAAGCAAATTTTATTTTATTTCTTCTTCTTCCTATCTGAAGGTGATGCTTTCAGTTGACTCGGTTGATTGGCTTGTCTTTGGTGTGTCGATCATGGAAATTGCCGGTGAACCTTTCTCCATCACGCAGCTTAGCGAAGTTCGGAATGCCAACTCAAATTTGATCCCCATTGGAAAGACAACACCTGAAAACGAACAGGAGGACTACGAGCCTGACGCAGAGGATGATGACGCAGACAATGCTGAAGAAGAGAGCGAAGGTAACTGACTGACCTGGCCGAATGTTTGGCTTTTGATACTAAGGAGCCGTCCACTTTGCTCATGGAAAATCTGACTAGGGAACCGTGCCTGGTTCGAATCCTTACGGATAACGCTGATCCTTTGTAGGCTTGCCAATTCCGGTTTATGTTGACATGGTTTCACAGAGTCAAGGTCTTCAATGCCAGCCTAAAGCTTTCTTCATTGAGAAGTGGAACGGTTTTGGATAATAAGTTGGTGTCGTGAATTTTCATCAACGATTAGATAATTTTGCCTGGCAGTAGCTTTCAGTGTCGACGTTAATTGTCCTCAACAAAGTTGACCTTTCCTCTTCTGTCTCTCAGGTGAATAAGGAGGATCGTTGTCGCAGAATCTTGAACTATGTGTCAAGAAAGCCTCACTTGAGGTGAACAGCAAAGGCTTCGACAGCCGGCTTTCATGTGTATCACAACAAACCAATCGGAGTCTGACGTTCTTGTTTTCATAAGGGACTGCAGTGTACACACGACCTTCTCGTTGTTGCTGTTTTCATCTGTTTGAGAGATGTGTACATGGAGAGTTCGGTTCTGATGACAATCCGGGTGATTTTAAGGGTGTTCTTAAACCTACCTCTTTCATGGGTATGCGGGAGGAGAGATGGAAGCTTGCCATTTCGTTCGACTTCCCCAGTGGCGGTTTATATGTAGGGTTTTAGCACAAGCGTTACTGTCATTGGTAGCATTCGTATACGTCAGAGGCACGTCTTTCGTTATGTGGACATTGGTTTTGCAGCAACATGACAGTTGTCTACATACACAATATATAGAATATTTCCTATCAGCGTATGCTATTGAAGGGCACTGGATTTAACAAGTTTCAATTTATTGGCTACTGATTAGTTGGGTGATGATAAGTTTCACAACCATGTACTCTTAGCAATAAAAGACCTTTAGGATGTAAAATTTATTATACAAGTTTGTTACATACATGTCATTTTTGACGAATATTGGAGCCCACTTTGGGGTGTGCACGAGGCTAATGTATGTACATATGAAAGGTGAAAACCTTATGCAAGTACTGAGTCTGCTTGAACGCTTTCCGTGGCTGGTTTGAGCTTGGGGCACACAGGACTTTTTGGTTGTGCCATTGTACCTGCATGAAGAGGGAAGAAAAAGTCAGAACTTCTCCACCCGTCAGAATTCTTTTTGGGTGATGTGCGAAAAGCAGTTTGAGCTCTGGCAGGATGACTTGATTCAGAAAATGTATAGTACTTACATATGGATTCGAAGCATGGCTGCTGGAAAGCAGGATCTTCTTCTAGAGGTGCTGGCATTTTCCCGAACACCATTTCGCAGCTCATATCTTCGAAATCTGTATAGTCAAGGTAGAAAAGGTTACCTCCGCATATTACAAAATGGTTTCACTACACTAGTGCTGCTTATAGAAAGCTTCAGTGATCTGACGGTGTGAATTTTGCGAAACCAACATCATATATGACAAATTCATTTCATGTTCACTTAAACTTGAAGATTAACGATCAAAGATTACTTACTTGGAGTCATTGACAGAGGCAGACCAAATTCCTTCGTAAAGAAGTCCTGAGTTGGAAGTTTGCACATATTTACGCACATGCCAACACAACCGCTATTTTCCAGATACCTGAAGTCGAAAGGCGGATTAACTTATAATTAGCTCGATTGTGTGTGACGTGAAAAAAAGACAGTTGAAACTTCACAAGTAATCTGAGGTAAAGATTGATGAGTGATAAGCGCCCTTTTCTCTGGCATCAGGAAGTACATGTGCTTCACAACAATAGAAGATGAAGCTTGTCAGAACTCAGCAGGTCATCTCAGCACTGACCTGCACTTCTTGATTTTAACGAGACTTTTCTGCATAACCCCATTCACTTCCGCCTCCTGTAGCTGGTTGACAAAAAAATAGAACAAGGTATAAAATACATGGATGGACGAGATGGATCGTAGTTTAACGGTAAACACATTGCTTGACAAGAAGACTTTGTCTTGCACAAAGTACAACCCAAGGCTGATGAATGCACTTACATCGCATGGCCCCACCAGCCACTTGAAAACAGGAATAGTGATGAAAGCGTTAAACTCTGCAGACCATTTTGTCGGTGGAAATAGCTTCCTGAACTGCACATTGAGCAGGTAACAGCCACGTTTACTTCTCTGATTTCCACCAGAAGTCTTTCGAAGTCTTCCACAGGTAAAATCTCTTGACAGTTTAATGTGAGAAATGAATCCTCAGCATTTAAGGAGTTCGGTCTGAAACTGGGACTGCAGAAAGAAAAGGTGACGAGAGAGTTCACTGACAAGCATCTTTAAACACAAACAGAGGACAAAGTTCAACCATCGTCGCAATCATGCAGTAAATTATTCATGACAGCAATCAATTCTCTGTTGATGTGAGTGGAAATTTGATCTATAATCCAATCGCCATCACTAATGCTTATCTGTGTAACGCAAATATAACTGTCAGCTACGAAATCTGAAGGAAACAAAGAAAAGGTAAAGAACGAGGTTATCTTGGAATATCTCTTTTATTGTTGCCTCTTCCTTTTTCTCTCTTGAAAAAGATAAAACTGATCTTGATAAGATCATTTCTTGTTCAAGACTGAAAGGAAATCGAAGTCTACAGAAGGAAAATCAAGAGCTTGTATCACAATCTCTCACCGTAGATTGGCAGAAAAATTGAGAACTAAAACTGGTATTTCGGGACTGACATACTTGACTAATAAAACTGTCCTCATTAGTATTTGCTTGCAAAAATTGCAGTGAAATTACGTCATGAACTATCTGACACACTCACTGTGCCATGTTTCGAGGACGCAATCCTAGTACGTTTTAATCATAACTAAGCATATTACTGGAAAAATTACGTGACTACGTGTTTATAATACCAAATATGCAAGGAAACCACGTCAACCTCACTGACTGAAAAAAACTCAGCATGATCTGGTGAGATAAGTGTTCTGGATTAATTTTTTGCCTGTCAATGTCAGCCAGGCGACGTCCAGAGGATTCTTAAAATCATGTGCATAGCAGAATTGCCTAAGGCTGATTACCGTCAAAGTGCCTCTTACTGGTAATTGTTACTAGAAATGATCAGATGGAGATGTGCCAGGTACCAAAGGTAGAAATCAGGAGCTTTAGTTAGGCAGAACCTACTTGCTCTGGGGCTCCAGGTGGTAAAGTTGACATTAAAACCTGACGAACCGCTGCACGCTGCTGTAGGGGTGTTCTGCCCTGCATGACTTTTCTCGAAATCTCAACGAGTGCTTCGTAGCCATCTAGTTCGGTTTTCTTTCCTGCATTCGAAAGCACAATGTATCGATATTGTTCTAAGATATGACGGTCATCAATAGCTGAATGAAACTTCGTACTCTCATACACCGGAGGATTCAATTAGGAAGTATGAGAATGTTGAAGTTCTCTGATTCTTTGATTTTACTCAATCAAAACAAGACTCAGATATTAAGCGCCTTTTGCTTGTCTCGCTGTAAATTCGAAGGCTGCGTAGACTTACAGTTAAAAATCCCGAAGACAGTGCAGCCTTCGAATTTCTGCTCGCAATTCGGCTCGTCCTAAATTCTTTGATGTTAGTGTTTCAGCGGAAACCTAGTTCTCCACTCACTAATCAATTGAATGAATTTCCTCTGACCTATGATGGATTGATAACGCAGCAAATACTCAAACTGCACATCATAGCGAACTTCATCCTTTATTCAAAATTTCAATTTTGATGTTATGGAACATTTTGCCCATGAGAACTAGCAACATTTTAAATTTGAACTATCTTGAAATTCAAGAGGATTACCTGTAACTTCTTCCATTTTAGTAGTGAAAATTCTCATGAACAATTTGTCAAAAAATGAATCGTTGTACTTGGTCTTCTGTCCCATCGGCGCAGGTTCCCCCGAGGGCTCTGCTATCACCGCACGCACATTTGGCAGTCTGATTGGTTGATGAGAAACAGGCAAGGTTCCCAACGCCTGCATTGTGAATATATCGCGCTCTGGCTGATCTTTCAGAAGCCGACTCCAATTGAGCGTTGAGCTTTCAGATCCAGAAGTTCGCCTCTGTACGCACCTATAATCTGTCAATATACTCCTGATCGGGAATTGCCAACAAACAGAAACAATACAGAAATTTGGCACTGAAGTCTTGGAGGAATTAGAAAAAGTGTGTGCCGAGAAGATCTGATAATATCACCTCGGTCATAACACACGCCTCCGCCTCTTGAAGCAAGTAACAGATGGTCGAGAACTGGACTTCCCACAGAGTAAAGCTCTGCCACTCTTCTTTGATAGGCCATGGTGGGGTTTGGAGAATATCAAATCTATGTCTTCCGAGTGCACGAACGGCGAACATCCGTCAAAACCAAAGTCGTAGACGTGGAGTATTCTTATCCGGATATAACAAATGACGAGGCTTAGCTGGAGAAATTACGAAGTTTGTTTGGTTTTACTACAGGAATAAATAAATATATTTTTATTTTTATTTATTTAAGTCAAAGCAATTGTGCATTACTCCATCCTCTGTTCACCTGCCACATATCTTCATATCCCATGACTCACTTCACCATTCAGCAAACAAGTTGATATGCTGAATGTGTGGAATGTTTGAAATAGTTGAAACAAGCAACATGCTAAAGAACCGCAGGTTATATCCTGACAATGAATCCTCTGTTCTTTTTGTCTGCACCGGGGGTTTCGTACATAAGTTGTGAGTTGACCTAGTCCACTGCATCTTGTTTTCTTGCTCACCATCAGTCATCGATCGACGAGGCCGCGTCTTTTCCGTAAGGTGGTGTACGATACATCATCTTCTAGCAATGTTCAAAGTCTTCTTCAACTCAGTAACATATAAAAGAACGATTCCGAAGCAGCACTCTTTTAGCTGTATTAGCTGCATTGCAAGAGAAACAATAATTCTGTTCTCCGCGTTTGTCTTCTGGCATTGCATATTTTAATGCTCTCTCTGATAGGGGTTTCTGTTCCTAATCTCTGCGTTGATGACCGTAAACAATGGTCGAGATGAAATCGCTTGTCTCAGAATGAAAAGCCTAGATTTGTTGTCCTCTCATCATGACTGAATCACGATAAGGTTCACTCCCAAGCTCCCTCAAATTTCGCCTTATTAGCCCTCCATGGCCTTATCTTTCTCACACCTTCATCTCGCACTTTGTTAAACCAAGGTCGTGTAGCCCTTGCAACACTCGGAGATAGACGAACTGGCCTGGTCGAAACAAGCTATTTGAAATACTCACGAATTACATCATTTACTGCACTTTTTGAATCTAGCCATCATGCTGTCTACTACACAACCCCTCACTCCTCCTTGGAACCCAGTCACAAGGGCCTTGATTAATCGAATTGGGAATCTAGAATGAGATACTGAAATTCTTCGTATGAAATTCATGTAGTTGTTGAAGACAAGGGGTGTGTCAAACGGATCAGTCAAATGGATCTGCTCAGAGTTGGAACACTAAATCGTTGTCCGTCCTGGGAGACTCCCCAAGCTCATGACAGGCGACTTTTGTAGTTTTGATATAGATGTGCGGAAGTAATGCGCGACTTCATTTTCCACTGTTTACTGACTGGCCTTGCATGTTCCCCTCGTAGGGATCTGCGTTTCTTTGGAGAGTCTGGTTGAGGAAGATTCCTCGATTAAAAACTTAACGATTCCTGAGTCCTGCAGCCTCTCTTCTCCTGCACGCACTCGACAACCTCCTCACCAAAACAGTGCATTTTCAACCGAGAGTCAGCATTAAAGACTAGGGTGGGGCCGCAGTCTTCTCAGCAGAGGAACCACAACAAAGACGACAATCAGAAACTAACTTTGACAGCGATTGTGGCACCCCCATTCACCAGAGTAATCAGAGGAGGTCCGAAGATATTGTTCGCGCCGTCCTTTCTCGATTGCCGGAAGGAATCGATTGAACAACTACAGCTGTTACACCAAAAGACGACATGCGTCTCACAATTTCACTGTTTCTACAGACGAATTCCTGTGGCCTAAGGGCATCATCACTCGCATTTTTCGTCAGTAGAAATTTGGACATTCTGATTCATTATCAACTGGAGATTAAACTTGAGCTGGGACATTGTTGAGTGTTATAAAGAACCATAATATTAAGCTCTTACTCAAGCCAGCCCTCACTCGTAAAGAATCAAGATGAAACATATCGATTCTGAAATGCCGTCTCCAGTGACCCACATGACGGTGAAGCGAATAAGAGAAACCAGAAATATGTGGTTGCATTAGAGAAACCAGAAACTAGAAGGCAAATTTGAAGAGAACCTTTTTGGTATGAGACCATGCATATGACGGTGAATCGAATATGCTGCCTTGTCACAGTCTAACCCATCCGAGAGGCAGATCATTTTCACTGTCTTCCGACTGACTGTCGCAAGACCTAATGCAGTATCAGAAATAAGTTTACTCTACTAACAGGAAGTTGCAGCCTTTTCTCTCTATACGAGTCTGAGTATAGAACATAAGTGGACGCTTCGTAGACAGAAGCCAGGAGGTCAGTGCAGCTGCTCCTTGGATGCCGGATGTCGGACAGGTTCCTCATATGGTGAGCTGTAAGTAATGTACAAATCGGGTGATTGGCTTTCGTCTCGACCAGTCGAGGATAGAACTACCAAAGACCGTGAAGCCTGATGTCAATGCTACCACTCGTAGAGGACAACGATAGAAATCATAGAATGAAAAAGAATATGATAACTTATGTCACCCCTACGATCTGTATAGAGACTTTGGAGGAACCTAAACTTGAGAGAGTGAGAGAGAGAGATGTCTTGTCAACTCTAGAGCCGTCAAGGGAAAATGCTTTTGGGACTTCAAGTGATTAGTTCAGCGTAGTTTATGTCATGCGGTCGAAGTTATTAACTTGCTCTCAATTGAAGGGGAATCTCCCCGGCTATTAACTGCGAGTGAAAAGTCTCACCGACCTAGACATGCACAGTGCATATTCACTGTCAGTCACGCTTTGAGTTTGACCTCTTGCTATACAAGTGCCCTTTTACATGGGTTTGGAACATGTGCCGCGAACCCAACCTTGCATAAAGTTTTGCTATCTACCGAAACTGGCCCAATCTTGCGGAAAACACCGTCAACTTTCAGGGGACAGCCTCAGATAATGATTGAGGTCATAGTTGTCAACGCTGCAACCATTAATAGTTGTTTCAATCCGGAGAGCTAAAGCAATGCTACCGGGATATGTTTCAGCCACTTAAAACCCGTGGCAGAAGGTAGAGACAATGTTGCGTAATTTGAACCATCGCGATGCTGAACAGGTCTAATTATAGGATAGCGCCTCTTGAAGAGAATGGGGTAACACTGGATACAGTACTACCTTGCGATATTCCCTCTTCTTGTCTGTCCTCGAGTTTGACTTTAACCACCATAGTTTTCATTCACTGCAGTCGACATATTCATTTGAGAAGATGTAATGGTTACATCTTACTAAGGTTTGCTTGTTTTCTGTCATTGACGAGACGAAGCAGTCCCAACTAGCTTCACCCCACAAGACAACAATCAAGAGAAACAAATGAGAGAAGAAGACAGTAGGCAGTTTGGAGAAGGTGTCACTCCTCTACACCAACTCAATGTCGATGACCAATCCTGGCAAAGCAAGTAGCGATTACTGAGAATTACGAAGAGAACTTCATCCTAATTTCTGTTCTGAGTAGAAAATCTAAACAAATGGATATTGCTATAGGAGTCTGGGCATCCCATAGTCCTAGGTCTGCTTGGAATGTTTGAGTATCCCTTCATAGCACAGTGTGATGGCGAATTTTCTTCACCCACCGTGACATTGAAAGGAAACTATTAGTCGGTTATCTTATATTCTTTCAACGCTGGAGACGTAGGTGAGGTGAAGCAGATAAAAGTCCCCCAAATGACGTATGAAGTTGCGGTATGAAGTTGCGGAGTGGAGGGGGAAGTTGTGCGTCTAAGAAAGCTACTGTGTTGTTGCCAGACTTCGTAAGTTCCAACGACCGACTCCGGACCTGATTGAAACCCGAGTGATCCAGGAATCACGTCAACGATGCCTTTCTCGTCCTCCAAATACAGTCCATGCTTAGGCTGCTCGTTTTAGGGCGTCGCATTTATGAAACATACTTGGCGAGTGCCTACAGTAGATGCTGTCTCTAAATCTACATGTATTGTCTTACAGTATTTGCCCCGCATAACGGCGCACATGCTGCAAGATTAAGAACAACCTCGGTCCTCGGATCCTGAAAGTGATAAGATTTCATCCGGGACGTCTGAGGATCAGCCTCCTTTAAAAAGAAACCGGGATCTGGCCAGCTTACGTTGAATTGTCTTCTAACGCTGAATTTGGCTGCCTAAATTCACATGCAACTTCAAAGCGCAACATGCTCTTCGTTATCATCCTCCGATATTTACATTAACTCACCAGTGGGCGATGGGAGATCGATTTACAATCGATTTGACTCTACCACGACTTGATGATGGCCTTCGCCATTCAAGTGCGCTATTGCAGATGGTATCACAAACAACCAATAGAAATCCTCCAAGTCTGCTGATTTGCATGTGCATTACTGCGAGTACACATGCCCTTTTTCCAGTAACTTACATTACTACTAGATTCACCTCCAATCACCCGAATCACTGTTGGCAATCTTCAGGTAACAAGAAACGAATTACGCGAATGGGTAGAAAGATTTCGGATGATGTCTCCCGGAACTCAACGAGGCTCTCTCACTACGCCACCACCGTCACTCCAGCATCTCAGCCGTGACAGCAAGCAACAAACCACAGACAAGAAGGTAGCGCCAAGCACACGGCGGCCACATTCCACAGCCCACGCATGTCCCCCACAGTGAAGAAGATTTGGCCGGAGTGGTGCTCGCTAACTTCAGGCTGAGCCGAACACATAATTTCCCAACCCCCTATCTACACGTCAAGTCCACGTTCAAACCATACCGTTTATTTCCTCATCGCGGTTATGGGAGTGGGCGCGGTGAGTTTAAATGTAGTCATCCACGATAAGGAATCATGGTCGCAAACGGACGGAAAGCGACGAGAACGCGAAAGTGGCAAAGGTTAAGCGTTGCAATCTGATCGTTCGGTCGGTTCCTAGGCTACATGTACCGTAGTGGTGAATTACAGTAGCATCCATCCAGTCATACATGCATACATACAAGACGAAGAGGGGAGTAGAGCAGATAGCAGCTGGCATCCATTGCTGCGCCCACAGACAGCCCGTCCGTCCGTCCAGCAAGACAGACAGACAATGGAGGGGAGGCGAGGGGAGGGGCACTGGATCTCACAAAGGGCGTGATCGGCGGGCTCCTCTTGTTTTGGGGCCAGTCGTGGCCCCCGCGGACCCCGCGACTTTGCGTGGTGCAGAGCTTTCTCTCACCTTTACCTTTGTAGCCTCTCCATCCCTCGCCCGCCTGTATCCCAGTACCACGCGGGTACACCAGCACCCTTTCTATTTTATCATCCGTGATATTTATTGCTTCTTGTTCGGTACCCGTGTATAGCACGGGACCTAAACTATGCTAGTGCTGCTTCCATAGGCAGCACTTCTCTTGCCCTGCTGTTTCGTCTCCCTTTGAAGCCAGTATTTTACCATATGGAATTGTGTGATATTTGACCGTCGAGATTCTTCGGACTGGGTTCAAGGCACATCTGACCGTCTGCCTGCAAGTTGTTGTTCTAACACTAATTATTGCTTTATTTCTTGAATTTATAATGACTTTTTGACCTTGTCGGCAGATCATATGAACAATTCTCCTTATAATTATAAATGTATGCTTTAACGCGAAGAAAAAAATTTCAATTATTGAGGGTGTTATCAAGATTCCTCAAAAGTCCATTCAGATTCTGCAGTGTGAATTCATCATGGCGAGGAATGTTCGCCACCGTTTGGCGTCAATACCACGGTCAGGAATTTCAAATAAAAGTTCCCTTTTCTATTTTAAGGTTAGGAGCGAAGTTTTACTGTGATTGACTTCATCCAATAAGGACATTTTTGTTCATCTTCTGTTGATTAGCAATTCAACGTGTTTTCAGCTGTATACCCCTTGAATGATCTGCAAAAAGATTGAAGGAGAAAGAATGGTGAGGGTATGTTTTACCATCTCGCTGCTTTGAAGAATACGAACCTCTTTGACATGCTTAAAAAGAAGAGCTTTCACCGGATAGATTTTAAATTCCTATATAAAAAAAATTAAACAAAATTTCCTCTGTAAAATTGTGAAGTTCCAAGGGTTATAACTGCACACAAAAGGAAAACTTGACTATCAAAACTCTCTTTGTAATTGATAATATGACTCATCAAAACATTTGCTAAATGCATGAATGGAATCATGGAATAAAGATATCGATATATTTTTAGGAGTATTCACACAAAAATTTGCTGCGATGATAAATTATGAAATTATGTTATAAAAATTTAAAATCTTCAAAAAGTTGAATTGAATATAATTTTTATGTGCTTTTAACATATAATTATGTTATTTCAAAACCTGAAATCAATACTAGAACTCCATATATAGAAGACACAAGGTGTAGAACCAAACAGAAATGAGCATTTCGGTGTTCCAACATGCTGGTATCAGTTTTGCACTTTGAATCATGAAATCATCAAAATTTCTGACCACATCTAACATTACAACCTTGCGAAGTATTTCGTTTTGTGTTCCATATTAAATCCCCTTATCCACTCATATCTGCATGGACCCCTTTAGATGTTTCAAACAAAAGCAACAGATATTTCATTGACGGGGTCAATAAATAGACAGCTATCATCGAAGAGACTTTTGTAGGTACTGTGTGAGGTAACATGTGGAGAGTTTTATGTCGGAATAGGCCCTTTCTCTGATTCGTGCATTTCGAACTTTTCCAAGCGGTTAGAAAGGTACAAAGTCTTCACACAAAGAGAGAAGCAGCTCCCAGGCTCTTGCTCCAATAAACGAGGGGAAAACAACTTCCAAGCATTATAGACTCCTTGACCATTTTATTGTGAATTACTTAGACTTATTAATCAACTCCTTGTCCACAACCACCAGTCTAGCTAGCTGTAGCCAACTCGGCCAACTTGTATCCCGATAAACGTATGCTCATTGTGGGCACTAGAACATGTAATAATGTCAAAGTATACTATTCAAGCCTTTCACAAATCTCTCAAAAGTAAAAAAGAAGAGTGAGATAGTGGATTGGTTTTAGAATCCCAGGTTCTCATTCAATGATCCTGGTTGACCCTTGGAGAATCTCATGAACTAACGGGTAATTTTCCCGGTTGTTCATCTCTTTCCTGATGATGAATAATATGGTCACATATGGTCACAAAACATGGTTGCAAAAAGGAGCTACACAAAAATCTCACTTGATGGATCTATCATTTGGAGTAGACAAAAGAAGATATTAGCTCCAGAGTATAATAGCAGTAGAATGGCACCAAGAAAGTAGGAAATGTATTTTCCGCTACTGAGGTTACAAAATGAAGGCTCTCAAGGCGCTTCGTTTGGAAACTCAAGAAAGCATAAAATATATAAAACCAATGTTCTCAAACTCAAGCCCCATCCTACCCCCTTGGTTTCATCCGTGTTCGACTTGATGGGGTATTCCCATCCTTTTGGTTATCTTCTTACTCGCTCCTCATGGCATTTCTGTCTGAAACCAATGTTCCGCTCGCAGGCATCGTGTATGGAATCAAAAGTTCAGAATACATGTCGCAGAAGTGTGGCAAGGTTTCGGTTTCTTGATCGACGACATGCCCCATTCAGTTGCTCCACGTAAAACGCCATGAAGTGTACTTAATTTCACGGGCGAACTTCGGTGGCAAAATCGATCCACTGGCTGACGGACGGAAAGTTTCATTCCTTCATGTGTGTCTAGTCTGTCGACTAGTTAATAAATAGAGCGGAAAAGGAGAGCACCTACTATACATGCATGATAGGTTCGATCAACAAACAACGACGAGGATATAAAAGAACGCGATTCCGCAATATCTCTTGCGCAATTTCGGACTGTGACGTCGCATCGTCTTGACTGTGGTGAGTACGGCCTATTTCTGCCACCAGGAGTGGGATTGAGAATCTATTACGTACGTATGAGGGAGGACATGTCACCATACCTTAACACGGTAAATGTACATGGGTATGTCCTATACGTACATACGTGAGTGTACGTCTTTCCATGCAAGTATGGTTTCGGGCTATCGTCATAGCTTTCGGGCCTTATGAGTTCAACAACAACATGGTGCTTATTTTTCTCTTTCACTCCCTTAACTACGTACTTCACTTGATTTTTCTCCAACCTTAGATTTGTCAATGGTAATTACTTTGACCGCAAAGGTGCGCTAGTGTGTAAAGTACGGAACTTCATCTAAGTTATATATGAAATTAACGTTTGTTTGGAATTTTATTAAACTAATTTTCAATTTTTATTATACTTATTGTTAGAGAAAAAAGATATTTTTTTCTTCAATTGTGGTAAAAGCAATGCTATTGCAATGTTATATAAACGATTTTTTTTCAAGATTTTGATAAGTTTTGGAAACATTTACAAATATAAAAAATAAACTTATGAGAGTGTTGGAAATCTCATAACAAGAGTTATAAGGTGTGCTCAAGAATGGATACAATTGAATGTTAAGTCAGAAATTACGTTGTCGCATGGACAAAGCTTTACTCTGACAACGCCTGAGCGTCTGGCTGTAGAAGAACTCTCCTCGTCCTCGTGTGAACTGACAATCACCCTCTCTTTCATCTCCTCATCTCTCCATGCCCAACTCGTTGCACCCGATAAACTCCAGCGGAAGAGGATCATTGTAACCAACGATTGAACTGTTAACTCTTAGCCAAACTTCGCAGAAAAGTACTTTGTAACCATTCATAACTCTCGGGAAAGTTTCACATGCTTTTCATTTCTAGATCTCTCGTTACAAATGTCGAACTATACCCTGTGTCACAAGGCGATATGCAGACCCTTGCGTACTAAAACCACTATAAACTCCGATCCTTTAATCCAATTGCACTCAAATTTTGCAAGAAAACGACTTATCATCCAAGCTTCAATTTTGTCAAGTTTTATTGACCAATCTTATTGATAGCATGAGTTATGATCGTCGAACTAAATCTGTTAACGATCTGTGCAATCCCGCAATTCGGGCGTGTACATAAATTTCAAACTACTGCTTTGCACTCAAAACTCAACCAATCGAGCTGAAATTTCAATCAAATCGCAAATTCGAGTTGTAAAATCTGTGTCTATCGAATCTGATCTGTCAAAGCCTTCATAGAACGCTCAGAATTCACTCAAACTCTCCCATCGGTCCAAATTTCACTTTCCCACTTCAAATCACCACACCGGAGTGTCAACTTGCTCAATCGCCTTCATTCTTGAGCCAAAATCCTAGCTCTCCTTGTCAGCTCTCCAACCATATCCTTCAATCTTGAAAAACTCCCTTCGAAGGCTCCCGAAACTCCTCAAAACCTTGAAGAACTTGCCCAAGTGCTCTCATTGGTCTAAATTTCCCAACCAATGAGAATGAAGAGTTCCATTTTGACCTCTAGTGGGCCAAATTAGCCACAACTAACTTAGAGCTTAACAACTAGCCTAAAAACACTACTTAGCCATCATATAGGTAATACGAGTTGTTGCTAATAAAGAGTCAAAATAACCACTTCGAAACAGGTTAAGTATAAACGGAACAACAAAAGGGGACAGGGAGTTTATAACTTGAGTATAATACTCCTCGCCAAAATTCCTAACAATCAACTCCCTATGACTTGCCTTTGGTAGGCAGTAGTGATGGACAGGGACCCATGTGTTGAAAAGGCGCCTATCGGCAAGTTTAGATCCATAATGCTAATATCAAATCAAAACGTAGACTATTTAAGTCCCAAGTCGCGCCAGTAGGAAACAATTGGCGAGAATGAAAGGATGCGGGGAGTTTATCACCACTTCCATAAAGCTATCTCCAAAGTGATATACTAACCATGCCCTAAAGTGATCACGATGTATTACACCGGATCTTTATCACAAACGGATTGGGCATCGGTATATCCGGAGGATCATACCGCCTCTATCCATGTCCCACGTTGGCTCCACTTCTATCGGATAAGCTCCTTAGTCAGCAACGTTCTAGACCTCACCCCTTTCCTTTCGACTCCAACCACGCTTTATATCCGATAAGGTCCAAGATGATATCCCTTGGATCCTTATCTACATCCTCGCCCTAGGATGACAATCCAACCGTGGCCTCTTAACAGCCTTACAATGAGCCGTCGGCCATCCTGACCTAAAATATCGCCAAAATATCGCCGTCATCTCAACAGCTCTGAAGATGACACATGTCATCATCTTCTCATAGTAGCCGTGTCACAACACGACAACGTAATAGAAAATAAATAAAAGAATAGTCAGGTCTAGAGAGTTCATCACTTGTTGCATAAAGTTATCTTCAAAGTGATATACTAATAATGGCCGAAAGTGATCGTAATGAAAATATCAAATGTTGATTATAAATGGATTGGGTATTGATACATATGAAAGATCATGTTGTACTCTATCCATGTCCCACATCAGCTTCAGTTTGATAAGATAAATTCATTAGTAAAAAAAGTGATATTTTAGATATCTTCATTATAATTTGCAAACTAACTACGCTTTATATTTGATAAAGTTTAAGATAATATCTCTTGGAATCTTATTAATATTATCACCGTACAAAATCAATCCAATCGTGAGTTTTTAACCGTCTTATCATGAACCATTGATTACCATGATCTAAAATATCATTATCATAATAATGACTTTGAATATAACACATGTCATTATTTTTTAATTTTAAATGTGTCATAACACAACAACATGATGCTTTTAAGGATCCCATACATGTTTCTTTTGTTAACTATAAATATTTTATGTGATTTTAGTGGAGTGATATTGTAACAATTGTTAATTAATGAAACTTAAATAGGTTACGCAAGTTGAAAA
Source organism: Marchantia paleacea (assembly GCA_014180765.2). Classification (NCBI taxonomy): domain Eukaryota; kingdom Viridiplantae; phylum Streptophyta; class Marchantiopsida; order Marchantiales; family Marchantiaceae; genus Marchantia; species Marchantia paleacea. Next base: position 282,135 of record MUAA02000014.1, read on the forward strand.
TAATTAATATTGAGTTGATTATTAATTGGATTTTTAGTATGTCATGTTAACCATTCGTTTATTCATAGTGAGATATGTTCTATCATCGATATACAAGAAATTGAATGTATGATGATTATGTGATTTTATTTATTTGTGCATTTTTAAATATTATATATGTTAAAAAAAACCCTTGAGATGATTTTTAAACTTTTGAATTGTTTATAAAACACACTTATGACATTATCTCACTCATATCATAGCCACTTACCCAACTTAAATGAGTGAAAAGTAGAACATGCACAAAGGTCAGGGTTGCAAATGAAGATGAACAAAATTCTTAGCAATGAGCGTTGAAAAGAGACTGCAGTGAGATAATCGTCATAATCCAATGGAGGTTTTAGGAAATTTGTTTTCAACCTGCCCGAGGGAAGATATGATGATTGTTGTAGAATTTGGGAGTCCTTTTTGTTTCTTGTGGATGCAAAAGCGAAACTTGTCTTCATAAGACAACTGTCTAATAATGTCAGGTGGTTTGAGTTGTCCTCGATGGAGAACTAAGATTATCGAGTCTTTATGGTTACTGGTTTTTGTTTACATAGAAGTTGTACTTTGGACAAACTTATGGACCTGGTTTCTACCATCTAGATCAAACAAAGTTTTGAAATATGATAGCCAACGATACCGAGAAGATATTGTCTTTCTTCCCGTTAGTTTATCATACTTGTACGGATATCAATTTCATAAGCCTCGTTGGAAGTGCTTATCGGAGATGGTTCAGTTTATGTTAATTTACAGCAATGTCCAAGAGTGGTAACTATAAATTCTCATTGAAAGTATCATAAGAGTTGACCTATGTGAGCTATTTATTTTGTTCCTGTCTACATAATGGGCTGGGAATCATGAGCATCCTGTGTAGAGGCGAAGGGAGAAGGTTGAAATAAAAGCACGATGGGAAACCATCTACGATAATACAAAGGAGGGGGCAACAACAACGACAAGAGTTAATCTAGCCTATGCAAAAGAAAACCCAGAGTGAGCTAGTTTTTCTAATGATAAATTATTATCTATCCGGTTGCAACTCTAATGTTGCCTGCGGACAATTCATGAGGACGGTTACGACCCCTGACACATAAATATGATTAGAGTTTAGAGTACATAAGTATGATAACACATCCTGATTTTGATAAAAGAAATGCAATTCTCTAAATTAGAATAATATAAGAAAATAATATTACCGCTTATATAAGCCTGTGTTGTAGAGCAGACATAGAACGAAACATTGTTGTCAATGTCAAATGGTTCGTAGCATTTTGATTAATCTCATGTTTTTTGCACAAGAGGAAAATAGCGTTATTCGTCTGTTAGAGATGAAGGTAGCGTTGTTAGCATTCACGCTTAAAACTGTACCGAGAAACGTTGCAGTAGTCATACCGTATGTATGACTACTGCAAAAGAATTATCATGTTGAGGTTCTGAGGAGATGAGTCTCGAAAAAAATCTGGAATTCTGATGAGTTCCTAGTCCCAAACAATGAATGAAACCATAACCCCGCAGAATGCAAGTATTCTTACAACCTTTTAACTCCTATATAAGTATATATGTTTGTGGGTTTACTCAAATTTGAGCATCTCATGTTGGTTTAACCTAATTAGTACAAAATTTATAGAAAGTTTTTGAAGACACTTCAAATATTTGATATGAACAAAATAAAAGAATTCACACAAAGTTGAAAAGCCATAGCTCAATGAAGAAACACCGGTGTCGTTTTTAACTTGAAATCAGAAGCCACTTGTCCTTACATGGGAAGAATCAATAATTTAAAAGAACTTGAATCTTTAAAATCATGATCAGTACTCTTACACAAGTATGTTTCAAGAGGTTGAATGGTATGACTCTGAAATTCTTTTGAAGTGTCTCAGTATTCCAAGTTGGGACCTTTTTTAAATTTCTTTTTCCCCAATTTCTATCAATAATGCAAGGACTTCAGTCTGGTTCCTAGTCGGCAAAAATCATGGATGCCATTCTTGTGTCACAACATCAATAAGTGATGTCTGAAAAGGCAAAAGCTGTACCCACATTGCAACTGGACCACAACTGCCACCAACGTACTTTCTCAAAGTGAAAACAGCGAGAAATGCTCATCGTCCTTCCTCCCTCGAGCGATTGGATTGGATAGAGAGCATGCGAGACAATGCAAGAATCCCCCCCCTTCAGTGAAATAGAAATCCCCACCCTTCCATCCTTCCATGTTCTCATGGCCCACGACAAACCCACTCACTACTGACCCTTTCGGGAGCAAGGCCCAAACCCGACTCTCGGCAGATGGGCCCACTCAGTCCACTCGATCTCATCTAAACGGTTGATTGTCGGATGGCAAACAGAGAACCAAAGAGACCGAAGGAGAGCGGATAGTCGACCATCCTCGCAAACTTTGACTTTCAATTCGTGGGAGCGTGAAGTTTACAACGGACGACAAACGAGGCTCTTAAGCTGCCGATTGCCAGCCAGCCATACCGCCCGCCTGCCTGCCTGCTTGCCAGCCGGACAGGCAAGCACCCTTTAAATGTAGTTGTTGGGCGATGAGGGGTCGAGATTCGATAATCTGGTGGGAATCCGGAGGGATGGTTGGTCAGAAGGCGAGGATGGAAGGAGTCGGAAGGGAGGGAGTATAAGTACAAGTAACAGTATGGAGGTCGTATACTATTACTAATACTAATACGTACACACATCCCTGTGGTGTACACCACGGGGATGTGAACCACAACCATGGAGCGGGAGGTAGACTTTTCCTCGAACGTAATGGAGGAGGAGACGGGGGAGGCGTCCACTTGTTCTTCTTCGCCATGGTATCCAAATCTCATCCCATCTGCCCTGCCCTGCCCTGCCCTGCCCGGGCATTGCTGGCGCTGCAGTTGCAGCTATCTCGTCCAGCACGCTGCGCTTGTGAAGAATAGCTTCGCCTTCTATTCTCGCTCTCTTGCCGTGGGCCCCGCCGCGGCAGCTGTAAATTTCGAGTTTCTGTGCGTCTTGTTGCGCTTCCCTTTCCTCGCCCGCTCTCAATCTCTGGAGGGCCCCGGGCCGGGCCTGACTGGTCCTTTTCTCTTCTCCTTTCGTCAGCCCCGTTCCAATCTGCGCTCTTCTCTTTCCGACTGCTCTCCTTCCTTCCTTTCTTCCGCTTGCTCGCATGATTCTGTCATCCATCGCATTAGATATAAGCCGGTGAGTGAAGTGTGCTGTGGCCGGGAGTTTTGACGGAGGCCTGGCTCCGATCGCTCTTGACTGACGGCTGAGAAGGTGGTGGCGGTGGATCGTGGGTCGCTCTCGCTCGCACTATCTCGCTCTTTTCTTCTTCTCCTTTCGTGGCATTGGCGTTCTCTACACCAGCAACAGCAGGAGAACCTGTCTACATAGCGTTTAGGTGAGCAGTGGCGCTCGAGTGGGAGGCGCCAATGCCGTGGATGGGTCAGGAGGTGGTCGCCTTACAGTGAACAGCGTCGAAACGGTGTTTGCCCTGTGCCATTGTGTGTGTGGACTGCTATTTTCTGTCTATCTTCCAGCTCCCACTGCCGGAGTGGGTCCTGTGCAGCTCCTGACGGCCGCGGAGTGAGTTCTTATGGTTTGAGCTTTGAATTTTACAGAATATGCGAGCAATTTGTCGAAGGGGATTTGCAGTATGGAACGGAGAAGAGTAGGCCTGGAGAGCCAAGCTGAAATTTTACTGGTTCAAGCGACGGGGGCTTTGTGCATTTGAGAAGGGAATTCTCTGTAATCACTTGACAGGAGCAGGTCTGGTGAGGTACCATCGAATTGCTTCAGCAGAGATATAAAATTTGGGCTGGATGCTCGGGAAAACCACGTCCATCAGGATGAGGGGGTCCAGGAATAATGACGCAGTACATAAGAGGCGCGTGTTCGTCACGGTTTGCGCCACGGTCCTTATGCTGTCCTTGCTTTCCATTTACTACAGCTCGTTTTTCAACTCTCGTATGCACCACGTCCGTGGTGACGGAAGCAGCGAGGAAGAGAGAGATTGGGAAGGCGCCTCCAAGATTGTTACGACTCGACGGCCCAAACCTCTAGCAGACGATGCCTCGGTAGATGACACCGGGGATGACAAAGGTGAAGCAGACTTGGACGTCGATACTATTAATCTGAAAGAGGAACGGCCCGAGGAAACTAAACGGAAGGTTGAGAAGTACGAAGCAGACGAAGACAAGGATGACAGCGATGAGAGGACTGATAATGACGATCAAGACGCTTCCACCGAAGATCCCAAGGATGAGGAGGGAATAGACGAAGTTATTCTGAAGACTTTCCCTGTACGTATGCTGAGTTTGAAGTTTGCACATCTGCCTTCGCTTTTTCTTCTATACTGGAAAAGATCTGAAGAGAGTGCAAGCTGGCTATCAGCTGTTGTTTGAAGCAGACGTCGAGCCCACTATCAAGATAAGAATCGCTTACAAGCACGGCTGCTAGATTCGTTTAAATATATATGTTTTGATTCACGACACACAATTTGACTTCTTTGCATTTGACTTTTCAGGTTTGTGACTCACGATACTCAGAGCTTATCCCATGCCTGGACCAATCCCTTCAAAAAGAGCTGAAGATGAAACTCAACCATTCTTTGATGGAGCACTTTGAGCGTCATTGTCCTCCTCCTCAACGGAGACTGAACTGCTTAATTCCTCCACCTCCCAACTACCAGGTTTGTGTCTCTACATCGGGTGTTCTCACTGGATTACTGGATCCTAGTGCTTATCGGTCGCATTTCGTCTTCCAAAATTCTCCTCAGGGTGTGGGCTACCTTGTGAGTGATTTTGTCTCATATTGGGAAGGGTTTTTTACTATACGCCGGTGAATGTGGTAGATGTATTTTCTTTTTTTCCTATGAATTTTTCAAATCTTCATCGACTCCCGTGTGACACCGCATCCGTGATTATTACAGGTCCCAGTCAAGTGGCCAGAGAGCAGGGACGAGGTTTGGCAAGCTAACATTCCCCATACTTTCCTCGCTACTAATAAGTCTGATCAGCACTGGATGGAAATTCAAGGCGACAAAGCGATCTTCCCTGGTGGTGGCACCCACTTTCATGATGGAGCGGATAAGTACATCGCGAATCTTGGCAAGGTGACTTTCTAGTTTTGACATTCAGATGCCTCACAATGTGAATACCCATTCGACGTGTCTCACCTCTTCGTCCAGACCAGTATTAAGAGATTGTCTTGATTGATGTTGATGTCTGTAGATGCTCGGAGAAGTGGACGGAGACCTGAGCAAATCTGGAAAGATCCGAACAGTCTTTGACGTAGGATGTGGTGTCGCAAGTTTTGGCGCGTTCTTGCTACCTCTCGACATTATAGCCATGTCATTGGCCCCTAACGATGTGCATCAAAACCAAATTCAATTTGCATTGGAGAGAGGAATCCCGTCCATGCTCGGAGTGTTGGGAACGATGAGACTTCCTTATCCAAGTAAATCTTTCGATCTGGCTCATTGCTCACGATGTCGTATCGACTGGCACAAGCGAGACGGAATCTTGCTCCTTGAGGTCGATCGATTGTTGAGACCTGGTGGTTATTTTGCCTGGTCGTCTCCAGCTGCCTACCGAGAGACTGAGTCAGATAGGCAGGAGTGGAATGAAATGACGACTCTTGTGCGAAATATGTGCTGGACAGAGGCGGCTAAAGAAGGACAGACTGTGATTTGGCAAAAGCCCCTTACCAGTGAGTGTTACGAAGAACGCCTTCCCGGAACTCACCCGCCTCTTTGTAGCTCCGTGGAGGACCCTGACGCTGCCTGGGGTCTTCCTATGAAGACATGTATCACACCTTTGACGAAATGTAAGTGAAAACATGTCTTTTCCTGACGAATGGCTGAGAACATCAGATATTTCTCGGTCCGATTCTATTGCCATTGCATGCTGCCACTGCACGCCACGAAGTAGTGGATTCACCCTCTCGAGTTTCATTCGCATCCATCGTTTTTGGGCCATTTAGAGCAAAGGTATTCTATCGTTGACTGATAATTTTGCCGGTACTTGACTTTATGTTTCGCTTAATTCAGACAATGAAGACAGTTTGGAGCCATGGCCACGACGTTTGACAGCTCCTTCTCCAAGATTGCAAGAACTTGGGATCGCGGAGAGAACGTATGAAACTGATACGGTAAGCCTTATGTTGCTCTGGTTATTTGTGGATTCTTTGAGAAGGTTGTCATTTATCAACGAAATGTGAAATAGTCTTCTCGTATATAGCTCAAAGGTTCTCCTTCACAACCTCAGTGGTGTCACAAGTTTGGAAAATGGGTGATTCCATGTTTTCCGTCTGATGCGAACTGGATCAATTGAACCATACGAACTAATTCGGTCAGACCTTTAGTCAACTCTTCTGTTTGTGTGTAACATGATTTAGCCGATCGAGAATCTTGGTCATTTTATTGTCACAAGATAGGAGCCACAGGACTCCTAATGAACAGTATGATCTGAGAACGTCTATGCCTAGAATATGGGCATATCCATAATAGCAGCAAGAACCAAACCACTCCTATCCAATCTTATCATGTGAATTTTATTCGGAGTAGGAGCTATCACTTATAATTATTCCCGTCTTGTCGTTATTTTTGTTGGGAATCCAAGATTTGAAAGTTGAATCAAGGTGAATGGGTTTAAGGCATCTTGTAACAACATAAACCTTCAATCTGATGGGAGGACAATTGAACTCATTCCTTGCACTAGCCAGTGAGCTCCTTGGCAGATGCTTCTTCTCATCGACGTTCAGCTGTTTGTATCTTACTATTGCTGCGGTTACGTAGTAGTGACATACGATGGTATCCTTGCAGTTCGTGTGGCAACAAAGGGTTCAGTATTACTGGAAGCAGTTGAAGATCAACGGACAAATTTCTCACGATGGTGTCCGTAACATCATGGACATGAATGCAAACTTCGGAGGTTTTGCTGCGGCTTTGAAAGAGCAGGACGTTTGGACCATGAACGTCGTCTCTCCATATGGTCCGAATACTCTGAAGATGGTGTATGACCGGGGCTTGATCGGTACACTCCATGACTGGTAAGTTATCAAATTATTCACCCAGTTGCATTCGACATTAGTGTCGGACCCTCCTTCTAACGCCCAGGAAGTCGAGATTCTACGGATCATCGACTCCGACTAAGTTTTAAATCTGTAGCTATCTGTATCTTAAGTTCTTAAAACTTGCTATCGTTGTTTCCTCTCCTATGTGCCGTCTAATCGGATTGCCAGGATGATGTGACTTGAGCACGCGGAGTAACGTGAAGGATCCCGCGATGTTGAATATTGATCGTTGGCACATTGTGTTGCTACTGTCAGGTGTGAGGCCTTCTCAACGTATCCTCGTACCTACGATGTCCTGCATGCGTGGGACGTTTTTTCTAAGGTAGACGAGAGAGGGTGCAGCATAGAAGATTTGCTTCTAGAGATGGATCGTGTAGTGCGACCGTGGGGCATCGTAATCATCAGGGACAACGCCTCAATGGTAAATCGAATAGGCAAGTATTTGAAGGGTCTGAGATGGGACCACTGGTCTAAAGACGATTTCGAAATCGTCGAAGATTCCCTATCTCATGGAGATGAGAAGATTCTGATGGCTCGAAAGCGATTGTGGCAACCTGTGGAATCATTCTAACTGGGATGAATTTAGGGTAACTGCTACGTCACTGATTTATATGTTGCGAAGTGAATATACCAAAGGTTTTCAGTCGTAGTAAGATCAGGAGATCTAAAGCAGGAGATCAGAAGCAGGTTATGATGATTCTTGAATGACACCCAGAAGCCCCTCAGTTGTAAAGAGGAAAATTCTTTACTTCAGCTTGTAGATGGTGTAAATTTGCCAGATTATATCAGTATCGAGTTGGTTAGTGAGGTTATTCACTCAGTTAGTGTATCCAATTACAGGAGATTCTTTCCCTCGTGCAACAGGGGTGCAACGAATATTGTTCTTTATTTCCCCTCTCTTCTTTAGTTATTCCCCACCCCATGTTACAAGATTTCTGACTAGAGAACATTAGATTTATTGAAAGGTACAGTTGGGGAGACGAAAGCGTGTTTTCCTCAGCGTACATGGGTCATTGTATTTTGGCATATTCCAATTGTACGAATTATAAACAAATGCCAAATTGAAGGTGGAGTTTCTGCCGATTCTTATTCAAATTTTTCTTTCTTGTTTTGAGATACTCGTTGTGGAGATTGTCAAGTGATTGGCGTGTTCTTTTGGTCTATGGCTGAAGATGCGCACAGTTTCCGTCTGGACAGTCTTGTTACGTGCATGAGGATTGGAGATTGTATCCGATTGAGGAAGGTATTTTGTGTTTGACATCGCCAGCGAGAGCCAGTTGAAAGTAGTGTATATCAGTGGAAATAGGATGTATAATCAGCAGCATATATATTTGAAGGAAAAGTTGCACAATAGAATGGCGGCACATGCCTGATAACAAGTGTCTGAACAGTTTTAACTGAATACTACATCTGTCCCACCCAACAAGTGGAAGCTAAGCCCGTGAGGTTCACGTTCTTGCATATCCTCTTGTCAGTCTTTGCATCGACCAGTAAACCATGAAAGTAGAGGTGGAATAGATGTGAGTTCCTGGTGCATTCACTGGTTTCGGTTAAAACATTATGCCTTCTGTTAAGTAAGCCGTCAACTCTAGTTGAGTAAACGTTAATATGATCAAGCATTCTTTTTAACTCCAATTGAGTAAAGGTCAATGTAATCAAGCATCCTTGTACGGCCCGACGGGATCTTTCCGTCCTATTTTGCTATATTACTTGGAATTTACCACTTTTTGGTATAAACAAGCACTAACGTCTACCTTGTAATCGCCAACTGTATTACATAAGCCACTTGCAAAACTCAAATACTAAAAATAATTCTCTCTCATTTGTTAGATCTTTGACTCTGCATCTGGTATCAGTGTAAGTACTTTCGTATATTATACTCTTTGAATGTCCAATGCTTGAATTTTAGTTATATTTTCAAGTAATATTTTTGCTCAAATTTACTAAAAAAATACTAAAAAAATCTTAATTTATAAATTCACGTAATGAGAATGATATCTTGTGTTGGTGGGTTTGATTGTGTGTTTCTGTATTTCCATGATAAAAGTGATTAATGATGTTTGATTTAACAAGATTATGAGAGGAAAAATGTTTAGGATATTGTTATTTTGAATAAGTGCAGTTATTAATGAAGAAAACATTGAGGTACAACAAGAGATCATCAATACAACCATATACTTAAAATGATAAAGAAAAACATAATGATTTAAATAAGGATGTTCTCATCCAAATCACATGAGTATTACACATGCTGTCCATTGTGGGAGTACTTACGGAGTAATCGGTGTTGTTTTACTCAATATTTCTAATGAAGGTCATCACCATGATATTACCTTCCATCCTATGACTTTATAAAGACAAACTCACCATGAGTTTTAAACGGTTCTATATCCTTTAAGAACTCTTAACCATGTTGATCTTAATATACTTCATAACATGACAACATCATATCAGATTTTAACTAGACGAGTGGATTACTTGAATCAAACATGACTACAATATATGGAGAAGTTTACTCGAGATTACTCGAGGTTCTTATTTTTGATAGGATTAATGGATAATTCTGAACACAGCCAAATCATTTTCAGTTGTGTTGCTTCTTCAGTTGAATGTGGGGTTTGGCTCTGACGCAATATACGATGTATATACATTGATCGTTGTATGCAACATCCGATTGTGAATTTGTACATTTGAAACTTTGTGATTTCTATTTTCTCTATTTATGTCACCTTATGATGATTTGCTTGCGTGACATAGTAGAATTTAAAATGCATTCAAGTTTTTTCACTTAATCATTGTGTCATGTTGAAATCTTTCAAAATTTTTTCCATCACTTAATCACTTGAATTTGATCCTAATGTGTTTGGTTAATTAGTCAATTTTTTAATTAGAAAAATTTGCGATTTTTTTAATTAAAATAATATATTTAAAAGTTAAGTATAATATTTTATAATAAAATATATTTACATATAAATCTATAATGATAAACATAAAATATAAATAATTATAAAATTATTATTTTAAAATTGATATCAATTTTTTTATTATAAAAGTACATAAAATAGTAATAATAAAAAAAACCAAATGTAAAATGTAAAACATATTTTAATTGATATTTTATAATATAAATTAAAAATAAATTAATAATATTAAAAAATTTTACAACGAATCCAACATCTTTAACAATATAGATTTTTTTAAAATATCAAATTATAAATTTTTTTAATATCAAATCAGATTGTATCTTAAGTGACATTTTTCCAAGCTTTTCTTGTCTTCTCCTCATTGTTTAAAAAATCTCTCCGCTAAATCATAGTCTTATGATGATTTTTTGAGATGATACAATAATCAATAAATGATTGATCAAACAAAACTTGGAACTAGTCTAAAAACTCACAACCTTGATTAGTCAACATCTCTATTGGTGCATCAAATTGACTAAGCACGGAAGTTAGTAATGTTCCCTCACTTGACTTGTTAGACCATGCCACCAATTCAATCTCTTTGGAAAACTGCTTCACCATTTGCAACACATATTGATGATGTCGTAAAACGAATGAAAAAAGTTTTTGATGTAGTAGATGAGAACAACTATTTTGTATTTTAGTAGGAATCAAGAAACAAATTCCATCATATGGATATCTTAACTTTCCTTGACTTAGACTAGTTTTTGATTGATTTGCTTTGGTGAGGACCCTTAAATATAGAGATGAGATTGACTTGGTACACCAAAGTCAATTGAGACGTAGTTGGGCTTCTAGAAAATCCAAGTGAACAAATTGCATGTTGTAATGTATTCAATTTCATTGAGGTTTGTGATCTTTATTTCGATTAAACTTGGTAAGAGAAAGTTACATGATGATTACTTTTAGTTATAGGGTAAAATTCTAAGTAGTATAAAGAGAAAGATTGAGAAACACCTTTCAAGTTAGTTTTGGGAGAAGTTGATTTTGGTGAAGCATTGTTAGGAGAATGAAATCTTGTTTAGGGTTGAAGCTTTGTTTCAAGGAAGCCTTTGATCTCTATATTTCGAGTGATATTTGAATCTTTGTGAGAATTGTCATGAGATTATAGAGTCTTGAATTTGATATGTAAGGGAGTGCATTACGTCTATGGTCATCAGGTTGAAACATGTCATTTTAGATTCATGATGAGCGTTAAAAAAACCATCAGAAGTAAATCTGAGTGAGAGTAATCGCGGATGTCACATATTTATAAGACCCATGGTTGTCCAGATGTCATGATTGTTGCACAATAATGCATACATTCTAAAACTTCACAATCATAGTTGAAAAATTAGGGTTATCAACTTTTTTGTTGTTTTGTGGCACAAAAAGTTTAAAAGGAGTGTCAAGGAAATTCACGTGGTCATTTGATGCAAGATTGAGGAGTGAAGGAGTAATATGGTTGAACTTTTTGGTGCATGAGATTTAACCGAGAAGTGATCCAAGAACTTATACATTTTTTGTCAAAGATGTCTTGCAACAACTTAGAATAATCTTAGACTCTTAGTGTAGTGGAGTTGTCTCCGGCTCCTAATGTTGTCTAGTCAACTCCTTCACCTTCACCGTTTCAAAGTGAAAGTTTTATTGTGTCAAAGAGATGAACCGTTTACATGAACTTGATAGTGAAGTGTAAAGCATATTTTGGAGATCATTGTAGCTTTTTCCAAGTTTTGAATGCATTTTCCATATTTCTCCTTCTAAGCCATTCAAACGAAGGATTTTGCATTTGGCTAATTTAAAGTCTTACTCTATTTTAGAGGGTGTTGACTCCTCTTCAGAGGAGAGTGTTGACAATGAAGAGAGCCAATGTAGTTTAGATGATTTGGTTGCATAAGTAAATAATGATACACATATCACTTCTCCAACCTCTTTGGAAAATAAATCACTTGCGGCATCCTCCACATATGAGGCAGTGGCATCCGAAATCAAATGGAGAGGGTGGTTGTGAAGGAAAACCATGTACTTAGTGAAACATTTAATAAGTGAAGTGAGTTTATTACACCAAAGAAGGAGTTGAAGAGCAAGAATGATGGAAGTAGTTCACTAGTTCAACACGAATATAGAATTCATAGAAATTCAATCCACATACACATTTCAAACAACATGACAATTAGATTTTGTTGGGATGACAACAAGGATAAGGAATTGGTAGAGGAGGAAGAAGCAAGTCTAAGCTCACCCGTGGAGGATTTCATGGAGCTAGTAGATAGTTGTATGAATGAAGAGGTTCCCCACTTGTCCCTTAGCTATCAGAAAAAATGCCTTTCACTCCACACAAATTAGAATGTTTCTTTTTCATTTCAACAAGGAGATTTCTTCACATGAAGTACATGAATAAATCAAAAATAGATCATTTGATTAAAATAAAAAATCTAATCTAGTTCAATTCATCATTGGTTTGGAGACTTAGACAAAAGATAACTTTTATGTTATTCCGAATCGAGTACTAGTTAGAAAGGCTATTTTTATAAGCACAACACAGAAGAGATAAGGTTTTTACATACAAACTTGATGCCCAAAAATTAAGAAAATTTCTTTGCTTTAAATATTATATGTGCAAATTTTTTGTTCCTCGAGGAGCTAACGTGATGAAAGAATGTGGGACAACATTCTTTTGTTTAAAGAAAAATAAGCAAAATGTTGTTATCTGTCAACAATGCAGGAAGGAGAGTGAGAAGAATCCAGAGTAGTATAAGGTGAAGAGGTGACTCGTGTATCATTTTAGTTTCAAGATGTTGTACAACTTGGAAAATAGTGGATTATAACTTTTGTCAATTGATAATCCAAGGTTTACCAAGAATCATGTGATGTGCATGTCGATGGAAGTACTCTTGTCTGCAAAAAACTGGTGTCAAATTTTCTTCCAAAAGAATATGGAACAACTTTCAAAAAAAGTTTACTTTCATGAGCCGACAATTACAACAAGAAAAAAGCCTATAATTAAGAAAATTTCAGCCAAAAATTGATTTTTCTCATGCACAACTTAATTCAAAGTCAAACATGACAAAACCTTTTTACTTGAAAAAAGGATTAAGACCCTCTCAATTGTGGCATTGAATAGAGCAAATTTGAAGTTCTTGGGTTGAAAATTGAGGTTACTTAAGGAGAAAATCTTCTGACTTTGCTAGCATGGAAATTACATGCATTGTAATGAAGGTGAATACAAACTTGTACCATTATACCTAAGCATAATAAACTAAAAATTTAGTGTCAAGCAGAATTATCTAGTTTAAAAGTGATACATGTATCACTATTTTGCCCATGTCCTGAAAGAGAACACTCTTTTCAATGATCAACGTTTTTGTATGGGTAGTCTTCTAATGAAAATGCTTCTAATTTGAGAAAACAAGGGACAAAATATAATAACAAAAGGGATGGGAAGACCCCATCAAAGCGTACAAGGATGGAACCAAACTAGCAACATGGGACTAGGTCCCAATAATATCACATTGGAAAATATGTCCTACAACACCTAAGATATTCGAACTATCTAGGTCAAACGGATACAAACAACAGGAGCATATGAAGAAGCATCACCTAACGTGATTGCTCTCCTATGGATTGCACCAGCTAGTGCTCTCTGTAGAGCAATGAAAACACATTGCCTAAAATAGGCTCCCATGTCGCCTAGTATGGTAGGCTCTCGCACACTCCCTCACGAACATATCAAAGTTGGTGTCCATAGCTCCATGTCAGCTAGTATGGTAGGCTTCACGCACTCCCTCACGAACATGTCAAAGTTGGTGTCCATAGCTCCATATAATTCCAAAACTAGAGGAACAAAGAGATGACCTCTCTGCATACCTCTATACTTATAGACCTTGGCGGCTGCCGCTCCTGTCGCCTAGTATGGTAGGCTCTCGCGCACTCCCTCACGAACATATCAAAGTTGGTGTCCATAGCTCCATGTCAGCTAGTATGGTAGGCTCTCACGCACTCCCTCACGAACATGTCAAAGTTGGTGTCCATAGCTCCATATAATTCCAAAACTAGAGGAACAAAGAGATGACCTCTCTGCATACCTCTATACTTATAGACCTTGGTTGCTGCCGCTCCACTCGCCGTCCATCCTAGAGGATGGGTGATCACCCCCTCTGAAATTGTGTCTCTAGTAGGATCGATAACCACCACATCTGCCATAGTGACATGGTCCTCCCGAACCAAGTACAAGTCTTCCCTAACCCTATTTGACTGCAAGGCATACCAACGCTCTCTTCATGTGAGGTATCCACCCTCTTGCGCCATAGCAAACACCACATTCCTAATGGCATCATGGATAGTTATCCTCTGCCCTCCAAATGGACAACGAGTCATATGAACACCTACTGCATCTAAAGTGATACCACACTCACATGTGAGTAATGAAGATGTAGATGAATGGACCAAGCCAAGACGGAACCTCATCGATGTGGAGAAAGTAGCTGGTGCGAGTCGGAAAGCCCCTGATGCATGGTCGAGCCAAGATCATACAAAATCATTCAACGAATATAGATTCCTTACATTTCATCTATGGCATGGATGAAAAGAATACAAACATGTCTCATTTTAACTCAAACAGCAAAAAACATGGATGAAAAATACTTCATACCAATTCATGTCATAGGTTGCACAACATAATCAAAGAGTGGTCCATGCCATTTCCTTGTGAATATCGATTTTGATTTTTGCAAGCACGTCAACAATGCAACCAAGAAAACATAGAACACAAATGAGTTTAAGCTGAAGCTGTTGTCACTAACGCCAATTTACTTGTGGAGAAATTGACAATCCATCCACGTGCGTACTCTGATTTCACTTCACTCTGAAAATTGAGAGTGAAGAAACTCACAAACCATCCACGTGGGTAGAGTGAAGTACTTTCACTGTATGTACGTTCGCTTCACTCTCGAAATTGAGAGTGAATTGAAAGGATATACTCGGATCACAGTGCAAAGTTTGGGGAGAAATTGACAAGCCATCCACGTGCGTACTTTGATTTCACTTCACTCTGAAAATTGAGAGTGAAGAAACTCACAAACCATCCACGTGCGTGGAGTGAAGTACTTTCACTGTATGTACGTTCGCTTCACTCTCGAAATTGAGAGTGAAGTGAAAGTTCATACTCGGATCATAGTGGACATCGTTTGGGGCAACTTCAGCATGACAGTATCCAATAGCCCTTTTACCTCAGTTCATGTACCAATTCTCGGACAAATCCAGATTTGTGAACAAAGAATTTCGGTAATTGAAAGTCATAATGTCAAAACTCGAGTTTAAATTTGCGTCTCTGAAGGTCTTAATTTTGCCAAAGTGGTGAAGCAGGTCAGATTTTCTCTCTCTCTCTCTATCCACCGGTTTGAGGTAGCAATGGCTCTATCAGCTAATCATAACTCCTGCTGAAATTTTAGAGTTTACTTTCAAGAATCAGCTCTATAGACTTACAAATTAGATTTCAAATATACGTGGTTCACCAATAGGCTATATCCATGGGTAGGAGCGAACGTTTCACTAAATCTCAAAGTACATGAATCTCCATAGTGAGAGTTTACATACTGATCACCTAGAGAGGCATCCCAATATATATAGCCATGAGGCTAGCATAGAACTAATCTAACTAGTCTAGCCTAACCATGATTAAGCTAACTTTGATTAAAAGAGAAGGGTTAACCTTACAAACTCCCCCTTAACTCTAGTCTAGGGGATGAACAATTCCTGCAATCTATATGTAACTCAATGGGAAGTCATCAAAGGTTAACTAAGAAACTAGCTTTCCCTTTATGAACAAGAGTTAACTAGAACTAAGCCATGACCAATAGTATGTTAGATAGAGACTACATAAACAAAAACTATTTACATAACTCAATGATGTAAAATTTTCAATTTTGCGCATTGCCTTGAAAATATATCTAGAGGACTCACTTTGGTAAATGCTGCATTATCTTGGGTAAGCTCTCTATCAATCTTGATTAACTTAAACTCATTATCAAATAATGCCTGGCTAATAAAATGGTACATGATGTCAATATGCTTCACTCTGTTGTTCATCACTTGGTTCTCCATAATATGAAATGCACTCTGACTATCACAATGTAGGTTCATATTATCTTGTGACAACCCTATTTCAATGATCAATATCTTCAATTAGATTGCTTCCTTTGCTACAACAACATACCCAACTTCTATGAATGATTTGTGGATCACCAAATGATGCATACACTTGTGATAGTGAAAACATATCCAGTTGTAGATTTTTGGTTGTATAGATCTTTCCCATAATATGCATCCACATAGCCTGAAATGACTGGACATTGATTGATTTTGCATCAAACTGTTAGGAGTTAACTCAGGTCTTGAGTAACTCTGGTTAGTTTGACTATATTTAGTTAGACTAGGGCTAGGGCTGGTATTACTATATAAGAGGGTTGGCAAAAGCTCTCTGGGACACAATTAGGGTTATTCAGTAAAGTGACTATGTATGTTCAATGGACGTAGCCTCAGTGAGGTGAACCACATATTTCCTGTGTCGACTCTTGATTGCATGTTTGTTTCTCACTGTATCCATGTTTCGGACCTACAATTGGTATCAGAGCGAGAGGTCATCAGAGCAGCAGCTGAGCTAGGCGTCCAAGGGGACGACTAGAGAGGGACAAATTCTCATAAATCTGTTCAAGATTCACTTTGCACGGCACGTCGCGGGCTGGATAGTCGAATTCATGACAAAAAATGTTAATCAGTGTGCATGGAATTGTGGGGTGGTTTTAGAATTGGTCGCTTCCTTTAATGGCGGACGACGGAGTCGCAGGTTGTGGTGAGGTTAGAGTAGAACTGTGGAGAGGGAGTGATCGATGATTTCCGGAGTGGAGCCTCGCAGTTTGTCGATGATCGTGTCTAGTGACGACGCGAGGAAGTGGAGGAGATGGGGTGCGAGTGCTGCAATTGCTGCCTCTGTCGAGCCCGAGCGTCTTGTTTGATCAATTTGAGGCGGAAGCCAGAGGATCGACTTTGCCTGTTAGAGGAACCTGGTATCTCAGGGCCTGAAGATGAGGAGCTGGCCGTCCAGCATCAGATAATTCATTATTTGTTTCCTCTAAATCACTAGTTGTCCTTTTTACGGGCATGGATTTATTTATCAAGGACAGACGAGTGGCCGTTCCGAAACATCGCGAGCGTTTCTACGAGCGATGATAATTTGAGAAACTCTGTTTGTATTGACTCTACCTCTTCAAGTATATGAATTTGGCCTCCTTACCCTGAACGGAGCGCAGGTTTTTAAACCCCATAGACGAAGTTAGAGAGTCTTATGTAAAAAGATGGGAGATCTAGAAGCATCTCCGATGGAAGAAGACGAATCAGGCGTGGAGGTCAGACATGCCTTCGAATGCGACTTGGGGGTGTGTGGAGGGCGCTTCAACATCGACCACACACATACGCCTGAATGTTTAGCCTTCACCAGCGGAAGAGAAAAGGCGAGTACCAACAGCGCCCAAGGGGGGTTGCTAGTTGAAGGCCAAAAAGATGATGCTAGCCATGGGATGGTCGTTGTACGTGAAAGAGGCGACTGCAGTCGTGTGAAGACTAAGGCTAATGATCATCCTTTGACCAATGTGGCTCAAGATTTTGATGAGGAGGATGACTTGCTCAAAGATGGACTATGAAGCCAGAGGTATGCCCTATGCAACTCACCAAAGGGCGTTGTTGATGTATGGATTCTGGATAGTGCTTGTTCTTATCACATTTGTTACATTAGAGAGTTTTTCCATACTTTCTCAGTATCAAACTGTTTAGTTCTTATGGGAAATGATCAACCCTGTAGAATTGAAGGTGTTGGATCTATCCAAATTCAAATGTACATTGACTCACGTCAGGTTTATACCTGAACTGAGAAAAAATCTTATCTCTCTTGGAATGTTAGATTCAAAAGGCCTTGAGTGGAGTTCTAAACAAGGAGTACTTGAGGTGAGAATAGGTGATAAGATTATCTTAAGAGTACACAAGCATAGAAATCTCTATGTGCTAGAGGGCAATACCATTTGTGGTGAAGCCAATCTTACCATATCTCGGCCTAAGATGGCTCATGTTTGGTATTCTAGAATGGGACACATGAGTAACAGGTACTTGACATTCCTTCGAGATAGGGGCTTGTTACCTGGTTTAGGTAAAGTTGACATGGAATTTTGTGAGCATTGTGTTATGGGCAAGCAACATAGAAACGCCTTTGGTGTTGGAACTCATAGTTCCAAAGAGTTACTTGAGTATGTACATAGTGACGTGTGGGTATACTCTCCTAAAGTCTCACATTCTGGGAAGTGGTACTATGTATCGTTTATTGATGATTACTCAAGATTTGTGTGGGTCTATTTTCTCACACACAAGTCTGAAGTCTTTGCAACTTTCAAAAGTTGGAGAGCCCAAGTTGAGACTCAGACTGGTCACAAAATGAGATATCTACGTTCGGATAATGGCGGGGAGTATACTTCTGAGGAGTTTAGAAGTTACTGCAAAGAGGAGGGGATCACTCGTCATCTCACAACGGTTTATACTCCACAATAAAATGCTATTTTTGAGAGGCTCAACCGAACAGTATTGGAGAAGGTGCGCATTATATTGAGCCAATCTGGTTTACCATATGAATTCTGGATTAAAGCTGTAAATACCGCAGTGTATTTGGTAAATGTGTCTCCTTCAAGTGCAATCGATTTCTTGACACCGTTTGAATTGAGGCATAAACAGAGGGCTGATTATAGTCGTTTGAGAATTTTTGGTTGTACGGCTTATCCTCTCATACCTAAGGAGAATAGTACCAAGTTGGATCCTACATCCAAGAAGTGTCGTTTTCTTGGATATGCAAGTGGTGTGAAAGGTTATAGGCTATGGGAACATGTAGCTTGTAAGGTGATTGTCAGTAGGGATGTTTCTTTCGATGAACCCAGATCATTGAAAGAGGGGGAGATATCTTAGACTCCCCATATTGACAGGGCAAATCTCCACTCACGGATGTTGTTGAGTGGGAGATTGATCATTATGGGTTTAATGATGCGCCACAAGGAGAAGCTCCAGAACAGATGGAGCAAATTCCTGAGCAACAGGAATTGAAGTAGCAAGTTGCCGTTGCTGAGCCTCAAGACACAACACGAAATGATGGAGATCAACCATGACCATCTACTAGGAGATCATCAAATCGGATTAGTAGAGCTATCGAAAGGTATGGAATATGGGCTGATTCATCTATTCTTGAGGATCATGATATTGAAACTGAGAATGATGATGGCAATGCGTTGATCTTGGAAGAAGGAGAACCTTGTTCATATAGAGAAGCTCAAGCTTCTATCAATAAGCTTGAGTGGGATATTACTATGGAGCGTGAGATGCAATCGCTTTTGTTGAGAACAAGACTTGGGAGCTGGTGGAGCTTCCAAATGGTCAACCTTTGATTGATAACAAGTGGGTGTACAAGTTGAAGGATAATCTTGCGGATGAAGAGAAGATCTTCAAAGCCAGGTTGGTGGCTAAGGGCTTCACACAAGAGAAAGATGTGGACTACAATGAAGTCTTCTCACCTGTAGCAAAGTATGCTACAATTCGTTTGGTATGTGCATTTGCTGCAATATTTGGTCTAGTTATGGATCAGATGGATGTTGTCACGGCTTTTCTATATGGATCTTTGGAGGAAGAAATCTACATGAGACAACCTATTGGTTATGAGAAGAAAGGTCAGGAGAAGTTAGTTTGTAGATTGCTCAAAACTCTATATAGATTGAAGCTCCTAGGCAATGGAATGCAAGGTTTGATGAGTTCATGAAAACACAAGGATTTTCATAGAGTGTGTTTGATCCATGTGTTTACATGAAGAAGGTGAATAATGAGATCTTAAGCCTCATTATTCTAATACTCTATGTGGATGACATGCTCATTTTGGCAAAGGAACAATCCGACATCGATAGATGCAAGAGGCAACTGAAATCTGCATTCAAGATGAAGGATTTGGGTAAGTCCAAGAGTATATTGGGTATGAATGTTCATAGGGATTTGAAGAAGAGGAAGCTATGGTTAAGTCAGGGTAGTTACATTCAGCGTGTGCTTGACAGGTTTAACATGGCAGACTCTAAAGGAGCATGGACTCCTTTGGCGGCACATTTTAAGCTCTTAGCAGCTCAATGTCCAATTGATGCAACTGAGAGAGGAAAGATGTTGTCAATTCCCTATGACAAGGCATTGGGCAGCCTCATGTATTTGATGGTGTGCACTAGACCTGATATTGCTCTAGCTGTGGGCAAGGTGAGCAGGTACATGTCAAATCCAGGAAAGGTGCATTGGGAAGTTGTGAAGTGGATTCTCGCAAGTGCCTCAAAGAGTACTAAGGATTATGGTCTTTTGTTTGATGGTTTATCGGACAATGCCAAATCCTTATTGGGTTACGTTGATGCTGACTATGGACAAGATGTGGACAAGAGGAAGTCTACAACTGGATATGTGTTTACACTTGGAGGTGGATGCGTTAGTTGAAGATCTACCTTGCAGAAGTGCAAAGCTCAGTCAACTACGGAAGCCGAATATGTAGCAGCAGCGGAAGCATCAAAGGATGCTATTTGGTTGAACAGACTTATCATTGAGATGGGATTGAAATAGGATGTTGTAAATCTCCATTGTGATAGTCAGAGTGACTTACATCTTGCAGCAAATCAAGTGATGGATAGCAGAGTGAAGCACATCGATATCACATATCACTTTATCAGAGATGCAGTTTCTGATAGGAAGGTTGAGCTAGTCAAGATTGATGGTGAACTCAATCTAGCTGATTCTTTGACCAAAGTTATTCCTTTAGAGAGCTTCAGGAGGCATTGCTACTATGCAGGTTTTGCACAAGGAGCACTAGTAGAGTTACTCTAGCAATTGTTTGATTCATGTATATGTTTTACTCCTTCCTAGTTAAGCTACGGCTTAGTTCTAGTTAATCCTTGTTTACAAGAGGGCCTATGCTTTAGATTTCCTTCTAGGACTTCCCTCTGAGTATGTATATGGATAAGAAGAGTTAGAGACCCCAAGCATGAGTCAAGGGGGAGATTGTTAGGAGTTAACTCAGGTCTTGAGTAACTCTGGTTAGTTTGACTATATTTAGTTAGACTAGGGCTAGGGCTGATACTACTATATAAGAGGGTTGGCAGAAGCTCTCTGGTACACAATTAGGGTTATTCAGTAAAGTGACTCTATGTGTTCCGTGGACGTAGCCTCAGTGAGGTGAACCACGTATTTCATGTGTCGACTCTTAATTGCATGTTTGTTTCTCAATGTACTCATGTTTCGGACCTACACAAAGAACAATCCATATAATGTGGAACCCTTTAGATACATAAGTATCCACTTCACCGCTTTCCAGTGCGTCTTGTTTAGATTTGACGTCTCCATGCTCATCTTCCCTACAACAAGTGCTAGATCCGATCGAGTACACATCATAAAGTATATGAGATTATCCACTGTGTTCTCATAAGGAATCTTAAACATCATACCCTTTTTAGTCGCATCTGTTGAACAAAGGGCAATAGAAAGCTTGAGATGAGGAGTCAAAGGAGTACTCACAACTTTAGCACATGCGATTTTAAACTTGGCAAGCACTTTTTTTGCATACTTTTTTTGTCTTAAGTATAGCTTCCTTGTCTTTAGATTGCTATGAATATCTATTCCTAAGATCTTTTTGGCTAGATCCAAATATTCATGCTAAAAATTGAACTCAACTGATAATTTAGCTTTGCAACATCAAATTTATTTTTAGTCTCAATAAACACGTCATCAACGTATAATACTAGAATAATGGGCCCAAAACTTGAGCTAATTTTTTATTTTAGATACACACATGGATCATATACAAATGATATAAATCCTTATGAGCATATGAAATTATTGAAATGCTTGTTACACTGCCTTGGGATTTGCTTTAATTCATATAAGGATTTAGACAACTTGCATACTATTCTCTCCTTATCCTTCATCACAAAACCTTTTGATTGTGTCATGAAGATCACTTCATCAAGCGATCCATAGAGAAACACTATGAGAACATCCATCTAATCAAGAAACATATTGAATAGAACTACAATAGCACATAACACACATATTGTAGAATATTTTGCTATTATCTACTTCAATAGCTCTATCCTCTATCCTATAAACCCACTCGCAATCCATCAATTATTTACTTAAGGGCAAATCCGTAAGTTCCAATGTCTTGTTGTATAAAAGTGATTTCATTTCTTTGTGCATTGATGTATCCCACTCTTGCTTTTTGCTAGAAGGTCGAGCTTTAGAAAATAAAGATGGATCTCTATCTTTTGTAATCAATGTATCATAAACATCAACTTCAATAGTTTCAATCATTCGGTTTGAAGTAAATCAAGTATCGTACCTTTCAAGAGCATGAGTTTTAATTGCACTTCTCAACTGTCTTCTTGTTGAAGAACGAATGACGAAGTAAAATAACAAAAAGGATGGGAAGACCCCATCAAAGAATCCGGGTGATTCAATAGGGCTGGCTCAATATATGGCTTATTGGAAATATGCTCTTTTTTCACTATGGGTGGAACTTCTCCTTATGGCTCATCCTAAAAAGTATCAAGATCAATCTTCCCCTCAACTATGTTTGGGGTATGAAATTTTCCTTTGTCAGTATTAGGAGTTTGAGCTTTCTTTTCCTCTTTCAATGATCTAGATTGATTAAAAGAAACATCCATATTGACTATCAATTTACAACTAACATAATCCCATAACCTATAGCCCTTCAATCCACATTGATACCCAAGAAAAATCCATTTCTTTGCCTTAGAATTAAACTTAGTTCTATTTAAATGTGAGTAAAAGTATAAGCATCACAACCAAATACTCTAAGCATGGAGTTATTTGCTAACCGTTTGTGCTTTATTTCAAATGTTCTTATACTTAATTGCATTACAAGGAGAAATTTATCAAATAAGTTGGGGTATTTACAACTTTAGCCCAAAATATTTGTGGTGAACCAACTTGACTTAATATACTCCTTGACCGCTCCAATAGTGTTCAATTGAGTCGCTCATCAACATCATTTTACTCTGAACTATATGATACAGCAAGAGGAAAATTAATCCTCTTTTTTTGACAATACATCTCAAATTTACTTGAGATGTAATCCATACCATTATCTAAACATAGATATTTCACTTTCCTCCTATTTTGAGTTTCAACAAGGATTTTACATTATTTGAAAATGACAAAGATTTTAGATTTCTTCTGCATGAAATAAATTTATAGATATCTCAAGCAGTCATCCAAAAAACTTACATAATATTCCTTTCCAAAATGTGAGGGAGAAGGAGACAGACCGTACATATCTGAATGAACATAATCAAGAATAACAGTAGAGTTATGCACTCCAACGCCAAATGCATCTCTTCATTGTTTGCCAAACTCACTACTATGCTATAGAGCTGTAGCTTGCATTGCCTCATCCCAAGAAATAAATTTTGTTTGTGTAGAATGGCAAAACTTTTCACAATCATGTGGTCAAATCGGGCATGCCACAAATGAAAAACTTCTTTTAGAGATGTAGTAGGAAATGCCAAGTATTGTTCTCCTTGCCAGAATGTAAAGATTCTTCTACATCTTATCCTTCATGAAGACATGGGTTCTAGCCATGATACTCAAAATCCCACAATCAACATCACCCCATTTGAACACTTTTGGACCTAATTCTACAAGAGAAATTAGATTCTTACATAGTGGGATTGTGATGCACATTTGTTAAGTTGCACACTCTTCCATCAAATGACTAGATCCTCAAAGATTCAATTCCAACAATCTCGCATAACTGATTATTTCTCATCAAGAATGAACCATTTGATGGTGTGTAAGTATTGAAAAAATCTCTTATGTGACACATGTGGTAAGAGTAAGCTGAATCCATAATCAATTCATCCTTTTCAATGTAGCTGGAAGTACAAAAAACATATACTCCATCTTTAATCACAACTACTTGAGCTGAAGATTCATTATGATCCATGTGACGATATCTCTTCTTCATATGGTTGGACTTGCCACATTTTCAACATTTTATTTCCTTGCCATTCTCATATTTGGATCAAAAATTAAACTTGGTCCAATTTTTCTCCAACTCCTTGGTACGAGTTAGTCCACGAATTACATTGAAAACAATGGATGAAGAGGTAACATGATGAGAAGACAACAATAGTTTTTGTGTCGTATCATCAGTCAACAATATAATCACAACCTTGTTGTATGTGATTGTCCCTTTGTCATGATGAATTAACACATGTGAAAAAGACTAATATGATGTTGACCAGAAACTCAAAAGTTGAATTGCCTTACATTCATCACTATAATCTTCTCAAGATTTTTCAAGTCCACAAGCAGATTATTGAATGCATCAACATGATCTTGGATTTTTGTACCTTCTATTATATTGAAGCTCATTAGCTTTAATGAAATGTACAGTTAATTTGAGAGCTCCTTGTGATGATATTTTTCATGTAGAACTATGAACAAGTCCTTCACGGTATCATGCTTTACCTTATGCTGCAGTTTTTTGTTTAGATTGGAAACCTATTATGGATTTAAATGAGATGATACACTAATATCACAATGGAATGCGGGATAATGCCAAATAAACCGGCCACCCAATGGGTATTCTTTGGAGGTTAGAAGGAGAGAGTGCAAAAGATAGCAATGAAGGCAACTATAGTGGTATGCAGTACCAACCTTGGTTATTAAGGTTCAAAAAAGACCCTTCTTTTGATATAGAGAGTGATGAAAAAAAACTTGATGATATCATGGAGTGTATCCCCATAGCTATTGTCCATGTCCCACAACTATTGTTGAGGGCCATGGATAATATCTATGGAACTAGAAAGAGTTTTAGAAAATATTTTGATACAATAGGTATCATTAAACTTGATGACTTCATCAAGGAGTTTGACTCATGTGGAATTTACAATCAATGAACAATTCTATGTTCTTTTTTTTGTTTATGACCTGGAAGTGATTATTCATGTCATGAGTTTTAGTGTGCACATCATGCAAAGATTGAGTTTTAAAGATAGTAATGGTCTCCAAACTATATCTCTATTACCTTTAGTATGATTTTTGTTGGGACGAGTACACCTCTACATGTAACATATGATATGATTGAAGTTGCTTGAATTGCTTGAGTTCAGAAGTTCCAATCTTGAATCATATTTTGGAATTTTTTGCTTGGATGAGGAAAGATTACTAGAGGGTAAGAACTAACAAGCTAAAAGTCTTGCAAGAGTTCCAACATAAGATAGAAAAGAGCCTCCAAGAATCATATACTTGGATGCAAGAATTGATAAATGTTATCTATGGGGTGGTAGAGTCACTAGATGTTCAATATTGGTATGATATATTAGACAAGCAGTTGAAATATAGAGTGAGAGAAGGTATTTTACTACATGAAACATCATCTACGTTGGTCATTGTGTTTTGTCTTGCTGAGCAAAGAGAGTGGTGACTACTGGCTTCAACAAGAAGTCATCATCTTTATTATCTTCTCAATATAACATGTCTACAAAATAAACCCGGAGTGATTATAGTAGACATGTGGATAGTCTCAACCATCATGATTGATTGGTGACGATGTTGTATAAACATAGTTTCCAACATTATTAAATCAACAATCAATTGTTAGGATGTGTTGTTGGACATGTGATGATTCACATCACAAGAGCTTGTCTTCATGTGCGAAGAGTGAATCCTATTAAATCAAAATTATGTGAACATTATTACACACATAATTTATGTTTTTATCTCAATTCAAAATTGAGATGAGCAAGAGTTGTCATGCCGATTTCTAGAAGAGGACAAGAAACTTAAAGTGACAAGGATAATTAGAGTACCAAACCCTCATCAAATGGTAGCCTATGGGGCTAGGCATGAGGTGAGCATGCCATCTCAACTAGAATAGTTGGAGTTGAAAATACCAATATGGCTATATCTTTACAAAGATTAGATTTTCCAGTTGATGCATCTATTTCATGTGATGAAGATGTTTCACAATTCATGTCTATATCAGCACAACCGTGGGCAATTGTTATGAGATGTAGTGCAACACAAACTATTAAGTCTAGAAAAATGTTAGTAACGTTGGATTCATAAAGAGAAAAAGCTGATAAGTTAGATTTCCTAAATCTTTCAAACTATATGGGGCACTTAATACCTCATTCATGATTTCTATACAAGCTTTAGGAGAAATGATGACAAGAGCCATTGTGATTATATTTTGAGTTGAAGCAAATAAAGTCCAATCATCAACATCATATGAGGTAGCATCTAGAGCAATTTTGGGAGCACCAAAGAGTGTTATTTATTCTCTTATTTTTTCAACCAAGGATGTCATCATCACATGTATTATGATGTATTGGCATCCATACAAAGTGTGGCTTCCAATTGTAAAGTAAAGATGATGTGGTTGTTGCTTTTGATTTTCACAACATTATTACTATTGATCATGAGATCAAGATTGATACTAGTGGAACTTGACATGTTGTTGTTGTTAGACGGATGGAGGTACCATAAAAAATGACATACAAGTGTACTAGGTTGTCATTACATGCGATGATGTTGGATAATAAGAGTTGTATCTTCTATTTGTTTGGACCTTGAGGAAAGGTTTATTGACCATAACAATTGTTGTTGAATTCTCAAGCACAAACCCTTATTTTGAATAAGGATTAACTATTTGGTCTTGATTTTCAAAAGACTAATGTGAAAAGATGTCCAGTTTAGATTCAGACATCTCTTGGAGGTTCATGTTATGTATCATCATTTTACATTATTTAGATGAAATTTAGTTTGCAAGTCCAACCGTATCATGTAAGAGGCAACTCCATGATGCAAGCATGGGGTATCATTACTTTTGTCCTTAGAAGTACTTTTGTCCTATGATGTATTGGTGGATGCGGCAATATATATGTATAATATTGATTATTGGGTGAAGATGACCTCTTAATCGCCAAATTGATAATCTCGTGAGGGAAGAGTGAATTAATTACAGGTGCAATTCATCACTAACTAATACAAATAATAATCTCTATCTAAAGAATGTTGTTATTAATCCAAGTCTTAGTGAAGTAATGTCATCCATGTTGAATGTTGTCATCACTATGAATTTCACGTAAAAAGTTACAATAGTTGACATATCAACCTATATATTAGGCTTGGAGTGAATCTTTTGCTTCATGGATAGAGGAGACAAAGAAAATTATTATTATTTTTGTAATGTTATCAACTTTGGATATAACATCTATCGGTTGGCAGAATCTTGAGGAAGCTATATATGTGCTAGATTTATTTGGAATGAGCAACTAGGTTTGACTAATGTTTTGTAATCTGGCCTACCTAAATGATAGATGTATATGAACCAATATGAGTTTGTGAGACATATTTTATTATGCCTTATGGCACAGCTGGTGCAACAATACACAAATTTTCTACCATTGTTGGTGGTTTAAGGCTATAAACAAATCTTATTATCAATTATTTTGTTGATGGGGGTGGAAGATCTTGCATGGCATGACACCATTCATTTGGTTCTAGTTGAATGGCCATGTTAGGGATATATAGGGATTGATCATTATCATGGGTTCTGGATATTTAGGAAAATGTTACATATGTTAGAATCTATTCAAACACACGACCAACATACAAACTAATGAATATTCTGTTATTGGGTGGCCCATATGCATGAGTGTATATAAGGTGTGAACATGGACTAGATTAGCAAGAGTAGATTTTTGTACACATTATCCACATGTATGGTGTACAAACCTTCTTTCCATGAAGGATCTATTGGGAGCATATGACATAGTGCATTAAGCCTCACATCTTACATTAAGAAGTATTTTAGATATAGGTTAATACTCCCAAGCAGTGGTCTATGCTTACATGTCATTCATGGCAATGGAGAACCTTGTGAAACATCCAAGAGCTACATTACCCACATTGTTGAGTTATCTAGCTTCTGATGCATACAAAGAAGGAGAACATGAACTAGTATGAAATTCTTGTAGCGGTTGATGGAACTTAACACTGATGAGAGGGAGCAAATTATGGACTTTTTAATTGATACTGCATCAATACTTATATTACCAAAAATATTCCCATGGTAATGGTCATGAAGCCAAATTATGTGACATGGATTATTAGCCTTGGATTAGCCAAGCAAAGATGCATGGTGTGGTTGTGAGACCAGTGTTGAGCTTTTTGTTTACTGAGATGATGGAGGTAAAATCTGAATGCAAAAATGTTCAAGACATCATCCTTGATTATATTGGGATGTTAGAGAAGTACAAGTGGATTTTAAATTCAGTATGGATGGAGTTTTTTGTGTTGAGCAAATGATACTTATCACCACATAGCTTTATGACACATCTCAAGAGGTTATTGTTAATATTGTTAGAGTTGTTCACACTTAGTTAGTGGAGCATGATATGAGAGAGCACAAAAAGTATTTTACTCAAGACGTTGTAGTTTAGGAACTAGATACTATATCTTCTATCTCTAATGTAGATAGAGAGGAGATTTGGGATATTGAGATTGGTCCTAAAGTGAGAGTAGAAATACGTTAAATGTGGAGATTTTTGAGAAGTTTAAGAAACTTTTTTGACTTCAATATGAAGAATTTAGTCTATTTGAAAGGACCAGATATACAAATTGATTGACAAAGGATAAACTAATCTTTGTTTGTTCTTATCAATACAAAAATATGAAGAGATTTGATGTAGAGTAGATGTCATGACCTTCTTAAAAATAGTTTAGTGGAGATATCACATTGAGAGTATGCATTTGTTATGTTTATGCTAGTTAAGAAGGATATACATAACAATTATACGGATCAATGTAGGTGTTGTGACTACCAATCTTTCAATTGTTAGACAAAATATAATCGATATGGTATGCATAAACTTGAGAAGATCTTTATTCAAATTGGAAATGCAAAGTTTTTTAGTACATTGAATTTATGAGTCAAATTACTACCGAAATAAATATTATCATCATTTAGATAAATGAATAAATAATGATCAATCCATATAAATTAGTATATGCTTCAATCATATCATTTTTCATGTGCATAGGCTGCTACTTGTAGTTCAACTCTGTGGACAACAAAATTACTCCATAGTGATTTTTTGATAGTCAAAAGATATCTGCAACTCTAAGATTGAAAACAAAATGTGATGTTGAATATCTATCATAGACACAAATGGTCTTGTTTTGTCATGAGATTTGTAAAATCATGCAGATTTAAAGGCAAAATGATTGTGAAGTAAAGGCCAAAATAAACTATGTACTTCACATATAAAAAATCCTCCTCATGACATTAAGATGAATCTTCCTTGGAATATATTCTAAAGAACCTACTTGAATAGCTCAAATCGGGTCTATTAACTAACAAATATATGATACATCCTACGATACATTTTCAAATTTGCAAGTTATTCATCTACATATGATAAAAGTTTCTAATTCAGCTCCAAAAAAAATTAAAAAATGTCTTACAATCTGTCATTTTAAATTGTGCTTGTTTATCCGGTGTACTATCATTACATCATTCAAGTATGTTTTCCAATAAAAACAACCAAGTGTGAGCAAGGCTTTAATCTTGAATTCCTTATGCAACTGATACTTTATTAGAAATTCAGTCATTATTTTTCATCTGATATTCAATCATCTCCTTAATCTTTTTCAGGGTTTCCAACCTATTCAAATCCTACACTAGACTCACTATTTTAAAAATAATATCTATAACAGATATAGTAAACACTTGAACTTATTCCTTTATATAATGGAATGATTTGACAAGGTAAATCATGATTATACTTCATCAAACACAAGATCTCTACTTAGTCTAATAAAAAATTTTCTAGTTAATGAATCATAACTTCTCTATGTTTTTAAATCAGTATCAAAATATACAACAAATATATATAATTTTTGGGTTAATACAATTAGATTCTTTCTCTTTTCATCAAGAATATACACATAACAAACACAGCCAAAAACCTTGACATACAAAAAACAATTACGTTCATGATTCGTACATCATATGCCCGATATAATCCGGTTACTGCAATCTCATTCAACATCTCTCTCTTATAGACTCTATGATGTGTCAGTTTTTGCTATCTCCTATTGCAGAGAGAAATTAAAAGGTATTCTAAATATTTTAGATAAAACTAAATACATAGATCCCGGGATGGTATTAGTACCTATAGACCAAAGATCATACGGTAAGTAATTGCCACCCCTCACCTGTATAGAAGTTCAAGGTAGACTAGTTAACCAACTGTAACAAATACAGCCAATAGCTGTAAAACTTAAGGCACGTTGACATCAGATTTCCGGCTATTTTATTGAAAAACTACGTCGTAATTCAGAATGGTTATAGAACGCTACAAGCATCTATCATGTACTGTATATACTACTAGAGCTCCTTAATAATACAGCTGAAGCCCATATAAAATATTGATTTGAAACTCTACCTAACACGTAGATTACACATGTTTAAGCCGTCAAAGTCTTGTCCTGACTAAAAATAATTCTCAAAAGATGACATCAATCACAAGCATTAGTTTTCCAAGACGTTTCTTGTCATGGCAGTGTGAAAGTTAAGGCAACGGTTATTCAAACGAGCAGTGTGAAAACTGCTAGTAGCTGATTCAAACCTAAGATTCCCCTGAAAACCATTTGGACATTCAAATGCTCTGCCTGTGGCACGTTTGAAACGGCCTGAAATGGTCACCAAAGCAATACTTGAGAGTTCATACTAGACTCTGTATGTTGGAATTTTGCCCTAATGAGGTCTAAATGACCAAGACTACCGTGCTGGTATCTATCTAGCTGGCAATCAGTGACATGTGTTTTGGTCATAAAGATCTTCAATACGCAGACTGCCTCTAAGACTTGGAACCCTCGGAACGTCTCGGTGTTGCTACGATGACGACAATCACTTCTGGACCTCCAAATCTCAACGAAAAGAGTATCGGATGTGCTGCTTGCAGACATCTTAGAAGGAAGTGTACACCGGAATGTGTATTTGCTCCATACTTTCCTTCAAATGAACTAATGAAGTTCTTCAACGTGCATGCGTGTTTTGGTGCTAGCAACGTGAGCAAACTCTTACAAGACCTACCTGAATTTTGTCGAGCGGATGCAGTTGAAGCTTTGGTGTTTGAGGCAGGTGAGAGAGTGATAAATCCTGTTGACGGAATTCTCGGCAGAATTCAGGATGTCCTAAAACATATTACGGAGGTGCGAGAAGAAATTGACGATTTGCAAATGAAGATTGATTATTTTGAGGAAAAACTTCAATTATCTGGTTCCACATCGCCGGCTCAAGCAGAATAGCGAAAGATGAACAAAACTGAGTGATGTCTACGTAGATTCTGGAAACCATGATCGAAGCTAAGGTATGAAAATCAACGATCCAATGACGAAGGACTT
Source organism: Marchantia paleacea (assembly GCA_014180765.2). Lineage (NCBI taxonomy): Eukaryota > Viridiplantae > Streptophyta > Marchantiopsida > Marchantiales > Marchantiaceae > Marchantia > Marchantia paleacea. The sequence goes on from MUAA02000014.1 coordinate 313,691, forward strand.
CTCTGCAGGCTTAGAAACTTGTGTTATGGCAGGCATTGATGAAGTTGATGTGCTATTTCAAGGTAATAGACCATGATACATTGATGAAGGTCAGGTGCTCGATCCCGTGATCATGAATTCAAATGGTTTTCCAGACGGATGATAGCTCAGACGTTTTTTCATACGCCATGTAGAGAACGCATGAAAACATGATACTGGTATGAGCATGTGATGTTAAATGGCAGTACAATTTCATCTGAATTCCAAACTGAATGCTCTTATATAGCATGCTTCATACTGGAACAAGCATTTCATGTGTGGTTATTGCAACATGACTGGTATTAAGGTTCATTGTGACACAGAATCACGAATTTTGCATTGAACACTTGTAAATGGTTACCTACAATTCAAGCTGCCAATTACAAATTTTGCAAATGCCATTATAATTCTGTGCAGAAGATATTGTGATTTTCATCAAAAGGTACAATATGAAAATTTTCATTTTCAGATTGTACCTTTTGATGGTCCTCAAACCCAGTGGTCTTTTTTAATCCAGAGAAGTGTGATGTATATGATTATATATTTTGTTAAAGTTCAAATTTTAAAATTATTTGTTGGTTACATTTTGGTGATAAACAAAAACTGTTTTCTGCCTTAATCTTACCAAAGTCCCATAACTCTGTTGGACTTTAAATTCGCGAGGACCTTAAATTCCATTCATTCATTCTGCATTGGATGTCAATTCTTCTCGTAGTCTCTTTGCTATTATCTTTGCAATTACGTGGTTAGAGTTCTTTCATTTTGTAAATGCAGATCTGACCGAAAGATATTAAATTGACAGGTCTCAACCTAGAATTCTCCAGGTTTTATGAATGTGATTCAGAATTTTGCAATGCGAACATTATAAGGCCCATCAAGGGGTCCACAAGTATGGAGCCAAAGAGGCAGGGCTTTAAAAGAGCTCCTTCCCTAGTTCATTCTTTCCAATGAACAATTTTTTATACCTCATTGTTAGGATGGAGTGGAAAAATGCGCAAACTTGCAAGGCTCATACCTCAACATCAAATAAATTCTTTCGGTAGTAGCAGCGATTGCATAACGCCCACGAACATAAACTTGAGTTGAAGTGAGAAAGTTCAACTTCAAGGAAATGATAGATCTCAAGTATCAAAGAATCTGTTACATATGGAGATGTCTCACTCCGGAACAAATAATATTTGAAATGTGTCACAGCCCAAAATAGCTCTAAACATTCTACTTTGTAGAACTATACTTTGACACCATTATATTCTTGGAGTGACTTGCATAAACAATTACAAACTCATTTTCCTCATCATTATGTTGGATAAGCAATGCTCCCAAACCCAATATATTTTAATTAGTATGTACTTGAAAGTGATTACCTATCAACAGTCTCCTCAAAATAACGATAAATGTCAAGCTTTCCTTGAGCTCAACAAAAGCTCTCTCACTGTCATCTCCCCAATGGCACTCTTGATCTAGTTTTATCAGCTTTGTCAAGACTTTGGTAATAGTGTTTAATCCTTGTACATATCGACGATAAAAGTTTACAAGTCCAAGGAACGCTTGCACCCTATTTACATATCAGGGTTGTAGAATACGAAAGATTAACTCCACATTGATTTGCTGAACTCCCAACACTCCTAGGTATATGGTATGACCCAAGTACTCTACTTGTATCTGAAAATACTTACACTTTCCACGATGCAACTTGAGTCCATGATCAATCACTCAAATATCTCATGCAAATATTTCTCCATCACTATAACACTATTAACAAGAATATCATCGATGTAGGTTCGGACAGAATCAAGTTAGGCTAGAATCTAATCCATCATTATTTAGAACTCAACAGATGCATTCTTCAACCCAAATGGTAATAGCTTCCAATTATACAACACATCATTGCCATATGAATGAACTATCCAAAAGGTCATCTTGGCCTTATCCTCATATTGAATCCGCAATTGATGATATCATGCTTGTAAATCCAAGGTAGTGAAAATCTTTGAATGACTAACCACATTAAACATCTCATGAGGTGTAGTCATAATATATTGATCAGATTTTATCTATCAATCGCTAGTGACCACACATAAGTATGTATGTATAATTGCTATGTATATATTTCTTGACTAACAACATATAAAGCTTCATAATGGTAAACATTGCTTGCTTGACGAAAAAAATCCAATCATATTTAAAGAAGACTCCACTCTCCTTCTCTGACATCCATATAATACCAAGGATGAGATCTTGGACATTTCTCGGCCTTAGATTTTGCCTCCACCTTTTTAGTAGGTAAAGAGCTTACAAGTGATTTTGCATTCACACATGTAGACCGCATGCGTCTCTGCTTAGTCAATTCAAGTCTCACAATCCATGTCAAACAGTTTAGGTCCATAACATGACTCAACACCTAACGTCATGATGCCTCCAACAATGTAGATACTGATGTAGTATCAGTACAAAAGCCCATAACTCATTCTCTCTCATCAAGGTTGGATTCCACCAACCATTGCAAGTGAGACTCCCATACAAGTTCTCTTCCTCCCTCTTTGTAATCATGGAAAGCTGAATAAATCAACAATGTGGGTGATGCAGCTCCTGGCTGTACCAGAAGATTTATCACTGTCATGGATGACTTATCAACATAGATCACTACCTCAGAGTGTCTAGCTACATCTAAATACTCTCCACTTTGAGATATGAGGGCCACTTTGCTCCATCATATGCTCATAATAAAATCTCCCTTGGAAGATGGTTTGCCATCATATACGTGGACGATGTGCACAAGATCATAGTCTTGTTGCATCTAACAATATTTGTGGTTCAATCCATGACCAAACCTGATGTGCACTCATTATCACTCATGCACTTGGATAATCCAATCAAGAAATATTCTCCAAAATGTATGATGATGAATAAGTCTAATGTGATTAGAGAGATTGTAACACACTTAACATCTCCCAAAACATGCCAAAATGTGAATCCTATAGCTCATGACCATAACCAACCCATATGTGTATCCATGGCATGGCCATCCATCAATAATCAAATATATGGTGCCATGCCCAGCAACGTCTTGCTCTCCCAACAACAAAAGATATGAAGTTAATATCGGCTTATATCCTTGAACTGCCGACAATAGTAGAAGATTTGTGCATTGTTGCTCTAACTATGTCACATGGTGTAATGAAACAAAACCTCACAATCTCATATAACTCCACATACAAGTATCTATAAAGTAGTATGTTATACTACAAAATAGCATCCAAACCTATGCTGCAATTTTTCCTTTAAATAGATCCAGCATACATATATTTGAAACTATGTTTCAGATTAGCATACATATATTTGAAACTATGTTTCAGATTGCCGGATCATGCACGCCTCCCGAGGCTTGGTATGATACTTAGTAATGGATCATCCAGCAGTACACGTCATAAGCAGGGTGCATACATACACCTTCTGCCACTTTTCCAGGATTTTTGTAAAAATCCCAAAATTTGACTTCGGAAGTTGAGAAGGTTCATTTGAGTTCTGACTCGAGTCGCAAACTTTCGCTAGCCTAAATTCTTTCCCATTATATGCTGCATACTTGCAGGAGCTTGCTTCCATATCCACTTGCTTCTTTAACTATTCAGATAATAATGTCTCCCGGAAATGATATAAACATCATTACAGCGTTTAAATGTAATCGTGAATCTCATATACAACTTGTAAACAGGTCTGCTTCAGCAAAGTTAGGTAGTTGCATGCTGACCCTGGTACAGTTTCATGCATTCAAATGGTCCATTCTTAAAATATATCCCATGTATTATAACATATTATGTGTTGTAATTTGTGAGTATTACACAAGATAGAGCAGAAGTATGAATTTACTGATGTATGGAACTAAATACATAGACCCCTGCGAGGGGATAAGTACCCTTAGGCTAGAGATCAGACGGGTCGTAAAGCTGGCATGCGACCCCCGAACTGAAAAGGAGGTGTCAGTAGAGTAGCTACTGGCTATATGGCTCATCTCCAATACTATGATATGATGCTGATAACACTTATGCTGGTTCCTACAGCACCAAGATACATTATTTATTAATCTTGACAAGAAACAAAAATAAAATGCAATTTCACACCTGCCTCTAAAAGTACTCATCGAATAGATTCAAAATTCAGACATTTTCTATCAAAAATTGTTGACGAATTTGAGACGACTTCTGATGTCATGAACTGCATCAAGCTGGAAGAAGTGGGACGAATTTGTAAAATTGATGCTGTACACCTGAAATTGAGTATTAAAAGTATCACGCATGTTAAATGATCTGGAAGAATATCTCATGGGATAAGTTCATCGTGGAGCTAATAGGCTTCATACTTAGCCTATAGTATATGCCTACTTCTTCTGCCTTTAAAACCAACGTAATGACCCAGGAGAATGAAGATTACAAGTAGAAATATAAATCTTTCTGAACGAATAATGTAACGATATCTTTCTGATAATTCTTTTGACCTGAGGTACAAGAGAGATTGAAGAGATGAAAAGATAAGTCTCCAGTTTCATGTGGCAGATATGAGACAGATTTCTACACATATCTTAAATACATAACCAAGAAAAGGGTTTCACGGAAGGCCAGTACTTTATGTGATGGGACTGAACATGGTAATATAAGTGTGAACCGTTTTTTCGCTGAATTCGTAATTGAACCGGCAGCTCGGCTTTTAAAGATCACAGCAAAGCGCGTCGTTTGCATCTACAATTCTGCATCTACTTCATCATCTCAGTTCTGATCCACCTTGGAGACAGGAAGACAATTTATTGCACTCTTGCATTGCAATATAATAGGAGCTCAAGTTCAGCATTTACAGTTCCAGCTCAGGCGTCTTAGTATAAGTGTGAATTATTTTTTCGCTGAATTCGTAAACGAACCAAAATCACTAGATCAAACTTAGAGCAAGAATTTCCAGCATAGAAGGGCTCCATCGCTATGTTTATCCAGCTGCAGGAAGTACATTAACGTATCGTGATGTAGCAAGATGGCCAAAGTTGCATCCAAGCATGACGAGAAGCTAACAAGGCCTAGGTCTAAGTTCACTCATTAGACACGTGGAACCAATGGCTTATCGTTGTGGCAAAAGCACACTGTCAGGCTAAACTTGGAACAAATACTGGAATTTGTGAACGGGACCAAAGTTGATGCATAATCAGTGAGCAGTAATGCTTACTTTGTCCATCATGGACAACTTCTAAACTCCTGAGAAGTATACTCCCCGCCACTATCCGAACGTAGATATCTCACCTTGTGACCTGTCTGAGTCTCAACTTGGGCTCTCCAACTTTTGAAAGTTGCAAAGGCTTCAGACTTTTGTATGAGAAAATAGATCCACACAAAATCTCGAGTAATCATCAATAAACGATACATAGTATTACTTCCCAGAATGTGAGGCTTTAGGAGAGGGTCCCCACACGTCACTATGTACATACTCAAGTTACTCTTTGGAGCTATGAGTTCTAACACCAAAGGCTTTTCTATGTTACTTGCCCATAACACAAAGTTCACAAAATTCCATGTTAACTTTACCTAAACCATGTAACAAACCCCTATCACGAAGAAGGAAGGTCAAATACCTGTTACTCATGTGTACCATTCTAGAATGTCAAACATGAGCCATCTCAGGCTGAGATATGATAAGATTGACTTCACCACAAATGGTATTGCCCTCTAGCACATACAGATTTCTATGTTTGTGTACTCTTAAGATAATCTTATCACCTACTGACAAAAGAGAGTGTGGAGAGACTTTATTGTTAGAAATTATGGCGAAGAGTATTACAGAGTTGTTATAGGATCACCTTGGCCTTTTGTGATTCCTATTTTGAGAGATTGGATTGTTATTATACTTACGTTGTATTAGTTTTAGTGGTTGAGAATCATGGAATCATCAGTTTCTTTGAGTGAAGTTCTGAACTCAATCATGATAGAAATGAAAGAGTTAAGAAAAGCTATTGTAGATAGATATACAAAGCAACAAGCCATGGAGTACAAGATCTCTGCATTAGAAAGTAAGAAGATAGAGAGAGAAAGAGTTGGTGAGATGGAAGTGAAAACTTCAATACAAAAGACTCAACCCCAACCGAAAGTGACTGCTATTGTCAACAAAGAGGCAAAGAGGCAAATAGGAGACGACTTCAAGAGATGGAAGATCAAACCAATCTCTTACTTTGTATGGGAAAGTCATGTAAGGTGGAAGTCTACAAGTGCAGTAGAGCCATGAGAGTTTTGGAGGGATGGATCATAAGTATGAATATACATCTATCACATTTTCATATTTTTGATTTTACTGCATGAATGTTCATGTGGTTTTATCTCATGGAAAGATGCTTCCATAGTGTTGCATATCCTTCCCTATGTTGAAGGTTTTTCAACTCCATTAGTGTTGGGCCAAGTGGATCTCGAACATTGCTTGATGGTTCACCGTGTGTGATCCCATAAGCAACCGTTGAGCAGTTGCGATTGCTTTATTCACTGTGAATGGATTGCTCACCATCAACTCCTTTTGTACTCTCTCTTTCAAGACTTGTTTGAAGACATCTAAGACTTTTGCTCCACTCATATCCATAATGGATACTTGAAGATCACAAAATTCTTCAATGTATTAATGTATGCCTACTTTATGCTTCAAATCCCACAACTTCATTCTTGCAGTTTGAAGGGAATCCACCGCTTGAAAGTTCTGAAGAAGCCCATCTTGCATCCCACTCCATGAAATAGAAGCACCTCGTTCTGAAAGCATTTGTTTCCAAGTAGTGTAATATGTAAGAGCTTTTTCCATGAGATAAAACCACATGAACATCACAATGATCTCCGTTTTGCAGGCAGTGCAAAACTCACAAAATTGTCTTCCTGCTTCCATACGGATCAGAGTTGGGCTGAATGACATCAGATACAAACATATATACTGGATTGAATATGCAATGTTTGCGCTCTGCTGCGTTCACATCCAGGTGTTAAGAGCTGGATCTTCAACTTAATCTGGGAGAGCTGATTGTTGGATCTCAAGATCTTGTAAGCAAGTGAAGACACAATGAAATGTGATATACTGAATATCTGAAAATCTTCTGGCTTCTTATATACTGATACTGCTTCTTCCTATACTCCTCGCGTACCTACTTTGCTCGGTTATTTTCTCCGTCCAGTCTGTTTCGCTGTTTGCAAGGCACCGATTGTAAGGCAGACTAGAACGACCGGTTAAGGCATAATATGTGGAAGCATAGGAGATATTCTGCCGAAGTCCACTCAAAAGTTTTCAGTTTGAAGGCAAGTCTATTCCCTACGCTCAACTCATGGTCTCAAGTTTGACTTTGGTGACTAGCATTATGGAGGAATATTGTATCGTCGATCTTCTGTGCACGCGGTGAATGTGGCGGCTGCAAAAGAACTGTATTGACGTCGTTACTGAATGCCAAATTCGTGATTTGTTCTCCTTTAAGTTGTCATCAGCAAGAGAAATCTCACCATCTGTTCCTTCGCACTGGCATTGGCGAACTTGAACAACTGCATGCAGCCTGGTTTCTCCTTCGTAAAAGTTGACCGATGATTCCTGGTCAGGCCACGATTTGAAAACAGTATGCGAAGAATTCTGTTTCTTGCAATCGGAGTAACCGAGTGGTAGGAAGAGGTAAGGGAGAAAAGCAAAAACCTGGGTCTAAGAATAGGAAAAGCGAGATCAGTATATTATGGGATGGCAAGATATCCACTCTTCATCGATCTCCAGTGTCCTGCATCCATCAGCTCACTTCAATCGCCTCAAAGATCTTCTATTCAACAATTGCTGCTAATCCTGCGAATCCACGAAGGATAGCTCAAAGTGGCCGCGATTGTTCACTTCAAACTCAAGAGTGTGACTATAAAGGTGCAGTCACATATGGCCATGAACAACGATTGTTTTCAGGTAAAGAATTCTTCTTTTTGCCTGGTAATACTGTTCAAGATCTTGATTACAGTGTGTTGCGCAATAAAATTTCCCCGGAAGTAAAAAGTCGAGCGTACTAATTCTATCCAAAAGATGAATTGGAGAATTGAATGTGACGGTTTGGAGGTGACCTTATTATGTGGTATATCTGCAGGATCCTATAGATATTGTGGTTGATCCAACCACATCACCCCCTCCTCCATGGCTGCCCACACACAATAAAGGCCTGGCCATCTGAGACAATCTCTTGTGTATGACTGCGGACTGCCTACGGCAAGTCGGCAGTCACAGATAGTGGTTCAAGCAGCAATGCATAAAATCCAAAAATACAGCTTTTGCGACTGGAGTTACTCTGTGCTCACTAGAATTTGATCCTTGTCTCCAGATCTCTACAAGACACTTGCAGGGAGAACTTATTTTTATGTACATAATTATGATGCAAGAGTAAATAATTTTGTATGTCTGTTCCGTTATCAAAGGAGCAGCTCATTTCCAGTGTTTTCCGTTTGTCTGAGTCAAAATTGCAAATTTGTTCCTTGAACAAATTTTATTCACATTGATTTAAAAGATTAATTCTTATATAAGTTATATTGTCTTTAGAGATGACTCTTTGGGTCCTCTCACGCATGCAGTGTGAATAGCTGTGACCATTCTTGGCGTCTTTCTGATACTCTCCCATCATTATTCTCCGGATCATTAAGGACTTTACATCTCGCCCACTTACTATTTTATTATAAGTTTTCCACTCTGGCTTGCTACTTTAACCGCTAAAAACCAACAGTAGTAGCTACTTTGTCGATTCTCAAAAAAACTGTCACATGACTGTGAAGTGCAAAATCTTGGAGAAATTGAAAAAATTACTTCCCAATGTCCAAACTTCGCAAACAAACACTGTATGGACTTAAGGCAAGGTATTTAATCTTCTCTGCAAGCTGCATTATTTGATCACTCGTCTGTAGACATTTACACTCGCTCAAACATGAGGTACTCAAAAGACAGTTTTGATATAATAACTTTATCGCAAAATATGGATGTAATCTTTGAGTTCTAAATAATCCAGGTTTATGCAATAGCTAATATCCCATACTAGCTGCATTCTTTTAGTCTTCATTTCAAAAATTACTATCCTTGCAGCCATAATTCAAACTCTATCCCTTTAATCATAGGTTTTGTTTGCACTGTTCACGGCAAGAGTTAGTGCAAAGAGTTGTTACTGCAGTGCCTGCTCTTGTTTGCATACACAAATCTAACTAGGGGTGCCACTATTAAGTCATGACATGTATATGCTACTATCTGCGCACACAAACGTAACTAGGAGTGCCGCTACATATGTCATGACATGTATATGCTACTGCATACGCACACATAGCTAATCGTGGGTGCCGATACACAAGTCATAAAAATATGTTAACTATTTTATTTGTTGGATTTTTGGCTAATTTGATTAACTCATCTTTGCAATACCAAATTGTTGTTAATATATGATACCACATCCATGTTTGGCTATGTACCTGGTAGGTAATAGATAAGGTGACCTGATGGTTAAAAAGAGTGTGTAGGTAAGGTAATGCCAAGTAAACCTATTGTATATGTAGTGCACAATTAGCAATTTTTTTTGATGTTTAGTAAATGTATTTAGGACAATTATTCAGCTATGGGTATCTGAAAATAAAATCTAGCCGTTAAGAGTGATTGCAATTATTTTCAGTCAAGAGTCAATGTATCGATCAACATCTTAGCTTTAAGAGATCGTGCATGTTGTAGCGATCACATTTATACAACCATTCCATGTATAAAGTTTTGTTTGGGGCAGAATGTTTACAATTGTCATGTGTTATTGAAATTAAATGTAAGTGCACAAATGGCTAAAATCAATATCTGGTGGGGTGAACGCCTGATTTAAATTTTATAAAGCATAAAATTTTCTAATCACATGATGATTCCTCAGATTTACTATAGGAAATTCTACCTAACGTGAAATACCACTACTGCGAAATCATATATCAGTTATACTCATTGATTCTCACAACCATGCGCGATGTCACGACGTACCACCGTGATGTGTCCGGCTTTTGCGGTTAAGCAATACTTGTATGTCATCTCTTGATTGTATTGGGATTGAATATTCTAGTAGTAGTAGCGCTCAGCTCTACTTAGATAACATACGAAGAATCATGACAATATTCATACACTAAGATCCAAAGACTTTTGATCAATTTAATCTGTTGTTGGTTTAGTGAAGATGGTGGTCCAGCTCTTGTTTATTGGTTAAATGTGATTATTCAATTATGGCTCATGGTTACATTTCTTGATTAGGTCAATTATATTTTCCAAAATCATTTGGTCCACATTTAGTCATTCTGTCTATAATATAACATAAATGAAGTTTCTTCAAGGTCTGACAAAAGTGTCACATCGAAACGGGATATGCATTGGTGGCTTCAGACCTATTTATGAAGACTGCATTGGTTACTTAAGTGTTGATGGTGCCGAGCTGGTTTCATTTACAATCAAGATGTTCATACTACTGTATGAAGTTTGCTGAAAAGTGATCACTGGAAAATGAACCAGAATGATTACAGATTACGACTAGTTGCATCGCCGCATCAATCCCAAGCATTGTAAAACTCATTCCCTCTCCCGAAATCGACACTGTAACTTGCAGTTTCAGCTTGTTTGATGGGCACATTGTCCAGATAGAGGATCTTCGCATACATTGTCGCTTGAAGACTGAATTCTGCTCAAGTCTTTTGCCGCCCATCTTTGCTCCAGATCTTTAGAAGATTTTTACCTCTGAGAAAATGTGTCAGTTCTTCAATACCTCTGTCCCTCTCTACCCAGCGAATGGAGGCCTTTACTGGCGCATCAGACATCAATGAGGTCACCGTTAGGAAACCTTGTAGTGTAGACAGGGCTTTGCTAGATTGCTGCATGAGAGGGGGATCAATTTGAAAGTATGTGAGAGTGAGGTGAACTATCACTACCATGAACTAATAATAATCATAATGATCGATAGCTTTTGTAACCTAAAGTCTAGTGTTGTCTCTAAAGCTCCGTACTGGCAAATGATTGACCTGGATAGAGAATGCCAAGCTTTTCATGTGCTCAGGCAGGCTCGGTGAATACAGGAGTCTCAGAGTGTTTCTTCTTCTTTGGATCTGATGGTAGCCTGGTATTTGGAGTAATGTGTTTGTTACGAAGTTCTTTCATGAGTTGCGGTGATTGGAGTTGGTAAGAAGTAGACAGGTCCCTGCTCACTTCCGACTATAATGATAGATCTAGAACCTGGCATCTATACGGTGCTTCTCAAAGTGGCTCTGGAGTCCACATGCAAATGTCAATCACATCCTTCCACATAGCCGCGCTCGGATGAAGTATGATGGACAACAGATGCTTGCAATCTGTTGGCTTGAACGACTGTAATTGGGTATCAGTATAAAAGTCTTCCAAGCTAAAATGCATTGATGCTTAGGGGCAGGAGGTTTCACCAAGATGGGTTGATGATTTTGCTTATCTTCAGTTCTGAATCAGACACAAATTTGTAGCGGAACTGTACATAACTTCCGTGATTTCTTGTTTCTGCTTTTCAATTAGGAACCTTCTAACTGACTGCATCTTTGTCCAGATAAACTTAGAACAACAGAAAATCAGTTTAACGTTTCCAGAGTGATTCTCTGTTGTAAATCAACAGGTTCAATCATCATGCCGAGATTATAAGGCCTTTTGTAAATAACTATCAGAAAATTTCTCGGCGATCATCCCTTTACTACCCAAAATGGTTTTATTATGCTCAGGAATTAAAAGACTGTGTATACATGCATAAGTAACTACACTTTCTCGAACCTCTCTTAAAACTTAAGTTAGATTCTAAATTTATGACACTAAATGGAGAATGTATTAGATTTTTTATATCTCAGGGTAGAGGAATAATTGAATCTTCCCTTCTGCTTTTGCATGTCGCTTATGCAGCAGAACCTGCATTTAGGTTCATCTAGCTGACAACTCTTGCATGAAATTTCATCCACTGTATATGATTCGATATGATCAAACTGTAAGGTCAAACTGGCAGGTCTGATCCGATGTGCTAGGCCTGTTTGTGAACCAGATGGGATCGTGTCACCCTAGTAGAACAAATCCCATATCACAACGTGGCCAGGGGCAAAGACCACAGCAGGAGCTGGCTACAAAATAGCTCCAGTTTCTGTTAATCCCCGAAACCGTGGAGCTCTGCAGCTAGTTCAGGCTTCCCCTATTCCTGGTCAATCGGTTAGCGTCGGCTCTTTATCTCTTTGTCCTGTCAGAGGTACCAGTTTCCGACCATCTATACGGTCCTCAAGAGGAGTAGGTCATTATTTACTCTTCAATTTGACGGTTCTCCATCGTGTTTTTCTTCTTGCTTAATTGCAGATATGTACCTCGTTCATACACTGGTGTGTGATTCACTGCGCATTCAAGGACTAAAACCCTTTTGCAGCCATGGTTTATACGCTCGTGTACAGCACCACCAACTCATTCTAAGCTGCAGCTGCATCGTTTTCTTTTAGGAGTACACAAATGTGGCCTCCTTTCCTATCAATGCCCGTACACACCAGCAGAGGTCTCATGCTTGCAGTCGGTAGTGTTAGCCTCCTCATGTTCATTATCCAGGTAAGCCTCATGATCCTTCACCATCAGGACGATATGAGACGCCCTGTGTCACAATATCGGTGGGTAAAACCAAATCCTACACAACTGAGTCGTGCACATATGTATAGCAATTAAAGTTCTCCTGCCCAGGCAGCTTGCTTAGACGATTCACTTCTTTTGTGGCTTCAAAATATGCTTGCTTAGCAACGATCCTAGACCTCCCAGGATGAATAGAACTGTTCTTGCACAACCTGACAGGGCCATTCTTTAATCTCCGCCCCGTTTAGATTGTCAAGTATCTCGGCGAATCATTTCAGTCGATAAATTCCACTACATGTGCAGGCCCGCACTAGCTGCTCTGCGTGGCCTCAGCTGGCCTTTGCCAGTAGATGACGATGTTGCCTACATTCACAAACGACATATGGGCGGCCGTTGCCTTGATAGCCGGAAGGGCTCATTTGACGACAAATTCATTTTTTTCGCTAGAAGTTGGAAATATCATCCGATTTGTCAGCACCGTTCCACAAATTTACAGAAACACGTAGAGCGTATGGTCAGATTGCTAAGCGCAAAACATTCGCAGACTCTGCATTCCTTGTAATTGATATAATATAAGTATATCAGTCAACTTACCAGGAATTAGAGTCATAACCGGAGTCTCAGCTGAGATTCCGATCTTGGATGTTCAATAAAACTCACCACCGGGATTGTACTTCACTGCCTATTTTACTCTGCTAGTTGCCCGCTTGTTCCCTTATCACCTCGAGCTTTCCGCTTGACCATCAGTCTTCGTCAAACTGGACATTAAATCACTCCATGTTTTGTCAGCTGATATACCATGTTTTATACCGAAAGAGGTTTTCCTGACAAATATAATACAAGATGGCTTCCTTTTTTTATTTTCCGTTTTTCTTCCCACTATTTTGAGTATCCTAATTTACGCAACCTTCATTCATGTAATTGGTTGCAACCAAAAACTAAGTGTACTTTTGAACCAGGGAATTTGCAAAGAAGATGCCGCGGTTCTCGGCGATTTGGAAGAGAATTATACAATATTATAAACAACCTTCCAGACAATACCATCCAATGACAGTGTGACCCAGGGCCCGGGTACGGAATTGTAATGGTTTATGCAGACAGTGTTGTATTGTCTGTATTGACTGCAGTTGTCTTTTATATATGGATAAGCTCTTGCTTTGGAATGTATGAGCTTTGACATCAATTTCGACTTTTGGAGTTGAATCTCACACAGTAAAGATACCCAAAGACGATGTTCGTTATGTGACCACAATATAAATGTATAATGAGGGTAGAGAGTTATTTGACATGAGAAAACTGAGATATGGTCTGCACAAGAACAACATCAGCACCCACAACAAAAGCAAGTCGAACAGGTATGATTGGTATGAGGGAATGGTGATGTTATTAGTTTCCGTGAAATTAAACTCAAACTTCAACCTGTTGGCGTGTTAACTGCTGAGGTGTGGTTCTTACCCATGTGTTTTGTATTCCTGTCCAGGAAAAGAAACCAACGGCCATCATGGGAAACCAGCCCCGTTGGTTGCTTTTGATGATGGCTATGTTCCTTCCGCTGTTGAGCTCCCGTGCTGTTGCTGCGAGGACGGACGACTCATTCAAAAAATTTGGTCAGATTCTTCTCACTTAGACAAAGCATGGCAAGGTCGTTGAAGTATACATCATCGATTGAGTTGAATAAATTCAAGACGCGGATCAGCGATTCTAATGTAGTAAGAAAGTTCCTCAGAGAAGATATATATATTATCATGATGCGTGATTGTCTTCAAGAGGAAAAGAATTTCAGTAACATTAAGAACTGGCTGCATGTTCTGCATCAGCAGGAGTAACCCTTTGATTCATACATAAACTCAGATGCCAAGCATATTTTTCCAGGAAAGTGTGTCGATCTTCAGTTGGATTCGAAACCTTCCAGGTGGTCAAAAACTTGTCAATGGATTCAGCAAACATTTGTCTTGAGCTAGAGCGAGCGAAATAATGACCTTCACATATGCCGAAAGAGTCTGATCCTGTAGATTAGTTCTTGTAGAAATATAACCTTGTGTGAAAACCTTCATCACTCAAGTACATATATATGATCATGGCTGTGGGAAAACAATCCTGCAGGACTTGAGAAAAAGGCTTGGCCTGAGTTCACCGGCAAGGACGCCAAACAAGCTTTCGATGAAATTACGAAGTCCGGTATCGTCAAGAATGTGTATATCCAGAAGCCCGATCCAAAAGATGGCCAAAATCTGCACGGAGGAAACGTCGATGATGTGTGGATATACACCGATGGCGAAGGGCTTGTTGTAGGAATTCCTCAACGAGGAGACTGGCATCCTAATCGTGAGTAATCATCGGAGTCCATCTTACATTGTGCTCTGGTTTGTCTCATCCGAGTTTCAAGGTCACTTGTACAGCACATGGCTTCCTTTCATGACTTCGATTTTTGTTGTATCTCAGCTTCTGAATCATGACTGTGCTTGCAGGGATTAACCCTGGATGGGTAGACCTTAAGGGAGTCAATTACGAGGAGGCAATGAAGACAATACTGGATGAGGAGACTGGAGTCCAGGTCCACTTTGGGCCACAAGGATTCATTCGTACCGATGACTTTGTTTTAACTCGCGTTTTTCTCGAAGTGGATAAAGATGGGAAGGTAGCAGAGATTCCTCGCCTTGGATGAAAGGATTAGTTCTCTGCAACTGCTACGGTCTTCGTTTTCAGCCCGGAACGACTTTCACACAGAGAACCAAAAGAGTTGGAGATGGGAGGTATAATTTTGTGACATGACTAGGTTGACGGTGGAAGTGGACAAATTAAAGAATATCAGGACATGAACCGTTTCCGTAGGGTAGTTGTGCTTCAGTCAGATCAATAAGGTAGAAAACCATTTGTCACCCACCACTTTACAACATATGCTTGCTTCAATGGTCAAACGACCATCACTGGAATGTGCTGAAGTAAACTCATGTTCATTTGACGACCCTTGTAACGTTAAAGGAACAATCTCTTGTATCAAATTTATGTGTCTGTGACAGGTGCTTGTCAGTTACTCATGTCAGCAGAAGTTATCCACCAAAGCTGTTCCTTTTGATGCGTGCGGCAGTTTCATCCCACTTCTCTGGTGCATTCCCGCATGTAATGTACTAAAGCTCCTTGATTCGAGAAACAGAAGTACTAACAGCACTATGCAGCAGACACCAAGGCCACAGTTCATTGCTGCAGTATTACTGCACCAAATATCAGCACCATAGATTAGTTATTCAGATTATCTTATATTGACGTTAACAAACCAGGTTATATAGACCAGGAAATTATAAGTGCCCTCATATGACCAGCCTAGTTACATTGCTCTGGTTTTCATTGGGATGTGTTGGTCAGCTTAAGAGGTTTGAATCCGTCAACGAAGTGAGGAGCAGAATACATTTGATCCATAGCCAGAACATACCCTCATCCTGTTTATTCTCGTGAGACCGATTCGCAAATGCGAGTCGGCGTCGAGCATTCTCATCCTGTTTATTCTCGTGAGACCGATTCGCAAATGCGAGTCGGCCTCGAGCATTCTATCAAAGGGTCAAGGCCACATTTCCGTCCAAAAACACTCTATTTAAGAAAAGTCCTTAGTATACGGAAAATTGTTAGGTCCATAAGCAACCTTTAACACCTTTTTGCCCATTCTCTATACTTTGGTTGTGTCAAGTTGTGTGTTCCATTTTTTAGTGGATGATACACACATTGTGGGCCATGAAGACAACATTCGGCAGACCTTTGATTACTTGACTCCCGAGCTTCATCTTGTAGGTTTGAGAGTCAAGATGTCAAAGTGTGGGGTTTGGTCTCCTTTGGGCATTCCTTCTCATCTCTAGCTTCTAGAGGGATGTATGCAATCGACAAATGATTTACTAGGGGATCTGCATGTGGTATTTGATTTAATCCCATCTAGCACTGGTCGTCAATCCATCTACCTTTTTTGCACGGGTACTCCTTCATCTACATTCATATCATGCTTGATAAACTTTGATAGAAGTATCATGGGCGTCTTTGATGACATTATCGGACCAGTAACCTTCGAGTGTGTGACAGGAGATTTGGCAGGAGACAGACATCTTTGACGATTTCGTGTAAAGGGGTAGGTTTATTATCTATGGAATAGACTACACCTATAGTATTTCTAGCTAGTTGGGCACTCTCGACACATTTATTATCTTCTCGATTTGTGATTGCAAAGATGCACATCCTTGCCATGCTTGGATGCAACTTTGGCTATCTTGCTACATCACGATACGTTAATGTACTTCCTTGCTGTAAAAGAAGCAAGTGGATATGGAAGCAACCTCATGCAAGTATGCAGCATATAATGGGAAAGAATTTAGGCTAGCGAAAGTTTGCGACTCGAGTCCGAACTCAAATGAACCTTCTCAACTTCCGAAGTCAAATTTGGGATTTTTACAAAATCCTGGAAAAGTGGCAGCAGGTGGATGTATTCACCCTGCTTGTGACGTGGACTGCTGGATGATCCATTACTAAGTATCATACCAAGCCTCAGGAGGCGTGCATGAAAGAGAGTTTCAGATTGCCAGACCTACATTCGCTTCGGGCAGCCATGTAGAATGTGGATCCGGCGGAGAATCGAGGCATCTTTTCATATCTTTGAGAACAAATACACGCCTTGAAAAGTTGTCGGTGAAAGCGATGATACTTGAAGATGACATGACGTTTAGGGAGTTGATGGTTTCACATCAACTGAAAATTGTAGATACCTTAAGTGGGTGTAACAAGGGCAAAGCTCGAGGAGTCATTTCGATGCAACGCTAGACAACAATAATATCTGCCGGAGCTGCGGGCAGTTCTGGGTACATCGTCTTGGACATCTCCCACATGCGGCCCCGTGTTCTTGTGCGGAACGCCCATTGCAGGTACAAAAGTCTACAAGCTGCAATTTCTGCTCCAACCCTGTTGAAATAACAAAAATTAAAGTCTGCTGCATGAACAAGATTTAGTGCTTGTTGCAACGACGACATACACAGGATCCTGCGGAAAACTCCACACTGTAGTCATTCCACTCACTTTATATCCAATTATACGAGTAATTTATCAGATGGAAATGGTAAGTCTTTTTGCAAGGGCAATTTTAGCATCTGCAGTCACTCTGTAATTGACATGCTGATTGGTAAACATAGGTAGGCAGAAAGCAGAAATATAAACCTGATCAGCATCATTGGTCACGACCATATTTAATTCCACCTGGCTTTTCACACTTTTCAGTTTAAACTTGAACGGACCCACTTGGAACTAATTTGGCGATTGGAAGGATCGACAGATGTTGCTGAGTAAAAGGTCTTTGAGACAATGATAGGAAGTCCAATTTTTGGACCCAGGTTTTGATTTTCTCACTCAACTCTTCCTCCCACTCATAGAAGTAACAAATTTCTTCGCAGACTTCTTTGGATAACGGGGCCAGCCCAAAAGTGACAGGTCAATGTTTACATAGAGTATGTATGCTGATTTAAGGCCGTGAAGGCGGCATGTAAATCGCAGAGTTTGAAATAAACTTGAAGCATTGTCAAATAATAGTGTTGACCGGATACTTGAAAGTTTGGAAGACAAGCCAAAATTTCTACGTACTGGAGATATTCTAAAGTGACCAGGAGGTCAAGGTGGTAGGAATCTTAAATATGATACCTCTGTCCTCGTTTCAAATGATAAAAACTTTGGAGTTCAAAATAGATCAACAGATGTAAGCATGTGGAGGATAATGCATTATTACGCCTTATAAGTTACTCTCCTCGCCTAAAGCAGCTCTTTTAATTAAATAGATAGGATTCAAAGCACCAAATCTTGGGCTGTTTTAGACCTGTCAATTGGGCTAGTGATAATATTTTATAATAAATATTTTTTGAGAAACACATATACGGTACATCAATGTATAATATATAATGTGTATGCATGCATCAATGTCCAAATCCTGATTGAATTTCCCTAGTTTCAATAGCGAATTCTGTCCGAGGCGGCCCCTCAGATGTAGCATCAGAATTGCAGAGCTGAAATCATGAACGTAACTGAATGCAAGTAACATGTATTGCAATTCATACTTTCACCATCATGATCAACTTCGCAGAAACTGATGAATGTAACGTCATGTCAAACAACGCCATATGGTCTTGATTCTGACAGGTATAACGAACTCCACTTTCTACAACGACGTTAATGCATTCATTGACATCCGATTTGCAGCTGCCACAACAGCCATCACGTGGAGAGTGGTCTGACTATGTTAGATGCTAGTAATATGATAGTCAAGATATCAAAGCGCATGCGACCAATATCCAGGTAGACCTCTATCCTTGATTCTCAACTCCATATTTATCAAACCAAACTATTAACATAAAGAATCTAAAAATATTGATAGACCTATGGGGACAAGCAAATGATCACAAGCTGGTCCAAACAAGCTAAAGAGTTGAGTATTCATGATCTCATGGACCACAACACTTCGAACCGTGATCCAGTTCCATTAACTTGTTATAGAGCTTGCTCTTTGATATATAGGTGCTTGCAGTGGAAAGAGCACTGAATTATAGGATGAATTCTCTCATGCATTGTGAAGTCATGGCAGCTAAAAGCAATAACTTAATATTATGATC
Organism: Marchantia paleacea; assembly: GCA_014180765.2. Lineage (NCBI taxonomy): Eukaryota > Viridiplantae > Streptophyta > Marchantiopsida > Marchantiales > Marchantiaceae > Marchantia > Marchantia paleacea. The sequence goes on from MUAA02000014.1 coordinate 332,953, forward strand.
ATTTGTGAGTTAGCCCATGTGTCACAAATTATGTAGTGGCACCTCTAGTTATGTAAATGTGTGCAATCATAACAATTAGAGCTGGTAGTGCAGTTGGGATTATGATCACTTGTGATTGGTTGAGGTGTCACAACTTATGTAACCGCACCTTTAGTTAGGTAGATGTGCACAATCAGAGAAAAAAAGCAAAAAAAGTCGGAAGTGCATTGTACACTATTTGAAGGGCAGTTTTCTAAATTGAGACTTGGAAAGTGTGGCAATGACAGAACATTAATTTGTGCATGAACTTTTCTTCTTTAAAACTGAAAGTAGATTTGGTTTAAGTATAATCTCTTTTTTATGTTATGGTTATTAATGGATATTTTTAGAGTAAAAAAAATTAATTTAAAAATTATTTTACCAAGACTATAATACACTTCTGTTGATGTGATAATGATATATATATATATATATATATATATTGTGTAAGACAGAGATCTTACAATTTATTTTTACAATGAAAGCATAAATTGTACATATGCTTTAATTTGGTTGATTAGGATAACAAAGAATATTATGAAAGAAATAGATGGTTTTGACATGACTAACACGCGCTTGCTGCCCTTGTTTACTTCAGTTTAAATTGGGCTAGCTTAATTAGCAGCACCACTTCAATATCAACTATTCTAGTAACTTTCACGGCAGGTCCTGTTACTCAATCTTGTACCTCAACATGAATCTACATACCTTATACTGTCCAAGTGTCACTCCCATCGCTTCCAATCGATCAACCCCACAAGTTTCACACAAAGTTGTAAGTCATATGCCTTGTAATTCTCTATTGTTTTTTTATCGATCATGAGAACTTCTTGAGCCTGGAAATTATCACCATATGTTACTGAGTGTACAACGCTCATATTCTTCAGAGCTTTAGCCGGCAAGTAAGTACGTTCCATTATCAGCCAAAAGTTGCATATCTTTGGATCATGATAATGCACATGGAAGGTGGAGAACAGAAATAAAGACAAGCAGAGATAAATGGTCATCGTTACATTCAATTACAGTCAATGTCTTAAACAATAGTGACCAGTTTCATGTAAAGAACAGATAAGCAACTATCGAGATATATGGAATATTCCCTTCGCCGGCCGTAAGTATCTGCCTTTCATAACCTGCAGACCATAGGCGTCTTCCTGGCGGAGCAGTGCTGGAATTTTAAGACAAAAGAGAATCAGTTACAAAAGGAGTTACACGAACTGATTCGATCTGCCTCGAGTTATTAAAATCTTAAGCTCATCTCATTCTTCAGTTCACACCAAATCAAGCTCGTCACAGCTTGCTCACTTATTCGATGTTGTACAAATGGGTTCAGACATGAAGGAATCAGTCCCCCCTTCAGAATAGTTATTAAGGCTTGGATTTGTTGCCTCGACGTCTGCGACGATCCGAACTGGACTCTCGATGGGAGTTTTGCATTGTTCGTAACCATCAAAGTCGCTTCCATATACAACCCGAATTACTGAGTTTTGTTCACGGTTCAAAAGTTCCATCGTTTCATCCTTCTTTATGCAATCCTCGACCGCGGAGATCTTGTCAGTCGGGCTGGAACTTTCAGCTCTGTCAACCTCAACTGCTGGTGCAGACTTCTCCATGGAAAATCTCTGCCCTGCATACGGTACACCCATCCGCTGCTGAGATGATCGGATCGTCACAGCTCTTGACTACCTTCAGACTCAATACACCATGGAAGGGGTTGAAGACACGGTACCTGTTCGAAAAAGAAAACTCGTTGGTATGAAGCTGGAGGAATCAGTTGGAGTATCACCAGGAAACAGCCGATAGGAGTGGATCATACATGGAACGTCTGGAACTCCAAGAGTGAGATCGAACTTCCGGTGCTCCGGTCTCGAGAGATCTGAAGCTTGGTCATGACCTGCAGACCATAATCAAATCAAACTTCCGACTATTCATTATATGCAATGATTTCATATCGAAGTGCATATCAGCACAAATTGGATTGGAGAGATAGATGCTGTGAGCTTTAAATACCGCAGTTTGCCTTCAATTTTCAGTTCTATAATGGCTGAAGAGAGACAAACAATCTATTACCCGGAGCTATGGGATCGTGGACCTTCTGCGAGTCTTCATGTACTGAAACCTCTGCTGCTCTAGCTGATAGTGGTTTTCGTCGTGGATTTGAATGTTCTTGGACCGGTGTAAAACCGCGTGGGCGACCTTGAGCTCGATCACGTTGGTGTTCAGGTTCTTGGAGGGCTACATTTTTTTTTCTTCGTCCTCGGCCTTGGCCTTTCACATTTTTCTCTTCCGCACGTTCTGATTTTTTTCTGTTGTTCTTGGTCCGAATGACTCCTCCCACAGTCCACAGCTTCTTGCAGCTTCTGCAAATGTGCCTCAGCTGCTTCACGTCATAGTTATTATAGTAGCAGAATTTGGTTTCCGAGGACTGGCATCTTGGACACTGCAGCTGCATCGGCTCATGATCTCCAGCTCTAAATCTGTAACGTTTGTCAAGTACAAACTCCTTGGGCACATTTACTTTATCACCATCTCGAGAGATGGCCTTCTGTACAGAAAGATTCTCTGTTACTGCACAGTGGCTGCTATCAAACTGGTATTCAGTAAAATAAAATGGATCTCTCGCTTCGAGAACTTCAATATCATCTTCATCTTCCTCTTCCTCTTCGCTTTCCCCTTCGTCTTCCGGCTCCAGCAGATCCTCATCATCCCTGTTGACTGCCTGTTCAAGATCACAGAGCTCTGATGGACCCGGACGAATAGACATGGAGCCGTGTGGCTTAGGTTTTTGAGACATTGGGTACTTACTTTTCGCTGATAACTCGAGTTCTAAGATTCTCTGCACGGAATCAGTTGGTTCATCGAAGATTTGATTCTCTCCTTCATGATTATTAAAGTCTATTCGTTCATTTCTCAAGTAATCTAGGTGAGGCACAGATGAAGACATGGAGCCAACGCATTAAATTGCATCCAGATGCGGCTGATTCACGTGGTAGAGTTTCTCTCGTTGCCTTCTTCTTTCTCTTTCACAGGCCGGATATGATCTGGAACCACTATCGGGTGTAAATAAAATGGGAATCTCCTTCAGACGGGTAATCTTCTTCAACCAGTGGGATGATGTGTTTCCTCGGATCCTGAGAATAGACAACCATCGATCGAGCACCTTATTAGCAGAGCAGGATGACTCTCAGACCATTCTAGCCACATTCCAGCTCTACGGCAAGCCATGTATTTGAAGTTTCAAGCAGTCAGGAAAGTGAGTGTGAGCACGAGTTTCCACAATATCCACTTTCTTTCCAACCCACTCTTAGAAGATATGTACACACTGCATGCAGACTATCCCATAGATTGGGAACGTGGGCAGAGTGGACAATGCTATCAGATTGCTCCCAAGAGGTAAGACTGCAAATTGAAGTTGAAGAAGTAGAAACTGACTCACCATGTTTGCGATAGTGATAAAACTTTTAGGCCCAAAAGGATGCTCGATTCCAGAACTTGCACAAAGAGGAGTGTTACGACTCTCCTATACTGGTGCCACTGCTGCCCCTCGCACCTTACAGCTCGTCTCGTCTTCAGCACACCAGGCCCTAGCTAGATTGGCCAAAGCATGCGCATTGGAACGCTTGTCTTCATTTATACTTTACTTTTTCCCAGAGGGTCATCATTCACATAATAATCATGCCACCCATGGTCACATATCACCCCATATTGAAATTCGTTTTTCTTCTCATGTATGTGAGTGAGTAAATAGCAGATTTTTTATCAAGAGACTGAAGGTATGCCAGTTTTCATGCTCCACTACATTCGTAAGTGAAACTTGTACAACGCAAAAAAAAATGTCGACCGTGCTCACCATCAAAGGTACTCAGAACAAATGAGGCAACGTATGCGTTGAAGGACTCATGCACATATGATTTGTTACAGTAGGTACCTGAGGCACTCCAGAGATATGAACATGGTCGCTGACAGGTCTTTTTAAATCATCACTAGGATTCACTATCTAAAGAGCATGGTTTCAGACTGAATCTATAAGCTTTTCCGTCTCTCATCCATCAAGCATGATTTTGTGGTTGAAGGCCATTACTGAAAATTGAAATCTTCTTCACCAATGCCCTGAGGTGTTAAAAGGAGAGGCCGGGATTGACTTTGAATATCTGAAACATTCAATCTGCTCATCAGTTTCTGAGTTTTCTCTCATGCCTCGGGTCGCATTTATAACATCGGATTACAATTGAGCTGAAGTAGGTGGTATAGACCTTATTTTACAGCCTTCCTGCCACTTCATGTCAGATAATAATGCCTTCATGCACCGTGCAGTAAGTTCTCAGAAAAACATGTTCTGCAGTAGCATTACAAGTACGCAATCTCCTGAAAAGGTTGACCAGAGTTTACTTTACATTGCTACGCGTACATCTTGAAGATGACTCTGTGCTATCCCGCCTAAAGTTACGTCTCAATGGACGCAACCACCGGAAATATCCATCCACATCTCGATGGGTGCTGTGTGCCAGGACCTGCATGTTAGCTGAGATGTTGAGAAAGTCCAATCCGTGACCGATTTACAGCTTTGAAACCCCAATTGCAGTGCGAGTTTATCTGACGATCTTGAATCATGTTGGCAGAACAGACAGGAGAGGGGATGGGATGATAATTAGGCACGGGCAGGATGCTGAGCTTTGTTTAGGAGGATTCGGAACTTTTCGCCGCAGGAGGACAAGCTAACAAAGATAATTATCAGAGTTGTGTGGATTGGGCATAAATTGCTGACTTGTGGGGTCATATGGAATTTAGGAGCCCTGTACGAGAAAATTCTTCAAAGCACGGCTTTAACTGAGTCATGTGGATTGATAGTCATTCATGCATACAAGCGTTCGGACGCCATCGATCGACTGTGTCACCTCCCAAGTGCTCACCTGCAATGATTGTCGACTGAGATGTTATGATAATTTACGGAGCCTTCGAGACTTGACATCCAAGCACGATGTGAAGTACTCTCCTTAAGTGATGTACTTAGTGCACCAGTAAAATAATTTGTTTCGTTTTGATTGGGGATTTTATTTCTAGTAATAAATATGTATAGTAATTTAGTGTAAGAAATTTAAGTTGAATTAATAATAATTTTGGTTGTCGAAATAAAAATTATATGATTCATCAATATATAACATACATTACATATATTTTTCATACATTTGAGACGAAAATTTATTAACATTCAATATATATTTCATTTATAATTTTGATAGATTTGACAAATGAATTTGTTAAATTTTAATTTATTTTTTTTCATAATTTCTGTTCATTCAATGTATTTTTTAATCATTATTTAATAATTTTTAAAACATTTTTTGACATACATGAATTCTCATGGCAGTCTATGTGAATACCTGAAAAATAACAAGAATATATTAAATTTGAATAAGGCAGGTAAAAATCTTTTCTTAATCCTGCGCTACAGGGTAAAGCCCCACATGGTCTTTAGTTAGTGTACTGTCACACTTGCGAGTATAAGAGTATATTTACCACGCAGGCTCACTGGCTCTTTGCAAGAAGATTCATAGTCTTTGAGTTGAGCAGAGTATATGCATCTCCACGTGTGATAGCAGCTTTCCATCACTTCGTGAAATCACTCCCCGTCAGTATTTAGTTGCACAGAATTAGTGCGTTCAGTTGATCTTGTGTCTTTCTGTAGTGATAATCATGTTGCTAATACATGCTATCAGTAAACCCTAAACCCATACCCTAAAAACTCATTATAATAATGAGATCTGGCACATGCTAGATTAGAAGAGCACAATGTGCATATATGAACGTCTAATATGACGAGGCAATACTAGAAGTTGTAGAAAATTGCTAGGTATTACACTGTTTTCCCCTAGTTTAGACACTAGTGGGAGTAAAATAATTAATGTATAGTATATTCCGTAATCTGTGTAATTTTGCGTGGCTATTTCATGTGCTCTGGTGAGATGATGTAAGAACATGCAGACAATGATTTTTTCGAAGGAAACACCTTCCGCTCTACCCAACTGCACCCGGTTTCGCCATTCTCAATCCATCTGCTATACACGCGAAGATTTATTCCCTTCAAAGACATGATTTGCAGTGAAACATTACTGTTGGGGATGAAACCCACTAAACCTTGCCAGATTCGAAGCTCTACTGCTGTTACTAGCGGGTCGACGCATCTACATAATCAGACAGGATTCAAACCTTCAGAATGAGTCCCTTCTCTGACGCTGCTGATCTCATTCTCAAATGAAAGTGCACTCTAGGTAATGAATGGGTTAAGACGGAAAAGTTGTTATACCAGGCCCAGAGATGTTTTTCAAGCCCAGTTGCCTTCAAATTTAGTAAGTTTGACTCTTTCAGTGTCAACACTTTCGCGCGCAGTTGACATTTTCGTTACCGATAAGGATGTGGTGCCAGATTTGGACTAACAGCACCATTTTAAAGATTTTTGCAAAAGACTTGTGTAAAATAGTTGGCGATTACAAGGTAGACGTTAGTGCTTGTTTGTATTACATTTGACGTTTATTCAAATGAGGCTGACGGCTTAATGAACGGAAAGCATGATGTTTTGACCGAAACCAGTGAATGCACCAGGAACTCACATTTATTCCGCCCCAACTTTCATGGTTTATTCGACAATGCAAAGACTGACAAGTGGATATGCGAGAAAGTGAACCTCAAGGCCTTTGCTCTCACTTGTTGGGTGGGACAGAAGTAGTATTCAGATAAAACTACTCAAGCACTTGCCGCCATTCTGTTGTGCAACTTCTGCTTCAAATATGCATGCTGCTGATCATACATCCTATTTCCACTCATAAACACTAGTTTCAACTAGCTCTCTAGCTGGCGATGTCAAACACAAAATACCTTACTCAAACGGATACAATGTCCAATCCTCATGCGCGTGACAAGCCTGTCCACACGGAAAATGCATGAAAGTTTCCTTGCTGATCATCATGCATACATGACTCACGTTCTTGCTAAGCCGGAACCGAGTACGCTTGAGGAGGCGATGCACAAAAATGAGTGGATTGAAGCCATGGAGACATAACTTGCTGCACTTCGTCACCAACAAACATGGGAATTGGTGGACTTACCTCAAGGTAAGAAAGCGATTGGTTGCAGATGGGTCTTCAAGGTCAAGCGCAACTCGGATGGCACTGTATCTCGATACAAGGCCAGATTGGTAGCCAAGGGCTACGCACAACAGCATGGAGTGGACTACGAAGAGACATTTAGTCCAGTTGCCAAGATGGCAACAATTCGTACGGTGGTTGCTATTGCTGTCAACAAGGGATGGCGAATGCATCAAATGGACTTCAAGAACACCTTTCTCAATGGAGATCTCGGCGAGGAAGTCTACATGCAACAACCACCTAGTTACGAAGATCCGAAGTTTCTTTCCCGCGTTTGTAAGTTAAGGAAATCCCTCTATGGTTTGAAACAGGCTCCAAGAGCATGGTATGAGAAGATCAATTCCTTTCTCATATCTCTTGGATTTGTAGTCTGTCATTCCGACTCATCGCTATATTGCTTGAGGTCAGGAGATATAGTTGTGATGATTTCCATCTACGTAGATGATCTCATTGTCATTGGAAACCATGAGGAGATGATTTGCCGCATCAAGAGTATCTTATGTTCCGAATTTGAGATACAAAACTTAGGGTATCTTAAATTCTTTCTTGGTGTGGAGTTTATCACAAAGGGAAAGGATATGTGGCTAATACAACGCCAATATGCTTTAGATAAGCTTAAGGAGTTCAAGATGTCTGATTGTAAACCAATAGACACTCCTCTACAACAAGGTCTAAAGCTAGAGTTAGACGATGGAGAGTTACTTGCAGATCCCCGTGCATGCAGATGGATGGTTGGGAGTTTGATTTATCTGACTATCACTAGACCGGATTTGAACTATGTTGTTGGTCTAGTCAGTCAGTTCCTGCATGCTCCACGGGTACCGCATATGATGGCGGTTAAGTGGATTCTCCGCTATGTGAAGTCCACACTTCATTTTGAACTTCGATACAGATTTGGAGGTGAGCTGAACCAGCATGGCTACACCGATGCTGATTGGGCAGGAGATATTTCTGGTAGGAGATCCACGTCTGGATATGCATTTGGACTTGGGAGTATGCAATTTGTGAGTTGGGCTTCTAAGAAGCAACCGACCGTGGCAATCGTCTTCCACGTAGGCGCAGTATTGTGGTGCTATGAATGCCACTTGTGAAGCAGTTTGGCTTCGTTCCTTGCTTTCTGATATTGGAGTAGATTATCCTAGTCCTACAGTTATCCTAGCTGATAACATTAGCTGCATGATTTTAGCCAACAATCCTGTTTTTCATGCTAGGACAAAGCACAATGAGGTGCACTATCACTTTGTTAGGGAGAAGGTCCTTTCAGGTGTAGTAGATCTTAGATATATACATACATGAGATCAGGTTGCAGATATCTTCACCAAAGCTTTGCCTAGAGAGTCGTTTGCTACTTTTCAACATTGTCTAGGAGTTCAGGATGTACAGTTGAGCTTGAAGAGGAGTGTTAATATCCCAAGCTCATTGAGTTGATCTAGGGTTGTTACGTACCTATGGTACAGATCTATTTAGGGCTAACCCGAAATTAGGGTTTCCTTGTACTCACCCTATATATATACAAGGGAAGGCAAAGCCTTCCTCATCTCATTCATGTACACTCTCTCTCTTGTCCCTTTGGTGTGCTCTCCTCTTCTTGGAGTGATACCTGAAGAGTCGATTTCTCAACAAACATTCTTCCAAGGGAGGTTTTATTACGAGCATATGACGGAGTGGAGAGTCCATCACATCGCACAGTGGAGAGTATTTTGGATGTGGGTAGACACTCCTAGGTAGTGGTCTATCCTGACAAGTCACCCATGGTAGTAGTGAACCTTGTGGGTAAGCCAAGAGCTGTGTTACCCACATTGTTGAGTTATCTAGCTTCCGATGCCTACAGAGAGGGAAAACATGGACTTGTTTGGGATTCTCGCTTGCAGCAGCTGGTGGAACCCAACGCTGAAGAGAGAAAGTGAGCTATGGGATTTTGTACAAATACTAGAGCAGTATCTACATTATCACATTCATCACTAGTTAGTTTCTAGTGAAGATGTTGTCATGCACATACATATCGTATCACGAAATACATCGTTGTCACATCAAACATCACAATACATAGATCGTCATATACCAATACAAGCGTATCACAATTGCTCCCCTATTGTTTCGTAATCTTTTATATTCTTAAAAAGTCCACAATTACACTCCACTCATAACCTAGCATACATTATAATTGAGACAAACCCACTTTAAGTTTCAAAGATTACAAGTTCATGCATTAGTTACTATCCCTCATAACCTTATAATAAACTAATACTAAGTACTTCTAAAATTTTACATTATTTTATTCTTGTAATTTTACTCTTTTTTTTCATGTATTTGAACCTAAGAAAAGCAAGGAACATCATGATAAAAAAACTCTAGGTGAATATATAGTCACTACTTGGTTTCATATGCTATCAATTTTCATTATGTACAGCCAACTTCACATATATAATCAGAACCATAAAGGCCAATAAATAAATAAATAAATATTTATTTATTTATTTAATGGCCTTTATGGTTCTGATTATGATCTTCGACTTCTTTGTGTGTATTCTATGTTACATACATATCATGTGACGACGCAAACACCCGTTTTGGACGCTCTGCTTGGAATCATGATATAATTGCTTGTTACAATGATTCAGGCTGAAACAGACAACAGTATTTTACTGTATCTAATAGAATGTCAATCGGTAGATCATTACATACGCATTCCTGCTCACTTGGCAAATATCCACAGACAGTTCAGCATCTCAGTCATTGCAGGATGCTGGTGACCTGTTGGAAAAAACTTCGTTCGATGAGTAACCAATGGGTTCCCTGTTGGACACGAGCTGGGAAGAGTTTCAAGAGAAAGCTAGGAGCGAAGATCGGCATGCGTTTGACAATCGTTTGGTCTACGAAAGAAGCTAGTCTCCGAGTGGCTCTGTTGGTCAGCGCTGAGTGGTTGCGCAGTCTGTCGGGTGGACAAGGGTCACAGCACAATGCAGCAGTTGTCACACCCAATCAGCGGCGAACGTCCTGATTTCTGCTGTTATCATTGCAACGCTGATCTATTCAAAGAGCCGAAATGATTCATTCTCAATGTGGAGGCATGAGTTCCGTTCCGTCCATTTGTTGCTGCGTATCTGTCTCGTTGATCATCACTTCTGGAAGCTGAGCTAGCACAGCTGGATTTCATACTCCATCCTTTCTACCACACACTGGTTTTACGACATTTTCAAAACTGTCTCATCACGCCATGACTATGGAGTTTGCAGTCCCTGATGTCAAAAGTTAAGCTTCGTCGACTTCTTCGGCGTCCTGGAAGAGACCAAAAGCTTGAATGCTCAGTCATGGATGCTGGGAATGTTCAAAATGGTCTTGCAGTAGCCAGGCAGCTGTTGTTGTTCTTACCTGAGGTGACCGGGGACAGATGATGAGGGCTTAGACATCTGAATTCTGCAGGACCATTTCAATTTTAGAGGGAAGATTGCTGTTCAATTGCACTGCAGGGTTGTTTTCTTGAGTTTGAGGCTGTTCGCGTTGTCAGCTGGGTGGGTGTTCTGGATGACTCGAGGAGGGCTATAGTACAAATTTAACGTTCTAAGAGGAGGTGCAATCGCGAGAACCATGGACGTGTCGAACCGTGTGACAGTGACTGGAGAGGGAACGCAGACATTCATGGGTCATCTCGACGAGCAGGAGAGTTTCAAATTATGCAGTGCAGTATCATCCGTCAAGGTCAAAGTGTCTCGCGCGATGAGAAGTTTCAAAGGGAAGGAAATCGTCTACGCGGACGACGTGGTTCCCTCCAAGCTCCGTCATCTTCTGAAGTGCAAGCTCGATGCCATAGCAGAACAACCGGATAAAGATTTCCAGCCGGGGTCTCAAGGGCAAGTACAAAACCTTATTAATCCTTCGATGTATCCTTATATTCAGGGTTCGAGTCTTCTCCAAGATTGGGGTTCCAGCTCGGAGGCCGCAAGCCCGGGATTCACAGGCCAAACATCAAATTGCAACGGCTCGTTGTGGACGTACCAATGCCTGCCATCGCAGTTTTACGTGGATGCGGAGGGCGATACGAAGATCAGGTCATACGTGAACAATGTCGATCAGGGTTCGAATGGAGACCTTTACAAAGCTATTGAGCTCTTGTTTGCTATCTTCTTGCCAATGTTCGAAAGGGTTCTGAGGAAGAAATTTCGCTCTAGGGAGTTACAGGTTATCGTTAAAGCTGTCAATTACGTTATCCAACCTGAAGGCAGATCTTATCTCGGTGGCTGGCATGTGGAAGGGATGGATCACGAACACATCGTGGCCTCAGGGATGTACTACTACTCTACCTCTCGATGCCTGGAGGATCTCGGGCTGAAATTCTGTCGGGTTTCACCGCCGCCGACCACCTACTCCAATCGGTTCCGCCTGCTGCATGAGACGGCCGAGATCATGCGCTTGCTAAGAACTTCAACCAGAGAGATTCTGCGACAAGTGAGGAGCGCGCCCTCGCAAGAACCACCACCTGCTGACGAAATCATGCGCTTCGATGGAGTCAATGCCAGGAGACTGCGATACAGGGCGGCAGACCCAGACCCATCCGACGAATTCCTGATCCGAACGAAGGAAAATCGCCTTCTGGTGTTTTCGAACAATCTCCAACACAAGGTCTGCTCTCTGGCCAACACCAGCCTTGATCAGCGAGGCATCCGCAAAACCTTCATGTTCTTCCTCATCGACCCGAGCAAGAAGATCGTGTCCACTCGGAATGTTCCAGCGCAGCAGTGGGATCGCGTGAAGCTGCAGCAAGAAGCCGCCATCCGGCAAGTGACTCGCTTACCTGAGGAGATTCTGAGCAACATAATCTCCAGAGCCAAGAGCGGCTTGACTTCGGAAGAGGCCCGGGCTCATCGCCTGAGCTTTCTGCGCGAGAGGCTCGTCGACATTGATGACGATGATGCTTTTGATGATTGAGAAATCGTGCCCCGCATTGCTCTAGTTTACTTCATATCTTTTATGTGATCTCACCTCTTGTACAAAACAAGTGTCTCTCACTACCCACTGCCTACACGAGTATGCTCGTCTTACGAGAACGGACCCTGTAAATCGGTTTGACCCACCTCTGATATGAAATGATTCGAGCGTGATTTAGTTCTAAAACCATGCTCCGACCTAGAAGTGCAATTGTTTAATACCAAATATATACATAGTAGCAGAGGTCAAAGCATGCCCAGGTCATTCACAAGGAAAAGCTTCAGAATTGACATCCGAGCTCCTCGATTTTTTAGCATGGTAGGACTGAGAGGAATAATATTTTTCCTCGCTTAGCGGGCCACAATGAATGGCCTATCTTGTTCTACATTTACTCAAGTCCCAGGGCCAGAAATCTGTTTGAGTTTCGCGAACGTAATTTTATTTCATGAAAAAACAATTTTGACCCTGCACCTCCTACAGTTTCTTCCCAACGCACAACGAGCGACTCATGAGTCACTCGTTGTGATCGCCTGATGATGTGAGGTGGAAAAGAAATCTGCAGATCAGACAGATCAGCACTGATTGAAGACTTACTAGATTCTCTAGCAGGAATTCCACAGTTATTTCAGCTCTCTGTCAGCAGGTTCCTATTTGCCATTTCCGCTACTCCAAGGGCCTATTAAGAGTACACAGTTTTATTCCAGTGATCGTTCGGAACGTTGATACTTTGTGCAAGTCACTCTCTGTGATCGTTATCACAACTGCCTTTATTGTATGGTCATGTTTTCCAAGCAATTTTACTTGCGAAGGATGCGGTATACATGTGGAAGTGATATCATCCACACCAGAAACAAATAGACATGGGAATCGTTCTCAGCAGCTGAACTGTGCACAACAGATAGCCATATATATGCAATTCACAAGCATCAAATTCAAATTCCGACCGTTTGTTCTGTCACAGAGGAGCACTTGCGCGTGTGATGTAACGTTACTAATTGTCGAAAGTAGACCGTTCATGAGGAAGTAACATAAAAAGCAAAGACTTCGTGAAAGAAAAGGAAAATAACTCTGACATTCAGTAGGCATGTATCCACCGATTCTTCAATAGGCTGATGCATATATTATCCACTTTCATAGAAGATTCTCCCCTCGACAAGCGGACAACAGCTGCAACAGCAGCAGGCCGGCTAACACAACAACGATGGTGCCTGTGGACATCTTTTGTTCGTCTAGGTTCAGAACCGGAACGAGAGAATGAAACGGAATATCTGTAAGAATGGAGGACTGCAGATGGAGAGGACTTGTAAATCAGAGTTGTGAAGTGAGATTGGACCCTGAATGCATTCACTTTTGATCCTTCAACCTGAAGAACTGGATCGTATTGGAATGATATGTTGGGACTGACGTGAATGCATCTGAAGACTTACATATTCGCTACAGAATAGAAAGAAAAAAAACTCTTCTATTGAAAACTTTCGATGTGGTCTTTTGCACTCGGAGAAGGGCCGTCAGCGACTGAGGTTTATGTTGAGAATAATAAAGTATTATTTTCGTGAATATCTTTTCACATCGGATGATTTTTAATTATTACTTCTTAAGGGGTCTTATAGTGGTAGATGCAATGCAGCTGTGGTTGGAAACTATGAGCTTGGAAGTATCATCAGAAACTTTTCCAGGTATATTCTATCAAAGATTTCATGCCTACAAGAACACCTGAGGCTAGGTGAACTGACGGGAAAAAAATAAAGACGATGGCTAATGATAACTTGTTTGTAACCACGATGAACTTTAATATGAAAGAGATTTGATGTTTCTCTTCTGTCATCCAATTAAACTCAAAACACCTGGAAGGCTTATTACATAGTAATACCCTGATATACGTTTAAGGGCTGAAATCAGACTAGTGAGTCAGACATGTGTTGTCCAACATTCCACTGTATATTCTGCTTCTGATTTAAAGGAATACTTGAGAGCAAAGAAATTTGATTTCTTAACCGGATGTTTCTTTATAGATTCAATTAATAAATGGTAAAAACACGTTCTGATATTAACCTGTTCTTGATTATATATATTCTAAATTTTCTCATATATATTCAATCATGTTTTAGGAAAAAGAATCGAAAATCTAATCTGTGTTTTCTAATGTTCTGATAGCTTAAAGATGTCTTTCAATCTGAGATCATATTTTAAATGTTAAAAATGTAAGTAATATTTTATCCCAAAGCGTGTAGTGTACTATTTTTCAATGCATCCAAACTCAGCTCGTTACAAGCTGGAAATATAGAAATGATGTCCATGATATCCACATGAAAATATTTCTATTTGTTTCTGAATTAATGTTAATTTTCTGTTCAACATTCATTACGAAGATTATATTGAAAACTGCATGCAATTAGAGGTACGTTCATATGACTTTAAGTTTTCTCTGCATCGATAAGATTTTCATAAGAAATATTTTTAAAATACTTGATAGGTATTTCTGCTTCGAAATTTTCTCAATGTATTTTTAGATATTCAGCGTGAAGCTTGTACGCTTACATTTAAAACAATATTAAAATTTCAGATATAAAAATAATTTCAAATATTATTCAACTTTCCTTTCATCTAAATTAGATGGATTTTTGTATGATGTATGACAGTATCCTGAATTAACATCACTAGAAATGAATATTTTTACTTTTAAAAAAAATGAAATCCTTTGAAGTTTATAAAATTTGATTTTATTCCAAATAATATCAACTTTGACTAAAAATCCAACATTCTGTTCAGCTAGCAAAGAATTATTCAGCTGATAGCTGAAGTATATTCAAAGCAGGAAAATAATTTTTTTTATTTATATTTTGTATCTTATCGATACTAAAATATAATATAATATGTAAAAAATAGTATGGTTTCAAATCTCTACTCTACTTTTGGAAATTTATGATTAAATTAACAACATGAGTTATATCTGATATTTTAATGTCAAAATACCACCCCAAGAGAACACTAGCTTGATTTTAACTTACTGGCCATTCAATGACTTTTATGATTGGAAAGTTTAAATTTTTTGATACCTGATTCATGCCCTTATCATTTCCAATTAAGTCATCAATTTTATGTGAAATATTTTAAAAAAAAATCTCTTACATTTATTACAAATCCTCTGGATTTATCCCTGTTTTTTATTTTAGAATTTAAGATATAAACTTGGTTTCAATATATTTTTTATTTTAGCTAATGACCAGAAAACGTGAGAAATTATTGAAATTCATGAGAGGAATATGTATAGAATTTATGTTCTAAGATATGCTTCTTAGTAGATTATCGGAACGCAGGTTCAGTACAATCCCAGTGCAAGACGTCTACAACAATAAGGTCAACTTCACTCAATCATAATCATTTTTCAAAAATTCTTCTTACAGGAAGTCTGAAAGTAAAAAGTAAGGGGTGCAGATATCTCTGCCCACTCTCAAGGAGAAAATAGCTCAGATTATTGTACCAGAATTTGACACAAAGGAATTCCTTGACATCCGAGAGGAGTTTACATTACTTTAATTACTATCCATGTGCATAGATGGTAGCTGGAAAGGGAAATCCAGCGAAACTTACGAACTGAGTTTCTCACACTATGATTGGACGCAACCTGACACTACAGACCAAATTCAGAGTCAAAGAAAGACGAGTCTTGGTGATTGTGCAGTTTGACAGATCTTTTTTCCTCTTGGCCTTGAAGCTCAAGCTAGCCCTCAAGAACCAAACTGATCACTCAGAGTCGGAACATTCTGTTATAAATACATCCCTAAAAGAGCAGAGTCAGAATGAATCATCGATATACAATTGACAGAACACACCGGAGTAGCTAGAGGCATTCGTGAATTTCCAGTGGTAACTAAGTGACAATACTTATGTACCTTCACAGGTGCCCTCCAAGGAAGCATGCAGAACCATTCTGCCAGCCAATACCATGACTCGAGTATGAAAAGTGCTAACACTGGCCTTTACAGGAGTATGTTTCTCTGTGTTCCTAACATGTATCTGACGTTTGTGGCTGCGGGTTGTTTACTAAGACGCCGACTGCAGAATAGCAAAAAGTAGATTCACCCTTCAGATCGCTTGATAGCCTTCAGTGGTCGGTCATCAAGTGCTATTGGCTGCAGGGTTGGGCCCTGACCAACGCACAGCAATCACGCACTGACACCCAAGCCTGGCCTCATCGTCCGGGGTGTGGAATTTGTCTGTGAAGGTTGTCACAGATCAAAATGTGCTCGCTATAGGATAGATCCTGTCCAACTATAGTCGTGACAAGAGGTGCTAGAATTTGGAATTATCAACACTCAAGATGTTTATCCTTCTAAGCTTATGGCTTCATGTTTCTCGACTGGTACCCAACAGAAGGTAGCCTCAATGTTCAGTCTTCTGAACTATTAAGGTGGAGATGTAAGCTTGAGTCACCCAAGTTTCTGGTTCTCAACTCTGAAGTTATAATTTCCCTTTACTGAACCACTTTACATTGAGAAGAGCTACAATACATAGCAACCATAAGGAGAAAGAACCTTATAGTGATAAGCCAGGTAGGGAACAAGGTGACAAGGCATGAATTGTGGATAACCATCTGCATTAGCTATATCTGAAGTAAGTTGTCATCTAGTAGAGATAAGAATATACAGTCGCCAGAAATTGATGTAGCCTGAGCATAGAGTGTGGAAGTCGTTTTGTAACGTGAAGGTCTGACAATGACCACTCAGAAAGAAGCATAATCATACTTCCTTTACGTGTTGCAACTATGAGGTCTTGATCAGAATTTTGGTGCAAGCCTGGAAGGCAAATGAACCGAGGGCTCAATTTGAATGCTGATTTTGCTCGCGGCGAAAGGCATTCATAAAGTGAAATTCAAGCTATTCTGAAAAAGGTTGTACTACTCATTATTTACAGAATCTCTCAATCCTCCGGTTCCACATTGTACAAGTCTCAGAGGTCGATTGTCGGTGGAAGTGTTCATCTAGTTTGAATTAGTTCCATCTGTGGGCTTTTGTACTACATCTATTACAGATGCAAGCTTCAACTTTTGAGAACAGTCTACAACCGAACCCAGAAGAGCCTCAACATTCACTTTCTGTGGGATTTAATCCGAACTTCCCTTGTACAGATTCTCGGCTGTTCCGAACATTGATGAACATGATGAATGAATGAGTTTCTGAAAGTCATGATCGATGATCGTTTTTTCCTTCTTCTTTTCGTCCCATCACGAGCGGTGTTCTGAGGTGTAGGTCCAAATGGATTTAGATATGCAATGGAAGTAGGGTATAGACAAGTCTACCGTGAAAGTCAAAGCTTGCTTCCGACGGTAGGAGTCGCTTCAACGTGAGGGAGGTCTGGCTTGGGCCGTTTGCATATAGAAATGCGATTCTGGTGGATATTAAGCACTCACCAGTTATTCGGTGAGTTCATTTTGTTGAAGTTGGAGGAAAGAGTACCAGAGCGCAAAGCTTGAAATGTTGCTACTCGCTTGGTTGTGGTGCAAAATGTCGGAAGGATGGTCAATGGGATGTCAAGTCTTCCTGATCAAGAAAGTCTTCGGAGTTTCCCGTAGGGAGAAGTTCGAAGTTTAGTTTATGTCCGAGGCTATTCGGAGAGCTTCGAGTATTGCACAATGGCATTCTTTTAGAGAGGTATACAAAAGGGTCGTTAATTTGTAGTTTTGGATTAAATGCTTGTATTGAGTCTCAGAAGTTTTAGATTGTGAGTATTTTTTACTGGATCGATATATACATATAGGCTGATAATCAACATACTCCTCTTTGAAGCCATCAAGCAAAAGGAATTGTTCCAGAATTAATCGCGAAGAGGAAGTTGGTTGTCCAGAAAAGTCTCAAGGTGCAAAGCCTTTGTGATCGAAGACATAGGAGCCAGTTCTTTGTGGGTCGATTACGCTCCATCAGCTCAAGCACTGCTGGGTCAAATGCACATGGTCGGCTGGCTGGGTCAGAGCAGCCGCTCTGGCCGTTGCGGGAATTTGGAATGGGAGACGACTCCCATCAGTCGGTGTTTTGGCAGCGACAGCCTCGTTCGTTATGTGAAGGGTTTCCCGGCAGAGTCGAGAGGAAGACAAGAATGAAATTCTTTCAAGTCTTGACGATGACACAGAGGTAGAAGTGAATCCAAGCGTGTATTTGGTGAACGAAGAAGAGGAAATTTTGAATGTGGTAGCACATCTCAATCCCACCAATCCAGCAGGAGCGTCAGTTGAAGAAATTCATGAACACAGCTGATTGGGTTTATAATCATCAGAGGTAGAAAACGGAGCCAAAGTTTCTTCTCGCAAATTGCAAAATGGGGTGTACGTGAAAGAGGGCTCTAACTTGGAGAACAAAACAAGCATGGGGAACATTGTAGAGACAACGAACGTGTCCAAGGAGGAGGATAAAATTCATGCAATTCTTGATTCTGAATTTTCCATCCGACGTGAAGAAACTCCCGCTGCCAAGTTTTTTTTGCCTCCAAAATACGTCAATACGTTTACATGCCCGTAAGCGTCTTCAGTGAGGGGTCATTATTTCTTCACCAACCGAGAGACCGCTAACTATTGATCAGGAATAGCACTTTGTGTCCGATTCCGCTGATGTGGCTGAAGACTCAGTCACAAATTGCCTGGTTGCTGACTGAGAGCACGATAAGGAAATAATCAGTCTGAAGGATTTGGAAGCTGCAGCTATGAGGACGTCAGATGCACATCCAGCAGGATAGGAGGTCCTAGGCCGGCTGGAAAGGGTTGAGAAGGTGTTGAACATGGTGATTACTTGGCCACCAATTTCAAGAACCTTCAACAATTTAACGAGTGCGCGCTGCATTGGATTTCAAGGAGAAAAAACTTAGACCGAATACTTGCACATTCCGCATTAGGTTCAGAGACTTATGGTCCCATGGCAGAGTCCACACCTTGGGCATTTACTTTCTCGTAGGTCCATTTTCCAACGGTTCGGATGTAATAACGCAAGAGAAAGGAAATGTTCTACGTGTCCACTCTCCCATTTGGAGAAAATAAACTGATGCCCGATGGGCAACTCTTCCGTCTGAGTCTCTTCAAAATCCAACATCCACACTACTAAAACGTAGTTATGATGTATTAACGTTAATATACTCCTCGAAAAGAGAAGTAGAAAGTAAGGATGGGAAGACCCCATCAAGTACTACATGGAGTAAACCAAACGGGTTCGGGTAGCCCCAATAGCATCACAATGGGAAATATGTCATATAACATATCAAGAATAATAGAGTATTCCAAGAAGCATCAACTACAGTGATTGCTCTCCTATAGATAACATTAGATGGTACTCTCTCAATAACAATGCAAAATAGGTTATAGAATAATCTAAAGAGAGTGATAACCATTAAGTCTAGTATTGTATGTTCTCACAAACATGTCCAAGTTAACTTACATAGTTCCATATAACTTCAAGGCTAGAGAAACAAAGAATTGACATCTCTGCATACCCCTATACTTGAGACTTTAGCTATTGTCGCTCCACTCGCCGCCCATCCACAGGAAATTGTGCCACATATAATATTGGTAACCATCACATCTGCAATGGTAAGGGAACCAAGGATAGGTTTGCCATAACATCACATGGAAATGTCCAAAAGTTGAGGCTTAAGTTTCACCCATGATGAACTCACAAGATCTAAAAGCATAAGCAATTTTTGAGATCCTGCATAAGTCGGACTGACCAAGACGTGATGCTTCATGAAATAACATGGAACTCCTCGTTATGCATGTAGCCTTTATGACCCATTATGCGAGAAACTGGGAACATGTTACAAGTTTGCAACATACCGAGGAGCATTGCACTTTTTTTCCAAAATTTAGCCCACTAAGCTTTGCGGAGATTGCCAACAGCCAATATTCACTTGATTTCAAGGAAAGATGAGGTGATTTTCAAGAGCCTTTCGCTACAGTACGGGAATTGTATAAAGGTGTGAATTTTTTCACTCAATTCAATTCTTGTAAATTTTATGTAAAATGCAACTTATTTTTTGTGTGCGATTGATGTTCAATTTTGTGGATAGTTTCTTAAACTAAGAAACAAGGGAGACACATGAAATTAAATGGCAATGAGAAACCATCCACAATATTAAAAAGCAAGGGTCAGATAAAAACTCAATCCATTGCCAAAAGAAAAATAGAAAGCTAATATCTCTCTCGATAAATCATTTAGATATTGATTTCTTAAACCAATATATTGACCATTTACAAGTCAATGTGAGTACTAGGGATAAGCTATCAATTTCAGGGAGAGAGTGTTAGGCGATGTCTGAAAGAATGAGAGGACTTGTCAATCAAAGTTGTGAGGTAAGATTGGACCCTGAATACATTCAATTCTGATTCTTCGACCTGATGAAGTGGATCACGGTGAACAAATTCTGAGACTAAGGTGAATGCATCTAAAGATTTTCCATAGTTGATAGAGAATATATAACTATCTCTTGTACTAGTGTCTTTCCAGAAACCATTCATCAATGGATCGCATCCATTGATGAAAGATTTGAGACTTGCCCAATATAATTAAGCAATACACACAATCACAAGTGACAGTAAAAAAAACACCTCCTTATCACACAATCCTTACACAAGAATTTCACAATATATCACAGAATGGTTGTTACCATGCTCCTGTATCAATCAGACAAGGTGCACCGACTTGCTAGACTAAATGCAGACCTAATCCGCATCTCAAATCTCTGACAAGGAAGGAATCAGGCCCTCACTCAAAACGTCTAAGCAACGCTACAAAGTATCATTCATTGCATTCACTTCCTGTAAACACTTATTTCCACAGTTCCACTGCATGCCACCACCACCAAATTGGAAAAAAATAAATCTCTCTTTATTCGCCTAAATCACCTAGGCCTATCATGTTGGACAGTTGTACAATGATTTTCAAATGAATTATGTGACAGTAGTAATTATCTCATTTTCATAATTATCTACAAAATTACTGATATCACCATCAAGCTGGTACCAGATTTTTATGTTGCAAATTTAACATTAAAAAACTCTTCAACAATAAGCTTTTATGGCTAGATGGAACACCATGTATTTTTATTTACAATTATGATCTAACTTCAATTACCTTTACCAAAAAATGATTCAATATCTTTTTCCAAAATTGTGTTCTTCTAACAACAAGATTAAATTTAATAGCAATCTTATATTTAAATTTTAAAAATTAAAAAAAATCTTCAATCAATTTATTATGTTTAAATAATAATATTATTATTATCAAAATATGACAAAATTCATCAATAAAATTTAAATAGGATTTGTGTTAAATAGATCCATAGATATCAAAAGCATAAAAAATTTAGATATTTAAAAACAAAAGGCAATAATAAAGTTCAGAGTAAATAAAGAAATAAATATATATATATTCAATGTTTAAAAAATTTTAACAAAAGAATTGATGGACACATTAAACCTCTTGCAATAGAAACCTAAAAGATCACAAACTCAAACCTTACTAAAAAACAATATTTATTAGGAAACATCTACAACCTATGGAAATCCCTTACAATAATATCGAACATCATGGAATCATGGATCTATATAAATCAATCATATCAGATTCTCAATTATTTGATAATCATGTTATTGATTATCAAATATGTTATTATTGATTTAATAAATCAGATCAAGTTAAAACGTTTAAAGGATTTCCACTTAAAGCGAAATCACAAAACATCAAGCCCAACATCTACAATGATTACAACCCCGTCCGTGATGTTATCTCAATATGTCATAAAAATCAAAATATTCAAATCTACTAACAATCTGAATCAGAATGTGGACCGCTTTAAATTTATTCATATTACTGAAATTTGACCAACGGAGTGGCTAGTGCAAAGCCTAGACGTTTTGTTTGCTTAAAACGCTTAAAACGTTGACCTTGTATAGTACCCACCTCCTAACCTGCGAGTATTTTGAAGGAAAAAATGAACTGTAAGAATTATGCTCTTGGACACCTGGCGATTGCTACGTGTACTGACGGAGTGACTGCGGAAGTCGAACCACGCAGTACAAGCGAGTGCAGTCTACACGACTGCACTCGTGCAGTTCAGGGCAGGGCAGTAGGGTTTGGTTGCTTGAGCTCCGGGGCTCGTCATTTGCTCTGATACTCCGTCGTTCCCGATTTCTGCTCCCGACTTCTTCTGATCGATCGCGCTCGCGCTTTCTCGTCGTTTTCAAATTGTTCCAGGTCGCATCGGAGTGGCCAATTTTGTGATCATGGTGAGTGTATGGCCCGAGGGAATGTTTTGTCCTTGTCTCCTTTGTTTTCGACTCGAATTTCGTGGCCTGACTCCTTGAGAGAAGAAAGATCGCAAATGGACTGAATTTTTCTCCTGGTCGCCCGATCCATCATCTTTATGCATTCTTGTTTAGCTGTTGTCAATTCTGCGCTGTACCGGTTTCTTTCTATGGAAACTTGTATTGTTCGGAAGGGTCTCTTCTTGCTTTGGAGGACTTCCGGGTCGATTCTATCGCGCACCGTACTTTCCAAACTTGATGATTGCACGCACCGTCTCAACCTGAATTTCTGTTGCTCTGATTGTAGACTGGGAAGCAGCCGTATGTTGGACAGGGGCTCGAAGCTCCTCACGCCTTCACCCTCATGCCTGGTCCTACCAAGCATACACAGTACGTCTCTCGCATACTTGATCTCAACTGGCTGCTAAAAGTTGTTGTGAACTTTGTTGAAGAGCTTAAGTGATCCCGTTCGTACCGAAGTACAATGCAGATGCTTATGTTTATGTATTTGAATTCAAGGATTAAAATTGCGATGATCGTTTCATATGATCGTTGTGATTACTTTAACTCCCCAATTTGTACACGGATGACCTAGTTCACAGTTTTAAGGGGGTTGGATTCGAGAAATGCACAAGTGGTCGTTTGTTTTGGACTGTCTACGAGCTTTCTGTCGAGCGTAACCCGTAGAAGAGACGCCTGCTATTTGCTGTTTTTGCTTTATTGACGCCTGAAGCTGTTATACGCGTCTCAACTAGGACATGAGACCTGCCTCTGGCTGATGGTTCTGATCACATGATATACCACTTGTATTTTAGTTACATGTTATATGAGTAAACATGACTTCATTTTCCCATTCACTTCTGGGTCGGTTCCAATAATTTAGGCCAGAAGTACTCATTGACTTAGGTGGCATCCATTTGAAGTTATTTTGTGAGCACATTGCTTGTCATCGACAGATTCTCTATTTCTCTCTTTAAGTACATGTGGAATCTTGTATGTCGTATACACAAAATGCCTTATCTTGCCCACCTGCCTATGCTATCTATCTATCACCCTGTTTATGTGTATTAAGTCTATGCTTTTCTTTGGTCCATGACTACAGCTCTTACCTTCTGCCTAATCGAAAGTTAGGAGCTGAGAACACAATAAGCACCGGGTGCGGTTGTCACATAGGTAATTGTAGAGCCAAGTGCTATTCATCTTGATTTGTGCTGATCTAGTTATGTTGATGATTTTGCAGATACCCTTACGTCACAGGAACTTCAGTGTTGGGAATCAAGTACAAGGATGGTGTCCTCATTGCTGCTGATACAGCAGGTCCACTCACTGACCTTTCTATTCTAATGTCCAGCAAGAATGCCACGTTGCTTTCGTACTTCAAAAGTGGCGTCGTTACTAAAATGAGTCTTTGTCAACAGCTTCATACGGCTCTACTGTGAGGTACAAGAGTGTGGAGCGCTTGAAGGCTTGTGGAAAGCATTGCCTGATTGGTGCAAGTGGGGAGATCAGTGACTTCCAGCAAATTCTTCAATATGTGGATAAGTTAATGTATGCCTGAATCAATTATTAAGCTCAACATTTAAAAATGACATGACCCAACTATTTCATTGTTCATGGAAGGAATTTCTTGTATAAGGGAAAGTGTGAAATGAAATCTTTGTCGAAACCTTAGGACCGCCTTTTGAATCTCTGTGAATTTAGATCGCTAGGTCTTTCTCCAGTAATGACCAGCTCTCGGTAAGGTCGGGTCTTTAAAGGAGATACTCGAGTTAACGAGCAAAGTCAGGATGGTATTGTGTGACCTTGATTTCACCTTATACTGTTCTTCCCTTGTCCAGTTTGAATGATTACATGTGGGACGACGGGAACAACTTGAGCCCCAAGGACATCCACAATTATCTGACGCGAATTATGTACAATAAGCGAAACAACTTTGATCCACTCTGGAACACTCTTGTTCTTGGCGGAGTGAAGAATGGAGAAAAGTATCTTGGAGTGGTGAGTTTCCCAACACTGCAGCCGTTTATCTGTGAAGCATAGTTCATTGCATTAACGAGGCCGGTGGAATTACGTATATCTGGATCTCAAATCTTTTCTCCATCTGTCCAGGTCACCATGATAGGAGTACATTACGTGGACAACCACGTCGCCTCTGGGTTTGGAAACCACCTTGCCCGCCCTATCTTTCGAGATGAATGGCATGAAAATATGACATTAGAGGAAGGTATACAATTGCTCGAGAAGGCATTGACAGTACTGTTTTACCGAGATCGAAGCGCAATCAACAAAGTTCAGGTTTGTGATTTATGATTTTTTTCTTGTCTATGCTTGAGCTTGGGGGAGGTTGGCGTAGAGAGGTCTGGATGGGCAACAGCTACAGGAACTCCAGAGTCCGTCAGCTTTAAGTCGAAAATCTTCGTGTCTTCTAGTTTTTAATGGCCTTGTAAACTATTGGAGAGTTTTGGGCGTTAGCAGATGAGTGCCAGTTTTTTGAACGGCTTGCATTTGTTCGTTGGGCAGGTTGCGAACATTACCGAGGCAGGCATCAACATCTCGGAGCCGTACGCATTGAAAACAAATTGGGATTATAACGCGTTCAAGAACCCTACCGTTGGAGCTGAGGGATCTTGGTGATCACATGGACATAGGTCTTGTTAGGTATTGTGGAATACATTCGGTTACCAAGTTGGTTATTCAACATGCAGTCAGAACAAGTCGAGAGTTCCTGCGGAAGGATTACTTGGCTTATTTCATGGGGCTTATTTCATTGCTATATGAAGGACACACTTCCGTGAAGTCACGACCAGTCTTGGGGACATATGTAAAGCTTTTTCACTTAGTTTATCATTTTTTTTGGTCAACTCAAGACTTGGCTGATTTGAGACTGGTATTTGAGTTTCTCTACACATCCACAATTCTGCATACATGGGATTACAATTGATAGTAGATAGTAGCGTTAGAATCAATGGCATATATGCTTGATTACCATGGTAACTGTTGAATCACATGCTTTTGCAATGACCGGACAAACCCCTAGGGATCAACCCATTATCCACTAGTAAAGCCCATTCACTGGGTCTGTTACCTGTGCTTCTGTTTTGACCAGCTTTATGCTGAGAAACAGGTTACGGGTTTTTCTGCTTGGTATTCGAACTGCAATATTGTCACTGGCATTTGGCAGTTTTACATCCCGTGATGATCTCTGAAGATATTCTCGTTTAGAAGACGTTGATGCTTTCGCTGTCGCAAACCTCTTGCTGACTAAAAATAAAATCGTTGCTTGCATTGCAGCTGCAAGAGCATAATATGCCCAGTTATAAAATGGCAAGAGAGATATATACTACGGAATGTTTCGCTCCGAAGTGAAGTTTAGTTCACCAAGAAATGCACCTGCTCACTGCAAGACGAGTGTTCTTGAACGCGTTACAATCATATTGGGATTATAATGCCTTCAAGAACATGTCCACACTCGTCCATTAAGAAACTAGATGTACAAAATCTTCAGTGTCGAGAACAACGTGGATTCCATGCCATGAATTGTCACTCTACCCGAGTCTTTTTTTCGGATTCGCATTTCTTCTGATCTTTCTCTCTCTTCACAGTCCATCATCTTCACGATCCATCATTTCCATACATGTCAAGAGACGACTATCTTATTCCTAGCCATATATCACATACAACAAGCAGCATTCACAGAGCAATCTGGAATCTAGGTCATCGATATAGCAATACGAGTTGTAGCACAGCATCCTGGTTTCAAACGCACATCTCCAGGTGTCTCCAAGAAACCCAATTGGAATACAAAATATGACATTCCGGAGGTATAAAGTCATAATCCGAATTTCAAGCAACTGAAAACAGTAATTTGAGAGAGAAGCAGCCGATCCTTCTCTCCTCTAAACATCGCCATGTCATAAGATTTGTGGAAACCGGAGTGGAAACATAAGGCGATTCAAGCTTCTTTGAGGTCACAAACACTCTCGTCTTTGTACTCAACTGAAACCATTCACAAGTGGGTTGATTATACACCACTACAACACGAAGAAACATTCATCGGTAACGCCGATGCCAAAGAGGCTAATCTTGGTGGCCAACAAAACTTTTAAGAAAACAGCGAAGAGGATCATGGTAACGAGAGGAAGTACATTCCCCTTTTTATTGGAATCCTACCGGATGGACTATTGATACAAAACCTCATATGCAAGAGCTATTACTATACGATCCATTGTATCTGACAACTTTGCCTTCCTACTCGCTAACATATGTAACATTCCTACGCCTGTTCTGGCGAGCTCATCAGAGTGAGCACTACGATGTCCTCAAGTCGTATCACAGACACTCCACATCATTCTGACTGTATTCTGCCTCCTGTTCCTCAGATCACTTCTCTAGACACTTTCGTGGCCCGGTTCAGCACTCACAAGTAACTTGAACAACAGAGCTGCAAAAAAGGGATAATGTACAACAGTTCAGAGGGTTCCGACACAACACAGTCAGAGGTAAAGGCACGTTACACTTATATGAGTATCGAGAGTCCTAACAACAGAACAATGGAGAGAGAAAAACCATAGAAACAGGCCCAAATGATAGTAAACTTTGTGACAGTTCTTTGATTTGCTCTGACGAGAACTGGAAGGTGATATCTGAGGTGGAAAACATTAGAGAGCTTAGCCTAGACACAAATGCATACAAGAAAGATTGGCATCACGAACTGCAAGCCGCCGCGTGCACTTACTTCAAATTTTCCCCATCGAAGAGAAGGTATTTTGAAATAAGGCAAATTTATGAAATTCGCAGGGTGATTTTTAAACTAAAATCACGCGGCGACACGCGGTTGGTTATGTTTCATCAATCCTGCATTCACTTGTAACTAGTCTTAGCTCCCTAACACTTTCCAAATTCAAAGCTTGAGACTCAACAGGCGCCTCGTTGGAGTTTTCTTCCGGGTTTCTTCCTGCACAAGACATGATAAGATAGAAAAATGAGTAGGGCAGGATGCAGAAACTGCCATATTCTTCACAAAGAGAAGACAAGCTTTTCAGCTCAGCTCTTGGTCGATATGTTTCCCTGGAACATGAAAGATTCCCCACCATCTCCTGAAACGAGGAACTAACAGATATTGACAGAGGTGTCTATTTTGCACAAGAAATGTTTCTAGAACTACGAGACGGAGGGGAGCAAGAAATATAGCTGCGCAGATTCCAGTGCAACGAATGCTGAACTCATTGGTCTGTCGCAAGCAGCAACCATTTTTCCGTTAGTAGTAAGTAGCAGAGAAGCTGAAGCTGAGGTAAGCTTGGGAGACTGCAAGAAGTATAAGACCAACTGTCCTTGTAGCTAATTGTGCACCGTAGCTAGAGTATTCAAAGAGAAGTCGTCTCATAACCATAGCTCTAGCTCGATGAAAGTAACAGAGGATAGCTACTGTTGTGGACCTGATCTGGATCGAAAGGGAACTGTTTTCTAGCCCATTGGTCCCCTTATTTATAGCTGGCAGAGACGAGACAAAGTCATCATGAGAGGAGCATACGCTGGATGTCCGAAGGTTCTCTTCTGAGATCATGATATTCTGGAGTGATATGATGCCACGAGACTTCACGCAATGCCGTTTGGTTTCGACGAATTCAGTACAGTAAATAGATGCAACCCTGTACTGTACAACTGGCTATCACTCGGTAACAGACAAGTAATGAGTGGTTTTCAGCCTCGTCTCTACTCGATCATGAACCAAGCGAGAGATTCAACAGAAGGATGTGCTCGGAAGATACTGAAGTGATCATGAACCAATTTTGAAGATGAACTTTGCTAGACTTATGATGATGAAATATGGCAAAACAGAATGTCGTTCAACCCAGTGGTTGAACCTCTGGGTTGAACGACATGTTCAAAACAACATGTTCCCCTTTATGTTCAACAAGTCCGAAGACTTGTTGAACATTAAAGGGACGGGAAAAAACCACCTTCCAGATCAGCATCGTTCATGTTAAGCTTTAAAGCAAATGCTTTCACATTTGTCACTACTTTACTACAACTCGGACCACCATCGTAGAGATGAGATTGTTTTCAAAGACTCACACTATGGAATATATAAATGAATGTAGTGCAAAATATAATGAATGATGGCAATAGACACACCGCCTCCTCCTCCTCCTCCTCCCCCTCAATCCTTGGCTTCACAGCATACGGTGTAAGGAAACAATTTACTGACATTCTCGAGCAAGTTGTTTAGCTCATTTCCTGAAGGGAGGGTACTGGATTGACTATGCATCTCTTCCTCTTTTGCACACAAGAATGAGTTCATGGCTTGCTCATTCTTCCGAAATCCGAGTCCCTCAGATTCTTCCCTCTTTCTCCGCAGCTTTCATATATATGCTTCATATCTGGGAGTTTGGAGAACACCTTCCAGGCTATGTCCGAGTACACTTTCCAGACACTTTCTTTTCTTAGTCTTGGAAATCCCGTCACAGCTTCGTGTTTGATTTGGGCGAATAGACCTTCATTTCGACAAAAGCCAAAGCTCTTCTTCAATCTTGTTTTGGCGTATCCAGTTGCCCGTGAATATTGAGGGCTTGATGTTCCAAATATGGGCCAATTGAATCTTATATGGACGATTTACAGATCACGGATCATCTATCTGTTCCTCTTGGTCCTGTGAAAGAACAGGGACTTAGATATGTTGGTGTTGATAGATTTCAACACAAAAGTCAGTGCACGAAAGACTTTCATTCGCTTAAAGCCCACAAGGTCGGACTCTGTTCCCATTATTGGCCTACAGATTCTGCAACCTCGCACGTCTCATCTCTGAAACATCTTCTCCTTGTGCGCGGGACACTGCTCGACTACCGCTACCCACCATGCGGAATCATGCAACCTGATCACTGCGTAACCTTCCCTTTTCCCTTTCACTTCCTTCCCTCCACGTTTTTGGTGGTGCTCATTCTCGTTTACTCCTTCGCCACAACTCTCACTTTCAACCTCTCCCTTCCGTTATTTTCTCACTTCGTTCTGTGTTCACGACCCTGACTTTCATTTCTGGTTTCTGGCATGCAAACATTCGGGCTGCATCGCCTTATGAAACAAATAAACACACACACTCACACACACCTTTCAATTCCTGGCAACAGAGCACTGCGATTTTCCCGTACTGACATTTCGGTATTGCTACCTGGAGTAATCTGTAAACAGCTTCCATGATGGTGAGGTTCTGGCCGACTTGTCACCATACAGTAAGTTTGTAGATGGTGTTGAGTGTACTGATAATGGTTCTGATACAATCGGGAGCTCAATTTCAGAACGTTCGGTGAGCTTGTATGTTGAAACACGCCATGCACAAATCGTCACGCACGTCAGCGAATAACGTTACAATTCTTAAACGCGCACACTTTCGAGGACCTTGATAGCACGAACCGCTTGAAAACTTGAACAATCTGTAGCAATCTTTCATATGGAAGAAGTTGACAATACATCATCCAGCACTGATAAATATTTGACGAGTATGATCATGCAAATTAATGTGCAACTCAAATTCAATCGTCGTTGGGTAGATTTGAAACTAGTGCCTCCAGCGGTGGATGGTCAAAATATTCACTGTTCTACTACCTAAACATGTCGTTCGCCTTCTGTAACCGGAAAAATCATCAATCTTTGCCCTCTGCATCAGAGATCCTCCATAAAAAAATAATCGAGAAACTCTTTTAGCTTTTGACTCTTCCGCTGCTAGCAAAATTTCTAGCATTAGCGACGTGATCAGCACTTCCAAGTCTCATAGAATATCTCGAACGTTTCGAAAGCTTCCGCACGATGAATAGGTAGCTCCTCAAATGTGACCAGTTATCGAAGCTGATAGAATGGCATTAGCCAGCGTGTCGATGTCATGAGGAAAGAAAACCCTGACGGACAACATAGGTCCAAAAGTGTTATCCACTCTAGCTAAACACCTCTTCGAAGGTTCGTACAAACAACTTGCAAGCTTTACGCATACTTGTTATGGGATCTCTACATCGAGCAAAATCAATATCATACTTTAGACTCTGCGGGGTTAAATGTAATTCCATGGAGTCCCGGGGAGGTCAAAGATGATCTGATATAATTCCAGACAATAAAATAATACTGCATCCACGTATATAATCATGACTTCAGGACCTTCTTGAGGAAGGGAAAGATTTGCCTCCTTACTTGCAAGTATTCTCGTAGAAAATTCTCGAGAGTTTGTAGTGATCCGTCTCGCCCAGGACTGAAGCGACTACCTCAAGTACTTGTCTGTGTAGGACAGTAGACAAAATTATTAGTTGACAAGATGTCTTGGTGTTCACAAGCTCTCTGCATAATCTGTAAAGTGGTCAGCACGTTACCATAATTGAAGATTATCCATTTGTGGCATACCTCACTTGACAGGGCTCGTTTCGATCTTTCACCATACAATTCTCGTCATGCTTCTCTTTCCTCTTCGAAGGCCAGGTTGTCTGAACGTGTTTGCTGCTTGCGTGGCTTGGCTTGATTCCACAGTATGGGGAATCTGTTTCTATCATGAGTCTTTCCAGAGGCATGCTCTTCAAAACATCCAAGTTCTCTGAGGTTTTCAATGAGCAGCCATTCACACCTGGCAACCACGACATGCAAGGAGCACGTTAAGTACCACAAAGGAAATAAAGCCCTTCTTGTATGGTCCATAATTGTCACTTGAGGATAAAACAGCATTCATACTTGCGTACTCGAATTCGTCGCTCGTCACTACATTCACGGCGAGTCATATTTTCACCACTATTCCTCTCATGGGAAGAGTGAAGGTGGACGGATGTAAGACTTACTAATGTATAAGTTTGGAAAAGCCAACATTTGTTCCACTTCGTCATTCCTCCCTGTAAACGAGTGCACGCAACCTGCACGAAACCTGTCTGGCACAAGAAAGAAAATTCAGAGGATCTGACCCGTATGTTTCTTGTACTTAAGACGGGGCTTTGGACAATGTGATATTTTGATATTCTGAACTTTGTTGTAGCATTTCATTAGGATGTCTCCTAGATGAATCACCAGCAGTGCCTGACCTCTCAATTGACTCTCCTGGAGTATCCATAGCTTGCTACTACTCTCCCTTACCCTCAGGTGTGCTATGAAGAAAAAACACTGAGATCAAACTCTAGATAGTACTCCCCACTCCTGAATTGAGACCAACTCGAAATTCAGCTAGAGTACTAACTCCACCCCCACTTCCCAGCAATCCAACACTCAAGGTGTGATCAATACCTGAGGCAATGACCATTGGCAAGGTGAACACTTGATCTAATTGCTTTACTAACAGACTAGCAATATATACACTTCTCAGGCTGAGCTTTGAGCCTGGTCACACAAATTCGAAACCCTAAACCATAGTGGCTGGAGTCTCCTTAGCCACAAAGGTAACCCTAAAAGAAAACCCTAAATGAAAAACCCTAAAGTAAATTTCTATTTACTGTTAGCCCTGAGTTACTAATCTAGTCTGACTCTGAGATTAATTCACAACATGGTATTATTCTACCGATTATATCGACGTCATTGAGTTCCATAGCTATCTGCAACTAGCTTTCCCAATGCTGTTTGCGTCTTCTGAAAAAGAGATAAGAGTACTGAAAGCTATAAGCTGAAATATAGCGAGATATGTACCCTCCTTTACCTGGTTTTGTTCCTCTGTATAATGGTGCTGAAGTCTTCTGCAGCTGCTCGCATGTGTAAAAACATTGGAAGACCAGTTGCTTCTGCTAGATCAAATTGCTTTTCAAAGTATCTGCAAAACCAGGTGCATGTCGAATCACATAACTGATCTTGTGAATGTTGTTTTACTGTTGGCTACAGGCGATAACCAAATATACCTAACTCTGCTCAACCAAAATACTAAACCATCAAAATCTCGTCCACGTGCTTTTCGTACATAAGGCATGGACTTGTCCATACATATCGAGATTAAAACACATACAACATCATCCTATAAGCTCTTTGCTTGTAAAGATCATCCTTTTGGAGCTCAGACAAAAGTCGAGACGTTTAAAGTGCAAGAAGACCTCCTAGATATATGCATTCACTCATTGCTCACCGTTGCTGAACTTTGGCAGGACAAAATTGCAAGCGGTCGTAGTCAAGACCACATTCCCCAACGGCCACAACCTACTTAACATAAAAAGAAAGTAACTGTGAAAATCATATAATTTATATCTGACTTCATAGTTGTGCTTTGAAAACCCTCACAATGAAGCTTGTAATGTCAAGTCAATCATTTGATGCCTGAGATTCTAAATTGCTCAAATACCTGTCTGACATGCCAGCATCCACTCTCAACCACATTTAATAAAAATGCCAGTTACAACACAGACGACATATGACAGGCAAGATGAGTGGAATTCACGGAGTGACGGGGCTGTGAGGTGGTACAGCTTTAAGGTTAAGATAAGGCTGTAAGGATATCCAAAGATTGCTGGCTACCTTTCCTTTCGCGGCACCTTCTTTGGCAAGAGCTAGAAGTTCCTGGTAGTGCCTCTCAGGGTCCCCGCTTTCTTCCCACTCCTGTTCAGTTGGATGTCAGATTAGACAGCATAAAATATTAATTCGCAAAGACACGGTCACTGCAGATACGTGGAATAAGTCTGTATCAACCAACATTAGACAAAAATTAAAGCCTTTGACTTCGCACAGGTTTCAATGTAAGACAATTCTAGCATCAGAGTTCACGAACTTGTCTTTCGTTTGTTTTGAACACAATTGCATTTCTTCGAATAATTTCTACTATTGCTGTTCGCCAGCAGATGAACATGAGAAGACTATCAATTCGCCAGACCTCTTTCAGCAAGTTTTGTCGAATGGAACTGAAGCAAGGGAAGACATCAAATTTCATACCGAGCATCGAGTAGGATGTACACCGACGGTACAATATAGACGGCCTGCGTGAAGCAGTCACACTCAGTACTAAGCGTCGAGCAGAAATCCTGCACCAGCACCTGTGCAGCATTTGCACGTTTGTTTCTGACATGAGCTAAAGAATTGCATGGTGAAGTGTGAAGTGAGTGAGCTCCACAATACCATCGGTGTCCGCGAGAGCTAAAGCTTCCCTAGATTCTTCCAAAGAACCGCCAGTCACCTAACAACATACACAAGAACATGATCATGGGCTTCCAATTTGAAAGCTAACCAGTTTCCTAACAGAGCTACCAACCAGAACCAGAGTTAGTTAAGGATAGCAAAGCGATGTGAAAAGTGCAGATTAAGGACGACCAGGGGCTAACTTGGCTTACAATTATGCGCTCTACACCAGCATCCCAAGCCCTTTTCAGAACGATGCTCAAGTCAGCTGCGTGCTGCTGCCTACCGTTGTACAGGCCCTTAAACATACCATCTGCAACATATGTTTCATATCAGAAACGATGGCAACAATGTCTATCAAATCCTAGCCTGTCCGAAAACTCCGGGCGTCACCACGATCTCCTCTAATGCATAAAAATTGGACACAGTCAAACGCAACTGTCCAAGATGTCCAACTTAGTTGAAAATCCTTGCTCTTTTCAGAAACACAGAAAATCTAGAATCCTCAGAATCTAGTTCTGAAGTATCTAATTGCGAATGCTTTTCCGTTTATTTCAACCTCCGGATGGTGGAAACCGATCTAAAAGTCGCTCTCATTTTCCGATGACAGTGTGAACAAATACCTGTGAGATTGGCCGCAATATCTGTACCCACCACCCAACATTACAGAAATTCGAAAATCATAAGGGCACGCAGACTAATCAATCTTTCATCGAAAATTAACGCAACATGAAACAAAGCGCGAATAGACCCAAAAAATGCAGCGAACGACCTCACCTATAAACTTTAACGCCGACATGTCTCCACTCCCTGACGTCGTTTCCTTTCCTGACTTCTATCCGTCTCGTGCTGAAGACTTGGCCCCGGTCGCAAATTTGGCCACAATGCGGGAAAAAAAGCGCCCGAAAGTTCAAGAAATTGCAAGTCCAAGAAGGCAGAAAATGGATCGACCAGTCCGTAGGGTCACCGTGCTCTCCTCTCGTCCAAGAGACCCGGAATGGAACTCGGTTCCCTTCCGGGTCGCTTACTGAGTGACGGACAATCGTCCAGAATGGAACGTGGTGCATGTATCGGTGACCACGAAAGAACAAGCTCTTTTGGTGATTGTGCTCCAAGTTTACCACGAACAAAAGAAAACTTTGTCTCCAGAGCTGCTTATTCAGTATTCGTATTTTTAATCATCATATTCCAGAGCTTGCCAATAGCGCTACGTTGCCTGAAACGGGATACCCATGGGGTTATTAATATTGAAGATGGCCTAAACATCACAAAGAATTCAAAGCATAGAATGTACTTATCATTAATTGAAAACAACAGACGAAGTATAATAACAAAAGGGATGGAAGACCCCATCAAATGTTACAAGGATGGAACCGGTAACATTAATTTATTCTAAATACTTTAGGTCTCTTAAATATAAATTGCAAGGTCTGTTGATTTTTAGAATCTCCAACAGCATCATTTATCGTAAAAATATGTTTATCCAAAATTGAAACTAATTTACAATGCACTGTTCTTGTAAATTTCAAAAACTATTTACAATATTATGATGCTTACATATTCTCTGTGGGCTCTCATGATAAAATTACGCAATTATTATAAACCCGGCCGAGTGGAGAGATTGAAAGGAAAATTTTGATACCACAATACAACATCTGATACTGTACACATAATTAGGTAGTTTAAGAAAAGGTCGTTGCATCCTTGTGTTCTGTTCAGTCTCTATTCTCCTTATCTTTTTGATCGAGAATCTTTTTATTTACTTTTGTGTCAAATGTGGTTGTTGCACATTTATAGATATCTGGTCGTTCGAGATGTATCACATGTCCAGCCAACAAGTCGTTTCTTGGAATGTGAGTACTTTTTAGTATTATATATATAATAGTATTGCAGTATTTCTGCTACTCCTGATGGTGGACCAGCGTCGCCAACACCCGTTTGGTAGTCTCAAAGACTTCCTAAAAGTAGGACTATGCTGCAAGGCCAAAGGAAATAATTAGAAATTAGGATCCTGCGAGGTTGATGCATAACCAGGTTAGGTTTTGTAGTGACCCGCTTAGTTTATCAAGAAATCATTTTCCTTTTGATTTCAACATTTTTCACTATGTACAAACTTTTTATCAACTTGTCACTTAGAGAAATGACATATGACTATAGTATTTGGATAATCACAAAATAGTGTTTTTCACTGATGTTTCAAGAAATGACCAATTAACCTACAATTGATCTCCAGATTTATCTACATTGACCATACCTGGTTGATTCTAGATGTAGTTTTCTTTTTATGTTAAACACAGTACACTATTTGCAGTTGGACTTTTTGGCCCTTTACACTTCATTGAGTGTATACTACACTAAAATACAATAATTAAAATATATACATTGATTAGAGATAGAGGGATATATGCATTAATTAAATTACATCTGATTAGTGTTTGAATGAGAAACATCCACTTAATTTGATACCATTTATAATGTGTAAACTTACTTATCTATCATATGGACACCGACTTTGATATGTTCGTGAGGGAGTGCGCGAGAGCCTACCATACTAGGTGGAATGAGGTATCACTCTCTTTAGCTTACTGTATAGTCTATTTTAGGTAACGTGTTACCATTATTCTACAAAGAGCACTAGTCGGTACAATCCATAGGAGAACAATCACGTTAGGTGATGCTTCTTTGGATGCTCCTATTGTTTGTAGACCGTTTGACTAGAGTTCGGATATCTTAGGTGTTGACCATTTGATCTAGATAGTTTGGATATCTTAGGTGTTGTAAGACATATTGGGACCTAGCCCCATGTTACCGGTTTGGTTCCATCCTTGTACGCTTTGATGAGGTCTTCCCATCCCTTTTGTTATTATACTTTGTCCCTTATTGCTTATCTATCATATTAGAACATGAGCTAATCTAAATCTTCAATGAAATAGGCGCAATAATTAATTTAACTTAAAATATATATTTTTTGAAGTCATATAATTTGATTTAAAGGTAAGAAAACTAGGAGAAGTCTTATGAGTGATTCAGAATTTGCAACTTTTTGTATTTATAGTCTGATAAACTGACTACTATAGAGCTGAATCCTTAAAATCATCATATCTTCAAATTTTACTATAAATATATAAGAAAATCACTATATTAATACTCTTAATAAAAAAAATAGGGTGAAAACATGATATGATATGAATATGTTAAAATGATAAAAGAAAAAAAACATAGTGTCAATCTTCATTATTGTTTAGTGGTTCTTCATTATTGTTTACCCTAAAGTAGTGTATACTATACCAATATACATAAATTAAATATTCACACTAACTAGATCTATATATTATTAACTACTGTAGTAAATTCAAGAGTTTTTTTGCAGGCTATTATTGTTTGAGGAAGAAAATCATTATAATATAAGATCTAAAGATGTGTTTAAATTATAAAATAAGATCCAAAATATATAATTTGTTCTTGTGGCAAGTGTTTGGCAATGGAAAAGTATGATGTAGATGCTTATAGTTTCATATTTCATCAATTACAATAATTGTATTGGCCCATGACAAGGAAATTGTTTATGATATATATTTTTTTATTAAAAAAAATTGAATAAAAATTTGAGTTTATAGTAAATATGATTTAAAATTTATAGTTTCTCATTTTATAAGTGCAACTAAATAGTATTCATTCAACATTCAACAATTTTGATGAACATAGTTTATCATCATCATACATAGAGTCAAGATATTGAATTGTTCATATCATGATAAAATGAAATATAGAGATGCAGGAGTTGATGTATCAAACAACAAAAAGTTATGTATGACACAAAGAGTGAAATCAATGGATAAAGCTTATACTTAATATACGTAGAATTAAATGAAGGAGCAAATATTATAAGGTGCGATAATATAAATATATGTAATTATTTGATGATATATAAACATCATAAAAAAATTAATGCTCATATCACTAAATTTATAAAAAAGATTGAATAATAATAAATTTTTATTTATAATTAAATTTGATATTATTTTATAAAAAAATTATATATATATAAATAAATAAATTTGATACAAATATCATCAAAAAATTTATAAAATTTGAACATTTTATAGCATTACACAGATTGTAAATCTGCTGAAATTTTTTAACTATAATTTAATCATGACTCTTCCAAGTATATTTCTTATTTTTTATCTCATGTTGGAAATTTTTGCAATGAAATAAGATTTAAACCTCCTAATTGATCAAATTAATGATGCATGGAATCATTATAAATTTATTTGAAGTGTTATAAATTTACACATTTTAATAAAATTTCACACATTTTTTTTTAAAAATGATACAATTATATATGTTATAACATCTCTTTATGCAAACCTCATAAAAATTTCAAATCATA
The DNA here is from genome assembly GCA_014180765.2 of Marchantia paleacea. NCBI lineage: Eukaryota > Viridiplantae > Streptophyta > Marchantiopsida > Marchantiales > Marchantiaceae > Marchantia > Marchantia paleacea. The sequence continues at coordinate 370,760 of MUAA02000014.1, forward strand.
TTTTATTTATAAAAAAAAACTTTTAAATTAATGAATCTGATCTAAATTTTCATAAGAAAAGATGTTCTATACCGTTAATAATTAATCTTTTATGATTTTTTTACTTTCATAATATTTCTAGCTCAAATAATTTAATTTTTGTATGTGGTCAAATTTATATCTTTTAAACATTGAGTATTTAATATTTTTATTAAAACTGATATAAAATTTGAGATTTAAATTTTGGTAAATTAAATTAAATTAATTTTAATTTTAATTAATTTTAATAATATATTCAACATCTTTACTGATAAAAATTATGAAAATTGTATCAAGATAACTAATTTTTAATCTAAAATATAAATAAATATTTAAATTTGAAAATATCGATTCATAATATGGCAAAAATGTATACTTAAATAAATAATATAATTAAAATAATAATAATTATTATTATTATTATGGTTACATTTATAGTCTTAAGATTACATGATGATGTAATTTTTTTAATAGTATGAATATAAAGTTTTCCAATTCTCATCATACTTACTATTAACTTCTAATCCATCTTGCCAAAAGACAATTTTAAGATTAGATTATGATAGTAATTGAAATGATTTTATTTTGGAAATATTATGAGACGATTATAATAATATAATTATTCATATCATGTTAGTGTCATAATAATTAAACAATAATTCACTCTTAGTGGATCCGACCATTCTTTGTACTACCAGGGCTCATTTACACTCCAACAAGGTGCAGGATGATGGATCTTTACGCAATCATGCATAAAGACTTTTCGACTTGCACTATATACTTTCTCTATATTGATGAGATTTAGTCTTGGCTTAATCCATCCATCTACATCTTCATTACTCACATGTGAGTGTGGTATCACTTTAGATGCATCATATATTTATATGATTCATTGCCCATTCAGAGGGCAAGAGTATAGCTACCCATGATGCCATTAAAGATATGGTGTTTGTTATAGTGCGAGATGATGGATAACTCACATGGAGGGAGCATTGGTATGCCTTGCAGTTGACTAGGGTTAGTGCAAACCTATACTTGGTTTGAGAGGACCATTTTACTATGATAGACTTGTGGTTAACGATCCTACATGTGATACCATTTTAAAGAGGGTGATCACCCATCCAGCCAAGGTATAGGAGTATGCATAAAGCTCACATCTTTGTTCCACTAGCTTTGAAGTTATATGGAACTATGGACACCGAGTTCGACATATTCGTGTGGAGTACGCGACATCCTACCATAGTAGACGACAGATGGGATCATTTTCTTTAGCTTATTGTATAGCCTATTTTAGGTAACATATTTCCATTGTTATACAGAAAGTACTAGCTGGTGCAATCACGTTAGATGATGCTCATGTTGTTTGTAGATTGTTTGATCTAGACCATTTGGATATCTTAGGTGCAATAGGACATATTTCCCATTGTGATGCTATTGGGGGCTAGTCCCTTGTTACTTTTTGATTTCATCAATGTGAGGCTTGATGGGATCTTTCCATTGTCGTGCATATACATATCGCATCATAACATACATCGCTATCACATCAAATATCACAATACATAGATTTTCATACACCAACACAAGTGTACCACAATAATGTTTTCTACTCTCAAAATATCCACAAGGACACTCTGTTCATAACCATATCATTAAAGAGAGATTACCACTTTGTGCTTCAAAGACTCCAAGTTCACGCACTAGCTATTATACACCATAGCCACACTCTCAAAGTCTCAACTTTGAAAATTGCCCTCCAATGAGCCCTAATTTGAACTCTATCCCTTGAGCCATAGGACTCCTAACGGCGCTGTTGGCCCTAACCGCAGTTCTAGTGCAAATGACGCTAATTGCACAACCGGCTCTAAATGTTATATCTGCTCCGAATACGCTAACCTACCTAACTAGAGATGCCGTAACATAATTAGTGACACCATCCTTTTTGTTATTTAATGTGTCCTTTGCATTGTTGATTAAGCAATAATAAGAGCAATCATGTTTATGTGTCAATCATTAGATCAATTGTTTGTGTCTCTTGTATCTTGTTTTAAAGATTTAAGCCTATAGATTTAAATACAAATAAGATATTTTTTCGTGAGATTCTGATGTTGACCTACAATATGATGACATATTTGGAAAACCGCAAACCAAAAAGGAAATGGAGTAAAATAATTCAAGAAAAAATCACAAAAGCATGTGGCAAATATTGCTAAATGGCAATTGCGAGGGTGACATGAAATGCGACTGGAAGATTGAAGGTCAAATATTCAAAACCTACTTGCAAAACTGGATTCGATTCTCCTTCTATCCGACCCCTGAAAACGACAAAAGACTTCCATGTCGAATGATTTTCCTGTCGTATCATAACATGAGAATCAAAACTACTAAACTGCTTTTCCCAATAACGTGCTGTTGATGATGGGTTGGGACAAACGAAAATTCCCCCATTGGATGTCAAACAAGACAAGAGTACCGAATCATCGAGCACTGAGTCTGCTACCGAGGATGGTGGAGCAAAGTCTTCAGTAACCGGGTCAAAGCCATGAATCCACCAACATCGGGACACAAAAGAAATTGTTCCCCCACGGAAATCTTTAAAGCCTTGTCACCTGGAAAAACCCACGAAAACAGAGAACACCCGGAAATCCAAAGGCTCAGATGCATCAGGAGAGGAGAACCAACACGTGGCCATTAGGGTTCACCTTTTGGGGTCATGAGTTCCCCGACCGCGGGCATCGCGCCACATTCATTAATGACGCGAAAAAAACTTCGGAAATGAATGAAGGATACGAAAGACCGAAGAAGAGAAGCATAGTGTAGGACAGGCCTATGGGAGGTATGATGCTGGTACCGGCTGTACCTGCTGAGGTACAGCCGGCACTGGATGCTGCCGGTCCATCCAGTCCTGGATGGATTCATCCCTCCATCCATTCAAAGAGCAAAGAGCAGCTAGCCGGAGCTGTACTTGCGTGGCGGTTCGCTATGAAAATAATAAAGCGAATGAAATGGGCCCATAAGCTATCCATGCGAGGGAACCGCTTATTTGCTGCTGCCGGGCAGCTGGTGGATCTTGCAGATTCTTGCCGTTGTAGCGGCGCGCTTGTCGGGCGCGTGACGGTGTTTTCCGCTCCCTTCCTTCCTTTCGTCACTGCGGTTCCTGTTTTCGGTCGAGTTTACACGCGGAAACGAACGAGCTCGACGATGTTGTAGATTCGAGATGCTCCGCTCCCATCCTTGACGACGCTCCTCCTCCGCTCCACAACTTTCGAATCTTGTAGAGTTGTACTCTTCCCTCGCTCTTCTGCTTCTTCCTTCTTCTCGCCTTCCCTTTTTAGCCTTCGGATGCTGTACGCTTTAATTTATTCAATGGTAAACGCGACAAGGAAGATTCCGGCAATCATTTTCCTTTCGTTCCCGAGGCTCCTTCATGTGCAGCTGAGATCACATCTCTTACGCTGTTGAAATTTTGGGGTGCCATGGTCTGCAGATCCGGGCTTCTGTGGCGTATGCATTTCTGTTGATTGTCGTGGAAGCGAGCGTGCGGGACTCCGAAGATGAGAGGACAGGGTCGGCTAATCTGGAGTCTGGGCTGGAATTTAGCGGAGGTCCTTCCTTCCCGAAGATGGCGAGTGGGATGGAGGATGGGCAGGAGGAGTTGGCTTTGTAGGCTTGGTGGGAGGCGGGATTATATTGCGATCATGGGAGGGACGGAGCGAGCGAGGAGAGGTAGTTGGAAGGTGACATTTCTCATGCTCACGTGGACTTGTGTGAGACAGTGGCACAGAAGCAGTCGGCCACGGGACCGCTGCTGTGATCGGGTGGACGTCGATGTCAAAAGTGCATCATGCTAGACGATCGAAATCTTTGACCCGGTGCACTTTGAAAGCTTTGACTCGGTGCATGGTGCTTTGATTACTCTGCGACGGTGGTAGTCTGCAGTTGCACGCACGGCCGTGTTAGCTGCGTTCGCCCGCCCTCTCTTCCACCTGTCGTTCTGGGTAGCTTATATTTTTCTCTACTCGGAGGTTCTTGACACTGGCGGGCAGGGAATATCAAGTGGGGTGTAAACAAGGTCGCCACTTGGTTCAGTTGTCTGTTCCTGCCGGTCCGCAGCCTTGTTTGGTCTGCTTGCTGCCATTTCAAAAGGCTTTGTTCTGAGTTTTGCCAGGAGGGAGTTGGGGCCCAATACGTGTTGGTGAATATTCATGTGGCTTCCTATCTTGCGTCAATCAAACCACACATCCTTCGATTATCATCATAAAGGCGTCTACCGAGTGTTGTAGATCGAGAGCATTTGCATACTGTCCTCTCGGCTGTGCTCGTATGCTCGCCGGGACAGGTTTCGGATTCGGCTCTAGCTAGTTCCGGAGGTTTTCACTCCTGAACTGCTTTCCAACAAGTCCAGTATGGGGCTCCTGAGGCCTGTTCTATCGATGCTCATAGCAGCGTCAATTTCTGCACGGTCGCTGCATCGCAAATCTTTGTCACCTTCGGGAGCGCTAGTGGGCTTCGTGGTTCTCACAGCCACCCTGATGGCAGGCCCTAGGTCCCTCTTCTTACTCCAATCTTGCATCTTGCATCTGTCTTTTTCAGCAAGTAGATCTGATATTTGAGCTTTGAGAGCACGAACCTTTTTAAGTCTCGTTTTGAGTCCATGATTGATAGGTGTAAATCTTTGATTGGACACTAGACATACGGAGAACCATAAGGCTGTGGCTGTCGGGCTCTATTCGGCTTGTATGCGACGTAGTACTTAATTTACCAGCTTTGATGCACCTGTACGCGTCCAGGAGGGAACATCCTGCTTTCGGTCGTGCAGTTAATATACCCTCCAGTATGCATCATCATTTAAGCCCTTCGTTGTAAGAACTTGCTAGTGATACAATCATTTTGCGTGGTGTAAGATTACCTGTAGCTTTCTACAAATGATGGTCATTCGATTTTCGATAGTCTATCATCGATCAGAACCCCCTTGACTAACTAAATTTGTCGGTGTATTTTTCTGCGAGCGAATCTGTCTTCTAGTCTGCTAGAGTTTAGTTTTGGCAGTTTTCGTTCACCACAGGCTACAAGTTCCTGGACTTCTCGATTGCTGGCGAACAATCTGCTAACTTGTTAAAATGAATATTGCGATCAGAATATGCTCTGTCACGTAGCCATCACTTACGCCCTACGTTTGAAAGGGTGCCCGCTTCGAAGAAATGGTTCCAACCGAGCATCAAACAATGTCGTGTACTGAGTAAAGCATGTCATCCGCTTTCAGATCGATCGACGGATATAGTAGGATATTTTTTTTTCCTTCCAAATTTCAAGAAAGGTCCACAGGCCTGGATGTCATTTTATGGGTTTGAAATTTCCATCTGTATGACATTTGCAGAAAACCTAAGCATGGGAGACCTGCCGTTGATGTTTCTAGTGTGCAGGTTTGGAGCGATCATTCTTGCGTTCTTCTTCAGCTCTTCAACGTTGACCAAGTTTAAAGCAGATGAGAAGAAAAATGTGGAAGAAGATCACAAGGAAGGTGGACAACGTGATTGGTACGTTGGCTTGATTTCATCGTAGACCTTTCAGTATCGTGTTGGCGTCACAAAAAATCAGCTGTCTCTCTTAATTGCGCGAGAGGGTTCAAAATTCACGCTAATTTTTTTGGATGCTTTTTTAAGTAATTAGAAGCTGTGGAATGTAGCTACATTCTCTTTGTAATGCGTTGGCTTTTTTTTTATTAGAACAAGGCGGCTTACCGCAGAACCTAGTGATGTTTGGTGCTTTTACTACCTCAATTAGGATCCTTAATAGATGGTGGCTGTTTAATGTACATGCCAACGTTGACTCACTATCTGAGTAGTCAATTATGGCCTGAAACGTTTAAAAGTCTCGTTGTGTACTTTCAGGTAATTAGAAAAGTTACTGGAGGCTGAAATCGATAAGCTGATATGGACATGAGCGTTAGAGTCTACTGTCTTCAAATTGAACTTGTTTGCGACGTTGTTTGTTGACAGTCTCCTCTGATTGCTCCAAGGCCACGAGATAATATTAAGCCGTGGTTACTTGTAGCCTATAATGTGGATTTGTTCTATCTCAGTGTTTAAAACTGACCAATTCATATTACAAAACGCAGGTCTCAGGTGTTGGCCAATAGCGCCGTGGGTACGATATTGTCGATTTGTGTTGCCTGTGCGACTGGCTTCCAAGATAGGTGTTTCGACACCAAGGAAGCACCTTTGGTGACAGGATTACTTGGAGGCATACTTGGACATTATGCTTGCTGCAATGGTGACACTTGGTCTTCTGAGATTGGAGTTTTGAGCAGTAGTACTCCTCGTCTTATAACAACTTTTCGGGTATGTTTTGTGACAGTGTCTGAACTTTTGTATTTCTTACATATGGCATACTCATCTACTGCTGTCTCAAATTGCCAAATATGTTCCTTCTTCGGACTCTTGAGTAATTTTGAAGGTTTCCATGTCAAATTTCCCCTAGTTTTAGGACTCTCATACATCTGTATTAGCATCATGGAGACTCCTACGCTCAATCGGGACCTAATATGACAAAACATGTTACTCGAATTGTAAAAGAAACACTGTCGTTGAAGCTTGTTTAGCTGGAGTTTAGCTAGTACGAAGGAGGTTTTGAAGTTATTAGTTTGTTGACATTTTCGTAATGCGACACTAGAGATATCAAGTTCCGGAGAATGAGCTATGCTCGCAAAAATCTTTGGTATCTTGGGATCTGTGTCCCCTCAGCACTGACTTACTGGTCATTGCATCCTGAATGCAGCAAGTACCACGAGGCACCAATGGAGGAGTGAGTCTACTAGGACTGTTTGCAGCAGCCGCAGGTGGCGCCTTCATAGGCTTGACGTTTTTTATCGTAGGATATTTCACTGCAAGCTGCACCGGCCGGACTGGCAGTGCGCAATGGCTCCTGTTACCTATTGGGACTGCCGTTGGTCTGCTTGGTAGCCTGTTCGATTCTGTTTTGGGAGCAACGGTGCAGTTCAGTGGCAATTGTGCCGTTCGAAAGAAGGTATGTTGCAGTCTTTGTTGTATTAAACCTTCCTCTTTTTGAGTGCAAATGTCTGTAGCACCTTATAATCTTAATTATCTGAATCTCAATTAAATGACTTGTAGTTGACGAAAATTTTTTTAAAATCCTTTTTCAACTGACTTACGGAAACGTATGACATCGCAGGTGGTTGGGAAGCCCGGGCCAACAGTGAAGAGAATATCTGGTTATGATATACTCACGAACACAGGTGTCAACTTTGTATCTGCTTTACTCATGTCCTTGGCAACTGCTGCCGCCTGCCTATACATCTTCTGATAAATTCCTGAAGAGTATTCCTCAGTTGAAGCCTTGCTCCCGTTTAAAAAAAAAACGCAAGTTGAGCTCTGTGGTCGGCCAGGACCATTTACTTTCACATAGAAATCGTCTTATTTTCGCCTCTCTTGAGTCAAGGATGGAGATGTATTGAAATTTGCTCTATGGTTGACTCTGTTTACTTTGTCTGTGCTCTGTTGAGGGTTCATCGTTTCCTTACTCCTGTTCGGGTGTATGCATGAATATGCAAGTTTTTCACTCAACGTTTTAACTCTAGAAAAAGGATGGAGACTGTGTAGTCAACGAAGAAAAAATAGCTTTCAGTTGCCCACAAATTAAGTGGATGTACCTTTCATTTCTCCGTATATGCTCTGTATGTGAGAACTTTGTGCATGTATGAGCGTGCCTTCAGTGCTACAGGAAAGCACTCGATCGTCACACGAAAAGTCTTGGTTCGTTGTCAACTTCCTGTGGCCGAAGAAATTAGCTTCACTACTTAGATAAATGTAAATCGCACCGGATGAACGATTCGAGTTTTCTTAGTGATGTGATGTATTGTATATGATGTTTGCTATGATTTCTATGACAGCATCAATACAGGACGTAATAAGTAAAGTTAGTTCTTGGGACACAATGTTAATGAACATGGATGATTTACTTGTCTGTCAATGAAAGCAAATATGTCTGCTGCTATTCGGTTCTCAAAGGACTTACTCTCTTGACATAAGAATTAAGCAGACCTCACGTATGTAATTAGGCTCAATGTCCAATGAAGTTCACAGACCGTACGCTGACAAGTAGGTCAACGTGTCATCCCTGCTCCTGGAATCTTATTTCATTAGATGACCACTCGCCAACATTTGCAAACGAGAAAACTGAGATGGTTAACTGCTGGAAATGTGGTCCAACAGTCATCTCTGCACCATCTTCCAGACAGGTTAGCGCTACAGCAATGGATCTAGATCGAGAACTAGTACTAGAGCGAGGATATTAGAAATCTGTCTGATGCGTGGATATGCCTGATCACTTGAGGATCGAAGACGGCACGTATGCAGTAGTGACATCCTGTTTCCAGACGTAACCGGTAAAGTTGCCGGCGGTGCACCGATGGACAAGAAGATAGGTGGAAAACGATGCTCCAGTTTATCTTTTAAGTCAACAATTGCAGATTATTCATGGGGAAGAAAAGCGGAGAGGCAAGGCACATGCTACGAAAGCCAAGACACTTACACAACACCTAAGGACTCTAACAACTTGTGCTAGATGGTGAATCAAGTTGCTGAAAATTGAACCAGTTGCCTAGTCTTGAAAATGGCTAAATGTGGAATGAGTATGCACGTTTCAGGAAATAACATAGCATTCATAGTGGGGGTTTGAATGATTAAGGTCTTGTTGGAATGCTCTTGACGAGACGCATCCAATGAGATTGCCACAGGAGCTTGAGTTGATGTTGGCCAGACCTAAGGATGCAATCTTGATATGTGACTGAGTTTGGGTGTGAGCTCACATTTGGATGATCTATGGTTGCTCATAAGCTCAAAGTATTGCGCTTAAAGATTCGTTGGAAAGCTCTTGAATAGATGCTTTCAATGAGACTTTGAGCATAAGGAACTCAATTATGAGTGAAGCACTATCATTGATGGAGCTTCTCGGACCTAAGATAGAAGACCAAAAAGTTCCAAAAACTTACAACTTATATCTTAACTCTCGAAACTATTGAAGGCAAATACACTGTATTTAACAACTCCAAGGTCTTCATCTCTTGCTGCATGGAATAATATGAAGTATTTTAAATAAGAAAAGTAGAAAAGTAATATGGACTATATTTTCCACTCATGTTGGTATCATCATTATTGTTCATAATTGTTTCAAGATTGTTCATGCAATCTACCAACATCTAATCATTTGATAGAATCCATCATATTGAGATCTCAACTAAAAACTTCAATCGAAAAGGTCATGTATTGAAATCCAGTAGTTTGAAATTCATTTGTAAATGTATGTTGCAAGGGTGATTCTAAGAATGTTACCACACAAAAATAAATATGTTTGAATGAAGAAATTTCATCTTTAGGAAGAAATGACCAAACCAGTAAACAATGGTACTCACATGTTTTCCATGCACATATTGTTGAGCTTTAAATTGATGATTAAATCTTTGTTGAAACATAGTGTTGTTGAATCTCTTTAGTTTGTTAAAACAAGAATTATGACAAATGACATATCAACATAATTCTGATCAAAATTAATATATTTGAAATCAAACAAAATTATAAAATTTTAGGGTCTAATACATTATAATTTTTATGTATGTGCTTAACTTAAATTAAGTCAATTGATTTTTAAATAGTTTATCATGCAAGGCGGTTTAAGAATTACATTAAACATCAATTGATAAATAGATAAGTTCTAGCATATTGTGCTAGAACATCATTATAATTAGATCATCAATATCATAAAATATATCAAATATACTTTTTGATCTACTAAAGATATAGAGATAAAGATGTTGTTCCAAATCAAATGATGTCTAAATTTCACCAATCATAAAATTTATATAAAATAAATAATAATAAATTAATAAATTAAATTTTCATTATTTAAATAATTTTGTTTCAAAAAATAAACAGATATAATATCTCAATAATAATTTATATGCTATTATTTATTTATTTTTAAATAAATCATGTATAGAATATAAAATCAAATAAAGACTCATTATGCGTTCATCTTATGCCATATTTGTATTTAAATTACATCATGTTGAATGTAATGATTTATCTTATCAAATTTTATTTTTTCTTCTTAGTTTAATTTTTTTTCTTAGTAATTTTAAATATCTTAAAAAATATGAATTTAATGATAAACAATTTAATTATATTTTTGATCGTTGAATCCATATTTTTACCATCAAAATCTTGTGTTTATTTTTGCTATCCATTAGTGATCTCTCATTCTTAATTATTGACAAGCAACATATTTAGTAATAGTTTTTTATGTAATATTGTACTCAAGGTTAAATACTATATTTGATTTCTAATATTCACCATCACATCATTATACAAACCAATTTTTTTGAACATACATGTGATCATATTATACACTTGATAATAAATATTCAAACAATGGATGAGTCATAAGTCATTAATGATGCATAATTTTTCATGTTAAATTGTCCTTTGAATACATCCATTTTATTATATATGTGTGATTGTAACATTAAAGTAATGACTTTCAAAGACATGTACTTTCAAAAACTCTCATTGTTTTAGGACTATAGGACTAGAAAGAATTTGAAATCGAATCTATGCCACATGGCTAACATGCGTAAGTCACATGCTTCATTATGTTATCATAACCAATTTCCAAAATACATCAATACTAAAGCTCTTGTTGAATGTTAACATGGGTAGATTTGATATACTTAATAAATTATAAAGAGACTTTCTCAAGTATCTTCAAAGACCGATCGATTATCATTTTCTGCTCAATATGATTCGGATTTGACATACATATATAATCTGAATAAGAATGTACATGTACAATCAAACATAATTTGCATGAGAAGACATTAAATTCACATGGAAGTTATCTGATATAGTCGACTGATTAGCTTACGATACTATGGAACATTCCAAATTATCCACAATCATTAAAGAAAATCAAACCATCAATGAAGGTCACAATTTTTTTTCTTTCATAGTTGAATATAAGTTGATCATATTCTTTGTCACCTGAAGGCTATATCCACCAATCCATGGCAACCATATCGTCATATATCCATACAAGTTAAACTTTACATTTCATTTTTTGAATCATACATATCACTATTTTGTTGCTTAGTGGTCAATTTAAAATTTGGTTAAACTAATTATAGCTAACCAAGATTATTTTTAATCACACAATTTAATTATGTATATTATTTTTAATAATGATCAAATATTTTTTTTCATTTTTTATCCTTACAAATTTTTATTATCTTTACTTTCAAGACATACATATAATATTTATGTAAATATAATAATTTATGCTATGTATATAAATCTATTACAACTTGAATTTTTTCATCATGAAAAAATTAAAAATTTTGCAATCATAAATATATTTATGAACATTTAAATACATAAAAGGTTATAACAAATAAAAATCATGTAATTTTATTGGTGCTTGCATATTAAATCCATCATATAAATTTTTTTTGATTTTTTAATTAAAAATATTTTAATAAAAAAAATCCATTAAAAAATAAAAAATATCATATGATAATATATTTATTTATTTTTAAAATTACAATAGATAAATTTTGTTAATCATATTTAAAACTAAATATAATAAATGACCTAAATTATATGATTGAATCTCAAAATTTTATACATCTTTAATACAATAAATCATTAACAATTTTGAAAAAAAGATGCATTCATTTTTTTTTATATGATATGATATAATATATATAAAGTTATATATATCATATCAAAATATCATAATTTCAAAATGTCATATATTCACAAGATTCATAATTAATTATAGAAAAATCTTGTTTTTAAAATGAAAATACAACTGAATTGATTCAAAATATGTGAACATATGTTATCAGTACTCATAAAAACATATGACAATCTCAAACACTTGTAAACATTGCCTATCAATTGACAATTTAAATAGTTACATATGAATTGTACTCACCGATAAATGTACAACTTCTTTAGAGAAAAATTCAAGTTCAATCACAAAGAAATAAAATTTGATTTGACATCCGTTGCATCCAAGAACAAAGCTCTAGCAAAACCCTGAAAATCTCAAACCGTTCAGGGTTTTTTAAATTGAATGTACAAGTTTGTGATAAATGATTCAATTCTAACGTTGTAACAAGAATATTGTTAAATTGACATCGTTAAATTCTAAATAAAAACATTGACATTGTTAAATTCTAACGTTGTAACATTTCTAATTGTTTTTGATCTGATGTTGAATTCCTTCCTGTTATCTAAAATTATAAAATTAAGCGTGTGATCGATTCTAGGTGTGATAGTCTCCACAAGGCAACATCCCATAGAAGGGTGGCGGGCCACAAGGTAGTTTATTACGGGAGTCCGATCACGTACAGACAAAACTTACATAAGTCTTTGGAAAACCGATTCCCGCCGACTGTTTTTCGAGACTAGTTTTTAAAGAGAAGTCCAAGGTTTTCTTATAAAACTTAAAAAGGTGGTTTTTTGTATTTGATCTTATAGAGGGTGGAGAAAAGTCCAAGGTTATCTCCACCCTCCTGAAGAAAAAAAAATACAGAATATTTGATGTTGTGGGACATGCATGTTACACCAATATGACATGTCATAAGCAAAAGTCGCTGGGTAATGGAAAAATTAGAGGTTTCACCCTTTTTCTTCTTTCCATATTAATATTAAACAGGTGGACTGAGCGGTACACAAAGATAGTTCAGATTTTCTTCCGGGAGATTCTACCTCCTCCCATGACGTCCATTGTTTGCTCAGTTGTGCGTGTGGTTCACTTGACCGGCGCATTATCATCCTCAATCAATCAAGCTCTCACGAATCAGATCTGAACAACGCAAGGACCGAGTGGTGCGGGAGGAGAAAACACAAGGAATTGTGCAATTGTGCAGTTGTGCTTGATATTATACGACTGAACGATCGTTGAGCGTTTTATCTGCCACTAATGGAAGAGAAATCATATAAAGAATTACCAGTCTCGGGGCTCCCGTACTGCAAGTTCAAGGGAAGGAATGGATGTCTATCTGTGAGAGAATTTCGGAAACTAGAGCAACGCTGGAGGTGCGCGGGGACAGAGTCCGTGGATCTCGTCGGTCGGCAAATAGAAGGTGAAAAGGAGCGAGCTGCCGAAGCTGCTAGTCACTGGACTCGGGGACTTATCCAGAATAAAGGTGGTAATTGTTTATATATGGAGAATTGGGGACATTCGACGCGTAAGGATGTGGAAGTGCACGTACGTGAGGTAAGTATATCCAAGAGAGATCGAGGTCCATGCCAATCACAGCATCAAGGCCTACTTCCCATTGCTCGGAACACCTGAAACGCATATCCAAACACTCGAGTGCTGGCACCTCTCGACGAAAAATATCTCGGATCCAACACGTGTTTGGCTCAGATGCCCATCTGCAGTATAAAGCTCCTGCAGCAGGTTCTCGACCCGAAATCCAAAAGCTTCAGTCGCTAGCTAACGCAGTCACTCAGTCACTCTCACCCGTTCCCTCGCTCGCCGCATTTTGCACCGTCAATCTTCTTCTACCGCAGCGTTTTCCAATCTGTCCTCGCTCTTCCGCGCTTGTTTGTCTCTCTTCAGTAATTCATTCAGTGCGCAGCTATGGCCGCTTCCACCGCAGCGATTGCAGCAGCCCTGTCTTCGAGCAGTGCATTCGGAAGCTCCCCCTGCTCGTCTCTGAAGCCCGGTTCTCGCTCGGCAGTGAGCTGCTGCAGCTCCAAGAGAGTGGCTGGCGTCAGAGCCAGTTTGGCGGAGGAGGATCAGAGTGTGACCAGGAGGGACGTGATTGCCAACCTTCTCGGAGCTGGAGCTGCTCTGGGTTTTGCCGGGCAGGCTTTTGCTGCGAACCCCGGATCGTTGGCCAGACAGAAAAAGGTCGAGAAGCCCGAGGGCAAGGCCAAGGAGGAGAGGCTGGAGAAGTCGTCGACGTCGGCTGCATCTCCTCGATTTGAATGAATGACGGGTCGACTGGATGGAGCTCGTTCGGTTGCACATTTGAGCATCGTCATGTACTTGGACGTGAAATCTAAAGTAGTGAGTTCAGGACTTGGTGAAGCTTGGAGAGAAGGGAAGCGAACTTCTCGATCGGAAGGAGAGGCCCTTGGAAGCTTTGGCCGTCGATGCAGCAAACTTTCTCGAGGTCTTGATAGAGAGATGTACAAATGTGAAGTGGGATCTGTGTCCAGTGGAGGACTGGAATGTGTTCCTATTGTATATTGAAAAGCAAGGTCTTAGGACATTGCCCTTGTTGTAAAGATACACTAATATACACTCGATTGATACATGAGAGAGTTCTTCTTCTCGGCGTTTGCATCGGTCAGGCAGATCAAATGTGGCTTTCACCATCTTAAGCTTTGCAAAGGTATCATGTACGGGTCCAATTACTTTCCATGGCACGCAGTGTCTTCGTCACAGCTTAGTAACGGAAATGTTACAACAGAGCATGGAGTTTCTAGAATGATGTGAATTCAGGACAGCCGCATAAGGGGCCTCCATCCGGAAGGGCAAGAGATAACTATCGGTTGAAATTCTCATGAGCTGAAAAATACTTGAGAGAAACCTACGAACACGTGAAATATAAGCAGCACAGGCCAGCAGTGTAGTCCATGAACCCTTGACCTGGATTAAGCCCCAAATTCGCATGATCTGGGAACTAAAATACAGAATCAGAAGAGAACGTAGACAGATATAAACAGATGGACACTTGTACACTGCAAACAATGCCGCTTCGTGACACTAAAAGCTTAAAAACATTCTCCCTACCGCTACTACAAAACAAAACAAGCTCTGTCCTATCCACTTGGACGGACAGTGTAGGGATGAGGAAAAAACAGCTGATCAAACGTCCTAGGTAACACTTTCTGTACCTAGGGAAGAGTGTTCCGAACCACCATGAGCCTCGTATGCAGAAACTTGGTGGTCGGATGCAGACATGAGTCGGAAATTGGAGCCACTGAATCTAATCTTAAGTCTTTAACAGTTCAACAAATCGTACCCACTGACAGACGAACTGGAAGAAACAGCGAACGAATTATGGCTGCAAGGCCTCGGTTGTCAAGTCAGAGGAATTCGTCTGCTTTGATTGGAGCCTTGCATCTGAGAGCAGAGCAAGTCTTACAGTAGCGTTTGTATCTAATAAACTTCTTATCAGCGTCGGAACTGATAAGAAGTTTATTAGATATAAATTTCCCAACAGCCTCATTCTAAACATTGAGGTGTAGTATACTGAGTCTGTATTGCTTTCATTTCATTGAATCACAATGGATAAAAATTTGCTGTAAATTCTTGTACAATGAGTGAGATGCATAATGCGAAGAATCTTCACAAACATTTCACTTAAAAAATATAAGAAATAAGATTCAATGCGAAGATTTCATGTAAAGATTTCACAGCGCATTTTCCAATGAAAGCAACACAGACTCATGAAATCGGGGGCCTTTCAATGTTGTAAGTTGTAACATACTCCGATAGATCAGCACGGCGAGAAACATCCACAACACACTTATTAGAAGAGGTAACAGGGAGTAAAGTCAATATCTTGAATAGACATGAACATCGGCTGACGTCTATGCTTTGCCACTCGCCACCTCATTTGCAATAAGGCTAGACAATCTGGATAAGGAGCCCAAAGACAGAGCGAAGATTCTCTACTGTTTGAAAGGAAGACAAACATCCATTCGATAAGACTGATAAGGAGCTCTCTCGATGGGTAATAAACACTCTGAGAGAACTTTCCTGTTCTTTTCTAAATTTTAGAATTGGCCAAAAATATCTACGAAGACTGTTTCGACGAAAAGATGCAAGATGATGAAAGAAAATGGCAAACTTTATTATTCCGCAAAAGCCAAACTACGCTCTTCCCGCAGTTTTGCTCAGGTGTATTCCCACGCAAAGTTCCTTGGGAGGTAATGGGATCTGGACGCGTGACCTTCAGTTTTAGCACGGCGGCAACAACAGCAAAAGAGTAAGCGAGTGTGGTCAAGACAGTAGTCACGGCATGTGAAGGTAGTCACTTTTATTTTAATCCTCCTACACAAATCCCTCGGGTAAAGTTTAGGGTAGAAATTTGACGAACTCATTCAATTTCACTGTTCCAGTTCTAAACATCGCCACTAGCGTATCAGTGGCCTTGGAAAGTCGCATACAGAGAATGCAGATAAAAAGGCAATGACGCAGGCTCCACTAAAGACTTCCGTTATTCAAAATTGCCACTCATGCGGCAGAAACGAGATTTCAATCATAAACCCAGTTCGAGAAATAAAAACTAAAACTCACCTATATATGACACACACCAATCAAGGAAATAATTCTTCCTGGTAAATATTTTGTGAAAGAACTGAAACAAAAAGTCCTTATGCAAGAAAACAAGCAGAAAATTCATGCTTCGGCTTCGCGAAAGTAAAGAGTGTTTTACGTGAGTATGGTAGTAGCAAACGAGCAGGCCAACCTTAATCGCCTGGACATGCATGGGC
Source organism: Marchantia paleacea (assembly GCA_014180765.2). Taxonomy (NCBI): domain Eukaryota; kingdom Viridiplantae; phylum Streptophyta; class Marchantiopsida; order Marchantiales; family Marchantiaceae; genus Marchantia; species Marchantia paleacea. Next base: position 387,310 of record MUAA02000014.1, read on the forward strand.
CAGGCACAAGATCGAATCATGATCGATCACTGACTGTAATACGACCCCGTTCCTATATTGGTATCCAAAAGGTTCCACAAGTACTGAGGAGCGCTTGCTAGTTTGAAAACACCTTTTCCAACCGTAGTTTGGCCGTCCGCGTCATCGCTGAGCCCAAATGGTCGGTTCAAAAGGTCTTCAGCGCCTTCATGAGACATCTATAAGATACCTGCTCCTGAAGCTATCTCCCATTCAATTTGACACTGACCTCTCTACCTTCTTACGGTTCTTCTCTACACTGACCAAGCACCGCTACGTGTGCAGTCTTCGAAAAGATCTAATTTGCAGGTCTCAAGAGCTTTCAAATTAAGCTTATACACTGCAATCAGGGTGCTATGGTACAGTTTTCTTCCGTACAGTTTCCTTCCGGCTCGTCACATTCTTCCTTTAATGCCAAATTTCCATAGCATGACAATAAGTCATTACGTTAGAAAGTATCGTATGATTTCTTCCCATGCAGGAAAGAGCTAATAAGTGGGTAACCCACGCTCATGGCTACGACTCGCTAGGTATAAGCACACTATTGAATCCAGTGCTGACCCCTCACATGCCCTTGACAAAAGTCTCGAAAGTTGTTCTTCTCGACTCAACAAAACCGCTTGCCCAACGAACATAAAGTGATTCTAAGGCCATCCCAAGCACCTCCTCACCATCCACAACTCATCTTTGGAATCAATTAATTCTTTAGTCCAGAGTAAGTAAGACTATCAAACGGAGTTATTCATTTGAAACCCTTAGGACCTCCATCACCTACTCAACACGTCCCAGGATGTGGGAATTTCGGTTCCGAAACCGTAGCATAACTTCTTAGCCACGGGCTAGTCCCAGAAGGAGTATTAAGTTTTGCCTCCATATGACATCTCACATCCTCCTTGAGAGCCTGATGATCTCCATCTGAAGCACGTACGTTGTTCTCCGGCAACAGACGGAGGTGTTGTCGCCCAACGGTTTGTGGAGTATCATCAATACTGCTGTAGATGCAATAAACTGATCGCCAGCATCTCCTGCATATATCACGAGAAATGTAGCCTTCACTCCATTCCTGGTCCTGATGGGGATTGAACCCCTTCCCAAGATCTTTTCTGCTTCTCACTGAGATCGCTGTTGATGGCCGCTTACAAATCTACGCTCAGCTTTGCTCTGAGCGATGTACAAGGTCATTCGTACTCTTGCCCTTTCAGAATGATCCATTCGTAACTGAGGTCCATTTGAAACCATCGACCTCCATTTTGGACCACTGTATCCAGTCCCACACACTACATTATCTCCCCCATCAAGTGAAGACCATACCCATGGTGTGCTTCGCGTTGAATGGTCTGAGCGATAACTCGAAGCCTGCAAAGTCTTCGCCTGCACCTTACTGCTCCTCTCTCAGGAGCCATTCACTCGTGTTCAGCAAATCACTCCCTCGAGACACTTGAAGCTACCTTGAAAGCCCTCGGTCCACGTTGAAAAGGTCAAACGACTCAGTGACGGTGCCTTCTATTCGTCCTCTCCCTATGAGCAGATTCAGATGCCCATCCTCAAGATGCAGTCAACAATCATAAATTCATTTTCCTTAAGACTTACCCTAGTATAACTAGGTTCCTCTATATCCTCCCTAGAATCGAAGGCATTGAGATGCAACTCCCGAATCAAACGGACCTAACGCTTGTTGATCTGGATTAACCCGACATTCTACTCACATCCGGAGCACCCGCACCATCCCTATACAGCTGTCGAATCTCCCATCAAAATCACGTGTCCTTCAGGCCGTAGCTCCAGACATTCAGTTTCGACACTGTCAAAGCCTCTCCGCATTAGAAGAATCAACCAGACTGTATATACAGCCAATATACATACACGTTCCACAAAGATATAATCCAGAAAACCCCTCTTGGAGACTGGCCTGTACGTGTCAACTATAATCTCTACACTTCTCCTGTCCATCTTCTAGACTTTCAAATGTCACCACCGAGGGGTGTGCCTCCCAGAATGTGGACTAAAAGATGTATGATGTGTCCAGGTAGGACAGGACCCAAATGTAACCCAAGAAAATGGAACAGAACTGCACATATCTATCGACAGACGCTTCGCCTTCAGGTAGTTCAATCTACCTCAAACCTAGATGTAATTCAGACAGGGGCGGGGTACTTCATTCTGAGCAAAATGTCTTTCTCAAGATCATTCCTCATCAGCTAATGATACATTCACGTGGACCCATGCGGGACCCCTCGTCTGAAGAGTCTTCATCAGAACTGTTGCTGTCCGCATTTTCTCCATAGTCATGATCATGGTCGTCGATATCAAACTCAGCACTGTGCATCGTTAAACGGTCAACCTCTCTATCTCTTTCTGCCGCCCGGCTCTGCAAACGCATGACATGCATAATCACCCTGGGTTCAATGTGTGATATATGAGGCCCTTCCTCTCTCTCACGCCTGTTTTTCTCCATGGTCTTGTTGGCATCCACTGGTAATGAGCCGAGCCGATCTGACGTGGGAGTCCAGATTTTGACGTCTCGCTCAATCCCGCTAGTGGCAAGAACTGTTATGAATGGGTGTGGTTCCAAACAGTTCACCACCTGAGCGTCTCCGTGCAACATATTGACCAGCTTGCCATCTCTCTTCCTCCATATGTAAATCCACCCACAATCAGATCCGCTCACTACGTACTCTGTATTCGGTCCGAAGAAATTCACACCTTTCACCGTCCGGGCATTTCTATGACCGACGTACACTTGTGGCTTCGGATCTTGAATCAGTTCACCGCCGCTGTTACGGTGTTCTTTCTGCCAGGTCAAAGGATCAGGTCCCATGCCCATGTCCTTGTCAAACATGTAAACTAGCTCATCATTGTACGATGCGAGTAACTCTTCTTGCTGAGAATACGCAACGCAAGTGATGTGAACCGTGTCATCCCCGATGAGATGTGCCGGAGAGAAGCAATCCACGGGTTGCACATCCGCACCATCCAAAGCCACCTTTCTGATGTCGTAAACTCTTGTATATTCGTCAGAACCCCCGATAGCAAAGTAGTGAGGATTTCTGGGATTGATTGCAATTGCGTTGAGCCGGACCACACTCTTCAATCTACGATGTTTGAGTCCTGAAGTGTTGCAAGTGAAGAGCTTGGTGCTCTTCTCCTCACGAAGATCAAAATGTTGTACAACACCGTCTTCTCCGCAGCTGAAGAAAGTTCGTGGGCTACCTGGTTCTATTGCGAGCTTGTGCGCCCGTCCCCTGTGCTTTGCAAGTTCCTTCGTACTTACGCGCCCGTTTTCCGGTATCTCACCGTGCCGGACTTGGCCATCCGCAGCACAGCTCACGATGCTTCGGTCATCAGAAAACGGCATGATCCTGGCTTGGAAAACATTAGCATGATGGCCTGATGGGTAAGAAAGCTTCCTGATCTTGGCCGCCCAGTCCCAGATAACGATTTCTGTATCGTCCGATCCAGAAACTAACAGCTCTCCACTTGGATTGAAATGAACCGTATTAACGCAACCATCATGCCCGTCTAATTTCGTGAAAAGGTTTAGACGCTTGATTAGATCCTCGCAGCCGCCACTTTTCCTGGCGAAGGCAGTCGGGTGCAAGTTGCCCGTCTGCCTCTGCCATATCTCCCTGGACCCGCATCTATACAACTCTGATTTCTGCATGTTTCCAAAAGGTGATCGAGGACGACTGACCGCCTTGTCGCCCACCACAATCTCTGACTACCTGTCAGCGAACCTTCAACCACGAAAGAATGCCAATCAACATGTAAATCTAGCATCGTCTGTGAAAATCTCACTCGAGAGCTTCTGATGTCCACTCTTCCAAGACGGTACCCAACAGCATCATGGCAAAACAAGGCATAGAAGTGATCCCACTTTCTGCAAAGTTCGACCAGAAACTTACAAGTGCATTACAATGCACTTGTAAGTTGACATTCAAGCACACATACAGGCTTTGATGGCTGTCTAAAGATTCAAGTTTCGGACAACTGAGGTGAGCGAGAAAATGAAGCGACTTTTGATCTGACTTATCAGGTCCTTCAGTACTAGCACGAAGACAACTTGTAGAAGAAACCATGTAAAAGAATTTCATCAATCCGGCCCAGTAACATCCCATACCTTCTCGTCGAATTCTTCTGCCAAGGATCCCCAGTCCTGTTATAAGTCACACCAAACGCCCAGTACGGTCTCCAGTCACACTAGAATTTCCGTCTCGAGTGAAGCAAAGTTGGCGGATAGAATTACCTGCGAGAGAAAACAGGTACTCGTCACTCAGCATGGAGCTAATAGAGTAGAGCCCAATTTCACACTTATGAGGCCTGGGCCGTGCAGGTTGCGGTCGTGGGGCAAAACCGAAAAGCCAAGGTCGGGGGCAGCGGCAGAAGTAGCAAGAAAAGCAGCTACAATTGACCAGCTTCCACCATGTCGCGCAGGCCAGGCCAGCACATCACATCTCGTCCCATCCCATCCGTCTCGACACTCATCACAGCACGCCCGCAATCTTATGGATCGATCGACTGGCTCCGTCTCGGCCCGCCAGCTCCCAAGAACACTACGAAAGCGCTCTTCATCAGCGGAGCAATGAACGCCAACGCTCCTCGTCCCTTCCCGTCCCTTCCCCTTCCTGTCGCTTCCTCCGCTCGCTCGGACATCGATCACTCGCTCGCCGAGTCACTCCCGCGAAGAGGACTGTGAGAGCGTCGGGAGCGCTCCTCTGGTCTAGTCTCAATCGACGCTAGCGCTGCCCTAACTGAGGAAGGAGAACCACATCGGGTGGCTCAGAGTCATGGGCGTCATCCGCGGGCCGAAGTCCGTCGATCTCGATCGGATGACGAGGATGTGCCCGGAAGGCGTTATCGCCAATTCGCGATCGGAAAGAAAGGGAAAAAGAAATGACAAGTCTGAGCAAACAGTTTCACAAGCTGATGATGTAGCCTCGTAGTCTTTGGTTCCCAGGTCTGCATTTCGCCCGATGCCGCCACGTCGGTTCAGTTGGTGGCTCGGCTGTCGGATTTCCTCTCACGTGGCATATGTTGAAATGCCCCTCGTCTCTCCAACTGCCCACTCGGTCCCACAATCATATAATAAAGCTTGGGAATAAACTTGCACCCGGGTCTTTGATTATTATCATTTCAACACACGACTATTGTTTCCGGAATCCGAATGGGTTAAAAATCAGTTACAATCTTACTAATTACGGGCGACCGTGTGCAGCTGATCCCGATGAGATTGGGTTGGATGGATGCAGGTGACATACTGTAATAGCGTTTGGAATGGAATTGCGATCATGCGATGTTGCAACTTGTCAGAGCGGTGCGGACAAAGAAAGAAGAATCAGAGGATTGTCGCTCAGATCACGACTCTGGGGAGTCGCGAATCGAGTTCCGTCGACTAGTGCTCCGACAGCGTCGACGAAAGTACTTATTGACTACGGAAAAGTGATCCCCAAGATATCTCACTATCTCATTGTTTATTTTACTTGGCCGTTATTATTCCATATTGTTTAATCGGAAATTGCGATGTCCTTGTGACTGGTGGACTATATTTGGAATTTACTAAATCCCCGACCGCAAAAATCGTACGCATGCGCTCAGATCGGTCGTCGCTGTGGATTTTCCAACACATGGTTGTTGATTATCAAGGAAAGTCTTCTGCCCTGTTTGTCAATATCAGATATATCCAAGAAATTGTTTGCTTCTGAATTTCGTAGGTGACGTGGCACGTGGTTACATATTTAGTGCTACATGTGAAATCCAGCAATATAACAAAAATGATAGAAAGACCCCATCAAATAGTACCTGGATGAAACCAAACGGATAGGAGGGATGGTATGAAAAGGGTTGACTCTTTGTTACTCTAGACTTAGAGTTATATGGACTCACACAAGAGAGAGGTCAGAAACTACCATAGTATGACATGACATGGGGTATCAATTTCTTTAATATATTATATAATTTATTTTAGATTACATGTATATACATTGTTCTATAGAGATTATTAGTTGATACAATCATTAGGTAATATATTTTGAATATTCATGTAGTATATAGATTATTTGACCTAGATTCATATATTTTAGTTGTAAAATGACATATTTTCCATTATGATGCTATTGGGGCCTAGCTCCACCCTACCACTTTGGTTTGATCCATAGTTTTTGCTGTATTTCTTGGTATTTACTAATGGATGTATAAGGTGTATGTCCTTCATAAACAAAGTAAAAATTTCAATTTAATCCCTCAAAGCCGCTTTGCAGTTGTATGCAAAACTTAGCTAGAGAACATTACGACATGATTGAAAAAGACTTCTAGGGACCAATTAATTCATTAGTTAAGTTAAAAATCCACCGTCTAATTAGTCCTTCAACTCAACATACTTCAAATGGAATGCTATTGGAATTATAAGACCTTACATGTATAGTATGTACCATACACCAGTTTTCTTGCTTATCATGAAATGTGAATTTGAACTCGTAAAACTTCATTTTAGAATGCATGAATTATAATGGAAGAGACATTCTAATTTCAAACCTAGATGGTCTTATGTTTAAAGTATGTGTAATAAAATAATAGTAGAAGGAGAGATACCAAATAATAAAATTAAATTGTAGAAAGAAAAAAATATGATAAAGGTTGAAAAATAATTCATGTGATACCATATGGTTTCTAATACATTGGAATGAAAATATATTGATAAGTTATGAATGAAAAGTTACAAATACATTTTACACCTATAACGCATTAGGAGTGTATTTATTTAATTTATGTTTTGGAGAATCAAAATGGATAACCTAACAAGTGTGAAAATCTATCTAGGTAGGATTACACATTTAAACTATATATCATCTCACTATTTACACATGAAAAATATCAATGTTATTGATTATAACAACATATTACACATGACACACTTGTAAAATTATTATGAATAACTATAGAATAAAGTTATAATATGAAAATATTCTTTAAAGCATGTTCATGTTTGATGCATAATGATATTTTATACCACTACTTTCAACAATTTTTATGTTGTTGATTGTACAATGCACAAGCATATTTGTATGAGTTATTTTTACTTGATGATTACAAATATGAATAAAATTAATTTTACAATTGTAATTATAATTCAAATATTTAAATTTTATAATATATTAATTTATTTAAATATTATTTAAATATTTAATAATTAATGTCATTATCTTTTTTTGTTGTACATTCTATCTAAAAATTGAAATGATAAAAGAGATTGCAATACAATATAAATTTATATTTTGAAAAAAAAAAATATTTGTAAGAAATGTGTTAAGTAAAATGATAAAAAAGTTTATGAAGATCATATCTATTCATAGATGTAAAAAAATATCATTTTTTTGATAAAAAATTTGCACACATATGAATAAGATTTTAAAATCTAGTTGGTTGCCTTGAATATAATCATTTAACTTTTTAAAAATTTGAAAAATAAAAGAAAAAAAATCTTATCATAAAATTACAAAATAAAGATTTTTGAACTATGGGATCAATCATAGATTATTTTTGGTGTCTTTAGTCTTATAAAAATGTATATAATTATACATATATATATGTATGTGTGTGTGTATATATATATATATATATATATATATATTCAAAAATTTGAATAAAAATTTTATAAAATTTTGTAAAATTAATTTTTTAAAAAAAATTTATGTTTTTAAAAATTGAATAAAATATGGGTGAAAATAAATCATATTGCAATTATAATCACTCACTCAAAAAATGATGCAAATGATAAAAATGACTAAATCATTGCTTGGATAAAAATATTTTAAATTACAAAAAATAAAAATCAAGATTTCAAGATTAGATATAAAGATAGTTTAAATGATCAAATCATAAAATATAAAAGTTTATGTTTATCAATTTTTTTTAAATTATAGGAAAAATTTATTTGATTGCAATATATTAAAGCTTAATTAAATTTATTTTTTATTTTAAATTATTTTATTTAAATATATCAAAATAATTGTTTACATGCTTGATATTTGTTCAAAGTCTTACACATCAAATTTAATGATTTTTATTAAAATGATATATATTTTTATAACATAAATAAATTTTATCTATATATATGAATTTTTTAAATATAAAATTATGAAAAATATATTACATATAAAATCATTAATTCTTCTATTTTCTTGTATTGTATACATAAAAAAAATTTATTGAATATGGATTTGTTTTATAAGAATTTCTTTTATTAAAATATAAATCTTATGACAATTTTATTACATATATATATATGATACTACTGAATTTGAGGGAGCAAAACCAAAGTGCTACCTAAAGAACACTCTAAGTTAGTATATGAATGATTTGTTAAATTGCATCCATGTCTATATTTTTCCTACATTACAAATTAAAAATTTCATTATTTTTTCCCACTGATTTATAATTGATTATGTTAATAACATCTTTTGCTTGATTTTCCTCCTCATCTTTTTATCTATCTCAATGGTTCATCTTCATCAATTGTTATTTAGGATGGTGAAATTTCATAAAAAAGTATAATCTATAAAATGCAAGTTTAAAAATCTTTCATATTTAGATCATATTGACATCATTAGTTCTATTAAAATTATAATTCGAAATAAATTATGATTTGTCCAATATAAAAGTTTTTTGTGTTTATATTTGATCTTTTTGCTACAACATAATTTTTTTTATCAATACATTGGATTATATTTGTCCATATATATATATATTTATTTATTTATTTACAAATTCAATGAATGATTTGTGAATTGATTTTCTTAATTAATTTATCCACATTTATACTTGAAGATGTATTATGAACGTCTCATTCTTGTAAGAAAATAGATTCTTTCTTTTACTGACAAAAAAATTTTGTAGTCCGTTAGGGTGTATCTGTTTTTGAAACACTCCGTTCAACCTTTTAAAATCGTCGATTTTATAATGTTATACATGAACCAAGGTGCTAAATCTGATTGAGAATTTACGATGAATATATTTTATAAAGCAACCTCAACTTTCCTGGATGACTTTACATTGCACCAAAACCAAAGGCACTTTTGATACATCCAGTCATGATCAGATGATTTTCAGCAATGAAGTGTTCAATTTAATCCATTGATTCAATTGGCGACTCGGAAAGACTTTTCATTCCTAATCTCGCTCACAAATCCTCTGGACTTGAAAGCCGGGCAAATCACACGCACGAAGGTCCATATAAATAAGGAAAATGCTGTACCTAAAGTTGCCCGGACTACATAAATGAATCAATGAATTTCAGTAATGTGGTCGAATTTGGGCATGCTCTTATCAGAACGGAACGTTCATAGACGTCGGTACGCCATGTTGCCAACCAGCAGCCAGCGTTCGGTCCTTGGGGACTGCAACAAGATGCCTGACAAATAGAAAGCTCGGTGACGCTGGAAACACGAGCAATTTCATCCGCAACGAAACCGCAATGTGAGCTCCCGCTTGTGTTACTAATTTCATACGCCGGAAAGGAACCGGAGCAAAATGAAGCCGATGAGACGCACGATACATTTTGGATCGAATCTCACGAGCAAACGCAATTGCCATGATGTCCGTCAAACATGTGGGATCAGTGTTTAATCGGAACGACAGGTCTGATCGTGACAGCGTCGAGATTTCTCACGAGGTTCGAGAGAAGAGGTCCGACGATAGTCGTGACGACGAGGTCCATCACAATCGTTGCAGGACCGTTCGGTAAGACAGTGACGATGGTCACGAGCAGGCCGAGTTTGTGCGGATCAGAAAGATGGTGGCATCAGAGAGAGCGAGCACTCTTCCCACTGCTGATTTGACGCCCAGCTCAGCGCTCTCAAGAAGCGAGTCTACTTTGCCATCGATGGCCAGCGTTGGCGGGCCAGTGCTGAGTAGTTGCAATCCGCCGTTCAGAATCTGGAAGATCAGACTCTGGACAGAAGTTCCATGGGACTCTGGTCGGTGACTGTTATGGCCTGTGCATGCTCATGTGCTTGTGCAGCTGGTGCTGGTGCTGGTGGGGCAGCCGCTGCTCCTATGAATGAACGATCAATCATCTTTAGATGTTTTAGACCTTGGCTCTTGCAATTATTTTCTTACTGCCGTGTATGTGCCCCCCAGCCTGAGACTCCAACACAGGAACTGAACACCGGTAGCAAGCGAACTCTATCTCTTGGTCAACAATCAATCACTGAGGATATTTACAGACTCTTCGCGGCTTCTGTACAGGCCCACTGTCGATTAATGATGGACTGATCGGGTCCTTACACGAAGTCTTTATCAGGTTCATCAGACCATGCATTCTCTGCATACCCAGCAGGAGTACAGCCGATTGATAGTTTCGTTGGGGTAAATAATACGCCCTTTTGATCTGCTTCCATAGTTACCGTGCTTCCAGCATTCTTCTCATGTACATGTCTTCTCTAATCAAACTCCAATTGTCACTTTACATGTGTGGATCCTGAACATGTTCCTTCGAGGTCGAGGCTTGTCATCTGTTACATCAATCATTGTTACAAGTTGAGCTCCGTCATGCTGAAGGAGATGATCAAAGAAACTTCAGCTGCTCTACATACTCGCCTTTTCCCCCCACTGAGCAGAGGCTTTCCAAGGTGATTTTTGGTTCACTTTTATATAGAAAAGCACATTCTTCACAGCACTCACTTCAAACTAACTGCTGTGTAACACATTAGAGGAGTAGTAGCAGGTATAGGGATTAGCCCCTCTCATTTTGCCTTTTCCTTTGGGCTGGGGTGTTTTTGGCCTTCGTTGGCTTTTGCAGTCATTACGTTAATATTATTCCATGCGTGGTCAGTTCGTGTCCTGTTTTGAGTCAAGTCTCGTATTTGAGACACAATGATAACGGACACTGGCATCTGTAGTGGAGTAGTGATTTGATGCAGCACTATTTTCTACCTATGGTGGAGGAGATGAGAGCTGTTTTGGTGCAATTCAGCCGACTGAGTAGTAGTGCGGCACAAACTTGAACAGAAACGTTCACATGGAGCATAAGAAAACATCCATCACACTAGGAGCGACAGGATATGGAGTTGAATTTCAACTACGAAGTTATTCCGAATCAACTAACATTTCTTGACTGGCTCGCATCGATCGAAAAAAATCCACATTTTGCCTTTGCAAAAGCCTTTCGCGGATTCTCCAAGTTTCGGGCATTCACCTCTCGCTATCTCACCCGTAAAGGGACATACTTTGATTCGCCGGAGTCTTGTAGGGACAAAAACAAGTTCTCGATTCTGATCGCCCGAAGCTGTGTAGAAGTTCGGTCTAAGGAATTGCACTTGAAATTTAACAACTGCCTGCAGAGAGAGTACTGAAGATTGATGTTGCAGGTTCATGTTCTGGCCAGCCTAGGCCTGCTCGATGGGGCCCATGTACCGCAACCGTGGAATGGCGTAAGTGGAGAACGAGTGAAGTTGATCTGATATAGTCGCTAGTTGTAGTCGTTCATTGAAGGAAGATCCTCGGATGATTTCACTTAAATCTTCTCGGCTGCCACAACTGCTGCGATGTGCTCGATCAGGTCGACCACTCTGTTGCTGTATCCCCACTCGTTGTCGTACCAGGAGACCAACTTCACGAAGCCATCGCCCAGGCCGATGCCTGCGCCTGCGTCGAAGATGCTCGACCTTGGGTCGCCGATGAAGTCGCTGGACACCACAGCATCCTCCGTGTAGCCCAGAATGCCGTGCATGGACGTCTCCGAGGCAGCCTTGATCGCCTTCTTCATGTCTTGGTAGCTGGCCTTCTTCTCCAGGCGGCAGGTCAAGTCCACCACAGACACGTTGGGAGTGGGGACTCGGAAAGCCATTCCTGTGAGTTTGCCGTCGAGCTGGGGCAGCACTTTGCCTACAGCCTTGGCAGCTCCAGTTGAGCTGGGAATGATGTTCTGACCTGCTCCTCTGCCTCCTCGCCAATCCTTTCCGGAAGGACCATCGACGGTTTTCTGGGTGGCTGTGCACACGGCAGTCACGCACTCGGTGTCACACAATGCCTCGACTCTTCCAGCTGAATATGGCATGAAGGGGGCAGTCTAACACTCGTCTAGAAATGTTTAGAGTTCCTAGCAAAGCAAGCTGCCTTCTTCTACGCAGCAGCTGGAAGCTGTAACTCTCACCGGTGGTGGCGTGGACGGTGGTCATAAGACCCTGCACGATGCCGAACTCTTGGTGTACGACCTGGACGCAAATTGCCAGTGCATCAGAAGGCCGCAGTTCCATGAAATGAGCGCATCCGGAGCGAGTTCCGGTCGAGGGAACGATTGTAAAAGAAACCACCATCACAGCCACACGGAAGCTTTGTGGTGTACAATCGACGATATGTCATTCCGAACAACATGTTTCTGTACAACGCTGAGCTGCTAGAGCACCTTAGCAAGAGGGGCGAGGCAGTTGGTGGTGCAGCTGGCGTTCGATACGATGTTCTGGTCCGCAGTGTACTTCTCCTGGTTCACGCCCATGACGTACATGGGCGCATCCTCCGATGGAGCAGAAATGATAACCTTCTTCGCACCACCCTGGTTGATGACAGCAGCAGGCGTGAGCATGGTCCGAGCACGAGAGCATGAGAGGAAACGCTGGATTGGACGATCCCAGTGCAAAATGACCGCACGAGATTGCCAAGTCAAATGCAGCTGGCCCTGACCCTTACCAAAGCTACCCTTACTTTGGGACTTGCTTCCAGTGAGATTCACAATTGTTTGCACCTGTAAATGCGCAGAGGCCTTGGCGATGGTGGTGAAGACGCCAGTGGACTCGACGACGTAGTCGACACCGCTGTCACCCCATGGGATATCAGCTGGAGTCCTGCAAATGGAAAGCGCCCGGTGGGTGGGTCGTTTGGTAAGCTCAAAGAATGACTCAGGCTCCACGACATTGCAGCATAGGAGTTGCCAAATCAACCACCGGGACTCGTCCAGTGATTCTTCTTACCTGGAACCGAAGAATTTTATCTTGTGGCCGTCGACGGAGAGGGTGTTCTCGTCAAGAACCACAACTTCTCCGGGGTAAACACCGTGAGTAGAGTCATACTTGAACAAGTAACGCTGAAAAAATGGCGCTCTGACTGTCAGAAGCCAGCTCTCACAAATTTCACTCGAGCAATCTTCTCCCCAAATTTCCAAGACCGGCAACTCCGTAGCGGAATGGCAGCGCTTTTGTGAAACATCTTTCGTTTAATCAACTTACCACGTAGTCGGCAGCGAGAAACGGATCGTTAACAGCCACCACTTCAACATCATCCCTGGACAGAGCAATTCGCAACACGAGCCTCCCGATTCTTCCGAACCCTGCAGCAAAACAGAAATGATCAGCAAGTGCGAAGTCAACAAATGTGCCTTGTCTCACAGGGAGTTCTGTCAATCATTCATTCATATGGGATCTGAAGCAAGGGAATCTCTTTACTGATGCTCGTGGAGTCTCTTCTTCATTAGACACGCCATTTATAGCTCACGACTATGATTTCCATCCCGATCGTAGGATTCACCTTTTGAAGCCTTTCTCTTCCTCAAAAGTTTCTCCCCATGAAGAATATGTTTATACACAGAGGGAAATTTAAGTGTATTCGTGTGCCTCGAGTCTCAAGCACTTTCCTCTAGCTGCCAGTTCGGAAGAAGACCACCATTCAGCACCAGACATTCCTTGCGTCGTTTGCTTTTTCTAAGTTGAGAAGCTTCTACTGTGTAGAGGTTATTCATTCCACATCCAGACAGGTCCAATCAGATGCAATGGGAGGCCTAGACTCGAAAATTTTAGCAGAAACAATAGAGAGGCAACGACGGCGAAACATGCAAAAGTTTCTGCGCAGTTCTCGAGTAAGTGGTTGCAACGAACCATTGATTCCGATTTTGGCCTTATCAGTGGATCCCGATTCTGCAGCAGCAGCAGCAACAGCGCAGAGAAAAAAGCCAATCCTCAGTTACATCCCGTCAGTACCGTGATGATGATCATCAGATCAGAAGGAAATGTTCAAAATACAAATCCTGCTGCCGCGAACAGGTACATGAAACTCACACAGTAGATTTCACAAGATTATCATCTGCCAACAACTGAAGGCTTTAGCTTCAGCGAATTGCTACTGCAAATCGAACACCAAATTCTCAGTTTCTTGGTAAGAAGAAATTCCTACTGGCTGGAGTAGCTGCAGTCGCTCGGATCGGACCACTCGACAGCTGCTTCGAATTCCTGGTGACATGATGCCGTCAAAGGGAAACGTTTCAGGAACCACGACTGGCGTACAAAAAGGTGAAGGCGGTTACCATGTACAAAATGCAGATTCCACAGCCCTGAGCTGTAGATTCACGATCAGGCTGTCAATTGTGAACCACATGAAGCCTTCGCATTTGCAACAGCGAGAAATCCACAGCCGGTGTCAGGAAGAACACGGCGCCATTCAAACGTGAGGAACTCACCGGGAGGGAGTAGCAGTTCTCAAGGACTGAGCTGAGCCCGTGAAAGACCCCTCGGCTTGAAGGCTGATGTTCTTGGCCTGGTTGTTGAAGGCGGCCTGCGCACGACTAGGTCCAGAAGGTCAGGTCAGGTCAGAAAGAACAATGCCTCCGATCCTGTCGCATCAGCTGTTGTGCTGGTGAATGCTAGTCCCAGCAGATGCTGGACGTGGCCGCGATCACGAGAAAATATATTTTAGTGAACGGGGTGGATTTGCTTGCATCATCAAGTTTACGCGATGGGTCGGGAAGAAGGAATATTTCATGAAGATCTGGGCCTAGCACGCGAGGCTAGCGTCGGTATTACTGAAGCCGCTCCCTGATGAGGTCCTACCAGATTCATTACGAGTCCACGATCCTCGATCATTCACCATTGTGTCTAATAGTGGGGACTGCGGAAGGTCGAGCAGAACATCGATCGTATTGGAGTTGATATCTGGCTTCGGATGACGGACAGACTGACCCCGGCTTGAAGTTTGGAAGTTGTATGGCATGAATTCGAAGACTGTATCTTCAGGGGGAAAATCACAACAGCCGTAGTACAGCAGAATTGGTGAAGAGAGACGCACCTTCGATTGAGAAACAGCATTGCGTCCTTGTCCCTTGGCTCCGGACTGCAGTGTTGCAGATGAGAGGGAACTGGCAAGAGAAGACGAAATCAAAGTCGAGGCAGCCATTTTTCCAAGTTTGCTAATACTGGAAGTGTTACCTGCACAGATGTCCCACGAGTTCATCAGCACAACTTCGTGATTCTCTCCCAGGACCGGAGACGAAGGCTAACAGAAATGCACCTGAGGCGCACGTACTCCGGCCGATCAGCTCTAGTGGCTGGCATCCAGGTCTTGAATGCTTTGCCACGACCAATTGCACACCTCAAAACTACTCCAGTTTTATGGAGCTGTGATATCCTATTGAGATGATTAACAGGCTCTCTATTTGTTGCTAATACTCTCTGTTATCATATAGCATTGATGCGTTTGCTGACATCCGATCGAAGAATAGCTCTCCTCTGTAGCATGTCCTGCCTGAAGGATGGATGATGCACAACTGTTGATTCATCTCCAGTACCGGACTCAACACGGAATTGATGGCCTCCAACTACTGCCATACCTCATAGCAGATAAAGGACTAGCCATGATACGGACTGACTTGCTAAGTAAGTAGCAAAATCCAAGTCAAAGGCTACTGGCAGGCATTCTCCGAGCCTCAGAACAAATCATCCCAACTCAAAGCATTTTGCGGAAATTTCGAACAGAGGGACTGCAAAAAAGTCTAACAAATCTCTTCACAATGTTGTGACAAGCAGCAAATTACTGCGATCAAGCTCAGCTAGACTTTAGATGGCACGGCAGACCAAGGCCCTAATAATGCTTGGGCATGTACAAGTGTCACAACCATTAAACGAGGAGGAGAGGAGAAGTCAAGTCGATGATCGTACTCGCTACAGCGGTTGAACGAAAGCACAGACTGAACTTGCTCGGAGCTGGAAATTACCTCAAAAACAAACTGGGAAGCGAAGCTAGCTCGCAAAGCAAAGGCAGTTGTTGTTCTAGATCGAGCCCCTCCGAAACAGCACCAGAAGCTAAGCTTAAAAGGAAGAGAGGGATGAAGAGAACGATGCAAAGGATCAAATAGTTACAGCACGGAAACGAGGGATTTGGAGTGAAAGACGGGTCACCGTGGCACAAACGAGGAAGCTTGCACACATTGAAGCAATGTCCCTCTGACGACCGTCCTATCCGAGCTCCCTGTTCCGCCTTGTGCACAAACAAACTTCTGTTGGAGATCTGATCTAAACCAGAACTGCAGTGAAGTTAATCTTACTCAACCTCTTGGTTGTCAAAGTTCAGTCTGAGTCCACTACGTAATTTTAGCTGTTACAATAAAACGACTCCTTAACTCATGAGAATACATTTTGGAACTTGAAGATTGCCGGACACGTACAGGATGTTGAAAACTAGTCGAGTCGGACACAACACTGTCGGCGAGCGAGAGGCATGATGATGGTACCGAGTATACTTCGCGTACTTTCTGGCTGTCAGATGATGATATTATTAAAGCATAAAGACGAGGAGGACAACCTCTTGTCATTTGAAATGCTACCTTATGCTGTAACAGCTATTAAACCGGATTCTGCACAAACCTACAAATTATAATACTTGTGCTAGAACATCCCTCTGAAGTTTGCTGTATGACGAATTACGAGAAAGACAGAAGAAGTTAGTGAAGATCTCAAAGGGGGAATAATCATGTGAACCATTCTAGCAAGCAGATCACCTGCTGGCCCTTCAAACTTGGTAAATTTTCTGAGGCAGGCGATGCCGAGTCGAGGGTCGAGCCGCTGTTAATTAAGGGCGCCCGAAATTGGTTATCTCGGGCCGTTGTTTTGCAGTGACAGGAACTGTGCCTGAATGCAGGTGGTAGCTATAAGGGCTGTATAATAGAGGAATGATCGGTGCCACTTGTATCTGTGAACATGTCCATGTTCCTTTAACTTCAACTGTGTCTACATGCCTAGGTCTGGACCAAGAATGGGTTTATTTGCCGGGTCAAATTCTTCAAGCAATTTCATGGAATCTAGATCACTTCTCCTTGCGCGTGTCGCAGGACGGTCGAGCCCGAAGCCATGCACGTCCAAAAAGTAAAATTCTCGAGAAAGTCAAGCATCAAGGGCATGAAGGGCACTCCTCCCTGGCAAGATTGTGGATGATCCTTAGGGGTAACACCCTCCCTCACTCATGAACACCCACACTCAAGACGAGGCCCGGATACAAGTCCATTTCCAGAAAGTTCGCGTTCATTCCGAGAGTTTCCTATATGAACATGTCCATCCTGACTATAGTGATACACTTATTTCGTGTTGATTCTTAATCAGTGTGGCTTCTTATTCAGTGTACACCACAGTAATTTAAGAGTATAGGACTTTGTTGGACCATCAATACTACCACCACACTGATTGAAAGCTGTCACACTCTCACTTGTAGACAGTGTTAGGAATATTCTTACTTATTGAAAAAATATTTTAATGAAGACGTTTTATGATCCTAACTAATATGGGTAGTAATAGATATAAAAATCACTGTAATCAACCGAGATAAATTTGGATTTTCATAAAAAGTGGACCACTTAAACTCACTCATGCATGTATATTTATTCATTTTAGTTTTTTTTTAATATATAATTTCAATTCATCTGATACATTCTGAACTGGCACCCTCAAAGGTGTGTAAATAAGGCTTAATAATTGACGACACATAATTGAAATCACATGAATTACGGTTCTGTGTACATGTCGTCCAGCTACAGTCGCATGACACCGAAACAACACGTTCAAAAAACATCATGTTAAGGTATATGAGACGAACGGTACGTGTGCAGGTGACGTCAAAGATCCATCCATGGGCTTGCCAGTGTCAAAACATTCCGGGCTTCCAGCTTGCTGCTTGCTGCTTGCCATGTGAGTGCTGCACTGGTGCTGAGCCCGAGGAAGGCAGGTCAGACCATGCATGATAGTTCACAACAAATCTGGATCCCTACAGGACGACTGTTTTGTGCAATGAAAGTAAATTTGAATCCCCATGGCTTCTAATACTTGTTGGACTTCTTGCCCTCTCGTGATACCTAGGGCACCTATTGTTACCACTTTTGACTTTAGCAAAGTCCCACTCGTGAAGGTTTTACTTGAACATGAGTACAGTGACTCGGTGTTCAAGTAAAACTCACGAGCCATGACATCACACCCGAAGAACGCATATTTTTCCAGATAGATGGATTTACATTGCATCCTTTCTATTGACGAGGGCAGTGTAGGTGAGTACATTGGGCCCTGGATAAAGGTCAATCTCTTTTCAGTGAGTGGACTCTTTGTACAAAAATACCGTAACTAATCGCACTTGCCCAACTTGACTAACAAAGACACTTTCAAAAGGTTATGATTTCCTTTGGAATTTCAAATGTCAAACTTGTTATCGAGAGCAAATTCTGCAGTTCTCCATTATCATTAGTGGAAGAGTACCGTAGGAGAGTGCACCTCATGACTGTACTACAGTCATGAGGTTTCACAAGCATCCCGCTGAAATACTCTCTTGGGCATTCGGTTCTCCGGCAAAAAGATGACCTGCTTCAACACCATTTGCGCGTCTGAACTGCTGTTGATTCCTGATCTGTTCGGCAAGGTCAGGAATCTGAACCCACTGTTTGCATTGTAGCTTAGAATTTGGTTGCGTTTCTACCCACCACAGAGCTCATAGCTCTGCTCGTCTCGTCCCCCAGTAATTTATATCTTTAGCTACTTGCGGATGTGCATTTTAGGTTGCAAGTCTCCCGGCTTGAACAACAAGCACTGTCATGGTGTGTGACTGCAGTAGAATCTTTGATCTCCATTGACCTGGGGATGTGGTTGATTCTCAAGGGAACGAACGAGATACAAAAATACAAAGATCATGCCTTGAGGTCCTTGTCCATGTGCTTGTGTTGCAGTATGTGTGAATCCTTTTGACCAGACCAGGTCAAGGACTAGTGAGGAGACACATCGTAGTCCACGTCTCGTGCTTGAAATGTTCTTAGACACAACTATCTTGCTTGAATTGTTCCCCAGGCAGTCATGCAAGAAGCCTCTTGTCTCCGCTTGACTGCAATCTTCGTGAAGCCTCAGGGCGGGGGGTGTGGGCGGCATGATCGAAGAGCTTCGATTGCAGAAAGAGAGAGAAGGACCATCTCGGACGTCAATGGTGCGAACGGTGGGCATTGGAATGTTTAGTCTTTTGCCGAGGAAAATGTTCGGCGACTCTTACCATAGTTCGATATCTAATGGTCGACAAGATCTTTGCCAAGTTCATGCTATAGCCCGCGGCGGATACACGAGCATCTTCGCCGTATCCACAAGATGCTCGTGTATCCATCACGAACAGTCAACTCGCCACATCGCCAAATCTTCAATAACCTTCCTGACCCGAGCTGAACCTTAGACTTCGCAGGCAGGCAGGCAGGCTAGCTGTGCAGACCAGGACAATCGCTTAGATTTATCCTCCTTAGCTCTTTCATAAATCTTTCTCTCGGTCAACCTTGTGAATCTAGTGCACGACTGTATGGAAATCAGATTTGGGCTCGCTAAGGTCTCCAAAGCTACAAGGCGGCAGCAGCAAGAGATTGCCCAGTCTTTCTATTCACAAGAAGATCAGCTTCTCAAGCTGTCCCATAGACTCCGGCAGGTTCTAAATACTAAAGCCTTCTATTTGCAGATATATAATTTCCTCACTGTGCCCTGAGCCAGGCAGACATCGAAGACTCGGACGAAATGCAACGGTTAGGGAACTCGTATTTCGAAGCACACTCATAGACTCGCATAGAGACTCCAATTTACGGAGACATTGGATGCATATCCTCTGTAAACTGCTGAAGCTTGCTAAATTCCTCCGGCAGATCCTTCAGAGAGGAACAGACGATGATCTCCAGACTTTGAAGGGAGTCCACATACAAGCCCAAAGGCTTCCTCAAATTCTTCCAAGGAAAGAAGGTCGTCGAATCTCATCTTCTCCAGTCGACGGGAAGGACTTAACACAATTTCTAGCGAGAATACTGAACTACAGTAGGGCCAGGCCGCGCCTTAATGTACAAATCGTGAGCAAGCAGAGTTGCAAAGGCGGGTCCAGATGTTCTGATTTTATCGAGAACCAGGGACTCCAAAGCTGGAAAGTGTCCGATGTCTCGAAGTTCGCTCGAAGGCATGAGGAATCTCAATTTCCTTAATAGGTTCGACGAAGGATTAACACCTTTGCAGCATTCGGGCAGAGGAAGGCAATTTTCCTGGATCAACCTCGCACGTCTTTTCCCTGGACGGGCCTGCGATCAGTTTCCAGACAGAAAGTATCCTTGGAGGGCCTGTCGAACATGAATCCATTTGGAGTAACGTTAGCTTAGATAGAAATTGCTTCAAGTTAGCGTTCTGCCTCGAGTGTCAACAATGGACATCTCAACAACTACATCTCCGCTAGCTGGGCAACGAATCTCCAACGACATTATTGCTTGTATGCTGTAGCAGTATGAGTTTAGCTCAGTTCCGCCACTTTCCGTAAAGATGAGACTTCAGCATGAGTCTCATCTCCCTTCACGCAAAGATTGGAAAGGCTCCTAGTTCAGGTCTAGAGATCAAAGACTAGTGCAACCTTGTAAGACACATAGATAATCCGCCATGACATCGTCCGTGGAGAATTTCTGACGTCTTTGCACCACATCAGTGCTGCACAGGCCTAGGTCAAACTTGCTAACTTCTGCATCGGTGATATATTTGGGGACATGGCATGATTTTGTAAGAGCATGTACTACACTGACGAAATCTTTAGAAGAAAGTCACTTTCGTTGATATCGAGTATGATGGCGTCTGCTTTCTCTTTTCTGTTATCAATATTCTGAACCATTCTGATGAGAAGTGCTTGCGCTTAGAGTTCTCTTCATCTCGGCAATTCCATAGCAGGAGCAAGGAATGCCGACAACTAGTAAGTCCCTGGTTTCAGAAGTAGCAAATGGAAGGAGAGTTTGAAATAGTTAGCAGGAATGTCGTTGGAGCAAGCTTGAAATTGCCGAACTGTTCGTCCCTGGCTCCTACTCCGTCCTAGTCGCGTAACACTCTCTCCTTGAGAGTCGGTAGCTTACCCTTAGTGCTCAAGTTGACTTGTAAATAGGCGATTTGTTTAAGAAACAATCTACGCAATGCTAATGATGTTTGAGGATTGCAGTTCGATAGCAAACAAGCAAACAAGCAAACAAGCAAGAAGTATACAATTCACATAAATCCTACAAATAATTTACAAGAATTGAAGTGCCTAGAAAAATCACAGTTTTGTACAAGTGGCCTACTGTGTGGCGGAAGTCTCTTAAAAGCACCTCATGTGCATCTCTAATGCGTTCCTCCTTACTTCGAATCAGGTAAAAATGGGCTGTTGGGAATTCCACCTCTGACGATTTCGACCCCAAATCATCTGTGTCCGTCAAATTTTCCATCTGATGGGATCGGTGAAGACTGAAATTGGCTGTTGGCAATTTCCACCTCCGGCGAATTCGAAACCAAATCATCTGTATCCGTAAACTTCTCTAACTCACGCTCTGCTGGGATTTGCGGAGACTGAGATGTATCGCCACGTTCCAATTTCTTTTCTTCGTCGTAAACCAAATACACTCTGGTGTTCACTTCTACCACCGTGTCATCGTCCAGACTTGGAGGGTTTTCATGGTCTTCCTCTCGACTCTGCCGAGAAACTCTCCACGAAATGAACAAGGCTGTCGCTGCCAAAACACCGATAAATGGAAGTTGTCTCCAATGATTTCCTTGCCCTTTCAAACCTCCCGCAACGGCCAGAGCGGCTGCTCTAATCCAGCCAACCATTTCTACCCCAGCAGTGCTTCACAGCACCGCAATTTCAAGTAACTGAGCTCATGGAGCGCAATCGACCCACAAAGAACTCTCTTACCTTCTTCCCTCCCTCCTCGCCCAGCTTCCTTACGTGAGTCGAGCCAGCGCTGTTTTCTTGCACCGGCACCTTTCCCACTCCAAGTACGTGAGCATCTCATTTCGGCCCATTCAGACGACTAGAGATAAAATGAGAGCCGTCACGCGTACTACTTTGAATCTTCCTTCCTTGAGAGGAAGTTGGGCCGCGGCTCGGCCCGCCTCCCGCCGCGCTCAGCTCTTCTCGTTCCACCCTCGAGAATTTCGTAATTTTCGTTGCTCCTTTCTTTACTGGTCCGTTATCTACGTTCACACCACCGAGACTTTCTTTACGAACTCTCTGCTGCGAATGCATGAATGAATGCCGAGCGAGCGAGCACATCAGAAATTCGGAATCAAACCTTTCTGTGCACTGCACTGCGCTACGATGATGCCAATCTGGGATCCACGTCGCCTACAAAGACTCGCGAACCTCAAAAATCTGCGCGGGACACAAGCGGTCGGGAAGGATGATCCTTTCCGACCATGTGTGATTCTTTGTGAGCATGGTATCTTTGCAGTGCTTTTTGTTGCTAAGCTGGCGTTTGGCTACACAAGAGCGTCTGGCTGTGCACTCGGTTTCTGATGTCCTCAAGCTCTACCTGATAGTAGGATTATTGAGGATTCGCTTCTTTCCTTAACTAGGGCAAGCAAAACTCCCTGTTTTTTCGTTCTCTTGTGACCAATAACTCCTTCGGTCGGTGCATAATCCTTTCTGGAGCAGGTGATATTTATATACAATCGACACTCCTTGCCTGAAATATCTAACTCAGAGATTTCACGGTCCTGCTACCTCCGCACTTCTCCCAACGTTCTATCAAGACTTTTATCCTACCCTCTATCACGGGCCTAGTTTCGCTAATTTATTCATTTAATTGGGGGGTTACCTACGTTACACCTACCTTGTAACAAAAATTTATGTACATGCACAGTAAAGAGACTTGTCAGCTAAAGTAGTGTGTTCAGAAACTGAAGGGAAGATGACGTTGAAAACGTTGTTTGCAGGGGTGGTTGCCACATGGTATCCGAGTCATTCATTTTGATGCATGCCATCGGACAACAAACAACATCATTGCAAGACTGTAGGTTGCGCGATTGGTTTTATTGCCGATATGATTACAAATTTACAAGGATGTGACACCCTCAGGTGTGGGGTTCTTGCTGTAGATCACCATGGTTTAAGGGGTGGTGCACATCACTGCTTTGAGGCCAAACCTTTCCCTCGAGTAACGAAAAGCCCATCGAGCTCCCCAGCTCTCTAATGGATCATGATAAACTACTCGAGTGGTAGCGATCTCGGTTTACAGCAATCTTGGTCTGTCCTTTAGCAGTGGCTCCTTGCAAGGATGATGCCGTCAAGGCAATAGATCCCCGGGCCACAGCCAAAACTTTTTTTACTATCTGCCATGAGGCCCACCAGAATGCTATCCAGCCTGCACAAAAACGACATCGAAGTAGAGTCAGTTGTATGTACACGTTTTGTCACGGGATCTCAGTAGGGACTCCACGTTTGACATAAGGTTGTACGTGGCGACTTAAAAGTCTTGTGGAAGTTGCAACTATGCCACATTGAATCAAACTAGGCTGAATAAGGTAGGCTGAATAAGTTCTAGATAGAACGCACCTGCAGCAGTCACCACCGCGAGCATAGTCATGAAGGCTATGGACGATATGACAAAAACCGCTATTGAAAGGGCACCAATGTAAATCGCAGTCAATGCTGCAAAGAAGAGAGCTACACAAGCACCCACAGCTGCCATTGATCCCAGTACTGCTACAACAAAAGTGTTCGCTGTTGCTATGACGAAGAAAACCAAAAATGCAGCAACTCCAGTTAATCCCAAAAGCGCGATAAGTCCTGTCTGCATATCAGCAACACGAAGGAAAGATTGCAAGGTAAGTTCTGAGATCGTTGTGGGCATGCAGAGAAGGGGACTTATGAAAATTTTAAGTATCGTCCGTGGGAGAGACTTGGGTGGAAAGTTCATTATAAATGATGATGTGCATTGGGAAACCAAACAATGGGAGCAGCAGGTGAGAGTAAGAAACTAGACAAAGGTACGTAATACAGCGATGTCCAGAGCATGAGTTTGTAAGTTAAACAAGCCAGATTTGCTTGAATCCCCTCTAACACACAAACTTCGAGCTGATACCATGCCGAGACTAACAATCTTTTGCACATTCCCATGTTCAATATATCTCCATTATCAAAAAAGACTGCCCAACTCTATCAAAGACTGCAATAGTCGGAGATCCAGTCGGAAGAACGATCTTCTTCGGTAAAAACCTAACTCCTATTTATACTATCTTCAGTATAAAATGCTGTAAACTTGCATACCAACTATCATCCAAAGTGGTACACCAGGGAAATGCTTCCAGCTTTTGCCATTTGATTGGATCAGTCAACAAATTTGTGCAAAGTTCTTGAAATTAAGCAAAGGAACGTAAAACAGGTTGATTCTTGAATATAGGGAAGCGGTAAGTAGATCGCTTCTTATGAACATTTCTTTTGAGTCCACAATCCGTCACAGGCAATTACAGCAAAAAACTCATATGAACTCTTTGTGCAACTTGATGAGGTATTTGCCCACTTATCTTACGTGATTTTCTATCCTCTTGAGTTTTTCAAGACACTCGTGAACATCTCTGGATTTGAACCAGAAGAAGGAAATGAGGATCAAAGTAAGACTAGAAACAGAGAGGTTTCTAGATCATACACGACCGTGCCAGATACAAATCAGACCAACATTTTGCAGGTTACCAGTCATAAAGCTGAAGTTCATCCCTTGTTAATTTACTTCTTGCTGATTTCGTTCAGCAAGAAGTGAGTTGGGGCTGTTGCGACAGTGAAGGCAGCAGGGTGAACAAGGCGGCACTTACAACTGTAATCAGGAAGGAGCGCCACGGGCCACCTTGATTAATCCAGCGCACGAGGTCCTCGGACGACTGTTTTGCAGCTTGCTTGAGACGCGGAGCATTTTTCCTGACCACTTCGCGGGACCCTAAAAGCATCGACCTCCGAGATCTTCCATCCTTCGTCAACTCCGTCACCATTTCTTTCATCACGTCCAATAGACCTTCTCTGTGTACCTTGGGATCATACTTCTTCCACGACCTCGACTGCTCCAAAGTCCGAGCATCACCCTCATACTTCTCTTCCTCCGTGCTCATCCTGTTCATCTCCATCTCCTCTTCCAAGGCTCACGCAATGCCGGGATCTCAGCGCTCACTCAGCTTCATTCAACAAGCCCACCAAACAAAAACAACAAATCACGAGCACAAACTCCCCAAAAACCTGTAATTTCTCACTCCGGACGATTTCTTTACTATTTTCTCTCCCCGTCAGATAAAATCGCCGATACACTCCTACTTCCTCAACCGATCAATCAAACTCGAAGAAGAAGCGATTTCAAAACTGATTTCGAAACTGGAGAAAAGCGGTCGCATCTTGCCAAACTCCTCCTCCTCCTCCTGTTCCTGCTCCGATCTGACAAACCGGTCAAAAAAGAACACCCGCGTCTCCCAAATCCTCATGAGCAACCACCAACCCCACAACCATCGACATGGACGAAGGAGGAGGAGGAAGGCGAGGAAAGGAAAACCAAACGGACGAGCGCGTGACAAGCGGAAAACTATATTCCTCGCGCTGTCTCTGTCCAGTGTCTGCCCTCTCCAGCCTTCCTCACCCAGCGCCACGTGGAATCAGCTGCGTTTTACTCTCCTTCCGTAGTAGACTCAAACATGCAAAATCTGACAATGCTGACAATTTTGCTATTGGACAGATTTGCTCAATAAGAGAGAGCCACGTGGAATAAAGCGGATAAAGCGATGATGAATGAATCGCCTATTGCAGTCTACTGCATCCTGAAGAAAAAGTGGACTTGCATAGCGAAAACGATAGGGAAGTCATAGCAGAGCACTTAATTTAGGTTTCATTGGTATCTAACTTTAATAGTATAGCCAATGTTTTGAGTGATTTTTATTTAATTAGACATATCAGTCAGGTTTTTTTTTCTTACATTGGTTCTATTAGAACATAGTTGGAAAATTATGGAGATCTAAATAAAAAGTTATTATTGTTTTTAGATTTTAGGATTTTCATAGTTAATATTTTTCGATGTGATGTGAGATGTTAGGGGATTGTGGTTCTGTAGGTGGGAGTAGATACATAATGGAGTGCTGGATTTCTTTATCGTTCTCTTTGTGCTAGCTATAGCTTTTCTTTCCTTCATGAGGTCACCAAAAGTGGTGCGTGATATACCATGTTCGGTGTGTCATTGTCTCTTTACCTCGCAAGGGATAAAGACCCACATGAGAAAGATGCACAAAGATTATGATTGGACTACTTGGGATGCGCATGTGAGGAGGACGGTCACTTTGGAGAACACGTAGACTACATAGACTCCTTTGTTGAGCATTCCGGGTATATCGATCGGGTCGTGGGAGTGATTAGCTTCCCATGCAAGTTCGATTCTAGGGCTTTTTGAATCTAGGATTCCATGTCCACGTTTATTCCATAGGCTTCCTCGTGCATTCCATGACGAGGCTAGACGTGCTTTTCGCTTACCGCTCGATCGGTTGGCATGCGATCCCATGGACGAGTTAGCGTGATTTTTATTTCTATTACTTTCACGATGGTGTCTACGTTATACTAGAGGGGGGTGTGTTGGACATAAGGAGGTGACAGCTAGATTTCGGAGATTCCGAACAGGGGATTGGGCTACATTGCAGGAGGAGTCTGTTCGGGCCACATAGGTTAGGAGTCGGGTTCAATCACATGATACTTCTGATTCGGCGCGATTACGACGGTGTAGAATCTTAGGAAAGTCGGGGAGTATAGCAGGGCTACACGGACCCTTCATCCTTTGTCCATGGCTAGTCTTATTGAGGAGACGATTTCCTCTTTACGCCTTCTACATCCACCCACGGGCGAGGAGATACCATTAAAGGTCTTGGAGTATCAGCCATAGGAGCCTTTATGTCTTGATAGATCATTATTTTCCCATTCTCTATGCACAGCCCCACGCTTATCCTCATGGGGTTTGTCAGGGATGGTATATGAGCATCTTTGAGATTGCATTCATGTGGCTGCATCAATTGCAAGAGGGGAGATTTTGTTGTCAATTAGTCAGGTTATGGATGCTAGTCGGCTTCTTGCGATGGAGAAGGACATTGGGGTCATCACACCGATTGCTATTGGAGAGATCTTACTGCAATTAGTCAGTCGTACCGTTGTTTTGTAGCATCGCTCATACTTCAAGGAGCATCTTTGTCCACATCAGTTTGGAGTTGCCACACCATGAGACTGTGAGGTGGTATCATTGGGCATTAGAGTACTTCTAGATATCCATCCGGATTGGATTGTCTTGCAGGTGGACGTTGAGAACGCTTTTAACAGCGTCTCGTGTGCATCCATTTTTAAAGAGTTTAGAGAGGTTGGTGGACCTCTATCAAGCCTCATTCCTTTCGTATGATCTTTCTACGGTTCACATTCTTCTCTCTTTTATCAGCATGGATTTTCCAAGGAGGTAGTCACTGTTCTATAGTCCATCGTTGGCACTCGACAAGGAGATCCTTTGGGAGGATCTCTATTTGCCATGGTTCATTATAGAGCTCTTTTGTCTACTGATTTGGCCATGTCAGGTTGTGTGTTCCCCTATTTAGCGGATGATACACACATTGTGGGCCCTGTAGACAACATTAGAAAGACCTTTGATTACTTGACTACCAAGCTTCATCTTGTAGGCTTGAGAGTCAAGGTGTCAAAGTGTAGGGCTTGGTCTCCTTTGGGCATTCTGCCTCATCTCCAGCTTCCAGAGGGATGTATGACATTGACAGACGGTTTACATTCTAGGAGTTCCAGTAGGGTCTGAGAATTTTGTTTCACGCTACCTAGACGTTGCACTTGCCAAGGATGTTTTGCATGTAGATGACCTTCCTCTACTAGGGGATCTACGGGTGGCGTTTGGTATATTGTCATCTAGTATTGCTCGTCGATCCACCTACACCTACATTCATATCACGTTTGACAGCGTTTGATAGAAAAATCATGGGCGTCTTTGGTGACATCATCAGACCAAGGACATTCGAGTGTGTGAGAGGAGATTTGGCAAGGAGACAAACATCTTTGCCAATTTTGTGTGGAGGGGTAGGCTTATTATTGATGGAGGAGACGGCACCTACGGTATTCTTGGCGAGTTGAGCGCTCTTTGCACCTTTGTTATCTTCTCGATTTGTGATCATAAATAGACCTATCTTGGAGATATATGCGAGGGCCATGGATACGGGATCATTTCCTTTACATATATTATTGCGACATACGAGAGATATTTTACCACGAGAGGTATGACATGAGTTCTCATCTTTTTCATCTTTGGCTACCAATTGGACTAGGGGTCTACACTTTATCTTGATGGACCAACAGTTTCAGGAGGCTTTACCTTCTATCTTAGTGGATCCGGCCATTCCTTGTACTACTAGAGCTCGTATACGCTCTTGCTTGGGCAATGGTGTAGGCTCGTGGATCTTGACTCGACCATGCATTAGGGCTTTCCGACTCGCACCATCTACTT
Source organism: Marchantia paleacea (assembly GCA_014180765.2). NCBI lineage: Eukaryota > Viridiplantae > Streptophyta > Marchantiopsida > Marchantiales > Marchantiaceae > Marchantia > Marchantia paleacea. The sequence continues at coordinate 415,856 of MUAA02000014.1, forward strand.
TCTCCATAGCGATGAGGTTCCGTCTTGGCTTGGTCCATCCATCTACATCTTCATTACTCACATGTGAGTGTGGTATCACTTTAGATGCAGCAGGTGTTCATATGACTTGTTGCCCATTCGGAGGGAAGAGGATAGCCTGAGGTAGAGCACTCAATGGACTAGGGTGGCCCAAAGCTTGACCAACCCCAAGAAAACTCCGAATGCAGATTAGGAATATGGTGTTTGCTATGGTGCGAGAGGGTGGATACCTCACATGGAGAGAGCGTTGGTATGCCTTGCACTCGATTAGGGTTAGGGCATACATGTACTTGGTTTGACATGACCATGTCACTGTGGCGGATGTGGTGGTTACCAATACTACTTGAGACACAGTTTCAGAGGGGGTGATCCTCCATCCTCGAGGATGGGCGGTGAGTGGAGCGGTAGTAGCCAAGGTTTTCAAGTATAGAGTTATGCAAAGAGGTCACCTCTTTGTTCCTCTAGCTTTGAAGTTATATGGAGCTATGGATACCAACTTCGACATATTTGTGAGGGAGTACGCGAGAGACTATCATACTAGGCGGCATGGGGGATCACTCTCTTTAGCTTAATGTATAGCATATTTTAGGCAACATGTTTCCATTGCTCTATAGAGAGCACTTGCTGGTGCAATCCATATTGTAACCAATCTTGGTTAGTCATAGTTAGTTTAGTCAAAGCGTAGAGTGATCACTAGATCACAAAAAGACAAGATAGTGATGTGCACTATCCAAAAAGCAAAAGGGTAAATGACAAGGTGGCTACCATGCATTGGTGGATCGGTTTATTGTGCTAGACGTCTGTTAGGAATTGGGTAGGATAAGATAACAAAACATGCAACCTACGCATGTTAGCCATGTGGCATAGTTTGGATTTCGGACTCCTCTAGTCCTACAGTATATAAATCAAGGAGAGGTCTTGAGAAGACATCTCTTATCTTGGAAGTCATTACGGAGTCATTGCCTTCAGTGTTACAATGGTATCAGAGCAGACTTATTGTTCATATGAGTGTGGATCACCCCTCTTGGAAGAATAGTCTGGGTTTGTTACAATTATTTGAGGAGAGAGTGTTTGTTAGAGGCTGGTAGTGGCCATTGAGCTGCAAGTAGTGGAAGGGGGTTATTGTGGATGCAGGTTAGGGATGGGGAGATAGAATAGTACCGAGATTTCCATTTCTTAATCCTTTTCATGTCAAACTGTTATACATTGAGAGAGCAAGGTTGACTCAGTATTTGGTTTATCATTTTGGTGCCAACTTCATGGACCAAGTGATGAGATCTCGAGATCGTGTTATCTTACCTATAGTCACCTACGATGATACTTGGGATCTCACGATTTACATTTTAGTTTAGAGATGGACCTCAATAGACCACCACCTGTGAGATTCAACACACGGTGTGAAATCTATTGTGTGTATCATCCTAAAGCTATGTTTCGGAGCCTAGTTATTAGAAACTTTGGAGATGAGTATTACCATAAGGTGATAGCATCACCTATTCCTTTTGTGTTGCCAATCTTGAGAAATTGGAGAGTGTTCATCTTAACCCTATACTGAGAGAGAGTGGACGGAGACGAATCATGGAGGACACTTTGAGAGAAATGATTCAGGAGTTGAGAGATTTGAGAAACGCATTTGAGCAAAGCCAGACTCAAGTACAAGAGTTAGCTCAAGAATTGGTGACAAAGTCAAAACGAGAGGAATGGAAAATGAGAGAATGAGAGAAACTCAAATGGAGATGGAGACATCACCATCCATGGTGGAGAGTGAAGAAACAGTGAGAGCCCGTGCTCTTGAAGCCCAAGCAAGACAACGAGCAAGAGAGCTAGATCTTCAGACATCCATGATTCTGAAGATGACAAAAGCTTGTAAGATAGAACCTTACCGAGGTAGTCGAACCATGGGAGTTTTGGAAGGTTGGATCGAGAGAATGGAGTATCATCTTGCTTTGTTCAATATCAACGATCACATTGCAGGTCTTTTTGTTCGTACTTTGTTGTTGGAGAAAGCATCTACTTGGTTTAAGGGTTGGATGATGGAGCTCAATGAGTTAGGCCAACATGTTACTTGGAGTGCAATGAAACGAGGTCTTCTTCAGAATTTTCAAGCAGTTGATCCCATCATCACGGCACGGATGAGATTGTGGAAACTTGAACAGAAGGGAAGTGTGGAGGAATACATTGAGGAATTTTGAGATCTTCGAATTCAGATACGAGATATAAGTGGAGCTAAAGCCCTTGATTTATTCAAGAGAGGGTTGAAGAAAAAGATTCAACATGAGGTGATTCGGGACAATCCAAGCAACCTGAACAAGGCTATTGCTTGTGCACAACGAATGTCCAACGTCTACCACAACGGTGGAGAGGTATCAGTTCCCACGAATCAATACTATGGACCCATGCCTATGGACTTGGGCAACATAAGGAGGAGAGAATATTTCATTCCAAGGGGAGTGAACGCACAAGGAGGAGATCGTCGTAACTCGAATCCTCATCGAGAAGGAAATGCAAGAGGAGGAGACGGAGTGGAGGGAAGACAAGAAATGAGGCAATGTTATAATTGTGGAAGATTTGATCACATTGCCATGAATTGCCGTATCCGAGTTCTAGCAAGAGGAGCTAGACCCCCCTGTCGACGAGCTCTCAACAATCTGGAAGGTGGAGACGAAGTGACCGATGGAAACCCGGGAAACGACGAAAGCAAAGAACCTTGCCTCGCGGCCTTCTTCGGGTTCGATGAAAAGGAGGAAGGGCGAGGGAAGGAAGCACAAACATGAGGTAAATGGTTTGAGAAAGAAGGAAACATGTTTGATTGTGACGGATGGCGAGATAGAAGGAGTAAAAGTGAGAGTGTTGATTGATCCAGGAGCTACAGAAAATTTCCTATCTCGATCTATTGCTATAAAGTTGGGATTAGCTTTAGAGAAAGATGAGAGTGAAAAGGTAGAGTTGCCAAACGGGCAGGCAGAGAGCATTGAGAGCATTCCTAGGAAAGTGGAGTTGAAGATTGGGCAATACAAGGAATCGTTGGAGTGGAGAGTAATTCGATTAGCTCGCTATGATGCTATTTTGGGTATGCCTTGGATGAAAAAATATAATCCTGAGGTAGATTGGCGAAGGAAGATAGTAAAAACCATCAGTTGGATGATCTTTGGAGATAGATTTAGATCAGGACACAAAAACTTACCTCTCTGCGTGATAGGAAGAATTGCTATCAGTCACAAAGATGTATGTTTTTTGGGCCGAATAAGAGATGTAAGCGCTCCAAAAGAGCAATCTTTTATACATGAGGAGTTAACTTGTATCTTAAACGAGTTTCAAGATGTTTTTCCAGATGATTTGCCTCCAGGTTTACCACCAAGAAGGAGAGTGGATCACAAGATAGAGATCTTACCAGGAAGTTCTCCTCCTTGTAAAAGTCCCTATCGACTTGCACCGAACGAGATGGAGGAATGCAAGTCACAATTGGAAGAGTTGTTGGAGAAGGGGTTTATCTAACCTAGTGTGTCAACATATGGAGCTCCAGTATTGTTCGTGAAGAAGAAGGACGGCTCCATGCGGATGTGCATGGACTATCGTGCTCTAAATCAACAAACGGTGAAAAACAAGTATCCATTACCGCGAATGGATGACTTGTTTGATCAACTTCATGGAGCTAAGTATTTCACCAAACTTGATCTTAGAAGCGGATACAATCAGATCAGAGTGGCGGATGAAGACATACAAAAGATAGCTTTTAGAACTAGATATGGTCATTTTGAGTATCTAGTTATGCCATTTGGTTTAACCAATGCCCCTGCCACATTCATGGGACTGATGAATGATATTTTTCGTAAATATCTAGATAAATCAGTGATTGTGTTTTTAGATGATATCTTGATATATAGCAAGTCCTTACAAGATCATCAGAAATATCTACGAGAAGTAATCCAAGTGTTGAGAGAAAATAAGTTGTATGCTAAGATGTCAAAATGTGAGTTTGGCAAAAGCGAAGTAGATTACCTAGGCCATAGAGTTAGTGCTGATGGCATCCAAGTCATGAGTGACAAAGTGGAAGCCATTCAAAATTGGACTGCCCCAGAGAATCACACTCAACTACGTAGTTTCTTGGGTTTAACCAGATTCGTTGGGCTGAATGGCTACAGCGTTTCAACATGAAGATCGTGTATGTGGAGGGGAAGAAGCAGCTTGCCGATGCATTGACATGAATGCCGTGCATTAATCACATCACTGAGGTGAAGATTCACTCTGAATGGTGGAAGAACCTGAATCACGCTACCAAGGAGGATGAGGAGATTGCACAAGCCCTTCAACAGGGTCGAGCACATCTAGCATGGGGATTGGCGCTCTATAAGGGAAAGATTTGGATACCCTCAGATATTGCTCTCCGTACAACAGTGTTAGAGGAGGCACATGATTCAGCTATTGCGGGCCATGTAGGCGTGGAGAAGACCATTGAATGCGTCCAAAGGGTATACTTTTGGCCAAAACTAAGAGAGGACATCACCAGCTATGTTTGAAGTTGCATGGCTTGTCAACAAAACAAGGCTAGCAATCTGAAACCAACAGGTCCACTACAGCCTCTACCAACACCTACTAGAAGATGGGAGCACTTCAGTATGGACATTGTATGTGAGTTACCAATGACGTCTACGGGTTATGATTCGATAGTTGTTTTTGTGGATAAATTGAGCAAGATGATCCATATTAGGCCCACAACAAAGACAGCTACTACACCTAAACTTGCTCGAATTTATATGGATGCAGTATTTGCTCAACATGGTTTAGCTACAGTGCTCATCACCGATAGGGGCACTCAATTTACTAGCATGTTTTGGAAAACCCTATTTGGGCTATTCAAAACAAAATTAGCCATGTCCACATCTTATCATCCTCAAACAGATGGGCAAACTGAAAGAGCAAATAGAACTATTGAGGACATGCTTAAAGCTTTCACTTTGGAAGAGCAAGAAGGTTGGGATGCACTTTTACCCTTGATTGAGTTTGCTTATAATAACTTAATCAATGCATCCACAAAAGTCAGCCCATTCTTCTTGATGTATGGAGAACACCATATCACACCATCTAGCTTGGTGAGTGTAGATCACATGCAGGAACCATCAACCCAAGTTGAAGCAGTGAACGAGTTTGTGGCACGAGTCCAACGAGGAGTGCATCAGGCAAAGCAAAAATTAGCCATTGTCCAGAATCGGCAAAAACAATATGTTGATGCTCATCGACGACATGTGGAGTTTCAAAAAGGCGATCAGGTGTGGTTGTCTACTACCAATTTGTCATTAATAGGGGTTCGAAAGTTAAGTCCACGGTTTATTGAACCTTTCTTGATTGTCCAACGGATTGGAGAAGTTGCCTACAAGTTAGAGTTGCCAACACACATGAAAATACATCCCATTTTTCATGTGTCTTTCTTGAGGAAGTATACCCCACGATCTCCTTCCTTTGGCAACCCACATCAACCTCCTCCTTTACCAGCCATGATTGATGGTGTAGAGGAATATGAGGTTGAGAGAATCCTCAAGAAACGGACAAGAGGTCAGCGGAACCCCAAAGTGGAATATCTAGTCCAATGGAAAGGTTATCCACTTTATGAAGCTACTTGGAAACCATTGGCAAATCTTACAAATGCCAAGATACTTGTAGAGACTTTTGAGTCTTCTTGCAACGAGGATGTTGTGATTTAAATGCGGGGAGATTTGTAACCAATCTTGGTTAGTCATAGTTAGTTTAGCCAAAGCGTAGAGTGGTCACTAGATCACAAAAAGACAAGATAGTGATGTGCACTATCCAAAAAGCAAAAGGGTAAATGACGAGGTGGCTACCATGCATTGGTGGATCAGATTGTGTGCTAAACGTCTGTTAGGAATTGGGTAGGATAAGATAACAAAACATGCAACCTACGCATGTTAGCCATGTGGCATAGTTTGGATTTCGGACTCCTCTAGTCCTACAGTATATAAATCAAGGAGAGGTCTTGAGAAGACATCTCTTATCTTGGAAGTCATTCCGGAGTCATTGCCTTCAGTGTTACACATATGAGAGCAATCATATTAGTTGATGCTTCTTTGCATGTTCTTGTTGTTTGTAGACCATTTGACCTAGATAGTTCAGATATCTTAGCTGTTGTAGGACATATTTCCCAGTGTGATACTATTGGGGCCTAGCCTCATGTTACCGATTTGATTCCATCCTTGTACGCTTTGATGGGGTCTTCCCATCCCTTTTGTTATTATACTTTGTCCCGTAGTAATATAGTGTGTACATCAAAGATATGTGAAAGTTTTGTGTGTATCAAATGGCGATTGGCACCACTGCAATGTACATAGTTTCCAACACATTGCAACATTTCTGGCATTTGGGTTGGTTCATATTGATTTCTGGTTCTTTTATTATTTCAATACTCTTATTTTTCCTCCACGATCTAATAATAACTCAAAGATAAATTTTATTTAGATGGAAATTACAAAAATTATATTTATTTTCATAAGTTATTATTGTCAATGATTGAGAAGTAAATATTAGGCTACTCAATTATAAGATTAAAAATCTAAAATTGGCAGCAAGTGGAATAAAAATCATGATAAACAACACCAAAATAGTACAAATGGACATAACACCAAATTCATTGTAACCTAGTTCTAAGAAGAATGATATATTATTTTTGTAAGTTAGATATGACTTATATGTCGTACTGCACATTCATAGCTCATCATAATATATATGTTTGTTTAATTAAACATTATGATATATAAATTTTATACACTAAAACAAAATGTAGCACAACAATCTTTTCCATTCTCAAAACATCTACATGTTTAACTGGCTCATCATCATAACATACAAAATAGATTACAATCAAGTCAAATTTGCTCTCTATTTCACTAAATCCAAACTCTTACAATCCATAATCCATAAAATTCATCTTCTTGCCCTAGCTGATGTCCATCATAACTACAATTTTTGAAACTCAATTTTAAAAATTGCACTAACTAATATACATCATATCTTGACTCTTCAAAGCTCAACTTTAAAAATTATACTAGCTAATATCCATCATACTTGCACTTTTGGTAGCTACACTCTATACATTGTAATGCCAAAATCTCTAATTCAAACTCTATCCCTTGAGTCTCAATTATCCAACTTTAGTTAATTACACCATCAACTCTAACTGAAATATCCACTCCTACACTCACACTTACTTAATTAGTTAGTCATATCGGTACATAAGTTGTAACAATGCAAATACCAAAATCTAGATATAATATCCTTTAAGAAGATAATGTGTTAACTTTTGTTATCAATTTTAAGATTGATATCTAATCATTAAATCATTCATATTGAATATTAGCAATCCAATTATTTATTATGCATTTTATGTTAATATATGATACAAGATCCATCTTACGCATCTAGTCGCAATATTGAAAGTTATTAATTTTATGAATTTGATTTTCATAAAATATGTAGATTATTATAATTTAATCATCATAATAAAATATACATTTTATTATTTTTATATTTAGAACAAACATATAAAAATTTTATGTATCTACAAATTATGACATATGCATCTAGACTAAATTTAACAATATATGACTACGTAAGTTTAAAATTAGCCGCTAGATCACCTCTTAGTTTTAAAAACATAGTGTATGATGTAATCATGTCAAGAACTTAAAATTTTATTTGAAGTATAATTTTAATATGTTATAATTGAAAATAAAATCAAAATTAATCATATTAATTTTGGTTATACCTCTCAAACCCAGAAATATATTGAAGCTAATATATAACATTTTTCTTCATTCATCTTAAATATATGTACTATAATATTCAAATTTATTAGATTTGGAGAGGTGGATACCACTCTCAAACATCTATAACTTCTTTCTCATCGTACCTTCTATTATATGGTAGAGATCTAAACTTACTTGTAGCTTTTTGTCAAAAATCAGTGCTTTAGTCTCACTTGTTGTTAAATTGTCATTAAAACTTTGAGTGTGTTTTCTATATAAAACTACTAGTTGTGTGTCTCCAATGTTCTTAGACCTAACTTGTCTTGAACTCTAAGTTGTTGTCGGCGGGGATGGTCGAGGTAAATGAATGGAGCCCTAGCGCCAGTGTACGTAAATCGCAGAGCCCATACTGACTATCCATCGTAACCAACACCGCAGTTGTCCGTTTTCATCGTGTAAACTAAGGCTTATAGGTAATAGATTCACAATTAAGCTATATAGTATTAATGCACCATTGAATTTTGTTGATTTTCATGAGAAGTTCAAAAAATTATGCATTAATAATTTCAAATCTCCATTATCATTCATCGATCAAAGATAAAAAAATTGAATCCATGCAAATGAACAATAAAAATGTGACAATTCTGTAAAATACGACTGCAACATGATGAAAAATACAAATTATTTTCACAGTTAATTAACAACAAATGAATTAAGAATCGCTTAAATGTCCCATTGACAATACAATATCACTATATTTCTAGTCTAAGTATGTACTGACTCTGCAAAGATCCAAAGCTTCCACTTTACCCTATGTTGTCTTCAATTTTCTTTTAAAACTTTTCTGTCATTAAACTTTTCTTTTATTTCCAGATAAGCTTTATAACACATGAAAATTCCACATATGGTCAAAAACCTTTCTTGACCTAGGCTAGGTAGATAACACAATAGATATTATAAAGAACCAGTGGCTGTAAGATGAGAGAAGGACACGGTAAAATAATAAAAAGGATCGGAAGACCCCATCAAGTTGTATATGGATGAGACCAAACCGGTAGCATGGGACTAGGTCCCAATAGCATCACAATGAGAAATATGTCATACTGCGCCTAAGATATCCAAGCTATGTGGGTCAAAAGGTCTACAAACAACATGATCTAATGAGATGAGATGAGAGTAGATGATCTAATCACATTATATACTGCAATCCAAATTTAATATACAATTCCAAAGTTGAAACGTTCTTTCATATAATATTCCATCTTCATTTAGTAGATTTCTTTAGTCTCTCAAATAGATATTGCAATCCAGGTGTAATGAACAAATGTTTTGAGTAAGATAACTCAGATTCTTCCTCTTCAAGAAGTTTGTGAATTATCACACATCATGCATGACCTCCCACACATCATGATTCTCAAACAGGTTATGTTTCGTTTAAACATCCATTAAATATATGGCTTGCAAGTGAAGTCTCTCTATAGCCACGAGGTTTATTTTCCCTGCCCAGAACCACTTATCATCGATAATTTTTTTCTCATGTTGAGAATTATATCCAACTCACTATAGATTCATCAATCTCTCCTTCGAATTACTTTCTTGTTTTTTAAAAAGTGGTGTCATAAGATTGTTGTCAGTTTATATAAGTGTGGACTCAATTGATGGAACCTGAATCCAATCTTTTATTTAAAAAAATATATTATACAACTTGACCTGATTATTTTATTACCAAATGTGCTCACCTTTATCATGTTACGCGAATAGATGTTCTTGTTAAACAAACAGTCAGCAACAGCTAGCACATATAGAATTCGGCTCATCTGTCTCGACTTTTGGTTCGACACAACTCTCGACTGTTGCTCACTATGTGAATTCACACCAGCGATGACAAATCGGTGCATTAGGAATTACTGGCCTTTCGGTGCAGAGGGTTAACCTCAGGAATGAACACCTCGCAGCTTTCCGACAGAAAAAATAAACCTAATAGATGTTCTTGTCATAGTGCATTTACTACTTTAGATTAGGGGATTTCGGGAATGACGGGGAGAGCAAAGAGTAGGTTAAAAGGCCAAGAGTAGTTTTTCACACATTGTGATGCTCTACTTTGCCAAAAGTTGAGAGAGAATAGAAAATTCTTCTCATTTTTTAATTTTGGTTTGATTGATACCTAAATTCAACACTATGAAAAATTATAAACAGATAGATTTTAATGAATTTAGTATTTTTAGGGTTTTGAGTGATTTTTTTCAAATCAGACATATGTGTCGGATTCTTTTTATTCTATTGGAACATAGTTGAAAAATTACGAAGATCTGAATAGAAAGTTATGTGCATTTAAGATTTTAGATAATTAGCATTTACTCATATGAATGGTGTGGTTTTGCACGTGGGAGTAGATACATGATGAGGTATAATGTGTTCTTCTTGTTCTCTTTGTGCTAGTTATAGCTTCACTTACTTTCATTGGAATGTATAGAGCAGTGCATAATACATCATGTCCGATGTGTCATCGTCTCTTTATCTTGTAAGGAGTAAAGACCCAATTGGAAAAGATACACAAAGATTATAATTGGACCATTTGGGATGCGTATGTGAGGCATACAATCATATCAAAATTTATCACTTCGGGGATTACTATGACTACTATGTCAATACCTTCGTTGACAGTTCTGGATATACCGATCTGATCATGGGAGGATTAGCATCCTAATCAAATTCTATTCTGGGACTTTTTGAAACTAGTATCTCATATCCATGCTTATTCCATAGACTCTCTCGTATATTTCATGACAAGACTAGATAGGCTTTTTGCTTACCACTTGATCGGTTGGCACATAATAATATAGACAAGTTAGCATGATTTTTATTTCTCTTACGTCCATGATGATATTTATAATATACTTAATGGGGGGGGGACATGATGGACATAGGGTTGTGGCAGCTAAATTTTGGAGATTCATAGCAACTCTCTCTGGGCAACGTATGACTGCTTTTACTTCTCTTGCCCATGATGTGCTTAATCTTTGAGAACTTGTACTATCTCTTGACTCTCTGTTGGATTCTTTCCTCCTTGTAGAAGGAACAGAACCCCTTGAATTATCTTTGTCATCCAATATGCTTGGCAGTTATAGAGCGGATGGATGAAAAAGGCGTAAAGAGGAAATAGTGTCCTTAGTAGGACTAGTTATAGACAAAGGATGAAGTGTTCATGCAGATCTGCTATACTTCCAATTATTCCTTATTCATTTACATTACTATCAAATTGACAGCTTTTGATAGGAGTATCATTGATGTCTTTGGTGACATCATGAGACTAGGGACCTTAGAATGTATGATAGGAGATTTGGTACATTGATAAATATTATTTTTTTGATTTTGTGTAGAAGGATAGGCTTATTATCGATGTAAGAGATGACATCTATTATATTTTTGGCTAGTTGAATATTCTCGACATCTTTGTTATCTTCCCAATATGTGATTGCAAATAGACCCATCGTCTTTTTTCTCTTTACCCACTAATTGGAATAGAGGCCTACAATCTATCTTAATGAACTGATAATTTTAACAGGTTCTTCATTGTCTCTTAGTGGATTCGACCATTCCTCGTAGTACTAAGGCTCATCTACGCTCTTGCTTTGCAAAGAGTATAGGTTCAACCATGCATTAGGGATTTCATATTTGCACTAGCTATCTTTTCTACATTGATTGGATTCCACCTTGGATTGGTTGACCCATTTGCATCTTCATCACTCACATATGAGTGTGGTACTACCTTAGATGCATAAGGGATCTATATGACTCATTGCTCATTCAAAGGACATAAGATAGCTACCCATAATGCCATTAGGGATGTGGTCTTTGCTATGACACAAGAGGATGGACACCTCACATGGAGGGTGCGTTGGTATGCCTTGCAGTTCACTCGAGTTAGGGCAGACCTATATTTGGTTTAGGAGGATCAGGTTACTGTTACAAATGTTATGATTACAGATCCTACATGTGACATTGTTTTCATAAGGGGTGATTTTCCATCTTATTGGATGGGTGGCGAGTGGAGCAGCAGTAGCCAAGGTTTCCAAGTATAGGGGTATGCATAGAAATTACCTTTTTGTTCCTCTAGTTTTGGAGTTATATAGAGAGTTATATGGAGCTATGTACAATAAACTTGGACAAGTTTGTGAATGAGTAAGAGCATACCATACTAGGAGACATGTAGTATCACTCTCTTTAGGTTATTGTTTAAATTTTTTTATGTAACGTGTGTAGATTCCATAGAATACTAGATGGTGCAATCCATAAGAAAGCAATGCCGGTATCCTATGCTTCTTAGGATGTTCTTGTAGTATATGAACCTTTTAATCTTGATAGTTGGGATTTCGTAGGAGCTCTAAGACATATTTAGCATTGTGATATATTGGAGCTAGCCCCATTTTACCTATTTGGATGTGGTCTTCCCTTCCTTTTTGCTATATTAATTTGGTTAATCCATAACATATTTGTATTGCATTATAGCCTATTGCATTATTTGTACGCGCTCTTATAATTGTTAAATTAAATCTGCTCGTGAGCACCTTCTACTTTTAGACAGCCGGACTGCATTGTGACGAAAAGACGTTTTTGTTCTCGCATTAACTTAAATAAGTTTGAATTATTTTGTACAAATGATTGATACCAAACGCACAAATCATTATAATGATTGCAGGAGAATGAATGATGTACCCGCGGCCTGTCAGTCTGACATCATCTAAAATAAAGACGCACCCTGCACTAGAATTGTAGGACTTGATGGAGTGTTCCCATCTTTTTGCTATATTACTCACGTTACTAGGTTTTTATAACTAGAATTCATGTTCCATTACGTTGGAGGGATATGGTGGTTTTTCTTTTTTTCTTTGGTGTATTCGTGCAATTTTTGACTACTACTTTTACAATTCAGTTGACTTCTCGCCGTTCGTTTACCCGACTTTTCTCTTTGAATTGTTTGTTGGGCATATTAATCACAAACAGAGCTCAAGCAACCGTACGGACTGAAGTGGGAGGCACCTTACGTCGTGCCCAATCTCCCCTTGAAGTTATTGCGAGAACGCCAGCTCTTTTCGTGATCATGCAGTCTGGCTGTCTAAAAGTAAAAGGTACGTGACGAGGAGTAAAGTTTGTTTTAAGAGCTATAATGTTTGTTGGAACTGTATAATTGTTCGGAAAACTGAAAAAGTTGGCTGGAAAAGAAAGTTTGGATAACTAGTTTGAAAGGAAAGTAGTAAATAGGACTCCAGCTCCTAAAAATATCTCAAATGAATTGGATTCAAGGGATCTCTGATTCAAACATTAGGATTCATTTCATATTTTACATATAACTTGTAGCATATACTATGTTCTACTACTTAATACATTTTTTACTGAGTGAACAGAATTGAAGAGAGAAAATTTTATAAGGGAATGTACGGAGATAGATAGAACAAAAAGGGTTGCGTTTTAATGATAAAATGGAGATCATAAATATGAAAAATAATTGAATGGATAGTTGGAGACATTGTAAATAACAAATATAGTACAATATGTATGATGTGAAAGTGGTGTTATAAATTATAAATTGAAAAGGGGTGTGAATCCATCCATGCAGGATTGCACACTTGAATTACATAAAGGTCCATATTTATATATGTAAAATTTAAAACTAATTTTTATTGGCGCCTCTGACACAATCTTACAGATGTGAAAGTGACTTGCATAAGTGCATAAACAATTGCACATAATCTAGGTTTGTATAGAAGACATCCAAATAGTGTCTATACAAAGTAAAATTAATAACCTGAAAAATGAATCCCAGCATCTATTAATTACACAATATTAGGTTTAAATCCATACCAATTTATAAGCAGATTGAGCTAATTTGTTTTCATATCCGGTGTGATTTTCACATCACGACTTCTGTGCATTTTCAAATAGGCTTTCCCCGTGGTGAAAAATTGTGTCTTGTTCGAAAGATTATTGTGCAGTGTTAGAGCAAACCTATAGAGTTAAATTTTCACTAACTTTTACTATATGTATTCAGACTATGCCTTACAAATGTTGTGAACTGATTTGGAACTTTAAGTAAAGCTCAGATTTCAATTAAGTACTGTAAGTAGGTAAAGTCAGAGTAATTTAGTCATTCACGAACAATCTGAATCGCAGCTAAATGTTTATAAAGGGTAAGAAGTAGACAAGTCAAGTAAATTCAACCAAAAGCTTGAACTCTAAACAATTAACTTTAAATGGCCTTTGCAATCACTATCAAATCAGGAGCAAAACTTTCGTAACAATTATAGTGTTTAACAATTACAGAGGGCTTACTGTACTTGTTTCCCTTTCTTTGCCTATTACCAAGGAAGCCAGTTTTCAGTGTGTTTCGCACCAGCTACTTTCTCAACAACTATGAGGTTCCATCTTGGCTTGGTACATCCATCTACATCTTCATTACTCACATGTGAGTGTGGTATCACTTTAGATGCAACAGGTGTTCATATGGCTCGTTGTCCATTCGGAGTGCAAAGGATAGCTACCCATGATGCCATTAAAGATGTGGTGTTTGCTATGGCGCGAGAGGGTGGATACCTCACATGGAAAGAGCGTTGGTATGCCTTGCAGTCGACTAGGGTTAGAACAAACCTGTACTTGGTTCGGGAGGACCATGTCACTATGACGGATGTGGTGGTTACCGATCCTACTAGAGATACAGTTTCAGAGAGGATGATCACCCATCCTCTAGGATGGGCGGCGAGAGGAGCGGCAGCAGCCAAGGTCTCTAAGTATAGAGGTATGCAGAGAGGTCACCTCTTTGTTCCTCTAGCTTTGGAGTTATATGGAGCTATGAACACCGACTTCGACATGTTCGTGAGTGAGTGCGCGAGAGCATACCATATTAGGCGACATGGGATATCACTCTCTTTAGCTTACTGTATAGCCTATTTTCTCGTTGTCTAAACGTGTTTCCATTGCTCTACAGAGAGCACTAGCTGGTGCAATCTATAGAAGAGCAATCACGTTAGGTGATACTTCTTTGGATGCTCTGTTGTTTGTAGACCTTTTGACTTGGATAGTTGAGATATCTTAGGTGTTGTATGACATATTTCCTAGTGTGATACTATTGGGGCCTAGCCCCATGTTACCGGTTTGGTTCCATTCTTGTACTATTTGATGGGGTCTTCCCATCCCTTTTGTTATTATACTTTGTGTGTCAATAAAAAATGTGTAATCTTGTTAATGAATTTATTCTTACAATTCCATGTCATATGACGTGTACTATGTATACGCATTTCTATTATCTTCTTGAGATCATTTTTCGGCCATGAGAGTCATTTCATGTGTAATTGCGTGTTCTAGTATGTATTCTAAGGCAGGAAATTTTTTTTAGCAGATGCCTTGTTAACTACATGTATCTGCAAATTGATATTCTCTTGAGGTGAAACTCTTGTCAAATCCAACTGTTAAAAGCTCACTGGACAAACTCGTCATGCACGATTACAGTACGTATTCAGCCTAATGGTCTTGAGACAAGCTCACTGAGATTAGATCCAAAAACATACAATTACGGGCATTCTTCTTGTGTTTGTACTTGGAATGCTAGAAAAAATCTCAGTAGACTCATTTGATTGATGTATATGATTGGACTGAGAAGAATTTTTTCCTTGTCTAGTCAGGCAAATTACTGAGGACTATACAAGGTCTCATGATTCTCATGAGTGATGACTAAGGCATTCTCAGACTGTCCGAGCAGTGTTTTAGATCCGCAGAGTCATTGTTACGATTCAGCTGAGATAAAGGGAAAAATCTAGATGGGACACGTAGCAAAAATCCCACATTCCGGGATGAATAAAGATGCTCCTGCCCTATATAATTAATTAATTTTATTTATTTATTTATTTATAAAAAAACGCAGATGGGACTTTATTGTCACTTGTCGCTAACATTCAGAATGAGGTTCGGGACGTTTGAATGTCGGATTCGTTTTCAGTCAGGTCAGGCAAGATGGTAGGGCCAAGCATTTGGTCCATCTGCAGTGAATGGACAAAACTCGTCCGAGTCATGACCGATGCTAAAGAAGACTGTTTCGACACAGAGAAAAAGTTACATGCATTATCAAGCAGAAAGGCAAACCCGGTACTGAATGTATGCTATCGCAATCGAGGCGGGGGTTCAGATTTCAGATCAAAGTAAAAGGCTAGCTTTACTCTGAGCTTCTTTAGATCGAATATTCCAGTTCTCTCTCTTTAAATACTTCAAGAGTTCACACATTTCTCGTCCTAGGAATCACAATCACTTCTCTTTGTTTTTGTCTTTCTACAATTCATTTGAGTCTGAAGTATCCTTTCCACACCATGGTGATTTCCGTCCAGAGTGATAATCTGCTGCACTCCTTGAAAGCTTCCGGTATTCATGGAGTGACTGCTTGGACCCAGAAAAATGCTTCCAAGGCCGGGCAAGATGAAATAAAAATACCTGAAATGTACATCCGGATGAATCAAGATGAACGCGCAAACTTGGAATTCGTGCAAAGTGTTGAGCTTCCTATCGTCGACTTCACAGGTCTGGATGACGTGAACCGCAGGCAAGTGATTGTGCAGCAACTGGATCAAGCATTCAAAGATTGGGGCTTTGTCCAGGTACTTCATCTCTCTTCTCAGTGTCGTACGATTTGATCACTTTTACCAGCATTCTTCTACCAAGATACTTCTAACATTCTGCATGCAAACCACTACCAGATTTAGAAGCGTGTTCTCACCCTGTGTTGTCTGTATAGACTGGCTACTTGACTGGTTTCCAACCGTAGAGATGGAAATGTGCATTTAGTGGTCATCCGGAAGCTCCTGCGCTGTGAAACTTCAAGTCCAAGAATCGTTGGACAGGAGTTTCAGAATCTTCAAGACTTCTACAACACAATCATGATCTCTTTTCCGCGTTCAAAGATGGACACTTCAGATACAAAAGTCAAGTGGCTGTCACTCTGAGAGCTCTCTTTCTAGATCTCTCAGTCATAATTCGAAACCTCCAAGATGGTTTCTCGTTTATAAGTATCTGGCCAAGCGCAGCGAGGCAATGCGAATCCATCAAGCACGAGCTCACTATCTGCGTGGTATGACAATGGGCTCGTTGTTGGTATCATATGCTAACCAGGTCCACTCTTTCCTCCAGATGCAATGTGAGTGAGTTTTGAAATTTTTATTTATTATTTTATTTTACAGTCTTGGTGGTGATTTTTCCACTGTGCAGATCATCAATCATGGCATTCCTGAGAAGCTCATGGACAGGATTGTCGAGATGGAGAAGCAAATCTTCGAGAAGTCCGAAGAAGAAATGAGTTCCATGTATGATGCCGGGTCGAACGCATCAACTCATCCTACCTCAGGCCAGTTCGGAACCAGCTTTGCACCCCTCGTGGAGACGGTGAGGGATTGGCGGGATGTGTTGAAGCATCACTTCTTTCCTGGCTGGGAATCTGATTCACGCCCGTGGCCGAGCGACCCCTACGATTACAGGTACCTTCCAGCACGTATTTTCTCCACCAGAAGGCTCCTGTTTGCTTCTTAGCAAATCCAAACTTCAGACGTGCAACAGTCGTAGCTCAGCGGGTCGATTCTTGAAGAGTGTTGGTCACCAGCTTTGAATGCCCGTGTGATGAAAAGCCCGAACACTTCATATTAAGGTCTGTGCATGGATCACGAGCGGCATCGTGATCAGACTCGTGACCTATGCAGGGAGGTGATCGTAAGTTACCAACGCAATTGCAGTGTAATCGGCCAAAAAATATTCAAGCTGCTTGCGGAAGCTCTGGGAATCGAAGAGGAATTTTTGCTGGAGTATCATGAGTGGAACAGGTCTCCTTCCAACGTCAATCTCATCAACTACCCTCCGTGTCCACAGCCCGATCTGTCGATGGGTTTCACCACCCACTGCGATCCAGGAAGCATGAACCTTTTGCTTACAGATTATGACGTCCCAGGGTTGAATATACTGAAGAATGGTAAGTACTACGCCGTGATGCCCCAACAATATGCTGTCATCGTCAACGTCGGTGACGCTCTCCAGGTAAATGTCTACTCCTTATAAAGCCCTCATGCTGCCGACTCAAAGTTACTTGCGTAGTCCAAGTCAGACTTTGTCATTTCTCCTGCAAGAATTTCTTCGGTTAAAGTTGGCTTGACTTGGATTCGCTTCAACTGCTCTCCATGCTAAAAATGTCTTATGGCTCAGATTCTGACAAACGACATTTACAAGAGCACGCCGCACCGAGTGGCAGTAAATACCGAGCGAGCACGAATATCGATCGTTGCATTCTACGGGTGCGTAAAGTCATTTCTCACTTCTCACAACCCCCAGCAGCGACTGTGTTCGTGTGAGGCTCGTGTCTATTCCTTTCGTTCTGCATTAAATTTTATCAATTCAGTGCTGGGAATGAAGGACTTTGATGGACTTCTTGTTTGGCTGTGCTGATGGACATGGAATCTAATAAATCGTGTGAATCGTCAGGCCCACGAAGTCAGGACCGCACAACACGCTGAACCCCCATCCGAAATTCATAACGGCCGAAAGACCGAGGCTGTACAAGGACGTGGATTGGGTCCAGCACTTGAAAACGTTTGCCAGCATCCAACTCGACGAAAGCTACCATCTTCTGGACACGTACCGATTGAAGCACCATACTGACAAGCAGCAGACTGGTCGTGCATAAGTCGACAATTTAAATCTCTCCCATGAGACTGCACGCACTCATGTCTCGTGCGGGGTCGGTGATGGATGCTTTACATTACTAAGTGACTCTATCGACACTCATTTGATGAGACACGACATTGACAAGATTTATCAAACAAATCTTGGCAAGCACGACAGTTTCCCACTCAATAGGGGTTCTCAAAACACCTCCATAATGGTTTACGCAACTGTGTAAAATGTTTATGGGCTCGCAGTAATCACGCTTAGATACATGACTATAAAAAGTTAGTAATAGTATACAGTGATATATATATATATATATATATATATATACATACAGACGATACAATTGTTATGTGTACAATTATTCGTCTTATGATTGTAAATAAAGAATAGTATTTATTGCGATTTCAAACACCAAATGTGACTTTTTTCAATGGGAAATGGCCCCTATCCGTCAAAGTTATAGGGTAGGTAAATGGATCTTCAAAAGTTTCTTCCCATAACCCATCAAACTTTTCTTTGATCCGCCATAAATTTACAGTTTTTTTTCCACCTATCACCACTCCTCTTGGATACTTTTCAAACCTCATGCAATCATTTGCTTCCATATGATTAAACTTTGCTGGAACTTTCCGGAGACTTATTGCTTTTGTATATCCTTCTACAGTTCACAATTTTTTTCACTTTTATCGGCATGATTTTTCAAATGAGAGATAGAGTCATTGTTCTAGGGTCCTTCACTAGTACTCAATAAGAAGATATTATGGGAGAATCTATATTTGTCATGTTTCATTTAAGAGTTTTCATGTCAAATCTTTGGCCATGTCAAGTTTCGTTTTCCATTCTTTAGCTAATATTATACATTATGGTTTATCACATTAGTCTTGTCTTTGACTACTTGGCTACTAATTACTTGTTAATAGTTGTATATAATGAATCTAACAAGAAATCTAATGTGTATTATATATATATATATATATATTTATTTATTTATTTTATAATATATAAATTATTTATTCATTTATATAAAAATTAATATATATTGTTATTTTGATATAATTTTATTTTAAAAAGTTAAATTTGTTAAATTTTGATTTCAAAAAGTAAAAAATAACTACATGATAATTTATTTCAAATTACATGCACATCATGATATACATATTACTACTGATTGCATACTAGTTTTATCTAGTCAATTTAAATTTCAATAAATTATTTTTTTCATTATTTTGAGTTGTTCATAAATTGATATTACACTTATTACAAACTTGTTTTTTTATCCATACTGTCACGACTTATGTAGTGGCATCTCTAGTTAGGTAGGTGTGCGTTTGCAGGAACAGATACAACAGTTAGAGCCGGTTGTGCAGTTAGCACCGTTCGCACTGGGACTGCCGTTAGGGCCGACAGCGCCGTTAGGGGTCCTAGGGCTCAAGGGGTAGAGTTCGAATTAGGGTTCCTTGGAGGCCAATTTTCGAAGTTGAGCATTTGAGAGTGTGGCTATGGTGGATAGTAGCTAGTGCGGGAACCTGGAGTCTTTGAAGCACAAAGTGGGTTTGGCTTGACTGTAATCTCTCTTTTATGCTATGGTTATGAGCGGATTGTCCTTGTGGACGTTTTGAGAGTAGAAAAGATTACTTCGAAAACTCAAATTGGATTTTGTGGTGAGAACGGGGAGTTCTTGGAGCGCTGAAAGTGTTTTGGCGAGTTTGGATCGATGGTAGCTTCGATCCATTGGTTGTTGAGCATGCAGGGCGTTGCTGGAGTGCAGCCCGTGGTGGTGATCTAGAAGTAGAGTCGATTTGAGGTGGATCTTATCGATTTCGAATTTTTGTATTTTCTGTTTTTGTGTAAATCCGAATCGGGAATTTTCGAGGGCGGAAGCACTCCTGGAAATTGACGAAGTGGGTCGATGCTTATAGTTGTCTTGGAACATTAATTTGAGATTGGCCGAAAAATATTTCAGACAGAAGTGCTAGAAGTCCAAGATTTGGTTTTTCGAAGTTTTCGGGTCGAAAATAGGAGCAGCAGCCTATCAAATTATCATACAATGTCCGTTTGATCTGAAATTTGGTAGGGTGATAAATTATGTAAAGTTTCAAACGGTGTCCGTTTGCGAAAAAAAAAATTGCGTTAGGTAGAAAATTGAAAAAGGCTAGCTTAAGGCAACGCCTTATACAACTAAATTACCAGTCTTAGTTTATCGATCTGGAGAGCAGAAGACCTCCGAAATCGAGTTTTTGTGTTTTTAAATGCCCTTCTAAGGCTATGTGAGTCCGGGTTTGGTTGGTTTGACCCCTTTGATGGATGTTTTTGAGATAGAGTCTTGTGCTTTATGTTTCTTATGATTGATATACCTCCATCTCTGCTTTCTGTTTGTGCACCACGTTTGTTTGTGTTGGTGCTTTGTTGTTTGGAGTGTTGGAGCTCATGTGTGCTGCCGATAGTGAGGCTGGATTTGCGGACTAGTCAGACTATCCATGTTTCTCCCCAGTGAGACAGGACTTGCGGACCTGTAGACTGGGTGAGTGCCTCTGGTGATGGCAGGTTTCAGGTTGCCCTTGTGTTAGCACCTTGTGGTGCCTCGGGTACCTTCTGTTGCGGTTTCTGGTTACAGTTGTTGATTCTGGTTCCAGTTGGGGACCTGTTTTTGTGCGGTTGTGGAGGTGATACATTGGTGTCACAGTGGAGTTTTCTGGAGGTTCCGGAGGAGAGACTGCTCGGGTTAGCATTGGGTGCACCCGTAGCGGAGTGCGATACCAACCTTGGACTTTGAGGTTCACAGAAGATTCTGATTTGGTTTCAGAGAGTGACGGAGCTGAGCTTGGTGATATCTTGGAGTGTGTACCTGCACCGTTGTTGTGGGACATGGACGATATCTATGGGGCCACCAAGGGTCCTAGACGATATTCGGGTACAATTGGCACTATTGAGTTGGATGACTTCATCCAGGAGTTTGACTCATAGTGTGATTTACAGCGGATGCGCAACTCTACGTTGTTCAGTCCGTTTATGGCTTGGAAGGGATTATTCCAGCATTTGGAGGGTCCGCCGATGGATGATTATCATGAGTTTCGGCGTGAACACCTTGAGGAGATAGAGTTTTGGAGACAATACTGGTCTCCAAACTACATCTCTATTACTTCTGGTATAGTGTTTGGAGGTGCGAGTTCATCCTCTGTACCTGGCACTGATGATACGGTTGGAGCTAGTAGAGTTGGGAAGAGTTCTCGAGGTTCCAACCTTCAACCCTATTCTGGAGTTCTTTGCACGGTTGAGGAGAGACTACCAAGGGGTGAGAACTGACAAGCTACAAGGCTTGCAGGAGTTTCAACGGAAGACTGGGGAGAGTCTTCGAGAGGCGTATACCCGAATGCGTCAGTTGTTCAGTGTTACCCATGGGGTGACAGAGGCACAAGCTGTCCAATATTGGTATGGGATATTGGATAGGGAGTTGAGACGGAGAGTGAGAGATGCTACCTTACTACAGGAGACATCACCTACGTTGGCCATTGTGTTTTGTCTTGCTGAGCGTATTGAGCTCAACATGCAAGAAGAGAGGGTAGTGATTGTTGGGTTCAGCAAGGATTCATCATCTTCATCAACGTCTTCACGTTACCAGTCTACAACACAAACCCGGAGTGGTTATGGTAGACATGTGGGACAGTCTCGACCATCTGGACAGAGTGGTGAAGGTGCAGCATCCAAACCATTACCATCCTTTTCAGGTCAACAATCAGTTGTTGGGATGGTATGTTGGACATGTGGTGGACCTCATCACAAGAAGAATTGCCTTCAAGGTCGAAGGATGGATCCTGTTGGAGTAAAATCATGTGAGCATTGTCACAGACATGGTCACATGATGGATCGATGTTTTGATCTCCATCTAGAATTACGATCAACAAGAGTTGCCATGGCAGTTCCTGGAAGAAGATGAGGAGTTCAAGGTGGTAGGGGTGGTGGTAGAGGACCAGCCCCTACTTAAGTGTTAGCCCATGAGGCTAGTCATGAGGTGAACATGGCATCTCGATTGGAGCAGAAGATAGCAAGTATGGCTATAGCCCAACAAATATCAGATTCTGGAGCTGGTCCTCTACATCATATGATGGAGATGTTGTGGAGTACATGTGCGCAGCGGCACAACCATGTGCAATTGCTGTGACTCGTAGTGCGACACATACTACTGAGTCTAGAGGAGCATCTGTGGAGTTGGATCCACAAAGAGGGGAGGCTAGCCGACAGTTTAGACTTCCTCATTCTTTCACATTATCTAATGCATTGAACACCTCATCCATGGCTCCTACACCACCTATTGGAGAGATGAGGGTGCAAACCAATGTGGATGTACTTGGAGATGGAGCAAGTAGGGACCGACCATCAACATCGTCCGAGGAAGCATCATCGCAATGTTGGGGCGGCAAGGACTCTTGTTCATTCTCCTGTTTTCTCAGCCAAGGATTTATTGGCGTTGGAGGTGTCATCATCCCATATACTACGATTGGCAGCCACATTTTGCGAAAGCAAAGAGGATGTGTTGGTTGCTTCTAGTTGTGTGAGCACTAGTAGTGTTGATATTGGGATCAGGATAGCTACTAGTGGAACTTGGCAAGCTGCTACCGCTCGAATGATGGAGTTATCAGCGAGGCCGACATACGAGCATACCAGGGTGTCACCGAGTGCGGTGATGTTGGATAACAAAAGCGGTGTGTTCTGTTTGGTCGGACCTTCAGGAAAGGTTTATTGACCTCAACGCGTGTTGTTGGATTCTGGTGCACAACCCCTTATGTTGGGTAAGGATGCACTGCTTGGTCTTGGTTTGCAAAAGACCGATGTGGAGAGATGTCCATTCCTGATTCAGATATCTCTTGGAGGTTCTAGTGATGCCCCGACACCATACATCACCCGGATGGCGTTGACTGTGCAAGTACAACCGGATCATGTCACAGATAGCTCTACAACACGAGCACGTGCTGTGGTTACACTTGCAGAGTCCTATGATGTATTGGTGGGTGCGGGAGTGTTATACCCGATGGGGTTTAGCATTGATTATTGGGAGGAGATAACCTCTTATCGACCAGGTTGGCAATCTGGCGAGGGCCGAGTGAGTCGATTACCTATACGATTCATCACCGGTTCTAGGCCTTTACCAAGTGGAGGTTTGGCGTATGTTGCAGCCTTCAGTACTTGTGTTACTTGGCTTGGTGATTTGTTGGAGGGTAACATGGATGCTCATGATAGTCATGGTCGAGAGGATGTGACTATCATGCCAAGTCTTAGTGGAGTAGTGTCATCCACGTTGGATGGAACACTAGGTACTTCATGTATGCAGCTACAACGGATGGTTGATCAGCTCATACATTAGGCTTGGAGTGACTCTTTTGCTCCGGAGAGGGAGGAGACGAAGGAAGTTATTCCCACTTCCACTATGTTATCCCCTTTAGATACAACACCTATTGCTTGGCAGTATCCAGTGGAGGGTATATGTGTGTTGGATCTGTTTGGAGGGATTAGCGGAGGTTTTATTTCTTTGTTTTGTAGTCCTGCGGTATACGAGTACATTGATACTTGTATGTGGAGCGAGATGAGATTGCAAGGCGCGTCTCATTACGCCATGTGGCACAGTTGGTGCGGAGATACCCGGATCTTCTACCGGTGTTGGCGGTCCAAAGTATATCAACAGGCCTTGCCGTCGGATATTTTGTTGTTGGGGGGAAGAAGACCTTACTCGGCATGGCACCATACATTTGGTTATTCTTTGGATGGCCATGTCGAGGGGACACACACGTCTTTGGTAATGGTCATGGGTTACAGGATTCACGTTCTGGCATGTTTTGGGAGATGTTACGTTTGTTACGTTCTCTCCAGTCACAGCAGACATATTCTCCGGCATACATTTTGGAGAATGTTCCCTTGTTGGGTGATCCACGTGCAAGGGTGATGACAAGTGCATATCACGTGCGGTCATGGATTGGACCAGCGGTATTGTTGGATGCAGCGAGAGTAGGATCTCGTGCACACCGTCGACGTCTATGGTGGACAAACCTTCTTCCAAGGGAGGTTTTATTGCGAGCATATGACGGAGTGGAGAGGCCCTCACATCTCACAATGGAGAGTATTTTGGATGTGGGTAGACACTCCCAGGCAGTGGTCTATGTGGACAGGTCACCCATGGCAGTGGTGAACCTTGTGGGTCAGCCAAGAGCTGCATTACCCACGTTGTTGACTTACCCAGATTCCCATGCTTATAGAGAGGGAGGACCTGGACTTGTATGGGATTCTCGATTGTAGCGGTTGGTGGAACCCAACGCTGAAGAGAGAGAGCGAGCTATGGGATTTTGTACCAGTACTACAGCAATACCTACATTGTCAGAGGCTTCACGACGTCAGGTGTTGGGTCAGGCTATGGACCTGAACTATTTGACATGGATTGTGAGCCTTGGATTGGCTGAGCAGAGACGCATGAGATCCACATGTATGACTGCAAGACCATTAGTAAGCTCTTTGCCTACCGAGACGGTGGAGGCAAAAGCTGGGGGCGAGAAGTGCCCAAGATCTCATCCTTGGTCTTATGGGGATGTTAGAGAAGGAGAGGTAGGGTCTTCCTCAAGTAGCATTGAGTTTTTTGCGTGGAGCAGGCGGTGGTTACCACTTTTGACCTTTGTGATACAACACAAGAGGTTCTGACTATAGCGGCAGGAGTTGTTCACACTGAGATAGTGGAGCCTGGTATGACAAAGCAGAAAAAGCTCTCTGCTCAAGAGGTTGTTATTTAGCAACCAGATACTACGTCTTCTATCTCTAGTGTTGATGGAGAGGAGATTTGGGATATTGAGATTGGTCTCAAAGTGACAGGAGAAGAAAGACGTAGGGTGTGGAGGTTTCTGAGGAGTTTTAGAAACTGTTTTGCCTTCAATATGAAGGATTTAGGCTGTTTGAAGGGACCTCGCATACGGATTGACTTGACAACAAATGCACCAGTCTTCCATCGTCCCTATCGATACAGTGATATGGAGAGAGATCTGATCCAAAGTAGGTGTCAAGACCTTCTTGAGCCTAGATTAGTGGAGATATCATATGGAGAGTATGCCTCTGCTGTGGTGATGCTAGTCGAGAAGGATATACATGGCAATTATACAGATAGACGCATGTGTGGTGACTACCGATCTATCAATCGACAGACAAAATCTGATCGATATGCTATGCCTACACCTGAGGAGATCTTTGATGCAGTTGGGCATGCAAAGGTTTTCGGTACATTGGATTTACGAGCAGGATATCATCAGTTGCGGATTCGAGATGAGGATAAGGCCAAGACATCCTTTTGGGCAATTGATTCGCATGGCAAGGATGTGTTGTATTAGTGGAAGTTCTTACCATTTGGGTTGAAGAATGCACCTACTGAGTTCCAAAGAGTGATGGATAGGATCCTAGCCGGACTTGATTGTGCTAGAGCCTACATCGATGATATTCTAGTGTATAGTGCTACAGTGAGGGAGCATGAGATACATTTGCAGGAGGTATTTGAGCGACTCATTGCTCATGGCCTCAAGTTGCATCCTGGAAAGTGTAAGTTCTTTCAGGAGCAGGTAGAGTACTTGGGTCATACCATAAACCCAGGAGGATTGGGAGTTCAGCAAACCAAGGTGGAGGCAATCTTGCGTATTCCACAACCCTCAAATGTGAGTAGGGTTCGAGCTTTCCTTGGACTTGCAAACTTCTATCGTCGATATTTGCGAGGATTTAGCACTATTGTCAAAGCCTTGACAAAGCTGACAAAGCTAGATCAAGAGTGGAGTTGGGGAGATGAACAGGAGAGAGCTTTTGTTGAGCTCAAGGGAAGGTTGACATCTGCCCCTATTTTGAGGAGACCTGTGAGAGGTCGTCCGTTTCAAGTACATACTGATTGGAGTATGTTGGGTTTGGGAGCAGTGCTTACCCAACATAATGATGAGGGAAGGAGTTTGTAGTGGCTTATGCAAGTCGTTCCAACAATGCAGCGGAGGCGAAGTATAGTTCTTATGAAGGAGAATGTTTGGCAGCTGTTTGGACGGTGGCACATTTCAGATGTTATTTGTTTGGAAACTCCTTCACTCTCATCACTGATCACCAACCATTGAAATGGTTGATGGAATCAGACAAGCTTACAGGAAAGCTTGCACAATGGGTTCTTATCCTACAAGAGTATGATTTCACGGTTATTCATAGACCTAGAGTGGTGAACCGTGATGTGGATGGGTTAAGTCGAAACCCATGTTCAAGTCAAGTTGACGAAACCGGGGCTCGATGGCACGGTGATACTGATGAGGAGATGGTGCCGGGTTGGCATGCATCTGCCTTTTTGAGTATGTTGGTGCTTGAGAGCTATATGATATCTCTTTTGGGTCAAAGAGCAGATATATTAGCCTTGGACGCTGAGACTCAGGATGGTTTGATCGTAAACCGAGACATCCATGATGACATGCTGGTGTTGGAGTATCTTCATACCGGTGCTTTGTTGGGCATCTTGAGTGCAAAGGATCGGGATCGAGTTTTACAGAAAGCTCGACGGTTCAGGTGGGAAGATAGACACCTTTTTCGAGTATGGGGAGATGGCATCGTTCGTGTTGTGCCACTTCCATCTCAAAGAGCACAGTTGGTCAGATGCTCATGAGGAGTTAGATCATTTTGGAGTAAAGTGGACATATAGCTTACTTCAAAGTCACTATTGGTGGAGAGGTATGCAAACTGAGGTGCAGCAGTTTGTGGCGAGATGTATGGTATGTGATCGTGTTCGAGCATCATTCAATGCCCCTACACCACAACTACATCCTCTACCGATTATGGGACTTGGTTATCGTTGGAGCTTGGATTTTGCAGGACCTTTGCCATTGACTATACGACATCATCGATATGTGTTGGTCATGGTGGAACATTTCTCAAAGTGGATTGAGTTGGTGGCCTTGCCTGACAAGTCAAGTGAGGGAACAGCTTATGCGTTCTTAGTTGCAGTACTTAGTCGATTTGGTGCACCAGCAGAAGTGTTGACTAATCAGGGTACTGAGTTTTTGGGTGAGTTTCAGGCTTTGTGTGATCGAGCGTTGATCGATCATCGTACCATCTCAAGAGATCATCCTGAGACTGATGGTCTAACAGAGAGAGTTGTTCAGACGGTGAAGAGAGGACTGCGAAAGTTTGGCTTGGAGAAAGGTCATCTGGGAGACTGGGACATCCAGCTACCATGGTTGGCCATGGGTTATCGATTTAGCCGGCAAGCATCTCTAGCGTCATTCTCACCATACTTTTTATTATATGGTAGAGATCCAGACTTACCTGCAACTATTCGTAGAGAGTCAGGTGAAGTCTCGGACTTGGATAACCCTCATGTTTGGGTTAGGGTGTGTTCTCAAAGGGCAGAACTCTTCCGTAGAGTCATGCCCATGGTATTTGAGAACCTGGCTATTGCTCAACATAGAGATACTTTGCGTTATGCTACCATCCGAGGAGGTGGATATCGACCTTCAATTCGCAGATTTCATGTTGGTGATTACGTTTACTTGCAGCAGAGTGCACCGACCACATTGGATGTTACGGCCGGTCGCATGATTCTACGAGTACGTGAGGTTTTACCTTCTGAAGTTTTGGTATTCGAGGGTCGTGATGGTGTGATTTGGAAGGATCATGTGCGTAATTGTGCGCCATGTCACCTTCCAAACATTGATGGTACTATGGATCCAAGCCTGGAAGTTGTACGTGCAGGCTTTGAGATGTATGTTATGTGGATCATCTGGTGGAGCAGCCAGTATGTTGATTTGTGATTCTTGTTCGAGAGGATGGCATATGTCATGTTTGACACCTCCTCTCAATGCAGTGCCCAGTGGGCGGTGGAAATGTCCTCTATGCCTTCAGCAGGCAAGCAGGTCTGACCATTATATGATATGGATTGCAGATAGGTGACTAACGATGGGGCATTATAGCACCCGGCCTCCTGATCTTAGCCCCACGAAGGGCATATCATGTTATGGACTAGATGGCTACCTGGTGTTAGAGGGACCTAACCGCCAGTTAGGGGGGCGATTGTAGTACACTTATGTTGGTGTATGACAATCTATGTGTTGTGATGTTTGATGTGACAGCGATGTATGTTGTGATGCGATATGTATGTGCACGACAGCTGTCACGACTTATGTAGTGGCATCTCTAGTTAGGTAGGTGCACGTTTGCGAGAGCGAATCTGGCCAGATTAGAGCCGGTTGTGCGGTTAGCGCCGTCAGACTTTGGGACTGCCGTTAGGGCCGACAGCGCCGTTAGGGGTCCTAGGGCTCAAGGGTAGAGTTCGAATTAGGGCTCCTTGGAGGCCAGTTTTTGAAGTTGAGCCTTTGAGAGTGTGGCTATGGTGGATAGTAGCTAGTGCGGTAACGTGGAGTCTTTGAAGCACAAAGTGGGTTTGGCTTGACTGTAACCTCTCTTTTATGCTATGGTTATGAGCGGAGTGTCCTTGTGGACGTTTTGAGAGTAGAAAAGATTATTGTGGTACACTTATGTTGGTGTATGACGATCTATGTGTTGTGATGTTTGATGTGACATCGATGTATGTTGTGATACGATATGTATGTGCACGACAATACTTACAAAAATAATAATAATTTTTTTATAATAAGGAGTATAAAAAATAAACTTGGATTTACATTCTAAAATAATAACTATGGTAGAATATATATATATATTTCTTTCTTTCTTTCTTTATTTTGAAAAAAACTTCAATCCAATATATTTAAGCTTCGATTTTTTGTTTCAATCAATATAACCTATTCAGGTTTTCAAAAATTTAAAATTTTCTTATATATATATATATATATATATATATGCATTTGTTACAAATATTTTTAAATCTAAAATAAGTATATTTTTCATAAATTTTAATTTTTATAAAGTCAAAAATATCAAAATCTAAACTAAAATAATTTTTAAAATATTAAATTTATTTTTTGTTTTATTTTTCATGACTATTTAATTTTTCATATCATTTTCTCTTGAAATAATTTGAAGTAATGTTCAAATTCTTTATATATTATATTATAATTTTGATATATTTATTTTATTTCTAAATAATTTTTTCAGAACGACATTATTCCATAATATTCTGAAATTTATCATAAAAAAATTATTTTTTATATCAATCAGTATTTTCATGAAATTTATAAATTTGTAAATGTTATCAAAAAATTTCTTCAATGTATTAATTAAAAATAATCAATAAATATTACTGATCTTTATTTATTATTTTATTGTTTAATATCATATATAAGTAAACAAGTAAAATAAATGAGAAAATTAAATGATTAAAAATATGTATATTTAGTTTATTTTTGATGTAGCACACAATTGTTATATTATGTAAATTTTATATTTTTTCAAATCATTATGTCAAGTATATTCTTTTGTATTAATGATCTTGAAAAAATTTGAAGTAAAAGACTCAGATTTGTAGTAAATTAGATCAATGTGTTATTTTGAAGTTAACAATTTTATTTTGTTATTGATTATAGGATGATATAAAAAAATATAGATATTATAATGCAGAATATAATAATTGAATCTTTCAGCAATTATATCATCTCCATGAATTTTTTAATCATTTGGTTATTGTTTCTTATATTGAGATATTTTTTGAAAAATAAAAAATTCAATTATAATAATTAAAATATATCAAAATATACATCAAATGATATAAATAACATTGGATCAAAGAATTAAAATGAATGTAACAACAATTTGTTGTGTTTAATATATGAACAAGGTATTGAAACTTGTTTTTTTTTATTTTTCAAATTCTATTTTGTTATCCTATTAATGATTTATGCATATTTATTTATCTTTTGATCAAATTTTTTCATATACATTTGAAACAAAATTTTAAAATTAAATTTTATTTCAATTTTAGTCTCATGATATAATCATAGTACATGCATATTTAATTGGTTGCAAAAGCTATTAAATTTTTATTATTTATGTAAAAAATCATAATAATGTAAAATTTCACTTCAAATGGAAATATTATAAATTTTGTTGCTATCAAATATATACATGAACATATACATATATCAAAAGATGTGAAAGATGCACAAAGATTATGATTGGACCACTTGGGATGCATATGTGATGAGGGGACCACATCGATTACTTCGTTGATCGTTTCGGATATACCAATTGGGTCGTGGGAGTGATTAGCATCCCATGCAAGTTCTATTCTAGGGCTTTTTGAGACTAGGTATCCATGTCCACGTTTATTCCATAGACTCCCTCGTGCACTCCATGACAAGACTAGACATGTTTTTCGCCTAACGTTCGATGGTTTGGCACATGATCCCATGGATGAGTAAGTGTGGTTTTTGTATCCCTTACTTCCAAGATGATGTTTACGTTATACTTAGGGGGGGAGGGGTGGGGAGCATGATGGACATAAGGATGTGGTAGCTAGATTTTGGAGATTCGAAGCAGGGAATTGTACTATATTGTAAGAGGAGTCTCTACAGGCCACACAAATAAGGAGTTGTTTCAACTACAAGATAATTCTCATTTGGCTCGATTATGATGGTGTAGGATCTTGGGGCACATCGTCGAGTATAGCAAGGCTATACGGGCCCTTCATTCTTTGTCTATGACTAGTTCTACTAAGGAAACTATTTCCTCTTTACGCCTTTTACATCCTCCCATGGGCGAGGAAATATCATTAGAGTCTTTATCAACCATAGGAGCCATTGTGTCTTGATAGATCACTATTTGCCCATTCTTTATGCACAATCCCATGCTTATCCTTAGGGGGTCTGTTAGGGATGATATATGAGCATCTCAAGATTACTTTGAGGAAGATGATCCCTCTAGTGGTTTCATAGAGTGGTTCCAAATGGTTGCATAAGTTGCGAGAGGGGAGATTCCGTTGTTAGTTAGTTAGATGATGGGTGCTTCTCGTCTTCTCGCGATGGAGAAGGACTTTGGGGGCATTAGACCGATTGATATCGGGGAGATCTTATTGCATCTAGTTAGTTGTACAGTGATCTTGCAACATTGTTCACATTTCCAGCAACATCTTTGTCCACATCAGTTTGGAGTCATCACACGAGGAGGTTGTGAGGTAATATCGTTGGGTGAGGCAATATCGTTGGGCATTAGAGCATCCGGATTGGATTGTCTTGCGGTTTGACGTCTACTAATGCTTTTAATAGTGTCTCATATGCATCCATCTTCAGAGAGCTTAGAGAGGCTAATTAACCTTTATCAAGCCTCATTCCTTATGTATGATCTTTCTACGCTTCACATTCTTCTCTTTTCTATCAGCAAGGCTTTTCGCAGGAGGGAATCAACGTTCTACAGTCCGCCGCTGGTACTCGCTGTATCATACACACATTGTGGGCCATGTAGACCACATTAGATAGACATTTGATTACTTGCCTACTAAGATTCATCTTGTATGCTTGAGAGTCAAGTTGTCAAAGTGCAGGGTTTGGTCTCCTTTGGACATTTCTCCTCATCTCTAGCTTCTAAAAGGATATATGACATTGATAGACGGCTTATGCATTCTAGGAGTGCCAATAGGATCTGAGGTTTTATCTCACGCTATCTTGACGCTGCACTTGCCGACGTATGTTTTGCATGTAGATGACCTTCCTCTACTAGGGGATCCGTAGGTGGCGTTTGATGTATTCTCATCTAGTATTACTCGTTGACCATCTACCTTATCCGCACAGTTCCTCCTTCACCTACATTCATATCACACTTGATAGCCTTTGATAGGAGGATTATGGTCGTCTTTGGTCACATCATCGGCCCAGTGATCTTTAAGTGTGTGACATGAGATTCGGCACAAAGACAAATATCTTTGCAGATTTCGTGTGGAGGGGTAGGCTTATTATCGATGGAGGAGACTGCACCAATAACATTTTTGGCTAGTTGGGCACTCTTGGAACCTTTGTTATCTTCTCGATTTGCGATTGCATATATACCCATCCTTGATATGTATGCAAGGGACAATGATATGTATGCGAGGGACGTAGATATGGGATCATTTTCTTACAGATACTATTACGACATATAAGAGATGCTTTATCCCTAGAGGTACGACATGAGCTCTAGTCTTTTTCCTCTTTGCCCATCGATTGGACTAGAGGTCTACAATCTATCTTGATGGACCAATAGTTTCAGCAAGCTTTACATTCCTCGTACTACTAGGACTCATCTATGCTCTTGCTCTGACAAGGATACATGCTCTTGGATCTTGACTCAACCATGCATTAGGGCTTTCCCACTCGCACTAGCTACTTCTTCTATAGCGATGAGGTTTTGTTTTGGCTTGATCCATCCATCTACATCTTCATTACTCACATGTAAATGTGTTATCACTTTAGATGCAGCATGTGTTCATATGAATCGTTGCCCATTCTGAGGGAAGAGGATAGATATCCATGATGCTAGGGATTTGATATTTGCTATGGTGCAAGAATTTGGATTCCTCACATGGAGGGAACATTGGTATATCTTGCAGTCAACTAGGGTTATGGCAGATTTATACTTGGTTCGAGAGTACCAAGTTATTGTAGCATACATGGTGGTATCGATCTTACACATGACACAATTTTAGAGGGGGTGATCACCCATCCTATGGATGAGTAGCGAGTGGAGTGGTAACAACTTAGGTCTCCAAGTATAGGGGTATGCAGAGAGATCACCTCTTTGTTCCTCTAGCTTTAGAATTATATGGAGCTATGGACACCGACTTCGACATATTCGTGACGGAGTGTGCGAAAGCCTACCATACTAGGCAGCTGGGGTATCACCATCTTTAACTTATTGTAGAGCCTATTGTAGGTAACTTAATTCTATTGCTTTACACAAAACACTAGGTTGTGCAATCCATAGGAGAGCAATCAAGTTAGGTGATGCTTCTTCGCATGCTCTTGTTGTTTGTAAACCGTTTGACATAGATAGTTTGGATATTTTAGGTGCAATAAGACATATTTCCAATTGTGATACTATTGGGGCTAGCCCCATGTTACTTGTTTGGCTTCATCCATGTAAGACTTAATAGGTCTTCCCATTGTGTTTTTTATTTTGCTGTGTCGGTACTTGACTTTGCTTGGCTTCAAAGTTGGATGTGAAGTCCAATTTTACCCCACACTTAAACCATTTTCCTTTATCTTCACAACCAGAACATAAAGGAAAATTGTTTTGAAGTGAAATTCGCTCAGCTTGCTTTTATAACCAATGTAGTTTTCTCAATTCAGTGGAACTCTCATGACAATTACGTTGCATATAGATGAGAGTTATGGCTTAAGCTCAAACCTTTTTATGTACTTTTTGTAAATATTTGTAAATTTCATATTTTTCACATTATCTGCAGCAAACCCAGTCTCATTTCCGCGCATCCTAGACAATCGGCTTTACTGCAGGTTGTTCGTTTGCTTCTTTTAAACATGATTACCCGCAGTCTACTATCATCCCAGAAGGTCTTATTTCAAGCTGCCCCTTTTTTTGAAGGCAGGACTCTATTGACTATGGTTATCATTGCACCTTAATATAACATCAATCTCCGGACTACGCTCCGGTCACTGGTCACTTTGAGACTGCCTCTAAAAGGGTTTAACACCTCAAGTCAAAACTGGAGTGTCGTGGGTAATTCCTCCACGAAGTTTGGATAGGTTGTGGACACAACGAGTTAGACTATGTTATTCCTCCCGTTATTTGCACTTACCTACCCATGAAAGTTTAGAGGCAATATGATCTGATCCTCCCGGCCAGAGACCATACCTCGGAATCACTTCCACAGGCTTGAATAAGATTGTACAGCTGCTGCGGCAGTCAAAGTGGAGGTCATGTGTGATGGTAGAACAATCGACAGTTTTCAATGATGTAACGCCGAGGCTTGGTCTCCAGAATGTCTCCAAAAGAGAGCTTTTACGAGCTCGATAAATTCTCTTCAACATTCAGCTCCAGAGAACAAAGGTCACAGTCATGTAGCTTCAGTTAAAATCCCAAATGTGCTTCCATACTTCCTCTTCCAACATCCCACAGTGATTATCCTCGTGAGGTGTGACTCACAAGTGCGAGCGGAAGGTGTCCTTGAGTGGAGAACAACCATACCTAGTATAGTAACAGCAGAGCCTACACGCTCCCGACAGAGCACACATTCATCTCTGCTCTTAAAACAGAAAACAGGGGTCCGTCAAAAGACTCGTGCGCTCGATAAGCTGGACAGCGCCGTCATGGAGGTTCCAAAAGTGCGTCAACACACCAGGACAACAAGAGAACTAACTAGATATAGGGCAGGAACTGAAGGGACTGAAGGGTCTCATGAACGACCATGAACGACAATCTAGCAATTACACAATCTAGAGTGGCATGATGATTATGAAAAGGCACCAATCTAAGCTCCAGAAGAAAGTAGCATAATCTGAACGATTTGAAGGTGCAGTATAAAAGCTCCTCTAGTTCTAGGCTCAAGCATTTTCAGAAAAACGGTTGCCACCTGCAAATAGTGGATTCTAAATGGGCTGAAAGGCGGCACCGTCTGAAGACTTTTCATCGTTCAGCTGAGGAGCTATTCTCAGAAGAAAAATTCCAGAAGTAAGCTATGTAAATAGATTCTAACATTCTAACTGGAACCTCGTGCTTGAGATTGGTTATAGTAAAGAGATGCATATAACATTGACAACTCTCGCCTCTTTAGCAATTTCTTCACACACTCAGAGAAGAAGAAAGGAATATAAAAGTGTCAGGGACATTATTTACAAATTCACAGTGGGAGGAAGAAATAAACACCAGTCCAGACGCCGTCAGGGATGCATCAAATTTTTGAAAGCATTCTGCAACTCAAAACCTTTCTGATGGTCACAGGGTCTAGCTTCCGAACTCCAAAACGTCTCGAGATGTCAATCAGATCCTTATTCGTATCTTTAGCCAAATCTGTTTGTTCTCTTGGCTTGACAGGAGATGGTTGGAGTACCTGAAGAAGGGTATGTGCATCTTTGGAAGATAAAGTCAAAAGAATGACAGCATCGTGCAGTGTCTTGAAAAACCCAGAAGGCCGAACGCAGTAAGGCTTGAATAGCAGGAACAACCCTTGAATGTCCGCAGCAAACTGCCACCCTCCGTAGTCTGAGAACTTAGCCCCACTCAAGACAACCGAACTGACGAGGAACTGATCCAATACTGCAGCTAAGTTACGCCATAGCTCCAAAAAGTTCACAAAGTCAAGCGTTGCATTCAAAGCCGATAGTTGACTCTGCAACACACCCAGGGTATCCACCAGAGTGGCAGAAACGTCGAAATCTTTTAGCGTATTTACATAAGTTTCATCCATCAGATCTTTCGGCCTAGGCTTAGACTCCACATCGCTATCTTGAACGGGAACAGCGAGATTCTGTGTACCGTTGCCAGGGTCGCTCCATCTTTTCTTACTCCGCAGATATTCTCTGCAGCGAGCTTCAAATCCCCTCGATATTGACGACACCAGCTTGCTTAGCCAATCCTGTCTAAATTGTTCGAATTCCCCTATCTCTTGGTCAAAAACCCCCGTCAGTTCTACGGTACCTTGCATCTCGTCTTGATGAGCGTGAAGTAACTCT
Source organism: Marchantia paleacea (assembly GCA_014180765.2). NCBI lineage: Eukaryota > Viridiplantae > Streptophyta > Marchantiopsida > Marchantiales > Marchantiaceae > Marchantia > Marchantia paleacea. The sequence continues at coordinate 451,914 of MUAA02000014.1, forward strand.
AGAAAGAAAATGTCCTCACTCCACTCCTGCAGCGAGTGTTCACAAAAACGAGCGGCATTTAGACAGATGGCCACTTTCACCATCGATTCCTCATCTGCAAGAGCTGTGACAGCTTGCAGTTCTAGGCATCTTGGCCCAAGCATCTCTTGCAGGTACACTCGTGCAATTGGGATAACCCCAAGCTTGACAAAAACGTACTGCTGATACGGTTCCAGAAGGCTCCGGCATCTATCTGTGATAGCAGACATTGAAGCCAGAACTAATGAAGCTCCTGCAGGAGCCCGGAACTTTTCAATCGGGGCACCCAAAGATCCACTTGCCCCTTGGTGGCCGTCCTGAACCAATCCAAAAAAAACGTTTACCTTGGTTTTTGTAACCCATGCTCCATCACTGTGCAGCTCTACTCTCAGCTTTGCCAGGACATCCTCGCGCTCCAGCGTTGCCCACATCTCCAACCATTCTTGTCGGTCCGCTATGGCTGAAATGGAAAGGACGACAGGCCCGGACAAGGTGTCCAAGTCTTCTACTTGAGCTTCTTCCAAAGATCCTCCTTGGAAAAGTCCGAGAACTCGCATAGCAAGAGATTTCATCCGTCCGTCGAAGGTCAGGGCCTCATCTACTATGTGTAACCACAGGGCAGCAGCCACGGATCCAGCTCCACCATCATCTTGCAAATCATTGGCTAAACCAGGTAGAATATGGTTTTGGAGATAGAGAGACATCATGCTCGAGAGCGAGAATACCCATTCTTCTCGGGCACTATACCCTGCAAGATTGGCCTTGTCAATTAAGGGCTGCAAAATTTCATCCACAGAATCGACATATTCCTGAGCCAGACGGAAGGCCAGGGCAAAGGCCAACTCTGGTTTGGTGGTCCATCTGAGGAAGTGTGGCTCGGCCTTGGCCGCCACAGGAGAAACCAATTCATCCATGGCCCAGAGTGGAGCACGGGTCGCTCGACTCTTCATCTTACGCTCGCTGAGTGAATCTGGGGACGTCGTGTCGTTGATATTTCTGTACTGATTTAGTTGCCTCTCTCTCCTTGCTTGCTGCACAGCCTGCAAAATTGTCAACGCCATGAAGCTTTCAAAATAAGTCCGTTCCTGCACTTCCGACATCTCCAACAGGGGATTCGCCAACTTGTTTCCACCCACAGAGGCGGCAGAGAGCGGGGGTGGCCACCCTATCGAGCTCAAGATATGCCGATGATCTGGCACGACTACAGGTCGCAAGATAGCGGCCACTCGGTCGACTCTAAGGTCTACAGCTGACACAAGGCGATTCCAGTGAGCGTTTGAAATTTCCGCAACAGCAGCTTCGGTGGTCTGCATGGTCTTCACTGCGCGCGTAACTTTCAGCAGTATCCCCCCACTCTGCAAAGCGCCCAGAATCAGCGACTAAAAAACGGATCTCTTTGATATTTTTTGATTTCATTGTCTGCTTTATATATCTGGCCGTGATGAATGATCCTGATTCATAACCAACCTCTGATGATCAATCACGGAAAATTGTCAATGTCAAATTGCGGTTGAGAAAGCGAGACCAAGATTTACCACGACAGAGCTCCTCATGGCAAGAACATACAGTCGAATACAGTTTTTGCCATACCTGCCTCAACTTTATTGAGGCAGGTATGACAAAAACTACTGTGGATTCACCACCCAACATGTACAGTGCGATTTTCCGAGGAGAAAATCAACTTGCCTGTGCGGATGAACGTACAGAGCCGGAGATGGTTGCAACAGCAGCCTCTAAATCACCGACAAGTTGCTCCAACTTCAATGCACTCTCTGCGTAAATCCTGACTTTCTCAACTCTAGCCACTTCATTAGCTAGAGCCTCAAGTTCTTCTACCATCCCTTGCCGGTTCAATTTGATGCCCTCAGACTCCGTCTCACCACTTCCCGGATTCATAATTCTCTCGATTTCTACCTTCTCCTTCTCCTCGAAATGTGAAATCTCGTCTTTCTTCCCCGAAACTGCCGCACCATTACCGCCGCTACCACTACCTTCTTTTTGCATAGTAGAAAGGGGAACACTAGAAGCCCTGACATTCTCGATCTTGGAGGTCAAATTTTCCAACGAGTTCGTCAGAAGGCCAAAACGTGATAAGCTACGGGAAGTAGTGACCAGGACCTGCGCCTGAGCCTTGCTGAACTTTTCCTTCTCCTCGTCCAGCTCGGCCAGCAAACGGGCCACCAAGGAAGGCGTTCCAGACAGATCGTCCACGGTGTTAAACGACTCGTTTAGCAGATTCCGAAGAAACGGAGAAATTGACTCCTTGGCAGGCAGCGCTTCCAGTCCTCCACCCGGCCCATCATCCGATCCTCTACTCTCGAGCTCCATGATAACGATTGCCGAATACTACCTCCTCGGCCTTCTTGAACGAAATTCCACGACTGCTAAAGCAGATCGACCGTCACCAATCACTCCATCCCAACTGATTCATCCTCCTCCTCAAACTCCAGAATCCAACCCTCCCATCCTGCCTGCCACTTCCTTGTCCTTCCGCGCTTCGAATTTACGACACTCCTGCCGCAAACCACGAGGCCCCCACTAGACTCACACTCCCTCCCTACATTTTAGGGTTCCCGACAACAGACACAACCTCACAGTCGCAAATCCCATCTTCCCTAGCACCAGCAATCCACTCTCTGGACAGCAAACCGATCAATCCTTCTCAATCTCCTGAACACCCCTTCCCCTTCCTCCCCTCTCGATTAAGGAGCCTGCCCTGCCCTCCTTCTCCTGGCCTGACTTGGCACGAGCTATCGACAAACCAGCCAAAACCTCCACCTCTGTTAACGTTCAGTCCAGTTCAGAAAATGTGGATTAATTATCGCAGAAATGATCGGGAAACGCTGACGAGCAATTTCCGTTTGTTTGTGACGGCAGGGGAACGAATGGACGCTGGAGGACTTCCTTTTCGGGGACCGAATGAGGGGAAAAACGTCCAATGAGCCCTGGAGGGGGGTGACCTGTTGCAGTAGGTCATCATCTCAGTTGGATGTGGTTGGGTGAGGAGTCGACCACGTAGGGCGGGCGCCACGACCACGCCCGCCAAGAGGGAGGAATTGGCTCGCTCGAGGATTTAGGGTTCGTGAGAGGGAGCGAGTGGAGTTGAGATTGTAGTGGGGCTTTTAGGGTGGAAGCAGCGGCTGCACATCTCCTTTTTCTCATTCCTCGCCAGAACGAAGGATTGAGCGAGCTCTGATTCTGCACACCAAGTGCTAGCAACACAGCAGCGGCAGCCATGGCCGTCGGGTACGTGTAAATCGGTTGTTGTAGAACTAGTGGGTCGGGCTGGGGCTAAAGATTTTGGAGGTCAAGTCGTGATTGCGTGATTTCGTGGTCGAGTAGAATGGGGTTGTCTTGAATGGAATTTTTTGCTGAGAGTGATTGTGTTGGTAATGCAGAAAGAATAAGAGAATTTCCAAGGGAAAGAAGGGAGGAAAGAAGAAGATTGTCGACCCGTTCTCGAAGAAGGACTGGTATGACATCAAGGCTCCTTCCACCTTCTCGCAGAGGCAGGTCGGAAAGACCTTGGTGACCAGAACACAGGGAACCAAGATTGCTTCAGATGGTTTGAAGGGACGTGTTTTTGAGATCTCTCTTGCTGATCTCCAACAAGATGAAGACCAAGCTTTCCGAAAGATCAAGCTTAGAGCCGAAGACGTGCAAGGAAAGAATGTCCTCACCAACTTCTGGGGTATGGACTTCACCACAGACAAGTTGCGCTCTTTGGTGCGAAAGTGGCAGAGTTTGATTGAGGCCCATGTCGATGTCAAAACCACCGACAATTACACTTTGCGCATGTTCTGCATCGGTTTCACGAAGAAGCGACCTAACCAGATCAAGCGTACCTGCTACGCCCAATCCAGTCAAATCCGTCAGGTACTTCGCAATCCGTGGTTGAGAATAACGTGAACGAACTGTAACGAACCCATCTCACACAATGTATTAAACCTTCCGGGTATCCTAGCTAGCACACATAGAGTGCTCATGATTTGCTCACTTCTGTTGTTTGTTAATCGCCTTCGATCTCACACGGTCGCTATGTGTTGAGTGGAATAATGAATTTTAGTCATCAGTTTGCGTGTTCGGACTACAAGGCTGTAGCAATTCTTTATGCCCTTTGTGTGTTGAAGTTACTATATCCCCGTTTCAATACGTGCTGGAGGTGAATGTCTTACTCACTCCGGGTGCCTTCTAGGTCAAAATATGAGTCACATTAGGGCATGGAGGTCCCAAACGATTACAGATTAGCGACATCGCTTATGTTTTTCGGCCAAAAGCTCTTAGCGTACGCAGCTGTACAGACTATAGGGTGTCCATTGAAGTTCGTCGGTCTAGGTGGTAACAGTATACACTGACGAAGCTAACACCCAAGGTCTCCTTTACTGAGAAACCTAATTGCAATGATCCTACAGATTCGTAAGAAGATGAGGGAGATCATGGTTATGCAAGCTCAGAGCTGCGACTTGAAGGATCTCGTCGCGAAGTTCATTCCGGAGGTTATTGGAAAGGAAATCGAGAAAGCCACTGCAGGAATTTACCCCCTTCAAAACACCTTCGTAAGGAAGGTGAAGATCCTCAAGGCCCCCAAGTTCGATTTGAGTAAGTTGATGGAAGTACACGGTGACTACAGCGAGGAGGTCGGTGCTAAGATTGAGCGACCAGTTGGGGATGATGTTGAGACTGAAACCGAAGCCGTAGAGGTGGTCGGTGCATAAATGTCACTTTAGGCGTCCGTCATATAGTTAGAGACAATTGCTGCCTTGAGACTTCGGTAGTGGTCACCTGGGACTGGGACTGTAAATCAGTACGATTTACATGACTGATTGCCGACTCAGGGTTTTTGTACAACCTTTGCATACCAAGAAAACCGAGGTTACAGAAGCTTGTCTCTTCAGCTGACCGCGCGCAACTTCGTGGTCACTGCACACATGTTGGTTACATGAGATTTCCGAGTCAAAACTTGTTGTATCTTCATGACAGTCATTATGCTATTTCCTACACCACCTGTTATTGAGACCGGGGAGGGGAGATGTTCCACTTATACGGGCAGGTCAAGATGAACCTCAGAGTTTGGTTGAGCAGCTACGGGATTGTGCATTGTGTCGAAGGTGGACCAGGATTGAAAATTGTTGTCACATCTTAGCCTTTGCATCTGAATTTCCACCTAGGGGTTTGATGAATGCATTCGGGACTGAAAAGTTGGTTTGGATTCATCCCCATTACTTCGTCATATCAGGGTCTAGAAAAGTTTTGTTAGAAAGGAAGCGAGAGGAAAACGTCCACTACTGTAATGTAGAATATGTTCACCAGCGACGAAGAGAAGCCCACGGCGAAAGTGTATTCGAAAATAAGCTTACGGCGGCGTTAGAGCAACCATGACAACGCCTGTTCAATGCCGCCTGTATATGCATCGGATGTAGCAACACAATGGAGATCAAATAATTGAGGTGGTGGCCTCCTCTTCACTATGAAAGGTTACTAAACGTAGCGGTGTGAAAACCGTTGAAGGATGAAGAATGTATGTTACAAATATTATAGGTCAGTTTCCTAGTCCGTAAGGGGAAAACAAAGTTTCACATCTTGGAAAGTATTACGTTGTTCCTCAAAGTTGAGAATTGGCTGAGACACAGCGGAGCAGACTGTATGAAAAAGGATTGGCTGATATACGTGCACCCGGATTTGTATAAAGGTCGTTTGTATTACACATTCCATCCCATTCTTACACTCGGAGATCACGTCGGATCCGATTAAATTTCGTTAGAGACCGAATGATTATAGCGTTCAAAATCGTCACACTTTATGGACGATGCAGTCCAGGCACAGACAAGTAATGTCAATATAAAAGGCTCTGAGGCTTGGGTGGGAGGGCCAGGAAAATACACCTTCAAAATTAACAGAAGGTATTGCTCGTTGACATGCGGATATAAGCAATCTCTAGGTGCCATATCAGCAACCTCTCGCCAATGATGAGCAGTCTACAAGCCGAGTCCGAGTGAAAATTCGGTTCGCACCCGCAACATGCATCTTTGCCCAAAACTTCGAAGTCCTGTGAACTATGAAAAAAGTCTTGTCACGCAACATGAGGATTCGTCGGGATTCGACTGAGAATCAAGTCGGATTCCAATGCACAGCCACCACTCTAAGATGTAATTGACACGCCTTCGTCCAGTCTTTTGAGAAGTGGTTCGGCAGCGGTGCGTGTGGTCGCGTACCTGCCGTGACTCCTCGCACCAGCTGCGTTCGAAGTCTGAGCGCGACGTCTGCGAAAATGGAGTTGGATTACAGGGGGAAGCATGTCCTCGCTCCGATGGTGCGCGTGGTAAGGATCCGGCCGTTTCGTAGTTCAGTCTCCCGTTTGAATTGCAATTTCCTCACTGAGTATTGCCCATGAATTACTTCAAGCTTCAAAAGAATCGGCATCTCCGCGAGCATGTCTTCATGTTCGGAAATTCAGCTGTGTTTTACACTAAACTGATCCGTAGATGGATTTGATGCAATTTTTTCCGTTTGAACTCTTGCGCTGGTGAAGCCTGATGAGGAAGGGCAGTGATTTGGGCTACTTTTCTTCGTTCTCTCCTTTTTGTCATAGCTCCACGCCTTGCGTCTGTAGAATAGCCATCAACTTGTTGCTGGATGAAGCACCACACGACCCCGGAATTGTCGTGTTCAGTCGATGGCATATTCTAGGTTTAGGGTCTTGGACGAATGACATCTACTTTTGTACCCTGTTACTACCGAGTACTATCAAAGTTTTGTCAAGCACACGTATCCTGTTACTGCCGAATGATTACTCACAGGCTTTTTTCTACTCTTGCTGTTCAAACCCTGCGGAGATCAAATCTTCAGGAGCTCACTCCTAGGTTGTTCAAAATTCGTGTTGAGATTTTCTCGTACTTTCCTTTGGAATTTTTGAAGCACTTGTGAGCTCCTGAAGATTCTTTGACTCAACCGGAAATCGAATTGGTCCTAACACGAGAGAATTTGCAGGGCACTATTCCTCTAAGAATGCTTGCAGCTGAGTATGGGGCAGATATCACCTACGGTGAGGAACTTGTTGACCACAAATTCGTCAAATGTTATCGACAAGAGAATGGTATGTAATGGCACAGCCCTCAGTTCTGATATTGTTCTGATGTCAAGTTGCACTATGATGTACGCATCACCTTTCAGTGAAAATTCTCATACAGCAGACCGAAAGTAAAGCCATCGTAAAGCCTTGCATTCTAGTACACTTCTGGTTCTCAGATGCAAAGTATTACATCTGGTTGTCTACTGTTTTTCAGAACAGAAACTTTGTGAAGATATGATCGTTTCCTTTCCCGCATGGAAAATTCGTATCCTTTGTGAGGGTGTTTTTTGTGCTGAATTTGACCTTGAAAGACTTTTTCTGTTCGAATTGCTTTTTTTCTTATAAAACTTCCTTGTTTTGCGTTTATGCAGACGAGCTGCAGACCGTGGACTTTATAGAGAAGGATACCAAAGAAGTCGTGTTCAGAACCTCCAGCTCGGAAAAGCGCAGAGTTGTATTTCAAATTGGTACAGCAGATGCTTTAAGGGCTTTGAAAGTCGCTCAGTTGGTGTGCGCATCACTTCTCCCAATCCAACCTCGAAAATTATTTTCTAGGGCATATTTTGTAAGCGAGGGTCATAACTTGGTTGTAACAGGGAACACAACACATCATTGAGATTTAATTCAGGATTTGAAACTAGCCGTGACGATCAAAAGACTACTGACATCGACTTGTCCGCATCACTTATTCTTTGTTCTCTTGGTCTATGTTTTGCAGGCAAAACGACGTTGCTGCTATCGATATCAACATGGGATGTCCGAAATCGTTCTCCCTTAGTGGGGGCATGGGTGCTGCACTTTTGTCCAAACCTGAACTCATTCATGATGTATGGCAAAACTTACCCCTTAAAACATGAGTAACGGATTACAATCGCTTTAGGTTTTGCCATTTGTTAAGAAGATATGTCTCGTTTCTGAGTTTTCCTGGGGATTTTGTAACTTATAAATCAGTATCTAAAGCTTGTTGGATGGTGACACGCAGATATTGAGCACACTGAAAAGAAACCTGAACATACCCGTGACTTGTAAGATACGTCTTCTGAAGACGTACGCAGACACTGTTGAGCTGGCCCGAAGAATTGAAAGTATTGGTGTTTCTGCGATTGGTGTGCACGGCAGGTAACGTATTCACAAGTTCAATGCAGACTCTGATGCGTCTCTAGAATTACTGTGGATCTCAAACGAGTGTTCAGGTGTAGGTAGATCGTGTCAACAAATTTTGGTCAACGTCTTTATGAGCAACTAATAATTGTCTGCAACAACTCTGATTTGACACGAGGATTCTTTTTATATCCAGGAGGGTGGCAGACAGACCGAGGGACCCAGCGCAGTGGGATGGCATTGCTGAAGTTGTGTCTGCTTTATCCATTCCAGTCATTGCTAACGGCGACGTCTTTGAGTATGAAGATTTTCAACGCATCAAAGATGCAACTGGTAAGTTTGTAGTTGATTGTGATAGTTGTATAGTTGTGGTCCTCAGCTTGTAGTTACAGTTCTCTCTATATAATGTGAAATCTCATCACGTTTGGAGTTTGCTGTATCCAGAAAGTTGGGTTCAGTCTCCACATGTTATATTTTCTTAACGTCTCAAATGCCCATCAACTATTCATGTGTCCTGCATTTGTCTAGGAATGTATATGATTTGTATAGTGACTGGTCGTGTCATATTCTGATAAGAGAGTAGGACGTGTAGAGGAAACCAGACATGCTCTTACTCCAGTCTGATGTCATCCACGGCATCGTACAGGAGCTGCATCGGTTATGGTGGCAAGGGCAGCTTGCTGGAATGTATCTGTTTTCAGACCTGAAGGAAAACTTCCATGGGAGGATGTAAAAAGAGAATATATCAAGAAGGTAACATTATCACTCCCGGTATATGTCAATATGTTCGGTAGGCATACGCTTTGTCTTTTTTTCGCCTAGTGTTCCGACAAAACAAAGTCCCCTTGGGCCCTGCCGAGGGAGTGCTAAAAACATGCAAAGCAAAAACAAATATTTTTGTTTGTTCGCGTAGCGCCGGGCTCCCCTAGGGATGAAAGCTGCGAACCCTGCACTAGTCGAAGTAACATCTTGTGATTACCTACTACGTGAATGAACCGATACATATGCGAGTATATTTCCAGCGAATAGTTCGTAGAATGTGTCACGATCCACACCAGAGGTTTCTGTATTTGTATTGATCAGCTTGTGTGAATGATGTTCAGAGTATATTATGGGACAATGACATCAAGAGCACTAAACATGAGTTGAAGGAAATGATAATGCATTACTCGTGCTTGGAGTTCGCCGAGGGAAAGCTTTTGAACAAATGCAAGGATATTGCAGATGTATCGTAAGTTTTCCGTTCTTTTACCTTCTGCGTCTTAAAGTGAATCTGATCTTTATAGAATTTATTCTTTAGGGATAGAGTTTCATATGTGTGGTACGATCTTTGACTGTGATGTCTTTAAAGTAGGCGTCCATCGCTGGACCGTCGTGTTCAAAAGTTTAATTGTTAGGGCTGATCTGTCAAGTGTTTGAGTAAATGATTCCTTTTACTTTTGATCGCAGAGACATGTATGGGGTTCGAAGCTACTATGACGAGGTTCAAGGGCTGCGTAATAAACGCAGACATGCATCTTTTGCTGGTAGGCCATTTGGCCTTTTACGTCTGCGATGTTAAAAGTTGATCAAGACGGAGATTCTATGTTTTGTAATGAAGTCTTCAGTTTCGAATATATCCAAGCTTTCTACTATTGCCTCGCTCTCAAGGGCCCTATCCATGCGTTATCCATCTGAACTGTCTTCCAATCATGCTCTCTCGGATTGATGTGAATGAAGAATGAATGAATGAAGATCACTGGGCTGCCTTCTTCTTTTTCTTAGTTGTACAACTTAACTTGAACTCCAGATTATTTTATTTGCAAATTATTCTCGACCTCCAGTTTGTTGGGTACTGACAGAATTTCAGCTGTCCTTGAGACTGTTGGGGACAGAAAAAAATTCTTACTACTCCATCTTCTTTCATATTTCTGGATGCATCTGCTTGACGCTCCAACATAGCTTTTCTGGGATAATGCTATGTCTTTTGTACCTGGAGATATGGAACCTGTGAGCTAGTTTTTGGTCCTTTCATATAAAAGTCTTCATCGTCTCAGAGCTTTTCAATGAAGGACACTTCGTTCTCCGGGCTGTCTTTTGGTACTGATACGATATCTCATACTGCCTGTTGCATGTGCAGGAGCAGGAATCTTCATGTGAGGTCAAGCAAGATGTGCTTTTACCATGATAGCTTACGGCAGGTTTTTCTTGTTAAGGTAGGTAGCACAATTTTGATCAGATTTATACATTAAACTTATTTCTGTCGCTGACTCTGAGTCTCTCCCTCTGGGACTCCCATGGTCTTAGAGCTCGGAAAAATCTTTTGGCCAACGAGTTCCAGGCTTGTACTTTAGTCTTAAAAATTTATCCTCCGTCCGGAGCATGCCATATGTCAGCTAGTTTATTTTGTGGGATGATCCTCATTCATCGACGATGGTCCATCATAGAGCATTTGTCGTCCTAGTAGTTTTTGATATCATTAGAGGCAACTGTACTCCTTATAATTTGATTCAAGAGCAGGGCTGAAATTCAACGTCTAAGAAAACGGCTGGAAGATACTTATGCTTTCAGTAGTGTGTTGGGGTCTTCAGCTTTGCAACCAAAGGGTCACGTTATGCATCCGGAACAGAGCTGTCTTTCGATGTGCACCTCGATGCAGGTCGTTGTAATCTCTTACGGATGGAAGGTTTTAACCTCGCATCTCATTTGCACAGTCAGGTATTTAGCATTTTCCATCATCACGTGGTTTGCGTTTGATCACGAACCTCCTGTTTGAGATGATAGGTTGACAGGAAAAGACTCGACAGTCATTTGTATCAAATTAATCCAAGCTCGATGCAAGTTTTTGAAAATCTGCATAGATAATTATGTCATTGATAAGGATCTTCTTTGCGTCGCCTAACAAAGTTTGGTGCAAATTAGCAAACAAGAAGCTAGGCGAGCAATAAAACTTATTGCAGTATAGGAATGCAGTGTCCTGCGAAAATCAAACTTTTAGATTGAAAGTTTCGTTTAATAGTGTACATTTCGTGGTCACTCAACATCTTGTCCTAGTTAGGAATCTATTTATAGTTGCATGTTTTCAAGAAATTACATTCGCCAATATCACTACCGGAGTCACTACTTTTGGCCTTTTTATCATTTGAACAGATATAAATATCTTCTGTCTTTTATGTACTACAGAATACATCGTGGTGGTTTATTATGAAAAGAATGTACTGATACACATTTCATGTTATTGATTCAAGTATGTTGAAGATAAATTTCAAAAAATATCAAAGATCAAGGAAGTTAAAGAGATTTATATAGTACTCTAACTATTACCTATCGATAATCAGACTAATAACAGTGTATACCTTTATTTTTGGAATTTTAAAATTTGAATTTTAGACAGCTTCGATTTTATTAGATTTGAATAAATTTAATATATTAAGCCACTGCTCTATACTACCATTGGAGAGAGGTCAAGATCAGCACACATCTATATTTTGTCTCTTATAAAAAAACAAAAATCCTTGCAGGTTTTTTTTTAAATCTTGTTTGAAGAATCTCGAAGTATTACTCATGAACATGGTCAAGTACTCGTGATGTTTTCATTTCTATGATTCTCTTCCGGCTACAGTTTATCTAGGTTGGTGTCTTATTCGTCGATCTCCAAGAGGCAACCAGAATCATGTTAACTGTTTGGCCAATTAGCATTTTTCTCTCTATTTATATCTAGATTTGAACTAACAGTTTTTTTCACCCTCATTCCTAGCAGAGTGAAGAATATGTTGATTTATGATCTAAATCTTTCTTTACTGAAATTGAAAAGTTTGCCAATGTCTAAATTTCCACTCATATTGTTTATAAAATAATATAGATGGATTTGATTTCTATGTGAAGTTTGTAAAAAATATAGAAGTAATTATAAAATTGAAATTTTTTATGTAAACAAATAGTATTATATTATTAAATGAATATATGTATATAGCAAGTCAAATAAATAAAATTGCACTAAATACGAAAAATAACAAAGCATATTATATAATTTATTTGAGACAACCAAAACAAATCAATTAATATTTTGATTAAAAAACTAAATTTCAATGAAATAAAAACAACAAATCATTAACTGGATTACTTTATAGTAACCAATGTCATATTTGTATTTATCTTCTAATTTTTTTTTGCATATGAACATTCAATAAACATCATTTCTACTTATATATTATTAATGTATATTGTTTAAACTATTGAATGCAAAAGAATAAAGAAAGCTTCTCGGTCATAAGAGATAGAGTTTCTAGCATACATCTCTTTAATAGTTGTTCTCTACTTGTCACATTCAACAAGAAAGATGCAAAAGACATAAGATCCATTGTATCTATTAATCATATACATGTGATTTTTAGATTTAATACTATGATAAAAAATATATAGTTTGTGTCATGATATTGAATATAGATTTGTCATGAGAGCAAAATTTTATGTCGTGCATATATATATATTGCATCACAATATATATTTGTTGTTATATTAAATATCACGATATATAGATCGTCATGCACCAACACAAATGTACCATAATGCAATTTTTTTTATTTTCAAAACGTCCCCAATAACATTCCGTTCATGATTATGGCATAAAAGAAATTATAGTTAAACCAAACACACTTTATATTTCAAAGACTCCAGGGTCCCGCACTAACTATTATCCATCATAGTCACGTTCTCAAAGGTTCAATCTCAAGAGATCATCCCGAGGTTGATGGTCTAACAGAAAGAGTTGTTTAGATGGTGAAGAGAGTACTAAGAAAATTTGGCTTCGACAAAAGTTATATGGGAGAATGTGACATCCAGTTACCATGGTTGGTAGCCATGGGTTATCGATTTAGCTGGCAAACATCTCTAGCGTCATTCTCATCGTACTTTTTATAACATGATAGATATCTAGACTTACATGCAGTTATTCGTTGAGAGTTAGTTACAATTTTTGACTTGGATAACCCTAATGTTTGGATTAGAGTGTGTTCTCAAAAGGCAAAATTTTTCCATAGAGTAGTGCCCATGGCATTTGAGAACTTGTCTATTGCTCAACATAGAGATGTTTTGCGTTATGCTACCATCCGAGGAGGTGAATATCAACTTTCAATTCGTAGACTTCATGTTAATGATTACGTTTACTTGCAACAGAGTGCACCGATCACATTGGATGTTACGGTTGGTCGTACGATTCTACGAGAACGTGAGGTTTTACTTTCTGGAGTTTTCGTATTGGAGTGTCGTGATGGTGTGATTTGGAAGGATCATGTGTGTAATTATGCGCCATGTCACCTTTCAAACATTGATGGTACTATGGATCCAAGTCTGGCCGTTGTGCGTGCAGGCTTGAGATATATGTTATGTAAATCATCTGGTGGAACAGCCAGTATGTTGATTTGTGATTCTTGTTCAAGAGGATTGCATATGTCATGTTTGACACATCCTCTCAATGCAGTGCCCAGTGGGCGGTAGAGATGTCCTCGATGTGTTTAGCAGGCAAGCAGGTTTGACCATTATATGATATGGATTTCAGATAGGCGTTATACATGATAACATGATATGCCCCAACGTTAGTACGTTGGGGCATTGTAGCACCCGACCTCCTTATCTTAGCCCCATGAAGGGCATATCATGTTATGGACTAGATGACTATCTAGTGTTAGAGGGACCTAACCGTCAGTTAGGAGGACGATTGTGGAACACTTGTATTGGTATATGACAATCTATGTATTGTGATGTTTGATGTGACAGCGATGTAAGTTATGATGCGATATGTATGTGCACGATAGTTGTCACGACTTTTATAGCGCCATCTCTAGTTAGGTAGGTGTGTGTATGCAGAGCAAATACAATAGTTAGCGCCGTTCGCACTGGAATTGCCGTTAGGGCCGACATTGCTGTTAGGATTCCTAGAGCTCAAGGGGTAGAGTTTGAATTAGGAATCCTTAAAAATACATCTCCTCAAATCACCTTACCTCATAGAAATAAAACCAACCGTTGTATCATCCTCAAAATTATTTCCAGTGTTTAGTATTATATTTTAGGATAATTCAACAGTTTGGATCTTTGGTTACATCAAAAGCTCATTTTTAATTAATCACACAAAGTTACAGTCGCCTTTTATGTTTTGGGCAATTCCACTAAACTTAATTCAGATTTCAAGCTCCACAATTATTTCAATATGGATATAATGTTGAACCAAATACCAAATTTCATTTTTGGCATCCTTCATATATACGATTTATCTCTATAAGTACACAATAGATTCTGATGATTAAAAATAGCTTTTTATATACCAACCTTTATCAGTTATAAATTTATTTGACCTTTTCACATTCTAAATGAATTTACCAAATGGTCAAATGATGAAGCCTTCATTTTTTTGAATTTTTTCTTAAAAAAACGCATTATTCATTTTTAAATACAAATTATATGCCTTGAGGTTTCAGATCCAATCACAAATTTTTTGAATGCTTTTCCTCTTTGTATAGAGCCTGAAAAATATTCCAAGATTATTTTTATATTCTCTAGACAACACATTCTAATTTTTATACACAAAAGCAAATGTTCTGATTTTTATCTGATATTGCACCAAATCGGCTAAGCGTTACAGCTAAGAATGCATAGGTTGTTCCCTCACTTGACTTGTTCAGCAAAGCCATCAACTCAATCCACTTGGAGAAATGCTCCACTATGACCAACACATATCAATGATGTTGTATAGTCAATGACAAAGGTCCTCCAAAATCCAAGCTCCAACGATAATCAAATCCCATAATCGATAGAGAATGTAATTGTGGTGTAGGGGCATTGAATGATACTCAAAAACGATCACATACCATATATATGGCCACAAACTGTTGCACCTCAATTTGCATACCTCTCCACCAATAGTGACTTTGAAGTAAGCTATATGTCTGCTTTACTCCAAAATGACCTAACTCCTCATGAGCATGTCTGACCAACTGTACTCTCTGGGATGGAAGTGACACAACAAGAACGATGTCATCTCCCCATACTCGAAGAAGGTGTCTACCTTCCCATCTGAACCGTCGAGCTCTCTGTAAAACTCAATCCCGTTCCTTTGCATTCAAAGTGCCCACCAAAACACTTGTACGAAGATACTCCAACACCACCATGTCATCATGGATGTCTCGGTTTACCATCAAACCATCCTTAGTCTCAGCGTCCAAGACTAAGATATATGTTCTCTAACCCAAGAGAGATATCACATAACTCTCAAGCGCCAACATATTCAAAAAGGCAGATGCATGCCAACCCGGCACCATCTCCTCATCATTATCACCGTACCATCGAGCTCTAGTTTCGTCAATTTGACTTATAAATGGGTTTTGACTTAAGCCATCCGCATCAGGGTTCACCACTTCAAGTCTATGAACAACCGTGAAATCATACTATTGTAGGATAAGAGCCCATCATGCAAGCTTTCATGTAAGCTTGTCTGGTTCCATCAACCATTTCAATGGTTGATGATTAGTGATGAGAGTGAAGGAGTTTCCAAACAAATAACATCTGAAATGTGTCACCGTCCAAACAATTGTCAAACATTCTCCTTCATAAGAATTATACTTTGACTCCGCTTCATTGTT
Organism: Marchantia paleacea; assembly: GCA_014180765.2. Lineage (NCBI taxonomy): Eukaryota > Viridiplantae > Streptophyta > Marchantiopsida > Marchantiales > Marchantiaceae > Marchantia > Marchantia paleacea. The sequence continues at coordinate 467,715 of MUAA02000014.1, forward strand.
GGAACAACTTGCATAAGCCACTACAAACTCCTTCCCCTCATCATCATGTTGGATAAGCACTGCTCCTAAACCCAACATACTCCAATCAGTATGTATTTGAAATGGACAACCTCTCACAAGTCTCCTCAAAATAGGGGCACATGTCAACCTTCCCTTGAGCTCAACAAAAGCTCTCCCCTGTTCATCTCCCCAACGCCACTCTTGATCTAGCTTTCTCAGATTTGTCAAGGCTTTGGCAATAGTGCTAAATCCTTGCACATATTGACGATAGAAGTTTGAAAGTCCAAGGAAGGCTCGAACCCTACTCACATCTGAGGGTTGTGGAATACACAAGATTGCCTCCATCTTGATTTCCTAAACTTCCAATCATCCTGGGTATATGATACGATCCAAATATTCTACTTGCTCCTAAAAAACTTGCACTTTTTAGGATGCAACTTGAGGCCATGAGCAATCAATTGCTCAAATACCTCGTGCAAATGGATCTCATGCTTCCTCATTGTAGCACTATACACTAGAATATCATGATGTAGGCTCGGGCACAATCAAATCTAGCTAGGATCCTATCCATCACTCTTTGGAATTTAGCAGTTACATTCTTCAATTTAAATATTAAGAACTTCAACTGATACAACACATCCTTGCCATGTAAATCAATTGTCCTGCAAATCAATTGCCCCAAAGGCTGTCTTGGCCTTATCCTTATCTCGAATCCGCAACTCATGATATCCTGCTCGTAAATACAATGTACTGAAAACCTCTACATGCTCAACTACATCAAAGATCTCCTCAAGTGTAGTCATAACATATTGATCAGATTTTATTTGTATTTGATAGATCGGTGGTCATCACACATGCGTCTATATGTATTATTGCCATGTATATCCTTCTTGATTGACATCACCACAACAGAGGCATACTCTCAATATGATATCTCCACTAACCCAGCCTCAAGAATGTCTTGACAGCTATTTTGGATTAGATCTATCTCCATATCACTTTATCGATAGGGACGACGGAAGATTGGTGCATAATTTGTCAAGTCAATCCATATATCATGTCCCTTCAAACAACCTAAATCCCTCCTACTGAAGGCAAAACAGTTTTTGAAACTCCTTAGAAACCTCCACACCCTACGTCTTTCTTCTCCTCACTTTGGGACCAATCTCAATATCCCAAATCTCCTCTCCATCGACACTAGAGATAAAAGATGTAGTATCTGGTTGCTAAATGACAACCTCTTGAGCCAAAAGCTTTTTATGCTCTCTCATACTAGGCTCCCTATCTCAATGTGAACAACTCCTTCTACTGTAGTTGTAATCTCTTGTGTTCTATCACAAAGATCTATAGTGATAACCATCGCTTGCTCCACGCAAAAAACTCCAATCATACTTAAAGAAGACCCTACCTCTCCTTCTCTAACATCCCCATAAGACCAAGGATGAGATCTTGGGCAGTTCTCGCCTCCAACTTTTGCCTCCACTATCTCTGTTGTCAAAGAGCTTACCAATGGTCTTGCCGTAACACATGTGGACTGCATGCATCTCTACTCAGCCACTCTGAGGCTCACAATCCATGTCAAACAGTTCATGTCCATAGCCAGATCTAACACCTGATGTCGTGATGCCTTTGACAATGTAGGTACTACTGTAGTACTGGTACAAAATCCCATAGCTCGCTCTCTTTCTTCAGTATTGGGTTCCACAACCGTTGCAAGCGAAACTCCGTCATATGCTCGTAATAAAACCTCCCTTGGAAGAAGGTTTGTCCACCATAGACATGGACGGTATGCATGAGATCCTCCTCTCGCTACATCCAACAATATCACTGATCCAATCCATGATCGCACCTAATGTGCACTCGTCATCATCCATACTCGTGGATCACCCAACAAGGGAACATTCTCCAAAATGTATGTTGGAGAATAGGTCTGATGTGACTGGAGAGAACGTAACACAAGTAACATCTCCCAAAACATGCAAGAACATGAATCCTATAGCTCATGATCATTACCAGCATGTGTGTGTCCTTGAAATGACCATCTAGTAATAATCAAATGTATGCTGTCATGCTGAGCAAGGTCTTGCGCCCTGTGTAATAAAATATATGACAACAAGGCCTTCTAATATCCTTGAACCGCCAACAATGGTAGAAGATATGGGTATCTCCGCACTAATTGTGCCACGTGGCGTAATGAGACGCGTCTTGCAATCTCATCTCGCTCCACGTACAAGTATCGATGTACTCGTATGTCAAACAATAAAACAACAGCCAAACTTGTCCTAATCCCTCCAAACAGATCCAACACACATATACCCTCCTCTGGATACCGTCAAGCAATAGGCGTTGTATCTAAAGATGACAACATAGTGGAAGTGGGAATAACTTCCTTCGTCTCCTCCCTCTCTGGAGCAAAAAACTCGCTCCAAGCTTGATGTATGAGCTGATCTGTCATATGTTGTAGCTGCATACATGAAATACCTAGTGATCCATCCTGTTGGTCCGAAAGACAAGAATACAATGAGAAGCAATATGAAATCAAGAGACGAGGCAGGAAATACGTGGTTCAGCTCACTGAGGCTACGTCCACGGAACACACAGAGTCTCTTTACTGAATACCCTGATTTTACATTAGAGAGCTTCACGCCGACCCTCTTATATAGTAGTACCAGCCCTAGCCCTAGTCTAACTAAACATAGTCAAACTAAACAGAGTTACTCAAGACCTGAGTTAACTCCTAACAATCTCCCCCTTGACTCATGTCTTGGGGTGTCTAACTCTTGTCACCATATACATACTCCGCGGGAAATCCTAGAAGGAAACCTAAAGCATAGGCCCTCCTGTAAACAAGGATTAACTAGAACTAAGCCATAGCCTAACTAGGAAGGAGTAAAGCATATACAAGAATCAAACATTTGCTAGCGTAACTCAACTAGTGTTCCTTGTGCAAAACCTCCATAGTAGCACAATGCCTCCTGGAACTCTCTAAAGGAATAACTTTGGTCAAAGAATCAGCTGGATTGAGTTTACCGTCAATCTTGACTAGCTCAACCTTCCTATCAGAAATTGCATCTCTGATAAAGTGATATATGATGTCGATGTGCTTCACCATGCTATCCATGACTTGATTTGCTGCAAGATGTAAGGCACTCTGACTATCACAATGGAGATTTACAACATCATGTTTCAATCCCATCTCAGTGATAAGTCTATTCAACCAAATAGCCTCCTTTGTTGCTTCCGATGCTGCTACGTATTCGGATTTCGTAGTTGACTGAGCTATGCACTTCTGCAAGGTAGATCTCCAACTAACGCATCCACCTCCAAGTGTAAACACGTACCCAGTTGTAGACTTCCTCTTGTCCAGATCTTGTCCATAGTCAGCATCAACGTAACCCAACAAGGATTTGGCATTGTCCAATAAACCATCAAACAAAAGACCAAAATCCTTAGTACTTGAGGTACCTAAGAATCCACTTCATAGCTTCCCAATGCACCTTCCCTGGATTTGACATATACCTGCTCACCTTGTCCATAGCTAGAGCAATATCAGGTCTAGTGCACACCATCAAATACATGAGCCCGCCTTTGCCTTTGTCATAGGGAATTGGCGACATCTTTCTCTCTCGGTTGCATCAATTGGACATTGAGCTGCTGAGAGCTTAAAATGTGCCGCCAAAGGAGTCCACACTCCTTTAGAGTCTGCCATGTTAAACCTGTGAAGCACACGCTGAATGTACTTACCCTGACTTAACCATAGCTTCCTCTTCCTCAAATCCCTGTGAACATCCATACCTAATATCCTCTTGGACTCACCCAAATCTTTCATCTTGAATGCAGATTTCAGTTGCCTCTTGCATCTGTCAACGTCGGATTGTTCCTTTGCCAAAATGAGCATGTCATCCACATAGAGTACCAAAATAATGAGGCTAAAGATCTCATTATTCACCTTCTTTATGTAAACACATGGATCAAACACACTCCGTGAAAATCCTTGTGCTTTCATGAACTCATCAAACCTTGCATTCCATTGTCTAGGAGCTTGCTTCAATCCATATAGAGATTTGAGCAATCTACAAACTAACTTCTCCTGACCTTTCTTCTCATAGCCAGTAGGTTGTCTCATGTAGATTTTTTTCTCCAAAGATCCATATAGAAAAGCTATGATAACATCCATCTGATCCATAACTAGACCAAATATCGCAGCAAGTGCACATACTGCGGGGCAATTGTAGCATACTTTGCCACAGGAGAGAAGACTTCATTGTAGTCCATACCTTTCTCTTGTGTGAAGCCCTTAGCCACCAACCTGGCTTTGAAGATCCTCTTCTCTTCATCCACTGGATTATCCTTCAACTTGTACACCCACTTGCTATCAACCAAAGGTTGACCCTTTGGAAGCTCCACCAGCTCCCAAGTCTTGTTCTCAACAAGCGATTGCATCTCACGCTCCATAGCAATATCCCACTCAAGCTTATTGATAGAGGCTTGAGCTTCTCTATATGAACAAGGTTCTCCTTCTTCCAAGATCAACACATTGCCATCATCATTCTCAGCTTCAGTATCATGATCCTCAAGAATAGATGAATAAGCCCATGTTCCATGCCTTTCGGCAGCTCTACTAATCCGATTTGATGATCTCCTAGTAGATGGTCCTAATTGATCTCCATCGTTTTGTGCTGTGTCTTGAGGCTCAGCAACGACAACTTGCTCCTCCAATTCCTGTTGTTCAGGAATTTGCTCCATCTGTTGTGGAGCTTCTCCTTGTGGCGCATCATTAAACCCATAATGATCAATCTCCCCCTCAACAACATCCGTGAGTGGAGATTTGCCCTTGTCGATGCGGGGGAGCCGAGATATCTCCCCACTCTTTCAATGATTTGGACTCATCGAAAGAAACATCCCTACCGACAATCACCTTACAAGCCTGAGGATCCCATAGCCTATAACCTTTCACACCACTTGCATATCCAAGAAAACAACACTTCTTGGATGTAGGATCCAACTTGGTCCTATTCTCCTTAGGTATGAGAGGATAAGCCATACAACCAAAAATTCTCAGACGACTAAAATCAGCCCTCCGTTTGTGCCTCAATTCAAACGGTGTCAAGAAATTGATTGCACTTGAAGGAGACAGATTTACCAAATACACTTCGGTATTCTGACTTCAGCCGAGAATTCATATGGTAAACCAGATTGGCTCAACATACTACGCACCTTCTCCAATACTGTTCGGTTGAGCCTCTCAGAAATAACATTTTGTTGCGGAGTATAAGATCCCCTCCTCTTTGCAGTAACTTCTAAACTCCTCTGAAGTATACTCCCTGCCATTATCCGAACGTAGATATCTCACCTTGTGACCAGTCTCAACTTGGGCTCTCCAACTTTTGAAAGTTGCAAAGACTTCATACTTGTGTGTGAGAAAATAGACCCACACAAATCTTGAGTAATCATCAATAAACGATACATAGTACTACTTCCGAGAATGTGAGGCTTTAGGAGAGGGTCCCCACACATCACTATGTACATACTCAAGTAACTCTTTGGAACTATGAGTTCCAACACCAAAGGCTTTTCTATGTTGCTTGCCCATAACACAATGCTCACAAAATTCCATGTCAACTTTACCTAAACCAGGTAACAATCCCTTATCTTGAAGGAAGGTCAAGTATCTGTTACTCATGTGTCCCATTCTAGAATGCCAATCATGAGCCATCTCAGGCCGAGATCTGGTAAGATTGATTTCACCACAGATGGTATTGCTCTCTAGCACATACAGATTCCTATGCTTGTGTCCTCTCAAGATAATCTTATCACCTATTCTCACCTCAAGTACTCCTTGTTTAGAACTCCACTCAAGGCCTTTTGAATCTAACATTCCAAGAGAGATAAGATTCTTTCTCATTTCAGGTATAAACCTGACGTGAGTTTGACTCCATCAAACATGTGAATTTGCATAGATCCAACACCTTCAATTCTACAGGGTTGATCATTTCTCATAAGAACTAAACCGTTTGATACTGAGAAAGTATGAAAAAACTCTCTAATGTAACAAATGTGATAAGAACAAGCACTATCCAGAATCCATACATCACCAACGTCCTTTGGTGAGTTGCATAGGGCATACCTCTGGCTTCATAGTCCATCTTCAAGCAAGTCATCCTCATCAAAATCTTGAGCCACATTAGCCAAAGGCGGATCAGTAGCCTTGATCTTCACACGACAGTCTTTCTTAAAGTGACCACTCTTGTCACACTTCCAACAGACCACCGTCTTCTTGTCTTGGGATTTACCCGTAGACATGGATCTACCTCTAGATCCAAACTTCTTCCCATCCTTCTCAATCCTTGATTGTGACCGTCCACGGGTCACATTCAGTGCCGTACCAGATGAAGAGGAAGGAGTAGAGATCATCATCTTCTGCTGTAGGTCATCAGTCAAGAGAGCACTTACAACCTCGTTGTATGTGATCGTTTGTCTATCACGATGGAGCAACACTCGTGACAATGACTGATATGATGCAGGTAATGAACTTAACAGATGAAGGGCCTTCCTCTCATCAGTTATCTCCTCTCCCAGATTCTGAAGATCAATAACAAGATCACCAAAGGCATCAATGTGATCTTGGATCTTCGTACCTGTATCTTTCATCTTGGAGCTCATCAGCTTCAAGGAGGTGTACAACCTGTCTGACAACTCCTTGCGATGAAACCGTCGCTGAAGAGCCTCAAACAACAACGTACAATTGTCATACTCATCAACTTGCTTCGGCGAAGGTTGTAGATGGAGTATAACAATACTCACTGCTTGCTCTTGAAGATCCTTCCAGTCTTCATCATCGAATGTAGAGGGTTTAGGCCTCAGTGATTTGCCCAAATCGGAAGCCTTCAACTTGCCTTTGACTTGCCTCTCCCACAAAAGATAGTCACCACGCCCATTGTATTTGACAATGTCAAATCCAGTTCCTCTTGTCTTCATGATTGACATCTCGCTTCGTCTAGGCACAGAACTCGTCCTTTGTGTTGTTTGGTTGTCAAAAGGAACCTCCAAACTTAATTTCTTTCCACTCATATGAGTAAAAAAGGAAATTTATGGTGGGATAAAAACTTTAAACCACAAGGGATACCTCTGCTAAGGTTACTACTCTACTGCTACTTATGCCCAGTCTGCAGTTCCAATCTTCCTGTGACGCCCCATAGTCCACTCTACTGCAACCCTTGCGGAAGATAGGCAAAGTGCATCCTATCTCTGCAACTCCTTCATTGACAAGCAATTAAGCAACGGCCTTGGCTCCCAACCTTCCCTCACCCACTTCTCCTCTCGCTCAAGAAGCTACTCTCGCCGCTTACACCAAACGTTCAAAACAACAGGAGCGCTTCTCCTCCAACCTTCTACTCCCCGGCTCCACTTCCGTCAAACTCCTTGTTCCATCGACCAAACTCGACCAGCAGCAAATCGTTTGGTCTCGAGAGTGCCTCAGTGTCACTAGATCTAGTGGCACCAGTAGTGATATCTCGTCTTTTGCCTCAATTTGCAGTTTCTTCCTCCTCCCTCGACTATTCTCCCGCACTCGACTATTTGGCTCGAGCTCGCTTCTATCGATGCAGCTATGGCGTCCCCTGTTTGCATCATATTTTCTCCAGCGAGTATTTCCTCATCTCAACTGTACGCTTTCGCAGAGGACAATTCTTTGCTCTGAGAACGCCAGAGCGCCTAGCTGTAGAAGAACCCTCTAGATACTTGTGTGAGTTGACAATCTCTTCTTCCTCTCCTCAGCACTCCACATTCCAACCGATAAAACTTCAGCGGAAGAAGATTATGATATCCAATGATTCGACCGATAACTTTTTCTCAAACTTTACAGAAAATTGCTCCACAACCCTTGCTATCACTCAAAAAAGTTTCATATGTTTTTCTTCCTTAGATCTCTCAAAACAATTGGTGATTTACCCACTGTATCACAAGGCAATATGCAGACCCCTGTATACAAAACCCATCACACATACCAATCCTTAAACTCCAATTGCTTTCAAATTTCATAAAAAGGTCACTCATCATCCGAACTTCAACTTTGAAAAGTTTTATTGACAGAACTTTATGATATCAAAAGATATGATTGATGAACTAAGTTTGTAATAGTCAGTGCAATCCTGCAACTCTAACTGCTTACACAAACTTCAACCTATCACTCCATACTCAAAACTCGTCCAATCGAGTCAAAACCTCGATCTAAACACAAGCCTGTGTTGTGAACTGTATCTCAGTCGACTCATATCTCCCAAAACTCTCGTAAGATTCTCACAAACACTCCAAATACACTCAAAGGTCAAAATTTCTCTCTCTAACTTTGAATCACCGTTTCAGAGTGAAAAATCCTTCAAATCCATCCATTCTTGAGCCCACGTTGTAGCCCGTCCCGTCAGCTTTCCAACGCTATCCTCAGATTTTTGAATGTTACTCTAGAAGTTCTCCAAAATCCCTAAAAACCTCGAAAAGTTGCCCTAGTATCCTCATTGGTCAAAACTCCTAGACCAATGGGAATGGAGAATGTTATTTTGACCTCTAGTGTGGCCAAATTAGCTCCATTGAAACTTAGAGCTTTACAACTATCCTAAACACTCTACTTAGACATCCTATACATAATATGAGTTGTCACTAATAAGAGTTAAAATGACAACTTGAAACCAGCTAAGTATACCCAAAAGCGATCACGATGAAGACACCTGATGTTGATCACAAATGGACTCGACAATGGTACATCTTGAGGATCATGTTGTCTCCTATCCACATCCTACGTCGACTCCACTTCAATCAAATAAGCTTCTTAGTCAGCAAGGTGATGTGTCTAGATCTCCCTAGCTCTTTACAGCCTTACAATGCCATCTGTTACCCTAACCCAAAGTATCGTCGTCATGACAACAACTCTGAAGATGCCACATGTCATCATCTTCTCATAGTAGCCGCGTCACAACACGACAACGCTTCTTCCAATTAAAGCGCATGCTCCTCCTCTTCGAATTGGTCGTATTCTTTAGGGTTGTTCGGAGAAGAGACCTAGCATCCGATCATCCGTTCTGTCTGTAGTCTCCGCGGATACTACAGAGACCGCAGAGGCGTCGGAGGAGTTGGTGCCCAACTTGTCGACAAGCTCCTGTCTTTGGTGAAAGATTCTGACAGTGGAGCACTGCTCGGAGCAGAGAAGCAAGCCAATGTTGTCGATGTAGACGAAAAACTGGAGAAAATGGGAATGCCAGAACCTCTCAAAAGCCCTCTTATTTTCGGAGATTGGAATATTGCAAATTCTTCAAACCCCACCTCTCCTGAGGACCTTATCGCATTCTGCATTGGCGAATCTTGTGTTAAGCAGGGACATGATTCAAAGCGTTATTTCACCTGATGTTGTCTTGAATGTTGTTCGATTTGCTCTATTGGGCTTCATCGGCGGGGAAGTGAATTTGAAAGGAAAGCTCACACCTTTAGATGACAAGATGATACAGGTTGATTTCCAACCACCTGATCTACAGATAGACCCTTTCAAATTCACATACGGAGGAATGTCATTGTGAACACGATCTCTCCATAACTTTGGCAGATCCTCACCTCCACAGTTCCAAATCCCAACACTTTAACCTACACAATGGATCCGGATTTGATTTACATCGTGATAAAATTGCACACCTTGATCTCCTTCTTGGACTCCTCGTCGACGTACTTTTGGAAGAATGCAACTAGAGCCTTGGCAAGGCTCTAACCGAAAAATTAATTTTGAGAAGTGAACCCTCCACCTCTCACACGAATGCGCATATCCACATTACCAAACCTCTGATGTCCCAGTAACAAAATTGGCTCGAATGCCTTGAAACGCAGAATTTCGGGCTCCACAAGTTTGATTGGGCAACTGTTAATTTTCATCAGACCACATCCACGCTTGCAATAGGTGACTGATATTCTTGCGACCAAAGCATTGAACTAACTCCATATCTCCTGACATTTCGAGTTTCAAACCCTAACCCTCGAGCTTCAGCGCTGCAGCTCCGCTACACTCCCGCTCTGATACCAATTGTTGGTCCGAAAGACAAGAATACAATGAGAAGCAATATGAAATCAAGAGACGAGGCAGGAAATACGTGGTTCACCTCACTGAGGCTACGTCCACGGAACACACAAAGTCTCTTTACTGAATACCCTGATTTCTGTTACAGAGAGCTTCTGACAGCCCTCTTACATAGTAGTACCAGCCCTATCCCTAGTCTAACTAAACATAGTCAAACTAACCAGAGTTACTCAAGACCTGAGTTAACTCCTAACACATCCAACGTGGATGACACTACTCCACTAAGACTTGGCATGATAGTCACATCCTCTGGACCATGACTATCATGAGCATCCATGTTGCCCTCCAACAAATCACCAGGCCAAGTAACACAAGTTTTGAAGGCTACAACATACGTCAAACCTCCACTTGATAAAGGCCTAGAACCGGTAATGAATTATACATGTCATTGACTCACTCGGCCTTCACCAGATTGCCAACTTGGCCGATAAGAGGCTATTTTCTCCCAATATTCAATGCTAAATCCCATCAGATATAACAATGCCGCACCCACCAATACATCATAGGACTGTGCAAGTGTAACCATAGCACATGCTCGTGCTGTAGAGCTATCCGTGACATGATCTAGTTGCACTTACACAGTCAACTTCATCCGGGTGATGTATGGTACGGGTCATCACTAGAACCTTCAAGAGATGTTTGAATCTGAAATGGACATCTCTCCATGTCGGTCTTTTGCAAACCAAGACCAAATAGTGCATCCTTATCCAACATAAGGGGTTGTGTACCGGAATCCAACAAGACTCCATCATTCGAGCGGCAGCAGCTTGCCAAGTTTCATTAGTAGCTGTCTTGATCCGATGATCAACACTACTAGTGCTCACACTACTAGAAGCAATCAGCACATCCTCTTTGCTTTCGAAAAGTGTGGCTGCCAATTGTAGTACATGGGATGATGATACCCCCAACGCCAATAAATCCTTGGCTGAGAAAACATGAGAATGAACAAGAGTCTTTGCCATCCCCAACATTGCGATGGATGCTACCTTAGACGATGTTGATGGATGATCCCTACTTGCTTCATCTCCAATTATATTTACATTGGCTTGCATCCTCATCTCTCCAATAGGTCGTCTAGGAGCCATGTATGAGGTGTTCAATGCCTCAAACAATGTGAAAGACTAAGGAAGTCTAACTTGTCGGTTAGCCTCCCTTCTTTGTGGATCCAACTCCACATATGCTTCTGTGGACTCAGTAATATGTGTTGCACTACGAGTCACAGCAATTGCACATGGTTGTGCCGCTGCACATATGTACTCGACAACGTCTCCATCATATGATATAGAGTCACTAGCTCCAGAATCTGATCTTTGTTAAACTATAGCCATACTTGCTATCTTCACTCAAGTCGAGATGTCATGTTCACCTCATGACTAGCCTCATGCGCTAACGTTTTCAGTAGGGGCTGGTCCTCTACCACCACCCCTGCCGAATTGAACTCCTCGTCCTCTTCAAGGTACTGCCATGGTAAGTCTTGTTGATCGTAATTTTGGATGGAGATCAAAACATCGATCCATCATGTGATCATGTCTATGACAATGCTCACATGATTTTGATCCAACAACATCCATCCTTCGACCTTGAAGGCAATCCTTCTTGTGATGAGGTCCACCACATGTCCAATACACCATCCCAACAACTGATAATTGATCTGAAAAGGATGGCAATGGTATGGATGTAGCACCTTCACCACTCTGTCCGGATGCTCGAGACTGTCTCACATGTCTACCATAACCATTCCGGGTTTGTGTTGTAGACTGGTAATGTGAAGCAGTTGATGAATTCTTGCTGAATCCAACAGTCACCATCATCTTTTCTTGCATGTTGAGCTCAATACGCTCAGCAAGACAAAACACAATGGCCAACGTAGATGATGTCTCCTATAGCAACTCCCTGTCCAATATCCCATATCAATATTGGACAACTTGTGTCTTTGTCACCCCATGGGTAACATTGATCAACCGACGCATTCGGGTATTAACCTCTAAGACTCTCCCCAGTCTTTCGTTGAAGCTCCTACAAGCCTCGTAACTTGTCAGTTCTCACCCCTTGGTAGTCTCTCCTCAACCGTGCGAAGAACTCCATAATAGAATTAAAGATTATGACCTCCAAACTCTTCCCAACTCGACTAGCTCCAACCGTATCATCAATGTCAGGTACAGAGGATGAACTCGCAGCTCCAAACATTGTACCCGAAGTAATATAGATGTAGTTTGGAGACCAGTATTGACTCCAGAACTCTATTTCCTCAAGATGTTCACAATGAAATTCATGATAATCATCCATCGGCGGACCCTCCAAATACTAGAATAATCCCTTCCAAGCCATGAACGGACTAAACAACGTTTGCGCATCCGTTGTAAATCACACCATGAGTCAAACTCCTAGATGAAGTCTTCCAACTCAATAGTGCCAACTGTATCCGAATATTGTCTAGGATCCTTGGTGGCCCCATAGATATCGTCCATGTCCCACAACAACGGTGTGGGTACACATTCCAAGATATCACCAAGCTCAGCTCCGTCACTTTTTAAACCAAATCAGAGTGTTCTGTGAACCTCAAATGCCAAGGTTGGTACCACACTCCGGTACGGATGCACCTTATGCTAACCTGAGCAGTCTTTACTCCGGGATCTCCACAAAACTCCACTGTGATACCAATGTATCACCTCCACAACCGTACAAAAACACGACCCTAACTGGAACCAGAAACAGCAACTGGGACCAAAAACCACAACAGAAGGTACCCGAGGCACCACAAGGGCAACCTGAAACTTGCCATCACCACATGCACTCATCCAATATACAAGTCCACAAGTCTTGTCTCACTTGGAAGAAACATGGATAGTCTGACTGGTCCGCAAATCCAACCTCACTATCGACAACACATATGAGCACTAACATTCCAAACAACAAAGCACCAACACAAACAAACGTGATGCACAAAAATAAGAATCAGAGATGGAGATATATCAATCATAAGAAACATAGATAACAATACTCCATCTCAAAAACATCCATCAAAGGGGTCAAACCAACCCAACCCGGACTAACATAGCCTCAGAAGGGCATTTGAAAACACAAAAACTCGATTTTGGAGATCTTCTATTCTCCATATCGATAATCTGATTATGCTAATCTAGCTGTAAAAGGCATTGCCTTAAACTAAAAAAAGGCGTTATCTTTTTTAATTTGCTATCTAACGTAATTTTTTTTTCACAAACGGACATCGTTTGAAACTTCTACGTGACTCTGAAAATCTTCAACTCCAATTTCAGACCCCTAAACATCAAAATTTTATAATTTTGACATTGTCAACCTTGGGCCAAACATCTCTATCTTTGCGCGATAAACTTTACATCTTATATCCCAAAGTCACACTCTCAAAGGCTCAACTTCAAAAACTACCCTCCAAGGAGCCCTAATTCAAACTCTACCCCTTGAGCCCTATGACTCCTAACGGCGATGTCGGCACTAACAGCAGTTCAAGGCCGAACGACACTAACTGCACAACCGACTCTAACTGTTGTATCTGCTCTGCATACACACACCTACCTAACTAGAGATGCCATTATATAAGTCGTGACATCTTCCCTTTTATCTTTATTTAATTACTTGAGGATAATAAATTTATTTACAATTTATTGTAGGTCCAGAGAATATTATGATCACTATTTACATGTAATGCACACAAATAACATGATAGAAAAAATAAAAATTTTGAATCACAATAATCTTATAGATGTATAAAATCACATTAATCATTTTATATGTAAAATTTGATTTTTTTAGATTTTAATAATAATGTTATTTTTGAAACTAATTCGTAAAACTTTTTGAAAAGTTGAATAATTAAGATGTGACATATGTGAAAGCATACTGAAGATCATGTCATTCAAATATTCAAGTCACAATGTTATCCATCTAAATAATTGCTATTATTTATATCCATACAATAAGTAAGATAAGAACCTCATTGTGATATCCAAGAAAATATCTATATATCTTTTGTATATAATATACCCTTTAGGATTATATATCCTTTGTATTTGGGATATTATAAAGATTTGCAAGTTTCTAAATCATATGTTGATATGATTGTATTAAACTACATCCTTAGTATGAAATTCATTTTGAAATTTCATACTAAGGATACATTCAAAAGAAAAATACACAACCACTACATACTTCCAAACACACATATTTCAGTATTATGTTGATTTATAACTCTCACAAGATGGGATATTGGGTTCTAATATGCCAAAATTACATATGATTTTCATCTCTTGTGCAATTTGCAAGGCATATGTTTGTAGTTTATGACACCACACATTAAGGGTGCCCCATGAGATCTTACTCCATCAAATACTTAGTTAATAATAAAAATATATTTAAGAACACACTTTTAGTAGAAATGAACATCTTATGCAGTGACTTTTGCATCTATTCACGTTGTACAATCTATCAAATATAACAATAACCAATAATATTGAAATTTCTCTTGTGTAAATGATGACATTACATCTTGTATGATGAAAAGGTTTTGAAAAGGTTTACACACTAAAGGTTTATTACTTTGTTAATTTAAAATATAAATAAAATAAATACACTCATGATGCATGCATGATTGGGATAAATTGTATTTGAACTTGATTAAGTTTACATTTATACATTTCACATTAGATCACCCTAATGGATTTACAAACCCAACGATGTTCCCACGATGAAATGAAGTTTTCTCCAACTTCTTCTTCGCTTCCTATTGCTCCAGTCTAATTTTTTTGTTTACTATCTCGACCACCTTCTCAGTACTTAATTCCTTTCAAATCTTATATTCTCCACATCAATCATCTTAATTAGATTACCTTCTAATTAAGAATCAACATGCGCAGTGACAAAAGAGTTCCGATCACGAGGGGATTCGAACCCCCGACCTTCAGATCCGAAGTCTGACGCGCTAATCCACTGCGCTACGCGACCACAAGGAGACTTTGTCAACAGTGGGATTCGAACCCACGCCCTTTCGGACCAGTACCTGAAACTGGCGCCTTAGACCAACTCGGCCATATTGACTTGTTGTTATGTTTCTCAATATTACATAATTTATAGTTTTTTCTAGTTAACTTTACCTATTTCGTTTATGAATATTGGCTCAAGGGCGACGCAGTGAATTAAGCAGCAACCTACTGCAGGGAGGACTTTAAAACACAGTATGCAAAGTCCAGAGTGACGTACCTGCAACGCAACTGTACTACGTACTGCAGTTTCCTTGATGAAGGACATGAACGATTCCGATGCTCGCCTCCTTGGGCCATTATCAGTCTTTCAGCCAGCAATGGAATTGACAAAGCTGACGAGACGCTCGTTAGTTACAACTCAATTTCTGTGGGTCCAGTGGTCCAATTTCTCCATGCAAAGTTTGGAGACTACTCAAGGATTACCCTCTTTTTTTTCGGGTTTCGGTCGAGTTATAGAATTGGATAATCTGCAGGCGAACACATTCAATGCTCACACATTTCCAAGAATTTTGTGAGCAGTTTGCAATCTGCGTGAGGGTGAGGTTTTAGGCATTGTATGAAGCTGATGAGTGACCGTGGGTGGAAAGAGATCGGGGACAGCATTGTTTCGAAGGGTTTAAGTTTGGAAGGAAGCCGGAAAGGGATTTGAGAGCTTTGGGGTTTGGTTGAGCGATTGGGCGAGGAGTTATTGGTTGATTTGGGAATTGAAGGATTTTCGATTGGAAACAATCTGCTTGTACGCAAGTAACCCAGCCATGGCGTTGACGGAGGCGGGCAAGTGGTTGGAGGATTCTCTGCTCAATTTGTCGTCAGATGTTCGGTCTGGGCTTCAGCTGGACGCTGATCTGGTGTATAGTTTGGTTTCCTACTGCGAAATGGCTACACCTCTAGACGCCAGCGAGTACTTAATGGTATACTTGTTTTCTCCCCTTTTCTGTGTGATGGAAACGAGTAGTGCGTCTTGACATTATACGGGGATTGGATGATCTTTGTTGCGCTATAATTGGGTGTAAGGACTTTTCTAGTCGAAGGAGCTGCTATTTGTACGCATGGTTGTTTCTGCGCACGTCTCTTCGATCACCTTTCTCTGCATTGGTATTTTTTGTCATGTGGATAGGTAAGCACGAGTGGCATCATCAGATTGTTTCTTTGTACTAGTGGAGTCGCTTGAAATCAGGGGCTGCGACTCTGAGTAGGGTTTATGAAAAACATGACCGTATGTGTGGGTGAATCATGTGCACATCGCTAACGGGGTGCCTTTGCACGATGAATGGTGTTCAGCGAGCACATGGCACATGTTTGTAGCTCTTTCAGAAAAAATTGGCAGGATCCGTGTGATTGAATTGTGGCTTCGAAGAGGAAGGGGAATCTTGCATACAGTTTCGACGAAAAGTTCTGGAGCATATTACTTTGCAGATGATCTTTGTCAATTTCCCGACCCTTATGCGAGGAATTGAATTGCAGAACATTGTCGTAGATGACAGATGCAAAGACATTGTGGCTGAGTACGTGCGCCGAAGAGGTGGAGGCCCCACGAGTGTACCTGGAGAAACATTGCAGGCTTACGTCAAACCTCGAGAAGACGAGTCCTGGTCTGCAGGAAGTAAGAAACCACAGAAAGAGAAAGCTGAGGGAAATGCTTCGGCCCAGAAAGATGCAGACCGAACGTCGTCTTCATCCACAGCCACTGGAGCAACGGCGTCACAGAAGTCAAGTACTCAGAAAGGGAAACCCGCTGGTGGTAAAGGGAAAAGAGGTGGAAAGGGAGTCAGCTTGGCAGAAGCTTCGAAAGGACTGGTAGTATTTAGCCGCAGTGGCCCGTGTAATTGCCAGTGTACAAGACATAAGCTCATTAATAACTGTCTCTCCTGTGGAAAAATAGTCTGTGAGCAGGAAGGGGAAGGGCCATGTGATTTTTGTGGTGCTCTAGTGTTGAGAGAGGGGAGTGATTATGCAGGGCTTGAAGGTGTGGCTGTCGCACCAGCAAGTGAAGAAGAAATCAAAGCAGAGGAGTTTAAGAACAGGCTGGTAGAGTATGATCGGTCTTCAGCAGCCCGTACAACCGTCATTGATGACCAGAGTGACTACTTCCAGATTGATGGTAACACATGGCTCACTGATAAGGTACATTCAACACGCAGTTGCAATATTTATGTGCTTGCGAGTATTTTGGTACTTTCTGATTTAGCTGTGCACGAATGATCTACACACAACACTAACACAGGAACTTATCATTTGCGAATGTTCCAGGAAAAGCAGCTGCTAAAGAAGAGACAAGAAGATGAGGAGCGCATTGCCGAAGAGCGCAGAAAGCGTGTCGTTGTCACAATTGACTTACTTGGTCGTAAGGTATATATTTGTCCGAAAAGCTGAAATGCGAAGCGGTTTCTCCTACACTGCTTATAGGCTGGAGGGGGTGTCTTGTAATCTTGTACTTCTTTAGGAAGAAAGATTTCAGAGCAGTTTGTTGATTCAATTGTTTGCAAGGATTCCACAACAGGGCTAATGCTGGCGTGTCCTTATTCTTCAGTTTGAACATGTGTAATCTTGGAGTTCCGCCACTTTATCTGTGTAATGGCTTCGGTTGTGAAAGCCTCCCTTTTACAGTTTGAAAAGCTGTATGTCTTCGACTGCTAGCTAACAAATGAATGAATCAAACCAATGGCTTTCTCCAAGTTGTTCCAAAAGGAAAAAACTTGGGAGCACAAAGTTCAGTGATCTCATTCTACCACTGCGGTTGCTCCTTGAGAATTTCAGCTAGAGTTATTCCCTGTGCTCGACATTTTCCGGAACAAAGAGCTTCGTTTTAAATTTCTCTGCAGGTTGTTATGGCAGGTCAAGAAAATGGCGAGGACGGGGGTGGAAGTGTTTCTATTCTCGGAGGTGACATGTTTGTGGGGAAGGATGTTGCGAACGTGCCCCGCATAAAGCCCAACCCTTTTCTAGACGAGTCACCTGTCTTCGTCGACTGGAAAAACCCTGCTATATCTAGTAAATCAGGCCAATGGGCGCAGAATTCGTCTGCAGCGGGAAGACTAGCAGCTAAGAAGAGTGCCAGAATTCAGCACGACGATCCAATCGTCGAGGCTCTGATTGGCCATAATCTTCAAGATATAGGCATTTCAAATATAGATGAGCTAAACAATGCTTGGCAAGCTCCTAGGGCAAACGCTTCTGCTCCGGTGGAAGAGGATGAAAAGTTCGCAGAATGTAGAAGCGAAATGGGGGGACTGGGCAAAGGTGCAGTTTCTACTACAAATAGTTGTGGACCTTCACATGCTGAAAAGAAAAGTTCGCCTCAGATTTTCGATATCTGCCTGCCACGAAAATCTGGGAAACATACCCCGGTGGTGTTGGCACCGTCCCTTATCAAACAGAAACAGACAGACAGGAAGGAAGCAGTAAGCGAGTCTTACAATCGAATATTACGTCCGGGTATGATATTGCTGAAAAAGTGGTTAAGTGTTGACCAACAGGTGCGAATCGTTCTTTTTTATTTCTCTTCCTGTGTTTTATCAGTAGAGCTTATGTCTATGAAGTCGCCGCGACTTAATAGACATTTCAAGGTTTTCATGTGTCCCAACAGTTATCACACTCACACCTATAGACAAGTGTATCAGCTGTACTGCATAGTGTAAAACAATCGTATGGACGTACATTTTATTTAACTTCAAATTACCACGGAGCTGTTAAAAACCACTGTCATGTCGGTCTTGGATTCTGTTGGACTCGATAGCAGCCGAGGCTGGATAAGGAACTGGTCAGTTGTGGACTTAAGGCTGGAGTTCACGTTTTTCCATTGTTGATATGCAGGTCGACATTGTCAAACAGTGTAAGCTGCTGGGTACAGGTCCTGGAGGATTTTATCAGCCTCAGTATGACGAAAATAGTAAGATGCATTTAAGGATGATGTGCTTAGGAATGCAGTGGCAACCAACCTCTCGTGCTTATGAAACCCGGCGTACAAACTATGACAACGCGTTGGCGCCACCATTACCAGAATCATTTTTGAGATTGGTTGAAAAAGCTATATCTGTAGCTAAACTACTCGTAGCTCAGGAATCTGGAGGGAAGTCAAGGAGAGTAGTAATCAACGAAAATTCACCTGTGCCGGATATGGTGCCAAACGTTTGCATCGCAAACTTCTACGAACACAGCGGGAATCTCGGAATGCATCAGGTAACATATTTTTGGATGTTTGGTGATTGGTTCTTCAATGATTTGAGATGTCTTCATCTAATTTATGTTCTGATATTGGTCAAAGTCAATGGTCGTGGAAAATACCTTTGGTTGGTTAATTGGTTTGTCAATTCGCAGGACAAGGACGAAAGCTCAGAGAGCTTGAAGAGAGGTAGACCTGTTGTCTCGTTTTCCGTCGGAGACTCTGCGGAGTTTATTTATGGTTCAGATAACAATGTGGAGACAGCAGAGAAATTGGTGCTAGATTCTGGTGATGTTCTAATTTTTGGCGGCCCATCTAGGATGATTTATCATGGAGTTCCTAAAATTATCAGGGGCTCAGCTCCTGAATCTCTTCTGCATAAGTCGAATTTGAGACCTGGCCGTTTGAATCTCACGTTTCGCCAGAACTGAGTGTAATATACGTCGTCTTGTAATTCCATTTTGTCACCAAGAAATATGACGTGTACAAAGCCTTCTGTGACCTTCTTCGTGATTGATCACCCGCTCTGAGTGACACGCGCACACTTATAACAGGCTGCTGTATGTGCATATATTGACTTCTTTGGTGTTGTTTACAAGTGCAAATATCGAATGCAGGGATTCGCTATGACAATCTGTTCAGCAGATTTGTTGTTGAGTGTCCGTTAATGCCCAGTAAATTTTTTGTCCCCTCCAGACCTATTGAGGACCCTTTCATCAACTTGTCCAGGTGTGGATATGCTAAAATACATGTATTCCACCTGCTTCACCGGGTTTAATCTGAAAGTAGAGAATGCTTCTCTCTTTTTGATCCAGTGAACAAGAAACATATCGCAAACTATCAATTGAAGAGAGGAAAGTACTGCAATAAGTTCTGTTGCTTCTAATGTATTCCTTTACAGGTCCATATGTGATGTATCTTGCCTAGGATCTACTCCAGCTGGAGGTACAGTAGTTTATAACGTGCTCGCATCCATCTTCATGTAGTTTCATTGAGTGAATTTCACAGCGATTTCTAAGGGTGGATGTTCAAAATGCATTACCAGCATCTGCCAGCCGCGTCTCGTCTAACTCTTTTTCATCACACATAATGTATGGCTTATAGGTAATAACAAGAAGGTCAGACGTGCAAGTTCTGCAGGCAACGATATAAACAGAGTTCTTCTTCTGCAACCGTCGGGAAAGAAGACAAAGGCGAAAGTATGAGGGCCTGGATTTGAGGGTTGGAAGGAGAAACAAGAGCGCGGTTGGCATCACAAAGCCGTTGACAGGAAGACTGATTGTTTGTAAGTGGAGCTATATTTATGAAGCTAAATGCAGGTTCTAGATGGGACGAGCATGAGATTTACGCAGTTGAATAGTACACAACAGACGAGCCATGACAGTTTGACCTAACTTCTTTCACTCTCAACGGATAGAATCGCACACAGAATGATCATGCAGAAGATCAGATCATGAGAAACAATCTGGAGCCATGGCGTCTGGACGGGAAACTTGCAGCCATTCCAAAAGACTTACAAATGTACACCTGATCCCTTCCATTTACAATTTTTCGAGTTGCTCAACGCAGGGCTGAACCTTCCCTCGACGAGCAAGGGAATATCAATTCAAGTGCAATTCTGGACCCATTTCATACCAACACATCACGGTGCTCAACTGGCCAACCTCTGGTCTATAACATGTGTACAATCGTCGAAGCGTACCTGCAGAGCCACCAAAGAATAGAATTAAATCTGAAGCACAGCAGCAGTCTCAGCTTGATGAAGAATTCATTTCTCGTCAGCAGAGGGCAGGGCACAGGGTCGGATTGCTTGAACCATGAACGTGCCGTCTCCGCATCTCAAACTCCTCAGCGTTGCAACTCATTCGGACCTGCCTTTCGCCGTCTTGCGCGCTTCTCTACAATTGTTGTACTCAAACCGGAGTACATTAGGAATGTGGGTGCTGTCCTTGATGCACAAGTAGCGGCAAAAGTATGTTCCCTCTAAAGTCGGGAAGAATTGGACCAGGTATTTATTGACAATTACAAACCAGGCAGATCCCAGAATCAAACCCACGGTCGAGCCCGCAATGACCTGTGCCACAGAGTGGTATCCCAAATAAACCCTGGAGTAAATGGTGGCCAGAGCGAATGGCCAGGGTAAAATGGCAGTGAAATTTCTGCTAAATGAATCGGTAAAATGAAATCTTTTGAGCACCAGAAGAGTGAGGTATATTGAGAAGAAACACATGTACTGGGAGTGACTGGACGGCCATCCGTGGGAGTCACACATTTCCAACAATTCGCAGGTGATAGGGCGGGCTTCTTTCACAACCTTCTTGATCATCTCGTTGATGAATTCTGACAGTATTAAACCCAGACCGAAAGCCATGGCCTGCATCTCTCGCCTGAATATGAAATGTGACAAAAACCCTCCCAATCCGATTATCACCGGCAGCAGCGAAGCCCATGCCAGCAAATGCCCAATCTTATCTCCACGCTCATATCTCACGTGCGTCAACGTCACTGCCTTCAATGGAGTGGTCTTCACCATTTCTATCCCCCCACTCCCCCCGTCTCCCTCGCTGCGACTTCCCCCAATTCTTCTGCGCCCCGGAAAAATCCCACTCCTCACCACGACCATAAACTGTAAAAACACCCGCACCCTACTCCAACTCCAACTCCGCTCACCGTTTGCTTGCTGAACTACGAAGCAATGCGAAGCAGGCCAGGCAAACGGGACGGCGCAGGTGAAATCAGACGAAGAAGAACAGAGCTGAGCGAGAGACGGAGGCAGAGAACGAGGTCGAGATCGAGGTCGTGACCCAGAGCCGAGCCGAGCCGAGCGAGCAGCAGACTGAGACTGAGTGAAATTCACGCCCTCTTCTCGTGCTGTCACGCCCAAAGCAAAACCAGATACAATTGCCAGGAAAGCCCTCAATCCAGCACAGTCCGCCACCTCGCCGTTCACAGACCAGACCCGGAAATTCAGTGGCACGGGGAATTCAGATCCGATCCAGATTTCGTTTTTTCCAGGACCAAAAAGCGCCTCCCGTGAACAACAGTAACGAACGCAACAGCAAGAAATGTGGCACCAGTTGGAGCCCCCCAGTGGCCACATTTTCCGACCAATCAGAGCCGACGAGAACCTCCTTCCCACAAAACTTAACCTCAGTCTTACACCTACCGGCCCATCCTACCCCGCTTTCAATCATCCATCCGTGATCCATCTATCCGTCCGTCCATCATCTGTTCAGTCATTTTAAGTCTCTTTCTTACTAACAGCAGGAGGAGGAGGAGGAGGAGAAGAAGAAGATGATGGCGACGCCGGTAAATGAAGGACTTTGTCATCAACCATGTCTCGCAATTGTCAAACCCAACCCACATTACGAACTGAATCCGTGATTTCTCCTACGTTGCAATTTCTGACGGACTGCATGGAGATCTTCAATTATTTGTGGGCGTCTCCGCTTCATGGTCGTATAGTTCGCTCGTTGTGGACTATCGAGCCGATCGGATCAGATCGATGGCTCGGACAGGTGCCATGTTGCCACCTCCTCAAGCCCTTGCAAGTGACTTCTACATCCACGGGGCGGAGTACATCACCAGGTCACCTTTCCACATAGATCGATCGTATCACCGCTTCCGACGTGTCTCCAGGATCTGATGCAGGTTTGGAATGTTTCAAGGTTCTTGAGAATATTTATCAAATATTTAAATATATCATTATTTGTTACTTTTATTATTATTGATTTATATACTTATATATTTACGTTTCTATAATATTTACAGCGTAACGGAAGATTTTGACTTTTGTGGCCTACTGTGGGGATATCTACTCGAGTGCAAAGTTGTATTATCGAGATCTACTGTGTCAACCTCACTGGATTTTTTCTCGAGAAAGTTGATAAGAGTTCCGATGGTTTGGTTTAAGGAGGACCATTTCCGAAGGAGCTAGCTGCATGCCTTAAAGGGGAACCCTCGATAACACTTTTATGTCCGAAACCAATCAACGAACTCCAGTACCGCAGTCAAATTCGCAGTTGCCTACGTTGAAATGGACTGCGCTGTGTTGGCACCAGTGGACATTTACAATACGTAAAAAAAGTGTACAGTATCAGCGAATGGATCAGCTGGAGTTGGTGGCATTCACTCCCGTCTTTACACGTGGCTCTTGTCTGGATACCACTTGTTGCCAAATGCAGCCAGACAGACCATATATTTGTATTTATGGTACTCGTCCCCATTACGCAGTTGTTCCCGCTACAGCATTTTCTTGTAATGAATGTGTGAGGCCCTTTGTCTACTTGGTCTTGCTGGCGATTTTAACTTTTTCTCTCACTCATTAAAGAAACCCAGTTTTTTGTCAAAAAAGAAATGAATGGGTGAGTTTGAGCTACTCTGGCCTTGGAATTAAATGAAGCTCTAGATGTATACTTTGACACACTCCTTAGAGAATGCACAATAGTCTAAGGTATGGAAATAAAAGATCAATTATAAATTTCTTTACCATATTTTATATTTTATTTTAGAAAAAAGTGTATTCATTACTCTATATATAATATTAGTTGGTGTAATTCACATGATAGTATATGGTGTATTTTATTTTAGATGATATGTATTCATTGCTTTACATATAGTATTGGTTGGTGCAATCCACATAAAAGCAAATGACTTAGATGATGATTATTCGGATGTACATGTAATATGTAGAAGATTTGACCTAGATAGTTTGGATATCTTAATTGCAGTATGACATTTTTCATTGTACATGTCTAGAAGTAGACCATAAAACGATCAGAAGTTATAGACTCAAACTTTTTTATTTATTTTGGGAAACCGAGTAATATAGCAAAAAGTATAGAAAGACCCCATCAAGTCATACAAGGATACATGACTTGGTGGTTAGCATTGGTGGATTATACAGGGTGCTAGATGTCTTTTAGTAATTGGTTAGGATAATATAACAAAACATGTAACCTACGAATGTTAGCCATGTGACATAGATTGGATTTCTTATTATTCTTGCTCTATAGTATATAAAGCAAGGAGAAGTCTTGAGAAAACATCTCATTTTCAAATTCATTATGAAGTCATCGACTTCAGTGTGACAATGGTATAAGAGCAGTCTTATTATTCCTATAAGTGTGGATCATATTTCCTAAAAGAATAATGTTGGTTGGTATTATAATTTAAGGAGATAGTGTTTTGTTAGAGATTGGTAGTGGCCATTGAGCTACAAGTAGTGATAGAGGGTTATTGTGAGTGCAGGTTATAGATGGAGGAGATAGAATAGTACCGAGATTATTATTTCTTAATCCTTTTCATGTCAAACTATTATATATTAAAAGAACAAGGTTGACTCAATATTTACTTTATCATTTGGTGCCAACTTCATAGATCAAATGATCAGATCTTGAGATCCAATTATCTTACTTATAGTCAACTACGATGTTACTTGATATCTCACAATCTACATTTTAGTTGAAAGATGGACCTCAATAAATCACCACCAATGAAATTTAACACATGATGAGAAATCTATTATATGTATCATCCTAAAATTATGGTTTAAGAGCTTAATTATCAGAAATTATAGAAAATAATATAACCAAGAGGTGATAACATCACCTATTTCTTTTGTGTTGCCAATCTTGACAAATTGGAGAGTATTTATCTTAACCCTATACTAAAAGAGAGAGTGGAAAGATGACACTTTGAGAGATATGATTCATGAGTTGAGAGATTTGAATAACGTATTTGCGCAAATCAAATTCAAATACAAGAACTACTTCAAGAATTGACATCAATTAAAGCAAGAGAAATGGAAAATGAGAAAATGAGAGAAACCTAGATGGAGATAGAGACATCGTCATCAGTAATAGAGATGAAGAAATTATGAGAGCTCGAGCTCTTGAATCCCAAGTGGCACAACATGCAAGAGAGTTAGATTTTCAAATGAAAAAAGCTTGTAAGATGGAACCTTATCAAGGATGTCTAGCCAAGGGAGTTTTGAAACGTTAGATTGAGAGAATGGAGTATCATCTTACTTTGTTCAATATCAACAATCACATTGCATGTCTTTTTGTTTTTACTTTGTTGTTGGAAAAAACTTCTACTTGGTTTCAAGGTTGGATGATGGAGCTCAACGAGTCAAGCCAAAAAATTACTTGGAGTGCAATGAAATGAAGTCTTATTTAGAATTTTCAAGCAGTTGATCACATAATCACAGCACAGATAAGGTTGTGAAAACTAGAACAAAAAGGAAGTGTGAAGGAATATATTGAGTCATTTCAAGATCTTCAAATTAAAATACAAGATATGAGTGAAGCTAAATAATTTATTTATTTAATAGAGGGTTGAAGA
Organism: Marchantia paleacea; assembly: GCA_014180765.2. Taxonomy (NCBI): domain Eukaryota; kingdom Viridiplantae; phylum Streptophyta; class Marchantiopsida; order Marchantiales; family Marchantiaceae; genus Marchantia; species Marchantia paleacea. The sequence continues at coordinate 493,354 of MUAA02000014.1, forward strand.
AATAGATTCAATCTAACAATCCATGCAACTTAATCAAGGCTATTTCTTGTGCACAACAAATAGCCAACGTCTATCACAACGATGGACATGTATCTATTCCCACAAATCAATATTATGGATCAATGCATATGGAGTTGGACAATATAAGGAAGAGAAAAGATTTCATTCCAAGAAGAGTTAATTTTCAAAGAGATTATCGTTCCAACTCGAATATGAAAATGTTAGATCCTCATTGAGAAGCAAATTCAAGAGAAGTAGGTGGATAAGAGGGGAGACGAGAAATGAGTCGATCTTACAATTGTGGAAGATTTGATCATATTGTTATGAATTATCAAACATGAGTTCTAGAAAGATGAGTTAGACCAATCCTATTGGCATGCGTTCAACAATCTTGGAGATGAAGATGAAATGACTGATGACAATCCAAAAAATGACAAACACTAGAAACTTTTCCTCGCAATCTTATTGGTTTGATGAAAAGGAAAGAAGATAGGGGAAAGAAGCAAAGACATGAGGTAAATGATTTGAGAAAGAAGAAAATATGTTAGATTGTGACGGATGATGAGATAGGAGTAAAAGTGAGAGTGTTTATTGATCAAGAGCTTAAAAAAAATTCCTATCCAAATCTATTGCCATAAAGTTATAATTGACTTTAGAGAAAGATGAGAATAAACAAATAGAATTGTCAAACAAACAAACGAAAAGTATTGAAAGCATTCCTAGAGAAATAGAGTTGAAGGTTAGACAATACAAGGAATCGTTGGAGTGGAGATTAATTTGATTAACTCACTATATTACTATTTTGGATATGCCTTGGATGAAAAAATATAATCTTGATGTGGATTGGCGAAGGATGATAGTGAAAACTACTAGTTAGAGAATCTTTGGAGATAGACTTAGATCAGAAAAAAAAATCTACCTTTATATGTGATAGGAAGTCCCGCTATCATTCACAAAGTGGTATATTTTTTGACATTCATAAGAGATATAAATGCTTCAAAAGAGCAATCTTTTATACATGAGACGTAACTTGTGTTTTGAAAGAGTTTCAACATATTTTTCCATATGATCTACTTCCAAGTTAACCACCAAGAAGGAGAGTGGATCACAAGATAAAGATCTTACCATGAATTTTTTCTCCTTGTAAAAATCCCTATCGACTTGCATCAAACAAGGTAGAGCAATGCAAGGCATAATTAGAGGAGTTGTTGGAGAAAGGATTTATCCAACCTAATGTGTCACCATATGGAGCTCTAATGTTGTTTGTGAAGAAGAAGGACGGCTCCATGGGGATGTGCATCGACTATCGTGTTCTAAATCAACAAATGGTGAAAAACAAGTATCCATTACCGTAAATAGATGACTTGTTTGATTAACTTCATGGAGCTAAGTATTTCACCAAGTTTGATCTTAGAAGCGAGTACAATCATATCAAAGTAGCTAATGAAGATATAGGGAAGATAAATTTTAGAAGTAGAGATGTACACATTGAATATCTAGATATACCATTTGGTTTAACCAATGCCTCTGTCATATTCATGGGACAGATGAATGATATTTTTTGTAAATATCTAGATAAATCAAGGATTGGGTTTTAAGATTATATCTTAATATATATCAAGTCCTTACAAGATCATCAAAAACATCTATGAGAAAAACACCAAGTGTTGAGAGAAAATAAGTTGTATGCTAAGATGTCAAAATGTGAGTTTGGCAAAAGAAAAATAGATTACTTAGGCCATAAAGTTAGTGCAGAAGTCATCAAAGTCATGAATGAAAAAGTTGAAGCCATTAAATTTTGGAGTGCTATGGAGAATCAAACTCAACTACGTAGTTTCTTGGATTTAATCGGCTTTTATAGAAGGTTTGTGGAAGCTTCGTTCATATTGCTCAAGCTTTAACAAATCTCTTAGGTCAAGGGCATAAATGGCAATGAGTGCAACTCATGATATTGCATTTTAGGCTTTGAAGAATGTGCTGTTACATGCATTAATTCTTAAATGGTGTGATCTAGGTAGGCCAAAAAAACTTGCTACATATGCATAAGGTGTAGCAGTTGGAGGAATGTTACACTATGAATGGGAAGATGGATGTCATCTAGTTGACTTCTTCTCTCCGAAACTTTTGCCGGCAGAGAAAAATTATAATACCATGGAAAGAAATGAGTCAGTCATTGTGTTGGCTACTTAACATTGGAAGCATTATCTTGGAGATAATGAGTTTGTGGTTGATATGAATGATAAACCTTTGGTTTATTTAGAAACTTAGAAGGATCTCTCAATACGACAGATTCGTTGGGCTCAATGGCAACAATATTCCAATATGAATATGATTTATGTGGAGGGGAAGAAATAGCTTGTTGATGCATTGGCACTGATTTCATGCATTAATCACATCATGGAGGTGAAAATTCATTCGGAATGGTGGGAAAACCTGAACCGAGCTAACAAAGAGAATGAGGAGATTGTACAAGCACATCAGTAGGATAAAGCACAATTAAACATGGAGTGGCTTTCTATAAGGGAAAGCTTTGGATAACCTAAGATGTTGCTCTCCGTATAATAGTGTTAGCAAAGCCACATGATTTAGGTATTGATGGCCATGTAAGAGTGGAAGACTAACAGATTACATCATCAACTATGTACAAAATTGTTTGGCATGGCAACAGAATAAGGCTAGTAATTAGAAACCAACAAGTCTACTACAACTTCTACGTGTTAGGAGTTAACTCGGATCTTGAGTAACTCTGGTTAGTTTGACTATATTTAGTTAGACTAGGGCTAGAGTTGGTACTACAATATAAGAGGGCTGGCAGAAGTTCTCTATGACACAATCAGAGTATTCAGTAAAGTGACTCTATGTGTTCCGTGGACGTAGCCTCAGTGAGGTGAACCACGTATTTCTTGTGTCGACTCTTGATTGCATGTGTGTTCCTCCCAGTATTGTTGTTTCGGACCTACAATTGGTATCAGAGCTCTTGGGGTGTTGTAGATCACTTCGTCCTTGACTCCGTCAGAAGGTATTGTTGCAGAGTTGTGGAATGTATCCAGTATGTTCGTGTAGTCGATTGTCTCCGTGTTGTTTTATGTTGCACATTCGTCTGGCGAAATCTCGTCCTTTGGAAGCGTGAGAGAGGGGCTGTCGCTCACCGACGATGGTGTGAAGATTATTTCGTTTGGGAAGTAGTGGTGGTGATTAAGGACACGCGTTTTTACATTGTTCTTGAATGCTGGTGGAATCGTTTGAGAAATTTGACCATATTTTGCTGCTGAAAATGGCGGCCATGTCATAGTTACTGCCGATTCTACCGATCCAAGCCTGTCTTCCTGCCCCTCATTCGCTGCTGATATTTTACTCCAAGGGTTAGAATATCGTAAAGTCAAATGAAATTGTGGATCAGATCTTCTCCGCCTCCTCCTGCTTGCCGCATCAAAGCCTTATGCGTCCAAGCATCAGACTCGTGTGCATGCGCACCTGGACGATATTCTTTGATTTGCAGGAGGAATTGTTGACGTTTACTACCTTTTGAAAATCGGAGGTCTCGAACACACGCAGGCAATACAAGTGTCCAAGTTGAAGACAAACATTTTATATTGGCTACTAGTGAAGCTATCCATGGCGTATGACAGCGATCTCGTGGGGAACACAGTTTATGAATCTCACTTTCGTAACAGATACGACGCAGTTGTGCTTGCTATTCACCGTGAGGGAAAACATGTGGTTGTTGATGTCCGGTGTCGTGTTGTGACGCGGCTACTATGAGAAGATGATGACATGTGTCAATTTCATAGATGTTGTCATGACGGCGATACTTTAGGTTAGGATAACCGACGGCATTGTAAGGCTGTTAAGAGCCGGAGAGATCTAGACACATCACCTTGCTGACTAAGGAGCTTATCTGATCGAAGTGGAGTTGATGTAGGACATGGATAGAAGACAACATGATCCTCCATATGTACCAATGTTGAGTTCATTTATGATCAACATATTGTGTCTTCATCGTGATCACTTTCGGGTATATTTAGCCGGTTTTGAGTTGTCATTTTAACTCTTATTAGTAACAAACTCATATTGTGTATAGGATGTCTAAATAGTGTGTTTAGGATAGTTGTAAAGCTCTAAGTTACAATGGAGCTAATTTGGCCACACTAGACGTCAAAATAACATTCTCTATTCCCATTGGTCTAGCAGTTTTGGCCAATGAGGGCACTAGGCAACTTTTTCGAGGTTTTTAGGGATTTTGGAGACCTTTCAGGGAGAGATTCGAAGATCTGAGGATAGGGTTGGAAAGCTAACGGGACAAGCTACAAGTGGGCTCAATAATGGATGGATTTGAAGGATTTGTCACTTTGAAATGGTGATTCAAAGATAGAGTGAGAAATTTAGACCTTTGAGTGTATTTGGGATGTTTCTTATAATCTTATGAAGGTTTTGGGAGATATGAGTCAATTGTGATATAGCTTCTGACTTGGGCTTGTGTTTGGATCAAAACTTCGACTCAATTGGATGAGTTTTAGTAAGGAGTGATAAATTGAAATTTGTGTATATAGTCAAAGTTGCAGGATTGCACTGACTATCACAAAGTTAGTACATTGATCATATCTTTTGATATCATAACGTTGTCGTGTTGTGACGCGGCTACTATGAGAAGATGATGACATGTGTCATCTTCAGAGCTGTTGTCATGACGGTGATACTTTAGGTTAGGATAACCGACGGCGCACTGTAAGGTTGTTAAGAGTCCACCGTTGGATCAACTTTGTAGGGCCAGGATGTTGAAAAGGCTCCAAGAGATATTATCTTTGACCTTATCAGATATAAAGCGTAGTCAGGATGGAAAGGGTATGGGAGAGAGCTAGACACATCACTTTGCTAACAAAGGAGCTTATCTGATCGAAGTGGAGCCGACGTAGGACATGGATAGAGGACAACATGATCCTCCAGATGTACCGATGCCCAATCCATTTGTGATCAACATCCGGTGTCTTCATCGTGATCACTTTCGGGCGTGGTTAGTGTATCATTTTGGAGATAACTTTCTACAACAAGTGATAAACTCTCCAGACCCGATTATTCTTCCAGTTGTTATCTACAGCGCGATTTGGGACGTAACAATATACGTTTTGATTTAGTTTGGGCGCTATTGATCTCAACTTACCAATAGTGGTGGCTTTCAACACATGGGTTCCAATCCGTCACTATTGCTTACCGAAAATAAGCCATATGGAGTTGATTGTTAGGAACTTTTATTCTCAAGTTATAAACTCCCCGGTTCCGTTTGTAGTTCCGCTCATACTTAGCCGGTTTCGAGTTGTCATTTTGACTCTTTATTAGTGGCAACTCATATTGTGTATGGGATGGCTAAGCAATGTGTTTAGGATAGTTGTAGAGCTCTAAGTTAAAATGGAGCTAATTTGGCCACACTAGAGGTCAAAATAACACTCTTCATTCTCATTGGTCTTGGAGTTTGGGCCAATGAGGGCACTTGGGCAACTTCTTCGAGGTTTTGAGTAGTTTTGGAAACCTTCTAGGAGGACATTCGAAGATCTGAAGAAAGAGTTGGAGAGCTGACAAGAGAGCTACGACGTGGGCTTAAGAATGGATGGATTTGAAGGATTTGAAGGATTTGTCACTCTGTGTAACCATCTTTAGTTAGTAGAGGTTACGCAAGGAGGAGATAGATGGTCTTGAGTTGACTATTAGTGGAGTATCTAAAGGTGCCACATCAGCAATCCGTGTGCTCTTTAGGATGTGTTTCTTGTGTGTTAGTTGGTGTGTTAGTTGGAGTACACGTCAGCAATCCGTGTGCTCATAGGGATGTCCGCCACGTCATCGATCCACGAGGAATTGAGTGGATGGTGGTTGAGTAACCTCATCTTGTTTGTACCTTTTTGAGGACTATAAATGGAGAAAGAGAGACCATTGAGGCATCTCTCAACTTCAGAATTTCTTGAGCTATTCGAGTGGTCTCTCCTCACTTCCCTAGTGTTACAATGGTATCAGAGCGAACTTACTCTTTCCTTGAGTGTGGACTACCCCTCTTGGAATAGCAAGATCATGATGATAACTTTAAGTTCTTGAGAGTTTTATAGAGACTGGCAGAGGTCATTGATCTGCATGTAGGGTAAGGGGGAAAGGGAAAATTGTGGGCTGTAGGTATGGATGTGCCTGAGGGAAATCTTGTACCGAACTTTCCATTTCCCAATCTATTCAACATCCATATTCGATTCATGGAGAAGGATGTTTTCAGAGTGTACCTTGTGGCAAATTGGGGTGCAGATTTTATGGCTTGAGTGATGGCATCACCAATACCAATGATACTTCCGATTGTCAGTTATGGAGAAACGTGGGATTGTACCATTTACATTCTATACTGAATGTTGGATGGATTTGAATCGTGAACCACCCGCACCGGTTCCGTTCAACACGTATGTAGAAATTAGAACAATTTACCGACAGAAGAGAGTATGGAGGGACTTTATTATTAGGAATTATGGTGAAGAGTACTATAGAGCTGTAATAGGATCACCTCGGCCTTTTGTGATCCCTATTTTGAGAGATTGGATTGTTATTATACTTACATTGTATTAGTTTGAGTGGTGGAGAAGCATGGAAGGGTCAGTTTCTATGAGTGAAGTTCTGAACTCAATCATGATAGAAATGAAAGAGTTAAGAAAAGCTATTGTAGATGGACATACAAAGCAACAAGCCATGGAGGACAAGATCTCGGCATTAGAGAGTGAGAAGGTAGAGAGAGAGAGAGAGTTGGTGAGATGGAAGTGGAAACTCCGATACAAGAGACTCAACCCCAACCCATAGCATCGCTATTGCCAACGAAGAGGCAAATAGGAGAAGACTTCAAGAGATGGAAGATCAAGCCAATCTTTTACTTCGGATGGGAAAGTCATGTAAGGTGGAAGCCTACAAGGGCAGTAGGGCCATGGGAGTTTTGGAGGGATGGATCATGAGGATGAATATACATCTATCACATTTTCATGTTTCTGATTTTACTGCAGGAATGTTCATGCGGTCTTACCTCATGGATAAGGCTCTTACATGGTACACTACATGGGAGCGAATGCTTTGAGCGAGGTGCTTCTATTTCATGGAGTGGGATGCAAGAGGGACTTCTTCAGAACTTTCAAGCGGTGGATTCCCTTCAAAACCGCGAGAATGAAGTTGTGGGATTTGAAGCAGAAAGGAGGCATACATGAATACATTGAAGAATTTCGTGATCTTCAAGTATCCATTATGGATATGAGTGGAGCGAAGCCTTAGATGTCTTCAAGCGAGGTCTGAAGGAGAGAGTGCGAAAGGAGGTGATGGTAAGTAATCCATCCACAATGAATGAAGCAATCGCAATTGCTCAACGGATTTCGGGTGCTTATGGGATCACACACGGTGAACCATCAAGCAATGTTCGAGAAACCATTTGGCCCAACACCCATGGAGTTGGGAAACCTTCGACGTAGGGAAGGATATGCACCACCACGAGGACCACCGCCTAGGTATGGAGGTGATAATCGTCGACCATTTATTCCAAATTTGCGGATCTTCCCGCAAATAATGGAGCAGTTAATCGAGGAGGAATGGCGGTTCGTGACAATCGTTAATGCTATACATGTGGGAGGATAGGTCACATTGCCAAGTTACGTAGAACTCGATCGGGACCACCGGAGGAAGACCTATGTTGCGAAGGCCTTTCAACAATATGGAAGGAAGGGAGTGCGACAATGAAGATGAGATCTTGCGGGGAAGCGAAGATCACCGAGTAAACTTGCCTCGCGGCCTTACTGGTTCCACTAAACGAAGAAAAGGTGGGGTTGGAAGAAGACAACGATTGGAAGCTCATGGAGGGAGCAAGAAACAAGCACGATTGATTGTCACGAGATGGGATGATGGAAGGACACAAGGTGAGAGTCCTAATTGATCCCTGGAGCAACAAAAACTTTCTATCACGATCTGTTGCAATGAAATTAGGATTGAGTTTGATGAAGGATGTGAGTGAGGAAGTGGAGTTGCCAAATGGCCAAACTGAACCAATTGAGACATTAGCACGGAGTGTACAACTAGCCATAGGCGGTACAGGGAAGAGATTGAATGGAGAGTAATCCGATTAGCTCGATATGATGTCATTCTAGGAATGCCGTGGATGGAGCAATACAATCCGGAGGTAGATTGGAGAAAGAAAGTAGTAAAAAGTGGTGGATGGAAGATTTACGGAGATAGAAGTAGATATCAGAATAGAAGCTTACCTCTCTTTGTGATTGGTAAGACTGCTATTTCTAGAGGTGATGTATGTTTCTTGGGACTTATAAGAGATGTTGTTGGTTCTAAGGACAATCTATACATTCGGAATCATTGAGCGATATTATTACAGTATCGGGATGTCTTCCCGGATGATCTACCTGCGGGGTTGCCACCTAAGAGGCGTGTAGATCACAAGATTGAGGTGATACCGGAAGCAATCCAACGTGCAAAGCTCCATACCGATTGGCGCCCAATGAGTTGGAAGAATGCAAGGCTCAAGTGGAGGAGATGTTGGAGAAAGGGATTCATACAACCGAGCATTTCACCTTATGGAGCCCCCTTTGTCTTTGTTCGTGAAGAAGAAGGACGGGAGTATGCGAATGTGCATTGACTATCGAGCACTCAATCAACATACCATCAAGAACAAATATCCATTACCAAGAATGGATGATTTGTTTGACCAACTTCAAGGAGCGAAGTACTTCACCAAATTGGATTTGAGGAGCGGGTACAACCAGATTCGAATTGTCGATGAAGATGTTCATAAGACGACTTTTTAGGTACTGCATACGGTCACTTTGAGTATCTAGTGATGCCTTTTGGTCTCACCAACGCACCTGCCACATTCATGGGATTAATGAATGATATTTTTCGTCCTTATTTAGACAAATCTGTTATTGTCTTTTTTGGATGATATTTTTGGTATATAGTACAACCTTAGAAGATCATAGGCGACATTTCGAGAGGTACTCTGGGTTTTTGCGAGAGAATGAGTTATATGCCAAAGCTTCAAAATGTGAATTTGGCAAATCAGAAGTAGATTATTTAGGCCATCGAGTCACAGCGGAGGGAATCCAAGTGATGAGTGAGAAGATAGAAGCCATACAGAAATGGACAGCACCAGAGGATCAAACTCAACTAAAGAGTTTTTTAGGTCTTATGATTTTATCGTAGATTTGTTAAAGCTTTTGCACGCCTTGCCCAAGCCTTAACATCTATGCTAGGAAAGGGTCAAAAATGGAGATGGGGAACGGCACAAGAGTTAGCCTTTCAAGCATTGAAAGATGCTCTTTTGCATGCACCTATTCTCAAGTGGTATGATCCTAATCGACCAATCAAGTTGGCTACTGATGCATCAGGTACAACAGTGGGTGGAATTCTTCAATAGGAGTGGGAGGATGGTTGGCATCCGGTTGCCTTTTTCTCCCGAAAGTTGGTGGTAGCTGAGCAAAACTATCACACAACAGAACGAGAGGAGTTAGCCATTGTTCTGGCCATGAAACATTGGAAGCATTACCTGGGAAACAAGGAGTTTGTGGTAGAAACCGACCACAAACCATTGGTGTATTTGGAAACTCAGAAAGATCTCTCCAAACGACAAATTCGATGGGCAGAATGGCGTCAACAGTTCAACATGAAGATAGTGTATGTGGAGGGCAAGAAACAACTTGCAGATGCTCTCACGCGGATGCCGTGTCTCAACAACATCACAGAGGTGAAAATCCAAGTTGACTGGTTGTCTCAAATGATGGCTGCAACAAAGGAGGATGAGGAGATCATGAAAGCACTTCAGGCACATACGGCAAGGAAGGTTCGAGGTCTAGCATTCGGGAGCGGCGTATATGGATCCCACAAGATCCAAATTTACGCACAATGATATTGTCAGAAGGCCACGATACAGCCATTGCGGGGCACGTGGGAGCTGAAAAGACTTTGGAGAGCATCCAACGAGTGTACTTTTGGCCAAGGATGCGGGGAAGATGTGGAGGCATACGTTCGAAGTTGTATGGAATGTCAACAAAATAAGGCAGGCAATCAAAAACCAGCGGGATTATTACAACCTCTTCCCATTCCCGAACAACGATGGGAACATGTGAGCATGGATCTAGTGTGTGAGTTACCAAAAACCTCTTTAGGACATGATTCGGTTGTGGTCTTTGTGGATAAATTGAGTAAGATGATACACATCCGACCTACCACAAAGACAAAGTGGACGGCACCACAACTTGCTCATCCGTACCTAGATGCAGTTTTTATGAATCACGGATTAAGCAAAGTCTTGATCACGACGAGGAGGAACTCAGTTCACTAGCTTGTTTTGGAAAACCTTATTTGGTTTGTTCAAAACTAAGCTAGCTATGTCTCTGACCTATCATCCTCAAGCGGATGGTCAAACAGAGAGGGCCAATAGAACAATAGAGGATATCTTTGCGAGCATTCACTTGGGAGGAACAACAAGAGTGGGATACTCTTACGCCTCTAGTGGAATTTGCATATAACAATTATGTTAATGCATCCCAAAAGTGTCTCCATTTTATCTGATGTATGGTGCTCATCCTTTGACACCTTCTAGTTTGTTGGGAATTCCTAAGAGGCGGGGAGTTTTCAACCAAAGTCGCGGAAGTCAATGATTTTGTGGAGCACACATACACAAGGACTGCATCAAGCAAAAGAGAAGTTGGCCATTGCTCAAAATCGGCAGAAGCAGTATGCAGATGCTCATCGCAGGGAGGTGAATTTTCAGGAAGGAGATCAAGTTTGGCTATCCACGACCAATTTGTCACTTGTAGGAACACCAAAATTTAACCCTCGATTCATCGGTCCTTTTGTGGTGTTGAAAGCGTGTTGGCGAGGTGTCTTACAAGTTAGAGCTCCGTTGCATATGAAAATACATCCCGTATTTCATGTGTCACAATTGCGAAAACATGTACCACGTCCCAAGCAGTTCACAAATCCATCAAACCCTCCTCCTTTACCTACTATGGTAGCGGATCGAGGCGTAATTTGAGGTTGACAAGATTCTCAAAAACGGATTCGGGGTCATAGATACCCAAAAACGGAGTATTTGGTTCAATGGAAGGGATATCCATCATACGAATCAACTTGGGAGCCGGCAAAGAACTTAGCCAATGCACCTTTGATCGTTCAAGAGTTTGAGCAGCGTGTGCAACGAGGACGTTGCATCTTAAAAGGAGGGAGATTTGTAACCATCTTTAGTTAGTAGAGGTTACGCAAGGAGGAGATAGATGGTCTTGAGTTGACTATTAGTGGAGTATCTAAAGGTGCCACGTCAGCAATCCGTGTGCTCTTTAGGATGTGTTTCTTGTGTGTTAGTTGGTGTGTTAGTTGGAGTACACGTCAGCAATCCGTGTGCTCATAGGGATGTCCGCCACGTCATCGATCCACGAGGAATTGAGTGGATGGTGGTTGAGTAACCTCATCTTGTTTGTACCTTTTTGAGGACTATATATGGAGAAAGAGAGACCATTGAGGCATCTCTCAACTTCAGAATTTCTTGAGCTATTCGAGTGGTCTCTCCTCACTTCCCTAGTGTTACACTCTGAAATGGTAATTCAAAGATAGAGTGAGAAATTTAGACATTTGAGTGTATTTGGGATGTTTCTGAGAATCTTACGAGGGTTTTGGAAAATCTGAGTTAACTACAATATAGTTTACGACTCGGACTTGCGTTTGGATTGAAATTTTGACTCAATTGGATGAGTTTTGAGTACAGAGTGATAGCTTGAAGTTTGTGTATATAGTCAGAGTTGCATGACAGTACTGACTGTCATGAAGTTAGTACGGAGATCATATCTTTTGATATCAGAAAGTTCTGTTAATAAAACTTTGCATACTTTAAGTTCTGATCATGAGTAACATTCTCATGAAATTTGAGAGTAATTAAAGTCAAGAATTGGGATGTGTGATGGGTTTTGTACACATGGATCAGCATATCACCTTGTGATATAGTGTGCAAATCAACAATTGTTCTGAGAGATCTAGAAAAGAAAAACATATGAAACTTTTATGAGAGATTGAAAGGATTGTGGAGAAATTTTCTATAAAGTTTAAGCGAGAGTTATTGGTCGAATCATTGGCTATCATAATCTTCTTCCGTTGAAGTTTTACTGGTTTATAATGAACTCGAATATGGAGTGTTGAGGAGAAGAAGAAGAAATTGTCAACTCACACAAGGTTCTAGAGGATTCTTCTACAGCCAGGCGCTTGAGCGTTCTCAGAGCAAAGAAATGTTCATGCGACATAAGTGGTGAACTCGATGTGAAACCTCTGAGGTGGAGGAACTTTCATGAGTTCTCTTGTTGCGAGTTTTCAGTTTCATGAGTTTCGGTTTATGGTTGACTGTTCCAAGTTTAGAGTAAGGTGTAGATTGCAAGGTTAGGTTGTGGGTTGGCATTGAGATATTAGGGTGCAAGTTCAAGTTTTGTTTGGACTTGAGATATAAAATTAGTCAGAAATCAGATTGTAAGAACTCTATAATGATAGCTTAGCGCAGAACGTTGAGTTTAATGATATGTCAAATACCAAGTGCTGGCAAGAGTCAGTCATGGGTGCGTTGGGACAATTCAAGTATGGAGGGTCGATGTTTGCTTCTTGTGTTTGGATCCCTCCATACTGGCTTCTTGTGTGTGCGCCATCCGGATTTGTGTGGGTCTTTTGATTCTATAGGAGTGCTCCGGACTTGATCACCGGTTACCACTCTAGTACGTGCCGTGTATTTCTCTTGTGAGAAGTTGGAAGTGATGGCCAATTCTCCCAAGAGGGCTTGAGGTGATGGCAGGTTAGGTTGCCCAATCCATTAGGCACAGACCACGGGGATCTAGATTTAGATCAGAATAGATAGACACAGAAGGTTGGATACTTGGGGAATTGGAGGGTCAACGATCAAGGCGGCTTTTCATTGATAACAAGCTGAGTGGATGTTCGGGATCACAAGGACGGTTACAATGAGTGGGGAGGGGTCGAGCAGAGCAAGCGAGGTACCTAAGGTGCAGCTTGATCCGGCATCAGCGGAGATGTTTCAAGCGTTCACACTCTTCCTTCAACAACAACAATTGCAGGACCGAAGGGAGAATTCAACCACAAGGGCGCTGCAAGCTATGGTGGGGAAGATGGATCAGTTTGACGGGAGGGATGTCTCAAAGTACTTGAGGAACTATGTCAGGGAAAAAGAGCTGAACCGTGTTGCTGAAAAAGAGATGATAGAAATGTTCCGTCTTGCTGCGGTGCCGGAGATTATAAGCCATATGAAATCCCTACATGAACACTTTGGTGAGGATTGGGAAACATATTCCCGTGCCTTGAGAAATGAGTACTTCTAAGAAGATTCTGATAGAGTCACTAAGAAGTCCTTCATGGAGTGGGTTGAAAGGCCCAATAAGAAGTCTCATGCAACTGAGCTTCTTAGGGAGTTTGAGAAACAATTCTCATAATTGTCTCGATTGGAGAAGATCACCTTGGAGTCACATAAAACAAAGTTGTTTCTTCAAGCTGCTGATGTTGAGTTGCAAGAGAAGCTGGAGTTGCTTCTCGAAGACAAAAATGAGGAAGAAGGGCTAACAGGTAGTTGGAAGGATGTTGAGGAGGCACTTGGACTCTTGGCGAAGAGAGAAAGAAGGGGAGAGAAGATTGTGATGAGAAGACCCCTTCACACGGATGTTTCTATTGCTCCAGCACCTGTTACTGGGCAAGTGGTTCCAACCTCCAACATTCAAGCTCCGGTTGTGAATTACAGAAAAGAAGAATCATCCATCGATGAGATCATGCGAGGGATGAAGGAGCTTAAGATCAAATTTGCGATGTTCGAAGAGAAAGACATGGGAGGGGAGAAGAAAACTTCCACCAAGCAAGCGTATGTGCAACGGTGCATATGGTGTGACAACACTGATCATGCACGAAGGGATTATGGGGACTTTGCACAAACATTGCAAAGTGGAGAAATTTTCTGGAAAGAAGGGAAGGTAGCCCTCAAGTACACTGGAGCAATCATCCAAACCAATTTTGGTAAGGGAGGGATGAGAAGGATTGTGGATGATTATCATAGTGCACATGCAGTGGCATCAGTTGAAGCTTTTAGCTATGGTGCTAAGATTAGGGGAGCAGGAGAGGAGTTTGAAGGCCACGTAGCGCTTAATGGCTTATGGTCAAGTGCTCTCGCTACGATGGAGAAAAGGAAGATAGCTAGAGAGACTCTTCTAAGAACATCGGCGGAAATACGTGCTACTACTGGATGGGAAGATCCAGTAGAAACCATGTCGGTTCATGCTTATATTGCTAAGACTCAATATAAAGCATCGGTGGAAGATAAGAGCCGGAGGGAAGAGGAGAATTATGGCGAAGGACTCTCATTGAAGAGGTTGGCTAGAGAACGTATCAGACCTTATACACCTCTCCCACCTGATCACGCTATGGAGGAAGCTGGTCCTTCGAGGTCTAAGGAAAGAACCAAAGGGGGTGAGAAGAACAAGGGAAAGGTACCAGCTTACAAACTACAATCGGATATTGAGGCGGCAACAGATTTGAAGGGAGTCTTAGAGGAGAGGATTTTGAATGCCAAGGTAGAGTTTACCTTGAGGGAGATACTTGGAATAGCAAAGAGGGAGTTTCATGATGTTATCATTGATATATCAAGAGGAAACGTCAGATTTTCAATGAGACTTCTCTACTTCATGCTATGGGTACAAAGGTATCAAGGGATGAAGAAGATGCGATGGTAGAGTGTTGTGGATTGAAATCTCAGAAGGTTCGCTTTGAGGATGAGGCAAACGAAGAAGGTGTGAAGGTGTCTAGCCACTACACCCGATCGCATTGGGTAAGGGCGACTACTGAAACCCTTGTGAAGCTAGGGGATCTCAGTGAACCGGTGTTAGCACTAATTGATCATGGATCGGAGATCAATATAATGTCAAGAGAGCTCTACAAGAAGGGGAAATGGCCCATATACACCAATCATGGTTGGATGATTAGGGCAGCCAACAATACTCGAGGGGGCTTGTATGGAGTGTGCCCTGATATTCCGGTGAAGGTTGGGGATGTAGTAGCTGAGCAGACTTTCTTCGTGCAAGACTCTACATCATACCCATTGATTCTTGGTCAGCCTTACATCATAGCACTGAGTGCTTGATGATGGATCGGTATATGCACGAATTCGCAGCCAAGATGGGAAGCGGTTGGTGCAGTTTCTAACAAGTCCAGCAAATCATGAGAGAAACAAAGCATGGTTGAGAGAGGGAGCTTTCCCAAAATCTGAAGATTTTGAGGATTTTGGAGAAGTACCGCTGTAGAGAGAGGATATAGTGGTACGGAGGAGAAGGTACTCTCATCTATGCAAGAGAAAGGTACCTTTTGTAGAGGGTTGATGGAGTTTTTGCGTTATGGGTATGCTACATACAAGGAGGTTGTTAATTTAAAAAGATGGGAGAAGGAAAAACTGCACATATATGAAGAAGACCTTGCAGATTTGAAGCTTCTTGAGGAAGGTGAATATATATCAGGAGTTTATGAGGAGTTTGGTTTGGGAGATCCGTTGAAGGAGATGATGGAGATTGGATTTGGGGATGAAGACAAGATAGTGGAGGTTCACTCTAGAGAGCTCTACTCCACTATTGAGATGTTCCAAGCACTCGAGGTTCGAGTGGAGACTAGATATAAAACGGTTGATAAGAAGGTGAAACCGATAGCTGACTCAAAGGAATAAGTGCAGCAAGCGAGCAGAGAAAGTAACTTGAGGGATCCTAGTAAAATGGGACACAAGTGTACTGAAACCACTATGAAGGAATTGAAGGTTGAATGTGATGGTTTCCTTCTTACAAATGAGGAAAGGTGTTTCAAAGAGATGCTTGCTAGGCATGGAAAAGCATTCTCTTTTGAAGCAAAAGAGATAGGGTGTGTGGATCCTAATGTAGTAGCTCCCATGATCATTTTTACTGTGCCTCATGCGCCTTGGGACTTGAGACCGATCCCAGTACCTAGAGCCCATCTTCCAAAACTCATTGAGTTGTTGAAGGAGAAGATGAGGATGAGGATGAGGATTTTGGAGCCGTCCTTTGCACCATATTCCAGTCGATGGTTTACAATGCCAAAAAAGAATGGATCACTATGATTCATTCAAGACATGCAACCGGTGAATCAAGTGACTATCATGAATATGGGGGTGGAACCAATTGTGGACGAGTTTGCAGAAGCCTTTGCAGGGAGAGCTATCTACTCCATGGGGGATCTTTACTCTGGGTATGATCAGTTTCAACTATCAGAAGGAAGCAGGGATGTTACCACAATGAAAACACCCTTTGGCTTGATAAGGATGTGCACGCTGCCACAAGAGGCCACAAATTCAGTAGCACACATGATGAATGGGATGAATAAAGTGTTAAGGGACTTTATTCCGGAGAAGACTATGCCTTTTCTAGATGATGTGTCAATCAAAGGATGTACAGAAGAGGAGAAGGATGGAACCATTGATCAAAGGGGCTGTCGGAAGTTTGTGAAGGATCACATTGAAGATTGTGAGAGGATATTATCTTGATTGGAGGAGGTTCATCTTACATTGTCAGGAGCAAAATCTATATTTGGGGTGCATGAGGTTGTCATTGTTGGTCATTTGTGTGGATGGTATGGCCGAAAACCAGATCCCAACAAGGTGGATGTTATTCAAAGGATGCGCAAAATCTGTAACTCCTTGACAGAAGTGATGCGGTTTTTAGGTGTTGTTATGTTCTATCACATATAGATTCCTCACTATGCTCATATAACAAATCCGTTATATGGGTTGTTAAGGAAAAATCAGAAGTTTGTCCGGGAGAAGAGACATGTAGAGGCCATGAGGAAGTTGAAGAGGTGTATGTCATCACCTCGGTGTTGCGAAGGATAGAATATCATGGTAACAAGCTAGTGATAATGATAGTGGATACCAATCCTATTGCCATAGGATGGACCGTGGGACAGGATGACGAAGATGAAGGGAGTAGGTATGCTGTGAGATTTTGAGCCAAGGTCTTGAGTGAAAGATAGCGAAGTTATCCTCAGGTGAAGAAGGAATTGTGGGATGTTGTTACGGCCATGAAGTCGGAAAGGAACTATCTGATTGGAGCACATGTGATTGTGGAGACGGATTGTTTACCATTGCTGGGGATGATCACCAATTGCAATACACCGGATATTGCAATGTTGAGGTGGATATCATACATCAAGACATTTAATCCGGAGTTCAAGCATGTGGCAGGAAAGGATAACAAGGTGGCGGATATGTTGTCAAGAGCTAGATATGAGAGAGAGAAGAAATGATTGATGATACTGATGATGTAGGAACTACATTTTTAGTTGTAGGCCTTCCTCCTTTAATCTTTGAACTCATGATCACTCCAACCGCTTTGTCGTGCATTGTTTCACCACATTTTGGCGTCTCTAATGAGATTAAAAATTTCTTTTCAAACAAAATGGTGAAAAAATCATGCATGTAAAATAATAGCTAAAATGAGGAGATCTCTCTAGTTAAATTTTTTTTCAGAACTATGACATGAGGGCTGAATCTCACTCAGATTTAACTTTGAGTATTTTTTTGATACTCATCATGATATTGGAATCCAAATCATCATAATCCATATGGATCCTCTCACACAAATTCTATTTTCAAAACTCTAGGAATGAGGTTTTTATCTCCTCCAATTGATCAATACTTCTACCAAATATTTTTTGACAACTGCATATCTAATAAAACTCATAATGAACACAAAACGCACTAAAGATGTCAAAAGTAGTGCGCGGGGAGTGTGTTCGGGTATCTCGCGCGATACATCTACCATCCGGCCAATATCAAGATCCGATACGTTCGCTATGCTGAGGATTTTTTGGATAATGAGCACAAATCGTTTTCTTAAACGACCAGCCAATGTACAAAGTTACGCTGCAATCTTCTGGTATTTTCCAGCTGGTTGTCGATAAATTTAGAATCACAAAACTTATTGCCTTTGCAATCATGAAGAAGTCAAAGACTCAACAGATAAACAGGATCTATAGAACATCTGCAGTAACAGTCGAGATCACTGACTGTCACAAACCATAAGTAAAGAGTAAAGAGTAACAAATATGGTCCTAATCGTAATCATCAGAGTTTGATTGAGGCTCATAGCGGACAGGTGATACCCAAGTACCGTCATTTAAATTATGATCATGTAACATTACTTTGCATAAGTATAATTTTTCTAACCATCTTTATTACATTCTGGATGAAGCATACATATTTGAACTTGATCACTATTAATTATTTAGTAAAAGTTATAAATAAACATTAAATTTGAAATTATACCCGTTTAAAAATATCATAATAATGATAGAGTTAATGTCAAGTTGTATAAAAATCTATGTAAACATAATTGATATACCTGCCAACAGTTCTAATCGGTTGTAATTATGTGCATGAAGTATATCAACACTAATACTCAAGCTCATTTTTAATGAAGAATTAGAAAAATTTATTCAATAATATTACCTAAATCATTTGACTTAATTGAAATCCAAAATGTTCAAATTTGAGCTTAAACAAGATTTTTATGGAGACATCTTAGCAAGATGATCTTTAATTTTACCTTTCTAAAATCTATCTTAGAGTTCAGGAAATTTTCATGAAAAGATTTATCATTTAAGTTTATATGATTACATTGCTCCTTGCAAATAAAATGAAATCTATGTCAATTGCATTCAAAACAATTAAGTTGAATAATTAAGCAACACATATGAAGTCATAGCTGATAAATCAATGTTCAAGACTCTTCAGAAACAAGTCTTGAGATGTGATTCTCAAACTCTCTATTTAAACTATTACGGATTTTACTTTAATAACCAAAGTAATAATCATATAATTTTAACCAAGTTTTATCAATTTAGAGATTACAATTCCTGTATTTACATTGCAATATATCATTGATCTACTTAAATTTTCTAGAAACTCAACTACACTTCTTTTAATTTTGTTGTACTAAATCAATTTTGCCCCTTGATGTATGTGTACTTGCCAAATCAAATCAATCCAAAACTAGCCAATTCAAGGAATATCAAGTGAGATCAGGTGCCATATCATGAAATATGGTTATTGATTCCCACAAACCAACCACAAATTAAACTTTACTTTATCATGAACTGTATTATTTATTCCTCCAACTTAGTTATAACTAGTTATACATAGTCATAGAAGCAAACCACACTCTATGTAAATTCACATTAAAAAAGTTGTATGTATATCCTTTGGTGTTACAAAACCACATCCTTGAGTTGCCTAAGAACTTGTAGCACGTATTTGTTTTGTGTTTTGTTTGAACGGCCATCATCAAGAGTTTGCTTCCCTCTACTCTACCAAGCCTTCAACATCCAGGTCTTTGGAGTTAAAATACTCCTCTTGAAAGATGTTCAACTATCTCCCAACTTGTCCTTTACACACAAAATATATTTTGAAGTTTAACCCCAGAAAAAATCACATCCAATTAAAGCCCCACACAACCTTCGTAATTTTGATCTCTTGCAACTCTTGTGTATATATTTTTGTCATCATTTTTCATCAAATAAGCAATTTGCAAGTGTAAAATCCTCCGCATACGTATCTTAGGGGATGTGGACTTGTTCATACTTCAAAACTTTAAGTTCCTCTATATTTTTTACAAAAAATATTGCATTTGTGTCACTATCCTGTAAAATTCTTTAGACTTTGGAAGCAATAAATCTTCCGTGCTTATTTCGCAAATGACGAGGATAGAGTACTTTGCATCTGTAATTCCGTCCTTGAAGTGGTAGTCACTCGTCAAGTATTCTAGAGCCTAGTCAAAGGTTTTGCTACTTCATTATCTTCATCAAATCCTATTGAAAAGGCAATTTTTTCGGATTTGACATACATATAATCTTCATGTTAACCCCTCTGCTAGTCAACTCATCTAGTTGACTTTCCATGCCATGGCCAATTCCGCGTGTCTCTCCCTGAAAGGCATCTGAAACAATGAATTACGACAAAAATCCAGGTTTGATTTGTACATGAAAAAAGATTTCAAAAAACTAGATTATAGCTCGAGAGCCTGTGCAAGCTAGAAAAAAAAAGCAAAAACCTCGCAAGCAGCCGTGAGGTTTTCTCTAAAGTAATCTTCTTCAGGAAAATCTCATAAGCGTTTGGAAGGTTTCTAAATTGTATGGAAGATATTACAATGTATTTGGAAACAAACAAAACAAGAAGGTAAAACTTGTGAGCCGTCGCGAGATTTTCAGAAATCTAATTTCAAAACATGACATTCCTATGCACTTGAAAAAACGAAACATGAAGGTAAACCTCGCGAGCTGTCTTGAGATTTTTGTAAACCTAATTTCAAAAATCAAACCTCCTAAGCTGTTGCAAGGTTTCTAACATGCTACAGAATACATTCCTATGACAAACAAGACGTGGAGATGAATGTCCTGTGAATGTTGCCTCGTGTGGTAGAGTATAGCATCGGCATTTGTGTATCGCAGTGCTCCCAAGTGCATCTTGGGAGCACGTAGCACTCAAGAGTGCCCTCAGTAATGTTTTAGCGAAGGTTGATCTTTCATCACAATATGCATGACCGGTCTTGGCAAGTGGAGCCAGGTTACATGTGTATGTATGGAGTGTACATTTAAGTAAACTGAATTGAAGATACGATGGAGTCAATGCGGACGGAAAAAGGGTAGATGAAGTACATTTTCCATAACACTTCCAGTATTTTGGAATTGAACGAATCTGGAGTCTCAGTGTAGAACCTACATATCCATACCTGAACTTGAATTTATTTTCCATTACAGCCAGCCTTAAACCTTAATCTGTCCTCTTGGTATAGATGTGGGTGCAATCGCACGCATTGTGCCAAGTTTCTCTCCGTAGAAGCCAAATAGTGGAAGAAACATGTGCAGATAAGTTACAGACGTACAAATATGGAAGAATGTTGGCTTCACTAGACGTCATACATTTACGATGCCCAATGCGGAATGATCTGTGACACACCTATTCTTCTCAACGACTGTGAAGCATGAACTAGTTTCGAGAATGTGCACATGAACGTATAAATCAGTTGCTCAAGCTTTCAGATGCTGTGATATTTTCATCAACTCTGGCACTCTTTATGTTGTGCTTAAACCTGTACATTGAAGACAAACGAAACAATGACTAGACTCGGAACCCCTTTGGTGAACTCGAGCCGGACATGCACCACGATCGTCAAAAATAAAACATGAACTATAGGGTGAATTTGACCCCGTTATAATCTCGAGAGAACATCTTCTTTAGAGTTGTCAACCGAGGTGGGAAGGCTGGTCAATGAGATCGTATCAACAGCCGAGACTCTACCTGTAGAACACAACACTCTTGTGCTCCTGAATATATGGAGCACTAACATGAAAGCTTGAAATCCGGCTGCTGCTGGCGAAGCGTTTCTTTTAACTCAGCAGATTTAACAAAGAAGAGCCCAATTGGAATAATTACCGCTCTCAGACAGGTGAATCCATGTGCTGCCTTGCGGTACTGAGCCCTGCAAGGGCTAGAATCTCCTCGAGTGCTGGAAAGACAACTGGGAGACTATCGTCTCGGAGGGACACGAGTACAATAGAGTATAGTGATAATGCAGTACTCGTAGCACTCTTTTTAAGATCCAGCAGATGTAGACCAGTGCCGTAAGAAGAAGACGTCCGCTTGTTCGATCAATCGACCCCAAGAAGAAAAAGTTGACCGTAGTGACTAGTTCGTAATCAACGAGAATGGAACTGCTGCAGCCGAACTCCTCTCAGAGGACGTCGATGCTGTGGGTCCCCGAGAGAAGTAGAAGAAAGACGCTCTACTCTTCAAATATGTAGCTCCCTCAGAAATTTGTACAGCTGGAAGTGAGCAGTTTTGAAGCTTTCCAGTTACCCCCTTGCCCTGAAGGGAACTGAATGAAGAACCTGAAGGCCACATGAAGATAGACTTGCACGACCCCTGCTCCGCACCAAAGAGGCTAGGAACTCGTCGGTTTCTCGCTCACAGGATGGCACAATTGGATGTTATTTCGACAGGAAGTGGGCACCTCCTAGAGCTTTCAAGTGCTCGCCATCGCGTTTGAAGCCTATGATATGGCACCCAAACCGCAGTTCATCACCAAAGGAGGGTGAAGCATATGCTGCGAGATTGCACTTGTCTGCAGGTTTTGAAGAAGTGTACAGACAGATGATGTACAGCTTCAAAATTGGCTGTCCGTGTTAGGCACAGAACAGCAGAAATCTAGCCTCTTTATTGACTAAATTTTCCAAAAAGAATTTTGCAGCCCGTCGGTTGCACTAGACTAACGTACTTACAGCTACGAGGTCACCCATTGCTCTCCACCCCAGACATCGCCTCATTTCGCGAGAGCCACACGAAAAATGGCGTAAGGAAGAAGCCCAACCCCATTAGATACCGTCATGGGGGTAGGGTGTATTGCGTATAGTGACAAATTCAGTAATAATATACGGCCCGTATCAAAATATGTTTATGGTTGATTCAAATTCTTGAAGATGGAGACCGATCCCTGTGTCCGTGCGAATCTTGAACTTTCCCTGAACCTCTGAGCAGCAGCATTCTCGATGGAGAAGGGGTCAAGGCGGAGCGTGCTGTGTGATGGTTCCTCCGGGACTCCCGACTCGGGGTGCTGGATGCACTCGCGGTTGCAGCTCTTGGCGATTGAAGGGTTTGACTACGTAGGATCATGTCCACCATCGAAGGCGTTTGATACTCACGGCTGTGATTTTCGCTGAAATCTCCTCTTGTTGTTGCGCGCTGCCGAAAGTGAGAACTCTGAGCAGACAGGATGTAGGCTCGACCAGACCTCTCATACATTTGACGATTTGCCATTCTAGTCTGGATCTCCAGGAGCTCCGTTTCCAAGCCTACGCAGAGTTGATCACCGGCCTACAAGCACAACTCGACGAAGGTCAACCTCGAAACATGTGCATGCCAATGATTTGAACTAGTCCTCAACTAGTCAAGTGGGAACATGTCATAAACTGTTCAGTTTGATACAAAGTTTAAAACTGACAATTTGTCTTGAGTAAAAAAACTCAAATTCCACCTCCAGAGAGGAGGGTTTGCCAAGACGCGGAACGAGCATGAGGGAATGTGCATTGGATTCTGCATACAGATTCAAGCGCTTGTGCCCTAGTGTGCTCACCTGAAAGGCAGGTGATCCATGCAGATTCTCCTTGGCTGTAGAGAGAATCTCTTGAGCAGCAGATATATCTCCGCCATCTGCTAAAGCCCCTGCCTCCACAATGGACTGTGCAACACGAATGCGACTTCTCTGCCTGTCCACCTCCGACCTCACGGTCTGCGAAGCTGTGTCAACTAATTCCGGTCGGTTGATATTGATGTCAGAAAACGGACCCTCAGTCACAGCTTGCGTCACAGGGTTACGGAATGAACATGACACTCGTAGAAGCCTCGTTACATGAGGATTTGTGCTCTCTTCCGTCGGTCTGGGAGCACGTGGGAGCTGGAGGTCAACCAAAATATCCCTCTCTTCTTCAGCGTAAAGATCACCAATCTTTACCATACTCTGTGTTCCGCTGTCTCTGATGGAGCTCTCATAGCTACCTGCTTGGATAGACCTAATCTGGACTCCAGGTGCTCCGGCAGATATGGTAACATGAGCATCCTGCACCACCACGCTGAGCAGACCTCCGATGCACTGTGCAAAAGCATCCTGGACTGCACTTTCGGTTTGGATGAAAGAGAAAGTCCCGCCCGATGCTTCTGAAATTGAGTGCATAGTAGCTGCATCGTGGTCTGCCCCGAATCCAAAAGTATGTACAGGGATTTGGGAATTTTGACCGTATCTAAAACCATGTCTAATGGATCCAGGTACGAGCCTTCTATAATCTATGGCACCGCGAGAGCTGCTAGAGAAAGGTGTAAACTGTGCTCTGTTGCTCATGGTGTAGGTGTCTTGCCCATCGGAGAGAAGCATGATGCTGGCAACTGGGTTTCTCATGCGCCTGTCTTCTAGCACTTTGGCCCCTTTTCTCAAGCCATCAGCAATGTTGGTGCCACCGGTGGATACCAGTGAGTCCACACACCTAAGTGCGAGTTGTCGACCCTCTTCCACCATTCTACGTAGTGGGAAGAGCCTCCGTGCAGAAGACGAAAATGCTACCACAGAAAGGCGGTCGGACGGACTCAAGTTGCTGATAACAAACTCCATTGCACGCTTTAAAAGCAGCAACTTAGTACCTGCCATGCTTCCGCTAATGTCCAGCACCGTAACCAGGTCAAGAGGCGCGCGGCAGCTCGGATCCAAGAGAAGCTTGAAGTTGCGAGCTTCCTCTGCTCCATTCCCATCCCTCACATTATCCTGTGGATTTCTTGTATTGATTAATGCAGATTTTATATTTACTAACACAGTGAAGGTTTGTCGCTCATCTAATCCGGATACTTCATCAACCTCTGGGTACCCTCTCACATTTATTTCCGGAACCACACTCCTCACCTCCTCTTCCACTGTGGCACCATCTTGATAGTCTTCACTTTGACTATGTCTACTACTCTCCTCCTGTGCTTCCCCATGGCCGTTGATCCTGTCTCCTTGTTCCTCACTACCATTTCGTTCACTACTGCTTGAAGGGGAGCTAAGGGGCTCATCATCGTCGAACATGTTGGGCTCCTGGGGACCTATTCGACGAACCCCTCGAGCATTGGCTATGGACTCATCAAGGATCCGTAGTACCGGATCTACTCGCCTTTGCTCTTCTTCCTCCTCTCCAACTGCCTCTTCGGTTCCATGTTGAGGAGACGAGCCTGGAGAATTTCTGAAAAGAGTTCAGATAAATGAACGTGAGTGCACAGTCAACAGTTATAAGATGACACTGATGGGATACAATGTTAGCGCATCTGGAGATATACAGGTGCCCTGATGAAAGTGACGTGAGAGAGGGTAGATTACTGCCAAGAATATGAGCACTGAAACATAAAATCTACTAGAATCATGCCAATCATCTTTCCTTTCACAATCTACAAAACTGTTGAAGTTGGCCAATATCTGCAGACTTTGACAGACACATGAGCCCGAAAACATTGAGTGTGTATGCAGTAGTCGTCATGTAGACAGGATTGGCCAGGTAGAGTACTCAACGTTGTGAAGATGAGTGACAGTTGCAACTATTTGGACTAAATACGTCATAGCTTGGAACCGTTACCTGGAGCCTGGGACATGCTGACTTCTCCTGGGACGGCTAAGACTTCCATTTGACATCGAAGGTCGATGTAAGTGATCTTTTGGAGCATAATCTACAGGTGCTTGCCATGGAACTTCCTTCCACTTTGCACGGCAAACTGGACAGACGAGGTTTCCGTGTCGCACATTTGAAGCGATGCACGAAAAGTGGAAGGTATGAGAACACTCAGCCGTGAAAAGAGCTTGCCCTTGACCTGCCTTCATGCTCTCCAAACAAATAGCACAGGTACTCTGCATTTCAATACAAGTAACCCCACCAAATCAGAAATCTCACATCAGCATCGTACAGTGAGGAGCATACTCAGTCCGCACTATCCTCTTAATTGACTTCGTAGGGGGACACCAGTGTTTTCACCAATACTTCAAGAGAACAAAAACTTTTATGGGTAGTACAGTGTGGAACCTTGGGTGCAAGAGTTCGAAAGGGTTCCTAGGAGATTTCTAAGAGAGCGAGAACTTAGAAAAGCTAGTAGGAAGCAATTCGCATTCCTAGACAAATTTTCCAGGTAGCGATGATAGCAGTGTAGACATACTATGGGAGATAAAGGAAAGAATCCAAGAACTAAAGCTGAAGGAATGAGAAACATGAAATCAGGCTATATTCTTGTGAAAATCTCAGGATTTTCAAGATTAAATGAAATCAACACGGACACGGACAACAAGGATATGGACACTTGTTTATAAGTCAGAAACATTCCTCTACTCTTTGGGACTCCATGTCCAGGTACATACAGATCTTAAGGTGTACAACACGATGACAATTTTCAACGTAGAACCAGGAAAACCAACTCACATCAAGGGTTCCATTTTTCACAAATTACGCCAATTTTGAAGCACATGGAAAGGGAGGAAAGAAGGCTTACAGCGGTGCTTACACGAGACATTCGTATACTGGTGCGGATAAGATTGAGACGAGACGGGGACCGACTGGGCGTAGCTGGAGATGTGGAAGCAATAGAACTTGATGACATCGAAGATTGTGACAATGTCTGTTCCGACGTGCTGATCTCTGGGGCTGCTTCAGTGCTAGGTGCATCCACATCCGGTCGGAAGGGTGGATCATCGTCTGGATCCTGTTGCGCAGATGTGCAAGCGTTCAATCCCATCAGTGTCCGTGCTCGCCTCCAGCCACTATTTGCTGCTAAAGGGGGGCTCGGAGAGCTATTACCACTGTTATTTTCGGACCTCCTCACAGAGGCCCAAGCACTAAATGTTTGCACAAACATTGTCCGCTACTTTTTCACTTTGAAAACTTGAAAAATGACTTTTCAAGTTTCCTCCTGAACAGAAGGCTGAACTCCCATACCCGCTCACACCACACGAGCTGAAGGCCTCCTCACGAGGTACCCATGAATCATCTGTCCATAACCAAGGAACTTCCCAGCATCACTTGTACATATCCAACAAGCGATACAACCTAGCCAGAGCTTCTAGCTTCGATGAATCGGCTATCTGTCCTCGACGTAAAGAGACTTCAAAACTGTAGATAATCTCAACTAACGGAACTTCGTGCCGGAGCAGATCCTTAGATTCACAGTCCCCATCAAACATATCACTGAAAGTACGCAACCACGCTTTGGACCTGGGCTTTGCTCTTCCTGATCTTCGCTTCAAGCGCTGTCACTGTCAAATACCGGCGACATTCTGTCCGTCAGTTCTTGCTCAAATACTCCAACCCAATTCATCCCTTTCCCATCAGTCATCAGTCGAGTTCTAAATATCTCTATAAAAAGAGCTCCCAAATCCAATGACGAACATCCTCTAGGATACTCAAAGGTGTCTAGATGCACAGCCAAGAAAGGAGTACATGCGCTGCTGATCACAGTACGAGTTTGTGTGCTGAATTTGGGTCCAAGGAAATCATGGATGAGGAGAACGTATAATGATCCTGGAATCTTGGGACACTGGAGCTATAGCGGAAGATGGAACAACAACGGTGCAACACTGAAACACAAGACAGAATGATAGAGAGGTCAACAGAGATTCCAGAATGTCAAGTGGAATTTGCAGTCCGGGATGAAAAGAGCCTGACTCGTTGTGGTGGTGTCCAAACACACAATTCAGCTAACGAGGGATCTGCTTAAAAGTCAAGTCCTCCGGGCATGATGCAAATTGGTGAAGGCTGACAGACGCTATGTCATTGCTCTTTAGCGTACCGTGCAAGAGAGTCACCTTATACAACGTTCAGTTTACAGAGTTTAAAGGATAATTGACTCCTGCTTCCCGACCTCGTTCGCAGAGCCCAGCCGAGTCGAGAGCCCATGACGACCTCCAGTGTCATTTAAGACCCGGGCTTGAAGGAAGGTCGGTCGGGCAGGGAAGCGAGAGCGGAGCGAGGAACAGGCAAGAAGCAGCAGAAGGAAGCAAACGGGTAGAAAACACACTCACACTGATGAGGAAGTGTGCGTTGTTGGCTTACAGGTGCGTGGAGTGAGGAAAAGGCGTTGACTTGACCATGAATCCCAAAGCACAAGCGAGGCCAGGGAGGGCAGAGGCGAGAAGAAGAAGAAGAGAACTGCGAGGAGGAGGAGAGGGAGAAGTGGAAGAAGAAGCAACCCGCTTACGTTTGTAGTAGTGTATTTTACGTGTCACGTGCACTGTGCCGAATTCTGCTCCGGCAGCTCTCGGCACGGCAATCCGGACCAGGGTCCAGGAGCTGTCCCACAACATCGTCTTCTGCTTCTTCCTCTTCTTGTGTATGAGCTCGCAGCTGCTACCACCGAAGATCCTGCTTCTGCTGCAGCTCATGATTCGCAGAATTGCCTGACGCTCGCCAAACCCAACCCATTCCCTTCCTTCCTTCCTTCCTTGCTCGCTTGATGCAAGCAACAGGGTTGACTCTGGCCCAGATCCACCAAATCCGCTCTCTCCTCCCTGGCTCCTGATCATGACACACACTCCATCTCTCCCTCCACGCCCAAGAAAGGCCGACTGCCAAAAATTCCACGCTCAGATCCAAAAATAGTGAATCTCGCTCCCCACACTTCCCTTCCGCAACTACACAAATACATAAAAATACAATTCATCTCCCGGTTCCCCGTTCTCCTATTTTAAGGCCCTTCTCAAGAAATGAAACTCCCTCCCCACCCCCTCCCGTCATACAATCCTCCTTCACTTCCATTCCGTATTTTCGCTTCTCCCTCCTTCCGCTGCTGTTGCTCCAGCACCTCTCCTCTCTTCTCCTGCTCCTCCTCGTCACTAGCATTAATGAATGAATGTACAACGACGAGCTCCCCCTGTCGATGTCCGATGTGATTCGATGTTCTGTCTGTCTCTATGCGTCCTTCCTTTTGTGACCTCGCCGTGCCTTCCCTTCCCTTCCCTTCCCTGCCCTGCCCTGCCCGGCAGTCGCTTCCCTTTCTCTTGGCGGGTTTGATCTTGCTCCGATACCATGATCCCATATCCTCGTCTGCCATCGAGAGACGGGAATCGGGATGGGGTGGGATGGGGTGGGATGCTCTGGGACGGGAAGAAAGGCGCGGGGGAGGGAGCCGCGGTGATCAGGGATGTGCAGTGCTTCTGTTCTTTGCCAGCCCAGCAGCTGTAGCTGCCCTGCCTGGTACTGTCCTGTCCTGTCTCGTCCGTCCCCGCCCCGGTCCAACTCGCTTTGGTATTGACGCCGCCGGGCTGCCCTGATGTTGATGGATGGATGCCTGCCTGACTCCCTCCCTTCCTCCTGCCCTGCCCGTTTGGGTCGTTTGGGGACACTTGAACCGCTGCTCGGCCCGGTGCAAAGTCTCTGCTTGCTTGTTGCTCTGCCCGTTTCGTCCTTTGTGTCCGTACGCTGACGAATCACCTTTCTGCATTATCTTGAGGGCCCAAAGGCTGGAGTTTTGCAATTTTCCCAGCATTCGCAGGTTATCTTTTCATTGCAATAAAGTTGGTGGTGAGAAGATGAGAATATGAAGGTACGGTTTTTTAGTATGATTTTTTATGATACTATTTCATGCAAACTCGGGCTTTTTGACATTCCTCGTCACTGTATAGAACATTAAAGAATTGAATACTTATATGGAAAAGCGAAGAGTAGCTCTTTGTCATTATCTCGAAAGTTCAAAAGAATTCGGTTATCCTTATTTTATATTTCAAAACAATCTGGTAACTCCTTTAGAATTATAGGAGTCCGGCAAATCTAGCGGTTCAGGATGGTAGGATCGAAACAGCTACAAAAGTAGCGGAAAATATAATACCCATGAATGGATTTTAGATTCAGAAAAAGACAATAACCTACTTTTGTCCATTACCGAAACGGGAGATTCCACATAACAACAACTTCCCGGCAGTTTGATCACGGAATATCTCGTGCCCGAATCCAGATCCTCCCCTGCCCGCCCAAAACCGCCGAGTCTAAACTTCCCATCCATCTGCCCGCTCCCTACTGCCGGGCCTCTACCGTCCTCTTCCCTTTCCTAGTCCCAGGAACCTTTCACACGCACCAGACGAGGCAGTCTGCAGCAGCGGCACAACGTA
This sequence comes from Marchantia paleacea, assembly GCA_014180765.2. Classification (NCBI taxonomy): domain Eukaryota; kingdom Viridiplantae; phylum Streptophyta; class Marchantiopsida; order Marchantiales; family Marchantiaceae; genus Marchantia; species Marchantia paleacea. Next base: position 523,095 of record MUAA02000014.1, read on the forward strand.
GGTCCCTATCCCAGACGACAGACAAGGAGCCGGGATGGAATTGAACGAAATGATAATGAGATGAGACGGAATGAAGATACGGTACGTTGTCCAAGGGTCTTCCGAAGGGCGAGAAATGTGACTCGTGGAAGGTTCCGACGCCAGATAACAACGAATGAGCAGTCAGTAGGCGCAGCTTCAGTGCGGGTAATGAAGACCGACTCGTAAGGACAAGAGACATGGGGCCTTAATGATGGAAGACCAAAAATTGCAGTGAAATCCTTCTTAAACTACTGCTACTTTACACGCGCAGGCGCATGCGTCAGTCAGGCAGGTCATTTCCCCCCGTCGTGAGCTTGCGTTGACAAAACCCCGGCTTCCGATATTTCGGTCTTCCCCACGTTCTCACCCTAAACTCAACCCAACTTCTCCTGCAGTCTTCTCCCGCGCCTCTGCCCTTACGCTTTGCGGCGTTGCCCGCTGCCCACCCCCAGACAGGTCACAACACATGATACATACCATACATACAGTCCACTGCTCCATGGAGACCTCTCACGAGCCAAAGGGTACGCTCTGGCCTTAACTGTATACGATACGGTATATACTCTCAACATCCTTGGAATGTTACCCCTCCGCTCCGTCCGGGTTAAAATTACAAAAGTGGGTATGCACGTTGAGAGTAGAGAGAAAGAAATAGTAAAATAACCAAAAGGATGGGAAGACCTCGCCAAGATATACAAGGATGAAACCAAATAGTTAAAATGGGGCTAGGATCCAATGTATAGCACTCCGAAATATATCCTCTACACCTAAGATATCCAAGTCAAATTGTCTACTAATGATATGATCATCCAATGAAACATCATCTACAAGATTAATATCTTAGTGTTTTTTATAGCAATATGTGAATTAAATAAAGTTATACAATAAACTAAAGAGATTAATTAAAAATTAATTTCCTATAAATTACACAATTAGTGATTTCTGAATAATAATTAAAATATATAAATTAAATAAAATTATACAATAAATTAAAGAAATTAATTGAAGATTAATCTCCTATGGATTGTACCGGCTAATGATTTCTGAATAATTAGAAAAATATATAAACTAAATAAGGTCATACAATAAACTAAAAACAATAACTGAAGATGAATATTTTATTGTTAGACAAATGCATAATTCAAAGTGAAGGATGTGCTTGTGCTAAACCCTAAACTCTAGTGCCATGAGGTTGTTCGCATGACGGTCTTTTGAGGATGTAATAAGCAAAAGTCCGTTGGCGCCCCGTCGCTTCTTCACCTCTCAAAAGTATCAATGTGAAATTTGGAACAAGTCTTTATCTCTTTTTCGTTTCTTTTTTGAGCAAAGACAACGTCACGCGCGTTCCTTGAGTGGTTGAATCTGAACCGAAGGTTTTCAAAACTCTGAACAATAATAAGGGAGAAGATCGAGAGGAGCAGAATGTTATTCCTCTTTTGTTTCTAGTTTTACGTGTGTTTCAACTTTTGCGCTAAAAGCTTTTCTCTAATTATGTTTTAGTTTTGGCAAAGTAGGCTACCCTGGAGTTGGACCTTTCAAATGAACATGTGCATTTAGTGAAGGTCTAGGGAATTAATTTTTCCTACGTACAGGTTACTCTAATTTTGACATTGAGGTGGAGATATAAGTTGGCTACACTCCAAAACGGGGTACCCATGAAATTTGCAGCAAAGTTTGTATTGTTGTTGCCTTCTTTCTTAACCCATTATATCATGAGATTCTCACAATGAGAAATTCCCGCGTAATAACAATTAGGGAAGGTATACCGAATCTGATAGGGTACATGTAGTAAGATGGGACACGGTATGATGTAGGAGGACGGCGGCATATGGAGATCCTGGGCTGAGCTGGTCTGGCTAAACCTATCGAGGAACACTTCCCTGACCACAGTTCAAGCTTTTATCCCTCTGGTCACTCGGCCGGTTTACGTCTCGGGATCGGTCAAAGATCCACTGGGATTTGGCACACGCTCTCATTCAATTCTAATATCGGGCTTGTTGTCAATTGTGGGCCATGACGCTAATAATGCCCTCCATAGCTTTGACATTACTGATTTAGCAATGCCTGAAGTATTGTCATGAATCAAGTTGTGGCAACAAGGGACGGGTTCTACGTTGTAACCTCACTGACCAAGTAACAGCAGCGGTAAGAACCTGGCCCCATGTTTCCACTGGACGATCATCCAGTTTGTCTGCAACTGTAACTCGCTAATCCAAGAGCCCACTTCCGTTTCCTTGTCTTGTTAAAGCCCGGAACAAACAAACTTAAGTTGGCTCCATTTGCAGTGCTAGTAGTTGGAATTCAAGAGCATCTAGCCCTTAAGTCATGAATGAGATCTAATGTCCCAATCCAAAATCTCGTAAAGTAACCAACCAGTAATAAAGTTCAAATTTCGATATGTCCAAAAAGAAGACACGTCTGACCGAAAGATACGTCCGATGCAGAAACAAGAAAGCGAATGATATCTCCGAGTTCAAACAAATTTTTAATTTGCTTTGTTTTTTGTCATTTCAACTTCAACACGTGGACTGAAATTCGCCTTCATGCATCTCTATTTCTCTTACTTTCACCCCCATCTAATAATTAAGGGTAAAGAATAGATTTTCAAATTCTATTTCAAGCTCCCAGACTGGTAGTAGGGCTGTTGGACCACATGTTGTTGACACCATGATAGTTATATCATGGTGTCTACCAGCTGAAGGTTGGTAGGTGGAATGTTGAACAAACTCAAATAGCAAGCACTGCCGTAGCTGATTTGAGGGAAGTTTGAGTTGGGGTAATGGTATGACACCTCTATCTTCCCTCTCGACGCAGTCATTGCCATTGGCCCAAGTTTATATAAAATAATACTTCATCATCATCATCATGAGAAAAATAGACCAGACGCCATGCTCAATACTAGTGGGTCCTCCATTTGCTGCCAAAGTGATATTATCACATTCGAGAAAGTAGTATAGGTTTCAAGGGATAAGGTCTGCTAAAAGGACGACATACAAATGTTTTATGATGGCCGATTGAAAAGGTCGCTCTAAATATTTCATGCTAGAAAAATAACTCTTCTGAAAAAAATTACTTTACTAGTGAAAGTATCCATGCAAAATATCATTCAAAACTAATATCTTCCCATCTATATTACCGGTTCCCGTTTCTGGGTTACTCGGTTTCTCTCTCTTTCTGGGTTCACTTGAAATATCATTCCCAGACATCTTTAGGTTGCAATAATTGCTGATCACAACTTCCTGTATTTTATATTCACATTGACAAAAGTCAGAGAGAGGTTAATCATGGAATTAACGGCTCCGCTTGATGTCAAGTAACCGTTTTAATCTCTGAAGCCCATATTTGACTTCCAGCATCAATGAGCTTAAATGATTGAAGGTCCAGCTCAATCCAACTTAGCTTCGCAAAATATAGAATAGAAAGTCGCCCCATTATAAAACACAATGACTTGGCAGTGTCAAAACATCATAGCCAGCCTTGCAGCTTTTATTCTCGAGAAGTCATTCCGTGGTTTGGGGATTACTGGGCGTGAAGGTTACTGGATTTACTGTGAGAATTTGTGAGATTCTCACCATCGCATGCAAGACACATGACGATGGATTTCACATCACCACATTATGAACAGAGCACGTTTCTCATCGTTATCATCGTCCCCGTCATATAGAGACAGATTATAAGAATGGATGATGCCCAGTAAACATGCATTACAATTTTTAGTCCAGAAAAATGAGAGAGGAGAATGGATCTATAAGGATTTTTTCATTGTTTGTTCATTTATAATGCACATTCTCTTCCTCCAGGGTTAATGAGGTGGATTCATAAAACTTGTACATCAGACCTTCATACCCCCAGACCTAGTCATCATGTTCATATTCTCTTTATGGTTAAAATTATATTATTACAAACATATATATTCGATTTTCCTGCTATCTATCCCTAACAGTATTCATATCCTGTGCACTCCGAAACACGAAACCTGAAATTCCATCCTGTCAAGACCGAAAACCCTATAGACGACTTTTCCAGTGGACTAAAATATACAATATCTGGTTTGGAAGAAAAATAATACAACCAATAAATGCAACAAGGGGCACATCAATTTACATGAAGCATTTCAAAAAACGATGATAAGGAAAAGAGGTTCCATTATAATGTCCCGGATGCAGCAATGGCAAACCTGTGGAAGGAAGAGGAAGTGTTGAGTCCATAGTAAGTTTTATTCTTGTAGGAAAATTTGTTATATCTTAACAACTCCAGTTGCCATAACATTTTCTTTTAAAACCTAGAGCTCATAAGTATTATAGCACAAACATTAACAAAGAGTCCTGAATCAATTCTAAGCCAAAATACCGGTAGATTTTCAAGAAAACCTAGGAGAGAGAGAGGCGCTAAATGGTGGACCTAGAATCACAATAACAGCATCAAAATAGTTTCATTTATAATTTATATAGTGTGGTTCAAAACCGAGAGAGTGAAAAAAGTTATTGGAAATGTAGATATTCGATAAGTTATGCATGTGGGGTCAATAATCTAGAACTGTATGATCGATAATGTGTATCTATTTTGTAATCACTACACTTCTACTTGCAGCGCCAAAGAAATAGATGTGGCAAGCGTTGTAGAAATCAACGTAAGTGCGTCGGGGTTGCATCGCATTAATCGCGTCACCCCTCTTATGCTATAATTAGCAAGAATCTTTATCGTCCAGTTTTATTGATCCGATCATTTTTATCTATTATCAATCATCGGGATCACAAAGTCTATATGTTCGCATGTGCACTCAATAAAATCAAGTTATTGAACAGCAATAACTGTAAATTCTTTGGTTTTGAATCACCCTACTGTGTTCATTGGAGGAAAACATCTAGCTTATATTTTTCGCTCTATGAAAGCATAAATATAACAGTTTTCATATATAAAATAGATTTTAAGCATAATCAATTATGTACATAATACACCTCCATGCATTAGTAAAGCAATACAATCTTGACTAGAATGATGTACAACTCAATGATTAAAGAAATGATTAATTATACAGCATGATCACTATTCAATCTACACAACAAAAGGTTGTTGTCAATCTCATTAGAACTCTTTCAAAACATGAAAACAGAAGTCAAGGTTGTACAACATCTACATACATTTCATAATCATATGTGTTCCCATCACCAAAACTATATTTAAACTACTCATAAGTTCATCAACAACTTTACTGTTTATAAAGCTTCTAATATACCAATAATAGTATAAATATAACCTAAAATATGTTGAAAAAATTAAAAATATTTTTTAATGTCATATATAAAAATCAAATTAAATATATTTTAAAATCATTATATGATCATAAAAAATTAAAATATGTTAGAAAATATTTCTAAATTTTAGTATAACACAAAACATAATGTATTGGAAAAAAAAATATCAATTAAATGAAAAAAATAAATAAAAACTTGAATTCAAAAATAATAACTTTAACATGTCAATATAAATAAAAAAATATTATATTAATATAAAAATATCAATGAAACAATTTATATAACAGCAAGTAAAATTATTATTTCATGATTAAAATCTGGTAAAAATTGATATTAAAAAATAATAATAAATATTATTTTTTTTAAATCCTTTCAAATATAGAAACATCAATATTTTATATACAAAAAATAATTTTAACAAAAAATAATTTTAATATTTTTAAAATTAAATTTATTTTTTTTTTCAAAAATCACACTATTAATAATTATCAAGGATCACATATTAACAAGTTTAATTAAAAGTCTATTCAACATAGTTATTGAATCAAAACTCATAACATTTTTTAAGAAAAAAAATTAAACTAATTAGATAAAAATTTGCTTGTTCAATAAATTTTATTTTATAATTAAAAATATTTATTCTTATAATTAAAAAATATTTTTTAATCACTTTTCTACTCAAATTCAGACAAAATGATACCTAAAATCTCAAATATAAAATTCATAAAAATATTTTTTAATATTAATTTATCTAGATAAATAAAATATGTCAAATAATTTTTGCAAATTTAAAATATTTGAAAAAATCAAAATTGTGTCATTGATGAAATCTTTATTATTTTAAATATTTATATTCTTGAAAAACCATAATAAAATTTATGTAAAATCAATCAATATCTATTATATCATAAATTTTAATCATGAGTTTACTCTAATGAATATCTTTTTAATGAAATTTTTAAAAATATTTTTAAATCATCAAATATTTGAAAAAATTAAAAACGTATATAATATCATTATAGATGTGATAATCTTCTTATAAATAACAAAAATTACCAGAGTCAAATTTAATCATGCTTAAAATTGATCACAATAATTATATTTGAAATCTATTACATATGAACTAAAAATTGAAGTTGAAAAATAAAATGATCTTTTTTCATACATTTTTAACATGTATAATTCACACTTTTATAATATGATTATCTATGATTAACAAGCAAATTTAAATATTTTAATCATTGTATTTATATCCCAGGAAATATATGTTGAATCAATTTATTGATTCATAAAATTAATACATATCGTAACATAAAGTTAACATTTCCATCTACAATTATAATCTTAAAATTCATTAATAACTGCCATCTTTTTGAATTAATCGTTTCACACCACAAATTTAAAAATCTTACAAATAATACAGCTGATAATTATATTTTTTAAATGAAAATATACATAAGATAATTTATTTCAAACTGATCATTAAATAAAGAAAAATCGTAATTATATTTCAATAAAAAAATATTTTTTATCTTTTATTTTTAAATGGTTAAAATAAATATATAACAGTATAAAAAAATTAATTTATATTTAAATCTAGATTTCAAATATGGAAAATCAACCATGAAAAAATAATTTCTAACATTCAGATCTCAACAATATGTTATTTCTATACAGTTATAAATTGCATTCATCATATAAAGAATATAATTCATTTATTTATAATCAATCAAACCAAATAAAAAATAAAATTTAATGTATCACATGTGTTATAAAAATTAATTTAAAAAGAATATTTAAAAATTAATTTAAATATTCCTTTTCTATCTTTATAAAACTAAAATAAATCTTAAAATATATAATATGTTTTGAAAAATAGTTTATTTTTTTAAAATAAAAATATAAAATTTTTTTTTTATCTTTTTTTTTTAATAATCCAACGTTTAAAAAATTTTGGAATCAATTAAAACTGACTGTGACTCAAAAATTTAAAAAATTATTAAAAATTATTTATATAATTTATAAAGTTTTATAAGCCTTATTTTTTAAATATTATTTAAATTCAAATTCAAAAGAATAATTTATAATTTAATTTTTTATTATATTTAAGATCATATTTCATTTTAAAGAATTATATCAAATTTTTATCATGTTGTTATTTCAAATATTAATTTTTTATATTTACAGAAAAATATCATGTTTTCATTTTAAATATTCTCAACATATAAATTTTTGGTTATTTTTCAATACTTATGACTCTAATATAGATAAATTTGGATCTTTTTTATCTTAAAATAACCTTTATATATATCTAACTTTTTAAAATTTTAACTCAAAATTTTTTCATTTGTTTTTAATATGTAATTGTTGTTAAATTTTATTTCTTGTAAATTTTAAAAATTGGATTTTTTTCTTGTTAATTTTTTTTTATGATTTTCTTTTTAAAAAATATGTTTTAAACATGATGTGAATGATTTCATTTTGTTTTTAGATCTATGTTATAAATAAATATTTTTTTAATTTTTAAAATATTAACATTTTAATTTTAAATAAATTTTTATTTTATATTATAAAAAAATTTAATTAATTACAATAAAATAAAATTTGCATACATATATTTATTCAAATTTCTAAGTTTGAGTACTTGTCATATGTGTATTATAGTTTTTTTTACAGAAAAATTTGAATAAATGATTTTAATTAAATAAAAAAATTAGTTTAATATATCTCATTTTAAAATTCAATCATTCAAATTTTTTGCATTAAAATTATTGAGAATATTGATCCAAAATAACTCTATATGAATATATGCATTCATTACAAAATAGAATTTTTGTAGGTTTAAAATCGAATTTTTTTACAAGAAGATTTTTTTAAAATAAATATTATTATGTCATATTTTTCCATTTTGTTATTTTTATGCAATTTTTTTTAAAGAATTAATTCTTTTTCTCAATGATTTATCATGTAATATTATGAAATTAATTTTTTTTATTTAAGATACTTACAATAATATTAGTTGTTAGAGATTCACAATTATCATGCCCAAAATATCAAATATATTAGTTCATTTATAATAAATATTACTTAGAATTCAAACATTTGGAATTTTTTTAAAAGAAACCAAAATATCTGTCATAAAATTTCAGTATATATTAGTTAATATAATCATATAGCATTGAGAGTAAATGGATTTTATTTTCCATTCCTATGAATTTGCTATTTTCATATCATACGCCAAATGAAAATTTTTGTATCCCCAAAGATACTAAGTCATAATGATAATTTGTAGTATTCGTGATTACACATTCTAGTTACTGGTCAAGGGATTGGATGAGAAAGTGACCATACGTTGACTATGCTTTTTCATAAGCAAAACTAAGATGAGTTATTAGCAGCAGATTTTGACATGAGATTGTGAAATATTTTTGTACTTGTATTAGCATTTGTATTTCAAATATTGCATATAAGAATCCATCATGAACATAATTAATCATCTCATCTTTTAGATTGTAGGAAACTAAGTAATAATCTGACCCCAACGTAAAATAATCCACGGGAACACTCACACCCATCTAACGTTGATTCTACACAAAATACTTCAAATGTGCTTAGTTCATGAGATTCGGCACAAAGGTCCTACCTGATCATGGGGTGAGAAGATTCCAAACGAGTGACAAATCCTATCACATTCACGCTGCAAAAATGCGGAATGTTGAGAAGAATTTCGCAAGAAGAAAACGCCTAGCGAGCAACTACAAGAAAGGAGGGCGAGAGCGGCTGCGAGCCTGGGCCAGTCTTGTAAGTACGCAAAAGTCAAGAGCTGGTAGACAGGAAAGGAGAGAGAAAAAAGAGTGACACGGAGGACGTCCGGCATCATCATCATCAGTAGGAGGTACAAGGGGATGCTGACGATGATGACAAATGATGATGAGGCAAAACTGGACAGTACGGTACAGTAGAGGAAGCACGGGCACTACTGTACTGTACAGTACAGGAGCCCAGTTACGAATGAGTCAAGAGCGCTCGACAACCGATGTGAGAGAGAGAGACGGGAGTCACGGGACGGAATCGGGATCGAGGAATCAGGACGGAGCGGCGCGGGAAGGAAGAAAGAGATTGCAGCACACATTCCACTACAGATTCAGTGCGATTCCAGTGTATCCAAAGTCAACGATTGTTCCTGAAAGGCCAAGTGCCAGCCTCCGCCTCCTTTATGACTTTTCCCCCCTGTCCCTGTGGGCCTGTGCCGTACAGGGACAGTATATTTCCTTTCCTCTCTCTTCGTGCCTGGCGCAAGGACCGACCATGGTTGCAGCGTGAAAAGATTTACTACCTCGTACCCTTATCCACCTCACTTCTCGCCCCATACCTTGAGTTCCAAAACTTACTCCCTAGTACCCCATTGCCTGGAAATGGACTTGTTGAGCCTGTTGCCGGTCCTTGCTCTTCTGTGTTGGATGTCGTACTTGGCTAGACGACGACCTAAACCAAAAATCACTTGGGGCTATGGGCCTGGGGCTCCGTTCGCCCCACTGGGTTGGGGGCGGGGGCAAGGTGGATGAACGAGGAGCACCACATCGCATGTCCTGATTGGACAATGGATGGTGATAGCCCCAGCACCTTGGCGTCTTCTAGTTTGAGCCAGAGACAGAAGCACTAGATGAGACCACGCGATCCCCAGTTGATTGCCACGTGCGTGCCACAGCCATTCTTGTAGTCTCATCTTCCGTTGAGCTCAGTCCGCATTCTCCTCTAGCGAAGGAGTCTCTCTTCTATTGAGAGCGTTCTCCTTGTTCGGTGACTTCCCCTCCCACAGACACGTGAGAGGGGTGTATGACGGGGTAGCGTTTACAAGTCGAAGTACTGGGGAGAGAAATGAGTTTATACATGGGTATGAGGGAGTAAATCTCTGTTGCATTGTACTATGTAGTAACCTTTCTCGCTCTCTCACTCTACTTTAACTTTGCATTGCATTGGGCTGCTTTGCTTTTGGGGAGGGCTTCTTTCAGACTTTTGACCTTTACTTAAAAAGTTAAAGCGGTGTGAAATATATAGCTTAAAAGTAAGGAAGTGATACTATTGGGGCCTAGCCCCATGTTTTCGGTTTGGTTCCATCCTTGTACGCTTTGATGGGGTCTTCCCATCCCTTTTGTTATTATACTTTGTACTCTTTTGTTATTATACTTTGTACTCTTGAAAAGTAAGGAAGGAGTTTGTTGCTTTTCCGTCGTTAGCTGTGTAGACTTCTCACACTTGATCTTAGCCAGAAGGCCGAGAAAGGTATTACTGTGTAGACTTCTTTGCGGGAGCCTCCGGAGATGTCAGTGTCAGCGAGTGATGCAGTAACACCTCGGGTTGCCACGTCAACCTGTCGTCTTCCTGTTGTCATGTCCTTAGTTCGGGTTTGAGAATGACATCTGTCATTTTTCTACTGCAGTACCTTTTTATTTAAACACTTAATATGATAATTCATTACATGCCCCAGACTTTGCCCATTACATGCCCCAGACTTTGCCCACTAGCTACTTAGATCATTGTACTTAGACTATGTGTTTCACATCTCCTGCACATGAGTCTAAGCTCGTGAAACCAATCAAGTCTTGTATTCAGTGTGAAGATCACATTTCTCATGCTTTTGTGAATCATCTGAATATTTATCGTGTTGATTGGGGTACTATTGTGGGATTAGACTTTCGAATAAATGATGGTATACCATACACTACTCTTCTTTTGCTCTACAGTATTTTTTCAGTGGCATGTGACAAGTGAATATATTTCTGGACCCTATCTATCAACAAAAGAAGGTGTAGCATCTCAACTTTCCTTGCAAGTATTTACTACTCCTCAAGCATGTAAAAAATTGGTCCGGACTAGTGCTTGCATATGAAGAAGAAGAAGAAGAAGACGACGACGACGACGACGACAATTATCGTGCACATACATATCGCATCACAACATACATTGCTATCACATCAAACATCACAACACATAGATCGTCATACACCAACACAAGTGTACCAGAAAAACTTTCTTTTCTATTCTCAAAACGTCCACAAGGACACTCCGCTCATAACTATAGCATAAAAAAAAGATTACAATCAAGCCAAACCCACTTTGTGCTTCAAAGACTCCAGGTTCCCGCACTAGCTACTACCCACCATAGCCACACTCTCAAAGGCTCAACTTCAAAAACTGCCCTCCAAGGAGCCCTAATTCGAACTCTACCCCTTGACCCTTATGACCCCTAACGACGTTGTCGACCCTGACGGTAGTTCCAGTGCGAACGGCGCTAACTGCACAACCAGCTCTAACTGTTGTATCTGCTCCTGCATACACGCACCTACCTAACTAGAGATGCCACTACATAAGTTGTGACAGCTGTCATGCACATACATATCACATCACAACATACATCGCGGTCACATCAAACATCACAACACATAGATCGTCATACACCAACACAAGTGTACTACAATCGCCCCCCTAACTGGCAGTTAGGTCCCTCTAACACCAGGTAGCCATCTAGTCCATAACATGATATGCCCTTTGTGGGGCTAAGATCAGGAGACCGGGTGCTACAATGCCCCATCGTTAGTCGCCTATCTGCAATCCATATCATGTAACGGTCAGACCTATTTGCCTCCTAAACGCATCGAGGACATCTCCACCGCCCACTAAGCACCGCATTGAGAGGAGGTGTCAAACATGACATATGTCATCCTCTCAAACAAGAATCACAAATCAACATACTACATGCTCCACCAGCTGATCCACATAACATACATCTCAGGCTTGCACGTACAACTGCCAAGATTGGATCCATAGTACCATCAATATTTGGAAGGTGACATGATGCACAATTACGCACATGATCCTTCCAAATCACACCATCACGACCCTCCAATACCAAAACTCCAAAAAGTAAAACCTCACGTACTCATAGAATCATGCGACCAGCCGTAACATTCAATGTGGTCGGTGCACTCTGTTGCAAGTAAACGTAATCACCAACATGAAATCTGCGAATTGAAGGTCGATATCCACCTCCTCGGATGGTAGCATAACGCAAAGGATCTCTATGATGAGCAATAGTCAGGTTCTCAAATGCCATGGGCATGACTCTACGGAAGAGTTCTGCCCTTTGATAACACACCCTAACCCAAACATCAGGGTTATCCAAGTCCAAGACTTCACTTGACTCTCGACAAATAGCTGCAAATAAATCTGTATCTCTACCATATCATAAAAAGTACGGTGAGAATGACGCTAGAGATGCTTGCCGGCTAAATTGATAACCCATGGCCAACCATGGTAGCTGGATGTCCCAGTCTCCTAGATGACCTTTCTCCAAGCCAAACTTTCTTAGTCCTCTCTTCATCATCATTAAACTCTCTCTACTAGACCATCAGCCTCGAGATGATCTCTTGAGCTGGTACGATGATCGATCAACGTTTGATCACACAAAGCTTGAAACTCACCCAAAAACTCAGTATCCTAATCAGTCAACACTTCTGTTGGTGCACCAAATCGGCTAAGCACTACAGCTAAGAACGCATAAAATGTTCCCTCACTTGACTTGTCGGGCAAGGCCACCAACTCAATCCACTTGGAGAAATGCTCCACCATGACCAACACATATCGATGATGTCATATAGTCAATGGCAAAGGTCTTGCAAAATCCAAGCTCCAACGATAACCAAGTCCCATAATCGTGTAGGGGCATTGAATGATGCTCGAACACGATCACATACCATACATCTGGCCACAAAATGTTGCACCTCAATTTGCATACCTCTCCACCAATAGTGATTTTGAAGTAAGCTATATGTCCGCTTTACTCCAAAATGACCTAACTCCTCATGAGCATGTCTGACCAACTATGCTCTCTGAGATGAAAATGGCACAACACAAACGCTGCCATCTTTTCATACTTGAAGAAGGTGTTTACCTTCCCATCTGAACCGTCGAGCTCTCTGTAAAACTCGATCCCGCTCCTTTGCACTCAAGGTGCCCACCAAAGTACATGTACGAAGATACTCCAACACTAGCATGTCATCATTGATGTCTTGGTTTACCATCAAACCGTCCTCAGTCTCAGCGTCCACGGCTAACATATCTGCTCTTTGACCCAAGAGAGATATCACATAGCTCTCAAGCGCCAACATACTTAAAAAGGCAAATGCATGCCAACCCATCACCATCTTCTCATTAGTATCACCGTGCCATCGAGCCCCGGTTTCGTCAACTTGACTTGTACATGGGTTTCGACTTAACCCATATGCATCACAGTTCACCATCCCAGGTCTATGAACAAATGTGAAGTCATACTCATGTAGGATAAGAGCCCATCGTGCAAGCTTGTCTGATTCCATTAACCATTTCAATGGTTGATGATCAATGATGAGAGTGAAAGAGTTTCCAAACAAATAAGATCTGAAATGTGACACCGTCCAAACAGCTACCAAACATTCTCCTTTATGAGAACTATACTTCGACTTTGCTACATTGTTGAAACGACTTGCATAAGCCACTACAAACTCCTTCCCCTCATCATCATGCTCCCAAATCCAACATACTCCAATCAGTATGTACTTGAAACGGACGACCTCTCACACGTCTCCTTAAAATATGGGCAGATGTCAACCTTCCCTTGAGCTCAACAAAAGCTCTCTCCTGTTCATCTCCCCAACTCCACTCTTGATCTAGCTTTGTCAGCTTTTTCAAGGCTTTGGCAATAGTGCTAAATCCTCGCACATATCGACGATAGAAGTTTGCAAGTCCAAGAAAGGCTCGCACCCTACTCACATCTGAGGGTTGTGGAATACGCAAGATTGCCTCCATCTTGGTTTGCTGAACTCCCAATCCTCCTAGGTATATGGTATGATCCAAGTATTCTACCTATTCTTGAAAGAACTTGCACTTTCCAGGATGCAACTTGAGGCCATGAGCAATATGTCACTCAAATACCTCCTGCAAATGTATCTCATGCTCCCTCACTATAGCACTATACACTAGAAAACATTGCGATGGATGCTACCTCAGACGATGTTGATGGCTGGTCTCTACTTGCTCCATCTCCAAGTACATCCACATTGGCTTGCACCCTCATCTCTCCAATAGGTCATCTAGGAGCCATGGATGAGGTGTTCAATGCCTCAGACAATGTGAAAGACTAAGGAAGTCTAACATGTTGGCTAGCCTCCCATCTTTGTGGATCCAACTCCACGGAAACTCCTCTAGACTAAGTAGTATGTGTTGCACTACGAGTCACAACAACTACACATGGTTGTGCCGCTTCGCACATGTACTCCATAATATCTCCATTATATAAGATGTAGAGGCACCAGCTCCAGAATCTGATCTTTGTTGGGCTATAGCCATACTTGCTATCTTCTGCTCCAACTGCTCCAATCGAGATGTCATGTTCACCTCATGACTAGCCTCATGGGCTAACACTTGAGTAGGGGCTGGTCCTCTACCACCACCCCTACCACCTTGAACTCCTCATCCTCTTCACATGGAGAGAGCGTTGGTATGTCTTGCAGTCGACTAGGGTTAGGGCAGACATGTACTTGGTTCGGTAGGGCAGACATGTACTTGGTTCGGGAGGACCAGGTCACTGTGGCTGATGTGGTGGTTACCGATCCTACTAGAGACAGTTTCAGAGGGGGTGATCACCCATCCTCCAAGATGGGCGGCGAGTGGAGCGGCGAAGTAAAGGTCTCAAGTATAGAGGTATGCAGAGAGGTCACCTCTTTGTTCCTCTAGCTTTGGAGTTAAATGGAGCTATGGACACCGACTTCGACATGTTTGTGAGGGAGTGCGCGAGAGCCTACCATACTAGGCGACATGGGGTATCACTCTCTTTAGCTTACTGTATAGCCTATTTTAGGCAACGTGTTTCCATTGCTCTACAGAGAGCACTAGCTGATGCAATCCATAGGAGAGCAATCACGTTAGGTGATGCTTCTTTGGATGCTCCTGTTGTTTGTAGACCTTTTGACTTGGATAGTTCAGATATCCTAGGTGTTGTAGGACATATTTCCCAGTGTGATACTATTGGGGCCTAGCCCCATGTTACCGGTTTGGTTCTATCCTTGTATGATTTGATGGGGTCTTCCCATCCTTTTTGTTATTATACTTCGTCTTTCCTTCCAAGGACTGCCATGGCAACTCTTGTTGATCGTAATTATGGATGGAGATCAAAATATTGATCCATCATGTGACCATGTCTGTGACAATCCTCACATGATTTTGATCCAACAGGATCCATCCTTTGACCTTGAAGGCAATCCTTCTTGTGATGAGGTCCACCACATGTCCAACACACCATCCCAACAACTGATTGTTGACTTGAAAAGGATGGTCGAGACTGTCCCACATGTTTTTCATAACCAATCCGGGTTTGTGTTGTAGTTTGGTAACATGAAGAAGTTGATGAAGATGGTGAATCCTTACTGAACCCAGCAGTCACCACCCTCTCTTCTTGCATGTTGAGCTCAATACGCTCAGCAAGACAAAACATAATGGCCAACGTAGGTGATGTCTCATGTAGTAAGATAGCATCTCTCACTCTACATCTCAACTCCCTATCCAATATCCCATGCCAATATTGGACAGCTTGTGCCTCTGTCACCCCATGGATAACACTGATCAACCGACGCATTCGGATATACGCCTCTCAAAGACTCTTCCTAGTCTTCCGTTGAAACTCATGCAAGCCTCGTAGCTTATCGGATCTCACCCCTTGGTACTCTCTCCTCAACCGTGCAAGGAACTCCAGAATAGGGTTAAAGGTTGGGACCTCTTAACTCTTCCCAACTCTACTAGCTCCAACCGTATCATCAGTGTCAGGTACAGAGGATGAACTTGCACCTCCAAACACTATATCCAAAGTAATAGAGATGTAGTTTGGAGACCAATATTGTCTCCACAACTCTATCTCCTCAAGGTGTTCACGCCGAAACTCATGATAATCATCCATCGGCAGACCCTCTAAATGCTGGAATAATCCCTTCCAAGCCATAAATGGACTGAACAACGTAGAGTTGCGCATCCGCTGTAAATCACACCATGAGTCAAACTCCTAGATGAAGTCATCCAACTCAATAGTGCCAACTATACCCGAATATCATCTGGGACCCTTGGTGGCCCCATAGATATCGTCCATGTCCCACAACAACGGTGTGGATACACACTCCAAGATATCACCAAGCTCAGCTCCATCACTCTCTAAAACCAAATCTGTGTCTTTTGTAAACCTCAAAGGCCAAGGTTGGTACCGAACTCCGCTACGGGTGCACCCAATGCTAACCCGAGTAGTCTCTCCTCCGGAACCTCCAAAGAACTCCACTATGACACTAATGTATCACCTCCGTAACCGTACAAAAATAAGTCCCCAACTGGAACCTGAAACCACAAAAGAAGGTACTTGAAGTACCTTGTGGTGCCTTGGGTACCCAAGGTGCTAACACAAAGGCAACCAAAACCTACCATCACCACATGCACTTACCCGGTCTACAGGTCCGCAAGTCCTGTCTCATTGGGGAGAAACATGGATAGTCTGATTGGTCCGCAAATCTAGCCTCACTATCGACAACACACATGAGCTCCAACACTCCAAACAACAAAGCACCAACACAAACAAACGTGGTGCACAAACAGGAAGTAGAGATGGAGGTATATCAATCACAAGAAACATAAAGAACAATACTCCATCTCAAAAACATCCATCAAAGGGGTCAAACCAACCCAACCCGGACTGACATAGCCTCATAAGGGTATTTAAAAATACAAAAACTCAATTTGGAGGTCTTCTACTCTCTAGATTGATAATCTAACACTGGTAATCCAACTGTATAATGCGTTGATTTAAACTAGCATTTTTTCCACAAACATACATCGTTTGAAACTTCTGCATGACTCTAAAAATCTTCAACTTCAATTTCAGACCCCTAAACGTCAAAATTTCACAATTCTGACACTGTCAGCCATGGGCTTGACGCCTCTACCCCCACATGACAGACTTTACGTCTTCTATCACCCCACCAAATTTCAGATCAAACGGACACTATATGATAATATGATAGCTTGCTCCTCCTATTTTCGACCCAAAAACTTTGAAACACCAAATCTTGGACTTCGAGCACTTATGTCCAAAATATTTTTCGTCCAATCTCAAATTAATGCTCCAAGACAACTATAAGCATCGACCCACTTTATCAATTTCCAACAGTGCTTCCGCTCTCGAAAATTCCTGATTCGGATTTACACTAAAACAGAAAATCCAAAAATTCAAAATCGATCACATCTACTTTGAATCGACTCTACTTCTAGATCACCACCACGGGCTGCACTCCAGCAATACCCTGCACACTCAACAGCCAAACTCCCCAAAACACCTTCAGCGCTCCAAGAACTCACAGTTCTTACCACATAATCCAATTTGAGTTTTCGAAGTAATCTTTTCTACTCTCAAAACGTCCATAAGGACACTCCGCTCATAACCACAGCATAAAAGAGAGATTACAATCAAGCCAAACCCACTTTTTGCTTCAAAGACTCCAGGTTCCCGCACTAGCTACTATCCACCATAGCCACACTCTCAAAGGCTCAACTTCGAAAACTGCCCTCCAAGGAGCCCTAATTCGAACTCTACCCCTTGAGCCCTAGGACCCCTAACGGCAATGTTGGCCCTAACAGCAGTTCTAGTGCGAACTGCACAAAGCTCTAATCTGGCGTATGCCCTCATACACACACACCTACCTAACTAGAGATGCCACTACATAAGTCGTGACACAATGCATAGTCACACCATTTATGTCAACAAGGAGTTTGATAACTTAGGTCGCACCAATGATCAAGAAACATGATAACAATATGAGTTGCCCAAGAGGTCCAATGGCTCCAAAAACGGATGTGGAAATGGAGGTCCCAGATTTTCTTGGGTAAGAAAAGTGGAAGAGAAAATTCAAGAGGTATGTAGCTTTATAAGACGTAAAGGTAGAAAGGAGTGCTTGACAACATTGACGCTTTTTAAACCCCAAACTGTACTCTAGACCGCGGAATTGTGTATCTAGAACTTCAAGGGAAAAAAAGAAGAAGAAGATATCAATACAAAACTTCAGCGTTTGCAGGAGAAGATTATTTATATTTATATATATGTTAGCCAGATCTCAACATATATGCTATTTGAATCACGACATGCTTATTACGTGTTGACTGAGAGCGTAAAAATGAACTTTTTGCATGGCTAAAAAACTCTCATGTGAGTTTCTCAGAGACTACTGATTAATAATGTCGCAAGTGCTCTGAGTCATAGCCATTTAACAAAGAAAGAGATTTTCACAATGATCAATATCGGCTTCAGTAGCTACTTAACCATCTCGTCTTAGAACACTGTGAACCCCTACTGACTTCGTGTTCTTTACGTATCTCATGTGCGCTCATGTCTCCATACAAATCCCATCATCTTATTCTTCCATTTAACAAATGAAGTTCTTAGCTTTGGGACTGCATGGCTTTATTTTATGATAGAAACCCACAACTCCTGCACTTGTAATTGTTCTCTGTTGAACCTTTTGTTTTACAATTTTTGACCTCCACATTTTGTTGTAAGCTTGCATAAAAATATATAAAACTCCCTATGGAGGTTAAGAATGTGGGAGGGGAGAAATCTTCCAATAGTCCTATTGCAACTTCACCTCATATATGGCCATACTTGTGCACACATCTCTACTTTGAGTAGTTTATGTGTTGAGCTGTCTATTGAGGTTCACAAGTGAGACTCGAAGAAGAATAGTAATATAGCAAAAAGGATGAGAAGACACATCAAGTCCTTCATGGATGAAACCAAGGGGGTAGATGGGGCTAGGCCCCAATAGCATCTCAATGGAAAATATATCCTATTGTACCTAAGATATCCAAACTATCTAGTTCAAACACTCTACATACTAGTTGAGCATATGAAGAAGCATCACTTACCGTGATTGCACAAGGAAATGCTCTTTGCAGAACAATGAATTCACACTGTCTAAAATAGACTACACAATATGATTAAAAAAAATGATATTTGTCATCTAGCATGGTATGATCTCGTGATGTTAGACATGTCACATGCACTCTCTCACAAATACCGTAGTTCATAGCTCTATATAACTCCAAGACTAGATGAACAAAGATATGATCTCTCATATACTTGGAGATCTTGGTTGTTGTTCTCGTCCTCCCAAAAGGAGGGGTAATCACCCCTTATTAAACTATAACTCCAAGACTAGAGTAACAAAAATATGAACTCTATATATACACGTATACTTGGAAACCTTGGTTGTTTCCTCTCCACTTGCTGCCCCAAGAGTATAGATGATCACCCCTCTTAAACTTTATCATGTGTATGATATATAACCACAAGTTGGTAACAATAACTTCACCATCCCGGAACAAATATAAATCTAGGCCAACCTGAGTAATCGCAAAGCATACCAACATTCATATGGTATAAATCTGCACGAACCTGAATATGTGCAATGCATACCAACAATATTTCCATGTGAGATATCAATGCTATCATGCTTCAACAAACATTGCACGAACCTGAATATGTGCAATGCATACCAACAATATTTCCATGTGAGATATCAATGCTATCATGCTTCAACAAACATCGCGACCCTAATGGCATCATTAATAATTACACTCTATTCCGACAATGAATTATATGTGCGCCACTTCCCAAGTGACTCCTGATTGCTATGTGGCATATTATGTGGCATAAACAATATTGCTTAATGGCATATTGATGTACCACCCTTGCCACTCACTCTACTTCAATAAAATATCGATTCGTCCTCATTCGTATACTGATTTATCTTTCTGCGTCGGGCCGAAGCATGCTGTGTTGTACATCGTGCTCCTTTTAGGAGTAAATACTTGCATGGTATCTAAGGTCTGTGAACGCTCACAATTTGCACGATAACTTGACCTGATTCAAGCAAGGTCGAACGTTCCCAATATAATCCACTCATTCACTTCATGCGGCCAATACTCCTTTAAGTTCCACTTCTCAAACTTCACTTTGCTTTTCAAGTGCCTGGGGTTTATCTACTGGTCAAGAAAGGATCCGACTCGGACGTGTGCTCCATCGTATTTACCATAACGCCCTGAAAGTCATGGAATAACTCATGACGTTGTTCGTGCAAGCTGCGTGATACAAGTTTGCAATCACGCCTCGCTCAGAATGGGCCAAAACTTCAGACGCATGGGATCTTCCAAGTGGGATGAACATTCTTTGGAGCTAAGAAATTGATAAAACAAATTCTATAGCTACAAAGAAGATGAACCTGATGCAAAAATTTGCGGGTCCCAAACTGATATAGACAACAAGACATGACGACATACTTGACCTCATGTCTTGCCTTTTACATCGGGCAAACAACGGCGAACAACTCGATAACTCGATATACTTTACACTGCGAGTACACCCGGTATACGGAAGCTCACGAACAGGATTCAAGGCTTGGACTTGTTAAAAAGATCATGCGACTTGATGTGAAGCAATGAAGAATATGTCTGTTTCCATATCAGTGTGATACATATAGTGAATGCATGAAGATGAGTAAAGATAAACAACCAAACTCCACGGGAGAAAACGATATGCGTAGCGCTCGATTGCAAACACTCTAATAAGACACCAACTCCCATCTGTGTAAAGTAGAAGAAAGTGAGGAAATTTCAACTCCGGTCTACCCGCTTTCCTGATTCTTACAAGGATATATAACAAAAGGATGCTTGTACAAAATTAAGAAATGAGGTCAAAAGTTCCAAAAAACTGTAAAAATGAGCATCAACTGTTGGACAGAACGCATGTGTAAGACCGATCCACCGAAAAACGAGAATCAACGGGTCTCGATGAAACGAGTGCAACTAAGAGACATAATGGGAAATGACAGGCCAATTTGGTTGCGCTTTATACATTTGTGAAATCTCTACAATCACATTTACATTTACAAAGCCTCCTTATTGCATCTACAGCTAAGGCATTCGCTCCTTTGAGAGAATGATCAAAGTCTTCGTCAAATACCGACACTACAAGATGTTGGCAAATGGGTCTCAAAATTTCAGAGGCATACCATGTACATCCTCGGTGAGCTGCAACTGATCTCCAGTTCTGTATAGTCTTCCCTCCAGACCAAAAATACCTACATTCCTTTGGACCATATTGAATATGATGGCTTTAAGCGACACAGCAATGCATCCGAAGACAAGAAATAACCATTCCTGCAGCGCCAGCAAAGACAGGGATAAGAGGCATAGATAACTACAGTCGTCTAGTCTGTATGATGAATGACTGGAAAAACATCAGGAATATCTACAATATCCATATTCTATAACAAAATCTTGACGTTTCTGTTGTAAGGTTGATTGCGATACGTGAGGTTAAAATGAAAATAATTTTCTTCGAACAAATTGGACAAGAACTGAGAGTAAAGCGGAATCTCTATTTAGAAATGGTACAATGGAGGACCGCTGGAAAATAATTGAGCTTTGTGAGAGGCTAGTCGTTGCGGATACCACAACGAAGTAACGTGTCTATCACCTATAACCAGCAGCGAGTTCGTAACATACCTCATGATGTCTTTGAGATCGCACTAGAATGTTTTTGGGAAGGCTACTACATGCTTGCTAGTCCTGCCAGCAACAGAAGATGCAGAGCTGGACAAGAACCGGATTGCTGTGAAAGTTGGTGCAGGCTGCAACAATCAACGGGAAATGGCAAAGATACAGATCAACTCGTGGGATTTCCTGCTTCAGGATGAAATCAAGTGCCTTAAATGGTTTACGCTGACAAATGCGGAATAGAGAACATACAGTGAACTTTCGACAATTAACTGCAAGATGAGAGGACTCACGAGGTTAAACTAGGAGCAAATGTCGTCTAGAGTTTTCGCCAAAGAGTGCTGCTCTGGTCCCCTCAGCTTTCAAAATTCTTGAAGCCGCAAAGAAGTGAATAGATTCCACTAGGAGAAAAAGTGCGGTAAAGCTTGGGCTAAGAATCTAATCGGAATCGGAATCCACTCGAAAATAATTATGACGATGATGTCTGTTTGACACCGCTGGACTACGGTGTGAATTAGAACGTGGTGAACTGGATTGTATGGCAGGAACCCTTCCATACGGAGGACTGGTTGGAGCGGGGGATAGAGAGTCTACTGGGGAACCATATGGAGGACTGTTGTGGGCTTTTGATCTGTTCTCAGCTTGGCCTGAACGAGAGTTCATTCCGAGGAGGACTTCGGACGCTGCACAACGAAGAACGGATGTTAGATATTTGAAATATAGCCTGAAGTACGCAATCTGCAAATAAAAGTCACGCAGCGGGACAACTAAATGACTGAAGTACTCCTGCGAAAGAGGATCCAACAGACATCGTTTACATGACCCAAAATCCTGCAGATGATTAAGTGAGAAACCATAAAACCTATGATTTATTCACTCATAACCATAATTAGTGTGGGTCACACTCATTTAGCTTAAGTGTAGCCACTTAACACTGAGGGTTCGAGTATTTGAGAAAATACCCATGCAAATACGGGATGGAAGAATATTTTCTGCATTCAAAGGGGTTAGAAACTCTGCAGAACTCTCATGACGTAAGTTCATATGGAAACAGATTGTACGGGAATCAAAGTTCAAAGCGGTGCACCCACTGTAATGAGTGTGCATAGTTTAGCTCAAATTAGTGTACATTCTAAGTAGTTCTAAGAGTGACCCTCACTATATTGGCACACTCTAATTAGTCTGCACTATTAGACCCGAAATAGTATAGATTTTATACGATTCCTAATTCCTGCTTGGGGGTCTAAAATTTGGCCTTCCAATTAGTGTGGCCCGCACTACTTGCGGTTAAGAAGGTAGTAACTAAGCCCCCGACAAGACAAAATAAGACCTTAATCAGCAGAGAACCTGATGCAATGCAGACAAAAGGGTCCGAGATTCTATAGAAAGGTAGAACAGGTTGTTCTTCGACAATTTTTCGAAATTTTTACACAAATTTGAAGAACAATAGCAATAACACGTAATAAACCGCGAGGGCTTAACACGCAAGAAGACCGAAGAGAACAGACATGGAAGTTAAACCATAACGGCTCTAAATCTAAGGCAGAACGCGATGCATTAGAACAGTCCGATACGAGAAAAGGAACCAGGAACATTTCGAAGAACAACCTAACCACGTAGGAACCCATTTCGCGTAAATGATGCCGTGAGCATAAACGAGATCGATAATACGACTGATATATCAAGTCCAACGCCGTATCAACGAGTGTTGAAGGACAATGGGGAATATACGGACTTGCTTTCGCGCACTCTGGACTTATCCACCCAAGAGCCAAGAACGGAAAAAAGTAAAATATCTCACCTGTTTCTGCCAAAGAATCAAAACATGCCCTTCCTTGAGATGCAGGTCGCTGCTTGTCTCGCCTTGCTGGAACCGGATTTGAGTTGTTGTCATGACCTGGTATACTAAGCGAAAACCACGTGTTGTCGACTTCCTCGTGAGGTTCTCGAAGGCTCGGCTGAGTCTGAGCTCGTGCGGGCTGATGAGGCAGCAAGAGCCGCAACGGACAATCCCTAGATGTAACAACAAGTCCCCCATCGTTGCTGACGCCGTTACATTCAGAATTCGACTGACTGCGAGTGGGTGAACGCCCAAACTTCCAGCCAGTGCTCCTCCCGGGGTCCCTGGCTTGCTGGTTTGAAGTCAATCCAAACGAACCTGCCACAGCTTGCACAGCTGTTGGCCTGATAGGAGGATTGTGCTGAACAGAAGCCGAATTGATGTGATCCGATGAAGTCGAGAAGTAGTTATATGGCACGGTCGACGGCCGTATCGCAGGAGGCCACATAGAGTCTAGAGGCAGGCCAAGATTTCCTCCATTATTAGACTTATTTTCCAACGAATTGGTAAGTCCACGAGTAGAAAGCAAGGGATTTACAAGAGTGAATGGTTGTGGAATGCTGCTAACAAAAGGTTCATCATCTGGATTTTCCTGGGTATCCCTATCTGGAGATGCTGGTCTCGTCGATGTGGGCCTACCCATTGTATCCGAACCTGCATAAGCTGACGCACCTGAGGAACCAACAACCATGATGTCCCCGTCCTCGTCATCTGTGTCACTAAGAACTATAACGTCTGCTGCAGGCTGCTTTTCACTAGGCCCTGCTTTGTTGCTGGGCCAGGCACTGCCTGCATGTGCACCTCTCGATGAAAATTCAACTTCATTTTCGTCGAGATAGCCATTATTTTCGTCTTTTTCACTGGGCTCCTGTTCCTGATTCACGCTTCTTTCACCGTCCTCTCCGTTCTCTTCCTCGTTACTGTCAGTGGCGCTGCTACTCCGAGATATATTGACAGTAGGCTTTGCTCTCTCACTTGGCCCGGCGGCGTTGGCGGAAGCCCATCCATTGGCCCGTTTTGCGGGGTTCACTGCCCATTGGCCGTCAACAGCTCTCTTTACTCCTATCATCAGAGAACGCGAACCCCTTTCCTGTGAAACACCTTCCTCCAATTTTACATGAACCATTGGTATTTTTTGTTCCTTTGCAGAACCATTTGCGACCACCACTGTACCATCAGGTGTACGCCACGGATCTCGAGACTTCTCTCCCTCTACTTTTGGCCGCCAAAGACCATCCGGTTTGAGCTCAACTTCAGTCACATCTTCCGCATAGCCCTTGAGCTACAAAATATAACACACACAATAGACAAAATCAGAAGTCTTGTTTGGTACGAATACGACGCCAAAACGATCTGGGATAGGGTTGACATTGATCGGACAGCTCGGCATCCTCGATCTTGAGAACAAAAAGCTTCACCAACTCGCGAATAAAGAAAGATAAATCATCATTATGTTACGGCATCGACTGCTTCCAACTCTTGGCTATTAGAATTTATTGCTTATATCACTTTCACTGATAAGCTTACCGCAGTAGTAACTCGGTTGAAGTATGGATCAATAACCAAATTCTCCAAAGAGTAATTTTTCAAGCAGATAGGACATTGCCACTGCAATCAGAATGTATGCCCTCAGAGCGATTAGATTCGACTCTCACTCTCGAAAAGAAAATCACACTCAAAAAGTAGATCATACATGGCCTGACATATAATGACTCCCATCGGATACGCCAAACAACAGCACGAGGGCTGTAGATGCATATGTAATACGAATAATTGGAGTAACTGGAACATGAAATATGAGGAAGTCTGATGATTGAATATAAAGAAATCTGTGATTCATCAGCTATGACATACAATGGTCATGTCTAAGGCCCAAATCCTTTCCCTCTTCCACGCGAAGTACAGTCAAAGCAATGTCAGGTCTGTTTGGGGAACCCTAATAAAACTAGAACGAATCTCTCTTGGGACTCTTCAGTTAGACAGTACCAAAATTCTTCACGTACCTTCCGGGCCCGTTGGTTCATTTCAACGAAAGTATGGAGGTCAAAACATCCCATGTGCGTGCAGGGTTTGAAGCGCCCTGCGACTTTGATGCGCCCACCGCTCATCTACATTCAAAAATAGAACAGCGAGCAATCAGAAGACTCGCATGATGTTTCGATACAAATTTGTTTACAAAATGTTCAAGCAGGATCCGGATGTGCCGAGTAGACAATAATACCATCGAAACTACCTAGATAAAAGCGCAATCCTTGTAGTTGACTCGGAGGAAGTTAAAAAGTGCAACCCCTTACCGGGCATCTTAATGTTACTGTTACTGATTCGGCAACCACCTCCAAGTCACTGTCATCTCCATCGTCCGCGTTCCCTTGACCACCACCATTGAAAGCTCGACGTACCCGTGCAATTGCTTCCTCAAAGTCTTCACCCTTATTAACGTCTGGTATTGACGCAAGCACCTACAGACAAAGAATAAACGTGAAACCCACGTTCAATGACAAAAGCGGACGGACCTTCATCAACAACTTGGTTGTGATGCATGGAAATCAGTTTTGATAGGTTGCAAGCAAATCAGCACACAACTCAATTCTCCAAATTTTTGTTATCCAATTGCCCATCCAATTGCCATTTTGTACGCGTCATCGTCAACTCAATCAATAAAAATAAAACAGAATGTAACCTGAACAAGAGTGTTTCGACGTATAATGCGCACACCAATACAGAAGGGTCGGGCATCGTAAGCGGAAAAGACTATGCGATTGGTTCCATCTTTTGCATAAGTGGTGATCTGTACAAGGCGGAACCAAGGTTATTGTATGATTAAATATATAGTAAATAGTAGGCAAAACTGGATACAATGTCATGATATAAAACTGAACAAAGAAAATACTTCAAATCCCGTGCACAAAGAAACAAAAACACAGCGTGATAATTGCATTAAAGCTCCTACCCCTGGTCCTTCATCGCGACCGTTTGCTCCCAGTAATTGTTGTCCGGGCCTGTTAGTTACACGGACAGAAACTCCTGTAACGACAGAAAACGAGAAAAATAGGTATTTAGGAGTGTAGGAGTGACGTCTCCCCAGCTCGGAGGGTAAACCACCATGAAGACCAAGATGACAATATAAGCCAATTCTAGACCAAAGAGAACTGAACGAATCATGAAATAAAGAACCGTGAGCGTAATCCAAAAACCAAACTGTCGATTAAATGTCAACGGCAAACCATTTCGATCATCGACAACATTCGCCTGAAAACACCGTTGTCTTCCGCTTTAAATCGGAGGATCACTGAAGGTAAACGCGTCTTTTCGATGATGTACTAAACTTATAGCAAAATCTCTTCACGATTTGGACGGACACAACTAAGAAAAAGTACCAGAAACTAATATTTACTGACATTTAAATATAGCATAAAGGGTGGAAAATATCGACGTCAGAACAGTACCATTGATCCTAAGGTCAGCAAACGCTGGCCAATGCATTCGGAACGGGACCTTGTCGTTGAGAAGCACACACCAGACCTGCATGAAGGAATTTCTTCATCAGAAAGGTGAGAACTACAAAGAACCGGATATTCTTTGGTCTGCAATACGACTCAATGTCTCCCTAACTAGAAGCCCAGCCAATAAGCTTGACATCCCAAAGAGAGCCTCCCAAGGCAACCAACCTGGAGGTCATAATTTGGTCTGCTTATCATATCTTTCTCGCTCGTTGACAGATTGAACGTCTTCTCCACATTCTGCATTGGATTTTGGCTGTGACAAATCTCCCAGACAGGTTAATAAGAGTTTGAGTAGAGCAGCCACAAGACACCTCATAGATCATTATGGAACCAGAAATTCAATGTTTACTATGCAAACCGATCACAATGAGTTGATGTTCACATTATTATATGCAAAATGTTGTAAACTCACCCTTCTGTCTTGGTCCCGGTGGTTTGCAACTTTGTTGCAGTTATAGGAGTTACTGTTGCACAAAATCTGAAATATCATCGTAGCATTAAAAACAATAAGGCTCTTGTTGTTTACAAGTCCTAAATGCAAAAGAGGAGACTAGATCACACGACAAAAGAGATGGAAGCCCTCGGAAATCAACGCGTTACGTTAAGCCAAAAGCTCAATGTCAATAAAAGCTTTAACTGACAAATCATCCCAACAAAATATCATCAAATCAAGTCACGTCCATGGAGAACAAGTCACTGCGTGGATCATGTCCCTCAGAGGTTACTTACGGATCACTGCGGTTGATGCGGCACTGCTCGCAATAGAAAGAATTTGGAACTTCAGGCTCCGCTTTCTCGTCAGCTTTTTCTGGTATCACCACACAATTGATGTGTTGCCAAACTCCACATTTGGCCTCATCACACTGCTTGCATGAGGAAACAAGCGACAAGCCTGAATAAGTACTGTGGTCATCGGGGGTCCTCATGTCTACATCACTGATTCATAAATCACGTGGTCTGACGGGAAAGCACCACTTATAACGTCCTGAAGAGTTCTCTTGACAAGACCATACGAAAAGATTATTCGTAGGAAGTGAGATGTCTCACCTGAATCATCGTACCCATGTCCCTAGAGTTGCCACAAGGGCATCGTGTTTTGCTCGCTTCCAAACCACCAGCTTCGTCAGGCTCTTCAGATCGTGCGACACTACTTGATCCTGCTCCTACGTCTTTCTTCCCAGCAGATGCCAGGTCGGGAGCTCCAGAGCCCCGAAGCTTTCTGCACAAAGCATAATACAAACTTCAAACAAGTGGCCACGTAGAAGGCAACTTGAGTGACGAGGACAATTGGTGATGGCTACTTCAATCCATTCCGCGCAAGTGGGAACGTTCGATCATTTTCTAACTTCTACAAAAGGAAACAACATATTTACCCAAGTCGAGGCACCATCAGAGCACGTGCGTTGGATTGAAAGGGCTCAAAAATTATACAAACCTGTATATGTCGTCAATGACATTCACACAATCTTCTCTACTAAGGGCATTCTTGTTCGCTCCCCGACCCAGACCTGAACGATCCAATTTATTCAGTCAGGACTATGTGAATTATGGCTCTCTCATCCAAAACCAGGTCTCCATCCCTGCGAAGCAAAGTGCTACTTTGTTCTATGAATCCTGTATCCTTCCATTACTGTATTACATTACTGTATCCTTCCTTGACAGTAACAAATGATTTTCACAACAACCAAAAAACATTCTAGAATGTGAGGATGCCAATAACCAACACACGAAAACCCTTATTCATGTCGTTCAATCTGGAGGAAAAGCAGATGTTCTATCCATATGAATCAAGCATCATTTTACCATTATGCATAAGGTAATCAGATTTAAGAGGGGAAAACGGCAAGAAGCACACGAGGCTCAACTATTGGTCAGTAGATAACTGAACAGACAGTGACCGCAAAGACGATCATAGGAGAAGACGTGAGAGTACTGTACAGTGTCAACTGTGACGTAGTTGACACAGTTGGAACATCTGTACACACTTTAATGTAAATGATAAGTAAATCAATCGACATTGCCTACGAACGTTTCATGGCGTGAGCCTCAATACCATGACTATTCAGCAACCTCGTCTCTTCGAGACTTCGGCTTCCAGAAGATGCTGAGAAGCATCCCCAGATTCACATGTTTCTGCCATCTTCCCGGGAATAAGTTTGAAAGATGACAGTATGGATCAAAAGACAACAAATGTTTGTCACTTCTCAGACATTGATCACCGTCAACTACCTTAACACTGAACAAATAAAATTGTCTTCAGAAAAGGCACTGAAAGCTATTGTTTATAAGCAACCTCCAAGCATCACGCATGACTTGCTGTTGAGACATAATTGAGAAATCATCCTACTATTTCACGTCTACTTCTAGGCGTTTGTTGCAAAGACACGATCACGATGAGAACGTACTCTTAAGAGCAATAGCTGGCCTCTCTGTAGGTACAAGAACTCCCATTATCTTTTCCATGAGAACCTGTAAACAGAAACATCAGCGGGTTACAAACAAAATTCCTAGCCTCAACATGTTCTCATTCCAGAAGTTGGGAAGAATAAAGGGGAAAGTGACGTTTTCAATGTAAAAGTTCATCAGTGACAATGTACATAAATCATATTCAAGATTCGATAGCAGTACCTGCTTCTTGCCCTGCTTAGGAAGTCCAAGTCTAGAGAGTACGTCCTTCAGTTCTCTAATTCGAAAAGAAGCCAATTGTTCCTGCAAAATTGTAAGAAATATGGTTATCAGTTAGAGCTGGAAGTTGGCAGCCGTTGCTTGGCAGCACGCAATTCTTAAAGTAAGACCACCATGATCCAGGAGAAATGTCCGACAACTTCAAAGATTATGCAAAACTTATAGAGGTAACGAATGATATTCGGTTAATGCAGGTAAGGGAAGTCTCCAGTTCCAGAATGATTCACGTTGGTATATCGAGGCTGTTTGCACAACTTTCAACCATAACTCTACGAAAAAGCCTTCATCTGCAATATGACCATTATTTTACGATGTTGCTTTCGTCTACAGGACCCTAAAGAGTGAAAGCGCCTAAACGTATTTCTTGAAGCTCACCATTAATGAGTACAAAACAAACAATCAAGTAAATGATCAGCTATGTAGAATATTGATGGGAGAAGACAGCGGCGAAGTGAACTCAGGACGAGTTAAGATACAGAAGAATTCCCAGCGCAGATCCGGGAGAAGTAAAAGTACATTTCGTTACTTGTGTGGAAAATATTCCACTTTCGTATACAAGGCGCATGGAGTATGTGCGATTAAAGGTACAAATGTACTGGAACCAAGTAACTACAAAGTTTATTGTAAGGACATTTTAATCAATTCAAGGCTATGCCTTCATTTCATAAAACCAATCTCAGAGCTCTCGCGATTGAGGTGACATATATCTCGTGTATAGGGCTAACTGTAACTCTTGAAAGCCCTAGGTTAAAGTTCAAACTCAATCACGAAGGTCTATTTTGTTATCTCGAGTATCTTGTGAAGCCGTTCTTTCAGAAATCTTTCCCAGAGGGTATAGCGGCATCGTGCACTTTCCCAATCCAACTTAAGTGGACAATCATCTGGAGATGAAGAGATAATAATCTTCGATGACGGGTTCAAGTGAAGTTATATCACTCCCTCAGGACCTGACGATTCGAAACTGCACCTCATATGTCCCGAGACCATCGAATGAGAGGTATTGACGAGTAGTGATGATGGAAACTGACAAAGTTACTCATAGTTTGGATTCACATTTGCCATAGCGAAAGGAAGATGAATAACAAAGGGTGTTGGTCCTGCCGTTAAAAAGTTGTGACCATCAATTCCTTGTTTAGTCAAAAAATCCGAAAGATTTAAACTCATGCTAGATGAGAAACAAGCCCCACGTACAACCACATTAGGACTGCAAAGTTGAAACAGAGGTACAAACCAAAAGGAAGTGAAATATAAATCCAGAAGCTGAACGGACTTTACACCCATCACCACAAGAAAAGCTTGAAACGACGTCACACGCACTCCATGGGAGAGCTAAAGAAAGATAATGGACCAAGATGTTCACAAGCAACCACCGGTACCGAGGTCACGCAAGGGGAAAAGAGAGAGAAAAGATTGAAGACAACGTTCTCTCCTTTAAACAATGGGAGAGTTTGAAGTAGACACGCCCATATCTTCAAACATATCTTGTTGGCTCGCAGTGGAGTGTACTACTACATACATGTGCACCGCTACCAGCTAAAAACATGTGAACGATGGCTGACAACCCAGAGTTGAGTTAATTGCATTGGACGTCTCCAGTGGGAATGAGATCGTTCAGCCTTCGCCCATCATCAATAAAAAAGTTAGTAGCATGTATATATACAAGGCATTCTGTTAATTTCTGTGATAACTTGCATTCAAGGGCTATTTATTAGGTAGGCATGGAAAACTCCTGCCTCATTTCTTTAAACTGTACTAACCATGTCTATGGTGACCATATAATACACATAGTACTCTACTGGCATATTTTATTGGCCAGCAAACTATGCGTTTGCAACTGAAAGAAAATGATAAAGCAAAAGAACTCTATAAAACTACTCTCATGGGATTCACTGCCCAACACACCTGAGCAATATGTTGCAAAACGAAAGTACAAGAAAGCTGGAAAATCGGAGAGAAGGAGACGATCGTCAAAAATAAGGCCAACATTTAACCTAACCCAGCCAAAACAGAGAGAGCGTGAGATACTACGTGAAACTACAACAATTCAGCTGTCATGTTCAGAATCAGGGGACCTACAAAGATATGGGTCACAACTTCGTTCAAAGGCTCAGGCAGCTTCAAGGATTCTGCAAACTATGGTTGCGAGTAAATGTCTACTTCTCTCTTCAGTGATGGTATGCAGAAGCTTACTAGCTTCAAAAAGCCACAACACATGAGATTCTTCCACATCTGTGTTCTATCCACGTTCTTACAACCAGATACACTGCAAGACAGAAATCCAATTGACTTGTTTACTTTGTAATACAACCAGCAATAGAAAACTCTGCGGTCTAGAACAAAGATTGAGATCTTTCTTCCGAAAAATGCTTCTCCTTGTAAATACACTTCAAGTTGGGTGTGAGAGCAAGTTTATTAAGTTCTAAATTGGTCCCGAAAACGATTTTCGACGAATTGCAATTTGTTCCCCTCAACGTAAATCACATGATGAGACAATTGAACCACAATTAGGTCTTCTCACATTCAAAAAAAAACATGTCCATTCATTCAGGGTGAAAAATAAGATCAATACCCGACAGCGAGAAACGTCATCCATTGCGTACACGTGACTGCAAAAGTAAAAGCATTTACGGCTTGATTTGACGGCTTCCCATTTCAGCAAAGCTCCATCACTCTCTGTATTTTCCTCCCTTCAGACCACAATTCGCGCGTCACCTGTTCCGATTTTACCCATCCTTCGCTAAACAAGGACCCAGCTCTACAAGAGAACATGGTTTCGTTATCGACACTAATCCAGGGGCTAATCTCAGATGCTCCGACACAAGCGCATGAACTGCATCCGTGAAAATTGCAGACTGCCCGTTACAGGAAGAGTTGGCACATCCTGGTGACAACTACAAGGTATGAAAAAGGTGCTCGAGTTCCAGCAAGCTAGATTTTCCCCCGTGCCCAACAGGCTGTGAAGAAGGCTTCCATAGATGCATCTAAAGGCTCGTGGCGACCTCGAAGAAAGTAGTCCTGATCACTTGTGTGTTTCGGAGGGCTCAACTCCACCCTTTGATCGCATTGGAAAAAGCGCTAACAGAAAGATGACACCGGGGGTTGTGACAGTGCTTCCGAAGAGCAACCACGAATACGAGAACTGAACTCTGCAACCCTAAGAAAAGCACGAAGGGAAACGCGTGAAACAACGTCGGAAAGCGCTGGAACATGACCTCGTGAGCAAAGCGTAGGAAAACACAGAAGCAGAGCACTCTTCCGATAGGTACTGGTTTGGAATCTGGGCACGAGGTGTGGACGCAGAAAATATCCCCCGGAATCCAAAATCATGCCCAAAACAGGTTGGAAAATAAAAAGACCTTGTTTGGGCGAGAGGAAGGCTAGACAGACAGCCGATAGGCCGGCGAGAGAACGAGCAGAAGTATGCCAGACACAAACACACGGAGGAACAAAACTCCACAGGTAAACAAAACAATCAAACAGCTTTCCTGCCAGAAAAGTAAATAATATTATTAAACTGCAGGCTAATTCAGGCCTTCATCTCAAACGCCTTTTCCCGTTCTCCGTCCTCGCTACCATCCCCTAACCCCCTTTCTCCCCCTTCCTACGAAGCCTTTCCTACACTTTTCAATAATGCCGGCGTTTCTTCGGACCAAGAAAAATGTAGAAGAGCTCTCTCTTCTGCAGCGGGCGGTGATTAAGCCGCCACCCTTCGCGCACTCGTCAGAGCTGGCACCAACGGGCGATTAGGTTCTCTTCCTCCGTCTCCACTCTACTCTACTCTACTCAGCGACGCGAGTTTCCACCCGCGACCCAGGAGCCCTCTCGGCGATGGCGAAGCTCGAAGTAGGGACAACGATCCTGCCCTCCTCTGATTGTTGAGCCCCCGTAGCACTTTGTCTGACCTCCGTCCATCCCCTCGACTCGCCCCCGCCTTACCCTACCTCACCCACATACGGCCAGCAAAGCATCCCTGACAGGTCTACAGACACACCCTCAAAGTCTTAGAATAACCGGCACTCCCCATACACCACCGGTTACTGTCCATTATTCGCAGTGCTGTTTTTCTCCCCACTCGGGAGGCAGGAAGGCTGGCCGCAGGCCAACACACATCCCGGTAAAACATGACCTTCCCTTTCCTTTCCCTTCCCTTCCCCTCCCTTGCCTTTGAATTCTTCCGCTTCACCTCTCCTAGCCTTCCCTTCTCTTCCCTTCCGTACAGAGTCCTACGCTTCTAGGACCGGAGAGACTTTCACTTGGTCCTCTGCAGTAGGGCCGTAGGGCCTGGTCAGTGCGCTGCAGTCAGCTCCAAGATTATGTAAGTACCTGCGGAGAGCCACCGGAAGTCCTGGTCCCGGGGGAAGAAAAACAGTCGTCCTGGGAACAGATTTTTACGTTTGTAGTGATCCCGCCATTCATTGGAAGGTATTTGGAGGAGAGTGTCTGCCTCTAATGCAACAATAAAGAAAGATTAAGAAAGATTATTTCCTGAAAGCAGAGGTCGGGGAACTCCGAAGTCCCTCTCAACGGTGGGATGTGCTTGATCGCCTGTAGGAGAATCAGGGAGATCAAGATATCTTTCGCGGGAAATTTCCGACGGGGTGGGGACGACAGCGACGCTCTTCAACGCGGCAACCGGCGCATCTCTTCAGCGACCGGGAGTTAGAGGTCGCTCTCGCGAGGAGACAAAACTCTTTAACTCGACGGCGAAGATGAGGACAGATCTCAAATCTGCAGCAGTAGAGGAGCTCTTCTTCTTCGCAAGGGCTGACTGAGGTCCCTCTCTCGCGTTACAATACTGTAGAAGACCCGGAGGTCGCAGTCGGACAAGAACGGAGGTCTACTCTCCTGCGACATTTGCTGAGGACGTACGGACCACCGCCGCAGCGGTGAGCAATTCTCGTCAGGGCGACGGAGACACTGACCCACCACATATGGCCACGAGTACTCTCACCGAAGGTATAACTAATCCATCCTCCAGATGTAGAGGAGGAGTCATTGTCTAAACACCGCCGACGACGAGGACTTCCTTCCCACCTTCACCTCACCCGGTCAACATGCCCGGTCGCCCGCGGCCTTCATCCCTCCGCTCCCCGCCAACCTCATCTCGGCCCCTCTTTGCCTGGTTCATACTGTAATATGGTTTTTAACCTTTTACCCCTTTACCACTGAATATACGCGGAACCTTATCAGAGTTACCAAACCTACCTACCTGGTCGACTGTGCCTTCCAACATACGGAAGGCAGGCCTCCGGAGTCCTGCCCGGGTCACGGTGAGCTGGGTAAAGCATCAGGTCAGTCGGGGTAGAATATTCTTGCCTCCATCTCAGAGGAGACAAGGATATAGACGAGGCGAGTCTGCAGTGTACAATCACTTCTGTATGGAGTGCATGCACTCGAGAATCCTTTCATCCAGATTCCGGTCAGACGGCTCTACGGCTCAGTGCTATAGAGTATGTCCCTGGTTCAGAGGAGCTTATGTTGCAATTTTACCATGTTTAGGAAGCACAATCTTTTGTAAATTAATCTTCGTTGATCTGGACCGACCCGAGAAAGTATAATAACAAAAGGGATGGGAAGATCTGGACTAGCAAGCGGTTTAGAGTCTTCCGATGACACCGATGAAAATTCCTGTAGCATTCAGTCTTCTCTTTGAGATAATTTGTATAATGCAAGCTTTTGTCGCCCAGAGTATTTTTGTCAAACTGGGTTCACCTCCCGGGAACTAGTTATTCTCATTCATGCAACAGTTCATTTAATAGATCTCGTTTGTAGTTCGTAGAGTGACACGCAAGCGAAGGGAAGGGGAGTACATTGCTCACATTTGTCTGTGCTATATCAAGATTCTGTTAATCGCCGAATGCTCTTTCTCCATGGTTGCTCGGCTGGAACAGTTCTTTGCTTACTGAGCATATTAACGTAATAAAGGGGGAAACAACCGCTATATTTCATTTCGAATTAACCGATTGTGTTCACACCAAGGTCTTTCATATTCAGCCGGTTAGAAGTGTAACACGTTCAAAAGCAGTGTGGACGATCTAAAAACCCATTAGTCCTCAGTTTAGTAATAAATATACTGTTGTATATGCAATTGGGCCAATCTGCTTGTATATAAAGATTTTACTTCCTAACACTTGAGATCATGGACGTGCCAATACAGAATTTTTTAATTAACTTTTTTTATTACTGAATTTCATTTTTATATTCGATATAAAATTATTATATTTCATCAAAATATGTTTTTGAAATATAATAATCTATAGAAGAGGAACAAGTAAGATAGAAAAAGGATATGAATATAATATAATATACTAATTCTTCTTAAAAAAAATTGGTATATATCTTTGAATATATATATATATATAAAAGATACTGACCCATGACATGACCATACCTAAGTTGCATATGATTATATCAAGATATCAATATATCGGCATATCATAAATGTGCATTGATTAATACTACATGAATGACATATAAAAAATAATTAATATTTGGTTTGAATATATGTGATTGATAGACAATAATAAATATGTTTTTTTATAAAAAAACTATACTTATCATATAAATCAATAATATATAAAATTAAATAATAAATGTAAAAAAAATGAGTCAAACAAACAAATTTCAAAGATCAAACAAAACTAATTAATCACATGTTACACTAAAATAAAAGATCAATTATTAACATAATATATTCAATTTCCAATGATGTGATTATAAAATAAAATAATGCAACAATATGAATAAAATGACACAATAAAAAATATAAAAAATTATTATAAATCAATATTATGTAATTTTGAAATTTGAAATTGGAGAGATTTCAAATTCAAACATATAATTCCTAGAATGTTAGAATCCATATATATCATTTATATGAGAATATACATAACAACAGGTGCTAAATGATATAAAATACC
Organism: Marchantia paleacea; assembly: GCA_014180765.2. NCBI lineage: Eukaryota > Viridiplantae > Streptophyta > Marchantiopsida > Marchantiales > Marchantiaceae > Marchantia > Marchantia paleacea. Next base: position 559,936 of record MUAA02000014.1, read on the forward strand.
TACATTGTTTATATTATATCTCTATAATAATTGTGACTAATACTAACTAATTATAATTATATATAACTAATTATCAATATGATCCTGAAATTGATACCCTTAACAATTTTGATACACAACTATTTGATGGCTAAATCATCAAAACATAGCTAAAATAAAAAAATATAAGTTTATATCTACATACAACCAATATGAATGTTAATATTCACATTTAAAAAATGTATAAGAGATGCAAGGATTTTTTCACAAATGACATATAATGCATTCCAATGCTTTTAGTCTTAGCATAAAACATATGAATATATGTGATTGGAATTTTGATGATAAATATAATCTTTAAATTATTACATATTATATATATTCAATAATAATAAACATAATTTAAGTATAAACATAACCTTGAGTTATGAGTTGAATGATTTTTTATTTTGATAACTTCTATAATTTTTTTAATTTTAAAAAATTGTCATATAAATTCTATTATTTTAATTTCATAATCCAAACTTAAAATCATCATAACCAATTTTTTATTAAAAAGATATTTTTATGTATATCTCGTAAGTCTTGTTATATATTTTTCATCTATACTTTTCATTTTGCAAATTTTTTTTAAAATTAAATAAATTAAATTTAAATTATTTTTTCAAAAGTGCAATAATTAGTTTAGAATTCATATCCATTGAGAACAACGAGTTGATATGTTATCTCTGATGTGAGAAAAATAATTATTTGTTACCTTATAACTTAAAATCAAACTTAATTATGCTCTTTATCATTATATAAAAAAATAAAGTTTTTAACAATCTAAAAGTAAAACAATGATTCAACTTTGATTAACTATAAAACAAAGCTCCAAACAAAATAGATAATATTATCATTTGAGAGAATAATCATATGAATTTGTAATAATAAATTCTGTTGTAGTATTTTATATTAATTTATGTGTTAAAAGTCAATAATGTGAATAATATTAAATCCAAAGAGAATGAATAAAATCAAAACATAAATAATTAAGTTTAAAATTTAGTTGGATTAGACTAGAAGAATGATAGGGGTTGGCAAATTCATATTTATAATCTATAATTATTATCAAAGTGATATATCAACCATTTGCAAAATAGTTGAATATGAATAGGATACGAGTATATTTTGAAAATCAATCTATATTCTATTTATATTCGATATGTATTTCACAAGCGTAAAATATGACTATAAGTCAATTAGGTATTGATACAAATCACATTTTATTACTTTGCATCAAGATCATTCTTGTTATATAATAATATAAGATATAAAGTATTTTGAAAAATTATCAATATCTACAAACTATAAGACATACCTGACATCAATACCTACAAACTATACAACATTCCCTTACATCAATACTACAAGACAATCAAGTATCATAACCGAAAAGTCTCATTTCATTACAAATAGTTTTGAAAACAAATTACAATTTTTTTATAATGATATCATCACAACAATGGAATGTTCAATTTGAAAAATATATCCACGTGAAAATATGTTAAAAGAATGGAAAAACATATAAGATTGTAATATTTTTATAACAAAGGGTTTCAAAACACATATGTAACTTATGTTAGGAGTTAACTCAGGTCTTGAATAACTATGGTTAGTTTGACTATAGTTAGTTAGACTAGGGCTAGGGCTGGTACTACTATATAAGAGGGATGGCAAAAGCTCTTTGTGACACAATTAGGGTTATTCAGTAAAGTGACTATGTGTGTTCCGTGGACGTAGCCTCATTGAGGTGAACCACGTATTTCTTGTTTCGACTCTTGATTGCATGTGTTTCTCAATGTATTCCTGATTTGGACATACAATTGGTTTTAGAGCAGGAGAGTACTAGAACTCTGACTGCTCAACTTCCCGACCTGCAATTGAGACGTCATGAACTTTTGAGTATTGCAAGTCTCAAAACTTAACCTTGTTGCATGCAGCGTCCCCTCATGTCCAGAGACATCATGCAATGCAGAAGCTACGAAGTGATTGGTAAGTCAAAGTCATAAGTTTCATAGCTTTTGGGAGACAACCTATAGGGTTGGTGGATGTCTGTCAAGTGCAACGTCTTGGATCATTTTTCTAGATCCTCTAATGGCTAGCTAGAGATATGTAGTTTATACATCCATGAGCCACTTCACTTTACAAATCCTAAACTCTTGGCGCAAAGACGATCATGATTCATGTATCTAGCTCACGGGTGATTCAGTCAGTTGAGGAGATGAGGGTATTTCCGATCATCCGAACTGAGTGAGACAAACTTGAAATTACAAATGACCGACTTGGCTGATGGAAGGCATCAAAGCAAGTGAGTAATTGTCCAAGTTTTTAGAGTCTTCAAGGAAGTTGTTGCCTCGTATTGTTGTAAGATCATGATCGTGAGAAGGAGAGGGTCAACAAGATATGTTCGGCATATTGTTCAACTTATCAAGCTCTTATGGAGACTCAATGTGTTGAACTGAACACTTTGAAAGCTTAAAGAGACTTCTTTGTCGTTCTCAAGTTGGAGTCAACCTTCGATTAGTAACATCATACACGTCAAATCTAGATTAGTTGGGTGTCTTGTGTGAGAATCTGCACATGGATTATTGACGGTTGAGTTGTATGGGCTTGAGTGTAAGCACACACAAAATGTGGAGATAAGTAGCGAACGGTAATTTTGGATTGCTAAGATGTTGGCGTTTGGGCTTTCTTCTACATAGAGCGCTTGTCGGTTGGTGTGGAGCCAGGGTTTGATTTCGCTGTGCGGTTGAAATTGATAAGAAGCATGGGGCGGTATGAGCATTAAGATTTGAGCTTTTTGATAGTTTTTGATTCATTGAGTTTGTTGCGGATGGATTTTGGTAGGCTGTTATTTTGGTAGGCTGTTTGTGACGAAAAGCTAAATTTAGCTTTTCGTCACAAATTTGGAAAGCGCCCTCTGTAATCATGGGATAGGTCCGGAATAGGGTATGCAGTGGCAAGTTCAATTCTAGGTGATAGGGAGGAAGGGCGCTCTCGGGTGGCTACCATGATTTTTTGACATGAGGTGGAACCGTCGGGGTCAAGAAGAGGCAACGTAGGGAGTTGCTAACAGAAGATGAGTTCGGGGATGCGCAATGGTAAATGAAGTCTTTATTGTGAAGTTTTAGGTCTTGTTGGACAACAATGTCGAAGAGGGCTGATAGGCGTTTGAAAGTTGATGGAAGAGCCTCTGTTTCGTTTATTTTCTGCTTGAAGGCATAACTTAGGTTCTACACACATTCAATCTTGGAGAGACGGGAGCTGGTGACTACCTTTGGTGTCGATTTGTACCATTGGATTACTGTAGAAGAAGATTGTGCCAAAGTGTCTACACTTTGAATGGAAAACAGTGTGAAGCTCAGTCCCCATCCTGAGTGGTGGTAGATTGGGGGCGTTGAGTTACAGAGCTTGGTGCTTGATGTTTGGAGCGGTAATCAAGGTAAAAGTCCTTTTTTTTCTTTCTCTCATATGAGTGGGAAGAAGTCAAGTTTGGAGGTTCCATTTGACGACCGAACGACACAAGGGACGAGTTCAGGGATCAGATGGAGTGAGATGGTAGTTTTGAAGATAAAAGGAACTAGATTTGACATTGTCAAATATGATGGACGTGAAGACTATCTTCTGATATGCAAGTCAAATGCAAGTTGAAGGCTTCCGGTTTGGGCAAGACATTGAAGCCTAAACCCTCTACATTCAATGATAAAACTAGAAGTACCTTCAGGAGCAAGCAATGAGTAATGTTATACTACATTTACAACCTTCAGTTCTGAAGCAAGTTGATGAATATGAGAATTGTACTTTATTGTTTTAGTCTCTTCAGCAATGGTTTCATCGCAAAGAGTTATCAAACAAGTTGTACAACTCCTTGAAGCTAATGAGCTTCAAGATGAAAGATTTAGGTACGAAGATACAAGATCACATTGATGCCTTTGGTCATCTTCAGAATCTTGGAAAGGAGATAACTGATGAGAGGAAGGCCCTTCATATGTTAAGTTCATTACTTGCTTCATGTCAGTCCTTGTCACGAGTGTTGCTCCATCGTGATAGACAAACGATCACTTACAATGAGGTGGTAAGTGCTCTATTGACGATCATATATAACAAAAGGTGATGATGGCCTCTACTCCATCCTCTTCATATGGTATGGCACTGAATGTGACTCGTGGACGATCACAATCACGGAATGACAAGGATGGAAAAAAGTTTGGAATTAGAGGTAGATCCATGTTTAGGGGAAAATCCCAAGACACTAAAACAGTGATATGTTGGAAATGTGGCAAGAGTGGTCACTTTAAGAAGTAATGTCATGTGAAGAACAAGGCTAATGATCCTTTTTTGGCCAATGTGGCTCAAGATTTTGATGAGGATGCTTGAAGATGGACTATGAAGCCAGAGGTATGCCCTATGCAACTCATCAAAGCATGTTGGTGATGTATGGATTATGGATAGTGCTTGTTCTTATCACATTTGTTACATTAGAGAGTTTTTTCATACTTTCTCAATATCAAACAATTTAGTTCTTATGGGAAATGATCAACCCTGTAGAATTGAAGGTATTGGATCTGTCCACATTCACATGTTTGATGGAGTCAAACGTATGTTGATTCACGTCAGGTTTATATCTAAAATGAGAAAGAATCTTATCTCTCTTGGAATGTTAGATTTAAAAGACCTTGAGTGGAGTTTCTAAACAAGGAGTACTTGAGATGAGAGTAGGTGATAAGATTATCTTAAGAGTACACAAGCATAGAAATCTGTATGTGCTAGAGGGCAATACCATTTGTGGTGAAGTCAATCTTACTAGATCTCGGCCTGAGATGGCTCATATTTGGCATTCTAGAATGGGACACATGAGTAATGGGTACTTTACCTTCCTTCGTGATAGGGGCTTGTTACCTGGTTTAGGTGAAGTTCACATGGAATTTTGTGAGCATTGTATTATGGGCAAGCAACATAGAAAAGCCTTTGGTGTTGGAACTCATAGTTCCAAAGAGTTGATTGAGTATATACATAGTGACGTGTGGGGACCCTCTCCTAGAGCCTCATATTCTGGGAAGTGGTACTATGTATCGTTTATTGATGATTACTCAAGATTTGTGTGGGTTTATTTTTTCTCACACAAAAATTTGAAGTCTTTCCAAATTTTAAAAGTTGGAAAGCCCAAGTTGAGACTCATACTAGTCACAAGGTGAGGTATCTACATTCGGATAATGGCTAGGAGTATACTTATGAGGAGTTTAGAAGTAACTGCAAAGAGGAGGGGATCACTCATCATTCCACCATGATTTATACTCAATATGAGTTGTCACTAATAAGAGTTAAAATGACAACTCGAAACCGGCTAAATATACCCGAAAATGATCACAATGAAGACACCAAATGTTGATCACAAATGGACTTGACATCGGTACATCTGGAGGATCATGTTGTCATCTATCCATGTCCTACATTGACTCCATTTCGATCAGATAAGCTCCTTAGTCAGCAAGGTGATGTGTCTAGATCTCTCCGGCTCTTAACAGCCTTACAATGCCATCAGTTATCCTAACCTAAAGTATCGACGACATGACAATAGCTCTAAAGATGACACATGTCATCATCTTCTCATAGTAGCCGCGTCACAACACGACAGCGTGAGATGTAATCGCTTGTTGAGAACAATACTTGGGAGCTGGTGGAGCTTTCAAAGGGTCAACCTTTGGTTGATAGCAAGTGGGTATACAAGTTGAAGGATAATCCATCGGATGAAGAGAAGAGGATCTTCAAAGCCAGGTTGGTGGCTAAGGGCTTCACACAAGAGAAAGGTGTGGACTACAACAAAGTCTTCTCAACTGTAGCAAAGTGTACTACAATTCGTCTGGTATGTGCACTTGCTGTGATATTTGGTCTAGTTATGGATCAGATGGATGTTATCACGGATTTTTTATATGGATCCTTGGAGAAAGAAATCTACATAAGACAACCTACTGGCTATGAGAAGAAAGGTCATGAAAAGTTAGTTTGTAGACTGCTCAAATCTCTATATGGATTGAAGCAAGCTATTATGCAATGGAATGCAAGGTTTGATGAGTTCATGAAAGCGTAAGGATTTTCACAGAGTGTGTTTGATCCATGTGTTTACATAAAGAAGATGAATAATGAGATCTTTAGCCTCATTATTCTAGTACTCTATGTGGATGACATGCTCATTTTGGCAAAGGAACAATCCAACATCGATAGATGTAAATCTGCATTCAAGATGATGGATTTGGGTGAGTCCAAGAGGATATTGGGTATGGATGTTCACATGGATTTGAAGAAAAGGAAGCTATGGTTAAGTCAAGGCAAGTACACTCAGCGTGTGCTTGACAAGTGCCGCTAAAGGAGTGTGGACTCCTTTGGCGGTACATTTTAAGCTCTTAGCAACTCAATGTCCAATTGATGCAACTGAGAGAGGAAAGATGTCGTCAATTCCCTATGACAAGGTAGTGGGCAGCCTCATGTATTTGATGGTGTGATATGGGCAAGATGAGCAGGTACATGTCAAATCAAGGGAAGATGCATTGGGAAGCTATGAGGTGGATTCTCATGTACCTCAAGAGTACTAAGGATTATGGTCTTTTGTTTGATGCTTTATTTGACAATGCCAAATCCTTGTTATGTTACGTTGATGCTGACTATGGACAAGATCTTGACAAGAGGAAGTCTACAACTATGTATGTGTTTACACTTCGAGATGGATGCGTTAGTTGGAGATCTACCTTGTAGAAGTGCATAGCTCAATCAACTACGGAAGCCGGATATATATCAACAGCGGAAGCCACAAAGAAGGCTATTTGGTTGAATAGACTTATCACTTAGATGTAATTAAAATAAGATGTTGTAAATCTCCATTGTGATAGTCAAAGTGCTTTACATCTTGCAGCAAATCAAGTGACGGATAGCAAGGTAAAGCACATCGACATCATATATCACTTTATCAGAGATGCAATTTCTGATAAGAAGGTTGAGCTAGTCAAGATTGACGGTAAACTCAATCCAAAAAATGCATTGACCAAAGTTATTCCTTTAGAGAGTTTCATGAGGCATAGTGCTTCTATGCAGGTTTTGCACAAGGAGTACTAGTAGAGTTACTCTAGCAATTGTTTGATTCTTGTATATGCTTTACTACTTTCTAGTTAGGCTACGGCTTAGTTCTAGTTAATCCTTGTTTACATGAGGGCCTATGCTTCAGGTTTCCTTCTAGTACTTCCCAAGGAGTATGTATATGGATAACAAGAGTTAGAGACCCAAGACATGAGTCAAGGGGGAGATTGTTAGGAGTTAACTCATGTCTTGAGTAACTCTGGTTAGTTTGACTATAGTTAGTTAGACTAGGGCTATGGATGGTACAAGTATATAAGAGAGTTGGTAGAAGTTATATGTGACACAATTAGGGTTATTCAGTAAAGTGACTCTATGTGTTCCGTGGACGTAGCCTCACTAAGGTGAACCACGTATTTCCCGTGTCAACTCTTGATTGCTTGTGTTTCTCCGTGTATTCTTGATTTGGACCTACAACTTATATGAAAGTATATAAGAAGATTTTATGAGCAACAAGAGAATATTTCATTATATTCATAAAGCATAGCCCTAAATTTACAATAACTTTTGAAGTCAAGTAAAATTTTCATCCCTTGTCCCATTTCAAAAAAAATCAATTTCTCTCAAATTTGGAAATGTTAGGAGGTTTTAAGACCTTTAAGTTATTTGTCATGTTATTACTTTAGATTTAAATACTTTATAGGTAAACAAAAAATATATATTCTCTTAATATTAAATTATAGAATCTTAAAATTAGATGATAATGAATTGGAAAAAATATTTATATCAGAAAGTATGAAAAATAAATAAATTTACTCTCCAAACATACCCGTCAATTTATATGGCAGTCCCGTAGCAGGGTTTATGAGCAAACGGGAGAACATTTTAGGCAATCCATAAAAATATCCTGGTGAAATTGACGTGCAAGCTTGACACTTCCGTGAAATAAAATTTCCCTGGTTTCATTCCATAAAAAAATAGTTTGTCTCAAATCTTGGGAACATTCTAAAGAGAACTATTTTACTCATTTCACCCTTAAAATATTTCATAGTACTGCGTAAATATTATGTAAAAAATTTACGAACATGAGAGTTAATTTTTACGGGAAATACTCCATTCCCCGTAGACTTTATATAACTATATTTTGAAACTCCATATTATAAAGAGAGAGATTTTTAATCAATTTACCCAAATTTGTTTTATAATTCCACATAATTACCAAGAAAACATTATACTATCGTGGGGGTCATTTTTATGGGATTATTTCATGTCATTACTTCCCTTATATTCTTTTAAAGATTTGTTTTGAAACCCTTAATATAAAGTAATCAATATGTAATAAAGTTTCACCAGCGTGATTGTGGGGAAGAACTTTGAGTCGTGGATTCTTTTCCCATTTGACTTGCAAACGGGAGTTGTTGTTAATCATGAATGCGTGGTCATGCGCCAGACTTCAGCAGGAATTTACTTGAGCGTTTCAATCGCACACAAAGACTTCGTCAACACGTCGGACAATGGCAGCTCGTGTTCTTGATGATTTGTTGCAGTCTTTTGGGCTTTCCTGTCAGTCACTTCAATTTACCACCGTTATGCGTTGCCATCGCACTCTGTTGATTGTGTAGTAGCCACCAAAGAAAGACTAGAAAAAGGAGATGAGAAGAAGAATGAGACCTGTCTACTTAAATGCATAGATGTATGGAAGGATATTTTTTCTTCGCTGTAATTTTTGAAAGAGAAGCAGATTTTGCTTCTTGTGCGGGTAGGGATCATCACATAGGCTGATCACCAGTGCGTTAGAGGACTTACCTTTTAGTACGCTTCGTGGATGTGGATGCGAGTCATTCGCTAGTTTGTTCTTATCAAAACTTTTTCAGCTCTGGTACTTTGGGTTTCTATTTTTCTCATGTGGTCAATCGTACCTTTTTGGATTCATATTTATGCCGGTCACCTAGGCTTTCGTGAGCTTGTGGAGAATGGATTGTCTTTTCTCGCTATTTTGAGACTGCTTGAGTAGCATGTGATATAAGAGTAACTTCATTCCTAATGTCAAGCTTAACCTTAACTTGACGGGGAATGCCTCTATTTTCGACTTTTTGTTGAGATTTAAATAAGTTATAAATGAATATATGTCTTCTAAATTATATGGAGCTATGGAATTATATTTGAGAGAGTGAAAAGTATATTAATCTCGTTAGTGTATTGTATATATAATTTATACAACATGTATCTATTGTTCTAAAGAGATCATTAGTTTGTGCAATCCACATAACAACAATCAGGTGAGGTGATGATTTTGCACATGCTCATGTAGTATGTAGAGAGTCTGAATTAGATAGGTTTGATATCTTAGATGCAATACCACATATTTTCCATTGTGATGCTATTGGGTCCCGCTGGTTTTATGCATGTACTACTTGATAGATCTTCCCATACTTTTTGCTATATTACTTGATTCTTATTTAAAAAAATATATTTTGTATGTACACTTATCATGGTTTCAGTGGGGTGAGTACTATTTAGGTTGGTGATGAGAGAGATTTACAAGATTTATGAGTCGGTTTGATGTAGGTGATAACTAGATTTTGGAGATTTCATGCATGGGATTAGACTACGTTGCATGAGGAGTTTGTACGGGTCACACATGTTAGGATTCGGGTTTAGCCACTTGATACTTCTGATCGGCACTTCAAGATCCTACACTGTCGCTCAATTGCGACAGTGTAGGATCTTGAGGCATGTAGGGGAGTATAGCAAGGCAACACAACCCCTTCATCCTTTGTCTATGGCTAGTCCTACAAAGGAGATTATTTACTCTTGCACCTTTTACATCCATCCATGGATGAAAAATTAACATTAGAGGTCTTGGAGTATAAGCCAAAGGAGCCATTATGTATTGATTGATTGCTTTTTGTCCATTCTCTATGCACAATCCCACACATATCTAGGATGACTTTCAGATATGGTATATGAACATCTTATAGATTGCTTTCAGGCATATGATCCCTCTAGTGGTTTCACACAGTTGTTCCAAGTGGATGCATCAGTTACGAGATGGGATGGTTCGTTATCAATTAGTTAGATGTTAAGTGTTAGTCAACTTCTCGCAATGGAGAAGTACAATGGGGACATGAGATTGATTGTTATCGGGGAGGTCTTATTGCGCCTCATTAGTTGAGCGTGATTTTGCATCATCGTTCACACTTCCAAAAGCATCTTTGTTCATATTAGTTTGGAGTCGCCACACCATGAGGTTGTGAGGCAATATAGCACTTCTAGATATCCATCCGGATTGGATTGTCTTATAAATAGACGTTGATAACATTTTTAATAGTTTTTTCACTTGCATCCATCTTTAGATAGCTTAGAGAGGCCGGTTGACCTTTATTGAAACTCATTACTTTTGTTTGGTATTTCTATGGTTCACATTCTTCTCTCTTCTATCAGCATGGCCTTTTGCATGATGGAATCACCATTCTACAGTCCGCCGTAGTTACTTGACATTAAGATCCTTTGGAAGGATACCTATTTGCCATGGGTCATTAAAGAGCTTTTTTGTCTATTGCTTTGACCATGCCATGTTGTGTGTTCCTCTCCTTAGCGGATGATACACACATTGTGAGCTATGTAGATCACATTAGGCATGACTTTGATTACTTGATTATTGAGCTTCATCTTGTAGGCTTGAGATTCAAGGTATCAAAGTGTAGGATTTGGTATTCTTTGGGCATTACTCATCATCCCCATCTTCCACATGGATGTATGACATTGACAGAAGCCTTACACATTCTATGAGGGTTAGTAGGGTCCGAGGATTTCATCTCACGCTACCTAGATGCTTCACTTGTCAAGGATGTATTGCATGTAGATGACCTTGCTCTATTAGGGGATCCACATATGGTGGTTGGTATACTTTCCTCTAGTATTGCTCGTTGACCCACTCATCAAACCATGGATCTTTGAGTGTATGACAAAAGATTTGGCACAGAGACAATACATCTTTGTCCATGTCTTGTGGAGGGTTACGCTTATTATCTATAGCATTTTTTCCTATCATGCCTCCCCCCACCCCCCAAGTATAACGTAGACACCATTATGGAAGTAAGAGAAACAAAAACCACAATGATTCATTCATGGGATCACGTGTCAACCAATCAAATGGTAAGAGAAAATCATGTATAGCCTTGTCATGAAATGCACGAGGGAGCATATGGAATAAACCTAGATATGGAAACCTAGTCTCGAAAAGCCCTAGAATAGAACGTAATTGGGATGCTAACCATTCTCACGACCATATTGATATATCCGAAACGATCAACGAAAGAATCAATGTAGTTTACATGTTCCCCGAAGTGACAAACGTTGATGTGATTACCCTCATCCCGTGGGGATCCCAAATGGTCCAATCATAATCTTTGTGCATCTTTTCCACATGGGTATTTACCCCTTGCGAGGTAAAGAGACGGTGACATACCGGTCTAGGTGACCCCATGAGGGAAAGTGAAAGCTATAGCTAGCACAAAGAGAACGAGAAGTACATATGATACTCCATCATGTATCTCTCCCACCTCCAAAACTACAACCCCATGACATCCCACATGTGAAATGCTAAATATCAACTTTCTATTCCAATTTCCATATTTTTCCAACTAGTTACCATTATAACCAAGTAAGGAAGAGGAAAACATTGTTACAAAAAATACACTACCCATATGTTTAAGAAAAAATCATTCAAATCCCTAAAAATAATAAAGTCACTTATATATATCTATACAATTATCAATAATATTAAATTTAGTACCACGGAACCCAAATTGAAAATGAAAGATAATTGTGTATTCATTATCCTTATTTGTCAAAGTATAACAATATGTGAAGAACTAATCCCCACCTCCTAATCTACTCTCCTCTTTCTCTCTCCCTTCCGCTATCGTCTGCTTCTCAAGTCATAATCTAGTCCACGACTTCTGAAACATGTTACCGGTTTGGTTCTATCCTTGTACGCTTTGATGGGGTCTTCCCATCCCTTTTGTTATTATACTTTGTTCATTCGAAACTTGTGAAACATTGCTGTAATCTGTCGCTGTTGGTGATAGTGCTTGCTGTTGCCGTTTACAGTCCAGCGTGGAAATTGGAAGGCGTTGGAAATGAGGCTGCAGTTCTCGGTTCTGTCACTTTGAATGTGCTGTCAATGGTTCTTCGGTGCTGGAATTTGTTTGGTGGACATCGTACGACATACTGTTCGCCTCAGTTCGATCCATGACATTATTGACGAAATTAGGTCATGGTCTGTCTCAACTGCTGAATTCATTCGTTTGAGACAAATATTGAACATGATACAACACAATTTGAAGCGAGCGTTAGTGAAGTTTGGGTCGGAGGTCAAGCTTTTCGAGACTGCGTTTTTTCTGCCACCCCATCGCACAAGTCGGCGACGTAGAGATTCTTTGGAATTCAACGTTTTGGCAGTTTTTCTTAAAGAAAAAACTGGCTTCAGGAAAACAGACAGTAAATGAAACTCCAAAAGGAATGAAGACAACTGAATTAGACAACACGAGTTGGAATGTTGCTCCTTCGCACAGTCTGTAGGTTATGTTCAGTGGAAGAGGTCGTTCATTGGAAATTTAATTCCCTGAACATGTGGAGAATTGATATCCCTAGTTAAGGACTGTGTGCTGAGTTCTATCGGCTTCTTGGATTGACATATAATGGTGCGCTCTGATAGGCATTCTCGGACACTGGGATTCCGAATGTGTTGTAAATCAACTACTGGTCAATTTTAGACATTTCAATGTATGTGCTCGTAACGAGTACAAATACGACGTCGGAGCTGGGATTCCTGACTCTGCTTATCCCCGTTTTGTTTCACGATCTTCTACGTCTCTGGTGAACGTCATGGAATTCTAGAATTTCGTGAACCAAATCAAAGAGGTGCCGCAGTTCTTCGGCTCTTGAGCAAGATACAAGATGAGTGATAAAGGCGAAGAAGGTAGTGGGTCTGGTGGTAGTGGCGAAGGACAAGCTGGAGAAACAGATGTCGCAGGTGATGTCGATCAAGAGGAAGGCACCGGAGAGGAAGGTGAAGCTGAGGACGAAGACAATCAAGGAGAGGGATCTCCTCAAGGTACTGACGAGAATGAAGAGGGGACTCCAGAGGAAAACAATGATTCTCAGGAAGAAACTCAAGGAACTGATGATTCACCTCCTAAATCATCAAGAGGTTATAATGGGATGGACAAAGAAGAGGTTAAGAATCTGTTGAGGAGATTAAGTAAGTCAGAAACTTCCGATGGGAGTGGAAGTGGGAGTGGCTCGTCCAGCAGTTTTGATGATTCTATTGGCAACAGGAGAAGTATAAGGGTATTTTGCTCTTTGCATTTACTGTTTCGGACTGTTTAGTAGCTGACACATTACACTTGAGATGGTTACTCTATGTATCGCGTTATGTTTTTCTTCTCCAATTTAGAACTTTCCAGGCGAGAATGCATTTTTGCAAAATTGCGCCTCAGATATATCAGTTCCTGTGCAGACACTACAATCATCAGTGATCCGAGATCATGAGCTGCCGATGAAAATTGCTTATGAGCAGCTAGAAGAACTTGCAGCCAATGCAGAGAAAGTGAAGTTTGCTATCGAGAGGAATCGAAATCTACTGAATGTGCAGGTACGTTCACTGACGTTTGAGAATGTTCCCATAGAATTTTGCCTCTTGATTCATGCCACGGAGTCCTCTACTACCGGGCATATCTGCGAGGATATGTAGTCATTTTTTACTACATTTTTCGTCGTTGATGGGAGTGAAAGATAAAATCATAGTCATTGAAGATCTGATGTGTCTGGTAGAAGTAGAGTTTGCAGTAAGGAAGTTTTAAGGATGTGATGGGTGCAAGCAGGTGAAGAAGAGTAATTCAAGATACTTGCGCGCTGCTTTCACAGCTTGGAAGCTAGAGCTTAATTGGAAGAAGAGTAAGAAGAGGGATTTGGAATGGGCACAAGGGAAGTGGAAGAGATCTTTAATTTCTCGAGGATTTCGAGCTTGGACCAGGGAGCACTTGGTTACTAGCAAGGTCAAACGACTTGAGAAGTCTGTGAAGAAGATTTTGGGCCGTCACACCCTGAGAAGTACTTGGTATCCTCATCTCCTTAAAACCTGCACTCGGAGTCGATTCTTGGCCAGTATCTTTTTACAGGTCCTGAAAGAGAAGCCCGTCCTTACCTCAAAGTGGCTCCACAAATTCAGCAAACTTGGTGCAGCCCTGGTGATGTGATGGAAGTATGCAGGAACAACAATGTATGGAGACCGTTCCAGTGTGGAACAATGTCCATACAGTTCCTGGATGGTGTTTGGAACTCAATCAACCTATGAGCTCAAGGGGATCGACATCTGAAATGTTTACTCGTGTTCTCAACTTGGGATAAGCTTAAAGCTTAGGTTATACAAGTTGAGGAGTCAAGTAAACATTTGAGTGTGAAGTAAAATTGGAGGAGACTCTCTCAACTTTGAGGAATGACATCACTAGCATTGAGTGAATATAGTACGTATGAAGTTACGAGCACAAGAATGTTTTTTGACGTTTTGAAAAGACAAGCACGATTGGTAGTTAATTGAGAGTGCACTGCTGTAAATCGTTTGGTATTTAGGGAAGATGCTCCAGTGGGTATGCATTTTAACTGCTGATTTGATTCCTCATGACCGACTTTCATCGACGATATAAACCGTCATCTGTTCCTACATACAGTCGTCCCATTCGTTGTGAGTTTCAATCTGGCTCTTTTTAGGGTGTTGTAGATCAGATTACTCAACCTCATGAGCAAACTAGTGATAAGGTCTTGCATGGAAAGCTAGAAGTCCTCATTAAGTACATTATTCGTGAAGATGTGTCCGGTTTTAGATCTCCAGATAACCGATATTCGACTACTCCTTTGGACATTAATATTGATATTTTGTTTAAATTTTAGAGGGGCGGTCGGTTATTTTTCTGTCAAGAATATTGGCTTATCCGTCGTGATCATTCAAAGAAAGTTATTAGACTATAATGTTTCCTCTTTATGTCAGCTGGCTATTATGCTATAGCACGGTTGGTGATCTTCTCTGTTAGTAAACTCTCCTTATTGATTTTGCTCTCGAATGTTTCTGGACTTGTTGAGTTCTTTCTCCTTAATGGAACCGGTTCCGATTCAGGCAGTGTTTGATAAAAACTTTACATTTATCTGGCCTTTCAAAGCGTGAATACTTATAAGGTTCAGTGTAAGTTACTCAATTCTTCTAACTGTCCGCTTCTACGCGTTTGCAGGAAAGCTTGGTTAGCTCAAATCAAGGCGAAAATACAAGAGGAAGACGATCGCAGGTATATCTCAGTTTTTCAGTTTCGACTTTCTCTCTGCCGGTTAGGTATATGAGGTTGAACCTGCAGATAGAACTTTCTTGGTGCTCTGCGCTTGGTGAGTGGGAAGTGAAAACATATAACAAATAATGTTCTCCGTTTATTGGCAGGAGGGAGAGACGACTAGTAAAAGATCTTGATCACAAGCACCAAGATAAAATATGTCGGAGAGCGTGTAATTTCATGTACAGGTGGCGCTTGAGGAGGTTTTTCTTTGGCTTGAGGGTAAGACTTCTGGTATATATGTATTTGTCAGTATAATACCTCACAATGAGCGATGACGAAGGTTAGTGAAGGCGTTAGCCCTGTATCTACTCACTTTTCCAGCATATCTTCACATATCTTGGTTCTGGTGTCTTTCTCTTTTTGTTTGAGTCAAATTTTGGTGAAACTTATATATTTTCGGAAAGCATGTCAAATGCGGCCCATGGACCACCTCTGTACACTGCAGTCAGGAGCTATCGACACAAGATTTTCATGTGTCTTGTTGTTCTTATTAATGTGTTCACCGATGGGAACAGGGAACCATCCCTCTGCGCCAGGTGTGGACGAGACTCCTTCTCATATTTTTCATCGAATTCAGCTGTCTACCTAGCATGAGAGCGAGATTGTTCATAACAATTGGTTTGATGGCGGAGATTTTGACTAATCAGACGTCAGACATAGTTCGCCATGGACACCAAACAATTCCAAAGATCCAGGAAAACCGGATTTAATATTTTACCCTCACTTGATCCAGTATTCTCCTCCTCCAGCTCCTGAAACATAGATTGTGTACTCCGGAGTTGCCCAACCATTCCTCAGAATCTGTTCTCCAGTCTCACTCGCTGCTTTTCTTAGCAACAGGGATGGATCGGAGGCAGACGCAGATGTGCTGGCTCTGCAATCGTAAATTTAAGTTGAAGAAGTTGAAGTTCACAGACTCATTGAAGACGCCTTGTTTGATGACCATGACCATGACCATCAGAGCGTCTAGCTGAAGGCGTGCCTACATTCTTCCCCAGTCGAAGAACTATCATCTGTAAAAACTTTTCCTACATTTCCTTCTGCAACTTGCAGTCGGTCGTTGTTGCTTGCGTCCACTGAAGTTCCAGCGTAGCCTCGGATCAGATATCGGGGCCTCATGATCAGGTCTTGATGATCATTAATTTCATACGCATTACTGTCATAATTAAGTTGACCACACATCGTAAATGGACTTTGGCGCCGGCATACAGACACTGCCGTTGTCTCTCCACATGTTTAGACCATTAGACATGGAGTCCCACATTCTAAAGACGTTGGCCAAATTCTCACTTCCAGAGTAAGGAGGCCAACTCTCACTTTCTTCGTAGACGCATGATGGTCAGAAAATCTGGACAGGTTATCAAACGGCAGCCATTGCTGTACTGTGGGCTATCACGCTGTTCAGTCGATAACTCTTGTGAGGAGGTCGACAACTCCATCTCAATTGTTTCCGTCACTTCCTGTTGGTAGATTTGCATATATACAATCATTTCTATATCAAGCAGCCACACCAGGATCATATATACTGCGGCTGGATGTTGAAGGTTTCCTGTTTGATACTAGGAAACTCCGATTAATCTCATCTATGTGCAAATTCCAACTACAGTACTCCTCTCGCTTTTTCCTCTTAGTCTTCTCCATATGCTGTTCGTGTACTACTCACTCACTTCATACTAGCACTGGTCAGGTTTATGACAGGCACATACTTGTGAGTACAGTAAATGTGTTAATTGCGTTGCAAGATTTTGTCGGAACTACAGAAATTTAAAATAAAATATGTGCTTTGGACAGCTTGTTTAACAATGTGAGGTGTGTATGAAAGTTGTGTTTGAAGAAGACTGCATTACTGACGTGAAATCTGCTCAACAGGATGGATGTGATATAAGTCGCATGCAGTTTCTGTGGCAACTCGGAATACACAGGCATTTACAAAAGAGGAAGTTGAAACGTATTTTGGTTGGTTGGCAAGACGCAATCGTGGAGTCTGTGGGCCTTCGAAATTTTCTCCAGTAATACATTCCTTCATTCAGAGTATGCCGTATTATAGCCCGCGCTTGTCGAAGTCTTAATGAATCTCTCTACAGGGATTAGTGGCACCGTCCAGCCAGAGCACGGGTTAATTTCCTTCAGGCTACGACACGCACTTAAGTATGAGTACACCTTCTGTGAGGTTATTACATCCAAGGCTTCGAATGAAAGTAAGGGAACTTCCGCTGTCCTGTGTGAGGATGGCCACGCAGGATAATATGACCAGAGGTCAGCCTGAAAGGAACATTATGCAGAGGGGTTAGAGCCCTCGATAAGTTTGTGCCTACATATTGCACGTGTGGTTTGCATTCGGGTTGTTGCGACTAACATGCTGTTAGATCCTTTACACTTCATCATCAGTTACTATATTGATGCTGTGGTGCTGTAGGAGAGCAGGACGAGACTGCGGTTGAGGACCTTGCGAACAGCATTTCATGCATGGCGATCAGTGAGAGGAAGAGTACGCGGGGATGTAGGTGATGCGACAATGTCTCGTGATGAGTTTTATCAGAAATATGCTAAAAACGTTGTGGCAGTTGCATTTGCAGCCTGGGCTGGAAAGGTCTCCCATAGGAAGCAGGGCGAGGAGCACTTGAGGCGTTTTAGTTTGTCTATAGACCGACAATTGCTGGGTAGGGCCTTTGATGCTTTTGTGGATGGGTGCCACGTCAGCAAGCGTAGGGATTCTCAATCGAAGCATGTGGTGAGAAAGTTGCAGAAGTGGAGATTGAATAAGTATTTTCAGGCTTGGATATGTTTCATGCAGGTATGCTCTAAGCCTTTTCTCTGAAAGGATTCTCCAACTCGTTGCCAGATGACTCCTAAGTTTGAAATTTAGGGGACTAACCGATATAATATTCATAAGTAGCCCAATTTCTGGAGGTATCCTTTAGCTGGTCGTGTCTTTTGGTTAAGTTCTCATGCAGTGCATTCTCGTTTCATTTTAGTGGCCAGTCGTATGTACTCTTTCACTCATCAAGTCTCCTCCTGTACCTATGTTGCATCTTTGTCTTTGCAGTTACAAGCTCAAAAGAAGATGGTACGCCTGCAGGAACATATTGTTCAGGTCGAAAAGGAAAATGACAGAGTGAGGCAGGAGAATCAAAGGTTGACCCATGTGATAGACTCTGGTGATTGGGGCAGGAAACGGATTGCAGAGTTGCTACAAGCAGGACAAGTACTTTCTGCGGAAAGAGATGCGTTGACTCGCTTACTAGGGAGGATGCAGCGACAACATGGTTTTGCCCTAAATCAGCAAAAAGTTCACGAGGAGGAAGTTCTTGAATTGAAGGAGCAGATTCTACGCAATGTACTATGCCCATAAAAAATCTTTTATTTTTTGTTGGGATGTTTATGTGCATGGAATAATTTATTTCAATGTCAGTTGCATTTTTTATCTTTTGGCGTGAGACGGTAAGGGCACTCTCGGGTCGATCATAGTATTACGCAATATATGTACATGAAACTAAGAAGTCTTTTCAGATGGGTGGAGCACTGTATATCAATCTTGTCCCAGAGAATATAGAATTCCGAGGAGACGGATTATGGGAATTTTCAGTTGCTTTTCTGTAAGTACTCAACCGGGTGTCATTCTCTCAGAAGCATCATGTGCGTAACAAGCTTCTCGTGAAAGGAGCGTCCAGCTTCAACTCTCTCATTAAGGCCATGAAGGACGATGTAAGTAGTTATAGACATGCAAGTGACCACTTTCCACCTCCATACTCGACACACAAGTACGAGATCAGACTTTCTATCTACTCTATGCTAACTTTGAGGTATTTGTGTATGGCAAACTCTCGAATTACAACAAATAACCACATTACGCTGTGGTTATTTGTTGGGATTTTACGTTCAATTTCATGGGTATTGATTCTGTGGGTGTTGGGAACAATCTTTCACCTGAGACTGGACGAAGTTATGGCATCTCACCGTCTAATTTGTTGTATTACAAGCTCTTGGTGTTAAGAGCGTAAGAGCGATCTTCGTTCGATCATTCCATTATGCGATATGCTCTGTACAGAGTAAACAATTGTATTGCATACTTCCTGTCTCTGAGGTAGGTTTGATGCAAGCTCTATGCCCTGTACACAGTAAACACATCTATCCCATATTTCCTTCTATTTTCGTGCAAACAGCAAAGTGGGTCTGTTATAGTAACATCGTTGTATGCTTAAATCAATAAAATCAGTAGCTAGCGGTGGTGTCTTACCGCTAACCACCTTGCTGTTGTTGACGGTTCGTGGACTACTCTACGCATCAAAAGAATATGGCAACCTCACGTAACAGCTATCAGCATTTTTGTTGACAGTATTGCAAATCTCAGTATTTTTTCAACAGACATTGTCTATGCGATTGATTATTGTCATTTCTATTTGTTCTGTTTACAGTACGTACGTCTTCGTAGTACCTTGTCAGTACCTGAATCTCCGATGTTTTCTCTAGTATATATCTTCGGCGGGAGTCTTACTTTGCTCTGAACTAGATGTTTTCACTTTTACTTTCTGCATTTCACAACTTTAAATTATATGTGGTTCTTTCACTTTTCCAGCTACTAATCTACTACACAAGCTTACTGAACGTTGAGTGTTTATATCATAGTTTTCTGGATATCGCGGCGCCGGTTGTGTTGACTTGGTGGTCACACCTGCTAATTATCATACCGAACTTAAGGATGACCCAAGTCGTTATGTCTGCTTGTTACATGAGGTTCAAGAATCCCATATTTATAATACATGTTTACTCACATATACTGTGAATTAGCAATTTTGAACCTCTGGATGGTTAATGGTAACCTTTTGTTGTTATGGCGGTTATCTAGCAACTCACCGGAGTCCCTTACCAAGGTAATTCATGTCTCGTTTTATTTAATATTTAAAAACCTGTCTTATCTTATTTTAATGTCGTGCAGGTTTTGAAGAATGGAAATGATTCTGAACTTCTTTACTCTATCGATAAGCTCGCAATGGACGAGGTATACACCTCAGAATGTGTGTCCACATCTTAAGAATTGCTATGTCTTATCGGGCATGATTGTGTCGATTATCTAACAATGATGGAGGGAACATTGTTCGGTTTGATTCGGCAGGTTACTGTCTTCCCTGATGGAGATCTTCATGTGAAGGCTGTGCCGAGCTTTAATAGAGGGAAAGGTAGTTGGCCATCACGCCATTCGAGTCCAGGCTCAACAAAACCTCAACAAGCTACCCCTGCTGAAGTTACTCACCAAGGACGAAGAAGTCCAATTCCATCCAACAAATCAAATATCAGGCTGAAGACACCCGTGCAGACCAGCAGTAATCGTCAGGAAGTCCCTGTCTCTCCCGGTACACCTAGGTACGTTAGATCGAGGACCCCTCTTAAGGGCCGAGCATATGGTAAGTTTGACTACACCCAAAAGGTAGATGGCAGTAGGGAACAACCTGTAGCGGCCAGGGTCCAAAGCGGAGACCGAAATGTTTTGGTTAAGGGGGCAGGTTATTCAAGGGACGCATCTCCAAGACCAGCATCGTGATTTCGTGCTCCAGAACCACTGTCTTGAGCTTATATTTTGTCTATTGCACTCAATAGTCGCGTGTAGGAAATGGTCTCTTTTTTGATATCGAAGATTCTGTGGGTTGCTAAGTTGAGAGGTAAGACCACTGGGCCAGTAGTACCTATCAAGGATTTTCGAAAGCATCTGGAGTTATTTTCCTCTTAGCGGCATCTATGAACCAAGCAGAAAAAGGTTTTCGGTAACGTGAAATAGTAAACTGTATTCATTAGTATTTGACTGTCATGGCCTGACCATGTAACATCGCTGGGCGGTGCTGACAGTAATAGGCCCGGAAGAAAAAAGATGGCATGAAGGAGGAGGAAAGGAGTGGTCACTGTGGGAAGTAGTTTTGCTACAATAAGCTAGTTTGCTGACTGCAAAGTCCTTTCTTGGCTACGCGGAAAGAGGAGTTCAGAATGTTAGAAATCAGGAATAAAGTGAAGAATTGGAGGATTTTAGCGTTCCCCATACCTAAAAGACAACCAGTTGCGGTTTCCCGTTCAGATCTTATTGAGCGCATGACTCTTTTGAATTTGAGAAAGCTTTGTGGTCTCCAAGCAATGCCCATGTTTTCCACACTATTTCATGTACGGCATGCATATCAGATTAATGAGTCAAAGATGGTTGAATGTTCAATTGGACGACCTGATGTGGACCTTGCAGATGATGGGGTTCCTGTCATCAAGTTGGGATGTATCTGGGATCTCTTCTAAACCCAATGTTTATGCTTTCGTGGTATGGGTCCGTCGACTGGTGCATGGTATTTTTGCACTGGGTATGTACTGTCCGAGTCCATCTTGTTGGAATATTTGATTTGCCAAACGTTTTGAAACTTTTGAGGAAACAGTAAGTTTAGGGTTTAGGGTTTGGCAAAATCTGTGTCTCTGGCTGTCGTTCCCGATTCTACTTTGGTTGATGGGCGATCCGTGCAGGTGTGATTATAGTAGTATGAAGACATTGCTTGTGCATCGTTGGGTGCCGAACCTTTCATGGGATGTCTCTCACTAACATTTGTGATCGAGTCCTTATTTAACATTGTATGATTGTGAACTATGCAGAAATGACGTTAAATGTCCTAGTTGTGCGAGTCGTAATGAACGCAATAATGATCCATGAAAATTTGAGGATTATATTCAGGGCTAGGGATGGATTAACTGCAGAGTAGTTATAACGGTAGAGAATGTTAATATCCCAACCTCATCTAATTGATATAGGTGGATCTGTACCTGATGACTACAAGTTGTCGATCTAGGGTTGTTACATACCGATGGTACAGATCTGTTTAGGGCTAACCCAAGATTATGGTTTCCTTGTACTCACCCTATATATACAAGGGAAGGCAAATCATTTCTCATCTTATTCCTGTACACTCTCTTTGTCCGTTTGGTGTGCTCTCATCTTCTTGGAATGATTTGTGAAGAGTCGGTTTCTCAATATGGTATCAGAACTTGGTGGGAGAATAATTTTGTAGATTAGACATAGAGGAATGTTGGAGATCAGTGAGGAGTGTGCTTCAGAATTGGAGGCTGTCCCGTTGAAGCGATTAGATTGTTGGGGAACCGTTTGGTGTTTTCTCAAAATCTTCAATCGTGTTTTCGGAGGTCAAAATGATCGTTTTCGACCTATTTCTAATCGCCCAACTCTCTAAAGAAAGTTGTCTTGCGCAGAATGGTCGAATTTGGTAGCCATGAAGTTTTCGTGCGATTTGGAATTGTTGGTGATAGTTATCGTCTTTTCCAAAATCTTTGAGGAGCTGTTTGGACGCTGAAACAAGGTCTTTTAGAGATTTGAGGGTTTCTACCTGAGCAAAGGTTCAACCTTTGCGAAACTTTGCTCGCCTCTGTCAGAGTTCATATCACGAAAAATTTCAGCTCAATCCGAGCTTTTTTCGTCGTTTTCGTCTAAGTACTGTGCAGGCGTAGAATCACGAACACATTTCATTCTTCGTATGCGGCTCAAGACAGACGCATTTCGCCAGTTTCTGGAGTTTTGCATGTTTCTTGATCGAGGTGCAGAGTAGCTATTTTGCATGTTTCTTGATTGAGGTAAAGAGGAGCTATTTTTTCGTCGTAGTCTCGGAGTTGTTCTTTTTGTGTATGTACAGGTACTTGTCGTGTTAGGGTCGTGATTTTCGTTCGTGATCACAACCATGGCAGAATCCGTGAGTATAATCACTGGAGGGAAACTTGACAAGAACAATTTCCAAACGTAGAAATTTCGAATGAAGACCTTCCTTCAAGGCTAGGGGCTATGAGAGCTTGTGACCGGGGAGTAGAAAGCACCAATCGTGGTTGCCGGTGATCTTCGCAGTAAGCAGACATTGCGTGAGTGGAGAAAACGATCGTATCAAGCCATCCACTACATTGCACTCACGATTTCAAACTCGATGATTGGTCACATTCAAGACTGTGACACACCCAAGGAAACTTGGGACGCGTTGTCACATATGTTCCATTCGGGAACAGAAGTTCGGAAGTTGCAGTTATTGCAGCAATTCAATACGGTCAAGAAAGGTTCGATGTGTGTCAGTGATTACGTCAATCACATCAAGCAACTGACAGATCAGTTAACATCTGTCAATGTTCGACTTGATCCGACGGTGATTATCGGTGCGACATTGCAAGGACTGCCTAACGAGTACAAGCAGTTCATTACGTCAATTTCGACCAGAGAACCTCTTCCGAAGTTCGACGAACTGGTTCCAATGATGTTGGGAGAAGAAGTGCGAATTTTTGGGCAAGACAGTGCTTTGTCGTTCGCAAGAATGTGTGTTTTTGCAGTGTTTTGGAGGTCGAGGCAGAGGGCCGGATATGGTGGTGGTAGAGGTCGTGTGCGAGAACAAGGCGCCCAACCCGGCCAGTGCGCCACCCGGTTGCCGGGCGCGCATTAACACCAACAACTATCGTCACAAGAATGGCCACCATGCCAAAAATTGTTACAAGCGTCGAACGACTGCTCGGGCCAACAGGCCATGTGGTCGCCGAAGAACAACTACTCATTGTGACACACGAGTTATTTTGCTTTTCGCATACGATATGATTGGGTGATCGATTCGAGCTACCAACCACATGACGCCGCATCAAGAATGATTTGCGCCGCCGACACTATGGACACTCTTCGCAGTTCATAAGGATCGGAGATGATACTGAAGCACGAGATCAAGCATAAGGGTAAAATTCCGCTTGATATTCTAGGATCTAATCTTTCTGGAATCGGAAACGTTTTACATGTTCATACTCTAACTCGAAATCTGTTATCAGTAGGACAGATGGTAAAACAAAATTTCAAAGTGCGTTTCAACAAAGATGGATGCGTTGTTGAAGACTCCACAGTGCTTCGTCGTAGCTCGAGGTAGCGGGGAGTGGTAGACTGCTCAAGCTAGATACTACAGTTAATGTCAATAAACAGCCAACTTCTGTCATTACATAAAGTGGCTTTGTAGTATCTGACATAGATATTTGGCACAAGCGAATTAGACATATGAACTTTCGGGCAAGACTCTTCCGAGTTCAGATCTAGTCACGGTTTGCCCAACTTCACGCCGCTGAGCCCCTGCGGTGTGTGTCCCGCTTTGTCGGGTTCGACGACAAGCAAGCTAGACAACCCTTTAAAGGATCAGGTAGGAGAGCGACCAAGCTTCTAGAGCTGGTGCACACAGATGTATGGATTTCTTCTCAAGTTTATCTGGTTTTGAGTACTTTGTGTCCTTCATTGATGATTTCTCTCGCTACATCTAAGTTTACTTCAGCTTTCCAGACTTTCCACACCTTGGTGGAGAAACAGTCTGGACAATCTATCTTTTGTCTACGTTCGGATGGAGGAGGCGAATTTCTGTCTGGAGAATTCGGTGCTTCCCTACGTAAGCATGACATACAGTGACAAAAGACTTGGAGTTATACTCCACAACAGAATGGCGTTGCGGAGAGGAAGAATTGTCCCATAGCAGAAGCTGCTCGCGCTATGTTGAACGAGAAGAACCTGCCTAGACCGTTCTGGGCAGAAGTTGTTTCCGTTGCGGTGTACTTGATGAATCGAACTCCGACTGCAACAGTTCACAACAAGACCCCGATGGAGGTATTCACATGCCACAAGCCTAATTATTCATTTCTGAAAGTTTTTGGTTGCATCTATTATGTACACATTCCGAATGAGAAGCGCAAGAAGCTAGATCCGAAAGCTGAGAAGTGTATTTTCATTGGATATGACTTAGATACGAAAGGATATAGATGCTATAATCCTCCTCTAGGCAATTCTATATCAGTAGAGTTGTTGTATTTGAAGAGTTGCAATCTTGGTATACACCTGCGATTGTTCCGGTCATACCCACTCTTCTTGCTGAAACTACACCAAGGAGTCCGTCCAGTGTACCTTTAGAGACTAGAGTTTCAAGAGTCACACAGTCTAGAGCTGAGTCTATTGTACCTGAAGTTGCTCTGGATGAAGTTCATCGAGCACCATCCAGACCGATTTCTAGTCTTGAGGATCATGTTATTTTGCAACATATGATCACCACGGATTACCGATATTCATCCGTTGGATGAAGCGTCCCAGAACGACGCTGCTGGTACCTAAGATCCGAAGCAAGGGGAGACAAACAATACATTTAATACTGCCCTACGTAAATCTCAGAGAGTTCGGCATCCCGTTCAGAGATTTATGCATGAAAGTTTCATTGCTGATCATCATGCATACATGACTCACGTTCTTGTTGAGCCAGAACCAAGTACGCTTGAGGAGACGATGCATAAAAATGAGTGGATTGAAGCCATGGAGACAAAACTTGCTGCATTTCGTCACCAACAAACATGGGAGTTGGTGGACTTACATCAAGGTAAGAAAGCGATTGGTTGCAGATGAGTCTTCAAGGTCAAACTCTCGGATGGGATGGTATCTCGATACAATGCCGATTGGTAGCCAAGGGCTACGCACATGACGGCATGGAGTGGACTACGAAGAGAGACGTTTAGTCCATTCTTGCCAAGATGTCAATGAAATGCGGTGGTTGCTATTCTTTGTCAACAAGGGATGGCGAATGTATCAAATGGACTTCAAGAACGCCTTTCTCAATAGAGATCTCGGAAAGGAAGTCTACATGCAACAACGAAGATCCGAAGTTTCTTTCCCGCGTTTGTAAGTTAAGAAAATCCCTCTATGGTTTGAAACAGGCTCCGAGAGCATGGTATGAGAAGATGAATTCCTTTTGTCATATCTCTTGGATTTGTAGTCTGTCATTCCGACTCATCGTTATACTGCATGAGATCAGGAGTTCATGTAGTGATGATTTCCATCTACGTAGATGATCTTATTGTCACTGGGAACCATGAGGAGATGATTTCTCGCATCAAGAGTATCTTATGTTCCGAATTTGAGATACAAGACTTAGGGTATCTTAAATTTTTTCTTGGTGTGGAGTTTATTATATAGGGAAATGATATGTGGCTAATACAATGCCAATATGCTTTAGATAAGCTTAAGGAGTTCAAGATGTCTGATTGTAAACCAATAGACACTCATCTCCAACAAGGTCTAAAGCTAGAGTTAGACGATGGAGAGTTACTTGCAGATCCTCGCATGTACAGACGGATGGTTGGAAGTTTGATTTATCTCACTATCACTAGACCGGATTTGAACTATGATGTTGGTGTAGTCACTCAGTTCCTGCATGCTCCACGGGTACCACATATGATGGCGGTCAAGCGGATTCTCCGCTATGTGAAGTCCACACTTCATTCTGGACTTCGATACAGATTTGGAGGTGAACCCGCATGGATACACCGATGCCGATTGGGCGGAGATCCACGCCCTGGATATGCGTTTGGACTTGGGAGTGCGGCTGTGAGCTGGGCTTATAAGAAGCAACCAACCGTGGTACTGTCTTCCACAGAGGCAGAGTATCGTGGTGTTATGAATGTCACTTGTGAAGCAATTTGGCTTCGTTCCTTGCTTTTTGATATTGGAGTAGATTATCTTAGTCCCTGGCTGTATCCTAGGCGATAACATTAGCGGCATGATGTTAGCTAACAATCTGTTTTTTCATGTTAGGACAAAGCACATTGAGGTGCACTATCACTTTGTTAGGGAGAAGGTCCTTTCAGGTGTAGTAGATCTTAGATATATACATACAAGAGATTAGGTTGCCGATATCTTCACCAAAGCTTTACCTAGAGAGTCGTTTGCTACATTTCGACATTGTTTAGGAGTTCAGTATGTACAGTTGAGCTTGAAGGGGAGTGTTAATATCCCAAGCTCATCTAGTTGATATAGGTCGATCCGTGCATGATGACTACATGCTGTAGATCTAGGGTTGTTACATACCGATGGTATAGATCTGTTTAGGGCTAACCCTAGATTAGGGTTTCCCTGTACTCACCCTATATATTAAAGGGAAGTCAAAGCCTTCCTCATCTCATTCTTGTACACTATCTCTTGTCCCTTTGGTGTGCTATATTCTTCTTAGAATGATTCCTGAAGAGTCGATTTCTCAACAGAAAAAATTTAGGTTTTATTGAAGTTGATGTAAAAAACCGAGCAATTGTACTTTTCTAAAACGTATTCTCTTACAATCATTTGATCGGTTATCTTGTACAGCATGATTACAATGTCGTGATCTATTGTAGACAGTATAAATGCATTTCGCTTGACAAAGGTTTCCAGTTGCGGGCTGGTATCGGGCTTATTTTCCCAGCCGGTGTGATCCAGCCTAATTTCCCAGGTTACATAGAAATCAAGGGTGTGCATTGGCGCTAGGCAAAAGTCATTTGAAAAATTATTATCATCGAACTCCACGCTATAGCAGACTTCGCAATTTTCCGAAACTGAACAACGAGCATGTGAGTATCCAAAAGATGGGTGGACTTGTTCCATAGTTGGAGGCGAAACTTGCAGCTGCAGATTGGTACCGAGTTGACTTCAATGGAAGAGTAGCAGAATTTTGTTGGGGGCCATACGCAGTCTCTATAGAGGAAAGAGCTTAATTTAATAACTTACATGTTTTATGACAGTGGTACTAAATATCATATATGGAGAATAAAATGTAAAAGTATGCAAAAAATAGGTGATATAAAAATATATTTAAATGTATTTTATTTTAAAAAAATAAAATGAAATCTTTAGAATTCACATTAATTTGTTTCCTTTAAATATAAATACATATATCAAACTTATATATTACTAAGTTTTATATTATTTAATTATATTCATCATTAATCACTAATTGTAGAAGTTTACGAACTGAAATTAGGAATGCATTATTAACAAACTATTTTTTGTTCATGAATATGAGTTATTTGAGTTTGAATATTTGAATATATCTTTTAGTCAATGATACATAATTTTTATTATTATGAGAAACTAATTTTTTTCATCACAAGAAATGAATCTAAAAATATTTCTTTATGATTCATGAATATTTTCTTGTTTACATACAAAAAAATCCATCCTTGTGCACATAGATGAAAAATATGATGGACAATCATATATTTTTAATACTATATAAATATTAATTATTTATATTTAATTAATATATCAAGATTATTTTGAGATAAAAATGAATTAATTTATAATTACGAGTAAACCTGAAACCTTTTTTCTTGGATTTTGCGAATTTTTTCTAAGAAAAGTCATCAAAGTTTATGGATATTTTTCTCTTTTTTCCTCCTTGACATACATCAATAAGATTTGACAGAGAAATCGACATCTTACTTCAATGCATTCAAGACGTAAGCAGAAAGAAAGGATTATTGTGAATAATGGATCACTAACGTACAACTTAAGTGCATGAAGTTTTTGTTTTTTTTCAACTCCAATGCTTCTCGGCTATCCGGGTTTGAATACGAAAACCTGATGCCAAACCAACCGAAGAGACAAGGTTGTCATCCCGAAGATTCAGTTTATAACACAATCTATGGAGCATCCATCCTTGAGGCTGGGCTCAGCATATATGTCCTCGTGAAATTTTTAGTTTGCTTTGGAATTGTGAAATTGATGTGCCAGTGGTTCATCTGTCATTTTCTTCGGACAGGTAGATACTTTCTGGGAGTGACGAGGACTACGACAACACTAACGTAAGGTAGTGCCCGCCACCTACTCCAGAAAGCCACGTCGAAATGTCCAAGCTCAACCGCGTGGGCAGAAACAGCAGGTCAAGTACCACAGTACAGTAAGAAGAACGAGAACTGCTCTGTGCTGTGGACGAGAAGAGACGTGAGATTACGTCGTAACTTCGACATACAGTCGACTATATCGGGGCACGGAGGAAGGAGGAAGGAGGCAAGGTTCAGTGCAACGTAGGAGTCAATGAATGATTTGAGGGATAGAACGAATGAATAAATGGAGGACGATCTTGAATTTGGAGTGGAGGAGGAGGATGAGGAGGTGAATAGTCGTCTTCGGGGATAGGGCGGATTTGAATGGTGGATGTGGGATTTGCGCATGACGCGAGAGAGAGAGAGAGAGAGAGAGAGAGAGGGAGGGAGGGAGGGCTTGATTGATTGATTGGCTGATTAGAGGTTGCTGGATATGCGCATTACGAGAGCTTAGGCGGTGGAATTGGAGGAACAGGTCTGGTTTGTTGACTCCTCCTGGGCAGGTTTTACGCGAAACAGTGCCGATGGTGGCGTGCAATAAGATCGGAATTTTCCGTTCAGAAGGTCGGGTGGAAGGAATTTGTGACCGGCGCGTTTGACTGCTTCACCGGAATCAGTCACGAATGCATGAGAAGTTTCAAGAGCTGCGTGTCTATGGTTCAAGGTATTGCACTGACTCGCTGGGTGTCAGAATAGACAGACTAGAATGCGATATTTAGAACAATGATGTGCTCGGAGTATGTTTACGTGTTAAGAGATTTGGATTTCTTTATATTTTGCTGTAGTTTGAGAATATAGCCTTGTGTTAAGTCATACGGATTCATCGGATGAATGCTCCTGTGACTTGAAGCCGAAGAATTGGCGAGTGCTAATAGAGTATCGTTACAGTTGCGCATTGTATCGTCACCGTTTTGCTAAACGTCCCTTGTCGTCTCTAATTTCAAATTCGAAGACCTAAATGAAGAAGTAAAGTAAATGCTGTAAATTTCTTCAATCTGACCATTAAGTCTAATGAGCGTTCGGATGAAGGTAGAGACACAAGCGAGAAATTTATTGAAATACGATTAAATGAATTGTCTAGCTTGCTAACTTCGGGTAGTGAGTATTTGTGTCCTGTGTACCACGAGGTGCCTTTGCTTTTAAAAGATATTGGCATTCTTAGAACGCACATGTCAGCAGCCTGTCTTGGTAAAGAATACTCCATCTGTTGGCGTTGACACACTGAAAGTTTTCTGAGCAAGAGAATATGCAGCAGTTTTTGAAGTTTTTCCATTGCGGTTTGGTGCATATTACTTCCTGTCCTGCTCTTAGTATTTCTGAATGTATGAAACTTAATGCCTTATCTCTCGATGGCCCGTTCATTGCAGGAAATATTGACATTTGGAGAACTGGCGTATTTTTCAAATAATGTTTTGCGGGTACGACAGAAAGCTCTCTCAAAATCAACAACCTATGAGAGCGACAAGTACGAAGGAATTACTGTCCACACGACGGGAAGTTAGTAGTCTGATGAGAGCTCAACAACAGCAACAACAGATAGTTCTCACTGGGCCCGTTGCCATTCTGTGGGACATCGAAAATTGTCCAGTTCCCTCAGAGGTGAAAGCAGAAGATGTGGCCGGGAACATTCGCATGGCACTTCGTTTACATCCAGTAATCGAAGGAGCAGTGACGTTGTTTTCTGCCTATGGAGATTTCAATCATTTCCCGAGGAAAGTCAGAGAAGGTTGTCAAAGGACCGGCGTGAATCTTATTGACGTACCCAATGGGAAGAAAGATGCTTCAGACAAGGCGATACTTGTGGATTTGTTTCTCTTTGCTCTAGACAATCCTCCTCCTTGTACAATCTTCTTGATTTCTGGTGATGTTGATTTTGCTCCAGCCCTACACAAGCTTGGGCAGAGAGGTTATACGGTAGTGCTTGCTATTCCATCAGGGGTGCCAGTTTCATCCGCCCTCTGTAGTGCTGGTCGCTTTGTGTGGTATTGGCCCAGTGTCGCAAGAGGAGAGGGTCTTGTGCCTGCCAAGTCATTCGTATATCGAGTTGGTCCAGAAGAGAAGAACTGCGAGATCAGTTCGTCTGCAGGCCAAGCTTGGAGCCCGAGCGATGACTCGGATCCTGCTAGTGATGAGCTTCTTTACGGGGAAGAGCAAATTGTTTGGAAATCTTCCAAAACTCAGCATGAGAATGTGATTGCTGATGGTTCTGCATCTAGAATGGTTCCTTCTGCACTCTATGGCTCGATGTCCATACAGGTTACATCACAGGTCACGTCCCAGGCGTGTGCTGTGGGGCCAATGCCGGTATACTGGGGAGAAAATACTTCAACTCAAGGGAGTTACGTTTATGGTCCCAGCGGTGCACCGTATCCATCCGGTTACGTAAAGCCGCTACAGGGAGCTGGTTCTCGGGAAGGAAATACAGGTGCTGTTTCACGAGAAGGAAGTACAGCCGCGAGGCATTTGGCTGATTCTGTCGAGGCTGATTGCAGAGGAAGTAATTCGGCGGGGCCTGGATCTCTCGGAGGGCTGCACAATCTCAGAGAGCAACTTGTGAAACTGATAAGCTTTCATGGAGGAAAGTTGGAGTTGGTTCGCGTACCACCAGAGTACTCGAGACATTACGGTAGGCCTCTGTACTTAGCGGAGTATGGCTACACAAAGCTAGTGCCAATGCTCGAAAAGATGCGAGAGTGGATGTACATAAGAGGAGAAGGGACCTACAAAACGTTGCACCTAACCAAGACTGGATTTCGTGTCGCTGCGAAGCTCAAACGTGACGCTCGGATTAGTCGTGCTGTGAGTGGAGAGGAGACTGAGGTCAGTGTGTGCCAGAAGATACCCTCAGATGAGTCCATCTGTGCAGACAACGAAGTCGTATTGGAAGATGGAGTGGCTGCCTGTCCAACGAAAGATATACAGACATTCACCGAGAAGGATGAATCATCTGCAAAGACCATAGTAGCTGATCTGCCTTTGGATGTGGAGGATCTGATTCCTACATACGGTTGGAGGTATGACTCTGGTGATGAGAAACGTACTGATTCACAGGAGGAGAAAGACGTCAGGGTGGATGACAGCGCCAGTGAGCTAGTGGATATCACTTATGAGATTCTAGAGGACACCAACAGTGAGGATGTTATTGTTGAAGCCAGTCTCGATTCGGAAGATCCATGTGTTGAGATCAGGCTCCAAGTTTTTAGACAGGAGTTGCAGGAACTTCTTGTGAGTCATGCGTGCAAGATATGCATGGCTAGCTTCTTGGCTCTTTATGAGCAACGCTACTCTCGAGCTTTGGATTGCCCATCTTTTGGAGTTGAGGAGCTGGAGTCCTTGATTGAGAAGGTCAATGATGTAGCCGTACTGATGGAGGATCCTGGCAGTAACTTCAAATACGTGGTGGCCAGTTGTGGTAACTAAGCTCAACCATGGTGTCTGAGAAATCTCAGTGCACAGAGGCTTTTCAGACATCAGAACACACATCATTTGGAAGGTGGATACTTGCTCTGGCCAGCGGATATCTTCAGCATGAATGTTTCAGGACCTTTCCTGGTTGTCATGCCGGTGGCCGGCGGCTTTCTGACAGGTGGATCCCAACCATTGGCGATCTTGTCAAGCATTGAGATATCGGTGTGCAGCAGTACTTCCAATCCTTCTCTTCCTCTTTCCGCATCTTCTCTCATTCTCGGCTGAGAAGGTTTCCTATCTTCAATCTGAGAAACATTCAGTATGGAGTTCCATCAGCCGATCAGCATCGAGTCGTGTAATCTACACAGTTTGTTCACAAATTTTAAGCTGAACATTCAACAGGTTGTGGATTTGAGACTAGTGTGTAAAGTTTACTGACTTCACATGAATGGTCTTCTGTTTGACAACGTTCCTGTCAAACAGGACGATGGATCCGCACCCGATGCTTCAGTTTGGTCTCTCGATCAATGCGTGCATGAAGTATGGACCACCAAAGGGATATCACATACTTACGGGTTTTCATTCGGCGAATTGGAAGAAGTTTCTAGGTGACTTTCAGCAGCACATAGTCTGCTCACTCATTCTTACATGGACGGTACTACGTAACCTCAGCAGCTTCAGTTCATGAAGCCGTGTGATAGCAAGGGGTTGCATGCACCGATACTTTGACCTTAACCTGTTTACGATCATTCTCTGTTGCTCACTAGACCGAAACGTTCCTGAACGTCCACTCAGGAACGTTTCAGATTGTATAGAAAGTAGGGAGTTCGTCTCAACTCATTAAGTTTGTTCACAAATTTTAGATGCTGAACAACTACCAGCTCCATTTTGCATACGCAGAATCATCACTTTGGTTCAAACTTGTTAATCAACTAGAATTCAGCAAGTCGCGTCACTTCAAGCCCTTCTCCTGTAGTCTCCAGCCGAGGGATTGGACCACCGTCAAGTGTAGCAAGGCTCGTGTGATACCTTTGGAGAGTCATCGTCTTAATGGTTCCCATAGAAGTTTAATTGCTGAACACTTTCCTACTTCAAGCTCCCTCGTACCAGGACCTACGACACAAATGGTGTCGTACACTTCTGTGTTGTCAGTCAGGTCAAGTATAGAATTTTTTCGTATTCGACCGAAGCCCTAACCTTCGAGGGGCCTTTGAGGAGTCGTTCGCCGACTCTAGTTGGCAACTAGCAACAGCAGCTGCATTTCAAGGTGAGATATTTCTCGAGTTCAGCTCCCAGCTTTTTCAGTTCTCAACTATCACTACGCATTTTCGTAGTGGCGGAGTTTTTGTGTTCCACCTAGAATTGTGACTTTTTTCGTTTCAAAGAAATGTTTGCTGACGATATTTTTGACGTCTAAATGGTGTCAGAGCCTTACGTTCTGATTTGCTGGCAGATCATGGGTGTTGCATTCTGTTACTGGGTTCAACCCGGCATCGCGTCTTTTTCCAAAACAAGCCTGAACACGGTGTAAGGTGTATTAAGATGTCTTAATTTGTCCTTGCGTTTCTCTCGTCCCCGTCTCCTGTGCACGAGGACACGCGGGCAACGCAGTAGAACTCATCATCATTTGTTATCAATAGTTTCTTGCAAAGTCCTACGTGCTATGATTTTTCGGAGCGAGTTAGATAACCTGTTAGAGATGGATCAACTTGAACACCCAACATCCTTGAGGGTTGCGTGATTTCTCTTCCGAAGCATGGTGATATGCTCGTAACTTCATTTTTTCGTTGTAATTTTAGTTTTTTTTTCATTGTTTCTTCCATCCTCCTGGGATCAACTGGACACCCCACGTTACCTGTTCACGTGGCGATGGCGGAGTAGATTTACGATACCCCACTTGCACAAACTTCATTATTACTGCGGATGGCCCTCTGTTTTACTTGAAGACATTCTTCTTCCTAGAAAAAGTAGGGAGGTCATGTACAATATCAATTCATTAAGTCCTGTGCACACTAAACCGAGATTGAGATCTTTGGGGGATGCTAGTTAAACACATTTGCAATTGGTGCCTTATCATTTTAAAATCTGGATGGAGGCAAACGTTACAGTTCAGCTGTTTTTGTAAAATGCCGTGGGCTCCTGGCAAAGTGTTGTGTTGTGTATTGTAATTCATGTAGTTACGTTCTGTGTAACTCTGGATAATTAACGGCACGGTAAGCGGCGACGTGGCGAGATCATAACCCACGATCAGAAACTGTTTTAGTTGTGGCATCGAGATTGTCCTTTCAGCCGATGCTCTGCAACCATGCCGTGATCTGGCGAGGGCAACCCGATCCCCTTTGTTATCCCAAAGAAAGGAACGAGCCGCGCAACCTTAAGTTTGGCCGATCATTCCTGAAAAGGAATGCTCTTTTACTGAAGAGCATTCCTTGCAACAGCACAACACTCTTTCACTGAAGAGAGTTGCACTTTTTATAGGGGGTGTTTTCCAAAGTTAATATGGTGTACAATCAGGGCTGTGTAGTAAGTTGTGAACCCTTTAGAGAATCCGATCCTGTTAATACTCTGTCTGACATTCAAGGTGTTGGAGAATCATCTGTAAGACGTGGTTTTCACGAGTCACCAGCTGACAAAAGTCATCCGCTGTGTAATTCTGATTATTCCGGGCTTGGGATCAGAAATTGTAGTCCCTCTCTAATACCTGACTACAGAATTTTTGTTTTGTTTCGTTATGTTGTTTCTTCGCATTCATTGACTTATGAAGATGGTGTTGTAGTAAGCAGCTTCCAAAAGCCAGCGGTGAGAATTATGAATGTGACATTTTATAGATGATGTGTGTACCACCATGCTGTGTTTCCCTGTGTCTTCTGCATTGGTGATGACCATACAAGTCAACATACCACATCCATTACTATCCGTCATTCAATATTCATGTCCAGTTATCTTCCTTCACTGTTTCAATTCGTACCTGGCGTCATCTCTCTACTTCCATTCGTACTGATAACGCGTTAAGCTGCTTCTGCGGTTACAGCTTCACACTGATACAGAAATACATGGAGCACAGTTAAAACCTGAATGCGTCGGCATCCTCCGTCTGTCAAGTTGCGGGCTTTCAGATCGCAGCAGTAGCCGCACATGGTACACGGAGACGAATGGAACAAATATATGCCCATAGCACCTCGTTCACATGGCAGCCGCAGTAAGTTGTGCCACTTCATAGCAGCTGCTGCGCTTCAGTTGTAAGAGTGGACTGTGCTGGGTTAACAGCAAGATTGTGTGCGAAAGTACAGCAGGTTCCTGCTTTACACTTTCACCTCAACTCGATCTGCTTTATCATACTGTTGAGGACATAACCTCATCTGTGGCTGCCAAGCCACACTAAAGAAACGCTCACTGTTGCCGTCTGGTCCTCGTTTGACTTGAGCTTGTCCCCTCCAAATAGACAATTACCTGCAATGCGGAGTGGATTTGCACGTGCATCTAATCACCGACTGTTAAGATTATTCAATTATTTTGGAAAGATTCTTTACTGTCAATTTTTATACAAATGTAATGATTTAAGCTTCTTTGTTCTGTAAACTAAAAATTTGCAACAAACCAGCGCGAATTGATTCTGAGGATGGTATTGATCCTCAAGAGGTCGTGTACGATACCCATGGGAAACGAGCAAAATCTGGCGAAGTCCGGGTAGATATTTGTGAGAATGTCTGGAGATGCCACTCTCAGGTAGAGGTGGGAAATCACAATTGTCAGGTCAAAGGGTTCGAGGAGTGCACTGTGAAGATAGCCACTGTAGAGATGATATATTTTGAGACTTTGAAATTATAGATCCATCTATAACTATCTCGATATTGAACCTTGAGCACGGTCAACGAACTCAAGAATTCGGTTATTCCCTACAATAAAATGTGAAATCCTTTTGAAGTCTGGAATCTGCAAATGAGTATTCAGTTGATGAAACTGCCTCGAAGACAAGTATGTGGTGATCCACAATCGTGCCACGACGTTACCATCCACGGAGCTGGAGCTATTCATCAAGATATGGAGAGGAAGCGCTGCAATCTCTTCGGGGCAGTGGGTCGTCAAGTAAATTTTTATTGTCCAGACTAGAGATGAAAACTTAAAAGCAGCGGCTTGGGAGGACGTGTTAGATTTATGTTTGTGTCATGGTTGTTTGTTCTTTAGCACCGAAGCAAAGGAGCCCTCATACAAGCTTATCGAGCTATGAGGGTCTAGATGGAGAAGGATATCTAAAGAGTTGAATGTAAATTAAGTACTGCAATTAATATCAACATTTTGTGCACTTGATGAGAAAACTATCCTTTATATGCGAACAAAATTACCTTGCATATGTAAAAAAATAAAATTTCACACTTCATATATATATATATATATGTATGTTAAAAAATTGGATTTTTACAATTATTCAGGTATTGTTAACATAACAATAGTAGTTTCATGTGATAACCATATAATTTTATCCATAAAAAAATGCAATGTTTGCAAGGTACATAATCATCAACTTTCTCACATTTATTTATTCAAAATTAAATATTGATCAATAAAAAATTGAAAAATCTTCCAAATCACTCATTTAATCTATATCAAACAATGAGAGTTAGAATGATAATGCCCGTCATTTTAATTGGGTGTTTGGAAGCAATTATGTGAACTTTCATTGTGTGATATGAGAAAGTATTTCATAGTTTGATAACATGGCCTTCTATAAAGTATTCACTAAGAGTAGTCTTGACGTAAATTTTGGTAAATCAATTTTTTTTGAAAAGTAGATATTCTTTTCATTCTTACTCAATATGGTGATATAATCTCTTCAGTTAAGTACGTTCCTTGGCCTTAGGCAAAAATGGTGTAGAGTAAATGTTTGTCATATAGTTATTTGATTAACGAGCAAAAGATTTGAGTAATAAAATTCATAACATATCACGCAACATTCCATTATCATTTTCATTATAAAAAAGAAGCAGTTAGCTTTTAATTTGTTTTGGAGGCCGCTCACATTACATGATTGGTGAAGTTATTTAAGGGTAAAGCTTCTTGACAACTAACACATCCTTGAGCTGCTGAACCGTATGATAATAAGTAAGGATACTTTAAGTCAAAATATGTTTAAAAGTTGCAGAATGAGTTATCACATCTATAAAGTCAAAGCTATCAAAATGCTAAGTTCTGATACCAGTTAGAGACTTTTCAACATACTTCTACTTACAAATAGATGTAAGAACTTATCAGAATCCTGGGCTGGGGGGTATATTCTTATCCAAGGTATCATTGCTAATGATATTCTAACCAAATAGTACAAAATCATCATATTCTTACACATGTCGGAGCAATAAATATATTTTATTCATTTGTAATCTTCAGTCACCTCTAGGAGCAAACAGTGAAAATTTCAGACTTTCAAGAGCTCGTTTTCCTCACGGAATTTTCATAGAATGTTATCTTGATTTGAATTAATGATATGTGTTTATTATATATAAAATAGTCACATGATATGTCAATGGCTTTCATCTTGATGCAATGTATATTCAGTGGTGTGAATGACTTATGCTACCTCTAAACAAGGCTCTCACTTGGTAAAACAACATGCTCATTATTCCAAATGCCTTTTCTTTTACACAATTTGATGCTCTCGTATGAAGAGTAATAATATATAGGAAACATTTCTTGGCTGACCTTAAACGGTTTATGGGGTCTTCCCCCTCCTTTTTGCTATCTTACGCATTTGGAGTCGCCACACCAGGAGGCTGTGAGGCTGTATCGTTGGACATTAGAGCACTTTTAAATATCCATCCGAATTGGGTTGTCTTGTAGGTGGATGTTGACAACACTTTTAATAGTGTCTCATGTGCATCCATTTTTAGAGAACTTAGAGAGGCTGGTGGACCTTTATCAAGTCTCATTCCTTTCGTACGGTCTTTCTACGGTTCACATTCTTCTTTCTTTTATCATGACTTTTCCGAGGAGGGAGTGATTGTTTTACAATCCGCCACTAGCACGTGACAAGGAGATCCTTTGGGAGTACCCCTATTTGCCATGACTCATTATAGAGCTCTTTTGTCTACTGCTTTGGTCGTGACAAGTTATGTATTCCACTCCTTAGTAGATGATACACACATTGTGGGCCATGTAGACCACATTAGACATGCCTTTGATTGCTTGATTACTGAGTTTTATCTTGTAGGCTAACCCAAGTGTTAACCTTTAACCGTTAACTTGTATCACAATAAGAATCAAGATTAACCTTTCACTTTGCATACGGCTTGTTTATTTCTGGGCATTATCTTCTGATAGGTTTTGGGGGAAAGTTTATTGCCTAAGTCTCCGTTTTCATTCTCGTTCCAAGAGATAAACGTGGACTCTGATATTCAAAACTCTTAGAAGGGTTCTCCTGAAAATACTCCACGACAATGATAACATCCCACATTAACTACTAACACTTGTAATAGTTTATGTTTCATATGCTCATTTTCCCATTGACCACCCTCCGAACTATGGTGAAAGGAATAATAAGAAAGATATGTTTAAACTATATTCAAATATGATTATCGACATGTTTCATAACTACAAAGATCATTTCCTGATCTTTGTAGTTATGAAAAGGACAAAATGATTATATTTTTTCAGATCAAGCCTTGATTTGAAAAACATGCAGCTGAAATTAAGAAGATTACTAATTCATCAAATCTTCTTGAATATCATTCTACTGCGGTGGGAGTGAATGATTTATTTGTTCAAAATCTCTTGTTATATAACCTGATGTTTTTTTTCAAATTTTTACATAAGGCCATAAGTACAAGATCTGGCCCAAAATATTCAAATATACTTTTCACTCATTGAGAAACATCCTATCGACGAGTTAACAAATGTAGTTATCTTGCCCTTGCTTTGTTATAGGTTGATTACACCCAGAATTTTTGTATGCATCATAAATTGTTAACTTAGTGAGTCATCAGCCAATCCACCATTCTACAGAAAAAAAGATCACACCTTTAAGGCACAATATCATTTTACACCACACATTGGACCAGACTTGAACTTGACCACCCACGACAAGACAAACATTCATCACATTTAAACATCACTTTCAAACTCTTTTTTGGAAAAAACTTATGACTACACAAACCCCAATATCCCCACTCTTAATCTTACCCACCAACATACTGAAAGATAAATCAAACACACAAAACACCTCAAATTCAAACACATGACATGATATCTCATTACATGTTCCACAATAAACAATACAACACATATGATGTAGGCTACATTCTCACACCCAAAAATCACATAACTACAACACTAATTTTATATGCATACATTTACCATATGAGAGTCAAGGTGTCAAAATGTAGGGCTTGGTCTCCTTTGGACATTCCTCCTCATCTCCAGCTTCGAGAAGGATATATGACATTGACATATGGCTTACGCATTCTAGGAGTGCTAATAAAGTCCTAGGAATTTGTCTCATGCTATCTAGACGTTGCAATTACCGAGGATATTTTGCATGTAGATGAACTTCTTTTACTAGAGGATGTGCAAGTGGCGTTTGATATATTCTCATCCAGTATTGCTCGTCGATCCAACTATCTTCTTTGCACGGTTCTTCCTTCACATACATTCATATCACGTTTGATAGCCTTTGATAGGAGGATCATGTGAGTCTTTGGTGACATCATTAGACTAGGGATCTTGGAGTGTGTGACATGAGATTTGGCACAGAGACAAACATCTTTGCCGATTTTGTGTGGAGAGGTAGGCTTATTATCGATGGAGGAGATTGTACCTATATTATTCTTGGCTAGTTGGACACTCTCGTCACTTTTGTTATCTTCTCGATTTGTGATTGCAAATAGGCATATCCTTGAGATATATGCGAGGGACGTGGATACGAGATCATTTTCCTTACAAATATTATTGTGACATAAGAGAGATGCTTTACCCTGGAGGTACGACATGAGCTCCCGTCTTTTTGCTCTTTGACCACCGATTGGACTAAAGGTCTACCGTCTACCTTGATGGACCGATAATTTCATCAGACTATACATTTACTCTTAGTGGATCAATCAATTCTTCGTACTACTAGGGCTCGTCTACGCTCTTACTCTATAAAGGGTGCATGCTGGTGGATCTTGTCTCAATCATGCATTAGGGTTTTCCGCCTCACATCAACTACTTTCTCTACATCGATGAGATTCCATCTTGGCTTGGTCCATCCATCTACATCTTCATTACTCACATGTGAGTGTGATATCATATTAGATGTAACAGATGTTCATATGACTTTTTGTCCATTCGGAGGACAGAGTATAACTACCTATGATGCAATTAGGGATGTGGTATTTGCTATCGCACGAGAGGGTGGACCTTGGTATGCCTTGCATTCTACTAGGGTTAGGACAGACCTGCACGTGGTTCAGGATGATCAAGTAATTATGGCGGATGTGGTGGTTACCAATGCTATTCGTGATACAGTTTTAGAAGGGATGATCATCCATTCTCCAGGATGAACGGCGAGTGGAGCGGCATTATCCAAGGTATCCAAGTATAGGGATATGTAGAGAGGTCACATCTTTGTTCCTCTAGATTTGGAGTTATATGCAGCTATGGATACCGACTTTCATATATTCGTGTAGTTAGTATGCAAGAGCCAACCGTATTAGGTGGCGGGGGTATTTCTTTATAGATTAATGTATAGCCTATTTTAGGCAACAGGTTTCCATTGCTCTACAGAGAGCACTAGCCGGTGCAATCCATAGGAGAGCAATCACGTTCGGTGATGATTCTTCATATCCTCATGTTGTTTGTAGCCCAGTTAGGAAATCTTAGGTGATGTGGGACATATTTTAGAGTGTGATGCTACTCGGCGAGCCCCATGTTACTTGTTTTGGTTCCATACTTTACGATTTGATAAGGTATTCCCATCCCTTTTGTTATTTTACTGTATCTCTTCTCTTGAGCGCCTTGCTCGTTTTTTTAAACGGCTGGCAGGTGCTCTTCTACGGATGGCAACATAGAACCACATTGCCAACCGTAGATGCATTCTTGGCAGTGTGGTTCTCCGTTGGCATTTGGACAAGCGGATCTGAACTTTTCCAACCGGACGAAGATTAACACTTACCGTGACTCTGTGGCTGTGACGGGATTGCTTGGCTCAGTGTCTACGGACAGGACCTCGCCAACGGAATTGGAATTGTCTTTTCCGAGACATGTGTCTCGGAGGACATGTTATGATTCTGTTTCATATATTCAAGAACGAGAAGCGTTTTCTGTCCTCCGAGACACGTGTCTCGGAGTAGAAAATTCCGATTTCCGTTGGCGAGGTCCTGTCCGTGAAAATGAGCAGAGCAATCCCGTGGCAGCCCCAGAGTCACGGTAAGCGTCAATCTTCGCCCGGTTGGAAAGTTCAGATCCGTTTGTCAAATGCCTGAGGTCATGAATTCACAACAGGCCAAACAAGTCACGTGAGAATTACCTAGATCGAAGGCTGAGAGAGCTCGCAACGCCATCATTATCCGTCGATGGGCTCGAGAGAACAGCCCAAGGGTAAATGCGAATCTTGGCCCGTGAGGATTCACTGAGGAAGCGTGAAAGCTAATACGTTAAAAAGAAACTGGAAGGATTACGCGGTAAGTTCAACATCCACCTAGAGCTACTCAAAGTGCGCGGTAAATGTGGTCCTGCATGAGTGGGGTAAGGAAATCTGCGGGATGCTTTTACCGCTCTCAGAAACCACCTGTCGCGCTGTCCCGTCCCCTCTCGGGCCTTCCTCCCGTCCCGTCCCCTCGTCGCGTCGCGAGGCGAGAGTGAAACCAAATCGCCAGGCGATGGTATGGGGGCAGCCTGCGCGCGAGCCAAGAAGGGAGCGAGGGATCGACACGAGACAGGACAAGAAGGCCGAATGCGTGCGGAATTTGACCGAATTGGGCTCAACTTCATCGAGGCAGCGAGGAATTTCGTCCCGCGGTCAGCGAGAGCTCGTCGTTAGGAAGGGAGATTCGGTTGCGAGAGCGGAAATGGTCGAGTGAGGAGGAAGAGAGAGAAGAAAACAAGGAGGAGAGCATCGATGGAGGAGGCGCGGGAGCGGGAGCGGGAGGGCGAGGGGAGGGGAATTGGGCAGGGGAGAGAGGTGGAGAGGGTGAGGGTGAGGAGATGAGCGGGATTCTTCGATCTAGCGGGGCTTCCTCTCTGGGAGGAAGTGGCGATGGTGGTTGTCGTTTGGAGTCATCGAGGGACGGTGCAGCGCTAGGCGAGCTGGTGATGGGAAATGGGAGTTTGTACCTTTACCTAGACAAGAATTCTCTGGAGCAGGGGCGGAGAGAGAGGTTCATAATGTGGCAGTACGCTGTGCTGGAGGTGAATGCTTTGTTGTGGACGCTATTGATCGTGGTGACGATGATTCTGGTGCGGAGAATGTTGGGTATAATTACTCTATGGGCTCGTGCTTGGAAGTTGCCTGGACCTCCCCCGCAATTCTTCATGCGCCTCTCGCGCTCCTTCGGGAACGATAGTGGTCCTGATAGTTTCACTGGTGAGTAAGAGTTGTCAGTTCTGGCTGCCGGGAGTTTCTCAATTCTTGCAATGTGTGGATCTCTTTGAGTTTCTATTTTTTCGGGTAGCATATCATTTCCGAAGGGGCATTCTTGTTAGCATCAAGCTCGTATGCCATCAGATAGGACGGATGTCTAAATTCTGAAGGTCTCTGTATAGTTTGTGCTAGAATATTTTTGTTGGCCTTGTCACTTAGCTTTCATGTGCTTGTCTGCATGTTCACATGTAGGTTTCTCGGTTGCAGTTGGGTTCATCCTTCTCAGCATATGGTTTTTGTTTTCCAATTCAATGCGTATTCTATCGCTTAAGTTTGCTGGCTGGAATTCTGCCCCCTACTCCTGGCGCAGTGGCGCTTCAGTCACATAGGATTCGTGCGTCTTTTCTTCTTGAACTCTTCAGATTCGTTCTACTGGTAGTTTTCATGCAAGTTGATACATCAGGAGGCATTTTGAAATCCCCCTTCATACACATCAACTGTGCCGACGTTTAATCATTTTTCAGTTGTAACGAAGGCCGATGTTGACTCCGGGATATAGATCGTCATTTACTGCCAATATAGTTGTCATATTTTATCATATCGAGCAGAAAGCTCACCAATAATGTACAGTCGCACGCGAGGAGTTTTGAAATGAAAAATGAGACGGATAAATTCAACGCGTTTAGGCAGCTCGGGTCGTCAATCAAATCTGTTCGTTACGTCTTGACAGCTCTTCCTGTGATCTCGTGGGTTGATGGCCGGTTCTTATTACATCTACTTGTCTTCTTCACTGTTCCAGAGTGTTTTGGAGCTCTGCACAAGGAGTATGGCCCCGTTGTTCGAGTGTGGCTAGGACCGACACAACTCGTCGTGTCGGTCAAGGATCTCAGTATGGTGAAGGAGCTTCTGATTCAGGCGAAAGATAGAGTGCCTGCTACTCGGAAGGCCTTCCAGCTTGCATTTGGCAAAGACAGTCTTTTTTTCTCGTCCTACAGCCAGGTTGGTTTCTTGGGGCCCTCAGTCGATTCCAATGAGGTTGTCACTGCAGTTTCATATTTTAGATTGTGGCGAGCTCATTTGTGAAATTTGTCTTCAGGATAAGCGTACGATCACGGAGTAATTTGAGTACTAGAGGTGCTGGGGGTTTTGGGCTATGTTTTGGGAAAGTGAAACCTTGATTTGCGCATCTTATCTTTACGCGTTCCAATCGTGTTACTTGTATGAACTTCTCAGGCGAAGAGAAGGCGCTCTGTTCTACAACAGGAGTTCTGTGGGTCGCTCTTGAGGAATGTACATGGCACCTGCTTGAATGTTGTTGATGACCTGAAGAGTTGGGCGTACTTGGGGGTAAATGGAAAAGAAGTTGACGCAAAGGTCGTGTCTCAGCATATGTCCATCGCTGTTCTTGGAATGTCAATTTTCGGAGAAGGATTTAAAAGCTGGGGTGCTGCTGAAGAGTTCGAAAAGATTCTCGTAAAAGTCTCTCAGGAAGCTTGCATGTGGGCCAGATTCAGAGTTGCCCCAATATGGAAAAAAGAGTTTCGTAACTACCAGAAAATGTGCTCAAGACTGCGGGACTTGATGGAAGACCTTATTACTCTGAGCAGATCTATGTCCAGTCAGGGGAGTATGCGTGGTTGTTATTTAGAAACTATAGATGCCATGTGGGCCTCCCGAAGCAACAGGAACGACAGATCTGCAAGTGAGACGGCAGAAGGAATCTTGAACGAATTCCTCTCTGAACTTGGCGCTTCTCAGCATAGTCATCCAGGTCCTGTGAACTCCTTGAAGAAGTTCAATCCGCATTTGCTGAGCCTCTTCTGTCATGCATGTTTTGCAACCTCTGGTATCATAAGCGGCGTTCTTACAAGGTTGGGCCAGCATCCGGATGTTCAAGC
Source organism: Marchantia paleacea (assembly GCA_014180765.2). NCBI lineage: Eukaryota > Viridiplantae > Streptophyta > Marchantiopsida > Marchantiales > Marchantiaceae > Marchantia > Marchantia paleacea. The sequence continues at coordinate 604,905 of MUAA02000014.1, forward strand.
TAAGGTAGGTTCCATTTTTTTTCTTTAACCGGATAGTTGTACCTTTAACTCTCCGTATTTATTTATATTGTTTTACTCAAACCTAGCCAAAGTGAGTAGGCTGAGGTTATTTCTGAGGATGATGTTTAGCGCTCGGTTTTGATTTTATTCTTCAAAATTTATGCATCCCATTGTACATGATCACAGAAACGCTTTTCATTACATCATGTCATACTTTGGCATCATACGATATTGTGGTCAATAATTTTCACTCCAGTGTTTTCTTACCTCACCTTTTGAACTATCTAGATTTATCAAGAAATCATCGACACTTGTGGCGAAGATGAATGTCCCAAAGTGGAAGATTTGAAGAAGATGCACTATCTGTGGGCAACGTTACACGAATCAGCACGATTGCTGCCTATTAGCCCTATCTTACAGCGGTCCTCACTGGAGAAAGGTGAGATACCGGCCTTTCTACTGTGGTGCCGTTTAAGCATCTATCCGATTTATCCAGTTGATCAACTTATATGACTCAGAATATGACAAGTTCGACAAGTTCGAATCAACTTTTTCCTTTTTCTTTTCCTGCTCTTGTTCACAGTTGTTCTGCAATATGTCGCAGTGATCTGTAATTTTCTTTCCTCGTTGTTTACTTCCAAGTTTCTCCTATGATTACAATAACAGGCATATCTACACCTCTACGCCGTAATGTTGTATTCCGTTAGTTTTTCCAATGCTGTTCATATCTGTTTCACCAGCTTGCTTTCGCAGCGCATGAATCTGAGCATTTACTTCACATGTGCATATCCTATTCTTAGGACATAGATTAATCCTTGATGAGTGGTTTTTTCTCTATTTGGAGGATCAAGCTAACCTTGTGTAAACTTATATCTATGTATGAATTTCTGCTTCTTTATTTGATCTGCCTCGGGGTTGCCTTCTATGGGGAAATCATTCAGAATAGGTGTCCATTCTTTAGTTCTGGATGCAAGCATATGACCCAATGAAAGATAACTTCTTACTTATTTACCAGGCAACATGTGTGCGTTGGCATTTCTTTGTAGGATTAATCTTTAAGTCTCAGTAGATCTTGATGTTATCAATTTGGTTTGTAGATGTGAAACTAGGACAAGGCATGGTACTACCAGCGGGGGCAATACTTGTGGTTCCCGTCCAGTTATTACAAATGGACAGCAATTCTTGGGGTCAGGATGTGGATACTTTCAACCCCAACCGTTTCTTGAAGCCAAGCAAGGCAAGTGTGGATGATGCTAACATGAATCAAGAAGCTTCGGGAGAAGAGTCCACCACGGACTCCGAAGCTTCTGGATTGCAAGGTACAAAACCATTTGTTTTTGTCTCGACATACAGTTTGCGTTTTACAGATTTACATACCTTTTGCAATGTGTTAGCATTTGCCATTTATTGTGGTTTGGGAGTGACATTTTTCTTAGTTGTAATATTCTTCTAAGTTGAAAATAGTGAAATTTCCTGACACCTAGTTTTTACTCTTGTATCAGATCATTGGGAGGTGGTAAGTCCAAGCGAAACCAAGGGTACAAAACAGGAGTTGGAGGACCTGATCTTCGATGATCCTGACGAGGATGCTTCCTTTCTGCTCTTTGGAGCTGGCTCACGAGTATGTGTCGGAAAAGATTTTGTGATGAGGACAATGGTGACAATCTTGGCTTGCCTCATCCAGCAGTTCGAGGTGAGGTTGTTTTGTCCAGCTAATTCACTTTATCTGGTCGTCCTGATTTTTCATACATGTGATCAGTTCGACAGCATATAAATTACCCAGAGTTTTCTTCTTGTGTTTGGATTCATTCTGCGACTAGTTTTAATCTGCTAGCTCTATCCGGAACATGAATGCTTCTCAAACGATACCAGTTATTGTCAGTTATCGATCCACTTTACCATCAATATTTCTATTGACAATCGGCTCTTTCTGAATGCGTTGTACGTTTACTAGGAGAAACTGTAATGATGTAGGACTCTTTCAGTGTTAATCGATGATTAGGTTCTTTCCTTACTCTCCGCACATACTCAGAGCAAAAAGTAGAGCCTATGTGCTTTCCATTTCTGCCCAGTTGTCCTTCAATTTTGGATTGTCCTAAAGATTCGGTATCGTGCTAATATTATTCGCACGCTTTGCTGGGAAACTTTGAACCACCTCACAAGAGTGAGTTACTGACAAAATGTGTGGTATTTACAGATAAAACTGGCATCTCAGAGTGACGAAAATTTGAGGCCCAAGTTAGAAAACTTCGTTTTGCAGCTATCGCCCAGTCCATCCCTGGTATTTTTACCGCGGGGATGATGTCGGGCCCTCGGATTGAATGATGTTTCACAGGAGGCTCTACTTCTTGCTCTGAACATCTGAGGTCTATCGAACGTTCTGTTTGACATTTTCCGCGATGTTAAGAAAGAGATTGTGGAGTAGTCGTTCCTTCCCCAAGAAACAGTGGACCGAAGTTTTTGATGGCAAACGAAAGTGGCAAATCAAATGGATGAGACGTTGATGCCCTGACCTAAAGGGACGAATTGTTGCCGATGTCTTCCATTTCATCCTATATCGCTGTCCAGATAAAGCACACTCAGTGGGCCTTCTCGATGAGATATTTTCAGGAGTCTATCAATGCAAGGAGTATCTGCTGTTCAGCAGACTTTCTATCTGACACACATAACGATGGTGAGAGCGAGACTGCAGTTGAATCTCAGTTCGCCTCAAGCAGGGCTGCGCTTCAAGCGGGTGCTGATGGACTCGCTGCTCTTTTTTCCTCTATTTTTTTGGCCCCTTCTTGCAAGGGGCAATGATTGGCAATAGAGTTGAACACAAAAAAAAAACTGTGAGAGTAGTGAAAAATCTCTCTTTCTCCTGGTTAGAGTCAGCAGTATCATCTTTCGTCTCGAGCTGTTTTTTCTCCTTCCGGTGAGTCCGTTGACGGAATGAATTTTAGTTGACAGCCCACGTCGTTACTGCAGGCAAGGTCCTGTTTTAGATAAGAAGTCGTCAGAGATAAGTCTATTATGAAGATTTAACTTCTCGTATGTCTGACCTGAAACCGAGGATTGTCCAAAAGTTTTGTAAATACTGAAATGGACAAGGCTCTTTTGGTTCTTCGCCTTGTTGCGTTGTAATTCTTATTATTTGAAAAATATTAGTGTCGTGGGGAATTACTTGCATTACTAAAGCTAGGTCCGTATCTTTGAGAACTTCTGTATCACTGAAAGCAAGCATTGTCCTGAGCTGAACTTTGACGTGATTACCTCGCGGGGAACACCAGTTCGTGCAAGGCGTCATCATGTCTGTAACAGCTCACCATCTACTGTCATTTCTTGCTACATGAAAAACAGTTTTGTGATGCTTGCTGGATAGATTGAATATATGTGATTGTCCATTTCCACGGAAAATAGTTCAAATTACATGCCACTCCGTCTACTTAGAGATTGATCACATTCCCATCCAAAGTAAGTAGTCTTACAAGGCTTGATGCTGTGGACGGAAAGTTATCGAGAGGCGAAATCTTTGGTGGCGAGGATGGTTGTATTTAGTTGCATAACTTTGAGAATATAAAAAATCGTTCTTAAGGTTACTCTCCGGAAAGTAGGCTACAGTGCCATAAGTTAGCTAACTCGTTTGCATCAGGATTGCTGACATTGACATCACTTAGTGGGAATGATTGCAAGGTTGTTATTCAAATTACTCCAATTTCATCGTTTTCAATGAATTGTGTGTTGCGGGAGGTAACAGTGTTAGTGTACCGAGGAAGGGTGACACACACACACACACATGGCATGTGCTGTAGTAGCAAACCAAGACAAGATGGTAGTAAGTGTGATATGAGTTCAAACCTTGTTGTTTTGTAAGTGTTTGAGAGGATTAGGTACGACTTATTGTTAGGAATACCTTGGTTGAGTGTGGTGATGACTACTGATCGGTGACATAAGAGTTGTGTCAAGATTTTGCTAAAAAGTACTTGAAAATTATTCTTTTGACATAAGTTCCTATTTTAGATCTTTATGAGAAATAATGAGTAGATTTTGTAAGACCCTTGAATTTTACTCCTTGGGATAACAAGTTCATTGTAGTAGTTACATATTATCTAACCAATTGGGTAGAAACAAGACCTCTAAAATCTGTATCAATAGAGGTGGTGAGTTTGTTGGAAGTATTATACAAGCCATGTGAGATCATTTCTCTATCAAGGCACGGGTGATTACGTCATATAAATCCAATGCTAATGGGTTTGGAGAGCGAACCAACAATACACTTTGCATGATGTTGGCCAAGGATGCAGACATGGACGGGAGCAAGCAAAATTGGGACAAGAGGCTACATGCTATCTTGTGGGAGTATCAAATGACTTGGAAGACATCAATATGATACTCACATTTCCGTATGGTATATAGTGTCAAGTCAAAACTTCCAATTCAATTTGATTTGACAACCTTCTTAACAATTCAACAGAAGTTAAAGAGTATGAATGGAGCAAAAGCTATCAAATCAAAACGTCAACAACTGTTCGAGTTGGAGGAGGCTCGAGCTATGGACATGATACGTGTGGAGTGGGCTCAACAATTATGGAAGAAGTATCACGATAATTGATTTGTGACGAAGAAGATGAAGGCTTTCAAAGAAGGTGATTGGATAATGCTTTACGACTCCATTAGATATAAGAGAGCTAGAAAGAAATTTCTTCCAAAGTACTTTGATCCTTTCATAGTTCACAAAGTGTGGGGAAACTTTACTTATGATTTGAAGGAGTTGGGTGGACGACATTTTGATTAAGTGAATCATGACAAGTTGAAGCTGTTTCATAGACGATCAGATTCTTTCACTCCAAGGACGGAGTGAAATCTTGATCCGAGGGTAAATGTAAGACCTATGGTTGTACATATAAGTATATCTAAATTGTGACTAAGTTTATCTTAGTCGTGACTATGTTTAGTTAGTTATAGTTAAATTGGAGTAAAATATAGAATAGTTTCAGGTGTGGTTGATGAGAATAACTATTTTGTTGTTTAATAGAAATCAAGAAATAGATTCTATCATATGGGTATCTTGACTTTCCTTGACTTGGACTAGTTGTCATTGGTTTGACTTGGCAAGGACTCTTAAATCTAGGGGCGAGATTGATTTGGTACACCAAAGTCAATTGGAGGGTAGATGGACTTCTAGAAAATCCATGATGGGCTTCTAGACCAATTGCATGTTACCATGTACCATTTTCATTGGGGTTTGTGATCTCTATCTTGATTAAACTTGGTAAGAGAAAGTTACATGATGGGTACTTGTAGTTAATAGGATAAAATTCTAAGTACTATAAATAGAAAGGTTGAGAAACAACTCTCAAGTTAGTTTTATTATCTTAATTTTGGAGAAACCTTATTTTGGAAAGCTTGATTTTTGAGAAGTCATGTTGGGGTTGGAGCCTTGACTCAATGAAGACTTTTGATCATCAAAATATCACTTCCTTTTGATTGATATCTTACTCTTTGTGAGAATTTGCATCATGGAGTTTGGAATTTGAGAGTTTATGTAAGAGTGTGCATTAGAATCATGGTCATTGGGTTGGAACAAGTCCTTCTAGATTCATGATGAACTTCCAAAAAACCATCGGAGTTAAACCTTAGTGAGAGTCAGCCCGGAGGTCATAGAGCATGTATGACCAAATGTGCTCTATAAGCTGAACGCAAGGTGAAGATAGATAGTATTGAGTTGACTACTAGTAGATGTTACATCAGCAATCCGTGTGTTCACTAAGTTGTGTTTCTAGTGTGTTAGTTGGAGTTATATGTCAACAATCCATATGCTTATAGTGATATTTGCCATGTCATTGATCCACGAAAAGTTAGATGAATGGTGTATGTGGAACCTTATTAATATTTTACCTCTTTGGGACTATATATGGAGAGAGAGAAACCATTAAGTTATCTCTCAACTTTAGAGTTCTTGAGCTATTTGAGTGGTCTTCTCTCACTACCCTAGTGTTACAATAACCGTGATGTTTGGGTTATAATATGTTTTCAAAGGACATTTGTAGAGTAATATCCATGACATTTGAAAACCTAGCTATTGCTTAGCATAAAGATACTTTGCATTATGTTACCATTCAAAGATATAGATATCACTCTTCAATTCACAGATTTCATATTGATGATTACATTTACTTGTATTAGTGTGCACTAATACAAGTGTGGCACAACACAAACGCTGCCATCTGCGCATACTAGAAGAAGATGTTTACATTCCCATTTGAACCACCAAGCTCTCTAGAACACTCGATCATGCTTCTTGGCACTCAATATGCCCACAAAAGCACATGTACGATGATACTCCAATACCACCATGTCGTCCTGGATGTCTCAGATTGCCATCAAACCATCCTCAGTCTAGGCATTCAAGGATAACATATCCGCTCTATGATCCAAGAGAGATATCACATAGCTTTCAAGCGCCAACATACTCAAAAAGGCATATGCATGCCAACCCGGCACCATCTCCTCATCAATATCACCATGCAATCGAGCCCCAATTTTGTCAACTTGACTTGTACAGAGGTTTTGACTTCAACCATCCACATCACAGTTCACCACTTCAGGTCTATGTACAACCATGAAATAATAATCATGTAGGATAAGAGTTCATCATGCAAGCCTTTTTGTAAGCTTATCTGATTCCATCAACCATTTTAATGGTTGATGATCAGTTATGAAAGTGAAGGAGTTTCCAAACAAATAACATATGAAATGTGCCACCATTCAAATAGATGCCAAACATTCTCTTTCATAAGAATTATACTTTCACTCGGTTATATTGTTGGAGCAACTTGCATAAGCTACTACAAACCTCTTCCCCTCATCATCATGTTGGGTAAGCACTACTCTGTTACCTCCGGCCTGACTCTCACTTAGGTTTACCTCCAATGGCTAGTTGAAAGCTCATCATGAATCTAGAAGGATTTGTTCCAACCCGATGACCATGACCCTAATGCACACTCTTACACAAACTCTCAAATTCCAAACTCCATGATGCAAATTATCACAAAATGTAAGATATAATTCAAAAGGAAGGGATACTTTCATGATCAAAAGTCTTCATTGAATCAAGGCTTTGTAGGATAAAATGTAAGTGTATGTAAATTGTGCCTAAGTTTATCTTAGTCATGACTATGTTTAGCTAGTTATGGTTTAGTTGGAGGAAAATATAGAGTAACTTTTGGTGTGATAGATGAGAACAACTATTTTGTTGTTTAGTAGGAATCAAGGAATAGATTCCATCATATGGATATCTTGACTTTCCTTGACTTGGACTAGTTTTCATTGGTTGGACTTGGTGAAGACCCTTAAATCTAGGGGCGAGATTGACTTGGTACACTAAAGTCAATTGGAGAATAGTTGGGCTTCTAGAAGATCCAAATGGACCAATTGCATGTTGCCATGTACCCTTTTTCATTGGGGTTTGTGATCTCTAGCTCGTTTAAACTTGGTAAAAGAAAGTTACATGGTGATTACTTATAGTTACTAGGGTAAGATTCTAAGTAGTATAAATAGAGAGGTTGAGAAGCACCTCTCAAGTTAGTTTTGGGAGAAGTTTGTGATCTTAGTTTTGGAGAGACCTTGTTCTCGGAAGCTTGGTTCTTGGAGAATTCATGTTCAGGGAGGAACCTTGATTCAATGAAGACTTTGATCACCAAAATATCCCTGCCTTTTGAGTGATATCTTGCTCTTTGTGAGAATTTGCATCATGGAATTTGGACTTTGAGAGTTTGTGTAAAAGTGTGCATTAGGGTCATGGTCATAGGGTGGGAACAAGTCCTTCTAGATTCATGATGAGCTTCCAAAAAAAATCCATCTGAGGTAAACCTGAGTGAGAGTCAGCCCGGAAGTCACATTTTTGGTTCCGTTTCCGGGACCTCAATCTAGAAGGAGCAGAGATGTTTTGAATCTAGTTTATTGCCAGTGAGAGTGCAACGGTGAGAACTCATATGGAGAGGACCGTGAGGGAAGAGCAAGCCGAGATCATGATGCATAGGAATGTAACATTTGTGTATCCGGTAATGTTATATAATAGCTTGGAAGTTATTTTGTTCATTTTGTTTACTTAATTGTTGTTTGGGATGAGGTGAGAGTAAGACGAAGTATAATAACAAAAAGGATGGGAAGACCCCATCAAATCGTACAAGGATGGAACCAAACCGGTAACATGGGGCTAGGCCCCAATAGTATCACACTGGGAAATATGTCCTACAGCACCTAGGATATCTGAACTATCCAAGTCAAAAGGTCTACAAACAACAGAGCAGATGAAGAAGCATCACCTAACGTAATTGCTCTCCTATGGATTGCACCAGCTAGTGCTCTCTGTAGAGCAATGGAAACACATTGCCTAAAATAGGCTATACAGTAAGTTTAGTGCATGAGGTGAGAGTGCTATAGTGCATATTTGGGAAGAAAACTATATTTTCCAAAGTTTTTCCGAAAATTTTAAAGATTTTATATTAGTAGATGGGATACGTTTTGCACTTGAAATTACAGTCATATCACATCTACATCAAAAGTTATGAAGTTTAGAATTTGCTAGGGTTATGACGGGTTTTGAAAGATAGCTTTTAGGAAAAAGTGTACAGAGCTCATCAATTCGTGCAAGAGTGAAATCAGGATTTGAAACTTTGCATGAGTGTTTATCAAGACCTAAGATACATGTGAGTTCAAATTTCGTTGAGAGATCATTTTTAGAGACAAAGTTATGATACCTGAAGTATAGGGGGGTATAAAAGTAAGTAAAACCGCTTTACTTTTCAGATTTGATTTTTCATTGTTTATAGTCAATTCCGAGAGAGTTAGTGCATGAGTGTTTTGCATAGTGAGGATGACTTGAAACTCATTGGAAAATGGGAGATCAACTCTTTGGAAGATCAGGTTGTCTAAGATACCTCAAGGGCTGGACGTGATTGTTTCAACGGATTCGAACACGAGATAGTTCAGAGTGGAGTTTGAAGAGAGGACACTAAAATGTTCCACGAGAGCGAAACATGAGAGTTGCTTCTATTGTGGAGAGGAGGGACATAAGCTTGTGAGTTGTCCTTTGAGGATCAAAGATAGGAGGTTGAGAGAGAGAAGAAACGTGGGAGAGCTAAACCTTCATATGGGACCATCGTCTCCCCATGAATCCAAGAGTGGAACCTATTGTGAAAATTGTGGAGAGACAGGACTTCCCTTAGGACACAAGTGTAGTGGTGTGAAAGCTCTGTTGGAGTCACAAATGGAGGGCTTTGAAGATAAATTGAGTGCAGATACTGAAAAGTTGAAATCTCCAGATGGCTCAAGTTCTAACTGAAGATGGAGATCATTTTCAGAATGATCAAGAAGATGTCGATGAGGGTAAGGCTCATCGTGTGTTTAGCATAAGAGAGAGCCATGACAATCTTGGACCAACCAATTCCATTCATTTTGCCATTGATGAATTACTCTAGAATGGAGCTAGTTTTGTTTGTGTTGTATCAGGAAGTCCCATATAAATTTCCAACAACGACAACAAAGGAAGTTGGAAATGGGGAAGCTTCCGGTGTTTTATGGGAGAGAGAAAGAGGATGTAGAAGCTTTTGTGAGTGACTTCAAGAGAGCATGTATTGGAAACAATGAGAGAAGGAAGCCTAAATGGGCTATCCTTTTGCCCGACTTCTTGGAGGATTCCACATTGAAGTGGTACAATGAGTACAAGAAGGAACATGTGAAGGAAGACATTTATGAGAGTTTGACGGAGAATCTTGTTGAAAACTTTCTTCCAGATGAAAGTTACAAGAAGCTGATGTGTGAAGTCATCTTTTTGAAGCAAGGAGAGAGTGAGAAGGTGAGGTCATACGTGGAGAGAACGGAGAAGGTGGAGTCACATTTTTTTGTGGTATTGAGAAAGACTGGAGACGAGGTGGAGCCAATCATGGTGGGGATTGTGGCGATGTTGACAAAGAACTTCATTGGAGGTTTGAAGCCTCAGATTTGAAGCAAGGCGAAATATGAAAAGCCCTCCTCTAAGGTTGATGCTATTCGCATTGCTATTCGAATGGAGGAGAGCCTAAAAGACGATGATTATAGCTTGGTGGCTAGAGAAGCATCACCATCTGTTGTGATAAGAATGGAAACTCATACTGTTGTTGCTTTGCCAGTAGTAAATACTCTAGTGGTAGACTTGCAACATGAGTTGAAATATATCACGGAAACACTCGCTGATCTCAAGATTAACGTAGTACAACTATGGGAGAAGCAGGAATCGAATGTAGGGGGAGGATCTAGAGGGTATGGAAATTATCCTCCAAAAGGAAATCCACCGCAAGGGAACTTCACAATTTCATGCTTTAGTTGTGGAGGACCTCATTTTCAGCGAAATTATCCTAATCCTCGACAACATGATGGAGTTAGACACAACAATCCTACTCCTGCTCCAAGTTAATTGAAGGGTAAGGGAGTAGCGTCTATTGATGTGTTTCCTCAACAGTGCACGTTTGAGAAGGGAGAGAGCACTATAAGTTTGCGAGTAGATATTCTTGCACATGAGAAAAAGAGAGCAAGATTTGCAGAGGAGTGCATCTCAATGGAAGATCAACCAAGCCGGAGCACTCAATCCAATGGTGTGAGTCAACCAAGAGTACCGAGGAAGAAGTTGGGAATGGATGATTTCTCCATTTTATCTACACAACTCAAATACGAAGTGGTGGAGGATGTGGGGAATCAAAAAGCCAATATAACTGTTGGCCAATTGATTGCTCTTAATCCTACGATAAAAAAGGAGTTGAGGGGAGGCATAAGCTCCAAAAGGACCAAGAATGGACGATCCAAGGGGAAAGCTTCCATGACGAATGTTGGAGTAGGAGTGGTGGATGCCACTACCTCGGAGGTATGTACTCAGGCTGCAAAGATTGAAGTACGTATTAATGGACATGATGTTTCGGATGTCCTTATGGATGAAGGATCTGCGGTGAATGCCATGTCGGAACATTTGTTGAAAAAGTAGGGGATGAAGCCTTCAAGATCTTCCAACATCATTGTTGGGATGGCCAACAAGCAAAAGGTGCGACCCATTGGAGTAGTGGACAAGGTGGTAGTAAGTATGATGGGAGTTCAAACCTTGTTGTCCTTTCAAGTGCTTGAGGAGGCTAGCTATGACTTATTATTAGGAACACCTTGGTTGAGGGCGGTGAGGACTACGGATCGGTGTCATAAGGGTTATCTTCATATAGGGCCGAAGAACCATCGAGTGAAGGTTCCTCTCACAAGTGACGGAGGAGAAGTCTCAGACTCGGATAGGCCTACGAGTGATTACTCGGAGTCTGAAAGTGAAGAAAGTGGCAGCTTTTTAGAGGTTGACACCAACATGTCGACCGATGAGAAGACATCATCTGAAGACACCTCGGATGATGATGTTCAAGTTCAAGTTCTTGCTGCAATGGATTTACTTCCTAGGCCAGGGGTGGTGAAAGATCCCGACAAGATGAAGATAAGTGAAGATGAGATAACTCGATGACTCTCCACTCTCAAGTTTGATCCCAAGGTTACTACGGAGGAGATGTCAAGGTTCTTGGATATATTTCGTAAATATATCCATGTCTTGGCCTTTAGCTACAAGGATTTGAAGGAAGTAACCTTAGAAAATCATCGCATTGAGTTAGAGGAGAAAGCTCGTCCAGTAGGTCAGAAGCAACGTCGGATAAATCCACCAACGGCTGTGATGGTGAAGGAGGAGATTGACAAGCTAAAGGATGCCGGTTTCATCTATGAGGTAGAGAATTCTGAATGGGTTTCTCCTATTGTGATAGTCAAGAAGAAGAATGGTAAGCTACGTGTATGCGTAGATTACAAGAAGTTGAATGTTGTCACAAAGAAGGATTATTATCCTTTATTTTTCATAGATGAGATTCTAGAGGAGGTGGCAGGTCATGAGTGGTATAGTTCTATATAATGCTCCATCAATTTTTCAGAGGTTCATGAACAAGGTGTTTGAACCTTTTATTGGGAAATTTGTGCGAGATTTCATAGATGATTTTTGTGTGTACGGGAAGAAGGAGGATCATTTTGATCATTTAGTCAAAATTCTACAACGTTTGGAGAAAGCCAAGGCCTCGTTCAATCCAAAAAAATACATTTTTGGATGTGAGAAAGGTTTGTTGTTAGGACACATCATCTCCAAGGATGGTATAGCAGTGGATCCATAAAAGATGAAACGCATCCTCGACTTACCTTTTCCAGTGACGTTGACCAAGTTGAGGTAGTTCCTTGGTATGGTGGGATACTATCGACGGTTCATCTTTTCCTTCTCCAACAAAGCTTATGCATTGACGATTTATATGAAGAAGGAGACAAATTACGATTTAATCCTAAAGGATGGAGGGGCAGCGGTGGCGTTCGAACTTCTTAAGAAGGCGTTGGTAACGGTTCCTATTTTAGCCAAACCAAATTGGGGTAAACCTTTCATTCTCTACACGGATGCATCAAACATTGCTATAGGATGCACTCTAAGTTAGTTAGATGATGATAATCATGATCATCCAATTGCTTATGCTAGTAGACAGATGGTGCAAGCTGAGAGAAACTATTCAGTGACAGAAAGGGAGGCTTTAGCTATGATCTTCTCACTCAAGAAGTTTCGACATTATCTTTTGGGAGGAAAATTTACTATCATTACTGACCACAAGGCTTTGAAGTACATTTTCAACAAGCCTAATGCAGAGGATAGGATAGCCAGATGGAAGTTGTTACTGGCGGAGTTTGATTACATCATTGAGGATCGATCCGGTAAGAAGCATGCCAATGCTGATTTGATGTCTCGGGCATATGATGAGAAAGGAGATCAACCAGTGGATGATACATTTCAAGATGAGGATTTTCTGATGATGGATACCATAACAAAGGTACCGGTAGAATACAAAAAGATATGGGATTTCATCTCGGAAGGAGAATTTCCCCAAGACATGCATTCATGGGAGAGGAATGCATTGGTGAAGCGATGTGAATCTTATACCATTATAGAAGACGTGTTGTTTCATCAAGGAGTAGATGGATTACTCAGAAGGGTTGTTGGAAGGGAGGAGTCAATTCAACTTATGAAGGAGTTTCACAAAGGCTCTGTATGTGGAGGACACTTTGCAGGAAAGGTAACTGCATTTAAGATCCTAGATGCAGGCTATCATTGGAAGGGCATTTTCAAAGATTGTGTGGAATTTTGCAAGAGTTGTGATGTGTGTCAAGCTTTTGCTAAAAAGTTCATGAAAATTCCTCCTTTGACATCAGTTCCTATTTTAGGTCCTTTTGAGAAATGGGGAATAGATTTTATAGGACCGTTGAACCTTACTCCTCGGGGTAACAAGTTCATTGTGGTAGCTACAAATTATCTAACCAAGTGGGTAGAAGCTAAACCTCTAAAATATACTAGTGAGGAAGAAGTGGGTATATTTCTCTACAAGAGGATAATAACTAGATTTGGATGCCCTCTAGAAATTATATTAGATAGAGGTGGTGAGTTTGTTGGAAGCATTATACAAGCCATGTTAGATCATTTCTCCATCAAGGCACGGATGACTACTTCCTACAAACCCAATGCTAACGGGTTGGCAGAGCGAACCAACTATACGCTTTGCATGATGTTGGCCAAGGATGCAAACATGGACGGGACCAAGCAAAATTGAGACAAGAGTCTATATGCTATCTTGTGGGAGTATCGGATGACTTGAAAGACATCAACAGGGTACTCACCCTTCCATATGGTAAATGATGTCGAGTCAAAACTTCCAATTCAATTTGATTTGACGACCTTTTCAACTATCTAACGGAAGTTAAAGAGAACGAATGGAGCAGAAGCTATCAAATCAAGACGTCAACAATTGTTGGAGTTGGAGGAGTCTAAAGTTGTGGCCATGGTATGTGTGGAGCGGGCTCAATAATTGCAGAAGAAGTATCACGATAATCGACTTGGGAAGAAGAAGACAAAGGCTTTTAAAGAAGGTGATTGGATAATGTTTTACGACTCCATGAGATATAAGAGAGCAAGAAAGAAATTTCTTCCAAATTATTTTCGTACTTTCATAGTTCACAAAGTGTGGGAAAACTTAACTTATGATTTGAAGGAGTTGGGAGGATGACATTTTGACCAGGTGAATCACGACAAGTTAAAGCCATTTCATCGACGATCATATTCTTTCACTCCGAGGACGGAGTGAAATCTTGGTCCGAGGGTAAATGTAAGACCCAAGGTTGTACATATAGGATAAAATGTAAATGTATGTAAATTGTGCCTAAGTTTATCTTAGTCATGACTATGTTTAGCTAGTTCTGGTTTAGTTGGAGGAAAATATAGAGTAACTTTTGGTGTGGTAGATGAGAACAACTATTTTGTTGTTTAGTAGGAATCAAGGAATAGATTTCATCATATGGATATCTTGATTTTCCTTGACTTGGACTAGTTTTCATTGATTGGACTTGGTGAAGACCCTTAAATCTAGGGGCGATATTGATTTGGTACACTAAAGTCAATTGGAGAGTAGTTGGGCTTCTAGAAGATCCAAATGGACCAATTGCATGTTGCCATGTACCCTTTTTCATTGGGGTTTGTGATCTCTAGCTCGTTTAAACTTGGTAAAAGAAAGTTACATGGTGATTACTTATAGTTACTAAGGTAAGATTCTAAGTAGTATAAATAGAGAAGTTGAAAAGCACCTCTCAAGTTAGTTTTGGGAGAGGATCTAGCCACACTAAGACTTGGCATGATAATAACATCTTCTTGACATGGACTGTCATGTGCATCCATGTTTCCCTCCAACAAATCTCTAGGCCAAGTAACACAAGCATTAAGGCCACAATGTACACCAAATCTCCACTAAGTAATGGGCAAGAACCTGTAATGAATTATTCTGTTTCTTTCTACCCTCTTTGGTACTATCTTGGAGATAATGAGTTTGTGATTGAGATGGAACACAAGCCTTTGGTTTATTAAGAAAATCAAAAGGATATTTCAAAATGACATATTTGTTAGGTTGAATGGCGACAATGTGTTAACATGAAAATCATGTATGTGGAGGGAAAGAAATAGATAACCAATGCATTGACATAGATGTCATGCATTAATGTAACACTAGGGAAGTGAGGAGAGACCACTCGAATAGCTCAAGAAATTCTGAAGTTGAGAGATACCTCAATGGTTTCTCTTTCTCCATATATAGTCCTCAAAAAGGTACAATCTAGATAAGGTTACACAACCACCATCCATTCAATTCCTTGTGGATCGATGACATGGCGGACATCACTATAAGCACATGGATTGCTGACATGTACTCCAACTAACACACAAGAAACACAACCTCAAGAGCACACAGATTGCTGACATGACACCTTTAGATACTCCACTAATAGTCAACTCAAGACTATCTATCTTCTCCTTACGTAACCTCTACTTTAGTCTTTACTAGCTAAAGATGGTTACAAACCTCCCTTCTTTTAAGATGCAATGTCCTCGTTGTGCCCACGTTCAAACTTTTGAATGATCAAATGTGCATTTGCTAAGTTCTTTGCCGGTTCCCAAGTTGATTCATATGATGGATATCCCTTTCATTGAACAAAATACTTAGTTTTTGGGTATTTGTGACCCCAAATCCTTTTGTTGAGAATCTTCTCAACCTCAAATTTTGCATGATCTGCTACCATAGTAGGTAAAGGAGGAGGGGTTGATGGATTTGTGAACTGCTTGGGACGTGATACATGTTTTTGCAATCGTGACACATGAAATGCAGGATGTATTTTCATATGCAACAGGAACTCTAACTTGTAAGACAACTCGTCAACATGTTTTAACACCACAAAAGGACCATTAAAGCATGGGTTAAATTTTGATGTTTCTACAAGTGATAAATTGATTGTGGATAACCAAACTTGATCTCCTTCCTAAAAATTCACCTCCATGCAATGAGCATCTGCATATTGCTTTTGTCGATTTTGAGTTATTATCAACTTCTCCTTTGCTTGCTGCAGTCCTTTGTGTATGTACGCCATAAAATCATTGACTAACGTAACTTTGATTGAAAATTCATGCCCTTTATGAATTCTCAACGAACTTGATGGTGTCAAAGGATGAGCATCATATATCAGATAAAATATACATACTTTTGTGGATGCATTAACAGAATTGTTATATGCAAATTCTACTATAGGCAAAAGAGTATCACACTCTTGTTGTTCCTCCAAAATGAATGCTCATAGCATATCTTCTATTGTTCTATTGGCCCTCTCTGTTTGACCATCAGTTTGAGGTTGATAGGCTATAGCCATTGCTAGCTTTGTTTTGAATAAACCAAACAAGGTTTTCCAAAACAAACTAGTAAAATGAATTCCTCTATCTGTGATTAAGACTTTGCTTAATCCGTGATTCATAAAACAACGTCTAGATACAAATGAGCAAGTTGTGGTGTAGTCACTATCTTTGTGGTAGGTCATATGTGTTTCATCTTACTCAATTTATCCACAAAGACCATGATTGAATCATGTACTAAAGAGGTTTTTGGTAACTCACGCCAACATAATCAAAAAGGCAGATGCATGCTAATCCGCACCATCTTCTCATCAATATCAACGTGTCATCGAGCCTTGATTTTGTCAACTTGACTTGTACATGGATTTTAACTTAACCCATCCGCATCATGGTTCATCACTCCAACTTTATGTACAATCGTGAAATCATACTTTTGTAGGATAAGGGCCCGTCGTGCAAACTTTTCTGTAAGCTTGTTTGATTCCATCAACCATTTTAATGATTGATGATAAGTGATAAGATTGAAGTAGTTTCCAAACAAATAACATCTAATATGTATCATCGCCCAAACAGCTACCAAGTATTCTCCTTCATAAGAACTATACTTTGATTCCACTCCATTGTTGGAGCGACTTGCATAAGCTACTACAAACTCTCTCCCCTCATCATCATGTTGGATAAGCATTGCTCCCAAATCCAACTACTCCAATCATTTAGTACTTGAAAGGCATGAACTCTCATTGGTCTTCTCAAAATAGGGGCCGAACCTTTCCTTGAGCTCAACAGAAGCTCTCTCTTGTTCATCTCCCCAATACCACTCTTGATCTATTGATTCGTTCCCAAGGGAATGAGGGATCAAACCACACTAGCAAAGAACAAAAACATGCATTTAGTCATCTTTCTAACTCTAGACTGCAGAGTCCAAAGAGTACTCACAAAGAAGGCAAACGATCCAATCTCAATTCCTTCACAATCCCATCACATTACCAATTCCACAGACACATCAAATAGATTTCAAGGTTTGCTTTACTTTGGGATGGGGATCTCTCTCGATACAAGTTTGCGTCTCGGCAAAAATACTCTCTAGAGTACTTCTGATGGCTACAAGTAGGCTCAGCTCGTGGACGAATATCCGGGTAACTTTGCGGATACACGCATCAGTCGACACAATGTCAGCCTGCAGACACCAGTTCCTCGAGTGCTCGTTCTACCCTGACTGCAATTTGTAGGCCATTAGATTGGACACTTGCAAATATGAAAAGATCCCACCACTTTATTTCCTACGACTAGTTATAATGAATGTTCTAACTGCTACTCTTAACTACTCCTACACAGATCGCTCTTTCCTAAGTCTCCTACTCTGATCTAAGCCGCTTGATCGCACCTCCGCTATTTGCGTGAATGCGTCGATTCCAAATTGTATTTCCTGTATATCGGTTGCGATCTCCTGTCGATGAAGAGCCATGGCTTCCTTGAAATCTCGACCCAACGCTTTGTACATCTCCTTCCTTCTGTCCTTTGAGTCGCCGGGATTCTCCATCGCTGCCACCAACTGCTCTAACCTGCACTTCAACCTGATCACACCGTGTGAACAGATGCTGTGCACATCTGTTAGCAAGGTTCTCCAACTTTGCAGGCGCCTCCACATCCACATGAATCAGTCTTCGCTTCAGGTCATGCACCGTCTCTCAAAGTTGAGCATTCTCCTTCTCTACAAAATGGATCTCTGCACCCCGAATACGGCAGATCTCTTCGTAGGCCTTCTTCGCCTCTTGGACCTTCCGCTCCATTTCAGGTCTTCTCCTTGGACAACTTGTCCACATTCTCTGTCGACTCTCGAATCAGAATGGATTGGTCTTCCTTCCCCAAAGCCAGCCGGTTCATCATCTGAATCAAATCCATGTATCCATCATCTTGAGTGTCCACCCTTGCATATACATTGGTCCCATCTAGTTCAACTCTAGCAATACCGGGACCACCATAGCTTCCAGCTTCTACGACAGCTGTACTACTGAGGCCATAGGCTCTGCAATCTCCTTCGAGGCTTTCGGCCTTGGTTTCACTGCCATCATCTTTGGCCGAGAGGTCTTTGGTGGCCCTACTTCTTCCACTTTCTTTTTCCCTACATCCTTTCGAACTGTTAGAGTGGCTAGCGGACTGTCCTCCACTACTCTTTTCCTCTTCCTTGAAGTTCCAATCACTTCAAGATCCGAATCCGAATCAGGCTTACTCTGCACCACCGGTCTGACTTCTCCCGTTCTCTTTGGTTCAAGAAGAGCACTCGTTCCTAAACTCCTCATCGACCCGCTACTGGCACTGTCGAGGTCTACGTCCAAGTCTGATAGTCCGCTCTCCAATCGATACAATTGCCTCTCTCTAGGCGTCAACCACTCCAACTTCGCGTACAAATGCATCAAGAAAGACGAGAGATAGACTACACTCTTATCGTCTTCTCTTAGCTTAGTCGCCATTGATTGTACGTACTTCGCAAAGATCTCTCCCCAGTTCACACGAATAGTTCCTTCGATGAACCCTTCTACAATCCTCACCTTATGCATGCTTACATATGTTGTTCCGAAGACATCTTTGATCAAGTCGAGCTTGTAACCATTCGTCCCCTTCCTCTCTCTAGGGTTAAACCACTTTAGCTCGTCGAAGGTGAATGCAGTATGCATCGCCGAGCCCTCCTAATCAACGCCGCATTTGTCTTCTTTGTAATTGCGCCTCAGAGCCTTCGTCCATAGCATGGCATCCCACTTCTCGGTGAGCTACGCTTCGGCGCGATCAATGCTTTCCCTCTCGAACTTCATCGCCTGACTCCGGGCACGTAGTACCATCATGTAATTTAAACGCTCCCCGAGATTCTTCAACCTCAGCAACTCCGTTGGAATCCAATCCGCCATCAAAATAAGCGGTCAAATTCTCCCCATCGTTGCACTTCTTCCTGATGGAACTCCTTTGGTTCGACGCTTTGACATTGCATCTCTCTTCTCTGGCTCCGGCCGCTCCGCAAGTTCTTGGCATCAACTTTCTCTCAACAATTCTCCAATCTGCCGTCCAAACGCGCGCTTAAATTCCCTCGCAATTCACTCGTGTGAACTCTTTAATGGTATTCATGTCTAACCAACATATATTGGGATGAATATCCTCATAAGAACCCGAATACAACTCTTTATTCACAAAAATAAAAAAAAAATCCTACTTATCCTAAGGACTACGCTCCTACAAGATACTCAAAGTGACCATACATAGTACGAAAAGCTATCTTGTGAACATCTTCATCAGTAATTCAAATTTGGTTGTACCCGCTCCTCAAATCAAGTTTGGTGATGTACTTCATCCCTTGAAGTTGGTCAAACAAATCATCCATTTGAGTAATGAATACTTATTTTTCACCATTTGTTGATTCAACCCACGATAGTCAATGCACAATCTCATACTCCCATCCTTCTTCTACACAAACAGCACATGGGCTCCATAAGGTGAAATGCTTGATTGTATGAACCCATTTCTCAACATCTCCTCCACTTGAGCTTTACATTCCTCCAACTCATATGGAGCTTTGCAAGTTGGAGTGCTTCTAGGTATCACCTTGATCTTGTGATCTACACGCCTCTTAGGTGGCAATCCTGCAGGTAGATCATATGTGAATACATCTTTGTACTTCGTAATAATATTGCTCAATGAGTCCGAAATGTAAAGATTGTCCTTAGAACCGGCAACATCTCTTATAAGTCCTAAGAAACATATATCACTTCTAGAAATGGCAATCTTATCAATCACAAAGAGAGGTGAGCTTCTATTATGAGACCTACTTCTATCTTCGTAAATCTTCCATCCACTACTTTTTACCACTTTCTTTCTCCAATTTACCTCCCGATTGTATTGCTCCATCCATGGCATTCCTAGTATGACATCATATCGAGCTAATAGGATTATTCTCTATTCAATCTCTTCCTTGTACTGTAAGACCCAGGGTTGTACATATAGGATAAAATGAAAGTATATCTAAATTGTGCCTAAGTTTATCTTAGTCATGACTATGTTTAGCTAGTTATGGTTAAGTTGGAGGAAAATATAGAGTAACTTTTGGTGTGGTAGATGAGAACTACTATTTTGTTGTTTAGTATGAGTCAAGGAATAGATTCCATCACATGGGTATCTTGACTTCCCTTGACTTGGACTAGTTTTCATTGGTTGGACTTGGTGAAGACCCTTAAATCTAGGGGCGAGATTGACTTGGTACACTAGAAGTCAATTAGGGAGTAGTTGGGCTTCTAGAAGATCCAAGTGGACCAATTGCATGTTGCCATGTACCCTTTTCATTGGGGTTTGTGATCTCTACCTCGTTTAAACTTGGTAAGAGGAAGTTACATGGTGATTACTTGTAGTTACTAGGGTAAGATTCTAAGTAGTATAAATAGAGAGGTTGAGAAGCACCTCTCAAGTAGTTTTTCAATGGAAGTTAGTTTTGGGAGGAGATAGTGTGGTGATCTTAGTTTTAGGGAGCTTGGTTCTTGGAGATGTCATGTTCGGAGTGGAACCTTGATTCAATGAAGACTTTGATTACCAAAGTATCCCTTTCCTTTTGAGTGATATCTTACTCTTGGTGATAATGTGCATAATAGAGCTTGGACTTTGAGAGTTTGTGTAAGAGTGAGCAATAGGATCATGGGCAAAGGGTGGGACTAAGTCCTTCTAGATTCATGATGAGCTTCCAAAAAGCCATCGGAGGTAAACCTGAGTGAGAGTCAGCCCGGAGGTCACAGTACCCGCCTATGGCTAGTTGTACACTCCGTGCTTATATCTCAATTGGTTCAGTTTACCCATTTGGCAACTCCACTTCCTCACTCACATCCCATATCAAAGACAATCCTAACTTCATTACAACAGATGATCAATTAGGACTCTCACCTTGTGTCCTTCCATCATCCCATCTGTGACAATCAATCGTGTTTGTTTCTTGCTTCCTCCATGAGCTTCCAATATTGTCTTCTCCCAACCCCGTCTTTTCTTTGTTTAGTGGAACCAATAAGGCCACAAGGCAAGTTTATTGGTGATCTTCATTTTCTTGCAAGGTCTCATCTTCATTATCATATTCTCCTCCTTCCATATTGTTGAAAGACCTTTGCAACATAGGTCTTCCTCCTGATGGTCCTGATCGAGTTCTATAGCACTTGGCAATGTGACCTATCCTCCCACATATATAGTATTGACAATTATCACGAACTCACATTCCTCCTCGATTAACTGTTCCATTATTTGCAGAAAGATCCGGCAAATTTAGAATAAGTGATCGACAATTATCACCTCCATACCTGGACGGTGGTCCTCGTGGTGATGCATATCCTTCCATACATCGAAGCTTTCACAACTCCATTGGTGTTGGCCCAAATGGATCTTGAACATTGCTTGATGGTTCACCATGTGTGATCCCATAAGCACCCAAAATCCGTTGAGTAATTGCAATTACTTCATTCACTGTGGATGGATTGCTCACCATCACCTCCTTTCGTACTCACTCCTTCATGCCTCGTTTGAAGACATCTAAGACTTTTGCTCCACTCATATCCATAATGGATACTTGAAGATCATGAAATTCTTCAATGTTTTCATGTATGACTCCTCTCTGCTTCAAATCCCACAACTTCATTCTTGCGGTTTGAAGTCCACCGCTTGAAAGTTTTGAAGAAGCCCCTCTTGGATATCACTCCATGAAATAGAAGCACCTCTTTCTGAAAGCATTTGTTTCCAAGGTAGTGTACCAAGTAAGAGCCTTATTCATGAGATAAAACTGTATGAACATTCCTGCAGTCAAATCATAATCATGAAAATGTGATAGATGTATATTCATCCTCATGATCAATCCCTCCAAAACTCCCATGGCTTTTCTGCCCTTGTAGATTTCCACCTTACATGCCTTTCCCATATAAAGTAAAAGATTAACTTGATCTTTCATCTCTTGAAGTCGTCTTCTATTTGTCTCTTCGTTGGCAATAGTAGTCGCTTGTGGTTAGGGTTGAGTCTCTTGTATTGGAGTTTCCACTTCCATCTCACTAACTCTTTCTCTCTCTACCTTCTCACTCTCTAATGCAGAGATCTTGTCTTCCATGGCTTGTTGCTTTGTATATCCATCTACAATAGTTTTTCTTAACTCTTTCATTTCTATCATGATTGAGTTTAGAACTTCACTCATAGAAACTGATGTTTCCATGCTTCTCAACCATTCAAACTAATACAACGTAAGTATAATAACAATCCAATCTTTCAAAATATGAATCACAAAAGTCCGAGATGATACTATTACAGCTCTGTAGTACTCTTCACCATAATTTCTAACAATAAAGTCCCTCCACACTCTCTTCTTTTGATAAATCATTCTAATTTCTACATAAATGTTGAACGCAACCGGTGCAGATGGTTCACGATTCAAATCCATCCAACATTCAGTATAGAATATAAATGGTACAATCCCACGTTTCTCCATAAATGACAATCGGAAATATCATTGGTATTGATGATACCATCACTCGAGCCATAAAATCTGCATCCCAATTGGCCATAAAATACACTCTAAAAATATCATTCTCTATGAATTGAATATGGATGTTGAATAGGTTGGAAAATGAAAAGTTTGATACATGATTTCTCTTAGGCACATCCATACTTGCAGCCCACATTTTTCCCTTTTCCCTTACTCTACATGCAGATCAAGGACCTTTGTTAGCCTCTATACAACTCTCAAGAACTTAAAATTATCATCACCGTCTTGCTATTCCAAGAGGAGTTATCGACACTCAAGGAAAGAGCAAGTTCGCTCTGATACCATTGTTACACTAGGGAAGTGAGTAGAGACCACTCGAATAGCTCAAGAAATTCTGAAGTTGAGAGATATCTCAATGGTTTCTCTTTCTCCATATATAGTCCTAAAAAAAATTTAAAAAAATAATATATATATACGGCTTACAAGTAATCATTCTAGATTTTGCTAGCTTAATTAATGCATACTATTGTTGCATCATAAAAATATGATTTTTAAGATAAATAATTTTAATATGTAAAAATTTTATGTATTTTTTTATAATTTATTTGTAATTATGAAATTTGAAATTCTTCTTGAAAGATATATATATATATATGGCTTACAAGCCATCATTCAATATTATGTTAGCTTAATCAATGCATAATGTTGTTGCATCAGGAAGTATGATTTTTGAGATAAATTATCTTAATATCTAGAAAGAACAAAAACAGACTCAAGTCTTTTATCTTCAACTGAAATTGCACTTATTGAACCCCCTTATGATTTTTTTATGTTTCATGTGATGATCAAATAATCACATGAAAAATAAGAATATAGATCTTACAATTATCATGTACAAATATTTATAAAAAAAAAATCATTATGTGAGATATTTCTCATCAAAGTGACTCAATTTCAAACGTTACATCTTAATAATATAAGAAGCACACTTATCATCTTGTGTCATGTTATAACTATTTTTGAATAGTAAGAACTAAAGATCATACCAAAATAGAGGTTGAGTAAGATGGAGATAATTATTTTAATGTTGATAGTTATTTTAATGTTGACTATGAGTTGATCTATTTACAATATCAGATTAGCAATCCATATGCTAATTAAATTGTATTTTTGGTGAATTTTTTTAATGTGAGTTAATCATCTTTAATTAATAAACATTACACACAGGTTACACATGATAGAGATCATGTTATGCACATACATATCGCATCACATCATATATCACTCTTATATCAAACATCACAATACATAGATTATAATACATCAACACAATTATACCACAATAATCTTTTCTACTCTCAAAATATACAAAAAAAATACTCTACTCATAATCATAATATAAAAAAAACATTATATTTAGCCAAATCCACTTTGAATTTCAAAGAATCCAAATTCATAGAGGAGTTCTCGAACATGACATGTGTCATTATCTCAAACACAAATTATTTATCAATATACTATCCAATACATCACTTGATCCACATAACATACATCTCAAGCTTACTAACAAAACTACTATGTTTGGATGCATAGTACCATCAATGTTTGGAAGATGACATGATGCACAATTATATACATGATCCTTTCAAACCATACCATCACAACCTTCTCACATCAAAACTTCAGAAAATAAAACTTCACATATTTGTAAAATCATGTGACCAACAATAACATCCAATTTGATTGTTGTACTCTGCTGCAAGTAAATGTAATCACTAACATGATATCTGCAAATTGATATCCATCTCCTCGGATGTTATAATAGTGCAAAATATCTCAATGTTGAGCAATGATCAGGTTCTCAAATGCCATGGACATTATTCTTTGAAAGACTTATGCTTTCGGGAAACACATCCTTATTCAAACATCTGATTTTTAACTATCAAGTTTTAATCAAGGTCAAATCTTTAGTTCATTCTCAGTAAATAACTACAAGTTAGTTTATATCTCTTCTTTGTAATAGTTTGTATGGTGAGAAGGACATTAGAGATGCTTATAAGATTGATAGCCTATGGCCAACAAATGTAGTTGGATGTCCCAATGTCCTATATGATTATTCTTCAGGCTAGACTTTCTTATTTCTTTCTTCACCATATGATCAACTCTCATTGCTAAACCATCAATTTATGAGTGATCTTTTGAGATGATACAATGATGGATCAATAATCAATACGTCAAGCCTAAAATTCATAAAAATATCAGTATCCTAATCATTCAAAACCTTAGTTGGTGCACCAAATAGGCTAAGCACATCACTTAAGAATGCATAAGCTCTTCCCTCACTTGATTTGTCAGACAATGCCATCAACTTAATCCACTTGAAAAAATGCTCCATCATGACCAACACATATTGATAACATTGTATAGTTAATGGCAAAGATCCAAAATCCAATCTCCAATAATAACCAAAATTTCATAATTGATAAGGGATGTAATTGTGCTATATCGACACTAAATGATATCACAACTCAATCACATAACATACATTTGTTCATAAATTATTGCACATGAGTCTTTATTTCTCTCCACCAATAGTGACTTTGAAGTAAGCTATATGTCTTCTTTATTCCAAAATGATATAACTCCTCATGAGCATGTTTGACCAAATGCATTTTTTAAGATGGAAGTGACATAACACAAATACTATCATCTTTCCAAACACGAAGATGTCTAACTTTCCATTTGAACCACCGAGCTTTTTATAGAAATAAATCTTGCTTCTTGCACTGAAAATGCCCACCAAAACACATGTAGAAATATATTCCAATATCACCAAGTCATCATGGATGTCTTGGCTTACTATCAAACTTCTGATATATAACATATCCACACTCTGATCCAAGAGGGAAATCAAATAGCTCTCACCAGCCAACATACTCAAAAAATAGATGCATGCCAATTCGACACCATCTCCTCATCATTATCACCAAGCCATCAGATCTAGATGTCATTAACTTGATTTGTATATGGGTTTTGACTTAATCCATACTCATCATGATTCACCATTCCAACTTTATGTATAACATGAAATCATACTCTTAGAAGATAAATCTCATAGTGCAAGCTTTCTTATAAGTTTGTCTAATTCTATCAACCTCTTAAATGATTGATGATCTATAAGATCCATGGTTCTACATATAGGTTAAAATATGAGTGAATTAAAAATGTCAATAAGTTTATCTTAATCATAACTATGTTTAGTTAGTTATGGTTAAGTTAGAAGAAAATATAGAATAGCTCATCATGTAATAGATGAGAACAACTATTTTGTTGTTAAGTAGTAATCAAGAAATAGATTCTATCACATCGATATCTTGATTTTCCTTGATTTGGACTAGTTTTTTATTGGTTGGACTTGGTGAGGACCCTTAAATCTAGGAGCGATATTGACTTAGTACACCAAAGTCATTTGGATTGTAGTTGGGTTTCTAACAAATCCAAGTGGACCGATTGCATGTTGCCATGTATACTTTCTCATTGGAATTTGTGATATCTACCTCGATTAAAATTGGTATAAGAAAGTTATATGATGATTACTTTTATTTTCTAGAATAAAATTCTTAATACTATAAATAAAAAGGTTGAGAAACACCTTTCTCAAGTCAGTTTTGGAGAAGTAAGTTTTGGGAGAAGTTGATTTTGGAGAAGCATTGTTCGGACAATGAAGACTTGTTTAGGGTTGGAGTATTGTTTCAAGGAAGCCTTTGATCATCAATAAAAGATCTCTACCTTTTGAGTGATATTTGAGTCTTTGTGAGAATTGTCATGAGATTATGTAGTCTTGAATTTGAGAGTTTATGTAAGAGGGATCATTAGGGTTATGATCATCAAGTTGAAACATGTCCTTCTAGATTCATGATGAGCTTCCTAAAAGCCAATGGAGATAAACTTGAGTGAGAATCAGTCGAGAGGTCACATATCAATGATGAGAACGAATGAGTTTCCAAACAAATAACATTTGAAATGTGCCATAGTCCAAACAACTACCAAATATTTATATTTGAAACAATTATACTTGGACTTTGTTACATTATTGGAGTGACTTGCATAGGCTATTACAACTTGTTTTCCCTCATCATCATGTTAGATAAGCACTACTCCCAAACACAACATACTCCAATCAATATGTACCTAAAATAGATAAACTCTCATTAGTCTATTTAAAATAGGACAGATGACAAACTTTCCTTTAGTTCAATAAAAACTTTGTCATATTCATTTCCTCAAATAACACACTTGATCTTGCTTTGTCGGCTTTGTCAAGGTTTTGGCAATAAAGTTTGCAAGTTAAACAAATGTTCACACCTTGCTCATATTTGAGGGTGCAAAATACACAAGAATGTCTTCATCTTAATTTTTTGAACTCCTAATCCTCATGGATATTTGGTATGACCTAAATACTCTACATTCTATAATGAATGTTGGATGGACTATGTCAGCATAAACCACTGTCTAAGAGTGTCTAGCTTCATCCAAAATACTCTCCATTGTGAAATGTGAGTGTGTTTGCACTCTATCAAATGCTTGTAATAAAACCTCCCTTAAAAGAAAGTTTGTGGATAGATTGGATGATGTGCACAAGATCCTACTTTCGCTACATCCAGTAATATTGTTAGTCCAATCCATGACCGCAGCTGATGTGCACTTGTCCTCATTAATGCACGTGGATCATCTAACAAGGAAATATTCTCCAAAATGTATACCGGTGTCGCATGGACATTGCTTCACTCTGAGAACGCCTAAGTGTCTGGCTATTGAATAACCCTCCAGAACCTCGTGTGAGTTGACAATCTCTTCTTCTCCTCAGTACTCCACATTCGAGTTCATTACAACCGGTAAAACTTCAGCGCAAGAAGATTATGATATCCAATAATTGGACCAATAAATCTCGCCTAAACTTCACAAAAAATTGCTCTACAACATTCTTGTTTGCTCAGAAAAGTTTGATATGTTTCTCTTGTCTAGATCTCTCATAACAATTCTCGAGTTACAAACTATATCAAAAGGCAATATTCAGACCCCTGTGTATTAAAACCATCACACATCCCAATCCTTGACTCCAATTGCTTCCAAATTTCATGAAAATGTCAATCATCATCCAAATTCAACTGCGAAAAGTTTTATTGATGAAACTTTTTGATAACAAAAGAAATGATCGCTGTACTAACTTCATGACAGTCAGTGTAATCCTGCAACTTTGACAATGTATACAAACTTCAAACTATCACTCCGTACTTAGAACTCATCCAATTGAGTCAAAATTTCAATCCAAGCACAAACCTGAGTTGTAAATATATCTCAATTGAATCAGATCTCTCAAAACCCGTGTAGGATTCTCAAAAATACCTCGAGTACATTCAAAGGTCTAAATTTGTTTCTCTATATTTGAATCACTAGGCAGAAGAATGTCCCACTCTTGTTGGTCATTCAAGGTGAATGCTCGCATCATATCCTCTATTGTTCTATTGGCCCTCTCTGTTTGACCATCAATTTCAAGATGATAGGCTATAGACATTGCTAGCTTTGTTTTGAATAAACCAAATAAGGTTTTCCAAAATAAACTAGTAAAATGAGTTCCTCTATCTGTGATTAAGATTTTGCTTAATATGTGATTCACAAAAACTACGTCTAGATACAGATTAGCAAGTTGTGGTGCCACCATTGTCTTTGTGGTAGATTGGATGTGTATCATCTTACTCAATTTATCCACAAAAACCACATTTAAATCATGTCCTAAAGAGATTTTTGGTAACTCACATACTTGATCCATAATAACATGTTCCCATCGTTGTTCGGAAATGGGAAGGGGTTGTAATAAATTTGCTGGTTTTTGATTCCCCACCTTATTTTGTTGACATGCAACACAGCTTCGAACATATGCCTCCATATCTTCCCGCATCCTTGGTCAATAGTACATTCGTTGTATGCCTTCCACAGTGTTTTCATCTCCCACGTGCCCCGCAATGGCTGTATCGTGGCCTTCTCACAATACCATTGTACGTAAATCTGGATCTTGTGGGATCCATATACGTTACTCCTGAAATGCTAGTTCTCGAACCTTCTTTGCCGTCTTTGCTTGAAGTGCTTTCATGATCTCCTCATCCTCCTTTGTTGCAGCCATCATTTGAGACCACCAATCAACTTGGATTTTCACCTCTGTGATGTTGTTGATACACGGCATTTGCATGAGAGCATCTACAAGTTGTTTTTTGCCCTCCACATACACTATCTTCATGTTGAACTGTTGACGTCATTCTGCCCATCGAATTTGTAGTTTGGAAAGATCTTTCTGAATTTCCAAATACACCAATGGTTTGTGGTGGGTTTCTACCACAAACTCCTTGTCTCCCAAGTAGTGCTTTCAATGTTTCGTGGCCAAAACAATGGCCAACTCCTCTCGTTTAGTTGTGTGATAGTTTTGCTCAGCTACCATCAACTTTTTTGGAGAAAAAGGCAACCGGATGCCAACCATCCTCCTACTCATGTTGAAGAATTCCACCCACTGATGTACCTGATGCATCAATAGCCAACTTGATTGGTCGATTAGGATCATACCACTTGAGAATAGGTGCATGCAAGAGAGCATCTTTCAATGCTTGAAAGTCTTACTCTTGTGCGGTTCCCCATCTCCATATTTGACCCTTTCCTACCATAGATGTTAAGACTTGGGCAAGGCGTGCAAAAGCTTTAACAAATCTGCAATAAAATCTGGTAAGACCTAAAAAACTCTTTAGCTGAATTTGATCCTCTGGTGCCATCCATTTCTGTAAGGCTTCTATCTTCTCACTCATCACTTGGATTCCCTCCGCTGTGACTCGATGACCTAAATAGTATACTTGTGATTTACCAAATTCACATTTTGAAGCTTTGGCATATAACTCATTCTCTCGCAAAACCTGAAGTACCTCTCGTAAATGTTCCCTATGATCTTCTAAGGTTGTACTATATATCAAAATATCATCCAAAAAGACAATAATAGATTTATCTAAATAAGGACAAAAAATATCACTCATTAATCTCATGAATGTGGCAGGTGCGTTAGTGAGACCAAAAGACATCACTATATACTTAAAGTGACCATACATAGTACGAAAAGCTGTCTTCTGAACATCGTCATCAACCATTCGAATATGGTTATACCCGCTCCTCAAATCCAATTTGGGTAAGTACTTCGCCCCTTGAAGTTGGTCAAACAAATCATCCATTCGAGGTAATGGATACTTGTTTTTCACCGTTTGTTGATTCAACCCACGATAGTCAATGCACAATCTCATACTCCCATCATTCTTCTTCACAAACAACACAGGGGCTCCATAAGGTGAAATGCTTGGTTGTATGAACCCCTTTCTCAACATATCCTCCACTTGAGCTTTACATTCCTCCAACTCATTTGGAGCTAAACAATATGGAGCTTTGCACGTTGGAGTGCTTCCGAGTATCACCTCGATCTTGTGATCTACACGCCTCTTAGATGAAAATCCTACAGATAGATCATCTAGGAAGACATCCTTATACTCCGTAATAATATCGCTCAATGATTCCGGAATGTAAAGATTGTCCTTAGAACTAGCAACATCTCTTATAAGTCCCAAGAAACATATATCATCTCTAGAAATGGCAATTTTACGAATCTACTTTCTTTCTCCAATCTATCTCCAGATTGTATTGCTCTATCCATGGCATTTCTAGGATGACATCATATCGAGCTAATCGGATTACTCTCCATTCAATCTCTTCCTGGTACCCGCCTATGGCTAGTTGTACACTCTGTGCTAATGTCTCAATTGGTTCAGTTTGCCCATTTGACAACTCCACTTCCTCAATAACATCCTTCGTTGCTCCAGGATCAATTAGGACTCTCACCTTGTGTCCTTCCATAATTCCATTTGTGACATGCAATCGTGTCTGTTTCTTGCTCTCTCCATGAGCTTGCAATCATTGTCTTCTTCCAACCCCATCTTTTCTTCGTTAAGTGGAACCAATAAGGCCACGAGGCAAGTTTACTGGTGATATTCGTTTCCCTGCAAGATCTTGTCTTCATTGTCGCATTCCCCTCCTTCCATATTGTTGAAAGGCCTTCGCAACATAGGTCTTCCTCCGGATGGTCTTGATCGAGTTTTAAAGAACTTGGCAATTTGACCTATTCTCCCATATGTATAGAATTGACGATTGTCACGAACCCCCATTCCTCCTCGATTAACCGTTCCATTATTTGCAGGAAGATTCGGCAAATTTGGAATAAGTGATCGACAATTATCACCTCCATACTTAGGCGGTGATCCTCGTGGTGGTGTCTATCCTTCCCTACGTCGAAGGTTTCTCAACTCCATGGGTGTTGGGCCAAATGGTTCTCGAACATTGCTTGATGGTTCACCGTGTATGATCCCATAAGCACCTGAAATCCGTTGAGCAATTGCGATTGCCATTGCTTCATTCACTGTGGATGGATTACTCACCATCATCTCCTTTCGCACTCTCTCCTTCAGACCTCATTTGAAGACATCAAAGGCTTTTGCTCCACTCATATCCATAATGGAAACTTGAAGATCACAGAATTCTTCAATGTATTCATGTATGCCTCCTTTCTGCTTCAAATCCCACAACTTCATTCTTGCGGTTTGAAGGGAATCCACCGCTTGAAAGTTCTGAAGAAGCCCCTCTTGCATCCCACTCCATGAAATATAAGCACATTGTTTTGAAAGCATTCGTTCCCAGGTAGTGTACCATGTAAGTGCCTTAGCCATGAGATAAGACCGCATGAACATTCATACAATAAAATCAGAAACATGAAAATGTGATAGATGTATATTCATCCTCATGATCCATCTCTCCAAAACTCCCATGGCTCTACTGCCCTTGTAGGCTTCCACCTTATATGACTTTCACATACAAAGTAAGAGATTGGCTTGATCTTCCATCTCTTGAAGTCGTCTCCTATTTGACTCTTCGTTGGTAATAGCACTCGCTTGCGGTTGGGATTGAGTCTCTTGTATTGGAATTTTCACTTCCATCTCACTAACTCTTTCTCTCTCTATCTTCTCACTCTCTAATGCAAAGATCTTGTCTTCCATGGCTTGTTGCTTTGTATGTCAATCTACAATAGCTTTTCTTAACTCTTTCATTTCTATCATGATTGAGTTCATAACTTCACTCATAGAAACTAATGCTTCCATGCTTCTCCACCACTCAAACTAATACAATGCAAGTATAATAACAATCCAATCTCTCAAAATAGGAATCATAAAAGGCCGAGATGATCCTATTATAGCTCTGTAGTACTCTTCACCATAATTCCTAACAATAAAGTCCCTCCACACTCTCTTCTGTCGGTAAATCGTTCTAATTTCTACATATGTGTTGAACGGAACCAGTGCGGATAGTTCACGATTCAAATCCATCCAACATTCAATTTAGAATGTAAATGGTACAATCCCACGTTTCTCCATAACTGAAAATCGAAAATATCATTGGTATTGGTGATGCCATCACTCGAGCTATAAAATCTGCACCCCAATTCGCCACAAGGTACACTCTGAAAACATCATTCTCCATGAATCGAATATGGATGTTGAATAGATTGGGAAATGGAAAGTTTGGTACATGATTTCTCTGAGGCACATCCATACTTGCAGCCCACAGTTTTCCCTTTTTCCCCTTACTCTACATGCAGATCAAGGACCTGTGCAAGAGGGATAATCCACACTCAAGGAAAGAGCAAGTTCGCTCTGATACCATTGTAACACTAGGGAAGTAAGAAAAGGCCACTCGAATAGCTCAAGAAATTCTGAAGTTGAGAGATACCTCAATGGTTTCTCTTTCTTCATATATAGTCCTAAAAAATGTACATACTAGATAAGGTTACACAACTACCATCCATTCAATTCCTCGTGGATCGATGATATGGTGGTCATCCCTATGAGCACACGGATTACTGAGAGCTCATGACTTTCTTGGAACATACATGGTACTATTAACTATATGTTAAATCATATGCAGCTATTGCAGCTCCATTAACTGGATTGCTTAAGAAAGAAGTGGAGTTTGTATGGACGGAAGAACATTAGGTGACATTTCAGCAAATGAAGAAAGAGTTGGTGTCAACTCCAACATTGTTACCACCGAATTGGGAGAAGTTGTTCTATGTGGATGTAGATACCTCATTGATTACCATGGGAGTGGTGTTGGTACAAACAGATGAGCAAGGGAAGGATCATCCCATATACTTTGCTAGTCTCATGTTAATAGCAAGAGGGCGGTGTCGTGTTGTGACACGGCTACTATGAGAAGATGATGACATGTGTCATCTTGAGGAAATTGAGATGATGGCGATATTTTGGCGATATTTTAGGTCGGGATGGCCGGCGGCTCGGCTCAAAAGAAATTGTTAAGAGGCCACGGTTGGATTGTCATCCAAAAGGCGGGATGTAGATAAGGATCCAAGGGATATCATCTTTGGACCTTATCGGATATAAAGCGTGGTTGGAGTCGAAAGGAAGGGGGGGAGGTCTAGAAACGTCGACTAAGGAGCTTATCCGATAGAAGTGGAGCCGTGGGGGTGGATAGAGGCGGTATGATCTTCCGGATATACCGATGCCCAATCCGTTTGTGATAAGCATCCGGTGTGCACATCGTGATCACTTTAGGGCATGGTTAGTGTATCACTTTGGAGATAGCTTTATGGAAGTGGTGATAAACTCCCCGGATCCTTTCATTACGCCAATTGTTTCCCTACGGCGCGACTTGGGACTTAACAATCTATGTTTTGATTTGATATTGGCATTTATAAACTTGCCGATAGTGGCGCCTTTCAACACATGGGTCCCTGTCCATCACTACTTGTCTACCAAAGGCAAGTCATAGGGAGTTGATTGTTAGGAATTTTGGCGAGGAGTATTATACTCAAGTTATAAACTCCCCGGTCCCTTTTTGTTGTTCCGTTTATACTTAACTTGGGTTTGAGTGGTTATTTTGACTCTTTATTAGCAACAACTCGTATTACCTATATGATGGCTAAGTAGTGTTTTTTAGGCTAGTTGTTAAGCTCTAAGTTAGTTGTGGCTAATTTGGCCCACTAGAGGTCAAAATGGAACTCTTCATTCTCATTGGTTGGGAAATTTAGACCAATGAGAGCACTTGGGCAAGTTCTTTGGGGTTTTGAGGAGTTTCGGGGAGCCTTTGAAGGGAGTTTTTCAGGATTGAAGGATAGGGTTGGAGAGCTGACGAGGAGAGCTAGGATTTTGGCTCAAGAATGAAGGCGATTGAGCAAGTTGACACTCGGTGTGGTGATTTGAAGTGGGAGAGTGAAATTTGGACCGATGGGAGAGTTTGAGTGAATTCTGAGCGTTCTATGAAGGCTTTTGACAGATCAGATTCGATAGACACAGAGTTTACAACTCGAATTTGCGATTTGATTGAAATTTCAGCTCGATTGGTTGAGTTTTGAGTGCAAAGCAATAGTTTGAAATTTATGTACACGGTCTGAATTGCGGGATTGCGCATGCATATTACTGATTTAGTTCGACAATCATAACTCATGCTATCGATAAGATTGGTCAATAAAACTTGACAGAGTTGAAGCTTGGATGATAAGTCGTTGTTTTGCGAAATTTGAGTGCAATTGGATCAAAGGATTGGAGTTTATAATGGTTTTAGTGCGCAAGGGTCTGCATATCGCCTTGTGACACAGGGTATAGTTCGACATTTGTGACGAGAGATCTAGAAATGAAGAGCATGTGAAACTTTCCCGAGAGTTATGAATGGTTGCAAAGTACTTTTCTGCGAAGTTTGGCTAAGAGTTAACGGTTCAATCGTTGGTTAGAACGATCCTCTTCCGCTGGAGTTTACCGGATGCAACGAGTTGGGTATGGAGAGATGAGGAGATGAAAGAGAGGGTGATTGTCGGGGTTCACACGAGGGACGGAGGAGAGTTCTTTCTAGCCAAAACGCTCAGGCGTTCTCAGAGTAAAGCTTTGTCCATGCGACAGCGGAACTATTCCACTACGGAAGAAGAGGCCCTAGGAATGGTTTATGCAGTAAGAAAATTTAGATATTATCTCATGGGTTATGAGTTTGAATTTCATGTTGACCATTTTCCTTGGAAGTATTTGTCAAAAGGTTGAGAGTTAGCAAGTTGTTATTGCAGAAATTTTCTTCCCCCCTTGCAAATGAAGAAGTGCTTGCATCACCATAATGTTGATTTTATGGCAAGGCTAGAAACGAAAGTACCCGCGGAAATGTGGATGATGAGTTCGGGGTTCATCCATTCTGATAATGAAATAATCCTACCCAAACTAAATATATTAATATCATTAGGACATGTTTCTTGACTCTGTTGGAGAATAAAGGAAAGCTGTCCTGAATTCATATCTATGGTGTTGTGTGTCTTGATGTCTTGATGCCACGTAGTTCCAGTCCGCGGGGCGCAATAATGCCACGTGTTAAAGTCTAGCCTTATCCAGTAGAAGATACGTTTACTCATGGCGCAAGGGAAAAATCAACGTCATCACAAAGGAAAAATTTTCGGATCGCGCCGGAGTCGTCGATCTCATATTTACTCGCCCCCACGACTCTGGGAGCGAGCGTGTCTTCCTCCTCCACTCATTTCCTTCCCGTGCAGATTAGCCGGCGACGGGCGACCCGTACAACGGTGGAAAACCAGTGGATGCCCTTGAACGCCAGTCAACTTGGAACTCTTCCAGCCAGAACCCCATATTGTCCTCAGTCCCATTTCAAAGGCTCAACGGGTTTTACTGACTACTGCAGGTAAATTCTCGGAAAACTCCGGTATACTCAGATAAACTTCAGCTGTTTGCCTTTCGGGGTCAGATGACTCAGATCGGAGATCTGACGTCGCACACTTTCTTCCGCCCCGTCGGATGACGACCGTTTTCCGCCTTTTTGGTCCCTGGGAGAGACGGAGGATGGACGAAACGCTCCATCTTTCCCCCACACTACGCTTCCGTGTGAAAACGTTAGATGATTGTAGAGAGGAGGAGGGGCAACGAAGTTACTTCCTGAATCTTGTGGGGGAAGAATATTTGGGCACTTCGCATCCCTCGATTCGACAGAAAAAACCGGATTCTTCGCAATTCTTTCTTCTTCTCCGACTGAGTGCGAAAGCTATTGAGCTCATCTAATTGATTGGTTCATGGGCTGGTTCACTGCGAAGATAAAGAAGGGTTGGCTTTTTTAGCGGGAGGCTGGAGTGCGAAACATTACGAACGGGAGAATTTGGTGATAATTTGGACGAGATAATTTTCTCGGGCGATCCATCCACTTGGAGTGGAGAAGCTGTTTTGCATCACTAGATTGATTTCTGTGACCCAATTTTATGCGCCTAATTGTACAGAGACAAATTACGCTTGGCTGCTCAGCGTGGCATTCAGGAGCGACGGGATGTTCTGGTTCAAGATGTCGAGGAAATAGAAGCAGGACAGACAGCTCCAGCTAGTGGACTTGAGGAGGAGAACAGGACAGGAGATTTTGCCATAGAGAAGCAGATAAGTGGAATTATCGAATATCGGGGAAACGACGTGGTAGAGACACCGGAGACTCAAAGTTGTCATTGTCCAGAGTCCTTCAATTTTCCGCTTGCCGCTGGTGGGGGAATTCTGTACATCCCAAGAGCTGAATGGAACGTAAAGAAAATGGTGGTTGCCTTGAAAGTTAAGAGAAATGGTAGAGCGCGTCAGTCATCCTGCGATATACACTGGTCTTGAGTGTAGTAGGCTGAATGGACGATCCAAGGGAAATTTTAGTTGGCCTGGCACCAAAGTAGGAAAGCTGTGCTGATTCTAAGTTGTAAATTTCGTCGGACTTGTAGATGGTGGAGACTGATTTCGACCGTCAATTTCTTCATATCATTTTGCCCAGACGTCTTAATCTGCAGTTCAAGGAGCGACTGTCCTGTTAATATTATGGAGTACAGAGGAATTTGAACGTGTCAGACAGTTAAATGCAATTGGTCATGCAGATAGATCTCGATTGAGAATATACTTGGGTACTTGTGGAGGTTCAGAAGAAAGTTTCAGGATGGCAGGATCTACTTGTTTCTTCGGGTCTCCTGTTTACTCTCACCAGTCGAACAAGAATGGTTGCTCTGTGGATCGCACGCCTTCTCAATATTTTTTACTGGTAAAATTCTGCACTCTTGCAAGTCTGGTATGCAGCCAAAAAATAGTGGAGATTTATGCTGACATTCCTTCTATTTGATTAAAAATTTCATCCAACAAAATTCTCTCGAAGAGGAAAAGATCAATGCCGTTGGTGTTATTGCTGACGTTGATGACATGTCTTTGATGCTTGACAGATGATCTAATTTGGATGTTCAGAAATATTTCATTTCAATATACCTTGTAGAATGGAAATTCAAGCAGTGGACCTGCTAAATTTGATATAGGAATTGATGACCATAATCTACAAATGGAAACATTCACTTCAAGTACCACTGACGTTTGTGTTGTAAAAATCAAACAGCACATTTGAAACAAACCAGTAACACAGTGTGAAAGAACATCTTAGAAAGCATAGGCTTTTTTAATCAGCAACCTGCTGCTACTGACATGATTCAAAACCTGACATGTATTGTCGTGATTTGGAACACAGGACATGAACAGAGGACCTAAACTTCACCGTGGGATTTCTGGGGAAAAGAAGAGAAAGCTACGCATTTCTACAGATATGATCACTTACAGAGGTTACGATGCAAGCAAAAAAATTCAGATACGCAGGAATAGAGTAGTCGATTCCATACCATTTTCACCATTTCAAGGGCAGCGTAGTGGGATCACGCGGCTTCCCAATTATTTGTCTAGTGCGATATTAAATTGGAGATTATCCAAGCATGTATCGAATTGGACACTGCATAGGCCTGGCGGCCGGTCGGTCGTAGTGAAGGCACAGGTGGAGCTAGCTGGAGGAATGGATGTCATCGGTAACTTAGGACTGGATACATTGACTTTCCTCGCAGCAACAGTTCTAATTGTCCCTGCTTTTAAGGCCATCAAACAAAGTCCGGTAAGTTTTCTTCGGCCCTTGCACTCTACATTATCAATCTGAACCTTCTTATGTTTTTATTTGTTTAGAGGATGGGCAGTGATAAGAGTGAGTAGCGCATCCTTACATGTAAGAGGGTTTTCAGTTCAAAAATATTAAACAATGAATCTTGGGATGTACAATTGATATTCCTGCAGAGGCCAAATTGTGGTCATGTTATAACGGAACATCAATAACGTATTCTCCAAATTCGAATTCTGTCTCACTGCCAACTGTGTGGTTTTTCAGATCTTGGGGTTTTTACTGTCTGGAGTGATTCTAAATCAACTTGGTTTGATTCGAAATGTTACAGACGTTAAGGCCTTATCAGAGTTGGGAATCCTTTTCTTGGTACAAGTCTTGCCTTTCTCTCATTCATTTCGTCTGGAAAAGGTTCATTTGAAAATCAACTGTTCAATCTCTATGATCTTTTTTCAAACGAAATAAAAAAGTTTCAATGTAAAATTGATTAAACGAATGCAAAGATAGAAAATATAAAACTATTTTCATTGGTGTGTATCAGCTGTTTGAGATGGGACTGGAGCTTTCCCTCGCTCGCTTGAAAGCGTTGGCAAAGTTTGCCTTCGGTATTGGATTGGCCCAGGTTTGTTTCCAACTTTCCATGATGTTGTTTGGAGATCAGATGTTCTCAAAACGACAATGTTAGCTTGCATTTTCTTCTTTTACTTGGTATGAATTTCATTTTCACAAGAGAGCCCTTGCAGTCCATTTATATAGCCTATCACTTGTTCTTCATGTGGAGCTCAACTGTCCTCCTTTTACAGGTCTTCTTTTCTACGTTGGCTTTCACAGCTTTTGAGCTTCCACCAAATGGGGCAATAGGCACACAACTTCTGGAATTTTTCTTTCACGCCCGACCTACGCTGGTAAGCGAATCTCGTGGACATTGAAGTTGTCGTTACCAATTACCGGAGTATGTTAAGCAGTTTAAGATCAAGTACTTGTTGCATAAAAGACTACACATAGGTTACTGCAGTGGGTGTACCCTAATTGTGGATGATTGATGTGAGGGTGTGATAATTTTGCATCAGTCATCAGATAGTTAAAGAGATAAACATTAGAATATTTAAGAAGTATCTGTTGTCGGGAAGAAAACACGCTTGCTCCACTGGGTTTTCTGGGTTTTCAAATAGGAATTAAAAGGAATGTTTCAATAGGACTTGTCTAAATTGCACTCATCTTAACTACCGCAATATTAAA
Source organism: Marchantia paleacea (assembly GCA_014180765.2). Taxonomy (NCBI): domain Eukaryota; kingdom Viridiplantae; phylum Streptophyta; class Marchantiopsida; order Marchantiales; family Marchantiaceae; genus Marchantia; species Marchantia paleacea. The sequence continues at coordinate 643,979 of MUAA02000014.1, forward strand.
GTAGGAGGGTTTTAGAGAAGAATTTTCCTTCGATGAACTTTTCTCTCAAGTCAGTAAACGCACCATAGAGCTGTCTCTATGGTGCGTTAGTTCTTCATCAGTGGAACAGTTGATCCTTTGAGTATGTACACTGAAGCTCAATCCATGTTCACTGACGGGTATGATCTGATTCATGTTTAATAATAATTCAGGTAAACATCAGGAGTGTCGATGAAGCTGTTGTTATCGGAGCAGGGCTCTCTTTGTCTTCTTCCGCCTTTGTTCTCCAGGTATGTTTTTTTATGCTCGAAACGTGCATTGCTACATTGCTCATCTCCCTATTTCCATAGCAGTGATGAACATGATTCAAAAGGCCTAATACCTCATGTGAAATACTAAGTCTTTTTGAATATGAATTTTGTGCAGCTTCTTGCAGAAAAGGGTGAGCTTCCAACCCGCTTTGGTTCAGCAACACTTGGTATACTACTTCTTCAGGTTCGCTCTGACCACTTTATTACCACGTTATTAGTTCTAGAGAATGGAGTAACATGTGTGCCTTTCTGATATTTGACTTCCCAGAGCTGTTATCTCTTCATTTGATTGTGATCCTGAAACTTAACAGGCGTTCATTCTCTTGAAACGTATCGACAAATTTATACCAAGTTGAAATATTGATCCTTGCTGTTGCATATGTTTTTGTATGACATGAGTCCAAGGTTCTTTCACCCATATGAGATGCTTCTCTTCAATGCTTGTTAAATGACCAGCAATGGAAACGACCTCTTTATGCTGACAATTTGGTTTTCTTGCTCAGGACATTGCTGTGGTGCCACTTCTCGTCATTCTTCCCATTCTAGAAAGTGGGGTGAGTATCTATGTCTTTCATGACCTTTTCGTTTTTTTCATCAATTTTTAGGTTGAGATGAAGCTGAAGCTGTCAAATGCTATTCTTTTGTAGAATCTCGGACAAGAGAGCTTGTGGCCAAAATTAGCTGCAGAAAGCTTGAAAGCTCTCCTTGGCCTTGGAATACTCTCTTTTGGTGGTCGGTTTTTCTTACGAAGGATATTCGAGGTATGTTGTCTTTCCAGAAGTCATGATTTTCTAGTGTAAGAGACCATGGCCGTGAGATATTTCACTCTTACAACGAGGACATTCAGCTGAGATGAAACTCAAGTCGCGTACTGAGCACACCGCCTTGTTGCGAACAGGTTGTTGCAGACTCAAGGAGTTCTGAGGCGTTTGTTGCCCTTTGCCTTCTAACAGTTACCGGGACTTCCCTTCTTACCCAAAAGCTTGGCTTCAGTGATACAGTACGCTTTCAACCCTTATCATTCCTACGCTGGATTCATCAGTTTGAGTAGCTCCACTGAACTAATATGACTCTTAATTATAATTAAAGTTCCATTTTCTTTATCTGCTAAGTGCCATATCAACTGAAGCTTCTTACTTGTGCAACTTGTTTCCAGCTAGGAGCATTTCTTGCCGGAGCATTACTTGCTGAGACAAATTACAGAACGCAAGTGGAAGCTGACATAAGACCCTTCAGGGGCCTTCTGCTCGGTCTCTTTTTTGTGACAACTGGAACGTCCATCGATCTTCAGGTAATACTGGCGGCAGAACGGAGGTCCAAGGTCTGTGATTGTTTTAGAGAGAAGAATTTGGTGATTATTTTTGGTAGTAACAATCATCATTTACTTCAAAATTTTGCAGCTTCTGTTCCGGGAGTGGCCCAATGTGCTAGCTCTCTTGGCAGGCCTGATCGCCATCAAGACGGCAATCATCACAGCTATTGGGCCCCGAGTGGGACTAACTCTTGCTGAGAGCGTAAGAACGGGATTATTGCTTTCACAAGGAGGAGAATTTGCCTTTGTCGTCTTTTCTCTTGCAAATCGGTAACGATATTAACCAATCGATTGTTTTACATTCCTCCTTACACTTCTGGCTGTAAATGGATAATCATCAGTCCTTGTTAGGTTCTTGGAAGGTTTTTTTCTCCAATCATGCTCCTATAACCTCCTAAATCTTACACTAAGAATCAAAAAGGAACCTTGGCTAACCCATCCATGCATCATTCAGACTCGGAGTTTTACCGTTGGAGCTGAATCGCCTTCTTATCATTGTCGTTGTGCTGTCAATGGCTCTGACTCCACTGCTCAATGAGGTTGGTCGAACTGCCGCAGAATACATCGAATCGAAGTCTGATCCCAAAGATGAAGAAGATGTGAGTGGCCACAGCCTTACTGCCATTATGTAGGGTGCCATGAGTTTAGTGCTAGACTGTCTCGACGGTCTGCTGCAAACCTAGCAGTACTAAATGCGCGACAAAGCTTACCGCAACAAAGTGATCCTCATGTTCTTCTCATAATTTCTTACGCTGGTTGTGTTACAGAAGATGGAAGGTGTGACCAACTTTGAGGCGAGTGAACCAGTGGTTATACTGGGTTTCGGGCAAATGGGCCAGGTTGGTCTCTCAAATTGCTAGTTGATATGAGCACAGGAATCAAACCATGAATGTGAAACGAGTAGTGCAAATGATACTCGCAGCTTAACATCAGGTGTATTGCTGATCTACTCTGTACTTTCTACGTGCAAGTTCAATATTTGAAAGATCTCTCCTGTTCTCCTCCTTTTGCCAGGTGCTTGCCAATTTCCTGTCCACACCTCTAGCTTCAGGCCTCGGAGGAGATGCAGCTGGGTGGCCATATGTTGCCTTTGATCTGGATCCAGGGCGAGTGAAGGTAGGCTCTGGACCTTCCAATTGGCACCTCACTTGGCCCAGGCATCACTTGGATCCGTTTCCATTTGTTCATCGTCCTTCATCATCTATCAGCTGGGCATATCTAATAAGAAGTAACTTACGTAATATATAAATTACATGTGCTATCTCATCGTCGTGGTTGTAATCATCTTACTCGTCATTGCGAAGTGCTGTCTTAGTCATGTATCCTGTTAATTTTTTTGCTCCAGGCTGCTCGCAAGCTTGGCTTTCCTGTTCTTTATGGAGACGGATCTAGACCAATGGTTTTACAAACTGCTGGCATTTCTACACCCAAAGGGGTCATGGTGATGTATACAGGACGCCAAAAATCAGTACAAGCTGTGGAAAGGTTAAGGGCGGCATATCCTGGGGTAAGTGACTGGATCCTGAAGATACCTTTGTGTCGAAATTTCGAATGTTTTCTGAACAGCTTTGCTGAGCTCTGAAGTTAACGAATCCTCTCTCACAAACTTGATTACAGGTCCCTATTTATGGCAGAGCTCAAGACCTAGAGCACCTGCTCGAACTAAAAAATGCTGGAGCAACAGATGCTATACTGGAAAACACCGAGGTACTTCGGTTCAGAATTCTCATGACGATGCAAAAACTATGCTAGCAACTTGATGAAAATGCGGAACTATGATAGAATTTGATAAAGTGGTTGTAACCTGTAGAGTAGATCGTGCTGTAGATTGGTCGTGACTTCCCTCTTATTGTACTTGCTTTGGCGTCAAATCTGATTTTCTTGAAACTGCATATCGGAACGTTTTGTGCAGACTAGTCTGCAGCTTGGTTCCATTCTCCTTAGAGGTCTGGGTGTGAGATCAGACGATGTTTCTTTTCTGAGGCGTTTGATGCGAGAATCCATGGAACTAAGAGCACAAGAGGCCCTTGAGAAGAAAGGAAACGTTGAGAATGACTACGTTGTACAATTTCAGGTGAGCTGAATCAAGACGCGGCAGCTGTATCAAGAGTTAATTTCCTTCTTTGGACTGAAGGAAATTAGGATCCTCCTCATTTTTCTTTTCTTTTGCCAAGGGGAGTGTAGGTGGTGTTAACAAAGGTCTCCTTGACAGTCCAGATTCACGTCAAGAGAGCGACTGGTTTGAGTTGTTCAGATGATTTTCTGTCCCGGATGTTTTGTGTGCTGTGTCGGATTCTATTTGGGAATTAAGTGTTGTTTTCCTCCTCCAGGCTAAGGTACGGGAGACATGGAATTCAAGACCGAGCTCAGCTTCAGCGCAAGCAGCATATGATGACGAAATGGAGGCGCTTGAAACTACCTGGCAAGGCGGAAGGAGTCTGAACTCCTCGTCCATACTTAGTGACAAGCTCAGAGCTGTGGGTCAATCGACGGACGAAGAGATGCCCATTCTTTTATCCACTGTCAACTCTCCGAGCTCGTCCAGCAACAGCTCGATCACCGTTGAGAAAGGAGACTCTCTTTCAGCCTCCAGTATCACCATCGCTGCTCCGAATGGCTTGATACTAGACAGAGAACCTCAAGTGGGCAACGGCTCAGACGCTTCTGATGCTTTCGAATCCGAGGGCCTAACCGTCACCGTTTGTGAAACAGCTGACAGTTCCATTGCTACCAGCTCCATGTCTAACAATCTCCCGCAAGCATCTGTCAGCAAACCGCCCCAAACAAGTATGGCCGTTTCGAAATTGAAGTGGCGCAGAAGGAGTGTTAACGATGACCGACTAGAACAAGACGAACGAGGAGTGACCATTTGTGCTCTCCCAGATGACGATAGATACCAGGAGGCGCTAGAGGAGGGTGAGGAAATCGATAAAATTGATGAGACCATCCCAGCGTCAAGAGATTAGATTTGATAGAAAGCGGTCAAAAGATCTCGTAAAAGAAACAGATCTTTGTCTTGTACACTAAAGAGACATGTAGGATTGATTGACTCACGGGGCTATTCCGCGTCCTGAAGTCCTGGAGGATAATCCTCCTCCTGTCCGCATGGGCAGTGTATGATAATTTAACTTCGATTATTTTTGGACGATCTTTGTTAACACTATCCCCACACGGGATTGGAGATATCATAAAGCACGACAACCTTACATGAGTTCGTGAGTTTACATACGTTGAAACTCGTCTTGCTGTCCACGTTCACTTGCCCGTTGTAATGCAAACCTTCGTTATCTCACCGGCTTTCTTTTCAGTGTCGATGGTCACTCTTCTGTCGTCAAACCTGAGCATATACGCTCAGGTTTGACGGACAGAGGGACATGAAGCATTATCTGTAGATACTGTCTTGTAAGCATGTCTTTTGAGATCAGACCACTTCAGATACATGGATTGTCACCAATTCTGCGTTCCACCACGTACCTGAGTTTTGTCTCCGGCTAGAATGCAATTCAAATCTGGTTTGCTTCTGGCTGGAATGAGATGTAGATGCTTGCACACTGAGGGAGGCAAGGGCAAGAGAAAAGTGAGCTGGAGGACAAGACCCATCATCATCTCACTCAATGTGTATTTGCAAGCGCACTGACAAGATGCGGATTCGCTTTTCCTGGAGAAAAGAATTGTACCTAAGGACAATTGCTTTCGGAGTCCCTGTGGACGTACATTTTTTTTATTACTTGAACAAACTCACATCACTGAATGAATTCAAGGTGGACAGACAAACTAGCCTAAAAGGTCTCTCTGCACTATCCCTCAAACTTTCACGAGGGCGGCATGTCCACCATCTCATTCAGCTCTCAATCTCACCAACGAACGATAACAAAACACCGATTTATCCCGATTCCTCCACAGAAAATTAATAATGGTTTCCGGCTCTTGCGAGCAAACATTGAATGAAATTACAACTCTTCTTCTTCTTCTCCATCAACTCTGTCCATAAAACTGGCCAGGGGATGATCTTAACAATGGGAACAAAAAACGAGGGCTATGAATGAATGAGTCAGTGAGGGCCCCATAGATTCACTAGAGTAGCAATTGTCTCATTGACATCAGTCTCACCTGCGAAATGGAGCATGGGCTCTTCAGTCGGAGGACGCCTGTCTCCTAAGGCAAGAATCCTTCTCGAGGTCGTGGTGGAATTGCAGGTCATGCTGCAGCTTCCTCTACTGCTGCGGCAATCGCTGAGACTGATACTGCGAGAGCTTCCTCCACTGCTGTTGCTGTCGGTACTCCTTGCGCTTCCGTCCACCTGCAGCGTCTGGACTGCAGCGTGGGCATGGCCGCACGAGCATGAACACGTCTTCTTCCGAGATGACGATGAAGAAGAAGCACAAGAAGAAGACTCAGTCGGCGGACCTCCTCCTGCCTGTACCTTCTTGTGTGGCAGGTGTGGAAACCTCAGAATGTCTTCATCTATATCTCCATGTATATGTGCATGGATTGCCTTCTTCAGCACACCAATCCATGATCCTCCTTCCTTCCCCATCTCCCTACTCCTGTACTTTCAGAAGTTCATCAATCTACTTAATCAAACCCACCTCTAAATGCTGCCACAGAATTGTGCTTGCCTCATACACTAGCTCACTCACTGACTGATTGATTGATTTATGAGCTTTTCATCAAATCAACTCTCAACTCCCCTTCCGAGCTCGGGAGAAAGCGAGATCTGATACTGCACGCAGTATAACCAAGCTGAAAATCAGATCCGGACTCTATCTCTCTCTGTTAACCGCCCCAGCCTGATTTCAAACCATGTCAGGAGAAACAAGAGGCAGGGAGGGTACGATTTGCTGAACTAGTCAGTACAGCGTGCAATCTCCATACCTCATGAACAACTGACTTGTGTCGATCCACAGACAGAGACAGACAGACAGAACTCTCGTTGAAGTAACTGAAATTACGAAGCGTCCTCATACAGATATGAAAGAGGAGACTAGCACGATGACAATTCAACAAATGGGGCTGGGTTGTCAGCGTCTCTACTTGAGTTCTAAAAATAATCAACTGATGGATGATGCCGACGCAGGGAGCGAGTGAATGAAAGAGTGAGTGAGTCAGCTGCGCGAATGCAGCACATGCTGTCCTACGATGATCGCATGGAACATGCCATGTGAGAACAGGATACGCAACAGAGCGAACGCAACCGAGGCAGGTGTGCGAGTTAACCAGAATGATCAGAAAAAACCGACCGGCATGTCAGAAATGTACCTGCAGAATGTTTAACTGTCTAGATCGACCAGCCACGGAATGCAAATACAGAAATGTATACTTGACTGTCGGAAAAAGATGAGAGAGAGTGATTGTTTAATAAGGGTGCCATGAGGAGCAGCCCACTGTTCATTCCATAAGAGGATCGGTACGGAGGAAAGGTACGTCGTGAGCAGACTCTTTCCTCTCATAAAGAGCCAAAGGGAAACAGGTCCTGAGCCTCAGACGCTGCCCACAGCGACCAATAGCAGAAGATTCCAGATGGTCAGGCCATTTGCTGATCAAGTCATGCATTTAAAAAAAGGACTGCAGCTGGGGCTGAAGTGAAAATCCCGCAGAAATTCTCCTCCCGGGACCTCGCATGGACTCTGTTTTGCTACAAAGAGGCAGATGTATTAGTCAATCTTCACTCCGCGAATGCACTACCCTGCACTACCCTGCAGGCGGGAGATGATTGAGAGCAGCTTGGACGTGAAAGACGGCCGAAAGTGGCACCATAGCTGTCACACTGCGAGAAAACCCAGTACTGGCTGTCAGGCTATATTTGTATAATACAGAATTCTAGTTGTTTGCATGACGGCTTGGACCACGGCTTCACCTGAAACGAACACTTTGATCAGCAGTTCTGAGGGGACATCAATCAAAACATCCCGGTCAACCATTCTCCTCCAAAACTGCTCACTATCAGACTACTTCGTCTTCTCCTTCTGATCAGATCAATCTTCTCTCCTCTATCTGCTGTAGCAATTAAGCTGTTTCAGCCCGTTCTCCCCGCCTCAATCGCCCAAGCTTCGGCAGCTCCAGTACCGAAAATTATTTTCGCTGAATATCATTTTCGTTGATTGCAAAACGAAAAATGCACCAGCACTGAATGGCTTGATAGCTTGCTTCTTCTTTGATCCACGTACGCTTCGCTTACTAACAGTCCCTCCCAACCATTGGGTGATCATAAAGGTAAGATTCGTAACAGCGACGAAGATTTTTAGAAACCCAATGTTGCAAGTCACTTTTTCGTGGTGAAACTTACATCCATAATTTTCTTGTGGATATGGGTCCATAGGTAAATGAAGTAAGGAGTGTTGGCATAATTTCTTACTCACCTGAGGGACGGGTGAAAGATCTCAGCATACATACAAAGTCAATAAATCAATGTTTACGCTCCTGTGATCTCTCTCTCTCTCTCTCTCTCTCTCATCATTGGCAAATATAGACTTAAGCCTGTCTCCTTTTCTCGTACTGGGCAAAGGGTTACTAACCACCACATCGGTGGCGAATAAGGACTTCAACATGTATCCTTTTCTGCTTATGTACTGGTCCTTGGCCCTCGAGACCACAATGCGTTTCTCTCAGTCGAGGGAAGGGCTGCGCATGAATCCTGGCCCTGTTATACGCATGCCCCTCGAGATTTGACCGCATGCACAACATCGTGTGAACAGTGTCAATTGTACTCAGGTTTGTTTAACAAAACAGGCTACAGTAAGAAAATCGAGACAAACTGACTAATGTTGCTGATTGTCTCCTGCACGATGGCAGATATGACATCAGAAATGTTGCTGAAATAACATGGTAGACTTGTATTCAGAACTGCACCTCTCCTTATCTGTTTGAGCGATTAGAGGGTTATTTGTACTGCCCTTGAAATCGAATTTTTCGTTCCGTTACTCCAGTTATTGCATCGTAACCAACATTTCCGTTTACATACACAACCCCTCACGTCTACTACTCCTCAGCTTTTGAGCTGGATGTCTGTTCGCTTCTCACCTTTTCGTCAAGCCTGGAGATTGAGATCCAGATCATTCAAAAAGCGCAAAAGCTAAATTCTAATTCTTCTAATACTATGCTAGTTCTTATTTTCGCCGTTCCAACCTCGTGTTTCATACCTCGTTTGACTGTCACAGCATCACTGCCATCGCTCGTATATGTCCAGGTTCTGTCCTCCGTCGGACTAATATTCGTTAGCTTGAATCTGTCATGTGTTCTCATAAAAACATGTATAGGTTGCGCATCATACATAATCGTTAACTCCGACCAGATTCCGCTAGAATGCCGCCTTCTGTGCAAACACTGATGTTACGAGGTGAAAACATTGTGAAGATATCGCCTGATTTGGAAGTAAGATGAACTGGTCTCACAGATTCTGTTGCTAGTTAAGACTTCGAGCAACAATGAGGGCAATGGTCACTGCAGCCAAAGGTAGATAGATACTGACTGCCCTTAATTGATGATATCCACTTTAAGGTTTGATTAAAAGAGCTACGGGTATACGTTGAGAACAGAAATAAAAAATCTTTGATGATGTTCGGTCTCTAGGAACTTCAACGTGTTGGCTCCAAACCTCGCAAGAAAAATAATTTGAACAAAACCCCACAGCCATTTCTTCCTTGTACTCGTCTCTGACTCCTAATCGTCTCCGGAGAACCTTGTAGTTCTGACAAATCGGATCCAAGTTCACTTCATGAAGCGAAAGGTCACATAACTCTTCTCCGAGTCACTATCGGCACTAATTTTTTATAAATCTAGTAAGGTTTGAGAATGGATATGATCATGAGTGTATTCCATTTGAAGGTACGTGACACTACGCATGTGGCTGATCCCTCAGTTCTCGTATGAATAAGCATGGTACCCGTCCCATATTGTTTCCATGTGGCAATACATGGACAGCTTATTCACACACTTCTCATTCTTCGACTCTTCAGTCAGATTGGTGCTGCTGTTGACAGATTACCCGCGACATCCTGTCTCACAGTTCCAGTGATGGGAACTTGGTCTCCTTAAACACCTCCAATCTGAGTGAAGTAGATCATCCCTCCCTCGCTTACCCCTGAGAGCTTGAACCTCCTTCTATCAGCCTACCATTTTAATCACTCCAAGAAATTTACATGAAAGATGGCAAGCACCAGTAGAGCAGCGGGAGACATCATCGAACTGACAACTAAATTATTCGGCTTATCCGCATATGCAGCATATGCACATCAACGCCATGACACCTCCTGCTGGAAACCAAGAGCTTCGCACAAACACTTCGAACAGAGATTGCCAAGTGGAATCCTGGGCACTCGCTTGAACTTTGGGTTTTAGATTTAGCTTGCACGCTTTGGGTGGTATACATGTGATGACCGGAATTACAAAAGCATGGACTACCACTCGGTGTCCACATATTCAACCTCCCGAAGACTCCTCATGTTAGCCCTTGCAACAAACCTTTAACAGGATAATCAACATCTACAGACGTTGTTATCTCAACCTGCAAGATCTCTTCTTCACTGCCAGACTCTAATTCGTCCATGCATACACAATGGTTTCACCATCCGTCACCACAACTGTACACGGCAGAGAAAATCTTTCCAATGTAATCATAGTGGAAAAAAAAGTTTCAAACATTCTCTGCATTCCTAGTAAACCGCCAAACCTACTTTACACAATCCTGAATCTCGCTCGCCGTCCAAAAGTTGGGAAACGTGTTATCAAAGCCTATCTGTCAATTAGCCCTCAATTTGTTGATCTGCTGCATCAGCAACAATTGGAAGTCTGGGAGTCTTGCCGAGAAGGCAAGAAAAAACGTCGAACAGGAAACAACTGACCAAAAACAGGAACACCGTGTTGTAAAAGATAATAAGGAGCTGAAGGCCGATTCCACCTCGAGGACCGAAAGTGCGCTCCACCAAAGTCGGCAAAATCAGAAGCACATCCAGAACGACGGCTTGCATGGCATTGAATCTCACGTAGCGACTGAAACTGCTGTTCCTCACGACGAGCAGGTACAGCGAGAAGAAGGCGATGAAGTTCGAATACGGGAACCCCTTGTACGCGGACAGCAGCGGGAACAGGGGCCGCAGCAAACCCTCGGCTATGGGAAACTGCATGAAGAAGTACCTCCCGTACTGAATTCCATCGAAAAACGGAAGAATGTACCCCAAGGCCGCCAGAATCCTCTCGGCCGCATTCACCGAGCCCCCTTTTCCCGCCTCCGCCACCACGCTCGACGACCGCAGCCTCCCCCAGCCTCCCCCTGCTTCGCGCGCCACCATTCCCAATCCAATTCCCCTCCCCGCCGACCCAAATGCGCATCCTTCATCGCTTCCGATTCCAGCTCCAACTCCACTCTGCCTGAACCCCAATCCCAGCCCCAATTTCGGCCAGCTTCCACCGCTCCAGCCCACGGCATTGCTACGCGCCGAACGGGCCGATGGATTTGTCCTCGCCTTTTGTGCGCTGCTGCTGACTCCGCAATGCAACGATGGCGCGGAAAACCTCGTGCACGAAGCAACTGCCAACATCGCTGCAAACGTAGCCATGCCTGGTCCTCCAATTCGATAATCCTCGATTTCCAGATGGATCACCAATTCTTTCGTGGCTGGTCGACTTGGCAGATCGACGACGAGCTTTCGCTAGTTTGACAGGCAGGCATGCATACTGATACGATTACGTGATCCGCGTCCGCAGTGCAGTCGTTGTGGCACGTACACTTCCACCGTGTTGTCTGGACGGACTCTGGTCCGAATCGGGAGCATATTGACGACGCATCTACGTACTGTATTTTAATCCATTATTGGATTATTATCATTATTGCTATGCATTTGCACGGCAACAATGAGTGCTTGAGAGTTCAGCAAGCCACAAGTTAGTACTGCATTGTCTTCACTCCATGTGTCTCGCGAATTTTTTGTTTATAGTCTACATCTCAAGTTAATTATTTGAAAACTAAATTCCTTAATTAAAAAATTTCTAGTGGGTAGCTCCGCAATGTAATTGCTTGCGCAGCAGCCTGTTTTGTCGTCGACTTTGGACCTAAGGGTCTGTTGAGGCTTGATAGAGTGAGTTCATTCCATTATGGTAAGATTCTAGTGCTATTTACTATTCTTGTAATGATTTATAATCAAACAATTCATTTGAATTTTTACAAATGTTATGTAAATGATACACAAGCATATTGATTTTCCATAATATGCATCGAATACAATAATAATGTGTTTAACGAGTCCTATATTATCATATGGATTTAATTTTCTTTCAATTGCATGTTTTGTTTTTTATCATTCAAAATTATGCACAGTGTTAATGGTGTATATTGATAACTAAAATCTTGTTATGTTTCTTTTACAAAAGGGAGATGGAGTCTCTGTTATCGTGGTCCCGGAAGCATCCTCTAGAGGAGGTCAAAATTTCATCATGGTAAAAGAAGATCACAATTCAATATGCAAACCCAGAGACAAAGAAAGTGCCAATTATTTGCATCTTACAAAGTTGATTAATGAGATTTCAACATCAACAGTCCTTAAAACGGTTTGTAAACAGGTACGTTATTTTATCCCTTATACCTTGGAGAAAAAACTGTATAATGTTATGATGAAAGAATTGTTCAAATTAGCATCCGTTTGTTATGTTTCAAGCTGACATAGATTGAAAATATTATGTAACCGTAATGATCTTCTGAATTTACGTATATCTTGCAGCGTATACCAGATGATCTCCAAACACTCCCGCAGAAATTTGTAAAGCCATCAAAATGTTTAGAAGATATTAAAGAAGAGTTAAAAAAACATTCTTGTTTGGCCTTATGGGGCATGGGCGGTATCGGCAAAACTACTATCTCCAAGGTTTTTTTCAATGATCTACACTATGATTTCAAATTTACTTTATTTACAGAGAATGTCAAGCTCCTTCAAGGGGAGGGGAGAGAGCTCGAACGGATGCTGTTGGCAGATGTGCATCATAATGGCAGGAAACCAGGGGGATTGGCTTTGAATGATTTGAAAGACGAGGCTATACTCGTGGTTTTGGATGATGTAGAGAAGGACTGTCATACTGCTTTCATATATACTCTTCAACAAATATGCTCTTCAAAAAGCAGATTTATTTTGACAGCTAGAGACAAACATATCTTGACCCAGCTGCATGATGTCAGCATAGTTGCTGTTGAAGTTTTGGATTCACAAAATTCTGAAAAATTGTTTCAGAGTTATGCCTTTTTCGACAAGGTTGACATGCTGCAATGGCAACAAGAATTCCAGAATGAGATTGTGAGAGGTTGTAAAGGTCTTCCATTAACCCTGGAGGTCGTAGGAAGATATCTCAAGGATTGTGGTTCTCAAGAAGTGTGGGAGCAGACATGCAAACAACTGATGAAAATCGATTCTGATTCTGCGTTGATCGGACAATTACGAAAGTATTTTTTTAATTATTCAGTCCGCATCCAGTCTAGTTGATAGATTTGGTTCATAAACTGAAGGGAAATACAGTACCAGATCACATCTTACTCAAAACATATGCCGAATACAATCAATTTCGCGTTCAAATATGTTTTAAACTTCTTACGTTATATTTTACACCTTTAGATTCAGAATGTTGTCATCACATTAATATATTCTACCACAAATCCTGCCCTAAAACAATCTCTTTTTTAATTTGTAAAAGAGAAAAAAGCAAGAAACAACTGCAATCAACCATCTTACCTTTATATTTAAGAATTAAAATTAACGATAATAGAATGATAGATTTCAAGGTTGGGAAAAAAAAGACGGTTCATACTTTATTAATATCAAATTGAGCATATTCTATCTTAATTTGAACATTGATTCTATAACAACTTTCTTTTTTATTCATCGGATATAAACTTCATTTCAAAAGAATTTATTTTATTCTAATATATATTTATAATATACTTTACATTAGGACTTATTGAATCCTAAGATACATATGATACAAATTTAGTGATATATTTTGCAAATGTTCATCAGTATAATTACATAACTTAAGCCACATTAAATACTTAAAAAAACTGGCAAAGAAAATAACTACAAAAAAATTATTTGTATATTGAATGATTTTATTGATGTAAAATAATTCTTAAATTCATTTAATATGTATCTATTTCAAAATTTTGATTATCTCATACAAAACATATTCGCTTTGATAATCACCATAAAAAATTTAAGTTTTTATTTCATTTTTAATTCAAATGTTTAATATTTTATTAGCAGTGGATTAAAATTTCATATTTCATCATCATATGCATAGATTATTATTATAAAAATATTTCAACATTTATATAATCAATCAAATATTATCAACTTTTGTAAATAAAAAAATAATTATTTTTTAATTATATGTTTTTTATAAAATTTTATATTTTAGATATTTGATGTTAAATATTTCTTGTCAGAAAAATCACTTTTTAATCAAAAATATTTTTTATTATTTAATATCATTAAATAATAGAAAATATTATGCTCTGATGTTATGTGTTTAATAAATGATAATTTTTTTATTTCAAACAAATTAGATAAGTAATTAATTTTTTGCACCAAAAAAAATTTCTTTATTTATTTTACAGAAATTCTCATTGAGTTCCAAATTTGTCACATCTTACACTATGTGCATGATTAGTATTAGTGTTATGACTACATTTTGTGGTAAGCTTATTAGCCTCAAGTCTTCATTTGTCGTGACAAAAATTGCAACCAAATAACTTGCTAGTCATAAAAACTTACATCTAAAGCCAAGGCAAACAATGTATTATATTCCACATAATAAGAATGTGTGCTCAACATGTGATGCAATACAACTGATTGTGCTTGGCTTAATTTTGTCATGGTTAATTATAATCAACTTATCTTGATGAAATTCATTCATCATTTATTATGTTTTGGGTTTCATAATAATTTTTTAAAATGTTGATTACTAATTCTGATATTAAATATCTCAATTCATATTATTTAAATGAGGTACATAGTGAATCCTAATGTTATAACAAAGAAAATAGTCTAGGTATGTAAATTTATATAGTTGTATAGTAAGTTACAAAGCATATTGCTATAATTTAATTTTTATATGTAAATTTTAATAATAAATATGCAAAATCATATATTTAATATAAATAGGATGTTATATTTTTTCAAACATGAAATGATGCTTGTTGTGTTTATTATGAAGTACTGGTATCTGTTGTTTTGGATTATGTCAAAATAGTTCGGACGCGTACTTAATCATATTCTTTTTGAAATGAAGGTATATTTTCGATATTTAATTTGATTAATGTGTGTAAACAAATTCATACAAAATTTCCAGTTTTTAAGAAATATTATGAGATTCTTATGGTTCTTAATAAGTATTTTTTATTTCAAATAGATTTCACATTGAAGAGAACTATATTTAAAGATAATCACTATGATAATGAGAAACTTGAGATTAGGTATCATGGTCAACTATCCAAGAGTCATAAGATTGGATAAGATCGATTCTCCCTTCTACTCAAGCCGGTAGACCTAACTTAATTGTTGTAGCATATAACAGTATATGTAGCTTATATGAGTACAGTATCGGAAAGCTAATATGTTTCAAGTGCACGTGTTGTGGTAATAATATGGTTCGCACTATTCAATACCTAAATCGCTGTATATCCTGAAGAAACGTTTCTGAAATAATGGTTTGTATACATTCATTGCGGTAGAAACTAGTGGTGAAAATGCAATCTTGATTTCCAGTTTAGAATCTTAGTTAAAGCAAGGGGAACATGGATCACTATAAATTTTGTATATAAAACTTCCCGACCCGGTATTACCGAATTCATTCAATGGAAAGTTTGATGCATGATCTAAGGTTCCCATGCAAACAGCCATACCAAACACCACATTTTTTTTGTGGTGTTTGGTACCTAACATGGAGTGGCGAGTTAGTATGCATTGTAATAGACTTGGGTTGAGGAATACCTATATCTGGTTCAGGAGAACGAATTTACTGTTACTAACTTATGGTTATAGATTGTGTTTATACAATTTAGCAAGTGTGATTATCCATGGATGGCGGAGGAAAGTGGAGCGGAAATAGCAAATATCTCCAAATTATAGAGAGTTCCTATCTTTAACCTTGAGTTATATGTAACTATAGACTTTGACCCATACGGTATAGAGTGTTGAAATCGGATTCATTGAAAAGTGGTATGTGTATAAGTACCATAAAAGAACCACCCGTTGATGTAGTCCATAGTAGAGCGATCCCCGGTAGTTGATGATTCTTGGGATGTTACAATAAAATGTAACGGTTTCATTTATATAGGTCGGATATGTTAGGTGCAATATTACATTGTGAAACTATTGATACGGGCCCCACGTTACCTGATGGGTTTCATGCCATAACGACATGATGGGTCTTCCCATTACTTCAAAAACACGTCATGCGATGATGATGAGCTCCAGCTCTACATTTTACTTTTAGTCCACGCTCTGCCCCGATTCACGAGCCGAAAATCAAAGTCCACCCAGAAGGTACAGCTAATAAATGATTAATGCTTTACTCGAATAATTTAAGGTAAAATTTGAAGATATGTTGAAATAAGAAAACCACGTGTATGGACATCAGACGCTTGTTCCCGCCTTACTTGACTTAGGGTTGCAATTTAAATTTAGGGTTCTAAGTGGATCCATTTGGGCCCATTTTCGTCTGAGCGCGAGATCCTTTCCGAGGGGTTTTTGTCTCCCTCGCTGACTCTTGTCACCTCCTTCTTGGACACATCAACGTGAAGAGACTGCCCATTTCCATTCGATGCTGAAAAGTTGAGCCAGTGAGAATCCCTCCCGTTGTGATTGGATCGGGATTAACAGGAAATTTTTTGGAGTTCTGTGTAGGCTTGCTATTTGTATTCCACAGAATCCATACTGTCCAGAGTTGTCGTAATTGTGTTGGAGACAGTGCTCGTACACTGCGGAAGTGGTTGTTAAGCAGCAAGGAGGGAGTGATACACTGCAGGACATGCCGGAGCTTGTCTTGCTCTTTTCGTAAGCTCCGTCGTGGATCGAAGTCTTGGTCTATTTCTGATTGTCTGAATTGTATTTCCGGGCCTTTTGGCGTTTTAGTGAGAATCAATTCAATTCAGAATTGCACATGTGCAATCTACTGTCTGCCCTTCCCAATTTCATCTGCCTTCGAAAAATGGATTGAGGAGATTTTGTTGAGAACATTTGTTGGCAGTTGAGAAGTTTATGTTTTGGCTGATTGGGACTTTCTAGCTTCGTAACCAGTACAGTGAAGTTATTTCTTGCCGGGACTGTCTGGGACAATCTTTCCGTGAGAAGTTTCCATATCGCTTACTCTTTGTGTCAGTAATGTTCTATCTCCGCTGGGGCCTGGTCAACGGCGAAGTATTACTCTAAGATTCACATCATTTTCAACCTGCTTCCGCGGTTCGTGTGCAAATCACATGCACATGGATTTCCGTGTGAAGGGTCTTGAATCGATTTGCATGCTCTCCTGCAACTGTAAGAACTGCTTCCTAGTTATTGCGACGCTCGAGTTCAACTCAGTCCGTATTATCACTCAAAGACTAGTTGATGCGCTGACATTCTATTCCTCTGTGCAGTGCAGATCGATCTAGGATTGAACGGAATTTGGTCTAGGTCACTCATGCATCCACCTCTCACTTTGCACAAGCATCCCGCCTGCCAAGAGGTCTTGACTCCCCTGCCGTGTTTTTCTTCGATTAAAACTCCTTTTTTGATGGACTCGTGGATTCCTCCCAAGTTTCGTGTCAATTTGGTGTAATCTGTATAGGCTTAAACTGGCATACACTCATTCATGGAATTTACTCATGATGACGATTACCAGTGTCATCATGAGTAAAGTCTTGTGGATAAAGTTATCCATGTTGGAGTATCCTTCTTTCATTGAAAAAACCTTGGTTTCTTCGGCACTTTAAGAATCCTATCCTTTGCAGTTGTGTTCTGAACAATTGCTTCAAACGATCACAGCGTTCCGGGTTTGATTTGTGCACCTTTGTTCATGTTGAATTTGTTTCCACCCAGATCATTATCCAGTTCAAACAATGTCATGACGACCATCCATACACCAAGTTCTTCGGTGTGTGCACTGATTTGAAAATCCAGCTCGACAAGTGCTTCAGGGCAGAGGTAAGACACCAATTTACATATGTAATGAATTGTAGATTGAACTGTAATTCTGCCTTGGTAGCCGAATAGTTTACACATCATCTTCTGCGGAAAAGCATCGTTTTTTCTTTGTAACAGCCTGTGACAAGGACTTTTTTACGCCATACGGAGCATATCTGATTGAAAATATCTTTAAACTGGGGTATCATTTGGACAGAAAGAAGTGAAGCGGAAGGCGAATTTCGAGGCAAGCAAACAGTTCCAAGAAAAATTACGTGCCAGCAAAGAAAAGAGTGCCAATTTAAACTCAGGAGCCGATGTTTAGGTGCAGTCCGAGCTGAACGTTGTGGCGCGGTCGGATCCTCTCCAGAATGGGCTCATAGCAAGGTGATCGGCGTATTTGCTTGCGCGTTTCGAAACAAGTGCTCTTTAGGTGTTGGAGGTATCCACGATGAGCTCTAACGTGAAACTTGAGACGATGGAATCTCCCCGTATGTCTTGGGATAAGGGCCCTTCTCGGAGACCACGAATTCTGCTTGCCGCCAGTGGTAGTGTTGCTTCAATCAAGTTTGGTATTCTGGCTGAGAGTCTCTGCGACTGGGCAGATGTGAAGGCAGTTGCCACAAAATCTGCCCTTCACTTCGTTGACAGGAGCGCACTGCCAACTTCTGTGCCTTTGTACACAGACGAAGAGGAATGGTCAAGCTGGAAACAAATCGGTGATGAGGTGTTGCATATAGAGTTGCGCAGATGGGCTGATGCTTTGGTCATTGCTCCGATTTCAGCTAACACACTTGCTAAGGTTTGACATCTAGCAATCTTTTATGATTATTAGTGTGATGACCAGTCAGAATGCTCTTGGTATTGTGCTATCCTTGATGATTTACAGGAATTGGGTAGGGATTGTGATTCTCCCTGAAGACTTGTTGTCGAGTTCTCCTTGTTCTTTCTCAATCTCGCTGTAAAACTTAATCAGCCATGCTTTCGTTTTGGTTTCTGAGTTATAGATGGACGAAATCGAAGACACATCAATGTTATTTCATGTTTGATGCTGTGCAGGTCGCCGGTGGATTGTGCGACAATCTCCTGACGTGCGTAGTTAGGGCTTGGGATTTTTCGAAGCCCATTTTCATAGCCCCTGCTATGAACACATTCATGTGGGACAGCCCTTTTACGCGACGGCACTTATTGTCGGCTCAGGAGCTTGGTGTCATTCTGATTTCGCCTATCTCGAAGAAGTTGGCTTGTGGTGACTTGGGTAATGGTGCTATGGAAGAGCCCTCGGTGATCGATTCTACACTCCGACTTGCCCTTCTTAAAACCGTGAGCTACAATGCTGTAAGCCACTCTCCCAAATTCGAACAGAAATATGCCTCTGACAACATGTAGTTTTTCGACACTCATTTCTCATGGGTTGGCGATTCTTTCACTTTCCTTCCTCACATGAACACTGGTAGAGCCTTCTGTAGACGATATGAGAATTCTCTACCCTTACTACCATTATGGAAGATGTGCTCCTCTCTAGCTAGTGTAAAAATTGATGGATGGACTTGAATGACATATAATTAGCTTCAGTAGCAGGTCAATGTCACCTTCTCACTTCACATTGAAGTTGGAGTCGACCATCACGGAATGTCTATTGCTTGCTCCAGTGAATAGGACGGCAATTGTCATACAGCCGACTTGAAAACTAATAAAATTCAAACCAAATGAGAACTTTTCACTCTAATTTTCTACAACGTAGTCTCTTCTGTACGAATCAGAGTTAATTTCGAGTTTTGATTTTGCCATGCTGTCTTCTGGTGTGCCTGTGGAACTCCTGAGCCAAGTGACTTGGGTCGTGAGCGCAGCTGGCGGTGTATTTAAACCCAGAAGCTCCATCTTGTTCGTATTTCTTCTCACTATCTTTCCCACTTAAGATGAGCGAGTCTTGCCGGAGTGCAAAGCGACGTGTACCGTTGTTGGAAGGTCGGAAGGATCCCGTAAGACCAGAAATAATCATGAGCTTCAGTCGACGAAGGTTCTGTATAGGGCTTGCAAGATGTGTCGACTTCAACAGTGACCACAATGTCTGCTCTTTCACATGACGATGCGTTCTTCAACGGGTGACTCTGATCTTTCCGAAGCATGAAGTTGTCCACCTACTGATTCAAGTATAGGGTGACGACAGTTCGTAGTAACTAACGAATTTAGCAGGATACATCCTGCTGTCAAGAACTTCTCGTGACGGACTCTTGAAGGTAATGCCAATAGTCCTGTGCGGAATCGTTGAGGACCTCAGAGGTAACAATAGAAGCTCTCTCTTCCTTAATGTTTGCAAAATCCGATACCGAACTCTTGAGAGGGGCTCCACGCCTTTCCGGAACTTCTTTGACTATACTCCACCATTTCCGCCTTCCAGCAGATCCACGTGTAATTTTCAGCGTCTTTACAACTAATACCTCTTGCGTCTAAATGGCCTACAACGACATGATTAGTTACAGAGTATAGAATGTTATCTACTGTACGAGTTGAAGATTCACAGATAATCTGATCGCGCCATAGCACCTTTCGAAAGCCCAAGATAATATGGCTATAAACAGTATTGATAGAAGAGGAATGGAACTTTCTCCGATGAAAAAGCAACGATCGCAATGAACCGGGAGACCACAGCGATATCCGAGAACAATGTAGCCGGCCCTCCCTCCACAAAGAGGCCAGCGCTTCAGCATAGGTAAATACTCAGAGATGTCGAGTACGATGTCATGTTGTCGAGGTGGCCACAACAAGGCTGTCAAGGACAAGTGGCAAGCGTCGTCAGCAGTGTCCTATCCGGGAGGGCGAGGGAAGTATCTACAATCCAGGACGTACGAACGGAGATTCTCCGACCCACGGTTGACGGAAGTTGTTCCCGGTTGATGGTGAGCGCAGAGGGCGAAGAGGATGAAGATAACGGACGAGATAGCGAACGAGGGAGCAGCCAAGCTCGGCAGCAGGCTCTGCCCTTCAGGTAGTGCCGCATGCTGCTGCTGTCCTTCTCTTTGTGTGTGACTTTCTTCCTGTCTCCGTAGGGGCTCTCCGCGAATTTCAGCCATGGCGACTGTTGTGCAATCCATGACTGGAGCTGCGGGAGTGTGCAACCATGCCGCATTCTCGGCTCGCGGCTGTTGCAAAGCGTCGGCCTCGAGCTCTGCAACTCCCGCTGCCCCTGGTGGTGCCCCGTTGATTCGGCTCATTTCCACCTCCAGCAGCGGTAGTAGTTCGTTCGCTACACCACCGCCGAATTTTGCCTCCCGCCCTCCCCACAGACATTCTTGCTGCGAGGTGGTTACGAGTTTCTGGCGGACTTTTGTGTTGTCTGTTAAGGGGTTGTTTTGTATTGGGGTCGTTGATTTAGGAGCTCGAGTTGATGGGCCGTTTGTTGTTGTTGTTGTCTGTATTCGCAGGCTCTTCCCGAACCAGCTCCCGGGACTCCCGCGGAGAAAGTAACTAGCATCCTATGCTCGAACTGCCACGGCAATGGTGCGTCTGCCCCTCTCTCACTCTTCGGGCATCAGTCCTCGAACTTATGCCTTGCTCCGAACGGAATGTTGAATGGTTGAATCTTGCAGAGCATGTGATCTTGCTGAAATTATCTTTCGTGTTATGGTAGCCACGCGGCGCACCAAATGCCCATTTTTCTCCAACTTTGTGCTTGGTTGCTGCATTTTAACTGGCTCTGTGCTGACCCTGCAGGTGCTGTAGTATGCTCGCAATGCAATGGAGACGGAATTAACGCAACGGACCACTTCAACGGTCGTTTCAAGGCTGGCACAATCTGCTGGCTGTGCAGGTAAGCAGCTGAAATACGTGGGATCCGTGTTCTACATTTTCGTGACCTTCCATCTCCACCTTCCACACGGGCTCCTGATGAAATGCCGGACGGTCTGTTGGCGGGGCCTGTTGTTATTTTTTCGAGCCATTGAAATCAGTGGCTCCGTGGGCTGAAATTTTCGGACTGATCTTTACATGAGGCACGGTGAGCAGGGCCGAGGGTAAAGCATGTTCTGTATAGAACGTTCGTGTCATAGATACCTTTTTGCACAGCCAACGGGGACTCATCAAAGTACTGCCTGTCTCTTCATAGCTGTCGAGGGTGGGGTTTGTCTGGACCTGACATCTGCGAGTTGGGTATGTTATTTATATTTGCAGTCAGTGTCATCGATCTTTGGTACTCAACATTCGTGAAGTGGAAATATAAATTACCTCTATGCAATCTCACAATGTGGTGCAATAGTGTACCGTTTGCCGCGAGAGTATAACTGTCTCTGAAGCCAGTTTTCCATTCCCAGCACCAGAGGATGTTAACGTGTAGATAAGAGTTTTGGGAGTAAATCGAAACTTTGATGAACTATTTTGATATAACAAAATTATAACTGTTAAAAGAACAAAGAACAATCCCTGTGATCTTGGTTCTTGTTTATTCTGGAGGTGATCAGGGTTTTAGCACATGTTGCATGTATCAATGGTGAGCTGGGTTTGGCTTCTAAATCTTCTTGTGTATATACAGGGGCAAGAAGCAGATGTTGTGTGGAAACTGCAATGGCGCTG
This sequence comes from Marchantia paleacea, assembly GCA_014180765.2. NCBI lineage: Eukaryota > Viridiplantae > Streptophyta > Marchantiopsida > Marchantiales > Marchantiaceae > Marchantia > Marchantia paleacea. The sequence continues at coordinate 666,289 of MUAA02000014.1, forward strand.
GATTTCTCGGTGGCTTCATGAACACACAGGACGATTGAGTTCCACATGTGATATGTCTCCCCAACTTGAGCCAATTTGCCAGCCGTCTGCTAAACCCTCGTCTCACGATGAAGAATGCTTCGGTTAGATAGACAAAACACTATAGGCCCCGAGAATGAGCCCGTTCAAAAAAGCGTATGGTCATTGACCTTGTATATGCAAACGTAGAAGGGACAAATGTCAGAACTACAGGTAATAAAAGCTATTGTCTCCAGCTCTCAATACTGTTTGGATCTGCTTTTAGGCGTTATTTCAAACGTTTAACTTCAACAAAAGTTGAAGTTTTGTACCAAGATGATATTGAATGTATTATCGTACAATATGTACAACTCACTTCGCGTACCGATTCTTTCTCGTCTCTGCAAGCTCACCATGTGCGAACATTGCAACTAGGAAGACCGGAATAATCATGAGAGCAGTCAGTTACTTTGCTGCCATGGATGATGAAGGTTGGAATTGGATACAATCCTGTTAACATCCATATATTTTTACGTTGATTTCATTCACTGCGGAAAGAACGTAAGGTGCATATGCAAAAGCAGACACGTCATAAGGTAAGCAGAACATAAGGTAATATTGCTTAGAAAGCAAGAAGCCTGAAACGTTGAGATAAAGGGGGAAAAACATTGTTTTGGGGGGATATTGCTGAAAATTGAAATCTCAGTTTGGTAGTTCATTTTCTTATCCTGTTCTTCCAAATAATTTGCTGATGTGGTACAACCATCATTATAGGTCATCAATGAACAAATCATCAAGTAAGGATGGTAGGGAAAACTCATCATTTCCTCAGGCTCTTGAGCTTGGATGGTGATATTGGTGATATGAAAAATCAGATGAGGCGATACAAGTGAGTGTTTATTGCAAGACTCGGCATATGATCTGTTACAGCTTAGATGCGTAACCGTGCTTGACTTGGCGACTGCTTTTCGAAAGGTGGAAGGAAAGGCTTTGCAGCCACGGTACAACGGCAGGTTTCCTCGTGTAATCATCAGAGCTTGCAATAACATCATAAACTTCGTCCAAGGCGGCAGTTCCTTGGTGCAGAGGGAGGTTGAGAATGAGGCTCGCAACCAGCTTGAGCAACTCGGGTAAGACCTGGCAACAAGCAATGAATCAGGTCGGAAAGAAAATTGACGGCATACAATTAGATAACTAACGACCTGGCTGCACTTGTTTTCTTCCATCCAGCATTAGCTATTCGACTGTCGAGAAATATCTTCAACGTTTGCAGCGTGGACAGGCTGAGCTACCAATCCATCCACAATTGTGATTTGGAGTCGGATATGTTTTCCAAGTTCTGAAATCTGCATCCTATGAACAAATCATGTCCAAATTTCAATCAAGAAGCTATTGATGCATAAAACGTATACTCGTTCAAAGTACTGACTACATGTCTCACCTGTAAATCAACAACAAGAATAAGGTGCAGCAGAAGAACTTGAAGTTTTTCAGCTGTTCCCATTTCGTCTACAGATACCCTTCTGGACTGGTCACTTCCATTAACTCGAGATTTGGTTGGAGGTGCAAAATCTTGGGTCTTCAAATGCTTGTCTGTTTTGTACAAATCTCCTGTCCTTTCGGCAAGGCGAGACAAGCAGTACACAACTGCCGGACTGCCCGAAGGAAAATGACGAGAGATAGCACCAAATCCTGAAACAAGACCTTTGAATGGTGTGAATTCCGGGTACAGCTGCACGAACAACAAAACACACCGTGTCAGTGCCTGCTTCGCACGACCCATTATATGTTGTCTACTGCCCAGAATCTCCAATGTGATCTAGTTACTTGCGGCCCCTAGCTAATGTTATGTGAGAGCCAATGTTCGACATCTGTTGTACAAGTTGAAAGCCCATAGATTTCTTTGAAGTTGAAGTTGAATTGTAGGCTGTGTACATTCAGTCCCGATATATAAATTATCTTCTATGGCAAACACAGGCTGCCGAAGAACTTAAGAAGTCTGCACTAACTTCATGGTATCTCACCTCCAAAGCCCTCTGGGCATAGTACACCACAAGCTGTTCCCTCAGCGCTAAATAGGGTTTAATCTCGGAACCAGCGTTCTCAGAATTTTCCAACTTCCATGAACCAACTGTCGATTCAGGCCTAATTTTTGAAGATATAAAGGCCCCGAACAATGCGTGTGAAGCTTTGCTCATAGCCTCCGATGGATGCTGAAGGTAGCTGTCATTGTCAAGGAAAGTTGTGAATCTACACTTAAAACTACAGTCCAAACTTGAAGGAACTTCACAGTAACCACACAACTGGGCAGCACCCTGAAATAAAAAACTTTTAGGATTGTTATGTTTGATCTAATGATTGCTGGCCGAATTGTTAGAAGAAGGCCAGAAATCTACAGAACTGGTTCTATATATCAAGTTCAAAATCGATAAAAAGGATACAGAAATAGTACGGGCGCAATTCGCTCTGCGAAAACAGCATCCGGCAGCGTGTCGAGGCACAGGGGCAGCACCCTGAAATAAAAAAGGACTCGTGAGGACTGTACTTCATCCCGATCCCAGTTGTAGTTCAGAATCAAACGGGATGGACCTGCACAAAGACTTGACCAAGTCCGAGGTTTTTATGAGCAAGAAGTGCATTCAGAAGAAATGAATCGCAGTTTAGAAGAGAGTGATAAGTCCACCACCAATAAAGACCAAAAACAAATGCATTGTGATAAAGTTTCTTTCAGCTTTAAGAGGATGATGAAAACAAATTGCAGATGCACGAAATGGAATGATCAGCAATGAACAGATTTAATCAATATGATGTGTAATCAAATATTTAGGTAGACTACCGATCAACTGTTTACAGAATCATAGAGAAAGTACCAGGTCGGTGAATTATCTCATTATAATGCGGAAACTGTTTCACGAAGGCAACCGATCCGGCCTCAGAATCTGAAACCCGACTAAGGGCAGTTTTGATCACTTCAATGTACTCCTTCACCTGCAGGTGGCGGAAATACTCGATACACGAGAAAGAATCTAGTGTCGAAGCGCATAACTCCAATGCAGACATCTCACTCGCTGCATCCTTGACGACAGCAGTTTTGTAGAAAACTACCACCGTCAAAAAAGCAGCTTCCAAAAACTTCTCCATGTTCCGGGCATAATGTGAGAGACCAGTCTGGCCTGCTGGTTTCCCTGAGGTTGCAATGAAGATTCGATGCTTCGCGTAGAGGTTTCTTGCAAACTCCAAAATATATTGTTCAATTTGACGCTGTTGATCCTCTCTGCTGCTCCTATATTGCTCGCACAAAGCTCTTGCTAAAGCTCCGACCTCTTGAAAAACAAAACTTTCGGTATGTACTTGAAAAGCCACCAAAACAGCATCCAGATCGTCTGCAACCCTCCCTTCCTCAGAGCCGCCATTCACATTCTGCTTTACTCCAACCAAACCACTCATGAACTCATCAAGAGATGCTGAGTAAACAGAATCCAGATGGAGAACATCCTCGAAGATGCACAAAGCTAGACAATGTAAGATACCCGGGTGGGCACGAAGCCTTCGACAGCGAGACACAGCCACAGCTATGCATCTCATCAAAAGCAAGTTTTCTGTGTGACGATATACACCATCAGCATAAGTCCCTCCATGGACAGCACTACATCCGAACGTGGACATGCTTACGTCGGGACCTATCACTTGATCACATACACTATACACGAAGGCCTCTAAGTTTCCTATCATGATAGGCAACTTGGGATCAGGTGTGGCAACTGGAAACCCTTTTACTTTCCCTGGAATATATCTATACAAACTTCGAAGTAGTCCAATGCAGGCCATGATGCTGGCGCACTGGACAGCACGACCCGTCAAAGGCAACCTCAGTAACTCATCATGTAATAATTCCATGCCCAAAGTTTCGTGAGACTGATATGGATGTCTGGAGAGAAATAGTGACCCCAAAAAATCCATTACATGTAGAATCATTACAACGTCCTTCAGAGGAGGATTCTCCCAGCTAAGACCTGATTCCACGACCAACCCCCGCGAGGCATCAAAAGGTATTGCAGATGCAGCTGCAGGGCCCTCGACCTCGGTATCTGACCACAGTTTTAGCATCGGTCTGAAAATTGGAATGAGCTGTTGTTCTTGACAAACGGATATCGCATATCCCGCACCAGCAAGGGCTTCGGCAATTGAGCCTCGAACTATCGCACTCTTTCGAGCTTCGAATTCCACCGCGATCAGACTACAACATTCACTCCTTAAATCTGGTGGTACAATTGTCAAGCTGCTTACAGTGCCCAAGAGAAGGATTCCCTCACAGGCATAAGCATCTGAAGTGGGACGATCATCCATAGCTATCTTCAGGCTTTGAAAGACAGAAGAGAGCTGTTCGGGAGCTTGTTTCAAAACACTGGGGCTTACGGCAGCTCCTGTGTAGCATTTTCGAATCCACGCCAAAACCCCGGAAATGGAAAATCTTCGGGCAAATCCCAGCAATGCTGCATCACTGCAATTCACCTGGGTCATCAAGGCAAGGAGGAGCTTGACTTGAGAATCAGCATAATGGAGAGACCGCCGATGCCGGAAGAGAAGATCCAAAGCTAAACGCTGAGAATCTGTCAAGGATTTTTGCTGAACACATGTACGAATCTCAGCCCACGCATGAACAACTGCGTTGGCAGCAAATTCAGGAGTAGACTTGGAAGCCGGTGGTGCGGATAAAGACGTGGAGGTCGAACTCGCCACCTGCAGCCAATCTTCAAGTAGTGTCGGCTCCATGCTTCCTTCAGCTTGTCCAACGGATTCCTACCTCAAAGACTAACACCATCCCAGACAGAAATTTTTTTAAAGGCGCAAATGAAAATGTTCCCGCAGATTGTCATACTCATGCTGCCAAGACTCTTCTAGGTTACGACTTTCACTGACAGTAACCAAGCTGGGAAAGAGCGACCCCATTCCCAGTCGTCAAATTTGTAACCACTAAATTCCTACACGCAAAAACCCTTCAACTGAACGAGAACAGGACACAGAGACCCATCCATCATCCTCAACCTCCATCACAGCATTCACAGACATCCCCTAGGGAAGTCACCAATTTGCCCGATTTTCCTCCTTCAAACCTGAACAACCCAAAGACCCACGGTTTGCAGTACGAACAGTGGCGGAACGCTGCGCTGGAATTCCTCCGCCTGATGTAGATTCGCTGAGCAAACGCCGTTGCCACCCGCCGCGAGCCTATAGCGGTCTCAGAAACTCCAGACCGGAACTATCCCTCGAGCAGCAGCAATCCCATGGTCGCTTCCCCCCACTATCACCACACAGCATGCCGCAGATTCCATTCTTTCTTGATTCCGCTCGACTGACTGCATCAGGTGCTCCAGACAATCACCATCTCGGCCAAAGCTCGACACACCGAAGAGACGACGAATTTTGCCGGTGGCTGCAGATTACCAGGACGGTCACCGAGGACTTCGACATCCTACGCATGACTTACGGTGTAAACGTTACAGAAAATGACTTCCAAGTACCCCACTTTCATCTCCCCCGGCAATCTCGCTTTTCCCGTCTAGTCCGGTCATGTTCTTCCCTGATTGTGGATTGAACCTGGTAACATGTGGAAAAACACAAACACATACGTTGTCCTGGCATGGTCATAGTACTCAGCAGTTGGAGTCACCATAGTACTGACCCTATCGTTGGAGGGAAGATCGCTCCGGAAGGCTTCTTCAATGGACGCGAGAGCAAGAATGCATAAGGAGAATATATCATGTGGGAAAACGTTACATATGGCATATCTGGCTATATTTAATGCCATTCTGTTATGTTTTATGTACACTTATTTCTGCCTCTTGAGATAAAAAATAATCATATTCCTTTGAGGAAAACGTTACATATGGTCCATGTGGGTAGAGTTTGGGTCCATTTTTAGCTACATCAATTTTTTACTTTGAAATTTATATATATATATATATATTAATTATCGGATAAAATAATGCAAATTTTTAACAGTTTTTATAATAATATAAAAAATAAACTATAAAGAAACCAAAATTCAATACGTTATTAAAAATCCAAATTCTTGCACTAGTTTATGTTGGCTTTAGACACACTTTCCTACTAAAACTGCATTGCCAATAGACTTAATTCAAACTCTGTCACTTTGAGCCCCTAGACCTTACGACGATGTTATAGGCCCTAAGGGCACTTCCGATGCGAATGTTGTTAATCGCAGTATTGGCTGTAACAGTTGTTTCTACTCCTAAGCACATTCATCTAAATAACTAGGGATGCCCCTATATAGTTCGTGACAAACGCGATACATATGACCTAAGATTCATTATGCTTTCTAAGACCTTTTGGTTCATTGGTTTTGAGCAGTTAATATTTATGTATGCACATCTTCGATTTTCTGCCATTCTCCACGACATTAGCAGCACTGCGTTCACGCTTGCCATGGCTTAATTGCGTCCAACCCAGTTTAACAACCACTGCAGTCCTGCTCTTGAACATGGCGGACCATGTTCTTGAACTCGACAGACTGCTCTGCTTGTATGGAAGAGTCCAGTTCAGTGACGCATGGCACCTGCTACTGGATTGGGGGTACTCGGAAGTACTTTGCTGGTCAGGTCAACATTACTCTAATCTTCAACCCATGTACGCCGCTGGTTTCCCCGTTTTCCACCGTGCGTCCTAAAGTTCGTCGTTTCCGCGGAAAAGTTTCACTGATTTAGGGGAACGGCTGCAGTTTGGAGCGAGCAGCCAATTGTGACGGTGGCGGGTTCAAAGCCATTTGACATTTTTGCTTCTCGAGGGCAATGAGGGGAGGGACCGGGTGGCGGAAGGTGGGTGGAAGCACTAGGAGCATGTCTGCCTGTCCCTCTTTCTCCGCGGATCTACTTTGCGTCTAGGTTATCTCCCTTTCTTGGCCGGATATACTTGGAGACGGGAGGAGAGGGCAGCTCATGAGATAGGTCTATTACGGCGCTCCAGCTCTCTCTGTGGAGTAGGAAGCAAGAAAAGAAGAAGGCGCCTGGACGCTGCGACGCTCTCTCTCACCCGAGCAACGGATTCTGGATCCCTTTTTGTCTCGTCACTCTCGTGGCGTTTATTTTTAGCCTTAAGCCAGCTCCAGCAGCTGCTATCCGAGCTCCTGCTCCTCCCTCTTCGTCTTCCTCACCATCATCATCTGCAGACCAACGAAAAGCGAGATCCGGATTCCTTCCGCCCTCCATAATTCCTTCGGTTCCCTGCCCTTCCATTACCTTACCCCGTGGCGCCACCAGCCCCTAAACTATGTGTCCCTCTCCAGTCCCTCCACGAGAACCACAGTACAGTGGTGTCTCCCGACTCCGGAGGGCCGAGTCCCAGTCCCAGTCCCACCGGAGGAGAACTTTCTGCGTGCACTGCCCTGCCCTATCTATCTGCGGTCTTCAACGGAGGCAGCACATTCATTGTACACTCGCCACTAGCGGAGGCCTTTTTATCTCGAATCTCGATTGTGGGTGTTCGTACGAGGTAGTGAGGTCAGGCGGGCGGGGCGAGTTGTCGCTTTTGGGCTTTACACTCCGCGCTAACCCCAGAGTGTCGTCAGGTGTGGGAGGATTGTCGAGGATTTTTAGCGAGCGAGCGAGCGAGGCTGAGGCAGTTCGGGGTCCAGATTCAGTGCTGGTAGGGGCGAGGGAGGGAGGATTCAGTGGTCGGGGTGGCGGCGTGGGAGATCGAGCAAACATCAACTTTCGTTTGGATTTGGGGGCGCAGGGAAGGCATTGATAAGTCTTTTCTATCGAGGAAAGCGATCTGAATAGGACCGCGGCTGGTTTCTTCCTAGCCATGATGGCCTCCCCCGCACTTTCGATCGCTTCCGGCGTCGGTGTGCGACCCGTTGTCAATGTGCCGTCGTGTTCGTCGTCGTTGCGCTCTAGTTCTAGCTCTGTAGGGCAAGCGAGGTTGTCCAGATGCGTGTGGCAGACAACAGGCCGTCAGCAGAAGCGGCTGCGTTGTATGGGGAGGAAGGAGCTCGCGCCCTTGGTGCCTACTGCGGAGTTGAACACCGTGCCTCTGGCGGAAGTTGCAGCGGATTCGCCTGCTCCGATTTCCGACAAGCGATTGGACAATGAGGACATTAAGGAAGAGGCTAGGAGGCATGGGCGTTCCGAGCCTGAGACGACATTCTCTGCCAAGTACGTGCCCTTCACACCCGGGTCTCCATCGACGGAGGAGTACTCACTTGATGAGGTCATTTATAGGAGCAAAACCGGTGCGCTCTTGGACGTGCAGCACGATATGGATGCGCTGAAGAAGTATGACGCGAGTTATTGGAAGAACTTGTTCGACTCTAGAGTGGGGAAGACCACTTGGCCGTATGGGTCCGGAGTGTGGAGCAAGAAGGAGTGGGTGCTACCGGAAATTGACAACGATGACATCGTCAGTGTGTTCGAAGGTAATTCAAATCTGTTTTGGGCCGAGAGGTTCGGTCGAGAAGTCGTGCAGATGAATGACCTGTGGGTGAAGCACTGCGGCATCAGTCACACGGGATCCTTCAAGGATTTGGGAATGACCGTTCTCGTCAGTCAGGTCAATAGGTTGAGGAGGCTCAATAAGCCCGTTGTCGGTGTCGGATGTGCTTCCACGGGTGATACCTCCGCAGCTCTCTCTGCATACTGTGCCGCAGCTGGAATTCCCGCTATCGTCTTCCTGCCCGCAAACAAAATCTCGATCGCCCAGCTCGTGCAGCCCATTGCCAACGGAGCTCTGGTGTTGAGCTTAGACACGGATTTTGACGGATGCATGCGTTTGATTAGAGAAGTGACCGCAGAGCTCCCTATTTATTTGGCGAATTCCTTGAACAGTCTCCGCCTTGAGGGCCAGAAAACCGCAGCCATTGAGATTTGCCAGCAGTTCGATTGGCAAGTTCCCGACTGGGTCATCGTTCCCGGAGGAAACCTTGGCAATATCTACGCTTTTTATAAGGGATTCAACATGTGCAAGGAGCTGGGTCTCATCGATCGCATTCCCCGTCTGGTCTGTGCCCAGGCAGCGAATGCCAACCCACTGTACCGAGCTTACAAGGATGGGTTCGAGAATTTCAGGCCCATTACCGCGAGCGCAACATTTGCCTCGGCCATCCAGATTGGTGACCCTGTATCGATAGACCGAGCAATCTACGCGTTGCAGCGGTGTGATGGAATCGTGGAGGAGGCAACCGAAGAAGAGTTGATGGACGCCGCCGCCACTGCCGATCAAACAGGCATGTTCACGTGCCCGCATACTGGAGTCGCCCTCACCGCATTGATGAAACTTCGTAAACGTGGAGTTATCGGACCTACTGATAGAACTGTAGTCGTTAGTACCGCCCATGGATTGAAGTTCACGCAGTCTAAGATTGCCTACCACTCGAAGGAGCTTGAAGGTCTTGCAAGCACTCATGCGAATCCACCTGTTTCTGTCCGTGACGACTTCGGATCTGTCATGGACGTGCTGAGGCAAAAATTGTCTCTAAGGTAGAAGAGTGGTATAGTACTTGCTTGTAATGAATATATTGTGAAAATTGACAGTGGACCTCCATATCTTGACTATTCGACTGCCGTAAAGTCGGCAGGCTAGTCGTCCACTGGAGTGGTCTGATCCACTAAACCGTGAAAGTTTACGAAGCCCATGATTAAAGGGTGAAGCGGACGGACATGGCTTCAAGTGTTGTTCCTGTCTGGCTTCTGATTCTGAAATATTTGCGCTGCTGTGGAGGAGTTCACCAGAGAATTATCTTTTACAGGGTACCATCTTCTAGAATCCGGCATGTCGACGAGTAGTGGGGCGGCGGCATTTCCATAGTACTTTTCTTTTTGCTGTCTTGAGAGGGAGACCATTTGCGGGTAGTTAGAATTCAGCAAAAACTGCTTAGGACACTTTTGTACTTGTATTTTCTTTTTGGAAGAACGGGAACCCCTCAATAATTAAGGTGGGGTAACTTTCAAATCACTTTGTTTTGGAGTTTTGTAATCATCAGAAGCTTCATGTCACGTTAAGGTTTTACACCAGTGCCAGTTATCGAGCGTTGCGCGTGACACTGGAACCACGTCCCTTCTAACTCAGCTGTAGGATGTGGTTTTAGTGGCGGACAAGAGTTGTACTATATGAATGAATTCACAGAAGTTTCAGATCAATTTGCAAATTCATAAGCGGGTGTAAGCGGGTGGGAACCACAGCATGCTCTAAAAGCGTATTCATAGGAGAAGTTCGTGTTTTACGTGAGTAATACCATGCTTTGTACAGCTCCAGCGATCCTGACATTGTTATTTGAAGTGGAGTAAGGAAAGCCGTAGACTTTTCCGTCTTTTGAAGAGTTTGGTCGTGTGTAGAAGATTATTTTATGCAGTATCGCGTTCCTTTGGACATTTTGACTGAATGCTTCGTCGTTGTATACCATAAGACGGTCAAGTTTATTGCGTTTTCCTTTTGATAACGTTCATAATTTTTACATACAATTGGAAATCTAATCTGTAGTGGACGTAGCCTGCACGACTTCTTCTGAAGCTCAGGGATGTTTCATGAAGCCGTCGTTGTTCCTACTCAGGCTTCATTGTTGCGTTTGAATTGTTTTTAGTCTGCACGTTGACCTGTTTTAAGATATCGAAATGTTACTGTGGATTCTTGCCCTATGTATCCCGCTTACAGTTCGGTATATCTCTTGGCGATTGTCGATCTTCTGAAGCCGTTCTTCCGGAGTTGCGCGCCGAGTTTCTGGCATTCAATCATTAAAACGGCATCCGAACTGATGTTTTTGCCGATTTCTATGTCATTGGCTGGGGTTATTAAAGAACATTTGAATCGTTTAGATTTGTATAAGCAATACATGGCGTCTTACCTTCTGTGTGCACAGTCAGCTTCCGTCTGCTTACGTGTTGGAGTCATATCAGTGCACATTTTTATCCGTTTGTACTAAAGCCATTGTTTTTTCTTATTGCCATATAGTTAAGAACCCTAGCCGAATGATGTCATACTTCGATAGGCTTGGGAAAGTATCGTTTGTGGAAGTTCATTGAACTGGGACTAGTAAAGAGTTGTCTTTTTCCCGGTCCTGAGTTGTTCGGCTTTTACATATTTTTTGTGAAGCAATTTTTTTTACGAATTTTATGGCAAGGGTATAGCTTCTGTCGTTGTCTGGATGCTTTACTGAGGATATCTGCCAGATAGCCCATTTCTATTACACGTCACAGATGAAGGTGATGATTCTGCCCTTTGAACTACTTGGAAGTTCATTGAATTGGGTCCAAGGTATCTCTGTTTTCCGTCTGGTCCTAATTTATTTTTCTACTTCTATTTATGCGCCCACAGGTACTTCCTGTACTTGCTTCTCCGCTAACATAGGTCTTGTCGTTGGTTCCTATACTGGGTTATTTTTTAAGACTATTCGGTAGCAGTGCATTCGCCTTTATGGTAATGTTCCATCTACCTGTGCATGTTGAACTTGTGGGGAGGTTCAGTGAATTGAGATCGATGTCCATAACTTTCCCTGTCTCACTTGTGCCGCGTTTGTGTTTCTCATTGCTTCTGTCAATTTCACGTCATTTTGAAAGGTACGAGTTGGCAGATCTCACGGTTGTGGTCAGTACCTTTCTTTTAGTGTATAGGTACTTTGTGAGGTTCGACCGTTAGTGAGAGAGTGGTTCCACGTACAGATATGGAGAACATTATTTCAAGGTACGCACTCGCTGGTCATGTTTCTTTCAATCGTCCTTGTGTTTACCGTTGGCATTTATTCGCACGCAGTTGTCAAAAGCTTCGCCTAGAAAAGGCGAAGCTTTTTCTAGCATACTGCTCACCATTTTGTCGGCTTTTTTTCCTGCTTTCGTATTCATGTCTCATCCAAATCACTTTTGTATTGTACTCGTGGATTAATCCGCGGGTCAGGGATCTGCATACACTGATTGCGCTTTCTTTCTTTGATCTTTTGTAAGCTAGATAAGCTGTTCAAAAAAGAACCCCTTAGTTCCTGTGACCCGTTTCTTGCTTGACACATTTTGCAATTCCATGAGCTTGTGCTTCTGTGTACCTTTTCCATGTTTAGCTTTGAGCAAAACACATGCCTTTACTCTTCCATTGCCTAAACCATTTAGTATGGCAGTGTGGTGACATCAGGCGCTATCACGAATTTCCTTCTGTGCTTTCTCTATTCGTTTAGAGATTCAAGTAGTAGGATTTTACTTGGTTTGTATTGAGTTGAAAATGCTATACTTTGGGATTTATACATGATTAGTGATCGGACGTCAGTACAGTTAGCGATAGTTCAGTCTTCATCTGTTATAGTTCAGCCTCCATCTACACTGAGAAGGCCTTCTTAAAGGCGGAAGACATAGAAACCTCCTGTTTCCAAATAACTGGTATGGGAAGTGAACGTTATGCCATGGCAGACAGTAGAAGAGGCTCGGAACTCACAGAAGTTCTGAATTCTTCAATGGGTGTGAGTGCAGCTGCAGTTAGTTCTTCTTTGTCGTTCATTTAAAGGATAGACGCTCAAGTGACAGCGGTTCATTTTGTACACCATCTTCATATTGCTGGGTCTGGCAGTTATTGTTAGACATGTGACTCTGGTCTTCCTGAGTTTTACTCTAGATACTTCAAGTTTTGAACTGTTTACAGGTATTTCAGACACACTACTTTTTGTTCAGTTGAGTTCCGTGATCCGAACTTTCAGTAATTCATAATGTATATTTTGAAATGTGCAAGAGTAGTCAAAAGACGAAACGTAAATGAGCCGAACACAGCACATTGTGCGTGTCATTACTTCTATTTTATTACGCATCATCGAATGTATTTGGTGATTTGCGTTCCAAAATAGTGGACCTGTGACGAGCTGCAATAGAGAGTGTTTATGGGTTAATTACTATTTTCGGGCATTTGGTAAAAATCAACAGTTTGTGGAGGAAACATGACATATAATATACCCTAAATAAATACATGTGAAAAATTGAATGTATAGTTTTGCAAAAAATTTACATGTTAAATCCACCTGCCTTTGCTACAAGCTCGCCTGACGCGCTAGGTAAGACAAGCCATTTTGCGCGATTTTGATTTAGGGATGACGGCGGCGATGGTGGGGCCGGGTCACGCCCCGGGATGAGTTGTAAACCCCATGCCAATGGCTGCCGTTTCCAATGAATTTTACATATGTTTGTAAAATTTCCATATGTTAATGAATAATTCTCAATATATCACCAAAAAAGTCTACAAAACCAAAACGTACAAAATAATTTAAATATAATTCTCATTGCTTTTTACAAGCACTGAAAACACTGATTCGCACAACAGAGATGACACAACACTCAACTGGAATTATTGAGAGCACACGAACGATGGAACAATAAATATTTAAGTGTACGAAGTTTAGTACCTTCACAAGAGTGTCAGTTTGATAATGTGTCGGTGTCATTGGTGGTTTTTATGGAACAGATGTGTTGTGTTGTGTAGATTGGACGTGTGAGCGTAGGTGTTGATACTCTTAGAACATACGTTGTGTAGATTGGACGTGTGGTACGGTGTTGATTAGACGGTGTGTCATAGGTGGAATTCCCACAACCCATTTAATATTGGTTTATAAATTTTACTTTTATTGATTATTCTATATTTTCTATTATACAATCATGACATATCCAATGTAAATTTTGAATTTAAAAAACTTATAAATATATTAAACTAATATTAAATTTATAAAAATTAATATAAAAATAATGAGATGTACTATATGTATAAAATCTAATGTAACTTTATAATTTTTTATTAAAAAATTTAGATAATACATTTGATAAAAAATGAATGCAAGGTTTCTGAATGTTGTCATTACTCAAAGAATGTATCATAGGAATACTAGATTTCCGATTTTGATATAGATAGTTTGGATATGTTAGTTGTAGTATGACATATTTCCCCGTGTGATGTTACTCGGGACTAGTCTCATCTTACCCTTTTGGATTCATCCATGTAGGATTTGATGGGGTATTCCCATCCTTTTTGCTATATTACTTAGTGTCTTATTCCCCTCATAGGAAGACTTAAAAGTGAAATGTTTGACTAGTTTAATTGAATTATCATATGTGATATTTACGTTATGTCTACATAGTCATAATTTATTGGTGTAGTTTGATATGAACATCAATTACATTTTTTACATGAATATTTCAAGATTCTTAAAAGACATTATTGATTCTTGTAATTTGAGGTTTAGAACAGCCACATGAAGTTAAGGTTAATATATATATATATATATATATGTCCTCAATTTTGAAGACATAAATGATTGAATATATTTTAACATAAAAAGTAAACATATATAGTATTTTCATTATTGTATTGGAACTTCTAATCAAATTTTAGTTTCTCCAAACATGCATTCTCATGAATTATATCAGCAATTAATTCTTAGTATCCTTTCAATTATCACCTCACATAAAAAAAATCAAATATACAAATAGAATTATTATAAGAATGTAATGTTAAGCTAATTAGAATATATTTCTTCATTACATTTAAATTCATGATTAATAATCATGTTTTTTTCACATTTCATATGTTCCAATGCATAGACATGAATATATAGCTAGGGTCATTGTGTTACTTTTATTTTTATGTCTTTAAGATAAATAAATCAAGATGAATTAAAATTATAAAAATATTTAATTAATTTTATTTAAAATTTTGTAATGAGATAGATTTTTATCTTTTGAAACCCAAATTTTTTTGCTACCATGAAAATAAATAGTATATGATGTGTATATTGAGAATTAATTATATATTTATATATTATAAAATAATTTAATACAAATGATGAGACATCAGTATAACAAATCTGCTTATTGTGATGTAAAGAGAAGAAAGATAATTTTCAAAATTGCACATGTGGATTAAACAAAATGAATAAACTACTTGAAGGAAATAACTCCCATGCAATCTACTCTACCGCTACTTGAATAAAGTTGGATGCAAACAAATCAAATCCAATCGAGTCTAAAGCAAGTTGAATGAAGAGAAAAAAAAGTAAGTGAAACCTTCATGTTTAATGTCAATATTACATTAAACATGAAGGTTTCAAAGAGAATATTGTTTGTTTGAATGATTTATACTTATATAAATGAGAAATTTTTTTATATTTTTCCTTTATAAAAAATACCATAATTATAAAAAATTAAAAATTATTATGATAAATACATAATTATCATTATACTTATAATATTTTATATTTTTTAACTCGTTTTGATTTTATTTTTTATTTTAAAAAATTACAAGTTTAAAATTGTTGATAATATAATTATATATATGTATTATTATAAAAATATTCTAAAGTATATATTCTGAAGACATGTGAATAACTGGACCCAAAGAAAAAAAGAGGATGCATCAAATAGATAATTTATGTTAATAATAGATTTCCATAAGTTATTGATCATGGAGTTTTTGACCTAAAACAAATGATCACTTTGGAATAATCATTTAGGGCTAGTTGTTGTATTTTTTAAATAGTTTACTTTCTTTGGTTTTCTTTTCATTCAATATACCCTTTTCGTTTAACTAGCTACCATGTGATACATGTTTATGAATATATAATAGTTAGTGAATGCTTAATCTTTCAAATATTTTTTCTATGTTAGTGAGATGATGGTTTTAAAAATTGACCAAAGTTGTGATTAAATTCTTTTAAGTAGATTTAGAAATTTCTGGATATATATATATGATTTATTCATACAAAATATTGTACATGAATCATTTGAAGATTATTCAAGTATTATTGACGTATGTTAAAAGGAACAAACATACCGTAAAACCTCTTTTCCCATGTAAATTCCTTTTATACTTTTTACACTAGAAGGGAATTTTTGAGGTATATATTGGACATGAATATACTTTGCCAATGTCAACTTGACCAGACCCGAAGGCTTTTAAGCAGCCATAAAACCATCTACCATAAACTCAATGGATGCCATTACAAATGACTCCTAGATGAAATGATGCATACATTCCATGACCTTAAGTGAAGGACGAAATTACGAAAGAAAATAGCAATGGCCATATTGATTCTTTTGAAATAAATGAGTGAATACTGTAGTTGTCAGACATTGCATTTCAAACATACCTAATGACGTTCAGTACACCTGGCACATAAAGATTCTCCCACCACTGTAACTTGGCAATTCCTCGATAAGAATGAACTGTTGTGGCTCGTCTCGATAACGAAGAAAATCCACAGTATGCATGTGCGAAAGAGCCGAGCTCCGACGTAAATTAGAGCGAAATTCAAAAGAAAAGAAAAATGCAGCGGAGCAACTCCAAGTCATTTTGGGGCGGAAGCCCCAAAATGTCGCTCCTGACGAAAACGGGCCTCCAGCCAGCGGAGAACAGAGTAAAACGACAAGACCCCGAATGGAACAAGAGTCCAGACAGTTCTCAGTCAACAGCTACCCGGTCAGCCGGTCCACGTTCTTGTCGTCCGAACTCAGTGTAGCGTGTGAAAACTTACTAGTCCCTGCAGGGGAAGAACGATTCCCTACCGTCACTTGTACAAGAACACATCCAGCCTATCCACCGGTCACAAACTGCACCACGATTCCACAAACCCGAGTGTCGACCAGAGGCCCTGTTTTGTCCGAACTTCCAAGAGAGAAGAAGCGCGTTTTTGTCGAATGTCTCGATTTGGGCCCCGATTGTGTCGATCGCTCATGGCCAAACAGTGGCTTCTCTTGCTCTTTGAGAAAGAAAGCTACTAAAGAAATGCTCTCGCTGCCTGTGCTGCAGGACGAGTGAGAGATACTGGTCCCTGGTCAGTCTCAGATAAAATGGACGCTACTGGAGGAAGAAGGAAGGGAAGGGAAGGGAAGGGAAGTGAAGTGAAAGGAAAGGATCGTTATCTCGACGTTCAGTGTGTCCTAGTTCTTGAGGGTTTTAGAAATCGGGTGATCTGAGCATCACCGGCAGGAACGAGGAGTAGGAGAGAGGGAGAGAGAGTACAGGAAGAATTGGAAGGACGAAGGAGGGGAGGGACGATCTTTGGTTTCGGCCTCGCGGGTGGAGATCTTCGACGCGAGGTTTCTGAGGTTTGGGGTGGGGCGATGGCGAAGAAGAGAAGGACGACGACGACGGGAAGGATTCGTGAATGGCATGTGTTCGGCGAGCTGGTGGGTGGTGATGTGACGATTAGGATGTAACGCGGAAGGGAGGGAAACGATAGCAAAATCTGATGGAGAGGAGAAGGAGGAGTCCGGCGATGGTGGTCACAGGGCATGGGTGATAGTGATGATGATGGTGATGGGTGTCGATAACGAGAGAGGGATGAGAAGAGAATTGGAATTCTCTTGGGACGCTTGGTGGTCGGAAGAGTGCAAATGGAGAAGGATTGATTGATACTTTTTGGTGGTGGTACGAGAGGGCAGGGCAGGGGTCGGAGAGGCTGAGAAAGTGTTGATTTAGGAGTAATAGCTGGTTTGAATGGCAATGGTGGGAAGGATGGCCGGGGACAGGGAGCGGGCTTATGCCCTGCTGAATGACGCCAAAATGCAGAACGATTCGACTGCGAAGACGGAAAATCTGAAGCAATTGCTGGAGATTTTGTTCAATAGAGAGCCCGCGTTGATACCGGAATTTGTGCCCCATCTGATGGATTTTCAAACCGATCCTAGCAGCCCGGTGTTGAAGTATTTAGCAGAGTATGTAATCTGTGTTCACTATCCGCTGAATGAATGAAATGCATGATTTTTTTTTCACCATGCACAGATGAAAATGGCCCTTATGAGTTTACTACTGAACGAGGCATAAGTTTGAGGCATTTCGTTGAGTGTGACGTGACAACGGAAGATTCACCTGGTAGGTAAAAAAATTTTAAACGAAGCAGAAATTTATAGGTTAATAGAGGTCGACATTTTATTATCTGGCTTGGGTGAGTGAAAGTTTTACAGTCGATAAGGAAGAGCAGAGCCTACACACAAGGGATTTTTTTGGTGGTAGTGGTAATGAACTTGTGTTTGAATCCAGGACCAAATGAATGAAAACGGGTTCTTCTTTCACAATATTTTCGTTTCTGGTGTCATTGGCAGGATAATAGAAGAAATAGGTTTAAAGTCGTCGGATCAGCTGCCATTTATGGTGCCAGTACTAGTGGCTTTATTACGGGATAATACCCCAGCAGTTGCACGACGAGCTATATCAAGCGGAACCAATCTGTTTCGTAATACACTTGAACAAGTTGCTCTTCAGGTAGCTTATCTAATCCAATCAGGGTTTGTCGATTTCCGCATCAATAATCTTGTCATCTGCATAATCTACTGGACTTATGGTGAAGGTTTTTACGACGAAATTTCCTTATGTTTAGTCCTCACGAATTTAGTTCAGCAATGGTACTATTCTAATTCTTCAAATATACTCGAGTTACTTTCAACTTCTAAAGTGTCTCTTTGGCAGGGGATATATACCGGACAAGTCGATCTTCGACTACAAGAAGCCTGGGCCTGGATGATAAGGTTCAAAGATGCTGTGTATCCTGCAGCATATCATGTAAGTGATCAGATCTTATAGTTAAAATTATATTGTTTATGCTTTTCAAACTCGTAAAGTTTTTATCATGAAAGGAATGACCTTTTCGGGAAGTAGTTCTAGTAATACCTGCCACGTGCGTAACATCTGAAGGATTTGGAAGGATCATATGTACTTACCCGTTGGGTCATTCGGGTTGCTTAGCACGGTAACGATGGAGTACGGCTTCAGGCTATAAAATTTGTGGAAACCACAGTATTACTCTTTACTCCCGATTCAAATGGTTCGGCTCGACCTCCAGCACAACAGCAGTACGTAGATGGTGAGAGATGCACTGACACAACTTGAAGCAAAGCAGATGGTTTTTTTTTTAATAGCAGGAAAATAAAGGACAGTCTCATTTCGTATTTTGGCTCTATTGTGATTGGTGTAACATGGTGTACCTGCCATGGTGGATCGAGCTAGAAGTGTTATGCGTCAACTCATGCGGTTGGTCTACCAAGTTTGGTAAGTACTCGAAACACATCTGCTGATTCACACGAAATCCCTACTGCAGGAACCGCTAAAGGATTCAATATCGCCTGGATAGCAGGGGGTCATCCCGTGCTGGACCCGGGGGCTATGGGTCAAGAGGCTAGCAAGAATGTTGGCTCGTTGCTTAATCAACTAAGACCGTTTGAAAGCTCTGCACTTCCGGGTCCTGTTGCGATTGTGTTAGTTAACAGGTGATATGCTCTTTAGGTGCATTTGCACCACTCTCTCCTTTTATTCTTGGAGCCGTTTTAGATAGTTTTGCCAGATTTCAGACTGATTGTGGGCAACGCGTAGAAGTCAGACGATGATAGGAACTCAATTTTGATGGCCCTTAAAGTGCTTTTGACGGTCTCACCATGTTTACTAGTTCTGTTTCTTAGGAATTATCATCCCAAGGTATCGCTTCCATTAAGGCGATGTTTGTAATATCACGATACTAAACTTTACTTGTACTTGCAATGATACTAATACCTCGATCCAAAATTATAACTTGAATATGTTATTATCGTGCTGGTTGAATGGTTGACAGCTTGGCGGCGGTTGCCAAGCGAAGGCCATCACTTTATGGGCGCGTTCTTCCAGTGTTACTTGGACTTGCTCCAAGTTGTGAGAACATTAAAGGAGGACAAGTTGCGAGTGTCGTACATGCATTGAAGAACGCGTTCATTTCCCTCTTGAAATGTCAACACTCTGGAGCAGGGCCGGTACTGTACTCTTCCTGAAAATTCCACGTGAACATACGCTGAGCAGTCACTGAGAAGCTATTAAATTGGAGGCAGGATCCTTTGAAGATCTCCTTTTCGGCGTCCTTTTGTTTGAAGAATCGCGCATACCTTATTGATCTCAGCTCATTGTCTGCTTGAGTTCCGTCATAGAGAGCGATCTTTACTAATCATTACGTCACTACTCCGGAGGGTATTACTTATCTAAAGAGTTATCCTTAACCACCACGACTGAGGCATCGAGCTTGTCCTAGTTGAGCTTGATATGCAATTGTCTATTCTTGCTTAGCTCTGTATGTGACATCCATAATTTGGTAGGCCCTGTAGAACTCGCTAAGATTTCTCGACACGAGTTCAGCATGACCTTAAGCTGAAGCTTTTGGAGCTAGTCAACACTGTTATCATATATGCCGTTTTACCTATATGGGTATCTGTTTACGTGCAGTGGCGGGATCGTTTAGTGGGAGCATTACGATCAATGAATGCAGGTGATGTTGCCGATTCGACAATGAGATCGATCGACAGAGCGTTGCGGAATGCTGATAGGGAACGGGCCTCTCGAGATCCTCGAGCAGTAAAGGTTGGAGACTGGGAACGTCGTGTTACCAGTTTTCGTTAGTGAATGGAAGATTAGATATCTGCTCTCAGAACTGTAATAGTATGGATATTGCCGATCATTATTGAATTTGATTTCACAGGAAAGTGAAATGTTGTCATAGAAGACGCTTTTGGAAAATTATGGAGGATATCTGCATTGTAACATCCATCCTTACCGAGGAAAAGACAAAGCAAATACCTTAAGTGCAACTTGGAATGACCATACGTCTTGCTTGTTAATAAAGTAGCAACAAAATGGTACTGACATCACGTTCCAAATTTTTATTTCTTTCCTTGCCATGTGTCCTTTTGCTTGATCAAATCCAGGATGAGAGAATGCAACCAGCTGGTCAAGTTGCGGATGTTGCCCGGAAGAGGCCTGTAATGCAAGAGAATGGGAATCAGTTGGGGGAATCGGAAAGTAGTAATGGTAAACGTTTACGAGTGACACACCATTCAGGAGCTGTGATGAATATGCAGCGGGATGTGCCTAACAGTGCTATGGATACAGGGGCACATCCAGCCACAGCAGTGCCGATGGATACAGGACTCACCCCCATACAGCAAATGATTTCGATGATTGGGGCTTTAGTGGCTCAAGGAGAAAGAGCCGCTGCTTCAGTAGAGTTGTTGATAACAAATATTGCTGCAGACATGTTAGCGGATATTGTGATAGCCAACATGACTCATCTTCCCTCCAGTCCACCACCCGTAGAAGAGGTAAGTGCCGGAGGGGAAAGTCGTGCTGTTGGTAGTATAGTGTCTATTCTTCCTCCCACTCCAGTGCCTGCAGCACCCCTAGTAATGTCTCCAGTTTTAGCACCTCCTCCGCTACCCGCAGCGCCGATATATGTGGCTCCTCCAGTTATTGTGGCTCCACCCTTAGCTCCTCCCCCGGTAGTCGTTCCGCCAGTAATGGCTCCTCCAGTCCTCCCAGTTTTGATATCTCCTGTAGTTGTTCCTCCGGCTGCAGAAACACTCAATCCTCAAAGTTCAGCTGAAGCTCGAAGAGATCCTCGGAGAGTAAGTGGAAGCCTATGCCTTTTATTGTAATGGGTTCACATCCTTGCTCCTGGTTGGGATATCTGGGTTGTATCTGTTGGAGATTCCACGGCTCCTGTTATTATAATTAGAGGCCTAATTATAGTGGACAGATCAAGAATGTCTGGGATTGAGAACTGTTTTGCTTTTCACATTGTAACATTTTTTTTATCAACTGGATCTGAAATGACGTCGACCATTTGTAAGTAGTGGATTTTACTGTTTTAGTAAAAAAAAGGTCTGAGTTCCTACGTGTTGGAACCTTCTGCTCACCAAGAACTAATGTATAGCATTGGCATTTGTTTTGTGTGCTACAGCAAGACCCTCGTCGACTGGACCCACGTCGTTCATCTGCTCCAGGGGTTTCTCCTAGTGCAAAGGATGAAGATACCACCATGACAGGAAGTCCAGTGGCGGAAAATGAGCTTGTGAACCATTTAGTTGATGTGAAACGAGAACCATTGGCACCAGTTATGAGAGATCCACGGGAAGTCTCGCCGGTCGTTCCCTCACCAGTCGGACTGACTGCACCACTTCTTGCACAGGTGAAAGCAGAGCCTGTCGAAGAAAAGCCTTCTGCTGGTACTAGACCTCTATCACCACCTGCTGCTCCAGTAAGTGTACCGCTTGCTCCTCCGCAACCGGTACCTTTGGTAGCCCCTGTGAAGACTGAGCACCCTGCAGTAGTCGTACCTCCTTTTAGCTCACCGTCATCAGGTGCTGCTCCCGCTCCTACCATCTCTAAAGACGGGCGAGCTGGGACTTCAGTGTCGTCATCTGGAATAGGAGGAGGTATGAGTTCAGCAGGTATTCCTGTCAATGTTCCGGTGCCCACCTTACCTGTCATTTCACTTACAGACGAGCAGCAGGTTGCACTTGGGAAGGCAGCTCTCGTCCGTATTTTGGAGGGACACAAAACAATATCTGCTGCTGGAGGAGATGGCTTGAGGATTGCCTTACTTGCTCGACTGGTGGCCCAGGCAAGTTGTTTTCTGCAGGTTGATCTGTTAGCATGCAAGTTTAATTCTCAGTTTAGCCCGTTTTTTCGGCCAGAAGCGTTCAACATTGTTGGGTAGTTAGTCCTACTTTTCTGCAATTTTCTGACAGAGATAAGCCCGAAATCACTGAAAAGGTTATTAATCATTCCACGCTTGCTCTTCATCTATGTTTTCAATAACGTGTCATAATTATAATGGTGCTGGATCTGAAGATAGCTTTTGTGCAGGAATTCACTGAAGAGATTTGAATATTTGCCTTTATATTATTTTATGCTTACCCTCAAGTACTGTTTCTACAGTCATGTGAAGATGAACAAGCTCTCGAAGTTGTGCGTAAACATATACTTGCTGATTATCAAAATCATAAGGTGAGCTTTTGTTATCGGAGTATAGGACCACAGTTTCCTCATTAATGCACACAAATTCCTAAAATATTAGGTGTGGAAAAATTGCTGTGTATGATCCCCAGTTGAGGGTGAAGGAGACCTGACCCCTGGCATATGGTTGCTTTGAATGTGGCTTTGTTAGGGTCACGAATTAGCCCTACATGTACTCTATCAACTGTACGCTGAACAGGCATCAGAAGAGGGAACTTCATCTGCTTCTTCTTTTCCAATATCTCTGGCATATGATAAACTTCTCCTGTCTTTGGTGGGTTGATTTCTTGTATGACCATACAAGTCTCACTAATATATTTGAATTTTTTTAGCTTTTTCATGGTTTTTTCTGTCTTACGGTATTCCACATTTTTACCGTAGTTGTGTTCCAACAATCGACATAAAAAGTTTCAAAATTTTAAACAGGAAATCCTTAGTTACGAGACTGCAAGGCTAGGTTGTAGACAAATAGTTGTTTTTCTTCATTCATGAAGCAGCATGTTATACGGAATCACCGACTACCATCAAGTGAGTTGTTGATGGTTTGGAGTGAATCTTATTATCGCGCTTATTTTGGGTGCAGGCACAAGGGTTGAGGGACACTTTGCCTCCTGCAGACAAAGCCTTAAGCAGATTGTTGGCTGAGGTGCCAGTCTTACCTATGACAGCCTTGGAACTACTTCAGGGATTATGCAGTCCCGCTCTTCCAACTAAAGATGGCAAGGAACCACCCGCTGGTGACCGGATAACACAAGGTCTCAGTGCCATTTGGAGTCTAATTCTGCAGAGGCCGCCTGCACGAGAAACTTGCCTTAAGTTGGCTTTGCAGGTAGGGTTCTTGTGTCTACAACAGAAAACATATTCCTTGAATAGCTATAGAAGGAATATGCATTTTTCAATTTCTCAGAGTATTCAGTTACTAGATCCACGTTCTACCAACTGAAGCTTCGTGCAAGCGAGAAAGTTTAAAGCAAAACGGCCTAACTTCCAATGCTGGTATGTTGACATGCAGTGTGCTGTCCACGAGGTTGATGACATTCGCGCGAAGGCCATCCGTCTGGTAAATGTTTCTTTGTGTAACTTTCGCGTTCACTTTAGCATCTCTTTTACCAAGTTTGACCAGGGTGGTCGCATTAATTGTACGGCTAGTTCCTTGCGACTGTTTTCCTGAAAAGTTTGACTTCGCATGATTGCAGGTGGCGAATAAATTGTACCCCCTTAGCTATGTTGCAGACAGCATTGAAGGATTTGCTCTAGACATGCTCCAATCTGTGGTCGAGACAAGGCAAACACCTGTAGATGGAGCTGGAAAAGATCCCATGGATGTGGATGAAGGGGAACCTTCGTTACCACCACCGAAGAAGGTGCTTCCCGCAGCTCTTGAACTGAGATGACTTAGTTCTGCTGTAGTCAGCATACAGTGCAACAAACTTGTCTTCAATGTGGGCGCCTATTTTTATTATTTTAAGTTCTTGTTTACTGGTTTGTGCTCGCAGTCCTCAGTTTGGTTCTTAGATTTCATCTCAGTTTGGATAGTCAGATAATTTCACACGGTAATCGGTTGTTTTCCCTTTGTTGCACTTCTGCAGGAAGAAGAAGAGCATGAGCAATCCTCTAATGGTGACCAGAGACTGGCCCAGGGTTCAGATGAAGTATCAGTAAATAATACCAGTGGTCGAAATGTATCCCAAAGCAGTAGTGGCACTGTTTCCATGACAGAGGCCCAACGATGCATGTCACTCTTTTTTGCACTCTGCACTAAGGTATGGAGTGAGCAGTAGACTATTCCAAGCTGCAGTAACTCCTATTTGACTTGTAAAAGGTGGGGTATGCTTATGCTAGAAGGGTTGGTTGCTGCAATGTCAAAAGAGTTTTATGTATATTTTTACTTGAGCTACATCATCCCTCAGGCTCCATCTTAACCTATTCTTGAACACATCTTTTTGCAGAAACACTCCTTACTACGCCAACTCTTTTCAGTTTACGGTCATGTATCTAAAACTGTCAAACAGGTGTGGCGAAGTTCTAAATGTTCCCTTCGTGTCCATGTACTTTTTTCCAGACTTCCCAAATTTCTTTTATAGGTTCTTCTAAAATCGGTGTGTGATTATATTATTCTAGAATTAGAGTAACATGTGTTTTTGCACATGAACTAAATGCAGTGGTCTCCCTTTGATTATTGTTGATACTGTCCGTCAGTCAGCAGTTATATATAGAGAATTGTGAAGTAGAGTTTTGACATCAATGTTGTGATATTATGTACATGCTCGCTGCCCATTAGAAACTTTCTTTCTGCACTTCTGGAGGATTTGTCTTCTTCTCCTTTGTATCTTGTTACTACTTCTCGGTCATTTTGTTACGAAACTAGGAGACACGCAAGTGTGTTACCAACCCAATTGCAGAGCGTTTTGGCAACTTGAAACCGCTTTATTGTTTGAGATATTTATTTGCACCATATGCAGGCAGTACATCGCCATATACCAATTCTTTTTCGGACTATTGGTTCGTCATCAGCAGAGCTGCTGCAAATTATATCTGACCCACCCGCCGGAAGTGAACATCTCCTGCTACAAGTGGGTAACAGAAGCCGGTCAGGCTACTGCATAGACTTAGGATGATGGTGTCCAGTGTACAAATTTTCTCTTGATCTTTCACGACATAGTTTTTACAGATGGGATATTATCCTCGGCTTATCGATAGGACGACTTAAAATACTTTTTGAATTCTGCACAGGTTCTTCACAGCCTTACTGAGGGTAGCACCCCGTCTCCGGAGCTTATCGCCACTGTTAAAAAGTTATACGAGACTAAGCTACAGGTATATTTTGACTAACTCCTAGTCAAAAACTGGGACTACAGAGAATAAATTGTAGATATTCTGAAAACGATTCCTATGATCCGCGTAACAACAAGAATCTAATCGCCTGCTATTTTCTTATTTTTCATCATGAAGGCATCTCATCCAATCTATTCTAAGCTCTCTGTAACAGTTTACGAAATTTGGTAGACACAAGGGAGTTGATGATATAGATGCAGTTTGTCTAGAAATAGGACAGTTCTAATTTGTCGTATCACCTTTTCTCTTAAATGTTCAATGTGCAGGATGCGGTGTTTCTAATTCCTGTATTGTCCTCTCTAACGAAAGATGAGGTATTTTACATGCTGCTGAAATGTATTTTTTCTGGTTTCTTTCAGCATTGGATTATTGCGTTCGCTAATTAAGCTACTCTCAATCTGCAATTTATGCTTTCTAGATGTGTACTTAGTCAAACATCCCAATACGGAATAGATACGAACGCGTAATGATCTGAAGATGTGAAAGAATATGCAAATAAAAGTAGGTGGATGGAGCCAATACATGATGATTTAATCTGGTCTTTCTTTTGTCTCAGATGACTCTTTTCTATCGTTTCGCAGGTGTTGCCAATCTTCCCTCGCTTGGTAGATTTACCTCCTGAAAAATTTCAGACAGCACTGGCCCGCATCCTACAGGTGCTTACTCCTACCAGCTCTTCTATGAAAGGTGGAAGGAATACTTCCGTCCATAGTCCCCTACTGCATTTTACTACTGAAAAGAACCGTTTTTATTTTGTGCTTTTTTCTGTTCCTTAAAGGTTTTATTTGTTTTGTGCTTTGAAATGATGCCTCTTTTCGCTACAGGGATCTGCACACACTGGCCCAGCTTTGACACCTACAGAAGTGCTCATTGCCCTTCATGGGATCGATCCGAACAAGGACTCTGTGCCGTTGAAAAAGGTAGTTTTGTCCATAAGTATGAACTGTACTCTACAGTAATTATCATAAGCTGAAGTCCATGGATGCTCTTCGGGAGATGTCTGTTACTACACTCACCCTGGCTGAGTGATGGTAGTAGTACTAGACTGGGAATTCAAGCATAAACAATAAACCGTGCCGTTAAACCATCACGTGATAATATTAATCTAGATTCAAAGTTGTTCTCTCAGAAGCTTTCATTTTCCAAGATTAACTAGCTATTTCAGAAGGCTGCATACGCAACATCATTTCAAGTTCTATGCATTTGTAGCTTTATAAACTTTGGACTAAATTTGTTGTGACTTTACTACGAATTATCGCTTGACCTAACACATGAAGTTTCTGACTCAGTGGATCTAAGTTACAAATAGGCACTTTACAGGAAAGATCTAAGTTTTTCTCGTAAGAACGAATCATTCACTGCCGTAATTTTTGTTTCATAGCTGTGGAAATGCATACTACATTGATTGCTGTTATCTGATATTTGATGTGGTGAAGGTGATGGATGCATGTTCGGCTTGTTTACAACAACGTACAGTTTTCACCCAGCAAGTTTTGGCCAAAGTTTTAAATCAACTGGTAAAGTGTTTTCGGTAGTGTCCTTTGTAATGCCTTCAACATTTGTTAGATGTTGTCTTGGATGAGGACTTTCAGAGTTTAACTCTTACCAAGCGTAGGTGTCCTAGTTTTTAGCAAGTCAGTGACGGAAACTGTAGTTAAATGATCTAGCGGAATGAGAATTCCCGTTGATCAAATTTCCGGGTCATACGTTCTAATAGCTGTGTACGCATGGATTGAAATAGGTCGAGCAAACTCCTCTTCCTCTACTATTCATGAGGACTGTTATTCAAGCCGTTGGAGCATTTCCCACTCTGGTAAGTTGATGAATTCCGTTGGATTTTAGTGGATTGCCTCCTCTGTCCGGTCAGTGCACATAGGTCGATGGTTCCCGATTGACAGCCCATTTCTCTCGATTAGCCTTTTTTCACATTTAAAGCCTCTGAGTTACTTGATTGTGGACGCTTATAGGTACCTTAAATTTACTGACTGTCCTGTGTCTTTTTTACACAGGTCAGCTTTGTGATGGAGATCTTGTCTCGTCTCGTTAACAAACAGGTGAAGCTTAACTCGGGTAGAATAATCAGCTTGTCCCGTTGTCGTTTGGCAGGAAGTTGCATCTCTTTTACATGGCTGTTGACCTATGTTGTTTGGCTTGCCCTATGCAGATTTGGAAGTTCCCTAAGCTGTGGATTGGCTTCCTGAAGTGTGCCAACCAGACTGTACCGCACTCCTTTCACGTCTTATTGCAGGTTTCTACTTCGTTTTTATCATGGATTCAAATTTTTCCCTCTCAGTTTGATAGATGACACCGTTAACTAAGTACAATTGTTCTGTTATGAGGATCACCTGATTGATTGGTCCCTCTCTGGCAGACTCCTGGGCCAGGACAGGCAGCACAGTTTCGTCTGAGATGTACATGTGTTACTGCCTATCATGATCCCCTATGAGGTTGGAAATACCGACTTATCATTTGATAAGTTAGGACAGGGCCTTGTGCTAGCCGGAAATATCTTGAGGAAAAAGGACAGGAAACATGCCAAATACTGTCAGTTTCTAGGTGCTTATTTGAAGCATCTGTTGACCGTATACAACAGCGGAAGAATGTTCACTTCTGTCCTAGCACCTTACCAGTCTTTACTAGATAAGGCAATTCTGAGCAGCAGATAATGAGAATCTGAATGGAGTCCAAGGAGGGAGCGGACATGCTGTTTAGCTTTTTTTCTGACCTCGTAAAGTTTCTGTGTTTACAGTTGCCCCTCGTTCAGCTTGAGGATGCATTTACGAAGCACCCGAATTTGAAGGGGCCACTGGCTACTCATGCAAGTCAGCCCAACATTCGCTCCACCGTTCCCAGGTCGGTCCTGCAATTAGGTTGTCTTTATGATGTCGCTGTAATGTCAAAAGTCAGAAGCCTTCACACTCTAGATGATAAAGAGGAATCCAGTATCTAGGTCACTCCTTAGAAGGGAGCATTTAGATTCTGTGTGAAGTCTATAAACGTATACTTCGGGTCGAAATTATGGGACGGGCGATGGTTAGAGAAGTGTATGCGAAGTCAGATTGTTTTCCTAGTGCTCATTAAAAATCAGGATAGAGAGAACTCTTAGGTCGTTAATAAACAGGAAAGCCTTGTTAGGGAGTAGGAATCGTGAGTTTGGATACACTTGACCGAGCGGTCATGTCATTATAACAGGAGCTTTACGTCCCATATAAGCGTGGTGTCCTCGTAGAACGAGGACGACGTTGAAGATAAAGGTAGTGGAAGATGTCGACCCGTCTGCTCTCATCAAGGCTAAGCCTGATCTCGTATTCATGGGGAGTAGGAGTACTAAGGGTGCTGAGTTCACGGGAGCCATAGAACTTGAAAACCTACTTTCAGGTCGGATGCAAATTTACTTTGTTGTGCTAAGTTGTGGTTGTGAAAATTGCTGCAGGTCATCCCTGGTTCTCTTGGGCTTGGCCGCGCAAGATGAGTCAAATGCTACTCCGCCGCAGTCGCTTCCAGAGAGTTCAGCTGTAGAGATGCAGGTGAAACAGTAGGAGGCGGGCTTGCCTAGCCAGCCATGTATTATATTAGTTGGTTGTGGGTTGCACATGGTATAATCAGGCTCTGTCTGGAGTTAGCCAGCAATGTTCTTAACATTGAATCACATTGTTCAAAATTCTAGCAGATTGCTGGGGCCCAGCCTTGGAAAGCGCACACAAACACACACACACGTACACCTGTCTGTGGGGAAGCTTAGCTGTGTCAGCACCCTTTGTAGGCTTAGCACATTACAAAAGTCCAGCAACCCTGAGTTACCAAAAGGCCTTTTCGCGAGTGGTCGAGTTCTACACATTAGGGAGCACTGTAATCTGGACATTTTGAATTTTGCCCATTGAGGTCTGTTTTGTGATAATTAAGATAAGCAATTTTGCTCGAATATAGACACACATGATCGGGTTGCCAGGCTTTTGTTCCGGACCTGGTTGACGATAGCACACCGTCATGTCCATGTCCTGCTTACTCAATGTGTGCGCTGCTTCCATGCAAAGGCTGTGCATGCAACAACAACAACAGACTGGTCCAAGTGCCTCAAAGTTGAACTTGGACGATGCCTCGTCCTCCTGCCCAGTCACAGCACCCCATGCATGTACTCTGACAGCGACAGGTTCCCAAGTAGCCACCCGCATAGTGGACCCTAGTGGAGGAGGCAACAGTTGCGAGAAAAACCCAACAACCAATCGAGTTACAGTGATTCTTTACGTGTTTTCGAGAGCCAGTCATGTCAAAGCTTCACAGAGAAAGTGCCCTGAACCTTCGGAATCCGAGGGTCGCCGGTCAAACGGGTACGCAAATATGCCACTGAGGCCATGGAAGCCGCGCTGTGCGTGTCCCATCGGGACCTCGTCCAAGATAGAGCTCGCCCTGACCAAAAGTGAATCCATAATTGTCGCGTGCTGGAACCCCCGTAAAGTGTTGGTGGACACGTGAGCCCGAGTGGGCTCTCGTAAACCGAATGTGTCGCCGGAAAGGCCAAAATTTAACTCCTGTGCAGTGGCATATTCTCAGGCTGCACATGCGCAGAATCTACATCGCGTCCATCCCTCGAACCGGAGACCGGAGTCCTTCCCTCCTCAATGTCCTCATCACTCTGTGAATCATCACACGCATCACCTCCCTCCTCCGAATTCAAACTTTCGTCTTCCAGGCTCCAGCAGATCTTTGACTCACGCTGCACGTTTGCCCCAGCTCGAGCCTCGATTGCCCGCCTTAAAACAGTAATAACGCATCCGGAGTCGGCCGTTTGAAAATGGCCCGTCCATGCTACAATGCTCCCACAAAAACCAGAATCATGCTCCATGAGGGAAACGTATCTGAAAACTATGGGGTAATTTGACCATCATGCGCCATTTATCATTAGGCTCTTCTCTTCTCTTCCCCCTCTCTCCCCTGGTGGACTCCATGGCTGCTGCGGGAGACGGGTCCCGGGAGTAGTTGTTGTTGTTGTGGGGTGGACCTTGCATCCTCTTGACTTGTCTCTTCTTCTTTGCTTGTAGATGATGGTTTCCAGCTCTCAGCCACGACGAGGAGTAAAAGTTGATCCATCTGTCCGAGTTGCAACTTGTAACCATCGATACCGATCCGATCCAGAATCAAGAGCAGACGAACACACATTGCAAATGTGCACGAAAGTCCACAGGCCATTTGTGCACCATCGAGACGCCCTCAGGAAAAGCGAGAAAGGCTGAGGTAAAGGCAAGCCTTGCAAGACTGGCTGGCTGCCTTGATGACGAAGGTTCTATCCGCTCGCTTCGGCGCCAGTGGCAAGGCGCCGGGCTGCGGGTGCCGCTCTCCGCCCTCACTGGCAGGAAGTTCAAAAGTTCATGGCTCCATCGTCGACCGTGTCAAGCCACGGGCTTCGGTGCAAGGCGCTCACTCGCGCGCTCAGATTTTCCGGACAAAACCCGAAAAGAACGAACGGAGGAAATCCCACCACCAAAATCTCCACCTCATGGATCCTCCATCCACTCGAGTGCTCGCTCGTCCCGTCCCCAAGTTCCCACTCCCAGAGTCCAGAGTCCAGACTACGGTCCCAACATCTTCTGACTTGTCGATTGTCATGACTGGACAAGTCGCAGCCATCGGACGCCAGGCCTCGACGCTAGCTGCGGAATGTCCCCTCCCTCATTCTCGTCGCCCCATCGCTGCACCGCCGCGGAGGTGGCGGCCGAGAGGGCTTTCATGGCGCCCACCTGGCGGCCATGGAAGCTCAGATCGGGCGCGGTGGGGCGAAGCAGGGAAGGAAGGAAGGCGAACGCGAAACTGTCTCCGCGATTTCTCTCGCGGCCCGGCCTTCACTTCGCTTTTCTTTTCGTTCCTTTCCTTTCCTTTTCCCGTTCACGTGCCTCTTCTTTCCGCGGGATGGCGAAGTCGCTATTTCGTTGGCCGCGGCCTCGAAGGTGCGAGCTACGAAACTGGGTGACGGGTGACGAGTGTCGTGTAACGCAGTCCCTTAGGCCACGACATTTAAGTTACGTCGTCAATCACCACCTTCCAGCTCCAGCTCCGGCCGTGACAAAGTGAAATACGTGGGTTGCGTAGTGAAATACGGCCAAGAGAACCCGTCACTTGATAATTCTAGTTAAGATACAGTAGTTGGCTTTTGTCCGCGGTTTTGTGTTTTTAGAAAATATACACTTAATATGTGTGCGTAATTTTTCGGGATTTTCGCATAATATTGAAGTACATGTACCTATAAATGGTTCTGCGGCCGTTTGTAGCCGAAGGAAGATATAATTAGCTCAGTTTATCATTGGATCTGAGCTAAACTGAGCTAATTATAAACGGGTTCTTCCCTTCCCTAAAAAATTACGGTAACAGAAGAATTTAGGGACGGTGTTCTTGTTTTTTATAACAAACAATTCGTGCTTGCATAATTTCCGCCTAAATCTCTTCAAACATAGTTCCGCTGAATTTCTTCTGAGTGAAAATGAAATCGTGGGCCCAGTTAGCCATTGGATCTCAACTGGTGTCCTTCACCAGGTATATTTTGTTTTCACGAATTTGTATGTTCGTCCAAATGAACTTATTTCCGACCAACAAAAAGCTTGTCTATTTTTTGACGAAACAAGTTCAGCCACACATTGTTAGTGAAGAAAATAAACACTGACTTTTAAATTTGATTTCAGATTTGGATGGCAACTGGACAGCTTTATCGTCTATATTGACTGGTGTAGAATTTATTCTTTTGGAATACTGTAAATCCGTCGAAATTGTGCACTTTTTCCCGACAGGAAACACGGCCTAGGTCTATTTTTTTTGACAAAACATCGACAGCCACATTTTGTAACTGAAGAAAGCGAAAAAATAGTTTGAATTATTGCTGTTGTTATTGGAATGCGACTGGCCCAAGTTTCTTTACTTGTAGTGGCTTACATTTTGCTACATCATGCAAACTTGGCTTACATGAATCCACCTAAATCTATCTGCGAACGAGTCTGCCAAATCAAAGACCTCCGTTTAGTTAATCACTTTTGATAGTATATCGAGCCAAAAAGATATGTCATAGGGACCCAGGATTCTCACTACGTGTAATGATGATAGGCAGTAACCTCCATCATTTAAGTGACTGGAAAATATATTTGCTGGTATATAGGAAAAATATATGTATCCCTCCTTCACCATCTGGCATCATCAGAGCGAACGCACAGACTTAGAAGAAGATGATGAGGAAGATTAATTATTTTCCAATAATCTCTGATCCGAGTGTCATGTGATATCTATTCGGTGGGGTATGTGTGGCGGGTGAATAAAACAGTGGAGATAGTGAATAAAACAGCATGAATGGATGTTGGAACCAGTACATGATGGACCATCGTCATCACCCTCATCATCAACCCTAACCACCCCCCCTTCTTCCTCCACGAGGTTATACTATGCTAGAATTTGTTCTTCTCCATGCAAGGACTCTGAATTGAAATTTCAACACCGTAACATGGCCCAGATGAATAGTTTTCTAGGCCATGTGGAATTGCTGCATCTCTGGTTCATGTGTGCTTTTGCTCTCTACTTGGGACCAGCCAAAAAAGAGCATCTATCTCCCTTCCACAACCAACCATTAATTCCTTCATCCATCCGACATGTCAACTTCAATTGCCTCGGGTTAAGCTAAGGTGAGGGTTATTCTGCAAGGCATCTTGGTCTCCTATTATTGATAAACTATTCAACACGTGGGATTTTGGCATGGACTCTAAGCAAGCGTTTGCGTCAAATTGCAATTATGCAACAAAAAGGAGGACTTCGGAGTCCAGCAGGGGGAGGATTCGAAATGTTGGTGATAATGAAGGAGGAGGAAGGGGACTGGAAGAAGGGAAGTAGTACAATTTAGAAGGTGAGGGAGGAGAGAGGTCTGTTTAGACCAAATGCTGACATGGAGAATTTCCTTCACCACCCACCGCTTTTTTGAAGGTAGAGCCAAATTGACCACCTCACCTGTGCTCCATCGCCTCCTTCAAATTGTTGACAATGATGGTCATTGGATGATTTAGATCCACTGAAATTCCCCTTTTCTACCAGAATGAATGGGACAGACCGCCCGACGAAAAGAAGTGCGCGAAGACTTCGGAGTTGCCTTTAATTTGTGAAAAATACTCGTGTAATCTATAAGTGTCATGCATGAATGCTGCAAGAAATTTCACATGTGATACAGAATTGGTATTCATTTTTATTTACGTCCCATCTGTAGAAAGTAACTTTCTGTTCATGAGCTTCTGCATCCATCCGCCTCACTCTCATTATTCGTCTATAAAAAGTTAACACTTACAGAGAGTTCATGTAATATTGCATATTAGAAACAATTCATGAATAATTCTGGATTCAATCTCTTCATTGCATCTAAAATGAGACTTGGTGAGTGAAGAAAAACTTTGAGACTGCACATGGAAAAAGGTTTCTTTCACCAGTCTAATCTGACGGAACATCTTTTCAGAATGTCAATAGGGCTACAACGTCGCCTCCCATGTCACCTCCTAGTATATAATCGTCACTGACATCGGCGATCGATTTATTTGTTCAATATATGGGAACGGGATATTGTGGTACTCTGACAGTCTCGCGTAATGATGAGAAATATGAATCCGCGCTAATGAACAAAATGTAGCTATAATTCGGATTAGATATGCGAATTGTCAGGCCGCAGATCCAAGCGGAAGGTCTTCGACCCCTCTTTTACAACTGGTCCTCGTCATCAGCACGGGAGGTGCGAACCACCTCTTACCGCAGGATGCAGGAAAATCTGACGGTAAGAATGGGTTCGTCGTCTGATCTGGGTTTGGTTTTGGCTGGGCTGGGCGGTGAGCATGGAGGGGAAGGGAGGATCATAATCATCATCACCCATCGTCATAAAAGGTTACTAGAAAAATGATGGGAGTGTGCCGCACTCAAGCCTTCCACGAGTGAGAGTGACAGAGAGTGAATATGCAAACAACCTTTTACAATCTGATGGAGCTATTGAAGATCTGGCTGCCCTGCCCTGCCCTGTCTTGCAATCCATCAATCGCTCCATCCACTGATCAATATGAAAAGAGTTTGTAAGTAGACAAATCAAACGATGTATCTTTCCTTTAATTTCTTTTTTGTTATTATATTTTCTCATGATTTGCTGTTTAATTTCTTTTTTGACATGGCACTTTCATCCATTCCATTTCATGATCTTTTTCGAATTTTATATTTCCTTCTTTAATCCTCCTTTGAATCTTTTAGTGCTGGGTAAGTGGTTTTTTCTGCATTTTCGTATGTTGATCGTCTGCTGTAGGATAGGTGTATTTTGTGATATTTTAGATAATTTCTGTGCATGGTAGAAGTTTCTGGACCTTTTTGTTGCTGTTTTTATTGTTGTGCGTTTGGGCTTGTATACCAAGTCTTCAAGTACTGTGATTCGCTTCTCTCTCTTGCTAGCAATTTCTGGCCCCACAAGGGCAAAGAAATCATCTGAGTTTTGATCCTCGTCAATATTATATTCTTGGAGAGTCACAAAAGGAAAGTGGAGAGGATTTGGCATGTAGGGAAGATTATTCCCTAAGAGGCGATTAAAATACCATTCCTTTGGGAGAGGTTACAACGAGCTAGATTCAAAGAGTTGTTGAGGTTTGGCTTTTCACATGAAGAATATCCAGCTAGATTCATCCTAGTCATAACATTTTTGCACTTTCATCATTCAGCGGACAAAGTATGTACATGTGATATTATATTTAAATTCATCCTTATTTTGTTCTTGTATCTGCATTTACATATTCATTTTCGCACATCAAGTTTTGTAACAAAGTCTGCACGCACGGAGGCGTGGGGGAAGGGACGAGAGGCGGGGCATGGCATGGCATAGAATGGCATCGCCTCCAGCTCCTTCCTTCCTCCCTTCCACCGGCCAGGAAGGACGGAAAAGGACAAAGGGCCCGAATGACTGACTGGACTGACTGCCAACGAACTAACGTCCACGAGTGTCCAAAGGTCCCGAGCAAGAACCGGAACACAGAGAGGACAAGGGCCTGCCCAACTGACGCAAGCGAGGACTCCAAGGACCTGTGCGAGGACCGGGACACAAAGAGGACAGTGCAGATGAGGGACAGAGGGGACCAACCGAAACCGAAAAACCGAACTACAACCCAAAACATTATGTGATGAGATGGGTGACCATGGGTCATATGGGATGGGATGAGAGACAGCCGGGGGCCTAGCCCCATGTTATCGGTTTGGTTCCATCCTTGTACGACTTGATCGGGTCTTCCATCCCTTTTGTTATTTTAGTGTGTCTTCTCTGTGATGGTATGAGAGACAGAGAGATGATGATGATGATGAGGCTGTGTGCATCTTTCGTCCATGTCTATGATCTATCCTATCTGGATCATGTATTATGTTTGTTGATATGTGGTGGTTCCACGAATAAAAATGCGCTTCTCGTACACACTTATCTCACTTTGCCACCTTAGCATTGACATTTCTCCTCTCTATTTTTTTCAAAAGTTTATTACTGGAACTCAGTCTAAGCCTCAGATTCCCACTTGTCACACCCCTTCAGTACTGTCGCAGGAATATTTCTTTTATTCTGGTTGCTGGATTTTCTGACTTCACTCCTCACATGCCATCTGTGCTTTTTTTTTTTCTGAATTCGCACTTGTACATTCAGATAACTTGGCTTATGTGCTGTTTGACAGCACGCTTCTATCAACACGCTTTTAAGTTTATACATTCGTTCAAACAGCAATTTAAATGATATTTTTTAGACAGTATTTTATGTTAGAAAACTATTTTTGATCTTATGAGGTTGATTTCTCGAATTTTTTGTTTGTTTGAGAAATCAACCTCATAGCACAATGATATTGCGTACTATCAATTTGTAAAATTAAACCTCATTAGATGAAAACCTCAATTGTCAAAAAATATATATTTTTTATGTATAGGAGTGGTTTCTTTCATAAATTCTTTCGAAGATGTAATGTGCAAGAACTAAAACGTACAGTCCTTGATATTCTTAATAACTAGTTAAAGGCTCATGGGATTATAATAATGATCCGTATATAGAGGAGTAATTTCCCCTTGGAACGTCTTACCAGACGTTGGATATATACATATGTATATAAAGTGTTATCGGTTTGGTTCCATATTTGTACGATTTGATAGATATTTTTAATCCTTTTGTTATTTTATTGTGTATCTTTCTTCGTTATAAAATGAATTAAATAAAAAATAAATAGATAATCCGTAATGAATTATTATTTTAGGAAAAACATGACATTTTGGCTGAGTTTCTGTTAACTTCCGGCAATTGCAATCGCGGAGTTGTTTAGAATCAGACTTACTATCATGCAGTCGTTTTGGCACTTCATTGTTTATGCACAAGTCATCAACTGAAATCATTTTGGGGATCAAGCACTACCTCACACCTTGAGAACCAGATTGTTAACAAAGTTTGTTACAATGGATAAGACGAACTAAGCGTACTGGGTAACATACAAAATAATTTGGGCGGAGGGAAACACAAGAATGAATTTTCAATTTTTAAAGAAGTAAACAATTGAATCATCTTAGGACACACTGACTTCAGAACTTCTACCCTCAAAATTCTTAACATATTTTTATCACTTTTTGCTTCAATCCAAATGGTTAGGTTTGTGATTGCTATTCCAGTTTTTCCTCTTGCATCTCCTTAATCTCTAATTGTTTGGATGCTGCAAAAGTTGAAATGATGTGACAATCTTTTTCCTACTCCAATAGTATGCCCAGTAAATATTTGTTTAAGATATCTTGTACATGTCTCAACATGTTTTTCATATAAAATTTGATTTATTTTATAGTGAAGCAGAATCATGTATATATTTAGCTCATATAAATTATTATAATATATATAAACTATATGTTCATTTTCATGTATTAAAATTTGTAGCACACGAAATTCTTGTTTTTTGGTGATAGGATAACACATTTAATTATTGATCGGGAGAGATTTCGTTTCATCTTGCAAATCATTAAGATTTCAGATCCTCGAGTCGTTGATGGTTATCAAAGAATTCAAAACCACTTGGGCTTTGTGGCTTACTTACCTTCAAAATGAGAACTTGAAACAAAGTACTCTTGAAAACTTGACTTTGGGTACATATTGGCCTTCAGATCGAAAGTCAAGTCGAATGGCAAAAAAAAGTAAATGACATTGATACGATTACAGCTTATTCATCAACACCTCTAGATAGTTACTATCTGTAAACGAAGTCACGATAGATCTAGAGGCAGCTCAGTAAAATCTAGAAGTCGTGGGTAATAAGTGCGAAGCAGATGTTAGGACCGAATATCGGGTCACCAGGTTTTCCACGTCTACATTACCTGGACTTGTTGAGTCGATCAAAATCTATACTTTTGTCGTATTGAGTACAGGGTCCCGCCGGCAGCAACTTTGTAGACTAACGTAACAGTAACGAAATCGGAGTGAGACCGAACGTAGCTAATTGTGCTTGTCTGTTATCCAGCAAGGAAGCGGGTCCATGCCTTGGAACACAACAACCGCTGCGGTGTCCAGATTGGAAGGATTTGGCCAGCATGTTGCCACGTAGGAAATGACGTTTTAATTCCATTCACCACGTGGCAGACGGCGGTACGCATTGACTGGGAACTGGTCGATCTTCCCAACCTTACCACAGGCTCGTATCTCCCTTAGCGGCCAAGTATTGTGCGAAGGAGCCACTCCGGTTTCTCCGGATTGACGAACATGCCAGTAAGTTCTCTACTGGTTCTTCAAGGCTCCTTTACCGAGTGCGC
Source organism: Marchantia paleacea (assembly GCA_014180765.2). Classification (NCBI taxonomy): domain Eukaryota; kingdom Viridiplantae; phylum Streptophyta; class Marchantiopsida; order Marchantiales; family Marchantiaceae; genus Marchantia; species Marchantia paleacea. Next base: position 704,680 of record MUAA02000014.1, read on the forward strand.
TGTGTACCAGTTTCTAGTACGTGGTGGAAGACCTGTGTAGCTGTGACGGCGTACGACGAACCTACACGGAGATGTCATCATCGTCCATGCTGAGTGTGCTGACCTGATTGAAAATTCCCAGAAACGAATTTTTTCCTGAGATTAAATAGGAATTTTCCGATCTAGTTTCACTTTAAATGATTTGATTACAGTAAAATATATGAAAATGATATATTCAATTTTATTTTTTTAATTCGGAGTAGAGCAGCGCAGATCGGATTTTTAAAAAGATATGAAATATGGTCATAATCTTTTCAAGCTTACAAGAAATTTTCAAAATTTGGAATTTAATTACTTATTATGATTATACTTATGTATTTCGGCTGTATATATGATGGAGCATTTTCTCTTCCTGTCATCTTTGGAAGGAGACAAACAATCCAACCAACGATATGAAAGCATGCAAGGCAAGGGTGTGACATATTACATGGAAAGACACATTAAAATAACAAAAGGGATGGGAAGATCCCATCAAGTAGTACAAGGATGTAACCAAACTTGGAACATTGGGCTAGGCCACAATATCATCACATGGGAAATATGTCTTACATTACCTAAAATATTCGAACTATCTAGGTCAAATGGTCTACAAACAAAAGAATATTTGAAGAATCATCATCTAACTCTTATGTACTCCTTCACGAACATGTCGTCGGTGTCCATAGCTCCAAAGCTAGAGGAACAAAAAGGTGACCTCTTTACATACCTCTATACTTGGAGAATCTGGCTATTGCCCCTCCACTTGCCGCCCATCATGGAGGATAGGTGATCACTCCCTCTGAAACTATGTTATAAGTAGGATCTATAACCACCACATCTGTAGTCTCTAAGAATCCTACTCCCCATAAAGCGCAAAGGCCGTAGGGCCCGAAGGTTCCGAAGGAGGCTTTTTTGGCTTGTAAGGGCCCTTCAGGCCTCTCCCGTTGGTCTTAGGGAAAGCCCGGAAATCGTAAATTTCCGGAACGTCCGCCCTTTTCTGACAATGCCCCGACCTGTCGGACAGTCGCACGCAATAACCTAGTCCTCCCGAACCGAATATAGGTCTACCCTAATCCTAGTTGACTGCAAGGCATACCAACACTCCCTTCATGTGAGGTATCCACCCTCTCGCGCTATAATAAATATCACATCCCTAAAGGCATCATGGGTAGCTATCCTCTGTACTCCGAATGGGTAACAAGTCATATAAATATTTGCTGCATCTAAAGTGATACTATACTCATATGTAAGTAATGAAGATCTAGATGGATGGATCAAGCCAAAACGGAACCTCATGGATAAAGAGAAAGTAGCTGATGTGAGTCGAAAAGTCCTGATGCATGGTTGAGCCAAGATCCATGAGCCTGCACCCTTGCTAGAGCAATAGCCGGATCCACTAATAGTTAATGTAAAGCATGCTGAAATTGTTGGTCCATCAAGGTAGATTGTAGACCTCTAGTCCCATCGGTGGCCAAAGAGAAAAAAGACGGGAGCTCATGTTGTAGCCCCATGGATAAAGCATCTCTCGTATATCACAATAATACATGTAAGGGAAATGATCTAGTATCCATGTACCTCGTATATATCTCAATGATAGACATATCTGCAATCACAAATCGAGAAGATAACAAAGGAACGGAGAGTGCCCAACTAGCCAAGAATGATATATGTCAGTCTATTCCATCGATAAGAAATCTATACTCCACACGAAATTTACAAAGATGTATGTATCTGTGCCAAATCTCATGTCACACACTCTAATGTTAGTGGTCTCATTATGTCACAAAGACCCCATGATACTCCTATCAAAATCCGTCAAATGTGATATAAATGTAAGTGGATGATTAATCCTGCCAAGAAGATAGTGGGTTGAATAGCGATACTAGATGGGAGATTATGACTTGTGTAAAACATGTGAATTCGTTAGAAGAAAAAATATGACGGTGTGAGGTTATAAAGCAACTGCATTCTTCTAACGTTGAATGTGTACTATTTCATCATAGGTCAAGATCGGATAACTTTTCCTCCTGCTGTAGGTGAATCGGCCTAGCCCCCCTTAAAACAAACTTACTTTGTAACTGTACTCAAGTAACTGGACAAGAACAAGCACGTGACAAGAAGGATCGCCCGAACGATCCGAGAGCTTTCCGTGATGTTCTCGTAGTCCAGGTTACGGTACCGCACAACGTCAAAGGCAGCTGAACTCGCGGCTGCAGCCAGCGAGGCAGCCATAGATCCATCCATCCATCCGCACCCAGGCAGGCAGGCAGGCAGGAGCCTGTGGACGCAAGCTATCCTCATCGCATCCATCATTCCGCTTTGCGGCTTCCGCGAGCATGGACGACGATCGGTGGGCACCGGAAAGTCATCCTCACGTAATTCATTCGCACAGACATGCATGGGCATGCCTGCCACGTGAGATCCAGCGGATGCACCATACAGCGTGATATGTGCACTGTGCGTCTCTGCGGTCATATATATCATTCAACGAGCGGCAGCACCACCAGCAGAGGATGTGTAACGGGTGGCAGCTCATTTGCATCCCTGATTCATTTTCGGTCGGTGCTGGTAGGCGGTTCCGCGGCTCATCCTCTCCCTGCCCCGTTCTCTTGCTCGATCTATCCGCTACTAATTTTATTTTTTTACAATTTTGGTCATTTATTCACCTCATTTCCTCGTTACCTCACCCGGATGACCAGACAATTACTTTTACTCTACATGAAACAAAATGCACATCATGTTGTCCGGACCATCTACCTGTAGTTCAGCTAAGTGTGTAACAAAGACCAAACCCCACTCGATTGAGGAGAAAATACAAGGGGAGGGGTAAGCCTAGGGCGAGGTTTTCTGGGCCGTTATGTTTCCTCCCTCATTGTCCGTCTGTATGGGACTTTATACCGCCTTCCCACAATTGGATGTCACCACCTGTTCTGTTACAAACATTCCGTCAACGTGGACACATTTTGTTTGAACGACTATGTACATAGTCGTCCATGTTCATTGGCTCTCGGCATGGACTTCCATATGTTTCATCCGGCTCTCTTTGCGTACCATTTGGAACTCAAGGGTGTCGGATTGTGAGATCTAAGCGCAAATGATGAGGTGTTTATACTTCCAAATGCTTATACCAAGCGGGTATCTGTATTCATCCGAACCCATTCCAACCGACCGCTATATTCAAAATTCACTCAATTTAGGGGTATTTATGCGTACTCTTGCCTGAATGTATATTAGTGTAACCCCCTTTTTTACCTGCGGCCTAAATCTCTCTATTTGTACGTTTGGGTAAGTTGTCATAGTAAGACATGGGCTCAAGCCTTCTTGGACTTCTATGGCCTTTTGTACTTTTTATTTCGGTCTTATGCATATTGAAGTGGTCTAACCGCGCGGAGTAAGGACTGACAAAAAATGCCATTGAAGAAAAGAGACTGCTCACCACTGTTTTCGTTATCATGCAATGTTGTCTTATTATCTGTCCGGTCTGGTTCTTACATGCTTCTCTGCTTAGGATATTAGGAGGATATCGATGCGGAGACCGACGGTCTGTTCTGTCCATGGTGGTAATATAGACAAGTGAATTTTCTTGCATGATGAATATACAAGAAAATTAGAAAGAAAAAAAAACCACCTGCCAAGTGTAGGGGAGGAGGGATTTTTAACACGTATACCCTCCGAAAAATTGGCATCGCGACATTTATCGGCACACCATCTTATCTTTTAGTAACAGCCAGTTATCACTTCACCTATCAAAGAGTCTAAGATAGTTCTAAGCGTGACAATTGCAAGCTAATCACTGGTTGTGCTTATCATAAGAAATATCAGTTATCTCTATTTCCCTTTGCTTCCGGGGCGGACTTTCTTTATGGACTAAGTTGGCCTTTTTATTGTACTCTTGTTGATGAGTTTTTCATCGCCTTTGTTATCACATGAGTCTCCGAGTTGTTGTGCTTTCCATGCTACAGCTTACGAAACTTTTTTGTGGAACGACAAGGAAGAAAAAGAACAGCCTAGGTTAGCAAAGTGGGTTCCCCGGGGAGTCATCATCCTCCAATTGCTCTAGTCCCCTCACCAACATATCTTCATTTTCTCTTCCCTCACTTCCATGCTCAAGGATCTATATGTAAGTATCTTATCGGTGCACGAAGATATGGGCATATGAGTAATTGAACTTTGGTTACCTATCCTCGGCTCATGATTCTTTCTTGTGTATCTTTTGTAATGAGACTAATATCCATTATAGTTAGTACCTTCAGTGTTTAATACGGAAAAAGAGTCGCAAGGAATAAAAGACTAATTTAAAAACACATGAAAAAATAAGAGAAAGTTATCCAATTTCTTTATATATATACAGACATATATATTAGTCTTCCAAAATTTACTCCTTAATCTATTTCCTATAATTTAAGGTAATGATTTATTAGGGGTAGTTTGAATGAAAAGTCACCGATTCTTGTTATATCACATTAACGATAGTTAGTGTGCCATCGAGATCTATATTCATAGACTTATTACTGGGAATCATGAAGTTGTGTTAGTCACTGATTATTTCTTGGTATTCCTTTACACTATCTGAAGCTCAATAACATGAAAAGTCAATGCAATATACGATATGTGCAATATTTGAATATTTGCAATGTACAAGTTTCTTTTTATCATGAGTGATATGATTTCACCATAGTGAACTCTGATAATCTATCAGACTTAATATGTGGAAAATTTGTGATGCCTTATTTGTTTACTTCTTGCATCTCTATAACTTTTTGGCCTTTTGCACAAAAAATGTAAACAACCATGTTTCATTTTCATATAAATAAATATTATATTTTTTCTATGAATCAATGTGTGTCATTATCCAGTGTAAACATTATGTCATGTCAAAATTTGATATTTGATATCTTTTGTCTAAACCTAGATTACATATATTTTTAACTGAAAAAACACGTTAAGGCAAAAGGATGAAACTTTGCTTATGAAATATTTATTATAAAATATAATATTACAATAAATTGAAAATTATTATTCATTTGAGGATTTTTTCATTCTTTAACCTTGTGATAATTTCTTTAATTAAATTCTTATATATATAAATAACAGAAAAAATGAATTATGTAGAAAAAAAATATTCTATAGTTTGAATATCTTCATCAAATATATATAATTTCATCATACTGATTTATATATTGCATAATAATTTTGATAACAAAATTTATATGTAATTTGTATGTACAAAATCGACTAAAAAAATTAGACATATATTTTTTCTTGAGTTAGAAGTTTTGATGATGCAATCCGTGCTACAAAATGGTAATTTTTACAAAATTATGTAACTTTATACATAGTCATATTGAAATTTTAAAAATAAATAAATATTGAGATATACATATGTGATAAATATTTAATTGGTTGTTAAAATCATTGGAACTTATGTGTAACTCAATAATCACAATTTATTTAACGTTTGAATTTAGAATGACAAAAATAACTTCAGAACAAAAGTATGAGTTCTTTCACAACTAACATTTTTTAAAGTTTTATGTATACAATATATATATATATATATATATATATATATATGATGGTTTCTATCTTCATGTGGTTGAGTTTGATGGATATAAATTTGATAAGGTATCTTTTCACATTAAAAAGAGTGTTTCAAATCATTCTAAACCTTCAAACATGATAAAATCTTGCATGACTAGTATTTTATTCTCGAGGATAGTTGATAGAAATCAACTTGGAAAAAAGTAATTGTAAATTTTTTGAACCTTGATCAAGACAAAAAAACCTATAGTTTTGTATGTACAAAACTCTAGATATATAATATATTCTAAAGAGAGGATCGTAACTGGATTGTAATGCTTTTGTAAAGCCAAGTTTGAAGGCAACAAGGAAGATTTTTAAATTTGGATGTTTTTGGATTTTTATTTTTTAAATGTATATTTGGGAATAAACTGAATTTGTGTTCTGATACATTCCACCAACCATTGGTTGAGTGTGAGTTGAAAATGGTACGGTAGTTGTAACCACATGAATATATAAGATAGATGTGATTAATACACCTTATCAGCTCAGCGAGAAAAGATATCACCTAAGTATAGTTATTTGTTACCGTGGATCACTTTGAGTAATTGTGATAGATACCACTTGATGAATTATGAGTGAAAGTGAAACCAAGAAATATAGCAAAAAGTATGGGAATACCCCATTAAGTGAAGAAACCAAAGGGGTAGATGGGGGCTAGGCCCCAATTATGAGTGGGTGTATATGTTGTAGAATAGATGTATGATCAACAGTTTGTTAAGCAGAGGTCGTCACATGGAGTCTTAGACTGGATAAATGCCACTAGTGTATCTGTTATGTCTGATTGAGATTGCAAAATAAGTGGGTGGGTAAGCTGTAAACTACAGGCAGGTAGATTGTTAAAAATCAATTTAATTGTCTACTTAGAATCTGAATGAAAGATTAGTAGTTTTTTCAAGAGTGAGTTAGAACGAATTAAAGAAATAGAGTCAAGATTCAAATTTTTTATTCCATGGCTGAGAAGGGACAAATTGGTCGGATAAAAGAGGTTAGACAATTGCAGTCGTACAAGTAGCTACTATGGTTAGCGGCAGAAATGTTCGAAGTGATGTTTTAATCGTTTCACCGAAAGTTACAAAAATGAGGTTAATAAAATTATAGAAAAATGAGAGCCAAAGGAATGAGGAGGTGGATAGAGAGATAAATAGATAGCAGGAGGTGGAAGCCAAAAGGGAATCACATGATATTCGAAGCATGATACTCTGAAAGGAAGAAAAATCGCCATATCACAATGACCTCTAGGAATCCTCTTATCGGCAAGCTACAGCAGAAGCGGATCGGGCATGCGATGGACGGATGGAAACATGAGTAGGGTAAAGAAGAGTTGACTGCAGTCCTGGACCGGAGGTGAGGTAAGGTGAGATGAGCTGAGCTGAGCCAACCAAAAGCAACCGCGCGAAGGCACAGTACAGTCGAAGAAGATGCGCGGCATGCCTGCGGCGCCGACAGACGCGGCGCGGTGAACTGAGGCTCCGTGGGGTGAGCGAGGCCCCGAAATAAATCGAGGGATTGCGGTGGTCGATATTGGGGGCCGACCCGATCACCCCCTCAAATAGAAAGAGACGACAGATGATCCCATTTACCATCATGCCGCCGGGGCTGAACGCGTTGACTGAATTCCAGAGAGATAGCTAGGGCTACTTCCGTGGCTAAGCAAGCTGGCGTGCTTGCTCTGCTGGCAGCAGCGCAGCGGAGAAAAGAGGAGCTTAGACGGAAGGAAGGAAGGAAGAAAGCAAGCAAGCAAAAAAGAAAGAAAGAAAGAAAGGAAGGAAGGAAGGAAGGTAAAGGAAGGGAAGGACAGGACGAAGGGGAGGGAAGGGAAGGAAAGACAAAGCAAAGTGGGGGAGCGGGGTGGCAGACGACGACAGACAGCAGCCCAGCCCATCCCATGAGCGCACAGCAGAAGCCCTTTGGCCTTCAGACTCGGCCTTGGCACACACCTACATTTGTTTTTGAGAGGCGAGAGAGTCACACAGTTTAGACCATTTTGCATACACACACACACACCCGAGAGAGAGAGAGAGAGAGAGAGCGGAGGGACAGAGAGGTAAGAGAGAGAGAGAGAGAGAGGAAGAGAGGGAGAGTTGAAGACGAGATAGAGAGGAGTGAGTGAAGTGAGGGAGAGAGAGAGAGAGAGAGAGATAGAGAGAGTGCAGAAGAAAAAGCACGATTGGTAGTGAGAGGGGACGAGAGGGAGGGATCGAGCGTTTTTTGTGATCGAGGAGGAAGGTTGGGGAGAGAGTGTTGGATTGGGTGCAGATTGGAGGGGCGGGGATCAGAGGAGAAAGAGGAGGTGGAGGAAGGAAGGAGGGAGGGAAGAGGAGGATTTTTTTGTTGAGGGCGGAGGGAGAGAGGGGAGGAGAGAGAAAGAGGAGGAGGAGGGCGGAAGCGTTGGTTCATCCGGCGGGGAGAGAGTGTGAAGCGGTTCGATCCGGTGGAAATTCTTGATTTTGAGTGTGGACGTTGGTTGAGGGTCGTGCATCATCCGCAGCACGGGAAGTAAGGGGTTTCGAGAGTGCGGACTTGTTCATCACCGTCGGACGAGAGAAGCCGCGAAAGGAGCAGACGTCAAACGACAGGGAAAGGGATACGGAGACGGAAGAGTGCCGGTTGTTCCCTTTTTTTGTAAGAAAGAGTTGGACTGGCTGGCTGGGCGAACTTGCCTGGACGGGCGCTACCGAGAATCGGAGCATGTGTAGGGTAAGGCAAAAAATATCTGCAAGAGAGATGCACAAGGAAGGTCAGGAATTAGTCGAGTGACGAGAAGTTTAAGGAGGTTGGTTAATCAGGTGTGTGCTAGGAGTGGTGGGGCGAGGATTAGGAGTTGTTTCCAGGCTTTGAAATCTGCAGGAAAACGCAGAAGAAATTGAGTCCAAGGACGGGTGGACTCGTCAGATACTCAGGGTAATGCTAAAGACGTTCATGCCTATTAGAGGCAACAATGGCAGCAGGTACAGATATTACACACCCTGTGAGCGCTTTAGAAGCAGCTTACAAGCCCATTCCTCTGGAACCTCTCCCTGTATGTACCATCAAGGAGAACGGCGTTGCGGTGGATAATAATGATCCCTCGATTGTGGAGAAAAATAGGAAAGATCGAGAAGCTCTTCAAGCATCAAGCAGGCCTCCAAGGCCAAACCCGAACGCTGCTCCACCAACGGCGTCATTCGTCAGGAGAAGCGTCAGCACGGCTCGTCTCACCTCACTTTCGTCTGCATCTGATTTGGACACGGTACGCTTTAATCACAGGAACTCCCAAGTGTGCGGTGCTTTCGTTGGGCAGATTTTTTGTTCCGCGTACGACAATCGTCCACTCCTCATCGTGTTTTCCTGACTAGCCTGATTGTAACAGAAAGGTGGATGTGTTGAACACACCGACCTTTCCTTTTAAAAAAAATAATAATTAATCTATGGCCAACCCTTCATCACTCCATTTGTGCATCCAACGAACATTATAATACTTGTCTTTGATGTGGCGATATGTTCCAAGGTTAAGAGTGTTGTAGTCATGAATCTTTACGTTGGAACGTCTGGCCTCATCGTCGTCATTTGTTATCCCCGGAGTCTTCAGAGTTCCTTGAGATCTGGATTCGCTCGTTTGTGGTTCAGCATAGTACTTCTCTCTTATTTTAGTCTTCACCCCTGAACGCTAAGAGGTTTGTATTCATAGTCCTTACCCTGAAAGCCAGAAGAATCCTGTTGCTGCTGAATCCGAATTGAATAGATTCGGAATTCTGATTACACGAATTATGGCTAGGGCAGCCTAAAATGTCGAGCTGTCCTAAACAGGGCCCAGGTAAGCATAATTCCATAAACACAGTCGAAGACGTGAGTTTTTCCGGAGGTGGTCGGTGACGGTGAAGCCCAAGTAATGAAACACCTTTTCTTCTCTGTATGTGAAGCTTTTCGGGGGCGATGTCACATTCGAGTACCGTTTAAAGGATTAGAAGGTCAAACCACTCTGCTTTGGACGATTGTCCGATGTTTGTTTCGGTTTCGAAGTTATCCAGTGCTTATTTCTGATAACTGGATACGGGATCTATGCTGTTACGTTTCAGTCCCCCTTGAATGAAAACATCCCTCTGGAATACACCTGTACGTAGTGCCTGTCCCCTGCTGCCCGGCGATTTTAATCCCTCCAAATGCTAGAGCGGACCCGCAGTCAGTCTGCATATTGAGATTACTGCGCCTACTCGCAACAAGTAGAATGACCAAGAGTGTTATTCTCTTTGTCAGTGGTGACACAGGAGTCAATATAATTTCAGAGTAAGTTGTATGCGAGCAGGAAGTTTGCATTTAAGTTGTATCGTACACAAACAAGCGAATCCTTCGGTTGTTATTTCGTTTCATAATCTAACGTAGTCTCAATCCGCTAAGAGTGTGTGTACACGGAATGCGCTCTTTGTAGCGGTTAGAGAAATAGTGGATAGCTAGGAACGAAAGAGTGTTGAAATACAGAAGGCTTTTCGGCTACATTTACAGTACGTAATATATTTAGATCTACTAAGGTTGTTTTCTTATTGGATTGTAAAAGCAGTCTGCGTTGAGTGTAGAGCCAACCTTATCCGAAATATGTTTATTTCTTCTAAGTCAGTCCTAATGTTGGTGCGCCTTCCACGATAGTTAGATCGCGCTTCGAATCTGAATCTGTTTCTGAGCGGTAGGTAATTATGTCTCAATTGGTGAGACTTCTTTCTGACTATATGATATAATCTTGATTTCCCAGGACGGAATAGAATCAAGCGAACGACCTATTTTTGAGCGTCATCCATTAGAGCGTATGGATAGAGCTATAGTGGAGTACACGCCCACTGTACGGTCAGGAGGATGGATGGATCAAGGAAGCCGGCCAGCCATGGAAGACACTCATTTACGTATCGACAATTTGGTCACTTGGCATGCCGAATCTTCCCATACAAGTGAGGCCTCCCTCAGTTCACGTGAAGGCCCTGGGGCTTTTTATGGGGTAAGGATGCCTTTTCACTATGTCATGACATGGCCTTCGTCATGTTCGTGCAGTTGTGTTTTTATATTCTTACTGTAGATCGCACGCCTTCTGAAGTCTTCATCAATCGAAATTCAGAGTAGAAATGTGTTCTTGTTCCCGTACAGTGAAAGTTGTAGATATGTGTGACTGTCTTCATTGCCGATTTTATCGACTACTGATTTGTGATGAGAAATGTGTGCCTTCATTCTTGAGGGTCTTTTTACGACAGCTGGGTGAAGATGTACTTACGTAAATTTACTTTTGGCAGGTTTTTGATGGCCACGGAGGTAAAGAGGCGGCTGATTATGTCAGAGAAAATCTACTCATCAACTTCTTGGAGGATAGTTCGTATCCAAATTCTCTCAGTGAAGCTGTGAAAAACGCATTTTACAAGACGGACGTTGCCTTAAACAACGAATTCATTCGCCATCAGGAGTGGACCTGTGGTACAACTGCGCTCACAGCCATTATTTCCGGAAGGTAATGTCCAACCACACGCTCTGTCTCTTGGTAGTGTTTCATAGATATTTAGATTTGATCGTCGTCTTGCGTGTCAGTTGCTTAAGCAGAGTCTCCGAGACGGAAGGCCTAGATATGTTGTTACCTTCTCCGAAACTCCAGTGTGTTTCATCTGAAGCATATAGGATAGTGTATTTTGACCTGACAGAACGAACTGTTTACTGGTAGGTAGTGCTTTCAAGTAAGGTCACTAGTTACTCATGTTTATGTTATACAGTACTAGCTTGTTAGTTTAGCATTTTGTGCTGTGTTCTGTATCTCATAGATAGGCCATCTTTGGAAACGGAAATGAAAACGAAAATGAAAGGAATTCTGAGAAAGGTCCTTGTTACGCTCACTTCCAGGAATCTGCTCGTAGCAAATGCTGGCGATTGTCGTGCCGTTCTGTCGAAACGTGGTAAGGCTGTGCCAATGTCTAGGGACCACAAACCGTGTTGTGCAATGGAAAGGAGTCGCATTGAGGCAGTTGGAGGCTATGTTTACGACGGCTATTTGAATGGTCAGCTGGCTGTTGCTAGAGCTCTTGGGGATTGGCACATGACAGAGCTGAAGGAGTTTCGTAATGAAATCCCGGGGCGTTCCTTCTTCGACGGTCCTCTAAGCGGGGAACCAGAGTTGCAGCAAGCAGTGTTGACGGATGAAGACGAGTTTATGATAATAGGTTGTGATGGGTTGTGGGATGTATTTACCAGTCAGAATGCAATAGACTTTGCACGGAAGAGCTTGCAAGCGCACAATGACCCCGAGCGTTGTTCGAAAGAATTGGTGAAAGAGGCCCTTGTACGCAATACCTCTGATAATTTGACGGTTGTTACTGTCTGTTTCCAACCAGAACCTCCACCGAAGCTCGGGAATGCCTGGGTTCCAAGATTCAGGAGAAGTATCTCAGCCGAAGGTCTGCGCAATTTGCAAGATCTTCTAGATCACAATGCTCCTTGATATTGCTGTGCTTTGGCACTGTCGGCGTTACCTCTTCCTGGTGTTGGAAAGGTCGTTGATAGGTCAGAAGCTCAGTACAACAGGTGGTGTACATTACTGTAGTGGGTGAGGAGAGGAGGTAGATCATTGGATGGTGACAACAGTATGCAGTGCCGCAATCCGTGTTTGCATGGCTAGGGTTCACAGGAACAGGATTGACTCTGAAACCGTGTGGGGCAGGGGCATTCTTATTGAAACTTACAAATGAGGCGTGTATATTCAGGCTTTATTATGTATCATAATTGAGTCAAAGACTCTGATTATTTCGGAATAAGGGAGGTGAACCAAGCACCACTTGAGGGGCAGTGTGAACTATTACCATCCGTCTATCAAAGCAGTATGTGGGGTTCTGGAGTGTGTCTCAAGTCACGCTTGTGAATGCTTCCTTGGTGGTGGCCGGTGGTTTGATATGCTGCCTTTTTAAGTCGTGACGAAACCACCTAGGAGCAGCTTGACCACATTCGCAGAAAAGCGCTTGCGAGATTCGACGCTTTGGAGATAGTGTTTGAGTAAGGCGCGCTTACGAGACTCGACGCTTTGGAGATAATATTTGAGAGCGACGACGACAATGATGAAAATGAGAATTTAGACTAGGAGATGAAGGTGTGATGCCATCTGCTGTATGGGGTGGGTTGAACAGTGTTGTCGAGTCAATTTGTTGGTCCCTCAATGCTGGCCTGCCAGTGTCACACTCCAGTTTTGCTAATTGCAGTGGGGGTATTGCCCCTTGCCCCTTTTTACTCAAATGAGGCAAGTAATGTGTAGGTATATGTAGAGGGGATATTGCTGTGCAATAAGAGCGGAGCAGTTCCAGTCCACTAGGGGTTGATGTGCTCTCTTAAAATGTGGCTCTTCCATTGAAGCTCATTTGTAAGGTTTCTCTCTAGATTAATAAAACAATCTTGTTCTCAGTGCATGCGCTGGTGAACGTTGTCGTGTGCTCCAGTTTGTTTCTCGATTCCTATCAAGTACAATGATTCTTACTTTGGTCCTTGCTCTCACTTGCGTGTACTTTTGCATTACATATCGCTAGTTGGAAGTTTCTTCCTTTTCCGTTATGGGCTAAATTTTCGTCAGCATACCGTGTTTGTTCATCATTCTGATGTATCGAGGTCTGTATATCAAGTCTCGCCCGTTGACAAGAATGAATGAAGTGCTTTTGACATGTATTACATCAGAAAATATCCCTCAAATGTATCTTATTCGACATTCGGTCGTAACGTCTAACCCTGGTTGATTTATCGATGTCAGGTTCTTTTGCCGAACCAACGAGTCCGTGGATAAGCTTGCCTGTGCCATCTCTTACACGTTCATGACTCAACTGGCAAATGCCAAGTTGGAAAACCTCGGGTGTCTCTGGTGAAGTTACAGAGGTTTCCGCTGTTTCAGATCTACTTGACGAAGCAGTGAATGTTGTGAAGGCTGGAGAGAAACTTGGCCACGGGACACATGCAGGATGAGCATTTACGCTTGTGAAAATAAAGCTGCACGGGTCGAGGGGACAATAATTAGCCAGTGCACTGAAGATGAGACGACGGGCAAGTGGGAAAGGACTGCAGAGACATCGACTGAAGTCGACACAGTAAGATGCTTATATCAGGTACGCGGCAAAATACGTAATGAATTTGGAGCAGTAAATCCTAGCACTACCTTACCCTTTTCTATTGAAGTGAAATGACTACTGAATCATGTAAAACTACCTTCTGGCCACTGGTAGGGTTTAGGGTTTATACCATGTCATGCACTAGGGAAAACCTCAGCTTCTCGCCAACTACTTTCGAGATCATTGTGAACCTTACATGTAGTTGTCAAAACGCGAAGCTACTTGAATCTGCCTAACTATTGTCGGGTCTCGGGTTTTCTGTTCTTTTGACTTCGTCCCAAGTCCTTCAGCACATCGCTGTCTCCGATACTGTTCCAACCTCATCCTCTTCTCAAGGACGCGAGTTACCATCCACAGTTGACAGCAGGAAGTCAGATCACATCTTCCATGCACAGGAATGTGCATGGGAGAGTAATTGCACTAGAATGGCCTTCCCTCAGGAGTAGGCTGATATGATTGGGGCTGCAGTAGGCCTGCCACAATTCAGGCCACAGGTTTCAGACTGTGTTTAGCCGGTGAATCAGATTCGAATAGGTTATTGCTTCAATCTGCTGTTCACTGACGAATTCTACATGTTTGGGTATGACACTAACTTCTCTTACAGATAGAGTGAAGAAATGTTGTTGCAGGTAACTGCACAGATTCATAACTTAGTTGTTTACAATCTATGTTGTGTGCTTCATCTACTAAGGTGCCATGTACATGCTGTCCCTTAAAATTAGATTTCCTTTATTCTCAGTGTGATCGAAACTGTTTTCAGACCCAAGCATTTAGCTTTTGCGAGTAACTTTGAGACCGAAATCTAGGTCAATATCGAATCCTTGAGAAAGTAGAAAAAAGCCCTTATGAATTTATCCAGGATATGAGATTTTAGAATCGAATGTGTAGGCTAGAGTCTCATTAAGGAAGACTTTTTGTTCCAACGTTTTTGAACTCAAGGTCAAATATTTAGTTCATTACATCCTTGTAATTCTCTTTTGAACCGATAGTAAATAGTAGACCGATAGTAAACAATAAACGATCTGGTGCAGGGTTTGGTTTCGGAAAATCAAAAAGTTAACTTCGTCAACGGGGCAGTGTCCATCAGAGTTCAGCATCAGAATCTCCACTTTTTGCATCATTTAAGAGGCAGAGTTGTCCGTGCAGTCCTGCATTTTCCCTCAAACCTTCGCTTCCTCTGGTCTGTGCCACCCGTCTTGTAATAAGACTAAACTGCGAGTCCTGTTTTAGCTCGTTAAAATGGAACACCAGGTACCACGGGAGAAGGAACGTGTTTTATTTTTCTTTGTCCCCAATCTCCTTTTCAGTTCTTCCGAAAGTCAAATCTGTTGGTTCACCATCAGATGCATACATGAACTTCGCCATCACTGACTCCAAGAGAGCCAAGCAACAACACTCTACTTCTATTTATCTTTCCTGTTTTCTAATAAATCCTCAGATTTTCTTCCTCCCCCTAACCCTCTGCTCTTTCGACCCAAGATTTATCAGTCTATATAGCGGAGAACTTGCGTAGCTGTGAGTCAAACCAAGATTCTCTGCCGTGAGACATTATCCGATTCCTTCGCAAAACATCAAGAAAAACACCGTATCCGATAAACGACAGTAATATTGCATGTCCATGGTCTACACTACCGCCACCTCCTGAATCCATCCGTTGATGTGACAGTCTAGTAACCGTTCGTCCATTAGCATGAACCTACTTGACCAATAAAAACCAGATTGCATATTTGAGTAAGGATGGAATAAGAAAGTTCCTATTCAATCCTTCAATTTGCCTGCTGTTCAGCCATGAGAGGCATATCAAACATACTCAACATGATCCCACTTTGCTAAAGTGTGACAGCCCATTCATTCCAGCGATCGCTACCTACTGACGAACCACCTGACCACCTGAAGAGTTCCATCTGCCCTGACCATAAATATAGAGAAGCAGATGTAGATTCACTGAACGCACCGATGGCAGGGCAACACTATCCATCAGGCACATTCGCAATCAGTTCATTCTCACTCAGTTGGCTGGCCCTATCATTTCTCATGTCTATTCACAAACCGGTTGTTTACCCCATGAGACAGTTCAGTCGACCTTCCAAACCTTCCTCCACTAGGCCTCATGTTCTCGTGAACTGACATCAAATTGCAAAGGAACGAATCTCTCGCCAGCCAAGCTATCTTCTTGCCTGCTGTGCTATGCTGTGGTCAGCTGGGACACACTCATGCTTATGCATCAGTGCAGAAAGCCATGGCTCCCAGCGTTGGCTTCGTTCCTCTCGTCAGTGGCGTTCAGGTGCATGATCTCATGAGCTTATAAAACACAGCTACCTGACCTCGAATTCTCATAAGCGACCCTTAGAGCAGGAGTAGTAGGCAGCATTCTGTACACTCATATTATTGTTGGACACACCAATCCGTAAATCCAATTTTAGGGCCCGACTAGGAATTTGTGTGGGCCATATTACCTAGTAACCTCTTGAAATATACCCTAAATTAGATCTAACAATGCATATGAATTAGAGTGGACGTGGAATTAGCGTGGAGAATTAAATTGAAAAATCACCAAAAATGTACAATGTTTTCTAATTAATGGCTGCACCAATGTTAACTTTGAATTCTATGACCCCATATTTCGACGCCAAGTTATGATATATGAGAGCTCTTTCAATTTTCCAACCACAATTTAGTGTACAGATATATTCCTTCAAAATTTAAATACTTAGTGTGTGTGTTTTTTTTATCAAATATCCGAACCCTCAATTAGTGTAAAATGGTTATAAATGTATTATACCTGAATTAGTGTGACCCGCATTAATTTGGCACATAAACTAATTAAGGTTATTATGTAGACATCAGTCAATTCCATCAAACAATATTTCTTCCGGTGCAACCATGCTTAATAGGCCAAAGGTGACTTTGTCATTCTCATACATTAACGCACCAACGTCCCTCCCCCTCTCTCACCAAGTAAAATGGTTGTGAGCTGGCATAGACAATAGTTGGTAAATTGGTGGTGTCACTTGAAAAGCTCTGTGTGGCTCCAACTTCCCCTTATTTTTCCCCATATTTTAGGATATCCCAGGTTCTATCCAAGTACGGGTACAAGTGCAGTTCTGTAATGACTACAGTCGACCCTCTCTAATTGCAACACCCGGAAGTAGACTCGGTTATATGCTATATTACTCGGTTTCCCGTCTTTGAAGTAGACTCCCCAGTTGCACTTTAGAACGTTTTGCATTTATGTAATACCTCTATAATTGCAATTGACCTGATAGTTGCACTTTTTCGAGAGTTGAGGACCAGGATTCATCCAAAAACGATGTAATTGCAATTTTACGTAACAACTGCACTTACGGAAGATTAACCAGGGTTAGCGACGTCAACAGGTAGTAACCAATTCATACTTTACACGTGAAAATAAACTCACTTGTATTTAGAAAGTTGTCTGTAGTGACGTCAGGAGTAATGGTTGAGTTGCAATTAGCAAAAATCTGCATTTTGCATTTAGAAAGTTGTATGTAGTGACCTCCCGACTCTTGTAAGTAGGATGAAGTTTCAAGGGAGATATCTCAAGGCTAGTTTTTACATCAAAACCTTTAATTTTAAATCAAACATTCTTAGAAAGTTGTATGGAGTGACCTCGAGAGTGAATGGTGAATTGCAATTAGCAACAATCTGCAATTTGCACTTATCCCATGTATTGTTTTCGGGAGTAACACCAAGACTTGTACGTAGCATATTGCATTTACATATGTTTCACTAAGGAAAAATCAACTTTACATTACATCACATCATTAACTAGCTTGGCAGCCCATTAAGTAGTTATGACTATGTGGTTGGGATTGAGGATGGAGATTGAAAATTGAGCTCTTAAATCAGTTGACATTTGAGTATTTGGACTTTCTGGCACATAATTGCAAGCATCTTAACTCATGAGGTGGGGCTAGCTAAACCCTAACAAGTCTCCACCATGTGACCATGGTTATACTACATATCAATTTGGTTCATAATAATCTAATTGGATTGTCCTGATCAAATTCAAAGCATGTTCAAATTTTGTCATTTTATTGTTAATAAAGTGATCCACTAACGACTTATATGATCAAAATATTAAAAAAATTTAGTTTGAAAGAATTTTTTGTTTGAAATTATATTTTTATATAATTTTTTTCTAAAATAATGTGCAAAATGTATCACAAAATGTTTCACAAAATTGATGTTTAAAATCCTAATACAAACCAAATAACTTTAATGTGGGCTATTATGATTTAATCACAACTCATTTTATATTAAAAAGATAAAAAATTATCATCAAATAATGTGAATATAAAAATTAAATATATTTTGAATTTGATTTCAAAAAAATAATTAAATTATTTTGAACCAAATTGATATATAATGTAACCATGGTTAAGACTTCTGGAAATTTAATTAATCATATATCATGAATCAAGATACAATTTTGTTTGACATGTTATAAAAAAAATATTAATGAGTTTTAGTTTTAACAAAAAACACATTTTGTAAAAAGAGAGTCTACCATGTTATTTTTGTTAGTCTTTGTTCCAACAGTATATGAATAAAATACTAATGTTACTCTTGTACATTACTAATGTATTCATCAAATACAATGGCAAGTTTTACATACGATAAATTGTCTAACTTAGTCCTTGTCTTCAAGATTTAGCTTAGTAAAATCTCACAATTATAAGTCATTAGCCAACATTGCTTAGTAAAATATTTTAGTTTAAAATTCTAAACTTTAGAATTTCATTTTATTTTCATAGTCAATTGGGAACTACAAAGTTTTCAACTTGTATTCAAATATTTAAACACACATACAAAATACAATTTGAATTGCAAAACTACACTCTTGAGCATTAAATGTTTGGAATAAAGTTTAAAATTTTAGTGATTTTTTTATTTACAAAGTTATAATAACAACATGGGCTTGCATCATAGATAAAAGAGAAATTATAGTCGAGCCAAACCCACTTTGTGCTTCAAAGACTCCACCATAATCACACACTCAAAGGTTCAACTTCAAAAACTGCACCCCAAGAAGCCCTAATTCAAACTTGAGCTCTTGAGCCCTAGTCTACTAACGGCACTATAGGCCCTAACTACAATTTCAGTACGAATGACGCTAACTACACATTCAACTCTAACTTTTATATCTGCTCTTGCATGCGCACACCTACCTAACTAGGGATAAGCCTTTGAGAGTGTGGCTATGGTGTGATAATAGCAATAGGAGTCTTTGAAATATAAAATGGGTTTGGCTTGACTGTAATCTCTCTTTTATGCCATGGTGATGAGCGGAGTGTCCTTGTGGACGTTTTGAGAGTAGAAAAGATTACTTTGGAACAATTGTGATACACTTGTGTTGGTGTATGACGATCTCTGTATTGTGATGTTTGATGTGATATCAATGTATGTTATGATGCGATATATATGTCCATGATAGACTAGATGGGGTTTCCATCCTTTTTTTGGAATTTATTTTGCATTTATGGAGAAAGATCATTTGATATAAAAAAAAGTGAAATGGATCAACATTATGTGACTATTCTTTCCATTAACATCTGACAACTCATTGCAATCAACAATATTCTTGAGATAAGGGTCATCACAAAGATGTCCACATATCTTGAGCTAATTTTATAAATATTATGGGTTAGAACGAGAAAAACTATCAAATTATTGCCATCATGCACTAGTTTTTCTCCTCCCTTGTACTTTCTATCCATAGTAATTTTTGTGAAATGATTCAAAACTTTTCATCCCATATATGTACTTCTTCCGGAGAACATGAATTCACACATGTAGTTTTTCGACTCTAATGGTCTATTTTAGACATTGTGTATCCATTGTTCTATAGAGAGTAATGGTTGGTGCGATCCATAGGAAAGAAATCATATTAGATGATACTTCTTGGGATGCTGCATCAGTATGAGAAGCGCATCCCACAAATCCGGATGCCCCCTCCATCCTATTGGATTTGCTGTTTTCTTCACCCGAACTTCCTCACACAACTCTGGGCACACATAGTTTCATCGTCATGCTAAGAACGCTCCGCCTAAGTTCTTCAATCGTAGCAACTCTCCGGCTGTCCAATCTGGCTTCGGCACCAAAGGTCGATATACTCATGTCGGCATCTTCTTCATTGGTGGCAATTTAATAGCCTCTCGAGCTCCCGAGCGAATGATAGATCTTCTCTTCATCTTGTCTACTTGGCTCGTTGGCTTGTTCTTGCTTCTCTACTACTCGTCCATACTTGTTGATGTTGTTATTAACTACCCTAATCCGTTCGACACTTTAGACATTCCTTAACAACTCATTCGTCTTGGTCATATTCGTATTCGGCAGACCAGACTTCATCCGAATATTGCACATTTTTATTCCAAAAACAAAAAAACAGTCTCAAAATCTCTAAGTAGGGTCCTACATACTTCCACCCCTAGTTGTGAGCGCCCCGCGAACATCACTACTTATAGTACTTCTTTATTCTCCACCCATTGACTCGTTTGGCGAACAACGCACCATCCAAATCTAGTAACTGTACCGACCCATTGTCAAACACTTCCTTGACCTCATAGGGCACCATCCAGCGAAGATGTAGCTTCCCCGGAAACTTCATGTTGCGGCTATCATATAACAACACCTTGTCACCCGTCACAACCTTCTGGGATCGCAGTCGACTATCATACTTCTCCTTCCGCCAAAGCTGAATGAGTTTTAGTTAGTTCATGCGCTTCATCGCGTGATTCTTCCAACTTTGCCAATTCCAATAATCGGTGAAGTTGGCTGTCTTCTACTGATAATCATTCTTCCACCTAAATTTGATAAGTAGGAATTTCCAGCTCCATTGGCGTAATTGGATGCATATCATAGGTGAGATAGAACGGAGTCTGCTTGATCGTAACTTTTTCCCTCGTCCTAAAAGCCCACAACGCTGCTGGTACTTTGACATCTTAATCATAAATGTGATTAACCGTTATTTTATTAAGAATCTTACACAACAGCCCATTAGACTTCTCCGTTAATCCATTAGCCTTGGGGTTATATGGGGTAGTATTCTGATGCTTGGTCTGAAAGTAGGTGGTTAGTTCTTTGATGAGATGATTCAAGAAATGTGTTCCCCTATCGCTAACCAGCTCCAGAGGACATCCATAGCAACAAATGACTTGATTAAAGAAAAACTCAGCTACAGTCTTAGCATCGTCACGTAGAGTGGCCACTACCTCCACCATCTTGGTAGCGTAATCTGTAGCCACCAGGATGTATCTCTTTCTAGTTCCTTTGCTAACTGACGAAATGAGTCCTACACTTTGAGTGAGTCCGGATGTTCCTATGGGGTTCTAGTAAGTTAATTACCTTAACCTTATCTACATCTACTTCTAATCCTTGAGCCAATACCCGATGACCCAACAAGATCCCCTCCGTCATCATAAAATAACACTTCTCTGGATGCAACACTAGTTGACTACCTTGGCACTTCTGGAACGTCTACTGGAGATGATTTAAATGGTCGGCCTTAGACCCGAAGACACGAAAATCATCTATAAAAAATTTCAGAAACTTTCTCAGGTAGTCTTGAAAGATGTGAGTCATCATTCGTTGAAATGTGGCTGGAGCATTACACAACCAGAACGGCATCTTATGATAAACATATGTCCCCCAGTTAGTGGTAAAGGTGGTCTTGTCCTTATCTTCTTCCCGTATGGACACCTGATTGTACCCATAAAATCCAACTAAGAAGCTTTAACATTCATGGTCCGCAACATGATCCAGAATTGCGTCCGAAAAGGGCAATGGATAATGATCCTTCTTAGTGGCTGCATTGAGCTTCCTAAAGTCTTGACAGACTCTAATGTTGCTCGTATTTTTCTTGGGAACAATCACAATTGGTGCAACCCATTCATTGCTCAACACAGGGTAAATAATACCTGCTTGGAGGTACTTATCAATTTCATCTTTAACCAACAAAGAGTATTTGGGGTTTAAACAATACTGCCTCTGTCTTACAGGGAGTGCTCCCTCTATTAGGTCTATCCGATGTTCTCCCCACTTCTAGGGTATCTATCTTCCAGGCGAAGACATCTTTAAACCCTTTAAGAAGACTCAACAGCTGGTGCAGATCTTTGGCTGGCAAGCCTCGTTTGACTTTAAGTTGACGTCCAGGTGTTACTGTTACTTCCTCCCATGCGTTCGATCCGACTACGCCGTCAGTGTGGCTGGCTTCACTCCTCCGCACACTGATCTGTAATTGCTATTCGTCGTTGGCAAAAAGATCTTCGTCTACCTCATAGCACTTTAAGTAATTTATTTGATCTTCGGATGAATATTCGGACTCGGTATCTTTGTCACTTAGGTCGGTCACTCTAGAGTCTGAAGAGGTCCCTCCTTGGTACTTAGAATGTCTCCAAGTGATCGTGATACTCCTGGCTGAGGTAGCTCATGGATCAAAGAAAGACAAGGTCTTTCTCTACCAGTTTGTGAGCACCTTATCATTGTACAACCATGGTCTCCCGATTCACACCTTGTACCCACTCTCCTCTTGGGGCTTGAGAATGATGTAGGTGAGGGAGAAGGGTACTCCACATATTCGAATCTGAACCCCTCTTAGTAGCCCTACCCGTTTCTTACGATACTGGTCTGCCAGTCTCAAGACTCTGGGGTATCTTCGTAATATTTATACCCCAAAGCCACTGCCTTGTCTTTCGTCATGATATTCACTCCTGATCCTAAGTCGATAGGTACGGATTTCAACATGCACCCAACAATTTTGATCTTAATTTCTGGTGCTCCTAAATCCTCTTGTTCCACGGAGTACACTGTGGGTAGCTTGTTCCTTCTCAGAGCTCCAAGCTTACTAGACTTCAAGGCCTAGATGAGGATCTTCTTATACACTTTTTTGTCATCTAGAAGCTGCTTCATGGAGATGTTCGCTTTGATTTCGGCGAGATCCGCCACTGGATCGTAATAGGTACGGGTCAAAGTAGGCCACGGTCCCAGCTCCGATTTCTTAGGATCACTCATAAGTAGAACCTTGGTTGGCATTAGCGTCAACTCCTTGAGGTATCCTTGTACTTCTTCCCATATATCAACGGGAAATGCTGATTCCACCGGGGCTTCAGACTCTCTGGGTAGTGCCTCCGTGGTCTTCGGTACCTCCTCTTTAGAGACCTTCTTCTTCTCCCATAACTTGACTTTCCCTTTGGTGACTACTGGGGTTATCTTCGTACTTCGGATCGACATCCACAAAAGAAGTACTTTGAAAATCAAATCCTTACCTTTGTAAGTGATATTTGATTCTTTGTGAGATTTTTGAATTACGAGAGTTTTCCTAAGATTATGAAATTTTGAATTTGAGAGTTTGTGTAAGAGAATGTATCAATGCTATGATCATTAGGTTGGAAAGTGTACTTCTAGATTCATGATCACTTTCTAGAAAGAAATTGGAGGTAAACCTAAGTGAGAGTTAGCCATGAGATAATGTTTTGCCTTCTATTCTCAAGACCTCTATCTTGAAGGAGTTAAAATGTTTTGAATCCAATTTCTTGCAGACCGTTTGATTTAGATAGTTCGGATATCTTAGGTGTATTAGGTTATATTTTTCATTGTGATGCAATTGAGGCCTAGCCCATCCTACCTCATTGATTTCATCCATGTATGGCTTGATGAGGTATTCCCATCCTTTTTGCAATTCTTTGTAAAGGAATATTCAAGTCTAACTAGTTTGATAACACATGTTCATGGAAGTGGTCTAGTCTTGTGTTTAAGTCCTTAGCATGAATGTAGCGTTTTGTGATTCAACGCCGCTTGCTTCTAAGTTGGGCAATTGAGTACATATAAGAGCTATAATGTCTTTATGTTGAAAAATGATATAAACCATTGAAAGATGTGTATTACATAGGCGTAGAATATTGTTTGTAGGCTGTTTCTAAAATCCTTGATTTATGTGGAAAGATTCCTTTAAAGTATGTTTTTTGTGTATTTGACATATGTACACATATTGTAAACCCAAGATACCACAATTTATAAATAATAAAATTTACTATAGTGAGTTGTTGTTGTTGTAATAAGTGTCGCATACATGCGACACTTATTAACATTGACATACTCTGTTTTAAATTGTATTTCACATATATCATTAGAAGTAAAAACCATGAAACATTATATTCTTAAGAAATCCACTAGAGTAGAAAAATAAAGCTAACTAAGACAATACATCATTAGTTATTTACAAAGTTGTGTGGCATGTCAATAGAACAAGGCTAGCAATTAGAAACCAGTAGATCTATTATATATACTACCAACACCAAGTAGAAAATGGGAGCACGTTAGTATCTACATTGTATGTGAGTTATCAATGACGGCTACTAGTTATGATTCGATAGTCATTTTTATGGATAAATTGAGCAAGATGATCCATGTTAGACTCACAATAAAGACAAAAACTACATCAAAACTTACTTGCAATTATATAGATGCAGTTTTTGCTCAATATGGTTAAGCTACAATTATCATCACTAATAGGATCACTTAATTTACTAGCATATTTTGGAAAACCTTATTTGGTCTATTCAAAACAAAATTGGTCATGTCCACATCATATCATCCTCAAACATATAGATAAATCAAAAGAGCAAATATAATTATTGAGAACATGCTTAGAGCTTTCACTTTGGAGGAGCAAGAGGGTTGGGATGCGTTTTTAACTTTGATTGAATTTGCTTATAATAACTCAGTCAATGCATTCACAAAAGTCAACACTTTCTTACTTATGTATGGAAAACATCTTATCATACCATCTAGCTTGGCGAGAGTAGGTCACATGCATGAATCATCAACCCAAATCAAAGTTGTGAATGAGTTTGTGGCACGAGTCCAACAAGGAGTGCATAAGACGAAGCAAAAATTAGCCATTGCTTATAATCAACAAAAATAGTATGCATATGTTCATCGACAACATGTGGAGTTTCAAGAAGGAGATCAAATGTGATTATCTATCACCATGCTGGCATTAACATGGGTTCAAAAATTAAATCGTTGATTTATTGAATCCTTGCCGATCGTACAACGGATTGGATCGACCATGGATTTTCTTACATAAGTATATTCCACAATCTTCTTCCTTTGGTAACCCACATCAACCACATTCTTCACCAACGATGATTAATGATGTAGAGTAATATGAGATAGAAAGGATCCTCAAGAAACAATCTAGAGATGATCAGAATCCACAAATGGAATATCTAATGCGATAGAAAAGTTATACATTTTATGAAAATATTTGGGAACATTTGGCAAATCTTACAAATGGCAAGATACTTATAGAGACTTTTGACTCTTCTCATAACTATGACGTTGTGTCTTAAATGGGAGGAGGTTTATAACCAATGTTGATTAGCTATAGTTAGTTTAGCCAAATTTAGATTGATCACTAGATCACTAAATGACAAGATAATGATGTGTATGATCCAAAAAGCAAAAAATAAACTTTGATTTGTATGGATAAATGACAAGATGACGATCATGCATTGATGGATTGGATTGGATCATATATATATTTTAGGAACTGGTCAATATGATATAATCAAACATGTAAACCTACAAATGTTAACAATGTGGAATAGTTTGGATTTTGGACTATCCTAGTCACAGTATATAAACCAAGAAGAATTATTGAAAATACCCATTATCTTGAGTTGAATATTTGTAACATTGAAGACAACATTTGATACCAACTTACAACCTCTTTGTGTAATGACTACAAATTGGAGTGAACAAAAGTGTAATTGAGATCAAAGTTATGAGAAATGAGATCGATGTTAAGGTCGATCATACGACTAACTAGACACAATAAGATCTTTCCAATAGCAATTGATCTAATGCTCATATGTTCAATATCGCGATAAGTCAACTAGCACCTAACACATGACTATTATATTGACAAAGTAATCTACTATTTGGCCACTGATTCTACCTCATAAAACAACTCCGTGAAATCACTAGAATCATCATCTCTAATATATTTGTCCTTGAAAGGTCTCATAAAAATAAACATGAAGCTATGTATCCAAAATAGTAAAAAAATATTTAATATCAAGACATAATAATTCATATGGATAATATTCCAAGACCCATAAAGGTACCTTCTCATCCATGAATAGATGCAAAGGACATAAAAAGGAAATGATGTCATCCAAAAGATTAGTCCTAGACTAAGGAAGTATGGCTTGTGGTGCTCTACTATACTCCCCAACCTATCCCAAAATCCTATACTGTCGCAATCAAACATAATCTAAAATATATTGTGATTGAACATGACTCCTCGTCTATGTTACTCTAGGAACTAATCCCTTATTTGAAATCTAAGGGCCATCTCTCTATGTCCAATTCTTCTTCCCTTGTATAATACATCGTCATGAAAGTAAAAGAAACAAAACATGACTCTACTAAGTTTACTTTTACGCTTTGCCCTATCAAAGTCATCATGACTCTACCCCCAAATGTTTTGAAGTCAGTTGTATGAAAAACCCACTATGTGTAATTTCAAAACTATGCATTCTAGTTTCTTTTGGAAGACATCAAGTAATCTAGCAAAAAGTATAAGAAATCCCATCAAATCATATATGGATAACTCCAAAGAGTTGACATGCAACTAGACCCCAATAACATCACCATGAAAATTATATCTTCTTCTACCTACCCTATCCAAACTATCTATTTCAAATGATCCCCATATTACATACCATGTACATAATTGATTATGAATATATATATTCTCTAGCTAATGCAAGCAATGGATACATTGTGACTACCTTTCTAGACATACTCCCTTTAAATCATATGTTTTTACCACTTGAATATCCAATTTTTGGCGTCTCACCTCCTCCTACGTGTAAGTTTAGGACTGGTACTCTTAGAGCGGGAATTCTGTGCGGACCTTTTAGAGTCCAGGAATGAATATAGACAAAGAAAAGAACAAAAGGGATGGGAAGACCCCATTAGAGTCCCCGGAATGAATATAGACACAGGAAAATAACATAAGGAAGACCCATCAAATAGTAAGGATGAACCAAACAAGTAACATGGGGCTAGGCCCCAAAGCATCACACCCAAGAAATATGTCCAGAACACCTAAGATATTCTTCATTCAACACCTAAGATCACCTTCTTAGAGAAGACATTCTTTTGTTTTCTCCATCCAAAAAACTATCTTCCAGGATCCAGATTCCTCCGTTCTCTAGGACAATTTCCCAACAGTAGACAAACTTTCCAGATACAGTGTGTATTGAAAGATGGATTCCAGATTCTTGGGCCAGCTGGTACATTCTCGCCAGCTGAATCTATGTTACTCATAAACATGTTTGCATTGAAGGCCACATTCAATTAAGTTCAGAAACAATTCGTCGACTTCCCGATGGTGGGCCCACACGTTTCTCAAAGTGCGGCGTAAAGAATGCACAATTCCCCATTGGCGTAATTTGCCGAACTTGGATACTCTCCTACGTGCTCTCATTGCAGTTTCACGCATTGTGACCTATTCACCTCACAAATGATTCCGAAGTGCCTCATTCCGACTGCACACAGTTAGAGACATCATACCAGACTGTGAGTATATGTACACCAGCCAGGCATGGTGGTACCGTGGTATCAATGTCTGGGGACAAAAACGACCAGAAATAACTGTCCATAAGAGACGAACGAGGGAACCAGAGGTCATCAGATATGAGTTTCATCATCTCGTGCAAGGTTGTGAACAACAGAGTACCGTACTTAAATTCGTTCGATCTAGCGAGCAGCGCTACCAGGGCAAGGACCTCGTGGGCTGAGCGACAAAATGGACGAGAATTGCATTGCACCCGCCCTCTGCAATTCTGCACATCTCACCATTTCTCTGAGCAAAACAATTTTCTCCTAGCTTTCCAAATATGCTTCGAGCGAACAAAACAAGAGCAGAGCCGAATTCTTCACAAGTGCCACGCCCCGTCCATCGCGTCGCTGGTGCTCCACTTCGTAACTCTCTCGCCGTGTACAACAAACACGCCCACGTTGTCGGCTTGGGATGGACCGTGCACTCGCCTCCGCCGACGTGAGAGGTATATTAACGTAACAAAATTCTGTCCACACACACGAAAGAACTCGACTGCAGCCGATCGTGAGTCCGGACCTAAACATCCGAACAAACACATGGCTGATCCATCCGGTATGTGCTCATTGACAAACCTTACAGCAGAAGATGCAATAGACAGTGGAACGAAAGGGCATGAGAGTCGAGTCCAGATCCATCAGAGTCAATGAGTAAAACAGATGAGAAAGTGCGTAGCTAGAATCCCGTGATCTTCATCACGGGAGAGTAGTGAGTACTTTATTCTCATCAATGGCGTTTTGAAATAGACAGAGAGAGAATGACGTTGCTCTGCACAATTGGAACAAATGTGTAATCTCTAAAGGTCTTTTAAGCTTACTTTCGTAGTGGCTGATAGTAGCTGTAACTCAACAGTGTTAAAAGGAGATTCTTCTTCCTTCGATGACGATAACTTCTCCTCTTCTCCTATGAAGATTTGTCGTAGATACAAAGAAGAATTTAAGTGGGGATGATGGTGGCGGTGGCGGTGGCGGCGGAGATGATAACGAAGACAGGTGCCGCGACGGAGTTCCAACCGGAAGAAAATTGTTGCTGCTGCATTAGATCTCGTGTGTACACCACCGCCACCACCACCACCATGGCGGCGACGGCCAGAGGCGGCGGCGCAATGGACCTCCCTCCCTGACCACCAGGTCACATCAATCACCTCGCGTATACTCGGTCACACTACGTGATTCCTCGCCGTAATGTCTGTTCGGCACAATCCCGCAAGCTAAGGCTTGGTTTGGTTGGTATGGATTCCGAGGTCTTTCCCTCATTCAAGATTTCAGATAGGCTCGTAGTCGACAGACTGACAGACAAGGCAGAATGAATGGACATGAATGAAAAGGAGCTCGAGCCTCGGAAGCCCCTCCTCTCTTGGCTCCTCCTCCTCCTCTTCTTCCCTCCTCACTTTCTCCTCCTGCTCTCCTGGTGCTGCTGCCGTCGTCCTCTGCAGCGATACACATGACTCCAGAAAAAAACCTCAGAGTTGTGCATCGAATCGATCAATTCGCTCGGGGTATACACAATTATACTAGAAAGACCGCAATCAATGTCGTGGGCTCTAGTGAAAGCTGCTGGAGGACGAGGCGTCCTGCTCCAGGACTCCGTGGGGGACTTTGTTGTGGAGGAGGGAGTCGCCGCGCTTGGCGTACAAGGCCTGATACACTCGGTAAGTGCGCTTGATGAGGATGAGGTTGAGCACCACGCCGAAGAGGCAGACGGCGGTCATGATGAGGAATGTGAGCTGGAAGCAGATGGCGCCCTCGCACACCAGGCTATCGTCCTTCACCATGCCTCTGGCGTAGGCGCCCAGCGCTCCGCTGCGCTGCTTCTCGGCCTCCGCGTCGTAGATGGGGCCGGCGATCAGCCCCGAGAACACCAGCGATCCGATGGGCACCGCGATGGTCAGCACGTTGTACAGGGCTCCGAAATTCTTCAGCCCGAACAGCTCGGACGCCGTGGCCGGCACTATGGCCCAGTGACACCCATACCCGAATCCCACCAGCAGCGACGCGATGTACATCGACCCCGGCCACGCCATCGCGAACATCAGGTGCCCCACTGCCATCATCCCTTGGGCGCACGCCATCAGGATCGGTCTCGGCGCCGCGTAATCTCTGCATCAGCCATCCATCCATCCGTCAATTCATTCCTTCATTCATTCCTCCTCCGTCAGTGAACCATTTCTAACGTCAATAATTTCCTACATTGCGTTCAACCAGAATTCCTCGCCACGAGAGGATGGATGACGAATTCGAAAATGAATTCCGGCGGGAAGGACGACTCTCAGAGTTTGGGCATCGTCCTGCTGTGTCAGCTGAGAGAGCGATCTCAAGAGCGAAGAGTTGAATTGTTTCTACTTCCCGTCCACGAGCTGTCGCAGACTGTCGTGACATGTACATCCATTGTGATTCGATGACTTAGGCTTAAACCGCTATGGAAACATTGGTCCTTCCAGTGCCGGTCAGTGGAGCAGATGAGGCAGATGAGGCAGATTACAGCGACGGTATACTCTAGTCCAGTTCGGTGCTCATTGGTGCGAGAATTGGCACAGAGAGAAAGAGAGAGAGACTTACCGGGCAACAATCTCTGAGGCATAACCAGCTCCGAGCCGACCCAAGAAGCTCCAAATACTGATGAGGGATACAAAAATGTGCGCATTTTGGAAGCCCTGAGCTTCGCCCATTTGACCCAGATTGTCGATGGCTGTAATGCCCGTTCCGGCTCCGCAGACGAGGGCCACGAACATGAGCCAGAAGTCAGCCTTGATGAGGGCCTGCGACAAGGTGAAGTCCTGGCCTCTGCGGGGTCCTCTCTTGCGCTTGACCTTGACGGCGCCCTCTGCCACGGCCTTGTAGAGCCTGGAGCTCATTCGCACCAATTGCTCGTGGCGCACTCGATCCGACACTTCTGGCCTCATCTTCTCGTCTTCCATTTCACTGAATTCGATAAAATCCCCGGAAGGAGGGGGATAGTAAGTGGGCTTGATGGCCTTGGGATACTCATTCTTGATTTCATGGCCGCTCGGGGTTCTCTCTGGTGGAGCAGGGGCCAACAGGGGAGCTTTGATGTTGTTGTCGTTCTCAATGTCGGGCTGGGGCTTCTTGGGGTCGACAACAAAAACTTGGTAGAAGGGCACGATCAGAGGAATGAAGAGCAGTAGCATCAAGCCGAATGCAAATCCGACTTGCACAAGGTGGTTCACGGACAGAAAATCGTGCACGATCATGGCGCCCATAAGATAGGCTGCGATGACGAGACAGACGCTATATATGACATTGAAATTCTTGTCGTCCTCCTTGACGATGGACACGACCTGTGGGATGGGGCGGACGATGAAGAGCGTGAACAGAGCAACCATGGACGGCCCGGTTGCCACTAGAAAGATGAACTTAGCTTGGTCGGGGGCATAAAAAGACGTGTACAGCTGCGTGAAGATCGCTCCGCTCAGGCCTGTGAATCCCTTCAAAATTCCTACGATTCCTCCTCGATTTTGAGGGAAGTTGCGCACGCATGCCACCAATGCTCCCGTGTTGAAAAATGTCTCGCCGTTCGTGGCCACCATCATAATTAAGCACATCTGCGCATCCCGTCCAACCAAATCCATTCCATCCCTTCATCAGTCCCTATCCCTAGTCCTCGACCACGACTGTTCCTTCCTGCTCGATCCCCACCTACGACATGATTTTGCACAAGCAAAAGCAACACAGATCTATCCAAACATCACTCGCTCAGCTCTACAATTCGGTCATGATTAGCACTAAACGAATTGGAAAGTGGCTGCAATCAAGGCCATAAGCTTCAATTCCGAATGCAAATAAGGGTAACTTAAAGAATGAATGGATGAATGACCAACTGTTGAGGAACCAAGAGAACACTGCCACTCAACTCTCTGTGAAAGCGGACGCTGTGCTGTGAAAGGCAGCTGAATCTGGAGTGAGGAGACAGGAGGTGATAGATTGGAGAGGGAGGGAGAGATACTCACAGCCCACAGAGGAACGGGGGGCAGCTGCTTGGTGACGATCAGCCAAATCGACCCATAGCCGATGAGATTGACCAGAGCGCCGCAAATGAAGAGACCCCATATGGGAACAAGATCACAGAGAGTGCCGGCGAGCAGCCCTACACTGTCTCCGATGTCCTTGGCGACTCCCAGGCGACTAATGCCCTTTTGGTCGAAACCCAGAACGCTTTTAATGACGGGCGAGTAACTTCCGAAGGCATAGCCCACTCCAGAGCATGACTGAATCCATATGGAGAACGCCAGCACCAGCCATTTGTTCTTGTAAAGGCGTTGCCATGCCTCTCCCATCGTCCAAAACCACCACCACGACCGCCAGCAGCAGAAGCGACCTGGTGCCTGTCAGATGGATCTCCGGTTGAAGATGAAGAAGAAGAATAGCCCTGCTCTTGCTTGCTGGTTTGGTTGCTTGGTACGAGAGTCGAGCGCGGGAGCTCTAGAACATCTCTACTGCCTCCGGTTGGAGAAGAGAAGAGATGGTGGAATGATTCACTGCTGAAAAGTCGAAGTTGTGAATCCCAGAAAGTATGATTCTATCGAATCTATGTGCAGAAAGGAGTCATTTCGCCTCTATGTTTCTCCCAGCAAGTAGGTATGGTGTCGGGCGCCTGCTGGTCGATGGATAAAGCACAAATTGGTTCCAGTCCTCTTGAGGTAGACTACTAGTTCGCACGACGGACACACAGACTTACACAGCGAGACCGGTTGGATTCCCCCGAAGAATCTCGACGCAATCTCATACGGTGCTGTGTGTTCTCGAGATGTTCCCTTGAGAATGCTGAGATAGTAGTACCTGCTCTTCAATCTCCAGCTCCTTCGCCTAAAGGCGCATCAGCGATGCCACAACGAGCACAGAGAGAGAGAGAGGCTTGACAAATGCTGCGTACCGCCTAATAATCTGTATGGTAGAAACCGGGTCAGAGAATCCGAACGATTGCTTGTGCTAAAGTAGGACACAAGCTTTGGCACCGAGTGAAAGAGTAATTATGTGCTCAACAGGAGCCTCGAGAACTCGAGGAGAGATGATGTTGCTAGTGCTAGTGCCCGCACTCCCGCAGCCTCAGGACGTGCCTGCACTGCCTGTGGTTGCTGTGATGTGCTGTGGTGCGCACAATTTTCTAGTCGATCTGGGACTGCAGCACTCCTCCTCTACTTCTAAACCCCAGGCAGGCTCTGCGCAAGGCAGGCCGAATCTAATATGTATACGTAACTTTCTGTCTATCTAGTCTCAATCAATCAACCACTCATGAGCCAACAACAGGACCACCCACCGCAAAAATAACAACAACAACAACAGCTGCAGTGCAGTTTAGTGCACTAAAGCTCTAGAGAGAGAGAGAGAGCGACGGACAGGACACATGCAGGGGGTAGCTCGCATCTGGGTGATGATGATGCTGCTGCTGCTGCGGACGGATAGTAAACAAAATCAAGCAATCAAATAATCATAAGCTTTTGAAGAATCTCTTTTCTTTTCTGTGATTCAACAGGGACCCTTATGCACACAATCCAGACAACTCTTAACGACGCTTAGCGGGTAGCTTTACACAACATTACTGTACGAGAGACCACTGCAGGTCTAACAAACACACCACGACCATAGCCTCGGTTCAGCTCGGCTCAGAACACTTTCAGCCTCTCCTCTCCTGCTCTCCCCTCCCCTCTCCTCTTCTCTCCCAAGCTCAGCCCCGATTACCCCCACTCCTACAAACTCTGGTTCCCAGATCAATCCGATCTTCCGGTCGGGAGTAGATCTGTACTCCTAAACTCTGCACCCGGAAAAGTACAACTAGAATACCAAAGCTTAAGATACTATCTTCTCCACACCATCTCCTTTTCCCCACCCCCTCGCCAAAACCTCTCTGGCACTTTACTGGCGAGTCTGCGTCGCAATAGTGAAGGCAATCGATGGCTCCCTGCAGTTGATGGCTCCCATCACTTACCACTCACTGTGACTGTACAATCTTCCCCTCGCGTCCTCTCTGCTGGCTGGTGATGCTGCTCTGCTGAGCTTAGCTTGGCTTGGCTTTGCTGTGCTGGGCTTTTTTTTCCCCCCACTAAGGACCTGACAAAGTTGAGCGACGAGGCTGAAGCTTGGGCATCTATCGACGGCCTGTACCGATCCAGCCCAGCCGCATACAGAGCCAGCGTCACCGCGCCAGCTTCTTATGAAGGCCCGGTGGCTTCTGGCCTCCTCCTCCTCCTCCTCCTCCTTCGTTTAAGAACCTTTGCCCTCTTCGCACATGTGACATGTTTGCCCTCCGGCTCCACACCGTTCGTCGGACGCATTCCTGCGCTTTTTCATTTTCAATTTCCCACTTTTCCGTTTCGGTCAGGGCTCGGCGAGTCTCAGGCATCATGCCCGCGTCGCATCCTTTGGAGGATGCGTCTCTACGTTCATTGTGCAGTCATCAAAGTTTGCAGTCAAATTGGTCGGTCAATACTCGATTCTCTGCGTATTCTGAATCTACTTGTATTAATTATAAGAGTTTCCAACAAATTCATAAACAAAAGGGAATATTCTGCCTTGGACTTTTTCCCACTAACTAATCTGTTCAAGAATTGCTTCTTCGCAGTAAAACTGATTACTTTGCAATGATATTTAGTACGACCGTTTAAAGATTCGCCGACTTATGAAAAAGAAACCTACTGGACCTCGAAGTCTCAATTTCTCAGCGTTCTTGTGCGTGCTATTATATTCATTGTTTTTTACCGGGTTTCGACCGTCTCTAGAATAAGAACCGCATTTGCGCTCTTGCGCTGGTCTTCTAGGTTACATGTCCAACAATGAAATACGACAAATTCTGAGACGTCTTCTTCCTCCTTCCTTCGGATTGTGCTTCTCCCTGTTTCACTATTACTTGGTTCCCCCCTTCTCTTTCATCCTTTGGGAGAAGTAAGTCTCTTTTATTATATCCTATCAATATATTGTCCATGTTTCTCTATGTTTAGAGTGCAAGTCATTCCATTACTACATGATTAGTTTTGTGTACTACTGGTCCTCTTTGCTGTAGTCAGCCGAGCTTTATCATTCTTTATTTATTCAGAAGATGGGAAGACACTCTGAACTGAGAACTGATGAGTCCTCCTTTGTGGTTACGTTATTGGACGAGGTTTTCAAGAAGATTGTGCGGCGTCCTTGTGGACCTCACAACTGTAAATATATGCTAATACGAGTTCACAACAGAAATAGGCGAAAAATCTCTGCGAGTTACCTACGAGAAGTCTTCAGAGATCAGACGGAAGGTGGCCTTCGTAACTGGATAACACTCGCAGTCTGAATTCCTTATCACAATTCCAGACCCACAAAAAACAAAATACAAAACAATAAAAAGGACCAGCAGCTAAAAATGGCCACTCTCTCAAAGTTTGTCCTCTGACAATACCTTTACTGGCCTGGCCCTGTCACTGAGTCGTGCAGCTCTGCAGGTCCCCTTGATTGTAGGAGAACCCAAACCTGAAAACCGCTTCAACCAGAAGATATTCACAGCTAATGGAATCACCTTGTTCCCTTTTTTCTCGAAATTTTTTCAGCGGCCTCTGATCCACAGTCAGTACAGTACCTACTGTGGTCAAAGCACATTAGGTAATGTACCCCTAATCCTATAGGCTCTCTCCTTTTCCTTTATTGAAAGGAAAAAAACATGGAGTCCAACTTTCCATTTGTGTCACTTGTCATTTTCTGTATTACCCATACTGTTTTAGTGCAACCTACTTGGTACTTCATTCATCTCTCTTTTTATAATCATGGTTTTTCCCAAAATGGAGGAATGTAGAATGGGGGTCACCGTTCTGCCGCTAATACTCCGAGAAGTATATCCTTTGATAAGACCCTTATTTACTATGGCTCATTATAGACATCTTGTGTCTATTGCTTTGGCCATGCCAGGTTGTGTGTTCCACTCCTTAGCGGTTGACACATTGTGGACCCTGTAGACCACATTAGGCATGTGTCTGATTACTTGACTACCTAGCTTCATCTTGTATGTTTGAGAGTCAAGGTGTCAAAGTTTAAGGCTTGGTCTCCTTTGGTCATTCCTTCTCATCTCTAGATTCGAGAGGCGATTACCTAGACGTTGATTACCTAGACGTTGCACTTGCCAAGGATATTTTGCATGTAAGTGATCTTCCTCTACTAGGGAATCCACATGTGGTGTTTGATATACTTTCATCCAATATTGCTTGTCAACCCACCTATCTTCTTCGCACGGTTCATCCTTCATCTACATTCATATCACGTTTGACAGCCTTTGATAGGAGAATCATGGGTGTCTTTGGGACATCATCGGACCATGGACCTTCAAGTGTGTGACATGAGATTTGGCACTGAGATATAGATCGTTGTTGATTTTGTGTGGATGGATAGGCTTTTTATCGATGGATGAGACTGCATCTATAGCATTTTTGGTTAGCAAATCACTCTCAACACCTTTGTTTTCTTCTCGATTTGTGATTGCAGATAGACCAATCCTTGAGATATATGCAAGGGATGTGGATACAAGATCATTTTCCTTACAAATATTATTGTGACATACGAGAGATGTGTTACCTCTAGAGATACGATATTAGCTCCCTTTTTTTTCCTCTTTGACCACCGATTGGACTAGAGATCTACAATCTACATTGATGGACCGACAGTTTGAACATGCTCTACATTCACTTTTAGTGGATTCGGTCATTCCTTGTACTACTGTAACCAATCTTGGTTAGTCATAGTTAGTTTAGCCAAAGCGTAGAGTGGTCACTAGATCACAAAAAGACAAGATAGTGATGTGCACTATCCAAAAAGCAAAAGGGTAAATGACGAGGTGGCTACCATGCATTAGTGGATCAGATTGTGTGCTAGACGTCTGTTAGGAATTGGGTAGGGTAAGATAACAAAACATGCAACCTACGCATGTTAGCCATGTGGTATAGTTTGGATTTCGGACTCCTCTAGTCCTACAATATATAAATCAAGGATAGGTCTTGAGAAGACATCTCTTATCTTGGAATTCATTCCGGAGTCATTGCCTTCAGTGTTACAACTACTAGGACTCATCTATGTTCTTACTTCAGCAAGGGTGGAGTCTCATGGATCTTGGTTTGACCATGTATTAGGGCTTTCTGACTCACACTAACATCTTTGCTTATTCCATCCATCTACATCTTCATTAGTCACATGTGAGTGTGATATCACTTTAGATGCGACAGGTGTTCATATGACTCGTTGCCCATTCGGAGAGTAGAGTATAGCTATCTATGATGTTAATAAGGATGTGGTGTTTGCTATGGCACATGAGAGGATGGATATCTTACATGGAGGGAGCGTTGGTATGCCTTGCAATCTACTAGGGTTAGGGCAAAACTATACTTGGTTCGGGAGGACCAGGTTACTATGGCAGACGTGGTGGTTATCAATCCTACTTATGACACAGTTTCAGAGGGGGTGATCACCCATCCTCTTAGATGGGCGACGAATGGAGTGGCAGCCGCCAAGGTCTCTAAGTAGAGGAGTATTTAGAGAGGTCACCTCTTTGTTCCTCTAGCTTTGGAGTTATATAGAACTATGTACACCGACTTCCACATGTTTATGAGGGAATACGCGAGAGTTTACCATACTAGGCGGCATGGGTATCATTATCTTTAGCTTAGTTTATAGCCTATTTTAGTCAACATGTTTCCATTGCTCTACAGAGAGCACTAGCTGGTGCAATCCATAGGAGAGCAATCACGTTAGGTGATACTTCTTTAGATGTTCATGTTGTTGTATACGATTTGACCTAGATAGTTTGGATATCTTAGGTGTGTTTGGTTTCATCCTTGAACGACTTGATGGGGTATTCCCATCCTTTTTGTTATTTTACTGTGTCGGTCACTATTTGAGGCTTCATTCATTAGGGCGACCCACTAAGAAAGTATATATAGCATGATGAGTAGATGCATGTACTCAAAGGTTATGGTATATAGTGTGGGAACATTTGAAGCTCAATCATACTTGTCACGATAAGAACGAGTGAGTAAACAACAATCAGGTCACATGTAGTAAACCAAGGCTCACTTAAAGAAAGTTAATATACTTACATATTCAACTGTCGTGCACTACAAATGTCATATATTCTATTCATGTTGTGGTGGCTCCCTTGGTAAAAATATCCCCTTCCTCCCTACTAAACTTTTACAATTTTATCAAAAAAATTATAAATGATACAAAATAAATCTTGTTAACACTTAAT
Source organism: Marchantia paleacea (assembly GCA_014180765.2). Lineage (NCBI taxonomy): Eukaryota > Viridiplantae > Streptophyta > Marchantiopsida > Marchantiales > Marchantiaceae > Marchantia > Marchantia paleacea. The sequence continues at coordinate 742,234 of MUAA02000014.1, forward strand.
ATTAATTTTACCTCTTAACTCACCAATAATTGAAACATGAATCAAATTAGAATATGCACATTGTATGTAATTTAAACTGGCAATGCAATAATGAGATTACGTTTAAATAAATGAATAAATATATCAACAGATTGCGGACCCGATGATGCAATATCGGCAGGACCAGCCGGCTTTGAAATTCTATTCCCCGTTCATAGTTTAGATATTGCGATTATTCAGTATAAAACGTTCTGATCTTGCTTTCATTTTACGATTCTATAAAGAATAAATGAAAAATAAAAATAATGAAATAATTTCATGTATGACTTTTTACCCTAAATCTGAATTAAAATTTACTATTGAAAATGTATTCAGAAATAATCAAAATAATATATCAATAGAGAGCTCTCGATTCAAAAAAAAGGTTCATCCTAAATTTAAAAATAAAGATTAAGATGATCTTTATCAAAGATTTATTTTAAAATAAAAATTTATATTTTTGAATACAACAAATATAATAAATATTTACTTATATTTTTTATACATATGTTTGTATTTTGACACCTCAAACTGTTATTCATTATTTATCATCAGTAGAAAAAAATTGATATTTTATATGAAAAAATATTATTATTCCACAATCATATTCATTTTGTTCATCTTTAAATTAAAATTTTATCATGCTCTATCATATTTTTATTTTTATTTCAAGTAATTTTGGAATTGATCAGTTAATATTCGTGTGATATAATTCATTTTTTAGTTATTTCAAGACTTCATTAATTTCAATATACTGAAAGATAGATATAATAACATAATATGAAAAAAATTATACCGCTAGATAATACAAGCCATAAAATCTTATGAGGTAAAATGGGAAGCAAAACTTTTCCTTAGAATGATATGAAATATAAAGCAAAATCTAAAATCTAAAATCTTTAATGAGTCAAATGTGAAGAAAAATGTAACGGAAATGGTCACTTTTATGTAAAAGCTTGGGCCTAATATAATTGTTGGTTTTACTTCCCTTACCCGGAAGAAACCACGAGACTCCAATACCTTTTAAAGGGGCCTGGTACGAGGTTTTACTGCAGAGCAAAAGGCGAAACACAAATGACCACCGAGAAGGATAGTGTTGAAATCACGGACTCCTTCATGATTCGGGAAAAGCAATGGATGGGGGAGATATGAAATGAACAAATAGTCCCTAATTCTTATACCAATTAAGCGTCGTGCCAAAAAAGTTATCCCAAGTCTCTTGGGTGATCAGGTCAAGTGGGGTTATGGGTCAGCAAACTTGGAGTTTTTTTTGGATGTGGAACGAACCATGTAATTTATTGGAGTAATTAAGTCCCAAGGCTAAGTAAAATAACAAAAAGGATGGTAATACCCATCAAGTCCTACATGGATGAAACCAAAAGGGTAACATAGGGCTAGGCTCCAATAGCATCACAATTGGGAAATATGTCATAATGCACCTAAGATATCTTAACTGCCTAGGTCAAACGGTCTACAAATAACAAAGCATCTGAAGAAACATCATCTAACTTGATTGCTTTCCTATGGATTGCACTAGCTAGCGATATGTGTAGAGCAATGGTAACTAATATGTTGACTGAAATAGGCTATACAATAAGCTAAAGAGATTGATACCCAATATAGTAAGCTCTTGCCCATTTTCTCAGGAACATGTGGAAGTCGGTGTCTATAGCTCCATATAACTCCAAAGCTAGAGGAACAAAGAGATGACCTTTTTGCATATCCCTATTCTTGGAAACCTTGGCTGTTGTCTCTCCACTCGCCATCCATCTAGGAGGATGGATAATCACCCCCTCTAAAACTATGTCATGTGTAGAATAGGTAACCACCACGTCTGCAATGGTAACTTGGTCCTCCCAAACCAAATATAGGTATGTCCTAACCCTAGTCAACTGCAAGTCATACCAACGCTCCTTCCATGTGAGATATCCACCCTCCCGTACCATAGCAAACACCACATCACTAATGACATCATGGATAACTATTATTTGCCCTCTGAATGGACAATGAGTCATATGAACATATGTTGAATCTAACGCAGTATCACACTCACATGTGAGTAATGAAGATGTAGATGGATGGACCAAGCCAAAGCGAAACCTCATCGTTGTAGAAAAAATAGCTGATGCGAGTAGGAAAGTCTTGATGCATGGTCGAGCCAATATCCATGAGCATGCATCCTTGACGGAGTAAGAGCGTAGACGAGAACTAGTAGTATGAGGAATGGTCGGATCCACTAAGAGTGAATGTAGAGTCTATTGAAATTGTCAATCTATCAAGGTAGACTATAGACCTCTAGTCCAATCGATAGGAAAAAAAAAAGATGGGAGCTCTTGTCATACCTCCGAGGGTAAAACATCTCTCATATGTCGTAATAGTATATGTAAAGGAAATGATCATATATCCACATCCCTCACATACATCTCAAGAATGGGTCTATCGGCAATCATAAATCTAGAAGATAACAAAGGTTCCGAGAATGCCCAACTAACAATAAAAGATATGAAGAGGAACATACAACTTGGCACGGTCAAAGTAATAGATAAAATACCTCTCTAATGGGCCATGGTAAATAAGAATCCTTCCAAAAGATCTCCCTGTAGAGTACTAGCGGCATATTGTAGAACGATGAATCCCTCCTACGAAAAGCCATGCTAATAGAAGAGAGAAGAATGTGAACCGTAGAAAGACAATATGAAAGGAATGAGGCTCAATAAAAGTCCACTAGTTTCTCTAAGCTTTCTAAAGATGGATGCATCTCAGACATTATTAAATCACGGTACGACTAACAAGACGTAATAAAATCTTCACGATAGCAATCAATCTAATACCCTTAGTATTCTTCTCCATCGTAAGAAGTTGACTAGCATTTAGCATCTGACTAACAATAACAGAATCTCCCCTCTCGTAACTGATGCAACCATCTCGAAGGACTCGATGAAACCACTAGAGTGAGCATCTGCTTGAAAGCCATCTCCAAGATGTTCATGTACCATCCCTGACAAGCCCCCTCATGATAGGTGTGGGGTTATGCATAGAGAATGGGTAAAAAATGATCTATTAAGACATAATGGATCATATAGTTGAGACTCCAAGACCTCTAATGATATTTCTTTGCCCATGGGTGGATGTAAGAGGTGTAAAGAGGAAATAGTTTCCTCATTAGGACATAGACAAAGGATGAAGAGCCCATGCGGCCCTACTATACTCCCCGACCTTCCCCAAGATCATACACCGTTGCAATCGAGTCAAATCAGAAGTATCATGTGGGTGAACCTAACTCCTAACTTATGTGGTCCATATAACCTCCTCAAGCAATGTATTCCAATCCCATGCACATAATCTCCGAAATCTAGTTGCCACCTCCCTATGTCAAGTGCCCCTAGTATAACATAGATACCATCATGGAAATAAGAGAAATAAAACCCACACTAACTCATACATTGGATCACATGCCAACTGATAAATAAAAAGTATGGCGAGACTATAGAATAAACGTGGACATTTGAACCTAGTCTCGAAAAATCCTAGAATAAAATCTGATTGGGATGTTAACCACTCCCACAATCCTATCAGTATTTAGAGTAATTAGCAACCGTCATGATAAACATAGGAGATCCCTATGTATGGGTCAGGGGCGGTCATACCCTTTGATACTGCTGGTGGGGGCTATAAAGGTAAAGCAACTGAAATAAAAAATTTAAGAAACAATATGAAATCATTAATCTAGAATCCAACATGAAGAAAGTTCAGCATGAAGTCAAAATTATTCAGAATCCAGACAGACGTGTGTGCGACATCAGAGCTCAATTCTCGCTCCACTTCGGGACAGCTTAGAGTGACTATCATTCGTCCATCACGCCTTACCTCATACTCTTCCCGAGGGTGCAATGTGAAGAGCATGGATTACACTCAAGAGGAACTACGAGAATTGAACTTCGGCCAGCTCGTGGGATGATACACATGATGGAAAGCTCGGTGTCCTTATCGTTCTCTTTGTACTAGCTATAGCTTCACTTTTCCTCATTGGGCCGCCAAGATTGGTACGTGATAGACCATGTCCAGTGTCTCATCGTCTCCTTACCTCTCAAGGGGTAAAGACCCACGTAAGAAAGATGCACCAAGATTATGATTTGACCACTTGGAATATGTATGTGAGCAGGACGATCATATTGACATCAACATTTGTCACTTCGGGGAACACGCAGACACTAGATCGATTCCTTCATTTGATCACTACATGCAGTAGTGATCAAATGACGAACCGTCTAACTTGGATCTGAATGAGGAAGGTCCAACCGAAGTTAGAGGTACCGACAAACCAGCCAAACTTAGGAAAAACGACTGATTGATCCCACGACTTAACGGTAGTCAGTGGAGGAGGAGGACGAGACGAAGTCAAGCATGACGCAGAACAAAACGTGCTGTCTCGAGTTCCATTTCGCTTGGCGGGCAAACAAGATCGCAGATATTTGGAGCATGTAGGCCCCAAGCGAAGTTTGGAGTCACGGACAGTCGGGCACAAGTCAAGCAAGGGCCAAAGAGGCGCGCGACATGTGGTCTCTGACCTCCGAGGTCAGGGATTTGGCCACAACCAGTCCAGCCTTTGCCATTTGCAGCTAGTCCAGCGGTTCCAGCTTGGAGGGAGTACGGGGGTTCCATGGAAGTAGGCCCATCCAAAGTTAGAAACACGGACAGAAAAGATGCCGGGCACGGATCGAGTCCATGCGGGAGACTGCGGGGGAGAGATAGATAGATAGATAGATATTAGATGGGTGCCGTACGTGGATGGCCGACCCACTTACTGCAATGGTGCTGACTGGAGGTCGGGAAGCTGCCAAAACTTGCTGAAGAGAGAATTGAAGAATGGATATGGAGGGGTACGGAGCCTAACGGAGGGAGACCTTGCAAAACTTTAGAGGCACGGACAGTCGATCACAAGTCAAGTCCACGCAAGAGCCAGAGAGAATGAACGACACGCTGGCTTCAGTAGACAGAGTATCAGAATGGGGATCCACTCTTTGCTCTTAGAACTCGCCAAATGCTGCTGCTCGAGATAAGAAGCCCAGTTGCTCTATATTTGCCCGCTCCACGTGTGCCCCTCTCACGAATTGGAACATTTGGTACACTTCTCTAGGGTGGGATTGGTTTCCTCTCATGGTCACCAGACTCACCATCACATTGAGGTCGACCGACGCGTTTACTAACCTGTTCAGACCGGTTTTTGGGCCCATGCCCCAGAACCATTAATGTTTAATGGTTACTTCAGATATTTTATGTGCGCAAAGTACTGTACCCGTAATTTCCATTATTACGAAGTCACAAGTCACAGTTTCATAGTGGCACAGTCGATTGTCAAAAGCCAGGCCTGTGTCCGAACCTTCGTAGACGAATATCTTCTGTGTGAGGAACCCAGCATCATTTTTATAAATCGCAGTCATCGGTTGAGTGGCTGCAAGTAGCTTCAGTAAAATTGATTTCATTTCTCTTTACAATCAAATTTAAAGGTTTTTTCTCCAAAATTAATTCATGAATAAATTTGATCTTTATAAAAGAAATAAAAATAAAATAAATTTTTTATCCTCTTTTAGTTTCTAATATCCTCAAAGTTTAATTATAATATCATAATAAATATTATTTATATTTATATTTATAATAAAGTGATAGTTTAAGAATGCATAAGATTTGTCCAAAATTTGTTTATCTAATTTTTTATTATCTCTATCTTATTTTGTTAAGGGTTTAAACCCTGAACCCTTTTTAGAATCTAATTTAATATTGTTAAAAGTTATAATAAACGAAACCTTAGCAATACCATTATATGCTTATATATTATTCATTTTTATAAAAAAAATTATAAGTAGATATAGGTGATCATGTCTATATTTTTAGTATATATAGTACTTATAAGGAAAAAAAAAAAATTATTCAATTTGATAATCTCGTAAATGTATATAAGCAATGGAAAATACTCTGAATTACAAATAATAAGTAAAATTTCTATGATAAATTGTTATTTTTTCTAGTTTTTTCATCTAGATCTTAATCAATACACCACAACCTCACTTAGTGCTACTACGTACAGTCTTATCCCACTCCAATCGCCAAAGTGGATTATTGCCTCCGAAATCTCTGTTCCAGGCACTATGTACACAATCTTTCCTCTTGATATCTTCGCAGAATACGCTCATCAGACTATTAAGGTCAAACGCTTTGTTGGTAAATTTGGGTGTTTGGGTTTGCTTACTTTGAAATGCATTAAAAAAAACATCTGTCAACTTTGAATCTGTATCAACTACATGCTTGATTAAAAAGAAGGAAAGTACCATCGTCAAACGCGTGAAATTCTCCACCGCCTCACTATCAGTTTTCGAATCCGTCCACCGACACAGTGAAAGTACCAAAGCTAAGTTCAACGAAGACAATTCCACTGTGCCCTACAGGTACTCGCTTAACAAACTTTGGACCGTTTCAGGGCACATGGTTAACTTCCCTCATCCACAATCCCAACTGCTGGGGCTGGAAGAAATAGATTGATATGAAGTCCTGCTAGTGGAGTCCACCATTTTCACGAAACATGAAATTCAACAGAAATTAGTGTAGGCACTTATTTACTGGATGATTTTGTATTAAATAGGTACTAACATTGGTTATTTAAAACAAAATTTGATAGGAAGTCTTTGGGTTGGCATTCCTATAACTCGAAGTTTGGCTTTTCCCCCTTAAACTCGTATGTTTCCTTCAGTGCACTTTGATTTTCTGACACCGAATTTTTTTTGAAAGAAAACTAAGAAAATGAGGTGAAAAAAATAAAGATATATATTCGAACTATTTATTCACTATAATAGAATGAAGAAATAAATTGAGAAAAAAAATAAAAGAAAAATTCATTTAAATTAAATTGTGTCTACAACTCAAGAGAAAATAAAACAGATATGTGCATTTTTTGTATATCAGGGATTATTTTAATAAAAAATAAATCCACAATTAGTCTACATCTCTAATTATTGCATAATAAAGTAGTATCCACTTATCAAGGGATGGAGGTTTTGGGAGAAGAAATCCACACTAATTAGAGTTAGAAAGATGATTTTTGACCATTCTTACAACCTCTATGAAACGTACTTTGATAACCTACCTAGAACCCCCTTTGACATAAATTCTTTAAATAGAGTTTCATTGATTTATTTGGAGAAAAAATTGGAGAGTGGATTTAAGGGTTGAGGAGGATAGAACTCAATTTATGCCATCATAAGTGCAAATTAATTTTTTATGTATAAAGATGCATAAATTGAAGTACACATGAGTAGTCTTATATTTTTGTATATGATCAATTAGTCGACTCTTGATTTCTGTGTTTCTCTGTGTATTCATGTTTTTGGACCTACAATTGGTATCAGAGGGATTTTTTGATTTTGCTCTTGATCCTAATTTCCATGGAGGCCAAATTGAGAAGTAATTGACTGCACGGTGGATTCCGATTTCTCTGGAGCACGAGTATGGTTGGAATTTAGGGCTTGTTCTTTCGTGGGTCGAGTGAGATTTCATGCACGAGAGAGCTTCAGGTGATGCTGGAGGGCAGTGTGCTATCACAGGGCAGAAATAGGATCAAATTGACGATTTGAGCCATGGATACGAGGTCACTATAAGGAGCGGTTGAAGATTCTTCCACTTGATTTGGATGAAATAAGTCAAGAACGTGATATGTTTGGTGGAGGAAGGCCTACCAAGAATTAAAATGATTGCTGAGGGTCTGCATAGGGTAGTTTTTGGAGAGGATTTTGTCTTGGAAGAAAATGTTTGTTCTTGAGTTGAGATCATGTACGGTTGTCTAACTTTTTGACCTCGATAAGCAAAACCCTCTTTATTCAGAGGTAATCGTGGCCAAAATAGCTAGTAGTCAAATCCTGACATTGTTCAACAACTTGGTGCATCGGCAATGACTTGGTAACTTGGTAACTTGGTGTGCGATATTAACTAGTTGAGGATGAGCTTTGGAGACCTCTGGAGGCACTCACTCAATAGGATAATGTCTCGCAGCAAGTGAACTTGGAGTTGGAGTTCCAGAGGGAATTAAAAACGAGTGTTTTCCTTCTTTTATTCCAGTTGGAGAAGTTAATGGTACTTGTGGGGTCAGCGGGCTTCAAGTCGAAGTGAGTAACATTTAGGTGTATTTGTTAGTGAGTCTCTTCAAATTTGAAGACATTCCTTAGATGGAGCCATGGCAAAGATGATCAGCTCGAGTATTTGAAAGAATAAGTTTAGTCTCTGTGCGGGGAAATTGTTGGTGTAGAAGAGTGTGAAACAACACTCCATGCACTGTTGAGTCACCTTGAAGTGTTAAGTACATCTCAGCTTTCTTGGTACATTCACACTCGAACAAGCTGGATTGCCCTACTTGGAAAACCACCAATACTTGATGATACATATGTTGATGTTTGAAAGTTGCGGATGATTTTCAGACGCTGCCGAGTGGATAGGCTAAAGATTCAGGGATGTCTCAAGCTTTGTTGGTGGTGAAATCCACATTTCGTGACAAACGATTATTCTCTTTGGAAGAATAGTCATTTTATGTCTCATGGAGAGTTATGTGGGCATTAGTTTCTTCCCACTTCTTGGGAGTCTAGTTGTGTTCAAAATTTCTCCCTTTGGGGATTGGCCCCACGAGGAGTATATTTGACCATAATTATGATCCCCGCTACCACTTGAATCCTATGCCGATTTTGAGGAGGCTAACATTGTCGGAGAACCAAGCCTAATACAAAGTCCTTGATCAATTTCATTTACTCATCATAGTAGGGGAGTGTGATCTCATAATATCAAACCTTAAAGCACATAGTGAGTAATCTACCTAGGCACAAGCAAGTTCTAGTCAGAGAAGTAGAGCTGCAGTATTTCTTGTGGTTTAGGGATTTTTACTTAGGGTAAATTTTCATTTTTTTCATGAGTGGGAAGAACTCAAATTTGGAGGTTCCATTTGATGATCGAACGACACAAGAAACGAGTTTAGGGACTAGACTGAGCGAGATGGTAGTCATGAAGATAGGAGGAACCGGATTTGATATTGTCAAATATGATGGGTATGGTGATTATCTTTTGTGGAAGAGGCAAATCAAGGGCAAGTTGAAGGCTTCCGGTTTGGACAAGACATTGAGGCCTAAACCTTCTATATTTAATGATGAGGATGGGAAGGACCTTCAGGAGCAAGCAATGAGTATTGTTATACTCTATTTACAACCTTCAATTCTAAAGCAAGTTGATGAGTATGAAAATTGTACTTTAGAGGATCTTCAGCGACGGTTTCATCGCAAAGAGTTGTGAAACAGGTTGTACACCTCCTTGAAGCTGATGAACTTCAAGATGAAAGATTCAAGTACGAAGATACAAGATCACATTGATGCCTTTGGTGATCTTGTTATTGATCTTCAGAATCTTGGAAAGGAGATAAATGATGAGAGGAAGGTATTCCATCTGTTAAGTCCATTACCTGCTTCAAATGAGTCATTGTCACGAGTGTTGCTTCATCGTGATAGTCAAACAATCACTTATAATGAGGTGGTAAGTGCTTTATTGACTAATGATCTATAGCAGAAGATAATGATGTCTTCTACATCATCCTCTTCATCTGGTATGACAGTGAATGTGACTCGTGGACGATCACAATCACGGAATGATAAGGATGGAAAGAAGTTTGGATCTAGAGGTAGATCCATGTATAGGGATAAATCCCAAGACATGAAGACGGTGGTCTATTGGAAATGTGGCAAGAGTGGTCACTTTAATATTGATGGTGATATATTGATTTTGGATAGTGTTTGTTCTTATTACATTTGTTACATAAGAGAGTTTTTTCATACTTCTCAGTATCAAACAGTTTAGTTCTTATGGGAAATGATCAACCTTGTAGGATTGAAGGTGTTGGATCTGTCCAGATTCACATGTTTGATGGAGTCAAACGTACGTTGACTCACGTCAGGTTTATACCTTACATGAGAAATAAACTTATCTCTCTTGGAATGTTAGATTCAAAAGGCCTTGAGTGGAGTTCTAAACAAGCAGTACTTGAGGTGAGAGTAGGTGATAAGATTATCTTAAAAGTACACAAGCATAGAAATCTGTATGTGATAGAGGGCAATACCATTTTTGGTGAAGTCAATCTTACCAGATTTTGGCCTGAGATGGCTTGTGTTTGGCATTCTAGAATGGGACACATGAGTGATAAATACTTGACCTTTTTCGTGATAGGGGCTTGTTACCTGGTTTAGGAAATACATGGAATTTTGTGAGCATTGTGTTATGGGCAAGCAACTTAGAAAAGCCTTTGGTGTTGCAACTCATAGTTCCAAAGAGTTACTTGAGTATGTATATAGTGATGTGTGGGGACCCTCTCCTAAAGCCTCACATTCTGGGAAGTTGTACTAAGTATCATTTATTGATGATTACTCAAGATTTGTGTGGGTCTATTTTCTCACACAAAAGTTTGAAGTCTTTGCAACTTTCAAAAGTTGGAGAGCCCAAGTTGAGACTCATACGGGTTATAAGGTGAGATATCTACAATCCGATAATGGCAAGGAGTATACTTCTTAGGAGTTTAGAAGTTACTGCAAAGAGGAAGGGATCACTCGTCATCTCATCACGGTTTATACTTCGCAACAAAATGTTATTTCTAAGAGTCTCAACCGAACAGTATTGGAGAAGATGTGTAATATGTTGAGCCAAACTGGTTTACCATATGAATTCTAAGCTGAATATGTTAATACCGCAGTGTATTTGATAAATCTGTATCCTTCAAGTCCAATCAATTTCTTGACACTATTTGAATTGAGACACAAACGGAGGGCTAATTATAATCGTTTGAGAATTTTTGGTTGTATGGCTTATCCTCTCATACCTAAAGAGAATAGGTCCAAGTTGGATCCTACATCCAGGAAGTGTCATTTTCTTGGATATGCAAGTGGTGTCAAAGGTTATAGGTCATGGGATCATGTAGCTTGTAAGGTGATTGTTAGTAGGGATGTTTCTTTTGATGAGTCCATATCATTGAAAGAAGGGGAGATATCTCATGCTCCTCGTACTGACAAGGGCAAATCTTCACTCAAGGATGTTGTTGAGGGGGAGATTGATCATTATGGATTTAATGATGCGCCACCAGGAGAAGCTCCGGAATCGATGGAACAAATTCATGAACAACAGGAATTGGCGGAGGAAGTTATCGTTGGTGAGCCTCAAGACAGCACGAAATGATGAAGATCAACCATAACCATCTACTAGACGATTATCAAATCGGATTAGTAGAACTCCCAAAAGGTATGAAACATGGGCTGATTCATCTATTCTTGATGATCATGATATTTAAAATAAAAATGATGATGGCAATGCGTTGATCTTGGAAGAAGAAGAACCTTGTTCATATAGAGAAGCTCAAGCCTCTATCAATAAGCTTGAGTGGGATATTGCTATGGAGTGCGAGATGCAATCGCTTGTTGAGAACAAGACTTGGGAGTTGGTGGAGCTTCCAAAGAGTCAACCTTTGGTTGATAACAAGTGGGTGTACAAGTTGAAGGATAATTCATCGGATGAAGAGAATATGATCTTCAAAGCCATGTTGGTGGCTAAGGGCTTCACAAAAGAGAAAGGTGTGGACTACAACAAAGTATTCTCATGTGTAGCAAAGTATGCTACAATTTGACTTATATGTGCACTTGATGCGATATTTGGTCTAGTTATGGATCATATGAATGTTGTCACAGTATTTCTGTATGGATCTTTGGAGCAAGAAATCTACATTAGACAATCTATTGTCTATGAGAAAAAAAGTCAGGGAAGTTGGTTTGTAGATTGCTCAAATCTCTATATGGATTGAAGCAAGCTCATAGGCAATGGAATGCAAGGTTTGATGAGTTCATGAAAGCATCAGAATTTTCACGGAGTGTGTTTGATCCATATATATGAATGAAGAAAATGAATAATGAGATATTTAGCCTCATTATTCTAGTACTCTATGTGAATGACATGCTCATTTTGGCAAAGGAACAATCCGACGCAATAGATGCAAGAGACAACTAAAATCTGCATTCAAGATGAAGGATTTGGGTAAATCCAAGAAGATATTGGATATGGATGTTCACATGGATTTGAAGAAGAGGAAGCTATGGTTAAGTCAAGGCAAGTACATTTAGCATGTGCTTGACAGGTTTAACATGGCAAACTTTAAAGAAGTGCAGACTCTTTTGGCGTCACATTTTAAGTTCTCAGTAGCTCAATGCCCAATTAATGCAACTGAGAGAAAAAAGATGTTGTCAATTCTCTATGACAAGACAGTGGGCAGTCTCAAGTAATTGATGGTGTGCACTAGACATGATATTGCTTTAACTATATGCAAGGTGAGGAGTTACATGTCGAATCCAGGGAAGGTGCATTGGGAAGCTGTGAAGTGGATTCTCAAGTACCTCAAGAGTACTAAGGATTATGGTCTTTTGTTTGATGGTTTATTGGAAAATGTCAAATCCTTGTTGGGTTACGTTGATGTTGACTATGGATAAGATCTAGACAAGAGGAAGTCTACAGGTGGATATGTGTTTACACTTGGAGGTGGATGCGTTAGTTGGAGATCTATCTTGCAGAAGTGCACGTACTCATCAACTATGAAAAGCCAAATATGTAGCAAAGAAATGAGGCAACAAAGAAGGCTATTCGGTTGAATAGATTTATCAATGAGATGGGATTAAAACATGATGTTATAAATCTCCATTATGATAGTCAGAATGCCTTACATCTTGCAGCAAATCAAGTGATGGATAGCATGGTAAAGCACATCGACATCATATATCATTTTATTAGAGATGCAGTTTCTAATAAGAAGGTTGAGCTAATCATGATTGACGGTAAACTCAATCCAGCTGATGCATTGACCAAAGTTATTCCTTTAGAGAGTTTCATGAGGCATTGTGCTACTATGCATGTTTTGCATAAGGAGCACTAGTAGAGTTATTCTAGCAATTGTTTGATTCTAGTATATGCTTTACTCCTTCCTAGTTAGGCTATGGCTTAGTTCTAGTTAATCCTTGTTTACATGAGGGTCTATGCTTCAAGTTTCCTTTTAGGACTTCCCACAGAGTATGTATATGGATAACAAGAGTTAGAGACCCCAAGACATGAGTCAAGGAGGAGATTGTTATGAGCTAACTCAGGTCTTGAATAATTCTGATTAGTTTGACTATAGTTAGTTAGACTAGAGCTGGTACTACTATATAAGAGGGCTTAAAGAATCTCTATGTGACATAATTAGGGCTATTCAGTAAAGTGATTTTGTGTGTTCCGTGGACGTAGCCTCACTGAGGTGAACCACATATTTCTTGTGTCGACTCTTGATTGCATGTGTTTCTCTATGTATTCATGTTGCGGACCTACACTTCTTACATTCTCAATGTTTGTTCTTATCATAATTTGGAATAGACAAACTTCAGGAAAGGAAAATTATTCACTATGTACAAAACGTAAACAAACAAAATTCATAGGAAAAATGAACAAATTATTATTAATATAATGAGTAATAATATTTTAGTAAATAATATAATGAAAAAACGATTTTTTTATATCTAAATAATTCAAATTTGGTTTGAAATATAAATATAAATATATTTAATCAAATAATAAAATTTAGAATAAAATTAAAATATCAATTTTAAATAAGAAAAAAAATATTTTAAATGTGCATTAAAAAATTAAATTGATTTTGTGATTCATTTTTCAAAAAAATGCATTAAAAGATGAGTATTTTACTAAATTATCATACTTCAAGGCAAAATATATCTGAATAAAATATATAATGATGAATATTTTATTTTTATATTAAAATTATATCTTTTTACTTTAACAAATTATCTATAGTCAAAATTTTCAAAAAAATCTTTTGATAGTTAATTTTTTTCAAAATGAATTTTTTTATGAAATAAATAATTTTAGGTAATTTTTTTTATATTGAATTAAAAAAATTTTAGAATTTGATAATAAAACAGAGTGAGCACACAAAGATTATTCAAAAGAGTGAGCACACAAAGATTAGAGTAATCATAATAAGCCGATTGATTTTTTAAAAATTTTTTATATTTATGTGTTGAGAATATTGAAGTAGGTTTCAAAAAATATCTCATTAAGATTTATGGTAATTTTAATAAAGGTTTTTGTCCAAATATTTTACAAGATCCTAAATTTTCTAATATGCAAAACAAACTTTTAGTTAAAAATATTTATAATATTTTAATTTTTAAGATTATTCTGATGCGTAAATTTGTTAGTAAGCTACATAAGTCGTAATTTCATTCAAATCAAAAATTTTAAGTGATATTCTTGAGAATACCTAGTGTAACCAGATGTTGTATATGATATATTGATACCATTCAAAGATTGTTTACGAAGTGCATAAGGTGAGTTATTCACAAACCTTTTTGTTACTTCAATCATTGTCTCTCATGTATGAACAAAACCTGCATCTGAAAGACTTCGGGGAACTGTAAAGTTTAATGGAACTTAATGCACATGTGAAATCAAATAATATAATGATATCCGAAAAGAAATTAATTACTTACATCTCTTATTTTCCCCCCTAATACTTGTGTTTCAACACTCTTCAATACATTCCGGAAGAGGAGTGCAAGTTTTAACCTCTTTAGCTTGCATTTATATGGACTCCACACCATTTCCAATGGAACCTATGGACAGAGAGGTCAACTCTTTGTTTCTCTAGCTTTAGAGTTATGGACACCGACTTCGACATGTTCGTGTGGGAGTACGTGAGAGCTTACTATACTAGACGGCAGAGGTATCACTCTCTTTAGTTTACTGTATAGGCTATTTTAGATAACGTGTTTCCATTGCTCTACAAAGAGCACTAGTTGATACAATCTATAAGAAAGTAATCACGTTAAGTGATGCTTCTTTGTTTGCTCTGTTATTTGTATATATTTTGGCCTAGATAATTAAGATATCTTAGGTGCTATATTTCCCATGAATACTATTGGTGCGTAGCCCCATTTAACGGTTTGGTTCAATCATTGTCCGATTTGATGGGTCTTCCCATCCCTTTTCTTATTATACTGTGTCCCTTTTGTTGAACATATGGACAAACGACAGGAGTACACATACGGATCCTGATACTCTGAAGAAAAATATCAGCAGGTCAGAAACCTCATAAGTCTCCCATATGCCAAAACCAGATTCGTGTGAAGATCTCTTGGGAAGGATGAACTCCTTCCGATAAGAGACAACCTGAGGACACAATCATGTGCAGCATAAAAGGTCGCTTCTGAAGGTTCTTTTCGTTCCAGGTTCATTCCTTCATTCCTTTTGTTCCAGGTTCAGCTCCGTCAGCAGGATGGCCAGGATGCTATTGGCATTTGTCATCTGCGACCAGACAAACTACGCTTGCACTCATTCCCACCTCCAATTTCTTAGTTGTAATCTGGTTGTCTGCTGGTCAATCATATTTATTGTGTTGCTTATTATACAATTTCTTCATGCCTTTGTGCAACACACTGCAGATCATGAGGTTCCTAGCAAATCTGGTTGCCTGCCTCCTGTCTGGGCCACGGGCATCAAACCGATATCGAGGTATTGGTCGGTCCACCCAGAGTAGTGGTAACTGAGCAGTGATTGTATATGGTCTACATTAAGACAAGTCTAGAAAAGCATAGACATCGAAAAGCTGGTGTAAGGCCCACATAATTCTCACTCTCGACCGATCGATGACTTAACAGTCCCAACATGTGTTTGCTCCCGAGAGACATGAGGAAATCTTCCTGATTGTGGAAGTCGATCACCGACTGACCTAATAATTCTTGATAAGAAGAATCTGCTTTCTTCCTTTGTCAGGTTGAGCAGCCGTTACAACTCAAAACGGAAACGTCTTACAAGGCCGAAAGCGTTTCTGAGATGTCCGAGCCCTATAGGTTAGACTAGTTTTTCACAAACTGATCGCTGTGTGCAACGTTGGGTAAGTTTGCAGATGAACGCAACTCAATCGTGTGAAGGTGGAAGATGTTAACAAACCTTTACTTTCATCTAGGTGAGAAAAGCAACCAACAATATAATCATTGTCAACGATCGAGCAAATGTTTTCATCCTCAAGGTTTACGGGTAAGTTCCCAAGTAATAGCGAATAAGACCATCTAACGGAGAGGTGGAGTTAAAACGAGGAGTGGGAAGGCCCATCAAACAGTACCGACTACACATGATAAGAACAATGTGGCCGCTAAAATTGATCTCAGGGAAGTTGCATATACTTGTACGTTTTCATTCACTGCACTCAAACACAAACTCAAGGTCCACCAGTGCATGACAATTGATTGCTGGATCGATCGATCGATACTAACAACACGTTTTGTTGACATCGAGAGAACCCACGTAGCCCTAGAGTCATGACAACTCTAACACACAATCTCCACGCTTTTGATTGGAGATTTGATGCTTTTCAAACATTCTCACAGTCGCCCTCGATCTCGCTAGCTGTCTTCCTCCACGTGTCTCCTCTCTTTGATTTTTACCGTCATTGCAACTGGGATCCATGCCCCATGACACTTCAACATGGAGAGCTCATCTCCACTGGACTTTTTTCCATCGATAGGGGAGCATTTTTTTTCATCCCGATATGGCGGATTTTTACTAAGTGTTATGGTAGACTCCTGCTATGTGTACATATCGTGGGACATCTATAAAAAATATATGAAATATTGGAGTTATCACCTAATGCCCAAGTAGTAGTTATCATAGATTTGCGGAGTCAAGAGAAACTCGTATATAGTTCGCCTAATAGTTTCCCTTACAATACCAGAAGGATTTGAACACGGGATACAGTCTTGCAAAAAGAATTACTCAACCGTTTAACCCAACTGTGCCAATTCCCTTTCGTTTTGCTCCATATTTACTCTCTTAGTCATAGTGTTGCCTATTCACTCACAGAATGAAGAGCAAAAGTGCAAAAGACCATTTTTAGCGTTTTTTACCTAATCATTTTCATTTGATATTTAATGGGAATTTCAAATTAGATCATTTAAAATTTTGGCAAGAATATAAGAAAACCTTTTTTGTGAAAATGACCTTTTTTACCTGTGTATTTTATATCTTATTTACTCTCGGCCAAAATAGTTGCATTACCATATCCAAAAGATAAATTTTTTTATAATGATTCAAATTCTCATAAAAAAAATTATCTCACTGAAAATGTTGCTAAAAGAGTAATAAAGAAGAGGTTTTCTCCAAGAAAATTTCTTAGGACCTCAAAAATTCATGTTATCCGTAATAAACTCTAGTTTGAACCCATACATCGTTACGAGGTAGTATTCAAACCCCTTGATATTGCTTTCTTTTTCATTTCATGATGAAGCACACAAATAAAGCACATTATTGACGTTAACTTTAATATAAATTATCATTTTATGTAGTCAATGCATATTCTATCCATGTTCCCTTTTTCTGCCAAAAACACCTTATGTGCGAGATATGATTTCCCATTTTTTAAATAGTTATTCTCATTTTAAAAAGTGACATGTCACGATACACACAAATTGGTTACATTTGAGAATTGATGTGGTTAGACTCTTATATATCATATGCAGAGTATGTAAAGTCTATCCACGTCAAATTTGTCACACACTTGTATATAATTAACATTAGTTATGAGGTTATCATAAAATGCAACAGTGAAAATTCTTCCAGATCATGCATTAAATAATAATCAAATACTTACCGTTAGGATGGACATGACTCAAGAGCAGGTCTATTCTAATTCGTGTTCATGAGTTTTGTCCATGAAAAACATGGACAAAATGCTCAATATGTGGATAAAAAGGTTGTAAAACAAAAAAATAAATGTTTCAACCTCTTATTCTTTTTGTTTATTTTATTTCCTTGGTTATTTTTGTTGCAACATTTTAACATCTATGGTGATTGCCCTCTCTAAAGTATTTTGCAAGCTGTCATTGATTCTGGTTTTTTAGATCAATCTCATTCATGATTAGTGATGTTCTTCACATCGTTCTTAATCTAATATTTATGAATATTGCGATTCCAATTTTTTTAATTTTTTATTTAAAACACTGATCTTTTAAAATTAATACAATTGTGTGGGGATATTCTAAATCACATTGATACTTCAAACTTTGTCAGTATGGACATGCTTGAGATTATTTCTATTTTTGCAGAATAATATTAAATATGTTTGTTTGTGAATAAGTTCTAACATGTCATTAATTCACAACATGTGAATTATTTTTGAATATAAAAATATTTTTTATATTCTAAGGTATTTTTTTCTACATATATAAGCGATGTGTAAAATTTCCACTTCAATCACATAACATTTGGAATAACACTAAGGCATGTTAATATTTGAAGTGGTTGTGTCAATCATTCAAGTCACATTTTCATCTATCACAAGCTTTACTTTTAAAAAAAAATATGATATGTGTTGCATTTTTGGCATAAAATTATTTTTTTAAATATAAAACTAAAATTATTACAAATTTTCTAAAAAGATCATAAATAATTTATTTTTTATTATTTTGAAAAAAAAAATTAATTCAATATGAAAAATCACATCCTAAGTTATATATACATTGCAAAATATAACAACCAGGGTTCTCATAATAGTTGATTCATGTACACACCAATCACTCTCTCAAACATTCCTTTTTTTATAAAGGTGATTCTACAAGCCCAGTCTTATAAACTTCCACTTAATATCTGATAAAAAAATTTATAAATAGATAGAGTGAGTAGAATAAAAATTTGACTGATGTTTCCAACTATTAGGACACTGGACTTTTAGTAGTCCGTATTATCAAAGAGTTGTTGATATCGTCAGTTAGTAAGTGATTAAGTTATAGCATATTCTCGTAGTCGAGAAGCTTTGAATTCAGTATAGTAGAGATGTCATTGTAGCATCGCAATTTTTGATGACTATTGAATAAGATGATCAAAATTATTTATGGGCTAAATTTGGGACATTTAACCTACGGACACATCTTGTAAGACAATAAAAATTCCCCGAATGTATATGACGCTAGGTTTTCATGCCCAAATTTGGCCTAATACGGGTAGTTAACACTAGTGCAAGGTTAATTTGATCACTCGCAAATCCGAAGTGTGTGACATGATTTTTATGTTTAGATATCAGTCATGAATCATGAACGTGCCTCCTGTATAATAAAATTGCAATTCATATCTTGTTGGGTGTGTTGCGATGCTATCACATTAGGAAACATACATTGTGCTCATGGAACCAATGAGACACAATCTCAAAACTCAAAGCTTCATGTCAGTGATTCATTATATTAATAACATTCATTATTTTACTCAAAACCGACAAAATCCTAAATGTAAAGCCCACCGCTTTGAGATTCTAGTCTATTGAAGTAGTTCATGATGAATAACTTTCATAGATTCGCACCAACCTCTTTCTCTACAATGATGAGGTTCCGTCTTGGCTTGATCCATCCATCTACATCTTCATTACTCACATGTGAGTGTGGTATCACTTTAGATGCAGCAGGTGTTCATATGACTCGTTGCCCATTCAGAGGGCAGAGGGTAGCTACCCATGATGCCATTAGGGATGTTGTGTTTGCTATGGTACGAGAGGGTGGATACCTCACATGGAGAGCGTTGGTATGCCTTGTAGTCGACTAGGGTTAGGGCATACTTGTACTTGGTTCGGGAGAATCAGGTCACTGTGCATGATGTGGTGGTTACCGATCCTACTATAGACACAGTTTCAAAGGGGGTGATCAACCATCCTCAGGATGGACGGCGAGTGAAGCGGCAGCAGCCAAGGTCTCCAAGTATAGGGATATGTAGAGAGGTCACCTCTTTGTTCCTCTAGCTTTGGAGTTATATGGAGCTATGGACATCGACTTTGATATGTTTGTGAGCGAGTGCGCGAGAGCCTATTATACTAGACGGCAGGGGGCATCGCTCTCTTTAGCTTACTGGATGCCTATTTTATGCAACAAGTTTCCATTGCTTTATAGAGAGCACTAGCTGGTGCAATCCATAGGAGAGCAATCGCTTTAGGTTATGCTTATTCGGATGCTTCTGTTGTTTGTAGATCATTTGATCTAGATAGTTCGGATATCTTAAGTATTGTATGACATATTTCCCAAGTGTGATATTATTGGGACCTAGCCCCATGTTACCATTTTGGTTCCATCCTTGTACTATTTGATGGGATCTTCCCATCCCTTTTGTTATTTTCATGTGTCTCCTTTCATACTTTCATATATTTAACTGAATCAATGTGCTTGCAACACAAAGCGTTATTTGCATCTAGGTTCGGAATATATTTACTGAACTTCATTAAAAAACGATTTTACAAGCACGGAGTGCAGAATTTCAACAAGAGGTAAACTTTTGAATAGATTCACGTGGCTACGCATTCATGATGATGCGATACAAACACTCGTTCGATTTACAAATCATTGCATATGTCTACCACGTAACCCCTAACTCTCAATCATGTAGGTAGCTTGGTAGCACAGTTCCCTAGTCGTTGTTCGAGTCTTACTCTGCGCACGTGGTGTGTGACATGATTGGGAACCGGTTGCTTCCGATCAAGACATTGTAAAGGGATGAAATGACTATATAAATATATTATACTATAAGAGCTAATATCTTCAAAGTATATGCTCCAAAACATTGAAAGATGAGCTATGTCTTAAATTTGTTAGCTTTTCTTGTTATTCTGTAGGAAATTTTTTGTTTTATCAGTAAGTATTACAGATAATACGTGTAAGTGTATGGGTGATGTAATCTTTGCTTCGCGTTTTGCTACGAAAATGCCCTAACTTGGAATTTCACTAGAATAAAATCATGTAATGAAATACATTACCTTTAAAAAGAGTGAGTAAGATAGCAAAAAGTATGGGAATATCCAATCAGTCCTACCAAGGGGGTAGGGGTGGGGCTAGCCCCAATATCAACACAATGGGAATTATATCTTTATGCACCTAAAATACTTAACTATCTAGATCATTTAGTGTCATGCGACTATAATGACAAGTTGCGTCATAACTACGGCTTTGAGAATGACACATGTCATTCTCAAAGTCGTAGTTATAACATGATACTTTAGGTCAAGAGTACCAACGATTCATTGTAAGGTTGTTGAAATACTACAGTTGGATTAATTTTGTAGGTTGTGTACATTGATAACGCTCTAAGAGATATTATCTTGGATCTTATTGAATATAAAGCGTGGTCAAGTTGCAAAGGAGAAGAAATAGATCTAGAATATTGATTTGCTAACAAAGAAGTTTATCTTATTGTAGTGGAGTCTTTGTGATATATGGATAGAGGACACCATGATCCTCTAGATGTACCGACACATAGTCTATCACGACTTATGTAGCGGCATCTCTAGTTAGATAGGTGCGCATATGCATGAGTAGATACAATAGTTAAAGTCGATTGTGCATTTAGCGTTGTTCACACTGAAACTACCGTTGGGGCCCACAATGTCTTTAGGAGACCTAAGGCTCAAGGGATAGAGTTTGAATTAGGTCTACTTGGAGGACAGTTTTCAAAGTTGAGTCTTTGAGAGTGTGGCTATGGTGGATATTAGCTAGTGCGGAAACCTGGATTCTTTCAAGCACATAGTGGATTTGGCTCAATTGTAATATCTCTTTTATGTTATGGTTATGAGCAAAGTGTCTTTGTGGACGTTTTGAGAATAGAAAAGATTACTTCAAAAACTCAAATTTGATTATGTGGTGAGAACTGTGAGTTCTTGGAGCGCTGAAGCTATTTTGGTGAGTTTGTATCGATGACAGCTTCGATTTTTTTGTTGTTAGTGTGCAAGATATTGATGGAGTGAAGACCGTGGGGGTGATCTAGAAGTAAAGTAAATCAGAAGTTTGATGTGATTGATTTTAAATTTATGTATTTTCTTTTATAGTATGTAAATCCGAATCCAAATTTTTTGAGGACAGAAGTGCTGCTAAAAATTGACAAAGTGGATTGATGCTGATACTTATCTTGGGACTATCAATCGAGATTGACTGAAAAATATTACAGAGAGAAGTG
Organism: Marchantia paleacea; assembly: GCA_014180765.2. Classification (NCBI taxonomy): domain Eukaryota; kingdom Viridiplantae; phylum Streptophyta; class Marchantiopsida; order Marchantiales; family Marchantiaceae; genus Marchantia; species Marchantia paleacea. The sequence continues at coordinate 764,326 of MUAA02000014.1, forward strand.
CTCAAAGTCCAAGATTTGATGTTTCAAGTTTTTGAGTCAAAAATAGAAGCAATATGCTATCAGATTATCATATAGTGTCTGTTTGATCTGAAATTCGATGGAATGATAGACGATGTTAAGTATCACACATTGAGGTAGAGACGTCAGATACAAAATTATCATTGTCAGAATTGCAAAATTTTGATATTTGGGGGGTTGAAATTGGAGTTGAAGATTTTTAAAGTCCCCCAGAAGTTTCAAACGGTGTTGGTTTGTGAAAAAAAAAATTAATTATATTGTCTAAGCCTTGAAAAAATTAACAAAGCTATATCAAGAGTGCCATTGGGGAGATGAATAGGAGAGAGCTTTTGTTGAGCTCAAGGAAAGATGACAATTGTTCCAATTTTGAGAAGACCAATGAGAGCTCGTTCCTTTCATATACACAGTAATTGAAATATGTTGGTTTTCGGAGTAGTTCTTTAATTAACATGATGATGAGGAGAAGGAGTTTGTAGTAACATATGCAAATTACTCCAATAATGCAGCAAAGTCAAAGTATATTTCTTACGAAGGAAAATGTTTGGGGATGTGGATTGTGGCATATTTTAGATGTCATTTGTTTGGAAACTCTTTCACTCTCATCATTGATCATCAACCATTGAAGTGGTTGATGAAATCAAAAAAGCTTACATGAAAGCTTGCACGATGGACTTTTATCCTAGAAGAGTATGATTTCATGATTGTACACAGACTTGAAGTGGTGAATCATGATGCGGATGGATTAAATCAAAATCCATGTACAAGTCAAGTTGACAAGACCGGGGCTTGATGGCACGGTGATACTGATGAGCAGATCGCACCAAGTTGACATGTATATGCCTTTTTTAGTATGTTGGCTCTTGAGAGCTATGTGATATTACTCTTGGATTAGAGAGTGGATATGTCATTCTTGGACACTAAGATTGAGGATGATTTGGCAGTAAGCTGATACATCCATGATGACATGGTGGTGTTGGAGTATGTTTGTACATATGCTTTGGTGGGCATTTTGAGTGCCAAGGAGCGGGATCGAGTTTTACAAAGAGTTTGGTAGTTTATATGTGAAGGTAGATAACTTCTTTGTGAATGGGGAGATGACAAAGTTCATGTTGTGCCACTTCCGTCTTAGGAGCGCAGTTGCTCAAACATGCTCATGAGAAATTAGGTCATTTTGGAGTGAAGCAAACATATAGTTTACTTGAAAGTCATTATTGATGGAGAGGTATGCAAATTGAGGTCACCAATTTGTGGTCAAATATATGGTATGTGCTTGTGTCAAGTGATCATTCAATGCCCATATATCAAAATTACATCTCCTACCAATTATGAGACTTGGTTATTGTTGGAGTTTAGATTTTGCATGATCTTTGTCATTGACTATAAGACATCATCGATATGTGTTGGTCATGGTGGAGCATTTTTCCAAATGGATTGAGTTGGTGGCATTGCTTGAAAAATCAAGTGAAGGAATAGCTTATGCTATAGCCATCATGACTTATGTAGCAGAACCTTCATTAGGTAGTTGTGTGCATTAGCATATACAACAATTTGAGCCTTTGAGAATGAAGCTATGGTAGAGCATTATCTAATGCAAGAATATAGATTGATTGAAATTCAAAGTGGGTTTGGCCACCGTAATCTCTATTTTATACTATGGTTATGACTGAAATATTATTTTTATGTTTTGAAAGAAAATAAGATTATTATGGTCCACTTGTGTTGGTGCATGACAATCTATTTATTGTGATTATTGATATGGTACAGAGATATATTGTGATACATATTGTGTCACACAATTAACCCTTGTCATCTATTCACGTTGTTCTAATCTCATTTTAGCACTCAATGCTATTCCATGACCAACAGCCGAGTACTCCAATCCTTTCAAAACGTGAATGCTCCCCGCCAAAGAGCACAGAGAAGAAAAGAATATTTGTAATTCTTTTATTCAAAAGAATACGCTTAATCGTAAGACCGTAGTTTAACCCCATAGAAGGAGGGGGAGGAGGAGAAGTAATTGACAAGCCAAAGTTCCACAGGACTTCCACATCAGAACTTCCCTCGTGGCTCAGTCGGCAGAATGGATCCATCCGGAGTCATAGAGCCATTCACTTCCAAGGAGTATAACTTTGTACAATACGCAATACAGCACATGGGCGGCAGCTACTGCAGCAGCAGCTTTATCCCACCCCTTTGCCTTTGCTGTAAATGACTGCAACGGGTGAATACCCGGATCTCAAGCCGACCATATCGAGCAGTTCAGCTTCGCTCGATGAGACGAACACGAGTAGTACATGACACGGATTAAAATCTTCAGGGGCTTGAAAACCATGAATCTTCTTCCGCCAGAATTGCCCTATTTGTTGTTGCGTTGTTACGTTTATCGTGAGGGATGGACCCTCCAACATTCTCCGGTTGATCTCGCTGCTTCAGCTCTGAAAAGTAGGACCCCATTCATGGAACAGAAGTTTGTTCCTGGCTGGCTTAGGTTGGCTTCTAGAGGCCGAATGTCCTGTGCCATCATCCGGATATGCCGCCACATACTTTATACATATTGTATGATGTGGACCATGGACTTTGTTTTTATTCTGAGTCTTGGAAGCCAGGACCCATTCGTCGGTGAACGGAATGAAGGTGGGCAGAACTGCTCGGCCTTTCACGAGAATTCTCTTAGGAAGCATCTCCTTTTGTTCTTTAGAAAAGGAACACATCTCACACATATTCCAATCACTTCTTCCTCGATTTTCATATGGACCTGCGACACATCCATCTCATGGAAAGTTCTATTATATTATGTGGTTCTCAAAATGAGTTTCAAGATTGATTTGCACAAAATAGTCCCATTAGACTACATGATCATGGAACTGAATTCTGAAATTGAAAAAGAAAAAAAAAAACAGACAAAATTGCACTATCTGAACATCACACGTTCATAGAGATATGCATGCCATGAAATACGACTACTTTTAGCTGATTAAGTAGAGGATGTGTTGTAGAGAGTCAAGTATGTGATGGATCTCCAAGTGGGAGATGCCAATGAAGAGTTATTCCTCTAGCCTAACTTGATGCACTTAAGTCACCAAGTGCTGAAAGAACTATTCACGAATGATGAGGAGAGCAGCGTCGACTACTGGCGTGATTTGAATGTTTGTAAGATCCGAGAGAAATGGACCAAGGCCGAGGACCACCAAAGCTGTAAGAAACGGAAGTCCATAGAAGGACAGACAGAAAGCTTGGCCCGGATCAAAAGAGCAGAAAGATGAGAAAACTAGAGAGCTCCACTCAAATGTCATCGTTCTGTAGTAGATCGGAGAGGGAAAGTATTGAGTGGGGAGCGATGATTATTCACTTATTTACTTTCTTTACATAATCACGAGGAGTTTTCACATTCAGGCATCCTCACCACTACCTACAACATCTCTAATTCTGATGTGCATTGACAGCCGGAAATACTCCCAGATACCAGTAGTGAACTGCAACTGTATAACTGGAAGACGATTTTGAATCGAAGTCTCTAGAACTCAACATTAAATTTTACTGCCACCTCCTTCCTTCCTTCGTGTTTTCTCAAAATCAGTACGCAGTATCACTGGGATGACCCATGTTCCTCACGCGAATGCACTGCAGTTCCATGATCGTATCGTCGTGGATATCGTGGTCGGCTCATTCATGATGGTAAATGTAGTGATCGCTTTCCGATATGGAATTATTCCAACTTCTGAACTCTTGGGCTGCTGCTGTGAAGGCTACGTCGTTTTAGGTGGCATTTTCTTTCTTCTCTTCTGCACTGAAACACCTTCTGTGTACCGGACCTTGTTGTTCACTTAATTCCCATGAGGTTTTCAATGTTCATACTTCACATGTTCCCATTCTTTCGGAGGTTGGTGCTCATTGAGTATGCACCTAGACACACCAGACTAGATGAGGAGTTTATGAAGTCCGATTTATTAGCTGACACCATTTTTTAGGCAACGAGCTTTGGAAGCTCTGCATACATCGCTCCATGTCGAGCGTTGTATATATCACCTGTCAATTTTGCATTGAAGCTTGTCCCGTTGCTTCTCCTCCTTGCCCATCGGCAGTTTAAGGCCTAATGAGAGCTCGAGGTCCGATTTCGAGGGTGCTGAAATTTAGGGTGACGATTTGGGCCAACGAGGCTTCTTTCCTCCTCTTGCGTTCTGCTGCAAGAGGAGGAAAGAAGCGAGAAGAAGAGACCGAGGTCCCACTGACTCGTTCACGAGTGCCCTAGCGAATACGCAAGCTGCAGCAGCTGCAGTGAATATTGTGGAACACGATCCTGTTGCAGGTCAGCTCCCGTAGCCACCACCAGAACAAGCTCAGCTTTTCATCACCAGTCTCTACCAAACAAGACACAACGCGAGAGAACGGTGATCCTCTGCTAGGTCTGGATTCTATAGATCTGATCTCAAGCCCTCAAAGTCTCCCTCCGACAAAGTACGCAAATAACGGAGACCCAAAACACAGAAAGCGCAAACGACCACAAGAGCAGCGAACTCCAAAGTGAAAAGAATTGGTTCGGGACGAGCGCCACTACATTACGGGAAGGAAGAGGCGGTGACCGCCAAGCAAAAGCCTGGGATTCATTCAAGAACCCTAGAGAGGGGGTCAAAAGGACATGTGCCTAGGGACCATAGGCGCCCTTTTCAGTAACTGCCAAAGAAGAGAAGACAGGAAGCAGCGCGGGCCCATCGGAAGGTCGGGAGTGAACGTTGCGCTCCAGCCGTGGAAAGATCAGATTTGCCGGTGGACTGCACGTCACGCAAATGGAGGTTGCAGTACCTTCCACCAGAGCCCCACGAACATGGATGAACACGGAACAAGGAGTAGAGCATGAACACTGAAACCTCCAGCAGCAGCAGCTTACTTGTGACCGGATCATCCAACGTGTAAAACCTCGATAGTGGATAAGCTGTAAACCTTGAATGACAGATGTTTGGGTTTCGATCTCTGCTTTGCTTCTTACAAGATATTTCACGAGTTCTTCTTACAGTAGAGGCAACAGGGATCTTCTTGAAGGTTACAATTTCATTCATTTTTGCTGTAGGTATGATGCTGAAATCATGCTACTGCCATAGCCTGGTTTCAGTTTCCAAACATTCTCACCCTTCACCTTCTTGCAACTGAAGCCCTATTATTTTCTACAATCAGTTATTCACTTTATCTGATCACTCCAACAAGTCAACCCAATTCATCTCTATTTGAGCTTTCGCAACTTGCAGAGAACTCTATGCGTGACTCCATGAGGTGAGAACTCCCACCACCTCGCTTTTTAGAACACAGGACACGAAATAATTGATGCCTAGCCAAACAAGCCACTTTATCCCCACCAACACCATATAATAAAATCATCAACAACTCTATTTAAGAAAATACACATTAAAATATACATTAGTCAAGCTTGGAAAGTCAGCTGATTTTACTACTCCAATGGTACAAAGTTCAAAACAAAAATACACATGGTCCTATATCGTTTCTACACTAGAACATATTATCCTTTTAGATCGCCGTTCATTCCTCTTCCTCAAACATTTCATCATTGACGAGTCTCCGCTAAATCGATTTTGTCAGATGGAAGAAGTAACTGAAGACCATTTTATAATATTGCTATACATCCCGCTGTGGCAATAAAAGTTTCAGATTAGTGTTGTTTCCATCGAACAACTGTTAACTGTCCCCAGAAAAAGCACCAAAGTCAAGGAATTCTTTGATTCTCTAACCCTAAACAACAGAAAGTAAATAGTTTCACTAATAGATTGCTATCTTCCTGGCCAGATACTTAGTGGTGATCTGTGTCATTTACTCCTTAAGTCGCAGGACGGACCCTCTCTATTTCTATCGCCTTCATGTCTTTTCTCTCAATCTCTTCCCTTGTTCCCTCTCTTACTTACATTTCTGTTTTCTGGCGTCCTAGCCTTCGGCTGCATCGCCCTCTGATATACACGCGCGCCACTGCGTACGTCCAATGAACCGACGATTGCACATGGCCGGATAAAATTGCCTCTTTGGAGAACGAGTAACTTTTCGCATATCGTACCTCAGATTCATACCTGGGGTCACGAAGAATGAATGTCTTGTTCCAGCTACATTCTGTACTCAGTTCCTGATGTTGAAGAATACCTAGACTGTGGCGATTCTGAATCCACAAAGCTCACTGAAGTGGAGATCTCTAGTCATCAGAGAATGATCCTATGTTCGACTCCCATTGCTTTCATAGCGAACATTTGAAATTTAAGATTATGCCTGGTTTTACACACAACACATTTCTGTATAAAAAATCGACAATTGAGGAATTTATTTTACTCGAGTCCGGATCTGAGACTGCTTTTTGGCCGTTAGGTAGCTTGGTCACAAACACAGGATATGTAGAACTGGCGTTACTGACTTGACGAGCCCTGCTTCCTTGTTGGATAGAAGAAGCTCAACCGTAAAATAGTTTCGCACTTCGTTTTAACGCATAGCTCCAATTCTCAATAAAACGCATCATGGACTTATTAAAAAAGGCGCCTGCGAAGTTTCCAAAACCGGTGAAGTTGGCTCATCAGATTCATTAGGCAACGACAATTGACTCGTTATTCAGGTGGCAACTTTTTATGTCCCAACAACCGTAAAATCTTAACAGCTTGCTCCAACAGCTACGGACCCCATCTAGACGATATTCAAATCGAAGTGACTAGATATGAAGCGACTTCGCATGTTTGGCATATCCGCGATTTCTGAAAAGTAGATCCGAATCAGGCGGATGGCACGCTATGCGAGTGAATAGACACTTCTCTCTTTTCCCTGCCATGCGCCTATTCCCAAGTTTCTGTGGGCAAGCAAGTAGAGAGTACTGAGGGTTTCACTATGCACAAAGCAAACGAAGCTGAATCTTCTTAAGTCTGAACATGTTGTCTCCGCAAGGGCTTCACAGCGCAAGGGCTTCACAGCGCAAGCTGCCCCGAGACCTCAAAAATGTAGGGAACAGAAAAACACGACGTAATGCATCAGCTGATGTATACATTTATTTCGCGGGAGATCTAGCTGATTCCAGGCATTTGAATAATGAACTCTGAGCACGTGCACCTCTTGACTCTCACTACGACTCAACTGCAATCAAAGGTATACTCACTAACGGATTGCCAACAGTACCCACGGACAATCGTTATTTACCGCACGACGATATGAGAAGGAAGTTTGAGGAACCGCTCCATCGGATTGGGCAGCTTCACAAATTACCGGCAGCAAAGTTTGGCTTCTTATTGAGTGAAGGCTAGGGCGACGTCTTCTTACGGTTGGAGAAGCATTCCGGACCATCTACACCAACGAAGCCTCCAAAAACAGCCTCAAGTTCCCGGGATGAATGACTACATAGCAGACGTGACATTTCGACACGAAGGACCTCTATTATCAGTCACGCAGGCCGTGTCTCCACCATTCGACAAAACTTCTACCACCCCGGGGTCTATCTTACTCGCCACCCAAGCCTCTCAGGAAGACAAGATTTCAGGTAGCAGAGGTTTGCTTCAGTTCTATCCTCCTCTGCACTTCTCTTACCGTGCCATCCCTCACCACCTGTGAACACACAAAGTATGCCCGTCAGTTCAGAATCGGAACTACAGATTAACTCGAGCTGTAATTTTACGTAACCGGTAAAGATTTTCATCTCTTAAAACGTCGTTGCCGGCTTGGGGCAAGGCTTGTGATTCGACCTCAGATCGTGGGGGTATACGGTATACTATTCGCCAGACCCCTTTTGGCTTGGGCGAAGCATTGTACGCGCATTTGAAGTTTATTAAACGGAGCCTTCGGTGATATTCACATCACACCACAACCTACATGCGGGTGTACTTCCTTCACTGTTCCCAGATAAATCATCTGCCAAGCGACTAAATCCGCAATTGATTCGTAATCACACGGAGAGTAACAATTGTTGGTAGGCACCAGGTGATGAACAATTGTTGCATTGCTGGATTGAGAACGTCGAGAAAAGTGCTATTGCGGTAGATTTCGTATTGGACTTCATTTCCCAAACAAACCATCAACTAAAACGCATGAGAGACATGAGACAGACGCAGAAAGGTCGACACCAACACGGCCTCCGAGAACGACTCTGAACTTGCACGCTTATGGGCCTTCATGGTATTACCAAAGACTTAGTGTGAAAACTCCCTGAGGACTTGATATGCAGAATCTGTGGGTATTCGAAGTATCGAGGCATTGTGGCTAAGGTAAGAGTAGGTCCTCCGTAGCTTCAGAAGCTCTCTTTTACGGCCAATCTGTAGGCATAGAATACTTGCGTGAGGAGATCATGCTCAGTAAATAGTAGCGTGATTTCCAAAATTATGGAAAGGACGACCAGCCCATAAGCCGCCAAAACGACTGAGACAAGAAGGACTAGAAATCACTGCTGGCAAGATCTGCTCCAGCAGTGTTCCCTCTTTCCTCCTATTCAGACCAGGCTGTTGCTACAGGAACGTCCAACAGGAGATTACATATACAGACCTCGGATCTCCATTAAGCATTACTTTTTTGGCTGCGCATCCGTGTGAGCTTAATGGTCTTCGAGCTTACTGGTCATTTCTCCAGGTGTTCCAGTGTCTACCTCTGCTGTGCGCGTGATCATGGTTTCGACTGGACGGCCGTGCATTTCTGCCGGAAATGTCATCACCTCTCCTTCCATACGAATCTGAGGGTCCACTGTGACCCTTGTCCATATCTCTCCAGTTCCTGGACTTACTTCTTGCATTGTTCTCCTCGCTCCGACCATCATATGTTTCCGGTACCTTGGTAATGTGCCTGTAGTTGCCATAGTCACCAAATGAAGCATTGCTTGAACCACCTTCGACTCGACTGTCATAGACCTGTAAGGGTCTCCTGAAATTCCGCTCCGTATCTTCGTGGTGCCGGGAACTACCTCTAACTCTCTCAGAATCATGACCATGAGGATTCTTCTCGTGAATTGAGTCCCACTCTTCACGCTGCCGGGTCCTACCTCGGGTATACCCATCATAGTGTGACAGTGGTGCCCGGGAGTAAGACCTGTCGAAATCTTCATGACCCCTTGCACCTACTCTATGGGTGATTTCATGTTCCCCACTCCCGACATTGTAAGCATTGTCAAAAGATCTGGGCCCAGCCCTGTGAGGAAATTCGGGGTCCCTAGAGGTATCCCGGTAAACATGTTCTCGGCCCCGTGGTCTTCCTCTATGAACGCTTTTATCTTTAAGTAAAAGCTCTCGATCTCTTGGCCTTCCCTTGTAAGGACTTCCACCTCTGTAAGAAGACCTACTATCCCTGGACCATCCTCTTCTACGATGATTCTCAAGGTGGCTGGTGCCTCCACCCTGTATCCGAGTTCTGGAGCTATAATCCGCACAGGGCACAGGAGAATGCCAAGGTCGTTCCGTGTTAGGCCGATTAGCACTGGCCGCCCGATATTTGACGTCGATATTTTGATAATCCAATTCCCGTTCACGGCTTTGCCACTCTCCATGGCCTCCCCATCTGTTCAGCATAGCAGAATCCATTGCACCAAGCTGTCCTCGATTCTGCTGTTGTGGATCAGGACCTCTGCTGAACCACTGGTTGCCACCGTCGGTACGATAATCATAGTTTTGATGGGAATCAAAGCCACCTTTATTCCAGTGTCCGTCCACAGGAATAACTGACGTGCGCCTTCCACTGTGGGGATAATCTTGAGCATGCCTGGCTTCAGCATAATAACTGCGATGGGACTGAACATAAAACTGTCCATCCCGATGGGTAGGTAATCTACCACGAGCCCTATCCCTGTCATGGGAAGAATCCCTGGGATCGTAATTAAGTGAATCCCCATGGCTAGGTGGTCTGCCCAGTATTCCATCGACAACAGGACCATTGGTACCATCGAAAGAGAGGGGATCTCTCTCACATGCGGCATTTTGAGACGTGTCAACGACTCTGCTCAATCTCTCGGCAAAGTCCCGAGGAGATTTTACATGCTCACCCGCACAGTACTCCAAGCTTTCTTCTGCGGTGCTTCCAAATTTCGTCCTAGATCTCTTCCTCGGGGGACTGGCGCAGACATCGGAGTCAGGTAAAGATAAGAGGCTTTCGCCCACATTGTTGGCTACTGCAACCACTTTCTCTTCCTGCTTGGGGGAGGCTGGAGGTTGCCCGGGAGAGGCAGGAATCTCGGTGCTGTCCTTGACTGAGCTGAAAAACAAGTAATGTTCATCTCCGTGATCGAGGCTAGGCATGCCGATCGGATGCTTTTCAAGATACACTTGGACATCCGCAGCGTCAACGAGACCTTCCAAATAATTGCGCAGCTCCCCAGCTGCAAAAGACGAAAGAAAAGTATCAATCAAAGGTTCGACGAAGTTACTTTAGCTATAAGAGTGGGAAATCTAGAATGATCCTATATTCCTGTCGAACGTATGAGAGACATGAATTCCACAGCATATGCAACTTATCATATCATATCATATCATTACACACACACACACACACACACACACACACACTCTCTCTCTCTCTCTCTCTCTCTCTCTCTCTCTCTCTCTCTCTCTCTCTCTCTAGGAGATCAGCAAAACAGATACCGACAGGAAATGTTGAATTTGATATAAAAATTTCACATAAAGATGAACTTGTACCAAGATAATTGTCTTCTGGATATGTCGCTTTGTAAGTTGCCGGAAAAATTCCTGTGTGTGGCTAATTGGATGAGCAAAGTAGCAACAGTCAGGAGAGGCCACAATATGTAGAAGACATCTAATCACAGACACAGATGTTAGAACTGATCTAAGAATGAAGCAGACGATACCAGGTCATCTAACGTCGATGCTATCCAGTGTAGTTCAGGCATATATTCGTTACAACCGCTCTAATGATGACTCGGTGAAAGTACTCACCGGATTCCTGAGAGCTTTGTAAGGTGAATCATCGATTAAAACTGTGTTTGTAGGGCCGAAATCTCCTTTCCCCCAAGGTAGGTCCGGTTCAGTTTTATCCCATAATTTCGACAGTTCTTTCAAAAAAACAGGCTTCTTTTTATTTTCTGGATGCTTCAACTTCGTGTCCGTACAGTGAGTCTGATGCTGCACACCGTTAACGAATGTAGACATCAGGGTGCGGGATTTTGGAAAATCTTCATAAAAACATTGGGAATTTCAACACCACATATGGACCATCTGCACACATAAGCCCGTCAAGTTTCGGTCTGTAGCTCTGTCCTTACCCAAACAAAAGCCAGCTTGTCCTTGGCTTCTTTGAACGTGTACTCCACAAGAGACACCACATTGTGTCTGAAAAAATCACACATGCTCGAATATGAATGCAGTAGACAGTCAACGACTTGAAAAACAAGAATCGGATATCTCCCTGCAGCATTTAAACATGTATCTTACAAAAAGTCAACCTTAAATACTGCGAACGAGCAATGTACAGGTACTCAAGTCCGAAAACAGGAGAAAACAAGCAAAACACGAAATCCACATACTCGCGCGCTGATGACCATACGCCAACGACGAAGTTGTCCAGACAGAACTGCACGAAATCCTCGCAACCAGTTCTCTTGTAAACTGAAAACAAAGCGGAGAAGCCGACATCACTCACTTGATGTATGGCACATTGAACAAGCTCGGGACCACTAAGAATACACTGCCTCAGTCGAAAAATGATACTACGCAACAAATACACCTATCAGACAGCATGCACGGCTTTGATCATAGACCTTAAGAAGAGGCCATGATCCTGGTGTCGACGTGAATGTTGCAAAAATATCTAATCAGGTGCAACCCCAGCCAACTATACGAATTGTTCACAAGCTCCCTGGGCTGCATGTCCAAAGAACTTGAGCCGACAGATTCTGTATTTGGATAAGAAAGCCTGGCAGCCAGGACCCATAAGAGAAGGCAATCAATACCGTAGAACCTATTAATTTTCGCGTCATGAGGACGATCCGGAAGTTGTTCGGTTTGAAAGTAAGTGTCTATGAGCAGCCCGTTTACATCCAAGACCAACAACTTCTTGCCGGCGGCCACCATCTACAAACATTCCAAAAACGAAGTCTGGTGAATAGAGATGGCTTATTATCAGCATCCCATGGCAGAAAACAAGGTACACACTAAATTAAAACACCAAGATGTAATCTAGCTTTTCAGGTGGTTTTTCAGATCATCTTGTCGCCCCTTTCATACGTGAAAACCTTTCCTCAAATTCAGACCCTTGAAAGGAGGTCCAAGAAACCGCTAAATATCTCAAATTTTACCTTTTTGGCGAGGGCACATGCAGTTGATTGAAGAAAATCTTATTGAGGTATCATTCTTAATGTGATTCCTTAATCGAAGGACATAAAGTGGTACTCAAAGCTCAGACCGACATGTAGTTTCATCCTCTTCTATCATCCCTGTCAAACATGGCGAAAAAAAAGCGGTTCAAAACTTTCCTCCAAACACCAGTCATTTGCCTGGCTCATTCGCTCTCATCACATGTCCTGATGACAGACACCACAGTATGTAATCGTCCTGCTCTTCAAAGAACGAGCTTGTTAACTTGGGTTCAAATCGAGTGCGGAGCAGTAATAATTAACCGCATGACATCTGAAGCAACTTTCAAATCCACGACAAAGAGCCCAACCTACAGCCAAACTTCCTTCGAGCTTTCTTTAGGCCCCCGAAGCGACCTGTGGTGTGATTTTATCTGTTTCCACCTTCCCCGTACAATCTCCATGGCCCGTCGGACAGAACTCTTTTGCTAATTGTTAAACATCAGCAACAAAGACTTTCAAGTCCGTCTTCCAGAAAAGATAAAAAAACAAATGAAAACCCAACCCAAAAGATAAACGAGGTTACTGGATGCAGCTGCGAAGAGTGCTGCTGTTTAAAGAAGGTTGTCATTTGTATTGTCCCGCTTTATACGTATAATACAAATTTCCGTTTTGAATCAGGAAAAACTCTACACTTACCACAGGTAATCAAGATATGAAAGTAGAAATACATTCAGAAAAGCAGTGCATATGCGTAGTCCGCTTAGTAAAACGTTCGTCCTGAACGAATTCACTTCTTACGTTTCACAAGCTCTTTGCAGAATAAGAAGAAAACGAATCCCACAAACCACAAAGCTTAGACGCTTGGAGAATCAAGTGAGATATAACCGCTGCAAATGATTGCAACCCTCTAGTATCCTTACCTTGGTAAAGATACTAGAGGGCATACAATATATTCAGCTGCTATGTGAGAGAACTCCACTAACGGTTGTTTGCACATTACAGTAATAAGACTAAGCTTCCGGAAGATTGACTATATTCATGGTTGGACTGTCATTCTACTCAGAATCCGTATCATGCTTGGTGGGCAGAACCCAACGGACAAAGCAAATCGCAAGAGAGCTAAAGACTTTGGCATCCTTTAAAAACCCCACACAATGACACGCAGAATTCAGCATCTGTGAGAGACAACTGCTCTTCGCGTTAATTTGCACATTCAGAGTCCAAGTCTTAGCGTAAGTCAACACTGACTCCTGAAGATAGACGTATATGAATGAATCTCTGGCTGCAACTATACTCAAAAAACTGTATCATGGTTGACAGCGCCGAAAAGACAAGGCAAATTGTAGGAAAGCAGAAGAAATTACTATCATTCGAGCAACCGGTAGACGAAAGACCTACAAATTCCGCATAAGGAAGACGGGGAAATGCAGAAAAGGGCTCTACAAACAAAAAGTGTAGAGGGGCAGAGATTCTTGGACTCTACACCGATCAACAGCTGCCAGGTCAGACAAACGACTGCAACAAAAGTAGAGAGCGAAAGTGCACATAGAGTCCTAAAACGGCATTTTGAGTAGACACTAAGCAAAAAAAATGTCCAGTCAGTTTACCTTCTGTTCATACGATAAAATTTAAAAAATTGTTTCTTATTTGACAATGGGGCAATACGCCTTACACAGAAAGAAATGAGAATAACTATAAGCTGTATACATTGAGTTCTGATTTGAGAACGACTTTCCACCAGCATTACTACTCAGACATCATCCAATCTAAGCATTTGCCTCCCATCTCTCGTAATTACCACGATCGATGCACGAGAAGCCACCGGCCACGCACTTTTCAAAATCTTGTCATGAAATGCACCTATATCCCTCGGCTCAGGAGCACCACTCCACTGCCTTCGACTCTAGTCCAGCCCACCTTCCAAAGAGTAAGCTGACTAAATTTCCACTCGAACAGAAGCTCAACAACCCAACGACTCCATGTCCAATGCGAATGCCTGCCTACGGGCGAGTTTTGCAATCACCTGAAGAAAGGCGGCAACAGCTAACGATGACTGTCTGAGGAGAAATAAATTAATTTTCCTAAAGACAGTTTGAACTGAAGTTTCGTGCACACGTTCGTCCACCCTGTATTTTCGCCAAATCATCAGCTTGTCTGCTCTCTGAGATCCAACACCGGGCCCTGCCAATGGTATCACTTCCATCCACTACTTTTCGCTCGGTTCGAAGCAGCGAGAATCCCACTAGACACATGAATAAATAGTAAAATCGCGTGCGAAGACTGGTGACACCACCCTCTGCTTCTTCCGAATTTGAGTCTGGGCGCGAGGGGGAAATCTCGCCTGCTGATCATGTCTGGAGTCTGGACCACTTCGCACTTCGACTGTTCTGAGACCTAAATCGATTGCGAAATCTGCTACCGTACTTTCTAATTACTTCATCATACCGCAAGTACATTCTCCCATACGTACGACACGCCGCGAGACCAGGATCGCCATGGACGACCGGTCGTTGCCAGTCGCCAGAAGATACTCTGACCGGCAGTCCTGGCACGATCTGCCGGTTACAGAGAAATTATGTCGCCACCTTTGACTATAGACGAAACAAGGTCAAAGACTCTTAATGCAGTCATGAATCAATGTAATAGTTTCTTACAACAAGTTTAAGAATCGTGATATATAGTTATTAACATTTGGGAGTTTTATAATCCTTCAAGATGTATATGTGTAGCAAATCCCCTTGTTGATGTGTATGTATGAAGTCCGCTTGAAGAGAAAATGGATACCCATGGAATAAACGTTGAGAAAAAAACCAGCGAAAAGAATAAAAGCAAAGGCACACCAAGCCCAGATAAAACCCAGCACAAGGGCCAAAATAAAAGTAAGGGTTATTCTAATCTCTCTTGTTATATATCATTATGTTTCCTGAGACTCTAATGTAACTTGAATTACATCATGTCACCAATCAAAACATTCTTTTTCGCAAATACTTTTTTCTAAAGTACTAGATACATTATGATAATGAAAAGTGTGCATCTATAGGCCTATCATGATAAAACTAATAAAACTAAGCATGTTGTGGAACAAAATAAACTATGTATTGTCCAGTCACTCCATGCAACCTAGTGGAATGAAGATATGTCCCTCACGTAGTCCACTACATTTGTGGATCTTAGCGGCAATGCTAATCTCCAATGTCTCGTCAAATGATGTCGGTAATACTTATGCATCAAGTCGGATAAATAACCATCACATCAGCAAAATTAACACAAACCTCTCTAGACATGTAGGGATGCCAACCAGTCAAGTCGTACAAATAACCATCACATTAGCAAAAGAAACCTGGTGTTCCCTAGACATGTATTTCTACATGTCCATGGATATGATTGTATCACATGTGAGATTGTACCATTGCTTTCTCCAAATTGCATGAGCATATTAACAAAGTTATCCAGTCCTCATTAGAGATGTCCCTCTAATATAAGATAGCAATCTAATTTATCAACATATGCCCTTCATGGGACTAAGATCAAGAAACTGTATGGATTGTATACAAATCATACATGTAAGGGTCAAACTAGTTTTCCTACTAACTGCAAAGAGTATATCCCCACCATTCACTAGCACCTCAAACATACATATGTCACACTCTAAAACAAGAATCACATATCAATATATTGGTCACTTCATCAATTGATCCATACAACATACATCTCAAGCTTGTGATCAAAACTGCCAACTGAGATCCATAGAACCATCAATGCTTGGAAGGTGTCATGACCCACAAATCATATCATCACAATCTTTTAACACCACACTTCACTTATTCATAAAATTGTGTGACTAACAGTAACATTCAATATGTTTGGTGCACTCTTTTGCAAGTAAACATAATCATCAATATGAAATCTACAAACTAAAGGTCAAAATTCACCTTCTCAGCGTAAAAATATATCTATGCTAAGTAATAGTCATGTTCTCAAATGTCATGATCATTACTCTACTCTACAATAAGTCTATTTTGGAAGCTTTGTCTAAAGATTCAACTCTTTTTGTCTTCCCTTGAATGCATATCTCTTTAACTGCTAGACGTTTTTATAGAATAATTGCCACTTTTCTCACTCCCTTGCTCTCATGTTACCTTTTGTCTTACTTTTAGGCAAGGCAATACTCGAGCTTTGCTTGTGTTTCGATTTTAGTTATAGATTTTTATCCACAACCTATTACATGAAATGAAAGACAAGAAAATGTTATTCAAGATGTGGAGTCATTTCATACCTCAAGAATAAACTTGTGTGAAATTTGAAGCAAAAGGGTTCCATACAGGAAAAGATGGAAGAGTTTATTGAATGGAATGATCACATCACAAATGCAATGGATTAGATCATATCACAAATGAAGTCATGTGTAGTAATTCTCTAACCCCCAAAAGTGCAATATGTCAAGTGTGTCTTGGATGCATCTAGTTCTCTGTCACACTTGCATCACTGTAGTATATTAGAGGTATAAATTAAATCAAACCCAATCAAAAGTGCATCGATGTGATAAATCTGGAACTTCTGATATAAAATTATTGGATAAAAGGTCATGCAATCAATAATAAGTCTCCGCTGTTACTCGAGCAAGAATAGATATAAGCTCTAGTTATCACATAGATAGAATCGTCATACAATATGAATGAGTAGATAGACTTATGATAGATCCTAGACTTATGGACTCACAACAAGAACATATGCAAGCTCTAGTTATCACATAGATATAATTGTCATGTAGTATGGATAAGAAGATAGTATCATGTGAGTATTTGAGAGATGTATGTAACCAATGTGCATAAATAATTACCATACTCATGTTAAGCCTAGCATGACATCCTATTGTATGCCACTTGTAGAGAACGATGCAAAAAGTGATGATCACTCTCCACTCATAAAGGATATTCCTTGATGAGAAGAAATGTATCACAAATGCAAAATCAGAATCACAAATTAAGAGCCATTATGACTCAATTACCTAGAAAAGCTAATGGAGCACAATCCTCCATGGCAAGCAGATTCGTAACTTCAAAAGTAATGAGATTTTGATCATGACATATAATTAAAGGATCCTAAGGCGACTACCAAGTACCATGACACACGATATGATCATAAGTTTGAAGAATTGTTCTATAAAAATCAACGAGTTAGGATTTGAAGAAAGAAAAAGGTCATATTATCCAAATAAGATATGTTGAGCATCATGAAATACACATGGATAAGATGTCATATGTCACTTAGATGTCCGTTAAGTGTCGTAGGTTATCCACGTGCTCAAGAATAAAGATCTCATCAAGATAGCATTGTTGTTTTGTGATTTGATTGGGGCTGAAAATATTTATTTATTTATGTTTATGTTTTTCTCTATGTGACTTTACATAAATCTCATGTGAATGAGTGTTGTTGATAACATGAATCTTAACAATAAGATGAATGATCTTATTGACAACTCATGTATTTTCTGTTGTTTGATCTAGGTGATTTTGTGTTTCTTTTACTTCATTTTAGATAGTTTATAAAGAGAAATGAAGCTTTAATAGAGGTAAAGAGGAGTTGAAGAAGTTTAGATATTCTAGTTATAAAAGTTTTGCTCTGAGTCTTTCATTTGTCAATTTGTTTCACATCAAGCTTCATTGTATATTGGAAGATCACTTCAAAATGTGGATGGTTCTTTACTTTGACGAGAAGATTATGAAAAAAGTGATGGCTTCCCCATGCCCAATAGTCCTTCTGGTTGTGATGTATGATGTGCAATGAGACCTTACAATGTTCATCTTGACTTGATCGACTTCAAGAAATATATGAACTTCTCATAAAATTAACCATTCAGAGTTTGTTGTAAATAGATTTGAAAAACATTACTATAACCAAGTTTTAGCTTCTCCAATCCCTATTGTTATGCATATTATTGTAGATCAATTTATGGTCAGTGTGGTTGAGTTTGTATTAAATTTAATTTTCCCATGTTATATGAGGATATTAGGAAATGATTGATCATAATCTACCTTTTGAATCTTATTTGTCCCCTACTTACATGATAATTTCAGTAAAAGATAAATTTTTCTCAACCTATGATATCTTATTTGAGGAGAGGTAAATCAATGAATCATGAGACAATTTTTTCTCAATGTTTTTAGGTTGTTGTGATATTTTAAGAAAGTAACAACAAGAAAAACATACATCGTCAAAAATCTGAAGAAAAGGCTATAATTTCAAGCAAGGAATCAATCAATTTCATGACAAGATTGAAAAATTATGATCAATCAAAATAGAGTGGGTCAAAATTGTAACCTACTTCAAAGTTTAAATTAGTTCAAGCGGAAGAAAGATTATAGCTACAAGTTGATTGTTGAAACATGGTAATGTTTATCAATATTATCATGATGATAAACATGGTAATGATTGATATCTCAAATTTTTATTTATTCTGATTTGTCTTGAATATGAGATGCTTAATTGAGTCCAAAATATCTCATCAACAAAGTTCACTATAAACCGAGTACATTTAAAGACGATGTTGACTTTCAATGTGTGAAGGGTCATAAAAAATTTCCAAGTTTAATCAAACATTCATGATGTTATAATTTATAGAATTTCATTATGATTGGGTTTGTAGGTTGATAATGTGGATTATAATAGTACACAAAGATGTGCAAACCGCCTTGTGTTACAAATGAAGTGATTTCAAGTGGATCAAAGAACTACATGAGCTAAAAAATGGCAAGATATAGATTGAGGTCAAGATCAATAAATTTGAAAAAAAATTTAGGTTAATGAGATGAACATGACTCATAAGATGATGCGGTAGTTTTTAATTATAATTTTTTAGTGTTAATCTATTTTTTGTGAGTTCATTATGCAATTATGGGTGAAGACTTAATACAAAAGTTAGTAAATATATTATAGATGCATTTGATAAGCATCAATTGAATGTTACTCTCATGGCTTCACTTAATTTTTTGATTGAATATGTTACAAGGCTAAACTTAAATAGTTATCGAAAGCCAAAGAGTTTTCATTGAATATGACAAATTTCCATGTTTGATGCATGTTTGTACACCTAGTAGTGTTGTGTGGTATAAAGTTGTGGCTTAGATTCCTTTTCATTAAAGGTTTATCATATGATGAGGTGGAAAGTGATTACCAACATATACTAGAGTGCGTGTTGTGATGAAGGTGAATGATTCTTAAACCTTCTTTACCCATGTACCCAACATACTTCTATGTATGATCGCAACACTCATAATAGCGTGTGATAAAGTCTTAGAAATCATTGGCATCCTTAAATTATGATGCTACGGGATGAAAAAAATATTTCTAAATGCTCATACACTAGATCTATCATCCCACATGATGATAAATTGTAACCATCTTGAAACAAAGACATGACTAAGATCATGATGTGTTGGTACTCACTCAAAAATACAAGATGGCTCATAATTCATATACTAGGATGCAACCATCTTAAAGTCAAAACAGTATACTATGTAGGTCGACATGTGTTAAAGGATGTAGCAACCTAGCAATTCTATCATTCTCTCTGATTCTACCTAACTTGGATGACAAATAACGAATAGAGGATAAATCATTCAATATTTAATAGATGACAAGTATGATGACTCCTCTTGCAAAATCGTCCAATCTCTAGTTTAAAATCTTCTTGGATATGCAAATTAATCTATTTAATCTCACCATGCGTCTAAAATTTAACCTAAACTTCAATATAGTAACAAAAGGAATTAGAATCAAACAAATTTCTCAATAGGATTTAGAGCAATGCGATCCTAAATTAAAGCTCTATCTAAAACTGTCTACTAAAGAAAAGAAGTTAGATCCATGGAAGTTTGTCCATACGATTTAGAACAATACAATCAAGGGGTAAACAAAAGTCTTATTTAATCTTGTCTACTAAATCTTGTGGGATTCCATGGAAGAGATGTAGACACAAAAATTAAGTCCAATATAAACTCAAAACATGACAAGATCAAGCTCAAAACCACTCTCAATAAGTCAAAGATATGGAACCAAAATGATGTATTGAAGACTAAAATAGTGATATCAACATGACTCTCGTGTTGAACCCATGTGTATGGTTAGTGTAAATACATCAAAATACTTGCATGGGATGTTTCTACCTACTTGAGACTAGTGATGATATGTATGTTGAGTTGATTGTGATTTGTACAAAGAAAATATCATATGTTATGTGCATAATAACCAAAAAGGGATTGAAAAAAATACTAAGAATGTTTGTAATGCAACGTCAAGTCAATGCAATGCCCAAAAATCAAGAACAACGATCAAAAAGATCCTTATGTGATTTTATTTTTTTGTATACCTCTCAATCCTACATTCCAAAAGAATATTTATCAAGTTTCTACCATCCTTCGTGATCCGTTTCCGGATATGATCAATCCAAACCCATTGCATCATTTTCCTCATCTTCATTTCAAGAAACTTCATTTCGCTCCTTCTCTATCTTTAATGGATTTTTCCTTTAACACACACTTAAGCTTCAATTACCATAACACATGCGAACAAAGACATAGAGAAAATATTTTATGATCACAAACACATATCCACCTCTCTCTTGTATTTTTTATGCATGCATGCATCTCATAGCACCGTCAAATTGATTTTAACTCAAGATCTTCAACTAAGAATCAAAACACATTCACATCTTTAACTCCCTTGCAGCCAAAGTAAATGTTGTCAAAATTGTATTCATGAGTTGAAGTGTGAAGCGTTGGAATGCTAAACCTAAAGAATCACGAGATTGACTAGATGACAAGAGCTTAGATTCTTTACAAATCTAAAGAAATTTCTAAGGCATCAACGTTATCATCTTACTTTGCATTGGTATTCAAATAAAAAAAAGATTTGTATGACACTACATATCAAAATATATTTATACTATTTTAACCTAATTTGAAGGCCACAACACCAATGGCCAATGAGACTAATTGTGGACACGACTCAAAATATTTTTCTATGACTTCTATGAATGCTAAAATATACCCACACATACAAAATTGCACCTTTTATCTTTTTTTTTAATTCATCATTATTAAGCTTTTCTATATTCCTCGACATAATTTTGTCACACATTCTTTAGTCATATGGTTCTTGACTATTCTTTTTTCACACTCCTTCATTGAACTCCAACCAAATTCAACTTTCTAAGAGTTTATGGAATATCAATGAGATGTATGTGGCTTGATTTTTTCTATGATTGGTGTATTCTTGAAGAGCTTTCAAAGATTGGAGACCCACATATTGTATTTTATTTTCTCTCCATGTTTTTTGTTAAAAAAATATTCTATGTACAAAGAACGATGTTCCCATCCAATTCCTTAGGGACAAGTTGCAAGGTCTAGACAACATAGTTATGAGTATTTTAAGAAACTTCTAAGCCATATAGCTTTTTTAGGCTCAAAGGTAGTTCATGCTTGCACACCTGCCTCCTCACCCAAGATAGGTCTTACATCATATTATACCCTAGCCATATTGTGTTTTTGGATTGTTGGAAACTTCTTGTCATCTCTATTACGTCTGTATTCACAATACACCACACCCCTATCTATAAACACTTTGTACTTTATGTACATGACGGCATCTTACTATTCAGATCGTTCTTCAAGAATGTAGATCATAGTTATCATTTGCAATGCATGCATATGTGTTAGCAGTTACATCTCTTATAAGAATGAGCTCCATGGTTAAAAGCTCATAGTGGAGCATTACTACAACCATGATTTTATGAAATTTTGTTCTAAGAAATCTCTTTCATTAGAACTATATCATGACTACAATTTCACATAGTCCCTTGTGCATGAGCTTGGATCATAGCTAGGTCGATATCTTTAGTTCTTTACATTGCAACTTCATACTTTGTCAAAGTATGAGACTTCCTTAGTCTCTAATGTTAGGCCTTACATATTTTTCTTGTAAGGATTAACTAGATGATCACATGTAGTATCTAGCTATGATGCTTCATGTAATCATCAATATAGATGCACCAAGAGCTTGGAGCCAACATATGCACATGATATTGTCAAGGTTATAGTTTTTACAACCTTACAATACTTAGGTTTTCACATCCAAATGGAGCATAAATATTTTCTATCATCATAAGTACAAGATCCTTCACATAGGAGATGTGACATATATTTTATCCATTAGGGGATGGCTTATATTGTTGATGTTGTCATTACTTACCATCAAGAACCTCTAGTCATGAGGTCAAAAAGAGTATTCTAATACAAGTAAAGATCTTCATGTTGTATTTTTTCCACTTGCAATGGAGATAAATTTTACATCCTTGTTGTGTGCAATTGTTTACTTCTTACACTAAGAAGCAAAGAGAATAATAGCATGAGCAACCTTCCAAAGACATGGTTTGTTGTAGACCTTCATCGAATGATAAGAGTTGCCTCAATCTTAGCCTTGAGTGTTTCTTCCAATTCTGGTCCTAGACCTGCTATCTAGAATATTCACATAATTAATTTCGACCTCAATAATGAGATAGCTTGGGTAGGCAAACATTCATATGAACTTTTAGTGTTTCTTCTAGTTATGGTCTTAAACCTCTTATCAAGAATACTCACATAACTATGTCCGACCTCATTAATCACGTAGCCAAACAGTCATATAACCCTATGAATATTTTTACTTGTTTGGTTGGGTGGTCTTTCACCACAAGGAACTTTTTTATAAAATTTTGTATATGTGCTATTTATTTTTCTATGAAAAAAATTTTCCCAGACCACTAGTCATACAATATAATCAGTCTAAATGTCTAATTCTAAATAAGAACAATCTCCAAAGGTCAAAATTATGTATATATCTTTAAGAATTGTCTAACACAAGTAGTTCAACATAGAGTTACTAATATGGAATTTACTAAGTTTAAATTTGAAAAGTCCTATGTAATTGAATCAATAAGTATGTAAATCAATTCATTTAAGTTTACACACATGAAACACATGTCATAAAATAAGAAATGTATGTACAAATCCATGTAAATTTACACATCTAAAACACATGTTATAAAATAAGAAGTGTGTAAATTTACATACGATCAGGTCTAATAAATACTGATTATTTTTGAAATTTGCTTAAATTATGAAAATAAATACATAAATGACTTCACAAAATGGTAGTTATTAGAAAATCACATAAAAATTTGACATTTTGGGATAGATTTCTATGAGAGAGAAGAAATGTAGAGCAAATTTAGGAAATTAGGAAAGAACATAAAAATCTAATTAAAAAAGAGTTAGAATGGAATACCATTGTTATTTGTCACAAAATAAAATAAAATAGTTTAGATTAGTGATATTTATTCTTCTAACCAATTTCATTTTTAATCCATATATAGGTTAGAAAAATTCTCACTATAGAAATTATTATTTACATTACATGAAATAATTACTACAAAATCCAAAATTTCAAAAGTGTCAACAATAATCAAATTAATATTTTAATAAAGTATGAATGTAACACATGAAAAAAGCATATGAAAATGATATAGATGAAATACAAAATGATTATTAAAAAATTAATCACAAATAACAAAAATTGAACAAAAAATTATTTCTTAAAAGTCAGAGATCTTAGACTTCTAATAATATATCTTTATCTCACCTTTTGATATATCATGCAAATTGTAAGATACACCAAGTGAATATAAGGTTATGACTATCATAATATTCTTCAAACTAATGATAAATATAAATGCATGATTAGTTCCATACAACAGAATACTTTTTATTCAACTTCAAATCTGTTGTTAAATTACTGCATGTTACGATATATTAATAATTACTTAAACTAATTAAAATAAAAGCACATGTTTCAAAATCTATAAGACTAAATTATTCTCTCTTTTTTTGGATATAAAATAAAAAAATCTTAAAATTTTTTTAAGGCTTTATCAAATTTTTTTGGAACTATTATTATATGTGCAATTACATAATTCAGAAAAAAATTCAAAGACTATAAAATTTCCTTGTCAAAAATTGCAAGTTAATCAAACTCTCATTATTATAATTTTTTTGTTAAACTGTTATTGAATTTTATTCCATAATGTTGGAGCATAATAATTCATCATCATACTGAAATATGTGAAAAATCTATCATAATGACAACTACTGTCATGGTTTGCAAGCAACTAAATTTCAAATCATTGCATAGTCCATTAAAATTATTATAACATTGTCTCTACATGCATAAAGAGTGCATAAAGATCGCACTTCATACAATAGCAAGCGGTTTGAATCCAAAATTATTTCTCAATAATAATTAATTTGTAAAATATATTTAGCAATAATTTTTCAAATAAATAAATAAATTTAATTGATAATATTAAAAATATTAATTGAATATATCATAAATTTGAATTTTTTATTCTATATATAAAAATAAAAATATTGATGTGAATGATTAAATAAATTATCTAAGTCATTATTAACATGTGTTTTATCTTTATTCTATGTGAATTCATCATTGTTCAAATCGATACATATATAAAATATAAACATCATTTGCTTACATTTAGAAATTATTTTTGAAGTGTGAAAACTATCATTTGCAAAAGTATGTTATTTTTCACACCATCATGGATAAATAGTTTGTACATGGATTAAAAAAGTGTTCATTTCTAATAATAAGATCATGTTAAAAGATGAAAAAAATATGTTATTATTTTTACCCTTGCTTGGATCCATTGTGAACCAAATGCATTCAAACTATAAATTATTTATAGTACAAATATTAGATCATATCATATGTGAATTTTTTGCAGGTGTGAATAATCAATAATAATCCAGAATTTGTAACATATGTAAGAAACACATGCAATATTTTTAATTTTTGTAATGAAATTTAACAATCGTAAAAGAGATGTGAATAAATCAAACGATCATAGATCACTTGTATAGTTATAAATCAATACATTATTTAGTTTATGCTATATAACTTGCAAGTTATATAGCATAAACTATATAATGTATTCGAGTCCCAAATTCAGAAAAGCTATGAAATGTGATAAACTTAAAATCATGATTGCTCTTAAATAGGGCAATGTCAATGGATGATGAGAATGGGAATTTATACATGAATATAAAGATGCATGTGAAAACATGCTCTCAAGATATGACTTATGATACTTACTACTCATAAAAATGTGAATAGATTATGCATTCAATGAACAAAATATTCGACTTAATACATTTGTGTAAATAATAACACATCAAATTATAAATATCTTTTTTTTCGTATATTAGCTAATTTTTAAGTTTTTTATTAATAAAATAACTTTAATTAACATATTCGCTTGAGATTAGCTTGAGCAATCATACTCATAGCCTTGTACTTCCGTGTCATTTTTAACCTCTATGCAACTCCATTATGTGATGGACATCCATAAGTATCCCCTTATTTTCCATAAAAGCTTAGTACTTGTTATTCATGTTCTCTATGCCTCCATCTTATTTAAGTCTCTTCAACTTCTTTCATGTCAAAGTTTCTACCATGTTTATAAAGACATTGCATTTATTCAGAGCCTCATTTTTGTGCTTCAACATGTACACAAAACTCTTTCTACTCTTGTCATCAATGAAAGTAAGGTATCATTGTGCATCCTGTAAGCTTTTGTAAACCATTTGCCCACATACATCTTAATGTATCATATCTAACAACTCTTATGATCTCTATGATGACTTCTTGGGAAATAGTGTCCTTTGTAACTTCCCCATAGCACAAAAATCATAAAATTGTAATGATACTTTTGACAACTTCACACCATTCACCATCTTGTCCAAGAGTCTCATGCTAGACTTAGAAAAATCTCCCAATCTTCTATGCCACAACCTCATTGGAGGCTCGTGTGTCAGGTAAGCATGTTCTGACTTCTTGTGTTTCACCTCAAACAACTTAAATAGGTTGACGTCATGGACTCCATAGCATACCACCATTCCATACTTCTCTATTCGACAAGAATCTCCTCAAAAGTGCACATCAAAACCAACTTGAGTGAACTTGCTCACTGACATCAGGTTTCTAACAAAATCAAGTACATAACTAA
The DNA here is from genome assembly GCA_014180765.2 of Marchantia paleacea. NCBI lineage: Eukaryota > Viridiplantae > Streptophyta > Marchantiopsida > Marchantiales > Marchantiaceae > Marchantia > Marchantia paleacea. The sequence continues at coordinate 790,710 of MUAA02000014.1, forward strand.
CTTTCTATAGCACCATAGTATGTTGTTTATCCTTTGCTCACTCCTCCAACACAATGCAAAGAAATTGCTCCTATTCCAAGAATTTGATATTCACCACCATTTCCACTCTCTACATCACTCAACGGCTCCTTCATGTTACTAAATTTATGGCTCTCATAGCTCATAGAGAGTTGCAAGCTGTATCTAGAGATCATCCATGATATCTTAACTTTCCTCCTCTCTTATCAACTTTCATACAATTGTAGTCATTGTTTAAGGATTCCTTGGCCAAGATTGCACTCTTTTTGTTCTTCCCATATTTCCTATGTTCTTGAGATTTGTCATCTACTCAAACTTGGAAAAATTGTAACCATTTTATTCTTCTTGATCTTCCACTTTGCACACTGAAAGCTCAAATATACACTATCATCACCACATGTGTAGCAATTTTGAAATTCTTTGGCCCTTCGTGACCCACTCCCTCTTGTGTACAGCAGCCATAGATGTTGTTCACAAATTTGAAAATTTATTCCTCAATATATTAGCGTCAAGATTATATACTATTGTCATGATTAAAACTCCTACATGATTGTTGCCCAAACTTTCACCTATTACATTATATGTGGATAAAGAAAACAAAATGGAGCCTTTTGCCAAATCGCATCTTTTGTCTTCACATAATAATAAAATCCAAATGTTAAATCAATTGTGTAAATCCCTATATTATTTCAACAGAGTATAGTATGGGTGCTCGTTCCCTCTCAAACCTTGTAGCAAATGTGACCACCTTATTATAGATGTAATCCCAAGTCACTTGATCTTCAAGAAGAGTATCAAGTGAGAGCATAAGATGCCCAAACTTCTCAACTAGACTACTCAACCGATCTGCAACCTTGAAATGAGGATGAATGATTTTGCGTGACTCACCAATCCTAGAAAAACATAAATTCAACTTGGCCATATGTGCAATCACATTGCCAACAAGTTTCAAAGTAATAATCTCTCCCAATTTCAATCTAGAATGAACAAAGATATCAATCTTACTTACAGCTTTCAGCTTGGCCCAAATACCCCAAGCATATGGGATATCGCTACCATGTCCTTGTTGATCTTATCAAGAGTCTTCCTCAACAGTCTCTTGGTAACCATGTGTTGTAATGTAAACATCTCATATTCAAAACAATCCTCAATGTCTTCAAGTTCTTGACAAAACTTTCAGTAACCATAGAGACTCAAGACCTCCTCAACCTCAAATGCACATTCTCTCTCATTCATAGTGTTAAGCTTCATCATCTTATCAAGCTCACCAACCCAATGTGGGCCTATAACCTTTTGATATTCTGAACTTTGTTGCATCAGTTCATTAGAATGTCTTCTAGATCTATCTATTGACTCTCCTGGATTAGCCATAACTTGCTACCACTCCTCCTTACCCTCCGGTGGGCTAGGAGAAGAACACTAAGATAGCACTCACTACTCCTAAATTGAAACCAACTCGAAATTCAACTAAGTGCTAACTCCACCCCCACTTCTCAACAATCCAACACTCAAAGGTGTGATCTGTACCTGAATAAATAATCACTAGTAAGGTGTGTACTCTGACGCGTGTACTAGCAATATATACAGATTTCATGGCTCACACTTGAACCTCATTTCCTAACCCAAAAACCTAATAGTAGTTACCTATCATAAAAGTTAGTAACTAACTTTTACTCTTTACAATTACTATTCTAATGCTAAATACATAGAGAACTCACTCCGCGATTACCAATTACATCAGATACTATTGCTTGCAAGTTTGCTTGGTAATGATCCTATATGGATAGCTACAAAGCTAACTTACATGCAACAAGGTATGGAATACTTGGCCTGTATATATCCTGCCAGGAGTATCCAGAAATATCCAAGAATCTTCATATGTTCCATAAAGCCTTGCTCATATTAAATCCTTGGCCTAACATCTACAGAGAACTTGGCCATTATATACCACCGGGATTCACCAGAACGACACCTATGTTTACAAGTAAATTCAGAGATAAGGTACTCCATATCAAAGTAACAAATGTTACATTTCCTGGGTATCCGGCACAAGAGAACGCTCATTTTCGGACATTAGCAGCATTTCCCACCTTTCTAGTGTTTACTTGCAAAGTGCGGAAGTGTTCAATGATTTTTAACTGGAGAAAGACGACGTACACGACTCATCCGCTCGCTTGGGATTGCATCAAGGTACTCAGTTCTGACAGTACAAGGTAAGACATATTTTCTCCACGCCCAGGTTTACCCTCCAGCTGATGTCCATGTAGCAATCTAAAACTGAGTACACTGAGCAGATGGAAGTCAACTTCACGCGAGATGTTTATAATGTCACAAAAGAGAAAACCAACTTTCGTAGTGATAGCTTCAGGTTCCCACAGACTCATATGAAGAGATTGGATATTCAATGCAGATTTTCCATGCCAAAACAGCAGTTGAGACTCGAGAGTTCTCAGTACAGCCTCTTCTGGACAGACTTTCATGTTTTATTCTTTTTTTTTCTCTGTTCAGAACTTCTTTTGAAACAATGTCAAGAAATCCACCGTGATCGACAATGTACATTTGAGATCCAAAATCTTCTACAGGGTGTCTTTGTAACTTGTCCAACTAGCAAATATCGACTAAGTCAGAGCTAAGATCTTAGAAGCTGCATCAGCATCAAGTACGTCTTGATTGATCGTCGCTTGGCTTTGACGGACAAAATTGTGCAAAAAGTCCCGCAAAGGGAGGTAGAGTGAAAGGTGGAAGCACAGGAACCAAAGCCTGTATCAATTGCGGGAAGTCTTTCTGTTGTAACGGCCTCGATGTGTAAGCTTTGGTAGCTGCCATAGCAGCTCTGGGTTTGTTGAGAGACTCCAGGATGTACGAAAACACACCAAAACTAACACAACTTTGAAGTAAAGCTTGAGGACTCCCTGCATAACAATGTAAAGACAAAATTTATAAGCATAAAATTATTTCCATTCTAACCCATACCAATCAGATGTTTACAATCGTTCCAGTGACAACCCCAAAGAACACAACAAAGACTACTGATAACCAACTGTCTGACAGATCATGCATAAGAAAGCAAAAAATAGTTCTCACTTTGTCCCAATCTCAATTTGTTATCTTACCTCCACCAGGTACTGAAGAATCCTCCTCGAATAGAGAACTATTATCCCAAAGTCAAGGTTATTTCTTAGCGACAGTGACTGTACTGTAGAGAAACTAGAAGTTTGAAAAAATGTATTTACCTGGAGTGCTCAAGGCAAGTCCAGTGGCACAGCCAGCAATACCCGCATTTAGAGCTGTGAAAGTGAACAAAACACGCATTAGAAATCTATAATGTTCACTGGACCAATTCCGCATGAGAATTGGACTGGAAGGCAAATGGGGATTCATAATACCCACCGACTTTCCTTAACCCAGGAGGTATAAAAGCCCGTTCATGCATATACCAACTGGAGCTTCCGAGTAATTCAACAACAAAATCCAGTAGAAAACAGTCTACTCGAGTCCATGCGCCGCAAGGAAAGATATTGTCATACCGTCTTCCACACCCCGTATCCTTCTCAGGTAGCAAGAAACGATGCTGTGCACTCCTGATAAGAGAGCAAATGTCTACAAAAACAAACAAACAAATATTTTGTGATGAACATACACTTCAATCAGAGCAGAAAACGTCACAAAAACTTTACAAGATATACTTTGACAAGGATCTATCAAGTGACCAACAATGGTATGGTAAAGCCAATGTATCAACGTCGATAAATAAATGGTAAACCTTGACGATGTACCTGTCAGAGAACACTGAGAAGACATGTATGGACATATGAATAAAATGAACATATGCAACAGAATCTTCGTCCAGGTATGCAGCAACTGACTGGAAACGAGGCAGAGAAGGAAAGGAGAAAGAGGAGTCCTTGCACGAAAAGAGAAAATCACAAAATCCAAATGTCAAGATCGCGTACACAAACTCAATACGAGCGGAGGGGCTATGATTGAAATTAAAAGGCGTGGCAGTACAGTAAATTTCCATTGTGACCTGCAGCTTAGCGAAATAATGAGAAACAAATTCTTTAAACATGTGAAATAGACATACTGTAGCCTACTTGAAGGCAGCCTGAAGAATATGAGTGTCATGTAGTCCAGTCCGATGCCGGTTGAACATATGAGAGAAAGCGCAAGTCGAGTGCAGATGACGTTCAACCAAATATGAAAGTGAGGAGATACTAAGAAAGAAAGTGGAAGGGAAGTGTTATACAAGTATCATGAAGGTATCGACGAAGCGATGTGTAAGCTTGGAATCTATGGATACTAAATAGACATCCAGAGGCTATAGTCAGCAGAAAGTTAGCGTGTATCATTCCGCTCCCGCTCAGTATGACTAAAAGTATCTGAAAAGAAGATGTAGATTCGAAGGTGGTACTCAAACACAATTTCTCTCAGCTTAAAGTTTTCTGAGGACAGTACAGAGTCTCCAATCAAAATCTTCTATGTATTATTTCCAAACCTCGTGGCAAAAAACCCTGTCACAGACTCCTCGGCTTAGTATACCTTTGCTGAAGATCCACCTTCTTGTAGTGCTCCCTTGAAGCCCTGCTTTTTGAATAGTCCAGATCCTGCATGTTACAACTCTAATTTAGAAACATTTTCATCATGGCATTGGCATTGTCTAGACATTGTTGGCCGACACCCGGAGAATACATCACAATCCACATAACTGACACGCACAGAGTGATCAACAATTCGTTCATCGCACTGGTGGGTGCTGTGCTTCGCGCTCCTGTGTGTGCATGTGTTAAAAGGCACTTTTAACACATGCACACTAAACAAGAAGAAGGCCACTTGGACGAACACGCTGGTATTAGAACGGACAAGGTCACTTGGACACTGATAAATAGTACGAACAACACGCAGGTTTGTGATGTGACTTCCGCTGCTGTGCTTCATTACGATTAACAATCATAATCAGCTTGGATGGTTACAGGAAGTAGTAGAGAGAATCCACAAATATTAATCACATCTGTTATAAATTTGGTTGCATCGGTGCTCAGAACTGAAATTCATGTAAGTATAGAATGTACGTTGTCAATTCGAACATGTAGATTTTTTCAGACACTACTTCTACTAATCACTGAAATGGGGTCTATGACTCGACTGTAACTTTACCGAAGCTTGTATTGTTCATAAGAACACAGAGAGAATGGAATGATGTAATGTGCTGGACACGAATCGTGTCACATGTAGTATTAGCGAGGTAGTGAGGCTATAAGATGGGTCTAAATTTAAGATCACAGATAATACAAATCTGTTAGCCTTAAACGAACTCTGACTCTTAAACCTTATATTGTTGAAATTCAATTAGCAGGCAGGAGGTATCAAACAACAACCTCCACCGGCAACAAATTAAAAGGGTTAAAGTTCCAAAACAAACGGAATCGTCCTGTCATATTTGCACCGGAAAAATTCATTTACTCCTCCGCGGGGGTGGTGGTGGTGCGCAGAAGACGAACTTCAAATTTCGTGAATAAACTACTGCAATTATCTAAACCAGTCTTAAACCCTGAATTTGAAGCAAGTAAGCAAAGAGTCAAACAGCACTTACATGCATGGTAAGGCATGGCATGCACTCAAGAAACCTAGAAAAGTTCAAGAACCTTCCCGTCAGGAAGTAAGAGAAAAAGATCAGGAGAGATTCGAAAACTAAAATAAGCCTAACACAAGAATCCTGTGATCGCAAGTGGCTCCATGTATCGCGCAGACAGGGTGGCGTTAAATAAAAATTAATTTCTGTGATAAAATTAAGTCGAATCTCCCAGGAGCAACGACAATCGAACGACAATCTTAATTGCAGGATTAGGTTACAAAAACAAAATCCTCCACATATGCGTCAACATTCCCAGTTGTAACTTTTACCGAGCGAAAAAACATCCATAATCAAGAGACCGCTCTCAAATGATCAGTTCAAGGTGAGCTCGTGTGGCTCGGAGCAATCAATCTTCTAACCAGACGCTCGACCAGCAGAAACATCGATAAATCCGAACAACCATGCATGCTGCTACAAATTCATTCACGTTGCAAAGCATCCTGTACACCATCAACGAAAAAATCGCAAATCCTCACAACCCACTCCGCAATTCTTACATACCAAATCCAAAAACCGACCCCATAACAGCACCGGCAAGCGCATCGCCCATGCCTTTAAAAGCGCACACTAAAGGACCCTGTCTGCCTTCCCCCATGGGGCCCGGAAAGTCCACACTGTCTCCATCACCGTCAGAACCTCCAGGCACCATCGCCATCTGTCTTAGAAAATCAAGAGCCAAATTGTATTCCGGGAATTTGCAATACCAGAGCAGCGCGCGAGCCGCCGAGGTCAGTAGCGAGAAGTCACAAGTGGAACCGTGACAGGGCACTATCCTGAGCGGAGCTGCTTAGGCGGACAGCAGCTTTGTTTCCATCTGATCAGAAAGAATACGGTCTCAGGTCCGACCTGTGCGGTAACCCTGCGGGAAGGGCTGCTTCAACTGTGGTTACGATTCCCCTGAAAAAAATATACAAATAAAAAGTTACGATTCCAACCAGATGGGGCTTCTCTGTAGCTACTATACTGTACCTTACCCTGCGTCGCTTCCTTTCCGACCCAATCCATTTCCTTCATTTCCCATTTGTTAATATTGACCGATCTGCTCCTAGAACCAACCGTAATGACAAGTCATCCCACCTCATCTCAAATCATTCTCCCTATCAAATGACGTGTTGTTGAAACTTTCAAAGCTCACGTCATAAATTCAAAACTGTCAACTATTGTTCTTCTCCTTCTTAACGGTAACTATGAATCATTCATTACAACAATTTTAAATATTTTCTCTATGTATGAAATTGTCGAATGTTTCGAATATTATATAATTGATTTTATTGAATCATAATTTAATTAATTTATTATTATTATATTATATTTAGTTTAGATTCATTATTTAATATTGTTTGACATTCAACAAAATATCGTTGATATAAAAAATTTTTTTTTATTTTAAATCCATACATGAAAGTAATATATCAAAAAATTTCATTAAAAATCAAAAATAAAATTCGTAAATTTTGATAAAATATATATTTCAAATTATGAAAAAAATTTGATTTTTATTAATTTTTAAATTTATGATTTTTTTCTACTTGATTTTATATTTATTTTCTCAAATTTTAATCAATATAAATACATTTTTTTTTTTTTTTTATATAAGTGATAATTATATGCAATCATTTTTTATCATATTTTTATTTTAAATGAGAAAAAAATATTATATTATTTATTACAAATAATAGTTCTTATTTAAAATTTATGAATAAAAATCGTTTTTCGTTTTTTTAAATCATACATAGCAAAATGTAATACAAACTAATAGATATATTAGACATTTGTGGAGTGATTAGTATTATAAAAATTTGATATGTTTAAAACTTCATAATCATCCATGACTAAACTTCATATCCCATACGATATTCATCAATGACTCCCCAGGTTTTGAAGGTCATGTTTTATAAATTTGAAAGAATTACATAAGTGAAATAAATATTATTATTGTATCAAATTTATAAAAATAAAATTTAAATTCAAAATATTCAAAAAGTAATTTAAATAATTGACTCGTATAGATAGATAGATAGATAGATAGATATATATATATTACATTTAAAAAAAATTGCAAACTTAGAATGTTAATATTTTTATTTCATAAATAATGAGACACATTTTAAAACATTGTTGAAAAATCAAATATGTGAACATTTTATGTCATAAGTTTCGACTCATCTCACATATGTATTATTTCTTTTAAGTCTGAAGATGTAATTTGAAATATGATTGATCCAATACATCAATAATATCTATTATTATTAAAAAAACAAAGAATAAAATAGATGGATAAAATTATTAACTTGAAGTGATTTCTCTCTACTATTTCATTCGTATCATGATTTATATGTAATCAATGTTCTTCATATATTATGTTGTGTAAAAATATAATTATATTATTATGACATTAAACTAATTTTTTTTAAATTTAGATCAAAATAATCTATTTTTTCACATCATAAAAAACAAGAAAAATTTTAATTTATTGTTTACTAATAATGATTTGATCAACCGATGATTTTTTACCAACAAAATTTATATTTATGTAAATATTGTTTATTGATCATGGTGTCATGATGAAAAATTATAAGTTGAATGATTCATATGATATATAAGATTAAATTACTAATGATATTAGTATCAATGATGAAACTTGAATAAGATAATAGATATTTTCATATTTCTTTGATATTATTCATCAAATTTAATTGCAAATTAAAATAAATTGTTGGAAAAATCAAGACTATAACTATAGATTAGATGATAAGATTAGATCATTTGAATGTATTTTTAATCAATGATGATGATTTGAACAATGTAGACTTAACCTAACACTTTACATGCTCGTAAATATCAAATATTTTGATGCATTATCATAAAATTTATTAAATAATTTATAAAAATTTTATTTTTTCATTTTTTGATGATAACATTGATTGTTAAATTATTATAAATTTTGATTATAACTTTTTATTGATATTTAACTGATTAAATTTTATTTAAAATTTAATATAAAATTATTTTTATTTAAATAATTATTTTTTATATAAATATTAATTAAAAATAAATTTATATATTTAATTTTTATTAATTAATCTTATAATAAATATAATATTATATAATGAATCATATTTTTTTTAAGAATATATATTGAAATGTTAAATTATTTATATAATTTAACATAATATGATTAATAAATTCATATTAAAAGTATGATGTTAATAATACATCTGTTATGTTGTGCATTGTCAATTTATCATTAATATGATTGTAAGTTTGTTTTATTTAATTTTATATTTATTTATCATTAATAATATAGAAATAATTATTTTAATTTTTTTGTGCATTTGAGCTTATAATACTGGTGAGATATGTGTAAATAATTAATTAAATGCAAAGTGTGTGATATGAAAATCTCACTACTGTTCCATGAAACCCGTAATTGACAGAGTAAAGTAACAAAAGGGATGGGAAGATCCCATCAAATCGTACAAAGATATAACCAAACTAGTAAGATGGACCTAGGTTTTATGAAATGTGAGATTGTTAATTACATAACAAGTAAAGAAAGTAAATAATTTTTTTATATCATTGTGATATGAAAATCTCACTACTGCTATATGAAATCCATAATTGACACAGTAAAGTAACAAAAGGGATGGGAAGACCCCATCAAATCGTAGAAAGATGTAACCAAACGGGTAAGATGGAGCTAGGTTTTATGAAATGTGACATTGTTAATTAAATAACATGTAAAGGAAGTAAATAATTTTTTAAAAATCAATATCACTATTCATTTGATTTATATATATATAACATGTTTTATTTTTTTAATAATAATAATAATATATTTGTATGGAAAAAATATTTAAAATATCATATTATTGATATTTATAATAAATAAAATATTATTATAAATATTATAATAATTTTAAATCTATTAAAATATGAAATTTGACTTAAGATGTTAATTTAACAAATCAAATATTTATATATAAACATAATTTTTATGAAATAATTTTTTTTGTAAATACATTTTCATTTACTATATATTTTTAAAAGTCAAAATTTTATCTTTGAAATTTATTATTCCAAAAATATTTATGGACTGAGTGTATCATTTTACTTAAAAATTACATAATTAGCATCTTAATAGTTTTATGTGAATGCTTAATATGAATATTGATTCAAATTAATACAAAAATAATAAAATTATGATTTTTTGTATATATATTCTTAAGTCACATAACTTTGTCATATGAACATAACAATGATGTGATGTATATCTTGATTTTTTTTCATATTATTTAGAAAATATAGGGATTTTAAAAGTAACACATTCATATTTATTTTGCTCAACTTCAAATTTTTTATTCCTTTTTAAATGCTGTAGATATTAATTATTTATTTATAAGACAACCACATTAGGGCAAATTTCTTCTTATTGCGGGAACAAATTTCAAAATCATTTCATAATTATATTACTGAAATATATATCGTCTTATCACATAACTACAAGTAAAAAATATTATTTGGATGATATTTAAAAATGACTAGTTATTGATATTATGTTAAGGTTGAATTGTATAATCAAATTTCATATTTTAATAAAATTTAAAATTAATATGCATTATAATTATGACATATGATTTTTATATTTATAAATAATAAATATTTTATTAATTATAAATATTTATATATAATTTAAATATTTGAAATTTATTTATTTATTTTATATAAATAAATTTTATAATTTTATAATTTTTGTTTTATAAAAACAAAAAATTATTATTCATAAAACATTTGAATATGTTCGAATTGATAAACTTACATTAGATGAATATTGTATTACATAAATATTTTTATCTTATTTCACTCATATTCTTGTGATGTTAATAATAAAAATATTTTTAATAATTTTCATATAATTCTCCATAGAATTTTTAATGTTTATTTTTATTTTATTTAAAAAAAATTTTACTTAAATATTATTTGGAATCAATATGAACTTCAATTAGATTGTTACAAAAAATTCATTTTTGTTGGTTGAGGATTTTAATATACATAAATATTTATGTATTAATTACTTTGATAATAATAATTATTTATTTGAATTATTATTTCATGTTTAATCATATTACAATATGTTTTGTTTAAATTTTAGAATATGTATAAATAAATATATTTTAAATTTTTTATGTGAAAAATTATATTAATATTGGAGTCTTATTTGAAACTTAAAGGTCAAGGTTGATACCCCATTCTCCACTGGATGCACCCACTACTAACTTGAGCAGTCTCTCATTCAGAACCTCCAAAGAATTGCACTATGACACTAGTGTATGACCTCCATAACCGTATAGCAAGAAGTCCCAAAAGTTACACGAGGCACCACAAGGTGCTAACACAAGGGCAACCTCAAGCCTACCATCACCACATACAATCTCCAAGTCTATAGGTTTGTAACTCATGTCTCACTCAGGAGAAACATGGATAATTTGACTAGTTCCCAAATCAAGCCTCACTATTAGTAGCACACATGAGCACTATCACTTCAAACAACAAAGCACAAACATAAACTAACGTTGTCGTGTTGTGACGAGGAGAAAGAGAGATTATCAATTCACACGAGGGTCAAGAGGATTCTTCTAAAGCCAGTCGCTCAAATGTTCTCAAAGCAAAGCAATGTCCTTGTGACAATGTGGTGCACAAATTAGAAACCAAGAGCATGATGAAATCTTGGAGTGTGTACCCACACCGTTGTTGTGATCCATGTCCCACAATCTATGTTCCACATATCTATAGAGCCACTAAGGGTCCCTGATGATATTCGGGTATAAATGGTACTATTGAGTTGGATGATTTCCTAATGGAGTTTGACTTATGGTGTGATTTATAGCGGATGTGCAACTCAAAGTTGTTTAGTATGTTTATAGCTTGGAAGGGATTATTCTAGCATTTAGAGGGTCCATCGATGGATGATTATCATGAGTTTTGACGTGAACACCTTGAGGAAATTGAGTTGTGGAGACAATATTGGTCTCCAAACTACATCTCTATTACTTCAGATACAATATTTGGCGATGTGAGTTCATTCTCTATACTTGCACTAAAGATATGATTGGAGCTAGTTGAGTGGTGAAAAGTTAAGAAGTCCCAACCTTTAACCCTATTATGGAGTTCTTTGCACGGTTGAGGAGAGAGTACTATGTGATGAGGATTGACAAGCTATGAGGCTTGCAAAATTTCCAATGGAAGACTAGGGAGAGTCTTCGAGAAGCGTATACTCGAATGTGTCGATTGATGAGTGTTATCCATGAGATGACATAGATACAAGTTATCCAATACTGGTATGGGATGTTGGACATGGAGTTGAGATATAGAGTGAGAGATGTCATCTTATTACATGAGACATCACCTACATTGGCCATTGTGTTTTGTCTTGCAAAGCATAATGAGCTCAACATGCAGGAGGAGAGAGTGGTGACGGCTAGGTTGAGCAAGGATTCATCAACTTCATCAACTCCTTCACGTTATCATACTACAACACACATCCGGAGTGGTTATGATAGACACGTGGGATAATATCTACCATCTAGACTTAGTGGTGAAGGTGCATGATCAAAACTATTGCCATCATTTTCAAGTAAACAATTAGTTGTTGGGATGGTGTGTTGGACATGTGATGGACCACATCACAAGAAGGATTTCCTTTAAGATTGAAGAGAGGATCATGTTGGATCGAAATCATGTGAGCATTGTCACAAACATGGTCACATGATTGATCTATGTTTTGATCTCCATGCATAATTACAATTAGCGAGAGTTGTCATGATTGTTCTTAGAAGAGGACGAGAAGTTGAAGGTGGCATGGATGGTGGTTTAGGACTATCCTCTAGTCAAGTGTTAGCCCATGATGCTTGTCATGAGGTGAACACGACATCTCGACTAGAGCAGTTGGAGTATAAGATAGCAAGTATGACTATAACCTAACAAATGTCAAATTGTTGAGCTTGTGACTTTATATCATATGATGGAGACGTTTCAGAGTACATGTGTGCAGTTGCACAATCATGTGCAGTTGAATCAATACTATATTGATTCTAGAAGAGTGAGGGTTGAGTGAATCAATTACCAATACGGTTTATTACATATTGTAGCACTTTAGTAAGTGGAGTTTTGGCATATTTTGCGGCCTTCAATACTTATGCTACTTGGCCATATGATTTTTTGGAGTGAAACATGGATGCACATGACACATCTTGTCTAGAGAATGTTATTATCATGCCAAATCTTAGTGGAGTAGTGTCATCCAAGCTGGATGAATCACCATATACTTCATGTATGCAGTTACAACAATTGGCACATCATATGATACATCATGTTTGGAGTGAGTTTTTCTCTGGAGATGGAGGAGACTAAGGAAGTTATTCCCACTTCATATATGTTGTCAGCTTTAGATACAATGCCTACTACTTGGTAGTATCTAGAGTCCATACGTGTGTTGGATATGTTTGGGGGGATCGGCATATGTTTGGCTACTGTTTTGCAGTCCAGCACACGAGTACATAAATACTTGTTTGTGGAGCGAGATGAGATTGCAAGATGTGTTTCATTACGTCATGTGGCATACTTGGTGTGATGATATCCATATCTTCTTCCATTGTTGGCGGTTCAAGGATATCAACATGCCTTGCATGTTGGGTTTACTCTTAGGTCTTGGTTAATTCTAGTTAGGCTGCTACTCTAGTTAGATGCTGACTAGGATTAGTTGACACTACTATATAAGAGGGTTTGTGGAAGTTCTATGTGACACACTAGAGCTCATTCTTACCGAGCAAGTTGAGAGAATGAAAGAGGGAGTTTAAGCTGTGAAGTCTTGGTATGGCCGACAGGCCTAGAGATCAATAAAGCTCTTTGTGTGTTCATGTATACGTAGCCTCAAGGAGGTGAACCACGTATCTATGGTGTTGATTTCTCTGGTGCATGTGTGATTCACTATTTGACGTTTTAGAGCAATATTGCCATCATATATTTTATTATTGGGGGCGCAAGATCTTACTCGATATGACATTTTACATTTGGTTATTGTTGGATGGCCATGTAAGGATACACATGTTGGTTTAAGTCATGGACTACAAGATTCACGTTCACACATGTTTTGGGGATGTTACGTGTGTTACGATCTCTCCAATCACATTAGACTTATTCATCGGCATACATTATGGACAATATTTTCTTCTTGAATGATCCATGTGCATGAGTGATGACGAGTGCACATCAGGTGCGGTCATGGATTGAATTAGCAGTATTGCTTGATGTTGAGAGAGTAAGATCTCATGCACATCGTTCACGTCTAGTGTGAAAAAATCTTTTTCAAATGGAGGTTTTATTACGAGCATACGAAGGATTACAGAGGCCCTCACACCTCACAGTGGAGAATAATTTGGATGTGGATAGACACTCCCAAGCAGTTGTATTAATTGATAGATCACCCATGGTAGTGGTCAACCTTGTGGGGCAACCAAGAGTTGCATTTTTCACATTTCCAGCTTCCTATGACTACATAGAGGGAGGACATAGACTTGTATGGGATTCTCGCTTGTAGCAGTTGGTGGAACCCAACGCTAAAGAGAGAGAGCGAGTTATGGGATTTTGTATTGGTACTATAACATTACCTACATTATTGGAGTCAACACGATATATGTTGTTGGATCATGCTATGGACCTAAATTGTTTGACATGGATTGTGAGCATTAGATTGGCTAAGCAAATATGCATGCAGTCCACATGTGTGATCATTGATAAACTCTTTGCATACCGAGATGATGGAGGCAAAAGTTAGGGGCAAGAAGTGTCAAAATCTCATCCTTGGTCTCATGGAGATGTTAGAGAAGGAAGGATAAAATCTTCTTCAAATATGATTAAAGTTTTTTTGTGTGTGGAGCAAACGGTGGTTACCATTATAGACCTTTATGATACAACTGAAGAGGTTATAGCTATAGTGGATGGAATTGTTCACATTGAGCTAGTGGAGCATAGTATGAGAGAACATAAAAAGCTTTTTGCTCAAGAGGTTGTCGTTTAGTAATCAAATAATACATATTCAATCAAAGCTATGATTATGAGCGGAGTGTCCTTGTGAACATTTTGAGAGTAAAAAAGTTTGATTGTGATACACTTGTGTTGATGTATGACCATCTATGTATTGTGATGTTTGATGTGTTAGCGATATGTATGTGCATGACATACGAGAGGATGGATACCTCACATAGAGGAATCGTTGGTATGCCATGACTTAGTTAGGACATACTTATAATTGGTTTAGGAGGACAAGTTTACTTTTGCATATGATGTGATTATAGATTCTACATGTGATACTATTTTGGTGGTAATTATCCATCTCGTGGATGGATGGCGAGTTGAACGTCAACAACCAAGATCTCCAAGTATAGGGGGTATACAGAGATATCAACTCCTTGTTCCACTAGCTTATTGAGTTATATGGATCTATGGATGTCGACTTTACACTTCGTGTGGAGAGTGTGAAAAATCCTACCATATTGGGCAATATGGAATATCATTATCTTTAGCATAATGTATAGCCTATTATATGCAACTTGTATTCATTGTTCTACAAAGAGCAATCACATTAGGTGATGCTTCTTGGTATGCTCATATAGTGTGTAGATCATTTGACCTAGATATTTAGAATATGTTAGGTGTACATATTTCCCATGCTATTGTAGCCTAGCCCCATCTTACTTCTTTGGATTCGTCCATGTATCACTTGATAGGGTATTCCCATACGTTTTGGTATATTACTTGGTGTGGATCAAAGAGACACAATAAAATAACAAAAAGTAATTGGAAGACCCCATCAAAACGTACAAGGATGGAACCAAACAGGTAACATGGGACTAGGTCCCAATACCATCACAGTGGGAAATATGTCCTACAACACTTAAGATATCCAAACTATCAAGGTCAAACAGTCTACAAACAATAGGAGCATCCGAAAAAGCATCACCTAAAGTGATTGCTCTCCTATTGATTGCATTGCATTAGCTAGTGTTCTCTCAAGAGCAATGGAAACACATTACCTAAAATATGCTATACAGTAAACTAAAGAAAGTGATACCCCTGCCACCTAGTATAGTAGGATCTCGCGAACTCCCTCTCGAACATGTCGAAGTTGGTGTCCATAGCTCCATATAACTCCAAAGCTAAAGGAAAAAAGATGTGACCTCTCTTCATACCCCTATATTTGGAGACCTTGGCTCATGCCGCTCCACTCGCCGCCCATCATGGAGGATGGGTGATCACCCCCTCTAAAATTATGTCATGAGTAAGATAGATAATCACCATAGTAACTTGGTCCTCCCGAACCAAGTACAGATCTGCCCTTAACCCTATTCGACTACAAGGCATACCAACACCCACTCCATGTGAGGCATATCCACCCCCTCACACCATAGCAAACATAGTGAGTCTCTATCGGGGTCCAACTAGGTGGGCCTTCACGCGGTGTTTGAACTTTTCCCTTAAACGTCCGTCCTTAAACGATACGTCTTGGACTGATATCGTCAACCGTCGTAAAATCACCTTCCCTATGCTGTGCAAGCAACATCGTACCGATGTCGACCAAGTCTGTGCCAGCCATTTGCACAATCAGTAGCTCGGTTTCTGGTTAGTAAGAATATTAAAGTATAGCATTTACCACTGAAGCTCTTCGGAAAGAGCTCTCCAGGTCGTGACTTTTCTCGCGAAGAGAATATGTGAAGGGTGCTACAGTTGTGTGTTGGCCTGGCTTCACGATAGACTCTCTCTCTCGTGGGGCATGGTCTCACATACAGGTGGTCTAATGAGCTCACTACATGTACATATATTAATGGATGAGGAAAGTCCTGCTGTAGTGAAGCCGATGGATATTTTATAGGGACTGAATTTACTTACAGTAATGGATACCTCCAGTGAGCCAAAAGTAACACTACTCCAGCCTTCGGGATGGATCATAAATGGTCCTTCAAATCAGCTTTACACTCATCCAGTGCTTGCTCTCTCTCTCTCTCTCTCTCTCTCTCTCTCACTCATATATATATATATATACTTTACTTGCAGAGAATATGAGAATAGCCCGCTTTAATAGAATACAAAAGAATGAGACAAAGAGAAACCTGCTGAAACTTGAAGCACTTACTCACATAGACGTCTGTCAATATATGAATGGCTAGATTGATCATCCAAGTTATAACAGTAAGAGCTCTGGTAATGACTTAAGAAATGAAATGTTTGCTTAGGTCTGAAGTTAATGAATAAGCTTAATAAAAGGTCTAAATATTTTAAATTTCAGATGGTAAATTCTTCTATCTATCACCACCTTGTTTAGTGATGATGATGCTAAAGGTTTAGAATATAGAGGTTGATGATCAGAAAATCCGGTAGAGAGAAGTGCCGGCAGAATCACCGTTGAGTCAGAATAAACAAAGCCAATCCCACTTAGAAGGAATAATCTATAGTTTCATCACCAATTATGGACCCACTCGATGGTTCTTATGAGTGTAGAATAAATTTCTCATCATCAAAGGTAGGTAAATCATTCAGAGAATTGACTTATGCCATATTCAAATGTTTTAAAATTCTTGCTCATGATGTGGATCAAGCGTAGAGTCTCTACTAGACTGTAAGAGTTTCTGGTTGTTCCATGTGGGACTCTGATATACATGCATAATCCTTAGGAATTTCATAAAGTATGAGAGGTCTCATGGGTCTCCTCGTCAGGGAAAAAAAAATAGTGGATGAAAACTGGGCCCTCGGTGATTCTGGACTTTTTTGGCAGGTGATCAATGAATTTTTAAAAGTATTATGTTTATTTGAGACTGAAAGATAACTTGCAGGAAGTCGACAGAGAAACCCTACCTTTAGTCTTTGTCCGCTTCTCGTACGAAAGTCTTTCAAATTTAAAATGTATTTATTGTGTTGTATAGATTGGAATATATATTATGGGTTGCTACGAGCTGTAAATTTTACGTGTTATGTTCACAATTACCTACTGCAGAAGCAGCTGAAATATATCATGCAAACATAAACTTAAGATCATTCTTCCAGTTGTGAGAAGAAAATCACAACTGTTTTTTTGCTCTTAGCCTAAGGTTGCTTGCTGAAGAATACGGTAGCTGGACACAAGTTTGCTCTTTTCCATGCTATTCAATATTTTCCAATTTTTTTCCAATTGTGTCATGTTGTAAAAACTATAGCGTTTTTAAAATAAAATAAAATAAAATCAAAGAAGTAATTTGTTTATTGACTTAGTTAGACAAAAGCACTGATAAGCTTGGAACGAACTATACTTGCGAACTCCTATTATTTTGACTTGGCAATTAATGAAATTAGTTTCCGTTAAACATGAGAAGAAAAATCCCAGGAACACCACGCAACATATCCCTAAAGCAAGAGGGATGGAGAAGAACGATGCAATGAGCGAATGTTCATGAGAAATTTGAGTACAAAAGAGAGATAAGGCCAGGAAATAACATGGATATTATGACCGGAGCCAACATATGGATTTTATGGCTTGAAACCTAAGAAGAAGATGTGAAATATAATTGCAAACATCTTTTCCAGCTTTATAACAAACATGTATGACTTTTAGGTGAAATGTTCATGATGAATTCTTGTAAAATGACGTGTGAAACAGTCTGTAGTTCTCTTTATAGTTCTGCTGCAACTCTTCGAGCATTTGTCTCGAGATTGATCATACAATCATGATGCATCATGCTCCGAATTTTCTTGGAGAGTCCGAATCCCTAAACGTCGGTCACATCATAGAATAATCCAGTTTATCTGCAGATTCTCTCGAGGATTGTTATGCGTCTTATGGACAATAAAGAAAGACGAAGTAGACCAGCCTTACATTCATTATTTTCTTTTGCAGATATCACAACTTCCATCATATTTATGTGTCTTATGTATTCAAGCGCAAAATAGAAAAATGGAAAATAAAACTTCCTTATTAAACTTGAGAATAATCTAATAGGTTCACATTCCACATTGTTCCACACTGTTCTTACATCTGTGATAATAAGGTGTACGGCATGTGAAGGTTTTCGAACACCAGTTTTAAAAACAAAAGGACCTAAAAAGTTTGCACTTTTGGCTGGACATATACACCTGCCGGTTCTTGTTCTTGGATCCGGAGAGAAGTTTGTTTCAGCCTCAGGACAAGACAACGGTTCAGTTGTTTTCGTAGCTGTTTATCTCTCTTTTAGCTTCGAGATTGACACCCGATTTGTTTGGCGTGGCTTCTTTCGTTGACAGGTATTCATGCCTTGACCTTGTAGTCTCTCGCCGTTCGCAATTTTTGAAAACAAAACTTGCTGCATATGCGGAACTGCGCCTCCCATGATTAACATCAAGGCTGGGGTAGGCAGGCGGGCAGGCCCGCTCCACTTGGGTTTAGGGTCTGTCGGGGTTTACGGACGCCTTATTCTGGTGGTGACTCCATCGGAGACCAGCTGTGGGGCCCAGTCAAACTTTGTTACTATTATATCTCCGTCGTTGCGAATTTGGAGACAGACGCTAAACGTTGTGATTTTGTAGCCTGTGATCCTTTCTAGTCTTGCTTTTCTTTTCTTCCATTTCTGTCAGGAATTATCTTGTCTACCGGTTGACT
Source organism: Marchantia paleacea (assembly GCA_014180765.2). NCBI lineage: Eukaryota > Viridiplantae > Streptophyta > Marchantiopsida > Marchantiales > Marchantiaceae > Marchantia > Marchantia paleacea. The sequence continues at coordinate 810,020 of MUAA02000014.1, forward strand.
CTTATCAACTGCCTAGAGACAGTAAACTTGCTATAATGTTGCACGCGCAAGTCTCACGATGATTTCCAGACCTTCGTGGGGCCCCCCATCCTCTACGCAGTTCCGTAAAACACCTCACAGCGGAGTGGATTGACCATGCTGAAGTTATACGGGTCGATACATACTCGCCGGTGATGTCCCCACTTTCCAGCAAAGAATGCTTGCAGCTCGTGCCACACTTCATGTTCAAATTTAGATCCACCGCATTCTCCACATCTGTTACTTTCTTGTCTAATTGTCTTTGCTACAAGTTTTTTTTTCTTGACAGATGTTGGAGTCTGTTGCATGCTTTCAATGTCTAGGAGAGCTTTAATCATCACCAACTCACTGAGTAGTTGTGTAAAGTAGAAGAAACATTGAATGTGCCTTTGATCGAAGATAGAAGATTGTATCGTAAGAATTCAAATCTTTTGTGCTTTTAAGGAAAATGCCTGCTTGACGTGTGACACTAGTTTGATTTTTGGGACGATTTGAATACTGTGGATCGTTTGTTGATACCAGGCCAAGATAAAGAATCCCCGTAAGGATTTGATTCCAATAGCAATATTGAACAGGTACATAGGAACAGAAGGCTATGTTGTGAAACATTTGTCCTTCCTCAGTGTTGGTTTTCAATCACTCTTTGAGAGCTGCATCTTCGTGATTAGACTACTGCCTTTTTGAGACCAGTCTGGCCAAGGTAATTATTTCCAAAGTCCCATTTAAATGCTTGAAGTCCTTGCTAGGACATTGCTGTAGAGATATATCCTCTTAATCCTTTGATGCCTGCATAAAAAACATGCTGCATCTGAATCCTGACTTGAATTCTTGTCATCAGTGATTTTGCATAATTCCAAATTCGGCACATGTGAACTTGAAAGCTCAGAATCCATTCCCAAAGTGATCGGAACATTGGAAGTTGTGACCTTCTCTAATAAAGTGTATGGTGCTCAACTGGGTCCCGAATTTTTTACAAGATTTAACCCTAAACCCTTAAGCTCAACTGAGTCCCGGATTTTTTTTATTTTTCTCGACACATAGACTTCAACCGCTATCCCGCAGAAATGCACCTCTAGTTTCCATACACCACCTGAAACGTACGCTCCAAGATTTGAGTCGAGGCAAGAACGAGCCAGAAAAAAGAAGAAAACCACTGGAGAGGCTAGCTGTGATGTTTGATCGAGTCCCATGAGCGACCGAGCCCGTCATGTCGCTCAGTCCAGCGCGTGAAGCCCAAAAGAGTTCGTCAATGGGCACTCGGCTTCGTGTTACACGTACATTTGAATGTCTGCCCTTATTCAACTATTATACCCTCAGTTCATGAAAGTTCATGGAAGGTCTGGTACTGTCGTATGTATTCCTCTAACGATTTCCCGGGTCTGCATAACAACAAGTCCTGTAACCAATGGTCCATCGAAGTTAATACGGAGGACATGGCCCAGGGCAACGCAGCGAGTAGCCTTGGAGAGAATGTTGTACTGCAGGAGTGCAGGCCCAGGCCAGGAGATGCTGGGTGCCTGGGACAGTGGGGCAGGTGACCCTGCGAAGGAGAGCTAAATCTCGCCGGTGCGCGAATATAGAAAGCGACGAACCGGTTCGCAACTGCGAGCCGGTCCTCGCGCATGACTCGAGCCAAGTTGATACCAAGAGGAGAAAGATAAGGCAAAGTACGAGGGCGGAGAGGGAATTCCTTGGCCGTAAGTTCGGGTGATGGGGAAGTGAGCAAGCCTATTCACAATTGGTACTGGACAAAAATAGAACTGTAGAATGCATTCTGTTCGTGGTGCCATCATGATTACTGTGGCCCAAAATTGGCGGAGTGCCGACTTACTTTAGCCGAACGCCGGATAGAAAATTGACTAATTTACTGCACGGGAGGTCCAGTCGTCCCGAGTGTGAGGAGTGGACGGAGTTGGCATCAGGCGCGGACGGAGGAAGGGAGTTGCCGGCGCGCGGAGGGGAGGCGCGGGGAATCGGGCCGAGTCTCCGAGAGGAGAGTAAAGGCGAGAGATGGAGCAGGCAGAGGAGAGGAGAAGCAGAGGAGGAGGAGAGGAGCCGCGGCAGATCCATCCGATCTTCTGAAGCTCAGCCCAGAGCTGGAGGGAAGGGGAGGACAGGAGAGGAGATACACAGAGGTCGACAGGGTTGATTACCGAGGAAGTAATAGAAAGACTGCGAGAGCTTGAGTCGGAGTGGGAGTTGAAGTCGAAGACAAGGAGGAGCAGGAAGAGGAGAGGGAAGTCAAGGAAGGGAGGAGAGCGGAAAAGGGGACGGGAGGGCAGAACAAGGTTCGTGCGTGCAGTGAAGGCGCGTGGTGGAATAGCAGGAGGAGGATGAGGGAGGGAGGATTGCTGAAAACGACTGCTAGTGGGAGCTTTCTATTTTATTCCCACGTTTGAGGGGATTTGTTTGACGACGTGTAGAGGCGAAGATGGAGAGGAGGAGAGGAGATTTGCGAGGTGTGGGTCGGAGTGGTGATGTGAGGTGAAAGAGATAGAGTGAGGAGAGGTGAGGGCGAGGGAGAGAGATAGAGTGGCCTGCCTGGTGACATAAGTGGGATCTGAATTATATTTGCATTTGCGAAAGCAGTGATGAGCTGCCGCAGTTGCGCGTCAGCTGTGCAGTTTGATCGACGCTGCTTGTGTTATAGGCGGTCGTCGCAGCAGACGGGGTTCTCACCAGGAATGACTGCTGCCGCTCGTTGGACTCAGGAGGCCCTGCAGCAGCGAAGGAGCGCGGGTTGCATTGGGCATTTGACAGCTCGCTGTTAGTCGTAGAGGGCTGGATCTGGGCCTTGGCGGACGCAGGAAGCAGACGAGAGTAGACGATGAGGATTTCCCAGGTCTTGCAAATTTTTGTCGGCTAGAGTGTAAAAAGCTGAGGATTAGATTAGTTTTGGTAACTACTAGGTGTTGGAGTTGGATCATCGACCGCGAGGCGCAAGGAGAAAGCTTGAGATCGTCAGCATCAGCCTCGCTCGAGGGCAAGAGTTCTTCCATTCATGAGATGAATTGTGGTTGGTGAGCTCCCAGGGCATTGTTTATCAGTTCAATGAGAGGTCCCCTGGTGTTTTACATGAGGAGACAGAGTACGTTTGCTGTAGAGTCTATAGATCAATTTTCGAGCCTATCATCACTTCCGAGGAGCGAGACAATTACTGATCTGCAAGGTTGTGGCAATTTCAGGGAGAGGATCTGTAATTTTAGTTTTGCATTCGATGAGCCTTTCAATTCGAACCTTTTCTTCCGGAGGTGCTGACAGTCGGGGATTTTAGTCGCTAGAAAGGATTAGTAGATATGGACCACCAGGTTTTCCTGGTGAGGCCCGTGGGTCTCACATCTGTGAGAGGGGGGCCTGCCAGAGGAGTTACGCGACTGGTAAGGATAGAGGAGAACGCGATCACCTTGACCAACTTGACTCCGCATCCAGGGCAGCCGCTAGAGTACCACTTTGAGAATTTGGCCAATGTATGTCCTTCGACCGAGGACAATTATGAGGTTTCCATGGATGTGATCGACAGTGGACTCACTTTGCGATTTTCGTGCGAAGCGAGGTCTGCTCTTCTTACTGCTCTACTCAATCGGTTGGACGAAGTCAATGGCATTGGTAAGTATTGCGTCCGCATCTGTCATTTCCTTTCTGTCGATGGGCAATGGGTGTAGATTCTATCTGTGTTGATCGACTGAAGCCGGTCTATCGGTTTCATACTTCATCGCAAGAACCATGTTGAGGATTGAGTCCGAATCTCCATTGACCTTCGTAACTCTCCTGAACCACGTGGATTGCAAACATAACTGTTTACGTAGATCAAATTGCCACAGAAATAGTTTCTTAATCATTAATGGTCAAGAGAAACCATTAATGGCTGGCTCAGCTTCATAAATGATTCTCTGTGGATTGTGGCGGTTGCCTTCTAGTATCCACAAGTTCAAAACTTCTCTCTTGCATCCAAATCGAGGAACAGAGATCCGAGTCGCGCTGCTCAACAGCTAGCCATAGTCACCATCGATTTTCAAAAGATCAAAATACTGTTTCAGCACTCCTTTGCTGTACAAGGGGTGAGCGATTTAAGGTGATCATGAGTGTCACTGACGATAGTTGTGGAGGTCGGCTTACTTGCAATGCAGTAGTACCTGCACGTGTAGAGGGCAAATCCGATCATTCCCTGAGCAACACAAGCGGTTCCTTAGAAGCAGGATTTTTCGTTTTCAAAATAGCGTGGCCGAGAATTGTGTGAAGTGTTTAGGGGACGAACTATTTAATTAGCGAAAGTTGATGAGAAATTCGCGAAATAGTGAACCTCATCGACGTGGTTTTTCCCCTAGTAGAGGTAGTGGTGTGTGTGCTGCTGTGGGCTTGCAATTTGAAGTCAGTGACGAACATGATTTACTACTCCCCCCCAGTAATTTTCTCGCTTAGGGTAGTTACTTTTGGTGTCTAATCGGGAGTCCATTTGACAAATCTGCCACATCTTACGGCCATATTTATTATTGTATAGAGTGGCCAGCATCTTGCCACCAACTACATTTCTATTTGTCTAGTGTACATATATAGCTGAAATCGAAGCCGTAGAATCAAAGGGGCGTAATTGTTGTGAAGGAATCATGGCTTTAAAAAATCACTCAGAATAAGTAATGATATTGAGATGTTAAAAGTCGGTCCTAGAGAACTCAAGTTGAGGGTAGTCTCTACAAGACATATCCAGCACGTAATAGATGCGTTGGTCCTTGGGGTTTTTTCTGACAGTGGGTACTGAAATGATTTCTTACCGGACGTTAAGGTGTCTTGCCTCCCGCTGGGAAAAAAATATCTTCATGTTAGATCTCTGATCATGAAACTGTTAGTGATGAAAATAATCGTAATTCGTATGGTGTCACTAATTTCAACCTTGTATTTTACGCAGGTACGGACTTCTTCCTCCAAAAGCACAGTAACCAACGCGGTGGACTCGCCGACACCGTGTTACGTGTTAGAAGTGCATCGCTCGTCAAAATGGTCAGCACAGGCGTTCGACAAGAACGACGCAGAGTGAGTTTTTATGTCTTAAACGGTTTTAAGCTTTTATGCGGAACTTGTATATTTGTTGAGGTTTAAGTCTTCTGCAAGTCAACGAGGGAAAAAACGACAGTGTTGATACTGTGAGCGTGTGTTCGTCACTCAGACGAGCATTTTTCTGTGATGAGAGATGCATGTGTTAAGAAGCTTGAATATGGTGACTATGTCGGTAGAGCACCTACTATCTTTTGTCCTGATTAATAGTTGCTAAGCTAAAGCACATACCTGCAGGTCAACCCAGCAAAGAAGGTGAACTTCCAGGACATCATTAAGATGGAAACTCTTATCGATGACGAGCACGTTGTGCTCCTGTATCTCAAGTCCAGAGTAATGAGACTCTCTTTGAAGGACTCCCTTCCATTTCTACAAGCGGTTCAACGTAACATGAAGGTTTGATGCAGTTCTCGCTTTGTTTTTCAATTCATTTATATCTGAATTGAATGAGCTAGTGCTTATGTTTAAGTGTTCACGGTGAATTAGAGAAGACCCGTCATGGATAAATGTCGTGGTTTCTCGTTCGGAGAGGTCGGAGAGGTCACTTCGGTTTAAATAATTGTCTTTATAGTACTTGCGCGCACCAAGTTTGGTTTCACTTATCTGCTTAGAATTATATATGGGGAAGGAAAGCAGTAAAAGTAGGTCGACTTTACTTTACCTGACGGCTTGTGAAACAATCAACTCTATTAGACCTAGTCATTGGATTTTCTATTCCAGCAACCCCATCTATTATCCACCCTTGCCTTGTTTTTCTTCTCCGTTAATGTGTCCTTCCACGTAACAGACCTATTTGAACAAGGAGATGGAGATTGAGAAGATCACGACGCCCGTCATGGTTGAGAATGTTGCTGCCTACTTACGGAAAGTTGTAAGTTCTTCTATTCGAAGTGTCGCGTTTCCTACTTGTTCCCACAGATCGGCATGTCCACCATGTACCCGCTTACCCATTAACTGAAGCTTCGCTTAAGATGAAGGAAATGCTTGCCTGTTGGCTGTAGAGGGAGTCTCCTGTCTTATACGAGTTTCAAGTCATCAAACGACTTGATGTTGCAAGACAAGAGCGGGAGCGCACTTTGTGCTTAACGAAGGACTACTGCATTGAGAAATCTGGAGACGAAGTGATAGGTGTGCACAGGTATGAAGACACTAAGTAACATTCAGTGTTATTGAAAATTGAAGCAGTCTATCCTTTCATCTTTCACCTTATAGGATAAAGGTATGATGAGGCCATTTTGTTGTCTTGGGGGGCATTGAACTGGGGGAATTTGATTATACTAAGAGAACTCAAGAAAATGTCAGGAAGCTAGCCGTCTAACGAAATTGTGCACTCCAAGCGCCGAGATTCTGTTTGTTGCTTATTCCAGTTGATATATACCAGTCAAGCAATCACTGACTTACAGTTGGTCCTCTTTTTGTAGTTTGAATGATGTGGTAGGTGTGGTTGCAAATGACAAAAATCCTAAAGAGGTGATTCTTGAGCTGAAATCATGGAGAGCAACACAATACCACATCGAGGAGAAGGACGACTTTATCGCGTGTTTGGCATCAATCATGGATGTGAATAGAGGTTCTGAGTTCAGCGTTCGCTCAGAACCTTTCTTCCCCTTTACGCTTCCAGACAAATCACATCCGGTGTACCAGGTAAGCAATTAGAGACTTTCTACACTAACGTATATAGCGAGTTTAAAAGACTCGCTACATATACATCAACTACATCTTACGGATATGAAATGTATGATTTTATCATCCGTTTTGACCACGGACTTGAGCTGCTAATTTTCTTTAGTATTTTAAAATTGCCTTGCTTGACCCCGTTTTCGCTGACACGTTTTCTGTCCTTCTGGCTGGTGCACAGAATGAACTAGAGGTATACTTCATAGGTCGTCTTATGGCTGTCTACAATAACAGCCGTGATCCATCTCTCCTGAACCACCTGTTAAAGGAGTATGCCTGCAATATACACGTAAGGGTTTCCTGCTTTATATTATCACTAAAAACTTCATAGTTCGAAGAATAAGTTTTTTGAGATGTGCGTTGTCGATATTTTCAAGGGTTAGCTACAGTCAATAAGTCTGTAAGATTTCTGACAGACCACAAGGTCACTGGCAAAGAGCGGTTCGATTAAAGAGAAACTCAGACACGTGCTGATGCGTAGTCGTTACTTGTCGTTTGTGGTATTATATGATCTGTTTTGCGGTATTTCGTAGGTGGGGGATTCACAGTGTGCCGATCCAAAGGTTGTCCAAGCAGTGGCCGACATTCTGAAAGATTGTCTCGGTAAGTAAATTTGTGGCCGTGAGATACTTGGTTCACGAAGCTGGTTGCGTATCATGTTTGAGTACTCATGAATAACTAGGAACGAGTTCTAACTTAGACCTGGTCTCTCCTTCTATCAGGGAATTCTGGGCAGGGTCAAGATGTTGTCTGCGCGACAACGTGCTGTATTGTAATTCAAAGACTTTGTTCTTCAAGAGCTTGCTTTGAAGCTGTAAAATATATGTCTGATTTGGCACCGATACTCATACAGGTAAGAAGTCGGGTGTACTGTTATTTTTATCTTAAATCAGAGAAGAATTTGACAGAATGTAATTAGCACTAAATGGAGACTGGTCAAACCACGATTCAGTTTTTTTGTTTGGGCAATTATCCCTGATAACTTTTTCCGTCTACATTATAATGTGTATGTTTTTTCTGCAGTGTATGCGATCAGAGAGTGCGGTCTTAGCTTATCTCGCTGCGGGTGTCATCAGATCGGCCCTCAAGCTGCCAGTTGACTCTTCAGGAAATGTAGATGCTGTGAACATCGCGAAGGTAGCCGCATATATCTCGAGTTTGAATATTTCCTGTACAATTTGAGGTTTTCTTTCCCGCTGCCTTCAGTGTACAACGGAATTCGAACTACTCGTCCTCTTTCAGTCTTTTGAAGTGTGGCCTGGAACTGTTTGTGCAGCATGAGTTGGCAAACAAGCTTAGCCTACTAAGTGCTGACAACTTACAGCAACTTGTAGCTCTGCTTCATACCCATTCACTGTCGAAGTCCCATATTCTGCAGGTAATTTGGGCGTTTTCCTTGTACTTTGTGACTCATCTGTGTGATCAGGAACTTTAATCTGGTTAGAATATATCTGTTATTGGGGCGCTCTTTGATTTTAGGAACTTATGTTTGGAAATATTATTAACTTCGTTCATTTCTGTTTCGTATGCGATACTAGATTGTGGGTCTTCTCGAGATTTTTACCCTGGCCCTGAGTACTCAGCCAACAGAGAGTGAAGTGGGACGGACATGGATCAAGGTATATGAACGAGCCCTTCTTTTGTAAAGCAATATTGATGGCCATTAAAAACGTACTCTGTTCTTTGTGGTGCTTAGCTTTGTGCTTTAGGTTAGCTAGCACTGTCCACTTAGGTCGTGCTGTCTTTGGTCGTAAGGCTATGACAAGCAGTTATTTTTCAGCTCATTTTGTATATAGAGCCAGCATATATAGTGGGACCAAAAGTATCTTACGTTTATTCTTGTTTCAGGCATACGAGTCCTCGATTATGGCAGCCGCAGATGTTCTGTGTGCAATAAGTAGATCTCCTAGTCCCGTGGTCTTCCACAGGTATGTGATTAACTAAGTGCTCGTATTTACGTTACAGAGGCAGCATGCACAGTATGTCTCTAGCTCGTGGAATAGTAGATCGCAATGTCAACCTAACATATGTGACTCTTGGGACTTTTTAAATCTGGACGATGGTCTGATGACGCTTGGTATGTTGTTGTGAACGGCTTTATATCGTGTGGGCAGTAATTCAGTGTTGCTGAAAGCACTTCTGACGAAGACTTCTCCAGTTGTAGCGAGCCATTTGCAAGTACGTTGCTTATGGATTTACAATTTTTCTTGTCTGCATATTAAGCAGATGCGTATGCTTGAACGTAGATTAACGGCGGATGCATCACTCTTCATTTGGTTCCAACTGACCCGAAATCTCACAGGCTATTGCACATCTCATGTGTGCATGTCGGGCAACCTAATTTCAATTATTATTTGTACACATCTTGGTTGCCGTTAAGTTTAGTTGCAATAAATGGTTTCTGGATCCATGGTTGCAGAAAGTATGCCTTGGGAAGTGTGTGGTTCTGCTGCATCTGAAGAACGCGATTTTCTCGAAGAAGCAACACACGAGAGAATTGAGTGGGAACCTTGTTTACCTTATGCTCGAAGGCAATAAGGAGTCGCGGAAGCTTCTTGAAGCACTACTTCCCAGGGTACACTCCCTTCACTATCTTTCAGAATCACATAGTACAGTGTCTTAGGAGCTTATGCATCCTAGTTAAATCAAGTACTGATCTCTCGTAAATATTCCTGTTCCAGGGCGTGATGCACTTGTATGCTACAAAGGCCGCGGAAATGACTCTTGCAAACAAGGTAAACATTGTGACTGTTGTCTTGCTTATCATGTTTGAAGACCTGTGGTCCATATTTTACAACCCTAGGTCAACTTCTTGTTGTGTGGCAAGAAAGCGTTGCTAAATTTGGCTCGTGCATGAATGTTGCTAACACATTTGAACAACGCAGGAAAGAACGTCAAGCAGGTTTCCAGCCTGGATGGAAACTTTGGAGACGCTAAGACTACATCAGCTCGAGACACCTGGACTAGTGTGGAATGACATCAAGAGACAAGAACTACAACAGGTCAGTAAGGGAAGTGAACATGTACTTAGTAAGGCTTCAGGATTACAAGATTTACTCTCGGCTGGTTATATCTTCCTGCTTTTGTCTCCAACCTCTATCAAGCTCCTATCTTTTGTCTTAACCCTTCTTTTATCTTGACCAGTTTCTCAGGGACGAGGTGGAGGGTTTTGATGCTGCTTCAGCAAGCAATCGCGAATTGGTGTATAACAGTGCAGATGTACAGCTTGTTTATTCAAGCGCTAGTGAGGGTAACGGTGAGTAGAACCTTTGACGTAATATTTTTAGCATGTCCCATTTTTCTGCTGAAATTGGGCACCATCTGCTTGATTGTAACCATTAATTGTTGCGGATCATTTCATGCAATCTGGTACAAATACCATGTTATCTGAATGTTTTGGGTTTTGTATCAGGTTCTGTCATTGGTGGAGTGCACTTGGAACTTCTTGTGGATTTCTCCCCTCCTCCGGACAATCCCAAAACCAGCTTCTGGAAGGTAATAGTTTGTAAGGAGATCTCTTACCAATAGCAGAAGCGGTTGAGGTGTTGCCATAGATTTCATATGTTCAATTTCGGTAAAGCAAGAAATCTGCGTTAAAGTTCCGAGGATAGTGAGAGGCGTTTCTTACGGTGAGCGTATTTTATTGTTTTAAAAGAACTTAGACGGTTCATTGCGTGGTGAGCTCCTGCGGTTGATCATGTACTGTTTAATTTATTGTTTTGAAAGAAGACTTGCGGCCAACAAACTATACACCTGGAAGTTCCGAACTAACCTCTTTTGGGAGGGTTATATTATTATAAGCAAGACCCTTTTCATTCCATCTGACTTGTTCTTGGGTGAGCGGTGCTATGCTGTTACTAGAGGCACCACGCAGCCATGGCGCAGGGTCTTTGCCAGGCCAAAAGCTTATCAGTACGGTTTGCAAGTAGAGTTGGATATCAATTTGTGATCGATTTAACATCTGATTATTCTTATTTCTGTTTCTGCTGGGACAGCTACGAGATCCTCTATCTCTGTTCCAGTCGGTATTCCAGGCCATGGTTCTGGGCTTCACCCCTCTCTATGGACACAACCATTTACCAGAGGTTGATCTTCGGTTGACGGCACATGTTCTCACTTGGCTGTACGAGCGTCACGCAGAGCAGGTCAACTTCTGTGTTGAGACACTGAATGTGATCGAGGTAAAATATCGGTGATATATACCAGTCGGTTCCGCGTGCTGTTGATTTTCCCAAGTAGACATACATCGAGCAGTTTCTTGTTGTAGATCCGTGCGATACAATCATTAGCAGTTATAAAAGCTGACAAAATCATGAGTTGACTTTTCTTTGGTTGGAAAGTCTTGTGTTGAGTATCGGTTGAATTTATCTTTCTTTTTTGTACTTTTGTAAATTGCCTCTTAATGTGTTATATGTAAATACCTCCGCAGACTGCCGTAGGGATGCTGCGAGAAATATATGAGAGCGAACATCAGGTGCTCGTCTTCAAGTTGGTTGTCTTTCTGCTGGCTACAGTGGAGTACGGAGGGCGGGACAATGTACTTCGCTTTATTCGAGCAGGCGGTGCCACCGTTGTTGTTCCTTTGGTTGTATTTTCACTTGCTAAGGTAACTTCACTCATTTTCAGTGTCTTTTTCTTTAGGTAGGGTAATTACATCCTGTGTGGAGTTTCTTAAGCACTTTTCACGATTTGCCTTTGTAGTTGGCGTTGCTTATTCTTCTTCTTTCTCTGCAGTGCTGCAGAGATTCTCACAGCTTCGAGTGCGACGCATGGAACGCAAAGGAAATCAAATCGCGAGGCGCAATCGAAACAGTTACTGTGTTGGGTCCCAACGGAGAGACAAGGCTCGTACGAATTCCTTCCGGAAGGTCCCGAGAAGTATTGGATAGGGCTGTACAAGATGGAAGCTTAGATGCGAAAGAGGCTATCAAGTGGTCAGATGACAAGGTTCCAGACAAAATTCAGTTGGGCTTGGCGCTGGATTTGTTGGAAGCTTTGCTGAGGTAAGCTTCTCAGCAAACCATTTGCTATTTGTCAAGTTTTCATATTACAAGCTATGGCTCTTCTTCGCGTTTGAGAGTATGTCTAGCCAGGTAGTTTCTGGTTGGCTGTTTTTCGTATTGTTGCCTTTTATCTTTGATGGTGTTACTTCAGAACAGCATCATGCATTCAGTACATGACCTGTTTGAGGATTAGGTCTCTACTAGAATTTCCCATACTTACTCTAGGATAGAACTTACGCCAAGACTACGGAGGGGATGTTCACCCCTTGAGTTACAGAAGCTAATCTTTTATTCTTACGCTGCAGACTTTCTGGAAGTGACAGCAACGTAGAGCACTTCCCACCATCCGAAGTAGTATCTTACTTGTCTAGAGAGGAGCTATTTTGCCATCTTGTGCAGACTTTGCTGCGAGCAAAAACTCCAAGTTTTGGAAGGTACTTCTATCATTCTTTGTTTCGCTCACTTCTGGATCCAAGCGGTAGACCTTGGAGTGTTGGCACGAATAGGTCGTATAGATGTTGATCTAAAAGGGAAGTGAAAAGAGCTTCGTATCGTGAGCTTTCCACAATCGTCTTACTAAAATGTTCGTATTAGTCCATCATTCTCCTTTTGTAAGACGTATTGTGTTTATACAGCTTGCTTGGATCGAGCCTTTCTTAAAAGAGAAAAGCTTTTGCTCTTCGCAATATGCCAGCGAAGCTTCATGTAGAGGTTTCTAACGCTCGTCCTCTCCTTCTTACCCCTATCTTTTACTTGTCCATGGTCATCGGTACTCACTTTATCTAAGGGCTCATTGTAATTGTACCTGTACTCGTAGGATCCTGGAGATTGTTGCTTCTTTGACGAAGGCAAACAAGAAGGCTATGGCGCGGCTTTACAAGCTTGGGGCTTTTGAAATCCTGATGTGGAAACTTCTTGCAGGGGATATTCATCCAACTGACAAGATTTTGATAGCGAAGTTTTTACAGCAGACCCATCTTCATCAGGTATAAAGCAGGAAAGGAAGAATTCTCAGTATTTGCGTTATCGAAGTGGCTAACATTCATTCATAACAACTGCTTAGAAGTATCCTGCGTTGGTTTTGGGGCTGGTTGCAGTTTTTGTTACAACCCATCAGTATCAATAGTATTCCTAAAATGCTTCGTCTGCTGGATATTATGAATGGGATATCTTGCTCTTAGTTTTTGATAGAGGCCGAACGGCATGGTTTACATTTTAAGAAAAATGCAAATTGAATGTTGTATGTATGTCCTGCAGGACCCAGACTCCCTTCTTAATGAGAATGGGGCCCGATCCAATCAGGAACATTCGCCGTGGCAGGATAGTATTCTTCGTCTGTACCTACCAGAAGGGTTCATTTTGAAGCTCATATCAGAGGTAAGAAGATCTTAGCGGTAATCTGTCAGCCTTGTTGGACTGTTGATGCTTGGTCTTCGCAGGCTACCTTCTTAATTGTGTCATCTCTACTGAAAAATGTATGGGCAGGTTCTAATTTATATTTGGGATTTGTCAACAGGGACCTGAGTCTTTTATCTCTCTGTTGAAAACCGAGCAAGATGCACCCGAGGTCATTTGGAGTGATGACATGCGGAAACGCTTGCTGGAGCATCTTACGAATGAGTTGGAGCCTTATGTGAAATTTCGAGCAACAGATCCTATGGCTCTTTACATCCACATTCCGAGATCTCCGCTAACGTATCCAGAACTTGATGGTGAGTTTTTATGTGAAGTTCTAGTTGTATATGTAGAACCTGCTCTTATGTGGGTATTCGGTTCACGATAGCTGCATCAACTTGTAATTAATGAAACATAAAACGTGGTGAAGAACCATGGAGAAGATCCACTCATTACTTTCAATGTAGTTCTCAGCGACGGGCGGGAAGAAAGTCCAACCAAGGAATCTCTTTGTTTCCGATATAATCAGTGTAGCGTAACTACCAGCCTCCAGAAGTTGGAAAACATTTTCACTAATATTCCCTTTTGACCTATAAATCGAGTGTAAGTTTTTTAGCTACGGATCTTGCTCTTGTAACAAGTTTAAGGGCAATCATGAATGATAATGATATTGAATTGCTTTGAATGATTCTTCAACAGAGTCAGTGTTCGCAGCTCCGTTCTACCTACAAAACCTACTCGATGACAAGCGATATCCTTCGTATTTGATCAATGATCCAGTAGGCTTCTTCAATAGTCTTCTGTCGGTGAGTAGATTCTCCTCATCATTTGAAGTGGTACCTTGCGTGTGGAAGTGTTGGCTATGTGCACTTGACACATTCACTCGCGAGTTGGTGAATCTTGGACTGCGTTTATGGGATGATTAAATTCCCCTGTATGTGGCTGCTTACAGCATCTGCGGAAGTCTGTTGCGGACTTGAACGCCGCTGGTCCAACTGGTTCCGCTACTGTGTGGCGTAAACAGATGCCTCGCATCCATCTTCTTCTTCAGTCTCAGGTATACACTATACAGAATTACATATGAAATCGCACACCAAATCCTACTTCCTCTGTCAACTGCGTGTATCAGTAACATATTTCACTTTTTGGTTCGAATCTTGACTTTCAGCAGATATTTGTTTCTACCTTTTTTCCTTTTCTTTCCTTTTCTTCTAAAATCAGAGCTCGGTCTTTTGTATCGATTTCTTCTCACGCTGATCAACCCAATTTTCTGCAGGCTCTTCTTCTGGAGCGTTATCCTCAGTTGCTTCTACCAGATGATTTAGAAACTGTAGCAGTAGACCTTGCCACTCCAGCCCTCCGGACTTGTCTTGCACAGAAGGATGACGTGCCTGTTATGGTGACTGACATCTTACATCAAGCAACAAGAATATTGAGGAGAATTTGCTTCGTGCTAGCCAAGTAAGATCGTACTGGACGGAATCGGTCGAGTTGTTATCTATCAATGACTATGGAGATAGTATGCATAACGTGATCTGCAAATTTCAGTACTATTTCCTTACGTTAACAACTGCCTAATACTTTTCGATATATTTGTATGTCAATACACAGTACTGCTGACCTACAAGTTTCACAAAAACATCCTTAGTCGCTTGACGGTTTGTAGTACTGTTTCATCTCAAATTCTGACTGAGATTTCTGATTTGCATCTATCGACACAGAGAGAATCAAGTCCCACACGGTAGCCTCAATTTTGCTCTCAGCGTTTTGTCGCTCGGAACAAAGTTGAAGTCAGAAGAAGAGTTCGAGGAAACGGGTAGCAGCATGTCTAGTCTGGAGTCGGCCGTGGCAGGTTCGCTGTTTGTTTTGGAGAAGGCGTCCTCAACAGGGTAAGCTTGGCAGTTTATATAGTGCGAATATAGTGCAAACTTGATATTACAATCTCACTTCCGAAGTCTACTTTGTTCTGTAACTGTGCGAAGTTGAGTTCTACTTGGTTGCTTGTTGCCTCGCATGTTCTGCAACATCTGTTTTACCAATTTCTTTCTTGCTTGTGGTTGTACACGTGGCCTTCAGACCGGGAAGAGAGCTACTTCGGGACGACATACGATGGAGAAAGGGGTTTTGGTGGGCTCTTTGTACAGCAGCAGAAGATGCTGCTGCTATCCCACCCAGGGGCCCAAGCCCTATCTCCTTCGCTGCTCTAGGTTGTTTGAAGCACTTTGCTGAGGATGAGAACTTTTGTGACCGTATCATGAAGCAGGTATGGCTGTCTAGTTTCTGTTCCATGCTCTACAAACAGTTGAAAACGGCCTCACTACTGTTATAAAATATCCCAAGGGTGAGGCCACCACATAAGTTTATATTCAAATGTGAAGTGAAGGAGCACTCACAATCTTAGGAGTAAAGCACTTTCACTAGTTTCTCACATTAAGCACAGGCTGAAGGAATGTGTTTTGTTATCGCCCTTTGTGCAGGCCCTTTATCTTCCTCTGCTACTGCTCGCAGTTCCACCAGTGGATGCTGCTGTGAAGGCTCAAGATTCAAAGTCTGCTCTTTTGTACTCAGCCGCAGATGTCTTAGGTTCTCTTATTCGGATGCTTGGCCAGGCTGGAGGACCTAGTCCTAGCCCTAGACAGGAGTTAGGACGGGGGATAATCTCCAAACTGATTCCTGTACCACTATTGTCGTCATTGGATCAAGATGAGGGAGTAGAAAAGTTTTTAAGTCTTGTATCCACTGATATCGTGGAGCCTTTGGCCATGTGGACCGATGATGTTCGGACAGAACTTCGAACTCGTCTGGACGAGCGCCTTCAGGAGTACAACTCTATGCTTGCCTCTGGAACTGCCCCTCCTATTGACGAACTTGACTGGTTGCAAGAGTTCCAGTATGAAGCTTTGAAGGGAGAACTCGTAATAGGCGGACTATTCGTGAAGTCCCTAGCTGCTGGCCAGTGGGGTACCTCCAGTCTTCCAGCTGGCCATGCGTTTCTGGACGCCTTGCTCGACTATTTGACCGAACATCAAAACGTTGTTTTCCAGCAAGAGGAAGAAGCAGTAGACGAAGAGAAGGTTGCTGAGTACCTGACAGTGTCGAGCGCTCTTCGCGAATGCTTGAAGTTTGCTCTCAAGAGTGAGAGGGAAGAGCTTTTGGAATTTGTGAAGCCTTCATTATTTGCCAAGATCGTAGTCGGAGGAAAGAGTCTTGCCAGTGCACGTCTTGAGGTTGCTTTATTGGTTAAAGTTCTTGCAGAGAACAATGCAGGAAGGGATGCAGTGTTGCAATCTGAGCTCATGAAGGCTCTTACTGTCCAACTTTGGGAAGCTGCCACGGGTTCTGATGAGAAACACGCCGAGGAGATCCTCTTAGAAACATTGGATGCTCTACGGGTGCTTAGCGAAAGAATTCCTGCTACTGTGGCTGCCACGAATCACTTCGCCAGTAGCGGAGTGCTCTTGCCTCTGTTGGCCCTTTTCTGCAAAGCAGAGTTGCCCCCTCTGAAGAAACCTGTTGAGGATGGGGAGAAGAAAGGTGATGAAGACTCGCAGACGAAAGTTACAGAAGTAAAAGTGGCAAGTGTTTCCTCTGAAGCTAGGATTCTGGCTGCCCAGACCCTTGGTCAGCTTTTGCTAGCTGGAAGTGGAGTCAGCCGTCGCTCCAAGTTGCTGAAGGATATCTCGCAACGGAAGTTGATGGCAAATGGGGCAGCTAATGGCCACTCCCATTACGATGAAGGAATAGGTGAAGCGACGGACATGTATGAGCTGATCAATGTTATCGAACCCAGTGCCAGTGATAACAGATCGGAACCTCTTGTCATTCGAACGCTTCTCCTCCTGTTACCTGTAGACCTGCTATCGACTCTGGCTCGGGATCCGCATGATGCTTGTAAGATGTTTGATGGATCGTACCTGTCACCGAGACTTGTGTGGGACGAAGAAACCCGGCTCAGAGTAAGAGGAATCTTGTTGAAGGAAGCTGCAAAGGTGAAGGATACAGTGATTGCAAAAGGTCTAGCAGATTTCCCTTCGTGGTCTCTGGTTCGTGGACGACCTGTGTTCTTGCGGTGGATTTTGGTAACAATTTCAGACAACGAGACGAGGCCATTGTTCAGAGAGGACGAAGGAGATGACTATGCTCTGGAAATGTACCTGGGTGGATTTTTCGTGGACCAATTTCTGAGGAACCCCGAGTATGATTTTGGAGGCGTTCTCGAGGAGAGGTTCTCACGCGAGATTCGAAAGGCGGTGGTCATAGGAGCTCCCTCCGACGGAATAAATGCTGATCAATTCAACTTCGATGATCGAAGACGCCTGCTACTGGCCTTGCTGCTGCTCTTCAAGGGGCGCCCAGCACTCCTATCAGGGCATTCCAATATTGACATATTCTTTCCAGTCTATGATTTTGTCAGCGGAGGCAGTGGCACGGAACGAAGGGCTCTTTCGCAAGCTGCCATGCTCCTGTTCCACTGCACTGCCAACCATCCTGATATTGCCGATTGTATGAGCTCCTCTGAGCTGATATACACATTAGCAACGTTCCTGGAGTTGAAGGTTCCGCAGGCTGAGGCAGGCAACGCAGGCACAGATCCTAGACTATGTAGCCTCATGCTCTTGCTACGGTTGATGCGCCTTAGTAGTTCTACCGTGGAGATTGGTCTCAAACTGGGATTTGTGTCGAAGGTTGCTGACATTGTGCTGGATCTCGATGATTCCGTTGTTGTGCGGCAGCGAGCAGCTGAGTGTTTGGCGATTATGTGTGCTGACAAAAGAAAGGGACCAGAGGTTTCGAGGTTGTTGGACAAGTTGATTCCTGAAAATGCTAAAGGCTACGGAGCTTGGAATATACCTTTGGGCAACATACGAGATGAGATCATCGATTCCAAGACACTGAAGCACTTTTTGCAGCATAGGTTTCCTTGTAGCTGGTGGACCCTTGATACTCCCGAAGGCACAACTGTGGTTGAGTTAGAGCAAACAGGCCCAATCACTGTTGTGGATGCATCGGTGACTTTCCCCAAAGCCAAACTTTCGGATTTTAATGATGAGGCTGAAGCGGTTTTCAGAAGAAGCGTCGCAGCCATGGCTCATGTCGAGACAAGAGATGTGCACATTTTGAGAAAGCGAGCGGGGAGTGTGATGGTTGACTTCCAAGTTTTCTTCCAGCGCAACAGACATGAGTCTGGGAGAGGTTACCACTATCGGGAACCTGAGGTTGAAGCGCGCGCTTTCAAGGAGCTTCTTGAAATGGAAGGCAGGGAGCTGTTCGCCACAAGATTCTTTGAGTCGATGGGAACACCCAAGGTTACTTCTATTGCGTTGAAGCACATACCAGCAAAATCTCAGTTTCCAACTGCTGACATTAATGGCGGATCCTATCATTCGGACGCAGAAAAGGGGATGCCGACCGTGCAGATTGTGTACATGTCTGGGGGTCAAGGTCCACCGCTCTCCAGGAACGGGTCAGACAAGGACGTAAACGTGATCTACGTGCAAGGGAATCAAACTCCAGAGCAGCTGCTTCGGGCCTCTGGGATGGACATTGGAGATCAGCACAATTTTGTCATGCAACAGCAGCCTCAGATAGTATACCAGCTACCTCCAGGCAGTATGGGGGGTACCCAACCACAGGTCATTTATCAAGCCCCACCATCTATGATGTCTCCCGGTCAAACTCAAATTTTAAGTCAAGCACCTCAGTTTCCATCTCCTTTGGGCCTGCCGTCTTCTTTACCATCGTCATTAGGCATGCCTCCTGTAATTTATCAAATGGCTCCTCAAGATATGAGGGGCCAGCCTCCTATGATACATGATATGGCAATGAGTGCCTACGCTTCTATGCCGTTTGTAGATTCTTCTTTTTCATATTCTGGAGCCCCTGCATTACCTCCTATTTCAATGCAAGCTGCATATACTGCTTCAACTACACAGCCCAGTATGCCTTTACCAATGGCACTCCCCACGTCTCTACCGTATGCCAATTCTTCAGTGCCCCCTCCTCCTCCTCCATTAGCTTCTAATGCGTCTGGACACCTTCCAGCTCCGCCGGCTCCTCCACCACCCCCAGTTTTTTCCCCTCCTCCACCCCCTCCACCTCCGGGTCGATCCGGGGCTCCCCCGCCTCCACCCCCTCCACCCCCTCCACCTCCACCTCCACCTCCCGGTGGTGCTAGTCGAGGCCCTCCACCCCCACCCCCTCCTCCACCCCCTGGTGGACTTAGTCGTGGTCCACCACCACCACCACCTCCTCCTCCTCCAGCAGGTGTAGGTGGTCGACCACCACCTCCACCTCCCCCTCCTCCTGGAGGACTAAGTCGAGGTCCTCCTCCTCCGCCCCCTCCTCCCAAAGGCCCACTAAGTAATGGTGCCCCGAGGCCGCCCCCACCCCCTCCTAAATCCCTTCCTCCGGCCATTGCTCCGTCTGCTACAGCAAGCCCCCTTAAACCAGTACAGCCAGCACAGCCAACTCCCTCACCTACACTTCCTACAGCAGCTGCTGGTAAGTGTGCTTAATCAAGATGTTATCCTGAATCCGTTTGACTTAGAACTTTACCACGGCTACATTATTGTTGTTGAAGTAAAAAAATGTTCAAGTAAATTAACTATTTCCTATTGGAAGAGCAGTGCCCTAGGTTTGTTAGTACCCTAGAGGTCATCCTACCTACAAGCAAAATCTGGAAACTGAATCCCTCTTGCTCTTTAATACAGATACCACCGGAGGAGCCACTATGGTGAAATCCGAAGAAGGAAAGTAAGTCGTTATCACCTTGACTGCAGTGTCCATGTGTCTGTCCCTTCGAATGTAGCACCCTGCATATATTTCTTGAAACCGTAGTGGTCTATTTTTTGAGCTGACCTGGCGAATTTGCAATGTTTTGGACAGAATGGTTCCTCTAGCTAAGGGTGTTAGTTTAGTGCTGGAAGGAGCCGATATCACAGAGGAAAATAGAGATCTTGCAAAATCGAACTTCCTTGAAGCATTTGAGGAAGGTGAGTTTCAAAATGAGAAAACATTCGCAGTTCGTGCTGGAAGAGTTTCTAGATCTGTTTCTTGTTTGTTTTCTGTGATACAAAAGAAGCAGTTTAAACAGATGACTCGTTATTGTAAGATTTCTTCAGCTTTAAGCCGGTTTCATGACACGGGAACAAAACGCTTGCAGATGAAGGTGAGCTAGGAAGGATGATTGAGAAATACCCGAAGTTAGTACAAAAATATGCTTTACAACCGCAGCTTTGCTATGATTTGATGTGTGCGTGGGAGGAGAACTGCTTGGATCTACTGCAGCCAGAAGAATTGGTACTGAACTGGAATCCTTGTCATTTTTTTGTGGCGGTCTTTGTTCTTAAATCATAGTTGTATCTCTTCCTGTTCATCTTGTGCTTCAAGTTGTAAAATTTTTGTATCTGGTTGTTTTGGACTACCTGAACCAGACAATCAGTTTACTGAGAGTTTCCTTTTCGATAAAACGATTGCTGCAGGCTAAGAATTTGCGGTCGATTGCAGCATTTGATATTTGCCGGCTGGATGACCCAAAGCTTGCTGCTGAAGAGGCCAAAAAGAAGTTTGGTGCAATTTTGAAGATTCGCAAGTAAGATATCACCCTGATTCTTTGAAGACAGCCGTTGTATGACTTGTCACTACAAGAAGTAACGGTGAATGTCTCCAGAGAGTCCAGATGAAATCACGTTGGTATTCTCAGAATACATTCAAATAAGTCGGAAAGTGTTGTTGAGCTCGCCGGTTCTGTGACATCCAACGAATCTGGTATTGAGAGATAATAGGTCTTAGGTAGATATACTGAATAGTGTCTAATGAGTCCGACTTCCTGTGTCTGTGACTTGGAATTGCATTTGTCGTCCAGTCTTGGCATGTCACACACACCAAGTGACGCTGCGGTTTTATTCCCTCAAACAATCTTGTAGGTCCTTCACGTTTATAGATATAAGTAATCCGGTCTGTATATTTAATTGGGTCTTTGACATACCGGATCTGTTCTTACGATGGTTGTTGTGACGGTTTGCAGAGAAAAGGAGTGGAAAGAGAAGAGTAAGCAGATAAAGGGAGACATGTCCGCAGAGCTGGCAAAGGCTGTTGGGGGCAGAAAGGTGGGTAGTTTGTCTATTTGGCCGACTGGTTCTATGTCATTAGAATACGATAGCCGCATTGGGGTAAACTAGAACGAAAGAGCGAAATGTCTTCCTCAGAAGAAGGATCCTTCACAGTCGACTAGACTGGCAATCTACGTACCTTTTGCTGGACCCAAATGTAATTACAGACCTCTTAATAATACATAAGAAACAAGCAGTGATAAGAATTTGAGTGGCTTCTTACTTCAAAAATGATGCGCATTTTTGGTGCTGTACAGGAGAAAATGAACGTTGAGAATGCACAAGACGAGTTGAAGACAATGTCAAAGGGCAAGATTCAGAGAAAGAAAAAATCTCAAACAGGTTCATAATATTGTAAATCTAGAGGTTGACTTCAATCTAGTTTGTATGTTAGTGCGCATTTTCCCAGCTCATTTATTCCATTCTTACGTGTAGATGTTAGTAGATCTAACAGCTTCTATCGCACGCACCAAGTAGTGGATCATGTTACCACTGTTGGTCAATTACAATTTGCAAAGGGAAATCATACCAGGGCGCTGCTCCAATTTTATTGTAAGGATGTAGTTTACAAGTTTTTTACGGCACGGAAACACATTAGTGTTTCCTTTAGTGTGTACGAAATACTTAGAATTAGAATTATTCTTGAGGAGGCACGGTCATTGAGTTGGATCGGAGTATTGAAAGGAAGAGATCATTTCAATAAGGAAGGTGAAGGTCTGTAGTGTCGGTCAGTTCTCGTCTTCTGAGAGTTCTGTGATGTAAAACGGCAAATTTTGACTGGAGATCCCATTTTGATTGGGAAAATGGTTGTGGAGACCACAACAAATTTACAGAGTTAATGGTTCCACCTACGGGTGGACGATTACCAATGATTACCAGCCACGTTCGGTCAGCTAATACTTGACCTAGGATCTTTCGCTCGGCGGAAGATGCCCGTGTGCCTACTCTGTTGATTACACAATGGTGCATCTTCCACCATGTGATATGTCACTTGTTTTGCTGCTGAAGGGTGTGCACTTTCCCAAATGCGTGGCTTCACTCGTGGACACCTACAGTAGTAAACCTGTACAGCATAGTATCTATCTGATAGTCTTGACAGAAAGGCAGGTCAGCAGAGAGGAGCAGCTAGCCAGCCATGGAAGGGGAGAGGCATGAACTGGACGAATGTAAATATTTTCCGGATGATTGACGCTTTCATTCTTATAATGAGTATTGGGGAGAACCAGGAGAGTGGAAATGTTGTTGATCATGGTCTGAATCGGAGTGAGGACTGCTTTGGGTTTAGTGCTGAGGATTAAAGCTGAGATCTGATGACCCAACAAGAGCAAACCGTGACAGCAATTGTTCTTAGCATGAGGCGTGGATGCGAACTGGCCCGGCCATCTCTATTTTCGAGACGGACTCATTCCTTTGCCATATAACACAAGCGCGTATTTGTCGATACCTTGGTTTCCATTTTCAATCTACTACTGTACTGTACTGAAGCCCGGCCCTCGTAGATTGTGACCACCGCAGTCGGTGCCCGAGAAGCGAACGGACTGATGGGTTGGTGAAGCTGTAGTTAGAGATCATATTTTTTTTAGATGTGTGTATTAATATATTATTTCCACTCATTTGCTTCTGCTTGGTCTCAGTACTCTCACTTGACTCGATGCCTATGGTTTGAATTCCGCAGTATCTGAATGACCCCATCCACATGTCTTCTTTCAGCGCCTAAGAAATTCTTCCCTCTTGCTCTGTACCCAGTCAACTTCAGACCCGAGTGCAATAGCTAGTTCGTTCTCTGCGCATTCCTCTTTTCACACTCTTTAGTTCCCTCCTCGAACGAACCTACCTGATGACCTGAAGGACATTTCGACCGAGCGTTCATCCCTTTCAAAAACTCCAGCTGCAATTGAGAAAGGGTCGTTAGACCTTTCCATTTGCATGTCTTACTTGACCACCAGAAACGCCAGTCCATCAATCCTGATTGGGCGAGCTGGTGCTGCCGCTGGAAAGACCTTGCCCGAAGGTCCCATGTTCCGTCAGAGTCTAATGCCGCCCCCTTCTCACAGTAGAATGTGTACTCACCTGATTACATGCATCTCCGAGATGCCAGCAATATGGTTCCACAACGCGTTTCGTGGCTACATAGTCCGCACGACGAGAAAAAGCACGCGGATGCTCAATCGAGAACGTGACAGGATTCAATTCGATTTTTCCTCCGATGCCCAGAGTCACCAGTTTGGAAGAAGATAAAAGGGTTTAGGGAATGGTGCGGATCGTCTCCATACCCGATACGCAAGTTCACGATAAGTCCGCGCCGATAATCCTCTTCTATCTGGCCAATTCTCAGTTCCCGGCATGCCTGCAGATGATGGCGACTACAGTTGGAAGCAGCCGGAAGTTGTGGATGAGCAGTAAAAGGACTCGGATTTGAAGCTGTCAATTAGACGCAATTACACACAGTCCTTTGTTTCAAGAAAGACAGCGGTTTCATGAGCTGAGAAAGAATGACCACTCGTGCGACTTTGTCCCGAGAGATCGATTCATCGAGCGATCGAGCTTGTCGGAAGAAGTGCACCGCGCGCTATGTCGCGCTTCTTTAAACAGCTGGGACACATGCACATTCCGATCCTCGTCCAGTACAGCTCGGAGGGGGCTTAGTTGACGTAAGTATCCTGGGACATAAGAGAAGAGAAGAGAGGTTCCTCGACTGGAA
Organism: Marchantia paleacea; assembly: GCA_014180765.2. Classification (NCBI taxonomy): domain Eukaryota; kingdom Viridiplantae; phylum Streptophyta; class Marchantiopsida; order Marchantiales; family Marchantiaceae; genus Marchantia; species Marchantia paleacea. The sequence goes on from MUAA02000014.1 coordinate 833,974, forward strand.
AGGCCAAGATAGCAGCAGACCAACGCTCCAAAAAGAACCGACACGTGTCGCAAGAAACAACCACAAAATATAAAATGAAAATAAATTCAAGGTTGCTGTGCATGTTTGCCATAGACAGGAAGTAATTTTGTAGCTATGGAAAGAAGAGAGCTGCTCACATTTGGCTTTCTTGCATAGACAGTAAGTAACCTTGCAGCTCTGGAAACAGGAGAGCTGCTCACAATTAGTATGCATTTCTTCCCTAGCCAGTAAGTAATCTTGTACCTCTGGAAAGGAGAGAGCTGCTCACAACTGGTATGCATTTCTGCACTGACATTAAGTCATCTTTGTACCTCCGGAAAGAGGAGAGCTGCTCACAACTGGTATGCATTTCTTCCACTCACAGTAAATAAGTTTTTACCTCCGGAAATAAGAGAGCTGCTCAACCTGAAAGACAGAGCGCAGTAAAAAGCTCTATACGGCAACCCCTCCCACCAGAGATGATGTTCAAGAATTACTCCAAAGGGACAAAGAGCACAAATATCATACATTCTGTACTAACCTGACTCTAAAATACCAAGAGCACGAAACCTATGGATCGTGCGCCAGACTTCATATAATCAACTCATTATTTTCTTTTGACTCGGAAGAAGACATCAGTAAATAAATCTTAAAAATACGTTTAACCTTTCACCCCCAAAGGAAGAATTGAAGACAGCATCTACGCTTACATATGCTAGCTTACAAAAAAAATACTTTAAGGTCACTCTACTAGCATTTTTCTCTTCACTCGACTCAGATCTGTACAATACAATATTGGCTATCACTTTACATTTAAAGCTGAATTTCCTTTATACGAACTTTGTGATTCCAAAGAAGAAACTACATAGTATATTTAAACATTGCTCTGCCACTAGGCAAGTATGGTAACAAAAGTTTCAAGATAATGCTTTCTCCATCAACAAGTATTTACTATTTCTGAACTTTTCACCAAAGTCAAGGAGTTTTTGTCATTATGTAGTCATGTCGTACATAATTTTAATTATTTCGTTATTTCCCTTTTTTCTTTGTCACCGTCATTCTGATGGTGTTTTGATAGTTTCTGTTCATATAACATGCATGACAAAATATCCGTTTAAGGTAGCTAGTTTAAAACCCTTTTTTGTTTCTCACCATAAACCAAAGCTGAAAAAATTCTAATTAAACCTCGGGAACACATAACAGGTCTGACAGATGTACATATACATAGATAGGCGTATAGAGTCCCATATTAGCACCATAGATTAGAGTTTGAAACCCCCTCTTTTCCACTTTCCGTTCTTTTCTCTCAATTTCTTTTATTGCTCTTTACTCATACTTCCAACATTTTGTTTAAGTCTAGCATACTAGCCGTATAAAACACACAAACTCCCATATGGGTTGTCACGATTTATGTAGTGGCATCTCTAGTTAGGTAGGTGCGTGTATGCAGGAGTAGATACATCAGTTAGCGCCGTTCGCACTGGGATTGCAGTTAGGGCCGACAGTGCCATTAGGGATCCTAGGGCTCAAGGGGTAGAGTTCGAATTAGGGCTCATTGGAGGCCAATTTTCGAAGTTGAGCATTTGAGAGTGTGGCTATGGTGGATAGTAGCTAGTGCGGAACCTGGAGTCTTTGAAGCACAAAGTGGATTTGGCTTGACTGTAATCTCTCTTTTATGTTATGGTTATGAGCGGAGTGTCCTTGTGGACGTTTTGAGAGTAGAATAGATTGTGGTACACTTGTGTTAGTGTATGACGATCTATGTGTTGTGATGTTTGATATGACAGCGATGTATGTTGTGATGCGATATGTATGTGCACGACATGATTTTTCTAATGCCCAATAACTGAAGTTGAATACAATTAGCATAAGGGAAGAGTTTGGATTAATGGGATGGAACAAAATATGTATTGAATTCGAAGCTGACATTACTTATGCACAGGGTTTTGAAACCCAAACCAATCCCAACAACAAACAAACAAGAAGAAGAAATGGAAGAGGAGAATGAATTAGCGAAGCATGAGAGCCCTTAAAAACATAGGTCAAACTTCTTTCTCTATTTTTGCTTTTCGCCTCCACCCAAGTAATATAGCAAAAAGGATAGGAATACCCCATCAAGTAGTACATGGAAGAAACCAAATGTATAAGATGGGGCTAGGCCCCAATAGCATCAGAATGTGAAATATGTCATTTTGTACCTAAGATATCCAAACTATCTAGGTCAACCGGTCTACATACTATAGGAGCATCCTAAGAAACATCACCTAGCATCTCTCATATGGATTGCACCAGCTAGTACTCTATGCAGAACAATGGATATACGCTGCCTAAAATAGGCTATATAATAAGCTAAAGAGAGTGATAACCCTTGTCGCATAGTATGGTAGACTCTTATGCACTCTCTCTCACAAATATGTCAAAATCAGCGTCCATAGCTCCATATGACACCAAAGCTAGAGGAACAAAGAGGTGATCTCCAATCACAATATCTACCACAACATCTATAACAATAACCTGGTCCTCCCAAAGGTGTACTCTAACCCGAGTCGACTTCAATGCATACCAACACTCCATCCATATGAGGTATCCACCCTTTTGTGCCATAGCAAATACCACATCTCTAATGAGTTCATGGATAGCTATCCTTTACCCTCCGAACAAGCATCAAGTCATATGGATCCCTACCGTATCTAATATAGTACCACACCCACAAGTGAATGATATAAAGATGCAGATGGGTGGACCAAGCCAAGGCAAAATCTTACTATAGAAAAGGTAACTCGTGCAAGTCGAAAAGCCCTGACCATGGTTGAGCCAAGATCCACGAGCATGCATCTTTTTCGGAGTAAAAGTGTAGATCAGCCCTAGTAGTACAAAGATTGACCGAATCTACTAAGAGAGACTGTAGAGCCTGCTAAAACTAACGATCCATCAAGTAGACTATAGACCTCTAGTCCAATCGGTTGTCAAAGAGAAAAAAGACGGGAGCTCATGTCGTATCGTCGGGGGCAAAACATCTTTCATATGCAGTAATATATGTAAAGGAAATGACCCTCATCCACATCCCTTACATACATCTCAAGGATGGACATATCTTCAATCATAAATTGGGAAGATAACAAAGGTGTCGAGAGAGTGTTCAACTAGCCAAAAACATTATAGGTGTCGTCTTCCCTATCGATAATAAGCCTACCTCTCCACAAAAAATCGGTAGAGATGTTTATCTCCATGCCAAATCTCATGTCATACATCGAAGCTCCTTGGTCCAATGATGTCATCAAAGACGTCCCATGATCCTTCTATCAAAGATTATCAAGTGTGATAGTTATGCATATGAAGGAGAAACCATGTGAAGTAAGTTGGTGGATCAACGAGCAATACTAGAGAAGAGTATATCAAACGCCACATGTGGATCCCTTAGTAGAGTAAGGTCATATACATGCAATACATCATTGGCAAGTAATGTGTCTAGATGACATGAGACGAAGTCCTTGGACCATACTAGCACTCCTAGAATGCGTAAGCCGTCTGTCAATGTCTTACATCCCTATGGAATCTAAAGATGAGGAAGAATGGCCAATAGAGACCATGCCATACACTTTGATATCTTGAGTCTTAAGCTTAGAAGATGAAGCTCGGTAATAAATTTATAAAAATAATGTCTAATGTGGTCTGTAGGACCCATAATGTGTGTATCATCCACTGAGAAATGAACACACAACCTGGTACGGCCAAAGTAGTAGACTGAAGAGCTCTATAATTGCCAAATGTTCTCTCCTTGTCAAGCACTAGTGGTTGACGGTAAAACAATGACTTACTCATGTCAAAAGCCATGCTCACAAAGAGAGAATAATGTGAACTATAGAAGTACCATATGAAAGGAATAAGATCTAGTAGACTCTCTAAGCTTTTTTTCGTTTGGACTCCACAAAGTCAAGTCAAGTGTAGTCAAGTCAAGTGATCCCCTTCTAGGAAATTTAATTATCATCCTTTGGAATGTAAAATCTACTTGACTACCCCTTAGGTTTAAAAGGTTTAAAAGTTTACTCGACACACCCGAGGGCATAGGACCGGACTTGTAGACGGTAACCTGCTGAGCTGCCGGTACACGCTTAATTTCAAGACGAACGGCAGTGTAAATTAGGCGCCAAAGTGTTAAAAGATTGACTTACCGTTGAAAGGTACCAATTTTATTTTGAACGGACTAAGAGCAAAATCACGTAAAATAATTTTACTATAATTGAAATGAATTCAAGTATTCTCACGAGAAATATTGTTTCATTTTACTAGATTATTCCATACCACCTAATAACGGTCCTTTTCTATGTTGAATTAGAGTGTTTTCAACATAGAAAAGGACCCTAATTCTTGTGTGTATTGAGGTAACTGAATAACAGCTAAAGTAAAAGATCTAGCTCGTGCAAAATATGGGCCCGGAATCCGGAATCGGAACTTGTTACTCCCGGCTGGTGCCGGTTACATATTCTGTCACGTTATTTCTGCAACATCACCGGTTTCCCCCAACTCTCCTGGATGTGAACATGGACTTAAAAAAGATTCTGCGAAGTCTTTGTTGAGTCAGGTGCAGAAGATTGCGATGGCACCAATTTTTTTCTCGGGAAGAGATTTATGCTGATGGAAGCAGGGACCTTTGAAACGTTAGCGACCGAGGCAATTCCTGATCACTCACAGAAACTGGACAGGGAGGGAGCAATTACAAATCACATCTCTACCTTACCACTCTGGACCTCAAACCCGTCATCCTCAAGCACTATCTCCAGAGTGTTGTTTGTCTGAGGACTCGCCTTAAGTTCAAGGTCCGAATGGAGGCGTCATCATTCTCAATCACAAGAACAGCAAGATTGGGAAACATTTTGCACCTTGCACATTGTTTGGCAAGGAGGACGAAACTCCTGTTTATCTCTAACATGAGAGTGAAGATGCTTCCTAACATCGCTCTGCTGGTGGAAGCCAAGCATTCAAGGAATTTACTAGCCCGGACCCAAAGCCCAAAGAAGTCTCACTCACGGTTATTTCAGCGGTTTTATATTCCTCAGGTGGATGAGTAGTAAAGGATTTCTTGCTTGATGCCTGGAAACTCGAACTGATCTTATTTACTGGCTAATAAATCACCACCAGAGAGACTTGAGAGAGACTCCTCTCTGTCAATGAGTCCTACTTCTACTTCTCCTAATACTCATTCTCTTCACACTAGTACTGCTCAGCGAGGGCGCAATTTCTATGGTCTTCAAGCTATGACACGCACAACCAATAAGCTCAGTTTTTCTAATGTGTAATTCTCCAGATCTACTCGAGTTCACCTGCTTAAACTAGAAGGAAGAATTGTTGAGATGTTCGAGGAGTGTTATTTTCCTCAATTAAAATTTTCTCCCGATACACTTCATTTCACCTGCAAAGACAAAAAGCAGAGTGTCTTCAGAGATTTTCGAGGAGTCGCTGAACTTTACAGAGAAAAATATTTTTAAGAAGCTGGGGATAGGACGTTCGGGCGGTGGTGATTAAAACTGTGAAGAATCACATGCTATGTCCAAAGATAATGAACGGCAGTTGTTTAGTCAGATACTTTTTATACTTGAGGAGACGAACGGAAAGCGGGTGACAAAGTTGGAGCATATTGCATTCTCTCTTGATGTACATTTCCAGCGTTTTCTCGACGCCACTGAGAAAGTCCGGTTTCTAACCTAACGATGTTAACTTGGAACATTCGGGTGGAAATGTGGATCATGAAAGCATTTAATGACTACCATACCTCATTAAGACTCTCGTTATTAATGGCAACAACACGTATCCAACGGCTTGAGATTTAAACTTCCAAGATCTGAACAAAGATCATTCAATCAGACTTACTCCTAGCATCTAGGATGCCTCTCGTTCCGACAACCCTCGGCCCACCTATTAACATTGGAAGTTCGATAACAAACTTGTTTCTCTGCTGTGAAACAAGTTTAGTAAATTCGGGGTACAGGTATTTGTTGTGGATTTCTCTAGTACCAACCTGAACGAGGCCTACTACACGACGCAGTTTGTAGATTGACAATTGTACACGTGTACGTATAATATAACCCTGGTTTCTACTGTAGTTGCTGAATACGATCGTAGTTTTTTGAATCCAGTAGACGGAGTCGAACTACAAATTATATGTAGTGCTTTAACAGCTAAAGTACGGTTGGACCACACTGCGTTGAAGAGCGATCTCGCGTATAGAAAAGAGGCGAGAGACATAGTAAAATAACAAAAGTGATGGGAAGGACCCCTCAAATTGTACAAGGATGGAACCAAACATGGAACATGGGCTATCCCCAATAGCATCACACTAGTAAATATATCATCTAGCAACTATCTAGGTCAAATGGTCTATAAACAACATAGCATCCAAATAAGCATCATCTAATGTGATTGCTCTCATATCGATTACATATGCTAGTGCAGTCCATATGAACAATAGAAACACGTTGACTAAAATATGTTATCACTCTCATCTAAAGAGAGTGATACCCTGTCGCATAGTATGTAAGCTCTCACTCACTCACAAACATGTCAAAGTCGGTGTCTATAGCCCCATATAACTCCAAAGCTAGAGGAACAAAGAGTTGACCTCTCTACATACCCCTATACTTAGAGACCTTGGTTGCTGCCGCTCCACTCGTCATCCATCATGGAGGATGGGTGATCAACCCTTTGAAATTATGTCACGTGTAGGATCGGTAATCACCACATCCCTGATCCTCCCGAACCAAGTACATGTTTGCCCTAACCCTAGTCGACTGCAAGACATACCAACTTCCCTCCATGTGATGTATCCACCCTCTCGCGCCATCACAAACAGCACATCCCTAATGGCATCATGGGTAGTTATCCTTTGCCCTCCAAATGGACAACAAGTCATATGAACACTTGTTGCATCTAAAGTAATACCACACTCACATGTGAGTAATGAAGATATAGATGGATAGAACAAGCTAAGACGGAACCTCATCGATGTAGAGAAAATAGCTGGTGCGAATTGGAAAGCCTTCATGCATGGTCAAGCCAAGATCCACGAGCATGCACCCTTGCTAGAGCAAGAGCGTAGACGAGCTCTAGTAGTACGAGGAATGGCCGGATCCTCTAAGAGTGAATGTAGAGCTTACTGAAACTGTTCGTCCATCAAGGTAGACAATTGTTGGCCAAAGAGGAGAAAGACGGGAGTTCATGTCGTATCTCTAGGGGTAAATCATCTCTTGTATGTCATAATAATACTTGTAAGGGAAATGATCCCGTATCCACGTCCCTCACATAAATCTCAAGGATAGATCTATTTGCAATCACAAATCGAGAAGATAACAAAGATGTCGAGAGTACCCAACTAGACAAGAATGATATAGGTGTTGTCTCCTCCATCGATAATAAGCCTACCCCTCCACACAAAATTGACAAAGATGTCTATCTCAGTGCCAAATCTCCTATCACACACTCGAAGGTCCTTGATCCAATGATGTCATCAAAAACACCCATGATCCTCCTATCAAAGATTGTCAAACGTGATATGAATGTAGATGAAGGAGGAACCATGCAAAGAAGGGAGGTGGGTTGACGAGCAATACTAGATGAGAATATACTAAATGTCGCTTGCGGATCCCCCAGTAGAGGAAGGTCATCTACATGCAAAACATCCTCGGCAAGTGCAACATCTAGTTATCGTGAGACAAAATCTTCAGACCCTACTTACACTCCTAGAATATGTAAACCGTCTGTCGATGTCATACATCCCTTTGGAAGCTGGAGATGAGGAGGAATGCCCAAAGGAGACCAAACATTACACTTTGACACCTTGACTCTCAAGTCTACAAGATGAAGCTCGATAGTCAAGTAATCATATGCCTGTCTAATCTGATCTACATGGCCCAGAATGTGTGTATCATCCGCTAAGGAGTGAAACACACAACTTGGCACGGCCAAAGCAATAGACAAAAGAGCTCTATAATGGACCTTGGCGAATAGGATTCCTCCCAAAAGATATGATGTCAAGTGTCAATTGCGGACTTTAGAACAGTGACTCCTTCCTCAAAAAAGCCGAAAGGAGTGACGCTGGATAGAGGTCCACCATCCTCTCTAAGCTCTCCAAAAATGGATGCACTTGAAACACTATTAAAAACATTTTCAACATCCACTTTCAAGACAATCCAATCCGGATGTATATCTAGAAGTGCTCTAATGCCCAACGATACTGCCTCACAGCCTCATGGTAGGTTGATTCCAAACTAGTGTGGACAAAGATACTCTTGGAAGTATGAACGATGTTGCAAGACAACGGTATGACTGACTAAACGCAATAAGATCTCCCCAATAGCAATCGGTATGATGCCCCTAGTACTCTTCTCCATCATGAGAAGCCGACTAGCACCAAGTACATGACTAATTCACAACAAAATCTCTCCTCTCTCAATTGATGTAGCCACCTACAACAACTTTGTGAAAACATTAGAGGGATCATTCGCCTAAAAGCAATCTTGAAGATGCTCATATACCATCCGTAACAAGCCCCCTAAGGATAAGTGTGGGGATGTGCATATAGAATGGGCAAATAGTGATATATCAAGACATAATGGCTACTTTTGCTAATTATCCAAGATACCCTCTACTGGTATCTCCTTGCCATAGGTGGATGTAAAAGGCGTAAAGAGAAAATTGTCTTCTTAGTATGACTAGCCGTAGACAAAGGATGAAGGGCCTGCACGACCCTGCTATACTCCCGTCTTGGTTCAAGTTCCTACACCGTCGCAATCGCACCCTCCCTGTGTCCAACACACCCCTCTCTAATAAACGTAGACACCATCGCAGAAGTAATAGAAACAAAAACCACGCTAACTCGTCCATGGGATCACGTGCCAACCGATCGAGCGATAAGTGAAAGACATATCTAGCCTTGTCATGGAGTGCACAAGGGAGCCTATGGAATAAACATGGACGTGGGAACCTAGTCTCAAAAAGCCCTAGAATAGAACATGGATGGAAAGCTAACCACTCTCACGACCTTATCGGTATACCTGGAATGATCAACGAAGGAATCAATGTAGTTTGCGTATTCCCTTAAGTGATAAATGTCGATGTCGATGTGATCATCCTCCTCACATGCGCATCCAAAGTGATCCAATCATAATCTTTGTGCATCTTTTTCATGTGAGTCTTTACCCCTTGCAAGATAAAGAGACAATGACACACCGAACATGGTGTATCATGCACCATTTTTTACGGCCCCATGAGAGGAAGTGAAGCTATAATTAGTACAAAGAGAATGATAAAGACACATAGCACTCCATCATGTATCTTCTCCCACCTGCAGAACCACAACCCCCTGACACACCACCTCACATGGGAAAATGCTAACTATGAAAACTCTAAAATTTAAAAACCACTCATAACTTTTTATTCCGAGCTCCATAATTTTCCAACTAGATCCCAATAAAATCAATGCAAGAAAAGAATAAGATTGGAATAAAAAAATCCCTACCCATATATCTAATTTGCAAGAAATCATTCAAAATTTACTCAAAACTCTAAAAAGATAAAAATATTGATACCTCTATATCATTCTCCATAGTCTTCAATTTAGGTAACGATGGAATCCAAATTGAAAGACAAAGATAAATGTCTATTCACTCTCCATGTTTGGCAAATGTAACCACACAATATACAAGAAAGATCCTACCCTAATGTACTCTCTCACTTTTTATGTAGTCTCTCTTTCGTCATCTCTCTTGATACATCTTGTATAGAAAAGATGAATGAGCACGTCACTAAACTAGACATTCATGTGACTTGAGTTTGTCAAATTGATCCCTGATCCAACTCAAATTTTAATCTAATCTGAATTATAAATTCATCCTTAGATCATGAGATCTAAGGATGAAACTTGGATTTGGCTTATCTTTTTGCACATGAAAAAATGATTTGGTTGTCACCACAAATCACAATCCATCAATTTCTGAAATACATCAACCCAAAGTGAAAACATATTTAATCACAGAAGTGATATATAGTCAATTTGCACATGATATTTTCTCAACTCATGACTATAGATAGTAAGGCAAAATGTAAGAATATACAAATTTGAACTATCCCGATGACATATTTTTAATAATTATCAAAATACACTTTGTATGACACAACTTAAAGTTACAATGTACTCTTTGTTAGATTTCAATTCAAGTCTAATGAAAGAGTGTTACTTCAGCTAACACACATACCTGTAACCAACTTTTGGCATTTTACCATTGAAACACTTATCCCTTATTTTCTCCATTCATGAAACAAAGTCTGAAATATGGGAGTTAACACAATTGATACTTCAAAGATATCAACCACATGTATGACACTATTGGCTCTAAAAATCTCAAACTCACACAAAAAATAATAAGGCAATGAAAATCATCTATAATATATCCTAGTTGTTGGTCCGAAACAACAATACACTGAAAAGCACACATGTAATCAAGAGTCGACATAGGAAATATGTGGTTCACCTCATTGAGGCTATGTCCACAAAACACACAAAGTCACTTTACTAAATAACCTGATTGTGTCTCAGAGAGCTTCTGCCAACCCTCTTATATAGAAGTACCAGCCTAGCCCTAGTTTAACTAAATATAGTCAAACTAACCAGAGTTACTCAAGACCTGAGTTAAATCCTAACAATCTCCCCCTTGACTCATGTCTTGGGGTCTCTAACTCTTGTCACTATATACATACTCCGCGGAAAGTCCTAGAAGGAAACCTAAAGCATAGGCCCTCTTGTAAATAAGGATTAACTAGAACTAAGCCGTAGCCTAACTAGGAAGGAGTAAAGCATATACAAGTATCAAACAATTGCTAGTGTAACTCTACTAAAGCTCCTTGTGCAAAACCTGCATAGTAGCACAATGCCTCCTGAAACTCTCTAATAACTTTGGTCAAAGAATCAACTGGATTGAGTTTACCGTCAATCTTGACTAACTCAATCTTCCTATCAGAAAATACATCTCTGATAAAGTGATATCTGATGTCGATGTGCTTCACCCTGCTATCCATCACTTGATTTGCTGCAAGATGTAAGGCACTTTAACTATCACAATGGAGATTAACAACATCATGTTTCAATCCCATCTCAGTGATAAATCTATTTAACCAAATAGACTCCTTTGCTGCTTCCGATGCTGCTACATATTCGGCTTCCGTAGTTGATTAAGCTATGTACTTCTGCAAGGTAGACCTCCAACTAACGCACCCACCTCCAAGTGTAAACACATACCCAGTTGTAGACTTCCTCTTGTCCAGATCTTGTCCATAGTCAGTATTAACGTAACCCAACAAGGATTTGGCATTGTCCAATAAACCATCAAACCAAAGACCAAAATCCTTAGTACTCTTGAGGTACCTGAGAATCCATTTCACAGCTTCCCAATGCACCTTTTCCTGGATTTGACATGTCATTGCTCACCTTGCCCATAGCTAGAGCAATATCAGGTCTAGTGCACACCATCAAATACATGAGGCCGCCTTTGCCTTTGTCATAGGGAATTGACGACATCTTTCCTCTCTTAGTTGCATCAACTGGACATTGAGCTGTTGAGAGCTTAAAATGTGACGCCAAAGGAGTCCACACTCCTTTAGAGTTTGCCATGTTAAACCTATCAAGCACACGCTGAATGTATTTACCCTGACTTAACCATAGCTTCCTCTTCTTCAAATCCTTGTGAACATCCACACCTAATATCCTCTTGGACTCACCCAAATCCTTCATCTTGAATGCAGATTTCAGTTGCCTCTTGCATCTATAGACGTCCGATTGTTCCTTTGCCAAAATGAGCATGTCATCCACATAGAGTTCTAGAATAATGAGGCTAAAGATCTCATTATTCACCTTTTTCATGTAAACACATGGATCAAACACACTCCGTGAAAATCCTTGTGCTTTCATGAACTCATCAAACCTTGCATTCCATTGCCTAGGAGCTTGCTTCAATCCATATAGAGATTTGAGCCATCTACAAACTAACTTCTCCTTACCTTTCTTCTCATAGCCAGTAGGTTGTCTCATGTAGATTTCTTCATCCAAAGATCCATATAGAAAAGTTGTGACAACATCCATATGATCCATAACTAGACCAAATATCGCAGCAAGTGCACATACTAGACGAATTATAGCATACTTTGCCACAGGAGAGAAAACTTCGTTGTTGTCCACACCTTTCTCTTGTGTGAAGCCCTTAGCCACCAACCTCGCTTTGAAGATCCTCTTTTCTTCATCCGCTGGATTATCGTTCAACTTGTACACCCACTTGCTATCAACCAAAGGTTGACCCTTTGGAAGCTAAACCAGCTCCCAAGTCTTGTTCTCAACAAGCGATTGCATCTCACGCTCCATAGCAATATCCCACTCAAGCTTATTGATAGAGGCTTGAGCTTCTCTATATGAACAAGGTTCTCCTTCTTCCAAGATCAACGCATTGCCATCATCATTCTAAGTTTCAATATCATGATCCTCAAGAATAGATGAATAAGCCCATGCTCAAATCTTTTGAGAGCTCTACTAATCCGATTTGATGATCTTCTAGTAGATGGTTCTGGTTGATCTCCATTGTTTCGTGCTATGTCTTGAGGCTCAGCAACGACAACTTGCTCCTCCAATTCCTGTTGTTCAGGAATTTGCTCCATCTGCTCGAGCTTCTCCTTGTGGCGCATCATTAAACCCATAATGATCAATCTCCCCCTCAACAACATCCGTGAGTGGAGATTTTCCCTTGTCAGTATGGGGAGCCTGAGATATCTCCCCCTCTTTCAATGATCTGGGCTCATCAAAAGAAACATCCCCACTGACAATCACCTTACAAGCTATATGATCCCATAGCCTATAACATTTCACACCACTTGCATATCAAACAAAACAACACTTCTTGGATGTAGGATCCAACTTGGTCATATTCTCCTGAGGTATGAGAGGATAAGCCGTACAACCAAAAATTCTCAAACGACTATAATTAGCCCTCCGTTTGTGCCTCAATTCAAACGGTGTCAAGAAATCGATTGCACTTGAAGGAGACAGATTTACCAAATACACTGCAGTATTCATAGCTTTAGCCTTGAATTCATATGGTAAACCAGATTGGCTCAACATACTACGCACCTTCTTCAATTATGTTTGGTTGAGCCTCTCAGAAATAGCATTTTATTGCGGAGTATAAACCATGGTGAGATGACGAGTGATCCCCTCCTCTTTACAGTAACTTCTAAACTCCTCTGAAGTATACTCCCCACCATTATCCGAACATAGATATCTCCCCTTGTGACCAGTCTGAGTCTCAACTTGGGCTCTCCAACTTTTGAAAATTGCAAAGACTTCAGACTTGTGTGTGAGAAAATAGACCCACAAAAATCTTGAGTAATCATCAATAAACAATACATAGTATCACTTCCCAGAATGTGAGGCTTTAGGAGAGGATCACCACACATCATTATGTACATACTCAAGTAACTCTTTGGAACTATGAGTTCCAACACCAAAGGCTTTTCTATGTTGCTTGCCCATAACACAATGCTCACAAAATTCCATGTCAACTTTTACCTAAACTAGGTAACAAGCCCCTATCTTGAAGAAAGGTCAAGTACCTATTACTCATGTGTTCCATTCTAGAATGCCAAACATGAGCCATCTCAGGCCGAGATCTGGTAAGATTGACTTCACCACAAATGGTATTGCCCTCCAAAGACATCTGATTTCTATGCTTGTGTCCTCTTAAGATAGTCTTATCACCTATTCTCACCTCAAGTACTCCTTGTTTAGAACTCCACTCAAGGCCTTTTGAATCTAACATTCCAAGAGAGATAAGGTTCTTTCTCATTTCAGGTATAAACCTGACGTGAGTCAATGTACGTTTGACTCCATCAAACATGTGGATCTGGACAGATCCAACATCTTCAATTCTACAGGGTTGATCATTTCCCATAAGAACTAAACCGTTTGATATTGAGAAAGTATTAAAAAACTCTCTATTGTAACAAATGTGATAAGAACAAGCACTATCCAGAATCCATACATCACCAACGCCCTTTGGTGAGTTGCATAGGGCATATCTTTGGCTTCATAGTCCATCTTCGAGCAAGTCATCCTCCTCATCAAAATCTTGAGCCACATTGGCCAAAGGAGGATCAGTAGCCTTGGTCTTCACACTGCAGTCCTTCTTAAAGTGACCACTCTTGCCACATTTCCAACAGACCACCGTCTTTCTGTCTTGGGATTTACCCCTAGACATGGATCTACCTCTAGATCCAAACTTCTTCCCATCCTTCTCATTCCTTGATTATGACCGTCCACGAGCCACATTTAGTGTCGTACCAGATAAAGAGGATGGACTAGAGGGCAACATCATCTTCTGCTGTAGGTCATCACCTCAAGCGCAGGGGGGTTAGCCTTTTTGAATACAAGGTGAATCCTCGTAACATTTATTATGTCCGATATGCGGACGATTTTATCGTTGGGGTCCAGGGAGGTCAAGAGAGCACTTACAACTTCATTGTAAGTGATCGTTTGTCTATCACGATGGAGCAACACTCATGACAGTGACTGATATGAAGCAGGTAATGAACTTAACAGATGAAGGGCCTTCCTCTCATCAGTTATTTCCTCTCCTAGATTTTGAAGATCAATAACAAGATCATCAAAGGCATCAATGTGATCTTGGATCTTCGTACCTGTATCTTTCATCTTGAAGCTCATCAGCTTCAAGGAGGTGTACAACCTGTTTGACAACTCTTTGCAATGAAATCGTTGCTGAAGAGCCTCAAACAATAACGTACAATTGTCATACTCATCAACTTGCCTTTGACTTGCCTCTCCCACAAAAGATAGTCACCACGTCCATCATATTTGACAATGTCAAATCCGGCTCCTCATGTTTTCATGACTGCCATCTCACTTAGTCTAGGCGTTGAACTCGTCCCTTGTGTCGTTCCATTGTCAGATGGAACCTCCAATCTTGACTTCAATAAGAATAAATAAAATTTACCCTAGGTCAAAATCCCTAAACTATACAACTATGGGCCGTTGCACCACAAACCTCCCACCAGCTTGATCTGACATTAAGCGGGAAGCCCCTCATTGAAGAAGGTGATTGATTCTGCGTTGCCCTTCGCTGCAGTCTCCGTGGTCTACCGATCCCAATTGCGGCATGTGGAAAAAATTACCTCAGAATGGGCACCCCAATGAAGTCCAAGCCCGGGTCTCAACACATAGTTCAGAGCAAGCTGCAGCATCATGCAGAAATAACTATCAAGAAATTTTCATGCTAAGAGCTCAGATCGGGTAATTCACGTCCCAGAAATTGACCTCAAGAGCCAGATGTTCTTCTATCGCTGAAACTCTCCTAATCAACTAATATTCTCTTTGATCCATCAAATCAAGCAATCTGTTCATTAAACACTTTGTCCTCAAAGAAACTGTGCCATAACCGCCCTGGGTACAGAGGCAGTTGATTAACTACTAACAGATCCCGGACGAAAAGCAATACCTGCATAGCCTCCTGCCAAATTCATGCGCTACCACTAGTGACATGCGTTCACTTTTACAGCCCACGACGATCTCACTATCTTTGTGGAAAGGTTTACGAACGTCATCAACAAATCTGAGAATTTTAGACATCCCTAATCCAGCTTTGTGCATATATGGAACATTCACAGCTCCCTCGACATGATCCCTAGCAAACTCTTCGACAGTCTAGACATTGAGATAGTTGTGCCCAGCATTGAGGAGCTCTCGCATGAATCACAACCCTCCTCCCGCTGCAAGCCTTTCCTTGAATTTAGACCTTTGGCTACAAATCAAGAGACTTGTATTCGTCAAATAGAGTGTATCGAGATTGAGGAGGATTCGTTGCCAAGAAATTGAAGCTCACGTACAAAATGCATATGAAGAGGACTGAGAGATTCTTATGAATTTGAACCCCGATTCATTCCTTTGTTTGTCGACCAAATTCCGAGAGTCAAGCTTGGTCACAGTCCTCATGAGAAGGATGACTGACTGAATGCTGCTAACAACTAATCGCGAGTGCATGAAAAGAAGAGAGCTCAAAGCCTTCCTCCGCCCCGCCTGGACATACGAACGATCTAGCGGTTTGGTGCTTTTTCCGAAACTGAATCTTAAACATGTCATTGAAAATCAAAGGTCCATGAACTCTCACTCCACATCACACTGCATATGAAGAGATTCATATTCACAGCTCTAGAACTTCCCGCGGCCGACAACCTCTCTTCCTCAACAATGCCCCACCGCTTCCATCACGAATCCACGCTCGCACAAGTTGTATGCATCAACAACCACTCGAAACGCACCAAACGTGTAGAGAAACAAAAAACCTCACACCTTCTAGTATATTATACCCTGTTGAAACCTTCAAGCCTTCGGCGGAAGAGTGACAAAAGCTCAAACACATGAACGACCACGAAATGACCAACGGAGAATGAATCTACACACACCAACACCATAACCAAAACTGGACACACATGCAGTCAACGAGCCCTTTTTCAATGTACTTGTAGCTTCCGTAGGACGGCCGTGATTGCAAGTCTATTTTCTCCTCCTCGCTCTGATACCAATTGTTGGTCCCAAACATCAATACACTGAAAAACACACATGCAATCAAGAGTCAACACAAGAAATACGTGGTTCACCTCACCGAGGCTATGTCCATGGAACACACAAAGTCACTTTACTAAATAACCTAATTGTGTCTCAGAGAGCTTCTGTCAACCCTCTTATATAGCAGTACAGGCCCTAGTCCTAGTTTAACTAAATATAGTCAAACTAACTAGAGTTACTCAAAACCTGAGTTAACTCCTAACACTAGTGATGTTGCTTGTTTCCTAGACATAGTCTTGTAAGATACACAGAGGTAAGGGATACCAAGTAAAATGGGAAGACTCCATCAAGTTGTACAAGGATGAATCCAAAGAGGTAAGATGGAACTAGGTCCCAATAGCCTCACAATGGGAAATATGTCCTAATGCATCTAAATATTTGAACTATCTAGATCAAACGATCTACATATTATAGTAGCATCCGAAAAAGCATCATATAACGTGATTGCTTTTCTATGGATTACACTAGCTAGTGCTCTTTGTATAGCAATGGATATATGTTGCCTAAAATAAACTATACAATATGCTATAGAGAATGATATCCCTATCGCCTAGTATGATAGGCTTTTACGTACTCTCTCACAAACTTGTCAAATTCGGCATCCATATAGTTTCATTATTCCAAAACTAAAGGAAAAAAGAGCTGGACTCTCTACATACCTCTATACTTGGAGACCTTGGTTGTTGCTGCTTCACTCGCTATCAATCCACGAGGATGAATAATCATACTATTTGAAACAATATCACATGTATGATCTATAACCGCAACATTATGATTCAAGTATAGGTCGAATCTAACCCGAGTTGACTGCAAGTTATACGAACATCATCCTAAGTAACCTAATCCTCTCAAATTAAGTTTAGGTATGCCTTAATTCAAATCGACTACAAGGCATACCAACATTATGTTAAGGACATTGCTTTGCTTTAACCTAAATGTCTTGCTATAAAATAATTTTCCTGACCCTTGTGTGAAATGTTATTCTCTCTTTCTACTCCTCACTAATTCACATTCGAGTTTATTGCAGCTGATAAAACTCTTGCATAAGAAGATCATGGTATTGAGCAATTGGATCGTTAACTTTTGTCCAAAATTGCCACATCATTGTCTTATAATCTATGTGTGTTTTAAAAAAAATTCCTTACAATTTTTTTTCCCAAATATCTTGAAATAATTCTCTAATCATACACTATATCACAAGACGATATCCAAATCCATGTATACTAAAACCATCACACATCCCAATCCCTCACTTCAATTGCTTTTAAATTTCAATAGAAGATCTTTTATCATTCAAGCTTTAACTTTTGAAAGTTTTATTGAGGAAACTTCAAATAGAAAAAGTTATAATCACTATATTAACTTCATGATAGTTAGTATAATTTTGTAACTTTGACGATGTACAAAAACTTCATGCTATTGTTATGTACTCAAAACTACTCTAATTGATTTGAAATTTGAATCCAAACACGAGCTTGATTTATAAATTATATATCAATTGAATCAGATCCCTAGAAGCATTCATAGGTTTCTAAGAGTATCCTCAAATACACTTCATGATTTGAATTTCATTTTTTAGTTCTCGGTAATTTTTCCAAAACTTTTCAAAACCTAGAAGGACTTCACCTAAATGTTCTTATTGGTCCAAACTTCACAACCAATAAGAATGAAGAGTGAATTTTTTTCCCTCTAATGTAACTCTATATTAACTTACAACTTTACAATTAACTGAAACACATTTCTTAGCCATCATATAAACAATATCAGCTACCATTAATAAAAAGTCAAAATAACAACTAGAAACCACCGAAGTATGAACAAAACTACAAAAGAAATATGGAAATTCACAAGACAATTCCTCGACATTATGTAATCCATGCCGCATCTAAGGTAATACCACCCTCACAAGTGAGTAATGAAGATGCATATGAATTGATCAAGCCAAAGCAAAATTTCATTGTTGTATAAATGATAGATGGTTCGAGTCGAAAAGGCTTGATGCATGGTAAAGCCAAGATCCACGAGCTTGCATCCTTGCAAAAACAAGAGCGTAGACGAGCCTTTATAGTACGAGAAATGATCGGATCCACTAAAAGAAAGTGTAAAGCTTGTTGAAACTGTCCATCCATCAAGGCAGAGTGTAGGCCTGTAGTCCAATTGGTGGACAAAGAGGATAAGGACGAAAGCTCATGTTGTACCTCCGAGGATAAAATATCACTCGTCTAAGAAAAGAAAATGAACCACATTCATATCCCTTGCATACATCTCAAGGATGGGCCTATCTACAATATCGGAGTATAAAAAAGGTGCAAAGAATGCCCAATTAGCCAAAAACGTTATAGTTGTAGTCTACTCCATCAATAATAAGCATGCCCTTCCATAAAAAATTGGAAAAGATGTATGTCTCCGTGCCAAAACTCATATCACACACTCAAATATACTTGGTTTGATGATGTCACCAAAGATGTCCATTATTCTCCTATCAAAGGATGTCAAGCATGATAGGAATGCATGTGAAGACGGAACAGCGCGAAGTAGATAGATGGATCGACGAGAAATACTAGATGAGAGTATATCAAACGCCACATACGTATCCCCTAGTAGAGGAAGGTCATGTGCATGCAATATATCCTTTGCAAATGTCATGTCTATGTAGTATGAGACAAAGTCCTTGAACCATATTGGCATTCCAAGAATGCGCAAGCCTTATGTTATACATTCCTTTGGAAGTTGGAGATGAGGAGTAATGCCCAAAGGAGACCATGCTCGACACTTTGACACCTTGATTCAAGACTACTAGATGAAGCTATGTAGTCAATTAGTCAAAGATATGCATATTGTGGTCTATAGGCCAACAATGTATGTATCATACTTTAAGAAAAGTATGTGGATTCAAGCCTACAAGATGAAGCTAGGTAATCAATTAGTCAAAGACCTGCCTATTGTAGTCTATAGGCCCACAATGTATGTATCATACATTGAACTTTGATAGACAAAGATATCATCATGCTTTTTATGAGTGATAAGAACTCCAACTCTACACAATACAACTCCAAAATGTGTCCCAGAATTTTTCTGATAGTTCTACAACGTCATGTCGGCCAAAGACGCGGCAATGTCAAAAGTCAGAAGGAAGGGTAAAAAAACGTTATTGCCTTTATCGTCTCGCAAGGTAATAACCATACGCCCACGTTCGTTTCGGTTTTTCCTTTCTAACAGAGGAGATTTTACCCGAGTTTTGAACCCCCTAATTTTGCATCATATCATAACAATGATGTACGGAAAGATTTAAGACAAGTTTCTCTTTGTAAGTTACATTCACAAGGTTGCGAATTGTAGTTATATTTTGGGGGGAAAAAGGATGTTGAGTTTAGGGTAGCAATAGCATATAGCAAAAGGGATGGGAGAACAGAACAGGTTCAACGAGCTAAAGTACTGTAATGCCCTAGTCTGGTTATTGTAACTTACCGTTGGAACTGTGGTCAAACATGAGTCTGTTGGAATGGTGCAGTAACCGTGGACGCCATGACCAATTGAGAGTGTTGTAGAACGTTGAACATCACATCGGTATCGTCACATGTACCCAGCAATGATTCTCTAACTTGACTCAGGTACAAGAAAACCTAGTAATATAGCAAAAAGATGGGAAGACCCCATGGAGTCCGACAAGGATGATACCAAAGGTATCATGGCATCGCAATGGAAATTCGTACTATTGTACGTAACATATTAAAACTATCTGGATCAAATTGTCTATATATTATTGGAGCATCCAAATAAACATCGCCTACCATGACTACTCTCTAATATTGCACCAGTAATATTAGAGTTGAGTCTCTAATAGCCATAAAGACACTTTGTCTAAAAGATTCTACTCAATGTTATCTAACTTGACTTAGGTGTATGTTTTGAAATTTCACCCAACTACGGATATCATTGCTTCTAGCTACCTTTAGCCTCATTAGTGATCGTCTTTATCATATAGTTCCAAATTTGGAGCAACAGCGCGTGTTTCCAGGTAACGGTCGTGGGATTTGGTTGTCGGCGTGCCTAGAATGCCGCTTCTTTAGTTTAACCCATGTTTCGAATTCTAACCCATGAACTGAACATCACTCAACCGTAACCCGAGCTTCTGTGATCTATGAGCGGCAGCGGACATAACGCTCATTCTACCGACCATATACTTGTTTGTTTCGTCTCAGACCGCCTACTGTAGTACTCCTTACCAGACCAAGTGGTTCGCGCCGAAGGCAAGGCATGACAATAGGGTCAGAAATAGGAACATACGTGGTGCGTCTTAACAAGGACGTTTTATATTAAGTAGCTAATGATCATGTATTATCAGATAACGACACAGTATAATAACAAAAGGGATGGGA
The DNA here is from genome assembly GCA_014180765.2 of Marchantia paleacea. Classification (NCBI taxonomy): domain Eukaryota; kingdom Viridiplantae; phylum Streptophyta; class Marchantiopsida; order Marchantiales; family Marchantiaceae; genus Marchantia; species Marchantia paleacea. The sequence continues at coordinate 855,022 of MUAA02000014.1, forward strand.
AGACCCCATCACGTATTATGATGATTGTGATTCTTTAGATGTCGTCGTTAATTGGTCCGATTTCTGACGGAGAAGCATTTGCAGCGGAAATCAGTCATCGCTTAGGCTAAGTTTAGTCACAGTAAAGAGTCTGAATGTTTATGTGTGCAATTAGTGTCTGCCATCAGCAGATAACATTGCGCCGAGCACTCCCAAACATGGCTACCATGGTAGCGTGATCAATGAGATCAATGAGAAGCCGTAATGAGTACCGGGTATAGGCGGTACAGGACGGCAAGGCACACAAGTACACGGTAAGTCTGGGTCCATAGAATACAAACGACCACAGCCATCCATAAATTCGCTATTTTCATAACGAATTTAGAGTAATGTCACATTCAGATGATAAAAATATATATTACTATTTTCAGCATGTTTCGACCGGGATCACCTTACGCTGCTACAGGCTGATACCTCCTGCATTGAGACGCCGTGAAGTCAACCGGGTACCGAGACCCTCAAACGCGATTGTCAACCATCTTCGCTATGCACCGCCCGAAGGTCGAACGCAAGTCAGGATTTCTCCCATCGGGAGTCCTACCTTGCGAGCTAGTCAAAATATGCGGGAAAGGGAGACTTACGGAATAAGAGGCGAGATGCAACCGAGTTGACTAAGGTACACATCTAAAGGAGTCAAGAAAGTGCCAACTGGGGTCCGAAAGAAAAGTAGGATTTCTCCCAACGGTATCCTACCTTGCGATCTAGTCAAAATATGCGGGAAGGGGAGACTTACGGAATAAAAGGCGAGATGCAACCGAGTTGACTGAGATAGACATCCAAAGGAGTCAAGAAAGAGCCAACTGGGGTCCAAAAGAAAAGTAGGACCTAATCTCTCTCGTGATAAATCCCTATGGCGCCTATTATGACTCCTACATGCATATCTTCACTACTGGTTATAACATGAGGTCTACAACACGCTTCACCCATCAAAGTTATCTTTCTTTCAATGGTAATACCTAAAACACATTGTAATGTTATGGATTGACACTATCTAAAATATTGGATGCAGTAAGACAACGATAAATATGCACCTATGCTTGGATCATAATAAAACCAAGCAAATTCTCTAGCAAAACTATCCACATCTTTCTAGTTGCTATGTACATCTCCAAGACAAGTAGAATAAGGATATGTCTCTCACGAAGTTCTCAATTCTTAGCAACAACACTAATCTCCATAGCTCATCTAGCATGACATATGCGACAATAGTGTGTCAAGTCGGATCAGTACCCACAACCACAACTTCCGCCACGTTAACTCATCCTCTCTAGACATGTAAGGGTTAGCACATATTGTTATCTTGTGAGGGTGTATCATCACTCTCTCCACACATATTGAGCAATGGCATAAATTGGCATTGTGTGTAGCAATCCTTTAACCTCCAAAAAGATAACATGCCAAATGAGTCATGGGTGCATCTAGATCTCGATCACACTTGCATGTGAGCATGCTAGAGGCTGAAGAGTGGATCAAAATCAATCTAAAGTGTATCGAAAAATTATACTATTATGATGAGAAGTCATAAGGACGTGACTGTCAACGCCAAAGATCAATACCACCTAAAGTTTAGTTATCACTTTATACATAATATATAATTTGATATTAAAAATTATTTAGTATTATATTTAATCAACAATTGACATTCAAGAGTAAAAAATTTGATATAAAGAGAAACTCTTGACAAGTGTATAATTATAGTCAACTTTTTTCATAAATTTTTATTTATGCAAAAAAATCATTGTCATATTTGTACTTGTGTAAAACATGCCATCTACCTTCTTTATCAGTTTGAATTGATTTGAAAAATAAAAATTATAGTATTGAGGAGGACATGGATAAATTTTATATATATTGCATATAATGTTAATTCTACTAAAAAAAAAAAAAATTAATTGTATAACATATTGCAAAATTATAGATCCATATCCTCTTCACATGAGACTTGTATAATGTTCACTTCATAATCACTTCCAATATATCTCAAGAATTTTTGAGGTAGATGATAATAGTGAATAGTACATACCAAACTTCTAAATGGTACATAATTGATTTTGTTATTATACAAATAATATAAAATTCATAATATATTTATATCATACATATACTTGTATGTATGTATGTATTTATATATTCATTATCACTATAAAATTCTTATCTCTTCTACATAGTTTTCAACATGATGTATAAGGACCACATTACTTTGCAAATCATGATCTTTTCGTCAAATACAAATTTTTATTTAATACATAAAATTTTAACACTCAAATACATCAACTTAAGCTATAAATTTTATGAAAATTGTTTTCATGATAAATTGCTGATATCATTCGATTCTGAGGGCATGAAAGAAATTAACAAATTTATTCAACAATAAAGTTGTGATTTATATCCCTAAGATGATATTTAAACTTTCAAAAAAATAATTTTATCTATTACTTAAATATATGATTATTATAATTAAAAAAGTGAAAAATATTTTTTTCATAAATATAAAAAAATTTAATTATAAATTTCAATTTTATTATTAATAAATAAAATAAAATTCAAAAATTTTATTTTAAAATTTTCATGAAAATTTTTGCTATTCTTGAACTTCAGACCTTGAAATATAAAACAGTCAATAATATTCTACTTGAAAATCTTTCTAAAGACTTAATTCCAATACAATATTTGGCTTGCAGCCTCAAACTGATATGATGAGTATTCTATTTAAAATATAACTCTATGTTATTTTTTAATTATAATTTGAATTTTTTTGATCCAATAACATTATACTCAAAATTTCTGATGTAAATTAATATTAGTTTTCATCAACAAAGATCACTTATCCAACAACTTCATGTTAGTAAAATAAATATCTGATTTCATCTCTAAATTTAATATCAAAATAATTTACTGAAATATGAATGATAAAAAAATATATACTTTGAGAGCCAAATTCAAACATAATGAATATATATATATATATATATTGGACACATCTGTCAACACTCATTCAAATCATTGTGAAATCATAGCAGTGATTTGAGGATCTGGTATCTCAAACAAGGATATGAATTATTTTTTAAGTTCAAGATCAATGTCCGTTACTCTTAAATATTTAAACAGAAACCGATTATCATCTGATGGGCAAATCCTTTTTTTCTCCTTTTTATCATGAAACGATGAATATCGTATCTTATTCTTTCTACTCGAAACTGGAAGGGTAGTAATTACTAGCAAATGTAAAACACTCATAGGTTTCCCAAAAAACTTGACATATTACAATTTTTATTAGTATTTTTTTCTCATTGGCAGAGCATGTAGGGAAAAAAACAAAATTCAGTGCAATTTGTAAGGCACGGCCATAATTTTTATATGAAAAACATACAAAGCTTATATGTTTTCAGGACCTCCGGTATGCCTCCTAGTAAATTGGTAATTAATGGACAGATTTGAGCTATCTCTAATACGGGATTGATCCCATTTTGATCCAACTTAGTCTAATTGGATGTTGAAATATATCCAGCATGATGCAAAACCGTATATTTTCACAAAAGTAGAAAATAATTCAAATATTTACATATATTTTCATGTTGAAAAAAGAGTTTTTTCCAGTATTCAATTCAATCTAATATAAAATCATTTGAATACATGATGCAGATCGTGATTAGAATTAGATGTCAAACATCAATAAAATTGATATTTTATTTTTTTTATCAATTGACAATTTATTTAAGCATAAAAAAATCTAGTTTAGAACATTCTATTGATATAAAATTTCAATATATATATATATATATAAAATTGAGATACCAGATCCTCAAACCACTGCTATGATTTCACAATGATTTGAATGAGTGTTGACAGATGTGTCCAAATCGGGAAATCACTCCATGCATACAAGCATTGCCTTCTTTTAATCAAGCAGTCTATAAGAGCTGTTATATATTATTGGAAAAAGCTAGAATCCCGTCCAAATTACCAACTGAAATATCAAAAGATAGTTTATACGTTTTATTCGAAAAGAAGACCACTTATAGATAGTCCAAATAATAATAAAAAGTTCCCCCGCACTCATAGCGTCATGTGATGAAATACGAGCGTCCCCCACAAAATCTATCTCACCACACATGTGACTGTCCCCACTTGTACCTAGTGTATATCCGGAGACTTAGCGAGCGTGTGCTATCCATATTTTGCAAGTGTTATCTAGGATTTTTTATTGTTTAATTTTTCTAATTTTAAATGCATACGAAGATAAAGATAACAGCATAGGACATCGAAAGACAACACTTTATTCTCAAAACGATCGACCCAACTCAAAGGCAAAGTATGCTAAGCACGCAGTTGCCACAATCTCAGATAAATCTCCTGCAATCGGGGTCCAGAGATATGCAATTTCTTTGACTTTCGAGCAGTAGTGCCCTACACTAGATACACTTCGTAGATTCCAGGGAACGGTGCTACGATTTCCTCGTCGGGGCCCTGTCCTTGTGATCAGGGGTCGCATAGTCGATTACATCCTCAAATGATGATGTAAGCCTCTACAAACTTCTCCTGGAATCTGGTGCTGCAAGTTCAATATGAAGGCAGAAAGTTGGGAAGAGCAAGCCTGTGAGCCCCAAGGATTGATTCCAGGCAATGTTCTATCTGGTCGGACGGGCTGTGTAAGGTCTCTCTTCCAATGTTTTGGGATCTGCGGGGAGTGGATTTTCTTCAATGCCTACAGCAGAGGAAGGAGGAAAATGACAGGGATGAATATTGTATTAGTATCTCGAGCATCAAAACTTGATCAAACCAAGCAGCCATGACCCTAGCAGAGCACTACGGTCAGCATCGTGTGGTTAAAGTTATTCATATGGCACTGCGTTGCATCGGCTGGGGCCGCTGGGCTTGGCTCCTCGCGACAAGAAGACAAGGCTTCGAATTTTGGATGCCAGGACAATGTAAGCGAGGAGAGCACTCTGGCCTTGGAAGTGGACAAAAAGGACAGACCCACCTCACATGCCGGAGGAGGCAGCAAAAAGAGCAGCCAGCCTTAGGGGATAATGAAGTCACAGGTGAGGTGAGGTGCTTGCCTATCTTCGACGACCTTCTTATTCACTATTCTGATCCATTTTGCTATATTACTTGGTTTCCATCCTGGTTCTGATCCATTATTCTTTGATGGAACAACCGCCACCAGTTTTTTGACTTACGTCTGCTCCTCCTCGTCCTTCATGCAAAGGTTTGTTCCATTTCGTTTAGGCCAAGTGAGGTGACTCAGGATTCAGGACTGAGGTCCGTGTTTTGGTTGGTTAAAGAACGTGATGCTCTTCCACTTTCGATGCACGTGAAGACACATAGCGCTATTGGTAGTATCTTGATGTTTAAAATTCCCTTCAACGCACACTACATTAAGCAATCTTCTTGTCTCTAGACTCTATCATACGTAGCGATAAGTTGTGCTGCTTTTGCTGTTGACTGATGACTGAAAACTTCACATTAGCTTTAGACAGCAGTCATTTCCATGTCCATTTTGTCAAAGACCTTACGTGGATAGCCAAATTCCCAAATATTCATGCAAACTGCGATTTTTTGAAGGACCTACCCCAAGTGGGGGCTCTCCTCTATATTGCAACTAGTCTTGCGGGCTAGAGCAAAGAACATAACATTCATGACACCAAGGTTTATGGAGAGTCTCAAGAAGTCCGCGTGATGTTGTAGGGAGATTTTGGTCAATGTGAAAGAAAAAACTTCAACAAAACAAACATCAAAGGTCAAAGTCTCGTTACCGACGTCATTAGGTCAAGTTGTAATGCACCAAAACAATGGTCGCCAAACATATTTGCCTACAGGCATCACCTACTTCACCACTTAAATGAGATGACTGAACACCCAGTGCCTGCCCTTTGCAAATCTCATTAATTCTGAAGCCATGGAGTCAAACAGTGTGGAAGACGACGACGACGCCGTTGTTGGTGATGATGATTTTCTTGGGGCTCTAGATGAAGAAGTGGTACAGTAGAAGTACAGAGGTACAGGGCCTCAGAATTTCAGAAATGATAACTCACCAAAAGGTGGGCTCGCTTTCCCACGGGAAGTAGCTCTCTCGATTGATTGCTAGCTATTGTAGTAGTCCCTTGAGACGACCATTAATACGAAGCGCTGCCAGTGCACCCTAAACCCTTCATCATCATCATCATCAGCCGACGAGAAAACAACATTTCTCCTCGAACTGAAACCTTTCATTAATATCGTTGAAAACCTTTTCCTGGCTGCCCTCTCCTGCCTCACCTCACCAGCAGCAGATCAGGCGGGACTAAAGAATTGCACATTACGTGACGGATTTGTCGTGTCAAGTCATTCTTGCGTTTCCCGACACTTTGCTTCTGTTTATTCCGACAGAAAAAAGAACATGCTCCAGACGGGAACTTGAACTTGCGCCGGTTTTCGACTACTTCCGACGCTTTTACGGTTTAGACCATTAGCACTTTATGAGAACAAAAAAAATTCAATCTCGAGCCTTTTATGCACCATGACTTATGCAAGGCATAGCATTCATTGTTCCACGGGAAAAACCTTTAAATAATATTGCATTCATGGCAACGGAGATTATATTGTACACGGTCACGTAGAAGAAAGAAAGTCTTCCACGCAGACGTTCATCATGCCGAATATTTGGAAAAGAAGCAAAAATATAAAACCGTAATACAGTAAACAATGGAAAACGCATATACGATAAACCCCTTTCACTCCGAACATGAAACTGGACTGACAGAGTAAAGAATGACGAGAATCATGCGATCCAACAAGAGATGAGTCGGAGGAGAAACATGAGAGAACAATTACAATGCCCAACTGCAATGAAACATGTCCTGGACTTAAGACTGCAGAGCTGATCGCTGCAGACCGCACTGTGACCGCATCGTGCCTGACCTGACAGACAAGCCTGAGCGGGTCTTGTCTTTCATAACTTTTCTGGATCTGCCCCAACAGGACTGTCTGCCCTGCCCGGAGCAGGCTTGTTGGTTCATTCGATTCATGGATCGTCGAGTTCATGAGGCGTAAGAAGCGTCGGCGGCGGACGAGTGATTGAAAGGAGAAAGGCGAGGAACGAATGGGGCCCCTTTCACATGCGACCCGTGCCGGCACTGTCAGTGCTACGGAGAGTACCGGTAGGTGGATGGAACCGTACCAACCGGACAGACGGAAAGGTACTGCTGCCCTCTTCGCCATTGCGCTGATCCGGAGTATACGATCCGTATACGGACGCGTTACCTGCCCCACCTTCATCCCCCTAACAGAAAGCGGCGGACATGTCATTCTCCTCCTCCTGCTACATCACTCTTGCGCCTGTCCTTCTGTCGATTTCACGGTCATGCAAGCATTGCCGTCTTCCTTCCCCTGTTCCGGGTCCGTATTCCGGAGTAACCATACCCTGCCTCTGGTTCCTTAACAATCAGTCAACGACCTCTCAAATATGATGGACTAAAATGATAACATGGAACAGGCCTACCTGAAGGAGAACTTCATGTGTCGTCGTTTATCAGCGGGGATGTTATTCAGCAGGCAAGCACACACGAGATTCATAAATCGAAGGCACCCTTTTCTATGCCGGATTATCGATATATGTGTGCACATTTCACAGCGCAGGCTAGACACTCACCTGTCAACATCAAAATTCACGAAACAAGTTGTACTAAGGGTCGCCATTTTCATCTGTTGGGAATGTACTTCTAAAGTGTGTACCCAAAGGGGTACACACTTCAGACGTTGGTTTTCTTTACGACTTGATACCGAATGATCTCAGTATCAGATGTTTAGGGATAAAGATAATTTTTTTAAAAATATCTATATCATATGCTTGAAAGAACATGTATGGTCAAATATCCGAGTTTTTTTTAAATCTGATTGACAGAAATCAGATTTAAAAAAAATTTCTGTCAATATAATTTGAATTGATTGAAAATTTCTTACTTGACTATTGAACATAAATAATTTTAATTATGATACTTTTCAATGACATATCTTTATAAACTTTAATTTTATATGGATGTACAATCGTATTCAAAATTTAATAGAAATTTATGTTCAATGAGATCAATATCATTATTTTGAATCTGACTTTATCTTTGATAGTTTACATATTATAGAAAGAATTGAAAAATGTATTACTTTATGTATGATGAATTTTAGGAATTGTAAATCTTATAACGTCAATTCATCAAAGCGAGAAGTATGTTTTCAGGTACATCTAAGACTGACCCTTTTATTCTTATAGCTTCCGTACTATGCAGCATTTATACTTCAATACATGACACACGACAAAGAATTCCACTTTGTCTTCAAAAAGTGACGAGGAAAGTGCTGTGGGGAGTTGTGACATACCCCAAGAATAGTTGTGGCGTACTTGCGTTTAGTACCCAACAACCTTTTGACACAACTCCCGCTACAATGATTTGGGAAGTTGCGATAAACCTTGCCACCTAGACTCTGAATCGTCTACTTGTGAAAATAATAATACAAGACCAGTAGTCACTCAACACTTGCATATGAAGATAGAGGACTTCATTTAATCTTGGCTCGTACACATCATTTTTAAAAAGAAAGTAACCGAAACATGAACAACTATGTCAAGTAGAAATGTTGAATGTATATGTCCTAAGATGACGATACGATAACCATATGACATTATAACTTTGTAAATCTCCTTGAAAGTCTGTTGAGCTCCGCTTTGTTGAAAATATCTCCAAACTTGAGGTCTATTCGCCCTTAAGGATGATAAGATTCCAAAGAATGCAGGATGCGGACAAACTTTCCAAGCGGATACCGAATTCCTTCATGTACATTGTTACGCTTGTGATATAATATTGAAAAGAATGAATGGAACATATCCTTCTCTGTAAATGAAGGATCACATACAAATATAGTATAGGCCAAAACTTCGAGAAAAGTTGCAGTGTCTTATAGAATAGACGAGGATGCAAGACCACCATGCACAAGTTTTCGATATGTAGAGAGTCCCTCCAGAAAATACCATGGGAGATTTTAGTGTGCAACATGTAAAATGAGCTGCTGACATGAAATTTCGACACATGATGCAGATTTGAAAGAGAAACATCGGAACTTGCTTAAAGTAAGATTATAATGAACAAATTGACAACCTTAGCGCCAATTCACTTAGGCTTTGACAGGAAACTTACGCTAATGATTTGATGTTCAGCTGGAATTAGTATGTTGGAATTCACATATGAATAACATACACTATTCGAAACGATAATGAAAGAATTTTTCACGTGCAAGTGGACGCCATTTACTAACATTTACATTTGCCACATGACGCTTTTTTCAGAACAACAGAATATGATGAAGCACTCCCCGAAATGTCAGTGGAAGGGTAGGAGGATTCACATAAAAGCGTGTGTCGTAAAACGTGATTTTGGTCATTCAAAACGATTTGTTTGTGATTTTAAAGAATTGTCCATGGCGCTTCGTGCTGACAAAATGATCGCTAGATATGCCGCATGTGCATTGAACCGGGAGACAATGAAGTAACAAGTTCAGCCAAGGAAGGCCTGTGGACATCACGCGATAGAGCACTGGACGAGAGAGAGAGAGAGAGAGAGGAATGTGCAACTAGAAGTTCATTTCGATAACACCGAGAACGATAAGATAATGTGTGAAAGAGGCGCCACACTTTTGTCACACCAAATAAACGAAACGAACCAACATAGGAAGGAAAGCTCGCTCACATGCGCAAGCAAGTTGGAACCATTCAAGCAACAACTGAAAGCAACCAAAAGTGTGTGTACATCACACGATATACCACTAAAGGGTGAGGTGTGTACCACATCCAGAAATGGTTCTCATGCACTGTGGACAGACCGGATTCCCCCCCGGCGCTCCGATCACACTCCAAGCCATGTTCCTCTTGTGTCTCCAACAAAAACTCAACTCATCCCATCCCATCCCATATTCATCCTCCGATGTTGACATCCCCGGCCCAGGAGAGCATGCACCTACGGTTCCTACGAGGAAATGCAAGAAACCGTCCTTCCTTGTTCACTTGCAAGTGCTGCTCGCTTGAAGAAAGGTGCCAAGCTTTTCACCACCTTACGACTCACTAAATTAGGGGACTTGAAGAGTGAAGCAAACCAATCGCACCGGTAATGGCAGTTAGGGAAGGTCAATTAATGAGGTACGCCGGTTCCTACGAGCAAAGTAGAGCAGCGCAGACTCGCAGAGCAGAGCAGAGGGGACAGGGAGGGAGCGGGAGAGGACGCGCCACAGGGGTCTCAAGTGTTAGTTTGTGGGGCCCACTGAGAATAAATCCACCGGAACCATGGTTTTCGACGGATAACGTCTCGTGGACATAGGGGTGGGGCCCGGTGGGACGGGGCGGGGCCGCTGGGGACGGTACTTGGCGGGGTGGCGGGACAGGGGAGCGGTTAACTCGGGTTACATGTGTGAACCATGGTTGGGATCTGTTGGACTGTTATAAATCACATCCTCCGCGCCATGTACCATAGAATCGCAATGGTCAGTGACTGAGTTGAGTTACAGCGCCTGTTGCACTAAGAGGCCTTGGGCTTTCTCTCGCTGCCTCTGGACGCTCCTACCCATCTTGCTCGAGCTGCTCTTGCTCTGCTCGCCCGCCCCACCCTCCCACCAGATCTCATATAAATTAGTCATCTCCCCAGTGCTTGATTTGTCGTGTTTGCTCCTGACCTTGCGCTTCCTCCGGTCTGTTGCTTCTCTTCTCCTCTCTCAAAGCTGGCGATTGGGTCCTGAATTTGTGTTCAGCACTACTCGCTCACTCAGGCCACTAGGTTGTCCTGCTCTCTCTCTCTCTCTCTCGCTCGTTCGGTCAAGCTCCGAGCGGTTCTCCTCCTCATCCTGCGCTCAGTTTCTTTTAAACTCTCGTCTCTGCTCGTTCTTCAGCACTTGTGAGCTTTGCGGTGGTGCTAGCTGCCTGCATTCTGGTGGTTAGTCGGTCGGTCCACCAGCCTCGCTCGTCAGGTCCAGTTTCTTCTTGAGGTGTTGAGTGGGTGCACGATCCGGAGGAAGGAAGGTGGCCGGTGTTGCGCTCTTCTCGGCTTGCAAAGGAGGAAGAAGAGGTAGAAGAAGAAGCTAGCGCGGCGGCTCATACTTCTGGGTTGCTTGCTTGCTCGTTCGCGAAAGAGGTTGCGTAGAGACGTAGCCGGGCGATGAGCATCAAAGCGACGGTTTGACTTGGCTTGAGTTTTTTCTTTGAGGCTTTCGGAGTTTCTGCGGCATGTGAAAGTAGTGTAAGTTCCTCACAGGGAGTTTGAGTCGAGAGTGAGGTCGTTTGCGCAGTAGGTTGTGGTGGAAGATTCAATCAATCTGTCCAGGTGTTAGTGTGTCTTCAGATTCCTTTCGAGAGAATGCCTGGGACCGTGATTCCCAAGGGCGTGGACAGGATTATGAGGAGGGTGCAGAGTCTGACCAGGAAGAGCACTCCCACCGAGAGCATTTCCAATGGGGAGTATGCCAATTCGAAGCATCTCAAAACGAGCAAGAGCTCGAGAAAATTCAGCGCGTTTGCCGTGAGCAGGTCCAAATCTTTGTCGAGAATGGACTCCCTGCCGGGAGACATCCCGCATGGGTGCCTGGCCGTGTACGTGGGGCAGGAGAGAAAGCGGTTCGTGATCAGCACCAAGTATCTGAGCCACGAGCTCTTCAAAGGCCTCCTGAAACGATCCGAGGAGGAGTTCGGGTTCAACCACCAGGGCGGGCTCACAATTGCCTGCGATCCCGTGCTGTTCGAGCACCTGCTTTGGCTCATCGGCACCGACAACCCCGCAGCTCGCACCACCAAGCTCGAGGAACTGCTGGATTTCTACGCATTCTGACGGCGAAACGAGTGGCAGCGTTTCCCCTCCCGCATGCATGGCAGCACTGGCCAGACCAGACCAGACCACCTACTCCATGCGACCCGCCGGGCTGAAGAGCCCCCTCTGCAGAGCTTTCCACACTCTCCCCCACACATTCATACGGATCTTGGCCATTTTTTTCCCGACAGCGGCGGCATAGCCTGTGACGGGTCCGCCGCGCCGTCGACGGAGCTCGGACACCAGCGGGGTTCTTTCCTTGTGAATTGTTCTCGGCTTCCATTTTACTACTTTTTGTGGCTCGTACGACGGCTGACGGACGGCCGCGACGGAGTCCAACAACCCAACCCTTCCGGAGGTGAATCGTCTGCCGCACCCTAGTGGTATGATCGTACCCACTTGCGGGCGGGCTGTCAGTACGAGTGCGGATTCTTCTTTAGCCGGATACAGATTGTATAGTATCTACACTATGGTAGGAGCCTTAAAAAAACCGGGAACTGTCAGCCGTTCTAAAATGTAAAGGACAGCGCTCCCGTGGTTATCGGCGGTAGTCTCAAGAGCTGTGATAGAAAGCGAGGCCGGAATCTGCAGCCGATAGTCAAATGTAAATTAGCTTTACTTCCGGGGCAGTCATGGGTTGTGAACCCTCCGGAGCCCTCTAAAAGAGAGACAGCGTTCTGACCCGCAACGAGGGTCGGAAGGTGAACTAGGCCTAACGCAAGGACAGTCGGAGCTCGGTCGCTTCCGAAGAACCATGAGCTTTACAACGGTGTACCATATCAATGTATACATTTAACGATGTTAACAAAGTTTGGGTGCCTTAATCAACGCCACATCGAACTCTGCTTCGCGCATTGTCTCGTCCTCTCGATGGAATCGTGAGCTTTTCGTGGAGTGAGCGACGTTTGTTGCAGTCGATCACGGCGCTGCATTTCTTTGACCTCTTCTGCGCTCATTGCAACTCCTTGTGGATTTTCTCCACGCCACTCGATTGTCACTGAAATCCGAGAAATGACCGTCCAACTCGAAGGACGCTAGATTGTCGGATGGAGTCTTCATAATTATTGCGCACATTGTAAGTGCGCAGACTGTCTGAACGTCTTCTAGGCGAATGGGGCCGTAATACCGTACTTAGAGAGTTTTAGAGCAGATAATTCGCGAACCGCTCGATGAACTGAATCTCGGCGACAGCGAGTGGAGTCTGTCATGTTAGCACGCGATTTAATCTACAGAAGCACACGGAGCGTTCTTCACTCCGGTGCAAAGAAAGCCCATTTCCGCAAGAATGTACCATTCTGATCTTGGGGACTGGTGAGCGATCACTCGTGAGACAGAGACCGGGAGAGAGAGACACAGGTGTTATCCGGCGAGTACAGTATTATGTTTAATATTGGGAATTGTAACAGTTAAAACACCCGTCCAATCACGTTGCTAGCTTCTCCTCGCATCCAACCGGAGAGATGATGTCGAATATCTGAAGCGACAAGTCGAGGACTGAACGAAGCAAGAGGAGTCTGTTCTTTTCACCCGAGTAACGAAAGTGAATCAGCAGTAGTGCTCATCCTACATCGAGTCGAGTGATTCGGGAATAGCGCTTGATTGGATAGAAAGACAGACAATTTGGATAGGCTGCTGGCTGAGGCTCCGAGCTGAGTATTAGCCGATCTGAGTCCTGGCTGATTCCTGACCTCGGGGGCGGGCATATTGAGACGAACTTCCTGAAGAGCGGAGATGGTACATTAGCTCGGCTCGCGAGCCATGGCTTCTCCATAAACGCCGTGGACTGGCTTGACTAACGGTAGCATTAATGTGTCCCACGTTCAACAGTCCCACGACAGTACTCTCCTGTCCACCTGGTAGCTTGGCATTTGCATACATTCATTCACCACCGCACTGGATCAAATATGCGCCTTGATTACCTCTCGACGTCAACACTCACTCATCCTTTCCAACGAGCGGAAAAACATATTCAATTTTTACCAATCATCATAGCCCGACTCTCGCATCCATCCCCGCACCACCTTTCCTCGCAGTCAGGTCCCGAAACACGATGTCGTGCCTCCTCTGGGATCCCAACCTCACTCCGCTCGATTCCATTCAACCACTTCGCCAATTCTCACAGTCATCTCAATTATCGGCATCGCCGAGCTCGAAACTACGGTACGTTTGACGTACGTAAAGGTCCGCTCCATTACCTGCTGCCCCCTGTAACCACAACCGCTTCAGAGAGGTAACTTCCACGCTCTAGCTCGTGGAGCTTGCTCCATGCGGGCGGTCGACAGCGGTGAAGACGCAAGAGCTCGTGCTGGATAACCGGCTGTAGGCGGTCCAATTACGAGTTCCTCTTCTCCGGTAAAGTAGGATGTGTGCAATATTAATATGCGAGCGGAAGAGGGGGCCAACAAAGCAGAGTCGCAGTCTGAGACAGTGGTCTTTGCTTTAACGATTAGAGGGAAGAAGATTAGATTTCACTAGTGCAGAGGACGACGGCGACGCATGGGACTAGAGGACTGTTCAAACTGTGGTGGTGTATCGATCATGCTCCAGATGCCCATGTGGTTGAGCTGCGGCGCTGTCGGCCATTGACATTTCCTATTATGTGTGTGGGGCTTTGGTCATGACTCGTAAGCGGGCGTAGAAGCTAGAATATGACGAGATGCGATCAACGCCGGAGAAGGGGAAGTTCCTGAGTCCGACTACCGGTCAACGGATGGAAGAGTCGCTGCTGTGGATGTTGCTCGCAGCGCGCTTGCTGTCATCTTTCGCGGGTTTCCTTCACAACTTCTCGGCAGATCCGCTGCCGAATTGTTTCAACTTTAAGTCAAAGTTTATCAAAGTCAAAGTCAATGATCGAGATTGTACCATGCAAGAGAGCAATTTCTGCTGCTGCTGCTGCTTCTGTCTTGGATTTCAATCATCATCCGAGGGTAAGGAAAAGGGGTTGGTTTGACGTGCCTCTAGAGAGAGAGAGAGAGAGAGAGAGAGCGGATGGAAGTGTGTTCAGAGTGGTCACTTCAAAGAAATCACGTTTCCAATCGATCAAGAAATCGTCCGCTGATTAGACAGGCTCCATCGATGACTCGTCCGTCCGCTCGCCCGCTCGCCCGCCCTGTGAGTCATCGATTGAATCGAATCGAATTCTCCGCCCGTCTGTCACAGGATTCTGACTGATCCGGACCACGCGGAGTGTATGGACATGCCACATTATGCGAAATCAGAACGACGATTTCAGACGTCGCCAGAAGCATTGTGTCGCGTTGTCGTGGAGTCCGAAGGAAAGTGAGAGAGTCAGTGAGTTAGTCTCAGAGTTCACACGAAACGGACTTCTGTTCTGATCTGAGTGAGGACGATTGATGACGATTAGATTTGAGGCTATGCACAGAATTTGACCATCGTCGAGCCTTCATCTGCTAGCAGTGTGTATCATTTCTATCTCCGCATGATAGTGCAGTGTAGTCGTATGTTCCACGCAGCCGCATTGTGCGTCGTCATGACCTGCGCTGCAAGCATAACACAGGAAATTAGTGATGGTTTGAGAGTGAATCTCTTCCTCGAATGCACGTTCTCGCTCCAGCGTCGCCACACATGTCACCGGACATGGAAATGAACCGCTTACAATTGCTCGTACTTTACACATACTTATGATCGACGTGCTTCAGTGCGATAAGATGTGGCAGGCGAAGGTTCCGACAGCGAAAGCTCATTGACTTCAAGACCTTGATAAGTAACACTTTGTGTTGCAACTCTTCTCGTCGGAGTGTCTGGACACGTCTTTTCACGTCATAGCTGAGATCTCGCCATACACATGCTGGGGCCACATTGGAACGAATGTTCTGCTGGGAAGTGATTTGAATAACAACGATTACCAAAATTCACTGCAACCGGCTTTGTGACGTGCTATACAACGCTGTAGATAGGACGGGTTCCTCTTAAACGGATGCCTCTCTAAATCTGAAACCTGTCTGCAAAATTTGGGACAAAGGACATGGTCTATGTCGAGGAGGGCAAGAAAATCTGCACGCTGCGTCCTTCGGTATCCATCCGACAGGAGCTTGGCTCCTCTGTCACGTATCCATTGAAACGATGTCAACAATGCTATAATGCCGTCGAGGCTTTCACATCGTAATATTAGATGGGAGATTTGAAGTGCACTCGGTAATATCGAGTGGACTGGATTACGTTTTTCTGGTAGGAAACTTCTTTCACTTACTGGAAAAGGCAATTCCTCAAGAAGGATGAACACAAAAGGGTCCGGATAAAGAAAAAGCACATTACAACAATACTGAAAACAAAGTTTGTGACTGAACTGAATTTGTACAGCCAGAGGTAACGAAGTTCTTCGTGGGACCTATAACAGGAGACATGACCATTTTTCCTAAATCATGAATCGCCACTGACTACTTCGGTAATAAAGACGTATCGGAGAAAGAAAATGTTCATGTCTCCTTGTATCTTTAGCGAGCAACAGGGGGATTTAGGGTCTCATTTTTACATGATCGTGAAATAATAGAAGTGGTTGTCTTGCCAACACAAAACTTAGACTGTATGTTTCCTGTAAACTGTTGTATCACAGTTTACAGGAAATGCTATAGCTCCCTGTGACAGGAGGTGCATTGAAGAGACCAGCATTTGCAACGTACATTTTGTACGCTTAGGTTTTGAACAGTGCATCTCCAGTTATCTGCCATGAAGCAGCGCGGCGTTCAAGGAGCTATTTGAGTAATAAAATATGGTCTTATAGTTGGTCCTCTCCAATCACCCAACAGTAAAACCAGAAACGTGTTTGCATGTTTGGTCGCGAGCAGCTAACTCGAGGATCTCCACTAGTGCTTCCTCTGAACGACCACTGTAAGCAATGACTACGCATCACAGCCAACAGCCCAGCTTCGAAGCCAAGTTAAAACTTTCACTCTGATTCTTCAGCTCAACGAACCCCAGTAACTTTGCATATGGCCAAACCGCTAGCTCCAAATTCTCACGTGATGGATTTATTCCCCTCATCACTCGCTTTCACCCTACAGCAAATGGAGATTTATTTTAGATCTGCGGTTCAGCTGCGTAAGCCTTATTGTCGAGTGGGTCACCATCAGAATGTGACCTGGAGAATCAGGCAATTAGTCAGAGAGATGCCCAGCCAGCCCAAGGCCTGGGGACCTGCCAAATGCCACCAATCTTGGATTTCACCCAGAGCCCTTCCCTCTCTGCAGAGACGATAGCCAAATGTACATCTACTAGAGCCCAGAATTCCCCTGTCAAGGTATCCATGCTTACGTTGAAACGAACGGCAACAATAGCAACAACGACAACAGTGGTAGAAAAGGAAGTCGAAGACGAAGACGAGGGAGAGACCGAATCCCTCAAGCTGCTTTCTCTCTAGTCTGGATGCTTTTCCCGGTACATCACTGCACAGCTTTTCCCAATCCTGCCGGGCACAAGCTTTGCCTGGTGATGTCTCCTACAAACGCATGCGGCTGCCAGCGGTCGCTGCACAGCAGAGGATTGTGTGTAAATGCCAAGTTGGCCATATGGTCAAACTTTAAAGGGCACAGCTTTGCAGACCAGACAGAGCAAGTAAAGTAGCGGGGGAGAAACTTCACAACAGTTGCAGAAGTTCCAGTAGGGTGAGGAAGGCAGCAGAGAGAGAGGGAGAGATAGCGGGGGAGGGAGGGCATGCAGTTGCAGCAGTAGGAGGGATGGATGCTTTTCTGGAGTTCTTTTAACCACATCTCTTTATTCATTCGGTCTTGACTTTCTGCATGGGTCTTTCTTGAGGACGGAAAGATTGATAGACAGAGAGATAGCTTGGAATCGGATTTTCTGGCACCTTTGATAGGGAGCACTCAAAGCTCACCACCTAAAAGAGCGAGACGAAGGCGACGGGAAGGAATGGTCTAAAGGGAAGTGGGCTGCTGTCACGTTCTCTTTTCTTCTCTCTCCGTCCTTAGACGAATCTACAGACTGGCAGGCATTGCCCATCTGTCCGTTCATCCCATCTGCTGCTTGTTTTCTGCTGTTGTCTACCGTCTCAAGCTACTGGTACGTAATCTATTACTCATACTACTACCACCACTACTCCTCCTCCTCCAACTACTATAACATCTATCTGCTGTACTGCTGCTGCTGCCTAGTCTATGGCTGTGTGTGTAGGCACTGTGGGGTCTATGTAGGGCTGTTGCATATGTCAGTCAGTTAAGAGTTCCTGGCATCAGAGCTTGTGTCTGACATTCGGTACCACGGCACTGTACTACGGCCCCCACAACATTTCTTACAGTAAGAGGGGCCGTAGCCGATTGTTTGAGGTGAAAGAGGGCAATGTTGACTTCAGCTGACGTTGAGTTATGCTGCGCTCATGGTTCTTTTGAGTGCTGAGTTCGACGTGGCACCTTTACTGTATCTCTCGTGCTTGTGGAAATTCGTCTGCTGGTTGCCGACGTTTCTTTTGTTGTCGGGATATAAACATTGTTGATTCGTCGTCTCGAGGACGTTCTTGCCGCTCAGTATTCATCTGTCTGTCCTCGGGGGTGGAGGTCTTATATGGCTCCAGAGATTTTCCCAATGGCTTGTGGAAAGGGATGCGGATACGAGCACAGTGTAGATTGGGGGAAATGCCTTTTCAGTTCGTCCTCGAACGCTTTCGTGGCTCTGATGTTCTTTGTGTGGAATATTGGGAGATTCTTGCTTGGTTGAAGGTCTTCGAGCGACGAATGAGAACATTTTGAGAAGATGGTGACTCTCAACAGTGGCATGGTTTGGCGCGTTTTGAGGGAGTTTGGACCTTCGGAACTGAGGGGACTGTAATGCAAGGCGTGCTGTGCATTGCGTTATCAATAACCTGACGTGCTGTGCTGCTGATTCTTTCTCATCGGGATGATCTCAATTTGTGTCACTGCTTTGGCTGGTTCTTTGGCGAATGAGTCTCACAGCATGGATATTTTTTTCGTCACCAACCACAAATTTCAGTTGCGAACATAATCCCTCGAAGAAACTGAGCCACAAAGGTGGGAAAAAGTCCCTCTCATGTGAAGGAAAGGGAACTGTGAGATCCGAAAGACACGAGTGGTGGAGATAGGCGGCACATATGCGCTAACTCCTTCGGAGAATTTGCACAAAATTTTAGTGGGGGAAATACCTACGGTGTAAATTGCTTTACTAGACGATAAACAGGTGCAGAGAGCACCTTCATTACTGGACAGTAACCGTGATGAATGGTGGAGATGTAAACTAACTACAGGTCTGAGCTAAGGTCCTATCTAATCGATCTTACGAGAGTAAAACCTAAGACTAGAAGAGGGAATCTGCAAAATGCGTGCTAGACTAGTGAGTCCTAGCAAGAACTGATAACGAGAGAGTGTGGTTAACACCAACAATTTGGATTAGTAGGGACTACTCTGTAAGGCAATATCTTGACACCCAATTTGTATGTTCTTGCTTTTCTTACACCTGGATATGGACGGATGGATGGACGGATGGATGGATGGATGGATGGGTGAGGACGTGTATGACGATAAAAAGTAGCAGATTCCTTCCATTCCAAAGTCTGTGGACGATGTTGAAAGTAGAGTCACGACGTTTCTATTGTTTGTAGCAACAAAGTTCAGGTGACTACATCTATTACTTCATGTACCCTATAGTACATCTCTGTATGTTCATAAAGTATGCAATGAATTCACCACCAAATGTCGCAATGATTCAATGCATGGATCCAATCCAAGTCAACCCATTTGCCATCAATGTGAACACACCTGCAAAAGGAGCTTTCGATGGGAAAAACTTAAAATCATGTGGTAACTGATCTCGCCACTTCTCGTATAGCTTTTGCACACCTGGAGTGGAGTTATCTGTCGGAGCAGTACAGTTCTGATCCCACACGAGGAGATCAAACAACACTTCCCAGGACCCCCAATTAGATCAAAATTAAAACATATTAATGTATTTTCATCAACTTAGGTGCTGAAGGTTCTTGGTGGGATGACTTCTGTCACCACCGTCACGTGCATAGCGCTGTCTGCATATATTTGGATCATATGTGGGTCGCTCCGTTGTTCACTGACTGCAGTACCTTTACTCCATTTCTAACTGTCCCTCGAAGTACTTTCTTTGTAAGCAAAGATGAATCATCTTCCCTTTCGTGGACAGATCTAAGCGACGCGACGCTACATTGTCGACGTTTTTGGAAGAATATTGTTCGAACCCAGGACGGTTTTAGCCCGTAGTGCGCCAGTGTGGCTCTGAGACTTTTGTCCCCATTCCCAGGAAATTAAAGACAGCCAAGATTTTTTGATCCACTGACCCACAAACAGAACAAGTGGAGAGGACGGTAAGTTGCCTAAACTGCATTGTGATCCGGTGAAGGACAGTCTGTGAGTCTGGTGTCTGCTGCAGTGATGCAGCTGAGATGAGATATGACCATTGCGCCAGCCCACGAAACTTAGGTCGGGTCGGTTCAGATCATCCGCGTACATATTTCAGAGAGGACAGACGTAGATCCTCTAGAGTAACTGCAAACCTGAATTTTGAAATTTTGTACAGATTCAGTTCACCACTTCCTGCCATGTTTCCTTGGGGAACAGAGCCAAGCTCCCGGCATGCATTTGTGCGCAAACCAGAAGTTCTCCGTCTCTGTGTTTGCATATTGACAACAAGATTCAATTTAGCTTACAGTCTTTTACCCACGGCTTTGGATTGGCTTGTCGCTCATTGTAGGAGAGCCTTCAACGTTTATGGCATTCAAGGGTTCAGTTGCATGGCAGTTGGTGCATCTCTTGGAGTCAAAGCTGGCTCTTTCTCCAATAGGCATTACATAACGTCCAGTGAGGTTGGTCGTTATGTTCAGCCCGTTACTACTGTGTGACATTGGGGCAGTTACTACGACCTCTTGTCTTCAGGGGCTTCAGTTCTAGCTGCAGTAAGATCGGTGAATATAACCAGGCACACTATCGAGAACGAGGTACATGGCCATGCTGCTATGTACGACCCGTTCTCGATGAGCTCAAGTAAGGGCCATTGCGAGGAAGCGCAGGAAAAATATAAATTCAGGAAAGTGATCGAGAAACAACAAAACAGAAGGCATATGGTACTAAGTACCAGGGCACACATCCATCAGTACCTACGAAAAGGGAGGTTACAAGAAAGACAACTCAGCCTTGGAACGTGGAGTTAGGAGTGACACGTACAAGAGGAAAACAGCTGAGAAGCATGTAGCAGTGGGGCATCTCTCCAGACCGCTAGTATCTGGTTCGAAAGGGTCAATCTGGCTGAAATATAACCTCGTGAAATTGGAAATTGGAGTACAATGTGCCAGGGAGGTTACACAAGAGACATACTAGATAGAACTAAAGCACGTGCCTTCTGCGGTACAAGACACTTGTTCTTTTTCTTCACTCCTGCAACCACAAATCCAGGCCCGCTACACTGGCAGCAGAAGGTTCAGGTTTAGAAGATTTCGATGTGAAAGAGGATGAAGAGGAATTGAAGGATGACGGTGCCAGTGTAAACGACGTAGAGAGTTTCTACAATTTCATCATATTTGTCTCCATCTGTGCACTAAAGCTTCTTGTATGCTTATTTTAAAGAACTAAAAACAAAGATTGAAGGTTCATCCACGCGATACCATTCACTATCTTTATTGCGATCATTTCACTTCGGCAGCTTGTACTCTCAGTTTGTGACGTTTAAATGTCCTTGCAGCTTACAATTGGTCTTTTTCTCACAAAGCAGACACATACTTCACAAGCACGATCTTCAACTGAACCGCTAGTTAAAAGGGACTACAGGAGTTCACCTCAGTAGATGCTCTGGCTACCTTTCTAGGTATTTTTTGTCCCTTAGCCTGTTGAGTTCCCGTCGAGGCTAAATGTCATTCATGCCTTATGTAGGTTTGAACGAGAACTAATATCTCATGCATTGCGCGGATTTGTCATACAGGAAAGAAATAAATCCTGAGAATATCGGAGGACAGGTGCGTGTTGAGAATCAACACAAATTTGGCACAAAGTGCACATGTCCGTGGTGATGGTTAATGTTGAATGATTTATCTTCGTTGAGCTGGAGGTACATGAATGAATTCTTAGCTAATTTGACATTAATTTAATTTAGTATGTTCAAATTGATCTGAAGACCTGAAAACCTTCAAGAATTTTACAATTTCGTCTCAATCAGACGCTCATGAGCTGATAGAGTACTGGATGCGCTCAATTCATTCATCTGTGTGGTCTGCCCTTTACACTAAGCCCTTCATCGTAAGGATCTGTTTCTGCTGTCACGGCCAAAAGATTTGAGTGTTTTGAAGAAAGTACTATTCAACACTAACAGAAGTGAGATTACATGGTCCTGGTGCAAGTTCTTCAACTTGGTCTTGGCAATTTGTGGCCATTTTTCCTGCATTAACGCTTTGAAACGGCGAAATCTGGTTTGCACTAAAACACAAGTTTAGACTGGTTCAAAGTGGTCATTTAGTTTTTTCGAAAATGAAGTCAGTTGTGACAGAATCAAAGGATGATTGGAATCAGCAGTCCCTTGGGTCTCACCTGGATTAATATGTCTGGCACAGTGAGATGGCCGTAATATGACTTCTCTTTTGAGCCAATGAAACCATATAATTACTTGTTCAGAACTCGTCACTGATACAGCAGCACATCTACGGAGGCCCTCGAAGACCAAAGAATTCAGACGAAGACACTCATCTATGTGGTATGCCCTTTACACCTAAACTCTTCTGCAAGACAACTTCACTCACTGGTAGCGGATGGATGCGGATGGAGGTTGGGAGAACGACGTCGGTGACTGAATTGAAGTTCCAAGCACTTCAAGAGAGAGGACGCTATTTCCAAGATTTCGCTGGTAAAATCAGATTACTCAAATACCCAAAGACCACATTCTTTCCTTCTTTCCACTTTCTACTTTCTTCATTCTGACGCTCCTACTTTATTATCTGTTCCATAGACGAAAGCCTTCTAAGAGAAGGACTTGAGAAGACTGAGAACGGGCTATTATGTGCCCACCATATTGAACTCTGATTGACATCGCTGCTGGAGGAGCCAACAATTCGACGTTTAGCCTCCGATGGTGGGACCTCAGTTCCAGAGCCGAGCCGCCAGGACTTGGTATCGAGGTTGATGACATGTATCCGAGATTGATCACTGTTCTTGATTTTTTGAATCTCTTCTGTGGCGGGGATATGACGAGAATCCTCGAAATCGAGATGAGAGGCCGTGAGGGACTCGCAACATTCACGGCTGATCGAATCTTTAAAACTTGTCAGCTGCCAGCAGTTGTCGACCTCTTGGCTTCCCGTTGGCTACCACCCATATCCACAAGCTGTGACGAAAGGAGTGGTGGGACCTTCAGAACGAAAACGAATTGGGTACAGAGGTTAGAATCGGAAAGGAATGTAGGAAAGAAAGGATGAATGAAGGGCGTTTAAAGTCCAGAGCAACTCACGGGATCGGTTCTGTGACCATTTGTGGCCTCCTTTAAACCTTCAGCGTCACGAGTCTTCATGTACATTTGCGAAGATGTTGCCACGTGGACTCGCCAAATTTCTGCTAGCATTGAACTGCTATCGAGTTGCTAAGCCGTCGACGAACGGAACTAATGTCGATGGACTTTCCTCCCAAAGCTCCTCCAAATGTTTCATTCTATGGATTAATATTCCGTTTGTTTCTGGTGCAAGAGCTGGAAGGTCTGTAGACTTGGCCTTGACCCGAGAGCTTATCACTAAAGGAACACATCACAATAAAAAGGACGAAATCGATTCCCTTAAGACTAGAAACACATGTGGCCTTATTTCCTCCGAAAATCCTGTGGCAGATGCCCCGGACGTCGGACATTCGTCGCGTTTCCACTTTCCGCTGGAAGATTTCACCACCTAATCATGAGCGTCCATAGATTTTCTCCAATAGACTGACTGAGTCGACTACAAACTCTACTTCAACGAAGAAAGTCCATGCCAGAATGACGTATGTTCACAGACGGAGCATGTGAAGCTGACAAACCGCAGCGGCAGAGAGATTTGAATAGCGAGTACCAGCTCCCCGGTAAATATTCAACCCCATGGTGGTCCTCGCCGGAGTCGAAGACTCGGCGCAGGAGGTCGTTGGATTTTACGTATTCTTTCGTACCGAACTTTATGAGTACATTCCGGATTTCCCATTCGCTCCCGGTCAAAGCCCCGTGGACTTGGGTTCTTCTACGTCTGTCTGCGATCAAACTGCAAAAGTATTATGGCTCGACAGAAAAAGGCACAACGCCCCCAGGACCCCACTAATTCATCACCTCCAAAGACGTCCTCTTTGATGTCTCATAACACGATTCAACTCTGAAGGATCTCGTCCTCGCAAGCCGGTAGAGCAACCTCCTTCCCTGTCACTTTAATCATCACAAATGAAACATTCCATAAATCTACCACAAGATTCATGCTTATTGAGACCAATGCAACTTGCATTTTGCTTTGTCAGGCACTTCTCATTTCAATCGTGGAAGTAATAAAGTCCGGTCTTAGTTTTAGAAACAGCGTAAGACTCGTTCGCGCAGGTTTTCTGGTGTTTTTGTCATCTCCATGCCAATTCCACGCCCTAGGGGTCTTCCAAGGGAAATGCACAGGCCGTCCTGAATATACTCTCAATAGAGAGGTCACCGATCACCGTCCGAGGAATCCAATAGGTTCGGCAATCGTTGAGTTAATAAGTCCCGGTTTGTTCCATCATCTGAAGCTCGTCGCATCACTTAGCGTGTGCTAAATGCTGGTAGTTAATAACCATATGACAAGGCTAACGGATCTACAAATGAACTAAATTTGCAGTTGTCGTCTCACAGCGGCGAAACGTAGATAATCAATCTTCATCGACATTTGCGACAACACATTTTCACGTCCCAACCTTTCATCGATTACTGTAACTCCAATTCTGCACGTCCTGACTCCTCCTCGAAGATCTTAGTGATTCGATGCGCTCCAAGCCTGCTCGCTTGCATGCAGTCCTGCTGCATGCACGGAGTCATGCAGCAGGACTGCATGACTCCGTGGCTGCAGGAAACTCGAAGTCCACTCTCAAACCAGGAAAGTCGGCGTGCTCTCAATATAGGACGTGGCAGGCCGAAGTAGATTTTTTCCAGGAGTTTCCAGTTATGCTTCGAAAAATGTTCATAGAGAATTTTTGACGTGGATGTCCGCGAAACAACTTTTGGGGGCTTTTCTCAGTCATTTCTGGTCGGTTTGAGAGAAAGAAAGTTACATCTTGTAGAGCATCGACTTTTACGTTTTGGTATATAATTTGACCCTATCAGACTTGTAATTGTAACTGTAATCAGTTTCCTGTGAAAACTCCCCTGACATAAGTCGAAGAACAGATTTTTGAGATGAAGGCTGGTGGTTTAAGACTAAATTATCCTCGCGTTGAGACATCTCATCTCATTGCATCGCATGTGATGTCATTTCGTTGTCTACTGTGTGGAAACTTCAAGTTACCGACCACGCCGTAGTCCAACAGGCGGAGCTGGTTGGGTCCTATTTACGGCGGTTGAGTTACGGCACTACCGTGGGCGGTACAGATCTGTACCAGGTAGGCGCTATTCTGATGGATGTTAACAAAAAGGCGGATCTCGCGGGCGTAATAAACGTGTTCTCGTATATTCAAGCGGTGCCAGAATCAAACCACAACGAACTCACTTACTTAGTGGGCTCCGCCTCCTCCTTATGCACCCAGCTGTGCTGAGAGACATGCCAGGGTTGGACCGATCGCGTTGTATGGCAAGGCACGGTGACACGTCAGTAGAGACTTCCCTGTGAGAATCATGCCACTCCCACCTTAACTGTGATACTATTGGGGCTAGCCCCATGTTACGGGTTTGGTTCCATCCTTGTACGATTTGATGGGATCTTCCCATCCCTTTTGTTATTATATTTTCTGGGAGCTTACTCCCACCTTAACCTTGACTTTTCTTTTCCCCCATCTTTCGACTTTTACTTCGCGACGAGGCGCCACGACTCTACCCCAGCGGTCTTAACCATCCATTAAAGCATACGGGACTGCCGAATATATCAGGGATCGACGTGATTGCTATTTCGAGAATCGAGTGGTGGGTGACACTGCCAGTCACTCTGGAGTCTGGAGGTGCCTTCGCGACGAACGGCAAGATCCAGAGAGTTAACCCTGGCCGGAAGCTAACCGCATCTGAGTTGTGGTTGGCCGCTGGCGTGCTTCTCATGGACGTGCTACAGAATAATAATAATAATAAGCCGGCATGCCCATCATTGGCCCATACAATACACATTATCAACCTTTTGAAATACCTCGGTGCCTTCATTGCCACATCCGCGAGTCTAACTTAAGTAAAAGGTCAAGTAGCCCTCCACAATAACCAAGAGTCCGCTAGTGTAACCCACTTACTCCTCTCCAAGTCCCTTGTCTATATACAAATAAACCACATTCCTTTTGACGCGCTAGAGATGCTATACCACTTTAGATGCAGCAAGTATTCATATGACTTGTTGTCCATTGGGAGTGCAAAGTATAGCTACCCATGATGCCATTAGGGATGTGGCATTTGCTATGACGCGAGAGTATGGATATTTCACATGGATGGAGCGTTTGTATGCCTT
Organism: Marchantia paleacea; assembly: GCA_014180765.2. NCBI lineage: Eukaryota > Viridiplantae > Streptophyta > Marchantiopsida > Marchantiales > Marchantiaceae > Marchantia > Marchantia paleacea. The sequence goes on from MUAA02000014.1 coordinate 881,473, forward strand.
GAAGTCGACTATGGTTAGTACAAATCTCTACTTGATTCAGGAGGATCATGTCACTATGGTGGATGTGGTGGTTATCCATCCTACTCGAGACACAATTTCAGAGGGGGTGATCGTCCATACTCCAGGATGTGCGGCGAGTGGAGCAACAACATTCAAGGTCTCCAAGTATATGGGTATGCAAAGGGGTCATCTCTTTGTTTCTCTAGCTTTTGAGTTATATAGGGCTATGGACACAAACTTCGACATGTTCGTGAGGGAGTACGCGAGAACCTACCATACTAGGCGACGAGGGTATCACTTTCTTTAGTTTATTGTATAGCCTATTTTAGGCAACATGTTTCCATTACTCTAGACAGAACACTAGCTGGTGCAATCCATATGAGAGTAATCATATTAGGTGATGACTCTTTGGATGATTTTGTTGTTTGTAAACCGTTTGACCTTGATAGTTCGGATATCTTAGGTGATGTACGACATATTTTCCAGTGTGATGCTATTGGGGCCTAGCCCCTTGTTACCATTTTCTATACTCCCTACTTAAATTACCGTCCCAATTTGAATAGTCTAAATTTTTCTTTTAATTCCTCAACTATCTAGATAAATGTATTGGCTAGTTGTATTAAAACAACTTTTAAAATTGTGGAATATTAAACCGGTACTTAATGCCAGATTGAGTATGGCTTTGAAGAGGGTATTAAATCAAGCAGTTCCTTGTGCATAATCACAACATCACAAAATAAACGTAAAATTATGGTAAGTGATTTGACGTCCATCCCTTCATATGCAAATATTCTAGAAAAATATTATATGCATGTGTACCATCTCTATGACGTTCTTTTACAATATCAAATGGTATGAGTGCATGTGGGAAATTGTGTGATTTCTGCCATACTTATGATACTGTAGTACAAGCCTTTAAATACATCCAAATGTTACAAAGCATATGAACAAGTACACAAAAAATAAAAAAAGACATGTAAGCATCTTGTGGATGTAAAACTCAAAAATTGAAGAGAGTCCAACTTGAAACATATGAATTATAGAGTAGTAAACCAACTCTAAAGATCCTAACTTGTTTATGTCACATATCACCACGTCATATGGTATTAATGCTAACTAAGTGTAACTATATACAACAAATATATCAACATCCCTCCTCAGCATTAATACTCTATAAATTTTGATATACATCTACTCAATGTTACTATCTAAATCATGTACAATTAGCTGAAATCTAAAATATTCAAACTTGTCCTTAGATAAGATCTTCATGAAGACATTAACAATTTGATCTTCTGTGTTAGCATATTTGAAATTTATTAAAGTACTTTCTCACCAATAAAATGATAATGCACCTCAATGTGTTAAGCATGAAACACAAGATTACTAACAAACTTAATGCTACTTATTTTAATAGCATCTAAGATAAATGAATTGGATAATGATCAACTCATATAGTAGTTGCTGCAACCATGTTGTTTCCCATGTTATATTTATAATTCTTATGTATTCCACCTTTGTAGATGATAAAATTATTGTGTTTATTCTTTGATGCCCAACATATAGGTAGACTTTTAAGACTAAAACATTGACTGATGTAATATGTTTATATTGCTTAGTATTGGATTAATCTAATTATGTAAAATTAGTTAAATCTGAAAATAAATTTGATGTAAAGTGAAGTTTAAACTAAACTATGTACTTCACAAATCTAAAAATCCTACTCACAACATCAAGGTGAGACTTTCTTGATGTTTGCACAAATTGAATAAGAAGTCCAACTAATCAATTGAATAATTCATATCATGTTTAATAACTAAGATATATATCAAACGTCCTATTATCTCCCTATGCATGTTTGAATATGCAAATATTTTACTTAAACATAATAGAATTTTCATATTTTGCTCCGAAGAAATAAAGACAGGCTTACAAGCTATATTTTTAAACAATGCTAAATTATCTAGTGTATACATTTGATTCATCATTCAAATATGCATTTCAATAAAAAAATCTCAACATACAAGAAAAATCAAAATGTATTTGAGGTTTTCATCTTGAATTCATGCAATAGATCCTTCACATGTTGGATATTTTAATCATGATCAAATAATCTACAAACACATGAATATGTATCTTCCAACTGCCATTCATGAACACATGCAAGAAAAAATTAGAGTTGCAAATCTTGAATCCTTATTTGATAAAAATATGTTTATTTTCTTGATCATGCACTTGGTGCTTGTTTTAAACCCATAAAGCATCTTTTGCGAGTAGCATGTCTATCATGACTTATGTAAAGGTGATGCAAGAACTTTCTTCACTTTGAAAACGTTTGAATGTAGGAAAATCGTCTTGATCTTGGTGTGAGCTATAATTGTCTTTCTCTTTGCCTCATCAATTCATATTTTTGTGAGTGCAATTGACCAAAATATCCAATAAAAAACTTACAAAATCTCATAATTGAACAATTAATTTTTTGCCAAAATTCACAAGTAATTATAATACAATCTTTGTGTGCTTTAAAAAAATTTCTGGTGTTGTTTATTCCTAGATTTCTCCTAACAATTCTCCAAATATACACTATATTACAAGGTGATATGGATATACATGTGTACAATAATTGTCACAAATCTCAATTTCATTTATACTGTTATTATATTTCATGAGAATTTACAAAAATTGTCACAAATCTCAATTTCATTCATACTGTTATTATATTTCATGAGAATTTTCTTTGTCATCCAAGTTTCAATTACGGAAATTTTATTAATCAAAATTTTTGATGGACGAATTTATAATCACTGTATTAATTTTGTGATAGTTAATGCAATATTGAAACTTTGACTATGTGTGTCAATTTCAAACTATCATTTAGTATTCAAAACTCTTTTAATTGAATCAAAATTCAATCTCAACACAAGTTTGAACTATTAACTATATGATAATTTAATCAGATCTCTAAGAGCATTCATAGAATTTTAACAATACTCCCAAATGTAGTCCATTCAATTCCATCCATTTTTCAATCCACCTCGTAGTTCTTTTCCTTTATCTTTCCAAATCCAATGAATGAAACCCATAAAAATTTTCAAAAATGATCAAAACCTCAAAGAGTTTATATCTCATGTTAAATAAAATTACACAAAATAAAAATAAATAATATTGAATTGACTATAAATAAACTATATAAAAATATCATATCAAAAATAAATAATTAATTCACAATTTTTGAACTTATACATCTTTGGATTTATAAGTTTAAAAGATAAACTATAAAATCTACAACGAAAAAGAATGAACTAGAAAAATAACATAAATAAGGTGTTTAAAGCCCCTTAAGGATTTATGTCCATCCAAACCTTTAGAACATACAGTGTACCTTCAATTCATGGGAAAAGTCAAATTTAACCTTCCTCCCTCCAACCAAACCTCGAGTTTATACACCAACCACTTTATGTCCAAAATGCAGGAGCTGCTGGACCAATTTCGGATAAACTAGTAAGGCATATTTTAGCCTCAATTAATAAAATGTGATCACGCACGAACTCTGTAACTCAAGGTACAGCAGAACCAAAGATCAGTAGAAGCAGCTCAGTGGATACTTTTCTACACGAGTAACTTGGACATGGTTGATCAATAAAATGCGGTTGGAGGCTAACTAATTTGTTATGATACAGTCCGCACCTGGCCCCAGTAAATCCGCACGGACTTTGTACGGGGGTAGTAGACTTCACCATACCTTGAAGAAATTCGGGTTTCGGCAGGAGGGAAAAAGATTAAACCTGGCTTTGCCCTGTAAGCTCGTTGCACGATCCTCGTAGCTACATATCCTAGAGGTCTGGACACAAAGTGAACAGAAGTCCTTTTAAGGATTTTTTTAGTTGAAACTACTCATCATGTAAATCATAGATCTTTGTTCTTGAACATTAAAAATTAAAGATTGAATATTAGAAGAAGGTAGAAAGACTCCAGACTATGAAAACCGCCACTAACCTCGATACAACTGTCCCCTTCGACAGAATCATCGGTGTCAACCTCTTGCGACGTTTCATATTGATAGGAACGCATGATACGACCAGTATTTTACCTGAGACTTATACGGGAAGCTTGAACTTGCAGCCTTAACTACCCATGCTCTGCTTATCGAATCTCATGTAACATTCTGTGATGCAAACTAAATAAGCTCGCCAAAGAAAGAGTCGAAAGAGTCAACCGCAGAAACCTCCTTAACTTCTCACAAAGATTTAAGAGATAGGTTTACTACGTCAAGGACGGTGTTAGTAGTAAATTTAACATTCTTTTTCCATTCCAAGCCAGACAAAAAACTGGCATCTTCGAATCAACTGTACATTGATAAACTCTTGCCATGACCCTAGCTAGCCATCAGGAACCACCTCATCTTTCTTAGAGACTAATTAGACAAAGAAGCCCTAGTATAGTTACAGCAACGACAAACCCACGCCCCGGCAAGAATCAACTCTATTATGAAAGGGCAGGGTATATCCTGCATGAGAAGCTTCGACCAAGCTAGTACAGACTACGAATGCTACTGATTGACATAATCAAGGTAAACACAAACCTTCCAGATAATGGGCCCACGAAGGAGGAAAGAGCCAAAGAGACGTCTTTGGGCAGACGATAATCACTTCTCTCCAAGGGCACTTTTGTGCATTCCTGTGACACCGAAAACAAGGGTTTGTATCATACATAAATGGTCCTGACATTTCCTTACTGCGGCTCACCGTTGTGAGCCGTGGTAGTAGGTACCCCGCCTCGCCAATATCCTGACTTAGAAAGACCGCTATCCACTAAAAACTTCATGTAGGAGGACTCGAGTTCAGCGTATGATTTTCTTATGTCTTCATAGTCCTCCTTTTCATCTCTTATCACGACTTCGTCTTCTTGATCCATGCTAAGTATTTCCTGCGTTCCATACAGGTAATCAAATGCAGTCAGCCAAAATGAGCCTTACCATGGAATTCCGTCAAGGATCAACTGATCAGGAAAGTGTAGAATCAACCTCAAACCACGATGTATCCAGTTAGTGACCGTCTCATCTGCGTACTATTGGCAACGGGTGTTTCATGGATAAGCGTTCCAACTAACCCTGGTTATCTCTCGTGCGTCAGCGTCCATTAAGTCAGTCACTTCAGAACTCCAGATATTCTCTGTCGGTCCCGTCAATTCGGAACTCCAAACATTGTCTTTTGGCCAATCATTCTGCAGACCACACAGGTTGGTCAGCCAGACATCGTTGGCAAATCCCAGGAGCTATAAGTAACCATCACGGGATACAAGATGATACAAACGTACACAGAAAGGTCACATGCATATTATGCACTGCAATACCCTCTTGACTGAGACAGAAAAGACAAACTTCTCTACTTTTACCCACCATCAAATTTGGTCCTTCACCATCATCCGAATCTCTATCCTCTTCCAATATTCTCTGCCAGCGCTTTGCTTTTGGACGATGCGTTTCTACATAGGATTCCCTCTCAGATTGTTGCTTAGCTTCTTCTCGATCCATATGAATGTAGAGGGCATCCACGATGCATCTGATACAAAAACCCAGAAGGGGAGCAATCAAGAGTACTGGGACCGCGAACTTAGCCTGGAAGTCGACAAAGATTATACATTATCTCCATCAGTTCATAAATGAACCACCATAGCAAGATATTACAGAAGGAATGTAAAGAACAAGAACCGGCCGTTAAGAAGGAAAACAGAGGGCACAGGCTTTCCAGACTAAAACAGTTATGAAAGTCATTTTTGCTCAATTGAGGACTCCACGTCCAGGCGACGCAGAGTTGGAAACATCAATCCAGTGGCATGTGAGTTGCATTTTGTCAAGGTTTTAAACAATACACACAACCACCTACAACGGCAGAAATTCAGTCCCGGAAAGAAAGTTTCACGCAAGTAAAAAGTTTGATCACGTACAAAGTTCGGTCCAACAGGTGGCAGCATGACTGAGGCCGCCAGTACTTGACTGCGAGACTCCTGAGCCGGAGTATTTGAAGTAGCTCCTCTGATATCAGAAACACTTGTATAACCTACTTGGTGATACACAGTGGTTGAAGGAGACGTTCTCAGTTCATATCCAGTTGGAACGGGAAATTCGTCTATGTCCACTCCAGGACCAGGGACCTGAAATTATAGTAACGTCAGAGGTGTCGATATTCAGATGATCAGAAATCGTCGAAAAAATGACACTCAAGTGCATCCTTGTGTAAGCGCTGAAACGGCTACGAAACACTTTATCGTGGACAATACACAGGCACCACTCAAAATGTATGTTCCAAAATCGTCAATCCTCTTCTACTAACAAGCTTCCAACACATTCCAATCCAAATGTTAACAATTAACTATACACACGTCTCTCTATACACAGGACTTGAAAACTGACCCGTTCATATGCTCTCGGTATAAGAAGTGGTTGCCCAGCCAGTAACAAGTCGACATCTTCGATCCTATTCACTTGAGCAAGAACTGGAACGGACGTCTTGAACTTATTCGCAATGGAAGTGAGTGTATCTCCACTGCAAAAAGTGGTGAATTTGGGTCCGAATGACTAAATGACTTTGCACCGAGAAGGCAAGAGTGAAACTTGGAAACTGTAGGGCAAAACCAGAATAACAAAATGCGGCACCGACCCAGAGTTTCAATTTGGGACAACAAAAATCCTGGATGAGAAGTTTCTCAAGCGGACTTCTACCACAGCCTACTAATTCCCCAACTTGTAAAGACGTCCTGAAGAATCTTCACGTTGGCAAATGACAAGTGGTCTGTTGTCAACACATTGTTGATTAAAAATTCTAGCTTGAAATCTTTTAGACGAATTAGTGAAAGCGACTTACTCCTGAATGAGGTAAGAGCATGAAGCTACAGCATCAGAAGAAAAGTCAGGATAGGACAATCTGTAATCAGACGGTGTTGCAGAAGTTCGTACACATCGCCTCGCCTGCATTTGCACAACTTCGCGGCGTCAGACAATCCAAATCTTTACAGAGCGAAATTTGACATAGGCTTCATACTACGGAAGTAGTAACACCATAACTGTAAGCTTTGAACTTCGTATGCATGGGACAGTAAACTTGTTGATGTATTGTCTCCGGTCAGAGGCCGAATCAGGAATGCATTCTAAACCTCCATTGTGATGTCCCAATGGATCGCGTAAGTACTTCATCGTACATAAATATACGACGGACGCTATACTCCTTCTCGTCACAGACTCTGAATCAGATTGCCTATTAAACGACTACCAGATTATTCAAAGGGGGGAGAATCTCAGACCTGCATCTGACAGATTCTTTCATTTACCGAAGAGGTGATCCTGTTGCAAGCAGCAGTGCGCTTCGAGGTCCAAGGCAACTTATTAAATCCGACTGTGCGTTTCACGTTCCAGCCGCTGTGGCCTGAGTTGCTGTTAACAGTTCTCTTCTGCACCTGTGGGCCGCTTTTAGAAGTACGCCCAACAGAAGCGGAAGCATGACCTAGCTGCCAAAAACTTGAAGAAGACCAATTTTTCCTACTGAGCTTCTCCTTCTTAATTAGGAAGTTTCCGCTGCCGCAGACTAATCCATGCGTGCCCATATTGACGTCCAGACAGCTTGCAATGACATCCGTCCTGTGAATCCTTCCACTCAGACCAGCGACGTCGCCCTGCTGAGTCCAGCTCTCCACCGCGAGAAACTGCCCTAATTTACAGCCTGTGCATACACTACAGCGAGCCCTTCGACCACCACCAGGCCTGTCAAGCTCAAAACTTCTGTACAACGATCCTGACAGGCCGCATGAAAGCCGATCTCTTAATGCTACAACTCTCGACCCACACGCCTTCCCTTGAGCGTCGCAGCTTCTGCCGGACAGGAAGACACCATACGACGAAGAAGAAGATGCCACAACACCATGAGACGCACCACCACTATCAGAAGCCCTGATGCACGCGACCCCTTCGGCCAGGCACTGCGAAGGCGTTCTCACACTCGACGATGCCAGCTCCATAGGAACTCCCCAACAGCAAGCGGCACTCGGCCACCTGTCAACGCCTCCCACTCCCTACTCCAACATCACAATCCTTCGATTCTTTCCTCCGTCCCTCCCTCCCGCTGCACCACCACCACCAACAACACTGGCCCCTGAAACCTCGAACCAAATCACTCCTCCGATTCTCCCCTCCCCCTCAGTCTCATTCCACCAAACCCCAACCCCCACCGCACACGGACCAACTCAACGAGAGCCACCAAACCGACGAAATCAACACGACCGCTGCGTCTGAACGAGACTGCCAAACCTCGGCTTCCAAAATGAGAGGGACACCTAAAGCGACGAAACAGACGAGAGAGCGAGAGAGAGAGAGTACAGACTCCAGAGCAGTGGCGCGTCGTACCGGGGAGAAATCAAATCCAAACCTTCGATCGAGCTCTGCAGTCAGCGACCGACCGACAAACCGACTGCCCGCAAAAAATCCTGCGGTGTAAACAAGTGGATGTCCGATGTCCCCAACCAAACCCGCAAGAAGGAAAGAAAGAGCGCAGAGCACGTTCACCTCTCGTCCCCTCCCCTTCTCTCTCCTCTAGCAGCAGCTCAGCGCGGACCGGCTGCAGCAGCAGCAGCAGCCCAGCAGGCGAGCTGAGCCTGAGAATGTATGTTGTCAGGCCGCGGGCCGCGCGCCGGACGGGCGGCCCGCGGGACTCGAGGAATCTTCTTCATGGCGGTCCATCTTTAGAGTATCCCCACCCGTCGATGTGATTGAATCGTGCAAAATTCCAAAATAGCAATGACACTCGAGTCAGAGCTCGCAGATTTTCCCAGCGAGTGCAAAGCAGCAGATCCAGAGAAATTTATAACTTGGTATGGGCTTCATGAAAATGTACTGAAAATTTAGAAACTCCATATTTGCCTAGCGTATTTGCTGGAGCAAATTGGAGGAATTGTCCATATTTGAGGAATGGCGTTAGCGGCGATACTCTAAGCGAATTTAGTTCTCACTTGGGTTTTCATTCTCGCATATAATACGTTTTTATGTTTATTTGATTTGTGTGATTGCTTGATACTTTCATTGAGATGTGAAATGAAACAATGCTTTGGATTTCATTCTCACAAACATAAAACCGAAAAAGTCTAGCAGTAAAATAATAAAAGATGAAACCCCATCAAATCGTACAAGGATTGAATCAAATAGTCAACATGGGGTTACATTCCAATAGTATCATATTGGGAAATTTATTTTACGACACTAAACTATCTAGGTTAAACGGTCTATAAATAATAATAATTTTGATACTTAAAAAATCATCATCTAATGTGATTCTTCTCCTATAGGTTATATCAATTATCTTATATCTTAGGTGCTGTATGACATATTTTCCAGTGTGATACTATTCGAGCCTAGCCCCATGTTAACGATTTGGTTCCATCTTTGTAAGATTTGATGGGATCTTCCCATACCTTTTGTTATTATACTTTCTCGGTTGTGATTGTACCAATTAATGATGTTTGTAAAACAATGGAAATACGTTATTAAAAAAACTTTGAATTAACCTAACAAAAATGATATCATTCTAATCTAGTATATATAATATAAAATAATTTTATTCATTTAATAATTTCCATTCTCCCCCAATAGTAAATTCAACTTATAACTGCTAAGTACTTTTTGTGATGAGAATTTAAAAGGAAAACTTGCTGAAATACGTCGCGGGTTAGTTAGAGGCCTTCTTAATAAAGTACTAAGTCGAGCAAGGAAGCATTCAGTTTCTCCCTGTTAATTTCGCGGGAAGTAATATCCATTGCCCGTGATTTGTTACTGAAGGGGGACTGACTGGTAAGTTGTAACCAGGCCCGGTAGGCGGACCGGGAGGACACTGGACATGTCTGTATATAGTGGCCGTTGTTCTCCGTTGTTATATAGTAGCCAAAAGATCTGCTCCAACAACGCAGGTGCGAATCTCGGGGATCGACGGTAGAGGGCTTCGATAATTGACAAGTTTTCTCTCAGTTTGTCGTATCTCTGGAATCCCTGGCGAGGAGTCGAATCTTTTTCTGCTCTAACGTGAAATGTGACCACAGGCCCCAACAGGCGTACGGGGTCCGTTGGTTGCACGTGGTGTTAACGGACGTGGTTAGAGAAAGTCGTGGTCATCATTGCCCCGATCATTACAAGAACCAGAAATGTCATCTGTATCAGCTGTAACTCTCTGGTAACGGACTGTATCCGGTTTAACCCTCTAACTCTAACTGTATCCGGTTTAAGCCAGTGGAGTGGCCATGTTTTTGTACCTTTAAACGAACGGTCTTCCCCTCCTTTTTGCTATATTACTCGCTCCTCCCTGTTTAAACTGAAAGTCCTAGAGCACAGTACGGGGCCGACCGAGTTGCAAAACAACCTTTATAGCTTCCACCACGTTCATGTTAAGCAGAGGTGTAATAAACAAGTCCGTTATCTGTTAAGTCAGTCTCACAATCATTACAAGATCTGGGAATAGTACAGGGCCACAGGCTGCTTCAGCAACAAGGGAAGTTCAAATTTTCAAATGTCCTGGGCCCGGGCTGAAGTAGCTGCTAGGAAAATCGAGCATCCAAGAACTGCAAGAGATTTGCATGTCTATGCAGCGACGGGATTTTCATCGGCACATGAGATTGTGCAATATTCGGAAGTCAGGAGCGTGTACCGGGCTGCTCGTCTTGTGCTTTGTCCTACGCTTCAGCGACAGTTTGGATCCAAGCGCAGAAATCGAAAATGCAATCAAATGTATAAAATCAAGGTCCCGGTGATGTAAGTTTTAATCCTATCCTGGTGGTGATTGATTGGTTAGCTGGCCTTTGTAGGCCTTTGCTTTGTACACCATCAACTAGAGAGTCGATGGTGATTCATCGCGCTTTTTATTCATGCGTCTCCTTTTTCTCGTTGGTTAGATAAATGTTGCGGCAGATCCTTCTTCACCATCTTCAGGAAGTACACCGTCATGGACCCACAGACGAGATTGGTTTGCCATACTCGTGAAAGACGAACAGATAAGACCGTCATTATGCGCACGTTGTCCAATCGGAACTGGAGGTGAACCCTTCTCTCTTCGACACCAGGAAAGAGAATTCCTAGCTAGCACAACTTCTATAGGAACTCTTGTTCCATTCGCACTGTACGGCAATACCTGAAGGATGACAATTTCTCAAGGTCTCGACTCCACTCCTGACAAGGTAACCATGTATTTGGAAGCGAGTGCGCCAAGACCTGTGTGGTGATGGGTGTGATCACCACACAAAGGTCTCGATGGTATGGGAGAAGTCCACCCAAGATTGCGGTACACAATACTTGTGATCTGAGATTGGCAGTTAAACGCTCGTTGTTTTGTAAAGCTCCCCCGTAGTAGAAGTTGCTAGTCATGTTTCATTCTGACTATGAAGTCTCGTTGAGTAGGTGGACTCCTTGGGAACACCTAGTTCTCATTAGCCCTGGAAGTGTGCTTTTCTGTGCGGTATAGAAAAAGGTCCAAGAAACTTGTTTGAAATTCACAGCAGTCCAAAACTTCCAACGAGCTGCGGGGCACTTCCTTTTATGTGTGCAAGAAACTCCGGGACCTGAGGTCAAGACGATTCCCGCCTCCTCGACAAAATGTCTGTTTTACGGAATCTGTCAAGACCTACATACAATTGCGTGTTGATTGAGACGTTGAACGGGTGAGAAACAAGTCATGGTCCAAAATCAGCGTAGGCTCATTTCTTTCGCTACAACCGGAACCTTTCATTATGAGTAGACAAAGTTATAGAAACATAACGGTCGGCTGCTGTGATTCTTCAGAGTTCTGGTGAAATGACACTAAAAAACAAAAACACGAAACAGAAGGTTCTCTCAGGCAGCGCGATTTTATCGGCGAGAAACGGGAAAACTGAAATAGCGTATGCAAGCGTCGTCCTGAATTATAACTAACATGAGTTTCTGCACATAGACTGTACGGGTAAATGAAGAGCTTCGGGCATAAGCTCGTGGCTGATAGAAACAGAGAGGGGTATGGAAGGCGTCAAGTAGGGTAGTAGAGAACACTGCTCACCTAAAATCAAGGACTAACTGCACAGAAGATCAAGGTCCTGTTTGATAAGGAACCGCGGTCCTTATCATGGTCACCAATTTGGTATTTTCTCACCTGGGGAGTGTATCGATAGAGAATCTGTAGATAGGTAGAAGTAGAAAGAATTGTTGAGCCCATTTAAATTCCGAAGGCCAGAGACCTCAAAGAGTACACAGCGTGCTAATCGATCACTCAAATTTACTATTCTATACAGAAGAGATTTAACCAGCAGGAGTTTCAACTGCACACAGATGAATTTACAAGACTTCCAGGGGCCATGTCGATTGTGGACGAAGCTCCAGGCTTAAATGACGAGTTACGAGTTGGACGGCCGTGTCTGGGAGGCCCTGCAGGAGGGATAAAGTCGACAATTATCAATTGCATAGCACTACCTTCGATTGTATGCTGAACTCGCAAGGCATCAGCACAAGAAACACGAATCCAAGAAAAGCTGACTAACAAAAAACATGATACAGATGGGCAAAGATTTTGCCCTATAACGATCCCCTCAACCGAAGAATAACAGATCTAAACTGAAAGTGCTTAACAAAACCAACACAGTTTATATGGGCGACTACGTCATCGGACCAACGGATCACGCTTATGAAGTCACTGAAGATAGTTTCAAAACACCGTGACAAAAATGTGCACATCAGATTAAGGCCCACAAGACGATAGAGGAGCGGCAAGACGTGAGGGAAGACGAGCACGCTTACCTTTTCAATCTCTCTACCGGTGACAAAACTTTGGGAATAAGGAACACCGGGAGGTTTTTTGAACTCCTCCATCTGTGCCTTTAACTGATTGATGCGACGATGAAGTGAATCCCTCTTTAACTGCACGAGAAGAAAGCCCGCATTTTGTTCATCGCATGAGGTCCTTCCTAGAGCTAAATAAAATGAGCTAGCCGAATGCGGGTGTATGCATATCAAAACCAGGTGCTTAGCGGCATCAGCCAGCAATGTACAAACTCCTCACTCGACACTCGCTCCTGCATCCATCTGCTGTCAAGAAAGAAAGATAGTTTGTTACCTTCAAATCGTGACTCTCCGCTTGAATTCCAGCGATTGCTGAAACTATGGCTTCTTGTCCGTCGAATGTAAAGGACTCGGACATTACCTCATTCTCACTGGTAATTTCACTACCTGTCCCAGATACATAATGAGTCATTTTCAGGCACGAGGCTCCATGCCTTCTCAGCTCTTCCTCGTATTTATCCATGGCATCTCCCCTCCTGAACAAGCACAAGTAAACGGGCCAGCCGGTGTGTACCCAGAAACGGATGAACACAAGACTGCATACGCAGAAGGTCAAGAAGCAGCGACCTTCCACGTAGTTCTGTCTGTTGGTCCAATACGTTGTTCCCGTCAGAAGGTAGAGAACGAATCCCATCATCGCACTCTCCTTCGTTTGCTGACATTGAGTCCGCAGCAGAAAATCTGATTGTTTTCGCACTCTGATGAGAATGAAGATGATGAAGGAAAAGTAAACTGGAGGCAGCACCAAAAAAGTAATGAATCTCCACGCCGTGCTGCTTATCATACACCTCTGCATACACTGTGTGCACGCGCCTGTCCCCTCGACGCGCACACTGCACAACCATGACGTGCATATTCGCTGGTGTTAGACGTGGTGAGCAAACTGGCTCGTCGATCAGGTGAGTTTTTGTGAGGATGGTGACACGAGACGAGGGTGAAGAGCAGTGCAGGAGACCATCACAGAAGTCTGGAGACGGCAGAACTCACGACACAGCACGAGACAGCAACAGGTGTTGCTAAAAGACCATTACAGACTTCTACAGAAAAAGTACACAACGTTAGGCTAGGCTTGAGTGATTGTCCTCGGGATCTCTGCCATACTCCACCGAGTTCTATGAATTCATCTCAAACGTAGACTTGGGAATTTTGTAAAGTCTGAGGAGTTTCATCGTTGTATTTTCTGACTCCATCTTCTGTGAAACTGTGGTGGAAGACGATGGAGAGATACAAGCGGACCAGGAAATCAGTACACTGAAAAGCTGGCATGGGGAGACCTGAGGTCCCTCAAGCCAACAACGCTACACAAGCGTGTGGAGTTTCTGGCTTAAATGCGTTTAGACAGATGAAGCAAAGACTACAAGCCTGGCCCATCCTGGTCGGTGTATGAGAGAATTCACTGCCAGGCTGCAATGAACCATCACAGCAAGAGCAGCAGAAAAAACCTTCGTCCGTTCAAGAGAACCTTTTCTACCTTTCGAGGTGGAGCTACTGAAGAACTCACGACAGGAACGAAAATAAAATGTCCCTGCATTTACATCGAGCAGGCTCGCCATTCAAAGATGCAGAATAGACAATCATTTGAAGAGCTAAAGGGTAACCAGGACCTCTTACCACGGATGTTTACTAACACGCTCCACGGTTGCGACAATGGAAAATACGATGCCGGGAGCCAACATCAATGGTAAGTACAAACCCCATATTTTCAAGGGGTTGGGCTTTTTTCTAGTGGAAGCCACGATGTAGATGAAATGAAGGCGGAGAGAGACGAAAGCCAGCCATCCGCACATTCCCAACGTGACTTGGAACCAGAAGGTCCACAAAGCACAATAGCCGAAAAATGCAACCCTGTCCCTGTCGAAGTGCTGGTTGACCACTAAGGCGGAAGCAATCCAGATAAGACCTGCAACCGAGCTTCCGAGAATGAGCTCCCATCCCGAAGCTTGAAAGTACCGCCGTTTCCGATGGACGATAATTACTGCGTTCGCAACCAGGAAAGGGATGATGGCTAACAGAGTTCCGGAGAGGATGACCCAATCCCATGCCTTCTCAGGCGAGTCACCGATATTTTTTTCACCGCTAATTTCGCTACAACTGCAAAAGTGGATGCCACTTCCTTCCATAAGTCTCTCTGCATTAACGATCTGATCTGACCTATTCCACTTCCTGCCGAGCAATTTCCTCGCCCTGGAAACTTTTCTTCAATTCTTCTAACACTGAGAACGCTATAGCCGCATTCAATCCATGTCGCGTGTTGCATTATACCGTCGCAATGCCGTAGAAAGAAGGAAGACGCGTCCGCCTCGAATTCAATTCGTCTTGCAACTTTCAACCCAGCACCGTCCTCTTTAGAAAATTTTCATCCCACGGCACACCTTTATGCATATTTATGCATCCACGGAAAAGCTCAAATTTTCCTGAACTCCAAATCTCCAGAACGGGAAAAATGCACCGGACACAATCCAGATTACTACCACTACAACAACAGGTCCACAGCCCTGACTCCAAGCGCGCGTTATGCATCCCATCATATCTCCCTCAACGCTAGAACCAGAACTGTCACTCCAACACCCACAGATTCTGCGTCCTCGGCCATTCTCTAGAACTGTCTCGTCTTCTCTCCTCTTCACTTCTCTTCTCTACACTTTCCCCTCCTCTCTAAGCAGCAACCAGCCTGAAATTGCCTCCTCTGATGGAAGTCTAGACTGTGCGGTTAGCACGCAAGTGACACTACAATGGACTACTAATTACTCGTCTCTCCATCCTTCGATTCAAATTCTGACCAGGGAAGAAGATGGAACTGGACAGGGGGACTGGACAGAAGATTCACCAAGAGCTGCAAAGCTGAAGTCGTCACTGCAATGTTGCAGTGACAGAAGCTTTCCAGCGCAGCAGCAGAAGAGGACTACGGTGGGAGCAACCATCGACCGACTAGACGTGCATCTGAATGGGAAGGCAGGAGGAGGTGAGGGAGAAAGGCAGGAAGGGACTCGAGGGAAGAAAGCCAGGAGGGAGAGGAGAGGAAGATGAAGGAAGGAAGGAAGGACGAAAGAAAGAAAGAAAGGTAAGAGAATCAAGGCAGACAGACACTAGTTCATGTATGCCTTCCCAGAATTCCTACAGCCGCAAACGGCGTCTGTCCCTCTGCTATGACAACAGGGCGCTGCCGGGCTAGCAGGCGAGGCGAGCTCAGCACCTCGACCTCCTCTTCCTGTATGCGAGCAACATCCGGGATTGCAGCAACATTCTGCTGCAGAACTCACTCTTCCCTCCGTTTCATAAATTCAAGCACGCCCTCAATTTCCACCGGTTGATGAAGCCTCTCATAAGCTCTCTATATTTCCTGCATCTTCCCCTCGCCCGTCCCTCCCTCTCAAGTCACCCGGCCCACAATCATTCTTCTTTCTGTGCCATTGCCGAGCACACGGTATGGCCCAAACCAAGGCAAGGTAAGGATTCGAATCGCCGAAACTTCTTCCTCGGGATTTTCTTTTTCCCCGCACGTCCATCGGACGAGTATAATCCATCCCTGCTCGCATTTGACTACATCGCGGGGGGACTGTCCACTCGTTAGGAGTTCTCCGAAAACTCTATATACGTTTGACTTGGACCCCTATCGTCTGTCGTTTGACCCCCGTCAAGCTCCTAGACTCAGCCCGCTCTCCAGGTGGCACCAGACCCTCACTGCAAACAGAGCCGGGTCAGTTGACTAGCAGATTTTACCTGGGGGACGTTTCGCGTCAACCCTTTGGCCAAGTCCTCACCCACAAGTTGGAGAAGGAGACACGAGGAATAGATGCTTGGTATCTTCCTACTCTTCTGGGCTGTGATACGCATGTTTCGCTGAATCTCTGATGTTTAGGTTTATATCTTTACTTTTTTATTGTTTATTTGTGTGTTCGAGAAGGAAGTACTTAAACAAGTCAAACATATATTTCAAATTAATAGAAAAATTAATTCTCAATTGAACATATTCCTCCGTATATGGACAATAAAATCCAATATGTCATATTTGCAGAATTTATCTGATACACATTTCAATAAAAAATGTATTTAGATGAATTTCTGTCTTAAAAACCGTCTAAATTGAATCAATCAATGAAACATAAATGTTTCGTAATTCATTTTAGATTTAACCAATTATGGAAAAATACTTTGTGAACTTTCAATGGTTTTGTCTAACATGTGGGATTTTATGTTCTTACATTATTATTTTAATATCAATAAACTCCCAATTTGATATTATCACCAATAAAATTTAAGTTGAAACTATATATATGACCCAAAAAAGTATTTGGTCACTTTAAACCATCTTTTGGATAGAATTATGCAAGACTTCCTACTCAAAATAAATATGACATTGAATATACAATGTTTATATGTGCTTATCAAATATGTATTTGACACTTCATATCATGTTTCCCTATAATGATGTCCCAAGAAGATGTAAATGAAAGTAAAGTTCCCAAATTGGAGATAAATGCTTTAACCCCTAGATGCAGCATGGGTCCATATGACTCGTGTAGGTCCAAAACAGCAATACACGGAGAAACACACATGCAATCAAGAGTCGACACATGAAATATGTGGTTCATCTCACTGAGGCTATGTCCATGAAACACATAGAGTCACTTTACTGAATACTATAATTGTGTCACAAAGAGCTTCTACTAGCCCTCTTATATAGAAGTACTAGCCCTAGTGTAACTAAATATAGTCAAACTAACCAGAGTTACTCAAGACCTGAGTTAACTCCTAACAACTCGTTGCCCATTTGGAGGATAGAGGATAGCTACCCATGATGTCATTAGGGATGTGGTGTTTGCTATGGTAAGAGAGGGTGGATACGTCACATGGAGGGAACGTTGATATATCTTGCAGTCGACTCGAATTAGGACATACCTATATTTGATTCTAGAGGACTAGATAACTGCTGCAAACATTGTGGTAACATATTCTAGGAGTGACATCATTTCAAAGCGGGCGAGTGGAGTGACATCAGCAATGTCTCCAAGTATAGGGGTATATAGAAAGTTCACCTCTTTGTTCCTCTAGATTTGAAGTTATATGGAGCTATGGACACCAACTTCAACATGTTCGTGGGAGAGTGTGTGAGAGCTTACCATATTATGCGGCAAAGGGTATCACTCTCTTTAGCTTATTGTATAACTTATTTTAGGTAACATGTTTCCATTGCTTTACAAAGAACACTAGCTAGTGCAATCCATAAGAGAGCAATCACGTTAGATGATGCTTCTTCGAATATTCCTATTGTATGTAGACCATTTGACCTAGATAGTTGGGATATCTTAGGTGCAGGATGACATATTTGATGTACATGGGGCCTAGCCCCATGTTATCTGATTGGTTTCATCCATGTAATGCTTCATGAGGTCTTCTCATCCTTTTTGTTATTTCATTTTATTCTTTCAAAGATTGGATGTGAATCTGAAACAGTTATTGAAGCGCATTTTTTTATTTTTTTATTTTTGCAAAATATTCCTAGTTACAATAAAGGACTCAAGGCGTTGCATTGGCTGGGTTGAAGAATATAGTTTATGAGTAGTGTGAAGTACTTCATTTTTTCTTTTATAAAATGTTTCACAATTAAGACGAGAAAAAAAGTTGTAGAATTTGAATCATTATACTCAATTTTGGGGATTTTGAGAAGAAATAAGACTATTAATGATGAACTCTAGAAAAAGTTTTAACATATTGTAAGAAGAACGGCTACGCTTGGGGATTAAAATTAACAATAGTTGAAAAAACATCAAAAAAATAAAAGGACGTTATCAACATGTTGGATAAAGTTTGAGAGTAGGGTTAGGATACCATTTGTCAATGCTCATCACGACCTCTCATCATGCAAAACCGTTGTGTCAAAAGGTAGAAAAGAAAAAAATTTAACTTTGTAATATCCCCAAAGAAATAAATGATTCCATTGCAAGCAATCCTCCTATATACTTAAGGTGAAATTGGTTGCTCAAGAACTTTATTTGAATAGAAGGAAGTGCTTGTGAGCTCAAAATAAATGGAGAAGAAAATTATTATAATTCAAAATTTTGAATTTGATAGTTATTCACTCTTTGAAACGAGGAGAGGGAGGAAAGGAGCTGAACATGAAAGGTGTCAAGACTTATCTAGAACATACTTAGTTAGTAGGAGCGCGTTGTCGTGTTGTGACACAGCTACTATGAGAAGATGATGACATGTGTCATCTTCAGAGCTGTTGTCATGACGGTGATACTTTAGGTTAGGATTACCGACGGCGCATTGTAAAAAGGTCATTAAGAGTCCACCTTTGTTGGATCAACTTTGTAGGTCGGGGATGTTGAAAAGGCTCCAAGAGATATTATCTGGACCTTATCGATATAAAGCCTTGATCAAGGTTGGAAAGGGTATGGGAGAGACCTAGACACATCACTTTGATGACTAAGGAGCTTATTTGATCGAAGTGGAGCCGACATATGACATGGATAGAGGACAACATGATCCTCCAGATGTACCGATGCCCAATCCGTTTGTGATCAACATCCGGTATCTTCATCATGATCACTTTCGGGTATGGTAGTATATCACTTTGGAGATAACTTTATGCAACAAGTGACAAACTCTCCAGACCCGATTATTCTTCCAATTGTTTCCTACGGCGCGATTTGGGACTTAACAGTATACGTTTTGATTTAGTTTGGGCGCTATGGATCTGAACTTACTAGTAGTGATGGCTTTCAACATATGGGTTCCAATCCATCACTATTGCTTACCGAAAACAAGCCATAGGGAGTTGATTGTTAGGAACTTTGGCGAGGAGTATTATTCTCAAGTTATAAACTCCCCGGTTCCGTTTGTAGTTCCGTTCATACTTAGCCGGTTTTGAGTTGTCATTTTGATTCTTTATTAGTGGCAACTCATATTGTGTATAGGATGGCTAAGTAATGTGTTTAGGATAGTTGTAAAGCTCTAAGTTAAAATGGAGCTAATTTGGCCACACTATAGGTCAAAATAACACTCTTCATTCTCATTGGTCTTGGAGTTTGGGCCAATGAGGGCACTTGGGCAACTTCTTCGAGGTTTTGAGGAGTTTTGGAGATCTTCCAAGAAGACATTTGAAGATCTGAGGATAGAGTTGGAGAGTTGACAGGACGAGCTACGACGTGGGCTCAAGAATGGATGGATTTGAAGGATTTGTCACTCTGAAATGGTGATTCAAAAATAGAGTGAGAAATTTAGACCTTTGAGTGTATTTGGGGTGTTTCTGAGAATCTTGCGAGGGTTTTGGGAGATCTGAGTCAACTGTGATATAGTTTACGACTCAGGCTTGCGTTTGGATTGAAATTTTGACTCAATTGGACGAGTTTTGAGTACGGACTGATAGCTTGAAGTTTGTGTATACATTTAGAGTTGCAGGATTGCATTGACTGTCACGAAGTTAGTACAGAGATCATATCTTTTGATATCAAAAAGTTCTGTTAGTATAACTTTGCACACTTCAAGTTCTGATAATGATGACCTTCTCATGAAATCTGGGAGCAATTGGAGTCAAGGATTGGGATGTGTGATGGGTTTTGTACACAGTGATCTGCATATCGCCTTGTGATACAGTGTGTAAATCAACAATTGTTATGAGAGATCTAGAGGAGAAAAACATCTAAAACTTTTCTGAGAGATTGAAAAAGTTGTGGAGAAATTTTTTGTAAAGTTTAAGCAACAGTTATTGGTCGAATCATTGGATATCATAATCTTCTTCCGCTGAAGTTTTACCGGTTTATAATAAACTCGAATGTGGAGTGGTGAGGAGAAGAAGAAGAAATTGTCAACTCACACGAGGTTCTAGAGGGTTCTTCTACAACCAGGCACTCGGGCGTTCTCAGAGCAAAGAAATGTCCATGCAACATAGGTGGCGAACTCGACGTGAAACTTTTGAGGTGGAGGAACTTTCATGAGTTCTCTTGTTGCGAGTTTTCAGTTTCATGAGTTTCGGTTTATGGTTGATTGTTCCAAGTTTAGAATAAGGTGTAGATTGCAAGGTTAGGTTGTGGGTTGGCCTTGAGATATTAGGGTGCAAGTTCAAGTTTTGTTTGGACTTGAGATATAAAATTAGTCAGAAATCAGATTGTAAGAACTCTATAGTGATAGCTTAGCACAAAATGTTGAGTTTTATGATATGTCAAATGCCAAGTGCTGGCAAGAGTCAGTCATGGGTGCGTTGGGACAATTCAAGTATGGAGGGTCGTTGTTTGCTTCTTGTGTTTGGATCCCCTCCATATTGGCTTCTTGTGTGTGCGCCATGCTGGATTTGTGTGGACGTCTGATTCTATAGGAGTGCTATGGACTTGATCACCAGTTACCACTCTAGTGCATGCTGCGTATTTCTCTTGTGAGAAGTTGGAAGTGATGGCCAACTCTCCCAAGAGTGCTTGAGGTGATGGCAGGTTAGGTCACCCAATCCATTAGGCACAGACCACGGGAATCTAGATTTAGATCAGTTTAGATAGACGCGGAAGGTTGGATACTTGGGAGATTGGTGGGATCAACAATCAAGACGACTTCATATCAGCAACACGCTGATTGGTTGTTCGGGATCACAAGGAAGATTACAATGAGTGGGGAGGGGTCGAGCAGAGTCGGCGAGGTACCTAAGGTGCAGTTTGATCCGGCGACAGCAGAGATGTTTCAAGCTTTACACTCTTTCTTCAACAGCAACAATTGCAAGACCGAAGAAAGAATTCAGCCACAAGGGGGCTGCAAGCTGTGGTGGGGAAGATGGATCAGTTTGACGGGAGGGATGTCTCAAAGTACTTGAGGTACTACGTCACGGAAATGGAAAGAGAGATGATAAAAATATTCTGTCTTGTTGCGGTGCCAAAGATTAGAAGCCATGTGAAATCCCACACGAAAACTTTGGTGAGGGTTGGGAAACATATTCCCGTGCCTTGAGGGATGAATACTTCTTGGAAGACTATGATAGAATCACTAAGAAGTCATTCATGGAATGGGTCGAAACGCCCAATAAGAAGTCTCATGCAACTAAGCTTCTAAGGGAGATTGTGAGACAATTCTTACAATTGTCTCGACTGGAAAAGAACACTTTGGAATCACACAAGACTGAATTGTTTCTTCGAGCTGCAGACTTTGAGTTGCAAGAAAAGCTAGAGTTGCTTCTCGAAGACAAGAATGAAGAAGAAGGACTAACAGGTAGTTGGAAGGATGTTGAGGAGGCAGTTGGGCTATTGGTGAAGAGGGAGAGAAGGAGAGAGAAGATTGTTGTGAGAAGACCTCTTCAGATTACTACTTCTATTGCTCCAACACCCGTTACAAGGCAAGTGGTTCCAACGTTCAAGCTCCGGTTGTGAATTATAGAAAGGAAGAATCATCCATTGATGAGATCATGCGAGGGATGAAGGAGCTTAAGATTAAATTTGCGATGTTGGAAGAGAAAGACATGGGAGGGGAGGAGAAGACTTCCACCAAGCAAGCGTTGTCGCATGGACATTTCTTTGCTCTGAGAACAACCGAGCGCATGGCTGTAGAAGAACCCTCTAGATCCTCATGTGAGTTGACAATCTCTTCTTCTTCTCCTCAGCACTCCACATTATAGCCGGTAAAACTTCAACGGAAGAAGATTATGATATCTGATGATTCGACCAATAACTTTTGCTCAAACTTTACAGAAAATTGCTCCACAACCCTTACTATCACTCAAAAAAGTTTCAGATGTTTTTCTTTTCTAGATCTCTCAAAACAATTGGTGATTTACCCACTGTAACACAAGGTGATATGCAGACCCCTATGTACAAAACCCATCACACATCCCAATCCTTGATTTCAATTGCTCCCAGATTTTAATGAGAAGGTCACTCATCATCAGAACTTGAACTGTGCAAAGTTTTATTGACAGAAATCTCGATATCAAAAGATATCATCTCTGTACTAACTTCGTGATAGTCCTGCAATTCTGACTGTATACACAAACTTCAAGCTATCACTCGGTACTCAAAACTCGTCCAATCGAGTCAAAACTTCAATCAAAATACAAGCTTGAGTCGAAAACTATATCTCTGTTGACTCAGATCTCCCAAAACCCTTGTAAGGTTCTCAAAAACTCCCCAAATACACTCAAAGGTCTAAATTTCTCACTCTAACTTTGAATCATCTTTTCAGAGTGACAAATCCTTCAAATCCATCCATTCTTGAGCCCACGTCGTAGCTCGTCCCATCAGCTCTCTAACGCAATCCTCAGATCTCCGAATGTCTCCCTAGAAGGTCTCCAAAACTCCTCAAAACCTTGAAGAAGTTGCCCAAGTGCCCTCATTAGCCCAAACTCCAAGACCAATGAGAATGAAGAGTGTTATTTTGACCTCTAGTGTGGCCAAATGAGCTCCATTTTAACTTAGAGCTTTACAACTATCCTAAACACACTACTTAGCCATCCTATACACAATAAGAGTTGTCACTAATAAAGAGTCAAAATGACAACTCGAAACCGGCTAAGTATGAACGGAACTACAAACGGAACCGGGGAGTTTATAACTTGAGAATAATACTCCTCGCCAAAGTTCATAACAATCAACTCCCTATGACTTGTTTTCGGTAAGCAATAGTGATGGATTGGAACCCATGTGTTGAAAGCCATCACTACTGGTAAGTTCAAATCCATAGCGCCCAAACTAAATCAAAACGTACACTGTTACATCCCAAATCGTGCCGTAGGAAACAACTGGAAGATTAATCGGATCTTGAGAGTTTATCACTTGTTGCAGAAAGTTATCTCCAAAATGATACACTAACCACATCCAAAAATGATCATGATGAAGACACCGGATGTTGATCACAAATGGATTAGGCATCGGTACATTTGGAGGATCATGTTGTCCTCTATCCATGTCATATGTCGGCTCCACTTCGATCAAATAAGCTCCTTAGTCATCAAAGTGATGTGTCTAGCACTCTCCCATACCCTTTCCAACCTGACTGCGCTTTATATCTGATAAGATCCAAGATAATATCTCTTGGAGCCTTTTCAACATCCTGACCCTACAAAGTAGATCCAACGGTGGGCTCTTAATAGCCTTTATAAAGGCACCGCTCGGTTATCCTAACCTAAACTATCGCCGTCATGACAACAGCTCTGAAGATGACACATGTCATCATCTTCTCATAGTAGCCGCGTCACAACACGACAGCGTATGTGCAACGGTGCATATGGTGTGACAGCAATGATCATGCACGAAGAGATTGTGGAGACTTTGCACAAACATTGCAAAGTGGAGAAATTTTCTGGAAAGAAGGGAAGGTAGCCCTCAAGGACACCGGAGCAATCATCCAAACCAATTTTGGTAAAGGAGGGATGAGAAAATTAGTGGATGACTATCATAGTGCACATGCAGTGGCATCAATTGAAGCTTTTACCAATGGTGCTAAGATTAGAGGAGCGGGAGAGGAGTTTGAAGGCCACATACCGCTTAATGACCTATGGTCAAGTGCTCTCGCTACGATGGAGAAAGGGAAGGTAGCTAGGGAGACTCTTCTGAGAACAACAGCGGAAATTCGTGCTACTATTGAATGGGAAGATCAAGTAGAAACCATGTCGGTTCATGCTTATATTGCTAAGACTCAATATGAGGCATTAGTGGAAGAGAAGAGAAGGAGGGAAGAGGAGGATTCTGGCGAAGGACTCTCATTGAAGAGGTTGGCTAGAGAACATATCAGACCTGATACACCTCTCCCACCTGATCACGCTATGGAGGAAGCTGGTCCCTCGAGGTCTAAGGAAAGAACCAAAGGGGGTGAGAAGGACAAGGGGAAGGTACCAGCTTACAAACTACAATCGGATATTGAGGCGGCGACAGATTTGAAGGGAGTAGAGGATTTTGAATGCCAAGGTAGAGTTTACCTTGAGGGAGATACTTGGAATAGCAAAGAGGGAGTTTCATGATGTTATCATTGCTATCATCAAGAGGAAACGGCAGATTTCCAATGAGACTAGTCTACTTCATGCTATGGGTACAAAGGTATCAAGGGATGAAGAAGATGCGCTGGTAGAGTTTTGTGGATTGAAATCTCAGAAGGTTTGCTTTGAGGATGAGGCAAAAGAAGAAGGTGTGAAGGTGTCTAGCCACTACACCCGATCGCATTGGGCAAGGGCGACTACTAAAACCCTTGTGAAGCTAGGGGATCTCAGTGAACCGGTGTTAGCACTAATTGATCATGGATCAGAGATCAATATAATGTCGAGAGAGCTCTACAAGAAGGGGAAGTGGCCCATAGACACCAATCATGGTTGGGTGATTAGGGCAGCCAACAATACTCGAGGGGGCTTGTATGGAGCGTGCCCTGATATTCTGATGAAGGTTGGGGATGTAGTAGCTGAGCAGAATTTCTTTGTGCAAGACACTACATCATACCCATTGATTCTTGGGCAGCCTTACATCATAGCACTGAGGATGGAGACAAGAGTGCATGATGATGGATCAGCATATGCACGAATTCGCAGCCAAGATGGGAAGCGGTTAGTGCAGTTTCTAACAATTCAAGCAAATCATGAGAGAAACAAAGCACGATTGAGAGAGGGAGTGTAACACTGAAGGCAATGACTCCAAAATGACTTCTTAGATGAGAGATGTCTTCTCAAGACCTCTCCTTGCTTTATATAATGTAGGACTAGAGAAGTCCGAAATCCAAACTATGCCACATGGCTAACATGCGTAGGTTGCATGGTTTGTTATCTTATCCTAACCAATTCTTAACAGACGTCTAGCACACAATCTGATCCACCAATGCATGGTAGCCACCTCGTCATTTACCTTTTGCTCTTTGGATAGTGCACACCACTATCTTGTCTTTTTGTGATCTAGTGTCCACTCTACGCTTTGGCTAAACTAACTATGGCTAACCAAGATTGGTTACAAACCTCCCCCATTTAAGTCGCAACGTCCTCGTTGCAAAAAGACTCAAAAGTCTCTACAATTATCTTGGCATTTGTAAGATTTGCCAATGGTTCCCAAGTAGCTTCATAACGTGGATAACCTTTCCATTGGACTAGATATTCCACTTTTGGATTCCGCTGACCTCTTGTCCATTTCTTGAGGATTCTCTCAACCTCATATTCCTCTACACCATCCATCATGACTGGTAAAGGAGGAGGTTGATGTGGGTTGTCAAAGGAAGGAGATTGTGGTGTATACTTCGTCAAGAGAGACACATGAAAGACAGGATGTATTTTCATGTGTGTTGGCAACTCTAACTTGTAGGAAACTTCTCCAATCCGTTGGACAATCAAGAAAGGTCCAATAAACCGTGGACTTAACTTTCGAACCCATATTAATGACAAATTGGTAGTAAAAAATCATACCTGATTGCCTTTTTGAAACTCCATATGTCGTCGATGAGCATCAGCATATTATTTTTGCCGATTTTGGGCAATGGCTAATTTTTGCTTTGCCTGATGCACTCCTTGTTGGACTCGTGCCACAAACTCGTTCACCGCTTCAACTTGGTTGATGGTTCCTGCATGTGACATACACTCACCAAGCTAGATGATGTGATGGGGTGTTCTCCATACATCAAGAAGAAAGGGCTGACTTTTGTGGATGCATTGATTGAGTTATTATAAGCTGTAACAGACAGGTTACACAAAGGTTTTGCCATTTGTATGTAATTACGTTCGTTCCCAAAGGAATGAGGTGTTATCTTTCTATGTTTACTAATATGAATGTTTATGCTTCTTTTGAAGACTCGGACATGCATAGTCCAAAGAGAGTCTTTGTGTGAGTAGTCCAAGACCACTAAGTCAAATTGACAAACCATTACCCATCCATTACATTGAACAGAATTACACATGTAATTGAAATTTCACTCCAGGTTTACTGATGGAAGTTTGATCACTCCTTTACAAGCTGTCGACGAGGCGATGTTCTCAATGAAGTTCTACTGCAAAGTGTATCCGACTATGGCTCATGGACGAATACCCGGATATCTTCATAGGTATTGCGCACCAGTCAAGGCCAATCGAATGCAACATTCAACAGCTTCTCAAGCACTTCGTTCTACCCTGACTACAATTACGGTTCTCAATGAACACTTGTAAAGAAAGCGATAATCTTACTCTAACACTACTCATATTTATACAATCTACTCGCACCGATTCCTAATCGTCGCCTACACGGATCGCACCCGACTACTTCTTCGGAAAGTTGTTGATCTCTTCGATGACGTCTCTTCCCTCAATGCGAAAGTATCGACGCTCACTTGCAACTCCCTGATGTCTTCTGAGATCTCCTTCCGATGGACTTGCATCTCTTCCTAGCATTCGCGTCCCATGGCCTTGATCCTTCGAATTGTAAGGGGTGTTCATTACCACTGTCAAAAGTTCCAACCTTTTAGCCTCCACATCGTCACACCGAGCAAAAAGGTATTGTGAGCACCTACTCGCCAAATCTTCTATTCTAGCTGGCCGTTCAACATCGACTTCATGCAATTGCTGTTAAAGCTTCTCATTCTCCCTCTCCACAAACTTCACTTATGCTCCGAATCTTGCAAACCTCACTGTATGTCTGCTTCACCGTGATAGCTTCCTACGTTGCCTCCTTCTTTTGCTTCTCCAGACGCTCCACTGACTCTGTCAATTGCTTAATAGTATCCGCCTGATCCTTCTTCCCTCTGGCGGTGCGGTTCAGCAACTGAATCAGCTCCATGTAACCGTCTTCCTGGGGATTCCACCCTTGGATGTAACTGCTACCCATCTCGTTCAGCTCCATCAGAACTGGCACCATCACGTTTCTCCAAATTTTTGCGTCAATCAGAACACCAAGAAAGTGGTTCTTCTACTGTTACCTTGGTTGCTTTTACCTTAGGCCTCGATGCCTTCGGTATTGAACTTCCTGGCTGCGCGATTTCCTTCAGCTTCCGCTTCTTACTGCTGGGCTCTGTAAGACCCAGGGTTGTACATATAGGATAAAATGAAAGTATATCTAAATTGTGCCTAAGTTTATCTTAGTCATGACTATGTTTAGCTAGTTATGGTTAAGTTGGAGGAAAATATAGAGTAACTTTTGGTGTGGTAGATGAGAACTTCTATTTTGTTGTTTAGTATGAGTCAAGGAATGGATTCCATCACATGGGTATCTTGACTTCCCTTGACTTGGACTAGTTTTCATTGGTTGGACTTGGTGAAGACCCTTAAATCTAGGGACGAGATTGACTTGGTACACTAGAAGTCAATTAGGGAGTAGTTGGGCTTCTAGAAGATCCAAGTGGACCAATTGCATGTTGCCATGTACCCTTTTCATTGGGGTTTGTGATCTCTACCTCGTTTAAACTTGGTAAGAGGAAGTTACATGGTGATTACTTGTAGTTACTAGGGTAAGATTCTAAGTAGTATAAATAGAGAGGTTGAGAAGCACCTCTCAATTAGTTTTTCAATGGAAGTTAGTTTTGGGAGAAGATAGTGTGGTGATCTTAGTTTTGGGGAGCTTGGTTCTTGGAGATGTCATGTTCGGAGTGGAGCCTTGATTCAATGAAGACTTTGATTACCAAAGTATCCCTTTCCTTTTGAGTGATATCTTACTCTTGGTGATAATGTGCATAATGGAGCTTAGACTTTGAGAGTTTGTGTAAGAGTGAGCAATAGGGTCATGGTCATAGGGTGGGACTAAGTCCTTCTAGATTCATGATGAGCTTCCAAAAAGCCATCGGAGGTAAACCTGAGTGAGAGTCAGCCCGGAGGTCACAGCTCCGCAATTATCGGTTCGGGAAGACAAAGTTACTATTGGTTACCAATCCTACATGTGACATAGTTTCAGAGGGAATAATTATCCATCCTTCTAGATGGGCATCGAGTAGAGCGGCTACAGCCAAGGTATTAAAGTATAAGCGTATGTAGATACATCACCTTTTGGTTCCTCTAGCTTTGGAGTTATATAGACCTATGAACACCAACTTTGACATGTTCGGGAGAGAGCCTACCATGCTAAGGCAGGGGTATCACTCTCTTTAGTTCTTTAGCTATAACCTATTTTAGGCAATGTGTTTCCATTGCTCTACATAGTATAATCCATAGGAGAGCAATCAACTTATGTGATGATTCTTAGGATGCACATGTTGTTTATAAACCGTTTGACTTAGATAGTTCAGATATCTTAGATGCACTATGATATATTTTCCATTATGATGTTATTGGGACCTAGCTCCATGTTATCCGTTTGGTTTCATCCCTGTATGACTTGATAGGATATTTCAATCCTTTTTCTTATTTTACTTTGTACTTCGTCTCTATTTTGGAGTGCCGGACTTGTCACCATTTCTTCTTAAGTGCATGCTGGGATAGGGAGTTCCATCAAGTTGCACCAGAAATGTTCTTTTGGACAATAGTTTCCAAATATCAGGATTTTTTCATATCAAAATAGATCAAATATTTTGTTAATGAATGACATAAAACAAAATTTGCATGTAAGAGCAATGATCTTTAGGTTGAAATCAAATATGACATCAATGTATATTGTGATGCGATATGTATATGCACAATCGAGATAATATTTTTGCCACAAAGTGATACACAAGATGATTGACATAAAAGAGATCTAAAACATCAAAAAATGAATGAGATAAAAGAAATGAAGCTCTACATTTTTCTCGAATCTCTATCACAAGTTGAATATTCTATTCATAAATGAAAATGGTAGTAGTGTGTAGAACTTCTCAAATCCATAGGTGATATCTTTGCTCACACTTAAAAAAATTTGCAATTTAAAGAACAAGATCCAATGTAACAAAGTATCATAACTGAATATATACACATATGAACCAATTGATGATTACCTTCTAAAGCCACTGTAGATGGCTTGACATTACTGTCTACTTGAAATCCATCATCAAGTGCCCAAAGAATGAATATCACAATACATAGATCTCATACACCAACACAAGTGTAGCACAATAATCTTTTCTACTCTCAAAACGTCCACAAGGACATTCTGCTCATAACCATAGCATAAAAGAGATATTACAGTTGAGCCAAACCCATTTTGTGCTTCAAGGACTTCAGTATCCATCACTAGCTACTATCCATCATAGCCAATAATAAGTAGTAATATCCAATATGGTCGATGTATTTTGCTGCAAGTAAACATAATCACCAAAATGAAATCTATGAATTAAAGGTCAATATCCACCTCCTTAAATGGTAGCATAACACAAAGTATCTTTTTATTGAGCAATAGTCAAGTTCTTCAATGTTATGCGCATTACCATATGAAAGAATTCTATCCCTTGACGACACACCCTAACCAAAATGTCAAGGTTATCCAAGTCCAAGACTTCAGATGACTCTCAACAAATAGCTGCATGTAAGTCTGGATCTCTACCATATAATAAAAAGTACTATGAAAATGATGCCAGAGATGCTTGCCGGCTAACTTGATAACCCATGATCAATCATGGTAGCTAGATGTCATAGTCTCCCAAATGAACTTTCTCCAAACCAAACTTTTTGAATCCTCTCTTCACCATTTGAAAAACTCTATCTGCAAGACCATCAACCTTAAGATGATACCTTGAGGTGATATGATCAACGTTCGATCACACAAAGCCTAAAACTCGTTCAAAAACTCAATACCATGATCAATCATTACCTCCGTTTGTGCACCAAATCGGCTAAGTAACGAAGCTAACAACACATAAGTTGTTCATCACTTGACTTGTCAAGCAATGCCATCAACTAAATCTACTTGCAGAACTGCTCCATCATTACCAACACATATTGATAATATAGTCAATGGTATATATTGATGTCATATAGTCAATGGTATGTTAGGAGTTAACTCAGGTCTTGAGTAACTCTAGTTAGTTTGACTATATTTAGTTAGATTAGGGCTAGGGCTGGTACTACTATATAAGAGGGCTAGGAGAAGCTCTCTGTAACACAAATTAGGGTTATTTAGTAAAGTGATTTTGTGTGTTCCGTGGACGTAGCCTCAGAGAGATGAACCACGTATTTTCTGTTTCGACTCTTGCATTATGTATTTTCTTCGTGTATTCCTGATTCAGATCTACAATTGGTATCAAAGCGATTGGAAATTTCTCCTATCCCTGCAGTGTTTATTGTGGGCTCGCTTGAAGGCATCGCTTTGAGCGTGCGATTGATTGAGTCTGTCTTACAGACAATGTAGTTGCTCTTCTATGTGGAATCGTTTGCTTGGCTTGAAAGTTCACGGAGGCGGCAAGGCTGTGATCGAAGCAAAACAGACATTTAACATTTAGTGTAGCAGCAAAAGGGACATATAGGAATTGACACAAGTAGGTGCGATCAGTCCGAGGTATCACAAATTCCTGGCAATGTCTAAGGAGGATCACGAGGTAAGAGTCTGCATTAGAGTAGAGTTCAGAGGCTACTGGGAGTAGTCTTTGCACCGCTCTCTTCCATGTGAGCGGAGAAAATCCTTCACCGCGCGAGCATCGGGCAGTTTTTTCTCGTCGGGTGAAATCATCGTCAAGGTTGCCATGTGGTGTGGATTTTCTTAATTAGAATAGCGGAGTCTTGGAAGATTGCTCACACCGGACCGTTGGAATAGCGTGAGAAGTGGACGCTGACTTCAGTCATCCACGTTGGAAACGAGAAGACTCGAGTGTTGGTTTGAATTTTGGAATACAAGGCAGAACCCTCAGGTCTCTTGTGACAAGGGTGGTGTAAAATTTTACATCAGTTTGGTTTTGTGATTTCTGCAAAAAGTGTTTGAAGCCAGTCGAATTTATGCGCTTGCTGTCTTGTAAATTGAATCACAATTGCGCAGGTTGCATCAATATCTATCGTAAACAAGAAACTCGATTGAGTATTTGGGATATGTAAAGGCTTGATTTATCTCTTCAAATTACGATCGGGAGCTGGAGAGTGTTTACTATCGCTCTGCACAAAAATGCGAACAGAAATTTTTGAAGGATTCCCTCCATTAGTGTTGGCGGTTATTACCCTCTACATCCGATGTGCAGCTATAGATTCTGCAGACTCCAGTATTAGGAGAGCTGCATTGGAGGGGCGGCAAAGAAGGAAATCAGAGTCATCAGCTAAAATTTGGAGATGTGAAGGGCAGATGACGAGCAGCGGGAGTTGCTGCTGAAGCTGGAGCCCGCAGTGCACACTTCCGAACGCCTTCATCGTCAAAATGTAGTGGGGCTATGACGGTGATGATGATGAAGGCAGAGCAGGCAGGGCAAGTGGTTGTGGTGCTTTCAAGGCCCCAACAAATAGCCAGCAGAAGAACGCGACCGGCCGCAACAGCGGCTCCCGACCGAAAAGGAAGAGTCGTAGCCACTACGCTTACAAAAGCAATTTGGAAAGCATGTACCATAGTTTCTTGTTGTGTGTGCTTTGCTAGTCGATTATGGAGTATAGTGGCAGTTGAGTTGCACGGGACCAAGGAACAGACGAAGGAAGTATGTCTGAAGGAGAGAGCGGAGCGGAGCCCAAGCTTAGCTGAGAGGAGGAGACTAAGATTGTAGGCTTCTTGGAAACACAGAACAAAGTGGGCCATAATCAGATGAAATTTAGTAGAATCCCTGATGAATTAGGCTCCATAAGTAAGCTTAGCCATACATATGTCTTTAGAACACTGTCATGTCATTACGGGGATAGAAATCTGCTGAGGAGAAACTGGAAATGTTGTTTAGCATGCCCATCCACGTGAGTATTCTGAAATTCATTGTCTAGTTGACCCGATCTGATATGAATTCTTGGCGCGTGATGTGCATGAGTAGTAAAGAGAGAGAGAGGAGAAAAGCTATAAGACAACAATTAGCAACATCTAGCACGAGTATCTCTTGTGGTTTGGTAGTTTTACCCAGGGTAAAATTCCTTTTTTTCTTTTTTTTTTTCTTATATGAGTGGAAAGAAGTTAAATTTGGAGATTCCATCTAACAATCTAATGACACAAGGGACGAGTTCAGCACCTAGACGAAGTGAGATGGCAATCATGAAGACAGGAGGAGGCGGATTTGATATTATCAAATACGATGGGTGTGGTGACTATCTTCTATGGGAGAGGCAAGTCAAAGACAAGTAGAAGACTTCCGGTTTGGGCAAGTCATTGAGGCCTAA
This sequence comes from Marchantia paleacea, assembly GCA_014180765.2. Classification (NCBI taxonomy): domain Eukaryota; kingdom Viridiplantae; phylum Streptophyta; class Marchantiopsida; order Marchantiales; family Marchantiaceae; genus Marchantia; species Marchantia paleacea. The sequence continues at coordinate 914,388 of MUAA02000014.1, forward strand.
ACCCTCTACATTTGATGATGAAGACTAGAAGGACCTTCAGGAGCAAGTTGTGAATATTGTTAAAATCCATCTACAACCTTCAATTCTGAAGCAAGTTGATGAGTATGACAATTGTATGTTATTGTTTAAGGCTCTTCAGTGACGGTTTCATCACAAAGAGTTGTCAAACAAGTTGTACACCTCCTTGAAGCTGATGAGCTTCAAGATGAAAGATTCAGGTATGAAGATACAAGATCACATTGACGCCTTTGGTGATATTTTTATTGATCTTCAGAATCTTGGAGAGGAAATAACTCATGAGAGGAAGGCCCTTCATTTGTTAAGCTGATTACTTGCTTCATATCAGTCATTGTCACGAGTGCTGCTCCATCGTGATAGACAAACAATCACTTACAATGAAGTTGTAAGTGCTCTATTGACTGGTGACCTACATGAGAAGATGATGATGCCTTTTACTCCATCCTCTTCATCTGATATGGCACTGAATGTGATCCGTGGATGGTCACAATCAAGGAATGAGAAGGATGGGAAGAAGTTTGGATCTAGAGGTAGATCCATGTCTAGGGCTAAATCCCAAGACAAAAAGACGGTGGTATGTTGGAAATGTGGCAAGAGTGGTCACTTTAAGAAGGACTGTCGTGTGAACACCAAGGCTACTGATCCTCCTTTAGTCAATGTGGCTCAAGATTTTGATGAGGAGGATGACTTGCTCGAAGATGGACTATGAAGTCAGAGATATGTCCTATGCAACTCACCAAAGGACGTTGGTGATGTATGGATTCTAGATAGTGATTATTCTTATCACATTTGTTACATTAGAGAGTTTTTTCATACTTTCTCAATATCAAACGGTTTAGTTCTTATGGGAAATGATCAATCCTGTAGAATTGAAGGTGTTGGATCTGTACTGTAAGACCCAGGGTTGTACATATAGGATAAAATGAAAGTATATCTAAATTGTGCCTAAGTTTATCTTAGTCATGACTATGTTTAGCTAGTTATGGTTAAGTTGGAGGAAAATATAGAGTAACTTTTGGTATGGTAGATGAGAAATACTATTTTGTTGTTTAGTATGAGTCAAGGAATAGATTCCATCACATGGGTATCTTGACTTCCCTTGACTTGGACTAGTTTTCATTGGTTGGACTTGGTGAAGACCCTTAAATCTAGGGGCGAGATTGACTTGGTACACTAGAAGTCAATTAGGGAGTAGTTGGACTTCTAGAAGATCCAAGTGGACCAATTGCATGTTGCCATGTACCCTTTTCATTGGGGTTTGTGATCTCTACCTCGTTTAAACTTGGTAAGAGGAAGTTACATGGTGATTACTTGTAATTACTAGGGTAAGATTCTAAGTAGTATAAATAGAGAGGTTGAGAAGCACCTCTCAAGTAGTTTTTCAATGGAAGTTAGTTTTGGGAGGAGATAGTGTGGTGATCTTAGTTTTAGGGAGCTTGGTTCTTGGAGATGTCATGTTCGGAGTGGAACCTTGATTCAATGAAGACTTTGATTACCAAAGTATCCCTTTCCTTTTGAGTGATATCTTACTCTTGGTGATAATGTGCATAATAGAGCTTGGACTTTGAGAGTTTGAGTAAGAGTGAGCAATAGGATCATGGGCAAAGGGTGGGACTAAGTCCTTCTAGATTCATGATGAGCTTCCAAAAAGCCATCGGAGGTAAACCTGAGTGAGAGTCAGCCCGGAGGTCACATTTTTGGTTCCGTTGCGGGACCTCGCCTAGAAGGAGAAGAGATGTTCGAATCCAGTTTATTGCCCGTGAGAGCGCAACGATGAGAACTCATATGGAGAGGACTGTGGGGGAAGAGCGAACCGAGATCATGATGCATAGTAATGTACCATTTGTGTATCCGGTAGTGTTATATGATAGCCTGGAAGTTATTTTGTACATTTTGTTTACTTAAGTGTTGTTTGGGATGAGGCGAGAGTGCTATAGTATGTATTTGGGAGGAAAACTTTATTTTCCAAAGTTTTTCCGATAATTTTATTGATTTTAGATTAGTAGATGGGATACGTTTTGCACTTGAAATAACAGTCATATCATGTCTAGATCAAAAGTTATGATGTTTAGAATTTGCTAGGGTCTTGACGGGTTTTGAAAGATAGCTCTCGGGAAAAAGTGTACAGAGCTTATCAATTCGTGCAAGAATTGAATCAGGATTTGAAACTTTGCACGATTGTATATCAAGAGCTAAGCTACATGTGGGTTTAAATTTCGTTGAGAGATCATTTTTATAGAGAAAGTTATGATACCTGAAGTATAGGGGGTATAAAAAGTGAGGCTTTTACTTTTCAGATTTACTTTTTCCTTGTTTATGGTCATTCCGAGAAGTGAGTGCATGAGCATAGTGAGGATGACTTGACACTCATTGGAAAATGGGAGATCAACCTCTTTGGAAGATTTTCTAAGATTTGGACGTGATTGTTTCAATGGATTCGAACACGAGGGAGTTTGGAGTTTGGACACTAAAAATTCCCGAGAGCGAAACGTGAGAGTTGCTTCTATTGTGGAGAGGAGGGACATAAGCTTGTGAGTTGTTTTGAGGACCAAAGCGGAGGTTGAGAGAGAGACGAAAGTGGGAGAGCTAAACCTTCATCTCGGGACCATCATCTCCCCATGAATCCAAGAGTGGAAACTATTGTGAAAATTGTGGAGTGACCGGACTTCCCTTAGGACACGAGTGTAGTGGCGTGAAAGCCTGTTGGAGTCACTAGTGGAGGGCTTTGAAGATAAATTGAGTGCAGATACCGAAAAGTTGAAATCTCCATGTGGCTCAAGTTCTAACTGAAGATGGAGATCATTTTCAGAATGATTGAGAAGATGTCGATGAGGGTAAGGCTCATAGTGTGTTTAGGAGAGGAGAGAGCCATGGCAATCTTGGACCAACCAATTCCGTTCATTTTGCCATTGATGAATTACTCTAGAATGGAGCTAGTTTTGTTTGTGTTGTATTAGGGAGTCCCGTATAAATTTCCAACAACAACGACAAAAGGAGTTGGAAATGGGGAAGATTCCGGTGTTCTATGGGGGAGAGAAAGAAGATGTAGAATCTTTTGTGAGAGACTTCAAGAGGGCATGCATAGGAAACAATGAGAGAAGGAAACCCGAATGGGCTATCCTTTTGCCCGACTTCTTGGAGGATTCTCGCATTGAAGTGGTACAATGAGTACAAGAAGGAGCATGTGAGGAAGACACTTGGGAGAGTTTGACGGAGAATCTTGTTGAAAACTTTCTTCCGGATGAAAGTTACGAGAAGCTGATGTGTGAAGTCACCTTTTTGAAGCAAGGAGAGAGTGAGAAGGTGAGATCATACGTAGAGAGAACGGAGAAGCCGGAGTCACGCTTTTCGTGTGGTGTTGAGAAAGAGGGAGACGAGGTCGAGCCAACCATGGTGGGGATTGTGGCGATGTTGATAAAGAACTTCATTGGAGGTTTGAAGATTCAGTTGAAGCAAGGTGAGATATGAAAGCCCTCTTCTAAGGTTGAGGCTATTCGCATTGCTATTCGAATGGAGGAGAGCCTAGAAGACGATGATTCTAGCTTGGTGGCTAGAGAAGCATCACCACCGTTGTGGTTAGAATGGCAACTCCCTTTTGTTGTTCTTTGCGCCAAGAGTAAATTCTCCAGTGGTAGACTTGCACCATGAGTTGAAATCTATCACGTAAACACTCGCCGATCTCAAGATTAACATTAGTACAACTATGGGAGAGGAGGAATCAGAATGTAGGGGAGGATCTAGAGGGTATGGGAATTATCCTCCAAAAGGAAATCCACCACAAGGGAACTTCACAGTTTCATGCTTTAGTTGTGGAGGCCCTCATTTCCAACGAAATTGTCCTAATCCTCGACAACATGATGGAGTTAGACACAACAATTCTACTCCCTGCTCCAAGTCAATCGAAGGATAAGGGAGTAGCGTCTATTGATGTGTTTCCTTATCGGTGCACGTTTGAGAAGGGAGAGAGCTCTATAAGTTCCGGAGTTGATATTCTTGCACACGAGAAGAAGAGAGCAAGATTTGCGAGAGGAATCCATCTCAATGGAAGATCAACCAAGCCGGAGCACTCGATCCGCTGGTGTGAGTCAACCGAGAGCACCGAGAAAGAAGTTGGGAATGGATGATTTCTCCATTTCATCTACCCAGCTCAAATATGACGTGGTGGAGGATGTGGGGAATCAAAAAGCCAATATAACTGTTGGTCAATTGATTGCTCTAAATCCTACGATAAGAAAGGAGTTGAGGGGAGGCCTAAGCTCCAAAAGGACCAAGAAGCGACGATCCAAGGGGAAAACTTCCATGGCGAATGTTGGAGTAGGAGTGATGGATGCCGCTGCCTCAGAGGTATGCACTCGGGGCTTCAAGATTGAAGTACGCATTAATGGACGTGATGTTTCGGATGTACTAGTGGATGGTGGATCTGCGGTGAATGCCATGTCAGAACGTTTGTTGAAGAAGTTGGGGATGAAGCTTTCAAGACCTTCCAACATCATTGTTGGGATGGCCAACAAGCAAAAGGTGCGACCCATTGGAGTGGTGGACAAGGTGGTGGTAAGTGTGATGGGAGTTCAAACCTTGTTGTCCTTTCAAGTGCTTGAGGAGGCTAGCTACGACTTGTTGTTAGGAAGACCTTGGTTGAGGGTGTGAGGACAACTGATCGGGTGGCATAAGGGTTACCTTCGTATAGGGCCGAAAAACCATCGAAAGTGAAGGTCCCTCTCACAAGTGGCGGAGGAGGCGGTCTCAGACTCGGATAGACCTACAGTGATTACCGTAGTCCGAGAGTGAAGAAAGTGGTAGTTTTTTCAGAGGTTGACACCAACATGTCGATCGATGAGGAGACATCATCTGAAGATACCTCGGACGATGATGTTCAAGTTCAAGTTCTTGCTGCAATGGATTTACTTCCTAGGCCGGGGTGGTGAAAGATCCCGACAAGATGAAGATGAGTAAAGATGAGATAACTCCTCGACGGCTCTCCACTCTCAAGTTTGGTCCCAAGGTTACTATGGAGGAGAAGTCAAGGTTCTTGGATATATTTCAAAATATATCCATGTCTTTGCCTTTAGCTACAAGGATTTGAAGGAAGTAACCTTAGAAACTCATCGCATTGAGTTAGAGGAGAAGGCTCGCCCAAAGACGTCGAAGCAACGTCGGATAAATCCACCAACGGTTGTGGTGGTCAAGGAGGAGATCGACAAGCTAAAGGATGCGGGTTTCATCTATGAGGTAGAGAATTCTGAATGGGTTTCTCCTATTGTGATAGTCAAGAAGAAGAATGGTAAGCTACGTGTATGCGTAGATTACAAGAAGTTGAATGTTGTCACAAAGAAGGATTATTATCCTTTACCTTTCATAGATGAGATTCTAGAGGAGGTGGCAAAGCATGATTGGTATAGTTTTGGAGATGGTTATAGTGGTTATACTCAAATTCAAATTGCTCCTGAAGATCAGCTCAAAACCACTTTTACCACGCCATGGGGAACTTTTGCCTTTAGGGTAATGCCCTTTGGTCTATGTAATGCTCCAAAGAACTTTTCAGAGGTTCATGAACAAGGTGTTTGAACCTTTTATTGGGAAATTTGTGCGAGATTTCATAGATGATTTTTTGTGTATACGGGAAGAAGGAGGATCATTTTGATCATTTGATCAAAATTCTACAACGGTTGGAGAAAGCCAAGGCCTCGCTCAATCCAGAAAAATGCATTTTTGGATGTGAGGAAGGTTTGTTGTTAGGGCACATCATCTCCAAAGATGGTATAGCGGTGGATCCAGAAAAGGTGAAACGCATCCTCGACTTACCTTTTCCAGTGACGTTGACCAAGTTGAGGCAGTTCCTTGGAATGGTGGGATACTATCGACGGTTCATCTTTTTCCTTCTCCAACAAAGCTTATGCCTTGACGGTTTACATGAAGAAGGGGACGGATTACGATTTAATCCTCAAGGATGGAGAGGCAAATTGCATGGCGTTCGAACTTCTTAAGAAGGCGTTGGTAATGGCTCCTATTTTAGCCAAACCAAATTGGGGTAAACCTTTCATTCTCTACACGGATGCATCAAACATTGCTATAGGATGCACTCTAAGCCGTTAGATGAAGATAGCCATGATCATCCAATTGCTTATGCTAGTAGACGGATAGTGCGCCGAGAGAAATTATTCAATGGACCGAAAGGGAGGCTTTAGTTGTGATCTTCTCACTCAAGAAGTTTCGACACTATCTATTGGGAGGGAAGTTTACTATCGTTTCGAACCACAAGGCTTTGAAGTACATTTTCAACAAGCCTAATGCCGAGGGTAGGATAGCCGGATGGAAGTTGTTACTTGGCGGAGTTTGATTACATCATTGAGGATCGACCATTGAAGAAACATGCCAATGCCGATTTGATGTCTCGAGCATACGATGAGGAAGGAGATCAACCCATGGATGATACATTTCCGGATGAGGATTTCTTTGATGATGGACACCATAACAAAGGTACCGGCTGAATACAAGGGGATATGGGATTTCATCTCGGAGGGAGAGTTTCCCCAAGGCATGCATTCACGGGAGAGGAATGCATTGGTGAAGCGATGTGAACCTTATACCATCATAGAGGACGTGTTGTTTCATCAAGGGAGCGGATGGACTACTCGTAAGGGTTGTTGGAAGGGAGGAGTCAATTCAACTTATGAAGGAGTTTCATGAAGGCTCGGTATGTGGAGGACACTTTGCGGGGAAAGGTAATCGCATTTAAGATCCTAGATGCAAGGCTATCATTGGAAGGGCATTTTCAAAGATTGTGTGGAATTTTGCAAGAGTTGTGATGTGTGTCAAGCTTTTGCTAAAAAGTCCATGAAAACCCCTCCTTTGACATCGGGTTCTATTTTAGGTCATTTTGAAAAGTGGGGAATAGATTTTGTAGGACCCTTGAATCTTACTCCTCGAGGTAACAAGTTCATTGTGGTAGCTACAGATTATCTAACCAAGTGGGTAGAAGCTAGACCTCTAAAATCTACTAGTGAGGAAGAAGTGGGTAGATTTCTATATGAGAGGATAATAACTAGATTCGGATGCCCTCTAGAAATTGTATCTGATAGAGGTGGTGAGTTTGTTGGAAGCATTATACAAGCCATGCTAGGTCATTTCTCCATCAAGGCACGGGTGACTACTTCCTACAAACCAAATGCTAATGGGTTGGCGAAAGCGAACCAACTATACGCTTTTGCATGATGTTGGCCAAGGATGCAGACATGGACGGGAGCAAGCAAAATTGGGACAAAAAGGCTGCATGCTATCTTGTGGGAGTATCGGACGACTTGGAAGACATCAACAGTGGTACTCACCTTTCCGTATGGTATATGGTGTCGAGTCAAAGCTTCCAATTCAATTTGATTTGACGACCTTCTTAACTATCCAACGGAAGTTAAAGAGGAAGAATGGAGTAGAAGCTATCAAATCAAGATGTCAACAACTGTTAGATTTGGAGGAGGCTCATTTCAGGGCCATGGTACGTGTGGAGTGGGCTCAACAATTGCGAAGAAGTATCATGATAATCGATTTGGGGACGAAGAAGATGAAGATTTTCAAAGAAGGTGATTGGGTAATGCTTTACGATTCCATTAGATATAAGAGAGCAAGAAAGAAATTTCTTCCAAAGTACTTTGGTCCTTTCATAGTTCACAAGGTGTGGGGAAACTTTACTTACGATTTGAAGGAGTTGGGAGGACGACATTTTGACCGGGTGAATCACGACAAGTTGAAGCCGTTTCATCGACGATCGATTCTTTCACTCCGAGGACGGAGTGAAATCTTGGTCCGGGGGTAAATGTAAGACCGGGGGTTGTACATATAGGATAAAATGAAAGTATATCTAAATTGTGCCTAAGTTTATCTTAGTCATGACTATGTTTAGCTAGTTATGGTTAAGTTGGAGGAAAATATAGAGTAACTTTTGGTGTGGTAGATGAGAACTACTATTTTGTTGTTTAGTATGAGTCAAGGAATAGATTCCATCACATGGGTATCTTGACTTCCCTTGACTTGGACTAGTTTTCATTGGTTGGACTTGGTGAAGACCCTTAAATCTAGGGGCGAGATTGACTTGGTACACTAGAAGTCAATTAGGGAGTAGTTGGACTTCTAGAAGATCCAAGTGGACCAATTGCATGTTGCCATGTACCCTTTTCATTGGGGTTTGTGATCTCTACCTCGTTTAAACTTGGTAAGAGGAAGTTACATGGTGATTACTTGTAGTTACTAGGGTAAGATTCTAAGTAGTATAAATAGAGAGGTTGAGAAGCACCTCTCAAGTAGTTTTTCAATGGAAGTTAGTTTTGGGAGGAGATAGTGTGGTGATCTTAGTTTTAGGGAGCTTGGTTCTTGGAGATGTCATGTTCGGAGTGGAACCTTGATTCAATGAAGACTTTGATTACCAAAGTATCCCTTTCCTTTTGAGTGATATCTTACTCTTGGTGATAATGTGCATAATAGAGCTTGGACTTTGAGAGTTTGTGTAAGAGTGAGCAATAGGATCATGGGCAAAGGGTGGGACTAAGTCCTTCTAGATTCATGATGAGCTTCCAAAAAGCCATCGGAGGTAAACCTGAGTAAGAGTCAGCCCGGAGGTCACAGTACAGATTCACATGTTTGATAGAGTCAAACGTATGTTGACTCACGTCAGGTTTATACTTGAAATGATAAAAAACCTTATCTCTCCTGGAATGTTAGATTCAAAAGGCCTTGAGTGGAGTTCTAAACAAGGAGTACTTGAGGTGAGAGTAGGTGATAAGATTATCTTGAGAGGACACAAATATAGAAATCTGTATGTGCTAGAGTGCAATACCATTTGTGGTGAAGTCAATCTTACCAGATCTCGGTCTAAGATGGCTCATGTTTGGCATTCTAGAATGGGACACATGAGTAACAGGTACTTGACCTTTCTTCAAGATAGGGGCTTGTTACCTGGTTTAGGTAAAGTTGACATGGAATTTTGTGAGCATTGTGTTATGGGCAAGCAACATAGAAAAGCCTTTGGTGTTGGAACTCATAGTTCCAAAGAGTTACTTGAGTATATACATAGTGACGTGTGGGGACCTTCTCCTAAAGCCTCACATTATGGGAAGTGGTACTATGTATCGTTTATTGATGATTACTCAAGATTTGTGTGGGTCTATTTTCTCACACACAAGTCTAAAGTCTTTGCAACTTTCAAAAGTTGGAGAGCCCAAGTTGAGACTCAAACTGGTCACAAGGTGAGATATCTACGTTCGAATAATGGCGGGGAGTATACTTCAGAGGAGTTTAGAAGTTACTGCAAAGAGGATGGGATCACTCATCATCTCACCACGGTTTATACTCCACAATAAAATGTTATTTTTGAGAGGCTCAACCGAACAGTATTGGAAAAGGTGCGTAGTATGTTGAGCCAATCTGGTTTACCATATGAATTATGGGCTGAAGCTATAAATACCGCAATGTATTTGGTACATTTGTCTCCTTCAAGTGCAATCGATTTCTTGACACCTATTGAATTGAGGCACAAATGGAGGGTTGATTATAGTCGTTTGAGAATTTTTGGTTGTATGGCTTATTCTCTCGTACCTAAGGAGAATAGGACCAAGTTGGATCCTACATCCAAGAAGTGTCATTTTCTTGGATATGCAAGTGGTGTGAAAGGTTATAGACTATTAGATCCTGTAGCTTGTAAGGTGATTGTCAGTAGGGATGTTTCTTTTGATGAGCCCAGATCATTGAAAGAGGGAGAGATATCTCAGGCTCCCCGTATTAACAAGGGCAAATCTCCACTCACTAATGTTGTTGAGGGGGAGATTGATCATTATTGATGCGCCACAAGGAGAAGCTCCAAAATAGATGGAGCAAATTCCCGCACAACAGGAATTGGAGGAGCAAGTTGTCGTTGCTGAGCCTCAAGACACAGCACGAAATGATGAAGATCAACCAAGACCATCTACTAGTAGATCATCAAATCGGATTAGTAGAGCTCCCGAAAGGTTTGGAACATGGGTTGATTCATCTATTCTTGAGGATCATGATATTGAAACTCAGAATGATGATGGCAATGCGTTGATCTTGGAAGAAGGAGAACCTTGTTCATATAGAGAAGCTCAAGACTCTATCAATAAGCTTGAGTGGGATATTGCTATGGAGCGTGAGATGCAATCGCTTGTTGAGAACAAGACTTGGGATGGTGTCAACCTTTGGTTGATAGCAAGTGGATGTACAAGTTGAAGGATAATCCAGCAGATGAAGAGAAGAGTATCTTCAAAGCTAGGTTGGTGGCTAAGGGCTTCACCCAAGAGAAAGGTGTGGACTACAACGAAGTCTTCTCTCATGTAGCAAAGTATGCTACAATTCGTCTAGTATGTGCACTTGCTGCGATATTTGGTCTAGTTATGGATCAGATGGATGTTGTCACGGCTTTTCTATATGAATCTTTGGAGGAAGAAATCTACATGAGACAACCTACTGGCTATGAGAAGAAAGGTAAGGAGAAGTTAGTTTGTAGATTGCTCAAATCTCTATATGGATTGAAGCAAGCTCCTAGGCAATGGAATGCAAGGTTTGATGAGTTCATGAAACCACAAGGATTTTCACTTAGTGTGTTTGATCCATGTGTTTACATGAAGAAGGTGAATAATGAGATCTTTAGCCTCATTATTCTAGTACTTTATGTGGATGACATGCTCATTTTGGCAAAGAAACAATTTGACGTCGATAGATGCAAGATGCAACTGAAATATGCATTCAAGATGAAGGATTTGGGTAAGTTCAAGAGGATATTAGGTATGGATGTTCACATGGATTTCAAGGAGAGGAAGCTATGGTTAAGTCAGGGTAAGTACATTCAGCGTGTGCTTGATAGGTTTAACATGGCAAACTCTAATGGAGTGTGGACTCCTTTAGCGGCATATTTTAAGCTCTTAGCAGCTCAATGTCCAATTGATGCAACTGAGAGATGAAAGATGTCGTCAATTCCCTATGACAAGGCAGTGGACAACCTCATGTATTTGATGATGTGCACTAGACTTGATATTGCTCTAGCTATGGGCAAGGTGAGCAGGTACATGTCAAATCTAGGGAAGGTGCATTGGGAAGCTGAAGTGGATTCTCAGGTACCTCAAGAATACTAAGGATTTTGGTCTTTTGTTTGATGGTTTATTGGACAATGTCAAATCCTTGTTGGGTTACGTTGATGTTGACTATGGATAAGATTTGGACAAGAGGAAGTCTACAACTAGGTATGTGTTTACACTTGGAGGTGGATGCGTTAGTTGGAGATCCACCTTGCAGAAGTGCATAGCTCAATCAACTACGGAAGCCGAATATGTAGCAGCAGCAGAATCAACAAAGGAGGCTATTTGGTTGAATAGACTTATCACTTAGATGGGATTGAAATAGGATGTTCTAAATCTCCATTGTGATAGTCAGAGTACCTTACATCTTGCAGCAAATCAAGTGATGGATAGCATGGTGAAGCACATCGACATCAGATATCACTTTATCAGAGATGCAGTTTCTGATAGGAAGGTTGAGCTAGTCAAAACTGACGGTAAACTCAATCCAGCTGATGCTTTGACCAAAGTTATTACTTTAGAGAGTTTCAGGAGGCATTGTGCTACTATACAGATTTTGCACAAGGAGCACTAGTAGAGTTACTCTAGCAATTGTTTGATTCTTGTATATGCTTTACTCCTTCCTAGTTAGGCTACGGCTTAGTTCTAGTTAATACTTATTTACACGAGAGCCTATGCTTTAGGTTTCCTTCTAGGACTTCCCGCAGAGTATGTATATGGTGACAAGAGTTAGAGACCCCAAGACATGAGTCAAGGGGGAGATTGTTAGGAGTTAACTCAGGTCTTGAATAACTCTGGTTAGTTTGACTATATTTAGTTAGACTAGGGCTAGGGCTGATACTACTATATAAGAGGGCTAGGAGAAGCTCTCTATAACACAAATTAGGGTTATTTAGTAAAGTGACTCTGTGTGAATCGTGGACGTAGCCTCAGAGAGGTGAACCACATATTTTCTGTGTCGACTCTTGCATTGTGTGTTTTCTTCGTGTATTCTTGATTCGGACCTACATGGTAGAGGTCTTGCAAAATCCAAGCTCACATAATCGGTAGAGGATGTAATGGTAGTCTAGGGGTATTGAATGATGCTCGAACACAATCACATACCATACATATGGCCACAAACTATTCAACCTCAGTTTGCATATCTCTTGTCAAGCATATGGTCCTACAAGTCTGTCAATGTGGCTAGTCTCTCTTCGACCCTCACTTATCTATAATTGCTATTCCTCTTTTAAGTTAAACTCTTCATCAACTTCATAACATTCCAAGTTGTTGACTTCAAATTCTTCCATGAGACGGAGCTGATGAGGCCTCCATATCAAAGAAAGAAATAATCTTACTTTTTCAATTTGTAAGTATCTTTGCTCTGTACAACCATGGTCGTATGATCAACATCTTATATCTGTTATATATGATTTCAGTTGGGAAACCTTCGGAGAACATCAGTGATACATTGATGTCACATTGGAGGTTCTCTGGAGGTTCCGAAGGAAAGACTACTCGGGTCAGCAAATTTTTCCATTTGAGATGGAGTAACCATATGGTTCATCCATGTAGATTCTTTACTTTAGGTCTTTATTCAAGAAGGTTGCCTTCACATTTAGTTGCTCTACCTCTCTAGTGTTCTTAGTTGCTAGAGTTAATAACATTCAAATAGAATTATACTTTGTCATTGAAGCAAATATTTCATGGTAATGAACATCATATTGTTAATTATACCATTGACAACTAATCATGTTTTGTATTTAAAAATCTCATGAATAACTCCTCTTTTTACCTTGAAGATTAATATGAATCCAATTGTATTTTTTCATAATAGAATATTTACAAATTCCCATGTGCAATTATTTTGTATAAATTTTTTTTCCCTATATGTGGTTTGCTCCCATTTCTTCCAATCTGATCTTCATATTGTTTCAACATATGATGAAGGTTTTTCATCTAGTAAAGATAGATTCTTTCATGACATTATTTTTTTATAGAGACACATAAGCTATATATAAAATAAAACTCAATCTCTAAACTTGAAATTTTTGTGTATTTTGTATTCTAGAATCAAGTTTTTTTTTTCTAAAAAATCATTAGTTTTTGAAACCTGAATATTACAATGATTCCAAGTTCGTATGATGTAAACTTTCATAGAAAAATACTTCAATTGAGTATTATGGAATCCATCTATCTATTTTTCCAAATTTATTTTAAAGACCATTTCTTCTTCACCTTCAAATCAAATATTTCATGAATTCCATTGTATGCTTGTGATTGTACTCCATCTCTATTATCACCGGCACTTGTTAATGGTAAAAACACAAATATAAAAATAAATATCTCTATTGTTTGTGTGATGTGTCTTTTATCTCTATTTGTTCAAATACTTTCCTTATCAAAAAATATATCTCTAGAACGTATTATATGATTAGTTTTTGGGTTGTAAAGTATGTACTTTTCAGTTCTTTTTAATATCCAATGAGATAAAAAATTTTGATTTCAATCCAAGTTTATTTTTTTGGGATATGAGCATGGGTTGGACAACTAAACAACATCCACATTGTAAGATCAGATTTTTTATCATTACATGATTTTTCTCATGTCATACTTTTCAATGTTGTTGTGAGATTTTGATTTTTGATATAGGTAGTAACCTTGTTTTCTAGAATAGCAACAAATTTCATGTAATAGTAAGTCTTCTATCAAATTTGAATCTTCTCACTTTCTTCCATGTTTGAGTTTCAATTATTGTAACAAAGATTTTGAATTTTTTAAATATATTATCTTTACTTTGTAAAAACAAAAAACTATTTATAATTTTGAAATATATAAAAATAATATAATATTGTGCACTTTGTAAGGACTTCTGAATTACTTCATCATATACATAAAAATGTATGAATTCCAGAAGCTCCTAGATTTGTAACATGACTTGTTGGGGATTTTTCCAACATTGTTGGAGAATGCTTTGTGTGAAATCACAAAGCATTTATCCACAATGCTTTGATGTTATCCATGGATGTTGAGATTGAGAACGGTTTAGTGATAAACCAAGAGATCCATGATGACATGATGATGTTGAAGTATTTTTGTACATGTGATTTGATGGATATTTTGAGTATCAATGAGTGAGATCGAGTTCTACAGAGAGCTTGGTTGTTAAGATGCGAAGGTAGACACCTTCTTTGAGTATAGAGAGATGGCAAGTTCATGTTGTGCTACTTACATCTTAGAGAGCATAGTTGATTAGACATGCTCATGAGGAGTTAGATCAATTTTGGAGTGAAGTAAACATATAGCTTACTTCAAAGTCATTATTGTTGCACAAACACATGGGCAACATGAAACGTGACATCACCACATGCACTCATCTAGTCTACAGGTCCGCAAGTCTTGTCTCACTACATAGAAACATGGATAGTATGACTTGTATGCAAATCCAACCTCACTATTGGTAACACATATTAGCACTAACACTCCAAACAACAAAACACCAATACAAACAAATGTGGTACATAAACATGAAGCCAAGATGGAGTCATATCAATGACAAGAAACATAAATAACAATACTCCATCTCAAAAATATTCATCAAAGAGATCAAACCAACCCAACCAGAATTAACATAGTCTTATGAGGGTATTTAAAAATAATAAAACTCAGTTTTGAAGGCATTATACTCTCTAGATCGATAATTTGACGCTTGTAATTTAATTATATAAGGCATTGTGTTATATTAGTCTTTTTCAATTCCTAACGTATTTTTCTCCACAAACAAACATCTTTGAAACTTTTGTGAAATTTTGAAACTCTTCGATTCTAATTTCAAACAATTTGAATATTGTTAACTCTAGCATCTAAGAATAATAGACAATTATAGCAAGTAAATGTGAAGACTTAGAGTAAAGAATCTACATAGATGTATCATATGGTTTCATATTTCACAATTCCAACACTGCCAAACTTATGTTTGAAAACTTTATTCCCACACAAAATACATTAACATCTTCTATGAGCCCATCAAACGGACATTATATGATAATCCTATAGCATCACGCTCCTATTTTCAACTCAAAAATTTTGAAACATCAAATCTTGGACTTCAAGCACTTATGTATGAAATCTCTTTTTGGCCAATCTCAATTTTAGGCCCCAATATAACTATGAGCATTGATCCACTTTATCAATATTTAGTAGCACTTTTTCCCTTCAAAATTTTCAATTCAGATTTAAACATTAAAACAAAAAATACATAAATTCAAAATTTATCACACCAACTTTGAATCAATTCTACTTCCAATTGAGTCGAAATTTCAATCTAAACACAAGCCTGAGTCATAAACTATATCACAGTTGACTCAGATCTTCCAAAACTCTCATAAATTTCTCAAAAATACCCCAAATACACTCAAAGATCTAAATTTCTCACTCTATTTTTCAATCACCATTTCATAGTGACAAATCCTTCAAATCCATCCATTCGTGAGCCCACATCGTAGCCTGTCGCGGATGCATCATGGGTGGCAATTGGAGGAGTGTTACAACAGGAATGGAAAGATGGATGGCACCCAATTGCTTTCTTTTCACGGAAACTTTTGGTGGCGGAGCAAAATTATCATACCACTGAGAGGGAGGAGTTAGCCATTGTGTTGGCTACTAAACATTGGAAGCACTATCTCGAAGATAAGGAGTTTGTGGTTGAGACAGACCACAAGCCTTTGGTTTATTTAGAAACTCAAAAGGATCTCTCAAAGCGGCAGATTCGTTGGGCTGAATGGCGACAGTGTTTCAACATGAAGATCGTGTATATGGAGGGGAAGAAGTAGCTGGCCGATGCATTGACACGAATGCTATGCATTAATCACATCACGAAGGTGAAGATTCACTGTGAATGGTAGGAGAACCTGAATCGAGCTACCAAGGAGGATGAAGAGATTGCACAAGCCCTTCAGCAGGGTCGAGCACATTTAGAACGGGGATTGGCGTTCTATAAGGGAAAGATTTGGATACCCTCAGATGTTGCTCTTCGTACAACAGTGTTAGAGGAGGCACATGATTCAACTATTGATGGCCATGTAGGAGTGGAAAAGATCATTGAAGGCGTCCAACGGGTATACTTTTGGCCAAAACTAAGAGAGGACATCACGAGCTATGTTTGAAGTTGTGTGGCTTGTCAACAAAATAAGGCTAGCAATCAAAAACCAGCAGGTCTACTACAACCTCTACCAACAATTACTAGAAGATGGGTAGTTTAGGGCCGAAGCTTACGAGCTTTCCAACATCCATCGGAGCCGATTGAAGGAGAATCGGTCATCACATAAGGGACGACATGCTAAACACCCAAAGATCCAAAGACGTCGAATTCCCTCCATTAGTGAAGCATCCACTACATTGGAAGAAGAAGAATCTAGCTCCTCAGACAAGGAATGGAAATATACCCCGAAGAGGAAGGAGGGGCATCGGATGAAGCAGGTGGAAATTGGCCGGAAGGGCATAGAAACTAAAGTAGAGGAGCTCACCAAGAGTTTGGAAGAGCTCAAGGTACATTTGGTAAATAATAAAGATAGGAGGAAATCTCCCATGCAGGGGAGAGCTAATGTCTGGTGTACCATCTGCAAGAAGCCGGGCCACTCTTACTTTGAGCATCAGCCCAAAGAAGGGTATTCGGCCTAGCAAGTGGAATGGGTACCGGTATGGGACTATGGTCCATACGAAGGCCCCACGAATGACCAAGTTTATGGCATCCAAGAGGGGGGACTTCATCTAATATACCCCCGGTGCACATGCCTCGCTACGCTCCGGTAGAAATGACGACCACAACACAACAAAGGAAAATGGGAGGGTTGGCTCCAATCCCTCCTCCAACTAGACCGAATACGTGCTACAATTGCGGAGCAATGGGCCACTGGTCATCCCAGTGCCCTCAGCCTCGGCGACGAATGACATATCAGCCCATGTGTAGCAATTGTAGGCGGCCGGGACACACGAATGTGGAATGTGAACAGCCACCCCAACCATGAGGGGAGAGCGAGCGTTATCCAGCGCAAGGTGTGCGGTTTATAACCCCACCCAAACGGGATGTGGGAGTACACCAAATTAGTGTTGAAGAGCAGGAGCCGATGGGACCTCCGGAAGAGTCAAATTGGCCCGAAGAAGCCCTGGACGTGCTACAGGTATCGACCCGAAGTACGAAGAATACGAAGATAGCTCCGTTGAGCGTCAAGGAGAAGGCCAAGCAGCGGGAGAAGAAGAAAAACATTAGAGAGGACGTTCCTGCGCCAAAGGAGTCTCTACCCAAAGAGTCGGAGGAGGCAGGAGGGTCATCATTTCCCGCCGATATTCGAGAGGAGGTGCAGGGGTACCTCAAAGAGTTAACCCCCACACCTACGAAGGTTTTGATCAAGGGCAACCCAAATAAATCAACACCCGAGGTACGGACGGCTCCGTCCCACACTTACTACGATCCAGTGGCAGACCTTGCCGAAGTCAGGGCAAATATTTCGATGAAGCAGTTGTTGGATGACAACAAAGTATACAAGAAGATTCTCATCCAAGCATTGAAGTCCAGTAAGCCAGGAGCTCTAAGAAGAAACAAGTTTCCCATGGTGTATTCCGTGGAGCAGGAAGACTTAGGCGCCCCGGAAATTGAGATCGAGATCGCGGGCTGTATGTTGAAGTCCGTACCCATCGACTCGGGATCGGGAGTAAACATCATGACGGAGGATACGGCTGTGGCCTTGGGGTACAAGCATTACAAAGATACCCCCCGAATTCTAAGGCTGGCAGACTAGTCCCGTAAGAAACCAGTAGGGCTACTCCGAGGGGTTCAGACTCGAATAGGGAGCGTATCTTTCTTGCTTACCTACATAATCCTCAAACCCCAAGAGGATAGTTGTACATTCAAGGCCTCCCTAACACCCTCGAATAGGGAGGCCTTGAATGTACAACGCCAAGGTGCTGACAAACTGGCAACGGAAGACGTTGTCTTTCTTTGATCCAGGAGCTACCTCAGCACGGCGGGTGACGATTATCTGGAAACACTCCAAGTACCAGGGGGAGACCTCTTCAGACTCTGGCGTGACTGACCCAAGCGACGAAGAGACCGAGTCCGGCTAATCGTCCGAAGACAGAGTTAACTACCTGGAATGTTATGAGATAGAGGAAGAGCTTCTCACCGACGACGAATAGCAATTACAGATCAGTGTGGGAAGGAGTGAAGCCAACCACACTAACGGCGTAGTCGGAGCGGATGCTTGGGAAGAAGTAACAGTAATACCTGACCACCAGCTCAAAGTCAAACGAGGCTTGCCGGCCAGAGATCTGCACCACTTGTTGAGTCTCCTTAGTAGGTTCGAAGATGTCTTCGCCTGAAAGATAGAAGATATGAAAGGCATACCCCAGAAGTGGGGAGAACATCAGATAGACCTCATAGAAGGAGCAGTCCCTGTAAGGCAGAGGCAGTATCGTTTAAATCCCAAATACTCTTTGTTGGTCAAAGATGAAATTGATAAGTACCTGCAAGCAGGTATTATTTACCCCGTGTTGAGTAGTGAATGGGTTGCACCAATTGTGATTGTTTCCAAGAAAACCATAGGCAAGATTAGAGTCTGTCAAGACTTTAGGAAGCTCAACGCCGCCACTAAGAAGGACCATCACCCCCTGCCTTTCGCGGATGCAATATTGGATCATGTTGCGGGGCACGAATGTTATAGTTTCTTAGATGGATTTTCTGGGTACAATCAGGTGTCCATTCGAGAGGAAGATAAGGACAAGACTACCTTTACCACTGATTGGGGGACATATGCTTATCGTAAGATGCCGTTTGGGTTGTGTAATGCCCCAGCCACGTTTCAACGAATGATGACGCACATTTTCCAAGACTACTTAAGGAAGTTTCTGGAAATTTTTATAGATGATTTTTGTGTATTCGGGTCGAGGGCCGACCATCTGAATCATCTCCAGCAGACGTTCTAGAAGTGCCGAAGTAGTCAACTAGCGTTGCATCCGGAGAAATGTTACTTCATGATGACATAAGGAATTCTGTTGGGACATCGGGTGTCAGCTCGAGGATTAGAAGTAGATGTAGACAAGGTTAAAGTTATTAACTTGTTGGAACCCCCCAGGAACATCCGGGAGCTCAAAGCCTTCCTAGGACACACCGGTTATTACCGCAAATACGTGAAAGTGTATGCTGCCATCGCATCACCTCTAACCGGATTACTTAAAAAGGAGGTAGAATTCGTGTGGACAGCGGAACACGAGGCCACATTCCAACAGATGAAACGGGAATTGGTCATGGCACCAACTCTGGTTCCACCTGACTGGGACAAGCCATTCCATGTGGACGTAGATACTTCCTCCATAGCTATGGGTGTGGTGTTGGGACAGAAAGATGAGAAGGGAAAGGATCACCCGATCTATTTCACCAGTCAAATGTTGATAGCAGCGGAGCGGAATTACTCGACTACGGAGCACGAAGCCTTGGGAATGGTCTACGCAGTAAGAAAGTTCTGACATTACCTCTTGGGCTACGAATTTGTGTTCCATGTGGACCATTTTCCGCTGAAGTACCTGGTGCAGAAGGCCGATCTTTCAAGACGGTTGGCCCGATGGATGTTATTATTGCAAGAATTCTCTTTTACGGTGCATACCAAGAAAGGGGTGCAACATACGAATGCCGACTTCCTGTCACGACTGGAAACGAAGATACCGACAGTAGCGGTGGATGATGAATTTCCAAACGAGGAGTTGTTCCAGCTCACGGAGTACAAGGATATATAGTACTATGATTTGCACCGTTACTTGCGAACGCTGGACTTATCAGAGGGATTGTCAATTGAGCAACGCATGGTGTTCATACACAAAGCCGCGCCATATCAACTGGAAAGAGGGATACTGTTCAAGCTAGGGGTGGACGATATCCTACGAAGATGTCTAGAGTCTCATGAAGTCACAAGGATGATGAGAGCGATGCACGAGGAAGCCGCTGGCGGACATTATGCCATGCGGAATACGGTGTCGCAAAGGACAATTCTTCGTTCTGAAAACG
This sequence comes from Marchantia paleacea, assembly GCA_014180765.2. NCBI lineage: Eukaryota > Viridiplantae > Streptophyta > Marchantiopsida > Marchantiales > Marchantiaceae > Marchantia > Marchantia paleacea. The sequence goes on from MUAA02000014.1 coordinate 934,518, forward strand.
CCCGAGCGCCTGGCTGTAGAAGAAACCTCTAGAACCTTGTGTGAGTTGTCAATCTCTTCTTCTTCTCCTCAACACTCCACATTACAACCGGTAAAACTTCAGCGGAAGAAGATCATGATATCCGATGATTCGACCAATAACATTCGCTTAAACTTTACAGAAAATTGCTTCTCAACCCTTACTATCACTCAGAAAAGTTTGAGATGTTTTTGCTATCTAGATCTCTCAAAACAATTGTTGATTTACCCACTGTATCACAAGGCGATATGCAGACCCCTGTGTACAAAACCTATCACAAATCCCAATCCTTAACTCCAATTGCTTTCAAATTTCATGAGAAGGTCACTCATCATCTGAACTTTAACTTTGGAAAGTTTTATTGACAGAAATTCCTGATATCAAAAGATATGATTGATGTACTAAGTGTGCGATAGTCAGTGCAATCCTGCAACTCTGACTGCTTGCACAAACTTCAACCTATCACTCCGTACTCAAAACTCGTCCAATCGAGTCAAAACCTCAATCAAAACACAAGCCCAAGTCGTGAACTGTATTTCAGTTGATCAGATCTCCCAAAACCCTTGTCAGATTCTCACAAACACTCCAAATACACTCAAAGGTCGAAATTTCTTTCTCTAACTTTGAATCACCGTTTCAGAGTGACAAATCCTTCAAATCCATCCATTGTTGAGCCCACTTTGTAGCTTGTCCCGTCAGCTTTCCAACGCTATCCTTTGATTTTTGAATCCCCCTGGAAGGTCTCCAAAATCCCTAAAAACCTCGAAAAGTTGCCATAGTGCCCTCATTGGTCAAAACTCCTAGACCAATGGGAATGGAGAATGCTATTTTGACCTCTAGTGTGGCCAAATTAGCTCCATTGAAACTTAGAGTATACCCAAAAGAGATCATGATGAAGACACCGGATGTTGATCACAAATGGACTCGACAATGGTACATCTTGAGGATCATGTTGTCATCTATCCATGTCCTTCGTCGACTCCACTTCAATCAGGTAAGCTCCTTAGTCAGCAAGGTGATGTGTCTAGATCTCCCTAGCTCTTTACAGCCTTACAATGCCATCTGTTACCCTTACCTAAAGTATCGCCGTCATGACAACAGCTCTGAAGATGACACATGTCATCATCTTCTCATAGTAGCCGCGTCACAACACGACAACGGTAAATAAGATCTTGGCGGCCAATTACTGGTGACCGACCATGTTTAAGGACATGCATAAATTCATTCAGCGATGTGATGCCTGCCAGTGAATTGGGAAACCTACGCAGACAACATGGTAGCCATTAAAACCCATTTTACCCTTGGCACCTTTTGAGAAATGGGGTATTGACTTCGTAGGGCCCATCTCACCGGCTAGCAGAGGAACGAGGAAAAGATACATCCTGGTGGCTACCGATTATGCAACTAAGATGGTTGAGGCAGTGGCCACACGACGCGATGATGCTAAGACGGTAGTTGAATTTTTCTTTAACCAAGTCATTTGTCGCTACGGATGTCCACTGGAGTTGGTTAGTGACAGGGGTACCCACTTCATGAATCATATGATCGAAGAACTCACAACCTACTTCCAGATCAAGCATTGGAAGACAACACAGTATAACCCCAAAGCTAACGGGTTGACCGAGAAATCTAACGGGCTACTGTGCCGAATTCTTAATAAAGTCACGGTGAACCATATTTACGATTGGGATGTGAAAGTGCCAGCCGCACTATGGGCCTTCCGAACAGCGGAGAAAGTCACTATCAAGCAGACTCCGTTTTATCTTACCTATGGGATGCACCCGATTACTCCAGTAGAACTGGAAATCCCTACGTATTGAATTCTGGTGGAGGAACGATTGTCAATAGAGGACAACCAACTTCACCGGTTGTTGGAATTGGCAAGGTTGGAGGAGTCTCTGGATAGAGCCGAGGAGCTGACTAAGCTAATTCAGCTTCGCCGAAAGGAAAAGTATGACAGTCGGTTGCGCCCTCAAAAGGTGGTGGCAGGAGACAAAGTGCTATTATATGACAGCCGCTACATGAAGTTTCCGAGGAAGCTCCATCTTCGTTGGATGGGACCTTACGAGGTCAAGGAAGTCTTTGATAATGGGTCAGTGCAGCTGTTGGATCTGGATGGTGCGCAGTTTGCCACACGCGTTAATGGGTGGCGAATAAAGAAGTATTATGAGTAGTGATGTTCGCGGGACGCTCATAGCTAGGGGTGGACGTATGTAGGACCCTACTTAGAGGTTTGGAACCTGTTTTTTTATTTTTGGAATAAAAGCGAACGATATTCGGAGAAAGTTTGGCCCGCCGAATACGAATAGGTGAAATAAGTACGAAGATGGCCAAGACGAATGAGTTGTTAAGGAGGTTTGAAGCCTCGAACGGATTAGGGCAATTAGTAACAACATCGACGAGTGCAACGAGCCGCAAAGGAGCAAGCACGAACCGACGAGTCAAGTAGACAGGATGAAAAGGAAATCGGCCATTCGATCGGGGGCTCGTGAGGCTATTCAATTGCCAGTAAAGAAGATGCTGACAGGAGTATATCGACCTTTGGTGCCAAAGCGAGAGTGGTCAGCCGGAGAATTAACACGATTAAAGAACTTGGGCGGGGAGTTCTTGGCATGACGATGGGACTATGTGTGCCCAGAATTGTGCGAAGAAGTTTGAGCTAAAAAGACAGCCAACCCTATAGGTTGGAGATGACATCCAGATTCGTGGGATGCATTGCTTTGGGCTGAGGCTTTAGGAAGAGATTACTCGAAGGAGAAGGATGGAGTCGACTGGGAAGGTTCGGCAATGCACACTGCATTCACCTTCGATGAGACCAAGTGGTTTGACCCTAGGGAGAGGAAGGGTACAAACGGCTTCAAGATCGATCTTATTCGGGACGACTTCCGACGGAAGATAATGTATACTTTGAACCAGCTCTTCTCACCACAACGAACTACTTATGTAAGTATGCATAAGGTGAGAATAGTGGAGGGATTTGTCGGCGGATCGATAAAGGTCAATTGGGGAGAGATCTTCGCTCGCAATGTGCAAGCAATGGGACAGAGGCTGCGAGCGGGAGAGAAGGGAGTGATCTATATCTCTTCCTTCTTGGTGCATATGTATTCGTGCATGGGGTGGTTGACACCACAGGAGAGAAGGTGCTATCAAGTGAATGTGGTCAGCAATCTCGGTGGGCCCGTGGCAAGCAATGGCAGTAGTGGGTCGATGAGAAGCGTGGGACCCAAGATGCTGGTGTGCAGTCACCAATGCAACCCACTCAATAGGAGACACCTTCGGAGGCTAGAGCGAAGGCAGTGAGAGAGGAGGAAGAAGCAATATTCGGGAAGGAAGACTCCGTGGGGACCACAGAGAAGAGGAGTCCAAGTGTGGAAGGAAATGCATTTCCTTCCATGAAATGAATTTCTGAGTTGCGAATTATAATGCAACAACATTCTTAGGTGAAAAATGTGATGTTGTACCTTGTTATTTAAATCAGGCTTTCATTTTTATTAAAGGAGAAGGTGCTTACTATGGTATGCGTGGACATGAACTTTGTGGAACTAATCATGCCTTTATTCCTATTGTTGGAGAGGATGATTATGTTTCTTGGGTATCCAATGAATTAGACTAGAAAGAAAACAAAATAATAATTATGTGTATCTCAAAAACGTTCTTTTTCCTACGGTATGGAAACTCTGCTTTACCACTTTGAGAATGAGTTTAAAAAAACCCGGATTTTTAGGCCCAAGCAATACAGCAATTCTGCGCCTTTCGAATTGTTCCTTTATTTCCGTGCGCCTCGCGAACCTCCTCAAGTTCGTAGAAATAACGTCTAGGCGTTACTTAGCCGGAAATTGCATACCATTAGCCAAAATACCTATAGGCATGTGGGTACATAATATTGAAAGGAACCCAGGTCAAGGCGCAAAGTTGACTTGAGCTGCAGGAACCTTTGCTCAAATAATTTATGGTGGTTTTGCATATTACTAGGGAATTCGCACGCCAATATATTACGAAATAGCTCATAAACAGGATGATTTTTGAATTGAGGATCCTCGAATTCCCGAGCCCTTCGAATTTTGTAAATAATATCATTACGACTTAGCATAAAAGCATAATGAGCCTTTTGTATATATGCCGCTTTGCTGAATGTTTTGTCCAACTTATGTTCTATCTTAAAAGGAAATTTTCAAGCATATGGTTTACAAAATTCTTCGAACAACTTTTTCAAAAACTTAGCCCACATTATTGGTGGTTATGAACACCAGGCGAAGATGTTAAGTCGTACTAGTTGAGTTGACTTTGGTTGGCATTTTCTTCCATCAAGAAGCCAATGGCTCACGGCCCAACAAGAAACCTGCACAGCTTGGGATGTTTAGCAGTTGCAATAACGTAGATGGATTATTCTGGGAATCTAAAACGATAAAAGACGTCGATGATGGCTGTTCATTTGCTGAACGCCATGTTCGTTTGCTTCGTTTCCTGTTCCATTGTGCTCATGATCGAGGAGTTTAAAAGTAAAAAATGCGAGGAACTAATATTTTATGGTGTTCTTCAAAACATTTTATGGGAGGAAGAATGTGTATAGGTGTCAGTCTCTGGCTTGATGTGATCTTCGTTTCCCTCACAGTTTTAAATTTTGAGAGTGATGGGTTAGTTTTCGCCTGAGGTTTTACCTACCCACTTAGCTCGTAACATCTTAGGGATAAATGACAACCGAATGAAGAAAAGAGGTGCTCATTTGTATGCACATCTGTCGATATCTGAAACGTCTTTAATCTGTACTGAGGAGATTGTGTTGAATACAGACGCGACAGCTATCCTGAAAGGAGAATTCGAAGCAGGGGCCTCACTTCGTACCAGGTATGTGAAATTGCCCCCCGAATGGATTTGGGTCTTGGACAGGTGGACGTGAAATGGAATTGGACCGCATTGTGCGTGTAGCTTTTTCTAGTTACAGATGTCCAGGGTACGAAACGTTCATAGCAAGGGTTTAGTCGATAACACGGCCGTTGAGTAAATGTCGTTAATTCTTCGGTAGATGTAGTACTGTGTGTGTATAGGATTACTTGGTGGTGATTTGGGTTTTCAAGCTCTGAAAGATCGGGTTTCTTGGAACGATTGCAGAAGGAAGTGCGAGTGAAGAATTCGTGATGTGAGAGTTGCCGGGGAGTAGGCAAGTACTGGACGTTACTGAACGAGTTTTGAGGAACGGAAGCTTGAATTGAACGCAATTTCAGGACTGGATTTGTATTTGTAGACTGCAGAGTTTTTTCCAGACCCATGATCACCCTACTGCCTCACTACAGGTCACAGTTTCTCAGGGTTCCTCATCTGTACGCCTTATCTCGACCTGGTAACAGCGGCAACAACGTGCGCACTTGTATTCTTTCTGCTGCTAATGCTAGAACGATGAGCTTGTCTGCCTCAGTTGGATGCAGTGCATTTGGTAACGTAAGTGCCTTGGAGGGAAGCGTTGTGGTGGATGAAGTAAAAATGTCGAAGGTTCCGACACAGGAGGCCAAGGTGACCACGAGAAGTAAAACGAAACCAGGTGTAGAGGTTGAAGGGTTTTCCATAGAAGGGATATCTATTGGTGGCCACGAGACATGTATTATGATTCCATCTATCAAAGTCGCCTTTGACATTGGTCGCTGTCCACAGCGTGCCATTTCACACGATTTTCTCTTTATATCCCACGGTCACATGGATCACATTGTGAGATTGCTTCCCACCTTTGCCATGTTTTTCTATCTTTTGAATTTGGATTTCAAGTTTTTCCACTAGGGACCTGAAGTACCTTGATTTTTTGAGAGAGGAGGATCAGATTGATATGATGCTTTTTTGTCTTTCTCTTTTTCCGAAGTCAAGCTCATTCTTCAGTGCAGTCTTGAAGAAGGAACATCAGCCAGGATATGATTAAGTGATACGATCTTTTAGCGGACGATGATACAGGGTGGAATTGCCATGTACGTGGCAACAAGAGGACTTTACAAGATGAAGCCCCCGACCGTCATTGTTCCCAAATGCATCAAAGCCAATGTGGAGAAACTGCTGGCAGTTTACAGGGAGTTGGATGGATCTGAGCTTGCACTCAATCTCATTGGCATGGATGTGGGTATGCCCTTGACTTGAACATTTGTTGTCGTATTTTTAGTGGTGTGAGTGGAGCGAAGTTCACGAAGTATATTGCAAACACAAAGAGAGCTCTGAATCCCTTCTCTGGTCAAGCTGGCACTGCTTGTTAGTGTTGCAGTGTAGATGGACAATTAGAGGTGTCAGAAACAAATTTTGTACCAGTTCTTCTGAAATTATTACTTTATCCATGAACTGGAACAATTTTTTGGTGTGTTCAAGGCCCATAAACTGAGATGTTATTACTCTACTAGGTTCCCCTTCTCACAGCCCAGCGACTTCATGAGAACAGGGTGGTGGTACCAGCCGCAGTGCTGTTGAGTTGATGTCTATAGTTTGTCATTTAAGTTGGATGACCCAATTTTTTGCAGGTCGGTGAGGAGTATGATATGGGCAAAAACCTCGTGGTCAAAGCTTTCAAGACGTATCATGTCGTGCCCAGCCAGGTGGATATACTTCATATCGTCCCTAACAAGCTTCATTAATTTATATTTGCCTGTTATAGCCTGTCATATCGAATGAGAAGACGATTCATTATATATCTGATGGGATTTACAGTGACAGCCCGTACCTTTTAACATATTCGCAGAAGATATCCATAGTACTCTTGTTTCGGCTATGTGTTGCCTCAGTGGAAATGCTCCTGAGTTTCTTCGTGGATCCGCAGGGTTACCTAGTGTATACTGTGAAGAAAAAGCTGAAGCCGGAATACTTGAACCTATCGGGACCGGAAATCAAAGACTTGAAAATGTCTGGAGTTGAGGTGTGTTTTCTCATACGACCACTCCACAACCTTTTCTTGCTTTATGTCAAATAAACTTAATTTTTTCCGGATACGGGTTGTCTTTTTAATGTCTAATGTATGTTAAGGGGCTTCTTTTGCTTGACAGATCACAGACATCTCTAGATCCCCAGAGGTGGCCTTTACTGGGGACACCACTGCAGAATTTATTACTGATCAGGAAAATGTAGATGTTATGAAAGCAAAGCTACTCGTTATGGAGGTAATATATCTCAGACATTCATTTATGTATTCATCTCTATGTTCTGATCTCTTCTTCATCGATAACATTGTTATCCTGCTCCTTTTTAGTTGCCGAGTTATTGTGTTTATGACGAAGTCTGGAGATTATTTTCGATAGTTTGCCGCATACACGAAGTGACCTAAGGCTTTCAGTTCGTTGGTTCTACCAACTGAATTTACACGATATTGAACTAGAGCGTACGTAGTCATCTTGATACTTTCAATGAGGCCCTTAATTCTGATTGCATGCATATATTGAATTTAACGTGGGCAATAACTGATCATACTACATACTCTTACTTTCAGTTCTGATACTACCAAAATTGTAGATGTCACTCCAAATGAGGGGCTTTCGCACAAAATGATTCTAAGCATTGTGTGTTTCCTCGCCTGGTCATGTAAATAACATGCTGTTTCATGACAGGAGTTATAAGCTTCCCGCACAAGTTCACACGCTCTTTCTGTCAATCTCTGTCTTGGCCTTCTCGTAGTGGTGATCACTCCCGGGTACCAACCAACTAACAGTCATAACAAATTCTTTGCATGTAAATTTCAAAACTTTGATAAAAGAATTTCAGGTTTCTTATAGTAGACTACGGACACTGCCTTACTTATGTACATCTCCTTCCTTTTATATTTATTGATCCATCCTTCTCCGTTGATTACAGTCTCTTGATTCCTATTCAGCCTCGATAGGATCTATACTATATCTATACTTCGGAAATGTAATTAAATGAAACGTTACCCTCTGGGTAACCTTCTAATTATACTCTTCCGATCCGTCAGTTGAGCTAACCACTGAACTGAACGCCGTTCTTCATACACGATTTATTGCTGATGCTCGTCGACGCCGTTGTTTAGAACGTTCGTTCTAAACAATGTGGGATCTGCAGCTGACAATACGGCTTCATTGTACTGCCACACCTTTTAATTTTCAGTCATAGCTTTTACAGCCCGTACTCGGTCTCGCTAAGAATATATACATTGATCTATCGTCAAGATATTTCTTGTCGGGCTGTCTCCTGATTAGAAAATCAAATGACATGCTTGAATTCTAAGAGGCTATGTCACTATTTTTCAGTTCGCAAGGAAAGGCTTTGTTCGAATATTTTTCCCTTCTCTCCATCCGGGACCTAACGCAGTAGCACTACACTGCCTATTAGTTGTTGAAGGTTTAAAACTTGTACCCAAGACCTGTGAGATGTGATCGTCCACGTTGTCAGTATGCAGTTCATGAAAGTTGCCAGTACTGAATCAACGTGTTGCTCGACAAACCCACAGCAAGTCACCACATATTCACCTTCGAAATGTATTGTCTGATTTATGGTTCCTACTGAGTTGCTTTTCTGTTTCTGTTTCTCGTCTAAGTTTAAAAATTGTTGGAGAAACGCAGGCTACTTTTCTTGACGAAAATACAACTTCGAAGCATGCTCGTGACTGGGGTCATACTCATATATTTGAGGTTTGTTACTCTTGCACAAAGGCGCATATATTTGGTCACCAGGTTTTGATCTACAGATTGTTGGGCCCGTAATAAGGTATTTGTGAAGAAATTTTCCGTGATCGATGTACAGCCACCTTCAACCTTACATCTAACAACCTTTTTCATACATGCGAGCTGATAGCAAATTATATCCATTATCTTTACATTAGAAGAAACTGTTGTTACCGTTTTAAATTTCGTACCGCAGCATGCGTCTGGTCACAGTGGATGGACATAGTCGGCTAAGAATGAAATATGTCAGAGGATCACAGTACCTTCTTGTGATCTCCATTTTCCAGTATCTTACATTTTGCAACATCTATTTGATCAAGATTCAGCTTGAGGCTGTTAATATTTGATAGAGCAATCGTTTGACTTTGCTACTTGCAGATCGCTGAGCTTGCCGATCGGTTTGAGAACAAAGCCATCCTTTTCATCCACTTCTCAGCACGTTATGAATTAGAGGTACCGTCGACTTCCTCAAATTACTACATTTTCCATCTTCCCTTGCCTGTTGCCTTGTTGAACTCATTCACCTTTAAGAAGAGAGTGAAGTCTGTAAATCATTAGTTATTTTCTTCTAGCAGCGTTAAGTCATATCACTGCAGCCCTTTACTTACCGTGGTAAGAATGTCTCTTATTACTCGTCAGGCCATTTCCGCAGCCGTGAAGAAACTTCCCGAGACTCTACGGAGTAGGGTAACACCTTTCTTGGAAGGGTGGTGACTTGAGGAGTCCTTGTCGTCCAGTTATATTTTTTTTTCTAAAAATTCAGTCAGAACGTGGTTGAACTGTACTGGTTAGCCTTGTTCTCCCGTCGTCTTAGAAAGATTGTTACCGTTAAATTTGTTTACCTGACCTGTATTTCTGGAAGTGTTACGGCTTCCTCGAATGAAGGAATGTTTTCCTGCTTTAGAAATAAATAGTTCACATAATGCCTCTAAGCAAGATGATATTTTTGCTGGTTTGATGGTGATAATGGTAAATATGGAAAGTAAACTTGCACCAACGAGTTGAAATCTCCTAGCCCACCATTAGCTTTTTATACTATTTCATCACCCCAGGTTTTACAGGTTTGTAATTTAGTGAAGCTTTTCTTCCACAACGTGGAGATAGTGCATTGTCATTAATCTTTTGCATTCTGTATTTTACTTTGAAAATAAACATGTGAATGTGATCCATATTCACACATTCATCTAGAAATGATCCATATGGATATTTCTAGATGATGTCTCTTCCATGGCAAGTCATGTGGACTTTCTTACATTTTCCATGGCTTGTGAGGTTAAATCTAACACTCAATTTAACTTTGAGGCAGATTTTAAACAATGCTATTGGGGGTCTATATCACTCCCCCATCTTGAACCAGGTTCTAACTCTAACTCGACCTGAGTTCGATTGTTATCACCTCTACATCTGAGTAATCCAACTGTTCACGGGTATGATAAGTACCGAAGGGAATAATTATTGCCAAGATGTACTTTATTGATTGAATAACAATATATCTAATTTTCAGGTTTAGTTTTGAATATGGATGTCTTAATTTGAAATTCTAAACCATAGCTTGTGATTTTTTAATTCCAAATGTAACCTTGAGTTAAATTATTATTTAATTTCTATAATTAATAATCAATCCGATTTACATTTTATTGTGATTGATTTTATGATCTCACTTTGAGATTAATTCAGAACATTACCATTTAATGAGGAGACATCTCTCTTCCACATTTCCTATGGTTGTCTTATGAGAGTGATTTGGTTAGCACATGAGTAGAACTATTTTTTTCTCTACTAATCTTCTACGAGTAGAGATATGTTTACTACTAGGATGATGAACATGGTTTTTTGTAAATGCAATAATTCTAATGTTTCTCATACATTAGTATTGTTGAACAAAACCTAGTTTATTCAACATACTCTAGACCAAATTAACACTTGAATAATAGATTTCAATTTCTGTTGAAAACAATGCGACTGATTTCTATTATTTGCTTCTCCAATTAATAGTTTCACACTTGAAAGCAAAAAGGTAACCACTAGTGTATCTAGTGTTGTTCTAATTGTCACCCCAACTAGCATCAAAAAAAACTTTTGAGATCATAACTTCATGGACTCCAAGTACATACCTATAGTGACTTCAAGTACCTTAATACTTTCTTGAGACATCTCCAATGTGATGGAGTTGTAGAGTTAGTGTACATGGCTAGAGTTTTCATTGTTATGGTATGTCTCCAAGATTAATTCACAACATTTAGTGGATGTGAGTAGCTTTGCATCTTATCTTGATGTGGCGGAAAATATTATATGTAATAATGCACCCATGTAGTTCAAGTATTGACATCTGAATAGCAGTTGCGATATATTTTTAAGAGTAGAGGTACCTTTGTTCTCAAGGTAGTGGCCTCCTTTGGCCTTTTCCATCCATGCAAGGTTGTGATAATATAAATCTTTCAACTAGTTATTCGATTACACATCTATTAGGATCATATTGATTGGTTGCTTGTGTATTTGCAATGTGCATTGTGTGGCCGAATGAGTTTTAACATCAACATGCATTCTCGTCACAATGATAAGACGTTACTCTTAACTAAAAACTTGTTGTCTTTCACAACTAAGATATGTTTACTCGAGATGACTGCTTAAAAAAAGCGCAAGTCATCTCTAACAAAGGTTCCATACTCTGACGTTTGATCTGCGACATTGAAGTTAAGGAAGATGACACATATCCTTCTAGATTGTCTCCTGCCTTTGGTAAAATATAGGCATTGTCGTGAGATCCATCACTAGCATACGTTTGGAGACACTCTCTTGGAGACACTCTCATGATGTGAAGTTTTAAGGTGCTTATATGACTATTGACCAGATATGGTAAGCACACAAAAGTGTCCATACCCTTGTAATGAGATTTGTGATGTTTTGATAGAGTTCCCTCCTCTACAATCTTTGTATGAGCCAATTATTGTTTTCTTTCTCCATGCGTTTGATTCCATTAAGTTTTGTATAATCCAACAAGAATATACGTGCCAAACCCACACGGAGAATAGTGTAATTGCAGACCAAAGTACTTAAAGACTATACTTGTACAAAAATACTTAAGGAGATGATCTTAGCAGGTAGTAGATGGAGTGGAAGTTTCCCAAAAGAAGTAAGTGAACAAAAGTGTGAAGGTCATTGGTAAATTTCCGTCAAATGATCAGTTGAAGCTTAATGTTCAAAGAACCAACAAGGATGGTGTTGCACAATCTTCGTTTGTCGAAACTATTGCACTTTGAAACCTCTATATACATGCACAAACTTTAGATTCTCAACACAGGTTGCCAAAGGTAGTGTAATTCTTCTTTTTGTGCAGTGAATAAATTTTGCATGAACCCTTCTAAGGCAAATGCTTTTGTGTTACTCGAAGCAATATCACAGTATAGCAGGATGTATTTTCTCCTATTATCTCCTTGATTTCTTGTGCACTTGAAACACTTGAAATTACCATGACTTCAATTAAATCATAAACTATGAGCTTGTGTTATGATTGTCGGAACGAATTTCATAATAATCGTTCATGGACGCCACAATATAAATCTTGAGATGGAAATTAATTAAGTTGCGTACAGACAAGCAAATACGCAGACGGATTCGCCCGGCTGCGCATTCAAAGAGTATTCTCACATCCAGGTGGCCCGACTGCACGTCGGATGAAGCATCCGAGCTCAACGGCTACGCAAGGACTTAAAATGTCTAGCTCGGCATACTCTCGCAATCGAAGTGTCCCGAATGCACGACGGGCAATGCATCAGAGTTCATCTGATTTTGCAAATGCACACCGAGGGTTCATGAGCGATTGCACAATGGAGTTTGCTCGTCTGCTTTATATTATGGAAAAGCGTAACTGAGTTTTCCTGGCTACGCATATGACAAGAATGCGCAGCCAACGAATCCGGTTGTGTTTTCGATCAGCAAAATCTCAACCATTTAACCTAGCATGGCAAATAATAGAGTATAATCTAGTCAAGATTTCTTGTTGTGCAAAGGCATCATGCCTTGGTTGCGCCAAGAGTGGACAAATACGTAACCAAGTTCGCCCAACTACTCATTAGGACCAAAAATAAGCAAAAAATCGTTTCCCTAGCTGTGCATTTTGTAAAATTACATATGAATTACAAAAATATGTATTTTTTCACTGCAACATGGTGCAAACATATGGATTAAAAAAGTGTTTATTTATTGCACATCAATCAGGGACAAGATAATACTAATTTCTTGATAAAAAATTTTCTGGCTACATATAGACCAAGAAATTATTAACAATTCTCGTACAAGATTGATCTCAAATTTGAATTCTTGGCTTTCCCACACTCTTCAACTTTTATGTTGCTCCTAGAATTTTTCATGTTTTCTTTCTTTGTTTAATTTTCATTCAACCTTTTAAAAAAGATGTAAAATATCGTTCAACATCCAATCCATTTAAAAACTCTTTTCAGTTAATTAAATAACCTTTTTTTTGCCAATTTTTTTTATTTAATTAGATTTTCATTTCTTTAACTACATGAAATTATAATATAACTTGAAAGGTGTTTATCTATCACTCTCATGCATCTCACAAATTTATTAATTTTTGTGAGTTTTATTAAAAATATCTAACTTCATGCCCCTATAAGATTGTCACAACTTATGTAGCGGCATCCCTAGTTAGGTAGGTGCGCGCATGTTAGAGCAGATCCAACAGTAAGAGCCAATTGTGCAGTTAACGCCATTTGTATTGGAATTGCCATTAGGATCAACAACAACGTGAGGAGTCATAGGGCTCAAAGGGTAGAGTTTGAATTAGGGCTCCTTGGGATGCAGTTTTTGAAGTTGAGCCTTTGAGAGTGTGGCTATGGTGGAGAATAGCTAGTGCGGAAACCTAGAGTCTTTGAAGCACAAAGTGAATTTGGCTCGATTGTAATCTCTCTTTTATGCTATGGTTATGAGCAGAGTATCCTTGTGGACATTTTGAGAGTAGAAAATATTACTTGGAATGGTATGTGCACTCTTTTACAAGTAAATGTAGTCACCAAGATGAAATTTGTGACTTGAAGGTCAATATCCACCTCCTCGGATGGTAGTATAATGCAAAGTATCTCTATGTTGTGCAGTAGTCAGGTTCTCAAAGGCATTACCCTATGGAAGAGTTCTTCCCTTTGAAAACACACCTTAACCCACAAATCATGGTTATCCTAGTCCAAGACTTCATCTGGATCTCGACAAATAGATGCATGTAAGTTTGGATCTCTACCATATAATAAAAAGAATGGTGAGAATGACGCTCGAGTGGCTTGCTGCCTAAATCAATAACCCATGGCCAACCATGGTACCTGGATGTCCCAATCTCCCAGATGACCTTTCTCCAAGCCAAACTTTCATAGTCCTCTCTTCACCATCTGAACAACTCTCTCTGCTAGACCATCAACCTCATAAGGGTTCAATGCTCCATCACACAAAGCCTGAAACTTGCCCCAAAATTCAGTACCATGATCACTCAACACTTTCCATGGTGTACCAAATCGGCTAAGCACCAAAGCTAATAACTCATAAGTTGTTCCCTCACTTGATTTTTTAGGCAATGTCACGAACTCAATCCACTTGGAGAATTGTTCCACCATGACCAACACATATCTATGATGTTGTACAATCAATGATAGAGGTTCTGCAAAATCCAAGCTCCAACTATAATCAAGTCCCATAATTAATAGAGGATGTAACAGCGATGTAGGGGCATTGAATGATGCTTGAACATGATCACATACCATACATCTAGCCACAAACTATTGCACCTCAGTGTGAATACCTCTCCACCAATAGTGACTTTGAGTAAGTCTAGAAGCGAGATTTTGCAGAACCTCTATCATTGATTATGGGACTTGATTATAGTTGGAGCTTGGATTTTGCAGAACCTCTATCTTTGATTGCCCATCTATACTCCAATTGACTTTGGTGTATTAACCAAAGTCAATTGGAGGATAGATGGGCTTGTAGAAGATCCAAGTGGATCAATTGCATGTTGTTATGTACCTTTTTCATTGGGGTTTGTGATCTCTACCTCGATTAAACTTGGTAAGAGAAAGTTATATGGTGGATACTTGTAGTTACTAGAATAAAATTCTAAGTAGTATAAATAGAAAGATTGAGAAACAACTTTCAAGTAAGTTTTGGGAGAAGTTAGTTTTGTGATTTTAGTTTTGGAGAGACCTTATTTTGGGAAGCATGGTTTTTGAGAAATCATCTTGAGGTTGGAGCCTTGATTCAATGAACACTTTTAATCCTCAAAGTATCCCTTCGTGTTGAGTGATATCTTAATCTTTGTGAGAATTTGCATCATGGAGTTTGGAATTTGAAAGTTTGTGTAAGAGTGTGCATTAGGATCATGATCATTGGATTGGAACAAATCCTTCTAGATTCATGATGAACTTGCAAAAAGCCATCGGAGATAAACCTGAATGAGAGTCAGCCTAGAGTTCACATTTTGGTTTTGTTGCTGTGACCTTAATCTAGAAGGAGCAGAAATGTTTCAAATCAAGTTTCATGGCCGTGAGAGTGCAACGATGAGAACTCATATGGAGAGGACTGTGGGGGAAGAGCGAGTTGAGATCATGATGCATAGTAGTATACCATTTGTGTATCCGGTAGTGTTATATGATAGCTTGGAAGTTATTTTGTACATTTTGTTTACTTAAGTGTTGTTTGAGATGAGATGATAGTGCTATAGTGCATATTTGGGAGTAAAATTTATTTTTCCAAAGTTTTTCCAAGAATTTTACTAATTTAGATTAGTAGATGTGATACTTTTTTCTTTTAAAATTACAATCATATCACATCTACATCAAAAGTTATGATATTTAGAATCTGCCAGGGTTCTAATGGATTTTGAAAGATAGCTCTCAAGAAAAAGTGTACATAGCTTATCATTTCATGCAAGAGTGAAATGAGGATTTGAAATTTTGCAGAAGTGCTCATATGAAGCTAATCTAAATGTGGAGTTGAATTTCGTTAAAAGATCATTTTAGAGAAAAAGTTATGATACCTTAAGTATATGGGGGTATAAAAGTGAGAAAAATCACTTTATTTTTCAGATTTGCTTTCTCCTTGTTTATGGTCATTCACAAAGAGTTATTGCATGAGTATTTTGCATAGTGAGTATGATTTGAAATTTATTGAAAAATGGGAGATCAATCTGTTTGGAGGATCCGGTTGTCTAAGATACCTCAAGCGTTAGATGTGATTGTTTCAGCGGATTCGAACACGAGAGAGTTCAGAATGGAGTTTCAAGAGATGACACTGAAAATTTCCCCAAGAGCAAAACGTGAGAGTTGATTCTATTGTGGATAGGAGGGAGTGAGCTTGTGAGTTGTCCTTTGAGGACCAAAGATCAGAGTTTGAGAGAGAAAAGAACCTTGGGAGAACTAAATCTTCATCTATGATCATCGTCTTCCCATGAATCCAAGAGTGAAACATATTGTGACAATTGTGGAGTGACAAGACTTTCCATAGGACATGAGTGTAGTGGTGTCAAAGCTCTACTGGAATCACTAGTGGAGGGCTTTGAGGATAAATTGAGTGCAGATACGGAAAAGTTGAAATCTCCAAATGACTCAAATTCCAACTAAAGATGGAGATCATTTTCCAAATGATTGAGAAGATGTTGATGAGGGTAAGACTCATCGTGTGTTTAGGAGAAGAGAGAGCCATGGTGATCTTAGACCAATCGATTCCATTCATTTTACCCTTGATGAATTACTCTAGAATGGAGCTAGTTTTGTTTGTGTTGTATTAGGGAGTCCCATATCAATTTCCAACAACAACAACCAAAGAAGTTGGAAATGGGAAAGCTTCCGGTGTTTTATGAGAGAGAGAAAGAGGATGTAGAAGCTTTTGTGAGAGATTTCAAGAGAGCATGTATATGAAACAATGAGAGAAGGAAGTCTGAATGTGCTATTCTTTTGACCGACATCTTGGAGGGTTCCGCATTGAAGTGGTATAATGAGTACAATAACGTACACGTGGAGGAATATAATTGGGAGAATTTGACTAAAAATCTTATTGAAATCTTTCTTACATATGAAAGTTATGAGAAGCTGATGTGTGAAATCATCTTTTCGAACCAAGGGGAAAATGAGAACGTGAGGTCCTATGTGGAGAGGACGAAAAAGCAGGAGTCACATTTTTGTGTGGTATTGAGAAAGAGTGGAGACAAGGTGGAGCCAACCATGGTGGGGATTGTGGCAATGTTAACAAAGAATTTCATTGGAGATTTGAAGCCTCAAATACAGAGCATGTGAGATATGAAAAGCACTCTTCTAAGGTTGAGGCCATTCACATTGCTATTCGAATGGAGGAGAGTCTAGAAAACGATGATTCTAGCTTGGTGGCTAGAGAAATAACACCACCTGTTGCAATAAGAACGTCAAGTCATATAGTTGTTGCTTCTCCGGTAGTAAATACTCCAGTGGTAGACTTGCACCATGAGTTAAAATCTATCACGGAAATGGTCGGTTATCTCCAGATTAATGTAGTACAATTATGGGAGAGGAGGAATCAGAGCGTAGGAAGAGGATCTAGAGGGTATGGAAATTATACTCCAAAAGGAAATCCACCTCAAGAGAACTTCATAATTTCATTCTTTAGTTGTGGAGGCCCTCATTTCTAGCGGAATTGTCATAATCCTCAACAACATGATGGAGTTAGATACAACAATTCTACTCATACTTCAAGTCAATTGAAGGATAAAGGAGTAACATCTATTGATGTGTTTCCTCATTAGTGCACTTTTGAGAAGTGAGAGAGTTCTATAAGTTTGAGCATAGATATTATTGCACATGAAAAGAAGAGAAGAAGAGAACAAGATTTGCAGAGGAGTTCCAACCAAGCCGGAACACTCCATCTAGTGATGTAAGTCAACCGAGAGCATCAAGAAAGAGTTGATTTATGTGAGCAAATGGTAGAACTGGAGGCTTATGTTCTTAAGAAGGTAACATCCGTCTTCACAGGGCAGATGATAAATTTTGAAGCTGTACAAGACCTGTAAGGTACTTCGGATCTCTCTACAAAACAAACTCATTTTCAGGTTCTCGAGAAACGGTGAGAGAGGAAGATGCGGCTTGAGATATGCACGAGTGCAAACCAAGATTCAGGCCGTTACACCCCGTGAGTTCACAACGATCAGGAAAACAGACCCCGAGTCAGGACCTTGAGAACACGAATCTGCCGGGTTGTGAAACTGACGAGAACTTTGACATGTTTGTGCATCACTTTCATAGTTCGTATGCCAACGTGAGAAGATTGGCCAGCTGCCTCCATGGGGTTACTAACTCAGTATGTATCATCATTCCATAACCCGGGTGCTTAACCAATGATCAGAGAAGATAATCGGTCGGCTGAGAAACGCTTCGAAACTCCAAAAAACACAGCCGTAGCAGACGAGCAATCAGTACATAAACTTCTCGTGAAGTTGGTACACTTTTCTTAGGTCCCTTCATGTTCAGCTCGACAGCTTGCTCTCGAACATGTGCTATTGAAGAACATTGTTCACACATTTTTCTGTTCGGTTATTCTTCTCATGTCGTTTACAGCATCAAAAGCATTCAAGACTTGGAACTATTTCATGAACATGAGAATGCGGTATGCGGTCGAGGTTCTGAAGAGTTCACCAGATTCCACTCTAATATTGCAGGTATAAGCGACTGCTGATGCTATGACTACTGGGGCCACAAACTTGAACAGAGAGCCATCGCAAGCTCCCAGAAGAAAGCGGAGACGAACGTTTGTGGACTCGTCGACCTCCTTCGCAGAATTGGTGGCCATACTCTTCGATGATGAGGAAAATGCAGTTGTGGTAGAAGATGCAATCAGAGCTCTGTTCAGACAAGCGAGTGAGAGCCCAAACAAGTGGCAGATACCGGAGTTTCCAGATGCTTTAGCTGGTCTGGTTCGACTGCTGTTCAAGGATGAGCTGCCAGAGCTCCAGAAGAATGCAGCCTGGGCTGTGGCGAATCTGGCCTCGTCCCATGCTCAGAAGAACAAGGTGAAGCTGGCAAATTTCCCTCAGGTGCTGCAAGGGCTGGTGAAGCTTTTGCACAAAGATGAAGCCCCCGGTATACAAGAAGAAGCAGTCCGAGCATTGAGAAACCTCGCTTGTGAGCAGAGCAACAACCAGCTCATTTCTCAGTATCCTCAAGCTCTGTCTAATCTTCTGAGGTTGCTGTCTAACGGCGATGGCAGCCCCGAGGTGCAGATGCAGGCAACTATGGCTGTCATGAACCTGCTCGGAAATTCGGTGGCCAGCAGGTCAGAAGATCAAGGGAAGATCATCAACAACAACAACATCAACACGCACATTATGGCCTATCCCGATGCCCTGACAGGAATCGTCAAACTTTTGTTCGAAGATTCAAGCCTCGAGCTGCAGGAGCAAGCATCATATGCCCTTGTTGATCTGGTCGAGAACACTCTGGTCAACAGGGAAGCGGTAGTAGGTACCTCCGCTGCTGGCAAAGGCAATGTGGAGAAGCTAGCGGACTTCCCTGATGCACTGGCAGATTTACATCGACTATTCTCTTATGATCCGCTTCATAATCTCTTGCCTGGTTGATTATCCTATCCTGTACTGCCTTCCTCATCCTCCTCCATATCAGGAGGAGTTACTGAATCCAATCTGTACCAACTATTCTCTGCTTGCCCAATAAAAGTTTCAATGATGTCCAACCTTTTTACAGGGAAGTTTGTCTGGAGCTCCTCGAGTAAACGGGAGGTCTGTGAACATTCATCAATTCATTCTCATCTCATAGGGCACGAATCTTGACCGTTCTAACTAAGACGTAACACTTCTTTTGACTGACTCTAGCGCAGCACATGATTCTGCTGGTCGGTCAGTAACTGAACCTCTCCACTTCAGAGCAGCGGTCAAGTCTAAGTCTTGAGATACTGCAGATGCCTTCATTTGTACATTTTATTGTTCTCGAGGGAGGAAGCGGAGAAATCCACTGGTCTCAAGTCAAGTCCCTTGTGAACCGCATCAAACATCGGAGAAAAGCTTTGAATCGTGCTGGTACAACGTGCTTCGAACAAACGTGTGTCACAGACTGCTTTTTCAGACACCGTTTATTTAATGCCAGATTTGAAATGTCAGAAGCAAACATGGGCTGGACCTGATTCTGTCCGACTTCATACTTTCCATCAGGCGCATGCAAAGGACACTTTCATCATTCAGACATTCCGAGGGACCGTGCTTTGCTTGCTTTGAAAGTGGCTTGGCCTCTACTGATGTCTGGTTCAGAGATACAAATGCTTTCGTCTTCACCTTTGCACTTCACGACTGCGCCAAACCAAAGAGAGGGGGATTCTCAGTCCCCCTCTCTTTGGTTTGCCGTGTTTGCTCTGCTGCTGTGACCGATCGAACGAAAGAGACCTTCGATAATCTCCAAAATCTCCTCTTTTCCTCTCGTCACTCACTCACATGCAGACCAATATAAAAGTGGGAGCTTCTTTCATTTTCGTTCACCAGCTAGAAAGATGAGCTCAGCCGAGCTTTGGACAAAGTCCTGTCTGCAAAGAAGAACCTGTTAGCATGGACTGGGTGAAATGTGTCTCATTAGACAGAACGATGCTGAGGCTGGAAGAGGATCAACCCATCGATGGCATGCGTTGAGAAGGTCAAGGTCCGTATCCCAAGAATGGGATGAGATCATTGCTGTTCCATCCATTTCTTCCGAGGAAGTAAGAAAGAAAAGTCGCACACTTCTCCAGTTAACGTTTCCTCCTTTATTTAATTATTTTTCTAGGAAGGAATCTTACTTAGTGTAATAAGATGTGCATTGAAACAGCGGCCACAAAAATCCCAAATGCTTAGTCTGATTGCACGGAAGGCAAATCATGTTACACGTTGGATTGAATGAAGATATCTCAAGCTACAAAAGTGCTGAGCTTTACTTTGTTTGTCTCTTCTTTTCTTCCAACAAAGCAAAGAACGTAAAGTTGACCGATTAGAACAATCCCTGCCCAGCGTCCGCAGCGGTCGATGAAAGACCGATCCACCCACCCACCGATCGTAACATGCACTGAAGCAATGACCTCCTTCATCCACCGATTTGTCTGCTAGAGGAAGATTTATTAATTTAAATCCCAAAATTTAACCCCTATGCACGTATTAACTGTAAAGACTCATATTTATTATATCGCAAATCAAAATTTTTCCTGCATTTTATTCAACAATGTAGTAGATCTTACCTTTTTAAATCCAGTCAATTGTAAAGTATCCGTTCCTTGTTTGCAAGTTTTGTTTTATATATAATGATTAAAATGTTACTGAAAACGATTGTATATAGGGCCTATTTATGTTAAATATTGACCCTTTTAATATGTCCTACCAGACGATCATAGCAACGCGAAAGTTTCACACAGAGTTCGATCTATATTACCCGTGGAGCACCCGTTTACATATTCTTAGACATCTCGAGGGCTTACTCAACTGATATGTTCATTAACAAAAGGACTGCGTCCATTCTGATTGGATCAATCAGAATGATCTTTTTTCTGATTGATATTGTATCAGAATGATCAATTCTCTAGAAATATCTGGTACCGGGTTTTCATTCGAGGTTCGAGAGGTTTTCGATTTGAATCTAATGCATTTATGTTGCCGAAAATAAAACAGGGACTATGTCATGTTCATGACATTAAAATAATGCTCTAGTACTCGCAGGATTTTCACTTTCCATGGGTTTAAAACTTTTTTTGAAACTTTTTTGATATTAGGAAGTTCATTGCTACAATATTGTTCTTTACCACCTCCGATTTCTGTGGGACACATTTTTTAGATGTCCATGGTAGTTTTCTGCAACATTTCACACTGCCCGTCACTCTTAAAAATTTCACTATCACTATATTTGATTAATAATGATTTTACTGTGTCTCTATCATTAATAATGATTTTCACTTCTCATTTCATAATGCTCTCGACTGAAAAATGTCTTTTTGATTGTGAACCCCTACAAGTGTCCAATATACTTATAGGACTTTAACCTCTTTATGTGACAAGGAGGTTTGTAGTTGTATAAGTAATAACAATAGGCTTCACTAGGAAGGCTTTTGTATTTTTCTCATATACATGTGCATATTTTCTTTTTTATTGTAGCCTCGCATGACAAGGATATGAACCAACAGGTTTGACCATGCAAGTAATCACTTCCCGACCACATCTTATGTATTACGTTTATACTGTACCAGGTTAGAAAATGATCATAGCATACAAAATCTTTATTCTAACTTTTATGACTCAAAAGCTTTGCTTTGATATATATAGTGTAACATTTGTGATATATGTTGGTAAACGGTGTTATTTCACAATTGGTTACGTTCGGGTGTGTTTTTTCTACTTTTATATGGAAGGAAAAGTACAAGAACATAAAATACTATGTACGAGCAAGTAATGATTTCCCGCCAAGAAATGATTTTTAAAAATGTATTTTACAGGATTCAAACATTATTGTAGAGATAAACTAATTCTTTTTACAAATCTAGCTTGTAGAGATCAAAAGCCTTGCTTGGACATTTGTGGTTTAACGTTTGTTGAAGTGTTCTATGTTGACATCTTGAAAGTACCTTGCCTCATAGTCCCCAATACGTCATTACAATGTTATTTTACTGTGTCTCTTGGTATACGTCCCCAATACATTGATAGACTGTAGCTTCAATATCTTTTTTCAGTTTTTTCTCGAGCTTTGAAACATGGGGAATCGAGCCGGCTTGATTAGGCATTCAGATGGGGTTAATTTTATCCTCAACGAGACGCTTAGACCAGGTGGTCCTGAAAATATTTTGTCTACTTGCTAAATATCATAGTTTGTAAAGGGTGAGGTTCTGAACATCTTAAAAAATTTTAGATCACATCCTGTTGTTGATTGTGTCGAGATGTTAAAAGACTCCTTCGCTCTTTATATCTCTCATGAATTACAAACTATTTGCAATTGAGGATGTAGTTTCCATTTGCTTCTCAGAGTTGTCAATACATCGATAGTCTACTTTTGACACACTAGAAAAAATTGCAATCATTGATAACTTTTGAAACCAATGAATATTGATGTCACTGACTTGGTAGGTGGTATAAACGTAATAAAAATCAAATGGGATATATCAATTTTTTGTAATATTGACTACCAGAGCAAGATTTCATATTATTTGATATAACAAAACTAGTGTAAAGACCTTTAAAATAATAACGCCTATTTTACAAATAAAATTTGGAAGGATTCAAAGAGGATGGCTTGTTTTATAATTTTATTTCTGTCATTTATTTATCACAACATAATAAGAAATCTTGATAATTTTTTTTCACATATTCATTAGATGTCATTCATCTTGTAGCAAAACAATGCTTTGAGGATAAAAAAAATATTGCACTACTATTTTTTAAACTTTGATCTTTTATGTGCATAGTATTTTTGTATTTTGATTGTATAATTTTAAAAATTAAAATTTTTATCGATATTTTGACATATCCAAATATTTTGTGAAATAAATTTTTTAATTTCAATTTAGAAAAATATAATATTTTAAAGATGATTTGATTCATATAAAATAAAAAATATCCATAAATATTTTAAATTTTGTATTAATAAAAATTAATAAATTATATTTAATATAGAAAACACATATGTTTTATCAATAATCTTTATTAATGTAGTATTAATGTATTCCGATTATGAAGATTAAAAAAAATTCAAAAAAAAATTGTTTGAATTTATATATCAATATCATGAATTAATTATCTTTTTTAAATTAATAAATATGAATTTTATATGCATGTAGATTGTTATAAATTATAATTTATAAAATTAATTAAAAACTTTAAAAATATTTCATTATTATAAATTATATCAATTTTTTCAAAATGCACAAAGAATATAACCAATCATCCACATACACATCTAGGTGCCAAGGGTTGAGTCACTTTTGTCAGAAGACATGATCCCGGATTCAAACCCCATATCTATTGTGTGATACCTTGTGATCAAATTGGTAATCGAGATTCTTATAGTTGGTATCCAAGATGACCAGCACTAGCTTTGAGTAACATGTCCGAGCTGGTTAATTTAGGCCCCACAACAAAACCCACCAAACTTCTGAGCACTCGGTAATCTACTTAGAGAAATGATCCTCAACTTGCTCTCGTGCAGAAAAGTGGGTGTGCGCGACTTGGTGAGAATACCAACTCACCCACTCCTCTAGACTACGACTGGCAAGTTGTAATTCTTGAAAGTACGCCTTAAAAGTTTGTGCTGTGTACCTTACTTACCCCGTTGGCTACCGTGTATCGACTGATTCTTCGCTATCACGGTTCTCAATTTGAGCGCCATGCTTTCCGCCCATCGGATATAGTTTGTTTATCTAAAATGCTGGATATTAAAGAGATTTCGCCTTTTTCCTGACACGGAAGGTTACAAAACAAAATTATTCATCGCAGCAGAAAGTGATCAGAATCTACACCATAAACAGTGTTGATCTATGGATCCACAAGTGTACAATGGGGCCCAAGGGTTGGCAATGGTACAGACTCCAGAGGGAGCTGTTGCTCTTTTTCGTGGACATAGTTATTCCTCGTCCCATCTTGTTGTCTGCCTGACCATTCCTCCTACGCTCTGAGCCCACGTCCCTCCCTCCTACCTTTGGAGGGTGCTACTGCTGCAGCTGCAGTGACATGAACAAATACTGAAAGAGGGAAGAATGAGGTGACAAGCACTGTTGTGCAATAGTTTGCGACTGGATAAAAATTTGTAGGTTGATGGGAATGGGATGGAAAGTCTCTGTCTCTCTGTCAACCTCAACTCAACTCAACTCTGTACACGTACTAAAACCTTCAATCAAATTGTGGTGTCCCTCGTGCACTCCCCGGTGCATGAATCGTTGTAGCTGGACGTCGGCCCGTCGGCTGCGAATAATAATAGCAGTTCCTCAGAGCGAGCTGCGAGCGAGGGAGTTGTTCCCCTACTCTTCCCCAAACTCAGGACGAGGAATCAATGCATCACAGGAGGACATACAGAATGTATTCAGGCGGTTTTCGAGAAAGCTGCATCCCCACCCATGGGATGGGATGTTCCGGTGGCAAGAGCTGTAAAGTTAATATAAACTGGCAACGATTTCGAAAAGATTATGCAGCTTTTGTGTCTGGGCCGGAGAGCGCAGAAGCGATAGAGACGTTGGACTTCGTCAACTGGATTTATCCGTAAAGTGCATGCGCCAGTAGACAGCAGTGGTGAGAACGAAACTCTAAGTGGTGTCCCGAATGACCGTTCTGGGCCAGTCCGTGCGCAGGAGCTGGGAGGGTAAATTTGTATGGTGTTGTTGAAATCTTACTATCGCCTCCGCTACAGCGAGACCATTCCTCGAGTGAGATCTGTCTGCTAACTTCCTAATAATGCAAGGAGAGGGAATTCTGAAACAGACATTTGAACCAGATCCATGAACAAAGGTCACCCATTCCCGAACAGGGCGGGAGGAGTCTGCGCTCCCGGTCGTTTTGACGAGAAAGCCAAGGAGGCTTCCACAGACACAGCCATTTTCATACTGTGGGCATATTCGAAGGGAGGGAGGGGAGGGGAGGGGAGGGGAGGGGGAGGAATTTACAGACATAGTAGCCTGTCGACAATGTAGTTGATCAGCCACCATGATTGAGAAAGTTTCACGGGTAGCACAACCAATACCACGTGATGTGCGGGCACGACATTCGTAGTCCTGCATCAGATATTGTCAATACTTTATGAAGCACACTTCTCAGAAGCACACAAAACGTGGGACGTGGACAGACACTACAATCGATTCTCGATCTGAAGAACGAGATGCACCGAGGTAGATTGAGTTCAGAGGCACAACATAGCCGGCCAACCAGCCACAGTTTATTCCTGGTCGATTACTAGAAGCTGGGGTGCATCTTCATGAAAGTACCATTTACCTCATTCCCTCAGGAACGAGGAGTGCCATCCGCCTTCCAAGGGTTAATTTTTTCCTGGGATGTACAATACAGTACAGGAAGTTTGCTGCCATTCCTTGCAACCAAATTCAATGGTCGAGTCCTACAATTTGATTAATATTCTGAGCTACCTACTGACAGTGTGTTACCTACTAATATTCAATCGGGCCTGTATGATATGATACATCGTCTCAAATAAGGGACGAACCTCTAAAGTAAAGCTAATCTAGATGGGTCAAAAACTGTTCATACTACAAGTGTCCGGCGCCATGGTTCAGCAGCTTCAGAAAACCTCGTCAAAAACTTTTTGCACCACGGCGTTCACTTCGTCGTGTGATAATCTCACCTCCTCCTTGCGGTTGCTATGCGACTGTCTGCGAGCTTCCGAGTGCCTCTTCATCTCCACTAGTGGTCCTACCGATACACTTCCTTGTTGCCTATCCGAGTCATCGCCGCTGAAGGTGTACTCTCCGGATTTCGAGATGGTGATTTCCAGCCTCGATTGCTTGGTGTGCGCATCCAGTTGTTGCTGGTCTTGCGAGCCGTCGTTGGACTTCAGCTTGATCGGACCCGACGGATGAGCCTTCATGCTCGTCTTCTGCGAATTTTGAGTGAAAGACCATTGCTCCATCTGATGGCCCTTTCCCGCTGCCTCTAATTTCTTTTGTCGTTCCAATTCCACCTCCTCCAGGTTGAAGGGTGACGGAACCACCGGGGTCCTGGACATGTAATGCAGCTCGTCCCAGTTCATGCCAGCAAAAAACGGATGCCTTTTGATCTCCTCGGCCCCTCCTGCTGTGCCCAGCCGCTTGTCGGACTCTTTGACCAGCAGCTTCTCCATCAAATCGGTAATGTGAGATTGAGGCCCTGGGAAATCTGCGGGCTTGCACAAGATGTTGTAAAACGTTTCCTTCCTATTTACACCTTTGAATGGGGTCCGGCCATAGTAAAGCTCGTAGAGCAGCACGCCCAATGTCCACCAATCGACCGGCAGACCGTGCCCTTTCCCCCACACGATCTCGGGCGCTACGTACTCCTCGGTTCCTACGAAGGAATGCGCCGGGCCCTCGGACGATCGCTTGCCCGATCCAGCTTTCCTGTACATCTCCTCCGGAGTCACTCGGCTCTTGGGGTTCTTCTTGGATGGCTTCTTCGCCAACGCCATGGGCGATCCGCACGCGAAGAACGACTTCACGGGATTGACTCCTCGACTGCTCTCCTTCTTGACGAATTCCTTCAAACTACCTTTCCCTGTTGCCGCCGATGGCAGTTTCGCCGTCCAATTCCTGTCTGTCAGGTCCAGAGACAAATCGAAGTCCGTCAGCATGATGTGACCGCCCGACTGGATCAGAATGTTTTCCGGCTTCAGGTCTCGGTACACAATGTTCTTCGAGTGGAGGTACTCCAGGGCCAGAAGAACTTCCGCCACGTAGAATCTGCAAATGACGGCCGTGAGAAATTTAGCAACCGTCGGCATTCAAGAACATTAACGAGAAACATTCAGTCCTTCTACTGCTGTATATGCACGGGCATGCATCGGACGGACGTATGCGAGGAAACCATTCTTTGAGCTAATTGTCAGGTGACTGAGAGTAGTGCTCGGGCAAGAAATTGGCGCGGTGAGCAAAAGAAAGAAATCCATACCGGCAAGCGCTTTCTGAGAATCGCCTCTCCGGTTGCTTCTGCCTCAACACGTTCAGGTCGCCGCCATGGCAGTAATCCAAGGCCAGGAAGCTGTGCTTCTCGTTCTCGAAGTGGAAGTGCAGCTTGGGCAAGAATTGGTGATCAATGTTGGAGAGAATTTCTCGCTCATTATCGGCTCTGTGAGTGTTTTTGCGCACGCGAAGCACCTCCTTCTTCATGACCTTTAATGCCAAAGGTGCGTTCGTCTCACGCTGGACGACCAAAAACACCGTGCCCATATCTCCATTTCCCAGAGGCTTGATCGGCCTGAAATCATCCACTGTATATTCCCTCTCGGGCTTCGCATTCACCACGGCTCCGGCTTCGAGATTGCCAGCATATTCTACCAGCCGCACGCTTTCTTCTCCGGCATGCGGAGGCATGTTGGACCTGTCAGCACCAGCACGTTCGTATCCAAATACTATCTCACAAGAACTCAACAAGATCCTCCGATCAACTCAATTCGAAGCTCTGTAAGACCTCTCTCACTTCTGCACTTTGTGCGCCACCGGCACCACCGTCGCTCGAATACCCAAATTAGGCTCTACGGCGCGAAGCTCAAGGCTGCAAAATAGGCTCTGTCAATTGATGACGCAGGGCTCGAGGCCCTCAGATTTTCCTCCACAAAACCGAGTGAATTACTGACGCTTGAAAGTCGCCTCTCGACAATCTGCGGGCTCAGCAGACGGTTAGATGGACGGTTCCTAGAATGTGACTCTCCACGTTCTGATTATGGGTGAAGCTGGAATGTGCCTCTGAATCGATCCGCTGATCCAGTATTGCGGGGAATTCGACGAGTGCTATGTACAACTGATACGTTGTGACTCGCAGAACTGTGAGAACTCAAGAGTGCAGCCCTCAGTGAGACCACCGACGGACCACTGAACACAAGCGCCGATCTCGCTGCTACTGGCCTTGAGAGGGAAAATTGACAATGCTGGAAAATATATATACACGCACACTCTGTGGACTATGGCGAGGGACTGGTCTGTCTCACTCGCTCGTTCACTCGGGGCTCTAATCACTCAAACACACACACACACACACACACATATATCAGAATCGGCCTAAACGTCTCCCTGTTTCTCTATACGTCTCGCTCACTGGCTCGCCCTGGGACTGCCACGCAATTCGCAGTAGGTAGTTCGTTACAAAGAGTTCTGTGAGTGTGAATTGCAATCCGATTGAGATCTGTCTTGAAGGCGCTCGCTCTGGCGTAGACCGCACTCTAGAGATGGGGGTGAGAGAGTCCTCAATATCTCTACCTCCGCCCTCCCTCTCTGCGGGCTTTTGATTCTGTGACGCCAACTCCTGCTGCTGCTGCAGCTGCTCTTCCTCTTTCTTCGCTCTCTGTCTTCGGCCAATAATCTAATAATCTGTTAACGTCTCTTGCGGACCCCGATGCATGCGTTCGTGGGATGGCTAGCTCCTTCCTTTCCTCTTTCTTTCTTTCCTTCCTTCCTTCCTTCCTGCCTGCCTTCCCGCACAGAGTTCGTTTGCGACTGGCCTGTCACTCAGTCACAGTTGAGCTGCTCTTGTTCTTCTGTGCGCTGCTGGTGATCGCGTCCTCGTCCGCTGCCTCCGTAGCTCCCGGTGGTGGCGCCACATGTGGCCCCCACACTTTATGCACTGGGGAGTCGGGACACTACCTACTGGCTGAGTCTGGCTCTTTCTCCCCTCTGCCTCGTCCTGGCCACTGGGTCACCCGTTTGCCTGCACCTGTACTCGAAGCTGCCCCGCGGTCCCCACCTCCCCTGCCCATGCTACGCAACAACCTGCCTCTGTGGACGGGTCTGGATCCATTCCGTCGGTCAGAGCTCGGGTTGAACCTCTTTCGTGATTCGTGAACATAACGCAATCGACGGGGACCCCGCGCCTTGACGGAATCTGTCCATCTATTTCCTCACACTCGGTTCGGACGGTTGGAATATCTTTCGCGCTGACCGACGGACTGATTGAATGACTGACTGACTGACTTCCTTCTCGGTTCTAAACCGGAAGTGGCGGAGTCTTCCCACAGTAGGGCAGCGGGTGAGGAGAATCCCCCGGATCTTTGAACCAGCGGTTTTCTTCCCCAGCTTTCCAATTTCTCACTCGCCGAACCTTCCGACCCACATTTTTTCACCGACTTCTCCTCTAAACCATCGGTGCTGGTGTCAAGGGACAAAGTATAATAACAAAAGGGATGGGAAGACCCCATCAAAGCGTACAAGGATGGAACCAAACCGGTAACATGGGGCTAGGCCCAAGGCTGGTGTTGGTGACGGCCTTTAAACTCACGCCACCTGAACTCAACTAACTTCCCAGCCACTACCGAGTGCGGCGACTGTTTTTTCCCGTCGCTATATTTGGAGGAAGAAATGGTACCTTCTGAGAATCTAGCTCGAGAGTGGACATGGCGCAAAGTCCACAGTTATAGGGCAATGGAGTGGGAAGTACTAAGGTGGAATGGTGGGGAGAGCCCATTGGCTAAGAGCTCTACCAGAATATTAAAATTAGATCCCGACCACTTATTTGGAATGTTCTTGAGCCATTTTTTCCTTGGACGATCTCATTTTTTCAACGTGGGAGGGAGGGAGGAAGGAAGGAAGGGAGGCTAGCTCTGCTTTTCTTTTGTTTCGCCTCTCCTTATGACTTCGTTGAAATCGAGCGCAGCCCATCTCGTCTCACGTCCTGAAACCACGAGTTTTCTTTCGATTTTCGAGAAAGGTCGATTTTGCCCGACTTTTACTGGAGGGAGGACATAGGGTGGCAGATTTACCTTCCCTTCCACTCTGATCCCCCCTGCCGAAGAACCTTCTTATTCAGCCGAGATGCGAATCTGCAATCATCCGATTGGCATGTTATTCGTCAGGGCACCGGCGTCACCAACTAGGACCTTTTTCACCCCGCGTTTCAAACCTGTGGAATTTTCATCAGCGCTACCTTCGACATTGGATGGAGACATCTTTTCTTACCGGCTACGTCATGGAGAACAGCCGATTTCCGCTCCTGCAACAGTGAATCGGGGAGTAGATTTGGAATTTCAAGTCACGTGCCTGCGGGAGCCTTGGCCCAAATTGCACTCACTCGCATCAGATTGATCCAATGGATCACTCGAAATTAAAATACGTGTATCGGTGCATCTGTGATTCTGTGCTGACCTGCAGCTGTCTGGATTCTGACGACTTCTGCGAACTGCCAGTCGTCGTCGTCGCCGAAGGTCAGAATCCCTGGAACCGTGTGGAACAAGGAAGCCATCGAGAGCGATAGAGGTACCACCAAAGTACAGCTCAGTACAGTAACTGACTCCCTCTCTGACTAATATGGCAAATAATACTGTTGTCCGTCCTGGTGAGGAATTTCCAGTCATCAGCTCTCACTGTCACATCAGTGTAGCATCAGTATAGTTGTCGGACTTTTACAACAGTGGACTTTAGCATAATCCCGTGGGTTTCAGCGTTCTATACCGTAGTCGGGAGATTCGACTGTGGACTTTTGCATCGGTTTTCTATTATTTTACAAGAATACTCATATACTATTCTGCCGGCAGCAATTTCACATGAAAATGGCGTGGCCAGGCAGGCAGACAGAAAGTTTTGACAATCGCAGTCATAAAGCCAGTTTTTCCCTTTCCATATTCACCAACACGTGTGTCGGAGACGAACGTCGATATTTCCCATGTTTTGATTTGGCTCTTTTGGTAACGTGAGAGATATGAGGAATGGAACTAAATCGAAACATGGCAGTGATTTCCATCGCAGACACAATGAATGGTTTGACAACGAAATCAAGGCGGGTCAAAAATCTAAATCCTCTCATCTACCTCGCGATGTGCTTTCATGGCAACATGGATTATTATTTCTTAGCGGAAATCCGTTCCAGCTGTTGTAGTGGAACACTAAGCATGGGAAGAACGTACGTGGTAGATACAAGGGTCAGTTTGAAAGGAAAATAATGAAATGAAAAGACGACAATTTACCTCTAAGTTTACGGGAGCATCGTGAATAATACTTTCCGGAAATTCTGTTGAAGTATCATATACATTATCCTTTTCATAATTATTAAACTGTTCCTCTGGTGCCTTAGCCTTTCCCCGACTGCATGGCCCTATGAGATAACAAACAAAACAAACTGTACATGAGAAGGAACTCTAGGGCGGATACAAGAGACTATCTGAATGATATAAAATATAAAGACAACCTTTTAAAATAAAAACTGTAGTCTGGCCATTGTTGTGGACGCGAATACACTTTTGCCCATCTTTTTTTTTTGATAAAAGTGTTCAGGGTCCTCAGCATCTTAGTATGAACGAATTGTCCTACGCAAAGTTTAATCAAATGACTTTTTAATATTTGT
The DNA here is from genome assembly GCA_014180765.2 of Marchantia paleacea. Lineage (NCBI taxonomy): Eukaryota > Viridiplantae > Streptophyta > Marchantiopsida > Marchantiales > Marchantiaceae > Marchantia > Marchantia paleacea. The sequence continues at coordinate 966,168 of MUAA02000014.1, forward strand.
TCACAATCAAACAACGGAAACAAAGATCTGAAATGTTCTCGCTAACTGTTAGATGTCTCTAGAATCAATGAGAGTGCTTTCATGACATAAAGAACAGGTACTTGGGGGGACCAATTTGCTCCTTTTCAACATATGATATTTTTCTTTGTCTTCATATCATTTCATCCTTACTGCACAAGATAAGAAAGAAAGATAGGAAACAAAGATATATATATATACGGTTTTCTTTTGGTAGTTCAAATGGAAAGGGTGTCTGGCAGAATCTCTAGGCTTCCTCGCTCGTGAAAAGGAAAGGCCTCAACTTTCACCTTCATTATTTGCATTTACATAACTGCAAGAGAATTAACCAATCTAAAGGGAAAACACGAACATCCGAACAAATGTCTTCCCAACTTTCTGCCGCTCAACTCATCTACTGTACTGTTTTTTCCCGCTTTTTGTGAAAACTGTTACAGTGTAGCCTGCATCAGGCTGGAGTATGTGGACATAGTTCAAAAGATATGGGTGATATGCCACACTTTGGAATGAAAGGATCTAATATAGTCGAAACAAAAGGCTCACCATGAAATCTTCTTTTGATTTTCCAACGTTCATTATCACGTAGTTGTCCATCACATAGATAAAAGAAGAGCGCCATGACACATTAATGACATACACAGTCAAAATTTAAGGAATAATGATGCACTACATTCAAATGGGAAAGAATATAACCTAGATATATACTCGTAATAACGTAGATGGAATGGACCAAGTACTAAGCAGGTGAAAAGTATCATATCTTCATGTATCCTCGGGAGATATGATATATGGTTTTTTCGACCCTGAAAAATTTCTATAGCTATGTTAGGTAACCGAGAGGACTACACAGAAGGGACATGCTGAAAAACGCAAATCAAGATCATCAATCTGTAGACAGTGAATGTTGTAATTTTAACTCTTTGATTTTATGAATTTTCGTAATGAAAATAAACAAAGAGTTAAAAGGTATATATTATTTGAAATATTCGCATATATATATATATATATCTCTTTTTATCAACCATTAATTTTAAATATACATCATAAGAGCACGCACTGGAAGAGTAGATGTAGCCACTTCAGAAAAGACTGACTCGTCGCAAGAGTCTGTAACAAAAGATAAAGTAGCAAATTAGAAGCTTCCTTCCAGAAGAAAATATCTGCATCTTCGCAAGATTTGTGGAGGTGGGCCATGAATTTTCTGAGACCTGGTGCAAGTTTCAAGATGGTGTCAAACTAGCACATTAGCCGCCCTCTTTTACATCTTCCAGATTCCTTCTTTTCCATTTCCGATGCCTTGAATTTAGCTCTAAGTCCACACTTTCTTTCCGTACGAAACGATTTGAGGCTCTTCAATCTCGACCTTTTTATGATCGTTACTCTTTTTACGGAACAGAGTTTAGTTTACTTTTTACGGAACAGAGTAACGATCTGTTCCGTTCTCCCCTCGAGAACGGAATAGAGCAAAATTCTATCTGTGCCGGTTTTCCATTTGCTGTCTCTGTGCACGCTGTACGCATGCCTTTCATAGCACGCCAATATCATGGCTTCGTCCAAGACATTTCCTGTTTCGGATTTCGGACTAAAGTTAAAGTCTTGCATGAGTACCAGCGCTTTGAATGAACCACGAGGAGGATATTTCAACCCTGGCCGATGATTATATCTGGAGCTAGGTCCTCCTCCACATGACACTCTACATTCTTTGCTGCAACACGGATGAATATAAATTTCACATGTATTCGCTTCATAGCAAACACGGATGTCTATAAATCTCACATGTATTCGCTTCAGAGCAATCGTGTCCTGGGCAGTCAGATCAGAGAGAGACACCTTAAACCCTAAACTTTCTCTCTCTTCCCTCTCTCCTTTTTCTGTTGTCCTCGAAACAGTCGATGCGATTCTATATCTGAGCTCTAAACGTACTCATTTCCACAAACGTTAAATTCTCAGGTCCACTATTCTTCTCAACGGAGGCGCATGGAATAATATAACAGGATGACGAAAAACCAGAGATTTTGTTAGATCCTAAACGACCCTAAACTTTTCAACTGGTAACATAGTTTATCCTTTTGCTCGTACAAATGAACTTTGTCCAGAATTATACTAGATATATACTACTATTTACAATAAACTGAGTCCAGCTATGGACTTAATTTGTTGTAATATAGTAAACAAATAGAATCTGCATGATTCAGGTTGAAAGCATTCAACAACATTCTTTCAACTTAATGCACATTAAGGTAGAAAATAATGGCCACAATTCAACCGTTTCCATCGGTTATAGTTGGTAAAAGTGAAAGCCTGGTTCACCTTTTGAAATTTATGCCTAAGTTGAGACACCCGTTAGTTCGTTGGGATTGAGAATTATTAAAAGAAATATGCTTCTAAGTATCTAGTTTCCATATAACGCATTACAACATATAGACATTGGTTTCAACTTTTACCTTGTTTCTACATGCCTATGGTGACATGAGCAACATTTTTGAGGAGCTTTGCTTTCATTGTAGATTGCTGACAATTGTGCGAATTATCCATTGAAGACTTTAAAAGCGGGCAAGAGTTTCAGCTCAGTTGTAGTCAGTGATTTTTAGTGATTTTTTTGATGGAAATCAGCTCCACTTTTTGAGAAAAGTAGCAAAAGACATGATCAATAAAGAGACGTGTCTTGAAAGTATACTAAATCACGCTTAGTGTAAACCCTCACGTGGTAAATTTGTGAGGATTTGGCAATATGCCAAGGTAAACAGTGGAGATGATATGACAAAACATCGAACAGACATCAAGCCCAGTTTTCAGGCCAGGCCACCATCATGTTGAACTGTTAATAATATAATTATATAATAAAAACATAGAGACAAAAGCAACTCGACACTCCCACAGAGCACCAAAAGAGAGGAGTACAAGCATAGTGGTAAATGACAATACCAAAAATTGAACACATCCATTGATGAGCAACATCTTGTAATCAAAAAATTGTACTCCCACATTACTTTACACTCCATCACATAGTGAAATATGACAAATGTGAGCAAAAATTTAAAACATTAGGAAATGTCAACATTAGGAAATGAGCAAATTATTTGGATATACAAAGAACAAACATGAGACAAAAAAAATTAATTTTCTTTCACAAGTTTGCTTAGTAAATCTTGAAACTAACTATGAATCTAAGGAGTCTCATATATTAATTAAAAGTATTTACTTTGATCTTTGAAGCAAATTGAACGTTGTTCAATAAAATATTGTCAAATGTCAAATATTTAAATTTTGTAAAAAAAACATAACTATAAAAATTCAAAAATAAAAATAATCATGTATTTGACAGTTTTATGTTTGTGTAAAAATAATGTTCAATAATGTCCAAAAGTAGATTAATTATATGTTTAATATTTAGATTCCAAAAGGGCAAATAGGCTGCACATGTAATGTTCCACTACTTTGCGCCTGCAAAGAAATATACATCATGGTGAACAAGAACATTCAAGGAAATCTAATGCCTAATAAAGCAGTCAAAATTTCACAAAAATTGATTAAAGTATGTCATGATGTTAACTAACACTCTTTTGAACATAACTATCATATGGTGCATTTGCAAGAAAATTTTCAAAATTAAAATTTGAATAACTAAACTTGAAAAAAATATAATTCACAAACTTTGAACATTTATTACAGTAATCTCAATGCTCTTTATCTGATCATAAAATACAAAAGTATTATAAGATTAATTTGATTAGCTTATAAATTTTTTTATTTTATTAAAAAATCTTTAATTTTAAATAATTTTAAATATAAAATTAATTTAGAATAATTTTCAAGAGTTCTATGATACTCATCAATTTAACTTTTAGAAAATTTATCATGAATGCAAAGATATATTTTTAATTAAAATCTAATAATATCATTGAAATAAATATATTTTTTATTAAATGATAAATTTAAAATTATTTTATATATATTATAAATATCTTTTGAATTTTGAATTTTTTATCATTTTAGTGTTGAATTCAAATATTTATTAAATATTTATAAACTTTTACTTATTTTTAATAATTTTAAAAATATTTTTTTAAATTATGATTTTGATTTTTTAAATAAAATTTTATTATTTTAATTTTAAAATTTATAATGATTTTATTTTAAAATTCAAAAATAAAAATAAAAATTATGTAAAATTATGCAGGCTTTAGATACTATATAGATTCCACAAATCATCATAAACACTGTAAAATGAAAAAAAGTGCAGTTTTGAGTATGAAAAAATAATATAACTCAATTTAATCCAATCATTTAACTTGATCTCTTTATCTAATAATATTCATATGTTTATTTTGGTCAATAAATCAAGTTTTAATTGTATTTCTCTTAGTTAAATATTTTATTTTATTTTATTTCTCATTGTTGAGATGTTTGGAAGCATTATCAGACAAATTTCTAAATCTTAATGTATTTTTTTCATTTTTTAACGCTCTTATATCTAAAATTCCTCCTTCTTTCATCTTCTATCTATTGCTTAGAAATCTTTGTTAAATTCAAAATTTAATCTTTTAAATACCTTCCATTGTTGTGAATTTAATCTAATCACATAGTTTTTTATTCCTTCATTCATGACAAAAGTTATCATGGTTGATCATCCAACAAGGATTTGTACTGACCATAGACTTCTTATGGATTATCTTGATTTATGTAATGAATGTCTTTATTTATACATTTTTATTTTTATTTTTATTGTAAAAAATTGTACTGAAAATCATTATAGTTTAATTTTTGCACTTGCTAGAGTGAGGATTGTCTAGACTACTCATACTTTTCTTCATAATTACTCCCACCTTGTGTATATTATATTGGGAAGTATTGTGTGTGATTCAAAGAATTTTGTACTGATGAGAATAAGTTTTAGAGTTCATATTTGTTACTTTAATTCAAATGGACATTTGTTCTTAAATTAACATATTTTGTTAAATTTCTTGTTTTGACTATCATCTGAAATGTATTTCTTTTGTGTTGATTTTTTAATCTACTTTCTTTGGCTTTATCAACTGAAGTGTCTTAAAGTTTTTCACATATTTTTTTATCTTCTCAATTCTGAAATATCTATGCATGATATATAAAAAATCATGCCAATTTGTAAATAGATTATATAAATATTTTTGCTAAAAATATTAATTCTTTTTATCTATATAGCAGCAAATCATTATTTATAGTTAAATATAGTTTAAATTAAAAATTATTATTTTACTTGAAAGATCTTATTAATAATTTCATTAGGTTGGAGTTGTTGGTCAGCTTGTTGATTGTATATTTTCCTAATGCAATAATATTTCCCACCTTCTCTTCATTCAATCACATCTTACCAAGCATGCGATGACTTATTTTTACTTTACATGTGGTTATTGTTCTTTAGGCATGTGTTCACAATCCATCTTGTTGTTCATCTTGTAACTTTATCTAATATATTATTTTTCTCTTATGTCAATCTCTTCTATACTCTTTTATATAATAAATAATTTGACTAGATCAAGCAAAATTTATATTTTTCAAGGATATTCTACTACTATTCCTTGATGTTTAAGAGTACACTAGTGCTTGTATTTGAACTATTAATGGCAATGAGCATAGTGTGTAATTTCAGCCATTCTTTCATCCTCATAATGATGATGATTCATAGTTTTTTCACTTCCCTTGAGCATCAATTAAATTGTCTACATAGTTGAAGTAACAATTTTTTGCATGATGTCATAGACAAGCTAATTCCAAAATGGTTGTAAGAGAGTCTACATATTATTAGTTTTATTGAATATTTTACTAGTATGAATCTATTATAGATCCAATCTATATTTTTCTTCTAAGTCTACATTGGTAATCTATCAAGCCTTATCATATTTTGTCTATGATAAATACTATAATTTATTTTGATCTTAAAATAAAGTAACATAAGTCCTTGAAGACTTCAAACATTAATTTTTTTTTCTTCTCTTGCTTTATTATGTTTATTTGGCTCTTTTCATCTCAAAATACTATCAACTTACTCATGCACTTTGTTTTGAAATCATGTGATTGCATTTGAAAATTTTTAATATTTAATTTTTTCCATCAACTACTTTTAAACTTATTAAGTTAATCATTATTTAATTTTTTTTTACTTTTGATAATACTTACTGATATAAAACTTTGCATATTTTTTTCTTATCCCAATATCTAATTTGCCTTGGATCCATATAAAAAAGATAGATTGGTAATATTCATAATTTATGTTAAAAGAATGTTATCATTATGATGAATGCAAAAATTTATATGATCAATTATTAAGACATTTATTATGTTGTTTGTACAAATATTCAAATCCTTATTCAGTGCATGTCCTAAGTATATTGACAATCCTTTAACAACTATGGAATCTTAACATGGTGAAATCATTTCATAGTAAAATGGTGTAGGAGCGTAGTTCTTATGATAAGTAGGATTTTTTTTATTTGTGTGAATAAAGAGTTATATTCGGGTTCTCATGAGGGTATTCGTCAGAATATATATCGATTAGACATGAATACCATTAGGGAATTCACACGAGTGAATTGCGAGGGAATTTAAGCGAGCGTTTGGGCGACGGAATGGAGAATTATCGAGAGAAAGTCGATGCCAAGAACTTGCGGAGCGGCCGGAGTGAGAGAAGAGAGCTGCAATGTCAAAGCATCGGACCAGAGGAGTTCCAGTAGGAAGAAGTGCAACGATGGGAAGAATTCGACCGCTTATTCTGATGGCGGATTGGACTCAAGCGGAGTTGCTGAGGTTGAAGAACCTCGGAGGAACGTTTCTGTCATGGCGATGGGACTACGTGTGCTCGGAGCTGTGCGATGAAGTCCGAAGAGGAAAAGCATTGACAGCAATTGGAAGCAGAGCTCAACCAGAGAAGTGGGATGCTAGGCTATGGGCGAAGGCTCTCGGGCGTAACTACGAAGAAGACAAAGATGACGTCGATTGGGAGGGCTCGGTGATGCATACAACATTCAACTTCGACGAGCGGAAGTGGTTCAACCCTAGAGAGAGAAAGGGGACGAATGGCTACAAGCTCGACTTGATCAAAGATGTCTTCAGGAGGAAGGTAGCTCTCACATTGAATCAACTTTTCTCACCGCAGAGAACGACATACGTAAGCATGCATAAGGTGAGGATTGTAGAAGGGTTCATCGGAGGAACTATTTAGGTGAATTGGGGAGAGATCTTTATGAAGAACGTATAGGCGATGGCGACTAAGCTAAGAGAAGACGATAAGAGTGTAGTCTATCTCTCGTCTTTCTTGGTGCATTTATACGTGAAGTTGGAGTGGTTGATGTCTAGAGAGAGGCAATTGTATCGACTGGAGAGCGGACTGTCGGACTTAGACGTAGACCTCAATAGTGCCAGTAGCGGGTCGACGAGGAGTTTTAAGACGAGTGCTCCTCCTGAACCGAAGAGAACGGGAGAAGTCAGGCCGGCGGTGTAGAGTAAGCCTGATTCGGATTCAGACCTTGAAGTGATCGGGACTTCAAGAAAGAGGAAGAGAGTAGTGGAGGACAGTCCGCCAGCCACTCTGACAGTTCGAAGGGATGTAGGGAAGAAGAAGGTGGAAGAAGTAGGACCGCCGAAGACCTCTCAGCCCAAGATGATGGCAGTGAAGCCAAGGCCGAAAGCCTCGAAGGAGATTGCAGAACCTATGGCCAAAGATCTACGGTGTCGAAATTTGGGAAGTCGTGGTGGTCACGGTATTGCTAGAGTTGAACGAGATGGGACCAATGTATATGCTAGGGTGGGACCCTCAAGCCGATGGGTACATGGATTTGATTCAGATGATGAACCGGTTGGCTTTGGGGAAGCAAGACCAATCCATTACAATTCGAGAGCTGACAGAGAATGTGAACAAGTTGTCCAAGGAGAAGACTGAAATGGAGCAGAAGGTCCAAGAGGCGAAGAAGGCCTACGAAGAGATCTGCCGTATTCGGGGTGATGAGATCCATTTTGTAGAGAAGGAGAATGTTCAGCTTCGGGAGATGGTGTAGGACCTGAAACGAAGACTGATTCAGGTGGATGTGGAGGCACCTGCGAAGTTGGAAAACCTCGCTAACAAATGTGCGCAACATCTGTTCACACGGTGTGATTGGGTTGAAGTGCAGCGGTTAGAGCAATTGGTGGCAACGATGGAGAATCCCGGCGACTCAAAGGACAAAAAGAAGGAGATGTACAAAGCGTTGGGTCAAAGTCAATCCTAATTTCATTGCAACAGATTGTGATAGAAAATTTTCTGTTGCTCCAAGATCAATTAGGACTCTTACCTTGTGTACTTCCATCATCCCATATGTGACAATCAATCGTGCTTGTTTCTTGCTCCCTCCATGAGCTTCCAATCGTTGTCTTCTTCCAAACCCGCCTTTTCTTTGTTTAGTGGAATCAGTAAGGCCGCGAGGCAAGTACACTGATGATCTTCTTTTCCTTGCAAGATCTCGTCTTCATTGTCGTATTTCCCTCCTTCCATATTGTTGAAAGGTCTTCGCAACATAGGTCTTCCTCCAGATGATCCTGATTGTGTTTTACAGAACTTGGCAATGTAACCTATCATCCCACATGTATAATATTGACGATTGTCACGAACCTCCATTCCTCCTCGATTAACTGTTCCATTATTTGCAGGAAGATCCGGCAAATTTGGAATAAGTGATCGATGATTATCACCTCCATACCTAAGCGGTGGTCCTCATGGTGGTGCATATCCTTCCTTATGTCAAAGGTTTTCCAACTCCATGGGTGTTGGATCAAGTGATTCTCGAACATTGCTTGATGGTTCATCGTGTGTGATCCCATAAGCACCCGAAATCCATTGAACAATTGCGATTGCCTCATTCACTGTGGATGGATTACTCACCATCACCTCCTTTCGCACTCTCTCCTTCAAATCTCGTTTGAAGACATCTAAGGCTTCTGCTCCACTCATATCCATAATGGATACTTGAAGATCACGAAATTCTTCAATGTATTCATGTATGACCACTTTCTGTTTCAAATCCCACAACTTCATTCTTGCAGTTTGAAGGGAATCCACCGCTTGAAAGTTCTGAAGAAATCCCTCTTGCATCCCACTCCATGAAATAGAAACACCTCGTTCTAAAAGCATTTGTTCCCGTATAGTGTATCATGTAAGAGACTTATCCATGAGATAATACCCCATGAACATTCATGCAGTAAAATCAGAAACATGAAAATGTGATAGATGTATATTCATCCTCCTGATCCATCACTCCAAAACTCCCATGGCTCTACTGCCCTTGTAGGTTTCCACCTTACATGAGTTTCCCATACAAAGTAAGGGATTGACTTGTCTTCCATCTCTTGGAGTTGTCTCCTATTTGCCTCTTCGTTGGCAATAGCAGTGGCTTGCGGTTGGGATTGAGTCTCTTGTATTAGAGTTTCTACTTCCATCTCACCAACTCTTTCTCTCTCTACCTTCTCTAATGCAGAGATCTTGTCCTCCATGGCTTATTGCTTTGTATGTCCATCCACAATAGCTTTTCTTAACTCTATCATGATTGAGTTCAGAACTTCACTCATAGAAACTGATGCTTTCATGCTTCTCCACCACTCAAACTAATAGAATGTAAGTATAATAACAATCCAATCTCTCAAAATAGGAATCACAAATGGCAGAAGTGATCATATTACAGATCTGTAGTACTCTTCACCATAATTCCTAACAATAAAGTCCCTCCACACTCTCTTCTATTGGTAAATCGTTCTAATTTCTACATATATGTTGAACAGAACCGGTGCAAATGGTTCATGATTCAAATCCATCCAACATAACTGACAATCGGAAGTATCATTGGTACTGGTGATGTCATCACTCGAACCATAAAATCTACACCCCAATTCGCCACAAGGTACACTTTGAAAATATCCTTCTCCATGAATTGAATATGGATGTTGAATAGATTGGGAAATAGAAAGTTTGGTACATGATTTCTCTCAAGCACATCCATACCTACAGCCCACAATTTTCCCTTTCCCCCTTACTCTATATGTAGATCAAGGACTTCTGCCAGTCTCTATACAACTCTCAAGGACTTAAAGTTATCATCATCGTCTTGCTATTCCAAGAGGGATAATCGACACTCAAGAACAGAGCAAGTTCGCTCTGATACCATTCAAAACAAAGCTAGCAATATTTACAGTCTATCATGCTCAAATAGATAGTCAAATAGAAGATATGCTATGAACATTCAACTTGGAATAACAACAAAAATGGGATACTTTCTTACCTTTTGTCTAATTTTCATATAACAATTATGTTAATCCATCCACATAAGTTTTACATTTTATCTAATGTATGGTGCTCACCCTTTAACACCCCCTAATTTGGTGAGAATTCCTACATGGCAAGAATTTTTAACCAAAGTTGTGGTGGTCAACAATTTTATGGAGTGCATACACAAAATACTAGATCAAACAAAGAAAAAGTTGGTAATTGCTTAAAATCTACAGAAATAATATGTAGATGCCCATCGCATGGAGTTGATTTTTCAAGTAGAACATCAAGTATGATTATCCACGATCAATTTTTCATTGATGAAAATAAACAAATTTAATTTTTGATTCATTGGTTTTCTTGTGGTATTGAAACGTGTTGACGATGTGTCTTACAAATTAGACCTCCCTATGTATATGAAATTATAGCATGTATTGCATGTGTCACGATTGATAAAACATGTTTCATGATCCAAACAGTTCACAAATCCATCATCACATCCTTTATCTACTATGGTGGCAAATCATGAGAAATTTAAGGTTGAGAAGATATTCCAAAAGTAAATTCAGGATCGCAAATATCCAAAAATCGAGTATTTGGTTCAATGGAAAAGATATCCATCATATGAGTCATCGAAAACAAATATTTTCAAAATATTTATAAAATCTATATTGAAAATAATTCAAATCAAATTTTTTTATTGGATATTATTCCTAAGAAAACACAAGATAACTGAAAAAATTTATTAGTCATTTGAATATGAAAATATTTAGTTGTTCAAATCATACAAACATGATTGTTGCATTGTAAAATTTCAGATTTATAAATTAGAACAAATTTGTATATAGTTGCAAATCACATGGGAGGAAATAAAAGATGAGAGAATCACATTTATTAAATAATAGCAAATATGTTGTGTCAAACATGGGCAATGGCTTGTAAGCATGTTCAGTTTAGTGATAATTGCAAGATCCCGGAAAGCTTATTATTAAAGGAAACAAATTGAAGAATGGAGAAATATACACGATTGAAATTTTGTAAACACGAAAATACATGAATATGCAAATTTTGATATGAGTATATCCAGGACTGTACTGTATGTATATTTATATACAGGCATAACGCATACTCTGATTTGATGCATCCCTTTTGTTATTATACTTTGTCCTCTTTTATTTGATACATAATCACAACAGATGTTCATGATAGCTAAATTGGATAGCTTTCTCTTTAAATAGCCATAGAGTTCCAGTTCCCTTCTCAAAACGTTGAGTGAGATGAAATCTATGACATGAAAGCAGTATCAAAAAAATAAATTTCTTTTCATTTTAGCTGCAACCTTTACACGTGATCACTCCTTTCACCACTTCACGCAGCTCTTTGCACGACTAGACTAGACAGGTTCCACGGTAGTCTGTTCCACACCAATATCAACAAATAACCCACAGCCATTCACTATCAACACCTTAGACGTTATTAGTATCGTTCAGGACCACACCATATCCACAAATGGATACGGAAATGCAATTCCATGGTTCACGGCATCGAAGGCGCCAAGCAAAACCCAGGCCAAGGCTACGGTCTGCTGTAGCGACGAGAACCACGACTCACTCAACAGCTAAAAACCCGGTCATGCGAGCCCCCACACTCCGCGTCTTTTTCCCCCGATCTGGGCGTGTTTGTAGCGGACGATCTCTATGTCATTCCTCTCCAGTCCAAATTTAGCGAGAGACCGCCGCCCACATTTCCAGCCGAATAGACCGGATCCCCTAGCAGAACTCACTCAGACTAGGGCTAGACTCGGGCCTTCATCTGGCTTTTAATTTTCTGCCGCCTGGAAATCTTCAATAAGCTAATATCATGGACGATGGATGCACTATGCCATGAGGAAAGTTGAAACCGCCAACCGTAGGATGCAAGGCAAGGCAGGTGAAGAGAAGAGGCTTAAGCTCAAGGGCCAAAAGAAAGGAGATCCTTTCATGTTTGATGGAGTGGAATCAGGGAACAGGTTGGCTTCGATGGGTCCTGGGTCCTGGGTTCTGTTTGAACTCGTGTGGACAGAAGGCAGCTCCGCTTTCCTGTTTCTGAGCTGGTGGTTGGTTGCTTCTGGACGGCGAGCGATTTCAGGTCGAGAGTAGGACGCGGTGGGGGATTGGAACGCATATGCAACACATGTCGAAATGGATAGTGAGCTCGTTGCTTCGTCGAGAGCATGGAGAGGGGATCGTTGTCAACCAGAAGACCTGGTTTGCAGACGTGGACCTTTGAGGTGGGATCTGGGGGAATGAACGTTGAGTTCGTACAGTAATAGATCCTGTGATTTAGCACTTCACTCCACATCGACTCATCACTGTTTCAGCTTCTTTTACCTTCTTCTTGCTTCGGACACCTTCTAAGATTCCCCGACTTACACCTCAAGTTTTTCGCTGCTTGTTTCCAGCGTCGAGTCACATCACTTCTCCTGCTAGGTTCTTCCCGAGCTGCAGTTGAGAAGATTCGCATTCTTGCGTCTTAAGTAAAGTGGGATTGAGGGAGAAGGGGGGATGAGATTCACGTACAGCACTCTACTACAGTGGTACAACGACATGCGGTGCGCCATCATTCGTGAAGGGGGAAAAGATCTGTTTTGTTAATGGACTAGGAGAAAATCTTGTTTTTGGCCATTGACCGGATACAGTACTATTTACAGCAAACGACGATACTCGTCGCTCACTCCATCGTGTCCAAGGCCACGTCCCGCTAAAGCACAGGAAGGACTTACCTTACATAACTGAACAAAATTCGGATTAAGGCGGACCGTGCATTTATGACAGGTGACTACGTCGTCCGTGTGGATAATTGTGTGCATGTCTGTCCGTCGATCCAGTCGGGCAGGACAGGGCGGGAATAGGAAGTGGAAGTTTCTGGATCCAAACTAGTCGACTTCTGGCGTGTTTGTGCCCCTTTGCATCTTGAGCTGCACATGCATTTCTGCGAGAGAAATGTGGAGAGGAGGGTGAGTCAAAGCCTAGCCACCTCTTGTCTTGGCTCATCACAAGTTGTGCAGCTTGTGCTACGAGTTTACTTACGGTGCCACATCCACCACTTCTAGCACTACTACACCGACGTAACCCTCGTCGGCACATTGTAAGCGGAGATGTTGCACAGATGGACAAATGGTGCACTATTTAAGTCGTCAGATCGAGGCAAAAAATCTGGAGGTGCATGCATGACTGCCCATGTCGAAATAACACACAGCGGGAACAAAAAAAGGATGTGCAGTGCAAGAGCTCATCATGAGTCATGAGGGAAACCAATTTTCAAAAGCAGAAGAGCTTGGAATCTGACCGGCAACAGAAAGCATTGTTTCTCCGCTTCGGCCGATTTCTTGCATGAGCAGTGACGCACCTTTGTACCGATTCCTTTACTCAAGAGTGTGGGGAAATACACAACGTAATACAAGCACAAGGGCTTAATATCGTGATCTGCTCATATTTTACCACTCTTATTCTCTGTGAAGTATGGATCAATGTCTGTGAGGTCCGGAGAAGTCGCAAGTAGTTAGGAACGTATCGGGGAAGAGCTCGAAAAGGCATAGCTAATACATGCCTTCGATGACGCTAATTGCACGGTGGTAGTGCCGTGAATTAGTGTCACCGCACTACAAGATGAAGTTGTTCCCGAGAGGCAGCACGGACAAGCGCGGCACCGCGCTTGGTAGCGTGGACGTAGTGCGGTGATAGCGTCACCACGATTTTCTGCTACGATTTTGTGTGCGATTTTGGTTGTTTAAGTGAGGGTAATCATTGTAATTATCCTAATTCCGCCCGAACTATATAAAGGGTATTAGGAATTAGGTGTGGGATATAATGAGAGAAAATCTAAGAGAACAAAGAGTCAAAACACAGAGAAACGAGGAAAGGTCTTGTGAGAGCTTGAGAGCGTTTGGATTCTTCTTGTAATATGTAATTCTTTGTGATTAGTGGACGGAGGACTGATTTGGTCCGAACCTGGGTAATTCTTGGTGTCATTTTCTTTATCGCTCATAATTATTCGTTGCTTGCTTGAATTATTTGGGTGATTGAATATTAGAACTCATTAGAACTATCGGTTAATTGCTAGATTCATTATTTCGTTGTGCATAATTCACACCAAATTGGTATCAGAGCTAAGTTCGTGTTTTGTGGTTACCTTGAATTTTCGGATTTAGGCTGTGGTGTTCTTGATTTGGGTACTTTTTGAATGAACGGTAATTTCTATTGAGATGGCTTCTACGTCGAAGGTGGATATTGAGAAGTTTGACTGGAAGAATGACTTCGGGCTATGGAAGATGAAGATGTTGGCTCACTTGGGAAACATGGGTTTTGCAAAGGCGCTTGAGGGGGCAGACAAACTCCCTACGACCTTGACCGAGGAAAAGAAGACGGAGATCCTCGAGAAGGCGTACAATACCTTGATCCTCAGCTTGAACGACAAGGTGTTGCGAGAAGTGGCCAAGTGCAAGTCGGCAACGGATATCTGGTTGAAGCTTGAAACCCTTTACATGATGAAGAATTTGTCAAACAGACTGTATCTCAAGGCAAAGTTCTTCACCTTCAAGATGGAGGAGGGAAAAGATCTCCAAGGGCATATTGACGAATTCAATAAGTTGGTTGTGGACTTGGGGAATATTGAGGTCAAGTATGAAGATGAGGATATGGCGTTGCTTCTGCTACACTCCTTGCCAAGCTCATATGAGATGCTCGTGGATATCCTAAAATATGGTAGAGAGACGATCTCTCTAGATGATATGAATGGAGCCCTGAGGTCAAAAGAGCTGCAAAAGAAGATTCAAGCGAAGGAATCTAGCGGTGATGGTTTGGTCGTACGAGGAAGATCAGACAGGAAGGAATTCAAGGGAAGGTCAGGTCGGTCGAAGTCTCGGGATGGAAAGAGAAGCTTCAAGTGTTATATTTACCATGAGGAGGGACATATGAAGAGGGATTGCCCGAAGAGGAAAGGCACGAATGGGAATGATAAGGGAGCAGAGGATGCGGTAGCACAAGCGGAAGAGGGTTATGAGAGTGCAGAAGTCCTGGTTGTTACAACAAAGCACTCGGATAGACAGTGGATCATGGACTCGAGATGTTCATTCCATATGACACCGAACCGAGATCTTCGAGGAGAATATCGGAGGGGATGTGTTGTTGGGGAACAATAGGCAGTGTAAGATGATCGGGATTGGCACTTTAAGGATTAAGACTCATGACGGGTTGGAGCGCATTCTATCGGAAGTGAGGTATGTTCATGAACTCAAGAGAAACTTGATTTCACTCGGTGTGTTGGAAGAGCGAGATTATAGCTGGAAGGGTGAAAAGAATATGCTGAAAGTTTTGAAGGGGTCGTTGCTCGTGATGAAGGGTGTTCGGGATCGGAGTCAAAATTTACTTCAAGGGAGCACTATCATTGGTGAAGTGTCAGTAATATCGGAGCCGAGGGAGCAGTCTTTGGCAAGCCTATGGCATAAGAGGCTCGGGCACGTGAGTGAACGGGGGTTGCAAGAGCTCGAGAAGCAAGGACTGTTTGGGGAGAAGAAGCTTGGAGAGTTGCAATTCTGTGAGAATTGTATACTTGGGAAATCTACAAGGGTGAAGTTCAAGAAGTCAACGTTCGTGACAAGAGAGACATTGAGCTATGTGCATTCAGACTTGTGGGGGCCATCTTGTACGGAGACTCCAGGCGGTGGACAGTATTTCATCACGTTCATCGATGATTGTTCTCAGAAAGTTTGGGTCTACATCTTGAAAAACAAGAGCGATGCTTTTGGGAAGTTCAAGGAGTGGAAGAAAATGGTGGAGACTCAAACGGGTAAGAAACTCAAGAAGCTTCATACGGATAATGGGTTGGAGTATCTTGGTGACGAGTTCAATAGATACATCGTGAGTGAAGGGATGGTGAGGCATAGAACCGTTTATCACACTCTGGAGGAGAATGGCTTGGCTGAGCGGATGAATCAGACGCTTCTTGAAAGGGTGAGATGTATGCTGTTCGAGGCGGGACTATCGAAGAAGTTTTGGAGAGAAACCGTTAACACTGCGGCCTATCTTGTTAATCGGTATCCTTCAACAGCATTGAAGTTCAAAACACCAGAAGAAGTGTGGACCGGGCAGCCACCGAAGTTAGACAACTTGAGGATGTTTGGTTGCGCATCAAAAGGAAGGGAAACTAGATCCTCCAGCAAAGAAGTGCATGTTCGCAGGATACCCGGATGGCGTGAAGGGGTATAAGCTGTGGGAGATGGATGGCTATTCGCCTAGGAGTTTCATTAGCCGGGACTTGATCTTCAGAGAGTTCGAGTTCTATAAGGCAAAGGGATCTCAAGGGGCATCCAGTGAGAATAGCACGGAAGATGTTGCTAGGGAACAGGTTGAGATTGAGGTGGAGCTGTTGGGAGGTAGTAGTACACAAAGGGAGGGTGAAGATGGTGGTGAAGAAACGGGTCCGTTGGAGGTAGAAGGGCAAGGTGGAGATCCGGATGATAATCTTGGCTCTTATTTATTGGCAAGGGACCGGACACACAGAGAAATCTGGACGTTGACAAGGTATGGGTTCTGATTTAGTTGCTTTTTCTTTTGTTACCACAGAGGAACTTGATGGGGTAGAAACACGAAGCTATCGAGAGGCGGTGACAAGTAGCGGGAGTAAGTCATGGAAGGAGGCCATGCGTGAAGAGATGAAATCACTCACGAAGAACAAGACGTGGGTGCTCGTGGATAGATCAAAGAATCAGAAGATCGTTGGTTGTAAATGGATCTATAAACTCAAGGAGGGAATAGTGGAGATGGAGAAGCTGAGGAGTAAATCGAGGTTGATGGCTAAGGGTTTCACACAGCGAGAAGGAGTAGATTTCAATGAGATTTACTTGCCGGTCGTCAAGCATACATTTATTCGAGTGTTGCTAGCACTCGTAAGTCATTTTGACTTGGAGCTCGAACAGATGGACATGAAAATTGCTTTCCTTCATGGGAATCTCGAGGAGCAAATCTACATGGCTCAACCGGAGGGATTTGTTGAGGCCAGGAATGAGGAGAAAGTGTGCCTATTAAAGAAGTCACTTTATAGCTTTTAGCAATCTCCGCGGCAATGGTATCTCCAGTTTGATGAGTTTATGTTAAGGACCGGTGTCGTGTTGTGACGCGGTTACTATGAGAAGATGATGACATGTGTCATCTTCAGAGTTGTTGTCATGACGGTGATACTTTAGGTTAGGATAACCGACGGCGGACTGTAAGGCTATTAAGAGTCCACCGTTGGATTAACTTTGTAGGGTCAGGATGTTGAAAAGGCTCCAAGAGATATTATCTTGGACCTTATCAAGTATAAAGCGCAGTCAGGATGGAAAGGGTATGGGAGAGAGCTAGACACATCACTTTGTTGACTAAGGAGCTTATCTGATCGAAGTGGAGCCGACGTAAGACATGGATAGAGGACAACATGATCCTCCAGATGTACCGATGCCCAATCCATTTTTGATCAACATCCGGTGTCTTCATCGTGATCACTTTCGGGCATGGTTAGTGTATCATTTTGGAGATAACTTTCTGCAACAAGTGATAAACTCTCCAGACTTGATTATTCTTCCAGTTGTTTTCTACGGCGCGATTTGGGACGTAACAATATACATTTTGATTTAGTTTGGGCGCTATGGATTTGAACTTACCAGTAGTGGTGGCTTTCAATACATGGATTCCAATCCATCACTATTGCTTACTGAAAATAAGCCATAGGGAGTTGATTGTTATGAACTTTGACGAGGATTATTATTCTCAAGTTATAAACTCCCCGGTTTTGTTTGTAGTTCCGTTCATACTTAGCCGGTTTCGAGTTGTCATTTTGACTCTTTATTAGTGGCAACTCATATTGTTTATAGGATGGTTAAGTAGTGTGTTTAGGATAGTTGTAAAGCTCTAAGTTAAAATGGAGCTAATTTGGCCACACTAGAGGTCAAAATAACACTCTCCATTGTCATTCGTCTTGGAGTTTGGGCCAATGAGGGCACTTGGGCAACTTCTTTGAGGTTTTGAGGAGTTTTGGAGACTTTCCAGGGGGACATTCGAAGATTGGAAGATAGGGTTGGAGAGCTGACGAGACGAGCTACGACGTAGGCTTAAGAATGGATGGATTTGAAGGATTTGTCACTATGAAATGGTGATTCAAAGATAGAGTGAGAAATTTAGACCTTTGAGTGTATATGGGGTATTTTTGAGAATCTGAGTCGACTGTAATATAGTTTACAACTTGAGTTTGTGTTTGAATCAAAATTTCAACTAATTGGACGAGTTTTGAGTACGGAGTGATAGCTTGAAGTTTGTGTTTCTGATCGAGTTGCGGGGATTGCACCCGATCATCACGACGTTAGTACAGAGATCATATCTTTTGATATCAAAAAGTGTGTCAATAAAACTTTGCACAGTTCAAATTCTAATGATGAGTGAACTTCTCATGAAATCTTGGAGCAATTGGAGTCAAGGATTGGGATGTGTGATGGGTTTTGTACACAGGGGTCTGCATATCTCATTGTGATATAGTGTGTAAATCAACAATTTTTCTGAGAGATCTAGAAAAGAAAAACATCTGAAACTTTTTTGAGAGGTTAAAAGGGTTGTGGACATTTCTTTACTCTGAGAACGCCCAAGCGTCTGGCTGTAGAAGAACCCTCGTGTGAGTTGACAATTTCTTCTTCTTCTCCTTCGCACTCCACATTCGAGTCATTATAATTTTTGTAAAACTTCAGCGGAAGAAGATTATGATATCTGATGATTCGACCAATAAATCTCGCTTAAACTTTACAGAAAATTTGTCCACAACCCTTTTAACCTCTCAAAAAAGTTTCAGATGTTTTTCTTTTCTAGATCTCTCAGAAAAATTGTTGATTTACACACTATATCACAATGCGATATGCAGACCCCTGTGTACAAAACCCTATGACAGTTGCGTGTACGTCAAGTGGGTGAGTGAAGGCTGCGGGGTATTTCTCCTTTTGTACGTGGATGACATGTTAATCGCGGCAAAGGATATGGGGGAGAAACGGAAACTAAAGAAGGTGTTAGGAACTGAGTTTGAGATGAATGACATGGGTCCGGCAAAGAAGATACTTGGGATGGAGATTATTTGGGATCGGCAGTGAAGTTCGTTGTTTGTGTCACAAGGCGGGTATCTTTGGAAAGTGATCGAGAAGTTCAGGATGTCGGGATCGAAGGCGGTGCATACTCCTTTGGCCAGTCATTTTAAACTGTCTTCATAGTTATCACCGAAGACGGAGGCGGAAAAGAAAACTGTGGAAAGGATTCCCTATGCGAGCGCAGTCGGGAGTCTCATGTACGCCATGGTATGTACGAGGCCAGATTTATCCTATTCGGCTAGTCTCGTGAGTAGGTTTATGGCGAACCCGGGGAAGCGGTGAAGTGGGTCCTTTGGTTTGTGAAGGAAACTTCGGATGATCTTGATAAGCAACGTTCGCTTACATGATATACATTTACCTTATTTGGGAGCACGGTGAGTTGGAAAGCGCTACTTCAGCATGTGGTTGCATTATCCACAACGGAGGCCGAGTATATTGCAACAACGGAGGGTTGAAAGAGGCTCTGTGGCTACAAGGGTTGATCGGAGAATTCGAAGTTGCTCAAGATAAGGTGGAGGTTTATTGCGATAATCAGAGCTCGATACGTCTGTGTAAAAATCAAAGATGTTATTTCACGAGGCTCCGTGGTGATAGAGAAGGTTCACATGGATTATAATCCGATAGACATGGCTACGAAGCCCGTAACCGGAGTCAAGTTCAATCACTGTTTGGACTTGATCCTGGTTATGGCAGGAGGCAACCAACGCACAATCTTCTCTTGAACAAATCGCTTGCTTGAATTGTTTGGTTGATCGAATATTGGAACTCGTTAGAACTATCGATTAATTGTTAGATTCATTATTTCGCTGCGCACAATTCACACCATTCTCATTATATCGCAACTGCAGTAAAGAGGTCATTTTCCTCTACCTTCTTCTGGTGGTGGTGCTAAACCTGATTTGGACCCAACTCCATGGCAGCGATAGCAACGAGACATGATGTTTGTTGTACACCAAATCGCCTATTGGATATAAATCTATATAAATATATGATATAAAACCAGGAAAGCAACGAACTTGTGTCTTGTGAAGATAAATTTGGTTCTCTCTCTTTCTCTGTGTATGCAGATTTATTAGACCACAAGACTCTCATTTGTCATTTTTTTGATTCAAAGATGTATCTAAAGTAAACGCAAATCCACCCAACTCTGTGTCCCGAGCAAAATCTAAAGCTATCCATTTTGGGCTTCTTGGTATTGAAGAATACCAAGAAGCCCAAAAAAAATTACAAAAAAAAAGCTCATCACTCAGGTCACGTAGCATCAGATTTTCGATATTGATATTGTTTAAACCTGACCCAGTTAACGCTAGTGTCCACACCCTTCAGTTGTCACTATGACCAAAACTTGCAAACTTGAAAAATTAAGAAATTAATAAATTTGCAGGTGAATTGTAATTTCAGTAACAAAGTACATTGAGTGAAAGAGCAACCGAAAGGGTAGGCTTATTATCAACAAAGTAGATAACACTTATAGTATTTTTGGCTAGTTGTGGACTCTCAACACCTTTGTTATTCTTCCGATTTGTGATTGCAAATAGATTCATCCTTGAGATGTATGTGAAGGATATGGATTGGTGTCATTTCCTTTATAAGTATTATTATAGCATACGAGAGATGCTTTGTCCCGGAGGTACGAAAAAAGGCCTTGTCCTTTTCCTCTTTGCTCATTGACTGGACTAGAGGCATACAGTCTTGATGGACTTACAGTTTCAACATGCTCTACATTCTTTCTAAGTGGATTTGGCCATTCCTTGTATACTAGGGCTCGTATATGGTCTTGCTTTATCAAGGATGCAAGCTTGTGTATCTTGACTCGACCATGCATCAGGGCTTTCCTGTAGGTCCGAAACAGGAATACACGAAAACATTGATTTTTTTTATATCTTTATTTTGATTTCAAAAAATAATAATGATAATAATTGGATCTACATTTTTATCTCTGTTAATGGTTTGATCATGATATAATATAATGATCAAAATATATAACATATTAATTTTTTGGTATTAAAATTAAAATTTAAGAAAAAATATAATATTGATATTATTTTTACTTAAAGCAAGTTTGAATGATGCAGAAATATCATTATTAAACATGTTGTGTAATTTAAAATTACAAGTTGTAAAATTTTTGTCTCTTTCAAAAATATTTAAAAATATATATTCATAAAATTTTAATCAATATATTAGAAATTAGAATGTATATTTTTTAATCAATTAAATTTTTAGTCAATTTATACAAATTCTAAGAAAACCTAATATTGATGTTATGAGAAAAAAATTCAAATATTTGAAGCACATAGTTAAAATTTAATTCCATTTCACACATTTGGAGAAATAATGTCCATGGGATATATTTTTTATATCTTGAGCATTGAAATAAAAATTTCATATTACATCAAGAAATTTTTTAAAAATAAATTTAATCACATCAAGAAATTTTTTTAAAATAAATTTCGATTTAATAAAAAATAATTGTAAGTAATTTTTAATGAATCAATCAAAATTACATGATTATATAAATTGATTATTATATAATTATTTTTAAATTGATATTATTTATAGTATTAAAATTAAAATTATCTTTTTTCATATCAACAAAATAATCTTAAATAATTTTTAATTTAATAAAAATTAAGTTTAAGGAATTATTCATCAAGCATGTAAAGTTGCATTATGTATCACTGATTCAGTTTTATCATAAAGTTTGGCTTAGTCATATTTATTTTTAGCTAGTTATGGTTAAGTTAGAGGAATGAATATGATAATTATTGATAAAGTATAGTGGAGGTTAAAAATAATTATTTTTAAAATTTTTTCAAATCAATGTTTATATCATATGATATTGATATTTTGATTTGAATTAATAAATATTTTATCAATTTAAATCAAGATTTTAATTTTATCAAATCAAGATAGTAACAAGAATAAATTGATACACCAAAATTAATTAGAGAATAGTTGAGAAGTTCAACTATTTGAACTAATGATATGTTATCATGTAACTATTCTCATTAGAAGTTGTGATCTATATCTTGATTAAAATTGATAAAAAAAATTACATTATAATTATTTTTGATTATTAAAATAAATTTTTTAGTGATATAAATAGAAATATTGAGAAATATTTGTTTGAAATTTTTTGTTGAATATAAGAAAACCATGCAATCAAGAGTCGACACAGGAAGTACGTGGTTCACCTCACTAAGGCTACGTCCACGGAACACACAAAGTCACTTTACTGAATAATCCTAATTGTGTCAAAGAGAGCTTCTGCCAACCCTCTTATATAGTAGTACCAACCCTAGCCCTAGTCTAACTAAATATACTCAAACTAACCAGAGTTACTCAAGACCTGAGTTAACTCCTAACATTTCCAACTCGCACTAGGTACCTTTTTTGCATCAATGAGGTTCCGTCTTGGCTTGGTCCATCCATCTGCATCTTCATTACTGAATTGTGAGTGTGATAATGCCTTATATGCAACATGGGTCCATATGACTCATTGCCCATTCAGAGGACAAACAATAGCTAACCCATGATGTGGTGTTTGGTATGGTGCGAGAGGATGGATACTTGACATAGAAAGAGTATTGTCATGTTGTGGCATGGCTATTATGAAAAGATGATAACATGTGTTATCTTCAATGTTTGAAGATAACACATGTTATCATCTATGACGATGATACTTTAGGTTATGATAACCAATGGCTCATTGTTAGTCTATTAAGAGCCCACGATTGGATTGACTTTGTAGGGTGAGGATATTGATAAGAAACAGAACAACAACAGTAGCACACAACAAGGGCTACAAGATGGGCACAAGAATGGATTGTCAATCTATTATGGTGATTCAATGGAGAGTAAAATTTAGATCCTCAAGAGTATTTGAGACTATATAAAAAAAAGCTACAAGGATTTTCAGATATCGGATTCAATTCGCATATAGTTTAGAACTGAGATTTGTGTTTGGATTGAAATTTCAACCCAATTTGATGAGTTTTGAGTACAGAATGATAACTTGAAGTTTGTGTACACAATTAAAATTGTAGGATTGCATTGATTGTCACGAAGCTAGTATAATGATTGTAACTTTTGCTATCGGAAATTTTCATCAATTAAAATTTCTGGAGATAAATTTTGGATGATAAAAGATATTCTTGTAAAATTTGAAAGTAATTGAAATGAAGGATTGGGATTTGTGATGATTTTAGTACACATGGATTTGTATATCACCTTGTGATACAATGTATGATTAGAAAATTATTTTAAGAGATCTTGAAGTGAAAAATACAAGGAAATTTTCTGAGCATAAAGAGTTTACAAACTAATCCTCAATGGAGTTTGGCAAAAGTTAACAGTTCAATTGCGAGAAACCACAATCTTCATCTACGAGGATTTTGATCTATTGCAATAAACTTGAATGTGAATTGACGAGGAGGAGAAAAAGAAAATTATGGCTCACATTAAGATCATAAATGTTCTTCTACAACTATGTGTTTAGGCTACCACATTATTGGTGTGGGCGTTGTGGTTACAGATCCTACACGTGGTACTATTTTGGAGGGGATGATTACCCATCCTCATGGATGGGCGGCAAGTGGAGTGGCAACAACCAAGATTTTCAATTATAGGGATGTGCAGATATGTCATCTCTTTGTTACTCTAGCTTTGGAGTTATATGGAGCTATGGACGCTGACTTCGACATGTCTACCATACTAGGGGACATGGGTATCACTCTATTTTGCATATTATATAATCTGTTCTAGTCAATGTGTATCTATTGCTCTATAAAAAACATTAACGCACACAATCCATAGGAGAGCAATCATGTTAGGTCATGCTTCTTGGAATGCTACTCTAATATGTACATTGTTTGACATAGATAATTATGATATCTTATTTATTGTAGGACATATTTTCCATTGTGAAGCTATTTCCTACCCCTTTGTTTCATCACTAGGGTTGTCATCCTTGTAGTGATTTTTTCATCCTTTTTTTCTATATTACTTATACCCATATGCTCTTGTTTTGACTCTAATATATGAAATGTAAAACTATTCCGTACATATGGTAAAACTAATGTTTTACGATATGTACAAACGTAGGTGATGTCTCATGTAGTAAGATAACATCTCTCACTCTACGTCTCAACTCCCTATCCAATATCCCATACCAATATTGGACAGCTTGTGCCTCTGTCATCCCATAGGTAACACTAATCAACCAACGTATTCGGGTATACGCCTCTCGAAGACTCTCCCCAGTCTTCAGTTGAAACTCTTGCAAGCCTAGTAGCTTGTCAGTTCTCACCCCTTGGTAGTCTCTCCTCAACCGTGCGAAGAACTCAAGAATAGGGTTAAAGGTTGGGACCTCTGAACTCTTCCCAACTCTACTAGCTCCAACCGTATCATCAGTGCCAGGTACAGAGGATGAACTCGCACCTCCAAACACTATATCCGAAGTAATAGAGATGTAGCTTGGAGACCAATATTGTCTCCAGAACTCTATCTCCTCAAGGTGTTCATGCCGGAACTCATGATAATCATCCATCGACGGATCCTCCAAATGCTGGAATAATCCCTTCCAAGCCATAAACGGACTGAATAACATAGAGTTGCGCATCCGTTGTAAATCACACCATGAGTCAAACTCCTGGATGAAGTCATGCAACTCAATAGTGCCAACTGTACCCGAATATCGTCTGGGATCCTTGATGGTCCCATAGATATCGTCCATGTCCCACAATAACGGTGTGGGTACACACTCCAAAATATCATCAAGCTCAGCTCTATCACTCTCTGAAACCAAATCAGAGTATTCTCTGAACCTCAAAGGCCAAGGTTGGTACCGCACTCCGCTACGGGTGCACCCACTGCTAACCCGAGAAGTCTCTCCTCCGGAACCTCCTAAGAAATCCACTGTGACACTAATGTATCACCTCCACAACCGTACAAAAATAGGTCCCCAACTAGAACCAGAAATAGCAACTGGAACGAGAAACCGCAACAGATTGTACCCGAGGCACCAGAAGGTTCTAACACAAGGGCAACCTGAAACCTGCCATCACCACAAACACTCACCCAATCTACAGGTCCGCAAGTCTTGTCTCATTGGGGAGAAACATGGATAGTCTGACCGGTCCGCAAATCCAGCCTCACTATCGACAACACGCAGGAGCTCCAACACTCCAAACAATGCCATGCACACTCAACAGCCAACCGATCGAAGCTACCATCAATCCAAACTCGCCAAAACACCTTCAACGCTCCAAGAACTCACAGTTCTCACCACATAATCCAATTTGAGTTTTCGAAGTAATCTTTCCTACTCGCAAAACGTCCACAATGACACTCCGCTCATAACCATAGCATAAAAGAGAGATTCCAGTCAAGCCAAACCTACTTTGTGCTTCAAAGACTCCAGGTTCCCGCACTAGCTATTATCCACCATATCCACACTCTCGAATGCTCAATTTCAAAAACTGCCCTCAAGGAGCCCTAATTAGAACTCTACCCCTTGAGCCCTATGACCCCTAACAACGCTGTCGGCCCTAACGGCAGTTCTAGTACGAACGGCGCTAACTACACAACTGGCTCTAATTGTTGTATCTGCTCCTACATACAAGCACCTACCTAACTAGAGATGCCACTACATAAGTCGTGAGAGGTTAGATGGAAAGATTCAACCTGAACTACCATGTACTTATCCATGTGCATTCTTAAAACAGATCACTTGAGACGAAGAGACACTGTAAAATAACAAAAAGGTATGGGAGACCATCAAATCGTACAAGGATGGAACCAAACATGTGACATGGGGCTAGGCCCCCACTTGAGATATGGTTTTGTCGTTGTTGTAAAATTTGTCACTTTCTTCATTACTTTTGCGATTTCTCTTCGTTTCTGCTACCGGTAAATGGCTGCCTAAATTGTTGTTCGGTGACAGAGTGTGGATGGAACCTGCCGGAAAGTCTGACGGCGAATGCCGAAAAACGACTGCGCTGGGAATCCACCAAACTTTGGTACAGCATATGGTTACCGCGCAGAGCCTTGGGACAGCCAGCGAAGAAGGGAAGCCGAGCAGGCCAGATCGACCGACCGACCAGATCATCTCCCGGTTACCGAGTTACCGTTACTGTCTCCTCTATCACTGCTCAGTGCGAACACGAACGAAATCAAGGCGAGCCGAGAGTCGAAAGTGGAGAAGAGGCAGAAGACCAGAGAACGGACTAAGGGAAATATGGGCCTGGTAGCCAAGCCAAGCGGAGCGGAGAGGACATTGGGAACCCCCAGCACTAGCAGCGGCGCCAGCGGTGATGATGCCGACCTCACGCGTGATGTTACGGTGGGGCGGAGGGACAGGTAACGACAGGAGCAAAGGCGGAGTCACGTGTCAGCAGAGCGGATATCCAGGCCGGATTCTTCCTCCGGGTTTTCGTCGCTCGCGCGCTGGCTGGGACGCCACATGATCGAGCGAGCACCCAATGGAGTCGAATGGACCCAACGTCGCCCACCTCATCGTCTCGGTGTCCTTGTCATCCTCGTCGTCTTCCTGCTGTCGTGGATCAGGCTTGCCCGGATAGGCTTCTCCAACACTGGTTCTCGATTTTGAGCACAGGATAAATCACACAGAATCCTAGCGACCGGCTCACCGGCTGACTGCGTCCAGTGTCACCGATGTACAAGGAAGTGGGGTGCATATATTACCGCTGCATTGTCCTGTACGGTAGCTTGAGAATCTAGAACTCCAGGGATGGTGGATCTCCGTGTCCGGGTCTACGGTACTGCGCTGATAAGCATTCACACTCAAGATATTTCTTGCCTCAATTCTCTAGTCAAATCTTCTTCTTCCATATATTTCACTGTAGATCATGCGCTTGTAGATGACCTTTTCCGGTTTGGGGGTCCTCAATTCCAACACTGTGGACAGCTTGACATTTTTCATTCTTAGCTTCCCGTCGTCCAGTCTTCTCCAGACCTGCAGCTGTGGCCAAACCAAGCCGGCGGTCGTCGTCATCAAGTGACTAAATACTGAGTTCACATGGTTCACAGCATGTTATTTTAATTCCCACTGATCAGACTGATGCTGAGACCGTGACATGAATAACGGAGCAGGATGGGAACCCATTAAAAGTCGACTCCAGGAAAAGGGAAACGATGAGACTGATCACTACTGTAATATGAATACTGCAGATTAGCTCTAAAATAGGTTGATTCAACCCCCAGCGAACACAAGTGGAATCGAATTCGAGGTCTTGAGATTTGATTCCTTGCAATTAAGGTCGTATGAGACTTCTCGAGCACTGTTTGCATGTTCTTCCAGCGTAGAGATGTTCTTCCTGCAGGACCCTAACAGAAGAAACATCCCTTCAACGCACATCTTGGTCAGATTTTCTTCACTAAGTCTAGGAATGCGCTAGCCTACAGGCACTAACAAACCATTATATTTATGCCAACGCTGCTTAACTGCAAATCATGAAATTTTGACTGCAAACCATCTCTCTGGAGCCTGTTTTGTAAGGTGTACAAATACAACGCACGAATTTAGTTCAGATTTCCTCCCTTTATTCACTTCAGCCCTTTCTATACATATATCAACAAATTTTTACTCGCACACAGTGTAGAAGAGTGAAATATCTGCTGGAGATGTACATGGAATCTGATACTACTTACTTTATATATCTGGTCTCCGACGTTCGAAAGTCAGGACGGGACGTACAATATCTGCCATGAACCACCCTGATGTACGCATAGTGGATAAGTCCCCAGCATCTGTTTTCTACAATCGACGCTACCAGTAGCACTGTTGGTCATATCTCCTTGCTATACCGGTAAACAGACATACACTGAAGTCCTTCAAGTTCTCTCATCGTGAAACTTGAGGCTTGCATGGTTTACAGCAACAACTGGCATCTACTCCCTTGATGGATGATGGGGTGGGAACTCAAGCTCAATCCTCGTGTGCAGTTTGAAGCCAGGAAAATCTGTCTCCATGATCCTACTATATCAGATTCGCAGGAGATCCTAGACCCACGAGCTGACAGATCTTTTACTGAATGACCAACGAGCCTGATATTTTCTTCCGTTACATACCCTCAGCGGGTGCTTTAGCTGTAGTCCCGTCCCGTCCATTTCAGAGACAGGACTTTGAGGCTAAAAATCTACCTTAATTAGAAATCTCAACCATTGGCATCTCATCGACTACTACTGAATCGAGTACATGTGGAGTAGTGGCTGGAAAGTCAGAAGACGCAAGTAGCAGATCCCACGTTTGTTAGCTCGGGCCTCCCAAACGTGCTGATGACAGATGTGAGATTACGTGTGTTGAAACTGGCAACTGAGGCCGAACGATACCAAGTTACACGTTTCAATCTTGCAATTTGTTTGCTCGTAAAGAAAAGACGGCATGAAAAAAAGTCATGTTGCGGCAAATTGACCGATGTGGCGTAGAACGCCATCTCTCTGTGTACTTCATTCGTTACGTGGTTTATGTTTAGAAGGTTGGCAAGATTCAATGTCAGGTTTTTCTGGGGAACCTCAAAACTCCCGCAAATCAAGCTCCAGAAGATACTCTTTCTGCGTAATTGAGAACAAGGTGTGAACGTGTCAACAATGTCCACCTTTTCCACAATTTCCTACCACCTTTCCTTTCCCACTGCCTTGGAGCCATAGGACTACCTGTTGGGACTTTGATCTGGTCACTTGTGACTCCTTCGACATTCGCCATCTCTGCACATTTTTGTTGCATTGTGTTTCACAAAGTTTTAGATAGTAGACAATATTTTATTGGTGCATGAACTATCGGCTGATTAAAACTCAGAGATGTTGGGAATTTAATCTAAGGGCATAATATTAACAAAACTATAAAAGTTTTCAAACGAGTTCATTACTGGAAGGAAATATGGAGATAGCAAAAGAATCGCAATTTGAAAAACGGTAAAAAAGTATAAAGTCCTAAAAAAATGTTTGAAACGTTTGCTCGAAGCATAACATTTTGAACAAAATGAACTGAAACACAATGGAATCCAGCAGATATATTATGAAATTAGAAATAGTGTTGCAGTTTATTACTTACTGACTCCAAGGTATATCAAAAGAGTTTTAATGGTGGCTAAGATTGAGAACATTTTTGGGCTAATATAAAGTTTGAAAATATAAAACAAAACACTGAAAATAGATAACAAAAATAAGCCAGCTAATGTGATATTTGGCCATCTTGGCCAGTGCTGATAGCGATTTGGAACATTCCTTTTTTTTCTAATTTAATAAGGTATTTTACCATTTGACCAGTTCTGTCGGATAATATTCAATAAAGCTAAAAAGGCTGCACAGAATAACATAATAATTCCGGAAGTATACACTTCAGATAATTCTAGAAAAAAATCCCAATCCCACAATAAATGTTGATATGATAGCACAACGCTAATAAAGTGAAATTAACTAAGCTCATAATGAACCAATTCAAATAGAGAGTTAAAAAAAATACTGGTAAAAAAGATAAAACGTAAGGCTGAGTTCACCTATTTTTTCAAATAATATTATATTCATGCTTAGGATTTGATTAATCAACATTAATAAAAAAAATAATTAAAAAAAAAGATATTTTTGGCCTCACGGACGTGTATTAGTTTTTCAGCCTTTATACGTTCGCTCAAGTCCGGAAGAGTCCAAGTCGGTCATTGTCCGCCTTATTAATTTGCTTAAAAATGCAATTTATTATGTAATTGCATTTTCAAGTATCGTTGTAATTGCATTATAAAGTATCATTCATCGGAATATACGATGAATTTTCCAGTTATGCTATTAACTATGTAATTCCATGATGAATAGCTCGTTTCCGTCCATAGCCTTGAATAATCATAGAGAAATGAAGAATCATTATAGATAAATAAGGAAGAACCCCCATAGATAGATAAAGGCTGAATCCGATGAATTCTCATAGATAAATATGGTAATAAAAGGCAGGGACCCACGGCCTCCTTTTCCCTAACAGCATGCTCGACAGAATTCAAAGAGTCTTATAGTTGATGGGAATGATCCTTCCATCTGTTTGTAATAAAAGGACAGGAACTTCCTAATAGTTATTATCCCTTTGAAAATTTTACTTTTAAAGATCCGAAGTAGACTTTTTGGGGATTCTCGGCCAGTTATCCATCCATGTGAATTCCAACATATGCCCCTTCTACTAGCTCTTTACATGTCCATGACGAAAGATAATTAATAAGTGGATGACTCAACCCAACATAACATTCCCTTGGGAGAGGTAGACCCTCTTAACATATTTTATTTTATTCATGATATGATCACCTCCTAGTATCTACTTCAGGACTGCCATGTCCCCTTGATAAACTTTGCTGTCATATATAAGGACAAGCAACTACGCTTGTTGGCTCAAAGGCTTTCGGGTTCGGTTCGCGTGTAGTAGTCACCAAAATCCAAGGCTCTAAACTCGTTATCTTGGTTTTGATTATGGACGGACACATTTTGCCCCAGGTTTCCTTCAGCAGATCATAGAATAGAAATGAGCTTATCCCATTATAATAATAAAGGTTTCTAACCATATTATTTACTAGAATGTCAACGAAAATTCTTGGGGATGCTTTCTTAGTTTTATTTATAAAAATTTGGGGGTTTAGTTTCTCGACTTGCAAAATCAAATTAGTCATTTTTAAAATCTCAGTATTTGGTATAAGTCCCCATTCTGAACCTAACAATTATTATTATCCTTAATATCTTGTATAATCATAATAACTTCATCATACATATACAAGAGAGGGGATCAAAGTTCCTGGCCCATATAGAGAGAGAGAGAGAGAGAGAGATATATATATATATATATATATATATATATATATATATATATGGTCCATAAGCTACTAACCTATCTGAATTTCCATGTATATATATAATGTTCTAATTTTGAAAATTCTTTGTTGCTTTCGCATGTCATTTGATGAGAAAAAAGGACGCGTTCTCCACTCACTTTGTGAGCCTTTTGGCCCCAAACAAGCTTTTAAACGACTCGTAGAAGGGAGGTTTAATGCGACATAACAGGAAAAAGGTCACTCTATTCATAAAAATGTACAACATATGAGACTAAATACTAGATACTTGTCGGCCATAAATAGAAAAAAAAGGTACAAAAAAAGTAAGGTCTAATACAGCCTGGAGGATCATATAATACAGCCTGAAATATACATACAAGTAGGCAGCAAAGATACTTAATCTTGTATTAATGAACCTGAGCTCTAAGGGCCATATAAAGAGAAACGTGAGACATCTAGTTAGATCTTGGGTCAGTAAGTTGCCGCAATAGATATCCTTGGCCTTGTAAGATGGATAACAAAAGGCTAACATATAACCAAGACGCTAAGTGCTAAAGATCTAACAAAGAAACGAAGAGGAACAAGGATTGCCATGGGTAGAAGGGCGAAGACTTTGAAAGATTCATTGTATTATAAGATGAAGTTTAGTTCTTGCTAATTTAATATGAATGAGAGATAAATAGAAACTCACTATGTACAACAATGAATACCCTCGCTCTTCATATATCAAGCAACTTTCTAACCTACAATATTTAGATTATGAGCTCGAGTAGTTACCAATTACCCGCAAATATCATCAAAGTCCAGAGCTTCAACATTATTTCTGGACGAAATCCGATTTTTAAAGCGTTGGAAATGCAAAGCTCTCGACCAACGGCCCAAAAAACATGAAATACTTTGTGGGTCCAAAGGACCAGGGATCGAGGATTGGCTGATAGGGCCCCTTGGGATGGATTGTGAAACATGACCTTAGAGGGACTGTAAGAGAAAAAAAATGCCAAGAAAAAAATTAATTCACAAAAAAAGAAAAAAATTGACAAAAATAGGGTTGAGATATATCAAATGGAATAAGGTTCCACCACAAACTTGATGGACCTCCCACAAATATTATCCACTTCCTCAAGGTATATGATATTGTTTGGAACGTTGACAACTATGTAAGATATGGTGGCCTTGAACACCGGGGCAATGCCTTAACCAAACATATGGAGGGCAAGGATTTAAAACACTCCGGAGGAAATGAAAAGTATTTGGGACAAGTCCTGAGTACGGCCGCCTCTTATGAATCATATCGATCTCAATTTGCCTTTGGCTCAAAAAGCGTCTTGGAATGGTGAGAATGGCATAAAGGGGACTTCTTTGCCTTTACGGATCCTTTGGCCAGAAATGACTTTACCGTACATAAGACCCCGCTCACTGTATACTACATGAGGCCATAGGCTGCATAGCATGATGTTTAATGGCCCATAGGTTTTGGACTGTTTGGCATTTGCCCTGTCGGCAAAGGTCTTGAGCGGCTTGGCAATTACCGGGTCGGAGAATCAGGTTTCGATAAGGCCGGTTTCAAGTGAGTTAATACAAGAAAAAAGAAAAAGTCAAAATTTCAAGTGATCTAGTTGAGACCAAAGGTGTAAAATGTTAGTCCTACATAATAATTTTTTGGTTTTCTTGCTGATTTGGTCTCTCTAGGTTGGATTCGAACCAACTACCCAATAGTTTACAGCCATTTGCTCTAATCATTGAGCTACTAAAGAATAAGCATCAAAGAAACGAATCAAAAAATAACTACACCTTTATACAAGTGCCATTTTGGCTTAGTTCGCATCTCTTTTCACTTGACAAAGAAGGCCTGTGGCCTAACGGCAAACGAAAAAAAAAATCACGAACCAATTCAGGTTCATATAAAAATCAAGCAAATTGTACTAAGTGTGTTTTGTTAAAGTGACTGAATAAATCCAAGTAAAACTTTTTGTGCTCTATAAGATTTGACACATCAATGAGATATTTCAATATGATATAGCGGAAAGAAATTAAAATATAGATTTTTCCAAAAACTTAGAAGTTTTTACTCTTTTTTTGTCTTAGAAGGAAAAAAAAACTCACAAAAAAAGCTCAAAAAAGAAAGAAAAAAAAGGCCTCCCATAGAGGCCTATGGACCTATCCCACTTATCACGTCCCCTTTGGGCCCATAAAATTCATAGTATTGGTCTTTCGGGTCTCTCCCATTGTTATAAATTGTAGGAGCGTAGTTCTTATGATAAGTAAGATTTTTTTTGATTTTTGTGAATAAAGAATTATATTCGGGTTCTCATGAGGGTATTCGTCCGAATATATATTGGTTAGACATGAATACCATTAGGGAGTTCACACGAGTGAATTGCGAGGGAATTTAAGTGTGTGTTTGGGCGACGGTTTAAAGAATTATCGAGAAAAAGTCGATGCCAAGAATTTGCCGAGCGGCCAGATCGAGAGAAGAGAGCTGTAATGTCGAAGCATCAAACTGGAGGAGTTTCAGCATGAAGAAGTGCAACGATGGGGAGAATTCGACCGCTTATTCTGATGGCGGATTGGACTCCAACGGAGTTGCTGAGGTTGAAGATCCTGGGGGAGCGTTTCTGTCATGGCGATGGGACTATGTGTGTCCAGAACTGTGCGATGAAGTCCGGAGAGGAAAAGCACTGACGGCAATTGGAAGCAGAGCTCAGCCAAAGAAGTGGGATGCGAGGTTGTGGGCGAAGGCTCTGGGGCGCAACCACGAAGACGACAAAGGTGGCATTGATTGGGAGGGATCGGCGATGCACACAGCATTTACCTTCGACGAGCGGAAGTGATTCAATCTTAGGGAGAGGAAGGGGACGAATGGCTACAAGCTCGACTTAACCAAACATATCTTCGGGAGGAAGGTGGCTCTCACCTTGAATTAGCTTTTCTCACTGCAAAGAATGACATATGTAAGCATGCACAAGGTGAGGATTGTAGAAGGGTTCATCAGAGGAACTATTCGTGTGAACTGGGGAGAGATCTTTGCGAGGAACGTACATGCGATGGCGACGAAGCTAAGAGAAGACGATAAGAGTGTAGTCTATCTCTCGTCTTTCTTGGTGCATCTGTACGTGAAGCTGGAGTGGTTGACGCCTAGAGAGAGATAGTTGTATCGATTGGAGAGCGGACTGTCAGACTTGGATGCATATCTCAACAGTGCTAGTAGCGGGTTGACGAGGAGTTTGGGGACGAGTGCTCCTTTTGAACCAAAGAGAACGGGAGAAGTCAGGCCGGCGGTGCAGAGTAAATCTAATTCGGATTTGGACCTGGAAGTAATCGGAACTTCGAGGAAGAGGAAGAGAGTAGTGGAGGACAGTCCGCCAGCCACTCTAACAGTTCGAAGAGATGTGGGGAAGAAGAAGGTGGAAGAAGTAGGACCGCCGAAGATCTCTCAGCCAAAGATGATGGCAATGAAGCCAAGGCCGAAAGCCTTGAAAGAGATTGCGGAGCCTATGGCTTTGGTACTACAATTGTCTCTGAAGTTGGAAGCTGTGGTGGTTCAAGTATTGCCGGAGTTGAACAAGATGGGGCCGATGTATATGCCAAGGTGGGACCCTCAAGCCGATGGGTATATGGAGTTGATTCAGATGATGAATCGGCTGGCTTTGGGGAAGGAAGACCAAGTCCATCACAGTGCGAGAGCTGTCAGAGAATATGGACAAGCTGTCCAAGGAGAAGATTGAGATCGAGAAGAAGGTTCAAGAGCCAAAGAAGGCTTATGAAGAGATCTATTGTATTCGGGATGCGGAGATCCATTTTGTAGAGAAGGAGAATGCTCAACTTCGGGAGACGGTGCAAGACCTGAAGCGAAGATTGATTTAGGTGGATGTGGACGCACCTGCGAAGTTGGAGAACCTCGCTAATTGATGTGCACAGCATCTATTCACATGGTGTGATCGGTTTGAGGTGCAACGGTTAGAGCAGTTGGTGGTAGCGATGAAGAATCCTGGCGACTTAAAGGACAAAAGGAAGGAGATGTACAAAGCATTGGGTCGAGATTTCAGGGAATCCATGGCTCTTCATCAACAGGAGATCGCAGCCGATGTATAGGAAATGCAGTTAGGAATCGACGCATTCACGCAAGCAGCGGAGGTGCGATCGAGCGGCTTAGATCAAAGTAGAAGACTTAGGAGAGAACGATCTCTGTAGAGGCAGTTAGGAGTAGCAGTTAGAACATTCATTATAAATCGTCGTAGGAAATAAAGTGGTGGATCTTTTCATCTTTGCAAGTGTCCAATCTGTTGGACTGCAAATTGTAGTCATGGTAGAACGAGCACTCAAGGAGCTGATGTCTGCAAGCTGATATTGTGACGACTGAAGCGTGTATCCGTGAAGTTACCCGGATATTCGTCCACGAGCTAATCCTGTCTGTAGCATCAGAAGTACTCTAGAGAGTATTTTCGCCGAGACGCAAACTTGTAATGAGAGAGATCCCCATCCCGAAGTAAAGCAAGCATTGAAATCTATTTGTTGTGTCTGTGGAATTGGTGATGTGATGGGTTTGTGAAGGAATTGGACTTGGGTCGATTGACTTCTTTGTGACACTCTTCAAACTTTGCAGTCCTGAGTAAGAAAGATGACTAAATGCACGTTGTCGCATGGACATTTCTTTGCTCTGAGAACGTCCAAGCCCCTGGTTGTAGAAGAACCCTTTAGAACCTCGTGTGAGTTGACAATTTTTTCTTCTTCTCCTCAGCACTCCACATTCGAGTTTGTTATAAACCGGTAAAACTTCAGCGGAAGAAGATTATGATAGCCAATGATTCAACCAATAATTCTAGCTTAAACTTTACAGAAAATTTCTCCACAACCCTTTCAATCTCTCAGAAAAGTTTTAGATGTTTTTCTCCTCTAGATCTGTCGGAATAATTGTTGATTTGCACAATGTATCACAAGGCAATATGCAGATCCCTCTGTACAAAACCCCTCACACATCCCAATCCTTGACTTCAATTGCTGCCATATTTCATGAGAAAGTCATTTATTATTAGAACTTGAACTATACAAAGTTTTATTGACAGAACTTTCTAATATCAAAAGATATGATCTCCGTACTAACTTCATGATAGTCAGTGCAGTCCTGCAACTCTGACTGTATACACAAACTTCAAGCTATCACTCCATACTCAAAACTCATCCAATTGAGTCGCAATTTCAATCCAAATGCAAGCTTGAGTTATAAACTGTATCACAGTCAACTCAGATCTCCCAAAACCATCGTAAGATTCTCGGAAATACCCCAAATACACTCAAAGGTCTAAATTTTTCACTCTATCTTTGAATCACCATTTCAAAATGACAAATCTTTCAAATCCATCCATTCTTGAGCCCACGTCGTAGCTCGTCCCGTCAGCTCTCCAACCCAATTCTCAGATCTTTCAATGTCTCCGTGAAAAGTCTCCAAAACTCCTCAAAACCTTGAAGAAGTTGCCCAAGTGCCCTCATTGGTCCAAACTCCAAGACCAATGAGAATGAAGAGTGTTATTTTGACCTCTAGTGTGGCCAAATTAGCTCCATTTTAACTTAGAGATTTACAACTATCCTAAACACACTACTTAGCCATCCTATACACAATACAAGTTGCCACTAATAAAGAGTCAAAATGACAACTCGAAACCGGCTAAATATGAACGGAACTACAAACGGAACTGGGGAGTTTATAACTTGAAAATAATACTCCTCGCCAAAGTTCCTAACAATCAACTCCCTATGGCTTGTTTTCGGTAAGCAATAGTGATGGATTGGAACCCATGTGTTGAAAGTCACCACTACTGGTGAGTTCAGATCCATAGCGCCCAAACTAAATCAAAACATATACTGTTACGTCCCTAATTGCGCCGTAGGAAACAACTGGAAGAATAATCGGGTCCTGAGAGTTTATCACTTTTTGCAGAAAGTTATATCCAAAATGATACACAAACCACGCCCGAAAATGATCACGATGAAGACATCGGATATTGATCACAAATGGATTGGGCATCGGTACATCTGGAGGATCATGTTGTCCTCTATACATATCATGCGTCATCTCCACTTCGATTAGATAAGCTCCTTAGTCAGCAAAGTGATGTGTCTAGCTCTCTCCCATACCCTTTCCATCCTGACTGCGCTTTATATCTGATAAGGTCCAAGATAATATCTCTTGGAGACTTTTCAATATCCTGACCCTACAAAGTTGATCCAACGGTGGACTCTTAACAACCTTACAGTGCACCGTCGGTTATCCTAACCTAAAATATTGCCGTCATGACAATAGCTCTGAAGATGACACATGTCATCATCTTCTCATAGTAGCCACGTCACAACACGACATCCATCCCCTCTAAACCTGTGCATCCTCCGGTATGCACCAAAAGTTAACCAAGGTGTGTGCGGCGTCAGATTAGATCAACCTCATCTTCTGCTCCAGCTAGATCCTCTTCATATGGCTCATCTTCACCAAAAAGGTCAAACTACTCCTCGAGTTGGCCGAGGTTGATCTTCTTATCCCGACTTTTGAAGATCTTTATTCGCTTTCCTGCAATAGGTACCTTCATCTTTGTACCATCCAACTCTCTTAGTGAATAAGTAGCATTGTCATGCACATTGATCACCACATATGCCCCAAACCACCTCTTTGAAAACTTCTTCAAGGTTCTATGTTGGTTATCTAGACTGTTGTCATACACCAACACCCAATCACCTTCTTTAACCTCCTTTGGTCTCAGCCTATGCCGTTTGTCAAATCTGTCCTTGTTTTTAATGCGTGCCTCTCTAAGTCTCTCCATTGCCAATTGTACATCCTCCGTTCTCCTCACTAGCTGACGAATGCGTATCGCCAAAAGATCTTCTCTACTCAGATTATCCTCCCAAGGCAACACACTCCATGTGGGAATGTTTTCCTCTATTGGCATAATCGGCTTTTGACCTTGCATTAACTCTGATGGCATATAGCCGGTCACAGAGCTATGGGTTAAAATGATCAGCCCATAATGCAAAAGGTAACAAACGAGGCCATTGTCCAGCCTTCCCCCTACATGACTTCATAATTGCTTTGATAATAGGTGGATGACCCCGTCCACTCTTCGCATTCCCTTCTAGATTATAAGCAGTGGTGAGAGACAGCTTGACTCCACATCTCTCAAAGAAATCACGTGCCTCTTGAGTATTCAACTCTCCTCGATCAGCAGTTATCTTCCCAACACATCCATAACGCGACACAACATCCTCCAAAAGAAATCTGCAAACTCCTTCTGTTGCTTTTGATCATAGTGCTCTCCCCTCCACTTGATTGGATAGATCCTCCCTCGCTAACATCAGATACCTCATCTGCCCTAATCCCATCGGCATGACCACCAAATCCACAACCCACTTGTAATGGATAGCAAGTGGATATGTAGGATGCAAACCATCACGGTGTCGGATTACAGAATACATCTGACATGTCTCACAAGTCTCCACAAATCCTACCACATCCTTGTAGATGTTTTTCCACCAATATCTCTCTTTCAATTTCATGAAAGTGGCATATATTCCTCTGTGGCCTACCCATAAGCTTTCATGAAACTCCCGCATCAACTCTTGTTGAGCCTTCTTTCCACAAATCACACGTTGTGGCATGTCACCCTTCCGCTTCGGTCTCATCCATAGGTATCCATCTTGTAACATGTAGTTGTAGGCCTTCCTTCTTACATGTTTGAACTCATAATCACTCCAACCGCTTTGTCGTGCTAGTGTGCTGAGATATTTTCCAATATCTAACCACTCATCCTCATACAAATCCTCCAGAAACATCTTCAAACTTTGTGTTACTCCTTGCTGATGGGCCACAGAATAAAATGTCGTTCCAACATCATCAGTATCATCAATCATTTCTTCTTCTCCCTCATATCTAGCTCTTGACAACATATCTGTCACCTTGTTATCCTTTCGTGCCACATGCCTGAACTCCGGATTAAGCGTCTTGATGTATGTTATCCACCTCAACATTGCAATATCCGGTGTATTGTAATTTGTTATCATCCCCAGCAATGATAAACAATCCGTCTCCACAATCACATGTGCTCCAATCAGGTAGTTCCTTTCCGACTTCATGGCCGTAACAACACCCCACAATTCCTTTTTCACCTGAGGATAACTTCGATGTCTTTCACTCAAGACCTTGGCTCCAAATCTCACAACATACCTACTCCCTTCATCTTCGTCATCCTACCCCACGGCCCATCCTATGGCAATAGGACTGGTATCCACCGTCAATATCACTGGCTTGTTACCATGATATTCTATCCTTCGCAACACTAGAGGTGATGACATACACCTCTTCAACTTCCTCATGGCCTGTACATGTCTATTCTCCCATACAAACTTCTGATTTTGTTGATAAATCGACTCTTCAGGAATCACTCCAAGAAGAGTAGAGCACACCAAACAGACAAGAGAGAGTGTACATGAATGAGATGGGGAAGGCTTTGCCTTCCCTTGTATATATATAGGGTGAGTACAAGGAAACCCTAATTTCGGATTAGCCCTAAACGGATCTGTACCTATGGTACAAATCCATAGGTACATACCTATGGTTGTTACGTACCATAGGTACGTAACAACCCTAGATCAACTCAATGAGCTTGGGATATTAACACTCCCCTTCAAGCTCAACTCTACATCCTGAACTCCTAGACAATGTCGAAAAGTAGCAAACGACTCTCTAGGCAAAGCTTTGGTGAAGATATACGCACTTTGATCTCCCTGTATGTATATATCTAAGATCTACTACACCTGAAAGGACCTTCTCCCTAACAAAGTGATAGTGCACCTCAATGTGCTTTGTCCTAGCATGAAAAACAGGATTGTTGGCTAACATCATGCTGCTAATGTTATCAGCTAGGATAATTGTAGGACTGGGATAATCTACTCCAATATCAAAAAGCAAGGAACGAAGCCAAAATGCTTCACAAGTGGCATTCAAAGCACCACGATACTCTACCTCTGTGGAAGACAATGCCACGGTCGGTTGCTTCTTAGAAGCCCAGCTCACAGCCGTACTCCCAAGTCCAAACGCATATCCAGGGCGTGGATCTCCGCCGAAATGTCTCTGCCTAATCGGCATCGGTGTAGCCATGCGGAGTTCAAACTCACCTCCAAATCTATATCGAAGTCCAAAATGAAGTGTGGACTTCACATAGAAAAAGAATCCGCTTAACCGCCATCATATGCGGTACCGTGGAGCATGCGAGAACCGACCGACTAGACCAACAAACATAGCTCAAATCCGATCTAGTGATAGTCGGATAAATCAAACTCCTAACCATCTGCATGCATGCGAGGGGGATGCGCAAGTAACTCTCCATCATCTAACTCTAGCTTTAGACCTTGTTGTAGAGGAGTGTCTATTGGTTTACAATCAGACATCTTGAACTCCTTAAGCTTATCTAAAGCATATTGGCGTTGTATTAGCCACATATCCTCTCCCTCTGTGATAAACTCCACACCAAGAAAGAATTTAAGATACCCTAAGTCTTGTATCTCAAATTCGGAACATAAGATACTCTTGATGCGGGAAATCATCTCCTCATGGTTCCTAGTGATAATAAGATCATCTATGTAGATGGAAATCATCACTACATGAAATCCTGATCTCATGCAGTATAGGGATGAGTCGGAATGACAGACTACAAATCCAAGAGACATGAGAAAGGAATTGATCTTCTCATACCATGCTCTCGGAGCCTATTTCGAACCATAGAGGGATTTCCTTAACTTACAAACGCGGGAAAGAAACTTCGGATCTTCGTAACTGGTGGTTGTTGCATGTAGACTTCCTCGCCGAGATCTCCATTGAGAAAGGGGTTCTTGAAGTCCATTTGATGCGATCGCCATCCCTTGTTGTGACAATAGCAACCACCGCATGCAATTGTTGCCATCTTGGCAACTGGACTAAACGTCTCTTCGTAGTCCACTCCATCTTTGTTGTGCGTAGCCCTTGGCTACCAATCTGGCCTTGTATCGAGATACAGTGCCATCCGAGTTGCGCTTGACCTTGAAGACCCATATGCAACCAATCGCTTTCTTACCTTCAGGTAAGTCCACCAACTCCCATGTTTGTTGATGACGTAGAGCAGCAAGTTCTGTCTCCATGGCTTCAATCCACTCATTTTTGTGCATCGCCTCCTCAAGCGTACTCGGTTCTGGCTCAGCAAGAACGTGAGTCATGTATGCATGATGATCAGCAAGGAAACTTTCATGCATAAATCGCTGAACATGCCGAACTCTCTCGGATCTTTGAACTCTTTTTTTTTTGTAGGGCGTATCGGATGTATTGTTTGTCGCCCCTTGCTTCGGATCGGAGTACCCGCCGGCGTCGTTGCTTCGGGATGCTTCATCCAATGGATGAATACACATGTAATCCGTGGTGAGGACATCATATGTTGCAAAATAAGATGATCCTCAAGTCTAGGAGTCGATGCGGATGGTGCTCGGTGAACTTCATCCGTAGCGACTCAGTGCGATAGACTTCGACTCTAGACTGTGTGACTCCAGAAACTCCACTCTGTAAAGGTACAGTGGATGGATTCCTTGGTGCATTCGGCGGGAAAGAGTGGGTATGACGGAACAATCGCAAGTGCATACCAAGATTGCAACTCTTCAAATACAACATCTCTACTGATATAAAATTGCCTAGAGGAAGGATTATAGCATCTATATCCTTTCGTATCTAAGGAATATCCAAGGAAAATACACTTCTCAACTTTTCGGATCTAGCTTCTTACGCTTCTCATCAGGAATGTGTACATAGCAGATACATCCGAAAACTTTCAGAAGTGAGTAATCGAGGCTTGTGTCTTATGAATACCTCCATCGGGGTCTTGTTGTGAACCTTTGCGATCGGAGTTCGATTCATCAAGTACACCGCAACGGCTTGACTTCTACCGAGCGGTCTAGGCGGGTTCTTCTCGTTCAACATAGCGTGAGCGGCCTTACGCTATGTGACGATTCTTCCTCTCTCATAACGCCATTACATTTGTGGAGTATAAGCGCAAGTCTTACGGCGTTGTATGCCATGCTTACGTAGGTAGCGGTGAATTCTCAGCACGAAACTTGCCTCCTCCATCGAGCGTAGACAAAGGATAGATTGTCGGGATTTGTTTCTCCACCAAGGTGTGGAAAGTGCGGAAAGGCGACAACACGCGTCCGAAGAGCTCTTGCTCTTAAGGAAGTAAACCCAAGTGTAGCGAGAGAAATCATCAATGAAGGACACGAAGTACTCAAAACCAGATAAACTTGGTTGAGAAGAAGTCCATACATATGTGTGCACCAGCTCTAGAAGCTTGGTCGCTCTCCTACCTGATCCCTTAAAGGGTTGTCTAGCTTGCTTGCCAAACTGACAAGCGGGACACACTGCAGTGGGTTGAGTAGAAGTGAAGTTGGGCAAACCTGTGACTAGATCCGAACTCGGAAGAGTCTTCAGTTTCTGAAAGTTCATGTGCCCAATTCTCTTGTGCCAAATATCTATGTCAGATACTACAAAGCCACTTTCTGTAATGACAAGAGTTGGCTGTTTACTAACATTAACTGTAGCATCTAGCTTGTACAGTCTACCACTCCTGCTACCTCGAGTTACAACAGTACTTGTGGAGTCTTCAACAAAGCATCCATCTTTGTTGAAACGCACTTGGAAATTTTGTTCTACCATCTGTCCTACTGATAATAGATTTCGAGTCAGAGTAGGAACATGTAAAATATTTCCGATTCCAGAAAGATTGGATCCTGGAATGTCAAGCGGAATTTTACCCTTATGCTTGATCTCGTGCCGTATCATCTCCGGTCACCATGAGCGAGGAGTCTCCACAGTGTCGAGCGACGTTAACCATTCTTGATGCGGCGTCATGTGGATGGTAGTTCCGGAATCGATCACCCAATCTGTATCAGGTGTGAAAACAGCATAACTCCGGTGTGTCACAATGAGTAGCTGTTCTTTAGTAGCTACATGGCCCTGTTGGCCCGAAGCGCGCGAATCATTCGGCGCTTGTAACAATTTTGGCATAGTGGTCATTCTTGTGACAAGTAGTTGCATGTGTTAACTTGCCTTCGGCAACCGGTGGCGCTTTGGCCGGGTTGGGTGCCTTGTTACGCACCACGACCTCTACCACCACCATATCCGGCTCCTCCGCCCACGACCTCCGAACCTGCAAAAAAACACACATTCTTGCGGGCTGGGATTTAAGCACTAGTACTACCAAGAATTCGCACCTCCTCTCCCAGCATCATTGGGACCAATTCGTCGAACCGGAAGAGGTTCTTCGGTCAAAATTGACGTAATGAACTGCTTGTACTCGGCAGGCAGTCCTTGCAATGTCGCACCAATAATCACAGTCGGATCAAGTTGATCATTGCGGAGTTTTCTTGACGGTATTGAATTGCTGTAGCAACTGCAGCTTCCGAGCTTCTGTTCCCGAATGAAACATCTGTGACAGTGCGTCCCAAGCTTCCTTGGGTGTGTCACAGTCTTGAATGTGATCGATCATCGAGCCTGAAATCGTGAGCGCAATATAATGGATGGCTTGATACGACCGCTTTCTCCACTCACGCAATGTCTGCTCACTGCGAAGATCATCAGCAACCATTATTGGTGCTTTCTCCTCCCCGGTCACAAGCTCCAATAGCCCCTGGCCTTGAAGGAAGGTCTTCATTCGAAATTTCCACGTTTGGAAATTGTTCTTGTCAAGTTTCTCTCCAGTGATCATGCTCACTGATTCTGCCATGGTTGTGGTCACAAGCGGAAATCACGACTCCAACACGGCAGAAGTCGCGCACGGATACAAAGCGAACACAAAGAACACCTCCGCGACTAGGGCGGAAAAACAGCTCCACTGCACCACGATCAAGAAACATGCAAAACTCCCGAAACTGGCAAAATGCGCCCGTCTTGACCCGCATACAAGGAATGAAATGTGTTCGCGATTCTGCGCCTGCACAATACTTAAGCGAAAATGACGAAGAAAGCTCGGATTGAGCTAAAATTTGTCGTGGTATGAGCTGTGATAGAGGCGAGCAAAGTTCCGTTTCTACTTTTTCGTAGTAGGAGTTCTGATAGAGGCAAGCAAAGGCTGAGCCTTTGCTCTGGTAGAAACCCTCAAATCTCTAAAAAACCTCGTTTAGGTCTCCAAACAGCTCCTCAAAGATTTTGGAAAAGGCGATAACTATCACCAACAACTCCAAATCGCACGAAAACTTCATGGCTACCAAATTCGACCATTCTGCGCAAGTTTAGGGTTTAGATCAGAAATAGATCGAAAACGATCATCTTGACCTCCGAAAACGCAATTGAAGATTCTGAGAAAACACGAAACGGTTCCCCAACAATCTAATCGCTTCAGCGGGACAGCCTCCAACTTTGAGACTCACTCCTCATTGATCTCCAGCACTCCTCTATGTCTAATCTACATAACTAATGCTCCCATCATGCTCTGATACCATGTTGATAAATCGACTCTTCAGGAATCACTCCAAGAAGAGGAGAGCACACCAAACAGACAAGAGAGAGTGTACATGAATGAGATGGGGAAGGCTTTGCCTTCCCTTGTATATATATAGGGTGAGTACAAGGAAATCCTAATTTCGGATTAGCCCTAAACAGATCTGTACCATAGGTACGTAACAACCCTAGATCAACTCAATGAGCTTGGGATATAAACAGATTTT
The DNA here is from genome assembly GCA_014180765.2 of Marchantia paleacea. NCBI lineage: Eukaryota > Viridiplantae > Streptophyta > Marchantiopsida > Marchantiales > Marchantiaceae > Marchantia > Marchantia paleacea. The sequence goes on from MUAA02000014.1 coordinate 1,011,136, forward strand.
TCCTTAACAACCCATATAACGGATCTGTTATATGAGCATAGTGAGGAATCCATATGTGATAGAACACAACAGCTCCTAAAAACCGCCTCACTTCTGTCAAGGAGTTGCAGATTTCGCGCATCCTTTGAATAGCATCCACCTTGTTGGGATCTGATTTTCTGCCGTACCATCCACACAAATGACTAACAATGACAACCTCCCGCACCCCAAATATAGATTTTGCTCCTGACAATGTAAGATGAACCTCCTCCAATCGAGATAATATCCTCTCACAATCTTCAATATGATACTTCAATTATTTTATACCTCGTCTCCACTTGAACTTCAGGTGCTTGGAACGCCTTGATAGTGGAATAGAGCTCTCTAGAGTGAACCTTCACTATCTTATCCTCATCACCAAATCCAATTTCCATCATCCCGTTCAACGGATCTCCCAACCCAAACTCCTCATAAACTCATGATATATATTCACCTTCCTCAAGAAGCTTCAAATCTGCAATGTCTTCTTCATATCTGTGCAGTTTGTTCTTCTCCCATCTTTTCAAATTAGCAAACTCCTTGTATGTAGCATATCGATCACGCGAAATCTCCCTCAATCCTGTACAAAATATACCTTTTTCTTGTGTAGGTGAGAGTACCTTCTCCTCTGTACCACTATATCCTCTCTCTACATCGGTACTTCTCCAAAATCATCAGATTTTGGGAGAGCTCCCTCTCTCAACCTATGCCGTTTCTCTCATGATTTGCTGGAATTGTTAGAAACTGCACTAACCGCTTCCCATCTTGGCTGCGAATTTGTGCATATGCCGATCCATCATCAAGCACTCTTGTCTCCATCCTCAGTGCTATGATGTAAGGTTGCCCAAGAATCAATGGGTATGATGGAGAGTCTTGCACGAAGAAATTCTGCTCAGCTACTACATCCCCAACCTTCACCGGAATATCAAGGCACGCTCCATACAAGTCCCCTCGAGTATTGTTGGTTGCCCTAATCACCCAATCATGATTGGTGTCTATGGGCCACTTCCCCTTCATGTAGAGCTCTCTCGACATTATATTGATCTCCGATCCATGATCAATTAGTGCTAACACCGGTTCACTTAGATCCCCTAGCTTCACAAGGGTTTCAGTAGTCGCCCTTGCCTAATGCGATCGGGTGTAGTGGCTAGACACCTTCACACCTTCTTCTTTTGCCTCATCCTCAAAGCGAACCTTCTGAGATTTCAATCCACAACACTCTACCAGCGCATCTTCTTCATCCCTTGTTACCTTTGTACCCATAGCATGAAGTAGAGCAGTCTCATAAAAAATCTGTCGTTTCCTCTTGATGATATCAATGATAACATCATGAAACTCCCTCTTTGCTATTCCAAGTATCTCCCTCAAGGTAAACTCTACCTTGGCATTCAAAATCCTCTCCTTCAATACTCCCTTCAAATCTGTTGCCGCCTCAATATCATATTGTAGTTTGTAAGTTGGAACCTTCCCCTTGTCCTTCTCACCCCCTTTGGTTCTTTCCTTCGACCTCCAAGAACCAGCTTCCTCCATAGTGTGATCAGGTGGGAGAGGTGTATCAGTTCTGATACGTTCTGTAGCCACCCTCTTCAATGAGAGTCCTTCGTCAGAACCCTCCTCTTCCCTCCGTCTCTTATCTTCCACCGATGCTTCATATTGAGTCTTAGCAATATAAGCATGAACCGACATGGTTTCTACTGGATCTTCCCATCCAGTAGTAGCACGAATTTCCGCTGATGTTCTCAGAAGAGTCTCTCTAGCTACCTTCCCTTTCTCCATCGTAGCGAGAGCACTTGACCATAGGCCATTAAGCGGTACATGGCCTTCAAACTCCTCCCCTACTCCTCTAATCTTAGCACCATAGCTAAAAGCTTCAACTGATGCCACTGGATGTGCACTATGATAATCATCCACAATCCTTCTCATTCCTCCCTTACCAAAATTGGTTTGGATGATTGTTCCAGTGTCCTTGAGGGCTACCTTCCCTTCTTTCCAGAAAATTTCTCCACTTTGCAATGTTTGTGCAAAGTCCCCACAATCCCTCCGTGCATGATCAGTGCTGTCACACCATATGCACTGTTGCACATACGTTTGCTTGGTGGAAGTCTTTTTCTCCCCTCCCATGTCTTTCTCTTCCAACATCGCAAATTTGATCTTAAGCTCCTTCATCCCTCGCATGATCTCATCGATGGATGATTCTTCCTTTCTATAATTCACAACTTGAGCTTGAATGTTGGAGGTTGGAACCACTTGCCTAGTAACAGGTGCTTCAGCAATAGAAACGATCAAATGCACGAAGGGTCTTCTCATCACAATCTTCTCTCTCCTTCTTTCTCTCTTCTCCAAGAGTCCAACTGCCTTCTCAACATCCTTACAACTACATGTTGGCCCTTCTTCCTCATTTTTGTCTTCGAGAAGCAACTCCAGCTTCTCTTGCAACTCAACATCAGCAGCACGGAGAAACAACTCTGTTTTATGTGACTCCAAGGTGATCTTCTCCAATCGAGATAATTGTGAGAATTGTCTCTCAAACTCCCTAAGAAGTTCAATTGCATGAGACTTCTTATTGGGCCTTTCGACCCACTCCATGAAGGACTTCTTAGTGACTCTATCAGAATCTTCTAAGAAGTACTCATCCCTCAAGGCACGGGAATATGTTTTCCAACCCTCACCAAAGTGTTCCTGTAGGGATTTTACATGGCTTCTAATCTCCGGCACCGCAGCAAGACGAAACATTTCTATCATCTCTTTTTCAGCAACACGGTTCAGCTCCATTTCCCTGACGTAATATCTCAAGTACTTTGAGACATCCCTCCCGTCAAACTGATCCATCTTCCCCACCACAGCTTGCAACGCCCTTGTGGCTGAATTCTCCCTTCGGTCCTGCAATTGTTGCTGTTAAAGGAAGAGTGTGAACGCTTGAAACATCTCCGTTGTTGCCGGATCAAGCTGCACCTTAGGTACCTCGCTTGCTCTACTTGACTCCTCCCCACTCATTGTAACCGCCCTTGTGATCCCGAACATCCACTCAGCTCGTTATCAATGAAAAGCCGCCTTGATCGTTGACCCCTCCAATTCCCCAAGTATCCAACCTTCTGCGTCTATCTACTCTGATCTAAATCTAGATCCCCGTGGTTTGTGCCTAATGGATTGGGCAACCTAACCTACCATCACCTCAAGCACTCTTGGGAGAGTTGGCCATCACTTCCAACTTCTCACAAGAGAAATACGCAGCACGCACTAGAGTGGTAACCGGTGATCAAATCCGGAGCACTCCTATAGAATCAGACGCCCACACAAATCAGCGCACACACAAGAAGCCAGTATGGAGGGGATCCAAACACAAGAAGCAAACAGCGACCCTCCATATTTGAATTTTTCCAACGCACCCATGACTAACTCTTGCCAGCACTTGGCATTTTGGCGCTACAATGACAAAAAATCACACATATTGATAAAAAAATGAGCTAAAGCATGTTCTAGCTCTTCTTCAAAAGTAAGTAGAGGGATAGTGTGTTGCTTCCTCCACCTGTCTATGATGGCAAGATGACCATCAATGACCCCCTCATACCTTTTCATCCATGCCCAAGATAAGATGCCACTTAACTTGGTTCCAATATCCATGATGTAAAATGGAGTCTTGGACATAAACGTGCCTAAAGTCAAGCTCACATGATCTATCTCCTTGTCAATTCTACTGGCATCTTGTGCCCACAGCACGAGCCCCTGATTTCTAAACTTTTGGTACTAAAAGGCCCCGGGTGACAAAATGAACTAAAAGCAATACTAAGTAGATAGTTAGTCGCATAAACAAAGATGAATTGGAAGATAAAAAATACAAGTTTTCTATATGAATAGGAATAAATTAAATAATCACAAATTGTTTTAGTGTACTACAAGTCATATGATTAATTTTCTTAATTTTTTATACTGACACAAGGTGAAACCATCAAGTCGCTTTGTGGCCTGATGGATTTCGAGCCCAAACCTTGAGAGGAGAAGCCTATAGGGCGTAATTGGAGTATAAAAAAAATATAGACCTGAGTTCCAAACAACCTCATTTCAAATTCTAATCGATATCATTATGTTTTACCAAAAAATGAATTGACAGTATTTTCAACAAACTTTTTTGATAGTATTCTGAAAATTTATAGCATTTTGTATGAAAATATCAAGACTATTGACCTTAGTCGTTTTATGCATCATAAGTACAATTGCCCCAATAAGTGCTACTTATAAAATTAGACTAGAAACGAAAACAAGAAAAAATAGGTTGTATAAAGTAAATTTTCTAATGTATCCAAATAAGTCCAACTATGTATCTTTTCAGCATAAACTCTATATGTTCAATAGGTTGCACTCAATTTTATTGGTAATAAAGTAAATTTCCTAATGTATCCAAATAAGTCCAACTATGTATCTTTTCAACATAAATTATATATGTTAGATAGGTTGCACTCAATTTCATTGGTAATATTGCTATGTAATCATTATCTATCATTAAAAATATTTTCAATAAAAAAATAAGTACAATAATACCACCTACAAATAAATAGCGTAATACATTCTCGTGAATTTTTTCTTTACTTATATGTAACATCATAATGACAAACAAAAAGAAAATGGCAATAGTTCCTACATTATTCAGTTAAAAATTCATAGCAAAGAAGTTAAGACCCAACAAAACAAGTAATCCAGAAGTATTACAAAAAACTAGGATTAATTTGACATGTATCACCATAGCACCTAACACTATGCCATGATGCCATGATGTCGATGAATTTCCTTGAAGAACAAGTCTGCAGTCTGAATAGCAATGATTGTAATCTGACCGGGTATAAAGTGAGCATGTTTTGACAATTGATCACGTACTACATAGATAGCATTGTATCCTTGAACTTCAGGTAAGCCTACCACAAAATCCATGGCCAAAGATTACCAAGGGCCATCAGGTATAGTCAATGGTTGCAATAATCTAGCCTCATGAGAGCGAAAAGCTTGAATCTGCTGATAAACTAGACAGCTATCTACATAATCATATACTGACCTCTTCATCCTTGGCCAATATAGATGACCTTGCTTCAGCTTATGTAGGGTAGCCTCTCTTCCCCTATGTCCAACAGTTGGTGCATCATGATGTTCCACCAATAATTTCTGTCTCAAAATCCTCTCTGGAATATACAATCGATGATGTTTGAACCAACAAATTCCTTCAGCATCCTTGGTAAAGGTATCAGAGAGTACTCCTGTACTCAATTGTGTTTCCCAAATCTCTACTTGGGCGTCAGCTATGAAGTCAATAGCTACCATCTCCTTCAAATCGCATAGTGCCATCCTTTTTGGTCACAAATAAAGCTCAAGCTACATAAGGAGATACACTAGATCGTAGATGACCCTTGTCAAGTAGCTCCTTGAGTTGCTTCTTGGGCTTTTTCAACTCATCAATGGTCATACAAATAGGAGCACCAACATACGGCTTAGCTCCTTCCACGAGATCAGTATGATGATCAAGAGCTCGACGAGGGGGTAAGTTAGACGGTAATACCTCTAGCAACACATCAACAAAGTGTTCTCATCCTCCAAGTCGGGCTGAATTGTTTGTCTCGCTGATCATTAGTTAGCAAGTGTGACAAAATAGTAGCCACACTAGCATCATCTTGACCTCCTCCTGATGTGGCCTTAGAGGTAATCAAACGTCTTATATGAATACCCCAAGCTACATCTACTCCTTTAAGGCTTTTAGCACTTAAAGGAGTGGATGGTTGTGCACTCTGTGACTATAGTCTCATACCCTATGGATCACTGGTTTATTTGTCCCTATCCTGCGTAATCAAAACAGTTAGGATTTAAACTTGGCCGTTGTTCTAGATTTTATCTTTTCTTCATCTTCAGGGCTTACACTAGGTCCACAATTCCGTGTGTACTTGGACAAGGATCCAGTAATGAACGGATAAAAAGAAGAACTATCCCCTTCTTTTGTGATAGTTGTTTTTTCAACTAAGCTAAAAACAAAGTCATGTGCTTAAGAATTTTAGCAAAAAATACTAAAAAAAATATTGTTATAAATAATAATATTAACTATGATTTCCTAATGAAAGTATAATCTACAGAATGTCCTAAGAAACCAAAGTATAAATTAATTAATACAAGGTTGATGTTTTATAATGGTTCAGGTTTGCATTTTTTCCATAAAATTGATAAGTATGAATTTTGTAAAAATGCTAAAAATATAACAAATAAAAAATATTACCAATAATTGGCAATATATAATAATATCAGTTTATGGATTCATGGATATTGGATTCATTAAATCATCCCATCAAGATTTCTAGAAGTCTCACGAGTCTACGGGAGATTTAGCAATGCGTCCACCACAATAATCCTCCTCATAGGTCAGTTGTTTGTAGCACTTGCTATGAGATGAACTCACCCCACGTCCGCCTTCAGAGTCGGTTTTGACATGTTGTTCTTGACCTTCTCCAATTTTGAAATTTTGATCAATCATCTTCATACCGCAAGATACCGACTCCTGCAAGCGCCAAAAAAGTTATGGAATTATAGAATCTTTTCATCACCTCCAAAGTGATTTTTGATAACTTAATGCGCAAGCCTGTAGCTTGCGCATTTAGTTACCATAATCCAACTAACTTACAATATTGATGAACTCAATCATACATTCATAATAGATCCAATCCTCTAAAGATTATAGGCAGTCAAGCATGCACGCGCATTAATAGATCCTTCATCGCCTTTCATTTGCCTATACCCATGATACCATCACAAATATGCAAGATCCGTCATAGACAATTAGAAATAACAAGTTATAATTTGAAGGGAGATTTGATAGACAAGTTGTGATAAGACATAGGTGGTATAGATTGGATGAGATATGATACTCAATAGAAGTGGATAAGATTCCACATGACACTTCGGCATCATCCAACTAAGGAATATCACTTGCATGTTAACTATCACATGATAATGCATCCTTCAAATAGCATATAATGAAATCATGAGAATCCACTAACACATCCAAAATCTACAAATCATGTAAAACAAGTGAGCATCCTTGAGTTATCTAAAAGTCAAGAAGAAGATCTGACAGTTATCAAAGCTTGCACTTTGACACCTTACCCCCGAACTTACTTGGCCCAACGTGGATGTTTGGTGATCAAAGTCCAAGATAGTTTCACTTGTAGGATCCACAGTTTGTATCATTTGCAAGGCATTAAAACACATGTCTTCCTATTGCTGATTTTAAATTAACACGGGAGACTTTGATCAAATATTTGAGCTTGTAGTTTATAGAAGTGTGAGTTATATAAAACATCATAATGTATGAATCGAGACTCGTTAAATCTTGCACAATAGAGTCAAAAAAAGAGCCAAAAGTATCAAATTGAACGCTAAATTGGTATTTTCAAACTTAAACTCTAATGATCTGGTCTACACAACTCATGTTGAGGCTAATTCATAAGCACAACACTCCTCATTAGTATTTACTCATATTGAATCACTTTACACAAAGATTTTCTTTTTAAAGCTATCTTTCTCTCTTGAACATACGCTCCAAGCTTGATCTATCATGTGACTTCAGGCTGACTCTCACTTAGGTTTATCTTTGATGGCTTTTTGGATATCATATCATCAATCATATCAAATGAATTCAAGCTCAAAGTCTAATCATCAAAGTTAAACCCACTTCTACTTTTGTTAACTAACCAAGTTCACTAATGATCAAGTTATCCTTAAGATAGTTTATATCTTGTACTTGATTTTTTATCATATTGAGTAAGCTAAAAGTTGTGTTGATATATCATCACATCCATCCTAACCACATACTTTATTCCTAACCACATAATAATCAACAATGTAATTGGAACTATTTAAACTGTTCAACTATTTAATTGGAACTATTCAAAAGTCATATTTACAATAAGAATCATTTTATATCATGTAGTGTTATGCAAATAACCATATGTGAAACACTCTTAACTAAAATACTATCAATGTAATCACAATGTATGCAACAACAATCTAGTCCTCCAGAACTAAGTATAGATGTGTCCTAATCCAAGTCAATTGCAAGGCATACCAATGCTCCCTTCATGTGAAGTATCCATCCTCGCGTGCCATAGCAAACATCATATCCCTAATGGCATCATGGGTCGCTATCCTCTGCCTTCTGAAAGTGCAACAAGTCATATGGACCATGTTGCATTTAAGGTAATACTAAACCAAGATGCATATGGGTGGACCAAATCAAAATGGAACCTCATTGTTATAGAAAACGTAGTTGGTGCAATCAATCATTTGCCATGAATCTCTAAAACAAGAAGACAATCATCTCTTACATTGATGACCTCCACATTTAAAACATATACACCATCAAAGCTTACAATTTAACTATAAGCGAAAAGTCTACCTAATTTCATCAATCATAAAATTATTATACATCATTATAAAAAATTTCATAATTAATATTTTTATAAATGTTGAGAAATCAACTCTTTAGGAATCACTCCAAGAAGAGTAGAGCACACCAAAGGGACAAGAGAGAGAGTGTACAGGAATGAGATGAGGAAGGTTTTGCCTTCTTTTGTATATATATAGGGTGAGTACAAGGAAACCCTAATTTCGGGATAGCCCTAAACAGATCTGTACCATAGGTACGTAACAACCCTAGATCAACTCGATGAGCTTGGGATATTAACACTCCCCTTCAAGCTCAACTCTACATCCTGAACTCCTAGACAATGTCGAAAAGTAGCAAACGACTCTCTAGGCAAAACTTTGGTGAAGATATCTGCAACCTGATCTCCTGTATGTATATATCTAAGATCTACTACACCTGAAAGGACCTTCTCCCTAACAAAGTGATAGTGCACCTCAATGTGATTTGTCCTAGCATGAAAAACAGGATTGTTAGCTAACATCATGCTGCTAATGTTATCAGCTAGGATAATTGTAGGACTGGGATAATCTACTCTAATATCATAAAGCAAGGAACGAAGCCAAACTGCTTCACAAGTGGCATTCATAGCACCATGATACTCTGCCTCTGTGGAAGACGGTGCCCACGGTCGGTTGCTTCTTAGAAGCCCGACTCACGGCCGTACTCCCAAGTCCAAACGCATATCCGGTCGTGGATCTCGCCGTAAATGTCTCTCGCCCAATCGGCATCGGTGTAGCCATGCGAGTTCGACTCACCTCCAAATCTGTATCGAAGTCCAAAATGAAGTGTGGACTTCACATAGCGGAGAATCCGCTTAACCGCCATCATATGCGGTACCCGTGGAGCATCAGAACCGACCGACTAGACCAACAAAGCATAGCTCAAATCCGGTCTAGTGATAGTCAGATAAATCAAACTCCTAACCATCTGTCTGTACAGGCGGGGATCTGCAAGTAACTCTCCATCATCTAACTCTAGCTTTAGACCTTGTTGTAGAGGAGTGTCTATTGGTTTACAATCAGACATCTTGAACTCCTTAAGCTTATCTAAAGCATATTGGCGTTGTATTAGCCACATATCCTCTCCCTCCGTGATAAACTCCACACCAAGAAAGAACTTGAGATATCCTAAGTCTTGTATCTCAAACTCGGAACATAAGATACTCTTGATGCGGACAATCACCTCCTCTTGGTTTCTAGTGACAATTAGATCATCTATGTAGATGGAAATCATCACTACATGAAATCCTGATCTCATGCAGTATAGGGATGAGTCGGAATGACAGACTACAAATCCAAGAGACATGAGAAAGGAATTGATCTTCTCATACCATGCTCTCGGAGCCTATTTCGAACCATAGAGGGATTTCCTTAACTTACAAACGCGGGAAAGAAACTTCGGATCTTCGTAACCAGGTGGTTGTTGCATGTAGACTTCCTCGCCGAGATCTCCATTGAGAAAGGGGTTCTTGAAGTCCATTTGATGCAGTCGCCATCCCTTGTTGACAGCAATAGCAACCACCGTACGAATTGTTGCCATCTTGGCAACTGGACTAAACGTCTCTTCGTAGTCCACTCCATCTTTGTTGTGCGTAGCCCTTGGCTACCTCTCAATCGGCCTTGTATCGAGATCTGGTGCCATCCGAAAGGCGCTTGACCTTGAAGACCCATACGCAACCAATCGCTTTCTTACCTTGAGGTAAGTCCACCAATTCCCATGTTTGTTGGTGACGAAGTGCAGCAAGTTCTGTCTCCATGGCTTCAATCCACTCATTTTTGTGCATCGCCTCCTCAAGCGTACTCGGTTCGGGCTCAAGAAGAGCGTGAGTCATGTATGCATGATGATCGGCAAAGGAAACTTTCATGCATAAATCGCTGAACAGGATGCCGAACTCTCTCAGATTTTCGTAGGGCAGTATCAGATGTATTGTTTGTCGCCCCTTGCTTCGGATCAGAGGTACTAGCAGCGTCGTTCTAGGATGCTTCATCCAATGGATGAATACCTGTAATCCGTGGTGAGGACATCATATGTTGCGAAATAAGATGATCCTCAAGTCTAGGAGTCGATGCGGATGGTGCTCGGTGAACTTCATCCGTAGCGACTCAGTGCGATGGACTTCGGCTCTCTAGCGTGTGACTCAGAAACTCCAATGTAAAGGTACGGTGGATGGATTCCTTTTAGTGCGGTCGGCAGGAAAAGTGGGTATGACCGGAACAATCGCAAGTGCATACCAAGATTGCAACTCTTCAAATACAACATCTCTACTGATATAAAATTGCCTAGAGGAAGGATTATAGCATCTATATCCTTTTCGTATCTAAAGGCATATCCAAGGAAAATACACTTCTCGACTTTTCGGATCTAGCTTCTTGCGCTTCTCATCGGAATGTGTACATAACGAGATGGAACCGAAAAACTTTCAGAAGTGAGTAATCGAGGCTTGTGGCCTATGAATACCTCCATCGGGTCTTGTTGTGAAGCTATTGCGGTTGGAGTTCGATTCATCAAGTACACCGCAGCGGAAATGACTTCTACCCGAGCGGTCTAGGCGGGGTTCTTCTCGTTCAACATAGCGCGGCGACTTACGCTATGTGACGATTCTTCCTCTCCATAACGCCATTACATTTGTGGAGTATAGCGCAAGTCTTACGGCGTTGTATGCCATGCTTACGTAGGTAGCGGTGAATTCTCGAGCACGTAAACTTGCTTCCTCCATCGGAGCGTAGACAAAGGATAGATTGTCGCATGTTTCTCCACCAAGGTGTGGAAAGTGCGGAAAGTTTCATTAACACGTCTGAAAGAGCTCTTGCTCTTAAGGAAGTAAACCAGTGTGTAGCGAGAGAAATCATCAATGAAGGACACGAAGTACTCAAAACCAGATAAACTTGGTTGAGAAGAAGTCCATACATCTGTGTGCACCAGCTCTAGAAGCTTGGTCGCTCTCCTACCTGATCCCCTAAAGGGTTGTCTAGCTTGCTTGCCAGCCCGACAAAGCGGGACATATTGTAGTGGGCTGAGCAGAAGTGAAGTTGGGCAAACCTGTGACTAGATCCGAACTCGGAAGAGTCTTCAGTTTCTGAAAGTTCATGTGCCCCATTCGCTTGTGCCAAATATCTATGTCAGATACTACAAAGCCACTTTCTGTAATGACAAGAGTTGGCTGTTTACTAACATTAACTGTAGCATCTAGCTTGAATAGTCTACCACTCCTGCTACCTCGAGCTACAACCGTACCTGTGGAGTCCTCAACAAAGCATCCATCTTTGTTGAAACGCACTTGGAAATTTTGTTCTACCATCCGCACTCACCGATACTTGATTTGAAGTCGGAGTAGGAACATGTAAAACATTTCCGATTCCAGAAAGATTAGATCATGGAATATCAAGCGGAATTTTACCCTTATGCTTGATCTTGTGCTTCGTATCATCTCCAGTCACCATGAGGCGAGGAGTCTCCACGTGTCGTCGGACGCAAACCATTCTTGATGCGGCGTCATGTGGTAGGTAGCTCCGGAATCGATCACCCAATCTGTATCAGGTGCGAAAGCAGCATAACTCTGGTGTGTCACAATGAGTAGTTGTTCTTTAGCAGCTACATGGCCTTGTTGGCCCGAAGCGCGCAGATCGTTCGGCGCTTGTAACAATTTTGGCATAGTGGCCATTCTTGTGACGATAGTTGCGGTGTTAAACTTACAGCGGCGGCCGATTGGCCTGCAGGGTTGGGTGCCTTGTTACGCACCACGACCTCTACCACCACCATATCCGGCTCCTACGCCCCACGACCTCTACCGCCGACCTCCGGAACCTGCAAAAAACACACATTCTTGCGGGCTGGACAAAGTACTAGTACTGCCCAGAATTCGCACTTCTTCTCCCAACATCATTGGGACCAATTCGTCGAACTTCGGAAGAGGTTCTCTTGTCAAAATTGACGTAATGAACTGCTTGTACTCGGCATGCAGTCCTTGCAATGTCGCACCAATAATCACAGTCGGATCAAGTTGAACATTGACGGATGCTAGCGATGTCGCCGGTTGCTTGATGTGATTGACATAGTCACTAGCACACATCAAGCCTTTCTTGACCGTATTGAATTGTTGCAAAGAAAGCGCAACTTCCGAGCCTGTTCCCGAATGGAACATCGTGACAATGCGTCCCAAGCTTCCTTGGGTGTGTCACGATCTTGAATGTGACCTATCATCGAGCCTGAGATCATGAGCGCAATGTAGTGGATGGCTTGATACGACCGCTTTCTCCACTCACGCAATGTCTCCGCTCCTTTGCGAAGATCACCAAAGAACCACGATTGGTGCTTTTCTCCTCCCGGTCACAAGCTCCCATAGCCCTTGGCCTTGAAGGAAGGTCTTCATTCGAAATTTCCACGTTTGGAAATTGTTCTTGTCGAAGTTTCTCTCCGGTGATCATGCGCACTGATTACGCCATGGTTGTGGTTACGGCGGAAATTGGGACTCCAACACGGCGAAATACCTACACGGACACAAAGCGAGCGGAAAAAAACACCTCCGCGACTACGGGCGGAAAAACGACTCCCTCACGCACCTCGATCAAGAAACATGTAAAACTCCAGAAATTGGCGAAATGTGCCTGTCTTGACCTGCAGACAAAGAATGAAATATGTTCGCGATTAGCTCTGCATAGCATTTCTAAGTTGAAAATGACGAAGAAAGCTCGGATTGAGCTGAAATTTTTTGTGGTAGGAGCTTTGATAGAGGCGAGCGTTGTTGAGTTTCTACCGACGCTAAGGCAAAGCCTTTGCTCTGGTAGAAACCCTCAAACCTCTAAAAAACCTCGTTTAGGCCTCCAAACATCTCCTCAAAGATTTTGGAAAAGGCGATAACTACCACCAACAACTCCAAATCGCACGAAAACTTCATGGCTACCAAAATCGACTATTATGCGCAAGACAACTTCCTTTACAAAGTTGGGCGATCAGAAATAGGTCAAAAACGATCATCTTGACCTCCGAAAACGCGATTGAAGATTCTGAGAAAACACGATATAGTTACCCATCAATCTACTAAACAGCGGGACACGACCTCAAATTACGAGGCACACTCCTCCTCGATCTCCGCACTCCTCTATGTCTAATCTACAAAACTAATGCTCCCACCAAGCTCTGATACCATGTTGAGAAATCGACTCTCTAGGAATCACTCCAAGAAGAGGAGAGCACACCAAAGGGACAAGAGAGAGAGTGTACAGAAATGAGATGAGGAAGTCAAAGCCTTCCTCATATATATAGGGTGAGTATAAGTAAACCCTAATTTCGGGTTAGCCCTAAACATATCTGTACCATAGGTACATAACAACCCTAGATCAACTCGATGAGCTTGGGATATTAACAATAAATACATATATTCACGATATTTCCAAAAAAGTTGATATTTTAAAATTCATAAAGACATTCAATATCCACATACTATAAGCTCAAATATACATTGAAAAAATTAAAAAATATAGACAAATTAAATTGAAAAAAAAAATCAGACAAATTAAAAATTTATAATCTAATCTAAAATATATTTTTAAATTTTAAATTTTCACATAAATAAATAAAAAATAATTAAATTTAAGAGATTATCTTATAATCATAAATATATAATTAAACATTTTTAAAAATATCAGATCACAATAAAAAAGCCATTGAGTAAAAAAATTTAAACATTTAAAATGAATATAAATATGAAAAAATTTCTTTATATTTTTTTAATTTTATCAAAGAACATCAAAATTCTAAAAAATTTATTGAATTTATAAAATAAAATAATTTTCATCAAAAAATAATTTAAATGAAAACTTCAACCTGAAAAATAAATTTAAAATTTTTTTAATTATTTAAAGGAAAAATTTCTTACGAAAAAATATCAAATATCAAATTTCATATAAAAATTTTAGTGATAACAAATTTGAAAAATCAAAATAATACATTTAATAAATTTTTTTATCTATAGAAATCAAATTTAATCAAATTTAATTAAGATCATCAAAAAAGTTAATATGATTTAAATTTAAAATGGAAATTAATATAATTATTAAAAAAATAAATTTTAAAATTACCTAAAATCTTTTTTGCATCATTTTCTATTGTAAAAAATAAAAGAAATCTTGAATACCAAAATAATATCTTAAATTTTTATTTTTAGGATAAAATTTAAAAATTTAAAATTATTCATCGATGTTTTTAAATTTATGACAAAATTATTATTTTTCTAATATTTAAAATAAATTTTAAAAATTAATAATTGATAATTACATTTTTTTGAAAAATAATAATTAGAAAATTTTAATATAAAATATTAAATTTTATTTATTCAAATTATTTGATATTAAATTTTATTTATTTTATTATTTTATATAAAAATTCATATTTATCAAATAAATATCAAATTATATTGAAAAAAAAATTGAATAAAATTACACTTACATCTTACATTTGTGTCACAATATATAATTTCTTCATTTTCAACATATTTTATTTAGGGCACCATAATTTTTGTGGAAGACCCCATGAGAAGTGAAGTTAGTAAGTAAAAGGTACAACGGAGAACTTTGAAATCCCATTGAAGTCACCATTGATTCAATTTCCGGGATCCTGTACGAGGTAACATGAGACTCAGTCAATATCAACGATTCATTGAGTTCTCTGTCCACACTTTTTCAAGTTCATTTACTTCGAGGTTACTGATCCATTATGATGTTGGCTTCCTCAATAGATATTTTTAGAGCAGCCGAAATCTTCAAAACGACATTCAACGTATCCACGTTATCGACATAATGTGACTAGATTCCAAGGAAAACAAACAGGTGATCACGTCGAATGCTTGCAATGACATTGAACAAACCACATTCATCGTCGCAACATGACAGCCATTGTGTTTGTGTCAGCTAATCTCAACCAAAGAAACACACTCCGTTCCTACATATTTCGTATGTCTTTGGTACGCACATATCAAGTGGCCTCCCATTGCCACCTTCTAAAAGTGTTCCTGTAACTTCAGCACTACCAACATGGAGATTGTAAAAAAGCTGGTGTAACCCTATCATTGAGGAGGGATTATTGCCTCGCCTTCATGAAATGTGTTTGCCAACCACTTAGGCGATGGACAAAGGTAGGAAGAGGGATACTAACGACAACATACATATACACTCCGACTAGTCTTCCTTTCCAGAATTCAAGCCAAACATGTGTGTAAATGAACAGCCATCTTCCAAGCTTTAAACATCTTAGCAAGAATGACCATTACGGGAATTGGATACGGCGAAGAAATTACAGTTCACGAGTTACATGAATTCATGTGAAGGCCAGTTGATGGATCTTGATTTTGACCACATTGCTGTTGGAGAACGTATTAATAGAGTGACGAGAGGTATGCAAGTGACTAACCTCAAAATGATCGACACAACAAGTGGACGTTCAATATGCAGAATTAAATGTCCAATGTAATTCAATAGCGGAAGTCATTGCATTAGAAAGTATACTGAGGATAAGTAGGTCGGAGGCTGTAACGGAGTATTTATAACATCAGTGGAGTGTGCACTTATCTATAGAGCAGCATGTTAAGAAAGTTCTTATCTATCCCTCGTAAGAAGTCGAAAGCCGAGCCGACGACCATTGATGCATGTTCCAGGCTAGAACTTGACCTGTCAGGTCAAGCTTCTCAGGACAAGATAGTACCCCTTGGTTGTCAGCCCTCTCAAAGGCCACATCCTAAACCTCCATTCCCCGTAACAATCTAAATCATGAAAGTCATAAAGATCAGTTGATATTACAACACTGGGTAATAAGAACAACCTTCATGCACTCTCATCTATCCACAGAAACTAGTCACGGAAACAGCCTAAGCCCCGGTGGTACGGAAAAATTTAGCGTCATCTATCTTTGGGTCCCATTTAATTCTGCAACACATTTGTCCAACCACCAACCCGATCAAATTTAAACTTCTGCGATATGAAGTTATATCCGAGCACTAAGGGGGTGGTCATTACACCTGACTGTTCAGAAGTTAACATTGGCACAGCCAAGAACTGAACATATAAACAAGGTCCCAAGTTTGGGTTCCTTGTATTCATGGGGGGTCAGAAAAGACATTAGGACAGCGAAATGCAGATATGAGAGTGATAGCAAAGAAGTGGGCAGTTGCCACTAGATCGAAGAGATTAATGCGGAGACTTTTTTAATTGATAAATTTGGAAAAGACAGCTGAAATTGACCTAAATCTCGTTTGATACAGAGAAGAATTTGATATGTTGACACAACCAGACCTAAAACACTAAACCACCTTCTCTTGCTGCTTCTGCCAGAGCTTGGATGCGTCCAGTGTACACGAAACCGCCTCTGTCGAAGGCCACCTGTGTGATTCCTTTCTCTAGGCAGACCTTGGCAATTTCCTCGCCAACTCTCTTCGCAGCATCCTGCTCAGCACATCCATTACACCCAAGAGTCAATCAGTAAAATACACAATAGTCGGATCTGTATCATATAGTACATTTCAACGTGTTAAAAAAATATGGTTCATGAAAGCGCCAGAGTTTTACTACACAGCTTGTGTATTTCAAAAAAAATTCGATGTCCTGAGGTGTGAAGAACTCTTTCGCACTTTCTGAAAGTATTTCTCAGTTTTTCTTAGATTTCTAAAAGCTGAGAACTGCTCGTTCAGTCACACGGAACTTCAGTTCTGGGTCAAGATCCTGAAAATTGTGAAGTAAGTAATCCCTGCCCGTTCTGAGGGAAGGTATTTCAAAGACCCCCCCGTGTTGAAACCTAAATCACGAATCCCACAACAGCGCTCCCAGACTTTTCTTTAAACCAAAGTTGCGTTCCAAGGAGACCTGAGTCTCTACGACACTAAGGGGTGGACTGTAGGCTTGGAACCAATCATTTTCAAGGGCGGTGGCAGGGTCTGGCCTTTAATCTGAAATTTGCATAGATAAGACCCATAAGTGGGCCGAGGCAGTCACATAATTACATCGTGGACACAGGTAACTGGTCACATGCTAACCTCTTGCAAAAAAATGGGGTCTACAATCTGGAAAAGGAGAGATTGCACACAAATCTAAAGAAAAGGGGGATTGAAAAATCTGAGAGATCGCTACGTTCCTATACAATTTCGTAAGTCTGAGATAGCTCTTAAATATCATAAAAATCAAGAAGAGAGAGAGAGAGAGGACTGGAGCAAGATATGAAAAGTGTCCAAGAACTGAAAGGAGTCGGTTTCGTACAACTGTTGCACCGGAAGTAATGCCCAGCTCCTCACGCATTGGCTTTGTGAGAGTCGACGATGAGGCCAGTGTGTGTTGCTTTGTGTCGTCAATCACCTGCGCGTACAAGTGCTTGTTGGAGCGGAATACAGCGAGTCGAGGCCTCTCTGTGGTGCCATTGAGCTGAAACAAACACAGGCTATGGATGAGCAAAATTCAAATTCAAATTAAAAAGTCACCAACGAGTTTTGAACTAGCTCGAGAAAGCAAGCAGGCAGACCCACGAGGAATCCTGAGACGAAGGCGATGTGCAATCGACGGACCCATTCCAAGAGGGCGGGGGAAGATTTGGAATCAAGGGAAGGGCGGCGTAAGAGTCTATGAAACATAAAACGTGAAATTGACGCCATTGAAGCGCCGGCTTTACCTTCCTGCGCAGACGGCGGTGGCGGACTTTGATTGTCTCCCTCCTGGTCGGTTCCCTGGCTTCTATTCTCAAGGGCTCGTTCAAGCGAACTGCAGCGAAAGTGAATCAAGGGCACAGACAGACGTTTGGTAAAATTCGAACGAATCCGTCGAGACTAGGACACACATTCTTGCGTAGAATTCCAAATGCTCGAGCGAACCAAAGAAAGCGCAGTAGTGCACACTAACTGACATCAAAACGGAATTGAGAGCTGACCGGTGCGGGATGCCGAGGGAATGGGGCCGAAGGCGGAGGCGGTGGAGAAAGACTTGACGGAAGCGTACTCACTGGAGCAGTAGGAGGTCACCAGCTTCGACGACAGCGACAGCGCTGCCATAGTCCCGGTGACCATCGCCATCGACGCCATAGCTACTGAGCTGCTTTGCCTCTCACTCTCAACAACACAGAATCAGGAGGCGAGAGGGGAATGAGTGGGAGGTCAGAAGCTCTGTGTTCGGAATTGTCTTTGCTCCCTCTCGTATTTCCTCGACGAACGAACGCTATCTTTACCGGATATACTTAAGTTCAAGTCGAGTCTTCTCTTCTCAAATTCCATTCTTACCTCAGGTCAAGTCGAAGTAAACAAAGTAAAATAACACAAAGGAAGGGACAAAGTATAATAACAAAAGGGATGGGAATACCCCATCAAAGCCTACAAGGATGGAACCAAACCGGTAACATGGGGCTAGGCCCCAATAGCATCACAATGGGAGGTCGAAGTCAAGGTCGAACTCCTTAAGTTCGTCCGTCAAGTCACCCCGAAAGATGTGTTTCCGTGATCGAAGAAATTGTTAACATTACAAGTTGTATACAGGACCTATTCTTGTCCTTCCCATCCTTTTTGCTATATTACTTGGTTCTTCCTTTGCAAGACCTATTCAGGAATATGGTTACCAGTCCCCTATCACTTGTAGGTCACACTACTTGAATTTAGTGCAAATGATAGTGTCAATATTATTATGCGCAAGATGTAAAAAAGAAGTTGTGAACATTTTCGCATTCTTGTATAAAAATTACAATTGAGAAATTGATTATTTGAAAGAATACCAATCTCGTAAGAATATCTTTGCTATAAATTTTAGCTATTTTTCTTAAAATATACTTCAACCAGGAACTTTAAAGCCTTTTACATGCATTTCATAGATCGAGTGGATGGGTTGCTGTACATTCAGTTCCTTTCCAAAGTCCAGATGATCATAAGGAGGTCCTTTTCAAAGTAAAATCATATGTACTGTTTCGCTGTACATATTTTTTTATAATAATTAATTTAAATTTATAGTAAGTGAACGCATTTGACGTTGATTTTGAATTCTTATGCGAAAACATCTGAAGGTAAAAAAATTGAAAATTTTCTATTTCCAGATAAATTTCAGCAAGTATGTGATTTGTAGAATGTACATTATGATTAAAAATACTATGAATTTGAACATTGCAAACTTCCTCTTGATAAGACAAGTATGAAGAATAACTATATCGTATTTTAACGATTATTGATGTATTATGTGTATTTCATTTAATAAAATCTGAAAATATCTTGAAGTCTGAACTACCGGTAAGATAAACTCCAACACATAGATTTACACCCTTACAATGCATGTTATTATATCATCATTGTAATAGCACGGGTATGCATTACCAAGTCCGAATTTGTATAGATTGATTCGTTCCCAAGGGAATGAGGGATCAAACCACACTAGCAAAGAAGAGAAACATGCATTTAGTCATCTTTCTAACTTTAGACTGAAGAGTCTGAAGAGTACTCGCAAAGAAGGCAATCGATCCAAGCTCAATTCCTTCACAATCCCATCACATTACCAATTCCACTGACAAAGCAAATAGATTTCAATGTTTGCTTTACTTCGGGATGGGGATCTCTCTCGTTACAAGTTTGCGTCTCGGTGAAAACACTCTCTAGAGTACTTCTGATGGCTACAAGTAGGCTCAGCTCGTGGACAAATATCCGGGTAACTTCGCGTATACACGCATCAGTCGACACAATCTCAGCTTGCAGACACCAGCTCCTCGAGTGCTCGTTCTATCCTGACTACAATTTTCAGCCCAACAGATTGGACACTTGCAAAGATGAAAAGATCCCACCACTTTATTTCCTACGACTATTTATAATGAATGTTCTAACTGCTACTCCTAACTACTCCTACACGGATCGCTCTTTCCTAAGTCTCCTACTCTGATCTAAGCAGTTCGATCGCACCTCCGTTGCCTGCGTGAATGCGTCAATTTCTAACTACATTTCCTGTACATCAGCTGCGATCTCCTGTCGATGAAGAGCCATGGCTTCCTTGAAATCTCGACCCAACATTTTGTACATCTCCTTCCTTCTGTCCTTTGAGTCGCCGGGATTCTCCATCGCTGCCACCAACTGCTCTAACCGTTGCACTTCAACCCGATCACACCGTGTGAACAGATGTTGTGCACATTTTTTAGCAAGGTTTTCCAACTTCGCAGGCACCTCCACATCCACCTGAATCAGTCTTCGCTTTAGATCATGCACCGTCTCCCGAAGCTCGGCATTCTCCTTCTCTACAAAATGGATCTCCGCACCCCGAATACGGCATATCTCTTCGTATGACTTCTTCGCCTCTTGGACCTTCTGCTCCATTTCAGTTTTCTCCTTGGACAACTTGTACATATTTTCTGTCAGCTCTCGAATTGTAATGGATTGGTCTTCCTTCCCCAAAGCCAGCCAGTTCATCATCTGAATCAAATCCATGTACCCATCGGCTTGAGGATCCCACCCTGGCATATACATTGGTCCCATCTCATTCAACTCTAGCAACACCGGGACCACCACAGATTCCAGCTTCTGCAACAGCTGATTTTTGTTGGGCTATAGCCATACTTGCTATCTTTTACTCCAATCGAGATGTCATGTTCACCTCATGACTAGCCTTATGGGCTAACACTTGACTAGGGGTTGGTCCTCTACCACCACCCCTATCACCTTGAACTCCTTGTACTCTTCCAAGGACTGCCATGGTAACTCTCATTGATCGTAATTCTGGATGGAGATCAAAACATCGATCCATCATGTGACCATATCTTTGACAATGCTCACATGATTTTGTTCCAACAAGATCTATTCTTTGACTTTAAAGGAAATCCTTCTTGTGATGAGGTCAACCACATGTCCAACACACCATGCCAACAACTGATTGTTGACCTGAAAAGGATGGCAATGGGCTCGATGCGACATCTTCACAACATTGTCTAGATGGTCAAGATTGTCCCACATGTCTACCATAACCACTTCAAGTTTGTGTTGTAGACTAGTACATGAAGAAGTTGACAAAGTCGGTGAATCCTAGTTGAACCCAACAGTCATCACTCTCTCGTCTTGCATGTTGAGCTCAATACGTTCAGAAAGACAAAACACAATGGTCAACGTAGGTGATGTCTCCTGTAGTAAGGTGGCATCTCTCACTCTACGTCTCAACTCCCTCTACAATATCCCATACCAATATTGGACAGTTTGTGACTCTGTGATCTCATGGATAACATTGATCAACCGACACATTTGAGTATATGACTCTCGAAGACTCTCCCTAATCTTCCGTTGAAACTCATGCAAGCCTCTTAGCTTGTTAGTCCTCACCCCTTGGTAGTCTCTACTCAACCGTGCAAAGAACTCCATAATAGGGTTAAAGGTTGGGACCTCTGAACTCTTCTCAAGTCAACTAGCTCCAACCATATCATCAATATCGGGTATAGAGGATGAACTCGTACCACCAAACATTCTACCCAAAGTAATAGAGATGTAGTTTGGAGATCAATATTGTCTCCATAACTCAATCTCCTCATGATGTTCATGCCAAAACTCATAATAATCATCCATCAACGGACCCTCCAAATGATGGAATAATCCCTTCCAAGCCATAAACAAACTAAATAACGTAGAGTTGCATGTCATACCATGAGTTGAACTCATGTATGAAGTCATCCAACTCAATGGTAGCAACTATATCTAAATATCTTCTGGGACCCTTGATGGCCCCATAGATACCGTCCATGTCCCACAAGAACGGTGTGAATACACACTCCAAGATATCACCAAGCTTAGCTCCATCACTATCTGAAACCAAATGAGAGTCGTGTGAACCTCAAAGTCCAAGGTTGGTACTGCACTCCACTATGGGTATATCCAATGCTAACTCGAGCATTCTCTCCTAGAGAGGTTACCCTAGAAGCACCTCTCAAGTTAGTTTTGGGAGAAGTTAGTTTTGTGATATTAGTTTTGGCGAGACTTTGTTTTGGGAAGCTTGGTTTTTGAGAAGTCATGTTGGGGTTGGATCCTTGATTCAATGAAGACTTTGATCATCAAAGTATGCCTTGCTTTTGAGTGATATTTTACTCTTTGTGAGAATTTGCATCATGAAGTTTGGAATTTGAGAGTTTGTGTAAGAGTATGCATTAGGGTCATGGACATAGGGTTAGAATATGTCCTTCTAGATTCATGATGAGCTTCCAAAAAGCCATTGGAGGTAAACTTGAGTCAACCCGGAGGTCACATTTCTTATTCTGTTGCAGGGACCTCAATCTAGAAGGAGCAGAAATGTTTCGAATCCAGTTTCTTGCCCATGAGAAAGCAACGATGAGAACTCATATGGAGAGGACTGTGGGGGAAGAGAAAGTTGAGATCATGCCATAAAGTATTGTATCATTTGTGTACCCAATAGTGTTATATGATAGCTTGGAAGTCATTTTGTACATTTTGTTTAATTAAGTGTTGTTTTAGATGAGTAGAAAGGGATATA
Organism: Marchantia paleacea; assembly: GCA_014180765.2. NCBI lineage: Eukaryota > Viridiplantae > Streptophyta > Marchantiopsida > Marchantiales > Marchantiaceae > Marchantia > Marchantia paleacea. The sequence continues at coordinate 1,034,062 of MUAA02000014.1, forward strand.
ATGCATTTTTGGGATGAAAAAATTATTTTCCAAAATTTTTCCAAGAATTTTATTGATTTTAGATTAGTAGGTGGGATGTGTTTTTCATTTTAAATCACAGTCAAACCACATTTATATCAAAAGTTATGATGGTTAGAACCTGCTAGGGTCTTTACGGATTTTGAAAGATAGCTCTCAAGAAAAAATGTGTAGAGATCATCATTCGTGCACAAAAAAAAATCATGATTTGAAACTTTGCACAATTGCTCATCAGAAGCTAAGCTACATCTAAATTTTGTTGAGAGATCATTTTTGGACATAAAGTTATGATATCTTAAGTAGAGGGGGGTATAAGAATGGGAAAACTGCTTACTTTTCAGATTTGCTTTTTCTTGGTTAATGGTCATTCAGAATGAGTTCTTGCATGAGTGTTTTGCATATGAGTATGACTTGAAACTCATTGGAAAATGAGAGATCAACATCTTTGGAGTATATGGTTGTCTAAGATACCTGAAGGGCTAGAAGTGATTGTTTCAACGGATTCGAACAAGAGATAGAGTTCAAAGTGGAGTTTGAAGAGAGTACACTAAAAATTTCCCCAAGAGCAAAACGCGAGAGTTGCTTCTATTGTGGAGAGTAGGGACATAAGCTTGTGAGTTGTCCTTTGAGGACCAAAGATAGGAGGTTGAGAGAGAGAAGAAACGTGGGAGAGCTAAACCTTCATATACGACCATCGTCTACTCATGAATCCATGAGTGGAACATATTGTGACAATTGTGGAGAGACATGACTTCCCATAGGACACGAGTATAGTGGTGTGAAAGCCTTGCTTGAGTCACTAGTGGAGGGCTTTGATTTTGTATGAACATTGAATCTTACTCCTTGGGGTAACAAGTTCATTGTGGTAACTACATATTATCTAACCAAATGGGTAAAAGCTAGACCTCTAAAATCTACTATTGATGAGGAAGTGGATAGATTTCTCTACGAGAGGATAATAACTAGATTTGGATGTACTCTAGAAATTGTATCAGATAGAGGTGGTGAGTTTGTTGAAAATATTATACAATCCATGTTAGATCATTTCTCCATCAAGGCAAGGGTGACTACCTCCTACAAACCCAATGCTAACAGGTTGGCAGAGCAAACCAACTATACACTTTGCATGATGTTGGCCAAGGATGCAGACATGGATGGGAGCAAGCAAAATTGGGACAAGAGGTTGCATGCTCTCTTGTGGAAGTATTGGACGACTTGGAAGACATCAACATGATACTCACCTTTTCGTATGGTACATTGTGTCGAGTCAAATCTTCCAATTCTATTTGATTTGAGAACCTTCTTAACTATCCAACTGAAGTTAAAGAGGACAAATGGAGCAAAAGCTATCAAATCAAAACGTCAATAATTGTTGGAGTTGGAGGAGGCTCAAATTGTGGCCATGGTATTTGTGGAACGGTGTCGCATGGACATTTCTTCGCTCTGAGAACGCTTGAGCGTCTGGCTGTAGAAGAACCCTCTTGAACCTTGTGTGAATTGACAATCTCTTCTTCTTCTCCTCAGCACTCCACATTCGAGTTCATTACAACCGATAAAACTTTAGCGGAAGAAGATTATGATATCCAAGACGGTGGAGATGTCCTTGATGCAATTAACAGGCAAGCAGGTTTGACCGTTACATGGTATGGACTGGAGATATGCGACTAACGATGGGGCATTGTAGCACCCGGCCTCCTGATCTTAGCCCCATGAAGGGCATATCATGTTAGGGACTAGATGGCTATTTGGTGTTAGAGGGACCTTACCGCCGGTTAGGGGGCGATTGTGGTGTTCTTGTGTTGAGTATGATGATTTGTGTATGTGATGTTTGACGTGATAACGATGTATGTTGTGATGTGATACAATAACCTCATGCTTAAGTACGCACCCTTTTAAGTACGTATTTTTTGGCAAAAAATTTAGGGTTCAAGATTTATTAGTTGAACATGTCATGAATCATCATTTGGCGTAAGTTTTGAAGTTTTTTGCGTTTGGCTTTGAGGCCGACCGTTCGGATCTTGCTCTGAAATGATTCAAACGATTTCTTAAGGTCATCGAATGTTTCCTCTGCTTCTGCTTGAACTTCATAGCGGAGCTCTGATCCTCGATGTCGAGAATTTGCTTATAAAGAAAATCAAAACCCTGAAATATAACTCCTTTTTCTAAACCGACAGTCATGTCCTGAGGATTATCATCGTCGTCATGATCTATCGCCGTTTCAATAATCTTCGTCGACTTCAAAAGCTCTTCAACATCTTCCAACATTGCAGTTGCATATTCTTCATTGTCCTCATAGTCAACATGAACGAATTCTTCTAGCTCGGATGGATCGACATACAAATTTAAAGATTCCATGGCTTTGGAGAATTCGGTGCATAAGTTGTCAACGTCATTACCGGCCTCCAATTCTAGCTCTAAATTCATTAATTCTGTCTTGACAAAAGCATTTTTGATAGAGGTTTGGGAAACAAAATCCCAAGCATCTTTCACATAATTCACAGCATCGAGCAGGTGCATTGGATTTCTGTAAAGAACTCATGCAGCTCCTTGGCGCAATCTTCGCCCCTGATCTTTCTTTCGATTTTTCGCCTCATCATCGAGTTCATAGAAGTCAATAATCATTGAACCATTTCCAACAGGTTTCTACATCCATCCAAGCTTTCGCTTGATTGAAATAAGGAATGGGTCATTGACGGTCCTTAATACAAATTGGTTCTTTCGGTTTCCCGATCAATGCATATGGAATTTTGTGCATTCCATATGTGTTGGCGCATACAATAAGAGAAACTAGATCTTTGGTTTTCTTTTTGCCTCTAGTGGTTGAGAGGTCCTTGTTGGGCACAAGGAGGCTATATCTCGGAAACAACCGAAAAAAACAAGCCAATCTCGTCCATATTGTAGACATTTTCTCTGTCATATTGCGCGATAATCCAATAAAGTTGTTCTAAAGCTGCCAACAATTCCGGATCATTTTTGTTTACTTTTGCTTCCTCTCCATGAAGGAGCATCTTTTGCAATCCACGACGCGCTCTGAATCGACTTAACCATTGTCAAGTTGCCTTACAATTGGATTCCGAAATGGAAAGACCAGAAGCAATGCTTTTTGTTTTGGCTATGGCAAGAGATGACAGGGCAGGCAGTTTGGCACAGCACATGTTGTCAATCCAGATGTAAAGCATGTCTTCAAGTTTAATAAATCGTCAAGCAAAAGCTCGAAATGTCCTCTCCTTAGCTTTTTCATACAACAAGTCATACCGTTCCATGATCGCCTCCCGATTGTCCCACACCTTTCGAATGGCACCTTCACTAACAATGTACTCTCGGACTAGAGCACTTTTACTTTGAGCATTTGTTTTACTTAGCTTCGAGATGATTTCACAGCGTTGATGCTCATTGAGACGCATTCCGTTTGGTTTCTTCGACATTGTAGCGAAACGCAAGCCATTTGGGAGTGGCAAATCTAAAATACACACCTCCCGGATAAGTACACACAAACCGTGCAAAGGTTGCGTACTTAAGCCGGAGCCTACTGTATGTATGTGCACTACAACTATCATGATTTATATAACAGCACCTCTAGTTAGGTAGGTGCGCATGTGCATGACCAGATACAACAATTAGAGTGGCAAATCTAAAATACACACCTCCCGGATAAGTACACACAAACCGTGCAAAGGTTGCGTACTTAAGCCGGAGCCTACTGTATGTATGTGCACTACAACTATCACGATTTACATAACAGCACCTCTAGTTAGGTAGGTGCGCATGTGCATGACCAGATACAACAATTAGAGCCGATTGTGCAATTCACGTTATTCACATTGGAATTGCCGCTACGGCAAACATCGCCGTTAAGAATCCTCGGGCTCAAGGATAGAGTTCAATATAGGTCTCCTCAGCAATTTTCAAAGTTAAAATTTTGAGAATATAACTATGGTGGATAGTAGTTAGTGTGATAACCAAAAGTTTTTGAAATACAAAGAAAGTTGACTAGTCAAAGAGATATATATCCTAAACTAGAGTGTTCTATGATTGATACTCAATCTGATATGACATTTGATGCAGGGGCAGATGTTGCAAACTGTTAAAAGTCAAAATAATATCATTGGTAGGAGTGACAAATGTAAAAAAATGTAACAGAGCTCCAACAGCTATGCCCGCACTCTTTAGCTGTATCCAACTCCCTCCACTTTCGGAGGAGGAGAATGGTGGATGAATCACGTAACAAGCTATGACGGGGATATAGAATATCGACCCGATAAATTCCCATGTAAAACCACATACAAATAGGCATACAAATACATCTTTTTGATATGACCTACCGAGCAATGCAATCAAGCGGTTAGATGAACTGGTACACATTCAGTCCAGACTCTTTGAAATTCACCGCCGATCGAAGCAGCTCTTCTCGGGTTGCCTTCGACAATCTCCAACATTGCCTTCCCGCCTTGATGCTCCGCTGCAAAAGAATTTGGCAAAACGAAAACTCTGCACCATAACCAAATTACACCAATCCAAACCGATCAGCTGACACGAAACACTCAACCGTAGAAAAAACGCTCCGATTCGTAGCACCGACTCTTTGCTCCGAATTCTCACCACTGCCCATAGCACCAAACTCAGGCTGCTGACCGTTGTACAAACAAGGAAGAGTCAATCAGCAGCAGTAATTTCCAAATCCACCTTCGAGACTTCGGCAGCAGCCAGCCACCGAGACCACCCAACAGTAACATAATCCATGGGTACTGCTGTAACTGATTCTCTCCTCGAACTGTAAATAATTGTTGCGTCAACACGCAGTAGAATACATAAAGGTTACGTACAGCTGTAGAGTGGATTGCAAAAGTCATGATGGATTCCTTGGACAATGACGGACACAAACTGTTCAAAGAACAAGGAATTTTATTCCATATGAATGGAGAGTGCCACGTTTATTGCCTAAGTCAGATTACAAAACGCAGCCATCCAATAAAAAATGAGCGCAAGCTCTAATAACTGTTATAGTAGTACAAAATAAATCCTACATTAAAGCTAAATCTGTTAGAAGGGCCTCTTGAGTATGTTAGCCTTCGGTACACCCTTCGTTTCCAACCAGAGCCTCAATAAGAATTGCATACTACGGAGCATCTGATATATGTGGGTAATATTCACAAAGCGTCACCAACCAAATCAGCTGAATGACAATACTGCGTAGTCCGTCCACACATAGACAAAAGATGAATGAAAAAATCTTGACTTGTCAGCTGATAATCACCCCCATTCTTCAATCTGTCCGAACTGGTGCATGGTGGCGTAAGTGCGCATCGGAAAGAGTGCTGGCTTTGTATATGGGGCTATCGGTACGTATGGCTTCGCCGTTGCTAGAGTCTTTGGGCAGTAACGGCGATGTGGCATCCAAGCTTTCTTCGTTCTCTTTCAGAGCATCCTTGGCCTGTTGCTGCTTGTACATGTCTCGATAGACTTTCTTAGTGCGGCCGACTAGTCGCAGCAATGCTATGCAACCTACGCCACAAACGCAGGCCATGACCAAGAAAGTGGACCGAAAACATTCTGGTCCAGCACATTTATGAGAGCTGCTTGCTCCCTGTCCGGCCGCAAGCGCCAAGGCTTCAGCTGCTGCGACCTGACGGTCGTACAAATAACCAGCCAGCTTGACCGAGAGAATGTAAGATCCAATTGTGGATGAAATACTGGTAACACAAGACGAGAACATGCGAACACATTAGCGATGGAGGCGATAAGTCCACTGGGGCAAGACACAACCAAACTGACAGTAAGAACTAAAATCCTCGAACTTATTCCTTCATCTCATCTGCACTTGTGACGTGTTCGGATATACAACACTTATCATAAGACTTTGGATTGTCGAAATGATGCATTCATTACTTCTTGCTTCCGAAAACTAAGAAAGTGTTCACACAGTATTCAAACTGAAGCACCTCAGGGTATTGTAGAGCGCTCCAAAATTTTGCAGCCCAAATAACTCAGATGACGTCGCAACCATCAGTGTCCAGTGTGCTCCATGTGCTAGTCCAACCAGCACAGATGCAAGATAGAGCAATGTAGGAACTGGGCAGATAGGTTCAAGTAAAAACTGTCAGCCATGGTCACAGAAAATCACTGTACTTTCACTCACGTATAAGAGAGGTATTTTCAAAGTGCACACTTTATGTATCTAACTAATTCCCTGAAGGCCTACTACTTCAGAAAGAGCTTCAATGTAGGCCTTCTTTCCGGCAGCTTTAGCACAGTGGATGAAAGCACGACTTCGTAACAACCTCTCAAGTAGGGGCGTGAATAGACAGAGGAAAAATAGAACTGACCAGACGAGGCGAATAGGAGATGGGCAGATGCCATAACAAGCTGCACCACCAGAAGAAAGAGAGGTCTAGGTGTAGCATGCCTCTTCATATAGTGCTCTGAAAGGTACCTGCAATCATGGTCCATGTTAGCACTTGGATCAAAGACATTCAGCATCAAGCCAAACATGCTATGCATTTCGATTGTGACAGGCAAGTTCGACTCAGCTCAATTCAAGGAACGAAGATAGGATATTCATATGAAAATGCCACGTACCCAGAGCCCATACGTCCTAAGAAATTCCAGACACTGACGAGTGCCACAAAGGCTCCTATGCTCCTTGATCCTAATGATTCCGCCATCTGCACAGATAATGCAGGCTGAGTAAACGGCCCAACTCAGATCAGGGTTCATCAATCAAGAACAGCATAGTAAAAGATTATCTCCAATTCGTGCAGCCAGTGTCAGATAACACAGATATGTTCTTTACCTGTGCTAAGTTGTTAATAGCTGTAAGACCACTGCCTGTGCCACAACCCATGGCAAAAAACAGTAACCTGCAAATAGTCAAGTCACATCTCTTCTGTCACCTCTGCAATGAATTGTGTTGACTCATAGCGTGCTTGTCACAGACCTGAGCAGCTCAATGGTAAGACTGTTTGTATTCCACTTATTCACATGAATTTCTGAACTATTTTAACACTAACTAACTAATTTTCAATCTTTCCTTGGTATCGCTAGACCTGGAAATAATTCCTTATTGTTGAAATTCTGTATAAACGACGTATGCTATGGAAGTATTGGACATCTGCTCCCCGAACTTGTACTAACACTCCGAGATTGACCAGATGTAGATTATCCTCACCAGTAATCTTGGGTATTGACAGCCTGGAATAGTGTGTGATCCTGACCAAGCCTAGTTTTCAACTTGGAAGGAGTGTCAGGAAGGCCGGCCTTGATTGCTCCATTTTGAACGTCGTGAATCTTATTAGCAACGTCAATAGCTGTTGAGGTCTTCGACACAAGCAGTGGCTCCAAATGATGGTGCTTTGTAGGAGTATGCACTGTTGAAGGAGAGTATGACATTGGTACATCTACCGCCAGCTTATGATATCCTCTCAATTGTTGCCCTCGTCCCCAACGCCACTGTTCGTCACAGATAAGTCAGTTGATTGACTTACTTCTCTTTATTTCAGCTTAGTTATTAACAGGAACAAGAAAAAAATTTACCATGAATCGTAACAACAATTTACAGTATTACAGGGTTTCTTGGCAGAGAAGACCTATCTTTGCAACCAAACTTATAAACACAGGATCTGGTGCGCTATGTGCTGAGCTGATATATGACCGATCAATCAATATAAACAAACTTATAAAAAAAAGGACTAGTGTCTACAAAGTACAGTAGCAGCTGGAACTGTAGAAAAGAATACCAGTTTAAATGAATCAATACGGGTTCCGTATTGATTCATTTAAAGTTTAGAAGTATGAGGAAAGAAAAACGATTTATGAAACTTTAGGTGAAACAGCTTCTACGTCTTGACTGAGTGACAATATGCAATGACTAATGTTCATTGACTTAGCAAACACGAAAATACAGAGTTAACAATGTAGGCAAGAAGTGCATCTTACAGGTATAACTCCAGGAAGCAGTAGGATGACAAGCATTACGGCCATAAAGAATCCACTTACACCTTTGCTCACAACAAGGAAATCCTGTAGTATCAGATATGTACGCAAAGTATGTGAGTTTGAGCAGCCTCCTTAGCTTTACTACGAGCTGAAGTGAGCCTTGATTAACAACACGAGCCAAAACTAAAGAATATCCGTTCGGTAAGAAATGCTAGTCCTCTAAGTAGGTGCAAATGAATGTTAATACAACATACAGAGAGCAGGGCTTTATTAATCTCTACTGAAACAAGAATGAAACGAGTCAAGACGATCTTCTTACATCAAACTCATGTGTGGATTTGAATAGAAAGCAATTTTTTGGTTTTTCTTACGACTAAGGACAGTTATACTAACATACCTGGATAAGAATTACTGCCATGAGGTAAAAGGCTAGAACCAAACCTACAAACTGCACAACAAGGATAAAACAGAGTCACTTTTAATTCACGTTAACCTGAACTAAAGGTAGGTTAGAAACGTAGGATCTTTCGAAGCATCTTCTCACACTGAAACTTTGTTATAACGCAGCAAAATTGACAAGGAATCAATTGGTTGGATCGCTTACATAGAGAATTTTGAACTTCAGCTTGTCAGATTCATCCTTCTGCTTAGGTGCCTCAACTGGTTGTATAATAAGCATCGACACGAAAGCTACAAGAGGCGGTACACTCGCACAGAATAACAGGAATGGACCAGTATTTGGTGCATAAACTGCAGTGTAGACCTGTTCAATGAAACACACATTTAAGATCTATACGGGAGAACCTCATACCTGCTTATAAATGGAAAGCCCTACTTCCTGACTTCCTTTTACTTCCTGACTAGGACCGTGGCAGATCAACACTTGATCTTTGAGACCAGCAAGAGTGATAAAGTACTCAAGGTCGGGGAGCATGATCAATCATGGTCACGAAGGTATTTTCAGTTCAAGCAGAGACCGACATGCACAAACCAAGCGTCAATGGAGACATAGATACACTTCCAACATCACAGCATTCGATATTTGCAGGCACGTCTGGATCAACTAAAATCAGCCAGGTTATTCTTAGCTTCTTGAATACATGAAAAAATGAGAACAATATATTCATATCTATATGCTTTTACCTCTATGAGAAGTTGAATTTTGTTCAAGAATTACACAGCATACAAGTACTAAGTAGATTATCTACCTGGGTGAATATAGCACCACTGAGTCCGATAAAACCTTTCAGAAGACCCACGACAACTCCTCTATCTGAAGGAAAATTTCGCATACTGCAAGATGAAGGAAGATTTTGATCACATATACATACTAGAATAAAATTATAAAATATTCAACATAGAATCAAGTTCACAGAAGCTCTTACAAACTCCTACCATTATGATTCAAAATTTACAGAGAACAGGCTATGAATACTTGAGATGAGCCAGACACATCTTATGGATCCATAGCGTTAACCTGAGCCAGGCACAGACTGATTAAACTGATAGTTGGACATTCATTCTAGAGCAGATCTATATCAAACTTTGATACACGACATAATGGCTTGCTCAGTACAATCGTTTTCCCCATCGCAGGACTTTTCCGCAGATTACTAAGAGAATATTTAATTCATACCATGTCACGAGCACGGCTGTGTTGAACCACGTCGCTCCATTTGTGCCTAGCATGATGATGATACACATCTGCGGTGTATGGGCTTGTCAAGAACAGCAATCTTCCAGTACGATCAGCGTTTACATGCAAAATCATGGGAGTAAAGTGCTGAAAAAAGCACAAGTAGAAACATTAGCCATAAGGTCCTACCTGCCAATGTGATGGTAAGATTTGACCTGTAGCAGCCAGGTATAGCTGCACATCAGAACGGTCACAGCTAATTAGCAAACAGAACACTCGATGCTGTTGAGTAGATTGTTTACAATCTACTCAACAGCAAACTACTCAACCTATCTGACGTATCTTCTACTTCTAGAGTTAGTCGCTCGCCTGTGTCTGTCGGCTTCTGACATCACACCAGAAAGGTCGGGGCCTGTTTGGGGTCTGGCTATCATGTGACTTGACTTCCATTTGGGAGCTACGAATATCGTTGGATTGTAAAATCTTCGCCACGCTGGAAATTGGATAATATGTCGGCCTAGTCCTTCGGCCTCATGAGAATAAAGGCATGTCAGAACATCCCTGACCCTACCTTTACTACTCTCAGATTTGGTTAAAAGTGGAGTACGATCTTAAACGCCAAAATCTCTCGAAGGGTTTTTGATGTTGAATCCCACATTTTACGAAGTCAGAGAATGTATCTTACAGGGTGCTTCTTGAGCAGCTTCCCCTATCTGCATTCTGGAGTCCCACAGCAGGAGCGCAAAACAGGTCTATTAGACTCTATACTGTAAAACGAAAATATAGACTTCCAAAAAAGCTGGAAACATAATTATCAACATGCTCAACGTTTGGAAGTCCGTGAACAGGAAATGATACCATAGGCTGACACCATTCTATGAAGATTTGCTACAACCCGTCAGCTGCTTCTGACAGACTTTATAGGCCTGCTCAAGTCCGAAACACATAGATTATGAGACATAGAACTCACTCACAAAAGAATCCCGAAAATAGGAGAAGAAGAGAAAACGGGAGATGTATATTCAGTGTGGAATATTTACATTAAAGATAGCAAATTGCACAAGGCTGATATCTCTGATGTACGTAAGCCAGATGAGAAGCTGTGGCATGAAATCTTCAAAACTGCGGAATTGTTAGTGACAATAATCACAAACAAGTAAACTTGGCTACAAATGTTCGGGGACTTGACTACCATTGCTACTTAGAAGGTCTGGACTATTCAACCACGACTGATGTACCTTTCCATCGAATCAAGATGTGGACGCAAGTCTGACATTGCAGGGAGGAGAGAAAGATTGCAAGACTGTGGAACGAAGGAAGATAGCTGAAAACAAAAAAGGGGAGGAGAAGAGGTGTACAGCCCACATGGATAGACATAAAAGTTGGCACAAGAATTAATGACACCTGAAGGTGGTTGATATTCGACGGTAACCTAAACTCCGGCCACATTCAACAGACAGAAAGTGGGACGAAAAACTAAGCCAACTGGAAAAATTCGAGTGGCACCGAATACCCACAAGATGTCATTCTACTTACGAAGGGGTGAATTAAACAGCTCATGAATCAAATGCTAAGATCAGAACGTTCAATGATCTCCTCGGACCGTCTATCTGAACTTCTGGTAAATCTGAAACATACAATCACGTACCCTTAAAACTGAAACAAACACTCCAGAGTGAAAATAATTTACAACGAAAATAATATCAGAAGGGCAGGAGAAGTACCAGAGTGTAAAACAGAAAGTGCATACATCCACCGACAAGAAGCACGAACCAAGCGGACGTTACATCGATCAGCAGACCAGATATAATTCCGACATTGCCGCCAATGTCCTTCGCTGTGCCCAAACCGTCAATCATCTCTTGATTGTAACCCATTGTACGCTTCAAGTCGGCTGAATACAGAGAAAATACATAAGATATGCCTCCGCAGGCTTGCATCCACAGGCCTAAACAGAGTCCCAGCCATCGATCTTTCAACACCTTTCTCACAGAGACTTCTCCCATCTTTGGAGTTACAGATATACGTCTTCCACAGGAAAACTTTCCCTTAACGACATCAGTTTCCCTCGATTCTTCACTTCAATTACAGTGGCACAACAATTGCCAGCCTCCAATTTGCCTTGCCAGCTTGTAGACGGACGCGATTTCTTTCTTCAATGCGTCTTTCCTTGAGCGCACTCCAAAATATCTGTCAGTGGCTAGATGCGGAGCTCTTTCCAAACTTCCACCTCGTAAAATTTAGTTGAATTTCCTGGCCCCGTAATCCTTCGCCGCATATTTGTTGATTCGCCCTCCTGCGAACCAATCGGTTGAAAACTTAAACCTGCTCATGCTAGACTTCTTGATGACTTCTTTCCATGATGCTCGACGACGATGCTATTATTCCATACTTCTCTAGCCGGCGATGCTGTGCCTCCTCAAAACTCTTGTTCACAAATCAATTCATGTAATCCCCATAAAAGATCCCGGAACAAAATAAACAAGATTAAAATTCACAATGCCAGAAGAGAACGATGAGCTAAAACTCCTCGAAACGTGGTGCAAGAGAACTCACAAAACTAATCTGCGAAAAAAAAAAAAAACATTTCCACCACCTCTCTTCCAGCAGCGCCCCTCAGACCATGACATCCGTGAACCTCCCACCCCCACACTTTCACATCAACACCATCAGATACAGATCAGGTTGCATAGCACACGTGCCAAGTTCCCGCGCCAAATATCTTCACAATGCCACTGATGGAATCAAAGAAATTCACCAGCCAAACACAGACCTCCGATCCATCTGACGCTCAACATTTCAAACGAGCTCAGTTAGGCAGCGGCATCACTCTCGTCCTCGGCCACACATCAACAACGGCAGCCCGGAAGAATGCTGTTGATGTGCGGCCGCTGGTTGATGTTGTACTCCTGGCTTCTCTTCCTTGCACCATCTGGGCGATCAATGTGAGCAACCGGGTCGAGTCACATGGTTCATGTCGAGCTGCGCAATGGTTCCGTTTGCAGGCAGCAAAGGCAGCAGTCCGCTGTTCATCAGCATATGTCCGCAGGACAAGGAAGGAGCGAGCGAGAGGGGGCTCAGCGAGCTGTGGGAGGCCTCCGCCATTTCCTCAAATCACTCTTCCGCCTCCTCCTCCCCCCCACCCCGCGCTCCATCGATTTGTACTGCGTACGGCTAGAGTCCTATTTTGTGTCGCAGAAGCTGCCGCGACGTCACGTCTCTTTCAAGCTCATTATTCCATAGAGAAAGTCATCAATTCGCTGCGGCTCCGGTTTCAAAGGCTCGACCAAGTTGGAGATTCTTCGCAGTCAACCGTGGCCGAAATGGGGCCCTCGATCAGTCTGTGCAACGTCGTGGAAAAGTGACCTGGTGACCTGATTGATGTGCCATTATGCGTACGATTATTTCTTACGGGTGACCGAATGAACCATGGCTGCACACCGGTTCGTGCAACAGTTGTGGCATTTGTTTATTCGTTATTTTTTCCTCATCATTTTGGTTTTGGGACCGATTTCGTTATTCCCTCTTGTTTCACCGGTAGCTTTTGGTCCGATGCAGTATATGGCCAATCGGTTAGAATTGTAGCATAGCCTAGTTTTTGTCTCTAGGACACACAAACATGTGATGTACACAAGACTTTCTACCTAAGGTAGCATTTCCTTTTATTTCTCTATATTAAATCTGTTCACAGGAATGTAGTTTTTCCAGCTGCTATTTAGATCCTACATCACAGAAATTCTTTCAAGTCCTCCTTCTTTTTATTAATTAACTTTAAAACTTTTCCTATTTAAATCCTCTTGTGTGAGTGTTTATCTCACCCATCATTAACTTTTCCACCTTTTTGTGACCTTTTGACAATTTAGTTTCGGGTTGAAAATGAGATTCATATATTTACGAAAATTCCATCAAAGAAGTACAAAACATGAGCAAAAAGTTCATTTTTTTTAATTAAGGATTTTTAAGGATTAAAAAAATCCTTATATTTGAGAATGATCATGGGATCTAAACAAGGAGGGTATAATACTAATAACTGTAAAATGTTGCCGATTCTTGTGTTGACGCAAATTTTGTAAATTTCTGAAATAAAACAAGAGGTGATTTCGTACACTAGTACTTTTTTGAATCATAGATAAGCTAAAGTTCTAACACGTAGATATATAAATCGTAGATATAACTGATCTAATCCGCTTTCATTGGATCTTTTTGTCACACGTATGGATGATGTGAAAGTCACTATGACGAGAAATTTGATTATGAGTGTAGCTATCGATATATTGTGCGTACGTATGAACATCATCTTATGGCTTTGTGCATCATCTCATATGTAAAATACAATTACCAAATTTTGTTCGTATTAGGCTCCCTAGATCCTTTAAGGACTATATGTCTAAACGAAAACTCACGTGGGTTGCCATATAGACCAACTGCATGTCATGAATAATACGAATTCAAAAATACAAACGAAGGTGAATACAAATCACATAAGAAAATAAACAAATCATAATTCAACAACAACACATAGGCATGTTTTCCAAGCTTAGGTAATATCCAATCTGGTCCAAACGTGAGTGTTCTTTAATAATCCTTCATGATCCATGCATAAAGATTCGCTAGTTGCGGATTTCATCGCTAGGAGAACAGTTATCTTTTGGTGAATGTTTGACAACCAACTAACCCCATGATGGACTAGTGTAGTTGGTCCAAAGATCCTCAAGTTAATTCGGACACCAAGTAATATAGCAAAAAGGATGGGAAGACCCCATCAAGTCGTACAGGGACCCCCTCAAGTTGCATATTCTTGCTCAAGGTCGTAGCCGATGGATGAAGTCAAGTCTTCAAAGACCTCTTAAAAGTAAATGAAGAGGAAAACATAAAGTTTTCCTTATCCAACCATGTTGCTCGCTGTTAGCACTACTACTGCATTGGACTAGTCCTTGTCATGGATCGGGTCTTACCATTCGGAACTAAAACGATAGGGGTTTTTTAACTGTCGCAGACTCAAACGGTGAGGTTCTTAACGGGATTCTACACTATGAACAAAATTGTTCATGACATTCAAGTTAAAATCTCAAGCTTGGTACAATTTAGCTATATTCTGACGTTGATCATTACTAACATCTCAACACATAATGATCTTATAATCATAACCATGTAACTTTAAAACAATTGAGCACAATGCAATAATCAAATATCAAAATTTAAAATATTAATTATAAGCAAGTTGATATATTTTGATCATAAATTAACTTTGAGAAAAAATCAATATTTGATTTTTTTTCTAAAATTAGCATTTTAATATTTTTTTGACTGAAATCAACAAAAATATTGCAATTTGTGCAATTTTTTTATCCCTTTCACTCCAATCAATCTTAATTTATAATTTTTATCATACATTACTTAGTTACTTCTCCAAATTTTAACTCACCTTTTAAGATTTTTAATCATATTTTCTACTCCCTTAGATGATCATTCAAAGCGTAAAATATTAAAAAATCAACATAATTATTTATTCTTTTATTTTTTATATCTTTGAAGAATAAAATAATAATTGAAAATATTTTTTTACACTCATCATGTAAAAAAGGTGTAATTATGTTTAATCTTGTAAAATAATGTTTAATCAAGATGTGCTTTTATCATATGATATGAGTTTAGTGTATACAATATTTTACAGTAAAATAATTCATTCAATACAAAGTTAATACAATAATCATGAAATTATTTATAATAATTATTATAAAAAATTAACCAAATAAGCTAAAACTTGATTAAATTATAAGTAAAAAAAATAATCAAAATAGAATTTTGATATCATTTGGTAATCTTAAGTCTACAATAGTCATGAATCCAAATCTATGTATTGATAATTTTAAGTATATAATATCTAATATTATATTAATTAATTAATTTAAATATATATATAAACTAATTTATAAAAATATAAATCATCCATGGGATTGCTCATGTGAATAAATACAAGAATTAATATAATTTGATAATGATAGAGTTAACATGACAGATGTATGTAGCATAATTATGTAGTTGTATTATCATACCAAAATGATACACATAAAAATTTTTATGAACAATATTAATCAGTTTCAATCATGTAACAAATCAAACAAGATTTTGAATGTAATCTTAGCCTAGAAGTTCAAGATCAAATTGCATTCAAATCAACTTAAACATTACAAGGTTTCACTTTATAGTGTATTTGAATAGCAAACAAATTTTGTAACCTAGTAAAGCCAACATCATTGTCATTCTAATTTTCTTTTCAAAGAAAATAATAATACATATTATGAAATAATATTATGATAAACCATGGAACTTGAAGTGATAATGATTGATAAATATAAATTTTCAAACAAAAAATTCTTACAATTGTTCATTCATTATTATTAGCTCATATTCATCCAAATTTAATTAAAAACAAAAGCAACTCCATATGTCTATTAGTACATCATCATTTTTTATAAATATTTAATATGTAGCAAAATGAACACATTATTAAATAGATAACTCATATACAAATTCATAAATATTTAACGTAAATAATAATTTGTATCATTAAGATTTATCATATTGTAAAGGTTCACAAGTAGCAACAAGGATATGGCATGAATATATATTATCACCTCCTAGCTAAATCACAAGATGATGGATGCATAATAAGAAATTAATTCTAATGAACATGTGCATCAATTACATTATTAAATTGATTGGTATCAAATCATATGTTTGACTATGTTTTATTCGTCATCATGATAAAGATTAAATTTTTCAAGGATTTATGCGTTCACAAAATTTTTATTTTTTTTACTTGAATATATTTATATATTCATTGAAAATTAAATGTTGAATTGTACATTATTTTATGAATATATTATATTTTTATAAACATAAATGGTCACATAAGATCAAATCAATACTCACAAAATATTTCAAGTACTCTCATGATTTTTATGTTGATTGAACGTAATTAATTTTTTTGGACCAATATTATTTTATTAAGATTATTGGATATATATTTAATAATTATATTTATCTTTTATCACTAAGCAATTAGACAAACTGCAATGATTAGATCTAACTCATATTTAATTGACTAGTGTGAAATACACATAAAATATTCTCAATATATTAAGTATCTAAAAAAATTGAAATGTTTGTTCATCAAAATCGATTCATTATTGTGAATTAAAATAATATATTACAAGTATGAGGGCACCAAGTATAATGATGTAAAAGATAACACTAGCATCTAACTTGTAACAAAACCAATTCCAAAATATACAACTACATCGTAATAAAACATACATGATTATCATTATATTATTTTAAATAATATGATCACAAAATTATATTTGATATATTTTTAACTCATAATCTTCAACAAAAATAATTTATATAAAGGAAAAATATAAAAAAACTTTTTTCATGTTAGAACTTAAAATATAATAAAAATGATAAAAGCTGGATAATAATTATTTATGTCATTTTGGATGAATATTTTTTAATCATCAAACAATCTTCAGGCAATAATTTTTTTTAAAATAACTTATTCATGAAGTTAAAATAAAAAAACTTTTGTACAATATTAAATTTAATTAGCAATATATTTCTAAAATTGAAACATTGAGATTGAATATTTATTATTATAAAATATAAAATATATATATTTAAAAAAAAAATTTAACTCAACTTAAATAAAAGTTTAATTTTGTTATTATATCAAATAAAATTAAAAATTATTAAAAAAAATTATGAAAACATCAAAAAATTATAAAATATGATGAAAAATTAATAAGATTTTAACTTAAATGATTTTTTTGACAAAAAAATTATTTTTTACATTTATAACATATAATTAATTTGAATTTAGTAAAATTTATTGATATAATAATTATTTTAAATCAATTATGAAAGATATGAATTTATGTAAAAAATAAAATGTATGTTGTAATATAAATATTAAAAATATTAATTTTATAAAAATATAAAAAATAAAAAATAAAAAAGAATTATATATTTTTATTGAATAACATAATATAAATATAATAATAATTCAAAATTTTATGATTAAATTTTCTGTTTATTTATAAACAGAAAATTTATGCACATGATGTTGAAATAAACCATGATATTTCATGAATTTATTTTCAATATTTGAAAAAATTTAAAATTTATTTTAGTTCTTAAGTAAATAAAAATCATTCATAATAATCCAAATGACACATTAACTATATAGACCATACAAATTTATATATTCACACTTTTCTTCTTATTCAATGATCTAATCAAAATGATTTAGTTTTATGTCTCATAATAAAAAGCTGAAAAGAATTTTTTTCAACTTTATTTATTTATAATTTTGATATATTTTTAAAAATAATCATATTTTTAGTTCATATTTGATTATTTTTTATAACAAATTTATTTTCACTTCATTTACATATTTTTTAATACAAAAATATAATATATTATATTATGTTTACAAATTTTTGGTAATTTGATTACAAAATATGAATGTTGTGATGAAACTTTTGTTGTTTGTTTCAATTGATAAAGTCATGATTAATTTTTTTAACATGCATAATAAACATTTTTTCATAACATTTACTTTTCTTAAATGAATGTGGTATTTTTAAATTATAAATTAAATTATTTTTTTACATCTAACAATTATATATTTTTTCAGTTCAAAAATTTCAAGTGGATTGAGAAAATTAAATGCATTTTTGAAAGAATCTAGCACCACTTCATAAATTTTTATGAAATATGATATGATAAATATACAAGTAAAGAAAATATTCAATTGTAAAGAAATATTTTCAATAATTCTTAGATGTCATAGATGTCAAATGAAATATTTTATTTACCTGTGAATGAAGTTTTTTTTAAACTTCAACTTTTTTAAAAAGTGTTGTGATAATTAAGTTTTTTTGAATAAAAATTATGTTTTAGTATGTTTAAAGTTTTATTAATTAATCAATTATTATTTTATCCATCTTTTTTTTATCATGATATAAGAACAAAACACAAAGGTTTAAAGTCTCAGTTTTTTTAAATCACATGTTTGTAAATTGTAACAATTGTAAGTATTTTTTTCAACAGTTATATGCAGCACTACTTGGTGTTTTAACGTAATTTCAATTGCATATTTTTCCCACATACAACAATACCGAAAATTTTAATAATTTGTTCAGATGCAAAAGAATCTTGTGAGAAATGTATAATCATTATTTTTTATTGGAGTCTATATGTTGATTGTTATTATTGATTTGAATATAGTGTTAAAGAGTTTTAATGTATCTTAATAAGCTTTGCACTTGACCTTGTATCTAACAAATGATGTTTATAATATTATATGAGATTGTAAAATATTTTATTATCTAAAAGTGATTTTATTGCAATAAATTATCCATGATGATGAATATATAATCGTGTTTTTATATAATATTCATTTTACACATAAATAAAACTTGTTAGTCTTGTCATGTTCCAAGATCTATTGATAAAACTATTGATTCAACTCATACATTAAAAATCCAAGATCAATTATTTTTTATTTAAGCTTTAATTTTGAAATAATTACTGCAAAATTATTTCAGGTGCTTATGATTATAAAACAAATTTTTTATAATATTTATTTAAAATATTCATAATTTTAAACCGTTCGACATTTTCATGAACAAATATATATGATGTATTTGATTATGAATAAAAAATAATATATTTTATATGCACTTCAGATTCGTTCATTATATTTAATGGATTATCAGTAAGATTTTTTTATTGTCAGTATCTTCATAAAACGTAAAATAATGAAATAATTTTCACATAAGATAAGATAATAATAGTGCAAAAAAAACCTAACTATGAATAGTTAATATTGAAGATGATAATTGTTGGTTATGGCTAGTTATTTGTATTCACCTCAACAATAAATTATACTAATAATACAAATATTTTTTTCATAAAAAATAAATAATACATAATAAAATAAATAATTATTTATATATGATCATTTTTAATTTTAAAATATTTTTTCATATATCAAATTTTTTTTCAAAAATATATTTATAATTGAACTGCATGTCATTTTTTTTAGTTTTGATTGATTGATTGATTTAAAATAAAAATAAAAACTTATAATTAATTTATTAATCATTATTTCTATGATATTGAAAAAATTACTATCATTATACAATCATGAAAAAATCTTTTTGCATAAATAAAATTATAATCTTAAAATTATTAATTGAATAGATTTATATGATAAAAATATAAATAAAACTCTATAGTTTTATAGTTTTTAAATAGAAGGATAAAATTAATTTTTTAATAATCATGTGAATATAACTATCAATTTTTATGTGGTTGTCAAAGATTGAACTTTCAATTTTTTATAATATTTAGTTATAATTTTTGTTCCATGTGGAGCATATATAGAAATTCAAAATCATATAAACCCTTGCTGCATTCAAGGTAGTACCACACTTACATGTGAGTAATGAAAATGCAGATAGGTGGACCAAGCCAAGGCGAAGCATCATCGTCGTAGAAAAGATAGCTAATGTGAGTTGAAAAGCTATAATACATGATCGAGCCAAGATCCACAAGCATGCACCCTTGTTGAAGCAAGAAAATAGACGAGTCTTAGTAGTATGAAGAATGATTAGATCCACTAAGAGAGAGAATGTAGAATGTGCTGAAACTGTTGGTCCATCAAGATAAATTGTAAGCCTATAGTCCAATCGGTGAGCAAAAAGGAAAAAGATGGAAGCTCATCTCGTAGCTACGGGATAAAACATATCTCGTCTGTCGTAATAATACATGTAAAGGAAATGAACCCCTATCCACGTTCCTCACACACATCTCAAGGATGGGCCTATATGCAATCACATATCAGGAAGATAAAAAAGGTGCCAAGAGTATCGACTAGCAAAAAACGCTATAGATGTCGTCTTCTCCATCGATAATAAGCCTAGTCCTCCACAAAAAATTAGATAAGATGTATGTCTCCAAGCCAAATCTCATGTCACACACTTGAAGGTCCCTAGTTTGATGATGTCACCAAAGATGTCTATGATCCTCATATCAAAAGCTGTCAATCGTGATAAGAATGCAAGTGAAGGAGGAACTGTGCAAAGTAAGTAGATGGGTTGATGAGCAATACTAGAGGAGAGGAAGCTCATCTACATGCATTACATCCTCGGAAATTGCAGTGTCTAGGTAGTGCGAGACAAAATCCTTGGTTGTTATTGACACTCCAAGAATGACCAACCCGTCTGTCGATGTCATACATCCCTCTAGAAGTTGGAGATGAAGAGGAATGCCCAAAGTCAACCATGCTCTATACTTTGACACCTTGACTCTCAAGCCTACAAGATGAATCTCAGTGGTCAAGTATCAAAGACATGTCTAATGTGGTCTATAGGGCTCACAATATGTGTATCATTTGCTAAGAATGGAACACACAACCTTACACGGCCAAAGCAGTAGACATAATGAGCCAAAGCAATGAAAATCAAGAAGATTGGGATGCATTTTTACCCTTGATTGAGTTTGTTTATAATAACTCAATCAATGCATACCCAAAAGTCAGCCCTTTCTTTCTTATGTATAAAAACATCCTCTTACACCATCTAGTTTGGCTAGAACGGTCACATGTAGGAACCATCAATCCAAGTTGAAGATGTGAATCAGTTTGTGGCACTAGTCCAACGTGGAGTGCATAAGGCAAAGCAAAAATTAGCCATTGCCCAGAATCAACAAAAACAATATGCATATGTTCATCGATGACATGTGTAGTTTCAGGAAGGAGATCAAGTGTCATTGTCTAACACCAATCTAGATATCTAGAGACTTTTGAATCTTCTCGCAATGATGATGTTACATCTTAAATCTTAGAACAAAAAGCTCTGATACCACTTTAGCACTTAAGTCAATGACTTTGGAATGATTTTCAAGATGATATGTCTTCTCAAGACCTCTCATTGCTTTATATACTATATGACTAAGATAGTCTGAAATCCAATCTATGCCACATGGCTAACATGCGTAGGTTGCATATTTTGTTATATTATTTTAACCAACTACTAAAAAACATCTAGCATCATGTCTAATCTACCAATGCATGGTAGCCACCTCATCATGTATCCATACAAGCCAAATTTTACCTTTCTTTTGCTTTTTGAATCATGCACACCACTATTTTGTAATCTAGTTATCAATCTAAGATTTGACTAAACTAAATATAGCTAACCAAGATTGGTTACAACCACGGTACAACTAACAGGACGCAATAAGATCTTTCCAATAGCAATCGGCTTAATGACTCAAGTGTCATTCTCTATCGCAAGAAGCCGACTAGCACATAACACTTGACTAATTGACAACATGATCTCCCCATAGCACCAACTAATTGACAACATGTTCTCCTTGATGCAAGCACATGGAACAACTGAATGAAACCACTAGAAGGATCATCTGCTTGAAAGCAATCTCTAAGATGCTCATATGGCATCCTTAACAAACCCATTGAGGATAGTAGTGGGACTTTGCATAGGTTGAAAGTGATATATCAAGACATAATGGCTCCTCTAGCTGATACTCCAAGACCTCTAATGATACTCCATCGCCCATGTGGATGAACCTTACTCCTAACATGTGTGACCCGTACAGACTCCACCTACAATGTAGCCCAATCTCATGCTTTGAAATGTTGTAGCCCAATCTCTTGTAGCCCAATCTTTGAAATGTAGTTGTCACCTCGCTATGTCCAACAAGAACCCTCTAGTATAACATAGACACCATCTTGAAAGTAAGAGAAACAAAAATCATGCTAACTCGTCTATGGGATCATGTACCAACCGATTAAATGGTAAGAGAAAAGCCAGTCTAGCCTCGTCATGGAGTGCATGAGGGAGCTTATGAAATAAATGTGGACATGGGAACATGGTCTCGCAAAGCCCTAGAATAGAACCTGACTGAGATGCTAACCATTCACCCAACATGATATCTATACCGAGAATGATCAACGAAGGGATCAACATAGTCTATATGTTCCTTGAAGTGATAAATGTCGATGTGGTCATGCACCTTAGTTGCGCATCCCAAATGGTCGATCATAATCTTTGTGCATCTTTCTCATGTGGGTCTTTACCCCTTGCAAAATAAAGAGGAGATGACACAGCGGACACGCAATGCTCCAGGCGGCCCCATGAGGGGAAGTAAAGGTATAGCTAGCACAAAGAGAACGATAAGGACACAATGTACTCCATCATGTATCTACTGTCACTTGCACAACCACACCCCCCTTATAACCCACTTCACATGAGTAAATGCTAACTATGAAATCTCTAAAATCTAAAAACACTCATGATTTTTTATTCAAATCTGTATAATTTTACAACTATGTTCTAATAGAACCAAGACAAAAAAATAACGAGATTAGAATAAAATCCGACATATATTTCTAATTTGATAAAAATCATTAAAAGTAACAAAATCACTAATATATACCATTTTCAATAATGTGAAATTTAGATAACAATTCAAATCTGTATAATTTTACAACTATGTTCTAATAGAACCAAGACAAAAAAATAACGAGATTAGAATAAAACCCGTAACAAAATCACTAATATATATAATTTTCAATAATGTGAAATTTAGATAACAATTCAAATCTGTATAATTTTACAACTATGTTCTAATAGAACCAAGACAAAAAAATAACGAGATTAGAATAAAACCCGTAACAAAATCACTAATATATATAATTTTTAATAATGTGAAATTTAGGTAACAATTCAAATCTGTACAATTTTACAACTATGTTCTAATAGAACCAAGACAAAAAAATAACGAGATTAGAATAAAACCCGTAACAAAATCACTAATATATATAATTTTTAATAATGTGAAATTTAGGTAACAATTCAAATCTGTATAATTTTATAACTATGTTCTAATAGAACCAAGACAAAAAAATAACGAGATTAGAATAAAACCCAACACATATTTTTAATTTGATAAAAATCATTAAAAGTAATAAAATCACTAATATATACAATTTTCAATAATGTTAAATTTAGGTAACAATGGAATATTAATTACAAAATTAAGATAATTATCTATTCACCCTCAATTTTGAGCAAATCATAACACCACGATGTGTGAAAAACTGATCCAGCCTCCTAACCTACTCTCGTATCTCCAGGTCACTTGCGCGACCCTCCCGTGATTTCCATGTGTGTATTAATCTCATCCCCCGGACACAATTCTCAAGGCCTTTACATCTCGTCCTTTATCGCCTAGAAGTATATTCTTGCACAAGGCAAATATGATAGCGGAATTAAACACCCCAAGATTACGTTACCCTGCGAAGACAGTTCCCTTCTTAGCAAGAACAATGTCTCTCAAAAGCATGGTCAATAGCCTTGCTCTATCACCC
This sequence comes from Marchantia paleacea, assembly GCA_014180765.2. NCBI lineage: Eukaryota > Viridiplantae > Streptophyta > Marchantiopsida > Marchantiales > Marchantiaceae > Marchantia > Marchantia paleacea. Next base: position 1,058,112 of record MUAA02000014.1, read on the forward strand.
TGCATCTTGTAACAATTCTAAAGAAAGTTCCAGTCTTTAGAATCTATGTCCGGAACAAGGTGTCATTTTGCAAGAGGCGCAAAGGTAGTTGGACACAAAACTCATCACAAGGTTCTTAGTCTTGAAGCTCTGAAGAGCAAATGTTAGTGCCAATTCTTCCCCAATGACGCAGTAATATTCTTCATACCTTCCACAAGTCACAAACTAAACAGCCTGCACTTCACAAGAGTACACTGTAAAGCCATTACTTCACTTTACTTCCTCTCCAGTGACGTTGACCCCCTACACATTGGTTCTTCCACACCGTGGGCTTGTTACCCTCAAGCAAACCTTTTGTTACTCTACTTTCAGTCCCCGGTCTCAAAATTTACAGATTTGTCATAGTATCAGAGAATGTCATTTGAGTAGCAAAATACTTGAAAATCTCTATGTCAAATGAGGAGAAAATAAATGCATTACGTAAGTGGCAGGGAGTATGTATTCAGTGTGTTCAGCATGTACTTCGCGTTAGTTTCAAAGTACTACTTCAGGTCATCATTCTTGTATTCAGATAGCAAATAAGTTACTATCAAATTCACTTGGGTTCCATCTCACGTAGTTGCGGTTCTTGAGGATGTTCTCTGCATTAGAGCCGTAAAGCCTAACACAACGACATGCAAGTGATGGCCAGACACATCTGGAACGAAGTTCGTTGTTCGTGTAGTCTGCTTGAATACTTATACAGTTCTGCTCGGTCTTCGAGACGGGTTAGTAGTATAACGGCACGAGTCCCTACTACCAACTATTTTCACTATTTTCAACTATTTTCAAAGATCTTCCTACATCTCGGGCTTCAGGTTACAGTCTGCTCGCAATCGGATTGAATTTTTCTGCCATATTTGATCTGATATTTGATACTTGATCTGCGTGAATATTGCGTGTACATCATTTCTCAGAGCAGACCCGGAGCGACACATCTATAATCCGCTTTCTTCTTGAAACATATTACGGGGGACAAATTTGATTCTCACTTCGGAACTTTCGATAGATATAATAATTGTGATTCACTTCTAGCAAGTTGGCTGCCACAGCAGTCATTTCATGTCTTCTGAAAAACAAATGGTAAGCTCACTCCTACCAATGAGAAGACAATCCGAGAGTTAAAATTAGACTGAATTTGGTCCAACTAAGAGACGAGAATAAACGAGAAACACCACAGACTGCACTTTCTTCGTTCACACAGAGTCTATAGACCAACTGAACACAGTCAACATGTACTTACAGCAATTGTACTTTCAGAGATTCGACGTTGTACGTTCGTAAATCCACAGGCATTTCAGTAAACTTTTCATATAAACATAACAACACGTTACATTCATCTGGCCAAAGTTCGTGCAGGAGCTCGGCTTGCTAAAAATTGACAAGAAAACACGCAATGCCACGAGACCCCTACCAAGAGTACACTTTCTTCCACTAAGTGGAACAGCTTTGTAGTCACCTTCTAGTCAGCGTTCTTCCACATGTACCTACAAAACAAAAGAAAATTAAAGGTGGGTTCATGATTCTACAACCGGCGGATTATTGCTTCAGCTACAATACTGAAATATGGTAGAATTCTACCCTCTCCCTAAGGAAGTTCCATAAAGTCTACATTTCGTACAATTTGTAGTCCTGTTTCCAGAATCTCAGAAGACAATTGAGAAAAAGGCTGAGGACTAAATCCGAAACACACTTTTCCAGAGTTCGCAGAAGGAACAAGATTGAATTGCCAAGCACTTCTGTCATTAACTGGGTCCCAAATGGCGTTTCGACCAACTCATCGCCACAATTGAATCCGTGAACAAAGTGCGCGTATCATCTGACGCGCATATATCACAAAACAGCTGCCTTGATCTGCAATTGACTGATATAGAAACCGACAGAAGTTTGGCTTTTGTGAAATCATCACCAGACAAGATTTTACAAGCCTTGTGCTGTAAGGACATTTACAAGTAATAAACTACATGGTGGTTTCATAAAGGAAGAACAACTGCTGAAAGCTGAGAAATAGTAATCTGCCCAGCAAAACTAGAGAACACTAACACTACTACCATTGTAAAGATCAGGGTCAATGCACCACCATTTGTGCTGATCAACTTAGGTATGCCAAGAAACCTCGTGGTAAAGAATTGTATACGATACTCCTTGCTCCTTGCTCTGAACCCAAGAAAACTCCCCTACATGACTGTACAAGTCTCACAATCACCTTCCACATATTTTGGTGCGACTGCAGGGTTGGATAAATGTAGCTTTGAAGGTGGTTTTACTCCCTGACCTGCACAAACTCCTCGTTGGTTAGAGTTGCACCTGCGGATGCTACTAAGCTGGTGTCTCCATGGACAAGATTGCAGGCTAGCAAGCTGAACCTCTTCTTCCGCAACCTAGAAGACAATATTACAGTATCCGGCTTTAGGGTTTTTGAGGGCCACACCTTTGAGTGCTGAGGAGAGATATAGCACAAGGAAGTCAACCCAGAACAAATCCGACACAAAATTGTGTTGTCTAAGGTAGAGCTACGACTGCTCAACGTATGTTGGGAGCTCAGAACTTCGCACAGATTTTTGTGCTTCAGGAGTCTGTGTCGTCTCCAGATGCACTGAAGGCCACATGGCTATCGGACCCTTTCGTTGCGAGGGTAGAGGACCCAATTTCCTGGCAGCTGTTCCAACTAAAGCCATAGCCGCAGCACTAGGCGTAGGAAATGGAGGCAAACCAAAAACTGCCCTTTTTGAGGATAGATCTCTCATGTTAATCCTAGGATCAGATCCATTCCCATCCATCCTCCTTACGTGTCCTCCAGCTCTGTTTTCTTGTCCTCTACCGTCTCCTGAAGTCCCCAAACCATAGTTTGTTTGGCCGTTGGCAACATAACCTGGAGCCTGGCCATTCCCGTGACCTTCTTTGGGTCTGGCAGAGGTTGGAGAGTTTGAGACGGGTCCAGGACCATTCCACTTAGACCCAACTGGCAACCAGCGAGATAGCCAACTAGAAGGTTTCTCTGGTCCAGCACCATTTTCTTGTTCCCTAGGCTGCACACCTGAACCCTCTACCTGAAAGTCCCAAGAGTTTTGATTCGGGTGATGACGACTGCGCTTGGAAGGACCTGAAGTCCCGGCTTCGCCAACAACGTCACTCGGGTTCCTTAGCCTGCTCTGCTTTTGTCCGAAATCCCCTGTTTCATTCGGCCTAACCATCTTACTTCCCAATTCTCGAAACGCCTCACCGACCATGGGCTGAGCCTCCTGTGATTCCACATCTCTGCCCGGTCTAGCACCAGACTCTCTGGGATCTCTCCGAATGTCTAATTTGTTTTGTCCATGTGGCTCGCTACGCTCTCTCCTCCTCGGAACCAATCCTGGCGGTGCGCTCGTCATTCCCTGCTGTCTTTTCCCTAAATGCATACCAACACTTTCATTATCCAAGTTCGCTGCCCTTAAGTGCACTCCCCTACTCTTGCCCCGATCCTCAACACCTGGAAAAGCTGGGGAGCATAAGTCAGAGCTGTTGTTGCAGCCCATGGGCAGGGAAGGTGGAGAAGATCCGCTTGTGTCGTCCTTCTGTCCTGAAAAAGACGGCACAGGTGGTGGCCTGGAAGTTTTTACTGGCCCGCGTTCCTGCAGCAGAGTTGACACAGAGTCAGAACACTCAACTCCATATGTTGTGAAAATCGAAAAACTTTGCGCGTATGTGACCCCACACGCAGCCATTCAGATTTCGAATACTACACACTGATCCTCGAGAAATCTAAAACACTGCATACAGCCCGGGAAGGGTAAGACAGTCGATAAAGGCTTAGTCTCAAGGCCTCAACCTCCCGAACATACAAGGTGTCCCAAGAAACCAAATGAAGGATGACAACATCTCTCCAGTATCGACTCCGTGCAGAGGTAGACTCCCTACCAAAGGTAACTCCCCGGACACCCTGGGCTAGCCCCAAATCCAGAAAAGTGTAAACACCACTAGATGGGAGTATCTGATAGCCACAACATCCTAAAGTTTTCGTGTCCCCGACGACTAAGACGAAAGAAGGCTCTCTCATATGTTTGCATAAATTGTCACATCCTCAGAGTAGCCCCTTAAGGTAGCGACAGCCTCACAGGACTATCGAAGAACAATTAATTGCACGGCAAACTGGATTCCAGACTCTACAAGAATTTGAATCCAAAACCACGACAAGAATGCCCAAAGAGTCCTCTTCAGAAGCTGTCCTTAGTAGCTGCTACATTGCTATATTAGAATCTTTTCACTTGGATGTGATGCCACGGTCAACGTACATAGTAATCTTCGTCTTCATTTGGATACCGTGGTCCTCGCGAACCTGTGCATCAGCCAAGACCCAAAAGTTGATCGTTAGTGTATTCATTTGTTCGTAAAACTGTACAGGACCCTAAGCATGCAACTGATAGTAGCAAAGTGTAGAAAGAACAAACAGGGTAGAAGTGCTGACAGAGATCAAAAGTCATTTCACTCGGAAAGATTCTCATTTTTCTCACTGAAAAAAACGTCCACTTCACCATTGCTGTATATCAAAGAAATCAGTCCTCATGATCATCTGAAACATGTGTATAACACCACAGACTGCTCCAGCGTCCAGTAGTACTCAACATGTTGAAGAGTTTCCGGCCCTCATTTCACGGCATACAAAGATTTCTCAGGGCTGCTGACCACCATCAAGACAGCTCATCGGACGATTCAGGGTACTCTGGTAATCCTTGTAGACATTACCTTCCATCGCGCCACTGGAATTCCTCAAGCCAGGAGACAAGCTTCCTGAGGGTTCAATGCTCCTTGCCCGTTTGTAGGACACGTCCTTGGAAACACCAATACTTGAACCACCAGCATCGCACTTGTATGTACTAATTTCCTGTCCTTTGGAATGAGCGTTGGAAGCGTGCAAGGCGTTTGGAGCTTGTGACGATGGAGTGTGACTGGTCTGAGAGTGAATGGCTGAACGTGCGTCATCTGTAGGATTGTGGCCATCGTCCACAGGCCAAGGAGAGCTCGAGAAATGTGAAGACTGGTTGTCAAATACACTGCGGGCCTCTGCTGAGGATGCAGGGACTCGTGCACCGGTTCTGGCACTACCGCCACTCTCATTGTCCTGATTACCACTGGCCCTTGGGCCACCGGACACAGGATTTCCTGGATTTTGCCCTTCATCAACCCTAAGGCGACCATCGAGAGGCAGCGTTCCAGTTGAGGAGTTCGAATTTGGGGGTTCGGCCAGCTGATTTGGGAGCTTGTAGACAGCAAACAGAGATGACCACGGTGGCTTCGCCGCCTTGCCGTCCGTTTCGTCAAGCTGGGGCTTTCGAGGACCGAACAAAGGTGTAAGCAAAGAGGTCTGCTCTGGTCGCTCCTGCGAAGCGTCTCCACCTTCCTCACCTGTGTGAGCGTCCTCCTCGACCCGGTGGGACGGACTGCGGGCGGGAGGAACAAGAAACGGCTGCTTCCCGAAAGAGACGCGTGAGGGGGATGATTGATAAGGTGCGAAGGGCTGTGACATGTGCGAGGCTTGCTGCTGTGGGTGTCCGACATCGGCATGGCTCTTCTCCTCGACAACAACTTCCTTCGCCTTTCGAGCTTCGGTTCCGTTGGCAACGTACACATGCTTACCACCCGGATCCGGATTGGTCCGAGTGTGGTACGTACCTTCCTGCTGCAGACCAGAATCAAACCTTCCCTCCTTCGCCATAATGGTACCATAGGAATGGGTTGGAGCCATGCTCCTACCAGCCCTATCGACACCACTTGGCATCGCCGTCGAAGCTGGATACCATCCTTGGACTCTGTGAGCCATGGCATGATCCTCAACCACGGGAACGAACCCAGCTGCGGATCTATTCCCCATCAGACGGCCTGGATATGTAAACATCATGTCTTGGCCTGGTGCTTGCGGTCCGCAGTAATCTGATATATAACCTCCCCTCTGCATAGGATAAAATCCTCCACCGAAGAGTTCCCCGGAGCGCCCTATTTGGTGAAGATAATCAATCTCCAAGTTGGGATCAGGCAAAATGTTCCTCGACGGATGAATACTAGTGCCCGGCGCCCATGGCATCATGACTTGAGGTCCAGCGTAAGGGACTACCCTGGTGCGATCTGGAGCAGCCATCAGATGGCTGTTGGGTGGGGGCGCATCCATTTCTTGAGGGCCTTCCATCACTGGCCCCTTAAGTTTAAAACTATTACCTGCTCCTAAAGACTTGTTCATATTGTTCGCCGCTGGGGGCTTCAGGACGACCCGAAGAGGCCCGAAACCTGTCACTAAAGGTCCAAAAGCACCATTCGAGTGGGGCTTCTGTGCAGGCGGCATCACCATCCCGTGATTGGTTTCCTGTGCAGAATCCATGCCCTGCCTTTTCGAGCTACATCCTTCCACGGGCACAAAACCTTTGGAGCAGCCGAGAGGCTTGGCCTTTGGTGGCTGAGCAGTCCGGCTGGTGTCATTCTTGCGCTGCCCTGCGGCCATCGCCACGTCGTGAGCTGTTTGACCCTGGACCTGACCTCTCCCCTTGCCTTTATCGACACTCTCAATGTTCTTCATGAGAGCCTTGGGTGCACCCCCCACCTCCCTCACCGTCAAAGGCTCATCCCCACCATCATCCCCTTGCTGCTGATGCTGCTCTGCTCGATGGACAGGTTGATGGAAGGGCTCCTTGGATGGTCCTGCTAGTAGCAAGGGGGCGGAGGAGCTCCATAGAGCGGGCTGAGGATCTCGCCAGACGTGTGCAACCTCATGGCCCAATTCCCCGCAAGGCACGTCGGGGGAGGCAGGGCGCAGGCGCTGAATCCAACTGCTCTGGAGCGCCGAGGAGGCAGGGCGCTGTGAGTCGTGTTTGACACCGACATATCTTGACGCCAGGGGCAAAGGTTGCATGATGGGCGGCGCCAAACGGCTCTCATATCTGCTTTCCCCCGGTGGTTGTACGCATACACCATTCCCATTTTGAACCACACCTTCTGCTACAGCACCTGCACCTGCACCACCGCCTCCTAATCGCTCTCGAGCTCCCGGCATGTGCAGCTTGCGAGCAGCCATGCCCTCTCATCTCACTTTCCCCACATTGCTGCATTGCAGCTGCTTTTGCTCGCCCATCTACTTCGTCTTCCTTATCTTCGCGTCACTGCCGCTCCATCCATCAATTCGTCCCATACTCCTCCTTCATCCCATCTCATCTCGCCTCACCTCCCGTCAGCTCCTCTCATCCCCTCTCGCCGGATCCCATCACCTCCGCATCTCGCCGCCAATCCTCCTCCTCTGTAACTATCCTTCCTTCCTGCTGCAACTCCTCGTCCTCGTCCTTCACCCCTTCATCCCCGAATACAGCTCCAGAGCCGCTTCTCCTCCTCCACAGCCACCCGCATCGGCCATATCCTTCCTGCTTACCTTCAACTAGTGAGCCACGCCGCCGAATTTTGTCCTCTTCCCTCCCTCTCTTCGCCACTACACCATCGGATTCCACCGCATCCTTCAAAACCAACAAAACTGCGCAGCCCAAGAAGACCGACTTATCATCAATTCATCCTCCATATCTCCAATTCCCCCCCTCCAACCCCGTTTTTCTCTGAGAGAAACACACCCCCAACCCTCCCCGCCCCACCCCCCCCAGCCACACGGGTAAGCACAGCGAAGCACCAGGCGACCCACACAAACACACACAGCTGAAATGAGCCCGCTTCGTAAGGCCAGTCCAAGCTCCACCAGGCCCCCCGTCCCTCAACCAGCTCGACTCAACTGAGGCAGGCAAGCAAGCAAAGACGACAGACGCAGCAGCAGCCAGACAGCCAGACAGCCAACAGACCAAATCAGACAAGCCAGCCAGCCAGCCACAGAAAAGGAAGCTGCGGTGAAAGCAGGCTCTATGTTCGCTTCCCCCTCCTCCTCTCCCCCTTGAGCTCCTCTCCCCCTTGGCAAATCTGCCTTAAAAAAAGGATAAACAACTTGCAGTAAAGGAACGGAAAACAAAGAAAGCCAACCCCGTGGCTGTAGAAGATGAGAAGAAGCAGAGCCAAACAGAGAATCATAGAGAGAGTGCAACAGAGCACAGCAGCACAGCACAGAGAAGTGGTAGCAAAACGGCACTCGGAGGTTGGGAGAGGGAAACAGAGAGACGGAGGAGACCCAACAACGAAGCAGGGCTGCAGAGCAAGAGGGAGGGAGAGGGGCACCGAAAGGAGCGACATAACGAAAAAGGCGAAAAAGCGTCGCGCGCAGCTGGAGCGTTCCTAGGACCTCCTCCCAAAAACGAGGGGCTCTCATGACTCGAGGAATCCCACCGGTTGCAGCCGGTGCCTGGAGCAGGGCCTCTCGCTCACCACACCAGCATCTGCGGCGACCGCCAGCTGCCCGGAGCAGACGGTGTCATGGAATCTCGTACAAGAACAGCCCAGACGGCTGTGGTAGGCGTTCTCCTTCCTCATGTGCTAGTACCGAACCCTGACCGAGGACCGATCTCGGGCAGGGTGTTTATCAGTTAATCTTGGCGGGCAAGTGGGCCAGAGGGAAATCCACCTTATTATCATCATTATCGGATAGTTATTAATTTCCGTTCTCAAGAAATTCCGGCTTAGCCATTGCAGAGGTGCGTAACTTACCTCGGGTCAGTTTAGCCGGAACCACGGGGAAATCCCCACACCATTGTAAAAAGCGGTCTCTGCGAGGATAGATTACGTGGGCCCATGTCGAGTAGGCAAAGATTCCTAGAATGGGATCTTTCCCCATTTTAGACCAAACCGCTGGAATCACCCGGACCCTTAGCCAATCATCTGCTTCATTGAGCCCTAGTTTTGCTTCTATAAATAATTGCAACATCCCGTCATGTATGGATACTTCGAGTGCCAGTACTCCATTTGTAAACCAAGAACTTTTATAAGATATCTCCTTTGTCTTCTTTTCCATTTGAGTCAAAGTACGTATTGATCACTTCTTTTAATATGGTTTTCACAATCTCTCGATCTCATTTGAAGAAAACATGATGTTACTATAATAAGCTAGTTGCTACATTGCATTGATCTAGATAGATATCGAAGAGAATCTCTTTCTCCATCGTACTGCTGAGGAGGAAAACCTTCCATCATTTTTTCCACAAGAACTTCAACATATGATGGATAAATGAGAAGGTTAGAGACTTTCATAAATTTTTAAAATACATAACCAACTTGTGGCACGTTGGTGTCAATGTCCTATCCAAGAGAGCTTCTTCAAGAATATCTATTAATTATTGTTATATACACCTTATTATATTTCATGCATTCACTGTTTTATGCCCTAACCATAACCAAAGACAGGCCGTTTAAAATTGAATGGAAGAAAAGGTGTGAATGTACAAATAACTTCATCTCCAATTTGAGTAACTGGAAGTCACTATTAAAATTAATAAAATGTTTGCTCCCCACAATCAAATGAATGAGGCTTCAGTTAGAAATCAGATCATCAACATATTCAAGAGAGGGAAAGAGGCATGTAAATTCATTATGGATCCCTATGATGTAAAACTCAAAATCTGATGGAGACAGCCCCAACTTGAAATATATGAACTTACATAAAGAGAAGAACTGCTAAAGGTGCTATAAAATTCATAATTTTTTTCTGTGACATATTTGATATATTTCCAAGATAGATGAGATTAATACTATATAATTATCACTATATATAACGAATATATCATCACTTAAGTTATACATCTACTCAATGCTACATACTAAATCATGTACATTTAGTTGGGATCTAAAATACTCAACTTTGTTTGAAAAAAAATAAAATTGTGAGCACATTCCCAACCTAATATTCATTGTTCATATGTGGAATTTCTCACCAATAAAATCATAGTGCATATAAATGTGCTTATTGCTAGCATGAACACAACAATACTAGCCACCACAATGTTATAAATTCTATCACCATATAGATAAATAAGTTGGATAATGCCAACCTTTATCAATTAGTAACTACTTCAACCATGTCATTAATCTGTCTTTGTAGATGATAAAGCTAATGTAAGCTACTTTTAAAATATCTAATAGATAGCTCCATATTACAATGAGAAAGACATAACCTTGTCTAGAATTATTTGTACTTCACATTACATGCTCAAATTAAAAATGTAAATCCATACCGATTTAAAGATGAAACAACTATGGAGTGAAGTCCAACTATACTATCTATTTCACATATTAAAAAATCATCCTCACAACATCAAGAAGTTGAGATTTTCTTAGGTTCTACATAAACTTAGTAACAATTGAGTAGTTGATAAAGAAATCAAACTTTTAACTATATATAGATACATGTTCGGATTTGTAAGTACTTCATCCATCTAATAAACATTTCAAATTTTTCATCATCCACTTGTCATTTCAAAGTATCCTCGATTATTCAATGCATATTGTTGTTGCATCATCCATATATATTATTCATTAGGAAACACTCTCAATATCAAAAAAGATTCAAGCATACCCAAGTCTTTCATCTTAAACTCCTTTGGAAATTGGTACTTCATTTGTTGAATACTCTCATCATCATTCAATGTGATGATCAAATCATCTACAAACACATGAATATAGATCTTGTAACTATTCTTGATAAAGACATGAAGAATAAGTAATGCAAATCTTGAATACTTATTTCCAATTAAAATACTTATCCTCTTGTACCATGATCTTGATGCTTATTTCAAGCCATAAATCCCATTTTGTAATCGATATGTCCAATCAGGTGACTAGGATCCTCATATCTATGTGACTACACCATGTATATTATATCCATTAAATCTTTATTCAAAACATACTTTATATCCATCTTTCACTTTTGTCATATAACAATTGAAACAAAAGAATGAATTATAAACATCTTCACTACAAGATTGAATGTCATCTCATAATCAAAATGATATTATTAAAAATATTACTTTGTTATTATTTTTATCTTATATCTATTCATGTTTCCATGGGAAGTCTTATTGATCTCGCACAATTATTTGCAATCAATAAGTTTACCTTTTGAAACTTTGATCAACTTTCAAATTTGTTGTAGATTCAATATTGCAAATTACTCTTGTATAATTTGATGTCACCAAATATTCCTCACAAATTCAAAATTTTATAGCTCATTCTCCTAACCTCTTGAAGTGATATCAAACATTTTTCATATATTCAAAATATTATAGCTTATTCTTTTAAACAATACATGTATACAGCTAAAACCCTCTCATGCATCAACCTCTTGAGATGATATTTGACCTTGCATGATCTTCTTGTGAATTTTGAAATATTCAAACCTGCAAATTAGGTTGAACTACTTGAACCTTGTTGTATATCCTTCATTTTTACTTCATCATGTATAGTATATATTACATAACATGTATATTTTCTAGAAAATTAATCTCTTGGATTATGGCAAACTGTTTGAACTTTGTTGAACCTCCTCCATTTCTAATGCACCATGTGTAGTATATGTACAAAAAAAAACTAATCTCTTGAAAAATTCACAATCTATCATAATCCTACACTAAAGATACCAAAAGAAAAAGTATCATATGTAATATCTTTACATTTGACCTTTTAGACAACTAATGCCTTGAAAAGTTCATAACCTATCATAATCCTACACTACATATACTATATTACAAAGTACTATGTACATATAGTAACAACATCATGAATTTATTTCTCTATTTGATAGATAAAAGAAAGATTATTTTTTTAAAACCATAAATTTTATTCATCAAACACAACATCTCTACAAATGAGTAATTCTCTAGCAATTAAATTCCAATATAAATATATTTTTAAATAAGTTATATCATATCTTACAAAGATCCATTTATGAGAATTATCATTTAGCTTCTTACTCTTCTTGTAAGGAATATGCAAATAAAAAACATAACCAAGAACCTTAAGATATAAAGATCAGTTTTTTTTCTTCTAATTGTTTTAATTAACATCTTGTTATAGATTATTGTTATTGAAGTCTTGTTTATTAATCATAGAACATACAATAATATGATTCAGGTATGAAAATCTCATTCAAAATCATCATAATCAATACTATAACGTGTCAAAATTTTCTCTTTATTACTTTATTCTTGCAAGAGATATAGGTTTTGATCATTTGCCTTACCATACCAAGCTCAATTAAAAACACGTCAAACCCAATTGATAAATATTGTCTTCCTCTATTAGATTTCAATTGTTTGATGAAACATCCAATTTGCTTCTAAACAACATTCTTAAACTCTTTGAAGACTCATATGATTTTTTACTTATGTATAAATCTTAAAGACTTACAAGATTTTTTACCTATTTTTCTAAAAAATATAACCATGTCATTTTAGAGTAGTCATCAATGATGTATACAAAATAGTTATTCCTTCTCAAATTATTTCCAAATGTTGTACATATATCTAAGTATATAAGATATAAAAATATGTTTTTATCTCACACCCTCATGCAACAAAAGATGTTTTGCTTGATTTTCAAGGTTGTATGAAGATTTGTGGTTTTGTTCATCATTGAGTCTATGGGCATATGTCATCAAACTAAAGATAGGTTATGATTTCAACTTTGTATAGTTTATGTATTATACTCCATTGTGTTATGAATTAATGTTTGAATTTTGTTCATCACTTTGATTTTATTATACCAATAGCTATTACTCTAATGTTGTTTTTCATATCTTATATGACACAATCTTCAACATTGTTAAACCAAATCTTATAGTTTTTTATATTATGTGTCAAATTAAAAATAATTCTTTGATGATACTAGATTCAAACACCACATGTGGAAGTTCAATAACATCCCCTGATGTGATCTTGATGTGTACATCTGCCATGTGAATAAATATGATGTTGAGTTTCATCTCTTATAGCATAATTCATAGAGTCTTCATTGCTGACATAAAGCTAAAGCACTCTTTGTTGGATATCATGTGATTTTAGGTTTTTTAATTAATTTATTAGTCATAGCTTATACCATGATGTAACATGTTGAGCTCACACATCATGAAAATGGATCCTTTATCTTCATCTAGATTTGTTTAGTTATCTTGAGAAAGATTTTAGACATGATATTTTCATCTACACTCATTGGCTCAATGGTTGCTGATTTCTTCATATTTATAATAGTCATTCTTGTATGCATCATGATGTACCATGTTGAGCTCACGTATAATCAAAATGAATCCCTTGTATTATCTTGTTTGATAACCTTGAGAAAGATTTGTAGATATTATATTTTCACCTACACTCATTGAATCAATGATCTCTAATATCGTAGTATTTATATGTCTTTCTTATATGATGATACTAGTGTTCTACTAACATCTTTGACTTCTCTAGCTCCATCATAATTCCCTCAACTTGCAAAGAAATGGTTAGTTCATATTGATGTTGAGTTTGGCTATTGAAGCAACCTACATGATCATATTTACATAAGGATCATCTATCTCTACTTATTGCATATGCATGCTTTTGTTAATTACCATAAGGTGAGCTAGCACATAAGCATTTTGTTTTCTAGTCACTAGTAGATATATTAATTATTATAAATAATAATTTCATGCATTAGTGTAATCAACGTCTAACAGTCATTGTGTTGATCTTCAAATTTATTCAATATGACCATAATAAACATATCATCTTTGAGCTTTCTCCTAAGTTACTTATGCTCCTTTGATCTAAAACACAACATAACTGATATCATGAGATCCTTGTTTGAAAATATTTAGCTATTGTAACAATTGCATCTTTCTCATCTTAGTCTTGTATTAAACAATGAAGTTAACTCATCTCATGCCGCTTGATAACTTTTCACATCTAAATATGTCCAATCATGAAATCAAATACATCAAAATATAATGAATGGTTTCGTATATCTTACTCTTGTACTAGTGAATTGTGTCTATTTCTTATTTATTTAATAGCTTCTCCAATCTTTTAGACTAGTTTGTAGTTTAATAAATCCATCTTGTAAAATTTTCATATTCAATAATTATGTTTATTTAATTTTATCTCGTAATTAAACTTGCAAAATTAGATGTACAAGGATTCTTTGATTGCACGAGCAACAACTAACAAAATTCTATAGGATGTGGTAATAAAATCTTCTAAAAAATACTACATAATAGTAATATTTTGTGAAACAATCCATTTTATCACAAAGTGTATTTGTACGATGTTGTACATTTAAAAATACAAATCAAATATCTAATCATTGTGCTCACTATCAAAAAATTTAACATCCAAATAGCTGAAATGATTGCAGTTCAATAAATATAATGTACTTTAACCTCATATTCCACATAAATAACATTTAAGTCTCCATTATTTAATTTTATCATGCATATTTAAAATTTTTATCAATCTAAATATTTATTTCTTAGGATTTTTCTTGGTCTATTTCTTCTGATTATGCTATCTATTTCTAACATTGCAACAAATTTTGTTCACATTATCTCACAAATTGAATCAGTAACATACACATGATAGATAAAGAGACATATAAACTCACTTTGAATCACTTCAATATAAAACTCAAAATGTGAGGGACAAAGTCTCAACTTAAAACATATGAAATACAAAGTAATAAACAATCTCAATAGTGCTAAATATACTAACATGCCCACATTCATAATGTAACGTTAGACTCCAAAATGACTTACAAGGAGGATATGTATTCCCATGACCTCCCCTTGCTTTATATATTATGGAAATAATAAGAGTGTTAAGTTCATTTTATATCACATGGCTATCATGTGACCTATACATGAGTATATGTCATTATCTTATAGTAATCAATTCTTAAAAAATATTAAGCAAATGGATTCACTCCATCAATACGTCATAAACACCTCATCTTGTATCCATATAAACCAAGATTATATTTTATCTTTTTGATAATGTGCATTGTTATTTCTTCTTTTTAATGAAATACTGTCAATCTAAGATACAGTTAAACAAAATATGGCTAACCAAGATTGATAACATACATCAATTTTATTAAGATATATGGATCTTAATTGATGTTAAATAATAACATGTATAATTTGAAATTGAAAAATTTGATCCAACAATTCAAATAGAACTTTGAGTAAGATATGATTGAAAAGAAATTACAATTACAAATGACATATGATTTATAATTATTATAAATTTTATTGTTAAAATATTTCATGAACAAGATCTATTGTGTTTTTATTTACATAATTTCATGTTGTTGTAATCATAGTTTTTGACTAACTGTGATGTGCAAGAAATCTTTCATATGGTTTTTGTGTGATCAATTTTCAATTAATTTCTTAAACTTTCAATATGTCTTGTTCATTGACATACTCATTGGATTTTTCAATTGCAAATATTTTTTATTGAACTGAACAAATAAAATTAAAAAAAATAATTATGTCTCAAATGTTCAATGATGTCCATCACATATTATAGATATATATAAAATTCATATAAATTTATATCATATGTATAATCTATTAGAAGAGATTCAATGTTATTTAGATTCACTCTTGAGATACAATAATTAAGTTTTTATTTTATTTCTTCATACCAACATAAATATTTCATGTTAAATAATCAAAAAAATATGAAAAAATTTAATTTAAAAGTAATAATTTATTTTTATATTAAATGGATATTTCTAAAATATTTGATAACATTCAATCTAATAATCAGCTTGATGCCTTAAATAATTAAATAAAAAAATAAAAGAATTGAAATATATATAATTTTTCAACACGAAGTAGAAAAACTAATTAAATTTTCAAATTATGGATTCACCAATTGTTTTCAATAATAAACATATACAAATAAAAAAAATTATAATTTTTAAATAATTCAAATAATTAAAATATATTTATAATTAATTTAAAAATAAACAAAAAAAAATTTACAATTTTTTTAATAAAATAAAATATTTTTTTTAAAATATATTGTATTGATAAAATAAAATTTAAAACATTTATTTTATAAAAAAAAGTTTTTTTTTTTGAAATAATAAACGAAATTTAATTTTAAATACAACTATAAAATTAAGAAATAAATAAAAAAAATAAAAAATTTGAACATTCATATTTTTTAATGTAATAATTCAAATCTTAATATATTTTTTAAAAATATTATTTTAAAACCAGCAATATTCAAATACTTAAGTCAAAAATTTGTTGCTTTAACAAGTAATTATTTTTTATATAATATTTTACTGTTATTTTTATATTTTAACATTTTTTGAAATAAAATAAAAATATTTTTTTCATAAAATATAAATTATATTACATTTGACGTTCTAATTTTGAACTTTTTGTTCAAATTTTTAAACTATTACACCAAAAATTATACATTGTTTATTTGAATATATATTTTTGAAAACATGGTGATGATCTAAACATCAAAATAATAATTTTAAATTTATTTTTACATTTGTATATTGCATATTACAATATGTTTACAAGATTTTGGAAAAATATCTTTTTGAATGCTAATTATTTATTTCGGAATATAATTTACAAATACAAAGATTTCATATATCTATATTTAAAATATCCATATGATGATTGAGTTAAAATGTTTATTTTTTAAAGTATGCATTACATCATGGACACTTAATCTATGATTTACAAATTAAATTCAATATTCATATTCATTTGATATTCAGTATTAAATTTTCATTGCAATGAACTTCAAAATTATTGTATATTTTTACGGTGCTGTATTCTTTTAATAGATTAATTACTTAATAATTTAATAAAAATATGTTAGAGTAATAAAAGTTTTGGTATATGACATTAAATTTTTTATACTGTTAGTAATTATCAACACTTTAATATAAACAACTAAATATGATCGATTTTTTCACAATTATATGATCATAATAATGGTTATAATATTTTAGATTTTTTAAATTTATTTTTAAATAATAATAATTTTTAATTTAAAATTAAATTTATTATAAAAATAACAACTTACAAAATTTATATACATTATTCGAACAATCAATACAACAATAAATTATTATTAAAATTATTTTTTCATATTTCATAACCTTTCAAAAATGTATATTAAAAATATAATTTAATGTTTAATTGGTTATGATGATTCTTAAAAAATAAAAAAATTTTAAATAAAAAAAAAAAAAGTTTATTTTTTAATCAATTGAATTAAAATAGTATGTGATTATTTTTATAATTATTTTGATTATAAAATTATATTATTTATTATTTAAATCTCAATTTTTTTTTTTTTAACAAAATTATATATATAAATTTTTTTTATATGTATAAAAGTATACAATTATTAAGATATATGAGATATGAATGTTATAATAAAATGTCCTTAATAAATGGCTATTTTGATACTCTTCATCATGAGTATAAATCTTTATGTTCACATTTGCTTCATTTTTCATGATGAAGAAATTATTTAATATACAGTCATGTTGAAGTTGTGTGTGTGAAAATATGAAGATTTAACTAAATTTATGATGTGGAGATACATAATGACTTAAAAGATGGTACCTTTGATTAACACAGGGATACAACACTTTGTTTACATATTTTGAGTTGAGATTGTTATTCTTTTTTCTTTGAATTTGAAAACTAGACCAACATAATTAGCAAGAGTGACAATATTATAACAGATTATATACTCGATTTCATATTCAAACATATGCAAATATATTATTGCAACATATAATTTGATATCATATGTATTGATTTAAATTTAAAAAATGACATAAAAATATATTATTATATGAATAAAATATAAATTATATATAGTAATAAATCCAATTATTTAATAAAATTTACATAATATTTAAAATAGATGTTAATTTTTCAAATAAAAATATGATATAAATTTTTTTATATTATATTTAAATATGTAACAATCTTGAAAACTTGAAGTAAAAAATTGAAATTTTAAATTAGAATGGTTATAATAAATAACTTATATTATGATTTTATCCAAAAATATAAATTTTATGATATGGATCAATATAAATCTAATCTATAATAAAAAACTTCTCAAAATAATAGGTATGAAATTAAACATATCACCCAAAATTTAATTACACAAAGGCTTAATGCAAAAAAAATTACTCCTCATTTGTATTATTATGAGTTTTTTTGCACAAATTTAAAAATAATTTAAACAAAATCCATAATGACCTAATAACTTCTCTCATGAGAAATATCAAGCATTTCTTTTGCTTTTTTTCAAAATTATTTAGATATATATAACATACTTTTAATAGTTTAAATAATCACATAATATACAATAATATAATTCAATATGAAGATTTTTTAATAAGATCAAAAATTTGATATATGTGATAGATTTTTCAAAAAATAGATTATAAAACAGAAAATATTGAAATATTTACATTATGTGATTTTTTGAAGAGAAAAAGAAGATTGATTATTTAAACGTTGTCGTATTGTGACGCGGCTACTATGAGAAGATGATTACATGTATCATCTTTAGAGCTGTTATCATGACGGTGATACTCTAGGTTATGATAACCAACAATGCATTGTAAGGTGATTAAGAGTCCAACGTTGGATCAATTTTGTAGGATCAAGACGTTGAAAAGGCTCCAAGAGATATTATCTTGGACTTTATCAGATATAAAACGCAGTGAGGATGGAAATGGTATGGGAGAGAGCTAGACACATCACTTTGCTGACTAAGGAGTTTATCTGATCGAAGTGGAGCCGACGTATGACATGGATAGAGGACAACATGATCCTCCAGATGTACCAATGCCCGATCCATTTGTGATCAACATCTAATGTCTTCATCGTGATTACTTTCGGGCGTGCTTAGTGTATCATTTTGGAGATAACTTTCTGCAAGAAGTGATAAACTCTCTAGACCCGATTATTCTTCCAGTTGTTTCATATGGCGCGATTTGGGACATAACAGTATACGTTTTGATTTAGTTTGAGCGTTATGGATCTGAACTTACCAGTAGTGGTGGCTTTCAACACGTGGGTTCCAATCCATCACTATTGTTTACCGAAAATAAGCCATAGGGAGTTGATTGTTAGGAATTTTGGCGAGGAGTATTATTCTCAAGTCATAAACTCCCCGGTTCCGTTTGGAGTTCTGTTCATACTTAGCCGATTTCGAGTTGTCATTTTGATTCTTTATTAATGGCAACTCATATTGTGTATATGATGGCTAAGTAGTGTGTTTAGGATAGTTTTAAGCTCTAAGTTAATATGAAGCTAATTTGGCCACACTAGAGATCAAATTAACACTATTCATTCTCATTGGTCTTGGAGTTTGGACCAATGAGGGCACTTGGGCAACTTTTTCGAGGTTTTAAGGAGTTTTGGAAATATTTCAAGGGGACATTTGAAGATCTAAAGATAGGGTTGAAGAGCTGACGAGACAAGCTATGACGTGGGCTTAAGAATGAATGGATTTGATGGATTTGTCACCTTGATATGGTGATTCAAAGATAGAGAGAGAAATTTAGACTTTTTAGTGTATTTGGGGTGTTTCTGAGAATCCTCCGAGGGTTTTGAGAAGTTTGAATCAACTGAGATATAGTTTATAACTCAGGCTTGGGTTTGGATTGAAATTTTGACTCAATTGGATGAGTTTTGAGTACGGAATGATAGCTTGAAGTTTGTGTATTTAGTTAGAGTTGCAGGATTGCACTGACTGTCACAAAGTTAGTATAGAGATCATATCTTTTGATATCAGAAATTTTTGTCAATAAAACTTTTTACTGTTGAAGTTCAGATGATAAGTAACATTCTCATGCAATTTGAGAGCAATTGGAGTCAAGGATTGGGATGTGTGATTGTTTTAGTACACAAGGATCTGTATATCACCTTGTAATACAGTGTATAAATTGTCAATTGTTCTGAGAGATCTAGAAGAGAAAAACATATGAAATTTTTTTGAGAGATTGAAAGGGTTGTGGAGCAATTTTATGTGAAGTTTAAGCGAGAGTTATTGGTCCAATCATTGGATATCATAATCTTCTTCTGCTAAAATTTTACCGGTTGTAATGAACTCGAATGTGGAGTGCTGAGGAGAAGAAGAAGAGATTGTCATCTCACACGAGGTAAGAGGGCTCTCCTATAGCCAGACGCTCATAGCAAAGAAATGACCATGAGACAACGTTCAATAAGATTTTCTTGTGTTCTTGATAGTAAAAACTTGTTAAAAAAATAGTTGATATACAAATGCTTATTTTAATGAAAGTTTTTATAGATGAAGTTGACATAAACACATGATCAACTTTAATAAATATATGCTTTACATCCATACAAGTTAGATGAAACGAGAGTGATATGTAATAGTTAATTTATGCAATTTTATAAATTTTGACCAAATTCAATAACACTTCTGTATTTCTATTCTGAATCCAAATGTTTATAATGCATTAAGCACTATGGTATTCTTTCTGAAATGCAGCTATCTGATATAGTACTATTCACGTATTATGAAAAAATATTTCAATGAATGCTTCAACGTAATATCATGTGTAGTTCTAATGAGAATTTCTAATGTTGAAAATGTCTATGAGTGGAAGTGCAGTTATAGCTAAATACTTTTTTTATTCACAAAAATAACGATAAAGACACATGACACTCTATCATGTATCTATTCTCATATGCATAACCATAACTCAATCACACCCCAACTCACATGAAAAAATCATAATTATCAAAAATAAAATAACTTTCTATTCATATTTCTATAATTTTCAAACTGGACCCCAATAAAACCAAAGTATAAAATTGAACAAGTTGAAAAAAAAAAACCTGATCCCTATGTCACATTTATAAAAAATCACTCAAACACTAAAAATGATAAATTTATTAATCAATATATATAATTTTTTATAGTAATAAATTTAGGCAGAGATGAAACCGAAATTGAAAAATAAAGAAAATTATCTATTCAGTTTCCACAAAATATAACCTACAATGTGTGAAAGACTAATATGGGCATTAAACTAGACAGAAGGATAGGAGTAACCTACTCTCTCCTCTCCCCTTCACTCCCGTTCCCGTGTGTGTCTATTGCCGTATGAAGTTATTCTCAAGTCAGTGTGACGAAACAAACTGTCTAAGGTAACTAGAGTTCGCACACACCGGGGGAAGCCGTACATAAAGCGGAAATATGCATACATGAAATGACCAAGACAAAACAAAAAGGTACAAGAATACACAAGGAGCTATGAAAAGGTTTCTTTACCTGCAGAGTCCTTTAAGTCAAGGTGGAGATCGAGGAACCAATTTGTGGGAGAGCTAAGCATAGATAGCACAAGACATCAGCTCGGGAATAGCTCGAGCCCACCAGGGCATTTTCGCAGCAGCATCGAGGTGCCAAGCACGAGCAGCCAATGCTATTCAGTAGTAGTAAGACCTGAAAAAGACCGCAGGTAACAAAGATCGCAAGGCAGCCAAGTGAGTAGAGAAGATTAGGAGGGCCAGTAGGAGCCAGGAGAGCGAAGGATAGCGGGAACCTGCCAGAAGTGACCGTTGGAGATATACAAGATGGAACTCCATCCGACGCTCCATCACAATCAAGAAGCGACAGGCTGTAACAAGTACGTAGAGGCTCGGGATAGAATCAGTCCGAGGCAGTTGCTTAATGCGATTACTATCTACAAGATAGTTGACAACCCACTTGTAGAGAAGCTCTCCAATTTAGCAGAGCCGGTTTACAGAGAGGTCGATTACTAGACCTTGGATAGGACAAAACAGTCATACTAGGCCACATACAAAAGTAGTTTTATATTTTGAAATAAGGTAACGTACCATCGAAGGTAGGGGAAATAGAAGACTCCTAGGGTAAAGAGTTGAAAGTGCTTCTAAGGAAGCTAACAGAGTGATCATAAGGAGCAAATCCTTATAGTTGACCTGGTGGTTTATGTTAAAACTATGAACATTCAAGGTTAAGGGCCACCGTGGGGGGTGGAGGGAACTAATGGTGGGTGTAGAAATGCAGCAATTGATGTATACTACCAAGTGGATGCACACAAGTTGCTTCCATTTCATACATTGATGTAGCCACTTTCTATGGAGAACAAAGTTGTACGCATAAGATATTTTGCGAGAGCTGGAGCAAGACGGTAAGAGATCCAATCCAGTGCGGGGCGGGCCAAATCCGGGGGAAATAACCCACCTTTGAGACAGCGTCATCCGACCCGATTCGAGGGCGATACGATTGAAGCCCTACAACATGTCGCTGCATCCCAATCGAAAAATGCTCCAGAATGCAATCAATCCAACAAGCAAAAGTCGACAATACATTCAAGTACCACCGAAGGAACTGATTTTATTCTCGCCATAAAGCCGCGGGCGGTAACGGTCTACGCCTGTCGTCTAGTCCAAGCAATTTCAATTATATATTTCTCGTTCACGAAGAAGAGCGAGCGAGCAAGCATAAAGAAACTTTTGTCCCATGGCAATAATACTTTGGAGCACTTTCCACCAATTCAAGCAAAAATAACCATTAAAGAAGTCGGGCACGCCGATGCGCCTCTAATTGTTAAAACACGGGCCACTCCGGGCAAGTAACAGATAAGGAGCGTGGACTGTAGGGCGTAGTCAAATGGTTGGCGGTGCTCTTCATCGTCCCCTCATACCCCTCCCCTGACCTCACCGTCTAGACCGTCGAGGTCGAGAACCCATGGACGCTGATGACGCACCCGTTATATAGTCTTCGCGCCACTAGTGTGTGGCTGTCAGCTCACTCAGGCTCCACGAAGAGCCGCTGTCTAAATTCGGTCTTGTTGCTTCTGGTGTAGATAAACAATCCCGTACAATTTGGTGCTATTCAATTCATGCGAGCCTCGGAGCCGCGGTGTTGTAGGACAGATAGCAGTTGTGCGCATGGCGGGCGAGGATTCATGGAGCGGAGCGGGATGGTATGGAGTGGAAGGGATGGTTAGGCTAGGGTTTATGGAGGTAGGGAGACATGGCCGAGGCTTTGGAGATCCACGTGGGCGTCTAGAGCTTAGGTTTGGGGCTTTTTGTTGGAGCTTAGGTTGGTCTTGATGTTGTTGTTGGGTCGGCCGGGGAGGGGGAGGGTGTGCTTGTTGATCAGGTTCAGATTTTGCCATATCACTCTGTCAATGGAACACGGGGAGCATGCGCTTCTCATGGTGGAGGTTTTGAGCCGGTGTCCTATTCGAAATTAGAAGTGGGCAGTTGGGCCCGACACGCCTGCGATAGTCCAGCTACTTTGGGATACCTTGGGAGGGAGGGAGGGAGTTGGCTGATTTTGTCGAGAGGAGGACTGCAGGCAGGCGAGGGGAGATGGATATATTTGCTGCTGGAGCTCTGTATGGTTCCTCCGTGTTGATGCATTGCCGCGTCGAGGCAGCGAGGTACGAAGGAAACGAGAGCAGAGAGGTGTAAAAAGTACATTTACCGCTGCTGCTGCTGCTGCTTCTTCTTCTTCTAATCATGATGATGGCTCTGGCCCAATGACACGTGCGTTGCGTCCTGGCCAGTTGTTCCTTCTCTCTTCCTGGATGCAGTGAACGATGATGACGCTTGTGGCGAGGGGGAGAGAATAGTGTCCTTCCCAGAATTAGAAGGACACATTTGACTAGTCTTCTTCTAGGTTCATGCGACACACGGGTACAGAAGTCTACGTAGCTCCACCCAAGGTGGGGGATTTTTACTCCCCGGGGCGGGCATGGGGACCGAGGGGAGACGGAAACGCAGAGGAGGGGGCCTGCTGAAATGAACCCCCGATGCTGTGAAGATCAGAGTAACGTTGGTTGATGTGGACGTCGTCCAACAGACTGTACTAGCGGGAGAAGATAATGCAAATTAAAGCAAGCAGCAGCACGATCCCATGCCATGGCGTTCCCTCCCTCATCATCGAATACTGAACAACTGATCACGAGTGATGCAAAGAACTCGAAGCCAGTACCATTGTCCGCTGTACGAGTAAGTACGATCGAGGCTCCTCCCTCCTGAAACAAACACAACAACCCGATCATTTCTGTTGACGGGCAATTTCCCTCGAAGTTCTTCGTGTTGGACTCTCGGAGAATCACGGAACGTCCAGCGAGCGAGCGAGGGAGGCCGGGGTTAGGAAAGGGAAGGGTAGCCTGTCAAAGTCCGAGAGCTAGATTCGAGACTTGAGAGGAGAGGGGTGACTGCAACTCGGGGAGGCCACTTGTCGAAGACCGAGGGCGAAGGCCGGCGTGTTTTCAGGACTGAACGTTAAGGAATCAGTGTCTATGACGAAGATACGGCCACCTGGCACATGGAGGAAGGCGTCTGTGGAATAACCTCAAAATCCAAGTTACTGACTTACGGTATATTCACCGGGGGGGGTCACAAGTGTCGGCAGATCGGCCCGATGGAGAGATTGGATGGGAAGCGGGCTTGGCAGACATACGTATCCAGCCTGTACGGTAACATGGATCAGGATGATGCCAAATCAAAACCGGCTGACAGAAATTATATGAGCCCGAGAGATTCAACGTCCTCTGATCCTTGAGGTTACGTAGTAGTAAGGAGCCCTAGTAATATAGCCAAAAGGATGGTTACGTAGTAGTCTTTTCGAACTTTGACAATACCCACTCCACCTGCTGGGTTCGGTATTGTTCGTTCCATCGAAGCATATCTTTCCCGTTCAGCTCGGCTTAGCTGAGCTGGGTTGAATCGGCTGGTATGAATTGTGCTCAGGGCCTCAGTCTTAGGGTGAAGTGCAGACATGGACATGTACACTCACATGCGCGTACGCTGCAAATTTAGATGTCGGGTGGAGCGGGAAGGGTTGGAGGAATATGTGGTTCTTGTAACCTGGGTAGACAGCAGATTAAGACAAGGATGGGAAATGTTCTGTCGAGCATGAACCGGGAACCAGCTGCAAGTATCTGCGATCTGACAAGTTCCAACTGAAAGCGTAGTTTTTCCACCTCTGAATTATCGAGTGTGCCAGGGCAAGCGCGCTTTTGGGGGCATCCCCTGCTGAGTTGTGAAAGTCGAGATGGACGGAATATGGTTACCAACCTGCTTCCTGGACGTGGAGGCTTTTACACCAAATCAGGCTATTTTATCAACAGCAGATGCTCTCGCAACCAGCTGGGGCCGCTCTCATTCCTGAGCTTGCGTCGTTTTCTTTTGCGACTTGTCAGTCTTCTTGCTCAACACTCTTCCTCCCCGTTGCTAAAAGTGCAAGTAGGTTCTCTCCTTGCTTTCCTCTCACATACCCCTCTCCAAACCACCTCAGCCAACTCTCTATCACCATGCACTGTCCACGATAGTCCGACACCACTGTGTATCTGGCTAATTAAGAGGAAAATTGACACGCGCAGACTCACTACTTACTTATGTGTCATATGATGTTGCAAACTCACTCCCTAATCATTGAAAGGCGTAGAATGATAAGGCATGTTTCCTGAAATGTCAGGTGAGTGAATATTACAAACAGGTAGAATCTCCCAGAGATGTTACAGTCATTTCACAATTCAAGGGACACGGGCATATACCAGGACTCCTTGTGTCCAAAATCGGAAAACGTTTGCCTAATTTAACCTTGACCTTTATGGCGAAGCTCTTTGACATCCAAACATGATTGTCCTTATTGTGAAATTCTTTTGACCATCAGCTGAAAATTGATTGTATCGACTACTACTCCAACATCGGTCGAATTCTAGATCGACGCTGCAGTGTAGACTAATGGTGGATCATAAATGCTCGTCCCTCTGTGATGGGCAACGTCGCCGAAGTACTATCTGATAGTCTCTGTCTCAACTGCTTATCAATGTGATTTGTAGGGCGTGTAGGAGTATCAAGTAGCGACAAGCAAACATTCTGAAGCCGATGCTGCTTCGGCCACCAAAGCCACTGGGAGTCTACCTTGCAAGAACAGCGCAATATTCAAAGGCATCAATTTTTGCCCATCAAAAATCAAATTGACCCCTGGCAGTGGCACATCGCTGCTATCACCATCCTCCCAAGTGTCAAACTTCGGATCGACGTTGCTGGGACTCTCAATCCCTGGCTCTTCAACGTAACGCCGGGCAGGTTCGTAGACCGGAGGCAGAGGAGATCTATAGAACAACAGATTCATGTCGTCAACGTTTTGTTAGATGACATTCATGTTTCACGCTGAGAAAGCCAACAGTGTGTTTTCTATACCGTTTCCCCGACAATCAAGCTCAACGAATGATAAACAGTGAACATGACCGAGTATGTAAAACCTGAAGGAAAGTGTACGAAGGCAAGTTTAATTCACCTGGTGGGGTCACCGACGAAACTGACAACCTCAGATCGTCGTCTGGTGCTGGACTGTGGGGAAAGGGTTTCTGAGCCTGAGGAAAAGCTCGAAAATGTCACAGGGTCGAACATAAAATCCGATGCGCTCCACTTGGAGCTCGCAAGGCTCCGTAGAAGTGGTCGCTCACCAGGTTTGAACTGGCCACCAGAATAGGTCAATTTGGAAATGGGACCATTCGCCTGATGGTCAGAAATGAACTCTTGTAGTTTTCGCCGCAATTTTAGCATAGCCTCGCGGTGTCTGGACAGTGCGGGGCTCTGAAATAATTCGGCGTGAACTACTCCTTCGCACACCAGCTTGCAAAGTTGAGTGTCGAAGAGTGGTAGTCCAAATTCGACACTTTGTGGAACCCATTCCCAAGAAACCTCACGTTGAGCTGATCCCAAGTCTTTCCGAATTCTTACCATGCGGATAAAACCGGCCGTCTCCAGGTTTAACTCCTCTGCTGCTCTGGCCAGGGAGCTACAGGGCTGATTCTTTTCGAAAGTTTCATCTGTCCTTTCGCCCTCAAACCCGGCGCTCGAAGTACTAAGCTCGGATAATGGTAGGGGAATGTTCTTGGTCATTACATTGCCGGTTCCATTGCTATCTAGAGAGGCCTCCGGAAAGGGTTGCACCAAAACTGCCGAGTATTTTAAAAGAGAGTTCAGACAATGTAGCAGGACACCACCCTCAACCAGAGATCCTTCAAACCTCCCCCCCAGTCCACTTACTCCGACTCCATCCCAAGCCCACAGTAGCGCCTTGCTGCAGCCTGCCAGGGGAGCGGGGAGGAGTCTTAGCCTTTGACCCTTGATAAGAGCTATGGAGACTGGGCCTGAAGCAGCTACTGAGTATAGAAGAAGTTTCATCCATGGTGTAATAGCAGCCCGACTAGGTGGACCAAAGTGAACTGGGCCCACGCCATCAGGAGAAACTACTGATGGTGGAGAGAGAAGGGGAATCATCGAGACCAGCACATGATAGTCTCGACGCAAAACCCGCTGAATAGTGCCTGACGCAAGACCCTGCAAGCTCTCCACGCGTAATACATCCACACGGCACTTCCGTCCTGACTTTCTATGACGAGATTTGATGCGACCTAAACCCTCGATGGTAGATGACGAGCTTGTCACATGAATTGTATCAGAAGCATGGTCAACTGAATCAGCCCTGTCATGGTGCTCGTCTCCTGCAATACTTTCCGTTTCTGGTTGAGAACTCTCATCTAGGAATGCATTGAAAGCGATGTCGTGGGAATCAGGTGACTTGCTGGTCTCATCGTACATTTCCGGTGAACTAGAAGGTCTACTCAGTTCGGGTGAACTGGCCTGACTGATAGCACTAGGTCCCAGCTGAAAGTCACCGAAATCTGCCCCCGACTTTTCCGGTGACTCAAAGTCTGTTTCAGCTTCAGCTAGATCGTGCCCTCCGGGCCCAGCTCCTCCAGATCTAAGACATTCCAATGCGTGTCTAAGGCTGAAGGCATGGTCAGCAAGCTGCTGCAACTCGCCTTCGAATTTCTTTCCCTCAACCTGACGCAAGTCTTCGCACATTTCTGCCACACTGGAATCTCCTAGTTTGCCAGCTTCGTACAAAGTTACGGCATGGCCCTTCAGACCTGAAAAGAATAACAGAGTACAACTCAGGACATTGAACTTTACCAAGACAAAACTGAAAGAAAGAACTACGGCACATCAGCGATCTTGAACTTCAGAAGAACAAACAGGAAAAGAAGCACGAGACAAGGTTACAAATGACCTGGTGAAAGAGAGCCCATCATGAGATAAGACGTTAAGTTAGCATCCACCATGAGAGCAAATCGAGTAACTCCTGATTGAGTTCGCATGATGTCCCCATCGGCTTCTGAAAGACCTTCTTGGAATGGACTGGCTGGTACGGACCTCGTGTTGCCAAATCCATCGTCACCAACACTACCCTCACTGTTGGGAGATCCGGGTAAAAGAAGGTCATTTAACAAGGCTGCAGGATCCATAACCTTCTTAGCCCATCCAAGACGAGAGGCTAAAGAAACAGCAGCTTCCAATTGTGACAGGTCAGCCTGCAATGTCTGTGCCAAATCGGCTACTGTTGCTTGCTCACTTAAGGCCACAAAAACAGCATAGAGGAGTCTGGCAGCGATCAATACAACGTTGAGGTTAGTGATTGTGCCTCTCCAAACCCAGAAACTTTCCAGTATCTGCCCGTAGGGCCCCAAAGGGGACTTACAGTTGAGATCGGAGCTATTTGGCCCCCAAAAGGTATTTCTGTTGTAGATCCTTACAAATCTTGCATTAACATCCAGCAAGGTGACAGCGGTCTAGATGGTCCGAAAGGACATTGCACGTTGCGAAATATTGAAAAGATGAGTATGGTGAGACGAACAGATCAGTAAGCGACAAAGCGACTTCCGACAACTTTGGGTCTCATGACAGCTTATCTACTACCCTTGGTTTTGGATGGAAGAAATAGAAGACATACTCTTCGGTAGGATCTTCGTATGACTGTTCGCGATTTGAAACAAAACCATCCAATGTTGAAACTGCAAATGGAACACCCGCAATTTAGCCAACCCAGTGGCATGATTAGCCACGGTGAATTTTTTGGTCTGGCCTAGCCATTGAAGGTTTGAAGTGGGGTTGTAAGCTTTGATGATAACTGGTGCACAGGATGTTCACTGCCCACTCAAAGATCTCCAACTTCCACTATCTTATTCATACCAATTAGCAACTATACGACCCTGCCTTAGAAGAAACAAGAAACAACCATAGAAGTAGCTTCTAAGTTCAAAGCTTTTGTTCTGAGCGCAGCCTACAACATGCACACATTTGTTGTGACTGAGAGCTCCTCCACCCTTCGAAATAATTGACGTATGACCTTGCAGGAGGAGTCTGTCCGAACAAGTTGCAAGCGACGACACATATGTTGCGCGAAAGAAGCATCTTAATCAAACCAAAATACACTTGCATAAGTACTGCGACAGAGTAATGACAGAATTTTGCATGTAGCCAAATTAGCTTTACAACTCATCACGTGCAGTAACAGCTATGAAGAGAAGAGAAGAGAGAGAGAGAGAGACTTATGATACGAAATTGACCAAAACACTGAGGACCTTGACCACTTGTCTGAACAATTCAACAGAAGGGCATAACCTGTCCTTCCGAACATTCTCATAATCAGCACATATTTCGACAAGGAGGAAACACTGACCTTGAAAGTGATCATCGGGGTAAACAGGAACCTCCAACCAAACAAGACCTCGACGATAGAGACCACGAACAACGTCCAAATCTAATTCTCCCACACAGTTTACCTCCTCCTTGCCCACTTTGTCTATTACAACCATCTCGTCATCTGTAAGTCTCTGTCCAAGCACTTACAAATCAGCAACAAGATCCCAAAAAGACTTGGCGTTACCACAAACCGGCATAAGAAATACTGATCTCTAGTGCCAATCTAAACCCCGCCCGGTCACTTTCATAAGTTCCTTCGTTTCATCAACGGTTTCACAATCATGATCGATTATCTGCATGAGCTATCGTAATGTAAAATCCTGTCCCAAACGTTAAAAAAGATTTGGAGGTACTAACATACGCAGCTTGCGCAAGAACTACTGGGAAAGACTTAAGCGAGAGCTGGTGCAATTTTGTGTACAAGATGCACGCCCGTTTTACATACCAGACTGACCAGCAATGAAACCCGCAACTCAAAATCAAAAAGAGATTCTCAATTACGTGTGCAAATATTTAGTAAAGCATTTACAAAAGGTATCTTATGCATCTTTCTTAGACATCGTATAGCTTGTTGAACATCCCACGACCATGTAGACTCAACTTGCAAGCTTTTGACCTAAAGTTTCATCTCTTGAGAAACGACCCTATCACACACATTCACGTTTCCTTGATGTACGAGTTTCAGTCTAACAAATTGCCAAAGGAGCACAAAATTTGCCTTCTACTAATGTCCAGTCAAGCCCGACAAATAGGCTCACAGGTTTTTTTTTTATTCTTACCCGATATTCTTCGATGGATAAGTTGACGATGCTGACGGCCCACCATGGTTCGATCGGAAAGTCTACAGGGTTATTCGGAAGCATGTCTTTGGCTATAGACTTGTTGAGCTTCCACATGAGCTTCTGCAGTTAGGAGCAACAGCGTGAGGACTGAGAATGAAGTAAACCTGGATGTGATGACCATTCCAGTAGAAATAACCAAGACACCACATGTAAACTACATCTCGTGTCACACTTGTGGCCCTTCAAGCTAGAAGGGCCACATCAGGAGTAAGCTGCACGATTTAGAGTAAGCATTCTTATTCTGAACTACTTTCATAATTGAACAGACTCTCAATGGAAGAATGAATCAAACAGATAATTAGGGTAAGAAGAATGTAGTGTGATTAGCAAGACCCACAAAGTAATCAAGAGAACTGTTGAAAAGTTAGAAGAGGTACAGGTTCCATATTTCATTCGAGAAAGCTTTCAGTACCTTGGCCCTACACTTATTCATGATATCGATGAACTCATTTCGTCCAATTCCAGTTAGCCGCAAGGTATCAGCGGCACTGAAGTTTGGAATTGAGTCATAAGGGCGTTCTGTACACGGAAAAGGATCAGTCAACAAGCATCGTTCGGTTGTTTACAATGCAGTGAAAGTAAAAAATTTAGACCACACACGAAACCTGATACTACAAAACATGGAGTGCAGTAAGTACGCAGGGTCCAAAGCCACAAGAAAAGAAAAGAGAAGAAACTACACACAAAGTTTGGTAGAGGGAACTGAAAGGTACTGACCGTTCTTCATGACTTCGTAGATCATATCACAGTAATATCGAAAAGGTGTAATTCTCTGAATGCGGCAGACATTTTCTGCCAGGTGATATGGGAAGAGCTGCAGTCACCAACCCAAGTATTTAGATATCTTAAACTTCAGGACTTTTTAGAAATGCCATGAAAACCTCAAGAATCGAAAAAAATCCCACCATTGCTAACTGCAGATTTGTAGGTGGGGGGGGGGCGGGGCTGTGTGGATGGGGGAGAACTCCAGTGAATTGCGGGGCTATTCACTCCGTACCAGTGACCACGATATCAACTGACAAGACTGCCAACTCTGATATTTGCACGGTCTTCCGAGATTGTGCCAATTAACCAGAGGCAGAGGCTAGTTAAAAGCTGACTATGTGTCTAACAAATAAGACGACATCTGGAAGGTTGGGGAGCCACACCGCAAGATTCTTACGTAGGTAGCGCATCAAGTCTTCATAATACTCATTTTCTTTACAAGTAGTTCTGGCTGCGCAATCACTCCACTTGAATCTCTTCTTGATGCAATACTCCTTCACTCTGCCCGACACAAACAATCCACGTGGTTCACGTGAACTTTTAGTGAGGTGGTAACGTACCAATGCTCACCTCTTCCATGGTATGAATCGGGGACTTTAAATATTGGCCAAAGGCATCCATTTCTCGCATGAACTAGTTAGATTTACATTACAATGGTGATTTGCTTCTGCGTTAATTTGCTTATGAGAAACATGTACTCCAACGGTTAGAGAAACTCGTATCGGCTTCAATATCTCCAGAGCTCACATTTCAATATTATGAAAAGTTGAGAAACAACATTGATAGATATACTTTGGTACCTTCTTTGCCATTCCTCATTAGAAGACAGAAAAATCTTCAGTCTCTTCGGCAACTTCTCCCAGGTAGCCTCCTCCTGAATAGCTTTGATAATCATGTCCTCCTCCACGGTACTAGCAACTCGCTGCATCTTGGCTGCACCTTAAAAGTCTGCTTT
Organism: Marchantia paleacea; assembly: GCA_014180765.2. Taxonomy (NCBI): domain Eukaryota; kingdom Viridiplantae; phylum Streptophyta; class Marchantiopsida; order Marchantiales; family Marchantiaceae; genus Marchantia; species Marchantia paleacea. The sequence continues at coordinate 1,090,180 of MUAA02000014.1, forward strand.
AAAATATATTTACAAAAAATCTGCGTGTTCTTCACCTGCGAAGCAACCATCAAAGTTGTCCGCACGATCAGACTACTTTTGGGATCCTCAAGTACTGGTAATGGTGCAGGAGCGACTGATACGTTCATAAATATTGAAGGACATATTTTATAATTGCGGCAAGAGAGTGATATCAAGCGATACATGCGTTGTGAAAGATTTGTGAATGAAACCCATCTATGTGAACGAAATGTATCACACGGAAGAAAAGATCCTGTATTAGCTTGATATTCCCGCTTAGTGGATAAACAGCAGTAGCCTGACGTATGAAAATTCTCTTAACCTAGATGATGCGCTGAAAGATGGATGTAAATTTGAGACGACAGAACTAAACGTACTCATTAGAATTTGCCAAGCAGAGCCTGAAGACCATAGACCCAGCTTCCTGGCTGAGCGGTGCTAGTAGTAAATGACACTCGTACGACATGACAAGTTTGAAGTTTCTCTAATTTTCAAAGAACTACGAGAAACCTCAGTCTATGAAGTTCTTCGTACAACATTGACAAGAATAAGCAAGGACTACTGTTACAAAATCCTTTGTTCAGTAAATTTCACCTGCAACAGTCAACAGTATTTGTGGTCACAAGGATATCAGGACCTTTTCTGTTGCATTTTCTTTCTTGCTTCTATCATTAATTAAGAGGAAATATGAGGTCTAAAATATGACTCTGTATAACCCTCAAGATCCACTGAAGACACACTCTACTTATCTCCTTGTCCTTACCTTCCTTCATCAGTTCAGTCCGGTGCAACACAACACAACTTAGTCCACACTCGATTCAAAAGAACATTAATGTCCGTTTCAGATTTACAGATTTAAAAGTGTCCGGTTGATTATCCACGGGTCTTGCTAAACAGCAGTCAAAACTCTGCTGCTTGAAAGATCATTGAACAGAATATTCCTATCATACTTGAAAACATATTGGTGTTCCAGGTGCACAAGATGCAATGTACCATTCAAAGGTCCCGATCAAAGCCTATATGATCTGATTCAAATGCAAGACAATCACACGACAAGAAGGAATTTTTTGGTTCTGTAAAATTCAGCTACAATCTTTCCAGTGAATTTCAGGGTGACAGGTACCGGAAAGAGACTCAAAAAATACCACATTTGTTGAAATTAGAAGTAATCACAAAATTCACAGTCCTCTCTCCTCCCCATACATCAGTCCTGGAGAATATATTATGAGCCAAAAGCCCGAAATTCCACGAAAAAATAAATTCGTAGCTATTACAGATGGAGAAACGAAAAGTGGGAAGAATGGATCTCACAAACGCTATACGAAAAATAAGGCACACGAACAGAGTCCATTACGAGCAAGGGCAGGGGTCCATCAGCTCCAATCGCCGCGCCAACTCCAACTCGGGATCAATTTCTCAGACTCCAGACGCTGGTACTGAGAACTTAAAGCCAGATCAAATCAGATGTCCGCCACTGACAATCTAGCCCGGAATCAGAATGTCTCGCACAAGAAAGACTCCATCAGCAAAAGCCCAAGCGATCCTTTCAACCCCGCCCTTCTTCACACGACCAAGACAGTGACCAAACTCGCGCTCCATCTCCACAGAGACCCAATGCTGCACATGGCGCGTCTTTATGGAGTGGATCACATGGCGTACCTCTTCGACTGAAACCTCAATCGCGTTCGAATATTTGCTCGGATTCGTGAGTTTCGGAGCATCGACATTTGGTCGTCGGGTGAACAATCCAGGCGCGGTCCAGACCATCGACCTATACAGACGCCCTGTCGCAAGTCGCATCTTCCTTCCTTCTGTCCGGTGGCGTTCTGCCGTACTCGTGTATCCGTCCGGCCGGTCTCCTGAGTCCTGGTCCTTTGTCCGTGCACCTGCTCGTACCGCCGATGGGCACAATACCGTACTGTACTGATGCCAAAAGTCACACGATGGTAAAGACTCAAGGACCGAATGAAAGTCCTCTCTACCGCCAAAAATGAGTGCACTCTGAGTCACACTATTCTTGAAAAGTTATTCACACCGCTAGATTCACTTGAATATGGTATTTAAGGTGTCCCTTCTTGTAGGCCGACCAAATTTTAAGCTTCAAATACTCTAGATTCATTCACTAGGTAAAGTTCACCATGGCCACACTCTCAAAGTTTCACTTTCGAAAATTGCACTCCAATGACACATACTTTGAACTCTATACCTTGAGCCCTAGGTCTCCAAACAACGATGTTGGCTCTAACGGGCACGACTAGTGCAAACTACGGTAACTGCTATATATGCTATTCATGCATGCACCTATCTAACTAGGGATGATGATACACAAGTTGTGATAGCTATCATCACAATACATAGATCGTTATACACGAGCACAAGTGTACCGCATGTCTAGTGCAAATGGCACTAAATGCTATATCTGCTCCTCCATGCGCACACCTACCTAACTAGGAATGCTTCTACATAAGTCATGATAGTTGTAGTGCACATACATATCGCATCACAACATATATCACAATACATAGAGAGTCATACATCATCACGAGTGTATCATAATGGCCCCCTTAACTGGTGGTTAGATCCCTTTAACATCAGGTAGTCATATAGTTCATTAACATGATATGACATTCATGGGGCTAAGATCACGAGGCCGGGTGCTACAATGGCCCATTGTTAAACACATGTCTACAATCAATATCATGTCACAGTCAAACTAGCTTGCTTGCTAATCTCATCAAGTACATCTCCACCGCCCACTAGACAACACATTGAAAGTAGGTGTCAAACATGACATATGTCATCCTTACGAACAAAAATCACAAATCAACATATTGGCTGCTCCATATGATCCACATAACATCCATCTCAAGTATATCCGTACAATTGTCATGCTTGGATTTATGGTACCATCACAAATGAGGTGATACAAGAGATCGACAACAATAACAAAAAAAAAGGAGGAGAGAGGAAAATTTCAAGAACTCTTCAGTGACTTGAAGTTGAGTGTCAATTCCACAAAAATCATTTACACAAGCTCAAATTTCTTATTTCTCATTTCACATGCATGAAGTGATTAATTGTGGAGATATACACATGTGTGGTAACTCATTCAAAAATTAAGTGAGTGAAAATTTGCGATTTTATTTGAAAATGATCTTCACAATTTTGGATAAATTGACACGCAATCATTCTGACTTATTCTAAATTTTTTTTGGTTCTCTCCATACTCACCATTTTGATTAATTTTATCATTTTTATAAATATATGAAATCTAATCGTATTATCGAGATGTTTGATAGAAAAATTATCATGAGATCCTTATAAAACAAATAAGAAATTTTAAAATACATATACACTGAGTTAAGATTTGCTAATTGTTCATCTTCCTCCTTAAGAAATTATTGTATTTTCTTTATAAAGATAAATATTTAAACTGATACTTCATCCTAGTCATTGTCTTTAGACATTTTATAAATAAATTTCATCCTTTTCAGCATGAAATTTTATCCAAATGTTTAATATAATTCTTCTTCTCTAGTAGGATTTTCCAAGTGTAAGATACACCAAGTAATATAACAAAAGGATGGGAAGACCCTATAAAATTGTACACGGATTAATCTAAGGGGGTAAGATGGGGCTAGCCTCCAATAACATCACAATAATAAATATGCCATACTACACTTAAGATATTCAAACTATCTAGGTCAAACAGTCTACATATAACAATAGAATACAAAGAAACATTATCAAAGTATCACCTAACGTTATTACTCTCTTATGGATTGCACCAACTAGTGCTCTATGTAGAGAAATGTATACACATTGCCTAAAATAAAATGTACAATACCCAAATTAAGACAATGTCTCATCTTGGCGTACATTCAAGAGTTGAAGACCTTGACCGATGCCACTTTACTCCTTGTCAATTCAAGAGAATGGGTAATCATCCTCATGGATGAATGTTTCGGATGAGTATGATTACCCATCCTCATGGATAGATGTTTTGGAGGGGATGGATAATCATCCCCTCCAAAATAATGTCAAATGTAACATATGTAACTACAACGTCTACAATATTAATCTAGTGCTCTCGAATCAAGTATAGATCTATCCAAACACGAGTCGACTGCAAGACATACCAACGTTTGTTTCATGTGAGATATCCATCCGTGCCATAGCAAACATCACATCCCTAATGACATCATGGGTAGACATCAATGGACAACAAATCATGTGGATCCATGTTGCATCTAAGGTTGTATCACACTCACATGTGAGTGATGAAGATGAAGATGGGTGGACCAAGCCAAGGTGGAACCTTATTGTTGTAAAAAAGATAAGGTTGCGAGTCGAAAAGCTTTGATGCATGGTCAAGCCAAGATCCACGAGCATGCATCCTTGCTAAAGTAAAAGTTAGACGAATCATAGTAGTACAAGAAATGGTCAGATCCACAAATAGATAGTGTAGAGGCTGTTGAATCTATCAGAACATCAAGCTAGATTGTAGACATCTAGTTCAATCGATGGACAAAGAGTAATAAAGATTTATCATTTTTTTAATCATGGATTGATTCACAGGACAATTTCAAATTTAGCTAAAATATTCTTAGATCAAATTTCTATTGGATTGCAATTTGTGAAAATTATATTTTGTGATCTTCTTGATAATAGGTTGTAAATATTAATTTGAGAGGAGATATCAACTTGGATTTGATATGAATGTAATAATACTTAGATCATGATAACTTGACAATAATAGTTTCAGACAAGGTGAACTTTGTCTAAAATTGTTTGAAGGTAGGTTAGAGGTTGAGTAAAATAATCTTCAATGATCTTGCCACATTAATCCATGAACCTCTAGTTTTCAAACAAGTTAGCAATAGTGATTCTAGACTAGTATATAATATAGATAATCATTATATGATTTATTGAACGAAATATTTTAATAGAATTGACAACATAAGAAGAAATAAAAGTGAATACAATGCCAACCAAAAAAGAGTTTATACTCTAAACATGTGAAGATTTTCTCTATACAAAGTTTGTAATGCAAATGATATACATATACAAGAGTGTGATCCAATTTGGATAAAAAAAACTTTGATAAACATTTGAAATTCAAACGATGAAATTATTGTGATCTCCGGGCTGACTCACACTAAGATTTACCTCCAATGGTTTTTTGGAAGCTCAACATGAATCTAAAAGTATATATTCCAACCTGATGACCATACTCTAATGCACTCTCTTCCACAACCTCTCAAATTCCAAACTCCATAATGGCAACTCTCACAAAGAGTCAAATATCACTCAAAAGTAAGATATCATTTATTGATGATTAAAGTCTTCATTGAATCAAGGCTTCAATCCCAAACATGAATTCTCAAAAACCAAACTTCCTAAGATAAGGCTTCTCTAATACTCATTTGAGAGGTGATTTTTTATTTATACTACTTAAAATTTTATCTTAGTAATCAAAAATAACCATTGTGTAACTTTTTCTTATCAAGTTTAATCGAGATAGAGATCTGGAGTTACATGTCAGCAATCTGTGTGCTCATAGTGATGTTCGTCATATCATCGATCCACAAGGAATTGGATGGATGGTGGTTGGGGACCTTATCTATATTGTACATTTTTTAGTACTATATATGGAAAAAAAAAAAACCATTGATGTTTCTCTCAACTTCAAGATTATTGAGCTATTCGAGTGGTCTCTCCTCACAACCCTAGTATTACAGCATTAAAGCACTTCTAAATATCCATCATGATTGGGTTGTCTTGTAGATGGATGTTGAACGTTTTGAATAATTTCTCATGTGCATCCATCTTTAGAGAGCTTAGAGAGGCTAGTGGAACTTTATCGAGACTCGTTCTTTTCATACAATCTTTTAAAGGTTCACATTCTTCTCTCTTCTATTAGCATGGCTTTTCATAAAAGAGAGTCACCATTTGACAGTCCAATGCTAGTAGTCAATAGGGAGATCCTTTGAAAGGCTCTCATATAATATTGCTTGTCAACCCACCTACCTTCTTATAACAAATAAGTTACACAAAGGGATGAAGAATTGTAGTGTAAATTGATTTGTTCCCAAGAGAATGAATTGTCAGACAAATATCCAGTGGCAAATATGTAAATTAGATATCTTTATGCAACTTTGGACAATCATCGTATGAAGAGTGAAAACACACACTAATCCCATCAACAAAATTAAATCTTCAAGTAATTTTCAAAGGAATTTTTTTACTGATTTTGGACTATCCTTTATTATATTCGACTTGGATGTCTTCTGCAATCTCCTTCTGATGGACGCTCATCACTTCGTGACATTCGTGACCCATGACTTTGTACATCTCCTTTTGCTTCTACTTCAAATTGCCGGCAGTGTTCATTATTACATTCAATCGCTCCAATCACTCAACTTCTACTTCATCACATTGGGCAAAAAAATATTCTAAATCACCAACACTTCTAATTTAGCCGGTCGCTCTACCTCGACCTCGTGCAGCTGTCACTTCACGTTCTTCAATTATCTTTAGAGCTTCTCATTCTCCACTTCCATGAACTTCAATTCCGTTCTCTTATTTACAAATCTCACCGTAGTCATGCTTTGTTGCCTTTGCTTCATTCTTGGACTTTGCCTTTTGTGTCTCTAGACGCCCCACCGATTCTGTCAATTGTTTGATGGTATGAGTCTGATCCTTTCTATCGTGGTGCAGTTCATTATCTGTATTAGATCCATGTAAATGTCTTCCTAAGGATCCACCCTTGGATGTAATTTGATCTCATATAATCTAGTTTCATTAAAACTAACACAACTACATTTTCCAACTTCTAAACCAATTGTAAATCCATGTCATCTTCCACATCATGTGGTTTTTTAATGGTCTTTGTTCCTTGTAAAACCAAATCGTGAAGTGACTATCTAATTAACTCGATTGGAGTCATTATCCGAAAAGGATGCAATTACAAGAGAGACTTAATGATGCGCTAGATCATATTTGAAAATTGCCAAAATAATTTGTCGTCGTACTCTGAATTTGCTACTACGTGACAGACTGCAGACACTATCAACAAATTCGAGAAACTGAATTGAGGAACATTTAGAGACTCGCAATGTCATGGTTTCCGTCCAGCGAAATGACGAGCCGACCATACTCAGCGTTTAATTCGTCCCGCGCAGTAATGGCTGCTGCAAGTGCAGTTCTGGCCACGTTGCCTCTTCCTATAGATCAACCCGATTCTTCGGCCGTACGTTGACAACCTTTGTAATGTTTATCATATCCTCAGTTTGTCGTCATCCTCCATCATCTTAGGGCTTTCTATTTCTGACTTTATACAATTCTTGCTGACCAGATCCAAGGGAAAGCCTGCCTAAGTAACCCATGAATTAAGTTTCACTTTCTCATATAGTACATCCTATTATTCTCACTCCATGTTATAGAACATACTCAGCTACAACCTATTATTATTCAGCAGACCACACTCCAACAACTCAAACCGCATATTCTTGCATCCCTTAAATGAGCTAACCTGCAACACATCATAAACATAGCTTGAGAGGAAATTTGTCCAATACATTTAACAGATTAGTTCCGTGTAGAGAGATATTAAATTTTCCGTGTTAGGAGTTACTACATATTTCGTGACGTGCATGCTCTACTTCTCAAATATGGGAATGTGAAGAGAATGATTCTCACATAGTTTATTTATTTTAATTTTTTTTAATGAATTCGGCCTTGGCCCTTAGTTCTTTATAACTGCGATAACTTATTCTCACATTAGTTATCACCCGCAGAAAGCTTGCCATATGCTAGAATATAAAAATATTCTTTATGCACGCTAATAAAGAGAGTCATTGTCTTAGACTGGACAAATTGTGTCGCGATGTACACAATTTCAGGCTATCTAGAAACCTAGGCACTATTCTACTGGCCTTCTACTGGCCTTCAAGATGCTTGTAACACCCATACAGTACATGGATCATCCTGTTACGCAATGTGATCGGTTTATCATGATATAGGGATTGCAATGAAACGAGAAGTGTAGCAAAAAGGACGGGAAGATTCGATAAGTCCAACAAGGATGAAACCAGGATGGGGCTAGTCCCAATAGCATCACAATGGGAAATATCTCCTTATGTGCCTAAGATATCCTACCTATATAGAGATAGTCCAGATATCAACCTATTGCATTGCAACAGAGATAGATTTTTGATGATTGTTCTGTATCTCCAAGTACATGTCTCCGAGTATTACACGTCCTGAGGATTTACATGTAGGTGACACTAATGTCATAGTTGGTTACATTTTGTCTTATCACGCGAGTGATTAACATTTTTCATTTTATTTCGCTGCTGGGTTTGGTTTTTATCTGGCGTATGCTCAGTATTATTGTAAATGATATTTCATAGGGCTTTTTGTTCCATGCGTCTCATTTTTTCCATTACGTACTATTGACATCAAGGATCTGCACAATTAGGAGAAATCCTAGAGGTCATCGAGACTGCTTGAGCGATCTCTGTATCGCATGAATACAAAAGACGAGTGTTCTCTAAGACAGCACAAATGAGGACCTGGAGAGGTCAAGACATTTTCTGAACAAGCTGCTCCGAGCCAATGGAGAGAATTGACAGTCTAAGATGAAACCTGAGTAGAGCGCTTTCAACCTTTTCTGAAACAAATAAGAATGTCAAGGCTCTAGAGCTTTCCATCTACATTGCCAAACTCGAAGTGTAAGCAACTCCAAAGGCGCAGATGTCTGCAACTGGTCAATCAAGTCTTCTTTGAGGAATGAAGTACGCAAAATCGGTAGCTGCTGAAGTGTGATACACTTAGTAAAGAACTCTGGATAGAAGGTACCAAGCGACAAGAAGTTCAAACAAAGCTGAATGCGTGCTGAAAAAAGATGTAAGGGCTACCGTTTTATCCCGCAATAGTAGTACCACAAGAAACTTTACATCCATAAAATGGAGTGAAAGGCGGCAATGTGCGTCGGACACCTCGACGTTAATTATTGCGCTTCACTCGAAAACGGAGGAAGAGAGATCAAGCTGAAGTTCCTAAAAGTCCACAGCCAAGCAAGTAAGAAACTCAGCGTAGTGGTACAAGAAACAATCGATCGTGGTAGCTTTTTTCATTAAGTGAGATCATGCCCGTTGGCACCATGACTTTCAGCTCTGAACATGATACTCGTCAAAAATGTGTACCCAAGTGCCATTTCGGAAGCATGGAACAAACATGGTCAAGTACAAGGTCTCTCTGGCCCAGCTTCCACCGTCAGCCGACAGTGGAGGAATTTTACACAGGCAAAAAACTGTCCTTTGCCTGGTCTCCCTACTCTGACTAATTGTTCAGGATGATTTGTCCTCTGTTTCAAATTCAAATATCTGAAGTTGAGTGTGATTCCGATCTCCAACTCCAAATCCATCGAAGAATGTTTCGAATATTGAAGGGATTGTTCTCTCCCAGGACGAAGCTAGTTGCAGCTTCGCCAAGATTACAACAAGAAACTGCCAATTATACACCCTGAACTACACTAGTGGATTTGACAGGCTGACTCCGCTATTGCCGCGCAGTTATAAGTCAACTTGAATTCCGCTTGATGAAACAAGAGGAAAGACGAAGAGATCACAACGTGGTCAGCCCAGTTCTCTCCTGAAGTTCCACAACTGATTGATGTGGTGTGGTTGATAAGGCCATCACTTGTGGCAACCAGACACCGAATTTAAGTCCGATACCAGCTCCATCGTGATCTTTGAGGAATTGTACTACAATTTAGCCGAACCACAAACCAGAGTGCTACGTGTGATTCCATCTCTTCGATCCTCCCAACAGCTCGTTGTTCAAAAATCTCTCCAGTAACTTGTGAAGCAGTCTTTGATCAAGTGGCTGAAGACAAGAGACACATGTCAGTGACATTCACCATAAAAGAAATGTAAAAGAATGCAACTATCAAGTCATTTCCTTGTGTACGACGGATTCAACATCCCGGATCTAAAAAAGGTTAGTGAATTCGGCGAATGTACAATCATGCAGCTTGACTTCAGCTCAGTCCATGGAGGCAGATCTAAGATGGATGGGAAGTGAAAATCAGGACAATGAAATACCTTGGGGATATAGTCATCCATTCCGGCACTCAGGCATAGATCCTGAGTTCCGTTCATAACATCAGCGGTCAGAGCAACTACTGGTATCCGATTGTGAGGGCATTTTTTGGTTTGTGTGATCTGTTCGTCCTGAACTCTGCAGCCAAATGAGCCAGATTCCAGATCGCCGGATCTACTTCTACTCCGTCTACGAGCATGCCTACAAATAATACAGCTTTCAATCTCCCACTGCCTAATCCTCCTAGTGGCTTCATAACCGTCCATCTGCAAGTCAAAATGAAGCACAGTAGCGATTTTCAGATAATGCTAAATCTCAGAGTGAATAGAAATTATGAATAAGGTGTACACTGTGGGATGGGTACTCAGATCGTCTTCAGTAAACTACAAAGTGTGCTGATTTGGACGCAAAAATCAGCATACAATTCATTGAGTTGCATGGTTACAAGAGAGTTACCTCTGGCATCTGGATATCCATAAAAATAAGATCGAACTGCATATCTGGCGCTTTGTTTCTCACAGAATCCATGGCTTCCTCTCCTCCACACACACATTCTACTGTTGCTCCGAGGCGATTCAACAATGCAGCGCATACTTTTCTATTCACAAGATTGTCATCCACCTACAAGCAACAAACCCAAGAGACGGAAATCATCGCCTGATCTCATCACCACTTAAGATTTACTCCCAACGCCAATTCTTACACGGCAAGCCAGACGTTATCGAAGAGCAGTGACCAGTGTAATACTGGCTGACATTAAATCACGAATGTATCTAGGCATTCGTAATATGTTCTTCATCCTTCCGTCAAACACGTGCAGGCAGAGCAGAAAGCAAAGTCAAAGCAGATTGAACCTTACCACTAACATCCTCTTATCGGCAAGCATTTTGGAGTTGGTATTCACATTCCTCGAAGGGGCATGCAGTTTGATTCCTAAGGCCTGCAGAAGTCCGGAAGCTAAAGTAGTGCGGCGAATTGGCTTAAACACTGTTTGAGTAACTCCAGCTTCGAGTACCTCCTTCATCATCTCTGCACTTAAAGGCGTTGAGACGGCCAAAACAGCAATTTTTTGCAGCTTGGGACTACGACGCAGAAATTTAACGAGTTCCAAGGCCATGTTGAACTGCATTCCCTGCAAATCCAAAATGACTCCCTGAAATGGTGCTATGTCTTGCCTGTCAACACCAAGTTCAGAAGATTTAAGCAAAATACAGTGGTACGCACACCTATTATTCTAAATAGAAATATCCACACTAAATTCGTTTCATTTGGTGGTTGATAATGACAACTGGAATCCACACAAAAAACGCTGTAAGGTCCACAAATTTCTACGTACTTATGAAGGAGCTCAAGGGCCGTTCTTTTATCGTCGGCACCTTCAACTTCAACACCTAAACGGCGTAAGTAGCTGGCAACAACTTCCTGCACACATCCTACATGTGCCCGTTAGCTCTGAAGATGTACCATTGAGACGTTGGGATGCATGAGACGCTATTCATTCATTAAGTTCAGCATCACACAGATTCCCGTTACCTGTCGAACGGGATGTTCGTCAACCAAAACAACCCTCGTTCCCTTCAGTTTCTCCTCCCCAAATTCTGACCACTCGGCTTTGCTTTGTTCCAGCCTCTCCGCTCCTTTCGATTCAACCTTCAACGTGAACTCAAATACACTACCTTTACCCGGCGTACTGCTCACGGTAAGCTTTCCATTCATTAGTTCCACCAGTTTCTGCACGATAACCTCGTCATCAGCTCAAAATCGCTAGAACATCGACAAAAGCTCATTTGCAAAACTGTAAACCATTTAGACCTATGACGATACTCGAAACAGTATTTGACTTACCTGTGAGATGGACAAGCCAATCCCTGTCCCACCGAATTCTCGGGATGTGCTGCTATCTGCCTGATGGAAAGGTTGGAACAAACGATGTTGGAGATGCGAAGGAATACCAATGCCTGGAATCCCAATCACAATGTTTGCTAGGTCAGAAAAGCATGAGATAAAACCCATCAACATGACGAATGTCGCAGGTACTGTGTTCCTGCTGCTAGCGTAAAACTTGCAAATGTACAAAATGTACTCGTAAATACTAAAGAGGTGCTAAGAATCTCTATCGCAAAATGATCTGATAAAACTCTTATACTTGATAGAGTTCTCAGGTATTTAGTTACAGTCAACTGGCCATGGAACCTGTACCTGTGTCCTCGACCGATACTATCAGCTTCAGTGTTCCCTGGTCCGATGGTTTTATTTCACCGCCTGCAAAACTTCCACATTTGGTGGGAGCCCTGGGAGTCCAATTCCTCCACCTTTTAACAGTTTCTTTATCACTCAAACATACAGGTTGCATACTAAGCCTAGGAGCTACATAATTTCTACATGCTCCATTACATTCTCTTTCTTCATATCCGCACCACTTTACATTGTTCTGGCCTACGTACCAATCGAAACTCTGGCTCTCAAGGGAATCTTCTGGATCCTCAGTAACTTTGGTCAACGACATCGTTGACATTTTATCATCCCCGTCTCTAGAATCTACTGAGGATAGGCTGGAGCTACTGTGCGGGTCTACAACCCTCACGCACACCATAATGCTCCCCTCTTTGGTAAACTGCAACATCAAAGCGACAGTCCAATTGATCAGGCAACTAATTTGTTCCAGTGTTGATCATCAGATTAAAACTTGACATATACGACAGAAAAGTTCATGACAAAAGAGGCTCAAGCCAAAGCTCCTCGTGGTGTCCTCTTGAGGTAGCTAATGTCCGTGAGTGCTGAGTTGAGTAAAAATACCTTCATTGCATTTCCCACGAGGTTGATCAAAACCTGTAGATTCATACAATATACGTTTAAGTTGTTCATCATGAGAAATATGTTTGACTAACACACACAACTTTTGAGAAAAAAATGACAGACAAGCAGCATTTTCTAAAGTATTTTACAAACATCCTCATGTTGTAACGCGCTTATTCGCGAAGCTCACAAAACGTAGTGATATCATAATTTTGTTCACCTGTCGTAACCTTCCATTGTCACCGAAGACGATTTTGGGCACAGCATCATGCACAAGCGCAAGCACTTCAAGCTGCTTATTATGCACTTTGTCTTCAAACAAGCAGAGTACATCATCGAGCTCTACTCGAAGATCAAATGCTACAGACTCCAGTTCCATCTTTCCAGCTTCTATCTTCGAAAGGTCAAGGACCTCATTGATCAGGGATCTGTTACCCACATATCAAAATAGTCAAAAATGAACTGATCGAGAAACTATACAGACCATCAGGAAATTATCAGTCAGACATTTTGGTGCAGAAAAAAAAAAGACTCAATAAATACTTACACGAGGGCATTGCCACTAGCTTGCGCAATCTTCACGTACTCCAGCTGTTGAGAAGTAAGCTCTGTTCCCATAAGCAAATTCGTCATACCTGTCAAAAAGAGAACGTATCAAATCAGTTAAATTCAACGAACTGTGCTATGTCTGTCCACAAATCATAAACAGACCGTGGGCATGGAAAACATTAGCCACAATGTACTTACCAATGACTCCATTCATAGGCGTTCTGCAACCACAAGCAAGCAACACACGTAAAGATCAATTCGTTATTCGGATTCGGATAAACTTAGTTCAAAAAATAATTTCCATAAACTTGCAGAGATCCAACATGCCTGTGACGTGACCCAAAATATAATCATGTATAATATCTTCGCTTCTTCAGCATAGCAAAGAGAGTCCATAACCAAATAGCTGAGAAGCCATTACACGAGAGTCCCAACATGTACCAGACTCAATGTTAGTGTCATGATTGGTCTACAAAAATGAAAACCAGAACAAAAATGTTGCTCAGGGCTGCTTGAATTTCGTTTCTTCTTATTATTCATAATCTTTTTTCTTCCACTCACAACGAGGGCATTTTCGTCCAGAGTGGGCACCAACTGTACACACACAGGGTGAAGCAAAAATTCTTCTTAATTTTATTTCTCATTTCTCAAAGTTTAAAGAGCATTGCCCACTTTCTCTCTACAGGTGCCTCTGCTTGTCCCCATGACACCGTACTCCTACGCTCACACCAGTAAGCAAAACAGGAGGACTCCACGTAAGCAATATTGTACCGTAACCACTTATTAAGTACAGTAAGTTGGATGTGATCGAAGAATCAGATTTTCTAGGCTGTAATGTACAATACAGGCCGTCGGTCCGTGGTAAAAAGAGGTACGCGGTCCCGGAGCGCAGTTGCCCCGTACAGTATGTACGGGTATTCCACAGTTAACGTGAAATCAACCAAAAAGCAATTAACGGTACCTCCAGAAAAGACTCAGGGAGTAACAGGTGATTACGTCAACTGCGCAAGGGCCCGTGCCACCGGGACCAGCAGCACCAGCTGAGCCACGGGACGTGTCCGGGCAGGACGACAATCGAGGGCACTCTAGAGCGTGCGGACTTGGTACAAGAGACTGATCCCAAGAGAAAGACAAGGAACGGGCTCTCACACTCTCCGAGAAGCACGTGCAGGTAACTCTTGTGCTGCTGCACATCGATCATCGACGTTCCCCATGCAGGCTGGCCGACATTCCGGGTGTGCGGGGGAGGGGGCATACTCTAGTGCCGACGTGGAGTTCGTATCGTCTTCGGAGTTGGAACATTGTGAGTGGGTGAGGTGAGGGTGAAGTCCGCGGGAATTTGGGGCTCCATCGAGATTTGGGAGGCGAGATTCGTCCTTAGCAACATGAGTTTCGGCATTTTCCCCGTTGAGGCTGGCTGGCTGATCGTGCTGGTCAGCTAGCATTCACTCTCCGTGTTGCAAGTGTCAGAAATCAGGATAATGCAGGGCAAACTGAACTACGACGTTGGGTTCATCGGTGTGGTTAGTCGGGCTTGGCCCCTCCAAAACTCTCCAGAGATGCGCCCGATTTTGGAAGTCGTAAGATCTCTGCGAGCGAGCAGTATGCTCACGATCCGATCTCACGAGCTTGACCTCAAACTAGCTCCGGTAGGACTGACCTTCGTTCGCTCTCCGAGAATCGGATTCCCGTCTTGATTTTATTCCATCAATGAGGTGTGGATTGTGCGAGATATTCGATCTCTTTTCGTCGTGCAGGATCGAATCCTGCCGGTAAAACAATCGATCTTATCTGCAGGAAACGGAGGGAGAAAAATACCTGATCTCGTGAGACACGGTGGCGAGAAACCTCGATTTGGCACTGTCGGCAGATTCCGCAGCGAGCTTGGCCGCTCGCAGGTCGGCGTTCATTTTCTCCACATCGCTCACGTGCTTCTGAACGGCCTGCATTCTCCGGATGATCAACCAGACGATGACGGTGCAAAGCACGACGACGGTGAGCAGCAGCAGCGGCCAGCCGATCACGTTCTTCAGGGCGTGAATCTTGATGCTGTGCCGAGCGAAGCATCGGAGCTCGAAGCTCTGCAACCCATAGGTCCAAGGGATGGAGGCCGTGCTACTGTCTCCGATCCTTTGGGCCGGATCGTAGACCGGCATTTCGCAGACGGGCCTGTCGAACGAGCAGTTATAGCTGGGAAGCCAGTCCTGCCGGTCCTTGGTGGTGAAGAGCACCGCCACGTCCATGCTCACATCGTCCTGGTACCGCCTGAGCACAGCTGCGAACACCTTCTCAACCTCGAGCGACACTCCGATCCAGCCTTGAATGGCCTCGCGACGCTCCGCCACCGTGGTGGGCTTGGCGTCCCCGTAGTAGGGCAGATAGTTGCCCACCCGCCAGACGCCGCCCACGGAATTGTCCGGGGGCGACATGGCCATGGTGCCGAAGTCGCGCGCGTTGGACACCGACCGGTTGACGACGGGGAATGTGGTGAAGTCCATCATCAGAAATTGCGCAGTCTCGAAGGACGCCAGGACGATGGGTGCATACTCCGCCGCCTCCACTCTCCTCGTCACCGTCAGATTCTCGTCTATCTGCAAAATACTCGCGTTCACCTTCTTCTCGTACGCAGCCCTCTCGTCGTGCTTCACCCTCTTCAGCCATGCTATCCGCGGCGAATTCGGCCTCAGGAAAAACGTCTTGTTCGTAAAGTAGAGCCACGTGCTTTGCTTCAACTCCGGCTCGCTCGCCAGCAGCCCGAGTATCATGAACGAGGTGTTGAGATTGTTTGCCAATTCCGCTTTTACAATCTGCACGCACCATTGTCACCACACACACATGCTTCAAATCAGAAATATCAGTGTACACGTCTCACTCTCGTCCTCGTCCTCCATCGGGCCCACTCACTCACCTCATCACATCATACAAAACGAAGAAGCGCAGAGTTGGGCACCACAGCGGCGTGAACATAGAGCAAAACGGGAGACAACTCTCGTCTTCCATTCGTGGGACATTCTCAAAAGCGGTGAATATACATCCCCGGAGCCAGACTGTGAGCCTTGGTCAATGCGATCAGCCTTTGTTTGTCCCTAGGAGCGGATGTAGGGGACCTATTATTACTGACATCACCTGGCCTGGATAATGATTGAGTAGCGCAGCGGTAGTGTCGATGGAGCACGAAAGGGCAACCCCCTATAGCAGTGGAAAGATGATGCGAGGTTCCTGCAAGGCAAAGATTATTCTTCACGACAAAATTTCAGGCTCTGCGGAGCTTCTGCTTGCCCACCCATGCACGATGCTTGGGTACGGAGCTAGTGAGTCGCATCGCGATCACATCGCACTGCCAGGATGAGGCTAACCGTCCGTCGTCAACTTCACGACGAGACAGCAGTGGCTGGCGGTCGGTCGGTCAATATTCGTACTTTGACAAGGAAATTTCGTAATCTGCCCGGTACGAATATTTGTCTCCAGCAAGCTGACCATGCTGTACAACCGATAGCTGTTACGAGTAGGAAGATGGTGCGTTTGCTCACACGGTAAAGAATCATTATTGTTACAATCCAGTGTATGCTCCCTCGCCATCAGAGCCAAACCAAACCGGCATGCAGTAATAAGTGCTCCTTCCTCACTGCTCACTCTCTCGTCAGCTGCAGCCTCGACGAGGGAATGTTCTCGAGAGAAGACAATCGCCCAAACCTGTCAAAAACGAACCCCGGGATCGCGATCTTCTGCTTCCATTGAACGTCCCCCCGAAGATTCGTACGTGCGGGACGGATGAACGTAGAGATAATCCATCTCTAGAACGGCTGCTATAAATGGTGAGGAGAAGCCTGCGCTCAGAGGGGCGCTTCTGCTCGGAATAGGAGTTTCCTAGATTCTCAGTCTGTCTGCTGGTGGCTGTATCTGATCACGAAATGTTTGCTTCCAGAATGAACTCCGGTACGATTTTCAAGCACTTCCAAGTCGAGAATTCCAGGGTTGGCAAATAACTGCGAGGGAGTGCCATCTCCTTCAGCATGTAAGGCCAACCTCCCGTCGGGATCGAGGCATAGTGTATGTTGGTTGATCCATCGCAGTCTGGAGGTGGAGGTTCTGAGTGGAGGAATGAGAGAGTGAAGGAGTAATTGATGGACAGGCGAGCGGAAGATGGCTTACCTCTTGTCGATTGGTGCACTTGAGCTTGAATTCCTGCATCTGGGACTGAAGGGAAATGTTGAAGAGCACCAGGCCCACCCCCGCGGCTGCTACGACTCCCAAAGCTGTGAAAGCAATCTGCATGGCTAGCACCCTCGCGGGGCTCCAGCTCACATGCTTCCACGAACCCATCCACCTGCAAAAAATTCGTGTTGCTCGAACGGCGCAACGGCAAACCTGTGCCATAAGTGCCCGACCACAGTTTTCTTCTCCCCGGGGCATTCCTGCTAATGCAATCTGTACTGGCTATCATTTCACGGCCCGAAAAGCCGCCACTGGCTCCATCTCCGCATCTTCTTCGCCCCCAGATAACCCGTGCCAAGCTTTGCGCAACCCCGGAATACTACCCACTCACCCCACCCCACCACCGCCATCACAACGAATCTTCCATGTCCCCATCCTCTCGAGTTCGACACATTCTCGTGTCCGCCCGGGCAACTCGTGCAAGAAACCTCTCGTTCCCACAGCCTCGGTACGCGTCTAATCCTACAAATCTACGTGCACTAACCATCTGCGTCTTCCGCTCCACCCTCTCCCTCGGGCTGGTGTATTCCCAGCTCCTGGTCCTCCACTACACCGCCACGGTCCCTTTCATCCTGTCCTTTGCAAACTCCTCAGTGAATTTCCAGCCCACAAATCCCATACTACTTGCGTCTCTTTCCTCTACCGCTCTTGCACTCGACCCCGTCACAGGAGGAGGTGGAGGAGGAAGAGGAGGACGAGACGAGCAAGTAAACCTGTACCCGAGTCCACGGCCTGTGTCTCCTACTCCCACTTACCCAAACCCGAGGAGGCCCCCCGGCCTGAAGGTCCGGGGCCATGAAATCGAACTCGTACCAAATAACTCAATTACAACCCCGACCAGGGAACTGAAGAGCGAAACCACTCTGGGTGGCGAACGGCGGACAGACCTCAGACAATTCAGGAGCTGAGATGCACTGCAAGCCAAATAGACAGACAGACAACAGACAGACTAGATATAGTGGTGGCGGGGAGAAGAACTGGGGTGGACAGTGAGATGTGGAGGGGAGTTCGCGAGTTATGTAATGGCAAAAGATCGAGTACTGGCACGAAGTTGCGCAAAGCCAATGGCTCCACCCACTGCTCGCTCGCCCTCGTCCTCCTGCGAGCCCAACAGTTACCATAAACATCGCACAAAACTCCGCACGCCGCCCGTCTCTGCTCTGCTTCTCCACACTCCCAATCCACAACTTTCCCCACTTTGGCTCAATGCGCAAAGCGTGCCTCTATTTTAGAACTCTTCTCCTATTTTTGACTGGCTTTTTTATCCGACCATTTGTATTGTTTATGTTTATACTTCCCAGTACTCCCAACAAGTCAGAAGATCCGACCCGCAACTAACTGTAACTACATCGTATAATTTTTCCCTCGAAATTTCAACTCTGTCATTTTATTTTTGACATGGAACCAGGGAAATATACATTAATAGATGATTATCATTCTATAAGGGGATCGAAATGTGGGGTTAATCTTTATTGTAAAGCATATATATACATTCCTTATTAGCCATATTTATCATAACATGAAAATAAGCAGATTATGAGATATCTCTCTTGAGAATAGGACATCGTCTTGTGAAGGTGACAACTTTATTTCAGCCTAAAGGAACTCTTATATACGCATGATCCAAGTCAATGGATCATCGAGTGACGAAGTAAAATAACAAAAAGGATGGGAAGACCCCATCAAATCGTACAAGGAATGAACCAAACCGGTAACATGGGGCTAGGCCCCAATAGTATCACACTGGGAAATATGTCCTAAAGCACCTAGGATATTTGAACTATCCAAGTCAAAAGGTCTACAAACATCAGAGCATCCGAAGAAGCATCACCTAACGTGATTGCTCTCCTATGGATTGCCCTAGCTAGTGCTCTCTGTAGAGCAATGGAAACATGTTGCCTAAAATAGGCTACACAGTAAGCTAAAGAGAGTGATACCCCATGTCGCCTAGTATAGTAGGCTCTCGCGCACTCCCTCACAAACATGTCGAAGTCGGTGTCCATAGCTCCATATAACTCCAAAGCTAGAGGAACAAAGAGGTGACCTCTCTCCATACCTCTATACTTGAGACAGCAGCTCGCTTGCCGCTCCACTCGCCGCCCATCACGGAGGATGGGTGATCACCCCCCTCAAAACCGTGTCTCTAGTAGGATCGGTAACCACCACATCGCCCACAGTGACCTAGTCCTCCCGAACCAAATGCAGTGTCCGCCTAACCCTAGTCGCAAGGCATACCAACGCTCTCTCCATGTGAGGTATCCACCCTCCCACGCCATAGCAAACACCACATCCCTAATGGCATCATGGGTAGTTATCCTCTGCCCTCCGAATGGACAACGAGTCATATGAACACATGTTGCATCTAAAGTGATACCACACTCACATGTGAGTAATGAAGATGTAGATGGATGGACCAAGCCAAGACGGAACCTCATCATTTGTGGAGAAAGTAGGCTGGTGCGAGTCGGAAAGCCCTGATGCATGGTCGAGCCAAGATCCACGAGCCTGCACCCTTGCCCGAGCAAGAGCGTAGACGAGCTCTAGTAGTACGAGGGATGGTCGGATCCACTAAGAGTGAATGTAGAGCCTCCTGAAACTGTCGGTCCATCAAGATAGACTGTAGACCCCTAGTCCAATCGGTAGCCAAAGAGGAAAAAGATGGGAACTCATGTCGTACCTCCCGTGGTAAAGCGTCTCTCGTATGTCGTAATAATACCTATAAGTGAAATGATCCCTGGATTTCAATGGATTAGCTTTGATTTTCCCAGTCATACTCTTCACCTCTAGCATTATCACCTCATGATTAGCATATCTCTTTTCAGCCAAAACTTTGTAAGCAGTATACATAAGTTTATTATAAGATATCTCAAGCCTAGTTTTAACATCAAAACTGTTAACTTTAAATTCAACATATGCACATTGTCGTGCACATACATATAGCATCACAACATACATACGTGTCACATCAAACATCACAATACATAGATCATCATACACTAACACAAGTATACCACAATAATCTTTTCTACTCTCAAAGCGTCCACAAGGACACTCCGCTCATAACCATAACATAAAAGATAGATTACAGTCAAGCCAAACCCACTTTGTGCTTCAAAGACTCCAGGTTCCCACACTAGCTACTATCCACCATAGCCACACTCTCAAAGTCTCAACTTTGAAAACTGCCCTCCAAGAAGCCCTAATTTGAACTCTACCCCTTGAGCCCTAGGACCCCTAACAACGTTGTCAGCCCTAATGGCAGTTCAAGTGCGAATGACGCTAATTGCATAACCGGCTCTAACTGTTGTATCTGCTCCAGCATACGCACAACTACCTAACTAGAGATGCCGCTATATAAGTCGTAACAGTTATCGTGCACATATATATCGCATCACAACATACATCGCTGTCACATCAAACATCACAAAACATAGATCGTCATACACCAACACAAGTGTACCACAATCCCCCCCTAACTGGCGGTTAGGTCCCTCTAACACCAGGTAGCCATCTAGTCCATAATATGATATTCCCTTCGTGGAGCTAAGATCAGGAGGCCGGGTGCTACAAAAGGCATATGCATGCCAACCTATCACCATCTCCTCATCATTATCACCATGCCATTGAGCCCCGGTTTCGTCAACTTGACTTGCACATGGATTTCGACTTAACCCATTTGCATCACGGTTCACCACCCCAAGTTTATGAACAACATGTAGGATAAGAACCCATCGTGCAAGCTTTCATGTAAGCTTGTGTGATTTCATCAACCATTTCAATGGTTGATGATCAGTGATGAGAGTGAAGGAGTTTCCAAACATCTGAAATATGCCATTGCCCAAACAGCTGCCAAACATTCTCCTTCATAAGAACTATACTTCGACTCCGATGCATTGTTGGAACGACTTGCATAAGCCACTACAAACTCCTTTTCCTCATCATCATGTTGGATAAGCATTGCGTTGTAAGACCCAGGGTTGTACATATAGGATGAAATGTAAGTATATCTAAATTGTGCCTAAGTTTATCTTAGTCATGACTATGTTTAGCTAGTTATGATTAAGTTGGAGGAAAATATAGAGTATCTTTTGATGTGGTAGTGTAACACTGAAGGCAATGACTCCGGAATAACTTCCAAGATGGGAGATGTCTTCTCAAGACCTCTCCTTGTTTTATATACTAGTATGACTAGAAAAGTCCGAAATCCAAACTATGCCACATGGCTAACATACGTAGGTTGCATGTTTCGTCATCTTATCCTACCTAATGCCTAAAAGACGTCTAGCACACAATCCAATCCATCAATACATGGTAGCCACCTCGTCATTTACCTTTTGCTTTTTGGATAGTGCACACCACTATCTTGTCTTTTTGTGATCTAGTGACCAATCTACGCTTTGGCTAAACTAACTATAGCTAACCAAGATTGGTTACAAACCTCCCTCCATTTAAGATGCAATGTCCTCGTTGCAAGAAGACTCAAAAGTCTCTACAAGTATCTTGGCATTTATAAGATTTGCCAATGGTTCCCAAGTAGCTTCATAAAGTGGATAACCTTTCCATTGGACTCGATATTCCACTTTTGGGTTCCGCTGACCTCTTGTCCATTTCTTGAGAATTCTCTCAACCTTATATTCCTTTACACCATCAATCATGGCTGGTGAAGGAGGAGGTTGATGTGGGTTGCCAAAGGAAGGAGATCATGGAGTATACTTCCTCAAGAGAGACACATGAAAAACGAGATGTATTTTCATGTGTGTTGGCAACTCTAACTTGTAGGCAACTTCTCCAATCCGTTGGACAATCAAGAAAGGTTCAATAAACTGTGGACTTAACTTTCGAATCCCTATTAATGACAAATTGGTAGTAGACAACCACACTTGATCACCTTTTTGAAACTCCACATGTCGTCGATAAGCATCGGCATATTGTTTTTGCCGATTTTGTGCAATGGCTAATTTTTGCTTTGCTTGATGCACTCCTCGTTGGACTTGTGCCACAAACTCGTTCACCGTTTCCACTTGGGTTGATGGTTCCTTCATGTGACCTACACTCATCAAGCTAGATGGTGTGATGGGGTGTTCTCCATACATCAGGAAGAAAGGGCTGACTTTTGTGAATGCATTGATTGAGTTATTATACACAAACTCAATCAAGGGTAAAAGCGCATCCCAACCTTCTTGCTCCTCCAAAGTGAAAGCTCTAAGCATGTCTTCAATAGTTCTATTTGCTCTCTCAGTTTGCCCATCTGTTTGAGGATGATAAGCTGTGGACATGGCTAGTTTTGTTTTGAATAGCCCAAATAGGGTTTTCCAAAACATAGTAATAAATTGAGTGCCCCTATCGGTGATGAGAATTGTAGCTAAACCGTGTTGAGCAAAAACCACCTCCATATAAATTTGAGCAAGTTCAGGTGCAGTAACTGTTTTTGTTGTGGGCCTTATATGGATCATCTTGCTCAATTTATCCACAAAAATATTTATCAAATCATAACCCATAGACATCATTGGTAACTCACACACAATGTCCATATTGATGTGCTCCCATCTTCTAGTTGGTGTTGGTAGAGGTTGTAGTAGACCTGTTAGTTTCTGATTGCTAGCCTTATTTTGATGACATGCCACATAACTTCGAACATAGCTGGTGATGTCCTCTCTTAGTCTTGGCCAAAAGTATACCCTATGGACGCCTTCAATGGTCTTCTCCACTCCTACATGGCCAGCAATAGCCGAATCATGTGCCTCCTCTAACACTGTTGTACGGAGAGTAACATCTGAGGGTATCCAAATCTTTTCCTTATAGAATGCCAATCCGCATTCTAAATGTGCTCTACCCTGCTAAAGGGCTTGTGCAATCTCCTCATCCTCCTTGGTAGCTCGATTCAAGTTCTCCCACCATTCAGAGTGAATCTTCAACTCCGTGATGTGATTAATGCACGACATTCGTGTCAATACATCGGCAAGCTGCTTCTTCCCCTCCACATACACGATCTTCATGTTGAAACACTGTCGCCATTCAGCTCAACGAATTTGTCGCTTTGAGAGATCCTTTTGAGTTTCTAAATAGACCAAAGACTTATGGTATGTTTCAACCACAAACTCCTTATCTCTGAGATAATGCTTCCAATGTTTAGTAGCCAACACAATGGCTAACTCCTCTCTCTCTGTGGTATGATAATTTTTCTCCTCCGGCAAAAGCTTCCGTGAGAAGAAGGCAATTGGGTGTCATCCATCTTTCCATTCCTGTTGTAACACTGCTCCAACTCCCACACCTGATGCATCCGTAGCAAGTTTTGTTGGTCTACCTGGTTCATACCATTTAAGGATTGGTGCATGTAAGAGCGCATCCTTCAAAGCCTGAAATGCAATCTCTTGGGTTGTACCCCATTGCCATTTCTGCCCTTGGCCTAAGAGATTTGTTAAAGCTTGAGCAATACGAGCAAAAGCTTCCACAAACCTTCTATAGAAGCCGGTTAAACCCAAGAAACTACGTAGTTGAGTCTGATTCTCTGGAGCACTCCAATTTTGAATGGCTTACACTTTTTCACTCATGACTTGGATACCTTCTGCACTAACTATATGGCCTAAGTAATCTACTTCGCCTTTGCCAAACTCACATTTTGACATCTTAGCATACAACTTATTTTCTCTCAACACTTGGACTTCTTAAGTAGATGTTTCTGATGATCTTGTAAGGACTTGTTATATATCAAGATATCATCTAAAAATACAATGACTGATTTATCTAGATATTTACAAAAAAAATCATTCATCAGTCCCATGAATGTGACAGGGGCATTGGTTAAACCAAATGGCATAACTAGATACTCAAAATGTCTATATCTAGTTCTAAAAGTTGTCTTTTGTAAATCTTCATCTGCCACTCTGATCTGATTGTATCTGCTTCTAAGATCAAGTTTGGTGAAATACTTAGCTCCATGAAGTTGATCAAACAAGTCATCCATTCGCGGTAATGGATATTTGTTTTTCACCATTTGTTGATTTAGAACACGATAGTCCATGCACATCCGCATGGAGCCATCCTTCTTCTTCACGAACAACAATGGAGCTCCATATGATGACACACTAGGTTGGATAAACCCTTTCTCCAATAACTCTTCCAATTGTGTCTTGCATTCCTCTAGCTCGTTTGGTGCAAGTAGGGACTTTTACAAGGAGGAGAACTTCTTTGTAAGATCTCTATCTTATGATCCACTCTCCTTCTTGCTGGTAAACCTAGAGGTAGATCATCTGGAAAAACATCTTGAAACTTATTCAAGATACAAGTTAACTCCTCATGTATAAAAGATTGCTCTTTTGGAGTGCTTACATCTCTTATTAGGCCCAAAAAACATACATCTTTGTGACTGATAGCGGTTCTTCCTATCACATATAGAGGTAAGTTTTTTTATTCCGATCTAAGTCTATCTCCAAAGATCCTCCAACTGATAGTTTTTACTATCTTCCTTCGCCAATCTACCTCAGGATTATATTTTTCCATCCAAGGCATATCCAAAATAGCATCATAGCGAGCTAATCGAATTACTCTCCACTCCAACGATTCCTTGTATTGCCCAATCTTCAACTCCACTTTTCTAGGAATGCTCTCAATGCTCTCTGTTTGCCCGTTTGGCAACTCTACCTTTTCACTCTCATCTTTCTCTAAAGCTAATCCCAACTTTATAGCAATAGATCGAGATAGGAAATTTTTTGTAGCTCATGGATCAATCAATACTCTCACTTTTACTCCTTCTATCTCACCATCAGTCACAATCAAACATGTTTACTTCTTTCTCAAACCATTTATCCCATGTTTTTGCTTCCTTCCCTTGTGTTTCCTCCTTTTCATCGAACTTGTAAGGCCGCGAGGTAAGGTTACTGATGCTCGTCGTTTCCCGGGTTGCCATTGGTCACTTCGTCTCCTCCTTCAAGATTGTTGAAAGCTCATTGATAAAAAGGTCTAACTCCTCTTGCTAGAACTCGGGCTCCGAAATTCATGGCAATATGATCAAATCTTCCACAATTATAGCATTGTCTCATTTCTCGTCTTCCCTCCACTCCATCTCCTCCTCTTGAATTTGCTTCTCGATGAGGATTCGAGTTGCTACGATCTCCTCCTTGTGCGTTCACTCCCCTTGGAATAAAATCTTCTCTCCTCCTTATGTTGCCTAACTCCATATGCATTGGTCCATAGTATTGATTTGTGGAAACTGCTACCTCTCCACCGTTATGGTAGACGTTGGACATTCGTTGTGCACAAGCAATAGCCTCGTTCAAGTTGCTTGGATTGTCCCGAATCACCTCTTGTTGAATCTTTTTCTTCAACCCTCTCTTGAATAAATCAAGAGCTTCAGCTCCACTCATCTCTCGTATCTGAATTCGAAGATCTCAAAATTCCTCAATGTACTCCTCCACACTCCCCTTATGTTCAAGTTTCCACAACCTCATCCCTGCCGTGATGATGGGATCCACTACTTGAAAATTCTGAAGAAGACCTCGTTTCATTGCACTCCAAGTAACTTGTTGGCTTGACTCATTGAGCTCCATCATCCAACCCTGAAACCAAGTAGACGCTTTTTCCAACAACAAAGTACGAACAAAAAGACCTGCAATGTGATCATTGATATTGAACAAAGCAAGATGGTACTCCATTCTCTCAATCCAACCCTCCAAAACTTCCATGGTTCGACTTCCTAGGTAAGATTCTATCTTACAAGCTTTTGTCATCTTCAGAATCATGGATGTCTAAAGATCTAGCTCTCTCGCTCGTTGTACCGCTTGGGCTTCCAGAGCACGGGCTCTCATTGTTTCTTCACTCTCCACCATTGATGGTGATGTCTCTATCTCCATTTGAGTTTCTCTCATTCTCTCATTTTCCATTCCTCTTGTTTTGACTGCTGTCAATTCTTGAGCTAACTCTTGTACTTGAGTATGGCTTTGCTCAAATGCGTTTCTCAAATCTCTCAACTCCTGAATCATTTCTCTCAAAGTGTCATCCACGATTCGTCTCCGTCCACTCTCTCTCAGTATAGGGTTAAGATGAACACTCTTCAATTTCTCAAGATTGGCAACACAAAAGGAATAGGTGATGTTATCACCTCGTGGTAATACTCCTCTCCAAAGTTTCTAAAAACTAGGCTCCGAAACATAGCTGATGGATACACACAATAGATTTCACACCGTGTGTTGAATCTCACCGGTGGTGGTCTATTAAAGTCCATCTCTAAACTAAAATGTATATTGTGAGATCCCAAGTAACATCGTAGGTGACTATAGGTAAGATAATCGGATCTCGAGATCTCATCACTTGGTCCATGAAGTTGGCACCAAAATGATAAATCAAATATTGAGTCAACCTTGCTGTCTCAATGTATAACAGTTTGATATGAAAAGGATTAAGAAATGGGAATCTCGGTACTATTTTATCTCCCCCATCCATAACCTGCATCCCCAATAACCCCATTCCATTACTTGCAGCTCAATGGCCACTGCCAGCCTCTAACAAACACTCTCTCCTCAAATAATTGTACCAACCCAGACTATTATTCCAAGATGGGTAATGCACACTCATAGGAACAATAAGCCTGCTCTAATACCATTGTAACAGTGAAGTCAATGACTCCGGTAGTAATTCATTGCTAATATAACTCAAAAGTTATGACACAAATAATTTTTTTGATCAATCTTTTTTAAGGAGAAAATAAGATAATATCATTTCATCATTTGAAGAATTTACTTTCATACAAAAAATATGTATAAATTATGACTCAGTTTTTCATTATATAGATAAATAACAATCATCTAACTAAAATACTAAAGTTACATACCATGCACATCTTTATTATGTATAGAAAGTGATGAAAATCCAATTACATTTCTTTGTGGATTGATTGGCTTCATGCTTCTCACAAATTAAAAAAACTAACTATGTCCTTAGTTTTTTTGTTGAACTAATTTGTAATTTTTGTGAACTATTTTTCTATTATTGGTAAAATGTTTGATGTCAACTTGATTTTTTTGAGAGGGAGGTTGGATAGTTATATTATTTTGTTGGTTGTTTGAAAAAATTATCTTGATTTTTTCTTGCATTTGTTTGAGTATATCTTTTATTTATAATATGGAGAAAAAATCATGTAAATATAATTTAGTAAAAATAAAACAAAATTTTAGATTAATTCATGTTTCATCAAAGTTACACATGAATCAATTAACATCATTAGATTATGTGTACATAAATACATTAAAGTTAGATAATATATTATAAATATTAAATAAAATTTTTTGATTTTTTACCAATACTTTGCTTGTCTGACAGTATGTGGCCTTGTGAGGTCTACTAAAACCTTTTGCATATCTTCCATCCGCATGAAGATCCTCAAGAAAATCATCAAATATATCTTGTCCTTTATTTTTGATGTGATGCTTCCACAGAAACAATAAAATCGTTAATTTCATTTGGTTGATACCAAACATTCATTAAAATAATATCAACTTTAGTGTTTTTTTATTTACTTCAAGAAATTTCCTTCTTCACTATTGGAATATGAGGAAATAATCGTATAAATTGGAATAAGATTGAAAGTTGCATCCTCATCTATTTTAGTTACACATTTATCTCTTGATTTGTGAGATTTGCAATACCATCTAACATCAAGTTAGCAGTTTTTGCTTCTATTACAATATGAAGAATAGATTTCAAAGATAATGGGACAAGATAACATTTGCTCCTAGCTAAGTCCAGAATAGTTTGATCTTTTTGACCTTGTAACGAAGATAAAATTTATTGTAAATAATTTTCATTATCATAAATTACACTTGACATACTTAGAAGTGAAATCCCTCTCCTTTCAATGGAAGAAAAACTAACCCATTCCCTTTGCATGCATAGACACTCCAACAATACACTACCATAAGAAAAAAATTTGTCAATTATATCATCCTTGTGAAAAAATTACTCAATAAGACAAATTATGAATATCCTTGATTTTGGCCTAGTGTTTAGCTATCCTTGTTGAACGTTAAGGTGTTATTCTCAACCTCCACATTCTTCCTCAATGTCTTGTCTTGAAGATTATGTGTTTTTTCCTTTTTGTACCATGTGTATATCACAATAATCTCATTAGAGCTCATGTTCTCCACTCTTTGTTCGATGATTCACATGCAAAAGTTTTGTTTTGTCACCCACATCATGTGTTAAATGAAAAACATCATTCCAAGTAACATCATCAAAACAAAGGCCAACACAAACTAGCAAGAATTTTTTTTTCTTAAAAGTTGTAACATTGTCTTCAAAGCTTGATGTCAGTCGGCTGTCGGCTGTCGGCTCGAGCTGAGGCTTGAGGCTACAGCTTGCACGACTTCACATCCCGTTGGGAGACAAATTCATAACAAAGGATTTTGAAAGCTATCTCTCTTCCTCTGTGGACCAGAAGTCATCAAGAAACTCCCGCAGAGCTTTCTTTGAGCTGACATCGTCGACATCTCCTGCTTGAGTTCCTTGGTTACCTCGTGAGAGGAAAGAGGGCTGCGCCTGCCAGGGAAGTAGTGCGATACCGAGGCGACACTCGTGCGAGTCTAACGAGCCCGAGACAGCAAGCTGCCACGTTAGACTCGCACCCGTGAAAGAAATAAGATTAATATCGCGAGGGTCGATGACCCTCATATCAGATATTAAACTGATAAGAACAGATACTACACTTGATCTTAGCCAAAAGGCCGAGAAAGGTATACTCCATTTGCCTGACATTTATGATTGTCATAAGAAGTGCAATGCTTGTCCATTGGTTATGGGTTTAAGAGAAGAAACTGCTGTTCATAAGACTTAATAGATTCCTCGATATTTTGTTCTGAATCTCGTTACTATGAAGGCAGGCTGCTCACCCTCTTCAAAGGATTCCTTTCCAGTGAAAAGTGAGGCTCCACTGCTCGCCAAACTGAAGAAACTTGGAACTGACTGCGATGGCCTGCACAATATCCCTGTCCCCGCTTCTTCGAGAATCGAGCACCATCAAAACTTTCAAGAAGAACATTATGCATCACCTAGAATGTGCCAGATGAAGAAGAAGACGACTTGCCAGTTCAGCTGGAATGAGAAATCATAACTTCCAATATGGTGGAGTTATGCACTGTGAACATTAGGGGGTTTCAAGATGCACATAAAAATAATGTACCGGAACTGAATAATTCCTATAAGTTTTTCACGGCTTATTTTAACAGGTTCATTGAATTATTAAAAAATGCAAGCTAGATGATTTGAGAATCATTAGTCATCTTATTTACTATCTCATGTGTGGTGTCAATCAATTCTACATAAAAGTTGGAAACAAAGATTACAACAATCTTTTGATACCTCTTTAATAAAGCTAAGGATATGGAGAAAAAAACTATAATGTTATTGATAATGTCGCGAGTTTATCAATCTGATCTAGGACTATAATGAGTACATGGTTGTAAAAAAAGGTTTAAGTATCGCTTTGATATGTTTTGTTTAACCTTACTTTAACTCAAAAAATCTTCTATAAAAGATATCAAGGAATCAAATTAGATATATGTTCATCATGATTTGATCAGTTTTAAGATGGATATACATTTTACAGCTAAAGTTTAATTTAACACATGAGTTTGGATTTATTATTATTATAAACCTAAGGTAAACCATCAAGAGTTTGTTGTGAATGTGTTTGAAAAGTATAATTATAAAATTTATAAAATTTTTATTATCATTTTTTCTTCATATGAATGTAAATTGATTTATGATGATTATGTTAACTTTAAACTAAATTTAATTTTCTTTTGCAAATCATTTTTTATTCTACCCATTAAATGAGGAGATTATGTAATAATTGACCATAATCTATGTATTGAATCATGATTGTACACTAAATACATGTGGTTGTGTGTGTAAAAGAAATTTTATTTCAACCAATTATCTCTCATTGGGGAAAAATTGGACCAATGAATGAGCATATATCTTGTATTGATATTTTAAGCAATTTTGAAATATTTCAAGAAGATATTAAATTGAAAGTTAAAAAAAGTGGTCACAGTTTGACGTAAAGAATCAATTGATTTCTTGGTAAAAATAAGGAGTTTTGAATAATCAAAATTAAGTTATCAAATTTGTATTTACTAAAATATTTACGTTGATTTTGAGCAGAAAAAATATAAAATATGCAAGCTGATTGTTGGATTAGAAGCAAATTGACATAATGATGATTGATATCTAAAGTTTCAATTAATTATAATTTTTTTAAGATATGATATGTTTATATCAATTAGTGTAATTTGATCACTAAAGCTTATTATAAGTCTAGCATTTGAAGGTATTGTTGCCGTTTCAAGTGGAAAATAGTGTTAAAAATATGAAAGTTTAATAAAACTAATGTGATGCTACACTAGGTAAAATTTCAGGTTGATTGCAATTTTAGGTTGAGATTTTTGGTTGTAATTATATAAAAGACTCTATAATATATCTTGTGCTCCTTTATTTGGTTCTTTTGTTAACCAAGTGATCAAATGAGATTTCGAATAAAATATACAAGTTCAAGTCTAAATTTTGCAACATAAAATTTGTGATTAATTTTAATAAATATGAAAATTTTCAAATTTAAATTTTTTGTATGAAGAAATTTTTTGGGCCTCATAAGGTAGTGATGACGTTGTCAAATATAATTTTTGGGTATTAATCTATTGTACATGAGTTTCACTTGCAAGTGTGGGTGGAAACTATATAAACATTTATGAATTTGTTGGAAATGTATTTAAAGGTTATAATTGGATATAATTTGAATGACTTTACTGAAATTTTTTGATTGGATAGTTTACATGTCTAAACTTTAATAATAATCACAAGCCAAAAATTTCTTGTTTTTTTTTTTTTGAGTTGAATTCTTTCAAACTTGATGCTTGTTTGTACGCCTAGTTAATGTTGTGTGATGTCTGGACATTGTGCTTAGATTTCTTTTTAGTAGAGATGTTGCAAGTTTTTTCATATGATGAGGTTAAAAGTAATGACCAATAGATCTTGGAATGCAAGTTTTGATCAAAAAGTGAAAACTATTCATGTCAAAATATTCAAAAAGCCATCAATATTCTCATATACTTCTTGCAAAAAGAAAATTATCCATATTCTAAATTAATTTTGTAAAATATATTAAAGATGATTGGCTAATATAAGCTTTGGAGTACAGATTGTTGTCCATTCATTATTTTATAATCTTTCAAGAAATTTTAAATGAATCAAACGTTCATTTTCATTGGTTTAAATTAATAAAAAACTTTAATCTTATTTTTAAACCATTTGAATTTAAAAATTACCTTTTAAAAAAAAATAACTTTTTCATATTTGAATGAAAAAATAAAATTTAATTATCATTAGATGAACACAAACATTCATGTCAAAGAAAACAAATATTTTATTTAAAATTTGAGCAATGTGGAGGCTCTTTTATCCCCTCTAGTTTTGAAAATATTTTAATAAAAAAAAATTAACAACTAATTTAATTTTTATTTTCTTACTAAATTAATCTTAAATTGGATCATGATTTTTAATTTTTAATCAAATCATTTTTAATTCCAATTCAAAACCAAATTTACTTTAGTTGGATCACAATTAATGGAGTAAAGGTTTCTTTGACTTTTAATTCATTTTAATTTTTGACTTGTTTGATTTACGCCAAAATTATCAAGAGTTTAAGGTATGGAAAAAAATGCTCAAATCAATGTGAAATCTAATCTTTTAAATTGAACCATGAAGAAGAGTTAAAATCGGTTACTTGCAAATTTGGCAGCTACACATATATATCCTATCATAACATACATGGCTGTCACATTAAACATCACAATATAGAGATTGTCATACACCACCACAAGTGTATCATAATTGCGCTCCTAACTAGAGGTTAGGTCCCTCTAACACCATATAGCCATCTAGTCCATAACATGATATCACAAAGATGTAGATTTTTTGGGATTAATAAGAGATGTAAACACTTTAAAAGAATATTTTTTTATATTTGAGGAGTTAAATTTTAAGAAGTTTTTAAGATATTTTTTTAGATGATCTACCTCTAGGTTTATTATCAAGAAGGAGAGTGGATCACAAAATAAAGATTTTATCAAGAAGTTCCACTCCTTGTAAAAATTCTTATCGATTTGCACCAAACGAGTTGGAGGAATGTAAGACACAATTGGAAGAGTAATTGGAGAAATACATTATTCAAAATAGTGTGTCATCATAAAGAGTTCCAATGTTATTTGTGAAGAAGAAGGACGGCTTCATGCGGATGTGCATAGATTATCATGCCCTAAATCAGAATGATGAAAAACAAATATCCATAATCTTGAATAGATGACTTGTTGATCAACTTTATGGAGCTAAGTATTTCATCAAAATTGATCTTAGATGCGAATATATTCATATCAAAGTAGTAGACGAATATATACATAAGACAACTTATGTAAAACTAGATATGGACACTTTGAGTATCTAGTTATGCCATTTTGTTTAACCAATGCTCTGCCACATTCATTGGACTTAAGAATGATATTATTCGTAAATATCTAGATAAATCAGTGATTAAATTTTTATATGATATTTTGATATATAGCAAGTCCTTACAAGATCATTAGAAACATATATGAGGAGTTTTCCAAGTATGTTGAGAGGAAATAAACTGTATGCTTAGATGTGAAAATGTGAGTTTGGAAATAATAAAGTAGTCAACTTAGGCTATAGAGTTATTGCAAAGGGCATCGAAGTCATGAGTGAAAAAATGGAAGCCATTCAAAATTGGAGTGCTTTGGAGAATCAAACTCTACTATAGAGTTTCTTTGGTTTAACCTGTTTCAATAGAAGATTTGTGTAAGTTTTTGCTTGTATTGCTCAAGCTTTAACAAATCTCTTAGATCAAGGGCATAAATGGCAATGGTGTACATATTAGGAGATATCACTTCAAACTTTAAAGGACGTGCTCTTGCATGCACTAATCATTAAGTGGTATGACATAGACACACCAACCAAACTTGTTACGGATGCATCAGGTGTGGTGGTTGGAGGAGTGTTGCAATAGGAATGTAAAGTTGTCAATGCCTTGGAATGACACTGGCAACTTTCCATTCCTATGTACATAGTAAAATTATCATACTACAGAACCATATGAGTTAGACATTGTGTTAGCTTATAAACATTGGAAGCACTATCTCGGAGATAATGAGTTTGTGATTGAGATATATCACATTCCTTTGGTTTATTTAGAAACTCCAAATGATATATCAAAGTACAGATTTGTTGGTCCAATGGCAATAACATTTCAACATTTGTCAACTTCCAAAATAAAAATACTTTGAAAAAAGAGTTGCGAAGAGAAGAATGTAAAACCTCTAGTCATGGGCATTGCCCACCTAGTGTTAGTTCTGCACTTTGAACATTTTGTATAAAGGTTGAACTGATTATTCTTTGGTTCTTCTTAAGGAACACTTGGGAGTACCGAATTTACATACTCATTGTTTGTTTCATTTTCACATATAAAGACTTTATTAGAAACTTCCTGACCCGAAATGAGAAACATCCAGCCCATCCCTATGGGCCATCGTGTTCATGAGTGGATTCCATCAATATAGTTTTGGTAATTAAATAACGCGTTATCAATGGCAGAAACACACAATATTTGAGTTCTGAGCTACTTGAAAAACTATTTGTCAGACTTTTCCTCAATTACTATATTAAGCAGAACCTGGAGTCGTGGTATGGGAACTACTTCATGCCATGCAGAAATTCTTGGGATTAACATGTGGTCGCTAACCATTGGTCAGCGATCGACGTTAAGGCCCTTTCCGGTGTGAGCCGTACGAGTGGCAAGGTCCAAGTGCCGTGACCCCATTGCACAAAACATGCGATCTCTTGTTGCTCACCTGAGTTGACCCACTGCCCAGGCTGCCCACGTGGTTCGACGGGAGATTCGCGAGCAACCCCATGGATAAAGTCTTATTTCAAACTTCCATAACCCTCAAACCGGGGCTACTGCGCAAGCCTGCTAGCGTAATGCGATCGGCCTCCGTTCGCCCTCTTCGAGCGCAACATTAATTGCCAGGTGTTGGCACTTCGCTTCCACATATTGCCTGTTTGTGTACTGTCTGCCCCCCGATGGTTCTCCCCATAGAATCTGCCGTTTGACCTATTGCGTACCCATGCGCGAGGTTACTGTAGTCAGAGAAGGAGGGACTGAACTTTGACGTTTTGTTAAGTGAACAAGGTGGCGACTCCGCTCGGCCACTCGTTCCAAGCTTTATCTGGAGAACCTCCAAAGTCAAATGAATTGGGCACTATGGGACGGTGCTGTACAGTACGTAAAGAAGAAGAAGGTGTTGAAGTTTAAAGCCCTTGTGTTGTCGTTTTGAGTGAGAAGTTAAAGTGCATGCAAATTGACTGACCGTTTCGACTCCTCTCCAGTTTCTATTCCCATCACGGTAGCACCAGAATAACTCCCTGTTTATAGGCAGTTGTCTGCGTTTCATTGTTGGCGAGTTTACTTGTTTTACGCGGTCGACTAGTGGTAACTTACGCGAAGCACAGGTGGAAAGTGCTTCTCCAGTGTCCCCACCTACCATTGCGTCCAAATTTGTCCCGAGAGTGCTTGCGGGCGAAATGAAATGAGTGACCTTTCTTCGTATGGGGACGTTCATGTGACCCTCTCCATATGTCAGTGGGAAGTTCAGGCGATAAGATTCAGTAGCGTACTACCGTACGACGTTGGCTTTCTATCACTACGTCGTGAAGTCCGACGAGCCAGCTTGGGAACAACTGGCTTCATCTTGTTTTCAGTTCAGGGACTGGTAAAATCACATATTGCAACCGCAATCGGGGAAATTTACTTGATCGGCCCTTTTAGTCAAACACATTTGCCTGCATGCATTTAGTTCTCATTTTACTGGTCATATCCAACACACTTGTTGACTCTCCAAAATGTCCAGAAGGGTCAGGCAACAACGAGAAGGGAGAACAAGCACAGCAGTGTTTGTTGCGCGGTAAGATACACTGCAAACGGAGAACAAGCGCTCGCGCGATTCACATCCACGAACATGTCACCGTGAAACCTTTGACACATGTCTATTTCCACGAGGAATAAGGGGAACCAAATAATAAATGACTTCCAAAAGAGTGATGAAGTAAATTTGCCCAAAGCAGACTTTAAACTCTACACTGTAACTTCTTACTTGTTCCTTCCCCAATTCTAGCGAAGTGCAACGCTTGCGGAATCTCAATTTCGTTTCTTCGTGCTATATCCTTTTCACTTCTTTCCATTGATATTCTGTGGTAATACTTTTCCAAACATGGAGAGTGAATAGTCCATTCTCTTCGTCTTTCAATTTGGGTTCCATTGATACCTAAATTGAAGACTATGGAGAATGATATAGTGAGATATGAGTGTTTTTGTTTTTTTTAAGGATTTTGAGTGAATTTTGAGTGATTTTTCAAGTAAGAGATGTGAAAAAAAAAACCCGACATCGGTATTTATCACTTCGGGGAATACGCAGACTATACCGACTCCTTCGGCGAGCATTCCGGGTATACCGTTCGGGTTGTGGGAGTGGTTAGCTTCCCATGCAGGTTCGATTCTAGGGCTTTTTGAGACTAGATTTCCATGTCCACGTTTATTCCATAGGTTTCCTCGAGCCTTTGCATGGCCGAGGCTAGGCGTGCTTTTAAACACCGTTCGATCGGTTGGCGCGCGATCCCATGGACGAGTTAGCATGGTTTGTGTTTTTATTACTTCCGTGATGGTGTCTACGTTATACTAGAGGGGGACGTGCTGGACATAGGGAGGTGGCAGCTAGATTTCAGAGATTCCGAGTAGGGGATTGGGCTACATTTGCGGGAGGAGTGCATTCGGGCCACATAGGTCAGGAGTCGGGTTCAGTCACATGATACTTCTGATTCGGCGCGATTGCGACGGTGTAGGATCTTGGCGCAGGCGGGGGAGTATAGCAGGGCTGCACGGTGTCATGTTGTGACGCGGCTACAATGAGAAGATGATGACATGTGTCATATTCAGAGTTGTTGTCATGACGGCGACACTTTAGGTTAGGGTAACAGATGGCATTGTAAGGCTGTAAAGAGCTAGGGAGATCTAGACACATCACCTTGCTGACTAAGGAGCTTATCTTATTGAAGTGGAGTCGACGTAGGACGTGGATAGGAGACAACATGATCCTCAAGATGTACCATTGTCGAGTCCATTTGTGATCAACATCCGGTGTCTTCATCGTGATCGCATTTGGGTATACTTAGCTGGTTTCAAGTTGTCATTTTAACTCTTATTAGTGACAACTCATATTGTGTATAGAATGTCTAAGTAGAGTGTTTAGTATAGTTGTAAAGCTCTAAGTTTCAATGGAGCTAATTTGACCACACTAGAGGTCAAAATAGCATTCTCCATTCCCATTGGTCTAGGAGTTTTGACCAATGAAGACACTAGGGCAACTTTTCGAGGTTTTTAGGGATTTTGGAGACCTTCCAGGGGGGTATTCAAAAATCAGAGGATAGTGTTGAAGAGCTGACGGAACGAGCTACAACGAGGATTCAAGAATGGATGGATTTGAAGGATTTGTCACTCTGAAACGGTGATTCAAAGTTAGAGAAAGAAATTTAGACCTTTGAGTGTATTTGGAGTGTTTGTGAGAATCTGACAAGGGTTTTGGGAGATATGAGTTGAAAGAGATACAGTTTACGACTCAGGCTTGTGTTTTGATCGAAGTTTTGACTCGATTGGACGAGAGTTGAGTATGGAGTGATAGGTTGAAGTTTGTGTAAGCAGTCAGAGTTGCAGGATTGCACTGACTATCGCAAACTTAAGTACATCGATCATATATTTTGATATCAGAAAGTTCTGTCAATAAAACTTTTCAGAGTTGAAGTTCGGATGATGAGTGGCCTTCTCATGAAATTTGAGAGCAATTGGAGTCAAGGATTGGGATGTGTGATGGGTTTTGTACACAGGGGTCTGCATATCGCCTTGTGATACAGTGGGTAAATCACCAATTGTTTTGAGAGATCTAGAGGAGAAAACATCTGAAACTTTTCTAGTGATAGTAAGGGTCGTGGAGCAATTTTTTGTAAAGTTTGAGAGAAAGATATCGGTCGAATCATCGGATATCATAATCTTCTTCCTCTGAAGTTTTACTGGTTGGAATGTGGAGTGCTGAGGAGAGGAAGAAGAGATTGTCAACTCACACAAGTATCTAGAGGGTTCTTCCACCATTATTCGAGGCGTTCTCAGAGCGAAGAATTGTCCTTTGCGACAACGGGCCCTTCATCCTTTGTACATGGCTAGTCATACTGAGGAGACAATTTCCTCTTTATGCCTTCTACATCCACCTATGGGCGAGGAGATACCATTAGAGGTCTTGGAGTATCAGCCAGAGGAGCCATTATATCTTGATAGATCATTATTTGCTCATTCTCTATGCACAACCCCACGTTTATCCTATGGGGGTTTGTCAAAGATGGTATATGAGCATCTTCGAGATTGCTTCCATGCGGATGATCCCTCTAGTGGTTTAACGGAGTTGTTCCAAGTGGCTGCATCAGTTGCGAGAGGGGAGATTCCATTGTCAGTTAGTCACGTTATGGGTGCTAGTAAAACTAACTGCGATGGGAGAAGGACACTGGGAGCATCAGACCGATTGCTATTGGAGAGGTCTTATTACGATTAGTCAGTCGTACCGTTGTCTTGTAGCATCGCTCACACTTCCAAGAGCATCTTTGTCCACATTAGTTTGGAGTCGCCACACCAGGAGGCTGTGAGGTGGTATCATTTGGCATTATAGCACTTCTAGATATCCATCCGGATTGGGTTGTCTTGGAGGTGGACGTTGAGAATGCTTTTAACAGCGTCTCACATGCATCCATTTTTTGAGAGCTTAGAGAGGCTGTGGACCCCTATCAAGCCTCATTCCTTTCATACGATCTTTCTATGGTTCACATTCTTCTCTATTTTATCAGCATGGCTTTTCAGAGGAGGGAGTCACCGTTCTAGCCGTTAGCATTCGACATGGAGATCCTTTGGGAGGACCCCTATTTGTCATGGCTCATTATAGAGCTCTTGTGTCTATTGCTTTGGCCGTGTCCGGTTGTGTGTTGCCCTCCTTAGCGGATGATACATACATTGTGGGCCATGTAGACAACATTAGGCATGCCTTTGATTACTTGACTACCGAGCTTCATCTTGTAGGCTTGAGAGTCAAGGTGTCAAAGTGTAGAACTTGGTCTCCATTGGGCATTCCACCTCATCTTTAGCTTCCGGAGAGATGTATGATATCGACAGACGGCTTACGTATTCTAGGAGTGCCAGTAGGGTCTAAGGATTTTGTTTCACTTTACCTTGATATTGCATTGGCGGAGGATGTTTTGCATGTAGACAATCTTCCTCTACTAGGGGATCCGCAGGTGGCGTTTGATATACTGTCATCTAATATTGCTCGTCGACCCACCTACCTTTTTTGCATGGTTCTTCCTTCACCTACATTCATATCACGTTTGACAGCCTTTGATAGGAGGATCATGGGCGTCTTTGGTGACATCATCAGACCATTGACATTTCTTTGCTCTGAGAACGCCCAAGCGCCTGGCTGTAGAAGAACCCTCTAGAACCTCGTGTGAGTTGACAATCTCTTCTTCTTCTCCTCAGCACTCCACATTACAATCGGTAAAACTTCAGCGGAAGAAGATTATGATACCCAATGATTCGACCAATAACTTTCGCTTCAACTTCATAGAAAATTTATCCACAACCCTTTCAATCTCTCAAGAAAGTTTCATATGTTTTTCTTTTCTAGATCTCTTAGAACAATTGTTGATTTCTACACTGTATCACAAGGCGATATGCATACCCCTGTGTACAAAACCCATCACACATCCCAATCCTGACTTCAATTCCTTCCAGATTTCATAAGAAGGTCACTCATTATCAAAACTTGAACTGTGCAAAGTTTTATTGATAGAACTTTCTGATATCAAAAGATATGATCTCCGTACTAACTTCGTGACAGTCAATGCAGACTTGCAATTCTGACTGTATACACAAACTTCAAGCTATCACTCCGTACCCAAAACTCGTCCAATCGAGTCAAAACTTCAATCAAAATACAAGCCCGAGTCAAAAACTATATCTCTGTTGACTCATATCTCCCAAAACCCTTGTAAGATTCTTAGAAACTCCCCAAATATTCTTAAAGGTCTAAATTTCTCACTCTATCTTTGAACTACTATTTCAGAGTGACAAATCCTTCAAATCCATCCATTCTTGAGCCCACGTTGTAGCTCGTCTTGTCAGCTCTCCAACCCAATCCTCAAATCTTTGAATGCCTCCCTAGAAGGTCTCCAAAACTCCTCAAAACCTTGAAGAAGTTGCCCAAGTGCCCTCATTGGCCCAAACTCCAAGACCAATGAGAATGAAGAGTGTTATTTTGACCTCTAGTGTGGCCAAATTAGCTCCATTTTAACTTAGAGCTTTACAACTATCCTAAACACACTACTTAGCCATCCTATACATAATACGAGTTGCCACTAATAAAGAGTCAAAATGACAACTCGAAACCGGCTAAGTATGAACGGAACTACAAACGGAACCGGGGAGTTTATAACTTGAGAATAATACTCCTTGCCAAAGTTCCTAACAATCAACTCCCTATGACTTGTTTTCGGTCAGCAATAATGATGGATTGGAACCCATGTGTTGAAAGCCACCACTACTGGTAAGTTCAGATCCATAGCGTCCAAACTAAATCAAAATGTATATTGTTACGTCCCAAATCGCGCCGTAGGAAACAACTGGAAGAATAATCAGGTCTGGAGAGTTTATCACTTGTTGCAGAAAGTTATCTCCAAAATGATATACTAACCACACCCGAAAATGATCATGATGAAGACACCGGATGTTGATCACAAATGGATTAGGCATCGGTACATCTGGAGGATCATGTTGTCCTCTATCCATGTCCTCGTCGGCTCCACTTTGATTAGATATGCTCCTTAGTCAGCAAAGTGATGTGTCTAGCACTCTCCTATACCCTTTCCATCATGACTGCGCTTTATATCTGATAAGGTCCAAGATAATATCTCTTGGAGCCTTTTCAACATCCTGACCCTACAAAGTTGATCCAATGGTGGAACCTTAACAACCTTACAGTGCGCCGTCGGTTATCCTAATCTAAAGTATCACTGTCATGACAACAGCTCTGAAGATGACACATGTCATCATCTTCTCATAGTAGCCGCGTCACAACACGACAACGGGAGGTACGACATGAGTTCCCATCTTTTTCCTCTTTGGCTACCTATTGGACTAGGGGTCTACAGTCTATCTTGATGGACCGACAGTTTCAGGAGGCTCTACATTCACTCCTAGTGGATCCGGCCATTCCTCGTACTACTAGAGCTCGTCTACGCTCTTGCTCGAGCAAGGAAGCATGCTCGTGGATCTTGGCTCGACCATGCATCAGGGCTTTCCGTCTCTCTTTTGCCTACTTTTTTCCACAACGATGAGGTTCCATCTTGGCTTGGTCCATCCATCTACATCTTCATTACTCACATGTGAGTGTGGTATCACTTTAGATGCAGTAGGTGTTCATATGACTCGTTGTCCATTTAGAGGGCAGCGGATAGCTACCCATGATGCCAATAGGGATGTGGTGTTTGCTATGGCGCGAGAGGGTGGATACCTCACATGGAAAGAGCGTTGGTATGCCTTGCAGTCGACTAGGGTTAGGCGGACTGCATGCTTGGTTCGGGAGGACCAAGTCACTATGGCGTATATGGTGGTTACCAATCCTACTAGAGAGAGTTTCGAGAGGGGTGATCACCCATCCTCCAAGATGGGCGGCGAGTGGAGCGGCAACAGCCAAGGTCTCCAAGTATAGAGGTATGCAGAGAGGTCACCTCTTTGTTCCTCTAGCTTTGGAGTTATATGGAGCTATGGACACCATTTTGACATGTTCGTTAGGGAGTGCGCGAGAGCCTTCCATACTAGGCAACATGAGGTATCACTCTCTTTAGCTTACTGTATAGGTTATTTAGGCAACGTGTTTACATTGCTCTACAGAGAGCACTAGCTGGTGCAATCCATAGGAGAGCAATCACGTTAGGTGATGCTTCTTTGGATGCTCTTGTTGTTTGTAGATCTTTTGACCTTGATAGTTGAGA
Organism: Marchantia paleacea; assembly: GCA_014180765.2. Lineage (NCBI taxonomy): Eukaryota > Viridiplantae > Streptophyta > Marchantiopsida > Marchantiales > Marchantiaceae > Marchantia > Marchantia paleacea. The sequence continues at coordinate 1,132,045 of MUAA02000014.1, forward strand.
TATCTTAGTGGTTGTAGGACATATTTCCCAATGTGATTCTATTGGGGCCTAGCCCCATGTTACCGGTTTGGTTCCATCCTTGTACGCTTTGATGGGGTCTTCCCTTTTGTTATTATACTTTGTATACGGAAAAAAGTGTAACGTAATTTTTATATATATATATATATATAATTTCTAAAATTATTTTTTAACCGGAAAAACACGCTCGGTGGCCCTCAACCTTTAATGCTTTGAGTTTTAACATAAAACGCTTGGTCAACTATAAGGATTTGCTCCTTTTGACCACCTTCGATGGGTCTTTACCCTAGTCCAGAATATAAAATGACTTTTGTATATGGCCTAATACGACTATTTTGTCCTATCAAGTATCATGTAATCTAACTCTATGTAAACGGGCTAGTGGACAGTTATGGTCAGTGTAGCTAGAGCTAGTTAGTCTTCTCTTGCTAAGGAAACTTTGATGAAGCACTCTTCAAACTAAAACCTTATTTGGAACTGGGAGAAAGTATTTCCATAGGTTATAGCAAACCCCAGTGGATCGTCTCTTGCTAAGAAAACTTCGATGTAGCAATCTTCAAACACAAACCTTATTTAGAATTAGTAGAAAGTATTTCCATAAGTTATTTAATCGTTACTTATATTTCTGTTTAGATTCCGCTGTCATGACTTATGTAGCGGCATCTATAGTTAGGTAGGTACGCGTATGCAGGAGCGAATACAATAGTTAGAGCCGGTTGTGCAGTTAGCGCCATTCGAACTTGAATTGCGGTTAGGGCCGACAGCGCCGTTAGAAGTCCTGGGCTCAAGGGGTAGAGTTCAAATAAAGGTTCCTTGGAGGGCAGTTTTCGAAGTTGAGCATTTGAGAGTGTGACTGTGGTGGATAGTACCTAGTGCAAGAACTTGAAGTCTTTGAAGCACAAAGTGGGTTTGGCTTGACTGCAATTTTTCTTTTATACTATGGTTATGAGCAGAGTGTCCTTGTGGACGTTTTGAGAGTAGAAAAGATTACTTCGAAATTGGATCGAAAGAACTCAAATTGGATTTTATGGTGAAAATTGTGAGTTCTTGGAGCGCTCAAGGTGTTTTGGCAAGTTTGGATCGATGGTAGCTTCGATCTGTTGGCTGTTGAGTGCGCAAGGCGTTGATGGAGTGCAGCCTGTGGTGGTGATCTAGAAGTAGAGTCGATTTGAAGTTGATCTTATCGATTTTGAAGTTTTGTATTTTTTGTTTTAGTGTAAATCCGAATCATGAACTTTTGAGGATGAAAGCGCTACTGGAAATTGACGAAATGGGTTGATGCTTATAGTTATCTTGGAGATTCGAGATTGGCCGAAAAATATTTTGGACAGAAGTGCTCAAAGTCCAAGATCTGGTGTTTTGGGTCGAAAATAGTATCAGCAAGCTACCAGATTATCATATAGTGTCCGTTTGATCTAAAATTTGGTAGGGTGATAGAAGATGTAAAGTTTGTCGCGCGGATTAGAGACATCAGGCCCAAGGACGATAGTGTTAGAATTACAAAATTTTGACGTTTAGGGGTCTGAAATTGAAGTTGAAGATTTTCAGAGTCATGCAGAAATTTCAAACAGTGTCCATTAGTAAATAAAAAAATTGCTTTAGGTAGCAAATTGAAAAAGACAACGCCATATATAACTAAAATGTCAATGTTAGATTATCGATCTAGAGAGCAGAAGACCTCCAAAATCGAGTTTTTGTGTTTTTAAATGCCCTTTTGAGGCTATGTCAGTCCGGGTTGGGTTGGTTTGACCCCTTTGATGGATGTTTTTGAGATGGAGTATTGTTCTTTATGTTTCTTGTGATTGATATACTTCCATCTCTTCTTTCTGTTTATGCACCACATTTTTTTGTGTTGGTGTTTTGTTGTTTGGAGTGTTGGAGCTCCTATGTGCTGTCGATGGTGAGGCTGGATTTAAGGACCAGTCAGACTATCCATGTTTCTCCTAGTGAGACAAGACTTGCGGACCTGTAGACTAGGTGAGTGCCTATGGTGATGGCATATTTTAGGTTGCCCTTGTGTTAGCACGTTGTGGTGCCTTGGGTACCAATACATTGCGGTTTTGGTTCCGATTCTTTGTTTCTGGTTCAAGTTGGGGACCTGGCTTTGTACGGTTGCGGAAGTGATACATTAGTGTCACAGTGGAGTTCTCTGGAGGCTCTGAAGAAGAGACTGCTCGGGTTAGCATTGGGTGCACTTGTAGTGGAGTGCGGTACCAATCTCGGCCTTTGAGGTTCACAAAAGATATTGATTTGGTTTCAAAGAGTGACGGAGCTGAGCTTGGTAATATCTTGGAGTGTGTACCCACACCGTTGTTGTGGAACATGGACGATATCTATGGGGCCACCAAAGATCCCAGACGATATTCGGGTACAGTTGGCACTATTGAGTTGGATGACTTCATCTAGAAGTTTAACTCATGGTGTGATTTACAGCGGATGTGCAACTGTACGTTGTTCAGTCCATTTATGGCTTGGAAAGGATGATTGTAGCATTTGAAGGGTCCGTCGATGGATGATTATCATGAGTTCCGACATGAACACCTTGAGGAAATAGAGTTTTGGAGACAATACTGGTCTCCAAACTACATCTCTATTACTTCGGATACAGTGTTTGGAGGTGCAAGTTCATCCTCTGTAACTGACACTGATGATACAGTTGGAGCTAGTAGAGTTGGGAAGAGTTCAGAGGTCCCAACGTTTAACCCTATTCTAGAGTTCTTTGCACGGTTGAGGAGAAACTACCAAGGGGTGAAAACTGACAAGCTACGAGACTTACAAGAGTTTCAACCGAAGACAGGGGAGAATCTTCGAGAGGCGTATACCCGAATGTGTCGGTTGATTAGTGTTACCCGTGGGGTGACAGAGGCACAAGCTGTCCAATATTGGTATGGGATATTGGATAGGGAGTTGACACGTAGAGTGAGAGATGCTACCTTACTACAAGAGACATCACCTACATTGGCCATTGTGTTTTGCCTTGCTGAGCGTATTGAGCTCAACATGCAAGAAGAGAGGGTGGTGACTGTTGGTTCAGCAAGGATTCACCATCTTCATCAACTTTTTCACGTTACCAGTCTACAACATAAACCCGGAGTGGTTATGGTAGACACGTGGGACAATCTCAACCATCCGGACAGAGTGGTGAAGTTGCAGCATCCAGACCATTGCCATCCTTTTTAGGTCAACAATCAGTTGTTGGGATGGTGTGTTGGACATGTGGTGGACCTCATCACAAGAAGGATTGACTTCAAGGTCAAAGGATGGATCTTCTTGGATCAAAATCATGTGAGCATTGTTACACACATGGTCACATGATGGATCGATGTTTTGATCTACATCCAAAACATCAACAACAGTTGTCATGGCAGTCCTTGGAAGAGGACGAGGAGTTCAAGATGGCAGGGGTGGTGGTAGAGGACCAGTCCCTACTCAAGTGTTAGCCCATGAGGCTAGTCATGAGGTGAACATGGCATCTCGACTGGAGTAGTTGGAGCAAAAGATAGCAAGTATGGCTATAGCCCAACAAAGATCAGATTCTGGAGTTGGTGCCTCTACATCATATGATGGAGATGTTGTGGAGTACATGTGCGGAGCGGCACAACCATGTGCATTTGCTATGACTCGTAGTGCAACACATATTACTCAGTCCCAATGTGATACTTTTGCTACATTCCGCTGAATTTTGCGCCTGCATGAGCTTCACTCTTTGTTTTTTTGTGACTGCCCATTTCATTTTTTGTTATGGAGGAAACTCCTCTTCCACTTCCTTACTCGTGATACTCTCCTTGATTTTATTTTTTGAGTACAAAGTATAATAACAAAAGGGATGGGAAGACCCCATCAAAGAGTACAAGGTTGGAACCAAACCGGTAACATGGGACTAGGTCCCAATAGTATCACACTGGGAAATATGTCCTACAACACCTAAGATATCTGAACTATCTAGGTCAAAGGGTCTACAAACAACAGGAGCATCCGAAGAAGCATCACCTAATGTGATTGCTCTCCTATGGATTGCACCAGCTAGTACTCTCTGTAGAGCAATGAAAACATGTTGCCTAAAATAGGCTATATAGTAAGCTAAAGAGAGTGATACCCCATGTCGCCTAGTATGGTAGTACTCTCCTTGATCATGTTGGCATGTCATGGCTTTGCTGCTTATGATTTGGTTGCCTATTTGATTGCAATGGAGGAGTGTTAGATTTTGTACGGACCCCATCTGTATGACTATGTCCATTGATCATGATTTCTTGTTCGGCCCTCTTGGGGATACTATGCGAGTCTACCACCAAAACGTTGCTACTTATGTGAGCACATTTATCCTTTAGTAAAGCTTTTCATTGGAGATCTACCAATTGTTTTGTCATAGCTTCCAATCGAGCTTCACTTTGGGCTATCTGCTTGTTGTATTCTTGTGCTAAACTAATTCTCTCCCCTAGTTCCATAGTAGTCGTCATGATTGCTTGCTACTGCCATTTTTTCCGTTGATTTGGTAATCCTTCAGGTGAATGGTCGTAATTTTATAGTCTCTTAATAAAATCTGTTACTTCATTTACATGTGCTCTCGGTATTCCAACCAAAACGAAATCTTCCTCTAAGTTATCTTCAGAATACAAATAATTTTTCAACTTTGAGAGGGATTTATGACATAGGAAGACGGATTCCGCATTCTAGGAATGCCAATAGGGTCCAAAGATTTTATTGTACACTATCTAGACTATACATTTATTGATGATATATTGCATATAAATGACACTCCTCTATTAGGAGGTCCACATGTGATGTTTGGTATACTCTTATCTAGTATTGACTGTCAACACACCTATCTTCTTTGCACAATTATTCTTTCACTTGCATTCATATCAACCTTTGATAAGAGTATCATGGACATCTTTGATGATATCATTGGCGACAAGAAATTTGGTACGGAGGAGGACATCTTTGCTAATTTTATGGATAGGTAGGTTTATTATCGATGAAGAAGATTAAGCCTATAACATTTTTGGCTAGTTGGGCACTCCAGATTTATGATTGCATATAGGCCCATCCTTGAGATGTATGCAATGAACATGGATATATGATCATTTCCTTTACATATACTATTACAACATACAAGAGATGCTTTACCCTGGGAGATACGATAGAAGCTTCTGTGTTCTTCCTCTTTGCCCACCAATTGGACTAGAGCCTACAATCTATCTTGATGGAACAACAGTTTCAGCAGGCTCTACATTCACTCTTAGTGGATCCAGCTATTCCTCGTACTACTAAGGCTCGTCTACACTCTTGCTCCGACAAGGATGCATGCTCATGGATCTTGGCTTGACTATGCATCACGGCTTTTCAACTCACACCGGTTACTTTTTCTACAATGATGAGCTTTTACCTTGGCTTGGTCTATCCATCTAAATCTTCATTATTCACATGTGAGTGTGATATTGCTTTAGATGCAACAACTGTCCATATGACTCGTTGCCCATTCGGAGGGTGGTATTTGCTATGACACAAGAGGGTGAATACCTCACATGGAGGGAGCGTTGAAGGTGACCCTACTACCCTAAAAACTCACATGGAGGAAGCGTTGGTATACTTTACAGTCGAGTAGGGTTAACACATACCTATACTTTGTTCAAGAGGACAAAATTATTATTGCAGATGTGGTGGTTATTGATCCTACACTTGACACGGTTTTAGAGGGGGTGAGTACCCATCCTCCTGGATGGGTGACAAGTGGTACGGCAACATCCAAGGTCTCCAAGTACAAGGATATGCATAGCGGTCATCTCTTTGTTCCTCTAGCTTTGGAGTTATATTGAGCTATGTACACATACTATGACATGTTCATGAGAGAGTGCGGAAGAGACTACCATACTAGGCGGTAGGGGTATCAATATCTTTAGTCTATTGTATAGCTTATTTTAATGAACTCATTATCATTGCTCTAAAGAGAGCATTAGCTAGTGCAATACATAGGAGAGCAATCATGTTAGATGATATTTGAATATCATTTGAACTGGATAGTTTGTATATGTTAGTTATTATATGACATATTTCCCATTGGGATAGGGTTTTGGTTTATCCATGTGCAGCTTGACGAGGTATTCACATCATTTTTGTTATTTTACATGGCCGTTACATACAAATAATTTTCTCAAATAGTCCATGTTTGGTTCTTTCACATGCAGTCGTGTATTTCGAACGATAGAATCTGAATCCCCTCTAGGGCCCTAGCTTCTCACCTTCTCTTAGAGCTAGGTTTCGCAATAGCCAGATTATCTGAAATTTTCTAAGTGTTGCACTCTCGCACTAATCTCGTTTTACGGACGCTAGAAGACAAGAAAGCTCTCCATCTCACTCTGGGAAATAATCACGAAAGTCCTAATAAATTGATATCTCTGTATGAGCAACATGCAGAGTGAAGGACACACGGCGACCATCCGAAAAATACATAAGAAGTGAGCAGGTGGCACCAGAGCGTGTCTGTAGGAGAACAACATTATGAAAGTACCGCTGTTGCGTGGAAACTTGGGTAGATGCAGGAAGCGGCTGCGAGGATGTTCAGCAGCCCGGAGGTATAGAGTTGTGAAAGGCCATGTTTCCCAAAGGCAAATGACACTCACGACAAGGGCCTCCTCTCTTTGTACTGCACGAGGCCACCATAAAATATAGAATCCAGCTTGATAGATTCTGTGGGTGTGTGGGCTCAGAGGAATGACGTTTCTTGTGTCATGTGAGAGATTTGATTTGCCAGACAAAGATTTTGTCTCTTATAAGAACCGGTAGATCTGGATTAGTGGTGGTAATAAATGTTTTGTAATCATTCACCCCTTGTTTTACTGTGATAAATGTTTTGTAATGAATCACCCCTTGTTTTACTGTGATACTATTGGGGGCTAGCCCCGTGTTATTCGTTTGGTTCCATCCTTGTACGCTTTGATTGAGGTATTCCCATCCTTTTGTTATTATATTTTGCCGCGTGTTTTACTGTGTCTCAGCTTGTTTAGAACATTCATCATGACTCGACTCATATCGAAAAGCCAATCTTTGTCAAAAAGTATTTATTGGTTTCTGGCCCATCTGATTCTATCGAATAGTTTAGATATTAATATATCCATTCCCTAGATTATCGTGCACATTCTAGACCCTAGCTCTAATTTTTTTTCGTGACATAGGGGAATTGGAGTTTTGGGAGAGTATGTTGAGAGTATTTATAGTTGAGAGTGAATAAATTTATTTTTTCTATATAAACAATTCTTATTCTTTTTTTTCATTAATATTTGATTTGAATATTTTGAGAAATTGTAAAAAAAATGTAGTGAATTTTTTTTTCATTGGTTCAATTAAAATCAAGTTAAAAAATTATTGAAATCTAAATAGAAAGTTATGATTATTTCCTCATTATTTAACAATGTGTGATGTGATATGGGATGTTCTAGTTTTGGATGTAGTATGACATACATTATAGAATATCATGTATCTCATATACCATGTCATTATAGTTCTCTTTGTGCTAGTTATACCTTCACTTTCCCTATGATGTGGCTTAGAGCGATGCGTGATATATCATGTATCATGAATTTTTTAGCTCTCAAGGGGTATTGAAAGAATGAATCCAACTATTAATGTCACATCTCATACAATTTCAACCTCTACTTTATTTTAACGCAGACGTCATACACTTCAAGTAGAAAGCTATTTATTTTGATTGTCTCTTTCCTGGTATAAAGTACAAATACTCCAAGATCACCTCTCTTCTAGGGTTGAAGTCATGTATTTGAATCCAAGTTTCAATTTTCCCATCTTAACTTTGTGGTAGACCGACTCGGCTTTAAAAGCTTACAATTACAAATTCTTTAAATAAAAAGATCAGCAACGACGATCTGGATCAAAATTTACGCATTCAATCGCAGCTTGGGAAGTGACTCTCATCAGTATGTGTAATCCTTACATACTTCATGATCTAAGACAGACGAAGATTAAAAAAAAGAAGAGGAAATAGTCTCCTTAGTAGGACTAACCATAGACAAAGGATGAAGGGCTAGTTCAGCTTTGCTATACTCCCTAGCATGCTCCAAGATCCTACTCCGTCAGAATCGAGACAAATGTGAAGTATCAAGTGGTTGAATCTAATTGCTAACTTGTGTAGTCTGTATAAACTACTCTTTCAATGTAGCCCAATCCCACATCTAGAATCTCTGAAATCTAGTTGTCACCTTCCTATGTTCAACATGTCCCCTTAGTATAACGTACACATCATTATGGAAGTAAGACAAACAAAAATTATGCTTACTTATTCATGAGATCACATGTCAACTAATTGAATGGTAAGAAAAAAGCCAATCTAGCTTCATCATGAAGCGCATAAGGGAGCATATGAAATAAATATGAACATGGGGACCTAGTCTTGAAAAGCTATAGAATAGAACATGACTAGGATGCTAACCATTCTCACTACCCGATTGGTATACTTAGAACGATCAATGAAGGGATCAATGTACTCTGTGTGATCCACAAAGTGACAGATGTCGTCTCACGTGCGCATCCCAAGCATCTATGGGCGAGGGAATATCATTATAAATATTGGAGTATCAGAAAAATTAGCCATTATGTTTTGATAGATCGATTTTTGCCCATTTTCTATGCATAGCCTCATGTCTATCCTCAAGGGGATGTTATATGAACATATTAGATATTGCTTTCAGATAGATATAATAACATGGTAATGCAATACTAAGTTGAATTCAGATATAAGAGTTTGTTCTCAAGGGAATGAGGTATTCAAATAACCAAGCATGAAGGAAAATGTGCAATTATGCTTCTTTATGCACTCTAGATTGCTTTGTCCAAAGAATTCAAGGATGAGACTCAACAGAAGTCTATGCCATACATTCTCAATCCCATTAATTCAGAAGACACATGAATGATTTGCTAAATTATTTTACTCAAATATGAGGATCTCTTCTCTGACAAGGCTCAATGGAGACGATACACTTGCTGAAGTTGTCTTAGGTGAAATTATGCAAACACATCTCATGGGCAAATAACATGATAGCTTCACAGATATTCGCTCTAGTCTATGTTGATTACACGTCAAACAAATCAACTCCACAAGCTCTCGATCTACCATGACTACAATTTGCCGTTCAATCGAATTGAACCCTTGCAAGGAAAAGAGATCCAAACCTACATGTTTTACTCCTATTTATACAAGAATTCCTAACTCCTACTCTTAACTCTCATCTACACGGATTGATCTCTCCGAAATCTACTTTGACCATCTAAGTTGCACAATCGTACTTCCGCCTCTAAGATTAATGCATTGATTCCTAACTACAGCTTCCTGCACATCCACATCAATCTCTTATTGATGAAGATTCATGGCATCCTGGAAATCTCATCCCAGCGTCTTAAACATCTTCTTGCGTAGTTCTTTGATATCTTTCAAATTTTCCATTACTATCACCAATTGCTCCAACTACTGCATCTCTACACTGTCACATCGAGCAAACATGTGTTGGGTGCACCTATAGACAAGAGTCTTAGTCTTGCAAATGCCTCTACATCCACCTTGTTCAACTATCGCTTTCGATTTTATACTGTCTCTTGCAACTACAGATTTTCCTTCTCTACTAATTTTACTCTGCATCCCGAATATGGCAAATCTTCATGTAAGATTTTCTCGACTCCAGAACCTTCTTCTCCAACTCAGCCTTCTACTTGGACAACTTGTCCACATACCGTGGTGTGAGTCAACCCAGAGCACCAAGGAAGAAGTTGGGAATGGATGATTTCTCCATTTCATCTACCCTACTCAAATACGACGTGGTGGAGGATGTGGGAAATCAAAAAGCCAATATAACTGTTGGCCAATTGATTGATCTAAATCATACGATAAGAAAGGAGTTGAGGGGAGGCCTAAGCTCCAAAAGGACAAAGAACCGACGATCCAAGGGGAATGCTTCTATGGTGAATATTGGAGTAGGAGTGGTGGATGCCGCTACCTCGGAGGTATGTACTCAGGCTTCGAAGATTGAAGTACGTTGTCGTGTTGTGACGCGGCAATTATGAGAAGATGATGACATGTGTCATCTTCAGAGCTGTTGTCATGACGGCGATAGTTTAGGTTAGGATAACCGGCCGGCAAGACCGTAAAAGGCTGTTAAGAGCCCACAGTTGGATCTACTTTGTAGGGTCTAGGATGGATCTAGGATGTTGAAAAGGCTCCAAGAGATATTATCTTGGACCTTATCATATATAAAGCGCAGTCAGGATGGAAAGGGTATGGGAGAGTGCTAGACACATCACTTTGCTGACTAAGGAGCATATCTGATTAAAGTGGAGCCGACGAGGACATGGATAGAGGACAACATGATCCTCCAGATGTACCGATGCCTAATCTTTTTGTGATCAACATCCGGTATCTTCATCGTGATCATTTTCAGGCATGGTTAGTGTATCATTTTGGAGATAACTTTCTGCAACAAGTGATAAACTCTCCAGACCCGATTATTCTTCCAATTGTTTCCTACGGCACGATTTGGGACGTAACAGTGTACGTTTTGATTTAGTTTGGGCGCTATGGATTTGAACTTACCAGAAGTGGTGGCTTTCAACATATGGGTTCCAATCCATCACTATTGCTTACCGAAAACAAGCCATAGGGAGTTGAATGTTAATACCTTTGGCGAGGAGTATTATTCTCAAGTTATAAACTCCCCGGTTCCGTTTGTAGTTCCATTCATACTTAGCCGGTTTTCAGCTGTCATTTTGACTCTTTATTAGTGGTAACTCTTATTGTGTATAAGATGGCTAAGTAGTGTGTTTAGGATAGTTGTAAAGCTCTCAGTTAAAATGGAGCTAATTTGGCCACACTAGAGGTCAAAATAACACTCTTCATTCTCATTGGTCTTGGAGTTTGGGCCAATGAGGGCTCTTGGGCAACTTCTTCGAGATTTTGAGGAGTTTTGGAGACCTTTCAGGGGGACATTCGGAGATCTGAGGATTGAGTTGAAGAACTGACGAGACGAGCTATGACGTGGGCTCAAGAATGGAGGATTTGAAGGATTTGTCACTCTAAAGTGATGATTCAAAGTTAGAGTGAGAAATTTAGACCGTTGAGTGTATTTGGGGAGTTTCTGAGAACCTTACGAGGGTTTTGGGAGATCTGAGTCAATAGAGATATAGTTTTCGACTCAAGCTTGTGTTTTGATTGAAGTTTTGACTCAATTGGACGAGTTTTGAGTACAGAGTGATAGCTTGAAGTTTGTGTATACAAAAATAATTGCGGGGACAAAGATCGAGATCATATCTTTTGATATCAGAAATTTATATCAATAAAACTTTGCACAATTCAAGTTCTGATGATGAGTGACCTTCTCATAAAATCTAGGAGCAATTGAAGTCAAGGATTGGGATGTGTGATGGGTTTTGTACATAATGGTCTGCATATCGCCTTGTGTTACAGTGGGTAAATCACCAATTTTTTTGAGAGATCTAGAAAAGAAAAACATCTGAAACTTTTCTGAGTGATAGTAAGGGTTGTGGAGCAATTTTCTGTAAAGTTTGAGCGAAAGTTATTGGTCGAATCATCAGATATCATAATCTTCTTCCGCTGAAGTTTTACCAGCTATAATGTGGAGTGCTGAGGAGAAAAAGAAGAGATTGTCAACTCACACGAGGTTCTAGAGGGTTCTTCTACAGCCATACGCTCAAGCGTTCTCAGAGCAAAGAAATGTCCATGCGACAATTCATTAATGGACGTGATGTTTCGGATGTGCTTGTGGATGGTGGATCTGCGGTGAATGCCATGTCGGAACGTTTGTTAAAAAAGTTGGGGATGAAGCCTTCAAGACCTTCCAACATCATTGTTGGGATGGCCAACAAGCAAATGGTGCGACCCATTGGAGTGGTGGACAAGGTGGTAGTAAGTGTGATGGGAGTTCAAACCTTGTTGTCCTCTCAAGTGCTTGAGGAGGCTAGCTACGACTTGTTATTAGGAAGACCTTGGTTGAGAGCAGTGAGGACAAATGAACGGTGGCATCAGGGTTATCTTCATATAGGGCCAAAGAACCATCGAGTGAAGGTCCCTCTCACAAGTGACGGAGGAGTAGTCTCAAACTCGGATAGGCCTACTAGTGATTACTTGGAGTCTGAAAGTGGAGAAAGTGGCACCTTTTCAGAGGTTGACACCAACATGTCGATCGATGAGGAGACATCATCTGAAGACACCTCGGATGATGATGTTCAAGTTCAAGTTCTTGCTCCAATGGATTTACTACTAGGCCAAAGGTGGTGAAAGATCCCGACAAGATGAAGATGAGCGAAGATGAGATAACTCGACGGCTTTCCACTCTCAAGTTTGGTCCCAAGGTTAATATGGAGGGGTAGTCAAGGTTTTTGGATATATTTTGTAAATATATCCATGTCTTTGCCTTTAGCTACAAGGATTTGAAGGAAGTAACCTTAGAGACTCATTGCATTGAGTTAGAGGCGAAGGCTCGTCTAATACGTCAGAAGCAACGTCGGATAAATCCACCAATGGATGTGGTGATAAAGGAAGAGATCGACAAGCTAAAGGATGTCGGTTTCATCTATGAGGTAGAGAATTTTGAATGGGTTTCTCCTATTGTGATAGTCAAGAAGAAGAATGGTAAGCTACGTGTATGCGTAGATTACAAGAAGTTGAATATTGTCACAAAGAAGGATTATTATCCTTTATCTTTCATAGATGAGATTCTAGAGGAGGTGGCAAGTCATGAGTGATATAGTTTTGGAGATGGTTATAGTGGTTTTAACCAAATTCAAATTGCTCATGAAGATCAGCTCAAAACCATTTTTACCATGCCATGGTAAACTTTTGCCTTTAGGGTAATGCCCTTTGGTCTATGTAATGCTTCAGCAACTTTTCAAAGGTTCATGAACAAGGTGTTTGAACCTTTTATTGGGAAATTTGTGCGAGATTTCATAGATGATTTTTGTGTATACGGGAAGAAGTAGAATCATTTGATCAAAATTCTACAACGTTTGGAGAAAATCAAGGCCTCGCTCAATCCAGAAAAAATGCATTTTTGGATGTGAGGAAGGTTTGTTGTTAGGCACATCATCTCCAAGGATGGTATAGCGGTGGATCTAGAAAAGGTGAAACGCATCCTCGACTTACCTTTTCCGGTGATGTTGACCAAGTTGAGGCAATTCCTTGGTATGGTGGGATATTATCGACGGTTCATCTTTTCCTTCTCCAACAAAGCTTATGCCTTGACAGTTTACATGAAGAAGTGGACGGATTACGATTTAATCCTCAAGGATGGAGAGACAGTGGTGGCGTTCGAACTTCCTAAGAAGGCGTTGGTAACGGCTCCTATTTTAGCCAAACCAAATTGGGGTAAACCTTTCATTCTCTACACGGATGCATCAAAATTGTTATAGGATGCACTCTAAGCCAGTTAGATGATGATAACCATGATCGTCCAATTGCTTATGCTAGTAGACAGATGATGCACGCTGAGAGAAACTATTTAGTGACAGAAAGGGAGGCTTTAGCTGTGATCTTCTCACTCAAGAAGTTTCGACACTATCTATTGGGAGGAAAATTTACTATCGTTACTGACCACAAGGTTTTGAAGTACATTTTCAACAAGCCTAATGTTGAGGGTAGGATAGCAAGATGGAAGTTGTTACTGGCGGAGTTTGATTATATTATTGAGGATCGACCCAGTAAGAAGCATGTCAATGCTGATTTGATGTCTCGGTCATACGATGAGGAAGAAGATCAACTAGTGGATGATACATTTCTAGATGAGGATTTGCTAATGATGGACACAATAACAAAGGTATCGGCGGAATACAAAGGGATATGGGATTTCATCTCGGAAGGAGAGTTTCCCCAAGGCATGTATTCACGTGAGAGGAATGCATTGATGAAGCTATGTGAACCTTATACCATCATAGAGGACGTGTTGTTTCACAACACGTCCTCTATGATGTGGAGGACACTTTGGATGAAAGATAACTGCATTTAAGATCCTAGATGCAGGCTATCATTGGAAGGGCATTTTCAAAGATTGTGTGGAATTTGCCAGAGTTGTGATAAGCTTTTGCTAAAAAGTCCAGGAAAACCCCTCCTTTGATATCAGTTCCTATTTTAGGTCCTTTTGAGAAATGGGAAATAGATTTTGTAGTACCCTTGAATCTTACTCCTCGGGGTAAAAAGTTCATTGTGATAGCTACAGATTATCTAACCAAGTGGGTAGAAGCTAGACCTCTCAAATCTACTAGTGAGGAAAAAGTGGATAGATTTCTCTATGAGAGGATAATAACTAGATTTGGATGCCTTCTATAAATTGTTTAAGATAGAGGTGGTGAGTTTGTTGGAAGTATTATACAAGCCATGCTAGATCATTTCTCCATCAAGGCACAAGTGACTACTTCCTACAAACTCAATGCTAACGGGTTGGTAGAGCGAACTAACTATACGTTTTGCATGATGTTGGCCAAGGATGCAGACATGGACGAGAGCAAGCAAAATTGGGCCAAGAGGCTGCATGCTATCTTGTGGGAGTATCGGACAACTTGGAAGACATCAATAGGGTACTCACCTTTCCGTATGGTATATGGTGTCGAGTCAAAACTTCCAATTCAATTTGATTTGATGACCTTCTTACCTATCCAACGGAAGTTAAAGAGGACGAATGGAGCAAAAGTTATCAAATCAAGACGTCAACAACTGTTGGAGTTGGAGAAGGCTCGAGCTATGACCATGGTACGTGTGGAGCGGGCTCAACAATTGCATAAGAAGTATTACGATAATCGACTTGGGACGAAGAAGATGAAGGCTTTCAAAGAAGGTGATTGGGTAATGCTTTACGACTCCATTAGATATAAGAGAGCAAGAAAAGAAATTTCTTCCAAATTTCTTTGGTCCTTTCATAGTTCACAAAGTGTGGGGAAACTTTACTTACAATTTGAAGGAGTTGGGAGGACTACATTTTGACCGGGTGTATCATGACAAGTTGAACCTGTTTCATCGACGATCAGATTCTTTCACTCTGAGGAATGAGTGAAATCTTGATCCGGGGGTAAATGTAAGATTTAGGGTTGTACATATAGGGTAAAATGTAAATTTATCTAAATTGTGCCTAAGTTTATCTTAATCATGACTATGTTTAGCTAGTTATGGTTAAGTTGGAGGAAAATATAGAATAATTTTTGGTATGGTAGATGAGAACTACTATTTTGTTATTTAGAATGAATCAAATAACAGATTCCATCACATGGCTATCTTAACTTCCTTGACTTGGACTAGTTTTCATTGGTTGGACTTGGTGAAGACCCTTGAATCTAGGGGCGAGATTGACTTGATACACTAAAGACAATTAGAGAGTAGTTGGGCTTCTAGAAGATCCAAGTGGACCAATTGCATGTTGCCATGTACCCTTTTTCATTGGGGTTTGTGATCTCTACCTAGTTTAAACTTGGTAAAAGAAAGTTACATGGTGATAACTTGTATTTACTTGTATTTACTATGATAAGATTCTAAGTAGTATAAATAGAGAGATTGATAAGCAAATCTCAAGTTAGTTTTTGGTAGAAGTTAGTTTTGGGAGAAGTTAGTTTTGTGATCTTAGTTTTGGAGAGACCTTGTTTTGGGAAGCTTGGTTCTTGGAGAAATAATGTTCAAGGTGGAGCCTTGATTCAATGAAGTCATTAATCACCAAAGAATCCCTTCCTTTTGAGTGATATCTTACTCTTTGTGAGAATTTGCATCATTGAGTTTGGACTTTGAGAGATTGTGTAAGAATGTGTATTAGAGTCATGGTCAGAGGATGGGAACAAGTTCTTCTAGATTCATGATGAGCTTCCAAAAAGCCATCGGAGGTAAATCTGAGTGAGAGTCAGCCCGGAGGTCACAGATCCACATAATATACATCTCAAGCCAGCCCGCCCAACTATTAGATTTAGATCCATTGTACCATCAATATTTGGAAGATGACATGGTGCACAATTACAAACATGATTCTTCCAAATCACACCATCACCACCCTCTAATATCAAAACTCCAGAAAGTAAAAATTCTCACATATTCATAGAATTGTACGACCATCGGTAACATCTAATATGATTAGTGCACTATGCTGCAAGTAAATGTAATCATCAACATGAAATTTGTGAATTGAAGGTTGATATCCATCTCCTTGGATGATAGCATAAACGGAAATATCTTGATGCTAAGGTTCTCAAATGACATGGGCATTATTCTACAAAAGAGTTTTGCCTTTTGAGAACACAACCTAATCCAAACATCAAGATTATGCAAATTCAAGACTTCAGTTGACTCTTGACGAATAATTGCATGTAGGTTTGGTTCTCCTCGATATAATAATAAGTACAATGAGAATGACGCTAGAGATCCTTGCCGGCCAAATCGATAATCCATGGTCAACGATGGTAGTTGAATGTCTCAATCTCCTAGATGATCTTTCTCCAAGCCAAACTTTCTTAGTACTCTCTTCATTGTCTTAACGATTCTTTTTGTTTGACCATCAGCCTTTAATGATCTCTTGAGGTGGTATGATGATCAATCCATTGTTGATTACAAAAAGTCTAAAACTCACCCGAAAACTCAACATCATGGTTAATCAACACCTCTGTTGATCCACCAAATTGGCTAAGCATCAAAACTAAGAATGCAAAAATTGTTTCCTCATTTGACTTGTTAAGCAATGCCATCAACTCAATCCACTTGGAGAAATGCTCCGCCATGACCAACACATATTGATGATGTTGTATAGTCAATGGCAGAGGTTCTATAAAATCCAAACTCTAACGATAATCAAATCCCATAATCGGTAGGGAATTTAACTGTGTTGTAAGGGCATTGAATAATGATCAATCACGATCACATATCATACATCTTGCAACAAACAGTTGCACCTTAGTTTGCATAGCTCTCCATCAATAATGACTTTGAAGTAAGCTATATGTAAGCTTCACTCCAAAATTACCTAACTCCTTATGAGCATGTCTGACCAACTGTGCTCTCTAAGATATAAATGACACAACACAAACTTTATCATCTCCTTATACCCGAAAAAGATATGAACCTTTCCACTTGAACGTTGAGTTTTCTTTAAAACTTGATCATTTGCACTCCAAAAGCCCACAAAAGCAATTGTATGAAGAAACTTCAAGACCATCATGTCATCATGGATGTCTCATCTTACCACCAAACCGTCTTCAATCTCAATGTCCAAGGATAATATATCTACTTTTTGACCCAAGAGATATATCACATAGCTCTCAAGCGCCAACATACTCAAAAAAGGCAAATGCATGCCAACCTGACATTGTCTTCTCATCAATATCACGAGGCTATTGAGCCCCGGTTTTGTCAAACTTGACTTGTATATGGGATTCGACTTAATCCATATGCATCATGGTTTACCACTCCATGTTTGTGTACAATCATGAAATCATACTATTGTAAAATAAGAGCCCATTGTGCAAGCTTTCTGGTAAGCATGTCTGATTCCATCAACCATTTCAATGGTTGATGATTAATGATAAGTGAAGGAGTTTTCAAACAAATAACATCTAAAATGTGTCATCAAATAAATTTTGCTATATTGTTGGAGTTACTTACATAAGCTATTACAAACTCCTTCCCCTAATCATCATGTTGGGTAAACACTTCACTTAAACCCAACATACTCCAATCAATATGTACTTGAAAGTCATGACCTCTCATCGGTCTCCTAAAAATATGTGTAGATCCATTCAAACCTCAATCCACCAATCTTAATAACTGTCATTGGGTTACAAAACTCTTGTGATGTACTAGAGATAATATTGATTTCCTTCACAATATGGACAACCTCCAAACTATCATCTAAGACACTCATGCCCCACAATATTGCTCACAATGTTGGCTTTCTTGCTACCCAAACTTGATGCATGATGCCCAAAGTTTTGCCTCTTGCCCGAAGTTGCTACCAATTGTTTGAAGTTGTTGTGTGTTGTCCAAAATCCTTAAGTCGGACGAGAGTAGAGATAAAAATAATTAAATTTCTACGATGAGAACTTTTGATAACGTTTCAACAAGAGGAGAAGAAATCAGTTCGATTTTAGATTTCTCCATCCTGACTTTGGGAAATGTTCTTTAGGACAATAAGAGAAGAGATCATACATTTCCAATTTCTAGATCAAAAATTTCAGAAAGCAAAGAGATCAAAAGTTTTAAATTGCTTAATCAGAAATTTCAAGAAGCATTTGGTTTGACAAGAGATTCAAATTTCTCCATATGAACTTTGCAAAACGTTCTATATGACAAGAAGAGAAGAGATCATACAATTCAAATTTCCAGATCAACAATTTTAGGAAGCGAAGAGTTTAAAAGTTTTAGATTGCTTAATCTGAAATTTTGGAGAGCGTTTGGTTTGTAAGCCAATGCCCAAAAGTGCTGCCCTAAGTTCTCTTTGTTGCTCAAAGTTGTTGCTCGCTTCCATATGGGTCACAATTGCAATCGCAGTTATAGTCGCGGTCATGGTTATGATCATTATTAGGGTTAGGAAGATTGCTATATAGATGTCACAATCAAATCTATCAATTCCTGAAAATTCATGATCGAGGAAATTTGAGACCCACTAATTAGACACAACCAATTTATCAAATTTCCTATAAATTTCTTATCCAAAAAATCTGAAACCCACTTATTTCAACTTGATCAAATTCTAATGTCAATTCCTGAAATTTCTGATCTCTTCTCCTATCATCCGAAAAAACGCTTCCCGAAATATCTAATTGAGAAATCTTAAAATGATATTTTCTCCTTTTTTTGTCAAACCAAAAGCTTCCTGAAATTTCTGATTAAGCAATCTAAAACTTTTGATCTCTTCGCTTACTGAAATTTTTTATCTAGAAATCTATATTGTATGATCTCTTCTCTTTTTGTCCTAATGAACGTTTTCCAAATTTTTCAATGAAGAAATCTGAAATTGAACTGATTTCTTCTCCTCTTGTTCAAACGAACGCTTCTTTAAAGTTCTCATTATACAATTGTAATTTTTTTTATCTCTACTCCTCTCGTCTGCTTTAGGCTTCCTAAAATTTCTAATCGAGAAATTTGAAATTTATGATATCTTATCCTCTCGTCCAACTCAACAATTCCCAAAATATGGATTGAGAAATTTGAAAATTTTGTTCTTTTATTCTCTCATCAGAGTGAAAATTTCCCAAAATTTTTGATGGAGAAATTTGAAATCGAACTAATTTCTTGTCCTCTCATTAGACTGAAATTTCTGATCTTTTCTCTTCTTGTCCGACTTAACGCTTCCAAAAATTTCTGATGGACAAATCTGAAACCAAAGTAATTTATTCTCCTCTCGTTCAATTGACCAATTTTCCAAATTTCTAATTGAAAAATATGAAATTTCTCGTATGAGTATATGTTTCACAAAATTTTGATTGAGCATTCTTAAACCAAATTCATCTCTTTTCTTCTCTTCCAACTGCCCCGCTTCCTTAAATTTTTTATCAACAAATATGAAATTTGTGAACTCTTCTCCTTTTGTCAAACTGCACTTTTTCCATGAGTGGAACAAGTTTTTAACCTTACTCTAATAGAGTTTATGAGGATTAATTTTGATATCTCCAAGCACATCAACAATGTATCCAACACAACAGGGAACACAAATACATTATATATGTGATTTATCAATCAGCGGGCACGGTCAAGAGCAAGTATTTCACTAAAAATCAAAGTATACTAGCCTCCATAGTAAAAGTCTACGTACTAATCACTAAGAGTCTACATCATTTTATATATAGCCTTGAGGCTAGCAAATATCTAATCTCACATAACCATGGTTACATTAACTATGGTGAACAAGACAAGAGTGAATCTTCCAATAAAGATTCAATAATTTATATTTATAAATTTTAAAATTAACCATATTAGATTCAAAAATAATATCAATATATATTTTTATCTATTTATTATAAAAAATAATAATTTTTTAGTTATTAACGTATTAAAATTAAAAATAAATTTTAAAGATGACATAAATTATTTTTTTAATAATAAAATTTATAATGAATATTTTTATTTTTATTTTTTTGACTTAAAATTTATTTATTAATATAAATTTATAATAGTTAATAACTTATATAAGAACTTTAAAAATAATTTGTATTTAGTCTTTATTTCAATTATGTAATAAAATAAATTCAAATTAAATTAATTATTTAAAAATAATGGAATTTTTTGAATAAATTATTTTTGAATTAAAAAAGTTCAATTTAACAAGATTGCCTACACATTTTTTTGTATTTTAATGAATAAAAAATTTATTTTAATGTTTTAAATAATTTTTTTGATTTTTATTTTGTATTTTTTATTTAATTAATTTTTAATAAGTTTTTTTTTGTAATGTGTTTTAAAAAATTAACTGGAAAATATAATTTTTATTCTTAAGGGGAATAGGGAAATATATTTAATTATTTTTAAAATTTTGAGATTATTTATTCATTGTTAATTTTTTATTGTTTGATATTTTCAAAAAAATATTATTTTATCAATAAAAAATATTATTATACGCAATAATTTTCAATTATTTCAATACCCAGTATGATTCATAATTGTTCCACACTTTTTATTATTTTTTTATCAAACTGAAAATAATAATTTATTCAGTGTGTTGAGTTAAAAATTTTAAATACATGTTTTAAAAAGGTTTCAATATAACAACATGAATTGTTAAAAATATTATTTCATTATTTTAATCTATATGTTTTTACTATAAATTTTGAACATTGATATTTTTTATCATATGTGTGTCTTGTTCATAATGAATTTTTAATTGAAAGGTTTTAGAACCCTAGGTATTTTTTTTTAACTTATGTTAAAATCAACCCTACTCTTAATAACATTCAACGGAATAACTATTAACCTGTCAAATTTAATACAAATTCATGTTTTCGAAATGGATAGTGGTATAATAACTAATAATTTGTGAAGCTTAATACTTGATATATCATTTTTTGTAATTTTAATTATTGGAGTTGGATTGTACATATATATATAACTATCTGCCAAGAGTTTTCCGTAGTATTTCTTGTAATACCTTATTGAAACATAATAAGTAGTTTTGAAACAATCTCCAATCTCTTGCATTAGAAGTATTGTAAGGTTTAAATATTAAATATTTCTGAATACATGTAGAAATCTAAAGTATATGAGGATCATGACAACTGAAGCGTCAAAATTAATACTAAAATTGTAAATAAAGATTAACTTCTGCATTTCTTTTTTAACTGAGTAAAAACACTAGAATATAAGACATTCTTGATATATAATAACTTGTGATAATTAACAATTTTGATGGACCAGGGGTGATAATAATTATTACAGGTTTGGCTGTATTTGTGAAAAGAAATATATCTTGTTTTCGAAGACATGGGATCGATGGTAAGAAAATAGATAAAATTTCCTAGCTGGTCGAAAGATTATTATAAATAGATTGGAAAATCTGTTTGTTCAATTTGCACTCTGATAAAGGAGTAAAGTGGTTACCATGTACCGGACATTAAAAATCTTCCTGCCTAGTGTGGTAATAGTAGCCTGCATGCCAATTTTATTTTAAACTGAGACAAAAGGATTTGACCTCACGACCTGTGCCACATTAATCAAACTCCAAGACCAATCGAATCCTTCTATTAGCTCAGGAATATGGAAATTCAGCTAAACGCGTCAGATCATCGGGAGCTTGAACTATCATTTGTTGAGGGACTTGTCGGAACACAAAGTCTAAGTCAAGATATCAATCCTTTATGCAGCAATGCTTCGTCTTGAAGGGAAAACTCAAGAATTCTTTTTGACGATTTCTGGAGAAAGAATATTAAGCAAGAACTGGTCGTGACTTTCCTTGGGGGCGACGTCGACGACACCTCTTTTGGTTTCAAATTTGATCAAGAGCTACTGTGACAACCAGATCCAACGAAGAGCAAAACACATGAAGGACGACTTGGCGCACCTTTCATCTGTTGAAACTCCCGGCGGAGCTGCAGGCTGTTCACCGCATCGTCGTCTTGGTTCCCTCCCCCACTCGCTCTATCTCCGGCACAATTGAAGGGGATATTTTCTGGAGAATCGGAGCTCAATATCGAGGCAGGGGAGCAGCGAAGGAGCCATTTGTTAAGATATCATTTTACAGCCCAGATCTCGGAGGGAGGGCGTCTATCGAAAGTCAAGTCGAGATTGTGCTGAATTCGGAGGGAGGAGGGAGAGGGTTCAATTTGAAAGTACAAATTTGGTGTAGATTTTTCTGAAAGGAAATAACTTGGCGAGTTATTTCCTTTCAGAAGGGAAGTTCGCGATTTCTGTTCGGATCGAGTGAGTGTGAACAGAGCGATAGCCGATCCGGTACCATGAGCAACAACCGGTACAGGCCTGTGCCGCACTCAGATGGACAACTGGGAAGGGTAAGCAGCATCATTGGAATGGATCGGTTGATGGACTGATTGATTTAATGTTTTGTGAAGCTTGAACCTGGATCATTTGATTGATTTTGCCTTTATCTTACCGGTAATAGGACTCCAGAGTCCAGTAGCACCATGTGTGAACTCCAGCTTTAGGGAAACTCAGGCAAGAATGGATTTGGATTCTCCGATTTTTGAGTTCTGAGTTTGCACGCTGAAATACGAGAGCAGGATTGAGATGGTCGGGCTGATTCCATCGCAGGAGTGACAGTGTAGCTCTCCCGGGAACAGGGAAATTTAGAGTCTAGAATTGTACTTTTGATGCCAAATATCGAGACTGTCGGACTCCGTTTGTCATCGATATTTCTCTTGGATTGTTGTGGCAGCCCGTGGAGAGGCCAGGATACAGTAATCAGGACAAGATGAGTTCTTCCTCTCAGGGAACCACCATGAAAGTGACGAATAGTCCGGGGACGGACTGTGCACTCACCAACTGTGCCTATGTTTCGCCCTCTGATCTTGCGAGATTTGTTCTTCGACAAGGGTTGAGTTCCGGCCTGGGGTTGGTCGGGAACAGCATGGTGCTGACCATCTTATATCCTTTTCACTGCGCTAGAGGACTTTAGCAATCTGAAAGTTTCGAATATCAGTCCATTTGAAATGAATATTTGTTTAGTGTAACAGAGTGGGCCGGCATTTGAATTCCGGATATGTCACTCCTCTAGTGGTTTGCATTCATATTAGGAGTTTCCCAGCGACATATATATATATATATATATATATATATATATATATATATATATATATATATAGAAGTGGTCCTTTACTAGTGAAATACTTTTATGAGCGGATGGACTTTTTTTTGCGATAACTTTTTTTCTGAGGGCTAAGTACTTTCGTTTTTTGTATATATAGAAACTAGCGCTCATGGATTATTGCATCAAGTTATCGAAGTGGTTTTGTATTAACACCTGAATTAGCAAGGAGATGTCCTTGACAAATACCAACAGCGAGTGAAATCATACAACCTGGTGCGATTGGCCTCAATGCTATTCATCGCCGAAATGTCAAGGTCTCCGCAAATGACAGTGTGACTGTGGTCAGGTAGATCATCATTCCTTTTAAGTTTCAAGAAAGAGAGACCATTGGGTAGTCAAGTGTATAAGGGTCTACTTTTATGCTACTGTTTGAAAGTGGACCTTGTGTAGATAGTAGGGTACGATAATATCTACTTGGGCAATATATTTCATGCGTTCTGTTGTTGCGCATCCTGCTTCTTCAGGCATCATATGTAGGTCATATGGAATGATATCTATTCGGTTCATATCATGGAATGCATTGCTGAATGTCGAAAGGTTGCTGCAGATTCGTTCCTCCAGAAAGAGGGTTCAACTTGGTGCTTCTAACTGTGGAGTTGGAGTTTGTGAAGTTTCGTGGAAAGCCCGAACAGGTAATGAGCGATGGTCCTTGCTCTTTTCTTTGACTTCATCGTCTCTTAGGCGTCCATGCTTCTATTTCCATGAACTTGTTCCGAGGCTTCACCGTGCTAATGGTGGAATTGGAGTTGTGAAGTTGCATGGAGAGGCCAATGTATCGTTCTCCTCTGATGCAGGAGTTCCAACAAATTATCGCTGTTCACGGCGATTATCATCCTCCGGGAAGCGAACGCTATGTTTTGGCTAATGATATGTTGTTTTTTTGCAGCTCGACGCACAAATCCTTGCAAAAGAGCTTCAAAAACGTTTTGCCGGACAGGTAGAGGATGAATACAAGACTTCGTTTTGAAGTGATTGCCATGTTTTCTTCTATGCATCTGAATTTATCTGTTCACATAGCTGGGATAGAAAGACTAAGTCACAGTCATTTTGCCGAGGGTGGTGATCTCGCTTCTTCTTCATCCCAGAACTTTCAAGAATCCTAATGAAGTACGCTATCTGGGTTCAAGGCTGACGTTTCCAACGTTCAAGTGGACCTGCATATAATCTTCAGTATTGCATGATGATCCGGTCGTAATTCTTGTAGGTGTTGACAGTGGGCCAAAAAGTTACTTTCGAGTACGTCGGAACAAATTACACTTTCTGCGTAAACCAGACGCTTCTAGAAGGAAATTCTGGAAACGATGACTCAACTCGTGGACTTTTGACGTCCGAGACACACTTTATGTTTGAAACTCCCGGCAATTCTGGAATCAAGGTAATTTCTAGGTCGCTTTCTCACACGTACCTATGCCAACTCTCCTCGTCATTTTTCTCTCTGTCAAAATTATAGCAACTTTTTGCACGCTGTACATATTCTGATGATTTTTGATGCGTTCCTGATTTTGCACATGCCCAGTTTATTCTGGAGTAAAAATATTTCTCATCATTTTGGTTCATAGGGTGCATGCTTCCACATAAAATAAATTTCATACAAGAATGATATTTAAATGGTGCTGAATCCTAAAATGCACATGGTTACAAGCTCATCAAGACCCTGGAGTTTTGTTATGCCTGTGGTAAAGTGATTGGAGCCCCGGCTAAACTTCGTTCGTGCAGATGTTGAATCAATCTGGTGGGTCATCAACGAATTTGTTCAAATCAAAAGACTTCAATTTCCAAAAGTTGGGCATTGGTGGTCTCGACAATGAGTTTCAGGACATTTTCCGAAGAGCTTTTGCTTCACGAGTCTTCCCACCTCATGTGATAAACAAGTAAGAGTTTATATGCAGTGGATTTCACTCACTTTTATCATGGTCAGTAGTTGTGCGTTATGGTAAAAGCGGAAGGTCTTGTACAAGATTTTGAAGCGGCAGGTGGGAAGCAGAAGAATTTTGTTGCCTTTTACTGTTGCAAATTGACTTGATCTCTTTGGTTGTCGCAGGCTTGGTATTCCCCATGTTAAGGGTATGCTTCTTTGGGGTCCTCCGGGTACAGGAAAGACCCTGATTGCCCGTCAGATTGGAAAGATGCTCAATGGCCGAGAACCAAAGGTGAAAGCAGTTTCATAAAGAGTTGATGAATGTCATCTTGGAGCACTATGTTCTACGTGATGCAAACTTTTCAAGCCCGTACACTCGTTGTGAGTGTCTGCACATAAGCTATGTTGATACTGAATTTAAGTGTGTGTTGCAGATTGTAAACGGACCAGAAATTTTGAGCAAGTTTGTCGGAGAGACGGAGAAGAATGTTCGAGATTTGTTCGCAGACGCTGAAAAGGACCAAAGGGAGCACGGTGAGCTCCGTAACCAAATGTACAAAACCATCTGCATGGAGGTTTATCTTTTTCTAGAATAGGGACCTACTGCAAGTTTCTACGTTGTTGGGCTTGTTATATAAACCAAGGGAAGGGTAGCTTATTTATTCTTTTCGTTAAACCTGCTGCTGTTTGGTGCAACGTTGTGTACTTGATTTTTCTCCCTTCATGCCATGGATAAAGAACCGTAATCTCACTTGATGCATGTTAGCTTTCAGGTGATGGTAGTGAGCTACATATTATCATCTTTGATGAAATTGACGCGATTTGCAAGGTAGCTACCACATCGATGTCACGCCTGTCTTTATAAAAATCTCGCTGTTTTCGGGCTCAACTGCTAGACCAAGTGTAGAATCACATTTTTCAATTCAGATTGTTGGATCGATCAGTCTAGTCATAGAACCATTTCTGGAACTTTACTCAATGCTGATGACGTCAGGTTGATGACGTCCTTTTTTATGGCATAGCACAGGTGGTCCTAAGGATGAACAAAACAAATGTGTGCTTTAAAGTGTTTGAAGTGATCAGTTT
Source organism: Marchantia paleacea (assembly GCA_014180765.2). Taxonomy (NCBI): domain Eukaryota; kingdom Viridiplantae; phylum Streptophyta; class Marchantiopsida; order Marchantiales; family Marchantiaceae; genus Marchantia; species Marchantia paleacea. Next base: position 1,158,295 of record MUAA02000014.1, read on the forward strand.
CAGGACATTCTACAGTTTTCTTTTCTCACCTTGTGTGCAGGCTCGAGGTAGCACAAGGGACGGGACTGGAGTCCATGACAGCATCGTTAATCAGCTCCTTACCAAGGTAAGAGCTTCTTCTTTTCCATTATCAACCTTTGGTTGGAAGGCTTAATTGAAGCCACATCTCAGTCTGGCAGGGAGCTTGGGGAGGACGTAGGTACGAAGGCTTTTTTCGGCTAAAAGTAAAAGGAATATGTGATTTGGTGGAGTCTTTTCTGTCACTGAGTTTTCAATATGGTGCTGAATGTGCTCTACTGTTTTGTCTTAATAGATCGATGGTGTGGAGTCTCTCAACAACATTCTACTTATTGGTATGACCAACCGGAAGGATATGCTTGATGAGGCCCTACTTCGGTGAGTTTCTTCAAGAGTACATGGATTGACCCCGTGCTTCAAGGCTCGTTAAAGGATAACTCTTGACTGTTTACATCTCTTCGTTTCGGCCTATTTGTTTGCGAACTCGTCATGCTCTGTGGATGCAAAGTTTGTTACTAGAGATTAGATCCTATCGTAAGGTTGAGATATCTACTTTCTAACTAAAGTATGCCACGTTAAATACCCCCTTCAGGCCAGGTCGTCTGGAAGTGCAGATTGAGATTGGACTACCCGACGAAAAAGGACGAGTTCAAATCCTGAACATTCACTCTAACAAGATGAAGCAGAACTCGTTCCTTTCAGAGAATGTGAACCTCGAAGAGCTTGGTAAGTAAATTTGTGTGCTTCTCTAGTAACTTATATATGCAGGATGATAACATAAATGCCTCAGTTTTAATCTCCTCCCTCACATTTCTACAGTCGTTCGGGCTCTGGGTACATTTGTGGCTGAAGCTTTGATATCCTGCTTGTTACATCTTCAGCCGCACGAACCAAGAACTTCAGTGGAGCAGAGCTGGAGGGATTGGTGAAGAGTGCCGTTTCTTTTGCGTTGAACAGACAGGTCAACTTTGATGACCTTAACCAATCACTAGATGAGGACAATATCAAAGTGACCATGGATGACTTTCTGCACGCTCTTCAGGAGGTGAAGCCTGCTTTTGGGGCAGCCATCAGTTCTTTGGAGATGTGCAGGTGAGATACTGATGTGATTGACTTAGTTTCGTGAGGTGTTTCCGTTAGTTCTGAGTTGAAATCATTCATCACATACTCACGGCTGTCCATCTCATTATATTTAATTATGAGGCTGCAGTGCTTTGTCAAGTGTCCAGGCTCAAATATATCAAATGGCTGTGTAGGTATAGCTACCGTAGAAGCCATGACATTGATGATTATAATTGCCAGTTTCCTGTCACTGTATCGAGTATGTCTAGTGTTTAATGTTTTCATGTTAGTGTTCACGTTGGTTGGACTGAATGGTTATGCAGGTTGAATGGAATGCTCGATTGCGGTTCGAGGCATAAACGTATACAAGAAACAGGGATGGCACTCACGGAGCAAGTGAAGACGAGCGAGCGGACTCCTCTTCTAAGCTGCCTCATCGAAGGCCCCAGCGGAAGGTAAGGTTGTACATTGTGTTACAAAGTAGAGAGATACATGCGATGTAGAATTATCACAACTGGCCTGTATGATGTTCTCAGCATCTGGCAACTTTATTGATGAGTACATTTTTCTTCTCAAGTCATCATTAAGTACAGATTAATTCTAACTGGGCGCGTCTTGCAGTGGTAAAACTGCCCTCGCAGCGACAATTGCTATTGACAGTGATTTTCCCTTCATAAAGATTGTAAGTTTATATTCATCATCATCTGTTTTTTTTCAGTTCGTTTTGGCAGTCATCTTTTTTAAGGCTTATCGTAAGAGTTATTGATGATCCTTTTCAAGTGCCCGGTACATAGTTCCTATTCTGCGATATGAATTTTACTTTTACGGGCTTCCTCGCAGGTCTCAGCCGAAAGTATGGTTGGTCTCACGGAGAGCACTAAGTGTGGCATTATAGGAAAGGTTTGTGTTCTTCCCTAACGTTAAGTCCAAAACGATCAATTTTTATCAAATAATGTCTAGATGAAACCGGTGTTTGAAACTGTTTGATACACCACCCACGTAGCAAACGAGGACATTCACAAGGGTAGTTTGTTTCTTTAGACTACAAACTAGAGTTATTTGAGACGAATGTTCATGTCACACTGCTGTTAAAGGTGTTCACAAGTTGCTGTGCTGTGTTATGACCTCCTCTTTATGACTAAGAAATATTGAATTATTTACAAGTAACAAATATTTCTGCTGAATACAGATCTTTGAAGACGCGTACAAATCTCCTTTGAGCATCATCATTCTTGATGACATTGAAAGGTACATCCGTGTTCCCTTTACCAGTTCCATCTTTGTTCACTTGTCTCACGGATTTAGACCTCATCGATTATCCCACGGATTTGCAGCACGTACGTTCCTTACTTAAAGTCAGGTATAAATGGAAATTAGATTGGTTAGATTCGAAAGAAACAGTTGTGAGATGAGTGGATCTTCTTTTCAGTCACAAAATGCTCACTCGACGGAACTTGTTGTGCAGAATAATTGAATTTGTCAACATAGGACCTCGGTTTTCAAATCTTATATTGCAAACACTTCTTGTGCTTATCAAGCGAGTACCACCAAAGGTATGTTAAGTCATTTGAGCTGCATTCTGATCTTTCATGGTGGATTCAACTCAACTAGTACTTGATGAGTATGTCATGAGATCTGTGTCATGGATTGTACTTTTGTTGGGTACGCTGCAGGGAAGAAAATTGTTGGTCATTGGCACCACAAGCATGAGATCCGTCATGGAAAGTATGGATGTTGTCTCCGCGTTCAACGTCGCTGTTCATGTTCCCATGCTCAATCATGAGGACATAAGAAAGGTACTGTTCGAGGACGTGCTTACTCTGTTCAACTTTCCATATTCCTGCATTGAAGTCCACTTATTAGGACCCTTTATCATATTTCTCCAGCGAGTAGTTTACTGACAGACATTTTGTCTGGTTATATTCTCAATGTTCGATCGTAAGCTTGTGGAACATCTCTTACTTTGGATGGCCACCTAGCTTTTAAGCTTGTGTGCTTGAAGGCGTGCAGTTGTTGATCTGAAACTATGTTTTATTGCTACAGGTTCTGGCAGGACTCAATGTATTTGCGCCCCGTGACGTGGATTCGGCTTTGGCTGTTTTAGATGATGAGGTTTGTTCCCTTCAGAATTGTGGATGCCTGCTTTTGCTCTCTTCTACCTGCAGTCTACAGCTTCTTATCCTGTTTGCCGTCATTTTTCTGTGTGTACACTCAACAATCAACACTTCCCGAGTTTCCAGGCTTAGAACGGCACTTGGGACCCATAGTTTTCTAGCTCAGTGTGCTGCTTGGAAAGTTCCCAATTGTTTGTCTTGTGATGCGAATGTCTACGAGTGCTACAATTGTGATAACAATGGAGGAAAAATGAAAAAGAATTGAAAACCATTCCGAGCGTCTCCAGTCGTAACAGTTGACTCTTGACCTAACTCTTGTTACGCATAATATTGCAGATGCCGATTAAGAAACTGCTCACTCTAGTAGAGATGTCCGCACAGGGCAAGAGCGGGGAAGGTGCTGAGGCAGTGTATGCCGGAAAAGAAAAAATAGATATCAGCCGTTTTGTGGACTGTTACAATGATCTTGCATCTTGATTCGATTAGTTCTCAGCTTATCGCTTGTTTACAGATCCCATACTGCATCATGCGATGCAACCCAGCGATGTCACCAAGTTCTGTTTGGAAGTTAGAGAATAGGGTCATTTCGTCCTAGTTGAAGTCCCCGGCCTGAATTGAGGACCTTCATTCGTTCCCATATAACTCGGCCCTTTCCAGAAGGTCACCACATTTTACTATAGGTCATCAATTTTTGATCATAACAGTCTTGCTTGTGGCGTCAAACAAGCAAGTCTGATCCAAAGTTGAGAGTACGTACGTTACTTTCATGCATTGAAGTGCATTCGTGTAACATAATTATCTAGGGGAAATATATTTTGCGCAATTTCACCTGCATTTTCTGATAAGCCGTGATCGTGTATTTTAATTGTGCACTTTGCTGCCTGAGATTGCTGCTTCGTTAGCCCGTGAATACATCACGAAGTACTCTTACAGCCTTAAGGTACCATGTGGTTCCATGATGGGGTATTTCACGATTCTCGACACAGAAAAAGAAGAACGAAAAAAAACTTGAATGCTTACATTGGTTGAGACGACATACTGATAGTATTGACACCAATGTAGTTCTTTTTAGTAATATAGGAGACATAAGAATTGCCTTTTCTTCACTTATGGCCGTTCTGAACAGCAAAGACATTTTCCGTTGTTTTGTACAACTCTTCGTCATCGCTCTATACCGCGGGAGTCTCAGAAGTTTGAACAGCATAGATTTGTACGTATTCAAGTTGCTTGTTTGGAAATGGCTATGAAGCTGAACGACTGAATGATCCCTAGGCTGTGATAAAAGTAACAAATCCGAATGTGAAACTCTTCCTGTCAAATGTTGCAATCAAAGCTACCATAGAAATTACTTTCATGGCAATGCTTTGAACCTCCAGCCCATATTTTCCATCGGTAATCCACTACTACTGCCAAGTAAAACTCAAGAAGTGTAGCATACTCTGTATAAATTACAATCGGAAAGATCCTGAGGGCTGGCAACAAGCAACAGAGCACACTTCTGTGTACACTGCACGCTTTTCGGGCCAGCCTTAAAAATCGGGTGCCATGGTGTTGGCCACGACACAGAACTACTAACAGCTCAATCGAGTCTTCTCTTCTGTCTATCATCCATGTCGTAATCTTTTCGTGGCCTGTCGTCCGTATCATACGTCCTGGATCGATTGGCACTGCCATTGTGCGACTTCCCTGACCTGTCATGCTCACTGAAGGACCTCGAATGCCTTTCTTCACGACCAAAACCCTCCCTCTGTTTATTATCCCCTTTCTTATGATCCTTTGAAGACCTGTAGTCCCTGTCACACTCTTTCGTAGACTTCCCTTCACTTTCATACTTTCTAGATCTGTCATCCCGATCATAATAGTGCTCCGATGGTCTGCCATTCCTGACGTTGTTCTCTCTGAATCTGTCGCCAATGTCGGCTTCCCTTCTTAGACTATCATCATTCATGTCACCTTCTCTCTCACGTCGTTCCTCCTTTTGTCGCCCAGAGGGACTCCCACCTCTGATCGACCTCTTCGATCGTCTGTCATTGAAATTATTGCTTTTAGCAGGTCCGGCTTCTCTGTCGATCCTGTGATCGGCATCCACCCTTCTCTTGGATGGTCTGGCCTCCGATTCTGAATCAGACGATTCCGAATCACTTGAATCATCTCGCCCTCGTCGCTTCCGGTGTTTGTCGCTTCCAGTTTTCTTCTTCTCCTTGGCATCTCCATCACCCTTCTTCTCGTGCTTGTGCTCTCTGTCGCGCTTCTTTCCGTTCTTGTGATCCTTTGAACTCTTCTTTCTATGCTTTCCAAGTGTCTTGGCAGAAGAACATAGCGAGACACCATTCTTATTATCATCGTCGTCGTCGTCGTCGTCCTCATCTTTGTCCTTCCCAGGCTTCAATCTCTGGCGCACTTGGTTCGCCAGCATTTCCATTTTCACAGGATTCTTTCTAATTCTCTCCAAGGCCGCAAGCTCTTGCTGTTTGATGAGGTACAGCGGATCGCTGTGTATCTTCCTCCATTTGTCATTGGCCGACACGACGTTCGTCTCGGAGGAAAATAGGGCTCCTGGAGTAGCTGCGGCGATCTTCTCACCTGGTTTTGCAGGTTTGTTGTCGCTTTTCGATTCCACAGAAGCCCTTTGAGCATTGTAATCCTCGGCAGGCTTGTTGGTACTGGGTCCAGCTCCAGAATCGTACAGGAACTCGAGCCGATCCTGCTTCGGAGCGAGTCCAGCTGCTTGATACTGCTGCCGCAACTCCTCAGCCTCGCGTTCCTTGTGAATCTGCACTTTCAACTCCTCCAACTTCTTTTGTTCCGCTTCATGTTTCTGCTCCGCTTTCCAAACGTTCTCTAAATTCCTCAAACTCCCCGTATGCCAGCCCTTCTTGTTCAAAAATTTCAACGCCATCTTTACCCTTCCTCTAAATTCCACTTTCCTCACGGGTTCACTCACTTTTCAATCTTCCGAATCCCCTAAAAATTCCGCAGGTACAAACCTCACCTCATTCCCAGTTGCTTTCCATCCATAACCCAGACGCTCCGAGATAAACCTAATCTGCTGCTCAGTGTTCGACTTTCCCCGACTCCAAGCCAACCTGCGGTGGATCTCCTCTCGTCTCTCAGACTCAAAATCTGACCCAGCCAGAATCGCTCGTGCGAGCCAGTCCCAAGGGCCAAACTCCGGACACACTGAAACTGGAAATCAAAACGCCCGAATTCTCCTCGGTCGATGACCTTTGCAGTGGCCAAGGATTTTCGACACACATAAACAAAAAAAGTCCGCCACCTTCCTCTACGATCCGCAAGGTTTCATCGAGTCGAGTCCGCCGGCTGCTAGCAGTGCGCTCGAAACAGGGGACGGTTCCAATATCGTCTACCAAACCTCTCAAGCAAACCCCCGATTTCAACCCCTGCTCATGCACTGAATCCCTCCCCGAGCAGCGGCAGCAAGGGAGCGGAACCAAATGTCCACTTCCGAAGCTCGCTATCCCACGAACAATGATAACCCTTTCCGCCAATTTCCCCGCCTCAATCGATCATCGACTGAACCTCAGATCATCTCCATCTTCGTTCGTCTTCATCCCTGTCTTCGCATGCGCGAATACCTCCGGCGAAATTCTTAATCGTTTTACTTCTTCTCTGTGATTGCTTAATGCGACACTAAGTAATTTCATTATATCCTGATTGCTCAAATGGGTGTAATGTATATATATTTTATTTTATTTTATTTTATTTTTCCCCATCGGATCTCATGAGAATGCGTCTTTTCTTTAGTAACCAATTCCGCTATCTGAAGTATTCAGACGATTTTTTTTTCACACTTTTTGAGTTTTTCTTCATCCCCATTATTTTAGTCTAGAGATTGACAATCTGATTCTAATAAGGGACTTTCTCACGCCGATGAGCAGAATTTTTACTTGCTAAGAGATCAAATAAGTTACTCAGATCCTTCACTAAGTGTGGTTAAGACTGCGATAAGCTTGTTCGCGTGTTAATTGCAGTAGAATGGACGGAGCTGACGTAGTATGTAAGGTACACAGGACTGCGTTCCGGACTTATGTACTCTCAATGGATCAGACGCAAGTCACGCAACCTTGTCCAACACATTGCCATGGAGACAGTCAAAGGAGCAAGTGATATAGCAAAAGGAATTAGGTCGCACATGGATGAAACCATGGGGGTATTATGGGCCTAGGCCCCAATAACATCACAATTGTAAATATGAACTAATGCAACTAATATATAGTAATTATTTATATCAAATGGTCTAGATGCCATTGAGCATCCTAATAATCATCACTTACCTTGATTGCTCTCCTACGGAATAGAGCCACTTTATGATACGAAATAGATACATGTTGTTAAAATAGATTACACAATATAATAAAGATACCATTGTCACCTAGTATGTTAGACTCTTGCGCACTCTCTCTTGATGACGTCGTCCATAGTTCCATATTACTCCAAGGTTAGAGGAACAAAGAGATGACCTCTATGCATAGCCATATAGTTGGAGACCTTGGGTATTACCTATACACTTGGCACCCATCGAGGAGGATGGCTAATCACACCCTCTGAAATTGTAATTACTATTGAAAAAGTTGTAACCACAACTTACTCAACAGTAACTTGGACCTCTCAAACCAAATATAGGTTTGTCCTAACCGAATTGATTACAAGGCATACTAATGCTCTCTCCATGTGAGCTTTCGTGTCATAGCAAACACCATATCACATCATACACCGTAAACGTCATTGATAACTCTCATACATTGTCATCTTGCTTAGTTTATCCACAAAAATTATTATCAAATCATAACTAATAGACGTCATTGGTAACTCACATACATTGTATGTGAGTTTTAGGGTTTAGTTTATATTGTATGTGAGTTACGAATGACGTTTATACCATTGATTGAGTTTGCTTATAATAACAAAATCAATCAATGCATCCATAAAAGTCAGCCCTTTCTTCCTTAAGTACATAGAACATGCTCTCATATCATCTTGTTTGGCTAGATTGGGTCACATGTATGGACCATCAATCCCAGTTGAAGACGTGAACGAGTTTGTGGCACGAGTTCAAGAGGAGTGTATTGGACAAAGCAAAAATTAGGCATTGTACACATTGGCAAAAGCAATTTGAATATGTTCATCTTCAACATGTGGAGTTTTAGGAAAAAGATTAGGTGTGATTGTCTACCACCAATCTAACATTAACATGAGTTCAAAAGTTAGTCCAAACTTTATTGAATCCTCCTTCTTGATTGTTCAATGGATTGATCAGGTTGTTTACAAGTTAGAGTTGCCAACACACATGAAAATACATTCCATATTTCATGTGTCTCTCTTACAAAAGTATATTCCATAATCTTCTTTCTTTGACAATCCACATCAATCATCTATTTTACAAACGATGATTGATTGCGTAGAGGAATATGAGTTAAAAATAATCCTCAAGAAATAGACTAGAATTCAACGGAATCCAAAAGTGAAATATCTAGTCTAATGGAAAGGAACCCATTGTATGAAGCTATTAATGAACCTTTGACAAATCTTACAAATGCCAAGATACTTGTAAAGTCTTTTGAATCTTCTCACAATAAGGACATTGCATCATAAATGGAGGAAATTTGTAACCAATCTTGATTAGCTATAGTTAGTTTAACCAAATCTTAGATTGATCAATACATCACTAGATGAAAAAATAGTGGTGTGCATTATCCAAAAAATGAAAGGTAAACTTTGACTTATATGGATACATGATGAGGTGACTACCATGCATTGGTAGATTGGATAGATTGCTAAATATCTTTTATGAATTGGTTAGGATAAGGTAACGAAGCACGCAACATACAAATGTTACTCATGTGGCATTGATTGGATTTAGGACTATTATGTCTTATAGAATATAAAGCAAGAAGAGGTATTGAAAAAACATCTCATCTTGAAAGCCATTATGAAGTTATTGCTTTTAGTGTTACACTTGTGCGTCTCTTCTATACTCCATAACATGCCCCAAGATCCTATATTATCGCAATCGAGCAAAATCTTAAGTATCTCATGGTTGAACTTGACTCCTAACCTATGCGATCCATATATACTCCTCTTGCAATTTAGCCCAATCCCATAATTGGAATCTCCAAAATCTAACGGCTAGCTTTCTGTGTCTAACACAACCCTTAGTATAAAATAGACATCATCGTGGAAGTAAGGGAAACAAAAATCATGCATAATCATCCATGGGATTACGTGCCAACTGATCGAGCCGTAAGTGAAAAGCCCATCGAACTTTGTCATGGAATGCATAAGGGAGTTTATGTAATAAGCTTGGATATGGGAACCTAATCTTGAAAAGCCTCCTAATAGAACATGATTGAGATGCTTATCACTCCCACAAATTGATGAGTATACCAAGAACAATCAATGAAGTGATCCACGTGGCATGTGTGAGCCACAAAATGATAGATCTCGATGTGATCACCTGTCTCACATGATCCAAGTGGTCCAATCATAATCTTTGTGCATCTTTCCCATGTGGCTCTTTGTCCCTTGCGAGGTAAAGAGTCGATGATGCACTAGACATGATGTATCATGCACTGTTCTAGGTGGCCTTATGAGAGAAGGTGAAGCCATAGCTAGCACAAAGAGAATGATAGGGACATAGGGTACTACATCATTTATTTGCTCTCATATGCAAAATCACAACCCTTAACATCCCACCTCACATGAATAAATGATAACTATCAAAACACTAAAATCTTAAAACATTTATAACTTTCTATTTGATATCCATAATTTTTCAACTAGGTTCCAATAAAATCAAAGCAAGAAAAAAAATAGAGAGGAGTACATGAGTTTGCTCCTTGGGACCTTTACAACTTGACCCAAGCTTTTTTTGGGAATGTTTTGGCATTGAGGTATGCAAATGGGAATCAAGGTATCTTTGAGCTATTCCAATCAAGAACTCCAACATGTCACAAACAAGTAATATATATTGTACATAAAATTTACTACAATTGATTTAAAGAACCTCACTTGATGAAAAAACAAACCACTTCAAAAGATGCCATGGAGGTAGTTTATTCAAAGTTTGGATGTAGTATAGGTTATGTTGGTTTAAAAATAAACTCATTGTGAACCATAATTTCTCATGGTTTATCACTATGTCTTCATATGCCAACCTAAAAGAAACTTTGGGAACTTGATTTAAAAGTGGAAGTTTTAATATAAACTTTGAAAATTTTCTTACAGAATTGACCTTTTGTTGTATAAGATTTCACTTCAAATTAATAAAAATATAACTTGTAAGCACATTAGATTATTGAACAAGATTTGTGGAGCTCATATGAAAATTATTCACTAAAACAAGTAAACCAATTGTAAGATTTAGTTTTATTGTGGAAAAACTAATATACACCACTTATTTCACTCAACACTATAAGTACTCATTGGAAAACTAATTCAATCATTATAATACTAGTTTATTCTTGTGATGAATTGTAGTCACAAAATTCATTCATGTCATATGCATTTCTCCATGAATATATTATACAATATCAAGACAACCACATACTCCATATGGACATGAAATTTTCTGATTATCATGAAGAACTATTGCATATAAAGTTAAACTTATGGACAACAAGGATTGATTATTTAATAATTATGTTTTCCATTAGTATGTATAATTTTTTTGAATATCATTATCACCTGGATCATCAATCAAGATGACCAATGTGAAAATGCACCAGTAGTTTTCATATTCATCAATACCTCGTGAATATGAGTAAAAATTCATAGGTTCTGGTCAGTTAACACTGCAAGAATAATTATTCATATTTAACAAATAATGAAAGTTTTATTCATTTTTTGGTTGAGTGCATCATTGTATTTTTATTAAAGAATTTAAATTACAATACAATCTCTATCATAAAAAACTTGTTTATTAAACTAATGTTACTCAAATTTTTCAATGAATTGCCCATTTTTGCAAATTAATTTTCAAATTAGTGCACACTTGAGAATTATTCTTCTGTAGATGTAGTTTAGAGGGAGCGTAAGATGTCTCATAAGAAGATTCCACGGGATCACTCTTGATGCTTTAAGAAGTGGAATGATATTTCTTAGAATTTGGACTCAACTAAAACAAAAAGTTTATGGATTTGATATGTTCAAATTTTTATGAGGTTCAATTTTCTTCATATTTGAGAAGAGCAATATAATAACTCACCTAGATGAGTACTGAGAATCAATGTTTCACATTATTGATCCGTATTGTTACAAAGTTCTGGTTTTTCTAAAGCCATTCGCTTATATGACCTCTTCTAATGACACCCAAGAAAAAAAAAAACATCAAGGATAGTAACTCCATGTTGCTTCCACATTACAAGGGAATATAATACTTTTAACTGAAGGACTTGGGACCGGTTGCCTCCTCTTGGTGCAATGATACGGATTGTCAGAGCACAAGCCTAAAAAAGAAAAATAAATGGGCATATAGTCAGCACATCAACTACTAATCAGTTATACCTTGAAGTGTACGGAATTTTCATCAGCCTCGATAGCACCGAAGCATTCATGAAATTTAACAACATCATTCAATAATCACCCTCAGCTCCTGACTTCAAGTAATCTACCTCAGGTGACATCAATGTGAACATCGATACGTTGCATTTACAGATGACAATACAAGGTTCGTAGTTATCATAATAATAGACTTTGAAGAGGGTTGCATCCTACTTCAATGTTTGTAGATTCTGCAAATGGACTGAAAACTAAGGTTTCCAACTTTCTTAAGGCTATTTTAAAGATTTGTACATCCCACTCTATTTGTAGAGCTTGATGATTTGCACCTATCCCATATTATCTCATGTTTGTTGAACACAATTGGCAAAATAACACAAATTTGCTCTGATTATTTATCTAAACCAATGATGAAATCTTCAGCAAGCATGCATCCCACGAAGTAGCTTCTGTTTATTTTATTTTCTTATAGTTGGATTCTGAGAAGCTAGAATCTTTTGGATAAAATAGAATACGTAATGGAACACCAGTACTCTTCATATCTGGCTCAAAAATTATTGAAACAGATGCAACAATATGGATCGGTTTTGGTACAAATCAAGTTTCATGAATTTATTTATCTCATTCTTCAATAGTTTTTTTTCACGACAACATGCAAACCTTGGATAGGATCATGTACTCAAGGCTCTTTCTATGTGCCTCCTATATTGAGTATGCCAGTGAAATTCCAGTGAATCCGTAGGGAGTGACAACATCATCGCCATAATTAATGATATTTTAAATTTATCCATCGGATTGTCTCATTTCTACCTTAAAAAGCTCGCCCTTCCGACACATGTTCGTTGCTGCTCCAACTACCTCATATTCAAGACGAGCATGAATTGGGAATCTTGACGATACCGATCCAGTAACAGTGCTGCAGTGAGGTGAAGTACAGTATCCCATAGCTTTGTCATGAGCAATGACGATTATGAACTAGAAGGAAAAAACTGCAGAATTAGCATCCAAAATAATTAAACAAATGAAGTAAGAAACTAAAGGAATTGTTCACTCCTCTGGTTTCTTCATCACTGGGACCCTCAAGCAGAGGCATGCCTTGGGTGCATTTATTCTGTTGTGACTACCAGGACTCATGAAAATGCCTGAAATCAGCTTGGATTCAAGGGGCGATTGCCAGTAACCCGGTCAACGGAGGGGACCATCATCACTGTGGACCATTCAAGCTCCAACGTCACAGTCATCATCGTGACCGCTACAAACCAGAGTCGATTAGAGTTGAACCCATTGGAGTGGAGTGGACTACTCCTGCCAAGTTGTACCGGCACCTGCTTTCTACCTCCATGGAGTTCCTGTGATGGGACCGGTGGTGTCTCTCACACATCATTCTCTTGTCTGATTGATCTTGGACTCTGCACGCTCATTTCTGCAGCAGGCCGGGTTGCAAACGATTTCGAGGTGCGTCTCTTTCTGGAGTGTATGCATCTTTGGCTACATATAATTGTACAGTATGTGTGTAGCTAGCTGAGGCGCAGTGTACTGTGAAATGTAACTGTTTCGGGGACTGGTTTAAGATGAATTAAATGGTGCATTGATAGCGGGGTGAAACTGTATTCTCCGTGTCAGTTCTTTTGCCAAGTTTTGGTACAAACGGATCTCGGATCGGGGCGATTTAGGGCAGATTTAGGCGGTCACAGTCGACGATTAGTATGGCCGCTGGTGTTGAGCACAAGCTGCATTTGTGCGAAATTGGTGAAGTCGGCTAAAGACTTGCTGATTCATAGGATAATTTTGGATTGTCTTCTCGGTGGAGACTGGCAGCTCAGAACGTGATGAACAAGTTGAAGCATCCGAGCAGAGTCTGAGCATCGATTGGGTCTGACAGGCGAGTGAGGCCAGGAAAGACGATCTGGAGAAAGGGCCATTGTGCTCAAAAATTTTCTGCAGGTCGACGACGACTGCTATGAAGAAGAATTGGGGGTTTTGAGACTTCTACCCGCCACCACGGGATTTTATGGCTGGAAATGGAGAAGAATTCCTTTAAGTAAGTACATAAGATCCGAGTTTCTCAACGTAGTAGAAATGGAGACGGCTTGGACTTCGGGGAAATTGAATGCTGGCACCATCGCAGGAAGAGGCAGGGGTATGCCTGCTGCTGCTCCTTCTCCTTCTGGAACAAAGAGCAGTAGCAATGTCGGGATGGGGGTACAGGCTACGAGCCCTGCAACGGGTCCAGCACATAGAAAGGGCTCATTCGGAGGTGGAGGTACAAACAAGAGTCGTCTGCCTGCAAATAATGGGGGACACGTTTTCCAGTTCGGAACGGTTGACCTTTCTCCTCAAGCTGACAGCGATATTCCAGCTACACAAGCATTCGTTTTACCTGAAAAATTGGATTCAGTCCAAGCTCCTAATGTTCGACCTATGGAGGTCGTGAAGGACATGACAGAGCAGGTGGACAAAAGTGACCAGCGAACTGGCCAGTCCTCTCAGAAAGCAGGACCTGAACAATTTCATCCTCCCATCCAAGCGGTGGACCAAGTTGACCAGCGGGCTGGGCCCTCCTCTCGAAAAGAGGGACCTGAACAAGCTCGTCCTCCCATCCAAAATGTGGACGAAAGAACAAGGACCCGTGCTCAGTCATCTAAAGTCTCTCATCCTCAGGCTCAGAGTCAGCCCTGGGTTGCAACGAAAGACAAGAGCAATGAGCAGATCACCTCCATTTTCGATAACGAGACTTTTCCAGCATTAGGAACCCCATCAGGTGGTGATGGTAAAACACGGACAAAGCCTCGGAACTACGAATTTGTAGAGCCATCCAAGAGTGAAAGAGTGATAGAGGCACCACAAAATTCAGGGAGAAGAGAGTTACAGGGCTGGGGCTCTGAATGGACCGAACGAGAAAGAGACGTGCAGAGCTACTTCAAGCGAGGCAGAGGAGGAGGAAATTGGCGGGACGGAGGTGGTGAAGAGAGGAATCCCATTGATTCTTTGGGTCGTACTATGTCAGTTTTTCCATCCATCTTCTTCCCACTGTCATCTATTGTGCTTTTTGTGTACCTATCGAACTTCTTCAATCTGTGCTGGAAACCTTTCGCTCGCCATCCCTAAACGAAGACAAACACATAATTATCCAGTTGAAAGGACATTTTTTTTTCTGTCGAGTTGAACTTCTTTTGCAATGAATTTATGTCGGAGCTTGATCTGCAAGTATAAGTCTTTCACTGAAGGTCTCGGTATGTGCAAATCCAGGACAAGAATACTGAGACATCAAGCTGTGGATCTGAATATCAAATTGAGGAGCGATGGTTATGCCGAAGTAAAGCAGCTGCTTAGACTAAGCATGAAAACAGGATCAGGTCGACCAATGAGTTCCTACACTGTGGATGATGTCCTACAGGTGAGGCGAAATCACCTTCCCATATGGGAGAATACTTGGTTAACCCTGCAGAACAAGTATACTGCCTTGGAATTTGCTATGTTTGAAGAATATGTCATGATGTTATTTCCTCGACTTCCCCCTTACTATCAGTTTTCAAGACTAGTCTGTTGTTGGCTAGCTCTTCATTAAGTAAACTGAATGGCATTCCAAGCCCGTACCGCTGGAACTGACGAAGGAAATAAGACATCATAAGAGATCGTCGTGTCTGTGGATGTTTCCTCCTCCTCTTCTAGTCAAATGATTGCTGTCTATTTCATCCCATTTATGACATGAATACTTTCTGGCACACGTCGTGTATTTCTAGTGTAACATCAATTTACAACATTATAAGTTTGTGCACAACCTCACACCTCAGGCAGTCAAGCTGGATTCTAAGCAACGATTTGGGATCAAGGAGGAAGACGGCGTTTTGTTGATCAGAGCAAATCAAGGGCATACAATTAAGGTTTGTTGTTGCGTCATTTTTAGTGTGTTCTTGCCTTCTACCAGGAACTAGTGCTTAAATGCAAAGCAGAAACGTGGACTTTTTTTGCAGTCTACTACCTTGCAGCTTCTCTTCCCTTAGAATGCCCTCTGCTCTGTTAAGACGTCTCAGATGAGCCGGAAGACAGTCTTCAAGCTGCGACTGATCAGTAGGGAAGGATAGATCCAATCTGAATCAGCTACTAAGTGTCAGCTTCGTGCTCTTTTAATTCTTTCTTTATTCATGCTGGTTGTGATGCTATTTGTTTGCAGAGCGTTGAGACAGAGCAACTCTTGAAGCCCATTCTTACAGCAGAAGAAGTTCCGGGTAATCCATCGAGATCTTCTTTGCGCAGACTAAGGGCGTTGCAGTTTTCGTTTGTTTGTTTGCTTTCCGTCTTTCTTGTTCATAGTGGCTGGAAATCACTTTTGAGTATCGAACAATTACGAAGGAAGCACATAAGCAAGCTACCGCAGACTAGAATTGAGGTTGAGGTTGAGGTTCTAAGATTTTGAGCTTCCTTACTGTCACGTTAATACCAGAGAGTTATGGGATGATCTTGCAGTTTGCGTACATGGCACATATGTGAAGTCTTTGTCGTCAATACGCAAGGAGGGGTTGAAACGAATGACCCGTAATCATGTCCACTTTGCAACTGGGCTTTCACCGAATGACGGTGCAATCAGCGGTACGTTCTTTCGAATTGAAAGTAGAGCAATTCTTTGTTCGTAAAGGTCTGAACTATGGGCCTAGCTTGACCACTAGAAAGTCTTGGAAGTTAAAGTAGTGGTGTTAGTTACTATTGCATTGAATATCTGGAACGTTTTGACGAAAAATCTTGACATTAGTGTCTCGTTTCGCAGTCTTTCCTATCACAGATTTGTTGTCATAGTCAATACAGAAATACTCTCTGCTTTCTTACATGACGAGGTTTTTTGCCAATGTTGCATGGCGTAACTCCGTCTGAGTAGACGACTAAGCCATTTTAATTCAGTGCATGACTTATTGTGATCTTTTGCTAATGCAGGCATGAGAAAAACAAGCGAAGTTCTTATTTACCTGGATGTGAGCAAGGCTCTTGAGGGTAAGGCTTATCTCCATCCCATCTCACCTCATCTCAACTATCGATGCGAATTCCAGTTTGAACTGTGGGAAGTGAGGATACAGGTTGTTCCACGCTCTACTTCTCACATCAAGTTTCGTTCGTTCTTTCTCTTTTACCAGAGCAATCTAGTGGCACCTGGTATACATGCTGTAAGCGCGTGAATGGTAAATTTGTAGTTTGGCATTCAAATCCTCCTTTATTCATTTAAGGATAATTTATTGTTATGAGATAATATCGCAGCTATTTATCCTCAATGCTGGACTTGACAAGTAGTCTTTGCTAGTTTAAGGCATACAGGTTCTAGAGAATATTTGATGAAAACATGTTTCGTATTAGAGCCCATGTTATGTCTGTTTTGGGAGAGCTTTGACGAAAGATTTACTGACTTCACGTACTGGTCATGGTCCTTGTGCTCAATGTGCAGATGGCATGAAGCTATATGTTTCCGAGAATGGGGTTATACTCACAGAAGGTTTTAGAGGTGTTGTTCCTCCCAAGTACTTCAAAGAAATCCGGTCATGGCCCGATAACAAACCAATCAAAATGAAGTAGTAGTAATCCAGTCAAAACTTCTGGGGATGTATGTACATAGTTGTCAGGTGTACCGATTCCTCACGTGCGATGTGCACCTCGGGAATTGGTTCTTTGTAGTGCTCAGGAGAGGCCCGATGCACTGGGAATCCTCTGATGGAGAGTGTAGCGGGTTTCCGCCCGTTCTTTGGTTACCTCTAGGATTCTGTTTCAGCTCAGTAACCAATCAAAATCCTAGAGGGCTGAATATATTTTGGCATCAAGTTTTTAGTAGTCACATATTAATACTGGATTTCAAGTAGCTACATGGAATTGCAGCAGGGGCCTCAGACCATAGTTTCCCCCTCGCAGTCTCGACCGACCAATCGAAGCGAACCGGTGAGGATTCAAAAACTACAGAGATGGCTACCTCGTGGTAGCGTTTTAATGATAGAGGGTTTTTGTGCGGAGGCAGTTCTCAACAGAAACTATCTTCAAACAATTATATTATCAATCTGTAGGTAAAAACTTGCTGGATGCTTTTGTCCTTCCACGTGATGATACAAAGTGGATATCAACATGTGGCAGCCAAGAGTTCTGAGGCCTCCTTCCAGCCAAAATGAGTGAGCGAGTGAGTGGGCAGCTAAAATTGTCTCTACACGTTCATCTTCTGGCCCGCTCCTTCGGGTAGTGCGGTTGAGTGCATGCATGTGCGGTTTCTTGTAGAATAATAATCTACAGGTTCTACATATGCTTTCATCCATAAGTAGGGCTGGTGTTTTCTTCCAAGTCCAAACGCTGTAACTTCATCTCATCGGATTTCCTCTAACCTGGCGAGCCAGCGAGCCTTATGGGGGTCCTGGAAGCACGACCCGTTTGGTAAAATTTGGGCTGGTGGTCAATAGAGGGAACTGATTGATGTGCGCGCACTTTCTTCGTTGATTACAATCTCTGGATTCCAATTGAGAACGGTAGGATCTATATTAGCTCTTCCCTTCCTCCGTGCCTTCCGGAGATATTTCAAGATTTAGAAAGTGCAGGTCAAATTCCATGCCTGGCGGGGGAATGACGTGAGTTATAAATTATAAGGGAACCAAGTAATAGTAGGATTGAGAAGGGTTGATGAAATTAATTTTACCCGAATAAGGTCTCAACTCGGTCACAGACCCCTTGGCCCGCGCTGAGTGCCTACCGCAGACGGCATGTGGAACCCACCCTTTTGGCCCAAAATCAAAGTGTGTTTTGATGGGCTTCATAAATAGAACCTTTGTAATGTTCGCATGAGGCATGAACGGAGAATAACACTATGCCGTTACTCGTTATGGATGGTTTCTGCGTCCGAACTCCATCTGAACCTTGTAGTTAGTGGCATTAGAAAATTATGATTTAATTATGTTTCAACAGGATGTATCTTGGTCTTCATTATCTTTGTTATCATAAACACAAGCATCAGTGCTTAATTCATGGAATTTGCAATGGAAGCTCGTGGACAAATTTTAATCAGACCCCTGAGTGCGTTTGAAATTAAATGAAGCTTACAAAGTAAAACTTCCTAAAATAAATGAGAGTGACGAAAATGAGTGAGGTACTTGGTGAATCAATGCACCCGTAATCCCCAAATTACACTCAAAAGCATTTTTTTCCATGTCTATGATGATTGAGTTGTGTATGCTTAATTACGGAATTATATGCAAGAGGACATAGATTCGCAGTTTTTCTAGCATAATCTGAATATTGCAAGAGAGTGTAGTTTTCTTAATTATTATTGCAACTTTTATTATCAAACAAGGAAATTGCCAATGTTTGTATTTTTTTAATTTTGTATATAATATTTTGTTGAATTATATAATATTTCTTTTTTTCTTCTTTTGGAATAAATGTATGAAAATTGATCACATTTAGGTCATCGATTCATTCTACTTGTTGCAACTATGTTCATAGAGGCTTACATTTACAATTTATTGATTATTTTTAATAAGATTATTCTTTACCCCCAAGTTTTGCTTTCAACTAGGTTCCTAGTCCCATAATGGAACATTGTTGTAATTTAGAATGTAAAATTATTGTAAGATTTTTTATTTACATATTTACTTTCATATTTGAAATGGATTTTATCGTTTAAATTTAATGTATAACTTTCTGAAAAAATTGATGCGAATAAAGTTTATGACCATCGATTTAAAAAAGATATCCATCCAAAAGGTATTACTAAAATGTGAAAATTATTGTTTAAATTTTTTTTTAAAATTAAACAATAATCCCCTCGCATTGTAAGTCGAGGCAAGCAATTGTTTGGCAGGAGAAAACATCATGGAATCGAACAGTCCCATCTGCTTATGTGATTCGGAATCACAGAAGCAGATGCATAGGAACATCGAATACTTGAGCCTAAATTTCCGCACTTTAAGACCAAATCAAATATGATATCCACAGAACGAGAAGTTTAAATCGATGCGTCCCTAATCTCATGGACAGATCAAGTACTCGCATGCAGAATGAAGGGATGTGGAAGAGTTTTAGGTTGAAGTAGAATCGACTACCATCCTCAAAATCAAACGACCAATTTTGACGGAAGGAAAATTTGATAAGTTTTGGAAATAGTGCCGATCAGAATTGTGATCCTAAATAGTTTCTCAATGTGTCTGCCACGGTAATGACTTCGGACAAACCTCAAAAACATGAAATCTTGAGACGCCGAACTGCCACGGAATCTCCTTCGATTGCCGTCGTCTTTCTACATTTCTGCAGTGGTGCGAGTGCCGGTTTCGATCGACATCACACCAGCACCAGCACCCAACAAATCCAAAATGCCACCCACAGCCGTAGCACAGAATGGCCCACGGATAGCAGCGAATAGCAGGACGAACGGGCTTCACCTTGCACATGGTAACGCATCCATCTAGTCTCGCTCACCTGTTCGAAACCGTGGCGGCTAAACCCAACAGCACCCGTCTGAAGGGTCGGAAGGGGAACGCCCCAAACAGGGAGAGCTTTGCGTCTGCTTCTGAACGAAGAGATGCAGCACGGAGGTACTTCCGAGGCCGAAGTCCAGCTGACAAAAATCCGAATGCGGAGGAATTTGTCACCGGCCAGACACTGTCAGCATGTTATGGTGATGAAACCCCCCGCCGGGCAGGCAGGCAGGTTCTTCCCGGTGTAAGCACTCACTCAGTCCATCGATGTGTCCACTCACTCACACGGGTGTTGGAGTGGGCATGACGCCGGAATCATAGACCAAAGAGCCATTGGGGTAGAACAGACCGAAGTGCCTCTCGTACGAAGGGCCCGGCTTCTGGTTCTCGTTGAAGAGGGCGAAGATGTAAGTGTCAGTGACGAGGCCGGGCTTGACAGGAGTCCCGACGCCGGACTCCAAGTGCTTGATGAGGTTGGCGTTGAACAGCCGCGCGTCGTCCATGCTGGGGCCCTTGACGAACGGGTCGCCTTTGGAGGGCCAGCCGGTCTCGCCCACGGCCACGCTGATGTTGTTGAATCCTTCCTTGGCCAGGGCGTGGTACAGGGCGTCGACCTGGGCGTCGAACATGCTCGTGTAGTTGAGCAGAGTGGCGTTGTCGAACTTGACCTCGCCGGGAGAGGGCTGGAACAGGCAGTAGTTGAGCGAGACGTTGGGCGAGTTGATGTAGGCGTAGTAAGGGTACGCATTGACCATGAGAGGGGACCCGGTTCGCGCCATGAAGGCGAGCATGGGGACGATGATGCTGCCTTCCCAGGAGCCGAACACTCCGGCCGAAGGGGGCTCGGACGCCGACAGGATGCTCATGGCGTGGGGAGTGGTCACCTTCACCCGGTGCTCGAGCTTCAGCGTCACGAGGGCCGAGTGCAGGTTCTGCAACGCCGGGAGCAGGAATGTCGCCGTCTCGCCTGCGTAGGCCAGCACCTCGTTCCCCAGGGAAATCATGGTGATGTTGGTGGTGGGATAGGCAGCTACATTGGCTTGAACCCACTGAAGAGCAGCTTCGTGTGAGCTCGCCAGCGGCACGATCTGATCGTTGCCGGCTGCGATGACGAACTCGATCGGCGAGCCCGCGAAGGCTGTGAGAACAGCGGGATTCGTGTCGAAGAGCTTCAGCTTCATGATCGTCGTCTTTTCCACCAGCTGCCTGACTGCTGCCGGCGTTGGCAGATCGTCCGCTATCTGTCCGTAATTCACTCCGATCGCGCTCGCGTCTGCAGAGAACGGACTTTATTAGATGCGGGAAAATTTGTGGCAAGAAAGCGAAACGGATTACAAGCTCTCCTCACGAGGATTTTTATCACTCTGCATTCTGAATCTCTCGGAGACGATCACTGTGGACCGACGAATTCCAAGGTTGGCACGTTGGATTCTGTAGCTGCCCACGCCGATCAGTTTAAAGCGTTCCCTGCATGCTACAGATGAATGTGTTCCTGTGGTTCGTGCATGCGATGAACTTGGTCTCTAGCATCGCCTTCGATGTTCCAGGCCGAAGAGTCAGATTCTTTCACGAGATCACTCTGTACAGGTTCTGCAAACTTACCGAGCACGAGCATGGAGAGTATGCAAATGGCTGAAATTGTCCGCATGGGCGAGCTAATCGCCATGGCCGTTGTGTTCTTTGTTTGTTGCAGCAGGCAGATATTCAACTATCCAAACAAGTCTTCCTCAACGGGGAAGGAAAGAAGGAGCCGAGCCTTTCCTCAAGAATGCCCAATTTTCTGTTTCCAGCACCTTCAACTGCCTCCTCGACTTCTCTGCAGCTGAACGCAAGTGCGCACAACTACCTGACTCTCGATTGAAGGGACTGATTGATTCTTCTCCGATTCGTCCGAGGGGAGGAGGACTTTGTATGTGCTCACGAGATTCTAGAGCCTCGACGTCCTTCGCTTAAGACTGACTCCGATGCTCGTGAGAGCTCCAGTTCTACCGAGCTCTGCATGCCAGACGACAAACGCGTTCCCACGCATCCTCTGAGCAGCAGCAGCAGCACAGATTTCCGGAAAACCTCCACCTCACCCCCACCCAGTTGGAGCTCAGAACTTGCTCAGAACTTGCTCAGAAACGCAGATCACAGTTCCCAGAGAAACAGAGAGAGAGGAGTTCAGGTTACAGTCTTCGCAGCTCCTTCACGGCTTTGATTCGCACAGGTAGTTAATTCAGTTGACACTAGGCGAGTCGATTGGCGGGCTGGCTTGGCCGCATTGGCATTGGCACAGCTGGACCTGTTCTTCGAGCCGATCTGTTCGTATCTGCCTGATTCTTACTTGCTTCTTTTGGACTTTTCCGAAAGACTTTGGACCATAGCGTTGGCCCTGCGTTAACTGGAAAGTTCAGGACACACGGTTGCGTTGTTTTTTAGGCAAAGTCGAGTCCACGAGCTTCGATTCATGTATTTGTAGAAGCTGGAGGACGAGTTTCTTGTTGAGTTTTCCTTCGCGTTCTTTTGACACTTGGGATACGGATACGGCGACAAATGTGCGTTAAGCAACCACTAATTCATCGTCGATTTCGTATATATAAGAATCGACGTCGTATATACCTCGTTAGTGTTACTTAATTCTTGGTAAGTGCAAGTGCAAGTGCACCTTGCACTGATCTGATATATGCACTTATGGATAACTGAAATGTAGCTCTCTGAACTTCGATTTTGGCTTGCGAGCAGACAACAAAAGTTAATGGACTGTTCCCGTGAATTTGAAACGCTTCCACCTATGATGAAACAATGATTTTTTTGGGAACGGAAGAAATCCGGGAAACACGATATTTGACCCATATTGAGTTTAGATTTCACAGTTCAAACTCTTCAGTTTTTGAATATGTGGGAAGGCCTCCTCCCGCAACGATGAAAATATAGTTACCTTAAAAAAGTTTTGTTACTATCCCTTTCATCAACTAAGGTGTATATTCATTGCGTGACGGGATGGATAAAATGCGCTCGCACTTCCTTATGTGATCTCTGCACTCTCAGCATCGGTCCAACCTGTTATCAAAGAAAAATTTCCGCTTGTGGAGTCTGAGCCATTCTGAATTTGGCATTGAGCCAAACTGATTCCAGTAGGGTTTGCAGACTTCAAACAATGCATCCAGAGGCGAAAACTTTTCGCCTCTAGACAGTTCTTATTGTAGGCACTTCGTCTGTAAATGTTTGCAAACCCTTTGGAAAGACTTGCTGTACGTTCGGCTCTGGATGTACTTAGAGCTAAAAGGTGTTGCAAACAGAAAAGTATATCTAGAGGCGAAAGTACATCTACCGCATACTTGAATTTCATACTCTTACATGCCGCAAAATCGCAAACACCAGAACGTGTGATTTAGCTAAAAGCCTATCCATATTGCAAGACCATCTGCGAGACTCCCACTTTCATTCATATTTAGTGAGACACAGTAAAATAACAAAAGGGATGGGAAGACCCCATCAAATTTATATTTAAGCAAATTTCATTCATATTTAAGCAATGGAGCGTTGCAACAGTATTTTAGGACCACCTGATCTACACCTGTTCACATACTCGCGTATCTTCATCCATTTACAAGATATCAAGACAGACGATATGATACAGCAGTATTGTAAGTGCAGGCATTAGCCGGACCGATTATTTGCCGACACGGAAAATCTATGCTACAGCAGGATGCAGAACACTTTCCGTCATTTCATATCCCGTACCGTAATGGAAAAGGAAAGTTGTAAGGCGCGAGTACCATAGCAAAAATGATGGGAAGACCCCATCAAAGAAGTCCAGACACAAAAAAATAACAAAGAGGATGGGATCATCAAGTCCTACAGGGATGAAACCAAGGGGGTAGGGTGGCCAATATGGAAAATATTTCTAATGAGGGAGGTGAACCACTATAATAACAAAAGGGATTGGAAGACCCCATCAAATCATACAAGGATGGAACCAAACAGGTAACATTGGGCTAGGCCCCAATAGCATCACACAGGGAATATGTTCTACACCACCTAAGATATATGAACTATCTAGGTCAAACGGTCTACAAACAACAAGAGCATCCGAAGAAGCATCACCTAACATGATTGCTGTCCTATGGATTGCACCAGCTAGTGCTCTCTATAGAGCAATGGAAACACGTTGCTTGAGTAAGCCCCATGTTGTCTAATATGGTAGGCTCTCCAATACTCCCTCATGAACATGTCGAAGTCGGTGACCATAGCTCCATATAACTACAAAGCTAGAGGAACAAAGAGGTGACCTCTCTGCATACCCCTATACTTCAAGACCTTGGCTGCTGCAGCCAAGGTCCTTGAAGTATAGGGGTCATGGTCCTCCCGAACGAAGTACAGGTCTGTCCTAACCCTAGTCGACTGCAAGGCATACTAACGCTCTCTCCTTATGAGGTATCCACTATCTCGAGCCATAGCAAACACCACATCCCTAATGACATCATGGGTAGCTTTCCTCTGCCCTCCGAATGGACAATGAGTCATATGAACAATTGTTGTTTCTAAAGTGATACCACACTCACATGTGAGTAATGAAGATGTAGATGGATGGACCAAGCCAAGACATAACCTCATCGTTGTGGAGAAAGTAGCTGGTGCAAGTCGGAAAGCCTTGATGCATGATCAAGCCAAGATCCACGAGCCTGCACCCTTGCCCGAGCAAGAGCATAGACGAGCTCTAGTAGTATGAGGAATGGCCAGATCAACTAATCGGTCCATCAAGATAGACTATAGATCCCCGGTCCAATTGATAGCCAAAGAGAAAAAGGACGGTAACTCATGTCATACCTCCCGTAGTAAAGCATCTCTCATATGTCACAATAATACATGTAAGGGAAATGATCCCTCGCATATATCTCCAAGCTAGGTCTATCTGCGATCACAAATCAAAAAGATAACAAAGGTGCAACGAGACGCCCAACTAAGAATACCGTAGATGTCATCTCCTCCATCAATAATAAGCTTACACCTCCACACGAAATTGGTAAATATGTATGTCTCCTTGCCAAATCTCTTGTCACACATTCGAATGTCCCTAGTCCGATGATGTCACCAAAGACATCCATGATACTTCTATCAAAGGCTGTCAAACGTGATATGAATGTAGGTGAAGGAGGAACCGTGCAAAGAAAGTAGGTGGATCGACGAACAATACTAGATGACAGTATACCAAATGCAACCTACGGATTCCCAAGTAGAGGAGGGTCATCTACATACAAAATATCCTCAGCAAGTGCAACGTCTAGGTAGCGTGAGACAAAATCCTCAGACCCTATTGATAGTCCTAGAATACGTAAACCGTATGTCGATGTCATACATACTTATGGAAGTTGGAGATGATGAGGAATGCCCAAAGGAGACCAAGCCCTACACTTTGACACCTTGACTCTCAAGCCTACAAGATGAAGCTCGGTAGTCAAGTAATCAAAGGTTTGTCTAATATTGTCTACATGGCCCACAATGTGTGTATCATCCACTAAGGAGGGGAACACACAACCTGGCACGGCCAAAGCATGAGACAAAAGAGCTCTATAATGAACCATGGCAAATAGGGGTCCTCCCAAAAGATCTCCCTGTCGAGTGCCAGCCGCGGATTATAGATGATTCCCTCCTCAGAAAAGCCATGCTGATATAAAGAAGAAGAATGTGATCCGTAGAAAGATAGTACGAAAGGAATGAGTCTTGATAAAGGTCCACCAGCTTCTTTAAGCTCTCTAAAATTGGATGCACGTGAGACATTGTTAAAAGCGTTCTCAATATCCATATGCAAGACAATCCAATCCGGATGGATATCTAGAAGTGCTCTAATGCCCACCGATACCGCCTCACAGCCTCATGGTGTGGCGACTCCAAACTGATGTGGACAAAGATAATCCTGGAAGTGTGAGCGATGTTGCAAGACAAGGGTACGACTAACTAACCGCAATAAAACCTCTACAATAGCAATCGATCTAATGCCCCCAATATCCTTCTCCATCGGAAGAAGCCGACTAGCACCCAAAATCTAACTAACTGACTAACTGCCAATAAAATCTCCCCCTCTCGCAACTGATGTAGCCACGTGGAACAACTCCGTGAAACCACTAGAGGGATCATCCGCCTAAAAGTAATCGCGAAGATACTCATATATCATCCCTAACAAACCTCATGAGAATAAGCGTTGGGCTGTGCATAGAGAATGGGTAAATAATGATCTATCAAGACATAAAGGCTCCTCTGGCTGATACTCTAAGACCTCTAATGGTATCTCCTTGCCCATGGATGGATGTAGAAGGCGTCAAGAGGAAATCGTTTCCTCAGTAGGACTAGCCATGGACAAAGGATAAAGGGCCCGTGCAACCCTGCTATACTCCCCGGCCTGCCCCAAGATCCTACACTGTTGCAATCGCGCCGAATCAGAAGTATCATGTGACTAAACCCAACTCCTAACTTGTGTGGTCCAAACAGATTTCTCCTGCAATGTAGCCCAATCCCATGGGCGGAATCTCCAAAATCTAGCTTCCACCTCCTTTTGTAAAGCACATCCCCCTCTAGTACAACATAGACACATCGCGGAAGTAATAGAAATAAAAATCATGCTAACTCGTCCATGGGATCGCATGCCAACTGATCAAGCGATAAGTGAAAAACATGTCTAATCTCGTCATGGAGTGCACAAGGGAGTCTATGGAATAAACGTGGATATGGAAATCTAGTCTCAAAAAGCCCTAGAATCAAACATGCATGGGAAGCTAACCACTTCACGACCCGATTGATATACTCGGAATGATCAACGAAGGAATCAATATAGTTTGCGTGTTCCCATAAGTGACAAATACCGATGTCGATGTGATCATACTCCTCACATGCGCATCCCAAGTGGTCCAATCAAAATCTTTGTGTATCTTTCTTTCATGGGTCTTTACCCCTATTGAGTTAAAGAGACGATGACATACATGATGTATCACGCATTATTTTTAGTGGACCCATGAGGGAAAGTGAAGCTATAGTTAGCACAAAGAGAACGAGAAAGACACCGAACACTCCATCATATATCTCCTCCCAATTGCAGAACCACAACCTCTTAACAACCCACCTTACATGGAAAAATGCTAAATATGAAAATCCTAAAATCTAAAAGTACTCATAACTTTTTATTCCGATTTCCGTAATTTTCCAACTAGATCCCAATGGAACCAATGTAAAAAAAAGAATAGATTGGAACAAAAAAAAACTTGTCCCATATATCTAATTTAAGAAAAATCACTCAAAACAAAAAAAATAAAATAATATTCATATTTCGCTATATCATTCTCCATAGTCTTTAATTTAGTTACCAATGGAACCTAAATTGAAAAACGAAGATAATAAACTATTCACTTTCCATGTTTAAAAAAGCATGGCAACAGAATATGCTAAAAAATATAATACCCTATTCTATTCTCTTTCTCCCCTAATCTCCATACCCTCCTCTTGCGAACCATAGAAGAGATCACAACTATCTGATCAAATGGTCTACGATTGCACGACCCAGTGCTCTAAGGAAAGGAATGAGAAGGATTTGACTTGGCCTTCCATTTCGGTCCACACTTTAGACCGTCGTCGGTGACGCGTCAAGCCACGTCATCTTCGCCCTCAGTATTCTGCTTGTCCAGGCCCTGGTGTCCTGAGACTCGTGAGACTTCTGACTCGTCCACCTCTTCATTCCTTCTTCGACTTCACGATAAGCTCAAAGCTACGACCACGTTGATCAAATCGGATCTTCCTAGCCATGCTTAGCTTGTAGAACCCCTTTGGCTTTACAAATTCCGCGCACTTCTTCGGGCCTCCGGACCCATAGGCACGGAGTGTTCGGCGAGGGGCCGGCCCCACGCCCAAACCACCAAATGACTCTTGACGCGGAGTCGTATCAGAACTCATGGAAGCTACCGTTGGGAGTTTTGTCGGTGAAGAAAGGAAGAAAGATAGAAAGTAGGCTCTGGGCACACATACTGCACACAGACAGCAAGCTGTTGCAGCTGCGAAAGTTGGGCGAGTGACTTGGCGTATGTCTGCCTTCCACCTCCTGCACAGCCCTTGATAGTGGTGTGGAGATGGTATGCGATGCTGGGGGTACCTTACTCGTCAGCCAGCCAGCCAGCCAGACAGCACAGCATAGCACGGCTTCTATACAATCAGATCTCGCTCTGACTCAGTGGTAGTAAGTAGCGATTTGTGTGTAACAGTAACAGAGTGAGTGCTCCGCCTGCAAGTAATGTGCATGTGGCTGATACTCTCTCTGCATACGCGCGAAAATAGTACAGTTTTGTGTCATTCTATAACCTGCTTCTTCTTCTGTGTGAGAGAGCAGATATGAAGAGAACAACAACAAGTGCTCGTTTTGCTGAAACGGCCATTTTAAAGTTTGGTGAATATGTCAATTAGAGTATATCAACAGCTCGTATAGGTTATAGGTTCGAGCATAGGTTTTTTCATCTATCCTTGTCACTTTTATGTTGATGTATTTGTTGTTTAATTAGTGTGTCTAACTTGACAATATGACACATAGGAAGGTAGTAACTTAAGACCCATTAGCATATTTAAGGTCAATATTACCTTATATATTTGAAGATAGTACCTCTTTCTAGATTTCATATTTTACATCATAATTCTCTATATTGAATGTGTTCCTCACTTGTGTGTACAACTTGCAAAATGGTATCAATGTGGAGATTATGAGAGAAATCACAAGAAGTTGAATAATTATAGGAGAAAATTTAGATTTATCAAAATTTGAAATTTGCAGGATATTTGTGTAAGGATGAAATAATTGTAGTCCATTGGCTCACACCAATTCAAATCTCATGCATGTTAAATTTTGCCATAAACTAAAAAAAATGATGGGAGTTATGTGTTTGCAGTTTTAATCAAATAGCAATGCACCTTATTTTGTTAGATTTTATTTTTTATAATATACAACTCTTCAATAGTGCAATTCAAAAGATTGGCAAGCGTATAATATTTATTGTGTGTTATTCTTCTAGTCACAATATGTAAAATTAATGAGTATGATTATAGAAACAAAAATTTACAAATGCAAATATCCAGAGTAAAAATTTTGCATGATGAATATCCTAAATGGGTAAACGGCTTTGGCAATTCATGACAAGAGAAGCTATCAAACCATCGACATAGTATGACAATCAGTCATGCCAAGATAACATGAGTAAGAAAGATCATATGATACATTCAATTTTGATCATTTTATAAGATTGAATGAAGTGTTGAGAGTATGCATGATGAATATTCTAAATGGGCAAGCGGTTGATGTACTTCGTGACTAGAGTATCTATCAAATCAATGGCATATGAAAACAACAAATCATTCTAAGACAATATGAGTAAGATAAATCAAATCTTATACTAAATTTAAATGATTAGTTAATATTGAATGATATGACATAAAATATTGAAAGTTTGATATAGTTTTGTAATAAAATATTTGAGTTGTTTGATACATCAATCAATACAAAGAAGATGCAATTATTACAACTATTGAATTCTATTATGGAAACATTTCACAATATCAATGACTATATACTTTACATCAAAAGAATTGTTGATAAATTAGATAGCAAATAAGGTCAAATTTGAAAATGACATGTTTATCATATGAAAATCAAATGAACTAGAATATTAGTACAATGACTTTCCAACTTTGATTGTTGTAATTTATGAGTTTTTTATGTATCAAGAATCTAGTTGTTGAAGAGTATAAAATATGTGTGGTAGCACATCTTATAACAATCAACAAAAATATATCTATGTAATAACAAAGATGTCTATGTAATAATAGAGATAATAAAGACAAATGATTCTCAAATAAAAGTGGTCATGCAGGTTGTTTCAACAATCAAACACAAAATATTCTCTGTTGATTAAAGATGAAATTGATAAAAAGCTACAAGCATAAATTGCCTATCCTGTGTTGAGGAGTGAATGCATCTATCAAATTTGTATCTAACAAAAATATTGATAAGATTTGTGTCTATCAGGATTTTAAGAAGTTGAATGTAACTACTAATAAAGATCTTCATCCTCTGCAATTTACTGATGTCATTTTGGATCATGTAGTAGAACATGAATACTACAATCTCCATTCAAGAAGAAGATAAAAGCAAAATCACATTTACAACCGATTGGAGAAACTATGTTTACCACAAGATGGCTGTTGGGTTATGTAATGCTCTAACTACTTTTCAAAAAATGATGACTTGTATTTTTCAGGACTGATTACAATGATTTCTTGAAATCTTCATTGATGAAATCTGTGTGTTTCGGTCAAAAGTAGATCACTTATATCACTTGGAGCATACTTTTAAGAAGTGCAAAAAAAGTCATATGGCGTTAATCCAAAGAATTGTTACTTCATGATGAGAGAATTCTTCTCTAACATAGATTATCATCGGATTATTTGGAGGAAGATGTAGACAAAAAAGGATTACAGTAGCATTAGAACCATTCCGTTATATTAGGAAACTTAGAGCTTCCTTGAACATATGGGATATTACCAAAGATATGTGAAATCTTACGTCTCAATTGTGGCACCATTGACACCACTGAAGGAAGTGGAGTATAAATAGAAGCATAAATATCAAGATATGTTTCAGCAAATGAAGGATGAGTTGGTAAAAGCGTGATAACCCAAAATTGGGAGATTGAAGAATATAAAAATTATAGATAGACTTCTCAAAAATGTTGATTTCTAATAAAATTTGAAATTAACTTTCAATCATTTATATTTACTTTCATTTGTGCAAAACTAGACTTGTCATATTTATGCGTGGATAAATGCCATAATGCCATTTCATCTTACATGATAATTATTAATGAACATGAAGAATATAAAAATTGTAGATAGACTACTCAAAACTGTTAATTTGTAATAAATTTTGAAATTAACTTTCAATCATTTATGTTTACTTTCATTTCTGCAAAAATAGACTTGTCATATTTCAGCGTGGATAAATATCATAATGATATTTCATCTCACATGAAAATTATTAATGAACTTGAAGAATATAAAAATTATACATAGACTACTAAAAAATGTTGATCTTTAATAAATTTTTGCAATTAACTTTCAATCATTTATGTTTACTTTCATTTGTGTAAAACTAGAATTGTCATATTTTTGCATGAATAAATATCATAGTGACATTTCATCTCACATGACAAATATTAATAAACTTGAAGAATATAAAAGTTGTACATAGACTATTCAAAAATATTGATTTTTAATATATTTTGAAATTTACTTTCAATCATTTATGTTTACTTTAAAAAAATTTTCTTGTTATCCTTATAACTATACATAATAATGAATGAGGGTTTGTTTAAATACCCCTAACTTGTAAAAAAAATAATCCTCAATCACTTTTGGGATTATACTTATTGCAAAGGCATCAAAATATTACAAAGAATTGCCATTAGTGTTAACCAAAATCATAAAGTTGAGTGAAAGTTATGCAAATCTTCTTCACTCTTTTCAATATTTTGTGTTTATTCTTATCTCGCGAAGTACTTTATAGTATTCACTATTGTACATGATGAAACTTAAGCCCCCAACTTGCGACTGAGCTCTAAAATCAATTAGGATTTGAAATGATAAGTGGTAACACGATGTATAGAGTCTGACACCTGGCCGGTGCTGGAAGGTGAAAAGGAGAAGTGTTTTAAGCTTCAAATGGAAGCCCCGGTAAACGGTGGTAGTAACTCTAACTGTCTTAAGGTAGCAAAATTTCATGTCGCATAAGTAGCGACCTGCACGAAATTTTCATCCCTCACTCTTGCAACACAATAGACACATATTATCTCATATTTTTTGTTACTTTCTCTTTTTCGTCAATCATTAAATATATTTCGAAATTTATCCAAAATAGTTGCAATTTTTTACATTCAAAGTAGTATAAAATTGACACATACTAGAGCAAATTTAGATTAAACATTTGCAATTGGGAACATATGATAATAATAATAATAGCAACTATTTTCAAATAGTGTGTAATACCTTTATTTAATTTAGATCTTGTTAAGTGTGTAAACTCAATAAGTGTGCACAACATAAAAATTGAAATCTCAAACCTCTCCTCCGGTACTATACTTCCACAAACTTGCAACGAGATGTTAACAATAATAAGTGATATCTTCAAATAGTGTGTAATCCCAAGATATATTTTAGCCCAATGTTTAGTGTGTACAAGTGTGGTGAACTCTAACTGAGGGCTTGTAAACTCTAAAATACATGGAGTACCACCACTATGTAGTGTGTTGCACTCTAATTACGGAAGAGGGTCTACTTGACGGCCAAGGTTGTTGCTTAGTTTCATATAACATAAGAAACCAAAGCAGGATTGTTTGACACTAAAGAATATTGTGTACTCATGGTATAATAGACTTATTCTTGCTAGACATGTGGAAATGCATGAAAATATGATGATTGCATGAAATACATATATTCATTCCATCATTCCATTTGCCTTGGAGATGCAAGTTTTGTTGTCACTAAGATCCTCAAATATGAGGATTGCATGAAAGACATATTTCACATCATTCCACTTGTTTGGGATGATAAAATTATCACTCTAAAGAGTGATAATTTTATTAGAGTGTGCTTTGTTTAATGAGTGAATAAGAGAGTGATAGAGAACGCTTGGACAAGAGATTGGTAATTTTGTTAAAGAGCGAATAAGATAGGGATAGAGAGTGTATTTTATTTTCTTTATTATTATTAACAAAATTAATACATTAATTTTGTTACAGATTGATAATTTAATTAGAAATTGTGCTTTATTTTATATTTTGAACGATAATTTTGATAGAGAATATGATCTACTTTATCCCGAAAGATTTATTATTGCATATTTATTATTATCATATTAATTTTAATGTTTTAGACATAACATATTATTGATATATTTTATTATGATAAAGATATTGGTTTTCATTTACCATTGAATGTTTATCATATTATATTTAATATTTTACGATAAATTTATTGGTGCATGTTTATCACTAAATTTTTATTATATTATATCTAATATTAAATTTATTATAAAACATTTATCATTTTCTTATTGTGGGTGCCCATTTACCATTGTCATATTCCATCCTCTAGACCCCACCTACGGATAGCCATTACGATGTCCGTCAGACTCTGCAACTGAGAGAAAAATACGCTTGCAACGCGCATTTTATTGTCTCCCTTCATTCTTTTCAACAGAAGTGACGACCCACTGCTCATTGCAGGCGACGATGAAAATCCAGATCAGTATGTAGACTTTCGAAGTGCTTCGGATGTTGCGAAAATTCCAGATTCGTGCTCTTCTATTGAGAATTATAAACGATTTCCAGTATTGAAGTCAGCTCACAGGATTTGCTAAAGAAGGCGGAGTGATCGCTGTCTAATTGATACACTCGTTCCGGCGGACTGCTTTCCAGAATCTGCTCCTGAAGGGAAGTCGGCGCAGCACGATCGTTCATCGTTTGGATATAGAAACGTCGGACAGAACCGTATCTCTGCGCGGAGAAATGGAAAACTCCAATCAACGGTGTCATGGGTTGCGGACTTAGTAGCGACAAAGCCTGAGTGATATCCTGCATGTCCGAGAGGAAAAATGTCAACAAGATGGAAAATTCATAACATCCATAAATACGCAGCAGACATGAATGAAGTCACATCCTAAAGCCTAGAATCACGACGAAAACATTTTGACCGACTAACTGGTCCGAGCCAATGCAGAGAAAGATCGAAGGAAAATTGAGAAAACTCTCTGATGACAGCAAAGACATGTGCATGTTCATACCTCCTCGGGACTCTCGTTGTAGAAAATTTGAGAGGAATATTCCCGCTTGAGAAAGAACGAAGTGGGTGGAGATGATGGCCCATTAGCATAAGTGTAATCCACGAAGCCCATGGTCTTGTTTGTATCTACATCAGGCCAAAGTACTACCCGTCAGTCGTGCGAACCACCACAGGATTCATTTGAGTGGGCAACCCATACGGAAATGCAGGTCCAAGAGATAAATGAATAACAGTCATAACGTACCGAACACCTGAGTTCGGTTGAGGACCCCGATGACAGGCATCAGAGCCGCCAGAAACACGGCCTTTTCTATCTTCTCCGGCATTAGTTCCATAAGATAGGCCAGTACAGTCCCAGCTGAGCTATGTCCCACAAGTATCACCTGCGCATCATGCGTGACTACATTTTTAAGATCGAGTTATGTCCATCAATCCAAGTCATACGACAGATGCACAAAGCAAATAATCATAAATCCTTAACGTAATGCTCGATGTTACTCGTTTCATGTGTAACTTTCAGATTTTCTTTTCGCTCAAAAGTTGAGAAGATTCGATATCAGCCTACACCTTGAGCTTTCCAATCCAAGACCCAACTGGAATCATCCTAGCTGAAAGATGGCAATGATCGGATAAGAAACCTCCAAGAAGCATAAGGTTTAGGAATTTAAGGCACAGAAACTGGTTACTGACCTGGGCACTGGAGTTTGCGATGTGATCCACCGCAGGCTTTGCATATTGGGCCATGGAAGTGACGGAGTCAGGACTAATCTTGCCCTGCCCAGTGACGTTAGATCGAGTGCAGCGACCTTGTAACCTTTGGTTTTGAGCATTGTGACCACCTTATACCAACACCACGCTCCGTGAAATGAACCATGTAACAGCACAAATTGGTCCGCCCCGTTGCTTCTTCTTCCTACAGAGGTCTTCACAGATGAGAGTCAGGGACTTAGCTTTGGCAGACCAGTGACTGAGCATAACTGAGGCATAGCAATTTCTTAAAACTTTCAGAGACTAATCGTGTGTCAACTACAAAAAAATAAACTCAATGCGAGGTACAGTTGCAACTAGAATTGGATCAAGTCTTACCTGAAGTTCCACGCTTTCAGGTAATTGCGCGTAAGCGGCGGAACCATCCTGCACGAGAGTGGCAAGCGAGCAGGGAGCCAAGACCGCCAATGCTGCAATGCAAACTACTAAAAACTTCATTTCCGTAAAATTGTTGCAAAATCCTTCTTCACTCAGATCTTGTTTGCCTCCTTCGCCATTCCACATTCCTTAGAAAGAAAGTGACAGACCTCGTGCTGCTAACGCCCAGGAAAGTAACAAGTCGCCATCACCTTTGTAAAGTGGGAACCAAGTAATATAGCAAAAAGGATGGGAAACCCCATCAAGTAGTACACGGATGAAACCAAAGGGGTAAAAGGATTGAAAACTATATTCCATGAAAAGTGATAAACAGAATGAGGTTTTTCATCGGTAACGGTGCCGTACTCTCTCGTAGACGACACCGGTTCATTGATACTGCGCCTGGAAGTATGTGTCTACATGGGCCAATGAAGTAAGGTTGTGCGTACACGCGGACGAAGGCGCCAGCCTCGATCCTGGGATTCGTTACCAGCACAAATCCAAATGCGAACTGCTGCTGGCACTAGCCTGATGATATCAATCGATCATCTCCCACGCAGTTTTCAATTTTGCTTCGAGTCTCTCATTTTGCTCTCTTTTGTACTTATTTTTTTACCTAATAAGACAACTAAGAAGACAAGTTATCCAGTCAACGTTACTTTCTCTGCCAAGGGGTGTCAATTTTTCAAACATGGCGTTATTAAAATGTGATGTAAACAAGTATTTACAAGTAAGTTTGGCTTGTTTTACATACCTGATGTGTTATGGAGTGCCAACCATGGCTCCATCGTACTGGGAGACAGGGCATGTCCTTTCCTGGATTCGGGAACTTCAGGGCCTTAGCGTTTGGGAAATTCTTTTCACTCCAATCGGCTTCTTCTACCTCTTCACTCACATGGTACTTTAGGCTTCTACTTTGAAGAATTCAACATAACCGAGTTTTCTTTTGGTTACCTTGTAACATGTAAGGAAACAAGTAGAGAACAAGTATTGAAAATTACAATCAATTTAATCGATATGTGAGAACAAAATTAAAGCAAATTGTGTTCAAATAATAGTTAAATTTTGAGTCACTATGGATGTGACAACGGAACTTAAACTGCGTTGCTTTCTCCACCAAGCTAATTCTTCGTGTCCACCAACAAGTCATTAAATTAGATTTTTCAAGCTCTTGGCCGGAACTACTCTTTCTTCACTTGCACTTTTACCGCTCTCCTTGGTGCTGCACTACTTTTGTTAAACATTTGGTCATGTCTCTCCGGCTTCATGAAATCTACTCTTATGAATTCCTGCTTTGAGATCCCAGGCCTTGTTGCAATACAACGATCTGCGTCCAAGACAAAAATCTCAGGCAACATGACAGATCTAAATGACATGCGGCTATTCTATACTGATGTCCTGATATTTAATCGTGCGTGGTCAGGAGGTAAGATAGCTGAGTAGAGGAATTCAGGCTCTTTATAGGAAGCTCTTCTTATGAAGATAACTTTGGTATACGAAATCCATCACAGCTGAGCCTGGTGAGTTCACAAACAGGACACACTCAGTCTCATGAAGAAAGTAGGATACACCTCAAAGCTCCGAGCTGAATGACGGCTGCTCCACAGCCTGAGAACGGGCTACATTCTAACGCAGAGTGGCATGAATAAGTAGCAATTACCACTACCTCTACTCAAAAGCCATTCTATAAAGAGTGGCTACCTATGACGCTATCCAGATCCCTAAGACAACTGAAACCACTAATTGTAAATCGGCCCTCAAAGAATGGGTCAGGAGGCCCTTGCAAGGGCTGCTGATTAACTGCAACTCCGTTGTTCAGGAGTCTGTTATTCAAGTCATTTTACAGCACACAAGACTGATCTCTAAGACTTTACACTCATAAACAACTTCGGCCACATTCTAGAGGGACCGGAGATGGTGAACAGGAACAGCAAGACGTTTGATAAATTCCTGACTCGATGACGATGTTCGACATTCCCGCTATTGTATATTGTGAAGACAGCCTATTTGGGATGAATTACCAACGAAACTCCGGTTGACTCCTTGGGATGCCTACACTCGCTTCATTGGCGACAAAAGCTACAGTAGGTCGCTGGTGTATGATGTTCGAAGTTTAATCTTTATCGCCATCCACATCACCTTTCGCTTCTCCGACCCCTTCAAGCAAAGCATCAACATCCTCCCCGAGCTCTTCTAAGCGAACTCGGAGTTTCTCGACTTTGCTCTCCTCTTGACCAAGCAACTCGAGGAGATCATCCATCTCCCCTTCATTCTCTTTCAGGGCCTCTTCGCGCCCTTGCTCTCGTGCTGCAGTCAGTTGTTCAGGTGTAGGAGAACCAGGTGAACCAGATGCTACAATCTTTCGAAGGTCATCTACCTCCTTCTCAAGACGTTCGTTGTTCTGTTCCAAACTGTTGTATGCCTCTGATAAACCTTGTAGGTCACTAGTCACTTTACTGACTAGTGATTTGTACTGTTGAATCTCTGACAACAATCCTTCCCTTTCCGACATAAGTGCTTCCGTTCGTTGCCTCAAAGAATCCGTCTCTGCTTTTGAGGCTAAAAATACTTGTGGGCGTTTAGCTTGGAAGTTAGATGATAACCCATCTTCGGACGCAGATGTATCATCCTTGCCACGTCCACTCGCAAGCAGATCTTCCGCTAGAGCTGCGTTCCTGTCCACCAAATTCTAAAAATAACCGAAAAAACATGCCTGTAATTTAAATGTCTGGAATCAAATATTAAAACAGCCACAGGCAAAAGAAAAACTCTGAAGTGACCTCCAATGACTCGCCACTGCCTTCATTGACCTGTTTACAAATAGGATGCATCGACAGTTGAAATTATGGAATCAAAAAAGAGATATGACGAGAGAATACCTGCATTTCTTGAGCTTGATTTTGGAGCATCGTTCGAAGGCGAATGATGTAGTCACTTTCTTTTTCGCCTTCCTTAGGTTCAAAGCCTACCAACTCCACAGAAGCCCGACTTCTGGGATGAGCAAAGACCTCGACAATCTGCTCTCTTACTACTGGCTCGAGGCTCCTTATAAAAGCAACGAACTCAGAGTCATAAAATGTCGTTACAGCAGGTTCCCCATCATTTGCGCTTTCCTGGAAGCTTGACAGTTGCTGTTGTCTATCAGGGGCAATTGTGGCAAGACCATCACCGGCGGCTGCTGCAGCTGCTGTGGACCTGGTTAATGGTTTTGGAAGTCGTGAGGAAGTCGCAGCTGAAGTAAACAGTCCAGTTCTTTGCATTCCTTCCCACTTGGAGAAGTATGCAGTTAAACCAATTCTTTCATTGATTACGTCGACGATCACGGAGGCATCCTTGGGACCTTGTTTTGTTGGGTTGTATATAATGCACTCACCCAACAAGACAGCAGCCAAACCTGCTACATGTATGCTAGCAGGTGACCCACTGCTTGAGCTTAGCTCGACCAAGAAAGGGAGATGAGCAGCAGGCTCCAAAAGGGCAGCAACAGCTGGTGGACAATCCGTTAACCATGTTACTAAAAGTCGCAGAAGAACAGGTTGAAGCCATATAGAACCATATTGAGAAGCACCGTTCGTGTTACGAAGCTTATCTGCCGATGAAGGTGCTGCGGCGGCAAGATAACGCATACACCGGGGCATCAAAAGCTCCGCTGGAGCTAAAGCTGAAGATGGTATCTCGAGGGGTATCCGCAGAACCTACACACGCAATTCCTTTCAATTCAACCTTCTATTTCTTCAATTCAATCCTTATACAATTCTCAACCTCAAATGTTGCTTCATCCACTTATCGAAAAGCTGAATTTACACAAGTTACGTACTCTTTCTTTGCATGGTACGTTGTCCTTCAATATATGAGCCAGTACACTTGCTGCCCTGCAACTTGCCTGCAGATGAACTCAAGTCAAGTCCTTTGTTGAACTCCTGAAAACAGGACTAATATAACTCTATACGTTCAAACTACAATACTTACCTCAAGATCATTTCGCCCATCACTTGAGATTAATGCTCGGACAAGCATACTGCAGACAAACACCAAGTTGAAGAATGTGAACATTAGTAGTCTCCCACCCCGTGCTTTTGATTCTTAAGAAATTTATTGCACTTTTGAATAAACCGCAAGAGGTTTACAAACCGAACTCACTACTACGTCCCAGTCATAGCCCAAAAACCATAGACCCCGAATCCTGGCTGAGCGGTGAGAGGTTTATAAAACACTAAGAACACAGTGACCAGCCGCCACCTAGTCACTATATCGATCAACACAAGATTGATTTAATTACCTTCCGAACGAAATATTGCGGTCATCTTCAGACGACCAATTGCCTCTGGAGCTTGAATGAGGTAAAGGGGTTATTGTGGAAGCCAGCATGGTTTGCCCCTCTGGATTTCCCTGCATAAATAAGATCAAGTTCAAGACCTCGTACTTCGGCGAATACCGCCAAGAAGAAGAGACGATGGAGATTGATAATAGCAACAAAATGCACACACTAAAAGAGAGTTCAAAGTTTGTTTGTTGTGATAACATTTCCTCTCCACAAAGAGACTTCATAACCTTGAGCATCAAGTGTCAATTATGAAAACAAAATATTGTCCATAAGCTTGAAAGTCAGAATTCCAAGGTACCTCACAAAAACATTTGAAGACGTAGTCTGCAGCAATACATTCGTTGAGATTGGAAGTGCGAAGAAGAACTCTGAGTACACAATGAAGAGCAGGTTCAGAGTCAGGCTCCTCCCCAACAATCTTGCTCCCAAGAAGTTCTCTGTTTTTAGGATGAGCAACCACAAGGTCTCCTATGCATCTTAGTGCCTGCAAAAGAAGAGAAACCACAACTGTACACTGTTAAATAAAAAGTGAAGTTCACGTCAAACCGACCGAATGGAACAACTAAAATCTAAGGAGGCGAGGGTGATCTCCTCATGACTTTACCAAAGTCTTGGAAGGTTGTTGCAATTCATAAACAGTCCACACGTCAGGAAGATAGACCAAAGGTCATCATTCCATGCTTGCTTCGAAGACCAAGTCTTTACGAAGCTACGGACTATATTCCAAAGTGACCCTTAAATAGAACTGCAGTAATAAATCAACCACTCGAGCAAGAGTTCAACACCCACCGAGCATCGAATGGCTACGGCTGATACCCGCCCTTCGACA
The DNA here is from genome assembly GCA_014180765.2 of Marchantia paleacea. NCBI lineage: Eukaryota > Viridiplantae > Streptophyta > Marchantiopsida > Marchantiales > Marchantiaceae > Marchantia > Marchantia paleacea. The sequence continues at coordinate 1,198,558 of MUAA02000014.1, forward strand.
CACAGAGAAAGTAGAGTATCCAGTAGCTTGTTCTGTAACAAAACCAGGAAAAGTAATGCGAAAAAAATTAGAAAACTAATTCCCAGAAAAGCGACTAACCTGCATCGAACAGTACTTATCCGTACCTATCTATATATGGAAAGTAAGTACATAAAGTAAGTAGTACATGATCAACCGCAGGAGCTTAGCATGGAAAAGAAGTACATAAAGTGCATATTCCTCAAAATGGGCATCCAAGCAAATTACTCCAACTAGAACACTAATCGTGCATCAAGAGCTATTGCATACTATCAATACCCTACTTTCAGCAAAAACTGGTCAATCAACCTATATGTACTTTCAACAACTCTGAAAGATTCCCTTCTCCCTTTGAAGTATTCATGAACACCTGGTATAAGCAGTAAATTTCTAAGTGCAAAATATATTGAAGCATAAAGTTTTGTTCAAGTGTTCATGGTATACACGAAAGTGACATGCAATGTGTCAACATCAACAAACAGGTGCGTAGCTACTCAATTCTCTTTGCGTTGAAATTTTGAAAAGTTTACCTGTCCCAAAACAGTCTGATTCGCAACCACATTTGGATCCTTTCCGGGCACAGTATTCGTGCTCCCAGCCAACAGCAAAGCCACAGTTTCAAGAGCACAAAGCATATTCACAGACTGCCAAGGTATAGACGAAGTTAGGACTGAGGCAATTCGTCATGAATTTCTTCGAAGAGAAAAACTAACACAAAGCATGCAACACAGCTACCACAGCTTTCCGACCAAGACTGGACTTGAACAGTTTCACCTTGTAATTTACAAATCCCGGAATGGGGGAAATCAGCAATCTTCAGCGAATCGGAAAAGAACACGAGGGGCACCACGGAAAGCACTGTCTCCATATAGTAAGGAAGACCTTTACCTTTTGCTCAGAGAACCCATCGGCACTTCCTTTGCGTAATCTGAGAAGAAGAACAATCTGTTGTAGACCGTATGTTTCTCTTAAAAATATCTGCGCAAACAATATGCGGTCGATCAGCTGTCCGTACCTTAGACACACATAAGGTGGAAAACACTGAATTTAAAACTTTGACCTAGTTCTAAGAAACTAATTAGTAAAAAATCATAGGTGTGGATGATACAGAACACGAATTTACCTGATTTGAGGAGTTGTTTCTCAAGAGGTTGTTTAGGAGTTCTAGACAATCCTGGAAACAACAAAAGTGCTGAACATGAGAATTTTGAAAAGTCGAGGTTTATCTGGTTATATATTAACACGCAATCGTAGAAACATACCACGTAAATGTGCTGCACAAAAGGAAAACAACATATTATGGTAGCGACGTGCATATGTCGAGATTCCATTCGAATTAAGTCAGTAGTCTGAAATTACCTGGACGATAATTCCGCCTTCTGAACCACCCTCTTCAGCTATAATTGCGAAGAGTCTCTCAAAAGCACCTTCGAAAACAACAATCTTCTGGATCTCCTGAACTTATCATTGGACAATATGATTAGAATACACGTGAGGTGTATTTCTATGTACAGCAAGGGGTACACTTGCTACCTTCGAACGTGGATAAACTCAAGAAATGCATTACCTCAAGGTATCCTACAAAACCACGACCTATCACCGACCGAGTCTTCTGCCAATATTAATGTTATACTCTGAATGAATGTCAATTGCACATTGTCACAAACAAATACATTAAAACCTAAACGCGCTCGACAGATTTCCCGCGTTCATACTCTATCAAGGCACATTACTTCGTCATGCTGCGTAACGAAAGCTGTCGCGGTTCAGACTCGGGTTATTTCCTAACAACTCAAGAATAATACAGATCAATAACTGACTTTGTATGCAAGAACTCAAGGATCTAACTAAAACTTCCGTTCGCTTCTAACATCTAGAGATTCAGGTGTAATTAGGCTCGACCTTTTGGTTAAGGGTCATACCTCAGCTGCCCGCGTTAGATAGGTGAGAAGCAACAAAGCCTCGTTTCGAATGACCTGCGACAGGCAAGGTTGTGAGTGGTGAGGACAAATTAGCGTGGTGAACTGTTATTAACCTGCTCTCCTCCATCACCATGAATACGCATTGGATATACTGACCGATTCAACAAAGGCAAACCCTGAACGCAAGAAACCTCACAGCGCATTGACAAGAAATCCTTGTATTCCAGAATCATATAAAAAAAATTTCCTTTCCAATAGAGTCTCCCAAATCACTAGTATACTTAAATTTGGCACAGCTGATTTCTTCATGAAGTAAAATAAATCAAACTCTGACCGTCTTACTGAAATCAATTAATATGCGTGTTGTTTTGAAATACCATAAAGGAGACTCAGTTTATTGACTAAAAAGTGCTATCCTTAAAAGCGTACTTCAATTAGGCCCTTCATCAGAAAGGCGTTCTCAGCTAAAGATACAACAAGAAGGAAAATGACATCCTTGCGGGGCATGTAAAGGCAGATAATTGCTAACCTCACGTTCTTGCATCATATCCATAAGACGGGTGATTCCGTGAGGAGTGGATAAAATCACTTCCTGCAGCCTTCAAAATTTGACCCGACAAGCCCAGCCATAGAAACCCACAACAATTAAAAACAAAACAACTGGGTAAATAAGGAACTAATCCAAAAGCCTCTCGTCTCCATATGAATGGATTCAACCAGAATAGCTCATCTCATCTATACAACAATGACAGCTAAAGTGTCTCGACTTTTTCCTATTTCTCGAGTATATGTTGATAGGAATCTGAGCATAAAAGAAAGGTGCAACAGCACTCTTCAAATTATCTGATACTTTTGTCTACAAGAAAACGAACTAATCTTGACCGGACATAGCGGTAGCTCACACACCTGCCTGCGCAATGCGTAAGCAGCGCTGTCAAAATCTGTAGAGTGTAGTAGCGAACGTAGAAATCGACCTCGTCCTGAAACCAAAACACACAATGTTGAAGTAAGATGCTAACAGTTTAACCACCAAACCTGATAATACTTACATCAAAACAAAACAAAACAAAAAAAACCGGTAACACGAGCTGCATTGCCCGATGCTGAGAGGTTAGGTGTATTAAAGACAAGATTTGATGGATCTTTCCCAATGAAGATTGTCGGAACGATCCTGCTCTCAACAGGGTCCTGGTGGACAAAAGAAAAATTGAAACTACTCTATGAATCCGATTGGACCATAAAGTTCTCGTATCCAAGAGTCGTAGGACAGAAGTCACATGTTTGTCCAGAACTTCATAAAAAAATTAAAAAGCAAGGTGCACAGGCACAAACCAGAAGACTCAAAAGCATGCCCACACTTCCAGCTTCTGTTGCAAACACCTCAGAATTAACCACGTGAGGAACGACTCCATGTTGTTCCTCGTTGACTGGCCCCTCCGATGTCACTGAAGCAAGAAGAGTCTCTAGCGCCCCTCGGATCTGCAGCGGAACGACCAGGCTTCAGATAGCGACCATTGAAAACTTTGGTCGATGGAGCAACTGATTTGCGAAATTAGTGTGAGGGCATGGCATCCTGTCTAGTACGCTGAGCTTGACCAGGTTTTCCCATCGCTTCGTTGAGAAAATCTTCAACTTGAATATGGTGCTAGCGAGTCCACTTCTTTACATACTGATAATGAGACAAAAAGCCCCCAGATTCCGTGTAAATTATTTCATCCGATCTTGCAGCCTGGCAATTTGCTTCAAATTCTTCAGCGAACATTTCACAAATGGGAAGTTGAGAACCACGTAAAAAATACGGGCGAGAGGGACACCAACCATGTATATGTCTTCTCGCTCGTCTCTGAATATACCCATGATGATGAGGAATCCTGGAATTTGCAAGCATCAAAGCTTTGTGAGAACATGTGCCCGGATGGAAAGATCTGCTACGAAGTAACGACAGTCGAGATCCAAGTTGCACAAAATAGGAGCTGGAGGTGTTATTTTTTCCTCTGAACTTTTGATTCAACTTTTTCGACATCATGAGTAATTCTTTCCGGACGTCCTACCCATTGATCCAAAGGCCATTTTTGCAGCTCGATCCTCAGCAACAACAATTTGAAGCTCCGACATTGCTGCCCTTCGGTCATCAGCGAGAACCCCATGTTGGATTCGTTCAAGAAGCCTTTCTACTCCACTGCAAGCAATTTTCAACAAACCGAACCAGGCGACATAATTCTCTCAATATCCTCCGGCTACCCAGGACGGAAGCTGAATGCAAACGGTTCCAGAATTACAGATGCAACATTCCCGAGAAGGCCAGAACTACTGTAATCCATAAAACACCTATTAAACTATTCTTCAACATAACTGTGAAACTAGCTTCTTTTCACTCCACGCCAATCACAGAAATAAGAATCACAGGGGAGAACAGCTTCTAGTCCCAAAGTGATATCAACGGCCACTAGTCCCATAATTTATTTGAAGGGAAAAACAGTCCGATGACACATCAACAATTGAGCGAAGTAGCTCAGGTTTAGTGTTGTCACCCATCATCCTGCCGTGAAGACTTGTCACCACTTCCAAATACAAGACCACCAACCCCCTGGTAGTTTACATGTTCAAAGAATAACGTCATCATGAGAGAGCTAAAATCACATGTAGATTAGCACAGGGATCCAGAGAGATAAAGACATCCCGCGCACATTAGAACCTATTTCCAGCCTGTCGATGCTCGGCTAAGAGAACTCCATCGCTGGGAGCTTTTGTACGTCTCTAAACAGTTACGTCGTCCAGCTGGTCTACAAGTAGAAAGACCATCTAACAACATCTAGAGCTGGAAAATTCACCTCACAAAGACCTCACTGAAAAGACTACGCTTATAGTAAACGAAATCGATACACCACTAGACAAATCCAGGTGAAAAGAGTCACTGTCGATAAAATTCACACAACGAGGGATCCGACTCCGAACACAAAAACCCTCACGAGCACGCCAAACGAGCGAACGCTGCCTAGGACAACAACTCCAGCTCTGCACTTCACCTGCGCCACCGCATTCAAATTCAGCGGACCAATCCGAAATGCCATCTTTCCTCCGTCGTCTTCTTGGCGGAGCTGATTCAACAACCTCATGAAATCATCCGCTGGACGCTCCTGCCCTCCTGATCATCCGCGCCCCACGGGCACTCCCCCTACGCCAACTCCAATTCCACAACCAAATCCTGCCCGCCTCCTCCCCGAAACTACGCCCTTCTCACCCCATCATCCCTGGCTACCATCTCCAATTCGAAATAATACCTCCTCAGCCTCTCGTCCGCAACGACAACACCGCGCCTGCTTTGCCATTCCGCTCGCTCGCCCGCGCGCCCGCTCCCCCGGGTTACGAAATCAAAAACACGAAGGTGAAAATAACCACAAATTTCAAAACCCGAAAAGGACTGAGAAACATCGATGGATTGTCCGACAGACACACGGCGTCAGATCTGCTGCTGCGATGCGAGCCGCCTTCCGTCGTCCTTGTGGCAAATCGGTGCTCAGGCGAGAGCTCGGTCAGAAGCGGAGCGTGTGTCTTGACTCTGGACTCTGGAGCCGGCTGCTGCTCCTGCTCCTGCCTGCACAGACGGTACAGACAAATGCTCGAGAGAGTTTCGGATTTCTTGACACACAATTGGGCCACTCGTCTCCTTCTGCCAGCGACTTTGTGATCTGTCAGGACGCAGTGCTCATCGTCATCGGCTTCTTTCGTACCACGGCTGGCCCCTCGTCCGACCACGTTCATTAGGGTTCCTCTCGTATCTGCATTGATGCCGTGTGCTGATCGAGTGCCAGTTCTGAGCTAATCCGGAGTGCTGTCAAACGAAGTGCGTCTTCTCGTCCTCCTCGTTTTCGTAATCTACGCGGTACATGTGCGCCGTTGTCGTGCTTGTGAGCTCGACGCCACTTGTTTTGTCAACGCAGTGCCTTCGGGCGGTCGTACGCTGGGATGACTCTGTATCTTGTTCTGGCTGTTTTCCGGAGGGTTCGAAGTCGGAGGTCTCTCTGTCCCTCCACTGCACATTCTCACGTGTCTGGCGTCAGAGCAAGAAGGAGATCACGCTTTTCGAAACCATGACGTGGGACCTCTAAATGTTCGTCCCTTATGTTAACCATGGACTGCACAATAGAGTGCTATAGTTTATTAAATAATAACGTGTGCTATCTCATGTGTGACATTTTTTTCGACTCTCTTTCTTTTACTCCAATGGGAAAAAGGTGGAAAATTATCCAAAAAAAATTCATAGATGCATTATGAAGTGCCCTATATCACTATTGTTGTCTTTGTGCTAGTTATAATTTCACTTCCCTCATGGTGCCGCGTAGAGTGGTGTGTGATACATTATGTTCGGTGTGTCATCGTCTCTTTACCTCGCAAGGGGTAAAGACTCACGAGGAAAAGATGCACATAATCTTTGTCCATCTTTGTGCATCAACTTAGAATGTGCATGTGAGGTGGAGAATTGACATTGACATTTGTCATTTCAGGGAACACTCACATTACATCGATTGTTTCGTTGATCGTTTTGGGTATACTGATCAGATCATGGGATTGGTTAGCATCCAATGTAGGTTCTATTCTAGGACTTTTCGAGACTAGGTTCCCATGTCCAGGTTTATTACATATGCAACCTCATGCATTCCATGAAACTCCATGACGATGCTAGATATGTTTTTTGCTTACCACTCGATTAGTTCGTGATCCCATGAACGAGTTAGCGTGATTTTTGTTTCTCTTGTTTCCACGATGGTGTCTACGTTATACTAAGGAGGAACGTGCTTGACATAAGGAGGGGACAACTAGATTTCGGAGATTCTGAGCAGTGGATTGGGTTACATTACATGAGTCTATACTTGCCACACATGTTAGGAGTCGAGTTTAGCTACAAGATACTTCTGATTTGGCTTGATTTCCTGTAGGATCTTGGGCCTGACCAAGGAGTATAGCATGGCCGTGCTGGTCTTTCTTGCTTTGTTTATGGCTAGTCATATTGAGGAGACTATTTCCTCTTTGTGCCTTTAACATCCATCCATGGGCGGCGAGGAGATATCATTAGAGGTCTTGGAGTATCAGCCAGAGGAGCCATTTTGTGTTGATAGATAACTATTTGCCCATTCTCTATGTACATCCCCACGCTTATCCTCACTAGGCATGTTAGGGATGATATATGAGCATCTTCAAGATTTCTTTTAGGGAGATGATTCCTCTAATGGTTTCATGGAGTTATTCTTTGTGGTTGCATCAGTTGCGAGGTAGTAGATTCTGTTGTCAGTTAGTTAGGTGTTGGGTGCTAGTCGGCTTCTCGCGATGTACAAGGACACTGGGAGCATTAGACTGATTAATATCGGGGATGTCTTATTGCATCTAGTTATTCGTACCGTGGTCAGCAACATCGTTCATACTTCTAGCAACATCTTTGTCCATACCACTTTGGAGTCGCCACACCATGAGGTTGTGGGGCGGTATAGTTAGGCATTAGAACACTTCTAGATATTCCTCGAGATTGGGTTGTCTTGCAGGTGGACATTGGGAACGCTTTTAAAAGTGTCTCACGTGCATACATTTTTAGAGAGCTTAGAGAGGCTTTTGGACATTCATCAAGTTTCATTCCTTTCGTACGATCTTTCTTTGGTTCAAATTCTTACCTCTTCTATCAACATGGTTTTTCATAGCATGGAGTCAACATTCTACAGTATGCCGCTGGTACTCGACATGGAGATCCTTTGGAAAGACTCTCTTTATCATGGCTCATTATAGAGCTCTTTTGTCTACTGCTTTGGCCGTGCCAGGTGGTGTGTTTGCCTCCTTAGCGGATGGTACACACATTGTGGGCCATGTAAACCACATTAGACAATCCTTTGATTACTTGACTACCGAACTTCATCTTGTAGGTTTGAGAGTCAATGTATCAAAGGATAGGGTTTGGTCTATTTTGGGCATTCCTCTTCATCTCCAGCTTCCGAAGGAATGTATGACATTGACAGACAGCTTACGCATTTTATGAATGCATGTATGGTTCGAGGATTTTATCTCACACTACCTAGACGTTGTAATTGTCGAGGATGTTTAGCATGTAGATGACCTTACTATTCTAGGGGATCTGCATGTGGCGTTTGATATACTCTTATCTAGTATTGCTTGTTGATCACCTACCTTCTTTGCATGGTTCCTTCTTCACATGCATTCATATCACACTTGACAGCTTTTGATATGAGGATCATGTGCGTCTTTGGTGACGTCATCGGACCAGGGACCTTTGAGTGTGTGAGAGGAGATTTGGATCGGAGACATACATCTTTGCCGATTTCGTGTGGAGGGGTAGACTTATTTTCGATGGAAGAGACTACACCTATAGCATTTTTGGCTAGTTGGGCACTCTCGACGCCTTTGTTATCTTCTCAATTTATGATTGCAGATTGACCCATCCTTGAGATATATGCGAAGAACGTGGACACGAGATCATTTCTTTTACAGCTATTATTCCGACATACAAGAAATGCTTTACCTAGAGATCTACAATCTATCTTGATGGGCTGACAGTTTCAGCATGCTCTACATTCAGTCTTAATGGATCCAGCCATTCCTTGTACTACAAAGGCTCATCTATGCTCTTGTTCATGCTCTTGTTCATGCAAGGATGCAAGCTCATAGATCTTGGCTCGACCATGAATTAGGGCTTTCCAACTCGCACAAGCTATTTTTTCTGTATCAATGAGGTTATGTCTTGACTTGATCCATCTATCTATATCTTCATTACTCATAGTGTGGTATCACTTTAGATGCAGTAGTTGTTCATATGACTCGTTGCCCATTGAGAGGATAGAGGATACCATGATGCCATTAAGAATGTGGTGTTTGCTATGTCGCGAGAAGGTGGATACCTCACATGGAGAAAGTCTTGGTATGCCTTGTAGTTGACTACGTTTAGGGTAGACCTATACTTGGTTCAAGAGGACCAGGTTATTGTGACAGACGTGATGGTTACTGATCCTATACGTGACATAGTTTCGGAGTTGGAGGGGTGATCATCCATTCTCATGGATGAGCGGCGAGTGGAGTGGCAGCAGCCAAGGTCTCCAAATATAGGGGTATGTATAGAAGTAACCTCTTTGTTCCTCTAGCTTTGGAGTTATATATAGCTATGGACACCGACTTTGACTTATTTATCAGGGAGTGCAAGAGAGCCTACCATACTATGGGATAAGGATATTACTCTCTTTAGCTTATTGTATAACCTATTTTAGTCAACATGTTTCCATTGCTCTACAAAGAGCACTAGCAGGTATAATCTATATGAGAGTATTTAAGTGAGGCTTTTACTTTGTGTACTTTAAAAACAAAATCTTCTTATGATGCTATATTGTTTGTAGACCTTTTGATTAGATAATTGTGATATCATAGGAGTAGTATGACATATTTCCTATTGTGATAGTCCGGGGCCTAGCCCCATGTTACCATGCACTACTTGATGGGTATTCCCATCCTTTTTGTTAAAGTGTCCTTTATGAAAAAATATGATGATGATGATCTACACAACCCTTCTTAACCAAGCAACAAGAAAGAGACGACCTGCGGCCGTTGCCGCAGTAAAGCACGTCCCTCCGAAGATGATCCAAAGCATTGAATACGCAGTGACTTATTTCAATAACTTTGGTTAACCACGGTTTGGCCAATCGTCCGTAGTCGTGGATCAGTACTTTCATTAGAAACGATGATGTGAGAAAGACATAGATGTGGTAGGGGTCGGCATTTGGTTCTAGATGTGCACGGTTTAACATATAGAGAGGAGTTGAAGCAAATTAGAGGGTTTAGTGACGACGATGATGAAGAGAAGGGTTCTTATCGCTACCTCCCTGTTCTCGCAGAGGGTGTATCAAATTGCTGCTCGGTAGTCGATCGAGATTTTTCTCGGCTAAGTACTCATGTGTCGACGGCAGCTATGATGGTATGTTTAATTCATTAGCAAATCGTTTCCCTCCACTGTCTGACTGAATTATTACTGTCAGAAAGTCCACCGATCCTTCACGTCGTAGCTGTTTGTACTCTCAAGAAGTTGCGATTGTCGTTGGAAGAACCACAATGCGAATTCCTTGGCTTTCGTAGTTGTAGCTTTTTAGGATAGCAACCACAGGTTTGCTCTGCGACGCTCAGAATGATAAATGGAGAGACTCGGTCGAGATTTCTCTGTTTTGAGCTTGTGGCAGCGCACTTTATGTTGATTCTGGGAGTGACGCGAGTGGTGAGAGGTGTAGATGATGTTTTGTGTGTGAACGGTGATGTGTCGAATGTGTGAATGGTGCACGTTTGGTAACCTAAGTATTTTTAGGGTCCTACATTGAGCGCACGGAATTCCACTATTGTAATTGAATGCTTGAATTACGTGTGTTCAGTTGGCCGCTGGATTATCTCTGAGTTTTAGCTACTGACCTTCTGTCTGGACTTGCCTTGTGAGATCAAATTGGGGTGACTTTTCGAGTTTTGATAGCCGGAATGTGTGCTCGAGGTCAGAAATGCTGATATAGAGCTCCTTACAGTTTGCCAATTTCAGGCGGTAAACTAAGATGTAGGACCCCCTGCGACAAGCGCAGAAGGTGCTCAATTTTCAGGAAGGAGTGTGCCTATCAAAGCAGGGAATTTTGATCGGGGCGACGAAGAAGAGAGTGCAAAATGTTGATGCAGGTCGGAGGTGAGGGCGTTCGGCCCACTTTCTTCGAAATGGCTGCAGCCCAGCATCTGCCAGCCAGCTTGCGGGCAGCCTTGTTATATTCTCTAGGGGTAAGATCTATGAGCTTCCTCTTCTTTAATTTGTGTTTGTAGGCAGCTTTATAATACGAATCACACCTCCCTTATCATCGAGGCCTGTACTAAATTGGTATTTAATTCCACATGTGAGCTGTGACTGAGTCTCTACCTTTAATTCTTGATTTCCCAGTTTTTGTTCCTTACTTGTGAGGTTATGATTCTGGAGCAGGTTATGGCCCAAAGACGACCAATTCTCCATAAGGTTCTAGATTACAGTGACGAAGCTTTTGCGGCGCTGATGCTGCTCCTTGAAGCTCACAGCCTTCGAATTTCGGGTAAAAATTCATGTTCACTTGTCACAAGCTCATCCCTGATACACTCACCTGATTGATCTCGCACTGGTACCCGTTACTTTTGTGTCTTCTTCATTGTTTCCCTGTCTTTCATATAAGTTTTCCTGTTTCAGTGAGCCTTTATAAATTGTTGGCTCAATTGACCTTCTCCAAATTCTTTTCTTTTATTAATGCGGTTATGAGCTGGAAAAGGGTTTCTTGGTTGAGACCTGGAAGCTCTGAACGTACCTCAATTAGCGGGGAGAATTCCGTTATAAGAGAGACGTTTTTTACTCAAAAACAATCGTTCTTCCTTCTCCTCCCACTTCATCTCAAATTACTTTTTCTCCTCAGTCTGTTACTTCTAGCACCGCTCAGCCAGGGCGGGTTTGAATATCAGTCATTCAAGACTTGATGAAGTAATTTAATGTATTTTTCTCTGCATATGCAGATGCATCGTTTGCTGAAGCGTTGTACGGACTTCGGCGAAGATCAGCAGTGCCTACTACCGGAACTGAAACCATATCGAATAATCGTAGCAGTTCAGAACCAGCTAGACTTGGTGCTATTTCAAGGCGTCAAAGAAGTCTGTCTGTTTTGTTTCTGGTAGTTGTCCAAAACTTCGATGACCAGAGAATATTCTTTCACCTTTTCGTGGTGTTTTTTCGCAGTGGCCCTTTAGCCAGTTACCTTCTGTTCATATGGACAAGTTCAGGATATGTATTGATGTTTCATCTCCGAATGCATATATTTTGTATTAGCTAGAGAGTCCTCGTGTTGTAAGTCCGTCGTAACTTTTTATTTGGTGTATTCAACTTATAGAATGGTAGAATCCTTGTGAACTTGAGAATGTCTACAAAGTGTGTGGTTATACTCCTTAACCAAGAACTTGGTACATGTTCACCTGCGCAGCGGATTTGACCATCTCATCTCCTGATTGTTACTGCCATGCAGGTCGGCTTACCATATTTGAAGTCTAAGATGGAGGCTGCTTATAACGCCCAGAGAGGAGGTGCGCTGCAAGCAGCATTCTGGGGCACAGGGGATGTTGATGCGGTCGAAGTTGAGAGTATCAATGATGAATCTCGAAGCAATAGAGATGAAAGACAAGGTTCAGAAGCTACAGTTACGCAGCGCATCAAAAGCAGAATATCGAAGCTGTGCGTCCAGATTTATCCGTGGCTGCATGCCTCTCATGAAGGTTTGAATGTTTATCAACTCAATTACTGACTGTAATGCACTTAATTCTCGAACTTCCTTACTGCCCCGCGTACAGGCCTAGCGTTTTGAGAGCAGGATGGATCAGCCAGATCCTGCGTACTCCTTTCTGTCCAAATTTGGTTGTTTTTTTCAGTCGTCGTAGGCTAGCTCATGTTCCAAATTGGTATGGCTATATGATTGCAATCCTGAATCAGACTGGTGGCTGATTAGAGACTTTGAGGCTGAATTGTTTTGTATCTTTTAGCAATATGTAAGAAGCTGCACATATATGTGCCTCACTCGAGGTGAACAATGCTTGTGTAATATAGGTGTTCTTATTGTGGCTCGGTTCTGGTTCAGGCTTGTCATTTGCTTATCAACTTTTGTATCTGCTGGACGCAACGCAGTTTTACACTCCCGGCTTACATTTGTTAGGCATCCAAGTGAGTCGAGCTTCAGGTCAAGAACTGGTAAGTGGGCTCACTTGCAACACAACAAGCTCATAGGAAAGGATGTATTGAATATCCATGATCCGTGGTCCATTATCTGTTTACATATGTTTCTTTTATATTCGTTGGACACTCCTTGTAGTCAGGACCTAGCGCCAGTATACCAACTCTGCCTCTGGTTGTTCTAAATGAAGAAACTTCAATACTATTCCCCGTCGTTATATTCATTGGGGAATGCAAGTATACCTTTGCCGCACGAAAACTTCACATTCATATTTCCTTCGCCCTTTTTGAGGACGAAACGATGAAGTAGGTGTACTGTACAGCGCTCTATAGGGCCATGATGTCTTTCTTATCCGTTGAGTATGGTGCAGTGTTTCCTTCGTATGTTTTATCTTTTTAGCTCCTTGATTTAAACTTACCACGTTGACGATTGGTGTTCCAGATGGATGCTTCAAAGCAAATAGTGGAGAGGAGAAATCGGGAGTTCGAAAGGCTTAGAGGACCACCTATACTCCAGGTGTGTCTCAATTGATATCATGATGCTATGCTCTTGTACATGCCACGGACATGAGAATATGGCTCGTAGGAGCTGCTTTTGCGTTAAATGGGGACGATATTGTCCAAAGCTGTAATACATCATCAGCATCGTAGCACCTTGTCGATGCATTAAAATATGGGACGTGTGTAATGTCGTGGTGTGTGCTTTCTATGATGTTAAGCAACCCCGCTCAGTCTTGCGTTTTCGTTGATTCACAGACAGTTCAGCGCGGTCTTCTTCGTACAGCGTATGGATTCCTTGATTATGCGCAGTCTGGACTCATTGCTGCCGTCTTTATCTTCAAGGTAAGATGTGGGCTCTAATCATATTTCTGTTTCGTTACTTGTTGTAGGGATCTCTTTCTCTGGACTGTAGATTGGAAAGCTCATTTTATGGCTTTATTTTTAAGCAACCAGTTACTAACGCGTGAGTTGCTCAAATGCTCCATCTCAGATGGTGGAATGGTGGTACCAATCAGCTGAACAGAGATTGACAAGCCCGACTGTGTATCCTCCACCACCTCCGCCCCCGCCTCCAAAGGTGTCCCATCTATAATTCTTCCATCTACTTTGAGAAGCATGAACGGGTTTCCTGCTTGGGCTCAAGATTGTTGCACACTGTTAGATGATTTGAAATTTGAAGAGCTTTTCCAATAGGAGGACCGTTTCTACCTAGTTAGTACCCCTTATGTCTGAGGAACTGATCTGATTTCTTATTTATGTGATTTGAAGGTAGCCAAAGATGGCATACCTCTACCGGGAGATCGGACATGTTGTCCTCTATGCTTGGAGAAGAGGACCAACCCAGCTATGGTTGCTGTCTCCGGTTACGTGTTCTGTTATCCATGTATCTACAATTACGTTAACCAAGTAAGTTGTCTATTAATTTCTATCCCCTTTCATTACTGACGTTTATCTCATCTGCAGAGATCATTCAGGAGACTTGAGACTTCAGCAGTGACATACGTTTTTTCTAGTGTTTCTGGTGGTCAGCTTTCTCGTCTTTATCTGCGTATCCATGCTGTACAGGTCAAATTATTCCGTAGATACCGTAGAGCACAGGAAAGAACTTCATAAAGCGGAGGCACCCAAGAATTCGGTTTCGTTTGGTTGTCGCGGTCCTCGTGAAGTTTGCGTAATGGAAACTCATGTTAAGTAATATTTAATTCTCTACCTCGTTTCTTCCCTTGAGTGTTGGAACCTTTTTCTCCGAATAGTGGACTGTGGATTTACTTTCTTCCAATTGGGGCTCAAACTAATCTTTATAGACTAACTGTCGCTTAGAGGTTCTTGTAGGAGTTAGACGTATATGTTCCACTCGGACTCTTGTGTGACTCCGTTAAATAGCTACCTGAGAAGTTTCAGTTTTTTTCTCTCCCATTCTAACTATTGGTCCTCTATGTTTATGTACTCTGCTTGAACATAGCGTTTCCCCATTGTTTTGGGCAGGGTTTGAAGGTTTTTAGTGCCTAGAACACCTTGCAACTGAAAAATCTGTCTTGAAGAATTGGGTTTGTCCTTTCAGATATATTTGTAGAGGCGTTAGAATATCTCTTACCGCCGAATATTGGATACTGTGGCCGCCGGTGTTATATGCGAAGTATCTGCACCGGTTATGTGATATACTTACAACTTACTGAGACAGCAAACTTACCACATGTTCATGTCTTGCTCTCAGATTTTAAGCGCTTGACAGAAACTTAGCATGGTGCTCTTTTCTGTTATCTGTCTTTACTTTGCTCAAGTTAACCTCAAGTCTCATTGCCCCAACGCCTCAAATTCAAATATGAGTCCTATATATGCACAACACTACTCAGACTCTCAGTTCCACAAGATGTAGTCTGAAAATTCAGTCACAACAGAAAGTTCACGTCGAGTTACTAAGTTTCTCGGTATCTCAGGACCGTAGCATTAGTAATGTCTTCTAGTGATGGATGAATGTTAGTGTTTATGACTTCTTTGAAGTTCCAAAATCTACTCATGATATACTTATTTGAACCTGTCGAAATTTTCTCGTTTGCTATTCATTTATATGTAGTATTCAATATCTTGTATTTTGCTCAGAAGCTATAAACTCGAGGTGCGTTTAGCAATGGCAGTTCCCTCTTGGGCTGTTCGCTCCTTGGGTTACTAAGAACCGTCCCACTGGGGGCAGCCTACCTTGTCAGAGTTGTGCTTTAACTTTTCTGGGTTAGTCATAGTAGACCCATCAATTGCGAAGTCAGGCCATCTCGAAGAACTATGTAATGCAATGTGGACCTAGAGAAGATTTTAGAAGGTCTCTCATATTACTGACAAGTTTGTGCTGTGCTTGGGTATTGCAGTATAAGCGTTGTCCGATCACGTTAGCAAGTGCATCTGAAGACAAAATACGGCGGCTCTACTACGACGCTTGATAGCTCTTATTTGTTGCTAATTCCTATTGCTTTATTTGGAGCTGGAGCAATCAGTCCCATGAACAACTGGGAAGGAGTCGAAGCAGCAGTTGTACATATACGTTAGATCAAATTCAAGATTCGAAGTACTGGACATATCCATTATTAGTTAGCGGATTTCAAACCGCTTAGACCTGGCTGACAATAGGGACTCGGAAAGTTCACAGGAGGTCTGTGGTTGTGTTTGGGTGACAAATGCGGATGTTCACATTCAATTTACGGAAGGCACCCATCCTTTTACGTGCAAATAAAGAATAGTGAAGAATTCTGGTCAGTTTCAGCTTACTGGTCACTCGGTACCAACTGTTTGACAAGTCCTACAGTTTGCCGTGTATCAATGTCGACGTCTCTTGTGCCCCTAAAAGGCTAGACGGTGTTAGACACTGCTATCCGTTCTCGCAAGTGTCATATTCAATGCTTGTGTATTGTAAACTTGTCCTCCTGCTCTCATAAAGTTCTCCAGGGATGTCCCCACTAACTGCACATGGATGGGACACTTCCAGTAAAGTTTGAAATGGTGTGCCATTTTCCAGCTCAAGAGTCTTTGCGTTTCCGTTGCGTTTCCTGAAGAGCAACGGATGTTGTGTTACTGGGCAGAAAGTAAAGTGGAAGGATTTGAAGTAGTCTTAACGTCAAAATCGTCTGAATGCGCGATGTTGTCCCTTTACATGAAATCAACAGCTCGAGTCCTGATTTAATGTGCCTTTAATGACTAACGTCTTGAAGTCAGAACCTTTTGCATGCACCACGAAGATGATCGTCTGCCCGGTCGACCCAGGATGAGTACTTTCCGTTCAACCCTCAATCTCGATCCAACCATGCCCAAACAGTGTCGACCAAGACGATGCTCATTTATTATCGGCTGGTAGACCTCATCGGAAAGACAGGTCGTCCGGATCCCATCCACCCTTGCGGCCACACATCCACCAAAAAAGGAATTATCGTTTCTACGGTACTTCCCAAATAGGAGCCGTTCCTGGTGCTGGTAGGGCTGGCACATTGGAGATGCATTTGGATGTCCCACAGGTAAATACAGCTTCTTCTTCTTCCTCTTACTTCTTCTTGTGGGGCGAGCGGGTATCCCATAATTGGGAAAGGAGTGTCTAGATCCTCGCTCATTGCGCTTAACTGTTGAACCGTACATGATGCCAGCCTCAGCGCGCTAAACTTCGATTAGCTTTTTGAGATCTAAGCAAGCCCATGTCTTGCGCAATCCCTTCCTTAACGGTAGGTGAGTCTTCTGGTTACTAGCAAAAGTAAGCTATCTTCACTCCTCCCTCCCACTTTGCGGGGGAGGTCGTCGTTGCGCACCCTACTGAATCTTCCCCCTTTCCATACGTGATGCCATGGACCTAGAATTACGACCTCCCTGTCCTCAGGATTACGTGCTGAGTTTGTTTGTTTATTTTTCCTTTCGAGCGATCGAGTGACTCCGACCATTCAGGACGATGCTTGGGACTAGGTCGCCGTGTCGTGTTGAGTTGTGGTTTTGATTAGCTGAATAACGACCAACCGACCGACCGCCCTCCCTCCCTCCCTCCTTTGCAGGACGCCCGGTCGGTCGCTGGGAACGAACGAACTGGTCTTCATGAGCTCTCCCTCTCCAGGACGTTGTCCTTGGCATAAGGCCTGGAGGGATAGACACGATCGTAGAATCGTCATACTTGTCGTCGCAAATTGCGATTGTTCTTCGTGATTCGTTCGTTCGTTCATTCCCACCCTACTCACTCATTCACCATTTATGCCCAGGCCGAGTAGAGCAAGGGTTTGGGATTGGGATAAAACATGAAGATTGTGCAAAGAAGATTCCCGCACATGGATTCGAGGTAAAGTAAACTACCTCGGGCTCACCCCAAGTTGTATATTGTACAATGTATGCATTGACTACTCCCTGGAGCGCGCACGCACTTGCCGACTCAAAACTAGGTCATCGATAAAAGGAATGGCCAAGAGACTCCGGACAACATTTGATCCGGTGCGTTCCGGAGGTGGTCCTGGCGGAATCGTGGTGAGCACCATAGATCCGATCTTCCCTCTCGAGAGAGAGAAAGAGGTCGCAGCAGAGGCAAAGAGAGAACAACAAGGAAGTTGGAACCAGATCAAACCGACTCCTAAAACCTCCAAAACTGCCTGAAGATTTGGAGCACGCAACGGCCCGTGGCGTTTCCGGAGCATACTGCATGGCATGCCGTCCGTATGCGGTGTGAGCGAGTATCTGACTGGAAAAAGACTCGAAACAACAACGAACTCGATCGGAACGACCGAGTGATCGATCATTCTCTCTCCCTCCCAATCTCTCGCTGCATGAATCTCCTGCTTCTGTGTCATGTTGCCCGTCTCTAGCTCATGTATGGGCCTGCATGTGCGCATCGTACTGGTCCATAGATATTTGTGACATCCATACTCTGTCTGTCTGTCTGTCTGTCTGTCTGTGTTGTTGTTGGTCGTACTGCATCAAGTGCGGGTACATTATAAGGCTGGGTTGGAATCTTGGCCGCTTTCATATATTTTTTGGCCCCCTCGTGGGGACCTTTCGCGTCCCTCGAATCGTGAGGTGGAGCTTTTCGTTCATTCATACACTCATTTATCATCCATCCATCGTTCCTTCCATGCATCAATCAATGAAGAGGTCGAATGTGTCGTGCTGTGGCACACCTTCCACCACCGAGGAAAGTTGGAAGGCTTGATTTGCTAGTGGATTCCTTCTGGTGAAAGAGTGGAGAGAGATGTCGAGATAGTCGAGCATCTGCCCTTCTTCTTACTGACTTACTGATGGCAAATAATTATAAGCTGGGCTGATGTTTCATGTGTACTGACTTGACTGACTGCTTGCTAGGGTTTATAACTTTACGCGAAAGATAATTGCTCGAGGGATGAGGAAGAGTAGGGTATTGTTTAGTATACTTCAGTGGCAGGGGTGGTAAGGGACGATTAGTGCATGATCTTTCCACTGTGCCACATCTGCTGGCATGGCAAGGTTCTTTGCTACCAAAGGCTTGTCCCTTTTTGCTTTGTGCACTTTCGGGGTCCTGGTGCGTTTTGTTTGGTATTTTACCCCCTTTTGCAAAAGCTCCGGGCATTTGATGATAAAAAGTACAAAGTCCGGAATTATTTTAACTTCTTTACATGAACTTAAAGAGGTTCTATGCCATTGCATACAAACGTATCCTTGTAAAGGAGTTCTAATATTGAAAAAAACGATGCGAATACTTTTCTGTCCAAAGGATTGTTTGTCACCTACGCGGTTAGAGCCAAGTGTAAGATTTCATACCTTATTGCGAGAGCTTTAGGAATTTTCTCAGTATTATTTTTCCCTATGTGATGAATCTCATCATCTATCATCATGTTTGGTTTCATTCTAAAGAACAACTGAAATGTCTTCTTCTTGTTTTGATCTGCTCATATATTCCCTTTTGTCTTTATTTTTTCCATGTTCGCGCGTGGACTGGTAGTCTTCATGATATGCATGCCATATTTTGGTATTTATCATTCAAGAGATGATGAAACGAGATGTCAAAACAAAAGGTCACGAATAAGCATTTTACTTAACATTCAGACAGAAGTTTTGTGTTGGGTGGACCCGTTTAATCATCATACAAATAGAATTAACCGTATTCGCATTTGACGACGTTTAAGTCAAGCAACATGTTCCCCACATGGTGACCGAATGTTGACAAAGTCCTTTGGTATAATTCACGTGAGATTTCACATGCTGGAATTTTCGCCAGCATCTATTCTTATCAATATTTCTTCCTGAGGAATTTACAGTACCTTTTATCTTTTGGATGGGAAAGCGTCAGAAGAGCCAAATTATCTTCATAAAGTAAATTTATGGAACAAGGGAAAGAGTTCGGTGCACGGCTCAAACTTCAGAGAGGCTTTTCCTTGTGAGGACACAAGTGAAGTGATGCAGAACTCGTATCTGGTACACGTATGGGACGTAGTGTACCAAAGGTACCACCCATTTTGATAGTTGAATGTATGCTTGGTGTGATTCTAGTCAAGAATTCAGAGCAGGATATCGGAGCGCTTCCAACTTCCCAAACAGGAAAATAGACCAAAGCATAGATAGATAGTCAAAGGACAAAGAGTTGCCACTCAGATCACAAAGCATGAATCCCAAGAAGGAAAGCCGCAAAACAAGACAGAAATCAGTCGCTCTGACTTTCTGATATGATCTAAGAACTACAACTTTCCTTGAATATCTAATGTCATCTGATCTAACACCAGCTCAGCAATGATGGAAACCCTCTTGGGGTGGTTGTAGTAGATAGATAGATAGATAGATAGATGGACCCCTGCCTGCCCGAACGAGGACGGACTCTCAACCCGAAGATGTTGGTGACATGCATCCATCCGCATAGACTTCCTACAAAGCTATGCTCACTTTTGACCTTCGGTGGACCTTCGGATGTTGCTGGAAAAATTATTCTTTCAACGCAAACCTCCAGCTACAACCCCTGGACTCCCAGTGCAGACAAAAGAGAGAGCATAGGGAGAATGAAGGAAGGAAGAAGGATAAATCTTTGCTGTCCAGATTTGCATGCTCCAAAACACACACATACTTACAAATATGAAGGTCAGCTCATGTGTGTGTTTTGGACATACCTTAGAGCAAGAGTAGATCTTCCTTAGCCTCACATCCCCATCAGCCACCACCATTGGCTCATTGCTCCCAACTCACCTTTTCTAATTTATTATCACCATCATCATCATTCTTCTCATTTCACATTTACTCAAATATAAGCAGTAGCATAGCTGAAACATTGCATGGGCGGTTGGCATATGTTGTGATCATCTTCAAGAAGAAAATCTAAAATATGCTTAAAAAAATTCCACTCTGCTGTCAGCAAATCTCTCTTGCCACTTGCTCTTCTTGCCTGATTGGGCACGGGAAGAGACAAACCAGTATACCTACCAAATCTGCACCTAGTTTGAGAATATGAAGATTCAACACAAACGCTGGACGACTGCAGCTGATGACCAAGGAGGGGAACGAGCTGGAAGGGGGAGGAGGAGAAAAAGCCGGGGACAAAAGGATGGGGGGCACTAAGACCCTTGGCGACCTTGGGGACGGGAATCTTGGAACATAGAGAGAATCAGGGGGAGAAAGGGGGTTCTGAAAAATTTGCCGTCCGTTAGAATGTCAGGTTGACCCGCGACGGTGACAGACGAGTGTGGGGTGTAAAGTCGAAAGTAGCAAATTCCGTCCGTCAGCATTTATGTGGCGTACCTACTGGCGACCGAGCGTTCCTTTGTACCGGTGCTTTGCTTCGGTAGCCTTTGCTGCTGCAAGCTTTTGCTCACCACCAGCGCCGTATCTCCCCGTTGCTCCTTCTCGTCGACAACTGGCCATCGCCAGTGTCAGTCCTCATGACATCCCCCGTATTCGCTATTAAAGCGGTCGCTATAAACTGCCCCCAGTTCCACCCTGATCCGCTTCAGAAGCCGACGTCGACGACGACGGAGCCCGACGGAGGTCGGAGCCCTCTGCTCTCTTCTCTCCCTCCCTCTCCGCCATGACAGACGTCGTTTACGGTTTCGCCACGGACGGACGCCCTTCAGGGCTCCGTTCTCGCCAACTGGCCTACACCATCTTGTCAGAGGGCTGGCATGTTTCACTTTTTTTCCTGCGCGGTTACTGGTGGTCGCTTGAAAGGTGAAAAGTAAATGTATAAGAGCTACTTGCTTTCTCTACACGTAGGACGAAATCGATGACCCTGTCCATGTCGGATTGGATAATGCGCTGTCAGGCTCGACAGAAATTCCATCCATTCGCAAAAAGTACTGTGGTTGAGCTTTGGGCTCCTTTTGATATCATACTCTGTGTTGTTGCCTCGTCGAGGTGGCCATGCGGTTCAAGAACATAGTGGGTGCAGGAGAACCGAGGGTCTTAGTAGTACGTTCCTCCTCCATCCATCCATCGCTTTCAGGTACTAGAGCCTTGGGTTGTAAGATTCGCCTGCTACAAGAGTACAGCCAGCGCTAGCCGCCGCGTCGTCTTCGTACTCCAAGACGCGCCTCGAGCCTGCATTCGGTGCTTTTGTTATTTCGTATTCCGTTTGAACTACATGGACTGGAGCTCTTCGTTGTTGTTCAAGCGAGCGCGATCCTTGAATCCTTACTTCTTGGTGTATCGGGGATTTCGTCGTGATAGCAATCAGCGCGGGCGCATTTCTTTACCATATGCTTGCATGGGCGAACAAACGGGCGAAGTGAGTAATGTTTGAGCTACCACGTGTGGTTCACATGCCCCTCCTAGCGGAGGTCGAGATGCGGATGGGCATGGAGGGAAAGCGTTCTTCGCGACAGACGGGGCGGAGAAACTTTTTTTTGGAGGCCTGAAGGAACGAACAGTATCATCGGGCGAATCTTCCTCTGTCTTTTTTTAATACATAAAACATGATTTAGGGCTTTCGCTGGAATGTAAAGGTTTGCCTCGGAAGCGTAGGTGTTAGACAACAACTGCATTCTTCCTTCCTTTGACTCGCAAATTTAGAACGTGTTAGCTAGCTTGATGACGTGACCCGTGCGTTGTTTCGACATATTATGGAACAGTCATTTTCTCATTCCAGCATGACGACCGGGACGATGTCTCTGATGGAAAATCTAACCTGAAATTACTGTAGTTGAATGTTCAGGCTACCGTAACCAGTAGTCTTGGACTCCTGACCATGCAGTTTTGATATTTTGATTTTGTTATGAAAGTAATAAGGCTACAGGTAGTTTGCATGAGCGGAAGAGTATCGTTCTAGTTCGTGACTGGTGAAACAGTTAACCTGCACATATAGGTCCCGTTGAATATGTTTAACGAGGACATGAATGAATATCACTCGGCGCCCAGTGCCTTGGTTCGCCTAATAGTTGTTAGCACTTTCTGATCCACGTCCATGGCGCTGTGGCATGTTGTTCCTTCGTTCGCATGACTTCCCCGTCCTCAGACTTGTCAAACGACAAGAGCAGCCACCCAATCATACTCAAACCTCCTATTCACAAAACCCTTCCCAAACCACTGTACTGGCTCTTGGTAGTAGCAGGTCGTGCTGCCAAAATCGCAGCAAGTGTCGACTTCAGCGTCCCATATGTACTTCTGCATCCCACCCAAGGCTATTATCAACCGATACCGACTTCACAATCAGGTCCAATCTCGGTTGTCGACGTGCCCGCCTGAGACCTTTACCGCCAGTTAAAGCAACGGTATCCATTACAGCCGTCCCCATGAAATGAAATGCTCAATATGACAAGCATGTCAAAGCATCGGACCTCGAGAGTAACAGCAGGTAGTCGCATCTTTAGGAATAACCTCGAGTCAGCTGAGTTGACTCGAGATTGTAAAGATACCCAACTCTTCGAAACAAAAGCTCCTCCATTATGTATAATCCCACAGGCCGAATCTGGAGGAGCGAAATTCCTTAATCTGTCTGGGAACTTGCAAGTCGAGGAATCGAGGACCCTTCAAAGCAAGATTCCCAATGTTGACTTTCGACAAGAGCAATGTACCAAATGTCTTGCGAGAAAAGCTAGGCTCGTAGAGTAACATATAACGGGAGCCAACCAGTTAAGAAGTTCCATGAGGAAGGTCGTGCTGGCGCTTGTTCGTATGTAATTGTCATGCACAGTGGTCTCATTCCCGTCCTCGTCTTGTCTTACTCGTAACGAGCCGTGTAAGGCTGGAGGTGTGATTTGAAGCCAAGTCGCAGCAAGTATCGATGCGTAACGACATTCGAGTGCCATGCCTGCAGCGTAAAGGGAAGTTCAGCTTCTCACGTTCCGTCCTCAATTACCAAACCTGGGCTGGCTCGATCAGTGGCGGGGTCGGAAATCTTGGGGGTGTGGCAGAGGCGCGCCCGGAAGAGGGAGCATGGGTGCGCGCCACACCCGTGATTCTGGACTTGCTAACCGCCACACTTCGTGGCGTTCCCGTGCCTGACACGCGGCCCGCGCCCGTGCCGGTAGACTCTCGCGTCTGTCCCGCCCGACAAAGTCCCTTTCGTGTACCCGTCCGTAGATCCTGTCCGCTCGTCAGAGCCCAGAGTTGTGAATCAGAGGATCGTGTACGTTCGGTGTCCCGTCCCCGTCCCCGTCGTTGGCTCCCTTCCCTTGTTAGGTTAAGATTCCATCCCCGAAGAGGATTGCGTTTGGACCAATTCCGCAGGTTAAGGGCCCCTCGATCCGAGATCCGACGCTTCATGTTGCCATAATGCTGTTTTGTCCAAAACACCGGTCAAAGCCGTCGATGACGGACCCGGATCCCCGATCGACGGCAAAAGGGCGGGGGTTAACAGACCGGTGAGTAAATTAACGATCCGTTGCGGTCACTGTGCGCAATGTTCTAGTATAGTGCCTCGGATGCCATGAGCGGAGTGATGAGTCCATAGGTGGTACGAGGTGCGAGTAGGTGGAGGAGGCGGGTGATGCATGCATAGCAAAGACGATGACACCCATGTTCTCATGCCTCATGTATGCGCATGGCGGGTATGGCCTCCCATGGCCACCATCGCGAACCGTGAATCCGTGAGAGTGCCAAGGGAGCGCCTGAGAGAAGGTGAGGGGGTACTAAAAGGGCGATGATCGGGAGAGCTCCGAGGAAGAAGAAAGAGAAGAAGAAGTACAGTCTCAATTGGTTCGGAATAGCAGCAGCAGCGGCTCGGCTAAAGGGACAGAAATCGCATCAGTCACAGCAGGTCCAGCAGTCACAGCACTCGCAGTTACGTGAGGGAAGGAGTTGTCTGTCTGCTTGTCTCTAATCACTAGTATTAGAGTAATTTGGGCGGGGGAAGTTACGTCAACAATTCACCGCTCGAGCTTGTTGTTGGTGTTGTAGTGGAGGAGGAGGAGGAGGAGGAAGGGAAGTAATTTTCTAGCTCGCTCGCTAGTCAAGTACAGGTCCGAGGTGGTGATGATCATTACGGAGCTGGTTTCACACGCCCGGGACAGGAGAAGTACACAGGTGGGTGGAGAAGAGCGAGACGAGAGGGAGGGGGAGGGAGGGAAGCGAGACGAGAGGAGAAGAAGACTAGACCTTTTAGCAGCACGCGCCAGCCACGGACGGAGTGGGGAGGGTGGGGTTGTTTTGTCGTCGGGAGGTCCCTGTCACGCGTCGATTTTCTGTCTGGGAGTAATATATTTCAGTGTCTGAACCTCGAAACGAAGGCCTGAAGAAGGTGCCGCAGACAGTCGAGCTACGGTTTTATTTTAAGGCAGCGCTTGTGAAGATAACTCGCCCTCGCTACTTGATCATCTCTCGACGTTGGCGCACGAGAGCCGTAAAGGTTCCCGTACCGTCATTGAAGTGGAGGGAGAGAGAGAGAGAGAAGAAGAGCGGGAGGTGAATGCTGGCCTGTAGGAGTGGAGGGAAGACGTCGACGAGACAAGAGCAGCTCATTCACTCAGAGAGAGAGAGAGAGAGCGGTGGACGAAGGGGTCGAAGGAAAGCGACAGCTTAATCAATCACCCACGAGAGTTGCAGGAACCGGATGGCGTGAGGAAACCCAGGTCCTGGAGAATTGAACGTGCCAGAGTCGGAGTGCGCATATTCTGAGACAGCGGAGCGACCCGACATTGTGGAACGTAGTGGCGTTGGCTCACATTGTGCTATTAGAAAGGGTTGCTCGCAGGAAGGGCAGTTCGATCGTCTGCTGCAAAGGAACGGGGCGGCCGAGTGAGCCGAGAGTCCGATCTCGATCACTTATGGGAGGACCACATTTCGCACTCTTCTGACCGAGGAGCAGAGCGCACTTATGTAATCCACACTCGTCGATCAGGAACAGGAGGAGCAGCCGGAGGCGAGGAGAGACGATTGTTAGAAAACGGTTCTGGACTGCCCGACACCTCTCTGTAAAGATGTTGTCCATTCACGCGTACGTGTATTTTAGCCTGATGGGGATTCTCATCCTCCTCTCTTGCTGGACGAGCTTGGAAGTGCAAGCAAGAACGCAAAGAACGCGGCAGCTCCGTCTGCACAACGCGGACAGCAGCAGCAAGGACGAGTGCGACGGTCGACGAATTTTCATGTACGATCTCCCCCCCGAGTTCAACATCGAGCTCGTCCAAAAATGCAGGTATGGTGTGACCAGCTGGTTAAATTTCTGCCCCCACGCCGAGAACGGGGGCCTGGGCCAACTGCATGGAGCCTCATCAAGCAGCCTCAGCAGCAGCATTGGCCTCGGGGGCGCGTCGCCCAACAGCTACCCGCAAGACGCGATGCCTGCAGCGGGCGCGGCAGCAGCGGGGCTGGCGCCATCGGGAGGCGAGACGGGATGGCTGGGCTCGGGGTGGTACAAGACGGATCCGTACATGCTGGAGATCGTCTTCCACTCGCGCATGCAGAAATACTCGTGCTTGACGTCCGACGCGTCTCGAGCTGACGCCTTCTACTTCCCCTACTACGTGGGAGTGGACGCTCTGCGGTATCTCTACAACAGCACCATTCAGAAGGATTCGCACGGCGAGGCTCTGGTCGAGTGGATCAAGGATAACGCGCAGCAGGAGTGGGAGCGCCACGGCGGCAAGGATCACTTCATGGTTCTGGGGCGCACGTCGTGGGATTTCTACCTGCTCGGCAACGAGACGCACACTCAATGGGGAACCGGGCTCTTCCAATTGCCGCACTTGACCAACATGACGGCTCTGATTATGGAGAAGAAGCCGTGGATGAAGCATGAGTGGGCTATCCCGTATCTGACCTCGTTCCACCCGAGCGCGGCCGAGTTGGAGGCCTGGGTGGCTCGAGTGCGGGCGTCCCGGAGGACATCGCTCTTCTCGTTCGCGGGGGCGTCGAGATCCAACATCCCGCAGAGCATCAGGAATTATCTGCTCGATCAGTGCTCGGAATCGGGCAATTGCACGCTCATCAACTGCGCGATTTTGAAATGCAGCCACAATCCGGAGCCGATCATGAAGGCCTTTCTGCACTCCACCTTCTGCCTGCAGCCCAGGGGGGATACTCCCACGCGCAGATCGGCCTTCGATTCCATGATCGCCGGGTGCATTCCCGTCTTCTTCCACAACGACTCGGCCTACTCGCAGTACATGTGGCATCTGCCGGGCGAGCCCGAGACGTATTCGGTTTTCATCTCAGAGCACGACATCCGCAGCGGCTTAATTGTGGAGGATGTGCTGAGTTCTTTCTCGGAGGAGCAGGTGGTGAGCATGAGGGAGACGGTGATCTCCTTCATCCCCAGGTTAATATACGCCAGCAACAATGGCGAATTCGAGGACGCATTCGAGGTGAGCGTGAGGAATGTGCTGTCGAGGATCGCGAAGCTGAAGAGAGGTTACATTTAATTGGATTGGAGGGGACTCCGAGCTCAGAGCTCGCCGCGTTTCCACGAAAGATTGATTCCTGGAAGCAGTCATAAAACATTCATTGCCTGAACTTGTCAGCAGTAGAGGGTATGTGTATACTAGAGGACAGATTCAAGGGTTGCGGTGCCTCTTCATCTTTGTAATTTAATGTTTTTTGTACGGGAGGCAGCGGTCCTTTTATGAAGATTTAGCTGAGTTAGTTATTATTCTTGAAATTCTTTGAATCGAGAGGAGAAGAAGAGGAGGAAGACAAGACAGTCTGGGATACAGAGAGCTATTTTTACAGCGTCATCGATCCCCGGTCACGAGTGCCCTCAGTGACGACGGGACAGAGGCAGGCATCGGCTTCGGAGATTCCACGGATCCTCGTCCGCAAAGGTGCTCAAGCTTCATCGGAACTCTGGGTTTTTCACTGCACAACTTTCATACAGCTTCTTCTCGTCTCGTCTATTATTTGTCTCGTTGCACAGACGAGGAGCTATTCTGCACAAGAGACGTGTTCTGACTAGGTACAGCATCGTTTGGCAGGCAAGAACTACTACTTTCCTCTTTTCCCAAACTGTTACGAGGAGGCCGGCTACAGGGGAAGCTCTTCCTTCAGCGTTCTTGAGATGAGACCCCGAACGAACGAGCAGCAGCTTCCCTCTGTTAGCAATTCTTGCTTTTTTGCTCGATGAAGGAGAGATCTATCCGCAGGAGACTTCCCCTATCCAGGCGCTGACGACGGTCGTGCCGGACCGATGGTGGTTACTAGAGAGGAGAAAGCCATCTATGCCTTCTTCCTGGAATTAGGTGCATTGAATTAGAATAGCAGATCTACAGTAGAGACTTTTGGTTGAGTATTTTAATTCTTCGAATTTCTCATGCAGTGAACAATATTTGTTCAAAAGTTAATGTTAGGCATCGTCAAGCAATGCGATGTTTTCGCACTTGTACGTGTGCTGTGTAATTATTTGTACTTAATATGATCATATCAACTCCGTAGACGTATAGCTCCTGATTGTGAGCCCAAATACACACTCTCTCTCTTTCTCCCTTCCCTCTACTCCCCGTCTCCATCTCGGATTGTGTGCAGCAGCTTCATGCCCTCTGTCCCATTCGGCGGTCCGTATTATGCGTCCAGTTGTCTTCCGTATCCCTGTCGAGATTCCGGGAAGGAAGCATAGCCGGCTCACCGAGTTAGTCCTTGTGGTGTGATGACTATCATAATTACGTGGCGTAATCTCCATTACTGAGGTGGGTTTTTCGAGATGTGCGTCACCGAGTGCAGGCATACACTAGGATACTACTGGTTTGTCACTCTGATTTGGAAAAAGGCCCAGCTCAATCAAGGTCTCAGACTCGACATAAGCCTTGTGTACGTCCCCGCTCCGCTCTTTGGATCGTCCTCTGGTAACTTCGCGGTTGCGAAAGATTCTGAGGTCATTAAACTGGTTATTTTGGACAGTTGACAGTTGCACACTGTACAGCATCCAAAGGGTCAATTACGCTTATCGCGTAGAGGTAGACCTGGGGTGGGAGGTCCCCAGAGGCCCCTAGCCTCTGCCATGGTTGGATGCTAAGTAGAGATTGCACTGGCATAGTCTGTAGTCTGTGGGCCGGAGTCTTGAAGTAGAGGTGTCTGTTATGGTCTGTTATGGGGTCTCGGCAAACCATCACGACCTCTGTATCGTCACTATGGTGTGCGCGGTGTGTCTACTTACTTTGCGATGCTGCCCATCTCTGACGAGGCGTGACTACCAGCTGTGTGCCAATAACTGTAGTCAATTCAATGTGACGAAATGAGTGTTCTTCCTCTTGAGCAGTACGCATTCATTCGATGTCACGGAATATAATAGGTTAAGGTAATGACAGTACACCTGTGCAAGCGTTCATCACTGCCTTTCAGGACTTGAGCTTGTCTTTCTGGGGACCACTGATTCTGCTTACAGACTGTCAGAATGTGCATGTATGTGAAAGTATCAATTATGGACTGGCGTCTGGGACGGAGGGAAGCTTTCACCTGGTCAAAGTGCCTCCGTATTGGAAATTGCCAGCGTGCTCGCGAGAGCTCTGGATGTCTTAACTCCCAAGCCTCTACCCACCCGTCGCCAAAAAGGACAGCGCATTTGAAGAGATCCTTCCTTGCCAAATCGCACCTCTCGAGCTGCTACAGAAAACACGCACACGCTAAACTTAATCCCGGTGGAAGAAGTCACAGAAACCCGACGTAAACATGGCTGGCCTCTGAAGGAGTGAGTGAGTGATCTGACTGTCAATTCGCTTGCCTCTGCTGCCTTGTAATCAAGTGCCTTCCTTTTTCATCAGCGTGAACACTCTCGTCTCTCTCGAGCCGAGGGAGGCAGACGAACATTTGGCGGGTACTGTCTTCTGCCCGAACACGATCAAAGCCACTTCCCAGTCTTGAAGTAGGTACCATTCTTCTTCCCTTTCTCACCTGTTTCGTGGACCCTTACCTCTCCCCGGCACTCTCACGTGGACACATAAATGCGGTTGTAATCCGTGTCAATCATCTAAGCGGACTTCGACTACGATATCCACAGTCAATCTCGTTCTGATTGAATATTCTACGCTCGCAGAGATACGGTACCGCTATTTGTGAAGATCCTTTGCAGGATGAGTACCTGGAGCAAGTTGTATGAGCACTAAAAAGAGGCGGCAGATCGCGCTAAGCTCAGCAGCAGCAGACATGAGCCACAGGTCGACTGGAAGTCTGGAAGTATAGAGCAGAACAACAGCGGCAGGCAGTGCAGCAGCAGCGGCAGGTACAGAGAGTGCGCTCTATGCTCTATGTTCTACGCCTGTGTAAAGTAGAGGCAGAGACAAAAATCGCAGCAGAGGCTCGGACCAGTCGTAGAAGCTTTGTAGCGACAATTAGACGACATTTAGCGTGACATTAGCCGGGTCTTGGGTGATTTCCAACCTTAGAATTCCACTACGGCAATAGCATGTGCCCAGGAAGTGAGTACACTCTACTGCTCACTCCTAGCCATATTCGACTCAGCGCGTTCTCCTTTCATACGCACATCGAAGACGTGCGTTTTTGCTGACTGCACGTCGACTTCTGACATTCCGCAGGGTTGTGGAAATGGCGAGAGCCGAACGAATTCCCTCGTGGACGCCCTAGCCGTCCATGAGTTGCCTGACCCAAAGTGGACGAATGATTTTATTATGTGCCCTTCGCCGAGTTAAAGTGCAGAAGCTGCAGCTCTTCGCTGAAGCCCAGCCGATACAACATTGTATGGCTATGAAAACAGGCACGGCGTTCCTCGTATCTCCTCCCCGTCACGGACGGACGACCTTCCTTCCCCATGATGTACTGCCCCCACTTACGCCTGATCGTGACCTGTTTAATCTCATCTCTCGCCGCCCCACAGGGCGTAACTTCACTCGATAGATGTGTTCTTGTCCATGATCATCGACGCTTCTCCCTTTTCAACAAGAAATTTAATTTTTTTAGTAGCACTTGCATCGATACCTACGATGAACTTGCTCTAAGTTGCTAGAAATGCTTCCAGATCGACTCCGTAACTGATGTCGAACCTGCCCAAAGTTCCCAGAATCCAAGCCCATCCCGTCCGTCATGAACGAGTAGGACAGAGAAGCTGACACCAGCGGAGGTGGACATTTAATTCAAATTTGAAAGAAAAGTCCTCTTCTTGAAGAACAAGAAAGCAAAGTGGGGTTCTTTGGGAGAAATTTGAATGCGACCTGCAGTTGCAAGAACTAATGCTCGGCATTCTTGGCCAGTCCAGGCCTTGCACAGCACCCACCGTATCTGACTTGCCGCCAATAAATGGAAGCATGTTGTCCCGCTCCACACCAAATGCTCGAGTACCCACCTTCCTTACTTCCTTCCACGGTCATGGTCATGGTCATTACATCTTTTGGAGAGATACCCTAGTCCCATTCTCGTTGATTTCTCTCACTTCGACTCTACTACACGGCCATGTATCTACACATACGGCACCAAATAATTGTTGGGAGTCAGCCAACTGCCAACATCATATTTATGATGTAAAACGCCTCAATTACACGAGTGGGCAACGTGAGGTTCGACGGAACGCCGATACTTTGAAAACCAAATGACAACGTAGAGACTTTACTCATCACAAACTCACTCTCGTGCCCTTCCTCCCTCTGATGACTTACTTAATGGGAGAAAGTTTCTCTCCTCATACATTCTACCAAGAGCAATCAAATGCACCGAGGACTGATCCATCAAGAACGTTCACGACCACGATTCTTCATGGATTTCATAGAATCCATAGATCCAATTGATGTGCCGCGATTGGAATAATGGGATCCGATACCCGTCTACGATTCAGGTTTTGTTATGAACCCATCCTACTGCTCATCATTG
Source organism: Marchantia paleacea (assembly GCA_014180765.2). Lineage (NCBI taxonomy): Eukaryota > Viridiplantae > Streptophyta > Marchantiopsida > Marchantiales > Marchantiaceae > Marchantia > Marchantia paleacea. Next base: position 1,229,884 of record MUAA02000014.1, read on the forward strand.
CATTCTAGTCTTATCGACTAAAGGTAGACCCCTTATCCTCTCCCACCACGAATGTCAGTTCAATTTGCATCCTCGAGATGGAAAGCATGTCTACGTTGATTTCATGTTAGAAACGAGGGATGAACTTTTCCAATCCTTGATTCTACACGGCCATTCCACCCGGTGTTCAATCATGAGATACGTCTAGAATAAAAACAAACTGTCCATGAGATTTGGACCTCTATCCGAAGACATAGGGGGAGTGTAGTCCCGCTTTCATTTCATCTATATCGGTCATAGAGATACTTGTGATTTGCCTAGGCCTACCATTGAAAGGTGTATAGAGGTTTTGAGATATTCTTATGGAGAATCATGCCGATCAGATTCATGGAGTCCATGTGTAGTAGGTGTGTATAGGTTTGAACCAGGAGATAAATTCAAACACACACTTTATCACCTTTTGCTGCAGAATGATCTGAATGATAAGAGAAATCCTATTATATTTTTTCGTGGGTTATATGAGTATGATATTGATTTTTTCTCCCTTTTCTTACAAGTTGATAGAGTGTCTATATTTGGAGGATGAAACACCGTTGGACTCTTGGAGTAGATAACTGATGCCTTACTTTCGAATACTGAACTGGAATAACTTCGCGCATTGAGTATGCTCTTTTTTATCCTTGAGTTTTATTTTTATTATTTATGTATGGTAAGGAAAAGCTAAAACTTTTCATCCCACCGGTATCACCAAAGTTTCTGGTCGCTATCACCAGATAATGAACACATGGCGCGCGCGTAATGAGTCTCTAAAAGTTAAAGTGGGAGGAAAGTCGAACTCGAATTTCCCGGGGGAGGGGCTGCTGTATGACATATTGCCAAATTTTTCATCTAAGATTAACTGAACATCGTCACTGACGGAACTGTGGGTTAGGTCGTTAAAATATCACGTTATAGCTTATGATCCTCGCTATCATTCACTTTATTGTAGAGATTAAGAGGCTAAGAAGTGCGACTGCAGTGGGGAAGTCATCAGATTAGTCTTGAAACTATTAACATAATTGTCTCCTTCTTAATACTGGGAGAGCTGAACCTGCATTTTACTATAGTATTGTTTATCGGGGAAAACTTCGCCTTCGTTTCAAATTCATCCGTGCAATATTGCACATTGTAGAAAACATAAATAATATTAATTTTTGAAAGGAATTTTTTGATATTTTTTATAATCTATTAGCAATGTAGTTTGTATCTTTTTTCTTTAATAGAAAAAAAAAACTTCACCTAAATTTATGAAAGAAATGTTTTACTTGTGTGATTTGGTTTGAGTGGAATTTCAGATTGACGTGCATTAACTTGTACATAGTACAGATTCTTGTCAATATGATCTGCTGTGGACTCTTGATAAAGGAATTTGTGCAACTCAATTTCATTATCACTAGCTGGATGGATTCCGTTCTTCAAATATCCTCTCCACTGGAACAGCACAGGAAATTTCTTTTAATATATGAGCATTTAAAGCGATAGACTATGCTTCCTGATCACCTTTCCCTTTAAAGCATAGTGGACATTGCTTTTTAATTATTCTCGGTTGACATATTTCTTGTCGGATCTTGACGAGTGCGTCCCGAGTTGCCTCTGATTCATTTCAATGGTATAGATTTGAAATTGCAAAGGAGGTGCAAGTGGAGGAGAATATGAGGGCTTATCACATTGTCCTTGTCCCGGTTCTCTGTCGAACAAAACAATCTAACACAATTTTGAACATATACCTTCCTGCAACTTTATCATCTCCTTTACTTTTTCTTGAATCAGAGTGGACGTTAAGAATGCCGCTAAGAACGATGACTCCAAACATTGCGACCCTTGTGCTCTACTACATTGACACATTTTACATACCAAGACAAGTAATAAGAATGCATGTACTGTAGTGGTTATCTTTGTATCATATGTAATGCTCTAAATTATATTTAAAATAATATTGAATTGAAAGGTGTATAAATTCATCCACTGAAATTGCACATTTCAAACATATATCCTATAAAGGTTCACACATGTATAACTTCATTTTTACTAATTGTGCAATAGGAGAGTAATCACGTTAGGTGATATTTTTTCGGATACTCTGGTGCTTGTAGACCGATTGACCTAGATAGTTCAGATATCTTAGTTGTTATATGACATATTTCCCAATGTGATGTTATTGGGGTCTACCCCATGTTACCGTTTTGGTTCCATCCTTGTACAATTTGATGGGATCTTCCCATCCCTTTTGTTATTTTACTGTGTCTTTCCATTTTACTAATTCACATATACTATTATGGTATATTGTCATGTGAAGTGATGTGGATTGATGTGAAACAATTGTAAAATATGTTGGTTTTCTATAATAGGATTTATTTTCTTCATTATAGTAATTTGGCATATTTTTCCAAGGTTAAATTTGAAAACAAATTTTGATGCTCCTATGATTATAAAAAAATATTATCAGGTTTATACAAAATTCTCAGAAAATAATAATCAATGATCTTTTTACTTTACTTCTTCATAGATAAATTAGTATTTACGTAATTATATGTTTTCAAATATAAAATCAGTAAACTATTTATATACGTCTCCCATCATGACGCATGCTGGGTCTTCAGATTCTGACATTACAAATACAGAAAAAATCAATATTTTTTTTTGAAAATGATATGAGTTTGATGACTACATTTAATATGGATTTCATATTTATAAATATATGTTGACTCGTTTCATTGCTTTTTATGATTATAATTCAACTGATATTCAAAAGATTGTGTGCCCAAATATTTTTTTAAATCAATGAATCACTTCCATAGATTCAAACAGTTACAACCCCATGTAGGTTTAAGTGTCATGTATAGGATGAAAATTTACATGAGAAGTAAATATACTTTCGAATAGTACTTATCACCTCCTACTGCAAAACCCTAAAACTTGTTAATGTATTTTTCTCTGGAGATTAATTATATTGGTATATAACTAGCTATACTTATTTATAATATATATTGTACTTTACACGTATATAAATACCTTTATGTAACCTGGTTGAAATAAAGAATTGAAAATAAATTTGTCAATAATATGGGATACGGTTGATGAAAAAAGTAACAAATCTAGTCACTCTTCTACTAAACAAACGGAATATAAGAATGGGCGTTAAAGATGAGAAGTATCATATTCTCTCGCTTTTAGGAAGGGAAAAAAACATAATTACGAACAGTCGAAGATTGCCAAATCGTTCTTGCAAGGCGGAGTGGGAGCAAAGTAACGAGGAAGAGCGTGCATGCGTGGGAGAGTGATGGCGCCATGGAAGAGTCGCGTGCAGACGGAGTCTGTTGGTATCGTAACCGCAGATGGTGATCGATACCTTTGGGGCTGGAGCCAGGACTGCGTGGGCTTCGAGATGGGATTGGAGAGTTATACGGCCTCCAGCATCAGTCGTTTCTCTTAACCGAGTTCATCCCTCAGCGTCACGATGGGAAGGAAATTGGCGCGTGTGTGAACTACAACGAGCACAGTACAAGATTTTCTCGCCTCCCGAGCGCGTCTGTCTGTCCGTCCTGGAGCGCAACCAGCAAGTGAGTTTTGGTGGCTCCGTGTTTTCCGCATGGCCATGGAAGATACGAAGCTACGAAGCTACGAACCCGCTGCCATTCGCGCATTTGAAAACTTTGGTGGCATTTAGGGTGGCATTTGCGTGCGTTCATTGGTCGACTCCATCCGCGTCTCGCCAGCGACGGCGCCGCGCCGAAGTTGGCCACTGGTCCCCTCGTTTCTGAAATCTCGGGCTCCGCCTGCGCAGGTGCGCTCGTGCGTTCAGACATTCGTTAGCCTCCTCCGCCCAGTAGGTCGATCCTCGACATAAGGCGTGATTCGTTTCCTAAGATTGGCTCCGTGGTGGAGGAAGTAAGTGATGCACTTTCTCCATGTTCGGACAGTGACTGGTGCGATCGATCGAGAGGAAAGCCATGTTTTGCCTGGTTTTGAGTCTGTTTGTAGCCAAAGACGCAGTTGACCAACGGAACGTTCCAGGGTCGTTGCGAGAAAGTAAGGCCCTGTGGCGTCCATCGTGCAGTGGCATAATGCTTGGGTTCGATAAAGTTGCCTGCAGCAGAGGCTGAATGCGATGCGATGGACGTTAGTGAGAGCGCGATGTAATTAAAAGATCGGGATTTCGTTGAACTATGGCATCTCGACCATTACATTACGTCAATCTTTTGTGATACGGGTAGTCTAGATGGGAACCTTAAACTGACGTTGAGGTTAGAGACATTTCTCGTCGTTCAATGGATCGCGAAGGTTGTTCTTTACATCAGGAAGAGCATTGTAGCATCCTGGTAGTGGTCGATGCTCTCTCAGAGCTTAGTGGTCGTACATTAAGTATTAACTGTCCGTTTGTACTGATGTATTAGATTGCACTCAAATGCAAGCTTCATGAAGAGCACACACATCATTCGCGTGCTGAACTTCGGGATAATCTTATATGCATCGCGAATATGTTCTCTAATGCGATAAATCAGCTCTTGCGTTCATCAATGTAGCCATCGTAAAAAGTTCCCACCAGCAGATGCAACTCTAACGCTGCAGACGACATAATCCGCCTCTGCCCCACGCGGTATATCGAAAGCGTCTCGAGCAAATTGTGGAGTAAAGCGAGTACTTAGTAGAGAGTTAAATGGTACGTGAGAGTCCTGGATATTGAATATTGCCGCTGTAGTGACACTGGCTTTTGTTGAAGAAATTGACGAGACAACTCCAACAACGGCTTGAGAGGGTGGATTGAAAAAAATGACTCAGCTTGCTCATGAAGAGTATCAGGAAACGAAGTGGCGAGGCAAACCTAGAAGCGTTTGGGGAAATTACAATGCAAGGCCTAGGGATGAAGAAAATGTACCTCCAAACTTGGATTACAAGGCTATTGAGCAGATTGCGGATGGCGTTGAGAAAATGATAAGGTCATGGGGTAATGGGGAAGAGAGGGAACCCTACCTTTCGCCTTGTATGTCGAAGAAAGATGTGGAGTCCTGTACTTCGTCACCAGCGGCCAGTGCTATTAGAGGTATGAATCCTGTGCGCATCGCCATACCGAGGAAATTTGACAAAACTCAACAGAGTAACCAGAAGATGATGTTAGCACTAACTAAGTAATTTGTGGTAAGTACAACCGATATTCGTCCCAACTAGAGTGTCGCGACGACCCGCAAATGTCTCGCTAACGGCGGCAGATTCAAAGTCTGCAAGCCTTTCCAGCTCGCTAACATCAGTCGAGCAATTTTTCATCTCAGAGTTCTTATACGATGTTACTATATTCCTCGCTCCTTTTCCTCTTATACGATGTTGTTGCATACCTTTCATGTGTTCTCTGAGAAAGAATTCATTACTATGCCGTCATCCTTTCGTTTCTTGATCTGCGTGTGATCCACTGACAAATCTGTATTGACCGCGTGACAAATTTATAATCCCTAGGATTGGAATAGATACTCGCTGAACCTGATCGAAATCTCTCCTGGGAAGCTTTAAACACCAAGTTGCATCTCAGCCACAAAGTCCGAGATCAGATTGTGACGAAACTTTTGAACTGCAGGTCTGCAGAAGAACGGGCAGACATCTTCGCCAGCTATCAAAAGCCCTCTGAGCGAGAAAGGCATTGCCGAAGATGGCGGGTGCAATTACATGTGTCCAGTGCAGATACAGGACGCTCCCGGTGGTATTACCACTGAAATATCTATCACTGGCAAATGCCCAGCTGCAGGGATGGGGTCGTCTTCCATTAGTCAAATTGTAAGAGCGGAATCTATCACGAACAAAGACACGCATGCTGAGAAAAGCGTCACTAAGACAGCCACATATTGGTATATGGAATCTAGCAATGGTAATAATCCAGCAGGGCGAGTTAACTCAAGACAAGCGGAGGAAATCCCAGAAAGTACTCGGCGCTCTGGAGGTAAGTCTCTCATAGTATATCTTCGAGTGTTTCTTGGTCCCCAATGAACAGAATTAATGAAGATTATTATTCACCAGTAAACAAATGGACGAATCAGTACGCCTCACCTTATACATGAAAGATGATCGAGCTGAAACCGACCCACGCGTTCTTCTAACTGTTTGCACACTCAATCTGTTCACTATATTTGAATATATGTTCTTCCGATTACCCGACATGTATACACCCGCGCAATCGTCGGAGAGGACGTATTTTGCTTGTTGACGATTCTCATGACTCAACTTTGTAAACGGGATGCTGAAAAGAACGTTGGCAATTGTCATTTCCCTGCTGTAGTCGTATTTTGTAGAATAATTTTCCTCTCGTATCTTTTCCAGGATTCCGCAGTACCTTCAACCAGAGCTGTTACAATGACAATGGTCTTGGGCCGAGACGCTGGAGCAAGGAAGAAATCGATGCGAGACCGGTGCTCAGGAGTGAAGCAGATGAGCGATTGTTAGGAAATGAGGCAGGGGAGTCACCAAATGCCACCCCATTCGCTCCAGTAGTTGAGACTAAACTGAAGAATTCCCACCACAAAGAATCGAAGCACAGTAGAAAGAAAGGGACCGTGTCTTCAAAAAATCACTCCAAGGCAAATCGAGAACTCAACGCGCCACTCAACACATCAGCCATAATAAAGCAAGAGAGTGCAGTTCAACCTCAAATTTTGCTGACCCCGATGAAAATGAAAGATGGAGCGTTGGAGGTGCCTCCTCTGCCGAGAGTAAACATTGGTGAGGTTGGTCGGAAGTCGTGCGCATTAGAACGAAATAAAATAACATTTTCTGCCAAGTGATCTAAGTTTTCTGTACAGAAACTCGTCAAGGTAGATGCACCCAAAGTATCAGAGAAACCGTGAAAAAACCTTACGATGGCTGCCGTTTCGTAATATAGTGCTACTACGTCGATAGGCAATTTTCAGTAGAACCAGCACTTAGAAATAGCTTTGTGTCAACAGGGAACTTCGACGCGCTTTTTGACTCGATAGTCATTGACGATGAATTGCTGGAGAAGAAGTTGGCAGCCCTCACCACAATGCCACCTACACCTCTCGTGGTCCGTAGTTTCTGCCCTTGGATCTGTTGGGGAACTAATAAAATTTTGAGCGTTACTGAATGCGTAATCGGCAGTCATAAACCCACCACTTTGCAACGTGCAACCTTTATAAACGACATTCGGAACAGGGCGAACATTCCACTAGTTGAATCCCTAAACGAAAGCGAGGAATACGAATCTCTAAACTTGACCGAACTGTCAGTTGTGGGGGGAGCTTTCACAATGGATTATAGAATCACGTTATTATTTGCACGCAGAATCCTGCAGAACTATCAGAAGATCAGCGACACAAGCAGGTGCAAGATTTGCAAATAGCTCTTCTGGAGTGTGCGATGGAGTATGAACTTAAGGTGAGTTAATGGGCGACAGATTTGTGCTTAGAGTTGTTTGAACCCTCACATGGTTGTTTAAACCAACTTGTTCATTGTAACTGATACACTAAGTTTTAACTTTATATTGAAGAAACGTTTTTCTAATTATGGATTGTTTGAATTATTGCGCTGATTTACATCCAGTCACTTCGACTTGGAAACTCTCATTCTCCTATCATCATATTATGAAATCCGTAAAAAACCACGTCGGGTTCATCCTTGCAGACGATTGAGCTGAAAATGAAAATGAAAAGCTTGCAAACTACCTCTAAACATTCAGATCCAGAGTCAAAGTCAACTTCCGAGAAGACACCAGAGGTGAGTTCGATGCCTTTCTCCCGAAGTAACATTCATCAAATATATGTTGACGCCATTATCAGGGAAACGCAGGAAGAGCATATATCATATTTAGAAAAGCGTTTGAACGACGGGCCGATTTCTTCTGCTTAAAGTAGACCTGAACACCTGGTCAAGTTTGAATTTCCAATCAGATCGCTATGAGGCATAATCGCGCTGAAAAGAAAACCCCTCTGGCGTTCTTGCAGCAGCAGATGCTCTACTCCAAAAGCTCTAGAGAATCGCAGATAGTAAGTCAACCACACCGTCCTTTCAACGACCATTGACTGCAGTTAGCTGCAAATATAACTTTACTGCGACGACGTATGATGCAATGACTTTCTCTTCAAATCGCTCTAGAATGCATTTTGGATAGCGCTGGAGTTGATGAACTTGATGTTCAATTCAACCTTTGTCATTCATACCTAGACCTCAACACCTCGCTTAAAATTTCAGATTCGTGGTGTATACCAAAGCAGAATACAATAAGTTTGTAACAAGTTACAGTTGAGAAACCTGATATTCAGGTCGAGTCGATGAAAAAACAAATATTCAAGCTTCAGCGGGAGAAAGCGGTTCTTACCAAGGAATTTCTCCTTTTGCAGAAGAAAGAGAGGTAGGAGATTCAACCCTTCTGTCCATCAGAGTAAGGCTGCTCATAGAAAGCCACCGCCTTGAAAATTTTGAGTTACATACCTTCGCAATACCTCATATCAGAGGAACATGCGTATGTGTAAGCGTACTGTCACCAAAAAGTGGGAATAAACGTGGAGTGAATCTTCGTGGGATTACAATTACTGAAAATCGGGAGTAATAATGACAATCATTCCCACGAAAGGCTACTAAGTTGGGACGAATGACGTTGACATGCAGGAAGTTCGAAACTCAGCAAAGAAGCCTGGACGATGCATTACTCAGAGTCAACCGTCTTACAAAGTAGGTCCTGTGAACCTAGCTCCAATGCAAACAAAAAGCTGAATGTATACTTCCTATTTTAAAGCACTCACATATTGCTTAATCCTTATGATATGGGTACAGGGAGGTGGTGAAGAAAGAACATGAACTCCTGGAAGCTCAATTGGTAGAGAAACAAACCATGGTTCAACTTAAAGAAACACAAGAAGCTCTGGTCAACGCAGAAGCTAAACGAGTGCCGCCCAATTCATCGGGCATGGAGCCAGCCAAGCTTGTTGCTGCACTTCCTTCCCTCCGAGAATGGATCAGAACACTGAAAAAGGCATGTTTAAGCGGTTTGTATGGACAAGAAAAACGATGATATAGCCTTCTTCCAAGTCACTGTATTTGTTAATCTGTATCTATTTCTGGGAACGACGCCACAGTATTTAATTGGCGACATGCCAGACCGCCCTCCATGAACGAAATTTCGAGTGTTTATAGCCGAAGTTTCGTAAAGTCTATCAATAAATATTTGATGATATTAGCATGTTCTATTATATGCAGGACAACAGCTACGAACCGATAATTGTCAAGATGGTGGACGGTTATTACAGCCCTGGAGAAGACCCGGACCACACGGTAAGTAGGACAAGAAGTAAATCACGATGAATAGTGTAAGTACATGAGGAAATAATTCCTCAAGGCATTCGCCTCTTGGTCGAGTAGATCATGAATGTAGTGTTTAAATGACCGCATGTATCCGACTTGTAAACTACCGACAACTTGTTCCCTTTTTGAGTGGTCGAGTGCAGGATGCATTGAAGCCCAAGTCCGCAAACGAGACAGCTGCCGACGGCGCACAGAAGGTAGTTGAGCGTATGGTACACACTCTGATGAAAGAGGTTCAAGCATTGCAGAGAGAGCTCGGAAGGCTTGGGGGCTGCCGGAGTTTGAAACCAAAACCTGTAAGTATATAGTTCCTCGAGATCCCTCTCTTCGCCTCGACAGTGATCCGAGCCAGAATAAAAGACCGAAATACACGCACACAACTGCGAAACAAATCAGCAGCGAATGGTGAAAACAAAACAAGACAGTATGCGATGACCCGAACATCTCCGGCTGTAAACTCAGGTCTACAGTTCTTGTATTTAAAAGCATCAAGCATTCGGTCTAATTGTCTGGATTTTTGTATTTGCCATTTACCACAAATAACTGGTGATCTTTGATGACAGGCATCATTATCAGGAGAGTTTTTGAAGTCACGCACTTACAGAAAGCACACTTAAAAAATTAGAAATGTGATTTGTGCATCGCAGTTGCCGGCCCAAGGTGCCTGGGGAGGTCAGGAAAACAAACTGGGAAGAACTACTGCAGCTGGTGGATCTAACCCATACGGCCATAAACGGTTTTGCGCCTGCTAAGCTCTCGAGCAAGTAGCCCTCTTCATTACAAGGTCGTGCACAACCTTTCTCGCTGACGAGTCTATATGAGATTGTCAACTTGGCAAATATCTGCGTAACGTAACAGTAGTCTAGAAAGATTACCGTGGTTGCTTTCACCTGCAATTTTGTAGATTCATGCGACATCTGTCCCTGTCTACATGAATCAACATATGAAGCAGAATCGTCCACCTGGTGAGATTTCGCAACATCCGACACAGCTGTACACCTCCGTACGAAAAATGACAGTTTTGGGACATATTGTACTTTTACTTCTTCACTTATCCATGTCGCCATGGAATAAGAGTCCGTATAATTCACCAAAAATCAGGAACTAGGATGTCTATAGTGATCTTGAAAGGATCTTTGAATACATTTTTCTTGATCGTACCTCCTGAATTTCAAGGAGCAGAGCCACAGGTTACATGTGTAATGCTCTGGGATCAGAGACATGCCTGATGTCAGACGTTGCAGATGCTGACGACTTTTTCAGGTGACAGTATATTCTCAATGTTTTCCACTTTTAGCGTCTCTGGAACAGGTTACCAGGAGGGCATGGATCCTGTTATTCTTGAAATGCTATCCTTACACCGGTGTCAAAAAATTGCAAGTAGCACTCGCTTACCAGACATGATTTTGACAATGCTGAAACTGATGTTCAGCTGTATATCACTCTCCCGCGTGAACTCCCGCAGCTCAAACTAGACTATGACAGACGTCTACACCGTATATGTGCCTCTTAGCACTAGGCTTGCCGGTTTGATTGCATCCGGAATATCTTAGAACTTAAAAACCTGGTGTCCAGAGTATCCTGCTTTCTTGAGAAGTCCCGTCAACTGTAAATAGCAGCACAGTAAACAATTCATCAAGAATTGAACTGTACTACGTTGTTCGGAATCATAAGTCTAGACTTGACTGCTTTGGACATACAACCGAATACGAGAATGACGTGAGAACTAGAATCTCAACAAGGGCGTTCTCCTGAATAAGCACTTGGAATTCATTAGCACGATTCTCAATAAGTCGGTTAAATGGATGAAAACTTACCTCTCCTTGATTCTTTGGAGACTCCTTGTCGCCAGAGATGGCTTTCATCATTCCAGGAGGTCCACATACCTGCCATTGAAAATGAAAAGTTGAGAGAAGAAGTATTTCCAAATAGACCTAACACTTGTAGGGCAAGCAGTTCACAGACTTAGCAGAGGTAGGAAGTGCCCATATCTTTAGTATCTCAAAAGGTCTACAGAATCAAGATGATGCAAAAACTTGTGGACTATGACTTCTTGTAGGCAGTAATTAGCGAAATAGCGAGGTTGCATAAAATGTGCAGTAAGGTTTAGTACCGACCATCGTGACTACAAAATGAGCAGAGAAGCAACTCAAGATAATGGAGGCAATCCATAAGATGCTTATAAGGTGGGCTCTACTTACGAGAATGAGGGTATCGTCAGACGGTGGAGGGAGAGCTTTGACGATCGTATCATAGGTGGTGAAACCAACTCCACCCTTCCAGTTGGCGGTTGGGTTGTTGACCACGTAGAAAACCTGCATGTCAGTGAACCACGAGATCAATTCACATGCCATTCAGATCATCTGCTACTGATGCTTCTTCCGCCATGGATCCGACTGCAAATGCTGCTCTTTTCCTCAACAACTCATGAAGGGCGATGGCGATGGCGATGGGGTTTAGAGAGACATAACGAGACAGCTGCTTCAGAACGTTTTGAAGCACTCTGGAAATTTGAAGCCCAACATCTCTGTGAACAAAACTCGCTACAAAGCTACCAAACAAGGGATTTCCGTACAAAATTACATCCTACCTTAAAATTAGGATGAGAAGCAGCCAAATCATCGAGCGTCTTTTTGAGAAGAATGTCGTCTGGTGAGACGTTGGCATAAACAAGAGAAACCTGGAATACACGGCCCCATGAACAGGTGAATAAGGAGTAGCAGCAATTCTAATTCTCTACGTGAAAAATGCTGCTACTCTACGTGCAAGCAAGTTGTCAAGAAAGTGGGCTCGATCGGGCTGAAGCAGAAGGAATTCGGCACCTGAGTCATATCAGACTCATTTGAAAGGATGGCGTCGATGACTTGGTACATAGGAGTGATGCCTGTCCCGCCTGCTACCTGCACGAACAATTCTCAACGTTTTCAGAATCTTGCTCAAAGTACGAAGAATGTGGGAGAACAGAACAGGATTTGCACAACAACTGCAGTAGCAACAGGTTCTGGGCCTCGTCCACTTTACCATGCCAATATGCCTTTTCATGTTGGGAGAGTATGGGATCTTGGGAATGGGTCTGCAAAATGTGAATCGTGCACTCGAAAGATTAGTGCATGGTAGATCAAGCTCCACAAGGTCGATCAAGCACGAGATCCATAGTCAGTGCTGTAAGTAATGCCAGACTGAGGTGAAGGGCAAAAGGTAGAATCATTACCCTTTCACTTCTAGCGTATCCCCAACACCGAGCTTTGCCATGTGTTGGGTCATCTTTCCTTCGGGGTAGATCTGCAGCAGGGCCAGCATCAAGCAATCAATCATCGTGGTCATTAACCATGAGCTTTCATCTCCGTCTGGAAAGCAGTGATATACAATTTAGCACTAGCAACAGACGGTGCAGGTTCGTGTTCAGAATTCTGTACACTGAGAGGCAGAAAGCACAACTGCTGGGGGAAGCTTGAGTAGTACCTTCACTACGAGGTCGAAGTAGCCCTTGACGTCCGGGCTGGTAACAGGTGTGTATCTGCAAGACACAAGCTGTGAAGCTCAGTGGGATGGAGCTACTCTCAACGACAGTATGGATCAAAGGTAGCTTATGGAATGAACCATGTCCCTTCAACTACGCCCATCGTTACTCTTCTCTCCGGGGTTTGTTTCTTGCTGAAGGAGGAAGAGGACCAAAGACTTCCATCCTTTGACAAAACTGTCTTGGACACGTGGATTAAAAACTGAACTTGAAGAGTGAGCAGGCACTCACGGGCGAATGACGTAGTTTGGCTTTCCATCCTTCCCTTCGCTGCCGATACGTGCTCTGCTCAACATTAACAAAAGAATTAGCAAGTAAGCTTTGTGCTTAACTCCTAACAACATCAGAAAGAGTCACCGTTCTAGCTAACGTCAAGTGATACGCGTCATTCACCGCATATATCTGAGTCTTACTTCAATAGGACCTCGCTTTCGATTGCTTGAAGGATCTAAAGCAACCTGCTGCGTTGGAATAGAATTCAGTAAACAGGCTCTTGTAAAAGTTCGAATGGTTTTCATTTGACCTCTTTCAAAAATCTGTTAACTGAATGTATGATTAAAAGGTCCCCACTATATGTGTGATGGAGCAAGGACAGATATGCGAGGCAAGATTCAAGTTATTTACATTCATGTGCACAGTATTTCTGGGGCATCACATTCTGACTCTCAAATCAGTAAGGAGAGCACAGAACCTTGTGAGCAAGCAGGAAGCCACGCTGAGTCCAGATACAGCATTTGCATCATCGAAACCCAACCTGCATTACGGAACGCAAATATATTCCAAGTAACACCTTAGCAAATGGGTCTACTGTGCTCAGACAACAAGTTTTCACCACTGCCGCTTCATAACATACAAGACATTGATAAGGTGATATATTGCATGATGTGAAGACTGCAGTTATGAAACCACTGCCCATAACAAACTTTCGAAAAGAGCCTCTTCCCTCTAGTTCTTTATAATGAGACAGAAAAACACGGGATCTTGAGAACATGCAAGCTCGATGGTAAAAATCATTGAGAGTTTACAGACATATGACCTGAACTTTTTTGTATTGTGGCTGAGCTGTTCAATTTCTAGCAACTTGAAGTGAATCCAGGTATTGGGGTCCAAAGCTGTAACAACCAAGAGCTGTCAGAACGCCATAATCAATATAAGAGCCATGGATTCGGTGTTCCTCAGTTCCAGTTACACCAAACTCGTACTTCGCTCCATGTATGAAGGTGGACAGGATAGAATATGGAAATCTTACAGCAGTTGACATCATTTACGTGATAAAAACGCTGACAGTTGCAATTTCATCACGAGCCAGCCCTATAACCTAGCTTCAATTCGCACTCCCGCGATAACAGGCATTCGACAAGCAGCTGGGGAACTTAATACCAATATACTCTAACCAAATTCATCAAAATGTTAAACATGTTTAGAAACAAGTAATCACCTCCTTTTGGTGCTTCTTGAAGAAGAACTGGCCGTGACGAGTACTGGCAGAGCAGGCATTACACAGATCAGCAATTTGCCACAGGATTCTGATAAGTGTTCTCTACGGCCCGACAAGCAGCTCTAAACATCTGAATGTCATTCAGATGATACTGAAAAACCTGGTAAAGAATGACAAGCTTGCCACTTGCCTCTTTCTCAAACTGCATTCAGCAATGACAAGCCCCAGTGATAAAACCTAGCTACTTCAACGATCGAGGGAAATGTCTGCGAGTCCTACCCCAGGACCCCAGGCTGAGAAGAATGCAGCAGCTCCGACACAAGCAGTGATGGCTGCAAACGCGAATTCCTTCTTGTTTTGTTGTGGTCCAGCCTCCGCAGCAGCAAATTCTGCGTTGTCTCGGACACGGGATGCAGATGCTGCAGCTACTGTGGTCAGAGGACTAGCTGCGCGCAGCCTGGCTCCCAGCAATTGTCCCGCCCTCACCGTCCGACTTGCGAAGAAGGCCATGATCACAAAAATGAAGAAGGCGTAAACCCAAAGGAACACAGGCTCAATTAGCCGATCCCCTGTCTGCATGTTCAGCACAAACCACCACTGAGAAATTGACCAAATACTAAAATCTCGATGAACATTCCCGCAAACCGGAACAACCGGTAATTCAGGAAACTCGCGGAGTGTAGGTCGTGAACAACTCGTCAGGCAGAGAGGAACTGAGTGGAAGGAATTGAGCTCAAATTGCTCGTCCATAGCTCCTGGAAATCTAAAATTCTTCTCCAAAAGATGCAGAAATCTAATGCAAAGGCATGCGGCATATTCAGCAGACGGGAGGTGTATACTTGAATCCAACTTGAGATGAACGTGAACGAGATATTTATGAACAAAGATTTCGAATTATGCATCGACGCCGCAAGATCAGCAGCGCCTCAGGGCCGGAGAATCTCCGATGTCGTAAGAGAACAAACGGGGACGTATGGAAAACACCCAATCTTCCAAAGGCCTAAAAAACAAGCTCATGAGATCCTAGACGCTCCCCGCGTCCACCCGCGATACAGCAAAACCACTCTCACCAAATCCCTCGGGGCCAACAAACAGGGCACCAAAACAGAACGAGGCTGATCAACCGCCCTCACTCCCAATCTCTACTCCAAAGACTGCAGAAAGAATCGAGCACACATTGCTTCCTTCCTCCCTTCCTTCCTTCCAAACCAAGAGCAAACTCTTTTCTCACGAATTGACATTCAATCTACGAATAAACACAAGCAGTCAATCAATCGACGATTTCACGTCCCCCAGATGAAACTGCTTGCATCAATCGTCGACACTTACCTCAATCGCAGCGCTTTGCTTCCACACGAGAGAGAGGAGGGTCGAGAATTTACCCGCTGCCCGAATCTCGAATCAGTCTGTGAAAGCTGGCGCTGGCGGAAAGCGGATGTGGGCCGAAGTGGACGCGGAGGCAGTAAAACCAACGATGAAAGTGACAGGCAAGGAAGATGGCAGCTTTCGGCCATGCCATGTCAAGGGTTTGCAGGTCCCCGTCATTTTGCCCCGCCCGGTTTGCAGTGTGGCGGTGTTACAATCATGTACAACCTTAGATTTTGTACCACTCGATCTCCTTTATGTAAATGCAAGGTTAGTAGAATACATTCTACTTTTGAATTTAGATCAATGATAACATTTGGATTAGTTTTCTGGGGTTTTGAAAGTCTTCAAAGTAAGTTTTTCAAGATTGAAGTATATGGTTGGATAGTTAGGATTTTTACTCAAGAATGAAAGCGATTGAGCAAGTTGACACTCAGGTGTGATGATTTGAAGTGAAATTTAGACCGATTGGAGAATTTGAATAAATTCTGAGCGTTCTATGAAGATTTTGACAGATCAAATTTAATAGACACATATTTACGATTTGATCGAAATTTCAACTCGATCTATTGAATTTTAAATGTAAAATAATAATTTGAAATTTTTTTAAATTAAAATTTTTAAATTTATTTTAATGATGAATATTTCATCAATAATTATATTTATATTTTTTTCTTGTTATAATTAAAAGAGAATTTCTAAATAAATTGAAATAATGATTATGACTTCATATAAATAAATGGCCTCTAAATATTAAGTTTGCACTTAGTGTGAAGGAGTTAAAAAATATATCTATTGTGTTTACAGTGCTACAACGAGTACTCAAGTACTCAGTATGGTCTGTGTCCTTTGAGCTCAGTATGGGCCTTAGATGCTAAGTAAATAAACAGGTACTTAATCACACAAACGTGACTGATACTTCAAAATTTTGGCTGTTCCGTTATCAAGGTAGTAATAATACTTTGCATTGGGTTTCGTCCAGTTAACACTTCAGGTTCCCTCATAAGTCTATTAAAGAGAATAACCGTGTTCGCAATAAATTCTTAAACTAGCAGGCAAGGGTCCGGACGCCTTTCAGACATAGTTTTCAAACGTCAGAAAGAAATTAAGTAACAGATTTTCCCATTTGTATATTTTTGTCACAAATTTTCAATTTATATATTTTTCAGATGAATACGGAGTGATGAGAATTAAACACCATAAAGGAATTATGGTTATTTTATCGTAACGAATGGGAAGACTTAACCTGTAGTCCGACTGCAGATGCAAACAATGTTAATCAAAATTACAAAAAACTGGAAATGGAAGGATAACGTCAAGGAGTCGCACTACTGAATTTTCGGTGGAACTAAATCTTCCACGTTTTGAAGGAACTCGAAGTGTTTGCCTCCTTAACCAGGGTTTGCAGTTATAGAGGGTGCATTTATCCATGCCGACTGTATGTCCCACCCATTCATCTATCTATCAAAGTTAAACTGAGGCCATTGGTCAACTCTCTCTTCTTCCCACATCATCTGTTCACTCATATCCGTCAATCAATGTTGTCATGACTCATGTATAGGATTTGCAGGAAATCGCCACGTGTGCTATGCTCTAATGTCGACACTTGTTCTGCGGTGGTTCTGCCAGGTTGTGCACTTTGACATGGCCTTGAAGAAAGCTTACCTCGCCCAGCTTTCTTCGAGGCTGCCCGTCCCACGCATGCTTTCACTACTGTCAATTACGGTAGATCAATGGTACCGATTCGAGTACACTCCAAACCTTAATTAGTGACGTGTAGTAATATATAAATATAAATATTGTAGTGTGGGCCACACTAATTAAGGTGAATGATATTTCTGCAGTCAGTTTACACTAATTGAGTGCTGTGAATTTTGAATAGAAACCTACACTAATTGTTGGTTGGAGTCCTAAATTCTAGCTTTTCTTACTAGTATGCCCACACTAATTACGATTATAGGAGTGTAATTATTCTTTGCACCCATTCTAATGACGTGCTGCAGTTATAACTGCGTTTTGTGTTTGATATGAACTTCAAACTATGTCACTGAAGAAGACGAAAAGAAGAACCAGGTGACATTATCTTTGCGTTGTTGCTTTGCATAGCTGATCTTAGATTTGAGAGTTCAGCGAGAGACAAGGTAGTAATGCATTGCATTCACTTCTCTATTTGTTGTTTTCAATGTGTCACACGTTTCTCTTTGAAGATTCTAAATAACTCATTTTAATTATTTTCAATCACATAATCCAAAAATAAAAATAAATTGAATTGCATAGCCCCGCAATGAAATTGCCTGCGTAACAACTTGTTGACTTGCCATCAACCACAGTAACTTGTCAAGTCAGCACCTTATTGGGCATTCTACCGCGTCATTAAATCAAAATATAATTACATCAATTGAATATATTGGATGACAATATATAAAAAAAACATTAAATTTTTAAATTCCATGAATATGTAATATATGTTTATGCTACGTTTCAAGTCTAAGCACGTAAAGAAATTTCAGTTTAAACATAATGATAAGATGTTTAGAAGCTGAATACTATGTTTAAAGGTTAATTCAATCAATTGTTTCGCATTTATTTTGAGCTCAAGCCATCAACTTTGCAAATTATGTCATAATGAAAAAAATTTGATAAGTATTACATAGATGTAGTTTAAAAAAGAAAATCACTTGCTTTTAGTTGAAGTAGAGATGATTTATAAATTTTTCTGTGATTTTTTTTTTGAAGATGTGCTCAAAGAAATAAAGTTTTAAAAAAAATCTAATGAATGTTACATATACAATTATGTAATCTTGTTGTGACATTATACACAAATGATGTATACTTTGTATATCAAATTTTTTTTATCTCATGAAAGTATATGGTTTAATATACAATAAGTGCCACTTTTTAATTAATATCTCTGATTATTACTCATTTCTAATGAGAATAAACGTTCCCATAAATCTTAGGTTCGATCCTTATCCAATGTATAAATTTAAAATATATATTAGAATTTTTTTTATTAAGTTATATGTTCTTTTTTATAGTCATATATAGTATATCACATAATTTTATACCTTTGAATATTATAACAGAATATTTCTGATAAACTAAATATTAATTTTGTGGATCTACAAGTATGTTAAATTCAAATTTTGTATATGAACATGTCATTCGTTAACAATATCTATCGTCATGGTTGATGATATGACATATTATTAATCAATAAGCAAATAACATTGTCAATGTTGATTTCCAATACATATGTGGACAAAATGACATCATAACATGCATTCAAACATAAATGGTAATGCAATTATTTTGGTTTAAGAGTAGGCAAGATATTAAAGTGGATTTGGGTAGAGGGGAATTGAAATATTTATCTTTGTTTGATATTTATTTTATTTAATTATTTATTATATATATAAATTATTTTTTTTAATAAAATAAAGAAAATCTATTTATATAAATATGATATAAATAAATTTTCATTTAATAATTAGTATTATTTTTTTCATTTTTTATAAATTAATGTTTTTAAACTCTATGTTCCATTGATTTATATATAATTTTTTCAAAGTTTCATCTTTCACATGTGTTTATTTTTTTAAAATTATTACTATAAAATCTTAAAATAACATGAGAGTAGACACAAAAGTTTTACAAAATTGATTATAATGTATTATTCAAAGAAAGTAAAAATATGTTGTAAATACTTTTCATTCTTTCTTCGACCAAAACGTCATCAAATTGATTCGAGGCCAAATCTGGAGGAGTTGTCGTCAAATTTTCACGAAGATATGTTAAGCAGCCGCAGGTTTAACGCTTCCAGCTCTGGTTGCTGCAGCAGGGGCGGGGGCAGCAGGCTTGATGCTCGCTGCTCTACTTGCAGCGGCACCCAGAACTGCATCGGCTGCGGGCTTCACGCTGGCAGCTCTCGTTGCGGCAGCGGCTGCTGCCGGTGCATCGCCCGTGGGCTTCACGCTGGCAGCCCTCGTTGCAGCAGCAGGCTTCATGGCAGCTGCTGGCGGTGGTGCAGCGGCAGGCTTGACGCTTGGCGCTCTGGTTGCAGGAGGTGGTGGATCTGTCGGAACGGGCTTGACGCTTGCCGCTCTCGTTGCGGCGGCGGGAGCTTGTGCGTCTGCTAACGCCGGCCTGACGCTGGCGGCTCTTGTCGCCGGAGGAGCAGCAGGAGGAAGAAGATCTGCCTCCAAGTCGAGCCATGGGATCTCGTCCATCACCTCTTCCACCTCCTCCTCCATGGTGGGAGGGAGGGGCTGCGGATTCTTCAGTATCAGATATTGAGCCAGATAGTCCACTGGATTTTCTGGCCTGTTCGAGTACCTCATCGGACACAACGACTGATGCATTAGCTTCCGATTGACTTGGGATCAGACATACCATAACGGTGAGATTTACCTCTGACATTCAACGATTCTGTGTTTTAGGGTGTATGCATGAAATCTCGATGACCACAATCGTTCATTGTAACTTTTGCGTGTGACTGTGGGCATTCTAGTACTGCAGGAGATAAAAACTGATGCAGATTTTCTGTAATACCAAAATCTCAAGTGGCCCAAAGATTGTATATTAAGCGACGGGCGTCTAGTCTTGTTATGATGAGAAACGATCAAAGCAGCGTGACCATGGAACAAATTTATGTATTGTCCAGGCCGTTCGGATCTTTTGATCTTCCTACGAAATGAATGCAGAAAAGGTGGATCTGGTGAGAAATTCATTAGTGCAGTTCCAGAGTCGTGCCAGTTATCCTTGAAGAAAGGTGCGGTGGTGCTCTGTGTCTCAGACAGAATCAGAACGTACCTTTCAACCGCCAGGATCTGCATGCCTTTCAGCAGCAATGGAACGACTGTGGTCTCCTGTACACAAGCAGTATAATCTGGAGATTATAATTATCTACTGCTTTGGGATTGTTTACCTTAAGACCAAGAAATTGAGGAATCAGACTTCGAGTCGCCATGACTGTGCATGCACTCAGTTTATGTTGAGGTATGCGAAGCAGAATGCATTCTTCTTTCTGTGATCGTCCCAAACTGGAAAGCCTCGAATTACAGTCTAATATGGCTCAGTGGAAAGATCTGAGGAGGCAATCATCATTCAAAGATGTGTCAGAAACTTTAGACCTCTCTGAGGCATACTACATACCAGATATTCCCGAATTGGAGCTGCTTTTAGCTCGAGCCTTGCTGCCTCCTCTGCAGCAATTCTTGCTGCTTCCAGTTCCTGCGAAGCAAGAGCTACTATTGGGATGCTAGTTGCGACCATCGTAATTGTGAGCAGCTTATAATCATAAGAAGGACTCGAACATCAAGAGCCTTGTGATACAGACAAAATTTATGATAGTGACTTGGAAAACATATCCTACTGATTTGAACATAATAAAACAATCCCCATAGAATTCCACATCAATTCTGGACCGTCTTAATTGATGACGTTTTGTAAACATTATCAGCAATGCTAAGCTGCATGCTTTCGTTCGCATCTTTTGTATAACTAGCGTAGAATCTTGTCCAGACCGTAGCTAAAAAAAAAAAAAAAAAAAAAAAAAAAAAAAAAAAAAAAAAAAAAAAAAAAAAAAAAAAAAAAAAAAAAAAAAAAAAAAAAAAAAAAAAAAAAAAAAAAAAAAAAAAAAAAAAAAAAAAAAAAAAAAAAAAAAAAAAAAAAAAAAAAAAAGGAAAATTGCTTTTGGTTTTCATGATCATCATCAGTTCAGATGTCCAGATTGACAGTTGGTCATTTCTATGTGTTGTATCGCCCTCATCAAATCCTAGCTATCTACTTCCTAACACTCCTCGCATGCAGATGAAGGCTCAGGCTTCTGCCTGCCTTCGCGTCAAGAGCTGAGTATAAGTAGAATCTGCACTGAATACTGAATTCTTGTGTTCTGAAGTATACGACTTCCTCGCTGTGAGATTTAAACTGCAACTGGAGCTCCATAGTTGGCTACAAAATGTGGTGCATTTGCCAAGATAGGGTGCCCAAAGAGATTGCTCCCGGCCTGGCATGGCAGGCAAGGAGCCAGGATCCGACACTAGCAGTAGAGTGCATAAGTAGCTGAAACAAGTCCAGATCATAGACATTAAACGGATGGCATGGCATGGTGGGCTTTGATCACAAATCAACATGGATACACATCGTTCCTAATTATACCTCTTCGTGCACGTCAAACCAGAGTTCCCTCGGCTGCCAACTGGCCATGGGCTCCTTATACGCAAACTGATTCCATGGTTGGAATGCTGCGAGTAGTCGCGCCTGTGGAGTGCTCGACCGAAGACGACAGGGGTGCATGCATGCAGAATTCGCAGCGTTGCAGCTGAATCAGGTGCAAGTCTAACCTCTGAGGCCGTCATATTCAGTCCATCGAACACCGGACAAACAGCCTAATAAAGTTATATTAGGGAATTCATTGGGCATGTGAACTGATTGAAACCCATGGCACAAAAGTTGAAGAAACCTCAGGAGTCGGGCCCGGAGGAGGTTCAGGTGGGGCATCGGCCGCAGGAGCCGCCGGACCTCCTTTCAGCAACGACGCCCTCACTGCACCGGCACTCACAGGGGCGGCACCTCCCTTCAGCGATGCCCTGGATCCGGTATCCGCACCCGTGCTCGGTGCCGACAACGACCCTTTGGACGACGACGTCGCTGACGCTGCCATTCCCGTCCACTTTCCCGCTGGCGCCGCTGTGCGTTGCCGACGGTCATTCCGATTTTAGTCTCGTCAAATCAAGCCATCCTGAGCAGATTGCAATTCTTTGTGCATGCCTGCTGATATCGCTGCTGTCATGGTTTCAAAACGGAGTTCCTAGATTGATTCTCACGCAGCTCACTCCAACAATTCATCTACTCCCAATGGATCTTCGATAGTGCTAATTATCGATAGTGAAGAATTATCTGTGAATTCGTTCCTTGAAACCCTTTCATTCAGAAAATTAGTCCGCAGATAGTTTTTTCCCAATGCTCGTCAGTTTCTATCGTAGAAGAGGACCTTATAACGACGGAGGTAGAGATGCGAGAGACTGGCTCGTGTCCGACGTTAGAAAGATACAATGACCCGGTGAAGATACATTTATGTAACTCCCATGTCCATAGGCTTCGATCGACTTGATATACATTCTTAATTATGCAGGATCGGAGGACGAAGTAGTTGATGGGAACGATTGTAGCATCATACCTCACGCGGCGTCAGCTGTTCGAGGAGTTCTGAAGAGAATCCACCTAAGACTACGGAGAACGGAAATTTTGCTTTGAACATGAACAAGAGCTTAGTTGAGTTTGAATGTCGAGTCGAAAATTTTGCTCTCGATCGCTGTCATGAATGTGAACCGTTCGCACCGTTTCCATGCCCCCGAAGAATGCCCGTACCTCTCCAGTCTTCATGAATGGTTTTGTGATTTGATCGTATGTAATGCAGCACATCTGAAGGGAACAAACTCGAAGTTCAAAACTTGGACCGGGTTCTGGTGTTCATATTGTGCCCATTTTTGGCTGGGACTCGCGTGAGAGCTAAACGTCCATTCAATCTCGAATTCCTGAGGAAGAGTGCAGTGTCAAATACAAGCCAAAGCTGGCTAAAATCTGCTTTTTTGTGTGCGTAAAATCCCATTGCGGGACGGCTGATGGACATATTTCAGAGGTACAGGAGTGTCTAGATGTGTTCAGATCGAGAAGAGATTAAATTGATGCACTCCTTTTGTCTACTGAATGCTCCATCAGGTCATTCTTCACCAGCGTACGCGTGTAACTAGTCTTAATGATTGTCGTAACGACTATTTGGATGATGATGATGATGGAATGACAGTTTCTAGCTTTAGCACATTGAACTAGCTTTGAACGTGGCTTCTTTTCTTGCGGTGTGGTTGGTTTGAGGTGACTGACTTTGACGACCGTAGACGACGATCCGAACTGTTTTCATCCCGTTGGAATGATATTAGCTCATTATAGAAAGGAACATGATCACTCAAACTTGTGACTTGAATTTCGACAATAAGATGAACACCTAGATTTCCTTCTGAAGCAAAGGGTAGAGCTTCGGGTGTTTCGCAAGAGCCGCAAAATTTTGGAAAATGCAAATGTGATCTCGCCGACAATCTGAACGTCAGCTCTCCGGAAACTTTCCCTTTGGTACAGTCATGATAATTTCAACGTTGTTCATTTCAAGCTCTTGTGGTCGGGGAGGATCAGATACTGCTTGCAAATAGTCAAGGTATAAATACTCAAGTAAAACTTCCATCTATGCAGGAAGAGTAAGGTCACAGTAAATATGCAGGAAGATATATGACAAGGTTGTTTCCTGCATGTAATTTGTTATTTATTTATCTATCTTGTTTGTTGGGGATGTGAGTCTCACTCCACGTGAGATTGGAATGTGAGGCTTGTAGACTGTAACCGGTTGACAGAGGGCAAGGCCAAGGACGCCGGATTGTCGATGGGAAAGCGGGTCATGAAGGAATATGAGAAACAAAAGGTATAACAAAGTGTTAAAAAATAAAAAAATGACTGATCATCTAGTACAAAATAAAATACAAGCTAGGATTGAATACTCCAGAAGCATGTAGAGGTAGCAGTTGTGTGCTAAGCTAGCGAAGTGGCATGGATAAGATCCCATGTGTCTTTTGAGTGGATTGCTGTATTGAGAAGTGGTCATAGTGGAATAACGCATACGTAAATGCATCAGCCTACAATGACAAGAGCCTGCTCTATGTAATGTCACGGATATCTATAATTGTTGAATGCTTTTAGTAATGATAAAACACGAATGTTCCAACTGGCCCTCAAAACTCTCCCTCGAATGAAACGGACATACTTTTGTTTCAGTTTACCACTCCCTCTTATAGATAATTATTGAAGGGGAGACGGTTTTGAAAAACAGTTTGGTATGGAGGAGTGTATTATTTCAATCAAATGAAATCAAGATGTTACACACATACACTAATTTAACATACA
This sequence comes from Marchantia paleacea, assembly GCA_014180765.2. Classification (NCBI taxonomy): domain Eukaryota; kingdom Viridiplantae; phylum Streptophyta; class Marchantiopsida; order Marchantiales; family Marchantiaceae; genus Marchantia; species Marchantia paleacea. The sequence goes on from MUAA02000014.1 coordinate 1,254,474, forward strand.
TAGGTATTAATGCTTTCATGTTTTTAAATTTATTGATAAAAAATGTATTATATATAATAGATTTTTGAGCAAAATCTATTCAAACTATTCAAACTTTGATTTGCTATAAATATCTTTGCAGAAAAATACAGAAGAATGTCAATATTTATACTTGATAAATAAATGCACAAAATATTAACTTATATCAACTACATTACATATAAATATAAAATCCACTTTCATTTTTTGGTAATATAATTGTTAATTTATAGTAGGTTACTCTAGTGTTGTCTGACAAAGGACTTAAAGGAGACATGACATTGAAATTTGGTTATCAAAAATAGAATTTCTCAGCATAATAATTAAGGTATTAAAAAATATTTTTATTTTAAAAATATTTTTTAATACCTTAATTATTATGTTACAGAGAGACTAGCTGATGCTCTCCTATGGATTGCACTATGGAGCTAGTGCTCTATATAGAGCTATGGAAACATGTTGTCTAAAATAGGCTATACAGTAAGCTAAAGAAAGTAATACCCCATGCCGCTTAGTATGGTGGGCTCTCAAATACTCCCTCACAAACATATAGAAGTGAGTGTCCATAGCTCCATAAAACTCCAAAGCTAGAGGAACAAAGATGTGACCTCTTTGCATATCCATATACTTGGAAACCTTGACTGCTACCGCTCCACTCCCCGCCCATCATAGAGGATGGGTGATCACCCCCTCTGAAACTATGTCAAGAGTAGAATCGGTAACCACCACATCCGCCACATTAATCTGGTACTCCCAAACCAAGTACATGTTTGTCCTAATCCTAGTTGACTGCAAGGCTTACCAATGCTCCCTCCATGTGAGGTATCTACCCTCTCATGCCATAGCAAACACATGATCGAGCCAAGATCCACGAGCCTACATCATTGCTAGAGCAAGAGCTTAGACAAGCCCTAGAAGTATGAGGAATAGTCTGATCCACTAAGAGTGAATGTAGAGCCTGATGAAATTATTGGTCCATCAAGGTAGACTGTAGACCTCTAGTCCAATCGGTGGCCAAAGAGGAAAAAAACAAGAGCTCATGTCATACCTCTAGGGGTAAAGTATCTCTCATATGTCGCAATAATACCTGAAAGGGAAATGATCCCGTATCCACGTCCCTCGCATATATCTCAAGGATAGGTCAATTTGCAATCATAAATTGAGAAGATAACAAAGGTGCTGAGAGTGCCCAACTAGTCAAGGTGCAGTCTCCTCCATCGATAATAAGCCTACCACTCCACATAAAATCGGAAGAGATTCTATCTCTGTGCCAAATCTCCTATCACACACTCGAAGATCCTTGGTCCGATGATGTCACCAAAGACGCCCATGATCCACCTATCAAAGGTGATATGAATGTAAGTGAAGGAGGAACCGTGCGAAGAAGCTAGATGGATCGACGAGCAATACTAGATGAGAGTATATCAAACGCCATATGCAGATCCTCTAATAGAGGAAGGTTATCTATATGCAAAACATCCTCGGTAAATGCAACGTCTAGGTATCATGAGATAAAATCCTTGGACCTTACTAGCACTCCTAGAATGCGTAAGCCATTTGTCGATGTCATACATCGCTCTTGAAGCTGGAGATGAGGAGGAATGCTCAAGGGAGATCAAGCTCTACACTTTGACACCTTGATTCTCAAACCTACAAGATGAAGCTCGGTAGTTAAGTAATCAAAGGCATGCCTAATGTGATCTACAGAGCCCACAATGTGTATATCATCCGCTAAGGAAGGGAAGACATGGCATAGCCAAAGCAATAGACCAAAGAGCTCTATAATGAGCCATGGCAAATAGTGGTCATCCCAAAGGATCTCCTTGTCAAATACAAGTAGCGGACTGTAGAATAGTCACTACCTCCTCGGAAAAGCCATGCTAATAAAAAAAAGAAGAATGTGAACGCTTTTAACAGTGTCTCACATGCATCCATTTTGAGACACTGTTAAAAATATTCTCAACGTCCACTGCAAGACAATCTAATCCGGATGGATATCTAGAAGTGCTCTAATGCCCAACGATACCACCTCACCAGCCTCTTGGTATGGCGACTCCAAACTAGTGTGTACAAAGATGTTGCTGGAAGTGTGAATGATGCTACAAGACAACGGTACGACTAACTAAATACAATAAAACCTCCACAATAGTAATTGGTCTCATGTCCCTAGTGTCCTTCTCCATTGCTAGAAGCCGACTAGCACCTAGTATCTAGTACTAACTAAGTGACAGCGGAATATCCCCTCTCGTAACCGATGCAGCCACTTGGAAAAATTTTGACTTATCATAAATTACGACCGTCATCTCTTAAGAGTTTTTTTCCCAATTAAAAAAAATATTACATTATACTTATAATTCTACAAGGACATAATTTTAAGAGTCGGTCCTTTTTCCCCCAATTTTTTTGACATCCATTTTATCTGAAAAGGAATATAAAAGAATTCCTCGCAAGCTAGGAAACTTTTGTGAGAAAACAATCAGAAGCTTCGATGAACTTGTTTCAACATTATAATAGCTAGAAGTTCCATCAAGCTAATACATCTTTCCAATTTGTGGTTGCCAAAATGCGCATGGTGATTCAAGCGAAGTGTCACTAGACCGAGGGAAAAATCGAACACACAGAAGAAATACAGTACTGTACTCATTTTGTGTCAGCCAGTACCATATTATCAGGGGCCGACAAACTATATGACTTGACGCCACGTGTAGCATGCTCTGCACGAATCGCATGGACGGACGTTTCCAATCCAGACGTTCATGGACCAATCCGGAGTCCTCAGTCCGCAAAGCAAGGCGAGGAGTTCGAGTCCGGAGATTTTCGATAGTCCAGAGCCTCAGTTCCATTTCTCCAAGTTGGAACAACTCCATTCAAGAACTGAAGTCAAACACCAGCCTTCGGATGACATCGCACGTGAGATCTCAGCTGTCGATATCGCATATTCTCTAGGCAAAATGCGAGTTTGAAGCCTTTCTAGGGAACGAAAGCACGAGAGAGATGCATGCCGTCGACAGGTGACGGGAAGTCGGGGCCAGTGTACGCAGATACACAGAGCAGCAGGCACGTAACCTAATCCATACATACTCTACGGAGAAACAGACTATTAAACTTGTCCATGCCACGCACTGATCGCGGTCGGGAAACTCGGAATCCATCGAATCCTTCAGTGCAGGTGGGTCCTTCTTCTGCAGAATCTAATCGTTGTTTGGGCAGTGAATGATATACGACCAATGCGCTGCACTTCGATGGCCAGTGTGTCCTCTTGGGGATGGGGTGGGATTGCCTTGCCTTGCCTTTGCGAGAGGAAATTGGCGGGGGGGAATTTGCTGTAGAGATTTGCCGGTGCTCGTTTGAGGCAGAGGCCGCTGAGATTTTTGTGCGGCTTGTGAGACCTTCAAAGTGCGGAAAATTGGAGATCTTATCTTCTTCGAGATGTTGGTGTTAGAGTAGGGTGTGAGTTTTTGTGGTGGTGAGTAAGGGTGAGCTTCTCCGTGTGATGAAGGATTCAATCTTCGATGTCGGGACCGATGAGAGATTGCTGAGATGGGTATTGGAGAGATTATCTGTTGTTAAGGGCGTGTTTCGAAAAATCGTTCTGGATGCATTTTATTTACCCCGCTTGCGTTGTCAATAATTTTAATGAATTTCCGTGGTATAGATTTCTGTCGGCGGTTGAGGAAGTGACGACCTTCGTTTTCGAGGAGGCGGAAAATTATCAGTTCAGCTGAGTGCATTGGTTAGAAATGTCCATACCGTATTGAGTAGAGAGTGGTTGAGGAGTAGTACCGCGTGCAAGATCCTCTCAATCGTATGTAATGGAGATCCCATCTAGCTTCTTATTCCACCGGGCTGAAGATCGGCATTCCTGTTCGGGCCCAGCGGGTTATTTTTGCAAGGTGCGGCTCTGCGCGATGGACTCGCCATGATCTGACAGGGACCGCAAATCATCTGCAATAAATGAAGGACTTGGTATGTTTCGCATGTTTGTCTTTCTGTTTGATTCATAAAAGTAGTATTATAGGAACCTGTAGGACTTGGATAATTATGCTTTGAATGCCTGAAAATTTACGCTTCAGATTCCTACCAAATACACGTTACTGCTCTCCACTTTAAGTGAGTCATCAAAGCGTGTCAGTGCTTGCTTTCAAGTACCACTTTGTGTTCAGGACTTGCTTCTAGAAGTTACATATTCTAGTTACTGCTTCAAAGCACCTACTAATAGCCATATGTTGGAGCTGATTTTCTTCTTTACACGCCTGTGTGTGACTACTTATCTACATACCATCCAGCCTGCATGGGTTCTGGTTACCTTCATAGTGACTTCACTACGTATTTATTCATTCAGTTTCTGTTCAGTTGTCCCTGTTTTATGCGCCACTTTTTTTTTTAATCTTCTGCTAGATCATATTTCTCATTGTCCTCTCCTCTATATTCCACCTCGTCGTTGTTTCTGCTTCTTTCTTTCTTATTTCATACTCCTATCATCTCTTATCATATATTTAAGCTCGACCGTACTAGAGGTGACAAGCATATCAGTAAGTCTCCAAGCATAGAACGAAAAAATAGTTTCTTAAAATGTCACATAGGTTAGATAAGTGGAGTCACACTGTTATGTCGCAATGCAGTTTGAGAAAGGACTTGATTTTGCAAGAGATGTCACGAGTCTTTTCGAGAAAGCCGATGGAGAACGACGTAACTGTCCCAGGTGCAGAGGTTCAGGCTTGCTCAATCCTAAAAGACTCTGGGATTGGAGCAGAAAATCAGTGGGCAATAAGCCCTGCTGGTTTTGTGAAGGGTAAGCTTTATTTTGCTATTTGTTTCCGCCTAATACTTTTCTAGGTCTACAAAAATGTTCACGCCTACATCTTATCGCTCTGGTGTCTTATGTATTTGTATTTCATGCCTTGCTTTTAATGTAGTGATGCATTAGTTTGACTAATTTGGTTCACGGTGCTACATCGACAAATTCTCATTCGACAGGGTTGGTGTCATGCCACTTTTTGGACTAAATGGGTTCATGCTGGGACGAGCCTCAGCAGCGATTAGTACAGAGAAGCTGAGAGAAACAGTTGCTCCGCCTGTCCAATCCCACCTTTATCTGGGCAAGTACCCATGTACCAGAACCAAGTTTGGTTCCTATAATCCCAAGCAGGATTTGTCCTCGTTGCTTCACAAGCCTAACTACGTACCTATATGGACAACTGAGGCAGCAGAGGAATTTGCCCTACAAACGTTAGACGAAAATAAAAGCGGGGCTGTTGGGAAGCTTAGTATGCCTGTTCTTTCCCTGGAATCCAAAACCCTTGAAATCACCAGTGGGCATTTTGCAAAATCAGCTCCTTTCAAATTCTCTTCAGCTAATGCACGTCATGTACAGTCCCGGGTCAATAGGTTTACTTTTCAGGGCTCTGATACTCTACAGGAAGGTTCATCTTCTATGTTAGATACGGAAGCACAAAACACAGCTACAAAGCATCAGGATTTCGCAGTTGGAAGTTACGGAAATAGAATGACAGGGAAACCATACGAGGCATCAAATACTACAATGATACTAAGTTTCAGGGAAAGGATTTTTGAGAAATGCAGAAAACCAGAACGTAAGCAGGTACATAAACCTGATAAAATGCTTCTGAGCATGCCTTCCGGAGCTCAGGCTATACCATGCTTATTGACCAACAGTGGCACGAGACGAGTTAGGTGTGCGAGACGAAGGAGAAATCACATACGAGAGAAGATGGGGAGAGAGACCGTCGAGAATTCTTGGCGATTTCATAGGATGCTGTATACGAAGCCTGAACAGGCAACTCCACAGGAAACTTCACAGGAGTCTTCAGGTATGGTCTACACCAAATTATTCGATTTTCCACGGGCATATTTCAGTTTTTTAAGTGCATGGATCTTACGCCGAACCTTCGTAGCTGATGTTCAATTTGTTTTTTTCCCTTGGTGGAACAGATGCTTTACAAGCTTTCAACGGGAACTGGAAGGACCTATCTCAAAAGTGCCTGGCAGAGCTTACTGCATCCAGTCATCCATCTAACAAATCTCGTCTCTCACAAGTGGGATCAACAGCTGCATATCCTCCTCTAGTCAGTCAACCATTTTATGGAAAACTGGTTGGTAAAGTTAAGTTGCTTCCCAGTGTGTCTAAGCCACTAAAGTTGTAGTTACGATAGTCCATTTGTACAAACAAACAAGAGTTACTCTATTCTTCGAATGTGTTATATTATCGAGTAAGAACTTTCAAGCCGTTGTTTCCGTACGAGCACATGGTTTAAGAGACGATTGAATCAAGGTCTCAAAAGTGTAAATAGTTGTAGGGAAGGGCCATTGCCACCCTGGGTAGACCTATTTCACTTAGAAATTCTGAATCATAGCAGCACCTGCCAAGCTTGAATAGAACTGTTACAAGAACTGTCTACTCAGTAGTACAGTACTGTGTATATTCATGAAGTGGCCCCTAAATTACCAACTCGAGATATGACAGATGTGTATGAGAAGAGATTTTGAGAACGCTTTTTGAGGGTTGAAATTGTATCAAAGTCATTTTGAGATCCGGGACTCTTCTCGGACTTTTCTGGTTACATATTTATCGGGCTGCTGAATCTCGTGTATTTTATGCTTTTACCACATCCTTTGAGAGTTGACCATTTTGTTGAGAACGAGCGCAAATTCTTCTTTTTCTGAACCTTACAGCGTATGGGAATTATGATGGTCCGTGTTTATCAACGAAGTCGTCATCCTGGCACATTATTTGCTCGTGATTATGGACTATGTCATTTTGATAAATTCTCTTCAGGAGTTACCAAGCGTTACAGAAAAATTCTGGCGAGTTGATGATCACGTCTGTCAATGACCACCGCCTTCAAATAGGCATCATGGTTTTTAATCGCACACGAAACAAGGAACTTGCTGAAGTTGCGTATTGGTTGAGATTTAGCTGCAGTGTTAAGAACCAGAGAAACCCACCCGAGGCTTGAGCTTAGGATCTGGGGTACACACTATTTGTCCTTCCATAATAACTAAAACGGGTGCTGAAGAATCGATCTACGCAGAGTAAGGAGATGGGGTTAATTTGTATCTGCAAGACCCTATGGCACACAGTGTGGGCAGTCAACTCGCATACTGTGCTGGCAGATCTTTCCGCCTAGTCAAGTATGAGTGCAAGCTGACCAAATAAAACGGAAGGCATGATTTGAACCAACAGAAAAACTATCAGAACGGAGAATGTTTTCATGCCTTAACACAGATTTTTGATGACGTCAATGTACACTGCTACCAACTGGCTGATGTTGTACCCAACTGCATGGATGTATCTAGAGTAGAAGCATGGAATACAATCGCGCTGAATTTTGTGAGGAGGTGGGAAAAAAGTTCCCTTGTACACTGGACGGGTTCACAAACCCAGCCGTCAATGTCAAACTTGAAAGGCTCTACTCTGCAGCATATGGCGTAATGTCTGTGGATCTATACCAATTTATGGCTGCGTTGAATTGCTTTCCATTTTCAGTACGAAGAAGGGAGAAGCCAAGCTTGGTTAATAATGAACATGGAGGATTTCACGATCATGTCCACTGTTTGTATAGTCTGTCGAATCATTTTGCCCTGCTCTTTTTCCTTTTGTGCAAAAAATCATGATTCACGAACTGTATAGACCTAAAAACTTTACAGTGTATAGTCATCACCAAAGTCCCAAATTTGTCAACTTCCCTCCGATAGTTTCGACTTCTCGACAAGGATCATTCTCTGGACCGTCGGAAGTGTGTGCTGTCAAGCCAAGCTGTTCTGCATGTTGGAATTTCAGCTTGCAAATTTAATCAGAGTCTGCGGCCCTGCACGCTTTTCTTCTTCCGCTCAGGTCGCACACTTTCGAGATGTCGGCAACTTTTGGCTCCCATGGTAGAATAAATGCATTCAGAATCACAGATTTCAACAGGCCCAACAACTCGCAACGCCAAGTCGAAATGAACCACAGCTACTAGGTGAATCTTCCATAGTACCGTCTCGTAATATCCCTGACCTTTTCTTCACCTTGACTCTACAATCTTTTGACTTCGGAGTGAATCTATCCATGCGCACAATGCAGACCACAAGTGCCACGTGGTCTCCCCACTCGCACAATGCTGGCCACAGAGTCCAGGAGCGAAATGATAAATTAGAACAGCAAATAAGGAAAAGAATCGTCCATGTGTCGTCATTTTAAACTATACAGAGGTCTGACTTTTCTGAACGAAAGCCCGGAATACGACCGGCTCTGTGCGTAGGCAACAACTCTAGCCGGTGACGTCGGGAAGATTATATCTAAAACAAATCTATGCATGTGGTGGACCCCATTGCACTGTTATATCAAAGAACCACCTCCTCATTACAAGTATGGAGCATGGTGTGCAAAACAAAGAAGACGTTGAGTGATGTAGGGCTTGTTGGTATCACTCTTCCAAAGTAAAGCTCATGCCATGAAAATGTGAGATGCCTTGAAAGAGAATCACATATGCCTGACTTCTATAAACATAAAGAGTCTTTCCATAATAAAATATATTGAACAGGTCTATGGAGCTCATTTCATCGAGTAATTTAATCGCTGCAGGGTTGCAAGGACTACACACAACGACATGTCGCAATCTGTGTCATTGCATAAAATACAAATTTTTGGATGTGAGACGTTTTCATGAGCCTTCCATCCATCTTCCTCTACATCTATTGCTTCGGAGTTGCACCAGCCACTCACACAACAACTCTCCTGTCTTTCTGCCAATTTGCGGCGTTTCTCTTCACAACTTGTCTAAATTTATTTGCTTCAAAAGCAAAGAAGGATGACTAGTTCTGATTATAAACTGTCCTCTTCTTAGGTGAAAGATAGAGAGACTGACTTAACCTAACCTAACCCAACCTAGCCTGAACGCAAATCGCAGTAAGTGAGGTGACGAGAAAGATCTACGACATTTGCATCCGGATGCCAACGTCAAAAATCAAGCACAGAATGAGTGCAATGCCTCACATGAGCCTCCAAATGCTTGCAGTGTTGGCACTCAACAGGCCACAAGGGAGTGACTCTGTTGTCCTCCATATGGACACCCTTATGCCCCTATGAGCTCCTCCACTCCGAACGAAACACAGTCTGGATATGACTGCGAAGTGAAGACCTATCCGACTATATATAGGCAGGCATGGAATGTGGAGCTTCATTACATAGCAGAGCATGCCCGAGCAGGGTTCAGTAACGAGAATCTTCCAGTACAGACGATCACACTCACACACACACGCACTCTCTCCCGTCGATTCAGTCCCCACCTCGCCACATGACAAGATATAAAAAACAGATTCTGTAACAGATGGAAAGGGTGGAGCCCTCCCTCCATCTCACACTCACTGGTACACAGGTCCCGAGAAGAGAGAATCAAACAATGGACAATCGTCTACAGCTCCAGAGAAGCGTAATAAACAAACGGAGAACTGCTGTTCAGGGCATTAGAAAATGATCGGCGGAGGGGACAAGACGCAGTCGGGACTGGGAAGTTGTTGACGGGATTTGGTCCAGCGTTGTTTGTGAGTAAAGAATGGCCTTGAGTGAAGCGAACGACGTTACCCACTGTACCACGTACTGACGTCTCACGTATCACGATCGCTTCGCTTTCTTTTTCTCGCCCTTTGCTGTTCAACGTTTTCCCTTTGTCCCGTCGCGTCCCTTGTTTCGATTGACTACGATCAGTTCCCACCGACGCAGTACGTCTACTTCCTCTCATCGTCTGTACTTGGTTAGCAACTCCCCACGTTTTTTCTTACGGATACTGGGATATGTTTTACGTGTTTTACCTCTTGTGTTGATGTCGAATTCTTGAATGATATTGTAATATCGTTGTTTTACCTAACTTTGAAGGAACTAGGTTTAAATATTCTTCAAATGTTTTTTTATCTTTTCACCGTGGAAAGAAGACAAACTTCATAGCCAAGGCCCCAACTGGTCTATGTATGTTGGTGATAAATTTCATACACGGTAATGAAGTCAGATCTTCCCAACTTTAGTCTTTTGTTTTATATTTTACTTGCTTTTATAGAGAAACCTACACCTTAGTTTCGTACCTTTTTACTTTATATTTAATATATAGAGCTCGACTATGAGAATGCGTCGGAAATAACTAAGCATCAAAGGGCTTTTGTATTGGAAACTTTCTACTATACTCAATCCCTCATGATTATGGAAATCATGAGGGATTGAATCAACGAGGTGCACTAGATTTTTATGTTAAACCTTCATAATGAGAATACAATGTACAACCCTCGGTTGGTTGTTTGTGCAAAATTTGACTTGCAATATTGTAAATATATTGAATTGGCCCTTAAATAACATGTTATGAGCTTGTGTGTGCCAAGTTGATATCATGAAATAAAGCAGGATGAAATTGTAACATGATTTTCATTATGGCTATGGAAACATGGATTGAATGTTGTGACAATGTACATGGAATGAAAATATCAAATTGTTGCAGTTGTGTTATACACTTAGATTGCCCAAAATTCAATTTCCAACATGTTTGTCTCGAAATTTCACTCGGATGAGTTTGTATTTATTAATAGTAATTTAAGCTCACCATGGATCACAATAAAATCAAAGTGATGATTCAATTTTAGATTTTTATGTCAATATGAAACTATGGAATATGCAAAAATATCTAATTTAAAATAAAGAAGATTACTTTCACTTGGATTTTACTGTGATAATTTTATAAAAACTATCATGAATCTAGGAGGTCTTAACTTCCAAATGATCATAACTATCCACTAGAAGACATCCTAATCAATTGCTCCAACAAAGTTTAGAATATCAAAATATAAAGCAATGAGAATTTCGGGACGGGTGTTGGACGCTACACTACGACTGCTGCTAGGGTTACTAAAAGTTAATAGTCATACCCTGTACTGGTTTGCAGTCCTCCGAAGCTTTACATCTTCATATATTATAGACAAAAAAGGCAGGGAATGCACTTTATCTCGAATTCTCTACCCTTGCTTTCACAAGGGTACAGTACACTACGCTGCTGTCACTCATCTCAATAGCTCAGATGTTGCTTCAGATATGGAGCAACATCTGAGGGTATCCAAATCTTTCCCTTATAGAACGCCAATCCCCGTTCTAAATGTGCTCGAACCTGTTGAAGGGCTTGTGCAATCTCCTCATCCTCCTTGGTAGCGCAATTCAGGTTCTCCCACCATTCAGAGTGAATCTTCACCTCCGTGATGTGATTAATGCATGGCATTCGTGTCAATGCATCGGCAAGCTGCTTCTTCCCCTCCACATACACGATCTTCATGTTGAAACGCTGTCGCCATTCAGCCCAACAAATCTACCGCTTTGAGAGATCCTTTTGAGTTTCTAAATAAACCAAAGGCTTGTGGTTTGTCTCAACCACAAACTCCTTATCTCCGAGATAGTGCTTCCAATGTTTAGTAGCCAAGACAATGGCTAACTCCTCCCTCTCTGTGGTATGATAATTTTGCTCCACCGGCAAAAGTTTTCGTGAGAAGAAAGCAATTGGGTGCCATCCATCTTTCCATTCCTGTTGTAACACTACTCCAACTGCCACACCTGATGCATCCGTAGCAAGTTTTGTTGGTCTACCTGGTTCATACTATTTAAGGATTGGTGCATGTAAGAGCGCATCCTTCAAAGCCTGAAATGTAATCTCTTGAGCTGTGCCCCATTGCCATTTCTGCCCTTGGCCTAAAAGACTTGTTAAGGCTTGAGCAATATGAGCAAAAGCCTCCACAAACCTTCTATAGAATCCGGTTAAACTCAAGAAACTACGTAGTTGAGTCTGATTTTCTGGGGCAGTCCAATTTTGAATGGCTTCCACTTTATCACTCATGACTTGGATGCCATCAGCACTAACTCTATGGCCTAGGTAATCTACTTTGCTTTTGCCAAACTCACATTTTGACATCTTAGCATATAGCTTATTTTCTCTCAACACTTGGAGTACTTCTCGTAGATGTTTTTGATGATCTTGTTAGGATTTGCTATATATCAAGATATCATCTAAAAACACAATCACTGATTTATCTAGATATATACAAAAAATATCATTCATTCGTCCCATGAATGTGGCAGGGGCATTGGTTAAACCAAATGGCACAACTAGATACTCAAAATGACCATATCTAGTTCTAAAAGTTGTCTTTTGTATGTCTTCATCCGCCACTCTGATATGATTGTATCCGCTTCTAAGATCAAGTTTGGTGAAATACTTAGCTCCATGCAGTTGATCGAACAAATCATCCATTCTCGGTAATGGATATTTGTTTTTCACCGCTTGTTGATTTAGAGCACGATAGTCCATGCACATCCGCATGGAGCCGTCCTTCTTCTTCACGAACAATCTTTGGAGCTCCATATGGTGACACACTAGGTTGGATAAACCCCTTCTCCATCAACTTTTCCAATTGTGCCTTGCATTCCTCCAGCTCGTTTGGTGCAAGTCGATAGGGACTTTTACAAGGAGGAGAACTTCCTGGTAAGATCTCTATCTTGTGATCCACTCTCCTTCTTGGTGGTAAACCTGGAGGCAAATCATCTGGAAAAACATCTTGAAACTCGTTCAAGATACAAGTTAACTCCTCATGTATAAAATATTGCTCTTTTGGAGCGCTTACATCTCTTATTAGGCCCAAAAAATATACATCTTTGTGACTGATAGCGGTTCTTCCTATCACATGGAGAGGTAAGTTTTTGTAACCCGATCTAAGTCTATCTCCAAAGATCCTCCAACTGATGGTTTTTACTATCTTCCTTCGCCAATCTACCTCAGGATTATATTTTTCCATCCAAGGCATACCCAGAATAGCATCATAGCGAGCTAATCGAATTACTCTCCACTCCAACGATTCCTTGTATTGCCCAATCTTCAACTCCACTTTCCTAGGAATGCTCTCAATGCTCTCTGTTTGCCCTGTTTTGGCAATAACTCTACCTTTTCACTCTCATCTTTCTCTAAAGCTAATCCCAACTTTATAGCAATAGATCGAGATAGGAAATTTTTCTCAGCTCTGGGTCAATCAATACTCTCACTTTTACTCCTTCTATCTCGCCATCCGTCACAATCAAACATGTTTCCTTCTTTCTCAAACCATTTACCTCATGTTTGTGCTTCCTTCCCTCGCCCTTCCTCCTTTTCATCGAACCAGTAAGGCCACGAGGTAAGGTTACCGGTGCTCGTCGTTTCCCGGATTTCCATCGGTCACTTCGTCTCCACCTTCAAGATTGTTGAGAGCTCGTCGATAGGGGGGTCTAGCTCCTCTTGCTAGAACTCGGGTACGGAAATTCATGGCGATGTGACCAAATCTTCCACAATTATAGCATTGTCTCATTTCTCGTCTTCCCTCCACTCCGTCTCCTCCTCTTGAATTTCCTTCTCGATGAAGATTCGGGTTGCGACGATCTCCTCCTTGTGCGTTCACTCCCCTTGGAATGAAATCTTCTCTCCTCCTTATGTTGCCCAACTCCATAGGCATGGGTCCATAGTATTGATTCGTGGGAACTGATACCTCTCCACCGTTGTGGTAGACGTTGGGCATTCGTTGTGCACAAGCAATAGCCTCGTTCAAGTTGCTTGGATTGTCCCGAATCACCTCATGTTGAATCTTTTTCTTCAATCCTCTCTTGAATAAATCAAGGGCTTCAGCTCCACTCATATCTCGTATCTGAATTCGAAGATCTCGAAATTTCTCAATGTACTCCTCCACACTTCCCTTCTGTTCAAGTTTCCACAACCTCATCCGTGCAGTGATGATGGGATCAACTGCTTGAAAATTCTGAAGAAGACCTCGTTTCATTGCACTCCAAGTAACCTGTTGGCCTGACTCATTGAGCTCCATCATCCAACCCTGAAACCAAGTAGATGCTTTCTCCAACAACAAAGTACGAACAAAAAGACCCGCAATATGATCGTTGATATTGAACAAAGCAAGATGATACTCCATTCTCTCAATCCAACCTTCCAAAACTCCCATGGTTCGACTACCTCGGTAAGGTTCTATCTTACAAGCTTTTGTCATCTTTAGAATCATGGATGTCTGAAGATCTAGCTCTCTTCCTCGTTGCGTTGCTTGGGCTTCAAGAGCACGGGCTCTCACTGTTTCTTCACTCTCCACCATGGATGGTGATGTCTTCCATCTCCATTTGAGTTTCTCTCATTATCTCATTTTCCATTCCTCTCGTTTTGACTGCTGTCAATTCTTGAGCTAACTCTTGTACTTGAGTCTGGCTTTGCTCAAATGCGTTTCTCAAATCTCTCAACTCATGAATCATTTCTCTCAAAGTGTCCTCCATGATTCGTCTCCGTCCATTTCTCTCAAGTATAGGGTTAAGATGAACACTCTCAATTTCTCAAGATTGGCAACACAAAGGAATAGGTGATGTTATCACCTCATGGTAATACTCCTCACCAAAGTTTCTAATAACTAGGTTCGAAACATAGCTTTAGGATGATACACACAATAGATTTCACACCGTGTGTTGAATCTCACAGGTGGTGGTCTATTGAGGTCCATCTCTAAACTAAAATGTAAATCGTGAGATCCCAAGTAACATCATAGGTGACTATAGGTAAGATAACAGGATCTCGAGATCTCATCACTTGGTCCATGAAGTTGGCACCAAAATGATAAACCAAATACTGAGTCAACCTTGCTCTCTCAATGTATAATAGTTTGACATGAAAAGGATTAAGAAATGGGAATCTCAAGACTATTCTATCTCCCCATCCATAACCCGCACCCACAATAACTCCCTTACACTACTTGCAGCTCAATGGCCACCGCCGGCCTCTAACAAACACTCTCTCCTCAAATAATTGTACCAACCTGGACTATTCTTCCAAGAGGGTGATCCACACTCATAGGAACAATAAGTTTTGCCTCTCATACCATTGTAACACCAAGGCAATGACTCGAATGACTTCCAAGATAAGAGATGTCTTCTCAAGACCTCTCATTGATTTATATCTCAGAGGGACTAGAGGAGTCCGAAATCCAAACTATGCCACATGGCTAACATGCGTAGGTTGCATGTTTTGTTATCTTATCCTACCCAATTCCTAACAAACGTCTAGCACACAATCTGATCCACCAATGCATGGTAGCCACCTCGTCATTTACCCTTTTGCTTTTTGGATAGTGCACATCACTATCTTGTCTTTTTGTGATCTAGTGACCACTCTACGCTTTGGCTAAACTAACTATGACTAACCAAGATTGGTTACAACTAAATACTCATGTGAGAAAGATGCACAAAGATTATGATTGGACCACTCATGATGCACATATAAGACAGGTGATGACATTGACATCTATCACTTCAGGGATCACACAAACTACATCGATCCCTTCGTTGATCATTCAGCGTAAATTGATCGGGTCGTGGAAGTGGTTTGCATCCAAGTCAATTTTATTTTTGGATTTTTTAAGATTAGGTTTCCATGTCCACTCTTATTCCATAGGCTCCCTTATGTGTTCCATGATGAAGCTAGATGGACTTTTTGCTTGCTGTTCGATCAGTCGACACATGATCTCATGGATGAGTTTGTATGATTTTTATTTCTTTTACTTTCATGATGATGTCTACAATATATTCATGGACCGTGCTAGATATATGAATGTGGCTATTAGATTTTGCAGATTTAGAGTAAAAAATTGGGGTACATTACAAGAGGAGTTAGTACGGACCACATGTTACGAGTCATGTTATGCCACATGATACTTTAGATTTTGCTCGATTGCGACAATGTAAGGTCTTGGGGCAGGGTCGGAAGTATAGCAGAGCTGCACGAGCCATTCATCCTTTTTATGCCTTTTACATCCATCCATGGGCAAGGGAGTATCATTAAAGGTCTTGGAGTATAAGATACAGGATCCATTATGTTTTGATATATTGCATTTTGCCCATTTTCTATGCATAGCCCCATGCATATCCTTTGGGGATTTGTCAAGGATGATATATGAACATCATCAATTATATGATCCCTCTAGTGGTTTCACGGAATTATGCTAGATGGCTGCATTAGTTTTGAGAGGGGAGATTCCATTGTTAGTAAGCCATGTGCTAGGTGCTAGTCGACTTCTCATGATTGAGAAGTACATGAGGGACATTAGACCGATTGCTATTGCGGAGGTCTTATTTCATCTTGTTAGTCATTTTGTGGTCCTTTAACATCATTCTCATTCCCAATATCATCTTTGTTCATACCAGTTTGGACTTGCCACAACATGAGGTTGTGAGGCGGTATTATTGGTCATTAGAGTACTTCTAGATATCCATCCAGATTGGGTTGTCTTGCAAATGGATGTTAAAAATGCATTTAATATTGTTTCACATGCATCCATCTTTTCACAAGAGGGAATCACTGTTCAACAATACGTCTCTAGTACTCGACATGGAGATTCTTTGGTAGAATCCCTTTTTGTCATAGCTCATTGTAAAGCTCTTTTGTCTAATGCTTTGACCGTGTCACATTGTGTGTTTCCCTCCGTAGCATATGATATACTCATTGTTGGCCATGTAGACCACATTAGATAAACATTTGAGTTGCCACACCGGGAAGTTATGAGGCGGTATTGTTGGGTATTAGAGTACTCTTAGATATCCATCCGGATTGGATTGTCTTGCATATGGACGTTAAAAATGTATTTAATATTGTCTCATATGCATCCATCTTTTATAAATATGGCTTACCACTGTTCAACAATCCGACTGTAACCAATCTTGGTTAGTTATAGTTAGTTTAGCCAAAGCTTAGATTGATCACTAAATCACAAAAGGACAAGATAATGATGTGCATGATCAAAAAGTAAAAGGTAAACTTTGGCTTGTATGGATAATTGACGAGATGAATATTATGCATTGATGAATCGGATTGTGTGCTAGATGTGTTTTAGGAATTGGTTAGAATAAGATAATGAAACATGCAACCTACATATGTTAGCTATGTATCATAGTTTGGATTTTGGACTTTCCTAGTCTTATAGTATAAAAAGAAAGGAGAGGTATTGAGAAGAAGATCTCATCTTGAATGTCATTCCGGAGTTATTGCCTTCAGTGTTATAATGGTATTAGAGCAGACTTATTGTTCATATGAATGTGAATAATCATTTTTGGAAGAGTAATCGTGATTGGTAAGATAATTTGAGGAGAGAGTGTTTGTTAGAGGTTGGCAGTGGCCATTGAGCTGCAAGTAGTGGAAGGGGGTTATTGTGGATGCATGTTATGGACCAAGGTTCATCTTGCTCTTGGTCATTTCCTATGACATGAGAGGGTGGATGCCTCACATGGAAGGAGCATTGATATGCCTTGCAATCAACTCGGGTTAGGGCATAACTATATTTGATTTGGGATTCGCAAAGTTATTATTATGGAATTTGTGGTTATACATCCTACACGTGGCATTATTTCGGAGGGAATGATTACCAATCCTCTCATATAGACGGGAACAGACAAGGTCTCCAAGTATAATGATATGTAAAAAAATCATCTTTTTGTTCTTCTAGCTTTGAAATTATATACTCAAACTTTGACAAGTGAATGATAAAGTGACTAGAGTTTATTGTACTAGGGGACATGGGTATAACTCTCTTTAGTATATTATATAGACTATTTTAATTAGTGTATATCCATGGTTGTATAAATAACATTAGGTGGTGAACAATAGACGTTGCAATCCATACAAAAATAATCAATTTACATGCTATGCAATATGGAGACTGTTTACCCGGATAGTTAAAATATGTTACGTGTAGTAGAAATTATTTCCCACTATGATGCTATAGAGGGTACCCCCTTGGTTTCTTCTTGGATTTGATGGTTTCCCGTCCTTTTTTGCTATATTACATGGTACCCATGCGTTTCCCTAAAGGTATATTGAAATACGAGAAAAGACCACACGTTGAGTGGATCACACAGTCGCGGCTGGAGTTGACATTTACAACTAATGAATGTGGAAGTTGCCCGTTACGTTGTGAGTCAGCAAGAGCCGACCGTGAACTTGCCCTCAGTCCTCGGACTCCGTTCCTGGCTCTCGCACTTCAGTAGGTGCAGTACGAGAACATCACTGTCCTTCTGTCGCCCTCTCTGGTAAGTTGATCGGAAGCCTCCATCATTACCAGAGACCTAAGGACGAGAATCGCGTCCCAAGAAGGATCGGGTCAATACTCAGCTAAACCCCAACCAAGTGTAGGGAACTTGCCCGACATTGGGATCTCGTCCAGTGTAGCTGGAGCTCATACATAGTTAGACGATCGAGTATCTGAAGCGGACCCGCTGCTCTGACAAGCCAAGGACCGACTGGAGTCTGGAGAGATTGACAAGCCTTCCCAGACCACTTCCGTTCAGTCCCATTATCCGAATGGGCGGTGGTGGGGCCCTCCGACATCCACATCGATGCGTACCGTTCCGTTCCGTGGTCCCCGGTTCCACATATTCACGCTTCGGAGTAAATCCTCACTCCTCCGCAAAGTGATGCTCGGTAGCGACGGTACTGCCATTGACGAGGGGCCGGCTGTGCTCAGCTCAGCTCGGCTCGGCTCGGCTCACATCGCCGGTGTCCGGTCACCCCTCGAGTATCGTGGTCCAAGTCCTAGGCCCCGTGCGTGCTCGTGTACCGTGCCCCGTGCCATGTGAGTGCACTCTGCTCGGGGCGAGCTCGGGTCTCGGGCAGGGGTAGCTTCTTCCGGTCCGTGCTTCAACTGGGCTGCCCTTCCCGGACCGGACCGGTCCATGCGGTGTTGCCTGAGCTTGCTTGCCTTGGATGTGTGGTGCGACGCTGCCGGGCTCGATTCGGAGGGTTCGGGGCCCCGGGGAAGCGATGGGGGGTTGCAGCCTGCCTAGCTGGCAGGCGGAGTCTGACTTGACTGCCCTTCATTGGGGCGACATCGAGCGCAAGCTGATGGACGCTGTGAGGGGAGGCGGAGTTGGGCTTATCTGTCGAGAAAGTGACAGGAGCGCGAGGTGGCCTGCCACAGGAGAAGCTTCGGCGTGAGCTGGTCTGATCGGATGATGAAAGCAGCATGAATCGACTGAAGCCCCCTACTTGAAGAAAAATGTACAACAAGAGTCCTGGACAGTTGCGGAGCTGATTTCCGCTCGCGGTTTATTCTCCACTTGGCACGAGAGCATGGAAAGTACAAGCTCCCGTCGCGTCGCTGCTGATGGAATTGGAAATCCACTTTCCTCCTCTCTTCCGAGGTCGGTTTCTGCCCTCTCTGGCAGCAACGCCGATCGCTGTCGTGATTACTCGTGCTCTTATTAGCTCGATCGATCGATCGATGGCGGGCTGGGTGGCCGGCTGGCTCGATGGATAGATGGATGGTCGGTCCGTCGTTCGGTCGGTTGCCCCTATGGACGAATGTGAAATTGGAATGTAGAAGTTAGTAGCTGCAGTATGCTTAGGCAGCAACGGAGCGGCTTTGCGTACATGTTAGGAATTTAAATTGAGATCATGAGTATGACGAATTAGGAGCGGTTTTGAACACGGTAAAAGCGTGACGACCACGAGCAGGACGAGTATTAGGTATAGGACGAGGAGGAGGAGGGGGATAAGAAGAAGAAGAAGAAGAAGAAGATGGGGATGCCGCGGGGGATAATGGTTCTCAGGGACAGGAGGGACCGAATTCTAATCCAGCAGCAGCAAGGCCATGGGCTGCATCCGGGCCCCGGATGCCCGCCTCTGCATCCCGGCCACTTCAACCGCCCGCCAAATCGCTTCGACGGGGAGGACGACGAGTTTGCCAGAATTCTGCCTCCCCCGGGGGCCGTAGTGTGGGACGGGCACCAGCAGCACCAGCACCAACAGCAGCAGCAAGCGCTGGCTGGTGTCATGCTCCGGCGGAGGATGAATCCGCAGCACATGCAGCAGCACCATCTGCCTCCTCCGCCCATGCTCCTCCCGCAGCAGGCCTGCCAGGTCCAGCCGCAGGAGTGGGACGGAGGGCCTCCCCATCCCTCGCAGGTGCACGAGGTTATGAGAAGGAGGTCTGCAGGCCTCGTGGTCGATGGCGAGTTCCTCGTCGGGCTCAGGCATAGAGAAGAAATGGGAGATCTGAGAAATTCCGAGCATCTTAAGCTAGCTTCTAGGGTATCGCACGAAAAAATGATCGCCGAGAGCGAGTATCTTAGGATCGCCTCTCGCGCCTCGCACGAGAAGCTCATCGAGAGGGATCACCAACTGAAGAACGCGTACCGTGCTTCCCACGAGAAGATTATCGCGGAGAAAGAGTATCTGAAGAAAGTCGCCCGCCCTCCTCCTCCTTCTCATGCTTCTCTCGGAGGGAAGCCCATGGAGAGCGAGGGTCGTCCTCTGGTGGCGGACATGTCGAGGCCTTTCCACGCCCCCCTGCAGGTGCTGGATCCTCTCCCGAGCAGGAGCCATGTCGGCCCGTTCGCCAGTTGGGAGGAGAACGCGCATTCTGATCTGGTGATACGCTACGGCGCGCGGCAACCTCCCCCGCCTGCTCCTCCCCCACCTCCTCCTCCCTCCTCTCGGTCTCAAGAGTTATCGGCCGATGCGTCAATTCCACCGGGGTTCCAGTCCGTCATAATGTCGTGCAAAAGGCCCAGGGACGAGGACAGCGATTTCGATCGGCCGAGGCTGCAGCAGCGCCCGCGAAGGCCCCTGCCCCTCGACAGCATCCTCCACCCTCTCCAGCGCCCCAAGGGCGAGCCCGATCAGCAGCCCCAAGTGCTCTACGGAAGCTCGCGCAGCAGCGTGCACGCCGATGAGGACCACGAGGAGGGGCAGGTCACCCCTCCCCAATTGGCAATCCCAGTGTACCGAGCGGAACCCATCGGGCCCCCGGGATTCTACAAACCGGAGCTCGAAGCAGCGTCTCGTCTTCTTGCTCCTTCGTCTGAGGAGCCCGCCTCCGCCATCGCCAGCAGCAGAGGAGGCTCTCTCCCGGAGGCTCCCTCCCTCGGTGGCCCCGGGGCTCCTCCGTTCCAGGATGTGCGAGATTCGTTGCTAATGAGACCGAAGTCGAGCTCGTCCAAACCTTCCGCAGCATCGAGAGCAGCAGCAGCAGCAGGAGGGAGTGATTCAGGTCCCCCGTCGAGGCCATCTTCGAGCAGAGGCATTGCGCTGGAATCCGGCCCCGCTTCAAGGCCTCCGGCGAGAGCAGGCGGACTGGTGGATCCTGCAGGTCAAATTTCCAGACCTTCAGCAGCAGCTGCCAGAATTCTGGTCGTCGAATCTCCGTCTAGAAGGACTCTCCCACCACCTCCGCCTCCGCCCCCACTTCCCTTACCCCCGCCTCCGCTATCTTCCAGAGTCCTCTCCATCATCGACTCTCCCACGAGACGACCTTCGACGGCCAGAGCTGTGGGAATCGACCGAGGGCCTCCTTCTCCCACTGACTCATCGAGACCTTCGACTGCCAGAGCTTTGGGACGGGATTCGGGGCCCGCTTCTTCTTCCAGACCCTCGTCGTCAGTCAGGGCTGGAGACATCGATTCGTTCCTGGGTGTTAGCCATTCGGTGCGACTGGGAGGGCCATTCAAGGGCGAGATTCTCATTCCGAAACGAGAACGGTCCTCCCCGACACCTCTGCGCAAGGACAGCGATCAGCAGCAGCGATTGTCTTCTGGCGGGGCGGAAGCGAATGCATCCGAAGGGTCCAATGTGCGCCGGAAAGCGGGCAAGGATTCGGAACCTCGCAGCAGCAGCAGCACCAGGCATGCGGAAGCGAGAGCTATGGAGAGAGCAGTGGAGAGAGCAGAGAGGGCAGAGAGAGCGGACAGATATTATGGATACAGCGAACGCAGGAAGAGGCCTCACCGTCACCACCATTATCACGACCATCATCATGACGAAGAAGAAGTGCAGGATAAGGACATTAGGCCTTACCCCTCCACGAGGAAATCCAGGATTATCCCCGATCCGGACGGGAGACCATCGAAAGGCTCGAGATGGGACGATGCTTTAAAACTCAAGTCTGCAAGACAGGCCGGAAGCACGGCCAAGGAAGGCCGAGAGGGCCGCGAGATGACCATTTCTGTGCATAAACACGGGCAGCGCACCGTGAAAGTCGAGGATTCTTCAAAATCGCGAGCCAGTGTCAGTCGGTCGCCCATCTACATTCATTCGCACCATCATTGTCATGAAAGAGGAGGGATCAGAGACGGATCGGAGTCCACGAATAAGGACATAGAACGTTTGAGTGAGAACAGGAGTAAGGAGTGTGATCAATTGTTGTTGTCGTCGTCGTTAGCAGGGCAGGATAAAGGTCTAGGGTCTCAATTGTCTAAGGAGGCCGGCAATTCTAGGCATTCTTCTGCCAAGGAGGCCGCCATTCCCCGGCTCTCTCTTGGATCTTCTTCGTCGCAGCAGGAACGGCAGGCTCTGCTGCCCCCTCGTCAAATCAAAAAAGAAATCATTCCGTTGAGTGACAATGCAGAGTCTGAACCGCCCCAACGTGCTCCAATATTATCTCGGCTGAGCACTCTCAAGCCCCCGGATTCTTCTTTAGCGACTAAGACTCGACTCAGGGCGGAGATGCTTTGCCAGGACAAGATTGTTTCGCAAGCAAATAGCAAAGCTTTATTACCTTGTGCCAGCAGTAGTGTGGCTCACACGACCCAAAATGTAGGTGGTAAGGTGAAATCCGATCGTCTTGTTGTTGTGGAAGGTTCCGAGAGGCCTCTTCTCTCGAAGCAAGTTGCAAGTTTAGGGGCTGTCGTCGAAGAAAAGACCTTGACGACGCCCACAAGTTTACGAACTCTTTCAGGAAAGGTTGGCAAGGTTCAAGCAACAAGGGAGGAGCTAAATTCTCAGCTCAGTGCACGATTGTTAAAACTTCAGATCCCCGACGGCTCCAAAGGGGACTCGGACGAGGCTGTCCAGACAAGGTACCCTTCTATTAGTATTTCTCCAAACGGGATCAAGAATGTGTATTCGCCCCTTCAGAAAGTGGGGCCTTCAGACGGTTCGCCGCGAGACTCCAGGAACATCATGATGCACAAAGCTGACACTTTGCAGCTGCGACTGGAGGGGCCTGGCCTGTCAACGGCTGATCCGTTGGCTCCCTCTCCTCCTGTGATTGCCACTGATGCCTCTATTGAAGTTACCGAGCAGTCTCCTGGTTGCAGACCCACACCGAAATTGATCTTCACTGGGCACAAGTCCGACCAAAGTCTCAAGGAAACTTCTCCTCAGGCTGACATTTCATTGAAGGAGTTTCCTGGGCTTGTAGGGCCGAGAATTTCAGATTCAGCGAAAACGTCTTTGGAAAAGTCCGATAGCAGGAAATCTATTGCACCTATTGTGTCGAAAGTGTCCCCAGCTGACACTGCACGGAGGGTTGAACTCACAGAGGCTAGGAACCGGACGTCTCAATACATAGTTGCTTCTGATGCTGGGCCCGCTTCACCCCAATGGAACCTCTTGGAGAATAAGATGAGAAGCTTTGCAAAACATTCTGAAACTCTAAGAAAGCCAAGCACCGGCCCAAGTACCCTGTCTATGTGTTTACCTTCTGTACAACCTGTCAAGTCTTTACGCGAGCATGCTGAGCACATCGAGTTTAGTCAAGCAATCTCATTATCTACTACTGATGTATCTGGAGTTTTCGAAAATGAAGAGGAAGTACGACACCCTTCGGGTGTCAATCACATCCGAGGCCATGAAGAGGAGAAGGCAGAATTGGCTCTGGTTACACCATCCGCACCTCCCAGCGTGTCCGCACCAAAGGAAGTTCGGCTTTTTGGAGCAAATTTGATAGCACCAGTCTTGGAACGGGTTGAGTCTTCATCAAAGACCATGGATGCTGTTGTGAAGCCTGTGAAGCCTGTTGAGCCTGAAATTTGCACGGTGTTAGCAGTGGCAGCCGCAGCAGCTGAGGATGTGCAGCCTGCTGTTCCTTCACAGCAGATAACGGAATCCGCTGCTGTGCCTCAAGACGCTGCCGTGGTTCCGGCTGCTGAGGCAGTTTCATGCACGGGAACTACTGAGCAAGCAGTGCTCGCAAACAATCTAACAGAAACTAAAGAACAATCGTCTCTTGCACATGAGGATCCACAATCAGCAGATCCCATTGCACCTCCTGATACTTCCGAGGTGCAAGCTCAGTCTAATGAAATACCTTTACAGCAGGAAAAACAGGTTGTGACAGTAGCACCTCTACCAAAGGGTGTGTCTCTTATAGTCCGACAGCAAAGCTCATCCCGTGTAGCTGGAGCTCATACATGGCTGAGATGTGGTGGTACCTCTAGCGCTACGCCAGCCAGCTCAGTAATGGGATTCAGGAGCACCGCTTCAGGCACTGGCGGAGTCCCTCAACCTGCCGTTGTTAGAGGTAGAGGTACTCAGGGAGCTGCGTATGTCCGTAAAGGTAACAGCCTTGTAAGAGCGCCAGGAGCTGTCACTTTGCCTTCATCCGCTCCTCCTCCTGGTATGTTAGGACAGATTAGGCCTACTATGGTCAATCAGGGTCCATCCCAAAAGCCTCCTATTTTCAGGAATACGTTTTTTCCAACTCATGACAATGTGAAGAGTTCGCAGCCAGCTCTGAGAAAATCCGCGGTTCCTTCTTCTGAGAGTGCTGGCGCTATTGCACCTCTGCCCAGGTCTCTCATTGTACCCAGTGCTGGCCTTTCCCAGGTCAAGAATGGGTCTGTCTCAGAAACAGGCATTACTTCGGGTAGGCCAAAAACTCCACCTCAAGGTGCGTTAGGGGTCGGATCTCCCATGAAAACAGGTTTTGTTTTATCAGCATCTACATTGCCACAAAGTGGAACAGGCTCAAGACTTCAAATTCCTGTCGGTGACGACGTCGGTGATAATCTAGCAGAAGCGAGTAACACGTCCCCTGGCTCCAAGACGCTTCCCGTGGTTATTCCGAGCAATTCTGTTAATCTAGTTCCTGGACCGAACAATATGGTGTACGTCCGTAGGAAAGCAAATCAACTTGTTGTCGCTCCTTGTCCGCAATCTGTTGACATGTCACTTGCAGAAAATCAAGCTGTCAACAAGCAGCTCATGCCAGACTTATACATCAAGAGAAAAACCAATCAACTGGTTCGAAACAGCGGTCTCAAAGGAAATGGAAATTCAAGTTTTGTACAGGCTCTTCTTGGGAATGGGCCGCCGGGGGATCTCACAGAAGAAGGGAGCCGTAATTCCATTCTTTACAAGAAAATGAGGCTGGGCAGAGGTCATTATTTTTCTCTATAACTGCCCGATCGGAATCTTTGTTCCAATTGACGAGCATGTCTAATTGGTCTATTGCTTACCTTCCATGAAACGAAATAACTTTGCTTCGAGTCCTAGATGCACAGTTTTTTTTTTGACTGCTTGATGGGAACACATTCCGTTTTTTCGGTCTGATGGAGTATTCTATTTGACTCTTTGTGTGCCTTACTTGATTCTGCATATTGACAACACCTCTTTGTCATAGCAGTGTTGAGACAAAAAAAAGGGCTTACAGGGCGTTCATCTTGGGTTTGGACATTAAGCGGTGCAACTGTAAGTCATGACTTGGATACTAGTAGTGGGCATGTGCGGAAACCAGCACCGTTGTTGTTTCCTTGGAAGAGGCACAGTCTCACCACCAGTATCAGGTCACGCAGAATCAGAACTCTGCCTGAGGGGAAGAAGGGCTCTCTGCTGTTTGTCATGAGGTATGGACCACAGAACCCTATTGCCAAGTTGCACTGCCCCGGTGGGGCACCTTCACAAATTATATTTCCTATAATCTAAATCAAATTCGAAGCCCTTGCCACATTGCTGGTCTATGCATTTGAGTACCGAAGATGTTTGTTTATGTATGTTCCTAACGTGTAGTGTGTGACCATGAATTGGGTGCTCAGCGAAAGATTGCGCAGAGTGCGTCCAGTTCAGCCTGTATATACGCGCTCAGCGGATGGGTTCTCATTACATCGATCAGGTGTTATGAGTCTCGGAGGTGGCAATTTGAAATGGACAAAATCTCTGGAAAAACGTGCGAAGCTTGCTAGCGAGGTCAGTGCTGAACTTTGCATCTTTATTGTTTACGTTGTGATCATAGGTATGCAGATGTCTCTCGTGTTGCTTTCGTAGTGATGCGCTGAGGTCGGAGTTTTTTTATATGGTGAGCTGCTTTCATGTCTCTCGTTGGTGATGATGCTTTTCACTAGTCAGCTCGTGCATAGAATTTTGTGACGCAAGCAGAGGAGGCTACTTGAAGACATCAGTCCTCTTTCACTTACACTTTTAGTTCTTATCATCCAGGCAGCGACGAAGGCTGTCGCAGCAGCGGAGAGTAGGAAACGAGAGAAGAAAGAGGCTGTCGTTGAGGCCGTGGTCAAAGCGAAAAGCGATAGAAGGGTCACCCGCAAGGCTGGTAAAGGTATGAATTTGAACTACATGCAGCGTGTTACATCTGTCCTTGTTACACACACACTGGGCTTTTGATTAGTGACACGGGTTTTGTCATTTTGTGAAGTCAAAATTCTTTTGACTAGGAACTCCCTTTTCACATGTAGGAACGGCATAGAGGGACCAGAGAGGCCATAGTTGACCATAAGCAAGACCTTTATCACTGAACACCTGGAAGCATTCAGTTCCAAAGACAACTGTTTCCACGGTTTCAAAGACTTAGTATATTGTGCCACTGCAGTTCCCTATGTAAATATTGTCGAACCTGCAGACGTTACTAACTATTGGACTATCAGACAATCTGGTTGTTGATCAACTAGCTGTATATCCGACATAAAGGTATTGCCAACCGAGATGTCTTTAGTCAAGAAGGCCTGAACTTCAGACTGAATGAAGATGTTCTCTAATTCTTTCAGGCAACTTGCATCTGAAGATTTTCAGCAGATACAAAGCCCAGGTTCTTAATTCGGATGTTGCTTATTCTTCAAACTTCTTCAGCCAAACTTGTCAACTTACCTGCATGCTCATTTCTTACTTTCAACCTCTCGTAAGACGATCCTTCCCTACTTTTCAGAAGGCATGTCTTACTTTGTCTGTCTCCTTCACAGCTTTCACAGTGGACTGGCAAAGGTTCACTGTTTTAAACACAATCTCTATATATAGAGAGGGCATGCGAACTCCTTTGAATGTAGATGGATCTTGCATTTCGTAGTGGAATTGATCGATACTTCTTTCCACACCAGCTTACAAGGACAGAGTTATATGCCGTTCTCTGACTCAGCTGCATGCTTGGGAGACGTAAAACTCTTCTGATCTTCAATTTGGCTCCTTTGTGACTGTCAATATTATAGGCCGGAAAATATTTTTTTTTTTTTCCTCAGCATTGGGTAATTGGTTGGTTAGTCTACGTGTCCCCGTTTTCTTGCCATGAAATTTAGTAGACTGGACGTCTTGTTCTTGGGTCTACCATGAGCTCTCTGCATCAGTTTCTAAATGATTTAGGATGGTCAGTACCGTAGCTCTTGGATACTAAACTGGAAATCATGTGTTGTGACAGGTGCCGGGGAGCGCATTGTATGGGTTGGACTAGTAAGATACAAGATGGATGCGTCTTCGAAAACGCTGCAGCGGATACCTGGTACATAGTGAATGCATTTTGCTGTCATGTTCGTTGCCTGCAATATGGTATTATCTTTCCAGTTGCCTTACTGATCGTCAATGTGGTATTACGCAGATACTAAAGGAGAGTCTGGAACAGCTATTTCATCTGGGCCTACCAAAACTTTACCGCTCTTGACTCCAAGACGGTCGTACATCGGAGGGACTGTGTGAGTATACGATGAGCTGTTTTGTCATTTCTTCAGTCTTTTCTTTGGAGGGTTTGAGTTCGTATTTTGATTCAGTTGTGACTCGGTGAACTATGAAAAACCAATTATTAAAGCATTTGGAACCATTATGCAGCTATTTGAGAGTTGGGAATGGCAATCAGCTGGTTAGAGACCCAAAAGCTGCCAGTCAAGCCCTAGCTAGTGAGAAAGTGCGGTGGAGTCTGCATCATGCAAGGTCTCGGGGTGCCAAGAAACAACAGTATTGTCAGTTTTTCACTAGATTTGGTAAATGCAACAAGGAGAACGGCAAGTGCATTTACATTCATGATCCAGACAAAGTCGCCGTGTGCACGAAATTTCTCAAAGGAAATTGCACTGATGGACAGTGTCTGTTGACTCACAAGGTATAATCCTGCAAATTTCACGAGATCAGACTTGCTTTTCATTCATAAGAAAGAAGGAAAATGTTTGATATTTCTGTAGTAGGTTTCTACAAGTTGTGGGTGCCAGGTTTTGAAAGGTCTATCTTTAGCTAGTTTCAGTGTGCTGTGTATTTCAGCTTTTGTTCCAAAAGCTCATCTACGTACTGTTTATTATGTTCTTCTCTCGTTCGCCTCTATACTTTCATCTCTACCTTCTCTTTCCCCTCTCCCTACCCCTAGCTCTTTTCTTTTCAAGAGTAAGTTATCATGATTTGTTTTGCTGTTGTTCCTCCATATTCACGTTTTGGAACAAGCTTTGACACGTTTGCTTCTTCCGTTGCAGGTGATACCAGAGCGTATGCCAGATTGTTCTTTCTTTCTTGAAGGTACTACCTTCTTAACTTATGCACTAATAGAGTATGATTTCAGTTAAAGATGAACTTGAAAACAAGCTGTCTAAGCTGAGTAATTATCTTGACGATAGCCACGTACTTTTGGCAGGTCTATGTACAAATGAGAGCTGTCCTTACAGACATGTGAACGTCAATCCTAAGGCTCCTTACTGTGATGGCTTTCTTCGAGGTTACTGCAAAGACGGGGAGAAGGTACTGTCACTTGAATCATCATTTGTGGTTCTAAAATTAGGTTATATCGTCCAGCTGGAATTGTTACTCATGGTTGTGGTCATTTCAATGTACGATCATTGAAGACAAAACGTAGCTCGTCTATAAATCGCTTGTAGATTCTTCAACCGAAGTTTTGGCGGTGATATATATTCGGCTTGTTTATGTGGTTTGTCCTGGATGATTCAGTGCAACAAGAAACACACGTATGTGTGTCCCACTCATGCAGCTACAGGAGAGTGCTCTGATCAGGCTACTTGCAAGTTTCATCATCCCAAGAAGAAAGGGAAGGTCGAAATAGCAATAAGTCGAAAATTAGGCCTCAAGCGCAAGAGAAGATATTTTTGTTCCACTGACTCAGAAACTGGTGGAAAGTCAGTTATAAGCGAAAATTGTGCTGCTGCTAGTTCGGTCACTGAAGATGACATTCCTGTCAAGGAAGAGAAAGTTGTCGGCGAGGATCTAGTAGAGTTTATTAGCCTTGCTAATACAGAAGAACAAGATGGTGAAACGAAGGTGTCTCCTGAAACACAGAAGCCATGGTCTTCTTTCACGAGGCCAGGAGTTCCTTCTTTTATCAGAAAAGAAGCTGTCGAAGAGGAATCAGGATCGGCACAAGAAGTTGAGCGGTGGATCAAACCAACTTTCTTGTTCAAGGTGACATCACCCGCCGCTAGCTGACGTGTATTAATCATGTTTTACCATAGGCAAAGCAGTTTTTCTGTCTGGCTTGTGCCCAAGCAGCGACAGCGACCTATGGATCGGCTTTATTAGGAGTTGTGTTATCCAATTAATTTATATGTTGGTATTACCAACATAATGTGGGCCGCAATATTAGCTTCCTTAGATGGATCAAGCCTACATCCTGTTGAGGGTCACTACCCTAAGTCATAGGACAAGTGAAACCCTTGGTTTACTCTCGATCTTTCTTCCCGAGAGCCTGTGTACCATATTGTTCATGTCTTATACAAGAACGTATAATCTTCACTATCTACATCGTCACGAGAATCCTGTTATTAGAAGGGTTACAGTAGGTTCAACGGTGAGCCGAACAGGATTTGTAGCTGCTTCACCTTTTGAAGCTTTAAGGAGCCAAGTATATATTGTGTAGAAAGAAATTGTTTTGATAATCATTGCTTTTAAGGTGTGGAAGCCTTATGGTCATTAGAGGACCGAGAGTTAGTTTGATTTATTTTACTTAACAGTTGGTAGATTTTGAGAGGGATCCAACACAGGACAGTCACACGGCAAATTGCAGCTAGTAAACTCATTGGTAGTGAGGAATATGATTGTTTTGACTGATATGTCATCTTATGAGCTTCATAAATTCTTTGCATCTTTGAATCTATATCAAATGTCGGTCATTTCAGTTATCAATGATTCTGTATTTTTCAAGGTTTACTTTGGTGTGGTCCTTTACCTGAATGGGTTCGAGTGCAAATCTGTGATTTCCACATTGTCAGGTGTGTACATGACCTGCCGGGATCTTGCAATTGGCTTGACAAAATTTTCTCTGATCTCCGCTTGAATGAAAACGGAGCGGACATAAGTGATTTACATACTGTATCTTGTCTTTGTTTCACTGTACTCCTTTTGCGTGCAATCCATCAAAGTGCTTGAAATCACAATCATAATTTTTAAGCTCAAGATCTCTAGTTGCTGATAAATTTGAGAAATATTTGAAAAGTGTGATAGAAATAGAACCTATTATCCCCATGGTGCAAGTAAACTAGGCATAATTTTTTGTTGAAAGAGTTTCTTCTTGTGATATTCCTCCAGCATTCAAGTATAGGAAGGTACAAATAGCATGTTCCAAACGCAGACTAAATACCTTCCAGCTGATTTTCACTTGTCTGCCTTTCAAAATTTTTGTATGGGTAGAACCAGACTTACTATGTATTTGAAGATTATGTTTTAGACATTGTGATGGTAGATAAATTCAAGGCTGCATGTATGTGTCGAAAAATCATGACAATTTTATCAGCACTTAAGATTTTTCAAAAGTAAGGACGTTCCATATGAAAGCGATCTAGTGAAACATCATTTCCACCTAAAGGCCCAAATTCATGTAGGTTAGCCTTGGATAATCATAGATAAATGAAGAATGATTATAGATAAATAGGAAGAGCCCCATAGATAGATAAAGGCTAGCCCCATGTTACCTGCATGGTTTCATCCATGTAAGACTTCGGGGCCTTCCGATCCCTTTTGTTATTTTACTTTCCGCTTCCCAATAAAGGCAGAATCGGATGATTTTTCATAAATAAATATGGTGATAAAAGGCACCCACGGCCTGACAGAATTCAAAGAGTCCTTGTAGCTTCCGGGAATGATCCTCCCATCGCTGGTCGCCGAGATTCTCCTCACAATAGTTTCTTTCAGAACTTCCAAGCTTCTGAAATAGGACCCACTTCAAAAGTCAAGTAAGAAGATTATTTGAAACCTGCGTTACCACTACATGATAACTGTAACAACAAGAAGATTTTTGAGATTGACAAAAAAACTAATCATGTGGAGTCCTAAAAACACTGTATAGTTATAAAAGTCATGAGCGTAGAATACAAGTAACTTCTTATAGCCAATCCTACCCATATGGTTTCATCTACGACTTGATTGGGTTTTCATAATAAAAAACAAAAATAACCAATGATGATATATATATATTACCAACAGATAGAGAAAATAAAGCACATAGGTTATTGAACCGAAGCACTACCATCGCTCATTATAAAAACACAACACCAAGTTCTTCCACTAACTGAGAGTAGATTAGAGAGAGAAAGGAGTATATGGAGTAGATGAGAGAGAGATATCGTGGATAGGGGATAGCTTTTTCACTCATTGTGAGGCTATACTATGCTGAAACTTGAGAGTGAATGAACAATTCTTTTGGTTTTTCAATTTGGATTTCAGTGGTATCCAAATTGAAGAATACGGAGAATTGTATAGAGAAATATTATTAGATTTGTTGCTTTTAGAGTTTTGGGAGAATTTTTCACTCATTGTGAAGTTACATTATGTAAAAATTTGAGAATGAATAAACAATTCTATTCATTTTTCAATTTCAGTTCCATTGGTATTCAAATTGAAGACTATGGAGAATTGTATAGAGAGATATTACTAGATTTTAGGAATTTAGGGTTCCGAGTGATTCTTCTCAAATATGAGAAATGAGTAGATTTCTTTTTATTACATATCTTTTTTTTCATGCATTGGTTCTATTGGAACTATAAGACCCATGGTTGTACATATATAATAAAATATGAGTATATCTAAAGTGTGACTAAGTTTATTTTAGTCATGGTTATGTTTAGCTAATTATGGTTAAGTTGGAGTAAAATATAGATAAGCTCCTAATTTAGTAGATGAGAACAACTATTTTTTTGTTAAGTTAGAATCAATGAGTAGATTCTATCACATGGTTGCAAAATCCACAATGTGTGTATCATTTGCTAAGGAGGTGAACACACAACTTGGCATAGCCAAAACAATAAACAAAAGAGCTATGTAATGAACAATGATAAATAATGGTCCTTCCAAAGGATCTCATTGTCGAGTACTAGCGACATGTTGTAGAACATTGACTCTTCATGTGAAAAGCCATGGTTATAGAAGAGAGAAGAAGGTGAACCCAAGAAATATTGTACAAAAGAAATGAGGCTCACCAAAGGTCCATCGACCTCCCAAAGCTCTCTAAAGATAGATGCATGAGAGATGTCATTTAAAGTATTCTCAACATGCACATGTAAGACTATCCACTCCGGATAGATATCTAGGAGTGCTCTAATGCCCAACGATATCATCTCACAACCTCTTGGTGTAGCAACTCCAAACTTGTGTGGACAAGGGATTGTTGGAAGTGAGAACAATATTGAATGACAACAATATGACTAACCAAATGCAATAACATCTCCCCAATAG
The DNA here is from genome assembly GCA_014180765.2 of Marchantia paleacea. Lineage (NCBI taxonomy): Eukaryota > Viridiplantae > Streptophyta > Marchantiopsida > Marchantiales > Marchantiaceae > Marchantia > Marchantia paleacea. The sequence goes on from MUAA02000014.1 coordinate 1,287,170, forward strand.
TAATCGGTCTAATGCTCCTTGTGTCTTTGTCCATTCTAAGGACTTGATTATCATATGGCTAAATAACAACGGAATCTCTTTTCTTGCAATTGTTGCCGCCACTTGGAAAAATTCTATGAAACCACTAGAGATATTATTTGCCTAAAAGCAATCTTTAAGATGCTAATAAACCATCCCTAATAGATCCCATAGGGATAGACATGGGGTTATGCATGGAAAATGGGTAAAAAGTGATTTATCAAGACATAATGACTCCTCTAGTTGATACTCCAAGACCTCTAATGGTACTACATTATCCATGTGCGGATAGTTAAAAGGCATGAAGAGGAAATAGTCTCCTCGGTAGGACTAACCATAGACAAGGGATGTATGGATCATGTGGCTCTTCTATACTTTCCAAATTATTCAAAAATCCTACACCGTTGTAATCGAGCAAAATCCAAAGTATCATGTGACTGAGTATGACTCATAACCTATGTGCCCTGTACGGACTCATCCTGCAATGTAGTCCAATCCCATGCTTGGAATGTCCAAAATCTAGCTATCAACTCCCTATGTTCAAAACGCCCTCCCCTAGTATAACGAAGACATCATCGTGAAAGTAGAAGAAACAAATACCATGCTAACTTATCCAGGGGATCATGTGTCAATCTATCAAACGGTAAGCAAAAAATTCTATCTAGCCTCATCATGGGATGCAAGATGGAGCATGTGAAATAAACGTGGACATGGGAATCTAATCTCAAAAAGATCCAAAATAAAACCTAACTAGGATGCTAACCATTCCCATGATTCTGTCAGTATACCAAAAATGATGATCAAAGAGATCGACGTAGATTATATGATTCCCAATGAGATATCTCGATGTAATTGTCTGCCTCATGTGTGCGTATCTCAAATGGTCCAATTATAATCTTTGTGTATCTTTCCAACATGGGTCTTTATCCCTTGTGAGGTAAAGAGTTGATGACATAACTAACATAATGCATTACTCACCACTCTAGGCGGCCCCATGAGGGAAAGAGAAGTCCTAGCTAGCACAAACTAGTACCATGTAATAACACATGGTACTCCATCATCATGTATTTCTTCACATCATAATGGAAACTCTACAAATAGTCAAATATCATTCAAAAAGAAGAGATCCTTTATTGATGATCAAAGGCTTCATTGAATCAAGGCTTTAGCCCCAAACATGACTTCTCAAAACCCAAGCTTCCCAAAACAAGTATTCTTCAAAACTAACTTGAGAGGTGATTCTCAAGTGCTTTATTTATACTATTTAGAATTTTACTCTAGTATTATCAAATTTAATCGATGTAGAGATCACAAACCCCAATGAGAAAGTATACATGACAACATGCAATTGATTCACTTGGATATTCTAGAAGCCTAACTATCTTCCAATTGACCTTGATGAACCAAATCAATCTTGACTCTAGATTTAAGGGTCCTAACCAAAGCAAACCAATCAAAAACTACTCCAAGTCAAGGAAAATTAATAATCTAAAGTTTAAAGTCTATTAATTTGTATAACACTTGAAAAAATATAAAAAAGTACCTAATTTCAAATTTTATTTTGTTTGAAACATGATAAAATCTGACTTTACTTTAATGTTTGATCCTACAATGTTGATTCAAATATGTATTAAGGATTTCTATTTATTAGTGAAACTTGTTTTGTTTCTCTGGTGGGATACGCTTATCAAAGTGATATGTATATCACTCCTAATCATTGTTTCATTTTTCTTTCATAAATTTTACGTTACAAGAGGAAATCAAGAAGCTCGTGCATTGTAAACAATTGTTCAAAGCATACAAGAGATCAGATTTCTTAGAATGCAATTGCAGGTTTTTTTCCATGGTTATGAATGTTTTTTTTATGTTTTATGGTTTTTTAGGATTTTTTTACAAGGTTTTTTTAGTTTGGACTCTTGCTTGTAACCACAATCTTGAACAAAATTACCAAAAGAACATGACGACAATTGATAGGATCAAGACATGACATAAAATCTTCATGATTCACGGAGGTGAGAAGAAACTTGATTCCTCTATGTTATTTTAGTGTGCATGGAAGTGCATGCTTCCCCGTTTTGTGAAAGTTTAAAACATCCAAAAGTGCAATAGACTTTTTCAACTCGAATTTCGCCTTGATCATGTTTGGTCTCTCCACGAGTGGATTTTCATGATGCACACAATGTTGGTGTTGAAGGGTCATAAGAAGGCAACGTCACTCCCGAAGAAGAAATCCTCGAAGATGTTCCTCAATGCATAATGAAGCTTGCAAATGATATCAAGCTCGTCGAATGAAGGACTTCAAAGAATCCAAAACGAGATGGATGTAGTGGGCATCCTCAACCATGTCATTGAGAAGGAACTATCCTTGATCAAAATGGCGAAGAAGGCCATGCTAATAAAAAACATGTCATAGATTCAGATTTTCATGTCACTCTCCAATCAACTTGAATAGGCGACATGCAAGAAGAATTTCCCTGAAGAGGTGACTTCTAAGGACTATGTAAGTCTTCTTTTGTGATACATATATCACTTTACTGGTTTAGTCTTTCGTCACTGCCGACTCTTAGCTTTGTCCTTGATTGAGTGATATATGTATCACTTCCACTGACATTTTTGAATTCTCTGGATTCTACAAATGAAGGGTGTTCGCAAGAAAAGTAAGAAGACCTGCGACAACGAAGAGGAGGAAGAAGAATACCAAGATTCCAACTTGAATACTGGTATATAAGTAAGTGAATATCGAATCGGATCCAGGTACACTAAAGTCTGCGTCCGAATAGTAAAAAGCTTGACAATCATCGTGATTCAGAGTCAGGAGAAAGCTCGCTCTTAATGTCGGTGATGATGATCAAAGAAGAGGGCGAAGGTTACAGCCGATAGTCATGCTCGTGAGTCCACCTAGACTGATACTTCCCTCACAGTGCGGGTTCCAACCGTCGCCGATTTCCGGTAAAATGCGCCCTGGGATCTAAGCCAGTGAGTCTTCCCAGCATCGGCTATGCTAGCGAAGTGGGGAAACAGATCAGTTGCATCATTGGTTCGGAGAACCCAAGTGCCTTGTTTGTAGTCCTCAGTGTAAACGATTCCATCGGGCCTAGCTTCCACACAAGGCTTGTTGTTGGTAGAGTCTGACAGGAGGCTTCGGCGTCTACAAGCGTCCACATATTTAGCACCGGTGAAAAGTCCCCCTGTGAAGCAAGCGTCACCCGCATGTATGCCCACTTTATCATCGCAGGAACCCTGCCTGAAAACCATGGCCAGCTGGCATGCTCCGAGGCCTGAGAACACAATTGAACCCACTTCGGAACTGAAAGAGGCGCAGTGATGTGGATCAATGTTGCTGAATGAAAATCCTGATCCAGCACAATCACTTCTACTTTGGAAACCTTCGATGTCTACCCCGCTGGCAACCTTGAACGTAACGAACAGTACATTGCAGAGGATCCAAACTGCAGCATTGTTTCCGTCCATGTCGTCTGTAGGTTCGTCAAACAAACTCATCACAATGGAATCCCAGATTACAACATTTCTGACAAAGCTAAAATGAGTAAGTTATTTACTTCACAAGCTCCGAAGTACCAGCGAGATATATACATATATAGCGTAAAAATGGCTATTCCCAATCGGGAAGACAGATCCTGAGGGTATTCAAAACAATTTACAGTGTCTGCTAATACAGGGCTTGGGAAAATAATCATGAGTGTTGTTTCTACTCTTTATTATTATGCTGGGGATCGAAAGAGAAATGATATGCATCACTCAGAAAAAGCACATTAAGAACCCTAAACTCACTCATGCTGGAAGAAGAATGCTTACGCAGAAATGTCAATCACGAGGTGCGGATCTCGACTATGCTCAATACCACCTTTCGCCGATAAGTAGAAGCAAATCTTCAGGGTTGAGCTATTTTCTAAGAGTAGTAGTATTCAAATTCGTGTCCAAGTCGTTTAGATGCATACCTATAAATACTGGAGACTTTAAGTCGTCCGTATGTGAGGAGTATTCACTGTATCATTCCCTCGGTCGGCAGCCGGCAATGTCATGATCACCTGTCTTGCTGTCTTTGCTTTATTCATTTCATGCGTAAACTCAAGCAGATCTGCTCAGCAATTTCCAGTGCACAGAATTATTCAATAAGCTTGTCAGTTCCTCGAACACTAATATCGAACATTTGTCATCTGCAAAAGTAATGTACGCCCGTAGAAAGCGATTTGCATGAGCTTCCCAAAGACAGGACAGTGCACGTATCACTCTATCACCACATATAAAGAACTCTGGCCAGCACATTATGCTGGCAAAGAGTTTCAGCATCTTTCCATATTGGTACAAGGCCAGTAGTTGAACTGCTCATGGTCCCAGTGTAAAGATGGAGAGTAGAAGTGTACAGTTCCACTTGTGTTCAGATTCGTTCGGGACAGCCTACAGCATGCTGCAGTTGATACTGTGGTGGACGTATGTACACTGGCATTTATACACGTTCAAAGTTAAATTATGTCTCTCCCTTGAAATTGCAGTCTCATGTACGCCAGATGGTGTTTCTACTTTCCTACGTCGTTCGCATATTGAGAAAACATGGAGTAACGGAGAGTTTACTCAGTGGCAGAACTCTTCCATTCGAAAACCGACATGCGCAAAGTTGGATTGTCAGTCCGGGTTCAGGAACGGGTTCCCGGATCTAGATTCTATACACTGCTTGGTATAACATTCTAAATTTCACTAGACACTGAAGGAAATCCAACTCTATACGCTGCGTGCGTCTTGTGTCTGTCGTATGGAAAATTTAATGAATTGCATGTATCTGCAGTTGCAGAAATCTTCCGTGAGATCTGGCTTCTCTAAGAGCAACTTATTTTCTGACCCAGTTCTACCATAGAGTTTAGATACCTGATCAGTGCTCCTGTCCGCGCTGTAAATTTCGATCTTTTCCTTCATATTTTCAACAATATGGAATAGCAATGCAACTGTAAACCGTTCATCAGACTTGCAAGGATCACTGACTTGTAGGTCACCAACATTCAGTGCTGTATCGTCGTCATGCAACAGAGTAATGACCGTCTTTACACCTATGTTTAACGTCTTTGGATCTCATATATTTAAGCCATTTTATGTGATTAGATTGTTTGTTCATGTAATTTGTTATGCAAGATTAGCCAAGTATAGTAAAATTTTTGATGACAAAACTTTTGCTTTTTCATGACTGGGGATTACCGGGAAGCGTAAACGGTAGGATATAACGAGGCGTGTCAATTAACATTTCGCGAAGTTGTTTTTTCTGTAACTAACTACTCACTTCGCCTAGAAAATACTTCAGAAGATGAGATCTTAATGTGTGAATGGTTACGTAGCATGTGTTTCAAGTGCGGAAATGTATACGGATTATTTTACACTTTTTAAAAGACCCAAGATTACTCGAAAATATAATTCAAAAAAAATATCCATAAGGCAACAATATTGTTTACTTTAACATACTTCTGTTAGAAAGTTCTCGACGTTAAGGAAAACGGTTATAGCTCAGAAGTTCTCGTTATTCTTTATATGGTACAGATTTATATATGGTCCATATTAGAAGATAATTAATTACCTACCTTCTCATATGGATTAGACGATTTAACTTTTAAGAGAAAATTTCGTCGAGTCCTGGTATACGTTCCGTAGATATGGTAAATGTTTCGGCGTTTCAAACATTCTCAGCTCTACCACGAGTGAAACTTAATGCTGCTGCTGCTAAAACCTAATATGGATACTGCGCTTTACCACCTTTGACATCTCAACAAGTACATTGCGGAAGATACTGCAGCTTTTGTTACATTCATTTCTACAGTCTAGGCAGAGATCCTGCACGCAGATACCAAGATCCACGTAAGCAATCATTTTGTTGTTCACAAGGTGTGAAAGGAATGTCAGCTATCAGCATCGCATCACAGTCCAGTCAAGGATTGACCCCACAAAAGCTGGAATCTTATATAAAATTAGAAAGCAAGCGGTATCAGATCAAAATTTCAAGAGAAATCCATCGAGAGTTGGAAGGCTGAAAGGACGCTTCTTTCTCGTGGAAATCTTGACGATACTTGCACACACTTGACGAGAGTAGATGCTCTCTATTGCTCGAAAGACCAGACGAATTGAGGATATGAGAGATCACGCCTTTTCTTCCTCTTCACTGTAAGCCTCGTGCAATTTTACTCATATTGGAGCATTGATTTATTGTGAAGTTAAAGGCATACACAAGTAGCTCCCAACTATCCTTTAACTGCACAGCCTCCATCGTATAGAGGAGCTTAATCCTGTGTGTCCAAGTCTGTCCCATGCTCTTCTTGATATTGGTGGACGCTCATATTCTGATATTCATTCGACTGTCCTATGTATCACATTTATGTTTCAAGACAAAACTAATCACTTTAGTAAACTCTGGGTTTCAGTATACGTAAAGTGCATCTTAATGACACCTTTCGCACGGCTAATTACAACTTCAACTTTATTCTATCAGTTTTGTTGATCTAGTGGTGTTTCAGGCTATGACAGGCAAATGCTCATAAGTGTACGTTGGATCAGTGATTCGGTTTAAACGAAGTTTCCCAGATGCAGATGTCTGCAGATGAAAATTCTCCCTTCTTTCCTGCAGCCTATCTCGAGGGTCTACCTAGTCGAGGCATACCAACGCTCTCTCCATGTGAGGTATCCACCCTCTCGCGCCATACCAAACACCACATCCCTAATGGCATCATGGGTAGCTATCCTCTGCCCTCCAAATGGACAACGAGTCATATGAACACATGCTGCATCTGAAGTGATATCACACTCACATGTGAATAATGAAGATGTAGATAGATGGACCAAGCCAAGACGGAACCTCATCGCTATGGAGAAAGTAGCTGGTGTGAGTCGGAAAGCCTGATGCATGGTCGAGCCAAGATCCACGAGCCTGCACCCTTGCCCGAGCAAGAGCATAGATGAGCTCTAGTAGTACGAGGAATGGCCGGATCCACTAAGAGTGAATGTAGAGACTTCTGAAACTGTCGGTCCATCGGGATAGACTGTAGACCCCTAGTCCAATCGGTAGCCAAAGAGGAAAAAAATGGGAACTCATGTCATACCTCCCGAGATAAATCATCTCTCGTATATCATAATAATACCTGTAAGAGAAATGATCCCGTATCTACGTCACTCTAAATTCGAAATCCGTCAAATATTTCCTTTGCACTTGGAGTTCCCTCCACTGCTAACTTCAGGTATGCCCCATGAGACTGGAGCCAATCCTTCTTCTCAACAGTCGGTATGCCAGCAAGGTGAGAAGCTCCGATCAAACGTCTTGCGCTTGTGATCCTCGTTAGTACATATAGTGACTTCCTCAGAACCGGTAGATGGTGGGGCTCAGCGAGCTACTAAAGAATCGTCATGTGCTGCAGAAAGCTCCAGCTGAAATTGGACGAAATGGACTCTTAAAACAATCTGATCCGGCGGGATGACACACCTGTGTATTAGGATAGAGTAAAATAACAAAAAGGGTGGGAAGAACCCCGACCCCTACATGGATGAAACCAAACGCCGCTAGCCCCAATAGTATCACAATGGGAAATATCTATACAGCGACTACTAAGATATCAAAACTATCTAGGCAATACATGATTTATGGATTACCCAATGTAGTGCTATGTGTACATTAATGATAAAAAAAAGGGTGGGAAGACCCCCGAGCCCTACATGGATGAAACCAAAGTGGGCTAGGCCCAATACCATCACAATGAAAAATATCCATACAACGATTACTAATATTTCAAAACTATCTAGGTCAACTTGTGTATATACAGCAATACATGACCTATGGATTACCCAATGTAGTGCTAAGTGTACATTAATGAAAACACGTTCCGTAAAATAGATTACAAGGAGAGGTGCGCAGAATGGGTTTCGAGTAACCGGAACTCATGGTACCAAGTTAAATCATAGGCTTCTGAAATTCTGTGCGACCCAACAAGATATAGAAGTTTGGTACAGAGCTGCGAAGTTCCATCCCTAGAGACTCTTGGATCATGAAAAGGAAGTGCTTGGCTTGGACTTTAATATTCCGCTTTTGGGATCGGTTAGTAGGATGTGCCCTAGAAAATTTTGGTTTTTTTTTGTTAGTTCTTTATGCCCTTGCTCGGGTGATTCAGAATTGTGATTGGAGTCTAGTGATCTTCATATTTCGGAGTTTCTGGCATGGTTGTCTCTAGAGGGAACGCTCAGTTCTCTAACCCCTTTGAGTTCTGTGGACTACAAATCATTTCATTCATATTAATAGCAATGAGGTGTCTCCATTATCCAGGTTAGGAACTTGGATTACGATCCACAAAAATGTTTATCGTTAACAATGCCAAGTGTGTACCCGGAAATGTCTTAGTTCTTTATAATGGACTTCATGCACGCCTTATTCATTTTTATTCTAAATGAGTAACACTTGAATAGTTTTACCATCCTTCCAAACATCCTGTGGCCGAAGATGATTCTATATAAAAAAAAAGAAAAAAGGTTATTAGTGTAGAGTCAAGGTTGGAACAAACTGCAAGAACAACCATTAGAACTCCAACCGCATGGTTCATTGAAAACTTGATCAGTTAGTCAACCATATAGTTGATAAGTTGACAATCTTACAGTTTGACTAAACTCAACTGTAAGATTGTCAGTAAGACTGTTAGTGTGCAGTAAGCATAGGATTTTTTGTGCTAAGGTGCCAGTTTGGCATTGCCGTTTATGAAAAACGAGTTGAATGCACCGTCGTGACATAACATAACAGTTTAATTCACCTATGACAACTAAGCTCCATGGATAATTTTGTATACTGAGTCTAAACGGACTTTTATCTGTGACTGCATGCGGACATAGTTTTTTTTCGAGTTCCAAGTAATTTGCTGTTTCTAAGCAACGTCACTCTGTTGCAAGTTTACCTCGAAAGTTTGTTAACGCAGAAAAAGTTGGTCGGGCTTATGTGTGTGTACTCAGGGTTTACTCCATTCACAAGACCAAGTTACTCATTATTTTTAACAGACTCTTCCTATAATCCAACAAAAGTTGATCGGATTCCTTTTACGCTAGCAATCCTATCCTTGATCGACTTTCGGCAGCTTTAGATAGTATTACTGAGTCATGTGGATTTCAGTATTGACGTCACATTTTATGATATGCAACGGTTACTTGTGAGATTTTCAGATTTTGTAACAAATATTGAGCTCTATCAGAAGTGATTGATAATTAAACTTATAATTTATCGCACACATCATGATTCAAAATTCGAAGTCATCATTTGTCAGCTTGTTTGACTATAATTTATAAAAGTTACATGCTAATGTGATTAGAATTTTATCATATTCTAGTTCCCCTCGATAACAGGAAAACATTTCAAATCTCATGTGCATATCCTTTCGAATTGATGAATTTGAATCTTGTACCTGTAACATGGCTGTCATTCGTACATATCCAACATCTAAGATAATTTCAATAGAAAATCAGTATGATTGCAAACCATGTTAAATCTCAGTAAAACAAACCAACTTAGAAGCGAAGGTAGCCTTGGGGTAACATCTCGGCCCAAGGATTTCATCCTTCCGTTTGGAGCGAAGTCCAATCTTTAGATACTTGCTCACCAACTGTCTCATGCCAGGATATTATATACAATTTCAAGTCCTTTCAGATGGTTTGGGAACTCCACAAGTTCCTGTTATTGCATATTCCAGCCCTATACATGATGGAAAACATATATGCACAACAATAAGCTGCTGTTTCCTTACCTGTTAAGGTAACTATCGTTGTCATTATGCAATTGTCACCTAACTCGCGCTGTCCGAGAACATTTAAGCTTCTGTAATTAACATGTCAGGTGTTGGAAAATGAAGTCAGATAATTCATGGAAACCACGTAGTTATGATAAAGGACCTCTACCATAACTACGTGGTTAAAAAGAGCCTTTTGACCTACATTTAAATCCACATCCAACCTCAAAGAATTGACTGGAATTTTGGGTACCTCAAAACTGAATCGTTCCTGCTAAGTGAGTTTGTTTCTGACTTCCAAGCCTAGACGGTAAGACTCCATGCAAAGTGAATTCTACGTATCTAGAAATCTGGAGAATTTATAAAGTAATCACAAATAATGGTAATCATGCCGTTAATTGAACCTAGACAGATCTACTCCGTGAACTGCAATTTCTTTGCCAAACTACATCTAGGCTGTTGAAGAATGCGAAATGTTCCATGTTGCAAACAGCAAACAATCGGTTATAGCTCTCTATTTACATCACGAGTGGACTGTGTTGAAGATAATTGAGAAAGATACGATAATTACAAATGATGAGACAAATACACCACTTCCCTACGTTGAAGGATTCTGATCCAAAATTGTTGATGTGGAGGACAATATATTAGCTTCCATGCTACCTAGGCTCACCACAAAACCGTGTTTCAAAGAGCGCAAAAACTTATGACAAAAATATTACGCCTTCGAAGAGTCATTTCCTCTCAACTCTGGTAGTCGTAGCAAAACAAGAAACAACGAGGGCAGCAGTAGATACAGTCCTCTCGGCTAGAATTTTGACAGAACAAAAAAAAAAAAAAAACAACAACCTTACAGTCTTTAATCAGATGATCACATAGTGTATTAGAAATTCGTAAGCCGTTCGCGTCACAGTCGCACAAAACTGCGCAGAAGCCCCTAACGACCAGAGAGCGATGTCTTTCCAAGACCTAAAATATCCTCGTTTGGGCTCTCCAATCCCTACTAATGTCTTCTTATAGCTAATTGGTCATCTTTAATCCACCTTGCGGACTTGCTTTCAGGATTCTTAAGAGTAAAGCTTAAGAGTAAAGATGACGCCAAAGCAAACAAGAAAAAGTAAGACGACACACCATGGAAATTTGGTTTTCTCCGACTGACCAAGCCAGGCATTATACAAGTCCAAGTCCAACTGTATTCACACGAAATCCCCCTTCGCCAATATCTAACCTTAAAATCTTCCAGTGGACGAGAATTCTAAATTACAAATCTACTTCGCACCGAAAATGAGTCTCGCACCTCACTCATATACACTGATCCAGGTCAACTTATACACTGTCTAACTACGAGAGAGAAGACTACAGAAATCCATTATTACACCACTTTACCAGAAAATTGGCCGCCGTAGCATGGGTGCAGTCTACAAACAGTTGGAGTTAGCTACCGGCAAGAAAACATACGCATACCGGCATACTATCAACACGTCATGAGTTAGCATCAGCTTAGCATGGTTTGGTGAGGGTCCACAAGGTTCACATTTGCATCCACATACAGCACACAAGAACCCGTACATACACGTCACCCTCCTCTGTCTCAACATCTTCTGACAGAGATAAAGATTAACCGCTGGAGGTAGTTGCTCTCATTTGAGTTTTAAACCGGAGGTGGGTAGTTCTTGGCCTGCTGCTTTACTCTCCGTTTGTATTCCTCAGGGTCCTGCATATACAAGAGAGACAATTGAGTGGTGAGGATATGGAAAATTGCAATTTAATACCACTAAAACTAAAAGTGTACTTCCACAGTAAGTTCCGCCAATGTTCGGTTGAAGAGAAGAATAAATGCAAACCTACCTGGATGAAGAGTTGGTAAGCTTCTGTTTGGGCCGGATCAGCAGGATTTGGTGCATCCAGTAACTCTTGAATCCCAACCAAAATTTGTTTGACAGTAATTGCTGGTCTCCAACCCTGTATATTAGGTCATATCAGTAGCCCCAAAATTTAGAGGAACTACAAGCGAATCTCTCTTCACAATTTCAACGTATAAATCTATCATAATCAGGTTTGATGGTACAGGCTTTGCTAAAACTTGGAATAAAATACAAGAATATTCTACAGACAACACTTACTGAGTCTTCGTTGAGTATAGACAGGCACACTGTGCCCGAGGGATAGACATTGGGATGGAAAAATCCAGCAGGAAACTTGCACTTTGGTGGCTTACTCGGGTAATCTTCGCTGAAATGGATTGCGAGTGGGAAAAAGCCACCCTCCCAATCAGTCTGAACATCAGAAAGAGAGGACGCAGAAGGTCATTTTAGATGAGCCAAAATGAGTTTGAAAACAAATGTATGTACAAAAATATCAGCTACCGTCTATTTAAAAGATAACAATCTTTACGTAATAAACTGCTCATCTTGGAGCTTCCTGCATTCTTAAGTCACGCCTACATATGTTGCCCACGTGAAAATATATTCGCTTGTTGAGGAATGTGTAAGAAGCAGAGGAGACTGGAGCTCTTTTTGGAAGTGTAATTCATCGAATCACGAAATTTCACCACCTTGAAATGATAAACAATCCTATTTTACGGAAGACATACTTACCCCAACTTTGCCGGGTAAAATACACTGCCAAATCATCAAGTTCATCGATCCATCTGCACCGGAATCTGGTCTTGCCACAAATCCCTAAAACAAGCCAAGAGATCTCGCTGATTAACATGAGGTAAAACTTGTTCATGATTCTCACTGATTATGACCTGACAAATAACAAACAAGAGAAAAATTTACTTCACTCCAAACAGGGTAGCTCAAGTCAGGCTGCGTCTCCCCATGAGAACCGTAGTAGTGAAGCTACTATGCACTGGGTCATCAGTAAGCTGGAATACTTCGAAAGCACAATTTCAAGAATGCAAGAACCTACACCCAGCAGAATTACAAGAGAAAACATCGATGACTTCAGAAAATGAACCAAATGCAAAAGAAAACTAAGAACTAAAACCAAGCAGTAATAATTACATGCGGGTGATTTTTGCGCCAAGCCTTGCGCTCCTCGGCCAGTCGACCCCTCGCAATGCCCCCCGACATGCTGCAACCAGGAAGCAAACGCAGACGCGTTCACAGCAATCAACGCCAAGCCTCGCACAATTTGACGACCCGCAATAACTCCGTCGCTCCCACCCCAAAGCCAGCACCACCACCTTCTCCCTCTGTGAAGAAGACCGGACCGCACCAACAAACGGTCCAAAACAGCCTTGAGTGAGCGAACGCAGGTACGAGTGCCGTGCACGGAAAGGCTGGGTCACGAGCAGAACAGTGAGACCAGCACCGCACGAGTCTGGATTCACCTCCCAGTTTCCTGAAGCTTCCGTCCCACCGCACCTCGACTCACCTCGTCCCACAACTACATACACCCAATGTTTGCTCACTCACTCAATTACTCGTTCAAGCGGCAACGGCCGAGTACAGTAAGCGCGTGGTCTCATTGATCTGCCACTTTCCTTCCCAGTCCCTCTCCATTGTGCGACGAGCAACCTGCTGTCCCTTCTCGCAACCGGCTTACGAACTGTGGTGAGCGACTCTCATGGGGGCTGAGGTCACACTTACTGTTTCACTCCGCGCTCTTCTATGCTACAGGACAGTAGACTGGTGCCAACGCGGTGAATTCGGAAAAAGACAACTCTTTGGCATTCCATGCCCTGAAGCGTTGACAGGACTTTGATGAGCAGATGGAAGGAACCCTAAGAAAGAGAATAAAATAGAAATCTTTATATCGAAGCACAAAATTTAGAGGAATATTATCTCTATATTATATTGATTGACGCACAGATGAGCAGATATTAATTTAGCTCTTTATATACAGGTAGAATAAATTGTCGACAGTAATTTCTTTCTAGATGTTTTCTATCTATGGTTTTCTATTAGCTATGCCCCGAGAAAGTATAATAACAAAAGGGATGGGAAGACCCCATCAAATCGTACAAGGATGGAACCAAACCGGTAACATGGGGCTAGGCCCCAATAGTATTCTATTAGTAGTTTAAAGCTATAAATTTTACAGGATATCCATTTCAGCATTAACAAAAGAAAGGCCAAAAAATATTAAGACAAGACATTATAGAGAACAAGACATTTACAAATATTTCTTCCTAATGAAAAAGCTTGTCTTAGTAAATGTATAGCTGGCTTTATGATTTAAATTTTACACATATAATGCTTGCTTCTCACTAACTGACTCAAAGAATCTTGATGTTGACGGATAAAAACTCACGGTGTCTCGCTGGAACCTGGGATGATTGCCCAAAAAGGTATTGACCAATTTGCAGTTGGGCGCAAATCAATCAAGACCTCTGTAAATCGCTATAATCGCAGAGCCTCCGCTTTACCACATCGAGCAAAAAGTACCGAGTGCGCTTACTCGCTAGACCTTCCAAATTGAGGAGACCTTTTTACATCCACATCATGCAGCTGCTGCTTCAATACCCGCACTTGACACTACTAAAGTCTTGCCTTCTTCAATTCTACAAATCTCACCTTAACTCTTCAAATTGTTCACGAATGATAAGCGGAAGAGGATGTACAAAGCCATGGATCTCAAATGAAATCAAAATAATCCATGTTCATTGAAGGTGAGCATGGATACAGTCGCATGGAAGCTAGAGACATCATCAAACAATGCAAATACTTTCAAGAGAAATAGTGAGATGTGATCTATGTGGGTAATGGTTCAAATAGCAACTATAGAATTATGTCTAAATAGGATCAAATTAGTTAGAAAGTATTTCCAATTTACAAGTGTTTTGCTAGGAATTTTGCTATGTAGTCAAGGTAGAACGAAATCTCTTGAAGGCGGTTGGAGGTCACGATGGCTTACCCGATTGACGCATAAATTCATGTGAAGCTAATCAAGAATTTTTATCCTTAGCTTTTGCTATCAATGGTCCCTCCTAAAATACTTCTATGAGCTTTTTTTTTGTGTATGAATCAACTCTTGTAATTGGAATCTCCCTATGTCAAGGATTTTGTCTCATGCTACATAGACGTTGCACTTGCCGAGGATATTTTGCATGTAGATGAACTTCCTCTACTAGGGGATCCGCATGTGGTGTTTGATATATTGTCATCTAGTATTATTCGTCGACCTACCTACCTTTTTTGCACGGTTCCTCCTTCATCTACATTCATATCACGTTTGACAGCCTTTGATAGGAGTATCATGAACGTCTTTGGTGATATCATCGGACCATGGACATTGGAGTGTGTGACAGGAGATTTGGCACGGACACAGACATCTTTGCCAATTTTGTGTGGAGGAATAGGCTTGTTATCGATGAAAGAGACGGTATCTACATCATTCTTGCTAGTTGGGCACTCATTGCACCTTTGCTATCTTCTCGATTTATGATCGCAGATTGAGATATATGCAAGGTACGTGGATACGGCATCATTTCCCTTACAGTTATTATTGTGACATACGAGAGATGCTTTATCATTTGAGGTATGACATGAGCTTCCGTCTTTTTCCTCTTTGACTACCAATTGGACTAGGGATCTACAATCTATCTTGATGGACCGATAGTTTCATAAGGCTCTACATTCACTCTTAGTGGATCCGACCATTTCTTGTACTACTAGAGCTCGTTTACGCTCTTGTTCTAGCAAGGATGCATGACCGTGGATCTTGGCTCGACCATGCATCATGGCTTTCCGTCTCGTACGAGCTACTTTTTCTATATTGATGAGTATCTATCTTGACTTGATCCATCCATCTACATCTTCATTACTCACATGTGAGTGTGGTATCACTTTAGATGCAGCAGGTGTTCATATGACTCGTTGCCCATTCGGAGGGCAGAGGATAGCTATCCATGATGTCATTATGGATGTGGTGTTTGCTATGGCGCGAGAGGGTGGATACCTCACATGGAGAGAGCATTGGTATGTCTTGCAGTCGACTAGGGTTAGGGCAGACCTATACTTGGTTCGGGAGGACCATGTCACTGTGGCGGATGTGGTGATTACCAATCCTACTCGATACACAGTTTCAGAGGGGGTGATCACCTATCCTCTAGGATGGGCAGCGAGTGGAGTAGTAGCAGCCAAGGTTTCCAAGTATACGGATATGCAGAGAGGTCACATATTTGTTCCTCTAGCTTTGGAGTTATATGGAGCTATGGACACCGACTTTGACATGTTCGTGAGGGAGTGCGCGAGACCCTACCATACTAGACGGTAGAGGGTATCACTCTCTTTAGCTTATTATATAGCCTATTTTAGGCAAAGTGTTTCCATTGCTCTATAAAGAGCACGAGTTGATGCACTCCATAGGAGAGCAATCACGTAAGGGTGATGCTTCTTTGGATGCTCCTGTTGTTTGTAGACCATTTGACCTAGATAGTTTGGATATTAGGTGTTGTAGGACATATTTCCTAGTGTGATGTTATTGGGCCTAGACCCATGTTACCGTTTTGGTTCCATACTTGTACGATTTGATGGGATCTTTCCATCCCTTTTGTTATTTACGGTGTCTTTTCTTTGATATATGAATAAAGGAATCTATATTTGTCAACTTTTTCATGAATTTGTCCTCTAAATGATGGAATTTTGTGTGATGTGTTACTCAATTCTTTGGACTGCAACATCCATAGTATGTGAAAGATGTTTAAACTTGTTTATTTGTCTTTTTTGTATTATTCCAACACTTCATTCTTGTGGGAACGAATCTAAAACACTACAAAGTGCACTTTTCTTGTGTAACTTGTTTATTAGATCACATGGACTTCCATGAAGTATTGTGTCAGATCGAGACTCATAGGTTACAAGTATGTTTTGAAAGCACTTGTTCAAGAAGTTGAAAACTAAATTAATTTTCAATTATTCCTTCCATCTGGAAACGGATGGAAGGACAGAGAGAGTAAAATTGATCTTTAGCTGATGACTTCATAATTTTGTGAGTGCAGACTAATTGGATTGGATAAAATGGTTAGATTCGGCCAAGTATTGCTACAAGAGCACTAGAGACATTACCATAGCAGAATCACCTTGTCCTAGTTAGAGCGACCTCTTGACTTAGTTCTTGTAGTGAACTCAACATCAACACAGACCAGATCTGCAATGGCAATAGAGTTGGTAGCAGACATAAAGTAGCACAAGGAGCATTGGCAAGATATGTCAAGGACAACGCGAAACTACACATTTAGTTGAAATACAAGTTTGACTAAGTGTGAAGAATTTCACATTACCCAGATGGGTGTCAAGTTTGCATCAAAGTATGCTAGACCGCTTGTGATTGAGTCAAATATTCACAAAGATGTCTACACATTTGATCTTTCCTTCTAAGATGGAGGTGAGTCCAACCTTCCATGTTTCCTTTCTCAAAAAATATCAGGGTGATGACTTGCGGTCGGAATGAAAGTAAGTGTTGTGATTGTTCCTTGAGGTGATAGAAGGTGAACCTGAATATGAGGTCGACATTATCCTTCAATTACAAAAGCGGCAAGGAATTAAAGAATACTTGGTGAAGTGTCAAGGTTACTATGTGAAGGAAGTGATTTGGATGTTTGAGGCCGATTTGAAGAATGCTCAAGGTGTTTTAGATAAATTTAAGAGACATTTGCAAAGGAAAATATGACAGCTGAGGTACATACATCTTCCTCAAAAGAAGAATGAAACTAGTTTGACATAAGTAGCATAGATAAGTTGACTAAAGCCATGGTGTTGTTGTAACGAAACAAGTTTTATAAATAAAGTGTTGGGACGGTTGGACCACAAGGTGACTTAGTCATTGTTTGGACTCCTTGACTCGAGATGAAGTCTGCTCCAAGTCACAAGACTAATCACTGTTAGAAACCTTTGCACAAGTGTGATGAGATTGAAGTGTAGCAAAACTTGTGTGGTGGTGCAAATTTTAGAAGTGATCCTTTTCTAAACTTAGTATGTTGGTCAAAAGACCAAAAACGGATTCTTGAGGACAGTGGGTTGATTTTAATAAGTATAAAAAAAATTAAGTGCAACTAAGTTTGTTTCAGTACGAAAAAAAGTATGATGATTTATGTCTTGAAGCTTGGGATTATCTTGTGGGTTGTTGCATAATCCACAAAATTAGGATCGCATCTAATTTAGATCAAGTAGCGAGCCAAAAGTAAGATTCTTTTGTAACCCAATGAACAAGGGCAAGAGTTCAAATGAGCTAGTGAAAGATCCTTGGTTGATTTTCTTGATTTTTGCTTTGAAACATGTCAATATACTTTTGTGATGTTAATAGTGAGGCTGAATTTCCAAACAAGTCATGCTATCTTTTTTTCTCCTCAATGAGACAAGAATTGGAGATTTGTAGACTAGATGAGTGTATGTGGTGATGGCAGTTTTAGGTTGTTCTTGTGTTAGCATCTTACAATGCCTTAGGTATCTTTTATTGTAGTTTTTTATTCCTATTGGGGACCTGTTGCTGATATGGTTATGGAGGTGATACATTGGTGTCACATTGGAGTTCTTTGGAGGAGAGGCTATTAGGGTTAGCAATGGATGCACCCATAGTAGAATGCGATACCAATCTTGGGCAATGAAGTTTAGAGATGATTATGATTTGCTTCAAAGAATGATGAAGTTGAGCTTGATGATATCTTGGAGTGTGTCCCCACACCATTGTTGTGAAACATGGATGATATATATGGGGTCCGATCACACTTAGAGTATAAATAAAAGGAGTGAAATAAAGTGTCACTTTAGAAAATAGGGGTATGAAAAAACTTAAAAAACCAAGTGTCCATAATGATATTTTGGTATAGTGGGTATCATTGAGTTGGAAGACTTTATTCATGAGTTTGACTAATGGTGAGATTTGTAGTGAATGTGTAAGTCTACGTTGTTCAGTCTATTGATGGTTTAGAAGGGACTATTCTAGCATCTAGAGGGTCCATCAATGGATGATTATCATGAATTCTAACAATAACACCATGAGGAGATTAAGTTCTAGAAATAATATTGATCTCCAAACTACATCTCTATTACTTTTGATAGAGCTTGATGAAGCAATTTCATCTTCAACTTGTGACATATGATACAGTTGGAGCTCCTAGAGCTCAAAAGAGTTCAAAAGTTCGTACATTTAAGTCTCTTTTGGAGTTTTTTGTCTGGTTGAGGAGAGATTACTAAAGGGTGAGGATTGACAAGTAGGAGGCTTGTAGAGTTCCAACAGAAGATTAGGGAGAGTTTTTGAGAAACCTACATTTGTATGCATTGATTGATTAATGTTACCTATGGGGAGACAAAGTTACAAGTTGTTAAATATTGCTATGGTATATTTAATATGGAGTTGAGACGTAGGGTGAGAGATGTCACCTTACTACAGTAGACATCATTTACATTGACCATTGTATTTTGTCTTGTTGAACGTAATGAACTCAACATGCATGAGAAGAGAGTGGAGATTGCTGGATTTAGAAAAAAGTCATCATCTTCACAACTCCTTCATGTGACTAGTCTATAGCACTAGCGAGACCGGCATATGAATGTACCAATATGTGGTGATGTTGGATAATAGGAGAAATGTCTTTTGTTTGGTCAGGCTTAAGGAAAGGTTTATCTATCTCAATAAGTGATGTTGGATTTTGTTGCAAAATCCTTATCTTGGCTAAGGATACATTGTTTGGTCTTGGTTAACGAAAGACCAATATAAAGAAATTTCCATATCAGATTTAGACATCTTTTGAAGTTTTTAGTGATGGACACCAGCATACATCATCCGGATGGAGTTGACTGTGTAAGTCCAACCAAATAATGTCATAGACAAATCTACAACGTGATGTTGTTACACTTGCATACTCTAATGATGTATTGATGAATGCAACAGTGTTATATCTGATGAGATTTAGCATTGATTATTGGGAGTAGACAAGCTCTTATCAACCAGGTTGGCAATCTAATGAGAAATCAATGAGTTGATCACATGTGCAGTTCATTACCAATTCTAGTGCTTTATGAAGTGGAGGTTTGGCATATGTTGTGTGTTACTGGTGATGTTTATGGGTTACAAGATGATTATGCTAGTCATTATCGTGGGTTATAGGATTCACATTATGACATGTTCTGGGAGATGTTATATGTGTTACGATCTCTCCAAACCCAATATTTATTTGGATCTTAGGTTGGAATTTTATCTAGCATTAGTTGATTTTTTTTAACTCTAAAAAATATTTTTTTTATTTAGTGAGTTTCCTTTTTCCACAATATAATAACACACATCAACAAATGAAATAATATAACTTTTACACACTGATATTATCTTAAATTTTTTCATGAATTTGTTTTAGAAAATTAAGATTTGTGTTTATAGTAATTTTACTCCAAATTAAAAATAATAAATATATCAAAATATAATATAATTTTTATATAATTTTTAATTATTATATCATCTTTATTAAATTCACATACTTATATTTCAACAAACTTTACTAATTTTAGTTTAATTTTTATGTATATTTTTCATAAAAATTTGAAATTATTTCATGTTAAACACTCCTTATTTTTTCCATAAAAAATGATGTTATTTATAATATCTTTTTGTTCAAATTTATTATAATTACCATGCTCTTAAAGGCTTTTTTTCAACAAAAAAATAAAACAAACTCATAATTTATAAATTTTTTTATGAAGAATTAATATCTTTGTATTTCAAACATATAAATATTATGAAAATGAATAAATCTACAAATATATGTTTTTTAATACCATTTTTTATACATAAAAATGAGATGTACATAATGGTATAATTTTTAATTTTATTTAATAAAAATTCAATAATATATTTAATAAATAATAAATAATATATCAAAAATATGCAAAAAAAAATTAAAATCAATAACGATTGATTTCTTCACCTTAAATTTTATTTTTTGTACTTTTCATTATAGAATGAAAAATAATTATAAATATTTGTTGCTACAACTATAAGATTAAACATGATGTATACGTTTGCATCTTTGTGCAAAACTTCATATGATGCACATATACAATTGATGAATGTAAAACACATGAAAATTTAAATAAATAAATAAATATATGAACATTATTAAAATCATGTAATTAACAAATATAAGTCTTCATAAAATTTTTTTATCATGTTCATATATTTAAATATTCCTTTACTTCACAATGCTTGAGAAATTGACAAAGTTTGGGTTCAATTTTGCTCAATCAAATCATAAAATTTCAAACTCACGTCCTAATCATAACAAAATTTAGTAAATACATATGAGATTATAAAAAATCACATTATTTCATTTTTTAACTAATATAAATTCCATTACTCTGAATTATACTTTGAAAAATAGACTAAATAATTTATTTTTTTAATCTTGGAGTGAAGCCAACAATGGATGTAATTAACATTTAATGTTATAAATCCTTGCAATTCTTTTACTTGATAAATTTTTTTTTACTTAAGTTGAATTTAATCATCTTCATCAATAATAGCAAAAGTAATGGTTGTTATCTTGCAATCTCACTTTATTCATAATTATATTCTTATGTCACGTCATGGATTAACAAAATTTAATCTTATAAAATAGTTTTTTTATTTCTTAAAAAATTGAATAAATTTGTTCAAGTTATTGACTTTTGGAAAAAAAAATGACTTTTTTTTAATTAGAAAAATATAAGTGAAGTAATATCAATCTAACAAAAAGTTTATCATTTTTTACTAAGTTATGATATTAATTGAAATTCAATTATGATATTTTTCAAATAATAATCAATCTCAATTTAAAAAATCAAGTTTATTTTAAATATATAATTAATAAATAAATTTGATCTTAATTCTCATGGATATGTAAAGAGAATGTATTAAGCTGATGTAAACAAATCAATATTAGAAACAAAATTTATGTGTATGATGTTATTTAATCAAGCATGAAAGAATAAAATAGTTTAAAATAAATACATAAGTGAGATAAAAAAAACTTTAAAAAAAATTATTGTAATAATGTTATGAAATATCATCAAAATATATAATGTGTAATGATATACATACAAGTTTATTTGTATAGGTGGTTAAACATCAATTCTTAACCTCCACTCAAAAAAATTAAATTGCATGATAATGCATAAATATTAATTATATAAGTTTTTTTGCATCTTATTTTCATCATTATGTAGTACATATCTTACAACATATAATGTGATGTGTTAGAATGCATCATAAAATATATGAATCAAATTAAATATGTATTAAAATTTATATCAATTGTTTTATTTTAATCAAATATTAACACATCTCAATTTAAATTTATAAAAATATGAATTCAAATATAAAATATCATGTTTTTTTTAAGTCTATTCTACAACAAAATTCATCCAATTGCATAATAATATAAATTTATTTTCAGGCATGACTTGGTTGCAAATTGTTTAATCTTGGTCATTAAATTATCAACTTTTAATATATTATATATAATATTAATTCCATATTTTTATTAAGTATAAAATCATTTCTCAAATATATAAAGTATTTTAACTTTAATATTTTAAATCAACATATTTTTATCTCATGAATGAGTTTTTTAATTACACTTGTATTATTATGCATAAAAGTTATCATTTCATACAACTGTATGTTAATTTTTTTGAGTATTTTACTATTGCAAAAAATATTCAAATAAATGATTTTAACATTATTTTACATTATTTTGAATATTTTATGAAATAAATATTATAATTAAATTGAATTATATTGGTTTAAAATCATATTTTTGAATAAAAATAAAAATATGTCTTTTTCATATAAATATTACATTATATTGATTTTGATTTTGATTATTATTATTTTCATTGCTCATACAATCAAAAAATCAATTGTGTCTTTACATATGTTTATTTTATCATCCTCAAGTGTAAAATCTTGTGAATCAACTTGTTGGACATCAGAGTTATATAAATATAGGTATAATTTACTTCAATTAAATGATAAAGTAAAAATTTGAAATACATTAGTTTTGATACCAAATATGAAAATCAATTTCATAATAAAATGAACATATTTTATTCATCATTTACTTCAATATCATACATTTGGCTAATTTTGATTTAATTAGTCATACAACTTGTGGTTTAAAACAATCTATACATAACATAACTGATAATTTTGTAATTCGTTTATATAACTAATTAGAGTATAATTAATGTATACTAGTGTACTATGCATTCATCAATTGATGAAAATTATTAAAAAAAATAATAAGGCATAACTTGATATTAAAAATATGATATTTTATCATTCGTATATTTATATGACAGATACATTAATTATAAAAAAATGTAAATAAAATTTATTTATCAATTTGAAATCAAATTTAAAACTTAAATGATTGTTATGCTTAAGAAATATAGAAATCAACTTATGAAATTATGAATAAAAAAAATTTTTGATATAAAAATTTGTGGATATAAAAATTTAAATATTTGAATCTCCAACTCTTGGATATTTTTAAACCAATAAATTTGAGTTTATCAAATATTTATTTTAAATTAGATTGGACATCTTATCTAATTAACAAAAGATTTTTTTTATCCCATGTCTTAGTATGATAGGTAAGTAAGTTAACACACTTATAAAGAAAACAATATGAGTGTATATTTTTCATCCAAATATCTAGATTACTTAAGTATACCTTAAATGGAGTATAAAAACTTATAACCTTATTATATGTAATATATATAAACTACATAAGGTATGAAGAGCCAAAAGTCCAATTGTAAATAGTGTAATATATATTAATTACAAAATTGTATGTACATCCATGTTTGATTATGTATTTGAAGATTCTCAACTCTTGTTTTCTGTTCACATCCATCTATCCGAACATAACCACAATTGCTTCATAATTTTTATTCTCCAATATGAATGTACAATTCCATGTTGCCGCATCTAGACTTTTCATTGATGTTCAATCCATGTTCTCATTTGTCATCGTTGATTCTTCCAATTGAATCTGAACCCGGTTCCATCTAAGAAGACATGACAAGATTGTAGGCATAGATTTCTACCCAAGATGATGGATTCAAACACCCAAAATCATAGTAGAATGAATGGAAAACTCCAACCGCGATTCTCAACTGGAAAATAAATGCAAAGAAGTTCCTACTCTATGTAAAACATTCTATATTTTCACGTTCACAAGGATTTTTTTTTTTCATAACTTACTTAGGGGGAAGAAGTTATCGCCACATTTTATGAACATATTTTAATTTTTACGGGAGTGATTATTATATGGATCTTTCTTGCAGTAACCATCGAAAAATTTCTATGACTTGACGTACATTATTTTTTTCCATAAAAAAGTTACGGGTAATAGAAAAGGGTTCTACGGAAATGGTAAAAATGCCGTATTATCAAGGTAAACATAATTTAAATATCAGCAGTAGGCTTTTACATCGTACATGAATAAATTGAAGACCTCGACCGTAGTTCACTAAGACACATTAAAATAACAAAAGTGATGGGAAGATCCAATCAAAACGTACAAGTATAGAACCAAACATATAACATGGGGTTAGGCCACAATAGGATAATGACATAATGACACATATGTCATACAACACCTAATATATCATGACTATAAAAGTCAAATGGTCTATACACAACATTAGCATATGAAGAAAAATCGGCTAATGTGATTGCACTCCTAGATTAAATGAGCTAGATTTTCAAGTCAATGCTTCCTTCGTTAAATCTTCAACCCATGAAAGCCTGGGGGTGGAAGACTTAATAAAGTGTATCATACCATCATACATGAGACTGACGAAACCCTCGCAAGTACCATCCGTGTTTAGGTTATGTTACCGATTCACAGCAACCTAATTAGATTATCATCATTATATTCAAATGTTCAAGTTTTTTCTTCGTTTTCTGATGTTTAAATTTTGACTAATTCTCATATCATGCAACCAGTGCATTGTGAGACAACACTACAGTCCGCATTCATGATCCGATAACTGAGCAACGAGTCTACCGACCAAGTTGATATGTAATATAACGATGGTTATGTGGTTAGGACTTGTTAAACACGTAGATACGTTTGACACGCGTAGCAGAGCATAAATGACTTGTATTTAGGGAGAGAAGTCGTTTCATGCTTGTGATGTTGTATACAGATGTGAAACTTCTAGTGGAGACACAGTTGGAGAGACAGTTGTTGTAGAATCACTCACCAGATCGAGAAGCTTAGACCTGGTGCGAGATGCATGTGAACTGTTTTATACCCGTCGTATATACTCATCAAACTCTGTACTGTACATCTGACAATATATTTGCCCCATTTCCTGTAACTCTATTCTGCTTGATATACATGGAAGGAGTATCAATTTCCTGTTTTGTAGTTCTCTTCATATTCATTTAGGCTCGGCCGCCGAAGCCTCCTGAGCGTCCCTGACTACTTGCATTTCGTCTATCATGACACCGGCCAGCTCATCGTAGGCTTGTGACCAAGCGCCACAGGTTGCTACTTTCTTCTCAGCAGGCCAGTCCTCTGGTAACAGTGATTCGATGGTGGAAACGAGGGCGGATTTCACAATCTGTAGGCAGAGTTCAAGTGAAGCAAAAGGTGAATCGCAGGATTTCCACTGAGTCACAGAGGATCACTCAATTTTTATGGCTCTCCTTGTCATTAGACGTCCTTTCTCTAACCAATGCACGTGGGGGGTGAAGAGAGGTATCAGAGCTAATCAGAAGGAAAACTATTCCATCCGTTCAGGCTGGGACTAATACAATGGAATTAGAGCAGGTATATCTTCCAAAGATGGACTGGGATTCACCCATGATTCGCCTCACTCATCTCGTCGATGTCTCTACGTTGGGAGATCCGACACCGAACGACATAACTATCACTCGCGGATACATTGGACTCGCTTCGAATTGCCGGCGCAACTCCTGACTAGGGTCTAGCAGTGACGGCTCAAAAAATTCCAGAACTCGAGCCGAATGAGTTGATGCTCGTAGACACGATATGTATGAACTGCGTCAAGTATTCCAGACAACTGAATGCTCTTATAAGATTTATACTCCACTACAACACTTCACCGAGGCAACAAATTCGGTAACTGTGCAGACTGAAGGATGAATAGATCAAGAAACAACACGACCGATTTTTCGAGATTAAAGCCATAGAGATGCAGCGGAGTTTCTCCCCGTATACATTGTGGCTAGTGTCTATGGGCAATAAGGTGACGGTTACTAACTGTACACCGGTGCTTATGATTGACGGAGGAGGGATTGCGTGTCCATTTGCTATTCTCTCCCTGCATAGATCGTTCTAAACACTCTTGCCTTCTGATCGCAGCAAAGCAAAGGTCACAAAGAAAGACATGTACTTACATCGAAGTGAGCAGCAATGACGCCATAACCGACGTGCTTTTTTCCGAGCTCTTTCAACTTTGGATTTAGAGCATCAATAGCTCCTTTCTCCCCTAGCATAGAAGCACTATCCCCAGTCTGTCCATGCCAGTTGAGTGCATCACTAGATCCATGAGCTATTCACAAGCGTTGTTGATATTCAAGATGTTTCTGATATGAAGAGTGAGGGAAATTTCTGCCGGCCACATACACTTACCGTATAGATTGCATGGATTCTGTTCAGCTTCCACAAAAATCCAAATGCACTTTTGAAAGAGTACGGGAACGGCAATCATATAAGAAAACTCCAGACGAATTTCATGAAAGGGGAGGGGAAGAGGAGACTTACAAGCCTGAAAACATTGAGCGCATGAGCTTTTAGCTTTGGATTCTTGTCGAAAGGAACATCAGAGTCTCTCAGAAAAGAGAAGAGGGCTTTTCCTCCCGGCGCAATTTCAAATATTCTGCAAGTCAAGGCAGTGCTGATCACAATGTGCTGAGAGCTTACAAACGAACAGCAGGTGTATACTCACTGTTATATTCCTGCTATATCCAGCAAACCGAAAGAAGCGTTTAACGAGCTTGGGCATAGAGACGAATTGATTGCACTCACTTAGTAAAAAAGGTCATCGAATGTGTGGCCGAGTCTTTCTTCACCATTTGCCATGATTCTATCACCAACTGAGACTGCTCCTTCGTGAAAGCGTTGACGGCCATTCTGCTTCCTGTACAATGTCCAGCACAATCTGTGTTTTTGTCTACTGGAATAAACTTGAATTCCAAGAGCTGAAGTAACACAACGCAGATCCATAATTCACCGAACCTTGCTTCCCTCGTTATCTGATCAACTTATTCCCTAAATTAATATTCGCAAGACCTTGCGAGGACAAGTCGAGAATCTGAGCTGCTAAATCTTCGTGGTCTTTAGAGAGCTCAGAAGTGAAGTACCTGAGAAGAGAAGTGTGTACTCTGTAAACTATACAATTCGAAGTCCTGACAGTGTTGCGTAGCGGGCTTTGTTTTCTCCTGAGAGAGTCCGCTATACATTCCCGATTTATATCCGCCTCCAGGACCTCAAAAGCTCAATTCTAAGCTGCTCATTCGCAGTAGTTAAAGACTGTTAGCTGCAGTTAGCACAAGCAGGTTTCGGGGACACCGAGCACATGAGAACTGGGGCGGCATGATTCTGGATCCCAAGGGCAGCGGCTTTTCCGAGAGCCAAAGGCCACGATTATAGTGGCTGACTCAAACTCAATCTTATGAGTTTCTCCGCGTAGCATGGTGAATCTAATCATTCACGCCCTACGCCCTACGTCCGACCCTATTGAACAGGCACCACAGCCCGAGGCCATCTCCTACGTTTAAGATCTCTCGATCTCAAAATGAATGCAGCATCCAGCGGATCTAGAATGTGTTACACAATGTGCTTCCATCTTTCGACTTCCGGAATCCATAGACCTTAGATGCCGATCCTCTTCGAAACCAAAAATTATACATAAATGCCCACTGAAAGGTCTACACCTTTAATCATTTTCGTGGGACTGTAACTCTTGGCCGCTTTCTCATCACAATGGGTAACTTAGCTACATTGCGGCCGATTTTGGTTTCATTTGTATTATATATCACGTCTGACAAACCTCTAGAATTTCGGTGGCATGTGGACGTGGATCTGTCCGATCAAATGAAGTCATGCAAACATGCACATTATTTGAATGACAACTAATTTTCGTCCGTCATCCGTGACAACCCGCGCGACTGAATCTGAATGGTGACAGTTTAACAACCTGCCTTGTTAATGCCATGTAGGATGCCACTAAGGATATGTAAATTCCACCTCAAACTTGGGACTCCAGTATTCTAAAGCAAACTTGGCCCAAGTCCGATGATAGAAAGGATGAGATTGAACATCAAGTTCGAAATTATGCATGCTCCTTGCAGGGTAAAGCTTGAATACGGTATTTCCATCTACATTTTGGAATGCCTTCTCCTTTTTCCTACGAGGGCAAGACCGTGAATTGAAGTTTTCGTTCAGGAACATATGTTTGAAGTACTCAACTTTCTTTGGGTTATCCGTAAGTTAAGTTTCGTTGACTTAAGGTTATAGTTTACTTGCAACTTTTTTTCAGCAGAAATAAGGTTTATTTCATGATACAGCATGAGGTGATCATATCCATTATATATCAAGAGGCTCGGGTGATCCTTCGGATGAAAGGAAAAGCTAGTCACAAGTAATATAAAGAACAAGTAGATAACAATGTGATAAAAAGAAAAACGGGTGCAGACAATTTAACAATGAAGTAAAAACTACAATGGCTAAAGTCAATAAACGACTATGCATCAATATGGAACTCTAAGGTATAGAGTAAAATGGGGAATAAATGTAAACTAATGTGCATTGTGAATGGAACAAGGTGCACTCTATATGTGTATGTTTAGTACAGAATTGACAAACAACAATGTGTTAAGTAAATGATACAATCTCGCATATTCTTCAACAAGATACATGAGTTTTACAGCATGATAGAAGGCAAACAAAAAAAGCCAGAAAAAATAATTTTATTTAGCATTTTCCATCCAGCTATTAAGATGCATTTAAGTGTGGAAATAAACATAAAAATAAAGTAAATTGAAAATTTTTAATTTGATGATAAATATGTTAATTATAAAAAAATTTCAATAAATCAAAATCTTTGAAAATCTTCAACAACATAAGATATATTCATGATTATGATTATGATTTTCAATGAAAAAAAAAGAATAGAAAATTTCCAAAAAATGTAAACTCTAATTTAGATAATTTGATATTATCATGATATGTTACTTGTAATTGATGGATAAAATTTGTAGTCCAATTGAAAATTGAAATATTTAATAATTTTTTTTATTTATTACAAAATAAAGATTGATATTTTTTTAACTAATATAAACAGACCTGATCTAACTTTAATATTTTTATTTTCATAAATCTATCATGTTTTTAAAAAATATTTTTTAATTAATTTTTTGAAATTTTTTTGATTTGATTTTTGTATTATCTCCTTGAGGTTTAAATTTCAATGGATCCAATCAACCACTTCATTAAAATATAGAAATAAAATATTAAATTTAATAATTAATAAGAAAAAAATTACGATTGATGATTTTGATGTGACTTTATTTTTAAAAATCATTTTGCATCTGTTTACATATTTATTAAAGATATTGATATAATTTTAAATAAATCTGAAAACTTACATTTGTATTAAAAATTCATTTGAAAAAATTTAAAATTTTATATTTGAAAATATTTTTTGATGTAAAATATTTAATCTAAATTGTAGTTATTTTTTTAACTTCAAATGTAATTTTTATATGCAGTAGTATGCTGAAATTTAATTTATATATATGAATAAAATATGATTTTTTTTTAAACTTAATTTTTTTTATAGATTTTATACGATGATTTAAAATTTTATTAATTTTATCTTGGTAGCCTAGTTTATACAAAAATTTAGATTTTACTTTTCAAAAATTTAAAATATTAATTTTTTGAAAAAATTTCCAAAATTTATATTAAATTTATTATTAAAAATAAAAAATGGAGATTTTTTTCATCATGAACTCCAAACAGCACAATCACTATTGTTAAAAAAGTAAAATATTAAAATTATTTTTATATTAAATTAATCAAATTTATAAATCCACTTTTGCTATTGGAATCTCTAAACATTTATAAAAAATAATTAAGCTTAATGGAAAAAAATATCATACACAGTTTATTTTTCTAATAAAAAAATTTGTAAGCCTAAGAAGTATAATATTTTTGCTGCAATGTCAATCCAATAAGTGCAAACAAGATTAATAATTTAAGTTATTATGAGAAACCTTTGGAATTGAGTATTTGTAGAAGTAATAACATCCAAATTCTAAATTATTGTTATTTTTTATAACTAAAACAATATATGATGAAAGTGTAGAATGAAAGACAACAAGTGCATTAGTAAAATAAATATTCAAATATAATCAAATGAAAAATCCTAAGTAAATAAAAAAATGATTAACAACTGCAAGTTTACATCATGATTGTGATTTTTTGATTAAAGCAAGACAAGATATCTTTTGATCTTTTTGAAAATTGAGTGCAAAAAATAAAAAAATAAAAAAAACAATAAAATTTAAAATTATTGCATCTTTTTGCATATGGAAAATTTAAAAATATATACAAAAATTTATAGATATTATATCAAAATGATTGAACCATGGTAGGAAATACAAGACTAGATGTTGGATTTGTGTTTTGGTTTAGGAACTACTACTATTTACTCTGTAAAAATGGATAACTACATGATGATGGAATTGAAAAAGAGACATGATTCTTTAATCTTATATTGCAATGATGAATTTATCTTATGGAGATATAAAGATCATGGAAGTAGTATTATTAACATGGATGTGAATCTTACAAAAGATCCACCAATCTTATGGAGTGATAAATATCATTAACATGTATAAGAATCATCCAAAAGGTTGGAGTCATTCGTAACACGTTCAATAGTTATGATATGTATGCAATCAGGCATGCAAAGACTTTCAAAGGTTATATTTATAAGCAAAATATCATAAGTTGCGTATTTGAGATGAGGATAAGATCAAAATTACCTTTTGGACAAATGATTGACATGACAAGAATGTATTGTATTAGTGGAGGTTCTTATCTTTTGGTTAAAGAATGCTTCTATTGAGTTTCAAAGAGTGATGGAGGATTGTAGTTGGATTTGATTATGTCAAAGCCTATATCAATGATATTGTAGCATATAGTACTACAATGATGGAACATGGGACATTTGCAGGAAGTATTTGAGGGATAGAATAGTATCGAGATTCCCATTTCTTAATCCTTTTTATGTCAAACTATTATATATTGAGATAGTAGTGTAAGTTATTTCATGAATAAGTGGAGTATTTGGATCATATCACATATTCATGAGGGTTGAGAGTTTAGTAAACCAAGTTGGAGGCAATCTTGCATATATTGTCTATCCATATATGAGATCTATGCATTCCGTCATATGCTTGCGATAAAAAAATCTAAGAAGTAGATTTGTTCACCATAGACATAAACCATGTGGTTTATGTAATAACTATCCACCTCAAAAATATCCATTTAAGAGGCAAAATTATCCTAACTCTTACAAACATAGCCTTAGAAGGGCAATAAAAAACACTAAAATTTAATTTTGGAGACCTTATGCTATCCATATTGATAATCTCATGCAAGTTTTGCGGATATATAAATGGTTAACTTTAGTTCTCTATGTTTCATTTTTTTTTGGTTGGTGAATATACACTAATTGTAACTTCTGTAGGATTTCAAAGATCTTTGGTTCTAATTTTGGACCATTAAATGGATGAATTTTATAATTTTGATACCACTGGCCTTGTGATTAGAAAATGGAGTAGAAAAGAAGTGTAGAGGAGTAATTAAGTAATTTTGAGATCTTTGAATTCAAATACAAGATATGAGTGGATCTGAAACCTTAAACCTTTCCAAGAGGGTGTTGTAGAATAATGTGTAGCATGAGTTGATTTGTGATCATCCATTCAACGAGGCTATTTTTTATGCACAAAGAATGACCAACGTTTATCATGAAGAGGTAGCCGTTTTCACAATTCAGTTTTATGGACCAATGCATATGGAGTTGGATAATATAAAGAGAAGAGAGGTTTTCATTCCAAAAGGAGTGACAATTCTAATAAAAGATCATGAAATCTGAAATATTTAGATCTTGGAACCTCAACTAAAGAAGCAAATTCAAGAGAAGAATGCGGCTTTGAATGGAGATGAGAAATGAGTCAATGTTATAATTGTGAAAGATTCGGTCATATTGTTATGACTTGTCAAACTCAAGCATTAGAAAGAGGAGTTAGACCATCATATCCACATCACCTCAACAACCTCAAAGGTGGAGATGAAATGATTGATGACAATCCAAGAAATAATGAACATTGAAAACCTTACCTCTTGGCCTTAATGGTTCGATAAAAAGGACAAAATGTGTGGAAAGCAAGTAGCAAAAAGAGATAAATGGTTTGAGAAAGAAGGAAATATGTTTGATTGTAATGGATAGTGAGATTCAAGGAGTCAAAGTGAGAGTGTTGATTGATCCTAGAGTTGTAAAAAACTTGATATCTAGATCTAGAGCTATAAAATTGAGATTAATTTTAGAGAAAGATAAAAATGAGGAAGTAAAATTATCAAACATGCAAATCGAGAGAATTGAAAATATATCTAGACACGTGAAATTGAAGGATGGGCAATTCAAAGAATCGTGGAGTGGAGAGTAATCTTATTATCT
The DNA here is from genome assembly GCA_014180765.2 of Marchantia paleacea. NCBI lineage: Eukaryota > Viridiplantae > Streptophyta > Marchantiopsida > Marchantiales > Marchantiaceae > Marchantia > Marchantia paleacea. The sequence goes on from MUAA02000014.1 coordinate 1,319,646, forward strand.
TTCTATGATGCTATTTTGAGTATGTATTGGATGGACAAATATAATCATGATGTGTATTGATGAATTAAAATAGTGAAAATTATTAGTTAGAGGATCTTTAGAGATAGACTTGGATAAAAAAAATTACCTCTATATATGATAGAAAAGATTATTATTAGTCACAAAGATGTATTTTTTTGGGATGAAGAAGAGTTATTTGCGCTCGAAGAGAGCAATTTTTTATACATTAGGAATTAACTTGTGTCTTAAAAGAGTTTCAAGGCATGTTTCTGAATGATCTACCTCAAGGTTTATTATGAAGAAGGGGTATTCTTTCTTTGTAAAAATCTTGATTGACTTGAATAAAACGAGCTCAAGTAATGCAAGTCATAACTTGAGGAGTTGTTGAAGAAAGTGTTTATTCAACCTAGTGTGTCACTATACTGAGCTCCAATACTATTTGTGAAGAAAAAAGATTGCTCCATGTGGATATGCATCAATTATCGTGCTCTCAATCAACAAATTTTGAAAAATATATATCCATTACTCCAAATGGATGACTTGTTTGATCAACTTCATGAAGCGAATTATTTCACAAAATTTGATATTAAAAGTGGGTACAATAAAATAAGATTAGCTGATGAATACGTAGAGCATACAATTTTTAAAACAAGATGTTGACACTTTGAATATCTAGTTATGCACTTTGGTTTAACCAATGCTCATATCATGGGACTTATGAATGATATTGTTTATAAGCATATAGATAAATCAATGATTATATATCCAGATAATATTTTGATATCTAGCAAGAATTTCAAGATATTCAAAAATAGCTACAAGAAGTTCTCAAATTATTGAAAGAAATTTTTTTGCTAAGATGTGAGTTTGCCAAAAGTAAAGTAGATTACTGTAACACTAGAGAAATGAGGAGATACCATTCAAATAACTCAAAAATTCTAGAGTTGAGAGATAATCTCAATGTTTTCTTTTTCTCCATATATAGTCATAAAAAAGTTACAATATAAATAAGGTGGATCAATGACGTGACAGATATCAATATGAACACATGGATTGCTAACGTGTAACTTCAACTAACATACTAGAAATACAATCTAATGAGCACATGGATTGCTGAGGTAGGATCTTTAAAGAATCCACTAATAATCAACTCAAGACTATCTATCTCCACCTTGCGTAACCTTATCTTTAGTTCTCACTAAGTAAAGATGGTTACAAATCTTTCTCTTTTTAAGATGCAACATCAGTGTTATTCCAATGTTCAAGATTTTGAACGATCAAAGATGCATTGGCTAAATTCTTAGCTAGTTCTCAAGCGGATTCATATGATGCATATCCTTTCCATTGAATCAAATAGTTAGTTTTTGGGTATTTATGACCCCAAATGCATTTTTTGAGTATCTTGTCAACCTCAAATTCTTCATGATATGTTATTTTAGTAGAAAAAGGAGGAGGTGTTGATGGATTTGTGAACTACTTGGGTCTTGGTACATATTTTTGCAATCGTGACACATTAAATACAAGATGTATTTTTATATATACATAAGTTCCAACTTGTAAGACATCTCGTCAATGCATTTCAACATCACAAAAGGACTAATGAATCGAGGGTTAAATTTTAGTCTTCCTACAAATGATAAATTGTTCGTGGATAATCAAACTTGATCTCCTAGTTAAAAAATCAACTTCCTTCGATGAGCATTTGCATATTTTTTTGTCGGTTTTGAGCATTTAACAACTTCATCTTTGCTTGATGAAGTACTTTGTGTATATGCTCCACAAAATCATTGACCGTTGTAACTTTGATTGAAAACTCATGCCCTTTAGGAATTCTCACCAAACTAAAAGGTATCAAAGGGTGAGCACCATATATTAGATAAAATGAAGACATTTTTGTGAATGCATTAATAGAATTATTATATGCAGATTTTACAAGAGTCAAAGTAGTATACCACTCTTGTTGTTACTCCAAGGTGAATGTTTGTTGTATATTTTCTCTTATTTTATTGGTTCTCTTTGTTTGACCATCAGTTTGAAAGTGATAGGTTGTAGACATTGCTAGCTTATTTTTGAATAAACCAAATAAATTTTTTCAAAATAAACTAGTAAAATGAGTTCCTCTATCAATGATTAAGACTTAACTTAATCTTTGATTCACAAAAACTGTAGATATATACAAATGACCAAGTTGTGATGCTGTCATTGTCTTTGTGGTAAGTTGGATGTGTATCATCTTACTCAATTTATCCAGAAATATCACAACTAAATCATGTCCTAAATAGATTTTGGTAACTTACAAACTAGATCTATAGTAACATGTTCTCATCAAAGTTCGGGAATGGAAAGACAATGAAATAAACTTGCTAGTTTTTTATTACCCTCCTTATTTTGTCGACATGCTACACAGCTTCGAACATATGCCTCCATGTTTTCCCGCATCCTTGGTCAATAATACACTCGTTGTATGCTCTCCAAAGTCTTTTCAGCTCTCACATGCCCAACAATGGTTATATCATGGCCTTCTTATAACACCATTGTACATAAATCGGGATCTTGTGGGATCCATATACACTACTCTTGAAATGTTAGACCTCAAACCTTCTTTGATCTCTTCGCTTGAAGTGCTTTCATGATCTCCTCATCCTCCTTTTGATCCATCATTTGAGTCCACCAGTCAACTTGGATTTTCACATGTGATATTGTTGATGCACAATATTTGCATGATGGCATTTGTAAGTTGCTTTTTGTCCTCCACATACACTATCTTCATGTTGAACTGTTGACACCATTTTGCCCATCAAATTTGTCATTTGGAGAGATCCTTTTGAGTTTCTAATTACATCAATAGTTTGTGGTCGGTTTTTACCACAAACTCCATGTCTCTCAAGTTGTGCTTCCAATGTTTGATGGCTAGAGTAATAATTAAATGCTCTTGTTTAGTTGTGTGATAGTTTTGCTCGGCTGCCATCATTTTTGGGAGAAAAAAATAACCGGATGTCAACCATCATCCCATTCATGTTGAAGAATTCCACCTCATGTTGTACTTGATGCATCAATAGCCAACTTGTTTGATTAGTATCATACCACTTAAGAATATGTGCATGCAAGAAAACATCTTTTAATGGTTAAAAGACTAACTCTTGCAGTGTTCCCCATATCCATTTTTGACCTTTTCCTAGCATAGATGTTAAGGCTTGAGCAAGACGGGCAAAAACTTTAACAAATATGCAATAAAATCCGGTAAGAACTAAAAATCTCTTCAATTAAATTTAATCCTATGGTGCTGTTCATTTTTATATGGCTTTGCTCTTCTCAGTCATCACATGGATTCTCTTCACTTTGACTCGATGATCTAAATAATCTACTTTTGATTTGGCGAATTCACATTTTGAAGTTGGCATATAACCCATTCTCTCGCCAAACCTGAAGTACCTCTCATAAATGCCGCCTATGATCTTCTAAGATTTTATTATACATCAGAATATCATACAAAAAGACAAAAATATATTTGTCTAAATAAGGACAAAAAATATTATTCATCAATCCCATGATGTGACAGTTCCGTTAGTGAGATCAAAAGGCATCACTAGATAATCAAAATGATCATAGATAGTACAAAAAACTGTCTTGTGAACATCTTCATCAACAATTCGAATATGGTTGTATCCACTTCTCAAATCAAGTTTAGTGAAATACTTCGATACTTGAAGTTAGTCAAAAAAATCATCCATTCGAGATAATGGATACTTATTTTTCACCGTTTGTTGATTCAACCTATGGTAATCAGTGCACAATCTCATTCTCCCATCCTTCTTCTTCACAAACAACACATGTGCCCCATAACATGAATTGGTTGGTTGTATGAAACCCTTTCTCAACATCTACTCCACTTGAGTTTTTCATTTCTCCAACTCGTTTGAAGCCAAACAATATGGAGCTTTGCAAGTTAGTGTGCTATCATATATCACCTCGATCTTGTGATATACATGCCTCTTAGGTGACAATCTTATTTGTAGATAATTTGGGAATACATCCTTATACTCTATAATAATATCGCTCAATGTGTCAAGAATGTAAAGATTGTCCTTAAAATGAGCAACATCTCTTATAAGTCCCAAAAAACATACATCAAGTCTAGAAATGGCAGTTCTAGCAATCACAAGGAGAAATAAGCTTCTATTTTGAAATCTGATTCTATCTCCGTAAATCTTTCATCCACTATTTTTTACCATTTTCCTTCTTCAATCTACCTCTAGATTGTATTGCTCCATCCATGGCATTACTAGAATGACATCATATCAAGCTAATTGGATTACTCTACTTTCAATCTCTTCCTTGTACCCACCTATGTCTACTTGTTGTACAACCACCATCCATCCAATTCCTCGTGGATCAATGACGTTGTAGACATCACTATGAGCACACAGATTGCTGATTTCTAACTTCAACTAACACACTAACTAATATACTACAAACACAACCTATGAGTATATGGATTGTTGATGTGGGATCTTTAAATAATCCACTAATAGTCAACTCAAGACTATCTATCTCCACCTTGCGTAACCTCTACTTAAGTTCTCATTCACTAAAGATAATAACAATTATTTAGGTTACAACATTAGTGCAGAAGTTATCTAAATCATGAGTAACAAAGTGAAAACAATTAAAAAATAAAATGCTCAAGAAAATCAAACTCAACTACGAAATTTCTTGAATTAATTTGGTTCTATAGAAGATTTGTGGAATCTTTTGCTCGCATTGCTCAAGCTTTAATAAATCTCTTTGGCAAAATGCATTAATGACATTGAGATTTAGTTGAAAAGTTTACATTTTAAACTTTGAAGGATGCGCTCTTACATGCATCAATTATTAAATGATATGACCCGGATAGAAAAACAAAATTTATTACAAATGCATCATTTGTGGCAATTGGTTGAGATAAATGACATCTTGTTGTTTTTTTCTCACGGAAGTTCTTACAACAAAGCAAAATTACTATACCATGGAATGAGAGGAGTTAATCATTGTATTGGTTACCAAACATTGGAAGCACTATCTTTGAGATAAAGAGTTTATGGTAGAGATGAATCACAACCCTTTAGTTTATTTAGTAATTCAAGAGGATCTCTCAAAATGACATATTCGTTGGTCAAATGGAGACAAGGTTTCAATATGAAAATTGTGAAGTAAAAGAACAGCTTGCTGATGCATTGACATGGATAACATGCATTAATTATATCACAAATATGTTGGAGTCTGTGTCCATAGCTCCATATTACTCCAAAGCTAGAGGAACAAAGAGGTGACCTCTCTGCATATCTCTATACTTGGAGACCTTGGCTGCTTCTGCTCCACTCGCTGCCCATCTTGGAGGATGGGTGATCATCCCCTCTAAAATTATGTCTCCAGTAGGATCGGTAATCATCACATCCGTCATAGTGACCTGGTCCTCCCGAACCAAATAGAGGTATGCCCTAACTCTAGTCGACTGCAAAGCATACCAACGCTCTCTCCATGTGAGGTATCCACCCTCTCACGTCATAGTAAACTTCACATCCCTAATGGCATCATGGGTAGCTATCCTCTGTCCTCCGAATGGGCAATGAGTCATATGAACACCTGCTGCATCTAAAGTGATACCACACTCACATGTGAGTAATGAAGATGTAGATGGATGGACCAAGCCAAGACAGAATCTCATCGCTGTGGAGAAAGTAGCTGGTGCGAGTTGAAAAGCCCCGATGCATGGTCGAGCCAAGATCCACGAGTATGCACCCATCCACGGGCAAGGGTGCATCTTTGCCAATTTCGTGTGGAGGGGTAGGTTTATTATCGATGGAGAAGACAACACCTACGACATTCTTGGCTAGTTGGACGCTTGTTGCACCTTTGTTATCTTCTCGATTTATGATCACAGATAGATCTATCCTTGAGATATATGCGAAGGACCTCGATATAGGATCATTTCCTTTACAAGTATTATTGCGATATACGACAGATGCTCTACCATGGGAGCTACGACATGACTTCCCATCTTTTTCCTCTTTGACTACCGATTGGACTAGAGGTCTTGTGTCTATCTTGATGGACCGACAGTTTCAGGAGACTCTACATTCACTCTTAGTGGATCTTGCCATTCCTCAAACTACAAGAGCTCGTCTATAATCTTGCAAAGATGTGTGTCTCCTTGCCAAATCTCTTGTCATACACTCGAATGTCCCTGATCCGATGATGTCACCAAAGACGCCCATGATCCTTTTATCAAAGACTGTCAAACGTGATATGAATGTAGGTGAAGGAGGATTCCCTAGTAGAGGAAGGTCATCTACATGCAAAACATCCTCGGCAAGGGCAACGTCTAGGTAACGTGAGACAAAATCCTCGGACCCTACTTGGACCCCTAGAATACATAAACTGTATGTTGATATCATACATCCCTCTTGAAGCTGGAGATGAGGAGGAATGTCCAAAGGAGACCAAGCCCTACACTTTGACACCTTGACTCTCAAGCCTACACGATGAAGCTCGGTAGTCAAGTAATCAAAAGCCTGCCTTATGTTGTCTACATGGCTCACAATGTGTGTATCATCCGCTAAGGAGGGGAACACACAACCTGGCACGGCCAAAGCTGTAGACACAAGAGCTCTATAATGAGCCATGGCAAATAAGAGTCCTCCCAAAGGATCTCCTTGTCGAGTGCCAGCTGTTGATTGTAGAACGGTAAATCCCTCCTCAAAAAAGCCATGTTGATAAAAGAGAGAAGAATGTGAATTGTAGAAAGACCGTACAAAAGGAATGAGGCTTGATAGAAGATCTCTCTAAGGTCTTTTAAAAATGGATGCACACGAGGCGCTGTTAAAAGAGTTCTCAACGTCCATCTGCAAGACAATCCAATCCGGATGGATATCTAGAAGTGCTCTAATGCCCAACGATACCGCCTCACAGTCTCATGGTGTGGCGACTCCAAACTGATATGGACAAAGATGCTCCTGGAAGTGTGAGCGATGCTGCAAGACAATGGTATGACTGACTAACCTCAAGAAGACCTCTCCAATAGCAATCGGTCTTATGCCTCCAATATCCTTCTTTATCGCGAGAAGCCGACTAGCACCTAGAACATGACTAATTGACAACGGAATCTCCCCTCTCGTAACTGATGTAGCCACCTAGAATAACTCCATGAAACAACTAGAGGGATCATCCGCCTGAGAGCAATCTCGAAGATGCTCATATACTATCCCTGACAAACCCCCTAAGGATAAGCGTGGGGCTGTGCATAGAGAATGAGCAAATAATGATATATTAAGACATAAAGGCTTCTCTGGCACATACTCCAAGACCATTAGAGGTCTTGGAGTATCTGGGTGGATGTAGAAGACGTAAAGAGGAAATCGACTCATGAGTGGGACAAGCCATGGACAAAGGATGAAGGGCACATGTAGCCTAAGGACAAACCAATGTATATCAAAATCCCTTAATGATCTCATCATCTACAAACACATAAATATATATCAAGCATGTATACTTGCTAAACACTATAAATAAGAATTATTATTGCAAACCTTGAATTTCAATTTGATAAAAAATACATTTTTCTTCTATCATGCATTTGATGTTTGTTTTGATCCATAAACGTTTTTTGCAACTGACATACCCAATCAAAGTGCATAAAATCATCATATTCAACTAGTTATGTCATGAATATAATTTTTTTTTATCAAATCATCACCTAAAAATGCATTGTTCATATTTATCTAATGCATCTTTCACTTTTGCTATGTAATAATTACATCAATGACTTAAATTATAGACATTTTGGCAATATGATTTAATGTCTTTTCATAATTAATTTTATACTTTTAAATATTTCTTGTTTCAAGTTTGATCTTGCATTTATCTATAAATCTATCATATATTTGATATGATATAATCAATTCAACCAATAACACGTTCATTTGACTTCCATGTTTGTTGTCAATTTAATGATGTAATCTCCTCAAGCATAACTTGTTGCCATCACATTCTCTAAACAATTACTTCAAAATTTGATAAATCCTTTTATATTGTTATTTTGATAATGTATGCATGATTTATATCCAAAAGGTACTTTTTTATCAACATCTTCGTATGATATATTACCATCTCTAATCTTCTATTGGTTTTTGAATTATTCAACCTTGCAAGTTTGGTAAACTACTCAAGCCTTGTTAGATTTCCTCCAAATCTGCCTCCGGTTACCTACATCTTTCTAGAACTTTGACTTCTTGAAAACTTCACAATATATACGTAATTATATAGTAAAAAAAATAAAGACATAATCTATATAAAAAATAAAGTAATAAAATCTTGAATTATGAGACTAATGGATATATAAATTAATATGATAATATATAAATTGTAATTTTTATTTCCAAATAAGTATAATCATTAAGTTTAACTTAATAATGAATATCTTTGACTAATTTTGATTAATTTGAAAGAATAAGTAAAGTAATTCTTGGTAAAATAGAGTGGGGGATAAGAAAAAAATAAATTTATCTTAATCAAGTCATATTTCATGATATGACTATCTTGATTTTCATTTTGTTGATGAGGTTATTCATAGTTTCGACTTGATTCGACTTTACAGCTATCCCTAAATATGAAAAAAATAATTGACTTGAAACACCAAAGTAAATGGGGATACTTAAGCTTTTATAAGATCAAGGTGAACCAAAAATATGTGTATATTCACACTAAGAATCATAATCTCTAATCTCTTTCTTGATAAATAATGTTTAAAAAACTGAATCATAATTTTTTTGCAGCTAAAATGAAAGTCTAAGTAATATAAGTAGAGATATAAAAATGCAACTCTCAAGTTCTTTTTAATGTCTTGAATATCTATAAAAAATTTTGATATTTGAGCGTTATTTGTGTTTCTTTTGAAAATTTTTAGCTGAGAAGTTGAAAAGAGAGTTTGACAAAAAGTATTGATAATTAAGAGGGTGAACCTATTGGAAGTTATAATGTTAAAATTTTGTGTAAAAGGTCATAGAGTATTATGATAATTTGGATTACAAAACTCTTTTAGATTTATAATGAGTTTAAAAAAAATAATGAGTGAAAGTTACAAAATTTCATCATTGTAAGATAAATAAATAAAAGATTTGATTTTGTAAACCACAATATTTTTTCATCATACACAACATCTCTACTAATAATCAGTTGTTTGATTAAGTGTTGCCTTATATTTATATATTTTTTAATCATTAATTTATTATACAAAGATATAATTTTGTATCTTATTTGTAACTTCATATTCTTCTTATTCATGAATATGCATATATCAAATATAATAAAAAATTATTTGGATATAAAAAGGAATATATTTTACTTTTAAATGCTTTAATTGACATCTTGCTTAAGGTTATTCTTGTTGAAATCATGTTCATCAGCCATACATCACATATAACAACTTATTCTCATTCAACATCTCTTTTGCAAATTATGCAATGTGTAAAATATTCATCTCTGCTACTTCATTTGAATGAATGATGTATGTAGTGGTCATTTGACACACTAGGATGAGTCAAGAATGTATCATATTCTATCGATAAATAATATGCATTTCCTTTACATGTAAGTTGCTTGATGAAGTATCAGTTTGCTTCTTCACAAAAGTCCTAAACTCCTTGAAGACATAGAGAGTTTTTGACTTATATTTGAAAAGATACAACCATGAGATCTTGAGATAGTCATGAATGAAGTTTACAAACTAGCTCTTTTCACTAAGCTATTAATGGATCATATCATATATATGAATGGATAAAATCTAAGGTATTTTTTGATTTCATGACCTCATGCAAGAAAGTAATTGGATTTATTTGATGCTATTGAGGCCTAGCCCCATGTTATCCGTTTGGTTTTATCCATACACTTATTGATGGGATCTTCCAATCCTTTTTGTTACTTTACAGTGTCATGTCAAGTGTGAGACTGGATTGCTTTTCAAGCTTATATGAAGAACATATAATGAGGTTTTGTTGATTATTGACTCTAGATTTGTATATTATTAGGTTTAAGATAGTTAATTACTTAAAGGTTGGGTAGTTTATATATTCTATAGTCTTGTGATGAGAATCAATATCTAAAGCATATGCATCATTCTAATAATAAATTCCAATCTTCTAAACATGTAAAGCAATATTCAAATTTTGATATGTACCCTCAAGCTGTCATTACACCAATAGCTACTACTTTCATATTGAACTTCAAAGTTCTATAAATATCTATCAACTTTGTTAAAAAAAACATGATAGCTTTATGTCATGAAAGTTAATTCTTGAATATACAAGTAACAAACATTATATCTCTATGTACCTTGACATTATCTAATATAGTGTCAATTGATATGTCTTTCACATTTGTAATGAAATGTTGAGTATAATGTCATGTGAAAAACGCTCATGGAATCTCTAATGTTTACATGAAGTATTTTTTATTTATTGTGATGTGATTTGAAACTCCTTAATCAATCTTTCAGTTAGAATTAATACCAAGTTGTATCATGTTAAGGTTATGTGTCATCACTAATATGGATCCTTTGCCTTCATCTGCATCATAGCAGTTACCTTAAGGAATAATTCTAGATACGGTATTATTTTATTGCTTCCTACAATCCTTGATCTAACAAGATCTTATGATTCAATAGTGAGAAGAACAATTTTTGTGTATATGTCACCATCTCTATGACATCTATCATCTTTTAGCATCTACATCATAGCTTCCTCTATCTCTAGAGGAATAGTTTTGTTTATATTGAAATTTGTTGGTCCGAAAGACAGGAAATACACAGAGAAGCAACATGCAATCAAGAGACGAGACAGGAAATATGTGGTTCACCTCCCTGAGACTACGTCCACTGAACACACAAAGTCACTTTACTAAATAACCCTAATTTGTGTTACAGAGAGCTCGTGTCAGCCCTCTTATATACTAGTACCAGCCCTAGCCCTAGTCTAACTAAATATAGTTAAACTAACCAGAGTTACTCAAGACCTGAGTTAACTCCTAACAATCTCCCCCTTGACTCATGTCTTGGCGTGTCTAACTCTTGTCTCTATATACATACTCCGCGGGAAGTCCTAGAAGAAAACCTAGAGCATAGGCCCTCCTGTAAACAAGGATTAACTAAAACTAAGCCGTAGCCTAACTAGGAAGGAGTAAAGCATATACAAGAATCAAACAATTGCTAGCGTAACTCTACTAGTGCTCCTTGTGCAAAACCTGCATAGTAGCACAATGCCTCCTTAAACTCTCTAAAGGAATAACTTTGATCAAAAAATCAGCTGGATTGAATTTATCGTCAATTTTGACTAGCTCAATCTTCATATCAAAAACTACATCTCTAATAAAGTGATATCTAATGTCGATGTGCTTCACCCTGCTATCCATCACTTGATTTGCTGCAAGATGTAAGGCACTCTAACTATCACAATGGAGATTTACAACATCCTGTTTCAATCCCATCTCAGTGATAAGTCTATTCAACCCAATAGCCTCCTTTGCTGCTACATATTCGGCTTCCGTAGTTGACTGAGCTATGCACTTCTGCAAGGTAGATCTCCAAATAACGCATCCACCTCCAAGTGTAAACTTGTACCCAATTGTAGACTTCCTCTTGTCCAGATCTTGTCCATAGTCAGCATCAATGTAACCCAACAAGGATTTGGCATTGTCCGATAAACCATCAAACAAAAGACCATAATCCTTAGTACTCTTGAGGTACCTAAGAATCCACTTCACAACTTTTCCAATGCACCTTCCCTGGATTTGACATGTAATTGCTCACCTTGCCCATGGCTAGAGCAATATCAGGTCTAGTGTACACCATCAAATACATGAGGGTGCCCACTGCTTTGTCATAGGGAATTGACGACATCTTTCCTCTCTCAGTTGCATCAATTGGACATTGAGCTGCTGAGAGCTTAAAATGTGCCGCCAAAGGAGTCCACACTCCTTTAGAGTCTTCCATGTTAAACCTGTCAAGCACACGCTGAATGTACTTATCCTAACTTAACCATAGCTTCCTCTTCTTCAAATCCCTGTGAACATCCATATCTAATATACTCTTGGACTCACCCAAATCCTTCATCTTGAATGCAGATTTCAATTGCCTCTTGCATCTATCAACGTCGGATTGTTCCTTTGCCAAAATGAGCATATCATCCACATAGAGTACCAGAATAATGAGGCTAAAGATCTCATTATTCACCTTCTTCATGTAAACACATGGATCAAACACACTCCGTGAAAATCCTTGTGCTTTCATGAACTCATCAAACCTTGCATTCCATTGCCTAGGAGCTTGCTTCAATCCATATAGAGATTTGAGCAATCTACAAACTAACTTCTCTTGACCTTTCTTCTCATAGCCAGTAGGTTGTCTCATGTAGATTTCTTCCTCTTGTCACGGCTTTTCTATATGGATATATAGAAAAGCCGTGACAACATCCATCTGATCCATAACGAGACCAAATATCGCAGCAAGTGCACATACCATACGAATTGTAGCATACTTTGCTATAGGTGAGAAGACTTCGTTGTAGTCCACACCTTTCTCTTGTGTGAAGCCCTTAGCCACCAACCTGGCTTTGAAGATCCTCTTCTCTTCATCCGCTGGATTATCCTTCAACTTGTACACCCACTTGCTATCAACCAAAGATTGACCCTTTGGAAGCTCCACCAGCTCCCAAGTCTTGTTCTCAACAAGCGATTGCATCTCACGCTCCATAGCAATGTCCCACTCATGCTTATTGATAGAGGCTTGAGCTTCTCTATATGAACAAGGTTCTCCTTCTTCCAAGATCAACGCATTGCCATCATCACTCTCAACTTCAATATCATGATCCTCAAGAATAGATGAATCAGCCCATGTTCCATACCTTTCGGGAGCTCTACTAATCCGATTTGATGATCTCCTAGTAGATGGTCTTGGTTGATCTCTATCGTTTCGTGCTCTATTTTGAGGCTCTGTTTTGAGGCGACAACTTACTCCTCCAATTCCTGTTGTGCAGGAATTTGCTCCATCTGTTCTGGAGCTTCTCCTTGTGGCGCATCATTAAACCCATAATGATCAATCTCCCCCTCAACAACATCCGTGAGTGGAGATTTGCCCTTGTCAGTATGGGGAGCTTGAGATATCTCCCCCTCTTTCAATGATCTGGGCTCATCGAAAGAAACATCCCTACTGACAATCACCTTACAAGCTACAGGATCCCATAGCCTATAACCTTTCACACCACTTGCATATCCAAGAAAACGACACTTCTTGGATGTAGGATCCAACTTGGTCCTATTCTCCTTAGGTATAAGAGGATAAGCTGTACAACCAAAAATTCTCAAACGACTATAATCAGCCCTCCGTTTGTGCCTCAATTCAAACGGTGTCAACAAATCGATTGCACTTGAAGGAGACAGATTTACCAAATACACTGCGGTATTTACAGCTTTAGCCCATAATTCATATGGTAAACTAGATTGGCTCAACATACTACGCACCTTCTCCAATACTGTTTGGTTGAGCCTCTCGTAAACAAACATTTTGTTGCGGAGTATAAACCGTGGTGAGATGACGAGTGATCCCCTCCTCTTTGCAATAACTTCTAAACTCCTCTGAAGTATACTCCCCGTCATTATCCGAACGTAGATATCTCACCTTGTGACCAGTCTGAGTCTCAACTTGGACTCTTCAACTTTTGAAAGTTGCAAAGACTTCAGACTTGTGTGTGAGAAAATAGACCCACACAAATCTTGAGTAATCATCAATAAACAATACATAGTACCACTTCCCAGAATGTGAGGCTTTAGGAGAGGGTCCCCACACGTCACTATGTACATACTCAAGTAACTCTTTGGAACTATGAGTTCCAACACCAAAGGCTTTTCTATGTTGCTTGCCCATGACACAATGCTCACAAAATTCCATGTCAACTTTACCTAAACCAGGTAACAAGCCTTTGTCTCGAAGGAAGGTCAAGTACATGTTACTCATGTGTCCCATTCTAGAATGCCAAACATGAGCCATCTCTGGCTGAGATCTGGTAAGATTAATTTCAATACAAATGGTATTGCCCTCTAGCACATACAGATTTCTATGCTTGTGTCCTCTTAAGATAGTCTTATCACCTATTCTCACCTCAAGTTCTCCTTGTTTAGAATTCCACTCAAGGCCTTTTGAATCTAACATTCCAAGAGAGATAAGATTCTTTCTCATTTCAGGTATAAACCTGACATAAGTCAACATACGTTTGACTCCATCAAACATATGAATCTGTACAGATCCAACACCTTCAATTCTACAGGGTTGATCATTTCCCATAAGAACTAAACTGTTTGATATTGAGAAAGTATGAAAAAACTTTCTAATGTAACAAATGTGATAAGAACAAGCACTATCCAGAATCCATACATCACCAACGTCCTTTGGTGAGTTGCATAGGGTATACCTCTGGCTTCATAGTCCATCTTCGAGCAAGTCATCCTCATCAAAATCTTGAGCCACATTGACCAAAGGAGGATCAGTAGCCTTGGTCTTCACACGGTAGTCCTTCTTAAAGTGACCACTCTTGCCATACTTCCAACAGACCACCGTCTTCCTGTCTTGGGATTTACCCCTAGACATGGATCTACCTCTAGATCCAAACTTCTTCCCATCCTTCTCAATCCTTGATTGTGACCGCCCACGGTCACATTCATCTGCCGTACTGAGATGAAGAGGATGGAGTAGAGATCATCATCTCTGGCTGTAGCTCATCGGAGAGAGCACTTACAACCTCATTGTAAATGATCGTTTGTCTATCACGATGGAGCAACACTCGTGACAATGACTGATATGATGCAGGTAATGAACTTAACAGATGAAGGGCCTTCCTCTCATCAGTTATCTCCTCTCCTGCATTCTGAAGATCAATAACAAGATCACCAAAGGCATCAATGTGATCTTGAATCTTCATTTTGTATCTTTCATCTTGAAGCTCATCAGCTTCAAGGAGGTGTACAACCTGTTTGATAACTCTTTGCGATGAAACCGTTGTTGAAGAGCCTCAAACAACAACGTACAATTGTCATACTCATCTACTTGCTTCGGGCGAAGGTTGTAGATGGAGTATAACAATACTCACTGCTTGCTCTTGAAGTTCCTTCCAGTCTTCATCATCGAATGTAGAGGGTTTAGGCCTCAATGACTTGCCCAAACCGGAAGCCTTCAATTTGCCTTTGACTTGCCTCTCCCACAAAAGATAGTCACCACGCCCATCATATTTGACAATGTAAAATCCGGCTCCTCCTGTCTTCATGACTGACATCTCGCTACGTCTAGGCGCTGAACTCGTCCCTTTTGTTGTTCGATTGTTAGATGGAACCTCCAAACTTGATTTCTTCCCACTCATATGAGAATAAAGGAAATTTACTCTGGATCAAAATCCCTAAACCAGAGGAGATACCGGGCCGCTTCCGCTTGTTCTTCGCTCTTGTCCCCAAACAAAAAGTCATGAGCTCAATCTTCCGAAAACTCAGATCTCTTCTTGCATTGCAGAATCCTTGGCCGTGAAACAGACATGGATTTCAGAACTTAGATCTCAATCAGCCGTGAAACAGACATGGATTTCGGAACTTAGATCTCAATCAGCGCAGCCTCACGAACACGTCCAAATTCAATGGGTTCAAAAGTCGGCCACAGAACGTTTCTTTGCCTTGATCATGGAAGAAATCTGTATCCAACAAAAGCTTAAATAAATGGATTGTACATCACAACTCGAGGATTGTCTGCCTCAAATTCGTGGCTCCAGCTTTCTTTACGCACGACTATTCATCAACACAGGCAAATTCTCCCTACTTCTCTCGGTTCGAACTAGACTAGTGCTCCTCTCCTCTACAAGTCCAGTAAGAACAGTCCACGGCCCACTAGTAAAACCAAGTCAGAAAACAAAAACTACCTCCATATATCTTCAACGAATGTTAAGACACAAGTTGCATATGCATGTCACTACGATTCAAGCTAGAAATCCTCCTACACTGTCTCACCGACCATAATCTAGCAACCAGCGCTGGCGGACTGGGAGTGTGGAGGTCTAACAACTGAGCTTTTCAAACAAAAGCCAAGATCTACAAATCAGCTGTTGCACAACAACTTCTCGCTCCTTCAGTCACTTCCCACAGTCACCGTAACAGTCGCAAGTCAAGGTCCCCAATTGCCCTACACAACCTCCTCCACAAAAAATATTCATGCCCTCTTGTCACACCTGGCGTCTGACGTCAGCCTCCCCTTCCTACCTTCCTTCCTCTCCTCGCCTGTCCTTGCTTGCCTGCCCTGTAGCTCCGCCTTTTGCCAAACATTCCATCTCTGCATCATTCATCTTCGTCCCATGACACATAGTGTTGGAATTTGACGGGAATAAGGCATCAGGAAGTAAGTTTGAAACTCGGCGTGAGTTCCTTGTCTTTAGAGAACATCACTGCAAGCTCGCCCTCTATGGCAGTGCCATCGATCTGCACAAATTGCTACAACGCATGTTCCTTCTCATACACACACGCTAGTGTTTTCGCTGGGCTCTAGTTAGCAGAACATCAACAACAAGATCCCACCTCGAGCTCTGAAACTCCCTCGAGACACGTACAATGATGAACTCTCTCCTCCATCAGCTAGCCAGCAACGATGTGAATCCCCGTTGTGGCCCACTAGGGAAATCCAGTCCAATTCACAAACCGCAACAGTGTGATTCATGAAAGCCAGACATCAATGAAAACCTATAATCGATGTGGTTCCTTATCACATATTCTTACGGCATGATCTGAACCACCACATCATAGCTTCCTGTACATGATCCTCGCATGACCTACTAGCCCCATCTAGCCCAGTGTGAAGACAAAATCACAACAAATTCAAGCCATCGGTTCACCTCAAGACTGCTGTCGGGCATCTTTGTGCAGGAGTCTCAAATACTGGACGTCTGACGAACGATGGATGGCTCATCAAGTCGGTCCGCTAGCGTCCGGACATCTCCCACCCCGTCCAGCAGAAGCACTCCAATTCTTGCTCGATGTATAGCCCACAAACCGTAAGCGCACTCAAATCCACGTAAAACTTCAAATCTCGAACCTGGATGGCACGAGCTGTAGCTGCTAAAATGCTCTGATACCAATTGTTGGTCCAAAAGACAGGAAATACACAGAGAAGCAACATGCATTCAAGAGACGAGACAGGAAATACATGGTTCATCTCCCTGAGGCTACTTCCACGGAACACACAGAGTCACTTTACTAAATAACCCTAATTTGTGTTACAGAGAGCTCCTGTCAGCTCTCGTATATACTAGTACCAGCCCTAGCCCTAGTCTAACTAAATATAGTCAAACTAACCAGAGTTACTCAAGACCTGAGTTAACTCCTAACAAAATTTATTCTTATTGTTGAAGCCACTTGCAAAATCATCTTTCCCTTGGAAACTTTATCTATCTATATCTAATACATAGACATGTTTTTTGCTAATTTTTAAGTTTGTTAACACAAGAAACTATTCTATACTCTTTAGCCACCACGGATAGCATATATATGATATGTAAGAAACCAAAAATTAAAATCAAAATCTTATGTTGTGTATAGTGTATTGATCTCTTAGTTCATTTGATATGACCATGAAATGATATATTTTTAACTTTTTCTCTTATGTTAATTCATTGAATAGTTTTTATGATCTAAATTATGATATCTTTGTTTGATATAATTTAAATTTTGTAACAAATGCAAACCCTTGTCTTATCAATATATATCAAAAAGCTTAGCCAATTCATCTCATGACTCTTGCATACTTTTAACACAATGAATGTGCAACATTCCAAATGTATTAGATGATCTCATATATTTTATATGAAGTTTATTATAAGATTATTATCTTTATCTCTTGTAAGTTTAATTTTTTTTTCAAATCATAACTATTTTGAATTCTTTTGATTTTAAAAGATTTTTTAACTGTATTTCCTCTGTCTATGTTATATTTATTTAATGATGCATCATTTTTTTTCACAATTTTGACTTTAATATTATATTACAATTCAAATTAATCTACACAAGAGAGATAAAAATGTATGTAACACTATGAGATAAAATTTGAAATATATAAAAAGAGAGATTCAATATACATATACACATCAAAAGGATAGGGTAACCTCCCCATTACTAAAGGTCATAAAATCTCTATATGACATACCATCAAGATAAATGTCACTGGAACTAGTAAACTCATATTATATTTAAAAAATACATCAACAAACATGAATTAATATCAAATTTAACTTCTCATGCTGTTTCAGATTGATCTTATAATCATAAAAATATCAAACTTAAAGTTTTTATTTTGAATATAATTTTGATTTGACATGGAATACATAAAATTTGGATATATGGAGCTTGTATATATATACTTCTAAATTACTAAAATATATTAATTTAATAAAACCTCATTGTCTTAAATAATAACATTGATTCATGTAATTGATTATAATTTTTTCAAAATATTATATTTTCAATATATGTAATACAAAATAGATTAGTATAACATGTTTGCAAATTTTTTTTTTCATATTTTGATGAAAGCTATTTTTTAAAAAAAATTTCACAAAACAATATGTTGTTAGTAACAAGGGATAGATTAACACAATTGTCACAACTTATGTAGTGGCATCTCTAGTTAGGTAGGTGCGCGTATGCATGAGCAGATCTCGGCGATTAGAGCCGATTTGTGCGATTAGCGAGTTTCGCCTTTGGGACAGCCATTAGGGCCGACAGCGCCGTTAGGGGCCCTAGGGCTCAAGGGGTAGAGTTCGAATTAGGGCTCCTTGGAGGCTAGTTTTCGAAGTTGAGCCTTTGAGAGTGTGGCTATGGTGGATAGTACCTAGTGCGGGAACCTGGAGTCTTTGAAGCACAAAGTGGGTTTGGCTTGACTGTAATCTCTCTTTTATGCTATGGTTATGAGCGGAGTGTCCTTGTGGACGTTTTGAGAGTAGAAAAGATTACTTCGAAAACTCAAATTGGATTCTGTGATGAGAACTAGGAGTTCTTGGAGCGCTGAAAGTGTTTTGGCGAGTTTGGATCGATGGTAGCTTCGATCCGTTGGCTGTTGAGCATGCAGGGCGTTGCTGGAGTGCAGTCCGTGGTGGTGATCTAGAAGTAGAGTCGATTTGAGGTGGATCTTATCGATTTTGAATTTATGTATTTTCTGTTTTAGTGTAAATCCGAATCGGGAATTGTTGAGGGCGGAAGCGCTGCTGGAAATTGGCGAAGTGGGTCGATGCTTATAGTTGTCTTGGAGCATTAATTTGAGATTGGCCGAGAAATATTTCGGACAGAAGTGCTAGAAGTCCAAGATTTGGTTTTTCGAAGTTTTCGGGTCGAAAATAGGAGCAGCAACCTATCAGATTAACATACAATGTCCGTTTGATCTGAAATTTGGTGGGGTGATAGATTATGTTAAGTTTGTCGCGCGAATGTAGAGACGTCAGGCTCAAAGCTGACGGTGTCAGAATTGCGAAATTTTGAGGTTTAGGGGTTTGAAATCGAAGTTGAAGATTTTCAGAGTCCTGTAGAAGTTTCAAACAGTGTCCGTTTGCGAAAAAAAAAAATTGCGTTAGGTAGCAAATTGAAAAAGACTAGCTTTAGGCAACACCTTATACAGCCGGATTACTAGTCTCAGTTTATCGATATGGAGAGCAGAAGACCTCCGAAATCGAATTTTTGTGTTTTTAAATGCCCTTATGAGGCTATGTCAGTCCGGGTTGGGTTCGTTTGACCCCTTTGATGGATATTTTTGAGATAGAGTATTGTGCTTTATGTTTCTTGTGATTGATATACCTCCATCTCTGCTTCCTGTTTGTGCACCACGTTTGTTTGTGTTGGTGCTTTGTTGTTTGGAGTGTTGGAGCTCTGTGGCCGCCGATAGTGTAATTTGGATTTGCGGACTAGTCGACTATCCATGTTTCTCCCGGTGAGACAGGACTTGCGGACTGTAGGCTGGGTGAGTGCCCGTGGTGATGGCGGGTTTCGGGTTGCCCTTGTGTTAGCACCTTGTGGTGCCTCGTACCTTCATTGCGGTTTTCTTGTTACGATTCTTGCCGATTCCGGGTTCCAGTTGGGGACCTGTTTTTTTTGTACGGTTGTGGAGGTGATACATAGGTGTCACAGTGGAGTTCTCTGGAGGTTCCGGAGGAGAGACTGCTCGGGTTAGCATTGGGTGCACCCGTAGCAGAGTGCGGTACCAACCTTGGCCTTTGAGGTTCTGAAGATTCTCGATTTGGTTTCGAGAGAGGACGGAGTTGAGCTTGGTGATATCTTGGAGTGTGTACCCACACCGTTGTTGTGGGACATGGACGATATCTATGGGGCCACCAAGGGTCCTAGATGATATTCGAGTACAGTTGGCACTATTGAGTTGGATGACTTCATCCAGGAGTTTGACTCATGGTGTGATTTACATCGGATGCGCAACTCTATGTTGTTCAGTCCGTTTATGGCTTGGAAGGGATTATTCTAGCATTTGGAGGGTCCACCGATGGATGATTATCATGAGTTCGGCGTGAACACCTTGAGGAGATAGAGTTTTGGAGACAATACCTGGTCTCCAAACTACATCTCTATTACTTGAATACAATGTTTGGAGGTGCGAGTTTCATCCTCCGTACATGGCACCGATGATACTGGTTGGAGCTAGTAGAGTTGGGAAGAGTTCAGAGGTCCCAACCTTCAACCCTATTCGGAGTTCTTTGCACGGTTGAGGAGAGACTACCAAGGGTGAGAATTGACAAGCTACGAGGCTTGCATGAGTTTCAACGGAAGACCGGGGAGAGTCTTCGAGGCGTATACCGAATGCGTCGGTTGATCGGTGTTACCCATGGGGTGACAGAGGCACAAAGCTGTCCAATATTGGTATGGGATATTGGATAGGGAGTTGAGACGTAGAGTGAGAGATGCTACCTTACTACGGGGAGACATCACCTACGTTGGCCATTGTGTTTTGTCTTGCCGCGTATTGAGCTTAACATGCAAGAAGAGAGGGTAGGATCGCTGGGGTTCAAAGCAAGGATTCACCATCTTCATCAACGTCTTCACGTTACCAATCTACAACACAAACCCGGAGTGGTTATGGTAGACATGTGAGACAGTCTCGACCATCTGGACAGAGTGGTGAAGGTGCAAACATCGCACCATTACCATCCTTTTCACGTCAACAATCAGTTGTTGGGATGGTATGTTGGACATGTGGTGGACCTCATCACAAGAAGGATTGCCTTCAAGGTCGAAGGATGGATCCTGTTGGAGTAAAATTATGTGAGCATTGTCACAGTTTTGATCTCCATCCAAAATTACGATCAACAAGAGTTGCCATGGCAGTTCCTGGAAGAGGACGAGGAGTTCAAGTTGGTAGGGGTGGTGGTAGAGGAACAGCCCCTACTCAAGTGTTAGCCCATGAGGCTAGTCATGAGGTGAACATGGCATCTCGATTGGAGCAATTGGAGCAGAAGATAGCAAGTATGGCTATAGCCCAACAAAGATCAGATTCTGGAGCTGGTGCCTCTACATCATACGATGGAGATGTTGTGGAGTACATGTCGCAAATGACACAACCATGTGCAATTGTTGTGACTCGTAGTGCGACACATACTACTGAGTCTAGAGGAGCATCTGTGGAGTTGGATCCACAAAGAGGGGAGGCTAGCCGATGGGTTAGACTTCCTCAGTCTTTCACATTGTCTGAGGCATTGAACACCTCATCCATGGCTCCTACACCACCTATTGGAGAGATGAGGGTGCAAGCCAATATGGATGTACTTGGAGATGGAGCAAGTAGGGACTAGCCATCAACATCGTCTGAGCAAGCATCTAGCGCAATGTTGGGGGCGGCAAGGACTCTTGTTCATTCTCCTGTTTTCTCAGCCAAGGATTTATTGGCGTTGGGGGTGTCATCATCCCATATACTACGATTGGCAGCCACACTTTGCGAAAGCAAAGAGGATGTGTTGGTTGCTTCTAGTTGTGTGAGCAGTAGTAGTGTTGATCCTGGGATCAGGACAACTACTAGTGGAACTTGGCAAGTTGCTGCCGCTCGAATGATGGAGTTATCCGCGAGGCCGGCATACGATCGTACCATGGTGTCACCGAGTGCGGTGATGTTGGATAACAGAAGTGGTGTGTTCTATTTGGTCGGACCTTCAGGATAGGTTTATCGATCTCAACGCGTGTTGTTGGATTCTGGTGCACAACCCCTTATGTTGGGTAAGGATGCACTGCTTGGTCTTGGTTTGCGAAAGACTAATGTGGAGAGATGTCCATTCCAGATTCAGACATCTCTTGGAGATTCTAGTGATGCCCCAACACCATACATCACCCGGATGGCGTTGACTATGCAAGTACAACCGGATCACGTCACAGATAGCTCTACAACGCGAGCACGTGCTGTGGTTACACTTGCAGAGTCCTATGATGTATTGGTGGGTGCGGCAGTATTATACCCGATGGGGTTTAGCATTCATTATTGGGAGTAACAGCCTCTTATCTGCCAGCTTGGCAATCTGGCGAGGGCCGAGTGAGTCGAGTTGATTACCTGTACGATTCATCACCGGTTCTAGGCCTTTACCAAGTGGAGGTTTGGCTTATGTTGCAGCCTTCAGTACTTGTGTTACTTGGCCTGGTGATTTGTTGGAAGGTAACATGGATGCTCATGATAGTCATGGTCGAGAGGATGTGACTATCATGCCAAGTCTTAGTGGAGTAGTGTCATCCACGTTGGATGGAACACTAGGTACTTCATGTATGCAGCTACAACAGATGGCTGATCAACTCATACATCAGGCTTGGAGTGAGTCTTTTGCTCCGGAGAGGGAGGAGACGAAGGAAGTTATTCCCACTTCCACTATGTTATCCCTTTAGATACAACGCCTATTGCTTGGCAAAGATCCGGAGGAGGTATATGTGTGTTGGATCTGTTTGGAGGGATTAGCACAGGTTTGGCTGCTGTTTTGCAATCTGGTATACGAGTACATCGATACTTGTATGTGGAGCGAGATGAGATTGCAAGGAGCGTCTCATTACGCCATGTGGCACAGTTGGTGCGGAGATACCCAGATCTTCTACCAGTGTTGGCAGTCCAAGGATATCAACAAGGCCTTGCCGTTAGATATTTTGTTGTTGGGGACGCAAGACCTTGCTCGGCATGGCACCATACATTTGGTTATTGCTGGATGGCCATGTCAAGGACACACACGTGTTGGTAATGGTTATGGGTTACAGGATTCACGTTCTGGCATGTTTTGGGAGATGTTACGTGTGTTACGTTCTCTCCAATCACAGCAGACATATTCTCCGGCATACATTTTGGAGAATGTTCCCTTGTTGGGTGATCCACGTGCACGGGTGATGACGAAAGTGCACATCACGCGGCGGTCATGGATTGGACCAGCGGTATTGTTGGATGCGGCGAGTAGGATCTCGTGCACACCGGCCCACGTCTATGGTGGACAAACCTTCCAAGGGAGGTTTTATTGCGAGCATATGACGGAGTGGAGAGGCCCTCACATCTCACAGTGGAGAGTATTTTGGATGTGGGTAGACACTCCTGAGGCGGTGGTCTATGCCGACAGGTCACCCATGGCGTGGTGAACCTTGTGGGTCGCCCAAGAGCCGCATTACCCATGTTGTTGAGTTACCCAGCTTCCCATGCTTATAGAGAGGGAGGACCTAGACTTGTATGGGATTCTCGCTTGCAGCGGTTGGTGGAACCCAACGCTGAGGAGAGAGAGTGAGCCTTTGAGAGTGTGGCTATGGTGGATAGTAGCTAGTGCGGGAACCTGGAGTCTTTGAAGCACAAAGTGGGTTTGGCTTAACTGTAATCTCTCTTTTATGCTATGGTTATGAGCGGAGTGTCCTTGTGGACGTTTTGAGAGTAGAAAAGATTACTTGCTATGGGATTTTGTATTGGTACTACAGCAGTACCTACATTGTCAGAGGCTTCACGACGTCAGGTGTTGGGTCAGGCTATGGACCTGAACTGTTTGACATGGATTGTGAGCCTTGGATTGGCTGAGCAGAGACGCATGAGATCCACATGTATGACTGCAAGACCATTAGTAAGCTCTTTGCCTACCGAGACGGTGGAGGCAAAAGCTGGGGGCGAGAAGTGCCCAAGATCTCATCCTTGGTCTTATGGGGATGTTAGAGAAGGAGAGGTAGGGTCTTCTTCGAATATCGTTGGAGTTTTTTTGCGTGGAGCAGGCGGTGGTTACCACTTTTGACCTTTGTGATACAACACAAGAGGTTACAGCTACAGCAGCAGGAGTTGTTCACACTGAGATAGTGGAGCATGGTATGAGAGAGCAGAAAAAGCTCTCTGCTCAAGATGTTGTCATTTAGCAACCAGATACTACGTCTTCTATCTCTAGTGTCGATGGAGAGGAGATTTGGGATATTGAGATTGGTCTCAAAGTTGTAGGAGAAGAAAGACGTAGGGTGTGGAGGTTTCTGAGGAGTTTCAGAAACTGTTTTGCTTTCAGTATGAAGGATTTAGGCTGTTTGAAGGGACCTGGCATACGGATTGACTTGACAACAGATGCACCAGTCTTCCGTCGTCCCTATCGATACAGTGATATGGAGAGAGATCTGATCCAAAGTAGGTGTCAAGACCTTCTTGAGGCTAGATTAGTGGAGATATCATATGGAGAGTATGCCTCTACTGTGGTGATGCCAGTTAAGAAGGATATACATGGCAATAATACAGATAGACGCATGTGTGGTGACTACCGATCTATCAATCGACAGACAAAATCTGATCGATATGCTATGCCTACACACGAGGAGATCTTTGATGCAGTTGGGCATGCAAAGGTTTTTCAGTACATTGGATTTACGAGCAAGATATCATCAGCCATGGATTCGAGATGAGGATAAGGCCAAGACGACCTTTTGGGCAATTGATTCGCATGGCAAGGATGTGTTGTATCAATGGAAGTTCTTACCATTTGGGTTGAAGAATGCACCTCTTTGAGTTCCAAAGAGTGATGGATAGGATCCTAGCCGGACTTGATTGTGTCAGAGCCTACATCGATGATATTCTAGTGTATAGTGCTACAGTGAGGGAGCATGAGATACATTTGCGGGGAGGTATTTGAGCGACTGATTGCTCATGGCCTCAAGTTGCATCCTGGAAAGTGTAAGTTCTTTCAGGAGCAGGTAGAGTACTTGGGTCATACCATATACCCAGGAGGATTGGGAGTTCAGCAAACCAAGGTGGAGGCAATCTTGCGTATTCCACAACCCTCAGATGTGAGTAGGGTTCGAGCTTTCCTTGGACTTGCAAACTTCTATCGTCGATATGTGCGAGAATTTAGCACTATTGCCAAAGCCTTGACAAAGCTGACAAAGCTAGATCAAGAGTGGAGTTGGGGAGATGAACAGGAGAGAGCTTTTGTTGAGCTCAAGGGAAGGTTGACATTTGCCCCTATTTTGAGGAGACCTGTGAGAGGTCGTTCGTTTCAAGTACATACTGATTGGAGTATGTTGGGTTTGGGAGCTGTAAGACCCAGGGTTGTACATATAGGATAAAATGAAAGTATATCTAAATTGTGCCTAAGTTTATCTTAGTCATGACTATGTTTAGCTAGTTATGGTTAAGTTGGAGGAAAATATAGAGTAACTTTTGGTGTGGTAGATAAGAACTACTATTTTGTTGTTTAGTATGAGTCAAGGAATAGATTCCATCACATGGGTATCTTGACTTCCCTTGACTTGGACTAGTTTTCATTGGTTGGACTTGGTGAAAACCCTTAAATCTAGGGGCGAGATTGACTTGGTACACTAGAAGTCAATTAAGGAGTAGTTGGGCTTCTAGAAGATCCAAGTGGACCAATTGCATGTTGCCATGTACCCTTTTCATTGGGGTTTGTGATCTCTATCTCGTTTAAACTTGGTAAGAGGAAGTTACATGGTGATTACTTGTAGTTACTAGGGTAAGATTCTAAGTAGTATAAATAGAGAGGTTGAGAAGCACCTCTCAAGTAGTTTTTCAATGGAAGTTAGTTTTGGGAGAAGATAGTGTGGTGATCTTAGTTTTGGGGAGCTTGGTTCTTGGAGATGTCATGTTCGGAGTGGAACCTTGATTCAATGAAGACTTTGATTACCAAAGTATCCCTTTCCTTTTGAGTGATATCTTACTCTTGGTGATAATGTGCATAATAGAGCTTGGACTTTGAGAGTTTGTGTAAGAGTGAGCAATAAGATCATGGGCAAAGGGTGGGACTAAGTCCTTCTAGATTCATGATGAGCTTCCAAAAAGCCATCGGAGGTAAACCTGAGTGAGAGTCAGCCCGGAGGTCACATTTTTGGTTCCGTTGCAGGGACCTCAATCTAGAAGGAGCAGAGATGTTTCAAATCCAGTTTCTTGCCCGTGAGAGCGCAACGATGAGAACTCATATGAAGAGGACTGTGGGGGAAGAGCGAACCGAGATCATGATGCATAGCAATGTACCATTTGTGTATCTGGTAGTGTTATATGATAGCTTGGAAGTTATTTTGTACATTTTGTTTACTTAAGGGTTGTTTGGGATGAGGCGAGAGTGCTATAGTACGTATTTGGGAGGAAAACTTTATTTTCCAAAGTTTTTCCGATAATTTTCTTGATTTTAGATTAGTAGATGGGATACGTTTTGCACTTGAAATAACAGTCATATCATGTCTAGATCAAAAGTTATGATGTTTAGAATTTGCTTGGGTCTTGACGGGTTTTGAAAGATAGCTCTCGGGAAAAAGTGTACAGAGCTCATAAATTCGTGCAAGAATTAAATCAGGATTTTAAACTTTGCACGATTGTTTATCAGGAGCTAAGTTACATGTGGGTTCAAATTTCGTTGAGAGATCATTTTTATAGAGAAAGTTATGATACCTGAAGTATAGGGGGGTATAAAGTGAGCAAAACCGCTTTACTTTTCAGATTTGCTTTTTTCCTTGTTTATGGTCATTTCGAGAGAGTTAGTGCATGGGTGTTTTGCATAGTGAGGATGACTTGACACTCATTGGAAAATGGGAGATCAACCTCTTTGGAAGATCCGGTTGTCTAAGATACCTCAAGGGCTGGACGTGATTGTTTCAGCGGATTCGAACACGAGGGAGTTGAGTGGAGTTTGAAGAGAGGACACTAAAAAGTTCCCTGAGAGCGAAACGTGAGAGTTGCTTCTATTGTGGAGAGGAGGGACATAAGCTTGTGAGTTGTCCTTTGAGGACCAAAGATCGGAGGTTGAGAGAGAGACGAAACGTGGGAGAGCTAAACTTTCATCTGGGACCATCATCTCCCCATGAATCCAAGAGTGGAAACTATTGTGAAAATTGTGGAGTGACCGGACTTCCCTTAGGACACGAGTGTAGTGGCGTGAAAGCTCTGTTGGAGTCACTAGTGGAGGGCTTTGAAGATAAATTGAGTGCAGATACCGAAAAGTTGAAATCTCCAGGTGGCTCAAGTTCTAACTGAAGATGGAGATCATTTTCAGAATGATCGAGAAGATGTTGATGAGGGTAAGGCTCATAGTGTGTTTAGGAGAGGAGAGAGCCATGGCAATCTTGGACCAACCAATTCCGTTCATTTTGCCATTGATGAATTACTCTAGAATGGAGCTAGTTTTGTTTGTGTTGTATTAGGGAGTCCCGTATAAATTTCCAACAACAACGACAAAAGGAGTTGGAAATGGGGAAGCTTCCGGTGTTCTATGGGAGAGAGAAAGAAGTTGTAGAATCTTTTGTGAGAGACTTCAAGAGGGCATGTATAGGAAACAATGAGAGAAGGAAACCCGAATGGGCTATCCTTTTGCCCGACTTCTTGGAGGATTCTGCATTGAAGTGGTACAATGAGTACAAGAAGGAGCATGTGGAGGAAGACACTTGGGAGAGTTTGACG
This sequence comes from Marchantia paleacea, assembly GCA_014180765.2. Classification (NCBI taxonomy): domain Eukaryota; kingdom Viridiplantae; phylum Streptophyta; class Marchantiopsida; order Marchantiales; family Marchantiaceae; genus Marchantia; species Marchantia paleacea. Next base: position 1,347,616 of record MUAA02000014.1, read on the forward strand.
GAGAATCTTGTTGAAAACTTTCTTCCGGATGAAAGTTACGAGAAGCTGATGTGTGAAGTCACCTTTTTGAAGCAAGGAGAGAGTGAGAAGGTGAGATCATACGTAGAGAGAACGGAGAAGCTGGAGTCACATTTTCGTGTGGTGTTGAGAAAGAGTGGAGACGAGGTCGAGCCAACCATGGTGGGGATTGTGGCGATGTTGACAAAGAACTTCATTCGAGGTTTGAAGCCTCAGATTCGAAGCAAGGTGAGATATGAAAAGCCCTCTTCTAAGGCTGAGGCTATTCGCATTGCTATTCGAATGGAGGAGAGCCTAGAAGACGATGATTCTAGTTTGATGGCTAGAGAAGCATCACCACCTGTTGTGGTTAGAATGGCAACTCCTACTGTTGTTGCTACGCCAGTAGTAAATTCTCCAGTGGTAGACTTGCACCATGAGTTGAAATCTATCACAGAAACACTCGTTGATCTCAAGATTAACGTAGTACAACTATGGGAGAGGAGGAATCAGAATGTAGGGGGAGGATCTAGAGGGTATGGGAATTATCCTCCAAAAGGAAATCCACCACAAAGGGAACTTCACGGTTTCATGCTTTAGTTGTGGAGGCCCTCATTTCCAACGAAATTGTCCTAATCCTCGACAACATGATGGAGTTAGACACAAAAATTCTACTCCTGCTCCAAGTCAATCGAAGGATAAGGGAGTAGCGTCTATTGATGTGTTTCCTCATCAGTGCACGTTTGAGAAGGGAGAGAGCTCTATAAGTTCCAAAGTTGATATTCTTGCACACGAGAAGAAGAGAGCAAGATTTGCAGAGGAGTCCATCTCAATGGAAGATCAACCAAGCCGAGCACTCGATCGGTGGTGTGAGTCAACCGAGAGCACCGAGGAAGAAGTTGGGAATGGATGATTTCTCCATTTCATCTACCCAGCTCAAATACGACGTGGTGGAGGATGTGGAGAATCAAAAAGCCAATATAATGTTGTTGGCCAATTGATTGCTCTAAATCCTACGATAAGAAAGGAGTTGAGGGAGGCCTAAGCTCCAAAAAAGGACCAAGCGACGATCCAAGGGAAAGCTTCCATGGCGAATGTTGGAGTAGGAGTGGTGGATGCCGCTGCCTCGGAGGTATGCACTCGGGCTTCAAAGATTGAAACGCATTAATGGACGTGATGTTTCGGATGTACTAGTGGATGGTGGATCTGCGGTGAATGCCATGTCAGAACGTTTGTTGAAGAAGTTGGGGATGAAGCTTTCAAGACCTTCCACCATCATTGTTGGGATGGCCAACAAGCAAAAGGTGCGACCCATTGGAGTGGTGGACAAGGTGGTGGTAAGTGTGATGGGAGTTCAAACCTTGTTGTCCTTTCAAGTGCTTGAGGAGGCTAGCTACGACTTGTTGTTAGGAAGACCTTGGTTGAGGGTGTGAGGACAACTGATCGGTGGCATAAGGGTTACCTTCGTATAGGGCCGAAAAACCATCGAGTGAAGGTCCCTCTCACAAGTGATGGAGGAGCAGTCTCAGACTCGGATAGACCTACGAGTGATTACTCAAAGTCTGAGAGTGAAGAAAGTGGCAGTTTTCGAGAGGTTGACACCAACATGTCAACCGATGAGGACATCATCATCCGAAGATACCTCGGACGATGATGTTCAAGTTCAAGTTCTTGCTGCAATGGATTTACTTCCTAGGCCGGGGGGTGGTGAAAGATCCCGACAAGATGAAGATGAGTGAAGATGAGATAACTCGACGGCTCTCCACTCTCAAGTTTGGTCCCAAGGTTACTATGGAGGAGAAGTCAAGGTTCTTGGATATATTTCGAAAATATATCCATGTCTTTGCCTTTAGCTACAAGGATTTGAAGGAAGTAACCTTAGAAACTCATCGCATTGAGTTAGAGGAGAAGGCTCGTCGATGCGTCGAAGCAACGTCGGATAAATCCACCAACAATTTGTGGTGGTCAAGGAGGAGATCGACAAGCTAAAGGATGCGGGTTTCATCTATGAGGTAGAGAATTCTGAATGGGTTTCTCCTATTGTGATAGTCAAGAAGAAGAATGGTAAGCTACGTGTATGCGTAGATTACAAGAAGTTGAATCTTTGTCACAAAGAAGGATTACTATCCTTTACCTTTCATAGATGAGATTCTAGAGGAGGTGGCAGGTCATGAGTGGTATAGTTTTGGAGATGGTTATAGTGGTTATAACCAAATTCAAATTGCTCCTGAAGATCAGCTCAAAACCACTTTTACCACGCCATGGGGAACTTTTGCCTTTAGGGTGATGCCCTTTGGTCTATGTAATGCTCCAACAACTTTTCAGTGGTTCATGAACAAGGTGTTTGAACCTTTTATTGGGAAATTTGTGCGAGATTTCATAGATGATTTTTGTGTATACGGAAGAAGGAGGATCATTTTGATCATTTGATCAAAATTCTACAACGGTTGGAGAAAGCCAAGGTCTCGCTCAATCCAAAAAAATGCATTTTTGGATGTGAGGAAGGTTTGTTGTTAGGGCACATCATCTCCAAGGATGGTATAGCGGTGGATCCAGAAAAGGTGAAACGCATCCTCGACTTACCTTTTCCGGTGGCGTTGACCAAGTTGAGGGTTCCTTGGAATGGTGGGATACTATTGACGGTTCATCTTTTCCTTCTCCAACAAAGCTTATGCCTTGACGGTTTACATGAAGAAGGGGACGGATTACGATTTAATCCTCAAGGATGGAGAGGCATCTGTGGCGTTCGAACTTCTTAAGAAGGCGTTGGTAACGGCTCCTATTTTAGCCAAACCAAATTGGGGTAAACCTTTCATTCTCTACACGGATGCATCAAACATTGCTATAGGATGCACTCTAAGCCGGTTAGATGAAGATAGCCATGATCATCCAATTGCTTATGCTAGTAGGCGGATGGTGCGGTGAGAGAAACTATTCGGTGACCGAAAGGGAGGCTTTAGGCGTGATCTTCTCACTCAAGAAGTTTTGACACTATCTTTTGGGAGGGAAGTTTACTATCGTTCTTGACCACAAGGCTTTGAAGTACATTTTCAACAAGCCTAATTTGAGGGTAGGATAGCTAGATGGAAGTTGTTCTTGGCGGAGTTTGATTACATCATTGAGGATCGACCCGGTAAGAAACATGCCAATCTTGATTTGATGTCTCGAGCATACGATGAGGAAGGAGATCAACCGGTGGATGATACATTTCGGATGAAGATTTTGCCGATGATGGACACCATAACAAAGGTACCGGGTGAATACAAAGGGATATGGGATTTCATCTCGGAGGGAGAGTTTCCCCAAGGCATGCATTCACGGGAGAGGAATGCATTGGTGAAGCGATGTGAACCTTATACCATCATAGAGGGCGTGTTGTTTCATCAAGGAGCGAGATGGACTACTCGGAAGGGCTGTTGGAAGGGAGGAGTCAATTCAACTTATGAAGGAGTTTCATGAAGGCTCGGTATGTGGAGGACACTTTGCAGGAAAGGTAACTGCATTTAAGATCCTAGATGCGAGGCTATCATTGGAAGGGCATTTTCAAAGATTGTGTGGAATTTTGCAAGAGTTGTGATGTGTGTCAAGCTTTTGCTAAAAAGTCCATGAAAACCCCTCCTTTGACATCGGTTTCTATTTTAGGACCTTTTGAAAAATGGGGAATAGACTTTGTAGGACCCTTGAATCTTACTCCTCGGGGTAACAAGTTCATTGTGGTAGCTACTGATTATCTAACCAAGTGGGTAGAAGCTAGACCTCTAAAATCTACTAGTGAGGAAGAAGTGGGTAGATTTACGTATGAGAGGATAATAACTAGATTCGGATGCCCTCTAGAAATTGTATCGATAGAGGTGGTGAGTTTGTTGGAAGCATTATACAAGCCATGCTAGGTCATTTCTCCATCAAGGCACGGGTGACTACTTCCTACAAACCAAATGCTAATGGGTTGGCGGAAGCGAACCAACTATACGCTTTGCATGATGTTGGCCAAGGATGCGAACATGGGCGGGGAGCAAGCAAAATTGGGACAAGAGGTGCATGCTATCTTGTGGGAGTATCGGACGACTTGGAAGACATCAACGGGGTACTCACCTTTCCGTATGGTATATGGTGTCGAGTCAAAGCTTCCAATTCAATTTGATTTGACGACCTTCTTAACTATCCAACGGAAGTTAAAAAGGAAGAATGGAGTAGAAGCTATCAAATCAAGGCGTCAACAACTGTTGGAGTTGGAGGAGGCTCATTTGTGGCCATGGTACGTGTGGAGCGGGCTCAACAATTGCGAAGAAGTATCATGATAATCGATTTGGGGACGAAGAAGATGAAGATTTTCAAAGAAGGTGATTGGGTAATGCTTTTACGACTCCATTAGATATAAAGAGAGCAAGAAAGAAATTTCTTCCAAAGTACTTTGGTCCTTTCATAGTTCACAAGGTGTGGGAAACTTTACTTACGATTTGAAGAAGTTGGGAGGGCGACATTTTGACCGGGTGAATCACGACAAGTTGAAGCCGTTTCATCGACGATCAGATTCTTTCACTCCGAGGACGGAGTGAAATCTTGGTCCGGGGTAAATGTAAGACCCGAGGGGTTGTACATATAGGATAAAATGAAAGTATATCTAAATTGTGCCTAAGTTTATCTTAGTCATGACTATGTTTAGCTAGTTATGGTTAAGTTGGAGGAAAATATAGAGTAACTTTTGGTGTGGTAGATAAGAACTACTATTTTGTTGTTTAGTATGAGTCAAGGAATAGATTCCATCACATGGGTATCTTGACTTCCCTTGACTTGGACTAGTTTTCATTGGTTGGACTTGGTGAAAACCCTTAAATCTAGGGGCGAGATTGACTTGGTACACTAGAAGTCAATTAAGGAGTAGTTGGGCTTCTAGAAGATCCAAGTGGACCAATTGCATGTTGCCATGTACCCTTTTCATTGGGGTTTGTGATCTCTATCTCGTTTAAACTTGGTAAGAGGAAGTTACATGGTGATTACTTGTAGTTACTAGGGTAAGATTCTAAGTAGTATAAATAGAGAGGTTGAGAAGCACCTCTCAAGTAGTTTTTCAATGGAAGTTAGTTTTGGGAGAAGATAGTGTGGTGATCTTAGTTTTGGGGAGCTTGGTTCTTGGAGATGTCATGTTCGGAGTGGAACCTTGATTCAATGAAGACTTTGATTACCAAAGTATCCCTTTCCTTTTGAGTGATATCTTACTCTTGGTGATAATGTGCATAATAGAGCTTGGACTTTGAGAGTTTGTGTAAGAGTGAGCAATAAGATCATGGGCAAAGGGTGGGACTAAGTCCTTCTAGATTCATGATGAGCTTCCAAAAAGCCATCGGAGGTAAACCTGAGTGAGAGTCAGCCCGGAGGTCACAGAGCAGTGCTTACCCAACATGATGATGAGGGGAAGGAGTTTGTAGTGGCTTATGCAAGTCGTTCCAACAATGCAGCGGAGGCAAAGTATAGTTCTTATGAAGGAGAATGTTTGGCAATTTGTTTGGGCGGTGGTACATTTCAGATGTTATTTGTTTGGAAACTCCTTCACTCTCATCACTGATCATCAACCATTGAAATGGTTGATGGAATTAGACAAGCTTACAGAAAAGCTTGCACGATGGGCTCTTATCCTACAAGAGTATGATTTCACGGTTATTCATAGACACAGGTGGTGAACCGTGATGCGGATGGGTTAAGTCAAAACCCATGTACAAGTCAAGTTGACGAAACCGGGGCTCGATGGCACGGTGATGCGATGAGAAGATGGTGCCGGGTTGGCATGCATACGCCTTTTTGAGTATGTTGGCGCTTGAGAGCTATATGATATCTCTCTTGGGTCAAAGAGCATATATATTAGCCTTGGACGCTGAGACTCAGGACGGTTTGATCGTAAACCGAGACATCCATGATGACATCTTTGGTGTTGGAGTATCTTCGTACCGGTGCTTTGTTGGGCACCTTGAGTGCAAAGGAGCGGGATCGAGTTTTACAAAGAGCTCGACGGTTCAAGTGGGAAGGTAGACACCTTCTTCGAGTATGGGGAGATGGCGGCGTTCATGTTGTGCCACTTCCATCTCGAGAGAAACACGATTGGTCGGACATGCTCATGAGAAGTTAGGTCATTTTGGAGTAAAAGCGGACATATAGCTTACTTCAAAGTCACTATTGGTGGAGAGGTATGCAAACCGAGGTGCGGCGGTTTGTGGCGAGATGTATGGTATGTGATCGTGTTCGAGCATCATTCAATGCCCCTACACCACAACTACATCCTCTACCGATTATGGGACTTGGTTATCGTTGGAGCTTGGATTTTGCAGGACCTTTGCCATTGACTATACGACATCATTGATATGTGTTGGTCATGGTGGAACATTTCTCCAAGTGGATTGAGTTGGTGGCCTTGCCTGACAAGTCAAGTGAGGGAACAACTTATGCGTTCTTAGCTGCAGTGCTTAGCCGATTTGGTGCACCAGCAAAGTGTTGACTGATCAGGGTATTGAGTTTTTGGGCGAGATCGAGCGTTGATTGATCATCGTACCACCTCAAGAGATCATCTTGAGGCTGATGGTCTAGCGAGAGAGAGAGAGAGTTGTTCGGGACGGTGAAGAGAGGACTGCAAAAGTTTGGCTTGGAGAAAGGTCATCTGGGAGACTGGGACATCCAGCTATCATGGTTGGCCATGGGTTATCGATTTAGCCGGCAAGCATCTCTAGCGTCATTCTCACCGTACTTTTTATTATATGGTAGAGATCCAGACTTACCTGCAGCTATCCGTAGAGAGTCAGGTGAAGTCTTGGACTTGGATAACCTTGATGTTTGGGTTAGGGTGTGTTCTCAAAGGGCAGAACTCTTCCGTAGAGTCATGCCCATGGCATTTGAGAACCTTGCTATTCTTTCAAAGCATAGAGATACTTTTGCGTTATGCTACCATCCGAGGAGGTGGATATCGACCTTCAATTCACAGATTTCATGTTGGTGATTACGTTTATTTACTTGGAGAGTGCACCGACCACATTGGATGTTACGGTGGTCGCATGCGATTTCTGATGCGTGAGGTTTTACCTTCTGGAGTTTTGGTATTGGAGGGTCGTGATGGTGTGATTTGGAAGGATCATGTGCGTAATTGTGCGCCATGTCACCTTCCAAACATTGATGGTACTATGGATCCAAGCTTTGGCGGTTTATGCGTGCGGGCTTGAGATGTATGTTATGTGGATCAGCTGGTATGTTGATTTGTGATTCTTGTTCGAGAGGATGGCATATGTCATGTTTGACACCTCCTCTCAATGCAAAGGCCAGGTGGGCGGTGGAGATGTCCTCGATGCGTTTAGCAGGCAAGCAGGTCTGACCGTTACATGATATGGATTGCAGATAGGCGACTAACGATGGGGCATTGTAGCACCCGGCCTCGATCTTAGCCCCACGAAAGGCATATCATGTTATGGACTAGATGGCTACGCGGTGTTAGAGGGACCTAACCTTGATTAGGGCGATTGAAAGTACACTTGTGTTGGTGTATGACGATCTATGTGTTGTGATGTTTGATGTGACATCGATGTATGTTGTGATGCGATATGTATGTGCCGCGACGGTTGTCACGACTTATGTAGTGGCATCTCTAGTTAGGTAGGTGCTTGGCGTATGCGAGGAGGCGAATCGCAGATTAGAGCCGGTTGTGCGATTAGCTTGATTCGCATTGGGACTACCGTTAGGGCCGGCAGCGCCGTTAGGGGTCCTAGGGCTCAGGGGTAGAGTTCGAATTAGGGCTCCTTGGAGGCCGGTTTTCAAGTTGAGCCTTTGAGAGTGTGGCTATGGTGGATAGTAGCTAGTGCGGGGAACACGGAATCTTTGAAGCACAAAGTGGGTTTGGCTTTTTGTAATCTCTCTTTTATGCTATGGTTATGAGCGGAGTGTCCTTGTGGACGTTTTGAGAGTAGAAAAGATTATTGTGGTACACTTGTGTTGGTGTATGACGATCTATGTGTTGTGATGTTTGATGTGACAGCGATGTATGTTGTGATGCGATATGTATGTGCACGACACAATGCTTGAACAAAATTAGGTTTTATTTTTATATCTTTATTAAAATAAAATTTAAATTTAAATAAAAATAATTAAATTTCTTCATAAATTTTTTCAATTTAAATATTTGAAAAAATTCAGTTAAATATTTTTTTAATAAAATTATTTAAATTTATTTATTAAAATCGTGAAAATTTAAATTTTTTTTAAATGATGAAAAATAATATGATGAGATTATTACAATAAGTACATCAAATATTTACTTGAAGACTCGATTCAAATACTAATTTATAATTGTAATGATATTCAGGATTTTTTAAATATAATAAAGTATAATTATTTCTTTAAATATAATATTATGTAATTTATTTTTTAAATATAACATAATATTATTTATTTTATTAAATAATATTTTATTTAAAAATATCATATTTAACATAAAAATAATTTTGATTTTCAAATATATATATATATATATATATATATATATTAATAAAAAAAATTTATGATTATTAATATTAATTTTAAATTATTTCAAATAACAATTTTAAATTTTTTTAGTAATTAAAAAAAATTTTTATTTTTATTTGATGATTTTGTAATTCAATTATGTATTTATGTTCAAGTTTGGAATGATACAATGAAATATTTATCTTAAGTTCATAAGATATAACAAGTAAAAGTTTTGGATTTATAAGATTGAATAAGACTTTATAAAAAAAAATTAAATTAAATTTATTAATTTGATTTTGTAATTATTTTTATTTGAAAATAATATTAATTTTATACTCAGTTTTATAACATTTATAATATTTATGTTTATAATGTTTTTGTTTACAAGTGAGGAGTTGTACATGGGTTGTTAGTTTATATGTATTACAAAATGTGTTGGATTCTAGTTTAAATCATAAAAAAAGTACAAATCAAAGAACAAAAGAATCTACAACATGAACCTTGAAGATGAAAAAAGTTTGAAATACAAGAACATACATCTGACTTCCCTTGACTTAATAACCACAACCTTTTTCTCCTCTTTACAAACATTTTCTTAAATTGTGACAATACTTGGGCAAATCAACATATATTAAGATAAAAAAATACCCAAAAACAATTCATTACAAAATAAACATAAACTTGTCATAACTAGTTATTTTTTATGAATTTTTTTTAATGAAAAATTTTACATTTTGTAAGTTTAGATTATGAGTTACAAAATGAGGTTTAGGATGTAATTTGTGATAGCTAGTGACTATATCAAATGTATCTTATAAACTAAATATATTATGTATATTATAAAATATATGGTTCTTATTAAAATATCCAGAAGCTTTAAAAAAAACTCTCAAAGTAGCTAATTTGGAAAAAATAGTTCGTTTTATACTAGATATACTTAAGTTTTATTGTAATATAATTGCAAGAGTTGACCATATGTAGTTCTCAAACTTGCAAATAAAGATATATATATATAATAAAATTTTAAGAAAATATTTTTTTGGTAGCTAAAATTATTTTTAAATTTGATGACTATTGTAATGATGTGTTACAACATGTGTCATCTTCAAAATCGTTTGTCATGAGTATGATATTTTAGTTCAAGATAGTTTGAGTTTCATCATAAGATTATTAGGAGCACATTGTTGAGTTAATTATATGGGATGGAGATATTGATAAAGATTCAACATATATTGTCTTGAATTCTATCAAATATAAAAAGTGGTTAAAATGCAAAGGAAAAAAAAATAGATATGAAACATAGCTTTGTTCAATAGTGAACTTTATATGATGAGAGTAGAGCCTAAATAGGATATGGATAGAATACAACATGATATTTTTGATGTAACAATGATTTATCCATTTGTAATCAACATCCTATGTTTTCATCCATATCATTTTTGGACATGATTAATATATGACTTTAGTGATAATTTTATGTTACAAGTAATAACTCATACGATATATTTATTTTTCCAATTGTTTTAATAGGTATAATTTGGGACGTAATATATATTTAATAGCTGCGAATTTGAAGTTTCAAATGATGGTGATTTTCGTCACATGGATTTTGATTCAAAACTATTTTATGTCAAAAGTAACACATATGGAGTTAATGATTAATCATTTTGACAAGGATTATTACTTTTAATTAATAAAGTCCATGATGATTTTTTTTATATTTAACCAATTTTAGGTTGTTAATTTATCTCTTTATTATGAACAACTTGAATTATTTATACAATAACTAAGTAATGTATTTAAGTTTTGGTTTAAAGCTATAGGTTAAAATGGAGTTATGTATAGCTTCATCATGGCCACATTCTCTATGGCTATGATGTTTAGACCAATTAGGATAGATTGGACATCTTCTTTAAGCTTTTGACAAGTTGAGGAGTAGGATTGCAAATCTCACAACTAGATCTACAAGGTAGATATAAGTATGAAGTCAATTGAAAATACTGTAAATTGATGATGATGATTTGAAGTTGGAAAATAAAATTTATATCATATCGTGTACTTGCAAATAGTCTTAAAATATTATTTATTTTTTGAGTTATCAAATTAAATAGCTTTTTAAGTAATAACACAAGCTTGTGTTTAAACTCAAGTTTTAATTTTATTTGATGAAAATTGAACCTTGAATGTTAATTTGAAGATATGTGTTTAGACTCAATTCTAATTTCATATGATGAAAATTAAATATTGTCTATGAAGTTTGTGTGCACATTGGGTTATAACAATGTATAAATTTTTATTTTTTTTAACTTTGATTAATAAAAATATCAACAGTTGTTATTTAAATTGTCAAAATTTGGTAGTGACCTTTGAAATCATTTTAACAAAAAAAATTGAGATTTATTATAATTTTTGCATCTTTTATTTTACAGTGATGGAATGAGGCATTACTTGATGAATTGCTAACTGGTTTTCAGAGTTTCTCAGAGTAAAGCCAAATTTTTGTGACACACCGATATACAAAACTTGAATTTGCACACGAAACTACTATAACACACTCAAAATATTTTGAGAACATAAAACTACTATCATCTATGAAGGGCACAAGAATATAACCATTAAACTTTCACAAGTTACATGCTCTTAGTAGAAATCAACAAATTGTACAATGATGCAAAAGCTATCCACTTTGTCTTTATATGGATGAAAAATACTTTATACATATGAAAAATAATTCTTATGTGTAAAAAATATTCTGTCACAAACGACTCATAACAACTATAACTGAACTCAAATAAACACATGTGAATGACATGTTTAGTTCCATAAATGTCAAGAGACTTTGCAGATTTATTCCATTTCATACTTCTTGCACATTTATATATTAGACTTGTGAATATATATAAAAAGTACATTGACATCACCCTTTCTAGTACAATTGTAAATTCAAATACTAAATGTATTTAAAAAAATGTATTCATGGTAACATTTATATTTAAGAATTTACACAAAAATTTGCGAAAATTTATTGATATTAATAAAATTTTGAATTTATAAAAATAATATGCTAGAACAAAAATTATATTTGTTAATAAAATATAAATAAAAAACTATTCTCATGATACAAATTTATTTTATTACATTTTAATTTATAATATTTATTAATTTAATACATACTAATTAATTATATAATAATATTCAAATTACAGATAGAATGCCCAATATAGAATAAAGTATTCTACATTGGGCATTCTACTTGAAATTTGAAAATTGAATTAAATTACACGTGACTATACTGAACGCTCTAATACGTGCAGATGGTTGTCGGTTTCATGTAAGAACCTGCCAAGCATGAGTGGATGTAGACTGGAATCTAGAATGAAAAGTGAATTTCAAGTTACTTAGAGAATCTGTGATACATAATAGATATTACAATATATGTTTTCAACTTACTTCATTTATTACACAGACAGTACCCAAAACTTAGCAGTTCCACCTGGAGGTACCTCCCCAAGTTCACAGATAGACTCAACATTTCCAATAGTGGCCACGTGGATCTACGTTTGTCCTAATTGCCAGCTAGGTCCCTGTACCCGGTCTTCATCTCTAGACTTGACCGATGGGCCACAAAATCAGTTTCTCATCGTAGACTCGATCAATTGAGCAATGGGTGGCAAGCGTGATGTTCCAAATCCCTAAATGAATTAGTGCCACTGAACTTTGAAGGCTATTCCTACGGACTTTATTCTTTCTCTCGTGCTATCTTCCTCAAATGAAGCACATTAGACGATATGCGTCAGGTTATTTTGCCAAATCTTATCAATAATTGCAGTAATTTGGCTGCTGGTTGACAGACAACTTGATGACGGTTGATGCTTGGCACGTTTGGCGGTCGTGTGCGACGTTCTCACTGACTTTGCGACGAGTGATTTAGAGAGAGATTTGTGGTAACAGAGAATTGATCTGTAAGCTGTTAGTGAGCTCTATGAATGCTCTTGAGCAGGGATATGAAGCTTCCGTATTACTGACGGGGCTTCACGGAGAGTGGCGTGAGAGACTGCGGTGACAAACGCCCTAATCGTTCATCAGTTTTCGAGAAAGTCTACAATATCCAATGTTTGGAACCAGGAGATGCACATCGAGTGAACTGTAGTAGACCGTTGAGACATGAAGGCAGTAGATCTCCCCGAGTGGGCTGTTGAGAAGTCAAGTTTCACGTGTGATCCCGTTGAGATCATGCCTGGAAGCTACTCAGGACAAGGGTGACTAGAACATCTATTTGTGGACCGAGACCAGGAGGGTAGATCAGAATACACCAAGTTGATTTAAAAGCTCTGCTCGGCTGTGGGTGCATTCAGCATAGAGCCTTTTTATGTTGGTCACGATCACATGCCCCGAGAGGTCGCCAAATTCGTTTCGAGCATATTTCGGCCTGGAGACATTCACTCTTACAGGCACTCCAAAATCCCTGCGTTGCCCTGCTTGGAAGCAACCGGGCCCCGTGTACAGATTCAGAGTACAGCCTTTTATTGATTTTGATTGGACTCACCAAAGGTTTCATCTCCCAGTGATAACCATCCCACGTGAAGTGCTCATGTGCAGTTGAATATCAAGTGTTGAACTCAAGGTACCAAAATTGGCGACCTTCAATTTGACGAAAATTGGTCCTCATCACGAATAAGAAGCCGCTTGCGCCAATAAAAGTCTTGCCTTTACCAATTCGACATCCGAGAGTTGGACCAAGAACGTGCGAAAATGCTTGCATTCGATTGTGCATGTCATCGATTAGAACTCGTGGATTTCTCGGTGCAACCAGAAGCCACGTTCTTGGCAAGTTCTTGAGGGGTGAGGACGATAGACATTCATAAATACTCCGCAGGGTGGATCCGGCTCGGAGAGTATGTAATCGCTCATCTGCCTGAGCAGAAACATTGCGGTTCTTTGTTCGAGTGACACTCTCCATGAAACTAGGGAAACTCAAAAGCGATCAATCTTGTCAGCTGTACTGTTAAGAATCTCTGATGAGTTCCGTGTCAGGATCCTTTCTTTAACAGTCTTACCATAGCGAAAAAGGAGATTAAGAGTCAATTCGATTGCTGTTGCGCTTCTTTTATTCAAATGTATGGAGTAATATTTGTAGTCAAAAAGTTGATGATATCACGACTTTGCTGAGATCTGCTTCAACAGCTGAGAATTGCTGAATCTGCCCGAGATAGTTTTAAAATTATTGCGGAGGCTTCTGCTCGACGAGGCGTAGGCGAATACTTTGATGTTATACTCATCTCTGACGTACACTGTGAAAAGCCATTCAATAAGACGAGCCACTGGAAGACAGTCTCGATGAAAGACTGCGATGTCGTCGATGGGATCGTGCGGAAGGACGATGATTTCACGTGTGAGTCCTCTTAGGACATAGCTGAGCACATCTTAAGAGATGGTTGGTAAGAATAAAACAGCTTCGATTCCTAGTCCTATCGGAGAAGCCTACAATGGTTAACACTGTCTCTGCAGGACTTCAAACTTCAACGCCGAGCAATCTCGTTGAGGATTCGGAGGACCTTCAGGAAATTGATATCGAATTCCAATAGTTTGGCAGGATAGTGTCCGAAAGGAAGGGTCCATTTTTAGAAACGTTCTTAGTGTTTCTATATGCATAAGATTCGGTTAGTTTACTACACGAGCTAGTGAGATGACAAGTGCACAGGGATCGAGGAAACCCAGTTGGTAGACAGGAACTGACACAGAATGATGTGCTTGCTTGAATAGATTACCCGATCAGTCTACGATTTTTATTGGTCTGAAGGACGATGTTTTGTGGACTTTCTTTTCACTGTTTTTACCTGTCTACGTACGAAGATGCGTACAACCTGGGGAGTCAGAAGCAGAGGGCAAAATTGATCATAATTGCTGTTCCAGATACACGAAAAGGGCGAGCAAGGTTTTCTCGACTGCTTTAAGTTGCTTTCACATGCAATTCACCATTGTTTTGGTATGGCTATCATTACCTTGCTCTGCGCATGCCAATGAGAATCTTTCAAGCTTTTGGCGAATTAGATGCTCCTCAACGTGTTCTGGTCTGGTGTGTTTTCCAGCAGTACACGCGTACCGACCACTGTGTGAATGGCACTTCCGTCTAGAGAGGTCTTGTCAAGACACTCACAGAGTTTACAGATCTACATTCACCGCATTTGTACGAAAAATACCACGCCCTCATGCCCATTCCTGGAGAAGTGCGTAAACCGCAGCCTACAACTCTTGAATAGACTCTATGGCTTTGCCAATCGTTGTGGATTGGAGATTTTCTACTATGAGACAATTTCCAGTTTCTCGGGTACACCGGAACTTGATCCTGACACACACGATGGAACGTCATCTTGGATCTGCATGACAGTCGGAGCTTCAGAAGGAATGAAAGAATGGATGAAAATAATGATCGCGTCTTAATGTACACATCCATGGACGCTTCCTTCGCGCAGCGTCTTAATGAAGTGCCTCTAGTTGGTGCACAAAGGGTCCGTTCCGACTTCAAGAGCCTCCACTCAAATGCCTGGGCCCCAACCCATCTTCGGTGTCAAAACACCTTGTAGATACTGTGAAGTGGTAGAGGGCCACATGTCGATCGAAATTGAGAGTTCCCTGCTGCCATCTTCTGTTGTCGAGTCGGATGGAAGCCTTCAAGAAATAAACAAACATCAAGTTACAATTTGGTATCGAAGCTCAAACCGTAGTGCCAAGCGGGACTGTTCAGGCCGTCCCGTCTGCTGGCCGCATACTCTTCATCCAGAGCAAGTTCAGTGTCAAGTTCTTATTGTGACAATCGGATGACCGGTTGACTGGTATGGTTGAGGAACTTCAAGGAGAAGACCGAGTCCTCACATCGCTCATGATGGATTGCTTCGGATTGCTTCGGATTGCGTTTTGAAGCATCCTCTCTTTCACTTGGATTGATGCTTGTTTTGTATTCGGTGAAATAACGTTGTACAAACGTTCTTCTGGTACTGAAAACCAAACTCCGTCATGTTTCATCCCATCTTTTAACATTTCAGTTACTATGGGCACCGCTCAGCCAGGGTGCCGGATCCACGTTCTGCATAAGCAAGTTCTAATGAGCACGGTTTGAGCATTTTCGTGAAATATTTTTTCTCGTTATGCACTCAAGAGACCATATTTTAACGCAAATTGTAAAAAATGTAGGTAAGTGAATTTTTTGCAGAATCAGAACCTAGTGACAAAGCTATCGTGCTTAGGCTTTCACCCACCCTCCCGCCGGCATTCTTCGTGCTGCAGCTCCAAATCGTCCTGTACAGATCTGCTGTTGCTCCAAGGGATCGAGTGCAATTGCTATCTAAGAGGAAGCGGCACCATTTCAGCCATGTCTGCAGATTGAGGTCTGTAGGTCATCATGGAACAGCAGACTCCATTTCCTCGTCAGGTGAGAACTATCAAGTTCCATGAGTTGAATTCAGATGCCGAGAACGTACCAATATGCTTTCATTCGGGTGTACATTGCATGATTTGCCTCGAGTCAGAAGCACGGTTCGTAATTTGATGCTTCTGGGTCACCTATGCATGCGCTAGAAGTACCCAGAGGCACATGAATGTGAGTAGACATCCTGGAGGTGTGCGTTAGAGACTGTGACAGGCCAGCGCCATCACCGTTTCCTCTCGAGTAGAACACTTTTAGAACTTCTTCACTGATGCCGAATGTGTTGCGTCTGACCAGCTCAACGATTCTGTGTACGAATTCTATCGACCTGTCGGGAGAGTGGAAGTGGAGTATGTATTTTTTCACGGTCTCTGTTTCAATGAGTATCAGGACGCGTACAAGAGCACATGGGAGGTGCAAGATGGGGGTACGCGTAGATGTTTGTTGAGAGACCTGATTCCGATATCATTTCCACGAGCTCGAGTTCTATCCGTGTCCTACGATGCTTGCGCTCAGGTGTCGGATGAAGTGGGCAGAATGAGTTTCAGTAATCTGGGAATTCTTCTCGTACATGACATAATCCACTTGGCCAGAGTTGGCCAACGCGAGTGCCCTGTAGTGCTGGTAGGATATTGCCTCGGAGGTCTTATCTTGAAGCAGCTCTGTACAGAAGCAAAGAGGCAGTTTGATCAGGCTCAACATGGCTCAAGCACAGGGCGCTTGGACAAATTCTTGACCAACGTCAGGGTTACGGAGTTCGTTGACACTCCACACTCCGGTGTCGGTTTGACAGATTTTCTGAGACATGAGAAAGGATGTAAAGGTCCTGTGCTCGAGTATCTGGATGACTCCAGTGTACTACTAGAGCATCTGAATAACGATTTCGACTCTTTAGCAACAGAAAGTGAATGGGAACGATTTTGTTGGTGGTACTGTCGGAAGGCTCAGGTGAGTTCCAACTGCAATGTTGCCCTCCTACCACACAAAACGAGCTTTCTCCATCAGACAATGTAGATTAGGAAAGCGATGAAACCCATCAAAGTGGAGTTAATGCTACCTTGCTTCGTTAAATATATCATCAAATTTGAAGGAAGAATAATTGTTCTCAACAAGCTAATTATATCAGAAGGTTTGTGTCTTGAAGACTTGGGACATGTTGGATCTTCCCCAAGATGTTGAGGTGGTTTCAGAGCATTCTGCAAGAAGAGGCATGGACAAACACTTCTGCACCATTAGTGCCGCACATACTGGAAAGGCCTTGGTGGAGAGAAACCACTGGAACGTGATGGAAGAATCAAGGCTATTCATTTCTGACATCATTAAAATAATGGAAATACGTCGTGTAAGCTCTCTCTCTTTTCATTTAGAGTCTAAATCACAGTCATGATTTCATGACTCTTAACTGTTTCGGAATTATTTTACGCTATCATCTAGTTGTGAAGTGTGAACATAAAACCATCGCAGGTTGCAGATTTGAGAAGAATTTTCCATAGTCAACAATGCGTCCTCCTGAGTCGAAACTTCAGTCGAAAGTCATCTGTTTCTGCAAACTGCAATAAATCTATTGCAGTTTGAAAAATTTGTCTGAATTCTCAAACTGGGATGCAATAGTATACAAAAATGATCTGATTCCTTTTCTTATCGAGGTTCACCAGAGTTATGCTCGGATACCGACTCTTACTATGGATGGGTAAGCAAGAGTGATGTGTACTTTACGCCACATGCTTGGTTGCACAATCAATTGTAGTGGCAAGTCCATACGGCAGTGTATCTGTGAACTTTAGACCACATAATTTGCAATCATGTACTGACATGAATATCGTTTTGTTGTTGGAATAGCTCAACCGCTCAGTGTACGAGTTCTATCAACCTGATGGGGAATGTCAACAGGAATTTGTTTTCTTCCACGGTCTTTGCCTTTCTGACGTCAAACATGCTTACAAGAAAACCTGGCAGTTGGGAGGCGAGAGTGGTTACTGGATCAGGGATTCTATTTCGGACAAATTCCCTGAGGCAAGAGTGTTGGCCGTCTCATATGATTCTCGTGCTCGTGTTGCAAGCTTTGAGACTCCCCGCAAGGCAGAGGAGGTCATGAGAGACCTGGGAAGAATTTTGGTGAACGACATAATACATGTCGCCAAAGTCGGCCAGAGAGGTTGTCCTGTAATTCTCGTTGGTCACTGCGTGGGGGGTCTGGTCATCAAGCAGGTCTGCATAGAAGCCAAAAGCCAGTTGGATAATGCTAAGCCCGGTTTCAGCAGAGGACGCTTGACTAAGTTTTTGAAAAATGTCCAAGTAATTGAGTATCTTGATACTCCACACGGCGGTTCCAAATTGGGAGCATATTTGAAAGAAACTCAAGGAGGTAATGGTCCTCTGCTTGAGTACCTCACGGATTCAAGTGCCCCGTTAGAGCAACTCAACCAAGATTTCGAAAATCTTATGGAGGAAGGGGGAAAACGAGGTACTGAAGGATGGAAGTGGGAGCAGCGCTTCGTGTGGTACAGCAGCGTGACAGAGGTTTGTTTTCATCGTTGTTTTGGTGAAAACCAGAATGAAGCTGACTATTTTTCTAGTAGATGTGACTATGATATGGTCCTATGATCATCTTCTGGATCCCGTGGACTTCAGATTGATTTTTGAAGATGCTGATGTGAAATGCATGCATCTTCCAGAGTTGGGAATCGTTGCAGCTGCCAGGTATTCAGGTGGTTGAGGAGAAGTCTGCAAAGCAAGGAGACACTTCTTTGTTCGTTGCGGTTGATACCGACCACTGTGGAAGGTCCTTGAGCTCTGAATCTGTGAATATTGTTTTCAACATTGATACTCTTAGGAAGGTCAGAATTTCATACATGAGGTTTCGAATTTCTATTCCATGATGTTCAAATGTAAATGCTATTTTAAAATCTTGGATAGCCCTCAGTGCGGATTACAATGAAAGAAAGCTAAGAGAAACAAATTTCAAAGCTTGGCTTGAAAATTGAGACTGGAGCCTACTGCTGTAGTCCAGCCTGGAAACCAATGGGCGAGTATGCGGCTTGAATTTTAATGTTATTTGAGCGATCAAGAAATTCCAAGTCTTTGCAGATATTGCTTCTCTATTGGTCACCATCTAAGCTTGGATGAAGTTGAAGAATAACGTGCAGGTTTTATCATCGTTTTGACTCTTTACAGGGACAGAATCACAAGTTCACCCAGTTCCATGACGATCAAAAGCGGCTATGCAATCCCCTCAAAGTATGTTCAAGAGGAACATGAGAATGTGTTTTATGATCTGTGGTATAAAAGTTCTCATAGCGTTTCCGTTTACAGATGATTGACGAAATTTGCCCTCGTAATATCTTGTGGATCTTTCAAAGTATCATGATAATCTTCACCACCCATCTTTTCTAGTTTCTTCAACCGCCCTGTCAAATTTCTTGGTCCCATGGCCCTGTTGATCAGATCCGCGTGAATTTCCTCTGCATATCTGCTGTGGCTTCTTCAAATAAATTGTACACCTGTGTTGTCTGACAGCTCAATAACTCTTTGTACGAAATCTACCGACCTGCCGGAGAAGATATTGAGATGGAGATAATCTTTTTTCCGAGACGTGATGTGCCCAAGGGTGAAGGGGAGGATTATGGACGAAATGATCATGACTACAAAAACACTTGGATGTCCGAAGATGGTCAATTTTGGCTGCAGAAATGGCTTCCAGATGCATTTCCGAAGGCACTAATACTGTCGGTGTCGTACTCATTACCCTCGACTCAGGATTTGTTTATCGTGGCTGAGAACCTGATTCAAGAAATTGTTTGCAACAAGGCACGCAGTAAAACCTGGCACCCGACGGTGCTTGTTGGACACTCGTCTGGGGGTCTGGTTATCAAAGAACTCTGTAATGAAGCTAATAAGCATGCGGAGGTATGGAGGGAAGATCACATCAAGGACTTTCTGAGAAATGTGCAAGGCATTGCATTCTATGGGACATCTAATCCTAGGTTTGTGTCAGTAAGCCACGAGGAATCTCCACCTAATCTATGGAATAGGTTCTATCTCGAACTCTGATCCTCACGGTTTCCTCTATTGCTCTTGTTATTGTGACTATATTATTTTGATATTCTGTTGCACGAGTTGATTAGTATGTTTTCACGAGCATTGCCAATGCTCCTATGGATTCTCCTGGATTGACCATAGCTTGTTACCACTCCCATTCACCCTCGGTGGGCTCTGAGAAATACCACTAAGATCAGACTATAGATAGCACTCCCCACACTTTAATTGATACCAACTCGAAATTAGACTAAGTGCTAACTCCACCTCCAGTTCTTAGCAATCCAGTACTCAAGGTGTGATTAATACATGAGGAAATGATCATTGGCAAGGTGTGTACTCTAAACATGTGTTCTAGCAATATATGAAGAGTTCATGGCTCAAACTTCAACCTGAGGTCTTAACTCGAAAATCTAATCTTAAAGTGGCTGCCGAACCCTACTTAAGCCCTAAAGTAAAAGCTAGAAATTAACTTTTTATGTTTACAATTACTACTTTACTGCCAAATACATAAAGAAACTAACTCCGAGATTAACAATTACATCATATTATAGTAAAATAGAAGCAGTAGGACAGAAGCTAGAAGCGCATATCATTACAGCTATTGAGAAGTTCAGTGGCCTAGCAACAGCCAGCAGTGAGTGACAACGCTCTACTTCCAGAGAAAATTGCGAAACTAGGAACAAGTGACCATCAACGTTTACTTACGTTGCAGCCTGCACAGCCTTTCCTTTCACTATAGAAGAGAAGGTGAGGCGAAGCCAGTGCTAGCGAGCGTGTCTTGATCAGAGATATATACTGATTAAAGACGTCATATTGTACACAGGTTCATGAAGAAGAACCCCTCATGTCAAGGAGATAAAAAGGATCTCCCTTTCATCAGTTTTGATGAAAGAGAGGTGCAGAGGACCAACATCTCCTACAAGCATTTGGTTTCTGATGGGAATTGGAAGGAACTTGCGTTGTATGAAACGCGTCCAACAAAACAGGTATCATATGCAACTCTGTCCGAAAATCTACGATTGATTTTTCAAAATTAAGTCGTGTTCTTTTCCATCTCTTGACCTTCAGAATGATACCAGTGAAGATAGATTCGCGAGATCGTAGGGGAGTCCCGGAGAGAGATATGAATGTCCAGATGCTATCGAGTTCTTATCACAAGTTGTTGGCTCGATTTGTACTGTATCAGGGCTCAAGTGACTACATGATCACCCATGAATATGCTGCACGCAGTGGCATACAGTCAAACTCGTTCCTCCCTCTCTCGGGAGATCATTTTACTATCTGTAGACCGAAGAGCAAAGTGTCGAACAGCTTCCAGTATCTTGTGCATTTTATCCGTACAACAATGAATGAGGTACAGTATGCTCTGTAGTTCTGTTAGGGTACTCGCAATTGCCAAAAATGTAAGTCCAGCGAACGATTGCATACAGGACAGTAACGATGAGGAACGGAAGATCAGTTCCTTTTTGCAACTGATCGGTCTGTGTTGACCACTTTCATCGCACAGTCCAGCAGCAGGATCTCAGGAATAGAACAACAAAAACGATGAGCAGCCTTCTTCAGTCTTGGCGAATTTTGTATGCTCGTATGTGCTGAAGACGTGGGTATGTACGGTAATGAAGTTTTTGAGTTCTATGAAAAAGCTCTTTCCCACTGGTTGACATGCTATTTTGCAGGCACAATATGTGAACATGAATGTCAGGCGAAAGAAGCGAAGGGGAATTGCTATCATCATTAGCATGGAGAAGGGCAGGCTTGGTAGCAAAGCTGATTGCATCCGGTTGGAAGAGATGGCTGAATATACCAGTCTTAAGCCAATCACTCTCCGGAACGTGAGAGCAGCTTTTATCAGATCAATCATCCCAAAAATACTGGAAACTGAGCTGAACAAAGAAGATGAATGCGTTCTTTGTTGTGTGGCTGCTCACGGATGTGTAAGGGATGGAAAGCAATTCATATACGACGACGAGCAAAATTCACTGGAGTTTATCTCTGATATCTTGGAGCCTATTAGTAAGCACCCTCCCCTGGCAGGCAAGCCGAAGGTGTTTGTCGTAAATGCTTGTCGTGTATCCGAAGACTACGACGCCACTGCAGGTCTCCAGGAGGAAAGGAATGATCTAAAGGGCCTGGACGACTGTTTATTGATGTATTCCACGGAATTGTACACATTTTCTACGAGGAAAGAAGATGGTGATGAAGAAGGGTCGTTATTGTTTACCGATTTAACATACCATATGAGGCTGCTATACCAGAACACGGATGTGCAGGACATATTCCAAACGGTCCAAGAAAAAGTCGCGGAGGAAGCAGGAAAGGTGAAAGTCTATCAGTGCCCGGTGATACACTCTTCTCTCAAGAAAAGGCTATCTTGGCGTCCCAGATGAAGCTAGCCTCTTGCTTTTTTCCACCTGTAAAGTAGTGTGCGTTTAAATGGAGGATTGTACACATAATACCAAGTAAAGGATCCTTGTCTTTGAAAATATATTTCAAATAAAAAATGTTAATTTTAAATAATAAAAAATAAGTAAAATAATATTATTATATTATTTTTTTTGATAAAAATATTGAATTAAAAATAATATAGATTATATAAATTTTTAAATATATAAAAATAATTTATTCAAATAAATTTTTTAAATAATTGTAACATGCATACATAAAAAATGTTATGTATAATTTATGCATTGTACAATCAACAATGTTCATCAAATGTCACATTCGCACATTGTTAGGTCTATGCATAATTGTTTTATTTCACTAATCATATCATTTGACACTTGATTTTGAAAGTATGTATATTAATTTAATTATAAAAAATTAAATACATACATGGATAATATTCTATTATATAATATACATGTGATAGATGAAAAGTCTAAATCTTACTTTAGGTTGCATGCTATGCTCTTGCTCCGGCAAAGATGCAAACTCGTGGATCTTGATTCGATCTTGGGCTTTTCGACTCGTACCAGCTACCTTTTCTATAGCGATGAGGTTCCGCCTTGACATGATCCATCTATCTGCAACTTTATTACTCACCCATAAGTGTGATACTACTTTAGATGCAATAGAGGTCCATATGATTCTTTACCCATTTGGAGGGTAGAGGATAGTTACCCATGATACCATTATGGATGTGATGTTTGCTATGGCACGAGAGGATGGATACCTCACATGGAAGCTGCGTTGGTATGTCTTGCATATCATATCCATGTTTCAAACTCTTTCTATCTTTGAAATTATATGGAATTATGGACATTGATTTGGACAAGTTCATGAGAGAGTGCATTAGAGAGCCTATCATATTAGACGACAAGGGGTATCATTTTCTTGAGCTTCTTGTATAGTTTTTTTTAGATAGAATGTACCTATTGCTCTACAGAGAGCTCTAGCATGTGCAATGCATAAAAGAATCACATTAGGTGATGTTTCTTCGGATATTGTTGTAATATGTAGACCGTTTGAACTAGATAGTTTAGATATCTTGCATTTATGATTTGGGATATCTATTCCATTGTGATGCTATAGGGACCTAGTCCCATGGCTTGATTATGTCTTCTTGCTTCACAATTTAGGCTTATTGATTAGGAAATAATTATATTATGAAGGTTTGCATAAACATGCAAACCATATTGCATATTATACAAGCAAGACTTTAATTTACATTTATTGTATAGATTGATCAACTATATTTTTTATTAATAATAAATTTATCTTCAAAAATATGTATGTCTTTACCATCATAGCTTATGCTCAACTCATAGTTTATAAATCTTTTTGTCCACAACCCATGAATCATTATCTTGACTAACTTTTTGTATTAATGGTAACTAAAAGATATGACAAACCACACACTAATATATATTACTAAGTTTATTGGAGCTAGACATATATTTGAAAGTTTACTAGTCATGCAGGTTATTTTAGTAAAATATCTCAATTTCATATTGATAAATAATTATGTTTACAATTATAATACTTATTGATGATTGTAGGATGTTAATCTTGTCTTTTGTTGTAAAATTAGTTCATAATAATCATGAAGTACATTGTGTCTAATTTGTAAAGTTGTGATTAAATGAAATTTTTTTTGAAGCTGGTGTATCTACCCATTATTTTTTGTTCCATCCATTTAAAAATTTTATAAAAATATTATTTTATTATTTTACTTGAATGGAAGTTTATTTGAATTGCAAATGTAAGATGATCATGTTATAGCATAGAAAAGAAACTGTAATTTGTTGGTTAATTCTCAAACTTTGCAACTATTAATTTTTTAAGAAGAAATATTAAAACAAGCACGATTGTAATATACTTTGATCATTTTAAACATCCCAACGTGATTATACTACTTTTAAACTATCTTTATAGATGTGCAATGATTATTTCCTTTCATCTTTTGTTTTGATTTATTAAAATTTCACAATCTATCTCAATTATACTTGCTATAAAAAATGTGTAAGACTTAGAACTTACAATAATAAATTTATAAAACTTTAAAGGTTAAAAATTTGAGAAAAATTTAACAATAATGATTAAGATTTGATGTATTGATTTTTATAGCTTGTAATACATATGAAATTTAATTGTTTGTAGATTTAATCAAGGGAGAAATAGTGAGATGAATAAATAATAATTACTTGAAAAACAAAAGTGTAAATGATTTTGACAATCATGAAACAATCTAGAATTCAAAAAAAATTTATGTTAGTTGATTAAAATAAGCATGCAAGTTATCAAACTTGCAAAGTAGCTAAATATTATGTTAAATGTTATGCAAAATAGACTACTTGTTTAAAAACATGTGGACACATAAAATGAAATTATATTCAAAACTATAAATGGATAACACATGCAAAAGATCTTCATATTGTATCTTTTATCTATGTTATTTCACATAAAAAAAAAGGAAAAAAACCCTTGATGTTGAATATATTTTTGTTTCTAGTTGTATTCAACTTTCTCACATGTACAAAAAAGTGAAAACTTTTAAATTCAATGTATTAAATGTTAGGAATGAATTTAGGTCTTGAGTAACTCTGGTTAGTTTGACTATATTTAATTAGATTATGGCTAGGGTTGGTACTACTATATAAGAGGGCTGGCAGAAGCTCTATGTGACACAAATTAGGGTTATTTAGTAAAGTGACTTTGTGTGTTCCGTGGTTGTAGCCTCAGTGAGGTGAATCACGTATTTTCTATGTCGACACTTGATTGCATGTGTTTCTCCATGTATTCCTGATAATAATTAGTATTAGAGCAATTGGGTCGTTATGATTTCATTGGTATGGAGGGTGTAGCTGCACGCATCTAGAGAACGCATCAATTGATTTTGACAAAGACGGAGCAGGACGGATCCCAAGATCATAAGTTCCTTGCAGTGAAATTAAGGTTGCGGGGAGGACAAGACTGCAACTGATTGATCACGACGATCGGTGATTGATCTGCTCGTTCTCCCTCCTTATTGTCAAAGAAGCGTTGAGGGGAGAGGATTTGAGATCTTGATCCGACTTTCAGTGGAAACCAAATCTAGAAGCAATGATTGCAGGGTGAATTCCGATTTCTCTGAGGTGTGAGCATGGCTCGAATTCGGGGCTTGTTCTTTCATGGGTCGAGTGAAATTTCAGTCACAAGAAAGCTTCAGTCGATGTTGGAGGGCAATGTGCTATCGCATGACGGAAATGGGGTCGAATTGACGATCTGATCTGCCGATACGAGGCGCATTGCGTTCCACAGCGAAGAAATTGTCTTCTAACTTGGAACCAGGAACAGTGCATCGGATGGTGATTGGAATTTGGAAAAATAGTGCAATTTTTGAGAATCAGAGGTGAAATTCAAGACATCGTGGATGTCGACATGAGCAGATCAATTTTGTGTGTTTGCTGGCGATGAAAGCGGCGTTGTAGTTCGTGACGATGGTGGAAGATATGTGAGAGCCAGACATTCGGACGACTGACGATTGTTGGAAATACAATCCAAATGGCGGCAATCACGGAGATAATTCGATCTTTAGCATGTAATTTGGAAGAGACATCCCATAGTCTTCAATTTGACATCGGGGATCGAGGTGACAGACTTTGAAAAAGTCATGTATGAAACTACTGTGGAGAAGTATGAGGAAATTACATTAATGACATGGAGCATGAGAAGCAAGCGGTCTGCGCAAGCATTTGCAATGTTTCTGTGGCTTTAATATGGGGCCCAAGATCCGAATTTAGCTTGAGGGGATTCGTGCATGCGATCTGGGCCAGTCTGATCAGAAAGGAGATACGCGAAAAATCTTGAAAATGCTCACGGTTGGATCAGAAGTGCTCTGTGATGCTTAGTATCTGAAATCAACAGATATGTATTGGCAAACAAGGTCTGTAGTAAAGTGGTGTTGAATGCGGGAGCTGGCTCTCATTCGCTGCAGCTCTAGATTCGACTCTTCTGTAAATTGTTCGCTACATTGGCTCGCTTCTGCTTGCTGCCTCTGAATAAAGCACTATAGATTTTTTTTTTCTCTCTTGTGTTGCCTTGGCAGCAAATGGTTGCACCAAGATCATGCAAAGTCATTTGACGTCGAAGTCGAGGTGCAATAGCAATTGTTGTAGTAGTAGCGAGTGACATGCGCTTCCTCACTGGCTCAAAAAGTGGGACGGAGGCGGAGGTGGGTGATCCTCGGAGGATCTGATTTGACTAAAGAGACTGTCACTTCTAGAGAAGATTGTCTAGCCAAATTTCAACGTCCGTCATCACCTTACTGGATTGAATATACCTGGAGCTTCAGATTTCCAAACCCAATTTCTGCTGAGAGGTCTGATATGCATTGAGTTTTGTTTCTTCGCTTGAGGACCGACGGGGGGTTGTTTGGGGTGGAGTTGAATATGGTTGAAGAAGGGCTCAAGGAGATCTCTTTTTAGTGAGATGGTTTTGGTTTGTTCATATTCATTTTGGAGTATGCCGGAGAGGAAGGACATGTGTACACAGAGATGTCGAAGGGAATTGTGTGTGTGGCTTTGTTGTATGTGGCAGTAGCAGAGCAAGTAGGGCAACAATATCTCTTGTGATTTAGGGATTTTTACCTAGGACAAATTTCCTTTTTTCTCATATGAGTGGGAAGAAGTCAAGTTTGGAGGTTCTATTTGATGACCAAACGACACAAGGGACGAGTTCAGGGGCTAGACGGAGCGAGATGGTAGTCATGAAGAAAGGAGCAGATGGCAGTCATGAAGAAAGGAGCAGCCGGATTTGACATTGTCAAATATGATGGATGTGGTGACTATCTTTTGTGGGAGAGTCAAGTCAAAGGCAAGTTGAAGGCTTCCGGTTTGGGCAAGTCATTGAGGCCTAAACCCTCTACATTCAATGATGATGACTGGAAGGACCTTTTAGAGGAAGTAGTGAGTATTGTTATACTCCATTTACAACCTTCAGTTCTGAAGCAAGTTGATGAATATAACAATTGTACTTTATTATTTGGAGCTCTTCAGCGACGGTTTCATTGCAAAGAGTTATCAAACAGGTTGTACACCTCCTTGAAGTTGATGAGCTTCAAGATGAAAGATTCAGGTACGAAGATACAAGATCACATTGATGCCTTTGGTGATCTTGTTATTGATCTTCTGAATCTAGGAGAGGAGATAACTGATGAGAGGAAGACCCTTCATCTGTTAAATTCATTACCTAATTCATTACCTGCTTCATATCAGTCATTGTCACGAGTGTTGCTCCATCGTGATAGATAAATGATCACTTACAATGAGGTTGTAAGTGCTCTATTGACTGATGACCTACAACAGAAGATGATGATGCCCTCTACTCCATCCTCCTCATCTGGTACGGCACTGAATGTGACCCGTGGATGGTCACAATCACGGAATGACAAGGATGGGAAGAAGTTTAGATCTAGAGGTAGATCCATATCTAGGGATAAATCCTAAGATAGAAAGACAGTGGTTTGTTGGAAATGTGGCAAGAGTGGTCACTTTAAGAAGGACTGTCGTGTGAAGATCAAGACTAATGATCCTCCTTTGGCCAATGTGGCTCAAGATTTTGATGAGTAGGATGACTTGCTCGAAGATGGATTATGAAGCCAGAGGTATGTCTTATGCAACTCACCAAAGGGCATTGGTGATGTATGGATTCTAGATAGTGCTTGTTCTTATCACATTTGTTACATTAGAGAATTTTTTCATACTTTCTCAGTATCAAACGGTTTAGTTCTTATGGGAAATGATCAAGCTTGTAGAATTGAAGGTGTTGGATCTGTCTAGATTCACATGTTTGATGGAGTCAAACGTACGTAAACTCACGTAAGGTTTATACCTAAAATGAACATTATCTCTCTTGAAATGTTAAGAGGACACAAGCATAGAAATCTGTATGTGCTAGAGGGCAATACCATTTGTGGTGAAATCAATTTTACCAGATCTCGGCCTGAGATGGCTCATGTTTGGCATTCTAGAATGGGACACATGAGTAACATGTACTTCACCTTCCTTCGAGATAGGGGCTTGTTACCTGGTTTAGGTAAAGTTGACATGGAATTTTGTGAGCATTGCGTTATGGGCAAACAACATAGAAAAGCCTTTGGTGTTGGAACTCATAGTTCCAAAGAGTTACTTGAGTATGTACATAGTGACGGTGGGGACCCTCTCTTAAAGCCTCACATTTTGGGAAGTGGTACTATGTATCGTTTATTGATGATTACTCAAGATTTGTGTGGGTTTATTTTCTCACACAAAAGTCTGAAGTCTTTGCAACTTTCAAAAGTTAAAAAGCTCAAGTTGAGACTCAGACTGGTCACAAGGTGAGATTTCTACGTTCGGACTATGGTGGGGAGTATACTTCTGAGGAGTTTAGAAGTTCTTTGCAAAAGAGGAGGGGATCACTCGTCATCTCACCATGGTTTATACTCCGTAATAAAATGTTGTTTCTGAGAGGCTCAACCAAACAGTATTGGAGAAGGTGCGTAGTATGTTGAGCCAATCTAGTTTACCATATGAATTCTGGGCTAAAGTCACATTAATACCATGATCTATTTGATACATCTGTCTCCTTCAAGTGCAATCAATTTCTTGACACCGTTTGAATTGAGGCACAAACGGAGGGCTGATTATAGTTGTTTGAGAATTTTTGGTTGTACGGCTTATCCTCTCATACCTAAGGAGAATATGACCAAGTTGGATCCTACATCCAAGAAGTGTCGTTTTCTTAGATATGCAAGTGGTGTGAAAGATTTTTGGCTATGGGATCATGTAGCTTGTAAGGTGATTGTCAGTAGGGATGTTTCTTTTGATGAGCCCAGATCATTGAAAGAGGGGGAGATATCTCAAGCTCCCCGTACTGACAAGGGCAAATCTTCAATCACGGATGTTATTGAGGGGGAGATTGATCATTATGGTTTTAATGATGCGTCACAAGGAGAAGCTCCAGAACAGATGGAGCAAACCCGAACAACATGAATTGGAGGACCAAGTTGTCGTTGCTGAGCCTCAAGACAGCAGGAAACAATGGAGATTAATCACGACCATCTACTAGGAGATCATCAAATCAGATTAGTAGAGCTCTCGAAAGGTATGGAACATGGGCTAATTCATCTATTCTTGAGGATCATGATATTGAATCTGAGAATGATGATGGCAATGCGTTGATCTTGGAAGAAGGAGAACCTTGTTCATATAGAGAAGGTCAGACCTCTATCAATAAGCTTGAGTGGGATATTTCTATGGAGCATGAGATGCAATCGCGTGTTGAGAGAGTTGGTGGAGCTTCCAAAGGATCAACCTTTGGTCGATAGCAAGTGGGTGTACAAGTTGAAAGATAATCCAAGGGATGAAGAGAAGAGTATCTTCAAAGCCAGGTTGGTGGTGAAGGGCTTCACACAAGAGAAAGGTGTGGACTACAATGAAGTCTTCTCACCTATAGCAAAATATGCTACAATTCGTCTCGTATGTGCACTTGCTGCAATATTTGGTCTAGTTATGGATCAAATGGATGTTATCATGGCTTTTCTATATGGATCTTTGGAGGAAAAAATTTACATGAGACAACCTACTTGCTATGAGAGAAAGGTCATGAGAAGTTAGTTTGTAGATTGCTCAAATCTCTCTATGGATTGAAGCAAGCTCATATGCAATGGAATGCAAGGTTTGATGAGTGCATGAAAGCACAAGGATTTTCACGGAGTGTGTTTGATCCATGTGTTTACATGAAGAAAGTGAATAATGAGATCTTTAACCTCATTATTCTAGTACTCTATGTGGATGACATGCTCATTTTGGCAAAGGAATAATCCGACGTCAATAGATGCAAGAGGCAACTGAAATCTACATTCAAGATGAAGGATTTGGGTAAGTCCAAGAGGATATTATGTATGGATGTTCACAAGGATTTGAAGAAGAGGAAGCTATGATTAAGTCAAGGTAAGTACATTCAGCGTGTGCTTGACAGGTTTAACATGACGGACTCTAAAGGAGTGTGGACTCCTTTGGTGGCACATTTTAAGCTCTTAGCAGCTCAATGTCCAATTGATGCAACTGAGAGAGGAAAGATGTCATCAATTCCCTATGATAAGGCAGTGCGCAGCCTCATGTATTTGATGGTGTGCACTAGACCTCATATTGCTCTAGCTATGGGCAAGGTGAGCAGGTACATGTCAAATCCAAGAAAGGTGCATTGGGAAGCTGTGAAATGGATTCTCATGTACCTCAAGAATACCAAGGATTATGGTCTTTTGTTTGATGGTTTATCGGACAATGTCAAATCCTTGTTGGGTTACGTTGATGCTGACTATGGACAAGATTTGGACAAGAGGAAGTCTACAACTGGGTATGTGTTTACACTTGGAGGTGGATGCGTTAGTTGGAGATCTACCTTGCAGAAATGCATAGCTCAGTCAACTACAGAAGTCGAATATGTGGCCGCAACGGAAGCAACAAAGGAGGCTATTTGGTTGAATAGACTTATCACTGAGATGGGATTGAAACAAGATTTTGTAAATCTCCATTGTGATAGTCAGAGTGTCTTACATCTTGTAGAAAATCAAGTGATGGATAGCAGGGTGAAGCACATCGACATCATATATCACTTTATCAGAGATGCAGTTTTTGATAGAAAGGTTGAGCTAGTCAAGATTGACGGTAAACTCAATCCAGCTGATGCTTTGACCAAAGTTATTCCTTTTGTGAGTTTCAGGAGGCATTGTGCTACTATGCAGGTTTTGCACAAGGAGCACTAGTAGAGTTACTCTAGCAATTGTTTGATTTTTGTATATGCTTTACTCCTTCCTAGTTAGGCTACGGCTTAGTTCTAGTTAATCCTTGTTTACAGGAGGGCTTATACTTTAGGTTTCCTTCTAGGACTTTTCGCGGAGTATGTATATGGATAACAAGAGTTAGAGACCCCAAGACATGAGTCAAGGGGGAGATTGTTAGGAGTTAACTCAGATTTTGAGTAACTCTGGTTAGTGTGACTATATTTAGTTAGACTAGGGCTAGGGCTGGTACTACTATATAAAATAGCTGGCAGAAGCTCTCTATGACACAAATTAGGATTATTTAGTAAAGTGACTCTGTGTGTTCCGTGGACGTAGCCTCAGTGAGGTGAACCACGTATTTCCTGTGTCGACACTTGATTGCATGTGTTTCTCCGTGTAATCTTGTTTGGGACAACATTAAATTGTATATACAATTTTTTGTACATTTACTTTGATCATGTGTTTCAACAATATATCTACAAAAAATTTCTCAATTAATATATACTTCATTGTTTGGAGTTGAATTTTTTGGCTCTTCATTCCTCACTTAATGTATATTACACTAACATATACTAATGATAGTATATACACTTATCAGAGATAGATGGATGTATATACCATTTAAGATAAAACTTATAACTGTAAATACTTCAATGAAAAATATATACTTATATTTATAACCTTTATAAATGTGTAAATTTACCTCTGTCATATGAAAACATGGGATACAATATTTTTTTGGTGAAATAGTTATAATGTTCAATCAATTTTAATATAAATGCTTCATAATTTCATGTTGTGAAAATTTTTAAACCAACAAAAATATGCATTTGTAATCTCATAAATTGATTCATATAATCCATAAGCCTTAAAATTACTTAATCTCCAAAATTTTAGAACTTCAAATAATTTAGAAAAAAATATTTTTAAATTATTTTGTAATAAAGATAATGGTAGGAAGAAAATCTGCCATAAAGATTTAAGTCTGCTCAAAAATCATAATTTTAACCTTAATTAATGTTTAATGATTTTTAAGATTTACATCATTGGATTGTGATAAGTGTACACTACACTAGTATTCTACAATTAGGGATCCATAGATTTTTGGTATATACACTAAATACAAACAAAAATTTGGTTTCTTGCTTAAAGTCTTAAAGCTACTCAGATTTTTGTGATGATAATAATACCGGCCAATAATGATACTTGTTAAAAAAACTAGTATTTTGTTTGCTAATCATTAATTTTAACGAGTAGATCCTTTTGCTCCATGGTAATGATATATTTCTTTGCATATTTTTAGTTTCTACAAACTTATTAGGATGATTAATTGCTTTTTATATACATCCAATATCAAAACGACTTTGGACTCCAAAGAACTGAGCACCACCATTGTACACACAATGTCTGTTTCTAATTGATAGAATTGCTCAATCAATGGCCATGGCTTTTTCTGGTTTGAAATGAATGTTTTAACACTGTCTTTCCTACTAGTAGATACCAAAGATGATACCATCGTGCTTAGAGACTTTCCTCCACTTTGTGTACTTTGGCCAAATTAAAAACGCAACATCAATTCACTGCACCTCCATATTGTTCTAGTCTTCAGTTGGTGTGGAGCACTTGACCAAATTTTGAATCACGCTGAAAATGAACAAATGTGTGAGCAACCAGAAGTGGAGGTATTACTTCCACTTTTGGTTCTCCAAGTTTAAGTATTTAAGTTTCCAAGTTTGAAATTGAGCATCTCATCCGGCTCTTGTACGTCGTATTGGATTACTGTAACTACTAGCTGATTCAATGGCAATTTCATCCGTAAAACAAACCGGTATTGTAATTTGGCAATTCACTGGTATTCCTAAAGGCAGAATAAAATCAAGCTCTAACAAATCTGCAGGTAACTAGCAGTTTGGACAGTTAATCTATCGTGATTGCTCTTTCAGCCTTGTATGGCGCAATGTTCTTAGGTTTTTGGATGTACTGTATTTCAGACGATAATGTTTGATGGGCCTCTCGTCATCTTTTGTAGACGTCTCGGGTTTCCTCAGTAACCACTAAATGAGTTTTTTGAGTCGTCATACATTGAAAGCTCTTCCAACAGCTCTAAATCACAAAGAGCAGATTGATAAGCGATTGGGCCTTAACTGAAGTTTTGTATCTGTCTTGTAGCAGTCATAGTACTTTGACATGTACCCTGTCCGAAGAGAACCGCACTGGCCGGCGCAAGGGACAGCTTCTTGACTGACCAGAGTTGATGAATCCAGTAGAAGGTTCAGGGGCAGGCTTATGAGTTCCGTTGGGATCAGTTAGGAAATGAGAAGGGGGGAGGCTAACAGAGGATTCTGACTGGGTTTGTAAGAAAACAAATCAGGCCCAGGCACCGCAGGTCAGTTTTCTTCTCTGATGCGACCGATGAATTATTCACTTTGATGAAATCCCATATTCTACCTTACAATGAAACTTACAGCGGTATGAGAGGAGAGTCTTCGATTCATGAGTTGGATCATGTCCTGCTTCCGCGACTCGCGATGCTGTTAGAACTCTGTCCTAGCTAAATTCAGAGGAGTGTAAAATGAGCTCCAGAAATTTGTTGAGTTACGACAGTCGTACGATCTTCTTGGTTACGCGTAGCTTCGGAATCAATTCATAAGCTTTTGCAGTTCTTAGGATGGAAGAACAGTCTCTTGGTAAAATCGTCACTGGATACTCTACTTTCGGAAACAACCACTCGGTCATTCCTTCCTCATTGGAATTTTTCTTCGTCCTCCGATAGGGATCAATTGACCAGTTGAGCTCAAACGCGACAGCGTTTGATCTCAACAGGTCAACAGGTTAGATATTACATACCAAAGCTGGGACTATATGCCTGGGATTCTCCACATGGCGTGTTCTAATCCGGAAGAGATGATGTTTTGCAACTACAAGTTGAAACATGAGAAACTGTAATTCCGATGCATATGTAAACATACACGAAACATGGACCCATCGTTCAGCGTGTGATTAAAAAGACTTTTCGAAAATCAATCCGCATTTGAATGCAGAGTCGAATGTGGATGTTGTAAATGGAACTAAATGGAACAGTAGTACATACTTCTCATTGTGATGCTATTAGGGTCTAACCCCATCCTACCCCCTTGGTTTCATCCCTGCACGACTTGATGGGGTCTTCCCATCCTTTTTGCTATATTACTCGGTTTTCTTTTTCAAACGGAACTTAAAATCCTTGTCAAGGGGTGGAGGCAATTTGCGTGTTCGACCAATGCTCGTCCTTTCCGCTGCCAGCTACTTTTCTGAGCGTTGCTAGACTGTAAGACTTGATACCAGAATCACGCTCGTCTGTTGCTGCTGTTGACATATTCATCACCTCTCACCTGCTACGCTTACCTTTCCCACTACTGCACGACGATGTGGTCACACACGTTGACATTTGCACTCTCGTTAAACCCACGCAAGAAACTGGTCATCGGCTTTTACCCTGGCCAACTCTTGGGCATAAAACGAGTATTTTCGCCCTATGTGCTCACAAGGTGTACGACAAAGACTGTAACTGTAAACAGCATACCCACGCGTGGCACACCATCTGATGAGAAGTCAAACGTCTGATTCTGCATGGATATCACGTGAGTCGAATGCGCAAGAGCTGGAAACTGTCATTGACAATTGAGTGCCATTAGTCAACAGCTTGGCTGCTCTGTCCGGTTGGCCAGGTAGACGTCGATGGCTCTGACTCCTCCAGTTTACAGACCCTGAATGGCCCAGACCGGGGTTCGAAGCAATGCTAAACCCTCCAAATGACACAGCTTCATCGAAACAAAGTCGATAAAACTCGCAGATTACATTTAAAGCGTCTGAACGGATTTTGGTACAGTCTGAGTCTTTCCTTCAAGCTGAAAAAATGCTGCGAATCAAACTCAGACACATAACCTACAAACTGTGCACTCCTCGGCCCGCATATACCCGTCTACTCTTGCACTCGTCTTTCAATCTAGCACAAGCCTACACACCGAAGCTACATTTAAGATTCAATTACTCCATAGATTCCCACCTGATCCTTCTCCAGGTACACACAATCCGGCAAATTGCTGACAATCCTGGAACTTGAAATAACGCCTGATGATCGAACCGACCAGCAGACAGATCCGGAACTGAAAGAGCAGGCTCTCAGAAATACAACTCTTAATGCAGCAGAGTTATAAACATAGAATATATAAACGCTGGTTCAGTGATTCGTCAATGAAACTAGTCACAGTACACGCGGTGATCAAATGAATGAATGAATGAGACTTTTAAGTCCACTGGAACCCCAATGGGCCATGGGACGATCAGTATACAATAGATGAATAAATAATCATCTGTTTTAAGTGTATCAAGGTGTTCTACTCGAAGTACAGCACTCTGAACATGGTGCTGGGCTTTTCTACATAATTAGCTTGACATTCATGCTGTGAGAACTGTAGGACTAATCGAAAAAACGGCAGTCAAAAAGGCATGATCGGATAGTGAGTAGCTGTCGGGCCAGAAGCCTTGCTCGACCTCGGGAGGAAACAAATGGGCGTCCTTGACATCAAAGTCGGAACAAGGGTGTTTCTCGGCGATCTCATCAGAAATCTTCATCGTCGTCATTCCTTCCACAGGGACGACCTTGCGTGAGTACAGACAATCGCCCGAAGACAAGCCATTGTTGCTGTTGGCCTTGGCGGGGATAGGAGAAGGAGGAATCGTGTCCTTGCAAAGATACGTGGAGTCATCCACCTTATCTTTGAGCGAACAGCTCGACATTGGCTCTGCCTGGTGCAGGTTGAGCAGAGTCTTCAACTCACCGTACTTCATGAACCCTGTGCTCTCGGGGGTGGTGCTCTGCAGCAGGTCTTCGATCTCCGGAGTCGTGAGCCCTTCTGAATCTTCGTCCATAAGCCCCAGCTTGTTCAGAGCATGCTGGAATTTCTCAAAAGGCACGAGATCCTCCTCGGTGGCATATTCACATTCGAAAAACTCGATGGTATCTTTCTCGTCCTTGATACCCATTTCCAGCAGTTTCGCCTTCATGATCATGAACACGGCCTCTTTCCAGCACTCCGTCAGAGGTCGTTGGTGCTTGCTCGGGTTCAGGAGCCAGATGAAGTCCACGCCGCAAATGTTTCCCCGGTGATTTCTATGGCTCACCCAACGATGCGAATCCGCATCGCTGTCGGTGTACTGGTGCGCCATGTCGTACGAGGAAACGAATCCACGCGCTCGGAGAAACTTGTACACTTGGCCCCTTTTGCTACCATTCCAATCTCCGCAGAGTATGATGGGCATGGGAGACAGCTGCAGTTTCTCGATGTATTTCTCCAAATAGTCTAAGATCTTATAAACCTGTCTTAATCGAATGAGGCAAAAATTGGAATTGTGCGGGAACAGCAGATGCGTGTTCACCACGAGTAGCTCTTGCAAACTGCCCCGATGGTCGCTTTTCATGTGCAAAAATTGCGCAACCCTATCTCCACAGTCGTAGAAGAGAATTTCCGAGTAGTCCATAACTTCCAGCCCATCCGTCCTGTAGGCGGTGAAAAGCCCATCGCCCCGGTTGTTGGTCCGGGCCAATTTGAACATGCCATACCCCGCAGCACTCAAGCCGTCCTCGTAAAGTCTAACCAGCTCCTCATTTCCGAGCCAAAATTCCTGCAGGCAAATTATGGAGGACTTCTCGCGGACGAGCAATTCCAGGATTCGCTCGTTCCTACTGAGCCATGATTCCCTACAATGACTTTCTAGCGAAGAGCCCTCTTGATTCAACCGCTTGTAGATGGGAGCGAGTATGTTCAGTGTGGTACAAGACAGAAAGGACTCATTGTTAATGCACATGGAGCGGGGACCCTCTTCCTTGAATCCCAGAGCTTGACCTGCTCCTGCGGGCTGTCCTGCTCCGCCGCTGCTCAGCACCCCGCACAATTGCTTCTGGAGGCAGGTCGGCATCACAGGGCTGTCGGGACGGCGCTGCCGCTGGCTACCGTTTCCATCAACAGCTCCGCACTCCGCCCCCACCCCTTCCTCCGCATCTACGTCCGCGCAGCCGCCGTTCCTGCCAATGTCCTCTCCTCCTCGCAGATCTGTTCCGAGTGATGGCATCACCCACTTTCGGTGAGCTACGATGCCAAATTTTCGAGCACCGCCGATCACAAACACTCCAACAACGCAAGGCAGACGGATGGACAGAGAAACAAAGAGACCGACCCAGCGACACAGAGACGAAATGCAGCACGCAGGAACGGGGGGATTCGCCAAAGGGCAAAAACTCTTCGAAATCGAAACAGAGAGGACAGACTTCCAGATCTCAAATCGATCACTCCGTCCCCCGCAGAAGTAGAGCTCTTATCCCACATTCTGACCCCGAACAAGTCAACTCACGCCCGTCAACAGGCAGCGCATGCACATGCACGCTGGCCTCGAGCATCGAATCGTGATCTCTCGTTTCCTAATCTAGAGCACTCCATTTCATCTGAACGCACAGTCCATTCAGCACGATGACAAGGCCAACGGAGGAACCCGAAAACGAAAACCCCACGCCAAACCAATCAAAAGAAATAACCCCGAACCCAACCGACCCACCGCAGAAGGAGCCCGTCGTCGTGGTGACTCGGTTCGCCGTACTAGCCAACGATCTACACCTCGATAGCGATGAACGAAGCCGACGCAGGGTCGTAAAGATAGATAGATGGATATATAGACAGTCAAATGATTAATAGATAGATAGATAAGTTAGTAGACAGAGGCTTGACAATGTCCGCCCAACCGATGACGACGACCGAATCCCTCCCCTGCCTCCCTTTCTCCCTCCCCTGCTGCTCCCTGCAGCAAAATCCAAATTTTGGAAGTCAAGGCAGTACACTCTGCGTCTGCGGCGGTGTGGTGGCAGGTTCGAGGAATCAATCAACGATACAAGTCTCCTCCTCCCGCTTCCCCTTCTCTCTTCCTCTCTTCCTCCCCTCCCTTCCTTTCCTTCGAAGTCTCGAGAGAGGTGACGACCTGTCTATATCTGCCTCCTGTGACTCCCCCCCTTCCTTCGCTTCTTCTCCTCGCACGCACTCCTGATCTTCCTTCCTGTCCCTTCTCCTCCTCCTCCTCTCTGTAGCTTTCGTAGCTGCGTGTGCCAAACGCTGGCTGGCTGGATTCTTGGCTGGCTCTGTCCTTGGGAGTGGCGATCCCACTCTCTCTCTCTCTCGCTCTGGCTTCCGACTACTTTTGCTTTGCTCTCTCTTCTCTTCTCTTCAGCCTGTGCTCTCTCTTGATGTTTGACGTATCCTTTATCTGACGCTCTTATGCTCAGGATTTGAAGCCTGCTGGAGGGGTCCATTATAACGGACCTGAGTCGAGAGTCGAGAGAGGCGAGGTCTATTAATAAGTAATTACGGATATCATTAACTGCTTACGTTAGGCCTTTTATCACGACGCGACATAGTAAGGCATCGTCAGCGCAAATCGGGCGAGGAGGAGGGAAGGTGGGTCATTTTGGCTTTTTGCTTTTTTTACTTGGTCAGGAAATCCATGAAATGGGTTTCAGTGTCGGTTGTTTGGCCTTGTTTGCCCGGTACTGCATTCTAGTCCTTTGCGTTTTGCATCGTATGTTTGCTCGTACTTCAGCACGTCGGGTGAGGTGAACGGGTTCTTCTCATTCTCCCCAGTCGCTTTCACTTTCAATCTGTACTGGCATCAGTCGGTCGATCCATTCATCCATCCATCGATCAACCAGCACTGCAGCAAACTGGTCGACCCGTCCTTTCAGATGTGCTGTACTTGTTTCTGAGATCGTTTCTTTTTTAATTCTAGGTCGTTGCTGCCTGCCCTGCGCTTGGCCCGTTTCTGACAAAATTGGGGATTCTGTTGTCTTATGTCTTCGTATGGACATTGGCCCTGCACCTAACGGCCTGTAGCATCACCGAAAGAGAAGATGACGAACCATGGACTAAATCCACACGTTTTAAACTCGCTCGCGTTCCCCCATCAGCACTCT
Organism: Marchantia paleacea; assembly: GCA_014180765.2. Classification (NCBI taxonomy): domain Eukaryota; kingdom Viridiplantae; phylum Streptophyta; class Marchantiopsida; order Marchantiales; family Marchantiaceae; genus Marchantia; species Marchantia paleacea. The sequence goes on from MUAA02000014.1 coordinate 1,386,787, forward strand.
CCGAGAGCTGATTTCATTGATTGATCGGGACAGGGCAACAATCTCCACAATGATGTGACACGTGTCGAGCGGAGAGCGAGCGTCCCCATCTGAATCCTCCGGACTGAGTCTATTATGGGCAGCTGGACTTACTATTCTCCTGATTTGTCCATGGAAACAACACGGAGGGGAGAATCAGCCAATCAGGACAGTGCTGTTTATCTGTCCAGTCACCAGGCCACTTAACTCTCCTAAGTGGCGTGATTATTCTAAGAATTTCGTGTCCTTAGCCTGAAAGGGGATTAGCCTTAGCCTTTCTGAGCCTCACTTCGGAAGTTCGGAGCACAGGAGCGCACGATGGCCACAACTTGGCCTCTCGATTGTGTCATGTCACTTTTTGTGTGTCAACTTTACCTCAACTCCTTTCACGTCGCCTAAGTTTTTAAGCATCTCGTTTGTCTCCTATCTGCGCTAGAAGATCCTCCAACCGACACATTATTTATCCATGATTTTTTTTGGGTCTTTGTACTTTTCTCGGCAAAACTTGACCGCTACCACTTGCATGCTTGCTGAGGAAAATGGTAAAATTGTTCCGATATTCAGTCTCTTGCTATTATCTTGTGCATGTTTGCTTGGGGTTAGCTACAAGTTGTTCCGAATTTTTGTCACTCCAAATTTGTCGCGTTGCTGAGTAGATGGTATATCATGACTGGGCTAAAGTGGTAATGTGGTGTAGACGACTGAAACGTGCACCAAAAGAAATTTCCATGTGTGTAGTGTGTGATGAATTGGACTCCGACCACAAAGAGAAGATTTGTCTTTCCGTTGTGTGTGGTTTTGAAGCTTTGCAGAGTCTTGGACTAGATATGCAAAAATGACACGTATTTACTTCACGTCCGCGTAGATGAAAAGACGGTAGGGCCATATATTAAATAAATAAATACCGGAAAGTCAGATTAAAAGTATTGATTTTTTCGGCAGTCAACAACTCTTAAAAGGGGAATTATGTGTGTGAAGTTCGTATTTGTGATAGCACAAGCCACGTTTTAAGGGTCTCAAATTTTTTTAACTATAGTAATAATAAGACATTCCTTGAGTTGATTAATCATCTTACCAGTATAGAAGAATCACATATCTAGAGTTGAATTATTAGGGCGTGCCTAAACCCTCTTCTACATTCAATATGTTGTTGTTAAAAAGCTCCAATTATTCTCCTAAAGGGAGTATCAAATCTCCCATTACTCCCCTAATTTTGCGGGAGCTAGTTTGTAACTCCTAGCCATGAAATCACTCTTTATGGAGTTAAAATGTGTTTATTGGAGCGACTTGACAATCCCCGTGAAATCCATCTAAATCGAATAGGGTTTTTACTTAGTCTACATTTAAAGGTTGCATTAGCTTTTTTAATCTGAATAAAGATTCTTCCATCTTTTACCACAAAAAGGTCATCTTCAATTGGATAGCTCTATGATTATTTTCTAGTACCATTATATCTGGCCATACCCCGCATCTCATATTGGCAATAATATAATGACCTGTAATCTTGGGATAGCACACACATGTTAACGCAACATCATGTGATTAGTCATTCATTCATTCATATTTTTATTTTTATTTCTTTTCTTTTTATTTCTTTTCTTTTCTTTACTTTACTTACACCATTATGAAAATAAATAAATTTCTATCAATTATTGTATACTTCTTACTTCTTTTAAGAAAAAATATATAGTACTCATTCCTTAGTCTATTGAGAGAGATTTACATTTACCCATTAAGAAGAAGACAAAACTTCCAGAACTATTAGCTATTCTACCCGGAAAATATAATAACAAAACGGATGGGAAGAACCCATCAAAACGTACAAGGATGGAACATTATATCTAAATTGGTGATTTCACCTCTCCCTGGGGTCGAGAGCTTAAGCGGTAACATGGGGCTAGGCCCCAATAGTATCACACTGGGAAATATGTCCTACAGCGCCTAAGATATCTGAACTATCCAAATTGAAAGGTCTACAAGCAACATGAGCATCCGAAGAAGCATCACCTAACGTGATTGCTCTCCTATGGATTGCACCAGCTAGTGCCCTTTGTAGAGCAATGGAAACACGTTGCCTAAAATAGGCTATACAGTAAGCTAAAGAGAGTGATACCCCATGTCGCCTAGTATGATAGGCTCTCGCACACTCCCTCACAAACATGTCGAAGTCGGTGTCCATAGCTCCATATAACTCCAAAGCTAGAGGAACAAAGAGGTGACCTCTCTGCATACCTCTATACTTGGAGACAGCCCAGTTCTGCTGCCGCTCCACTCTCCGCCCATCCTGGAGGATGGGTGATCACCCCCTCTGAAATTGTATCTCTAGTAGGATCTATAACCATCACATCAGCCACAGTGACCTGGTCCTCCCGAACCAAGTACAGGTCTACCCTAACCCTAGTCGATCGCAAAGGCATACCAATGCTCTCTCCATGTGAGGTATCCACCCTCTCGCGCCATAGCAAACACCACATCCCTAATGGCATCATGGGTAGCTATCCTCTGCCATCCGAATGGACAACGAGTCATATCAACACCTGCTGCATCTAAAGTGATACTACACTCACATGTGAGTAATGAAGATGTAGATGGATGGACCAAGCCAAGACGGAACCTCATCATTTGTGGAGAAAGTAGCTTGCAAGTGCGAGTCGGAAAGCCCCCCGATGCATGGTCGAGCCAAGATCCACGAGCCTCGCACTTGCCCTAGAGCAAGAGCGTAGGCGAGCTCTAGTAGTTCGAGGAATGGCCGGATCCACTAAGAGTGAATGTAGAGTCTCCTGAAACTGTCGGTCCATCAAGATAGATTGTAGACCCCTAGTCCAATCGGTAGCCAAAGAGGAAAAAGATGGGAACTCATGTCGTACCTCCCGTTGTCGTGTTGTGACGCTATTTCTTATGAGAAGATGATGACATGTGTCAAATTTGTGTTGTCATGACGGTGATAGTTTAGGTTAGGATAACCGACGGCACACCGTAAAAAATTTGTTAAGAGCCCACCGTTGGATCTACTTTGTAGGGTCAGGATGTTGAAAAGGCTCCAAGAGATATTATCTTGGACCTTATCAGATATAAAGCAGATATAAAGCGCAGTCACGATGGAAAGGGTATGGGAGAGTGCTAGACACATCACTTTGCTGACTAAGGAGCATATCTGATCGAAGTGGAGCCGACGAGGACATGGATAGAGGACAACATGATCCTCCAGATGTACCGATGCCTAATCCATTTGTGATCAACATCCGGTGTCTTCATCGTGATCATTTTCGGGCGTGGTTAGTGTATCATTTTGGAGATAACTTTCTGCAACAAGTGATAAACTCTCTAGACCCGATTATTCTTCGATTGTTTCCTACGGCGCGATTTGGGGACGTAACGATTAATGCGTTTTGATTTAGTTTGGGCGCTATGGATTTGAACTTACCAGTAGTGGTGGCTTTCAACACATGGGTTCCAATCCATCACTATTGCTTACCGAAAACAAGCCATAGGGAGATGATTGTTAGGAACTTTGGCGAGAAGTATTATTCTCAAGTTATAAACTCCCCGGTTCCGTTTGTAGTTCCGTTCATACTTAGTCGGTTTCGAGTTGTCATTTTGACTCTTTATTAGTGGCAACTCTTATTATGTATAGGATGGCTAAGTAGTGTGTTTAGGATAGTTGTAAAGCTCTAAGCAGGGGGACATTCAGATATCTGAGGATTGGGTTGGAGAGCTGACGGGACGAGCTACGACGTGGGCTCAAGAATGGATGGATTTGAAGGATTTGTCACTATGAAGTGATGATTCAAAGTTAGAGTGAGAAATTTAGACCTTTGAGTGTATTTGGGGAGTTTCTGAGAACCTTATGAGGGTTTTGGGAGCTTTGAGTCACCAGAGATATAGTTTTCGACTCAGGCTTGTGTTTTGATCGAAGTTTTGACTCGATTGGACGAGTTTTGAGTACATAGTGATAGCTTGAAGTTTGTATATACAAATCGAATTGCGGGGATCGCGCGATTGTCACGAAGTTAGTACAGAGATCATATCTTTTGATATCAGAAATTTCTGTCAATAAAACTTTTGCACAGTTCAAGTTCTGATGATGAGTGACCTTCTCATAAAATCTGGGAGCAATTGAAGTCAAGGATTGGGATGTGTGATGGGTTTTGTACACAGGGGTCTGCATATCACCTTGTGTTATAGTGGTTAAATCACCAATTGTTTTGAGAGATCTAGAAAAGAAAAACATCTGAAACTTTTCTGAGTGATAGTAAGGGTTGTGGAGCAATTTTTTGTAAAGTTTGAGCGAAAGTTATTGGTCGAATCATCAGATATCATAATCTTCTTCTGCTGAAGTTTTACCGGCTATAATGTGGAGTGCTGAGGAGAAGAAGAAGAGATTGTCAACTCACACAAGGTTCTAGAGGGTTCTTCTACAGCCAGGCGCTCGGGCATTCTCAGAGCAAAGAAATATCCATACGACACAGTGGTAAAGCATCTCTCGTATGTCGTAATAATACCTATAAGGGAAATGATCCCGTATCGACGTCCCTCGTATATATCTCCAAAATAGGTCTATATGCGATCACAAATCGAGAAGATAACAAAGGTGCAACAAGCGCCCAACTCGCCAAGAAAGCCGCAAGTGCCATCTCCTCCATCGATAATAAGCCTACCCCTCCACACGAAATTGGCAAAGATGTCTGTCTCCTTGCCAAATCTCCAGTCACACACTCGAATGTCCCTGGTCCCATGATGTCACCAAAGATGCCCATCATCCTCGTATCAAAGGCTATTAGCTATTCATCCTACGAGAAGTTTGTAAGTAATGTAATTTAGTAAGTTGGGATAAGGAATTGCTCACATCTTCTTATATTTGGGAAAACCCGGAATATAGCAAAAAGTATGGGAATACCCCATCAAATCATAAAGTGATGAAACCAAGGGGATAGGATGCAGTAGTAAATATTTCCCATTCTGGGAAATATTCTAAGATATCAAACTGAGAATCCCTCATCATCAATAATCATCAACTAACACTATTGCTCTATTATCGCCCTGTGCTATGGATACACGTTTCCATATCGCAGCAAGTATTTGCTGATGGGACACGGATTAAGTTTCACCACCACCCCAATATGTCCACGCAAGCACATCCCTAACTACTGTATTCCAAATACATGTTCCAATATCAAATACTTCACATCAATACGATAAAAGGTGTGGCATCAGGCATCAGCACATACAACTGTACTAGTAACTCCTGCCAATTGTAATCAATCATTAAATGGTATACCCACTTTCACGAACGTTGATGTGTGTTTACACTGCAGAAAACTGATTCTTCAGAGCAGACGTGGAAAGGAATGAACGGACCATGATTGGCGCCGCGAAAATTCGTTGCTTGCTGACAAGATCAAGTTGAAAAGCCGTCAGTTAGTCACAGGTACCTGTCCACCTCAGCTGACTTGTGCAGGCACACGTTGCCATATCAGCCTTACATTCGTACCCACCAGTGGGCGGTTTCAATATCACATGTTATCAACGTGGTCGATCAGCTTGGACTACGTCTTTACTTACGGCTCTCGTTTCGAGACATCATGAACTACGTTCAGAGAGTCGGCAAAACCAGGTTGGGATATGTAATACAGATTTAACATGTAGCGTTATCTTTAATGTTTGTACACTAAAGTTTCGAGTACACCATATTCTTTCCCTGGACTGTACAGTCATCCATCTCTCTCAAGTTCATGATTGCACAATTTGACAGTTTAATTGTGTGAAAATACATGATCCTCTAGAGATATTATGGGCCAGGTTAGTGGGAGTCACTTCATGATCGTTCAGCACTCCGTCAAATCTGACAACCAAACTCTTATGGTGGTTCAGGTCTACTATTCATGAAGAATTGCGCACCACCAACAAGATGGAATGCTCGGCAGAGTAGCCACTAGGGCTCATCTGCAACCATTCCATCTAGAGTTTCATCTTGAAGAATATGTTTCACATGTTGAGACCGGTCCTCTTCATAACAACAATGACCAACAAACAGGGAGAAATACAATATTTCTTTCAGCTAGCTAGGGAGACAATTTCATCCATTTTGGAGTATGACTATGACCCATAACATCTAGAGCCCGCAACTAATCTTGCTCAAGCAAGATGAGAGTATATAGTTGATTGGAAGGCAATCTATTTCATTGTTCCCTATTGCATATAATATATTTAACACAGCGTTGCAATTTGACCAGGATTGATCGAGCCTTTTGCATCAGATTTGCTCATGTGTGAGGGTGTAGGCATAGCAGATGCACCAGATGCACATTTGACATGTAAGATTGTAGCACAAAAAAAGTGAACATTTACTCTAAAGAATTATGGTTTGTTCTTACATCATGACCATCAATATGTTTTCACATATTTGGCATATCATACGTTTTAGCAGAAGGAGCTACAAAATTTAGTGCTATTGCTAGTGCTAAAATATGCAAGTATAAAGGATTCCAAGAGAGACATGTATTTATCCATTTGACTATCAATATGTATAGGGCTTTAGAAGGTGATGTAGATGTTTGAAATTGATATGAACTATATATATGAGAGTTGAGCACATTTATCAATTTTTTTTTTTTTTTTTTTTTTGTTACATTTGTTGGAAAAAGCATTAGCATTGCAATACTGTCGATATTAACTACATCTATTGATAAGATTTTTATGATATAAAATTTTTGATAGAGATCCTATTACTACAAGATTTTATGATATATATATGTAGGCTAGATCAGAGTTGCAAGGGACTCAAGAGATTTAGTCCCTTGAGATTGTTAAATTCTTAATCCCTTGGATTTGGTTTCCCTTTGCATTTTTTGACCTTGGCTTTGGATTTTCATACTTCTACTATGATTGTGTTTTTTTATCTCATGTGTCATTTTTTTTGAAAAAATAATTTTTAAATTTAAAATCTTATAAAAATTAATTTTTTATACTTACAAAAAATTAAAATTAAATAAAAAAATCTCAACTCATAAAATATAGACATAAACTATATACATAAAAATTTAAAAACATAGATTTATGTTGCTAAAAAATATATCTTACTTTCATACCTTGATCTAAGATTTTTGAAATTTTTAAAATAATTAACTTTTTAAAATAAAATTATAAAAAAATTATGTCAAAATTTTTAAGTTGTAATTAAAATTAAATTACAAAACATTATATCATTTAGGTGTGTAATGCTACAAGTATGAGTTTACACGTTGTTAGATTAATCAGTTAATTTTTTAAATATAAATGAAAAAATACATTTTTTGTTGTATATATATGATAAATATTTTATTTTATTTTCATACATATTACCTTGAGTGAATTATAAACAACCAACGCTTGGTGTTCTTTTTTGTCATCACATTTCATGTTGAAACCTGCACTCCTTATGTTTAATCTCATTGTTCACTAAGTTAAAAATTTCGTGAAAAATTGAATCAACATGGTTGTGGTTGATGCAAATGATTTTTTTTAAAAAAATTTGATTTTGAATAAAAAAAATTTAATGATGAATTTTTTTAAATGATTAAGTTTAACGAGCTCATTTTAAAAAGTTAAATATTTATAAATTTCAATTTGAATTTTGAATAAAAAATATATTTTAAATTTAATTTTGAAAAGAAATACATTAACATGTCATGAATATGTATTTATAAGCAATGCATAAAATTAAAATCATAAAATATGGCATATCATTGATTAACCATACATTTTCTTAAGTATGAGTTCATATGATGAGAAAATAATCATGACATGTGCTCAAAGATTAAATAAACGTATATAAATTTTGCACAACTCACATATTTCAATTTGAATGGAATCATAAAATCAATAAAATTTGACAAGTATTTAAATTTAAATAATTTTAAAATTATAATATATTTTTATTTTTTATCAAAAAAAATTTAAAATTTTTAATATAATATGTACATCTTTAAATTGTTAGTGAAAAATTAAACTTAAAATTTTAAAATAATTTATTTTACAAAAATTAGTATAAAAATTAAGATATAAATTAACTATTTATAAATATATATATTTGTATGGTTAATGTTTTGTATTCATATACATATATTTGTAAAAGTTGATATTGCTGCTTTCACAAGTATGCATATTATTAATATATGTGAAATATTTTGTATTATTTTCACATGTGATTTATCTTTGATTGTAATATTTGTGGATTATAACATGTCATATGTTTACATGTGACATGTTATGATTATGTGAAATGTTAAATTAGTTTTACATGTGTAATCTAATTTTTATTTTTGAAAATGGAACTATGATAGTTTTTGCATCAAGTGTAAAAAAAAATGTAATAAAAAAATATAAATATAAACTGAGTAGAAAAGAATCAAACATGTGTTTAATATGAGTAAATAATTTCATTTATTGCTAAAAAATAATTATATAAAATAAAATTATTCAGTTTATTAAGATATGAATTCAAAAATTTTGTAAACAAGAGTAGAACTAACCTAAAGCATACTAAAAGGCAATCTTCTTTAATTATTGCACATCAAAGTTTTGACCGTCAAGATGTCATTCATTTTCAGCACTTTTGTCTGAGTTAGAACTTAGCAGCATGGTGCAGATTGTGAGTTGAAGTAAACGAAAGAGCGGTTTGCTCCGGATACACACGTGATTTTGAAGTAATATTCAGAATTCATTAGTGTGTTGTGTCTGCGCGATCGTTACATACCGGATCGTTAATTCTTGGTGCCAGGAGGTAGTAAGTGCTTCTCTTCGGGATCGTGAAAGCCCTAGGTATTGAGAGAGAACGTAAAGGTTGATTGAACATCGCAAACCTTGAAGTGCACTTGCAGTTCGAAGGAGAAACCAAGCTGTGAAAATGTCATCGGTTGCTTAGAGCGTCAGCTCTCCGTTTGCTGTCATTGTTTTAAAATATTCGGTCTGAATTCTGTCACTCATTATTCTCACATTGCGACGTTATCCACTTGTTGAATACCCTCTGCTTTGGTAGTTAAAAAGTTATTAACATTTTAGTCCAATCTCAATTTATTCCGTGCCTCTCACTTCGCATCACACTTTGAAGCAAACAAAGTACTGAATGGTTGGAATTTAACGTTGATTCATGATTGTCGTGAGTTTACTAGGCCCCCGTTCGAACACTCCATTCCTCTCGCACACTGGTTGTTGGTCTGATGCTTCCTCGGAGCGAAGTGCCCGAGTCCAGTCGGGGTTTGGGAAGCCGGCAACGTCGTGTCGGGGTTTAACAACGAGTATCCTATGATTTACATCGGGATTAAGCTCTCCGGAGTAGGAATTATCTTTTGATAGCTCACTCATCAATCAGCTCCAAATCCTCCCATTGATCATGCATTGATGATTGATAAGAAATTCTGAAAAAAATCACAGCTAGAGACCAAATATGCTACCTATTGTTCTACAGAGCCTACACGAGAATGTTTTTCTTATCAGTGCAAAGCTATTCGAACTGCAAGCACAAACACAATGGATTTCCAGTTGGGATGGGCAATATCAGTCTGTCTATAAAAGATCGGCTTGCAGTTCTCCAACCACCGAGTTTTACATTCGCGAGGTTGCAGTGCATGCAACGAAATAATTTCACGTAAAAATGAAATCGCCCGGCACCCAAGTAAATCGGCATATGTGAGAAATTGGAGATAGTTAGCATTTGGTCGACCGCATCAAATTACACCAGATACATTCTACCTACAGCATATGCTCTAACAAATTAAGAAGGGCAGCCTGTACCGCAGCGAGTGGTGCGTGTCTCATTCTCTCCATTCCGAAGAAGGATATAGAGACTCAGGTCGTCTCCTTGAAGATATTTCTCCCTCCAAGGATCCATCAGCATATTTGTCTGAATTTTAAATGAATCTGCTTCATCCTCCATCGACTTGCAGGAGCGAACCATAGTCTCCCATGATCCCATCTGCAGGACTCAACATCTGTAAATCAAATCACACGGAGTTTGTCTTAGAAAACCGTAATCAGTTGCTAAGGAGAAATTGTGTTGGACAGTATGTCACTCTATGATTTTCTCATCTGGGTGGAAAATGTTATTTTGATGAATACATAAATTTTTACTTGCAACTGGTTGGCAGTATCGACAACCTTCAACCATCGCAACAGGGTGAAGTCTCTTACTTCTGAAGCCGGTCAAGTTCTAGATCGTGAGCGTGAAAACTTAAGAAACTTACTGCGCATGGGGCTAGCCAAGGAAGCGACGCTTGAGTTTCTAGCTCCTCGGAGATGTTTAGTATGTGGATATTTTGCATAAGACTTCCAACGCAGCATGAATTCTCTGCGTGCTATTCTTATGTCAGATTTTTCGGTATATGTTTCCTACTTAAAATTGTCCATGCATATATTTCCTTCTATGCTACATCACATAAAACTTCTCTATCAATTTTCATGTGATGTACTTGGTAGGGGCTTTCTATATGAACAAGGTTTTGCGAGTGTCGTCGTCGTTGCTCGTGAGTTGTTATGTATCCTAGGCGCGTAATCATCAGACAAAGACTTTTGTCAATGGCTGCAGAGTCGGCTGGTAACATGAAACCTTTGAAAGGTCCATCATTTTTCTCCAAAAGGCCGTCATCCGTGCTTAATCTTGCATCATTGAGAGATCAATGCCAAGTTCTTCTAGTGCTGCACTCTCTGCTTCCGAATTAGGTCTATAGTCAAAGCATGCATCATCAAGCATAAAGTTCAACACGCTTATCGGGCTGACGGATGCCGAAACTTCAGCGCTTCTGCAAGAAGGTAAGAATGCCCTGCACATGAAGGTTCCAAGAGATCTGTGAAGTAAACGAATGAGAAACGTCCGGACTCGAGCTCCATCTGGACGCCAGGTATCTCAAAATCGGTTCCCATTCAGGTACCTCGAATTTCGCAACCTCTGCTGGTGATCTTAAATACGGCGGTGCTATGCCTGACAGCGGTGGACTCGAACGCTTCTCCTTTTCTTTCTCTACCCTGGCACGTACCAGGTGAGTCTGGTGAGATCGCTGGGGACGCAAACGACGAGAACAGCACGTGGTAGAAGACGCTGTAACAGATTTGGTGGAGGACGGTGTTCATGGCACGCTGCGTAAATGTCATACAGCTGGAGGAACTGATGAACATGGTTCTGTGGTGAAACGTTTGACAGTTTGTTCTGGACGAGGAGGAAGCTGTACGCATGACCTGACCGGGACTGGAAAATCCTAACGCAAATAGTACACAAGAATTTTAATCTCGTCCACATCTGTCATAGCCACCTTCTGTCGTGTTGGGAAATTTTCTATCCTTCGCTTGGCACTACCTTCCAATTGTTGGATATGGATGCTTCTGGAGTCGGGTATTTGTTTTGAGAAGTGGTTGAAACTATCAGAAAGTTGGGCAACCCGAGGGTTCAAGTCGTAGGATTAGATAAACATTCAACTCTCATAACTTTCTATACAGATCGTGATAATCAGTCTGGAGTTGGCAAGCCCCCGTCTCTTCAGCTCCTGCATATTATCCACGATCAAATTCTGCTTTCGAATTCTATTGCTGCGTTAGTTTCTTTCCAGTGGCAAGCGCTCAAGGGTTCTACCTCTAGAACTGCAGGTCAAAGAACCAGCTCTTGGACCCTAGTTTTGTGGCATGGTCATCCCTCCAGCAAAAAGTTTACCGGTACATTGTCTTCCGTATGTTTCCACAATCCTCATGTGATCATTGATTGGGTCTTGTTTCTGCGAAATTGCGGTGTACGCGAAATTGAGTCTTAGCAACAAGAAAAGACAAATCTTATAAAATCGGTGTTTGAGTTCATATCCATTGAGTCCCAGACCTGCAAAGCAAAGGCTGTCAATGCTGCATGGCTCGTGGCGGAGAGGGACGTGACGGCTGTAGAGGTCAGCGATAGGTCTTCGAGATTAGCCTTTGGAACGAAGGGAAGGAGAGCGGGAGGTCCAGGGCTCAATTCCGCAATGGTTGGTAATTTCGTACGTATCTCACTCCTTCCAATTCCAAATGTAAATATACAGCTTGTCAGACCAGATATGCAAACTCGAGTCTGATTACAGTTTTGAGAACAACTTCAAAGAGCACAAACGATAAATGCGAAAAAAGACTACTCTAAGTGATGCTCAAGATGGCACTTTGAACGACCCGACAAAACAGATTTGGGCGGTTTTCCAAGAATTTCTTTTGCCCAATGGCAGATGTTTCTCCCGTTTGCTTCAAATATCTTGAAAAAGAGCTGAATCATGACTATTTGCTCGAAGAAGGAAAGCATATGAAGTCATTCTTTCCGTATATTATTGACAGCTGGAGCATTTGCTGGTTCTAATCTCACAGAGAAAGCATAAATACGGGCTTCATCAACTACAATTGTAGCAGATGAAAGAGCAATCCCATCTAAACAACTCTTCTGGCCCGTTGATCACAACATCGACATCTATGTAAGGTAGAAGCTGCTGCCGTACATGGAGTCTTATAGGTATCAGACCGGAGTAATCGAGGCTAGTCCTTGTTTTGCGTATGCAGACTTGACGATGGAAAGGATTCGTGTCTACTGAGACAGTCTATTGAAACCATGGGAAGATTCAAATGGATTTTCAATCTTGAGGTAATTTGACACCTTCAACGATCGTATCCTCTGCACTTCTTCACATTCTTTACGACTCGGATCTTATTTAAGGTATTTCACAGGCCTTAGCCTCAAGAAGCCTACTAGATCAAGGATGTCATAAGCAAGTTCCTCCTGTTGTGAGTTGCAGATCTACGAGAACACAAAGTTCACTTTACCAGTAAGGATTGGTTAGATAAATTGCACTTCTTAGTACGTCCGCATTACACGTGAACATGAGAAAGTTTTGTTATTCAGAATTCAACAGCCATCGAACTGGTACAAGGATTATGTTACTCTCGCCTAGAACATTTCAACTAATCTAGTAATCATTAAGTTCCCATAGAAATCAACATTTTTGCAGATACAATCCCAGTTGCTTTTACAATACATTATTGACATGATATGATCTTTCATATCATGTATACAACAATTATGTTAGTTGATGTTTCCTCGGATAACCTATTGTTTGTAGATTGTTGGATTTAGATAGTTCGAATATCTTAGGTATTATAGTTCATATTTTTGAGTGTGATGTTATTGGGACATAGTCTCATGTTACAAGTGTCGTATTGTGATATTGTTACTGTGAGAAGATAGATGACATGTGTCATCTTCAGAGTTGTTGATATGACGACGATACTTTAGGTCAGAATGACCGACGGTTCATTGTAAGGTTGATAAGAGCACACGATTAGATTGACTTTATAGGGTCATGATGTTGATAATGCTCCAAGAGATATTATTTTGGACCTTATCAGATATGAAGTGCGGTCAGGGTGGCAAGGGAATCTAGACCATCATTTTGCTAACTAAGGAGCTTGTCTGATCGAAGTGGAGTCGACGTGAGACATGGATAAAGTACAACATAATTCTTCAGATGTACCGATGCTCAATCCATTTGTGATCAACATCAGGTGTCTTCATCGTGATCACTTTCGAGCATGGTTAGTATATCACTTTGGAGATAACTTTATGCAACAAGTGATAAACTCTTCAGATTCGATTATTTTTCCAAATTTTTACTACGGCGTGATTTGGAACTTAACGATATATATTTTTGATTTAATTTTGGCGTTATGGATCTAAACTTGTTAGTAGTGGTGGCTTTCAATATGTGGGTTCTGATCCATCACCATTGCTTATATAAAGCAAACCATATGGAGTTGATTATTATAAATTTTGGCGAGGATTATTATTTTCAAATTATAATCTTCTCGATTTCGTTTATAGTTCTGTTCATACTTAACTAGTTTCAAGTTGTCATTTTGACTTTTTATTAATGGTGACTCATATTATTTATATGATGACTAAGTATTGTGTTTAAGATAATTGTAAAGCTCTAAGTTAATATGGAGCTAATTTAACTACATTAGAGGTCAAAATGACACTCTTTATTCTCATTGGTCTTGGAGTTTGGACCAATGAGGGCATTTGATCAAGTTCTTTGAGATTTTGAGGAGTTTTGGAAGCATTCCAAAATTACATTCAAAAATTTGGGGGATAAGGTTGAAGAGCTACGAAGTGGGCTCAAGAATGGGGGCAATTAAGTTGGTTGTCACTCTATTGTGATGATTTAAAGTTGGAGAGTAAAATTCAAACCATGGAGTGTGTTTGGATTGATTCTGAAAACACTACAAGGGTTTTGACAGATTTGCTTCAACTTAGATATACTTTATAACTCAGGCTTTTATTTGTTAGGAGTTAACTCAGGTCTTGAGTAACTCGAGTTAGTTTGACTATAATTAGTTAGACTAGACCTAGGGCTGGTACTACTATATAAGAGGGTTGGCAGAAGCTCTCTATGACACAATTAGGGTTATTCAGTAAAGTGATTATGTGTGTTCCGTGGACGTAGACTCACTAAGGTGAATCACGTATTTCCTATGTCAACTCTTGATTGCATGTGTTTCTCCGTGTAATCCTGATTCGGACCTACAATTGGTATTAGAGGAGGAGAGTACAAGAACTCCGACTGCTCAACTTCCCGACCTGCAATTGAGAGTTCATGAACTTTTGAGTATTGCAAGTTCCAAAACTTAACCTTGTCGCATGCAACGTCCCTTCAAGTCCAGAAATCTCGTGCAATACAGAAGCTGCAGAGTGATTGGTGAGTCCAAGTCACAGGATTTCATAGCTTTTGGGAGACAACCTACAGGGTTGGCGGATGTCTACCAAGTGCAACGTCATGGATTACCAAGACTAATGATCCTCTTTTGGCCAATGTGGCCCAAGATTGTCATGTGAAGACCAAGACTAATGATCCTCTTTTGGCCAATGTGGCCCAAGATTTTGATGAGGAGTATGACTTGCTCGAAGATGGACTATGAAGCCAAAGGTATGCCCTATGCAACTCACCAAAGGGCGTTGGTGATGTATGGATTCTAGATAGTGTTTATTCTTATCACATTTGTTACATTAGAGAGTTTTTTCATACTTTCTCAGTATCAAACGGTTTAGTTTTTATGGGAAATGATCAACCCTGTAGAATTGAACGTGATGGAGTCAAACGTACGTTGACTCACATTATATTTATACCTGAAATGAAAAAGAATCTTATCTCTCTTGGAATGTTAGATTCAAAAGACCTTGAGTGGAGTTCTAAACAATGAGTACTTGAGGTGAGAGTAGGTGATAAGATTATCATAAGAGTACACAAGCATAGAAATTTGTATGTGCTAGAGGGCAATAGCATTTGTGGTGAAGTCAATCTTACCAGATCTTGGCCTGAGATGGCTCATGTTTGGCATTCTAGAATGGGACACATGAGTAACAGGTACTTGACCTTCCTTCGTGATAGGGGCTTGTTACCTGGTTTAGGTAAAGTTGACATGGAATTTTGTGAGCATTGCGTTATGGGCAAGCAACATAGAAAAGCCTTTGGTGTTTGAACTCATAGTTCCAAAGAGTTACTTGAGTACGTACATAGTGATGTGTGAGGACCCTCTCCCAAATCCTCACATTCTAGGAAGTGGTATTATGTATCGTTTATTGATGATTACTCAAGATTTGTGTGGGTCTATTTTCTCATACAAAAGCCGGAAGTCTTTGCAACTTTCAAAGTTTAGAGAGCCCAAGTTGAGACTCAGACTAGTCATAAGGTGAGAAATCTACGTTCGGATAATGGCGGGGAGTATACTTTAGAGGAGATTAGAAGTTACTGCAAAGAGGAGTGGATCACTCGTAATCTCACCACGGTTTATACTCCGCAACAAAATGTTGTTTCTGAGAGGCTCAACCGAACAATATTGGAGAAGGTGCGTAGTATGTTGAACCAATCTGGTTAACCATATGAAATGAAATGAAGTTTGTAAATACCGCTTGATGTATTTGGTAAATCTGTCTCCTTCAAGTGCAATCAATTTCTTGACACCGTTTGAATTGAGGCACAAACGGAGGGCTGATTATAGTCGTTCGAGAATTTTTGGTTGTAAGGCTTATCCTCTCACACCTAAAGAGAATAAGACCAAGTTGGATCCTACATCCAAGAAGTGTTGTTTTCTTGGATATGCAAGTGGTGTGAAAGGTTATAGGCTATGGGATCCTGTAGCTTGTAAGATGATTGTTAGTAGGGATGTCTCTTTCGATGAGTCCAGATCATTGAAAAAGGGGGAGATATCTTAGGCTCCCCGTACTGACAAGAGCAAATCTCCACTCACGGATGTTGTTGAGGGGGAATTTGATCATTATGGGTTTAATGATGCACCACAAGGAGAAGCTCCAGAACAGGTGGAGCAAATTCTTGAACAATAGGAATTGGAGGAGCAAGTTGTCATTGCTAAGCCTCAAGGCACAGCACAAAACGATGGAGATCAATCAGAACCATCTCCTAGGAGATCATCAAATCGGATTAGTAGAGCTCCCAAAAGGTATGGAACATGGGTTGATTCATCTATTCTTGAGTATCATGATATTGAAATTGAGAATGATGATGGCAATGCGTTGATCTTGGAAGAAGTAGAACCTTGTTCATATAGAGAAGCTCAAGCCTCTATCAATAAGCTTGAGTGGGATATTGCTATGGAGCGTGAGATGTAATCGCTTGTTGAGAACAAGACTTGGGAGCTGGTGGAGCTTCCAAAGGGTCAACCTTTGGTTGATAGCAAATGGGTATACAAGTTGAAGGATAATCCAGCGGATGAAGAGAAGAAGATCTTCAAAGCCAGGTTGGGGGCTAAGGGCTTCACACAAGAGAAAGGTGTGGACTACAACAAAGTCTTCTCACCTGTAGCAAAGTATGCTACAATTAAATGCAGTATGTGCACTTCTTTGTGATATTTGGTCTAGTCATGGATCAAATGGATGTTGTCACGGCTTTTCTATATGGATCTTTGGAGGAAGAAATCTACATGAGACAACCTACTTGCTATGAGAAGAAAGGTCACGAGAAGTTAGTTTCTAAATTGCTCAAATCTCTATATGGATTAAAGCAAGCTCATATGCAATGGAATGCAAGGTTTGATGAATTCATGAAAACACAAGGATTTTCACGGAGTGTGTTTGATCCATGTGTTTACATGAAGAAGATGAATAATGAGATCTTTAGCCTCATTATTCTAGTACTCTATGTGGATGACATGCTCATTTTGGCAAAGGAACAATCCGACGTTGATAGATGCAAGAGGCAACTGAAATCTGCATTCAAGATGAAGGATTTGGATAAGTCCAAGAGGATATTAGGTATGGACGTTCACATGGATTTGAAGAAGAAGGAGCTATGGTTAAGTCAGGGTAAGTACATTCAGCTTGTGCTTGACAGGTTTAACATGACAGACTCTAAAGGAGTGTGGACTCCTTTGGCGGCACATTTTAAGCTCTTAGCAGCTCAATGTCCAATTGATGCAACTGAGAGAGGAAAGATGTCGTAAATTCCCTATGACAATGCAATGGGCAGCCTCATGTATTTGATGGTGTGCACTAGACCTGATATTGCTCTAGCTATGGGCAAGGTGAGCAGGTACATGTCAAATCTAGGGAAGGTGCATTGGGAAGCTGTGAAGTGGATTCTTAGGTACCTCAAGAGTAATAAGGATAATGATCTTTTGTTTGATGGTTTATTGGATAATGCCAAATCCTTGTTGGGTTACGTTGATGCTGAATATGGACAAGATCATGACAAGAGGAAGTCTACAACTGGGGTATGTGTTTACACTTGGAGGTGGATGCCTAAGTTGGAGATCTACCTTGCAGAAGTGCATAGCTCAGTCAACTACGGAAGCCGAATATGTAGCAGCAGCGGAAGCAGCAAAGGAGGCTATTTGGTTGAATAGATTTATCACTGAGATGGGATTGAAACATGATGTTGTAAATCTCTATTGTGATAGTCAGAGTGCCTTACATCTTGCAGCAAATAAAGTGATGGATAGCAGGGTGAAGCACATCGACATTAGATATCACTTTATCAGAGATAAAGTTTCTGATAGGAAGGTTGAGCTAGTCAAGATTGACGGTAAACTCAATCTAGCTGATGCTTTGACCAAAGTTATTCCTTTAGAGAGTTTCATGAGGCATTGTGCTACTATGCAGGTTTTGCACAAGGAGCACTAGTAGAGTTACTCTAGCAATTGTTTGATTCTTGTATATGTTTTACTCCTTCATAGTTAGGCTACGGCTTAGTTCTAGTTAATCCTTGTTTATAGGAGGGCCTATGCTTTAGGTTTCCTTCTAGGACTTCCCGCGGAGTATGTATATGAATAACAAGAGTTAGAGACCCCAAGACATGAGTCAAGGGGGAGATTGTTAGGAGTTAACTTAGGTCTTGAGTAACTCGGGTTAGTTTGACTATAGTTAGTTAGACTAGAGCTAGGGCTGATACTACTATGTAAGAGGGCTGGCAGAAGCTCTCTGTGACACAATTAGGGTTATTCGAAAAGTGACTATGTGTGTTCCATGGACGTAGACTCACTAAGGTGAACTACTTATTTCTTATGTCGACTCTTGATTGCATGTGTTTCTCCGTGTAATCCTGATTCGGACCTACACTGTTTGGATTGAAATTTTGACTCAATTGGTTGAGTTTTGAGTATAGAATGATAGCTTCAAGTTTATATACACAGTTGGAGTTGCAGGATTGTAGTGACTGTCACGAAGTTAGGACAATGATCATAACTTTTGCTATCAAATTTTTTCATTCATAAAACTTTATAGAGTTGAAGATGGATAATAAATGATCTTCTAATGAAATTTGAGAGCAATTGGAGTGAAGGATTGGGATGTGTGATGGTTTTAGTACACAAGGGACTGTATATCGCCTTGTGATACAATGTATAACTTGATAATTGTTTTTAGAGATCTAGAAGAGAGAAACATTAGAATATTATTTGAGAAGACAAAAAGATTGTAAAGAAAATTTTTTGTGAAGTTTGACCAAGAGTTATTGGTCCAATTATCAAATATCATATATTTTTCCGCTAAAGTTTTACTTGTTGCAATGAACTCGAATGTGGAGTGTTGAGGAGGAAAAAGAGAGAGTGTCACCTCACACAAGGATCTGTAAGACCCAAGGTTGTACATATAGGATAAAATGTAAGTATATCTAAATAGTGCCTAAGTCTATCTTAATCTTGACTATGTTTAGCTAGTTATGATTAAGTTGGAGAAAAATATAGAGTAACTTTTGGTGTGGTAGATGAGAATTACTATTTTGTTGGTTAGTACTAATCAAGGAACAGATCCCATCACATGGATATCTTGACTTTCCTTGACTTGGACTAGTTTTCATTCGTTGGACTTGGTGAAGACCTTAAATCTAGGGTGAGATTGACTTGGTACACTAAAGTCAATTGGAGGGTAGTTGGGCTTCTAGAAGATCCAAATGGACCAATTGTGCATGTTGCCATGTACCCTTTTCATTGGGATTTGTGACTTCTACCTCGATTAAATTTGATAAGAGAAGGTTACATGGTGGTTACTTATAGTTACTAGGGTAAGATTCTAAGTAGTATAAATAGAGAGGTTGAGAAACAACTTTCAAGTTAGTTTTGGGAGAAGTTAGTTTTGAGAGAAGTGAGTTTTGGGAGAAGTTAGTTTTAGGAGAATTTAGTTTTGTGATCTTAGTTTTGAAGATACCTTGTTTTGGGAAGCTTGATTCTTGGAGAAGTCATGTTCGGGGTGGAGCCTTGATTCAATGAAGGCTTTGATCACCAAAGTATCATTTCTTTTTGAGTAATTGTAGGAGCGTAGTTCTTAGAATAAGTAGGATTTTTTTTGGTTTTTGTGAATAAAGCGTTATATTCAGGTTCTCATGAGGGTATTCGTCCGAATATATGTTGGTTAGACATGAATACCATTAGGGAGTTCACACGAGTGAATTGCGAGGGAATTTAAGAGCGCGTTTGGGCGGTGGATTGAAAAATTGTCAAGAGAAGATCGATGCCAAGAACTTGCGGAGCGGCCGGAGCAAGAAGATAGCTACAATGTTGAAGCGTCGAACCGGAGGAGTTCTAGCAGGAAGAAGTGCAACGATGATGAGAATTCGACTGCTTATTCTGATGGCGGATTGGACTACGGCGGAGTTGCTGAGGTTGAAGAACCTCGGAGGAGCGTTTCTGTCATGACGATGGGACTACGTGTGCTCGGAGCTGTGTAATGAAGTCCGGAGAGGGAAAACATTGACAGCAATTGGGATCAGAGCTCAGCCGGAGAAGTGGGATGCTAGGCTGTGGGCGAAGGCTCTGGGGCGCAACCATGAAGAAGACAAAGACGGCGTCAATTAGGAGGGCTCAGCGATGCATACTGCATTCACCTTCGACGAGCGGAAGTGGTTCAACCCTAGAGAGAGGAGCGGGATGAATGGCTACAAGCTCGACTTGATTAAAGATGTCTTCAGGAGGAAGGTGGCTCTCACCTCAAATCAGCTATTCTCACTGTAGAGAACGACATATGTAAGCATGCATAAGGTGAGGATTGTAGAAGGATTCATCGGAGGAACTATTCAGGTGAACTAGGGAGAGATCTTTGTGAAGAATGTACAAGCGATGGCGACTAAGCTAAGAGAAGACGATAAGAGTGTAGTCTATCACTCGCCTTTGTTGATGCATCTGTACGCGAAGCTTGAGTGGTTGACACCTAGAGAAAGGTAATTATATTGACTGGAGAGCGAATTGTCAGACTTGGACGTAGACATCGACAGTGCAAGTAGTGGGTCGACGAGGAGTTTAGGAACGAGTGCTCCTCTTGAACCAAAGAGAACGGGAGAAGTCAGGCCAGCGGTGCAGAGTAAGCATGATTCAGATTCGAACCTTGAAGTGATTGGAACTTCAAGGAAGAGGAAGAGAGTAGTGGAGAACAGTCCACCAGCCACTCTAACAATTCGGAAGGATGTAGGGAAGAAGAAGGTGGAAGAAGTAGGGCCATCGAAGACCTCTCGGCCAAAGATGATGGCAGTGAAGCCAGGGCCAAAAGCCTCAAAGGAGATTGCAGAACCTATGGCTTCGGTATTACAGTTGTGGCAGAAGCTGGAAGCTGTGGTGGTCCCGGTATTGAACGAGATGGGACCGATGTATATGCTAGGGTGGGATCCTCAAGTCGATGGGTATATGGATTTGATTCAGATGATGAACTAGCTGGCTTTGGGGAAGGAAAATCAATCCATTACAGTTCGAGAGCTAACGGAGAATGTGGACAAGTTGTCCAAGGAGAAGACTGAAATGGAGCAGAAGGTCCAAGAGGTGAAGAAGGCCTACGAAGAGATCTGTCGTATTCGGGGTGTGGAGATCCATTTTGTGGAGAAGGAGAATGCTCAACTTTGGGAGACGGTGCATGACCTGAAGCGAAGATTGATTCAGGTAGATGTGGAGGTGCTTGCAAAGTTGGATAACCTCGCTAACAAATGTGCGCAGCATTTGTTCACACGGTGTGATTGAGTTGAAGTGTAGTGGTTAGAGCAGTTGGTGGCAGCGATGGAGAATCCCAGCAACTCAAAGGACAGAAGGAAGGAGATGTACAAAGCATTGGGTCGAGATTTCAGGGAAGCCATGACTCTCCATCAACAGAAGATCACGACAAATGTACAGGAAATGCAGTTAGGAATCAACGCATTCACGCAAGCAGCGGAGGTGCGATCGAGCGGCTTAGATCAGAGCAGAAGACTTAGGAGAGAGCGATCCCTGTAGGAGCAGTTAGGAGTAGCAATTAGAACATTCATTATAAATAGTCGTAGGAAATAAAGTGGTGGGATCTTTTCATCTTTGCAAGTGTCCAATCTATTAGGCTGCTAATTGTAATCAGGGTAGAACGAGCACTTGAGGAGCTGTAGTCCGCAGGTTGACATTGTGTTGACTGATGCGTGTATCCATGAAGTTACCCGGATATTCGTCCACGAGCTGAGCATGTCTGTAGCCATCAGAAGTACTTTGTAGAGTGTTTTCACCGAGACGCAAACTTGTAACGAGAGAGATCCCCATCCCCAAGTAAAGCAAACATTGAAATCTATTTGCTGTGTCTGTGGAATTGGTAATGTGATGGGACTGTGAAGGAATTGAGATTGGATCAATTGCCTTCTTTGTGAATACTCTTCGGACTCTGCAATCCAGAGTTAAAAAGATGTCTAAATGCATGTTTCTCTTTTTTGCTAGTGTAATTTGATCCCTCATTCCCTTAGGAACGAATCAATCTATACGAATTCGGACTTGGTAATGCATAGCCGTGCTATTGCAATAATATCTTACTATTGGTGAGAATTTGCATCATGGAGTTTGGACTTTGAGAGTTTGTGTAAGAGTGTGCATTAGGCTCATGGTCATAGGGTGGGAACAAGTACTTCTAGATTCATGATGAGCTTCCAAAAAGCCATCGGAGGTAAACCTAAGTGAGAGTCAACCCGAAGGTCACATTTTTGGTTCCGTTGCCGGGACCTCAATCTAGAAGGAGCAGAGATGTTTCGAATCCATTTTATTACCAGTGAGAGTGCAACAATGAAAACTCATATGGAGAGGACCGTGGGGGAAGAGCAAGCCGATTTCATGATGCATAGTAATGTATCATTTGTGTATTCAGTAGTGTTATATGATAGCTTGGAAGTTATTTTGTACATTTTGTTTACTTAAGTGTTGTTTGGGATGAGTTGAGAGTGCTATAGTGCATATTTGGGAGGAAAACTTTATTTTCCAAAGTTTTTTCAAGAATTTTATTGATTTTAGATTAGATGGGATACGTTTTGCGCTTGAAATAATAGTCATATCACATCAATGCATTCCTCTCCCGTGAATGCATGCCTTGGGGAAACTCTCATTCCGAGATGAAATCCCATATCCCTTTGTATTCTACCAGTACCTTTGTTATAGTGTCCATCATCAGCAAATCCTCATCTGGAAATGTATCATCCACTGATTGATTTCCTTCCTCATTGTATGCCCGAGACATCAAATCAGCATTGGCATGCTTCTTATTGTGTCGATCCTCAATGATGTAATCAAACTCTGCTAGTAACAACTTCCATCTGGCTATCATACCCTTAGCATTAGGCTTGTTGAAAATGTATTTCAAAGCCTTGTGGTCAGTAACGATAGTAAACTTCCCTCCCAACAGAAAGTGTCAAAACTTCTTGAGTAAGAAGATCACAGCTAAAGCCTCCCTTTCTGTCACTGAAAAGTTTCTCTCAGCCTGCACCATCTGTCTACTAGTATAAGCAATTGGATGATCATGGTTATCTTCATCTAACTAGCTTAGAGTGCATCCTATAGCAATGTTTGAAGCATCCGTGTAGAGAATGAAAGGTTTACCCCAATTTGGTTTGGCAAAAATAGGAGCCGTTACCAACGCCTTCTTAAGAAGTTCGAACGCCACAGCTGTCTCTCCATCCTTCAGGATTAAATCGTAATCCGTCCCCTTTTTCATGTAAACCGTCAAGGCATAAGCTTTGTTGGAGAAGAAAAAGATGAACCGTCGATAGTATCCCACCATTCCAAGGAACTGCCTCAACTTGGTCAACGTCACCGGAAAAGGTAAATCGAGGATGCGTTTCACCTTTCCTGGATCCACCGCTATACCATCCTTGGAGATGATGTGCCCTAACAACAAACCTTCCTCACATCCAAAAATGCATTTTTCTGCATTGAGCGAGGCCTTGGCTTTCTCCAACCGTTGTAGAATTTTGATCAAATGATCAAAATGATCCTCCTTCTTCCCGTATACACAAAAATCATCTATGAAATCTCGCACAAATTTCCCAATAAAAGGTTCAAACACCTTGTTCATGAACCTCTAAGAAGTTGCTGAAGCATTACATAGACCAAAGGGCATTACCCTAAAGGCAAAAGTTCCCCATGGCGTGGTAAAAGTGGTTTTGAGCTGATCTTCAGGAGCAATTTGAATTTGGTTTTAACCACTATAACCATCTCCAAAACTATACCACTCATGACCTGCCACTTCCTCTAGAATCTCATCTTTGAAAGGAAAAGGATAGTAATCCTTCTTTGTGACAACATTCAACTTCTTGTAATCTACGCATACACGTAGCTTACCATTCTTCTTCTTGACTATCACAATAGGAGAAACCCATTTAGAATTCTCCACCTCAAAGATGAAACCAGCATCCTTTAGCTTGTCGATCTCCTCCTTGACCACCACATCCGTTTGTGGATTTATCCGACGTTGCTTCTGACGTACTCGACGAGCCTTCTCCTCTAACTCAATGCGATGAGTTTCTAAGGTTACTTCCTTCAAATCCTTGTAGCTAAAGGCAAAGACATGGATATATTTTCAAAATATATCCAAGAACCTTGACTTCTCCTCCATAGTAACCTTGGGACCAAACTTGAGAGTGGAGAGCCGTCGAGTTATCTCATCTTCACTCATCTTCATCTTGTCGGGATCTTTCACCACCCCTGGCCTAGGAAGTAAATCCATTGCAACAAGAACTTGAACTTGAACATCATCATTTGTCATGTCATCCTCATTGGTCGACATGTTGGTGTCAATCTCTGAAAAGCTGCCACTTTCTTCACTTTCAGACTTTGAGTAATCACTCGTAGGTCTATCCGAGTCTGAGACTGATCCTCAGCCACTTGTGAGAGAGACCTTCACTCAAGGGTTTTTCGGCCCTATACGAACGTAACCCTTATGTCACAGATCAGTTGTCCTCACAGCCCTCAACCAAGGTCTTCCTAACAACAAGTCGTAGCTAGCCTCCTCAAGCACTTGAAAGGACAATAAGGTTTGAACTCCCATCACACTTGCCACCACCTTGTCCACCACTCCAATGGGTCGCACCTTTTGCTTGTTGGCCATCCCAACAATGATGTTGGAAGGTCTTGAAAGCTTCATCCCCAACTTCTTCAACAAACGTTCCGACATGGCATTCACCGTAGATCCATCATCCACTAGTACATCCGAAACATCACGTCCATTAATGCGTACTTCAATCTTCGAAGCCTAAATGCATACCTCTGAGGCAGCGGCATCCATCACTCCTACTCCAACATTCGCCATGGAAGCTTTCCCCTTGGATTGTCGCTTCTTGGTCCTTTTGGAGCTTAGGCCTCCCCTCAACTCCTTTCTTATCGTAGGATTTAGAGCAATCAATTGCCTTGATTATATTGGCTTTTTGATTCCCCACATCCTCCACCATGTCGTATTTGAGCTGGGTAGATAAAATGGAGAAATCATTCATTCTCAACTTCTTCCTCGGTGATCTCGGTTGAGTCACACCACTGGATCGAGTGCTCCAGCTTGGTTGATCTTCCATTGAGATGGACTCCTTTGCAAATCTTGCTCTCTTCTTCTCATGTGCAAGAATATCTATTCTCAAACTTATAGAGCTCTCTCCCTTCTCAAACGTGCACTGACGAGGAAACACATCAATAGACGTTACTCCCTTATCCTTCGATTGACTTGGAGTAGGAGTAGGATTGTTGTGTCTAACTCCATCATGTTTTCGAGGATTAGGACAATTCCGTTGGAAATGAGGGCCTCCACAACTAAAGCATGAAACTATGAAGTTCCCTTGCGGTGGATTTCCTTTTGGGAGATAATTTCCATACCCTCTAGATCCTCCCCCTGCATTCTGATTCCTCCTCTCCCATAGTTGTACTACGTTAATCTTGAGATCAGCAAGTGTTTCCGTGATAGATTTCAACTCATGGTGCAAGTCTACCACTAGAGAATTTACTACTGGTGAAGCAACAACAGTAGGAGTTGTCATTCTAACCACAACAAGTGGTGATGCTTCTCTAGCCACCAAGCTAGAATCATCGTCTTCTAGGCTCTCCTTTATTCGAATAGCAATGCGAATAGCCTCAACCTTAGAAGAGGGTTTTTCATATCTCACCTTGCTTCGAATCTGAGGCTTCAAACGTCCAATGAAGTTCTTTGTCAACATCGCCACAATCCCCACCATGGTTGGCTCGACCTCGTCTCCACTCTTTCTTAACACCACATGAAAACATGACTCCAGCTTCTCCGTTCTCTCCAAGTATGATCTCACCTTCTCACTCTCTCCTTGCTTCAAAAATGTGACTTCACACATGAGCTTCTCATAACTTTCATCCGGAAGAAAGTTTTCTACAAGATTCTCCGTCAAACTCTCCCAAGTGTATTCCTCCACATGCTACTTCTTATACTCATTGTACCACTTCAATGCAGAATCCTCCAAGAAGTAGGGCAAAAGGATAGTCCATTCGGGTTTCTTTCTCTCATTGTTTCCTATACATGCCCTCTTGAAGTCTCTCACAAAAGATTCTACATCTTCTTTCTCTCTCCCATAGAACACCGGAAGCTTCCTTATTTCCAACTCCTTTTGTCGTTGTTGTTGGAAATTTATACATGACTCCCTAATACAACACAAACAAAACTAGCTCCATTCTAGAGTAATTCATCAATGGCAAAATGAACGGAATTGGTTGGTCCAAGATTGCCATGGCTCTCTCTTCTCCTAAATACACTATGAGCCTTACCCTCATCAACATCTTCTCGATCATTATGAAAATGATCTCCATCTTCAGTTAGAACTTGAGCCACATGGAGATTTCAACTTTTTGATATTTGTACTCAATTTATCTTCAAAGCCCTCCACTAGTGACTCCAACAGAGCTTTCACGCCATTGTCCTAAGGGAAGTCCGGTCACTCCACAATTTTCACAATAGGTTCCACTCTTGGATTCATGGGGAGATGATGGTCCCATATGAAGGTTTAGCTCTCCCACATTTTGTCTCTCTCTCAACCTCCGATCTTTGGTCCTCAAAGGACAACTCACAAGCTTACGTCCCTCCTCTCCACAATAGAAGCAACTCTCACGTTTCGCTCTCGGTGAACTTTTTAATGTCCTCTCTTCGAACTGCACTCTGAACTCCCTCGTGTTCGAATCCGCTGAAACAATCACATCTAGCCCTTGAGGTATCTTAGACAACCGGATCTTCCAAAGAGGTTGATCTCCCATTTTCCAATGAGTGTCAAGTCATCCTCACTATGCAAAACACTCAAGCACTAACTCTCTCGGAATGACCATAAACAAGGAAAAAGCAAATCTGAAAAGTAAAGCGGTTTTGCTTATTTTTATACCCCCCTATACTTCAGATATCATAACTTTCTCTATAAAAATGATCTCTCAACAAAATTTGAACCCACATGTACTTAGCTCATGATAAACAATCGTGCAAAGTTTCAAATCCTGATTTAATTCTTGCACGAATTGATGAGCTCTGTACACTTTTTCCCGAGAGCTATCTTTCAAAACCCGTCAGGACCCTAGCAAATTCTAAACATCATAACTTTTGATCTAAACATGATATGATTTTTATTTCAAGTGCAAAACGTATCCCATCTACTAATCTAAAATCAATAAAATTCTCTGGAAAAACTTTGGAAAATAAAGTTTTCCTCCCAAATATGCACTATAGCACTCTCACCTCATCCCAAATAACACTTAAGTAAACAAAATGTACAAAATAACTTCCAAGCTATCATATAACACTACCGGATACATAAATGGTACATTAATATGCATCATGATCTCGGTTCATTCTTCCCCCATGGTTCTCTCCATATGAGTTCTCATCGTTGCGTTCTCACGGGCAAGAAACTGGATTCGAAACATCTCTGCTCCTTCTAGATTGAGGTCCCGGCAACGGAACCAAAAATATGACCTCCGGGCTGGTTGTCACTCAGGTTTACCTCCAATGGCTTTTTAGAAGCTCATCATGAATCTAGAAGTACTTAGTCCCACCCTATGACCATGACCCTAATGCACACTCTTACACAAACTCTCAAAGTCCAAGCTCCATTATGCACATTCTCACCAGGAGTAAGATATCACTCAAAAGGAAGGGATACTTTGGTAATCAAAGTCTTCATTGAATCAAGTCTCCACTCCGAACATGACTTCTCCAAGAACCAAGCTCCCCAAAACTAAGATCACCACACTATATTCTCCCAAAACTAACTTCCATTGAAAACTACTTGAGATGTGCTTCTCAATCTCTCTATTTATACTACTTAGAATCTTACCCTAGTAACTACAAGTAATCACCATGTAACTTACTCTTACCAAGTTTAAACGAGGTAGAGATCACAAACCCCAAGGAAAAAGGGTACATGACAACATGCAATTGGTCCACTTGGATCTTCTAGAAGCCCAACTACTCCCTAATTGACTTCTAGTGTACCAAGTCAATCTTGTCCCTAGATTTAAGGGTCTTCACCAAGTCCAACCAATGAAAACTAGTCTAAGTCTAGGAAAGTCAAGATGCCCATGTGATAGAATCTATTCCTTGATTTCTACTAAACAACAAAATAGTAGTTCTCATCTACCACACCAAAAGTTACTCTATATTTTTCTCCAACTTAATTATAACTAGCTAAACATAGGCATGACTAAAATAAACTTAGACACAATTTAGATATACTTATATTTTATCCTATATGTACAATCCTGGGTCTAACAGAGCTTATTTGATCGAATTTGAGTCGATATAGGACATGGATAGAGGACAACATAATCCTCCAGATGTACCAATGCCGAGTTCATTTGTGATCAACATCCGGTGTCTTCATCGTGATCACTTTCGGGTATACTTACCCGATTTCGAGTTGTCATTTTAACTTTTATTAGTGACAATTCATATTGTGTATAGGATGTTTAAATATTGTGTTTAGGATAGTTGTAAAGCTCTAAGTTAAAATGGAGCTAATTTGGCCACACTAGAGGTCATAATAACATTCTCCATTTCCATTGGTCTAGGAGTTTTGGCCAATGACTACATTAGGAAAACTTCTTCGAGGTTTTTAGAGATTTTGGAGACCTTTTAGGGAGAGATTCAAAGATCTGAAGATAGAGTTGGAGAGCTGATGGGACAAGCTACGACGTGGGCTCAAGAATGGATGGATTTGAAGGATTTACCACTCTGAGAGGATGATTCAAAAATAGAGAGAGAAATTAGACCTTTGAGTGTATTTGGGGTGTTTCTGAGAATCTTACGAGGGTTTTGAGAGATATAAGTTGACTGAGATATATTACAACTTAGGCTTGTGTTTTGATCGAAATTTAAACTCAACTGGACGAGTTTTGAGTACAGAGTGATAGGTTGAAGTTTGTGTATACAAATCGAGTTCTTTGGATTGCACTGACTATCACAAAGTTAGTACATCAATCATATCTTTTGATATCAAAAAGTTTTGTCAATAAAACTTTTTATAGTTGAATTTCGGATGATAAGTGACCTTAAAGTGAAATTTTAGAGCAATCGGAGTCAAGGATTGGGATGGATGATGGTTTTAGTACATAGGGGTCTGCATATCACCTTGTGATACAATGTGTAAATCAAAAATTGTTCTGAGAGATCTAGAAAAGAGAAACATATGAAACTTTTTTGAGAGATTGAAAAGGTTGTGGAGCAATTTTCTATGAAGTTTAAGTAAGAGTTATTGGTCCGATCACTGGATTTCATAATCTTTTTCCGCTGAAGTTTTACCAATTGTAATGAACTCGAATGTAGAGTCCTAAGGAGAAGAAGAAGAGATTGTCAACTCACACGAGGTTCAAGAGGGTTCTTCTACAGCCAGGCGCTCATGCGTTCTCAGAGCAAAGAAATGTCCATGCGACACCGGAATGGTTGTAGTAGATATGTGGGACAGTCTTGATCACGTGGATTTAATGGTGAAGGTTCTGGATCGAGACCATTGCCAGCATTTTTAGATCAATAGTTAGTTGTTGGGATGGTGTGTTGGACATGTCGTGAACTACATCACAAGAAGTATTGCCTTCAAGATCAAAGGGTGGACCAAAATCATGTGAGCATTGTCACACACATGGTCACATGATTGATTGATGTTTTGATCCAAAATTACAATGAGCGAGAGTTCGATGGCAGTATATGGAAGAGGACGATGAGTTCAAGATGTTGGTAGAGGACTTATCCCTAGTCAAATGTTAGCCCATGATGCTAGTCATGAAGTGAACATGGCATCTCGATTGAAGCAGTTGGAGTAAAAGATAGCAAGTATGGCTATAGTCTAGCAAAGGTTAGATTCTAGAGCTAGTGTATTGTAGAGTACATGTGTGCAGCGGCACAACGATGTGAAGTTGCCGTGACTCATAATGCAAGACATACTATTGAGTCTAGAGGAGCATCCGTGGAGTTGGATCCACAAAGAGAAGAGGCTAGCCGACAAGTTAGACTTCCTTAGTTGTTCACATTGTATGAGGCATTGAATACCTCATATATGGCTACTAGATGAACTACTTGAGAGGGAAGGATGCAAGCCAATGTTGATATACTTGGAGATGGAGCAAGTAGGGTACTGTCATCAAAGCTGTCTAAGATAGCATCCAACGTAATATTGGGGGTGATAAAGACTTTTGTTCATTCTCATGTTTTCTCATCCAAGGATTTATTGGCGGTGGGGGGCGTCATCATCCCATCTATTATGATTGGCAATGACACTTTGTGAAAGCAAAGAGGATTTGTTGGTTACTTCTAGTTTTGACAACACTAGTAGTGTTGATCTTGGAATCAAAATAGCTATTAGTGAAACTTGCCAAGCTGCTACCGTTCGAATAATGAAGTTTCCTACAAGGCCGACATACGAGCATACCAGGCTGTCACCTAGTGCGGTGATGT
The DNA here is from genome assembly GCA_014180765.2 of Marchantia paleacea. Lineage (NCBI taxonomy): Eukaryota > Viridiplantae > Streptophyta > Marchantiopsida > Marchantiales > Marchantiaceae > Marchantia > Marchantia paleacea. The sequence continues at coordinate 1,417,475 of MUAA02000014.1, forward strand.
TGGATAACATGAGTTATGTTTTTTGTTTGATCGTACCTTCAAAAAGTTTTATCAACCTCAACGGGTGTTGTTGGATTCTAGTGCACAACCCTTAGTTGGGTAAGGATGCATTGTTTGGTCTTGGTTTGCAAAAGACCGATGTGGAGAGATGTCCATTTCAAATTCAAACATCTCTTGAAGGTTCTAGTGATGCACCATCACTCTACATCAACCGGATGGAGTTGACTATGCAAGTGCAACCAGGTCATGTTACTGATAGCTTTACAACACGAGTATGTGTTGTAGTTACACTTGCAGAGTCTTATAATATATTGGTGGATGCGGCAGTGTTATACCCACTTGGGTTTAGCATTGATTATTTGGATGAAACAACCTCTTATCAGCCATGTTGGTAACTTGATGAGGGTTGAGTGAGTCGATTACATGTACGGTTCATTACCGGTTCTAGCCCTTTATCAAATGGAGATTTGGCATATGTTGCGGTCTTCAGTACTTGTGTTACTTGGACTGGTGATTTGTTGGAGGGATACATGGATGCACATGATAGTCCTTGTCAAGAGGATGTTACTATCATGTCAAGTCTTAGTGATTAATGTTATCCACTTTAGATGAATCACTAGGTATTTCATGTATGAAGCTACAACAGATGGCAGATCAGATGATACATCAGACTTGGAATGAGTCTTTTACTTCGGAGATGGAGGAGAGGAAGGAAGTTATTCCCACTTCCACTATGTTGTCATCTTTAAACTATTGCTTGACAGTATCTAGAGAAGGTCATATATGTGTTGGATCTGTTTGGATGGATCATCACAAGTTTGACTGCTATTTTGCAGTTTGGCATCTAGTACATGGATACTTGTATGTGGAGCAAGATGAGTGTAATAGCACGGGTATGTGCTATTCAGTCCAAATTTGTATAGATTGATTCGTTCCCGAGGGAATGAGGGATCAAACCACACTAGTGAAGAAGGAAAATAAGCATTTAGACATCTTTCTAACTCTAGACTGCGAAGTCCGAAGAGCATTCACGAAGAAGGCAATCGAGTCAGTCTCAATTCCTTCACAAATCCATCACATCACCAATTCCACCAAAACAGCAAATAGATTTCAACAGTTTGCTTTATTTCGGGATGGGGATCTCTCTCATTACAAGTTTGCGTCTCGGCGAAAACACCCTCTAGAGTACTTCTGATGCTACAGACAAGCTCAGCTCGTGGACGAATATCCGGATAACTTCACGGATACAAGCTTCATTCGTCACCTTGTCAGCCTGCAGACACCAGCTCCTCGAGTGCTCGTTCTACCCTGACTATAATTTGCAATCCAATAGATTGAACACTTGCAAAGATGAAAGATCCACCACTTTATTTCCTACGACTATTTATAATGAATGTTCTAACTGCTACTCCTAACTGCCAAGCTAACCGTGGGTCTGCTTATGGGTCCCATCCTGGTATATACATCGGTCCCATCTCATTCAACTCAAGCAATACTGGGACCACCGCAGCTTCCAACTTCTGCAACAGCTGTAGCACTGATGCCATGGGTTCTGCAATCTCCTTCGAGGCTTTTGGCCCTGGCTTCACCGCCATCATCTTCGGACGAGAAGTCTTTGCCTGTCCTACTTCTTCTACCTTCTTCTTCCCTACATCTCTTCGAACTACTAGAGTAGCTGGTGGACTGTCCTCCACCACTCTCTTTCTCTTCCTCGAAGTCCCGATTACTTCAAGGTCTGAGTCCGAATCAAGCTTGCTTTGCACTGTCGGTCTCACTTCTCCCGTTCTCTTCGACTCAGGCGGAGCACTCGTCCCTAGACTCCTCGTCGACCCGCTACTAGCACTGTCGATGTCTGCATCCAAGTCTGACAACCCACTCTCCAACCGGTACAACTGCCTCTCCCTAGGTGTCAGCCACTCCAGCTTTGCGTACAGATGCACTGAGAAAGACGAGAGATAAATTACACTCTTATCGTCTTCTCTTAGCTTCATCGCCATGACCTGTACATTTCTCACAAATATCTCTCCCCAATTCACCTGGATAGTCCGTCGATGAACCCTTCTACGATCCTCGCCTTGTGCATGCTCACATAGGTTGTTCTCTGCGGTGAGAGAAGCTGATTTAAGGTGAGAGCTACCTTCCTCTTGAATACATCCTTAATCAAATCGAGCTTGTAGCCATTTGTCCCCTTCCTCTCCCTAAGGTTGAACCACTTCCGCTCGTCAAAGGTAAATGTTGTGTGCATCGCCGATCCCTCCCAATCGACGTCGCCTTTATCCTCTTTGTGGTTGCGCCCGAGAGCCTTCGCCCATAACTTCGCATCCCACTTCTCCGGCTGCGCTATGCTTCCAATTGCTGTTAGCGGTTTCCCTCTCCGGACTTCATCGCACAGCTTTGGGAACACATAGTCCAATCGCCATGACAGAAACGCTCCACCGAGGTTCTTCAACCTCAGCAGCTCTGCTGGAGTCCAATCCGCCATCAGAATAAGCGGTCGAATTCTCCCCATCGTCGCATTTCTTCATGCTGAAACTCCTCTGGTTCGACGCTTCGACATTGCAGCTAGCTTCTCCTGCTCCGGCCGCTCGGCAAATTCTTGGCATCGACTTTCTCTCAACAATTCTTCAATCCGCCGCCCAAACGCGCGCTTTAATTCCCTCGCAATTCACTCGTGTGAACTCCCTAATGGTATTTCTATCTATCAAACATATATTCTGACGAATACCTTCATGAGAACCCGAATATATCTCTTTATTCACAAAAACCAAAAAAAAATCCTACTTATCCTAAAAACTACGCTCCTACAATGAGATTGCATGGCGTGTTTCATTATGCCATGTAGCACAATTGGTGTGACGATATCCATATCTTCTACCATTGTCGTCGATTCAAGGATATCAACATACCTTGCCGTCATATATTTTTTTGCTCGGCATGACACCATATATTTGGTTATTATTGGATAGTCATGTTAGGGACACACACATGCTGGTAATGATCATGGGTTATATGATTCACGTTTTAACATGTTTTGGGAGATATAACGTGATCTTTTCAATCACAACAAACCTATTCACCGGCATATATTTTGGAGAATATTTCCTTATTGGATGATCTACGTGCTAAGTGATGACGAGTACACATCAAATGCGATCATGGATTGGATCAATCATAGCCAACACGACTAGATCTTTATGAATTGAAATATTTCTGGATGCATAGAGAATTGAATCTTGTGCATATCATCCACGTCTATGGTGGACAAACCTTCTTCCAAGGAAGATTTTATTATGAATATATGACGGAGTGCAGAGGCCCTCACATCTCATAGTGAAGAGTATTTTGGATGTGGATAGACACTTGCATGCAATAATCTATGTTGACAAGTCACCCATGGCAATGTTGAATCTTGTGGGTCAACCAAGAGCTGCATTACTCACATTGTTGAGTTATCCAACTTCACATGCATATAGAGAGGGAGGACTTGGATTAATATGGAATTCTTGCTCGTAGCGGTTGGTGGAACTCAATGTTGAAGAGAGAGAGTGAGCTATGGGATTTTGTATTTGGGTTACAACAGTATCTACATTATCAAGGCATCACAACATCAAATGTTGGATTAGGCTATGTACCTAAACTATTTTGCATGGATTGGCTAAGCAAAGGCACATGATGCCAACATATATGACTGCAAGACCATTGGTAAGCTCTTTGACTACTGAGATGGTGGAGGAAAACATTGGGGGTGAGAAGTGACCAAGATCTCATTCTTGGTCTTTTGAGGATGTTAAAGGAGGGGTAGAATCTTCTTCAAGTATGGTTGGAGTTTTTTGCATGGAGCAAGCTATGGTTACCACTATAGACCTTTATAATACAACTCAAGAGGTCAGCTGGAGTGGCTGGAGTTATTCACACTTAGCTAGTGGAGCATGATATGAGAGAGCAAAAAAAGCTTTCTACTCAAGAGGTTGTCATTTACCAACTGGATACTACATCTTCTACCTCTAGTATCGATGGAGAGGAGATTTGGGATAATGAGATCGGTCCCAAAGTGACATGAGGAGAAAGATGTAGGGTGTGGAGGTTTTTGAGAAGTTTTAGAAACTATTTTGCCTTCAATTGAAGGATTTAGACTGTTTGAAGGGGCTTGGTATACGGATTGATTTGACAACTGATGCATCAGTCTTCCGTCATTCATATCGATACATCGATATGGAGAGAGATCTGATCCAAAGTAAGTGTCAAAACCTTCTTGAGGCTGCATTATTATAGATATCATATGGAGAGTGTGCTTGTGATGTGGTGATGTTAGTCAAGAAGGATATACATGGCAATTATACATATAGATGCATGTGTGATGACTACCGATCTATCAATCGACAGACAAAATCTGATTGATATGATATGCCCACACCTAAGGATACAAATGGGCATGCAAAGATTTTCAGTAAATTGGATTTACAAGTAGGATATCAATAGTTGCAGATTCGATATGAGGATAAGTTCAAGATAGACTTTTGGGCAATTGATTTGCATGGCAAGGATGTGTTGTATGAGTGGACGTTCTTATCATTTGGTTAAAGAATGCACATGTTGAGTTCCAATGAGTGATGGATAGTATCCTAGTCGGACTTGATTGTGCCCGAGCCTACATCAATGATATTCTAGTATATAGTACTAAAGTGGTGGAGCATGAGGGACATTTGCATAAGGATTGAAAGTTTAGCAAACCAAGGTGGAGGCAATCTTGCGTATTCCATAACCCTCAGATGTGAGTAGGGAGTTAGCTTCCCTTGGACTTGCAAACTTTTATCGCCGATATATGTGAGGATTCAACACTATTACCAAAGCCTTGACAAAGCTCAAAAAGCTATATCAAGAGTGGCGTTGGGGAGATGAACATGAGAGAGAGCTTTTGTTGAACTCAAGAAAAGGTTGAAATCTGCCCTATTTTGAGGAGTTCAGTGAGAGGTAGTCCCTTTCAAGTACATACTGATTGGAATATGTAGGGTTTGGGATTAGTGCTTACCTAATATGATGATGAGGGGAAGGAGTTTGTAATAGCTTATGCAAATTTCTCCAACAATGCAGTGGAGTCAAAGTATAGTTCTTAAAAAGGAGAATATTTGGGCGGTGGCACATTTCATGTGTTATTTGTTTGGAAACTCCTTCACTCTTATGCTCGATCATCAACCATTGAAATGGTTGATGGAATCAGATAAGCTTGCACGATGAGCTATTATCCTACAAGAGTATGATTTCTCGGTTGTACACAGATCTATAGTGATGAAACATGATGAGGATGAGTTAAGTCGAAATCCATGTACAAGTCAAATTGAGGAAACTGGGGCTCTATGGCACTGTGATACTGATGAGGAGATGGTGTCGGGTTGGCATGAAATTGCCTTTTTGAGTATGTTGAAACTTGAAAGCTTGAGAGCTTGTCTTCCACACGTTGGTCCATAATGTGGATTAGGGAATGGATATGTTATCCTTGGACATTGAGACGGAGGACGGTTTGATGATAAGCCGAGACATCCATGACGATATGATGATGTTGGAGTATCTTTATACATGTGATTTGATGGGCATTTTGAATGTCAAGGAGTGGGATTGAGTTTTGAAGAGAGCTCGGTGGTTAAGATGGGAAGGTAGACATCTTCTTTGAGTATGGGGAGATGGCAATGTTCTTGTTGTGCCACATTTATCTTAGAGAGCGTGATTGATTTGACATGCTCATGAGAAGTTAGGTCATTTTGGAGTGAAACGGACATTAGTTTACTTCAAAATCACTATTGGTGGAGAGGTATGCAAACTGAGGTGCAACAGTTTGTGTCAAATTTATGCTATGGTTATGAGCTGAGTGTCCTTGTGGACGTTTTGAGAGTAGAAAAGATTATTGTGATACATTTATGTTGGTGCATGATGATCTATGTATTGTGATGTTTGATATGACAATGATGTACGTTGTGATGTGATATGTACGTGTACGACATAATTTTTGGAGCAATTAATCTTTTCATGATGATTTGACATTTGTTGTTTTAGGGTTTGGTTGCCTCTAAATTTATTTTAATTATTTTATTTTGCATCATCAAAAAACAGAATTTTTTTAATAAATCATATTAGTCAAAGCCTCAAGTCAATATTTGAATAAAATTTCATGACTTATTTAATGAGATATCATATAAAATTGGATGTTTAAATAAATCAAGTGAACTCAAAATAGGATTGATATTTATTTTTTCTCCACATTCATTTTAATTATATCAAAAAATGTTGGAGTTTTAACTAAGTTTGAATGTGTTATGATAACATCTAGTGAAACATCCATTACATATGATCTTTATTGATGATATTTCGATTATGATCAAGTGATTCACATGTCATACAAAATACAGAATTCAACAAATTTTTTTTACCAAAAACTAGCAAAAGATTTAAACAATCTTGTCTTGAAAAAAGATTGACTTTATAATTGAACCAATTATGTCTAATTGATTTATTTCTTCCCTCCTAACAAACATTACATACATATTTTATTTTGACATGAAGCATGCAATCCTCATCATGTTAAATAAATGAAGAGTATTTGCATGGGTGTTTATGATAATACTTTTCTACCCTTATGAATTTAAATGATCATTTTAAAAATATTAAAAAAATAATAATTTTTTTGATCATTTATTATTTATTTCACTTAATCATCATCTCTAAACTACTTTTTATATATCATTTTTTTAATATTATCAATTTTTATAGATTAATTTTTCTTATCTCTATTTTTTTGCTTTATTCATTTATGTATCACCTTTGCATCTTTATAAAATCTATCTCACATTATTTTTATTATCTCATTGGAAGGATATGATACAATAACTTAGCTATTCATTTAATCAAGTATATAAATTCAACATGAGTTATCATAAACTTTATATCCTAACATATAAATTCATTTCAAATCTATTTTATTATGAAGGATCATCAAATTATATATGATAAAATGAAATAAAATTTCACTTTATTATACAATATTATTTAGATCTTTATTTTAACTTGAACTGACATGATTATTTATATTGTAGCAGAATAATGAATGATATGCATGTCCTACTCCTTTGAACCATTTAAAATTTGGAGGTGGAGATCTTCAATCATCTATTTCAAATGATTTGCATGTGGTGACACAATAACATTTTTTTTTCATTTTCTTGGAAGCATCATTATCTACTCTTGCTTTTTTTAGCTTCAGGATTCAAGTTATTTCACAACAACATATGGATATGAGATAATACACACAACAATTATATTAGACTCATCCCTTCTTGCCATTTTTCCTTTTTAATCATGAATCATGATTTTTTTGAATCCTACCCTTTGAGAAATAACATTTTTTTTATAGATTTCATACATCTTAGTAGATTTAATTATATTAAATGATCAGTTTTTACTTTTTATTTTTTATTTTTTTGCATTTTTTTAAAAAAGTGATCAGTTTTCACAAAAAAATTTAAAAACGCGATCAATGTTTTGAAAAAAAAAATTCCTTATTGAAGTACATGATCATGTCAAACTCTACTATAATGAAAAGCTATAAAAATATTCAAAAGATCAATAAATTAAATAAAAATGGAATGTAAAGAAAAAATACGCATACAACTATATGTCAATAACTATCTCATCTATATTACTTGATCTCCTAATGTATGATCTTAAATTTCTTGGTAGAGTCTTTTCCTTTTGGGTGCTTGCCACAAGCATTCTTGTTCTAACTATCCATCCGTATGAAGAGCTAGATTTAACCTAGAATGGCGGATTTTTTATAAGTGTTTCTATGATTACATGGAAGCCCATCAAACTGCAGTTGAATTGAGATCAAGTGACTTTCAAGTCATCTGCAAAGATCAAAGCTGAAAACAATGTTTAAAATACCCTGATCGTATGAACATATTTTCCTTCTTATGATCTTTATGATTTTGTATAAGTTTCATGTAGACTGGTGCTATGGTAACATCCTGTAAGAAGCGCATCAAACTACAATTTCAACTGGTGATTTCACGGTTTGCTACCAAGTGGTCAATAAGTCATCCTCACATATGTATAGCTCTACCAAAACTTTTCAAATATTTTTTACACATTAACAAGGAAATTTGAGCCGATTTTGTTGTGTGAAAAGAATGACTCAATCTTTGAATGATAAAATCATGTGTTTCCTTACCGCAAGGTTCTTCACACAATAACAAGTGGGCTTGAGTAGATTTTGTCTTCTGAAAAAAATGACTCAACCTTTAAATGATCAAATCATGTGTTTTCTTACCTCAAGACATGTGTGTAGTTACCCAAACTTTCTCACGAATACACACTCCCCTTTAATGAGGAGAATGGCAAGCATTGAAGCGTAGTGAGAATTGAACCCTACACATGAGAATTTTAGGTTAAGAGCCCTAATACTCACGTGAGTAGCCTTTTTGGCGATTGTTGAGTTTGTAGAAGAAAATGAATGCATGACTTTGTTTGCTTTCAGGGTTTTTATTTAAAGAAGGTTTTCCTATGCATTTGCATGGCTAACTTTAAGTTTGAGAGTTAATAAGAGACAAGTTAGTGATGCACTCAAGTCATTACAATATTATTTTTCCTAATGGGGTTCTTTGATGTTTCTGATTCAACTCATGCTAACTATTTTGAATCACAAATTCCATACCATAGGAATTTCAAATGCACAATTCCGCAACGAAATTGCTTGCGCATCACCTTGTTTTTTGTTGGATGTGGAAAACCCGAAAATATATCACGATTTAAGGCTTTTATGACAACCGAATTCTGGATGGTTTCGAACCAGTCACACACATCATTTCCTTGTTGGACCATGTGAACCAGTTGTTTCTAGTGTCAAGAGCCTTCTGAAAAATATCAGGTGACACGTGTGAACGAAGGCAACTTGTAAGTCCCGATAAAGGTCGATAGCTTCATAAAAATTGTGAAGGTCTAAAGTGGGACTTGGCGTTGATGGTCTTCCCATCCCTTTTGTTATTATACTTTGTACTTTGCAGGACTTGGCGTTGATATCTCACGCCCATACACGTGGACTGAGCAAGCTCAACCATTCGATGGACGTCCCCCATCAGAGATGAAACGCTTGGTCGTCTCCTTCACTTCTTCCTTGTATATCTTTCGCGCCGGAGTCTCTTGAGGCACCGCAGTTCCTGCCGCTTTAAACAAAAGGTAGAATCCTCAATGTATCCATCCCGCCAATGGAACTGTGTCCATGGAGCTGGGAAAACAAAAGACGAGGATGCAAAAATGTGCGGCTTAGGACTCCGCCTTCTGACTTCCAAGGGTAGGGTAGCTTCTTTGTTAGACACATGGACACGGAATCATGACTTTTGGCAGCTTGGCAACGGAATGGAGCTGCAGTAATGAGCCCTGATATGTGAATGGTTACTTTAACGAAAAAATAATAATATTTGTCCCATGGAACATGAGATTACTGGAACTTAGAGCCGAGACCGAGTGCCTTCTGCCTCCTAATAAGCAGCTGGATAATGAGAAAACCCTTATGCAAGGTGTAGAAGAAAAGAGAGTATGTTGCAGCTAAGCACCACCATAGGAGAGGATAAAAAAAAACTAAATCAATACAAGAGATTAGAAAGTACAGAAGTAAAAAACTCAATAACAAAGACTCGAACAAATAATGGATCAAAATTATCCTTCATCTACTTGGTGCTGAAAATAGGAAATTTTCCTTTTTGAGATGCAACTCCAACTATGAAAGTACACTGCTGGCTCGGTCACCCTGCAATTATCTTACCCTGTAAAACATCCGAAGGCTGAATCCACTGCGGAGCTATTGTGACCAACTATTGTTCAGAACAGGAATAAAATATGGTTGAAGACGAGAATATAACAGGTTGCTTGGAGACCAAGAGACTAATAACGAGAATGCTAATAAAAGGGGGCGAGGAAAGAGAAAGGTATCCCCGACATTTGAATGAATTTCGTTTTCCTCTTGGGTAAGGAACTACACATCAAGGGAAAAGTCACGGCCAAATGTAAATATCTACTAAGGGAAGATGGCCTCTTACTACAAAGTTAATCAAGATATCCTTTGGGAAGAAGTTACGTTAGAAGAGGCTAGAAGGGCATGGAGACTGGGAGGAGGGACTAGCCTTGAACCAAGGGTAGTCTTGGACCTCAAATGGAGGGCAGCAAGGAGTGTTTTCAAAGCCAAGGAATTATAGAGAAAACACTTTCCACTACTGAAAACAAAAAGAAGGAGGAATTAGAACGAGAAAGCGTTGGTTTGGCTCTAATCCAAATTTGGAGCCTATCAGAAGAGTGAAAGTTCTCATTGAGCAAATCCAGATTATTGATGCAGAAGAAGGGCAAATATTGAGGAGGTTTAGCAGGTAAAAGTGGTTAACAGTGGGGGATGGCCCCTCAATATACTTTTTCTTATTGTTAAAATCAAGGAGAGCTAGGGATGCCATACAAACCATTTTCATGGAAGAAGGGATATGTTTGATGTCTCCTAAAGATATATTACATGAGATTTGCAGATTTTACTCAAATGTTTATGCAGAAGATTCAGAAGTTGCAAGGGGACAATAACTAAGGACTGAGGTCTTGAGTCACTACCTACGAAGCTGGATGCCGACCAAAATCTCTGATTGATGAAGGAACCGGACAAAAAGGAGGCACTAAAGGCAATGAAAGGGATCCATTATGACAAGACATTTGGACGTGATGGATTAACTATAAAAATACTAGATGTAATGGGAGGGATGGGAATGATATGTACATGATGGTTGACAAATTATGGGACACCAAAAAGACCTCATGGCCTCAACTTTTGGGTATTACTAAATTAATTTTCAAATATTACATAAGTCACTTAATGAGTAAGTGGAGATACATTTGTATGCTAACTTGCACATACAAAGTAGTGGCAAAAATCTTAGTCGATAGGTTACTTGGGAGGAACTATGGTCGATAGTAGACCGCATGTAGAAATATTTGAAAAAAATATCAGGAGCTAGGTTAAATTTGCACAAGAGTAGAATGGTACCATGAAAATAGAACAAGTTTAACCATGGATGTATGAATCAAGTGGTTGCATACCCAGAAAGAAGGACTACTATGATACCTTGGATATCACATAGGTTGGGGATAACTCAAGGAGAAGAGATGAACTTCATCTTAGATAAGATTATGAGGAAGCTAAGATTTTGGGTGTATCACACTTTGTCATTTGGATAAAGGGTTGAAGTTTCTAAACATAAACTGCAATCAATACCTACACATGTATTGGCTTGTATGTATGTTAGCAAAAAGGAGCTGAAAACATTTGATGTGATGGTTCAGAAATTTATCTAGAGCACGAAAATTTCCACTGGTTGACTGAAATATCATGAGAAATTCGAAAGCAGGAGGGGGACAAAAAATCGTTTTTTTGGAAGCGCTTACAAAAACAATTGATGAAGTTGATCATAGCAAAAGACGAGGAGTAGGCTTCAATTACAGAGGAGTTTTTAATTAGATCTCACTCAAAGACAAAGTTGAAATCAATAGAGAGGACCGCTCAAGAAATCCTATTTTCGGATAAAGTGGGAAGTCTAGGAGGTACCAAGACACTCACAAACCTTCTAAAAGTGTGGAAAAAAAAAGTCAGATTAACTCGTGTAAATGTGTTTCCTACATCTTTGAACTCGGAAGTAGCTATATCGTTAGCTAAAAGAGAGAAGTGGGTCACTTAAAAGATAAGTACATCTATGAGAAAAATGTTTTCTAGTAAAACAAGAAAACCAGTCAAAGTTATGTAGCAATGGGTTAATCTACATTGGGCACATGGAGACAACATACATAAGAAAGGAAGACAAACGGTGGGTTAGATCCATTCTGATTTACTAAACAAATGAGGAGATGACACACTAGAATAACAATAGGGATGGGAAGACCACATCAAATTGTACAAGGATGTAACCAAACCGGTAACATGGGGCTAGGCCCCAATAGCAGGAAATATGTCCTACAACACCTAAAATATATGAACTATCAAGGTCAAACGGTCTGCAAACAACATGAGCATCCGAATATGGTGCTCTCCTATGGATTGTGCCAGCTAATGCTCTCTGTAGAGTAATAGAAATACGTTATCTAAAATAGGTTATATAGTAAGCTAAAAAGAATGATAACCCATGCGGTCTAGTATGGTAAGCTCTTGTGCACTCCCTCACGAATATGTCAAAGTTGGTGTCCATAACTCCATATAACTCTAAAGCTAGAGGAAAACAATGTGACCTCTCTGCATACCCTTATACTTGGAGACCTTGGCTGCTGCCGCTCCACTCGCCGCCCATCTTAGAGGATGTATGATCACCCCCTCTTAAACTGTGTCATGAGTAGGATCGATAACCGCCATATCCGCCACAGTAACCTGATCCTCCCGAACCAAATACAGGTCTGCCCTAACCCTAGTCGACTGCAAGATATACCAACATGTGAAGAATGAGGAGATACATGATATGGATTGGGTATGGTCTGGTCTGTTGGACATAAAGGAAATCAGAGCCTAGTGACATACAACAAGAATGTGAAAGAGGGTGATTGGTAAGGGGAGAGAAGAGAAGAGTTAGAAGGAGTGCACGTTGTTCACTTTCATTTCTAGTGTTAAATAGTAATTGCAAGTCATAAAAAATGTTGCTCACCACTTGTACGGAAGACATTCAGTTGAGAGGCATAAGAAATTTCATCACTTGCACATCCGGATAGCCAAGTATTGAGAAGTTATTTTTAAGAATGAGAATACTCATCAGTTCAAGCTTCACATGAGATTATCATATAAAATGTATAATTAAGTCATATGGACTATACAAATCTGCAGACCTTTCATTTCCAGTTCAGCTAAGGTTATGTACGCCGAAGCGGATGATTATGCATATTCTTTCCCATGAAATAATACCATATATGGTTTATCAGTTGTAGACCATCCCAAAAGAAAGCTTTACATAATCTTTCCAAGTTTGAAATGACTCCCTTGGATATCTAGATTTATCGTTTTCCGATCTAATGTAAGTATATTTTTCTGTATTCAAAAATAATTTACATCCTCTAAAATGAATTATGAAAGTATACTTTTCACAAGGGGTCTTTTTAATGGGACGTTTTTAGCAAGAATGGTTGTTTCTATAAAAACTCATGTTCCACAATGATCCACATAAGGGTTTCTATGTTATTTTTTGTTTTCTTGGTTTGATATCATTATCGTACCTCTTTTTTTTTATTGATTATCCAGTGGTGGTGATTTGGAAGGTTAGATGTTAAGAGGTTGAGAGGTCACAAAATTATTTATTTAGAAACTAGACTAGTTGGGCATCTGGAACCAAAGGGTTACCCTCTTTACGATTTCCTAGCGAGTTACCCTTCTCAGTAAAGTTGATCGGCGATGATTAAAAGAGAGTATCTAGCTGTCATTATATTTTTTTCTCTTTATCGTGGTCCGGAGGTCTAGCGTGTCCCTTAAAAAATAAATGAAAATATGATGCGAGCAAGGGACATATAACGGACGCCAAGGCCATGCTAAACTAGAGGAGAGCACAATCCCCGCCATTTTAGTCCCCATATGGGATTAATTCGTGAGCGTTAGTTAAATTATTCTCGAGCCATACAAATTGGGACTGGGCCCCTTTCCAGAAAGAACGTCCGACTTGAGGCCACGTTGCCGGCGCCTGATCTCTGTCTCCCCTACGGCATCCGGTGAATACACAAAATCCTTCTGATTCCTCTTCAATTTCCAAGGCATGTGGAAGGCGAAACATTTATGGCAAGTGGGGTTGTGGGTGATCATAGGTAACTCTCCGTGTTACGGCATCCGAAACTCGCAAGTGGGAGAGGAGCCTGGTCCCTGGACGACCCAGGCGCTGTGCTTTGCCAGCGGCCGCGGGGCCCGCCGCCCGCGGCAGGGAGGAGGAGCGTCCAAGAAAGTCCGGTGCCGATCTGTCGCCATCCAATGACGTTTCTACTGGAGCTTGCTGGGAGCGTCTGTCGTCTTCTCCCGCCTTGTCAGGACTCGGGACTGGTTGCAGATCCGTGGATCGACTGCGTGAAACTGCGGAAGACTTGCGCTCGGATTTCTACGGATGAAGGCAACGGGAGGGAGTCCGAGAGAGAAAGGAATCTCCACCTTCCGTGGAGAAGTGGGACAGGGCCCACCAACGTCGGAGATTCAGGCCATGATTGATTCCGAAGCTTTGTGACTCTAGTTTTGACTCGCGTGCACTTTTCACCTTCTGGAGAATTTTCTCCAAGAAGATTCTCCTTGGAGAATTCTCTCCTTCCTTGCGCCGGTGGCGAATAAGAAGCGAGAGGAAGCGGGGCGAAGGTAGCAGAGTTTCACCCTGAGGCGAAACTCTGCTACCTTCGGAATCTCTTTGCTATTTGGAGTGTGATGTGGTGCCGAATCTTGTGGAATGCTGACCCGAACCGGACGATAACTGTTCTTGCCGTGTAGTGACACTTCGTACTTGTTTGGAGAGTCCGCAGGCAAGGTCTTCTGTGTTCATCACTAACGGTGATGACAGAGGCCGGAGCTTTCAACACAAGGAGCGGAGGAGCTTTCGAAACTCGAGCTAGCTGCCGGTGAGGAGAAGAACGGAGTGCAGGCTGAGCGTAACCGAGCGAACATGACAGGGAGCTTGTGGAAAACGTCGATCGCCGCCACCGTAGCGTTCGTGGTGATCGTTTTTATCGCGAAGAGCCCCGTGATCGAGTCCGCGCTGAAGACTCATCTTGGTGTTAGTTTCACCCCACTGGATAGCATTGGTTATATCTCCAAGACTCCGTTCTCCATCCTGGATGTGCCTGCCCGCCCGGCCTCTGTGACTCCCACCTGGCCCAATGAATGGAGGGACTCAAACTGTGAGTTCGTCTATCAATCTTGCTGGACCCGAGTTTGCTTTGAAGATATGTGGCGTGAGATTCAGTGTGCGGGTTGTGCACTTTGCTAACTGAAGGCAATAACTGATTGAGTGAAACGACCGTTTGACGAGCGTTATGCAACATGCCGAATTGCCCCTGGTCTAACAAGATGGGTTGGGTTACAGACATGATAGTTTGTACAGTAAGTACACAAACAATCTTCGTGAATCTCTCGAAAGGTGGCTTACAACAACTCATAGATCACGTACGAGTTTTTCAGTTTATTAATGGATAAGTTATTGACTCATTATTGACTTCAGTCTATCAGCCGATATCATGAACGCGAAAGGTGGATTTTGGTAAGATTATAGGTGTAGAGAACTGTAAGTTTTCGTCAATATGATACGCTTGTTCATAGTATCGATACGACAGAATCTAATCTCCAGTTCATATTCAAGCGATGGATGTCCCGTTAAAAGCTTCATGTCCGTCGAAAATGAGTTCTCGACTCGTATTCTGTACACTGGACATGCTGATAAACGCCGCGTACGGCAGACTGTGCACTTTACTAACGTAGTCGTAACAAAGACGGTGGGTTTACTTGACATGAGTCCACGTGATGCATCCCTCTAACGTTCTGTGGTTTACTTTCACAGCGAAGGACATGGTTTTCTCTAAGCGGCCACACGAGTATCTGGACATGACCACTTTGCCTGAATATTTTGATTGGAGAAACGTAAACGGTATGTTATACACTGTTCTCCGTTTTTTAACTTTCTTCTGCCGATTGACTTCTTTATGTCGTCCCCAATTTTGAGAATTTGATTATGTTGTGATGCTGTTTGTGGATGCAGGAACAAGCTACGTTACCAAGGACTTGAATCAGCACATTCCTGTCTATTGCGGTAGGTACTTTGAAATTGTTGATTTTTGTTGGTTCTCAGTTTAAACCTCATCGCTTGGATTGCAACAATATAAGTTTGGTGACCTTTTTTGCCGATTGTCACGCTGTGCGTGGCAGATGAGTGCAGGTTTCGCATACAGTAGTAATTCTTTATGGCTGCAACTTGAATTGATGTGTGATGTTTCTTCCCTGCTAGCCCTTGGACATGGGACATATATTTTCTGAGTTCCCATTACTTTGGGATATCCTGATAGTTTTCAACATGTCTCTAATCTCCTCGTTTGTTTCTCAGGATCCTGCTGGGCTCATGCTGCTTTGAGTTCTCTCGCCGACCGGCACAAAATTTTACGACGTGCTCAATGGCCTGACATTCACTATTCCATTCAAGTGTAAGGCAGCTCATGCCTCAACATTCGTCTCACCATATTTCAGTCAGAACAAAAGTCTTAAAAGTTTCAACGCAGAGCAGACCGTGTAGCTATCCTGCCTTTGTCTGCTTTCTTTTTTGTTCGAAGGACTTTTGATAGCTCTTTCAGTTTCTATCAGAAAATCGTAGCCATCAGCAGATGGCTACGATTTTCTACGATTTTCAGTTTTTTAACTACCTCGTAAGTCTCATGATGCTTGGAAAACGTTCAGAGGTGTTTCTTGTAATTCCATTCACCTCATCGTTTTTCTCAATAAGTTCTAGTAGACTGTAGAACTTTCTGTTTGCCATGATACTCACAACTACAATATAGAAATTGTGAAGCAGTTTTGAAGTTATCTCCATGCTAGAAATTAAAGAAATTCAAAGCGATGTAGAGTATTTCTGATTTTCCTTACGCGTGCATCGGTTTTCTGTGTATCAGTATATTGAACTGCGCACCAGAAGCCGGAAGTTGTCATGGTGGCAACCCTCTCGAAACCTTTAAGTACATTCACGAAAACGGAATCCCCGAGGAAACATGCCAGGTAATTTCGGGAATAAGCATGAACTACAGATAACTGTACCTTCAAGCTCTAGAATTTTTAGTGCTGTATACCGTTAACTTGATGATAAGTCTCTGACTATGTATTGGAATTCTTTTGTTTTACAATGTCTTTTGACACACCATAGATAATAATTTATTATTATCTATGGTGTGTCATCAAGACGTTTGAGTCTCAATATTGAATGTTAGACTTCGGATCCACATTGATTTTATCATGATGAAGTCCTGCTTTACAGACTCTGGGCACTGTAACACTCGCTTTCAAGTTCTTCACTTGTACCTTTAATTTTGAAGTTTGGTCACTTAAGTCTGTAATGTCCTCGCCGGTGTTGATCATTTCTGAGCAGTTGTACAAAGCAACGGATGAGCAGTGTACTCCGGTCAACATATGCCGTGATTGCACACCACCTGTTGGAAACGCAGACTATTGTAAACCTGTTCTTGGCTACACCAAACATTGGGTCTCGGAGTATGGACGAGTTGAAGGAGAGCTTAACATGGTAAGATATGTGCACATGTTTGTAGAAGGATATTTTTTATTTTTTTTGGCCATCGAACTTCTCAATCTTGTACTGGAAAGATTTGTGTACTTATTTCCACTTAGTCCTAGTTTTAACGTCTTTCCCATGTTTCTGCCACAGCCCGCTCTTTGTGAGAATGAAATTCTACGTTTTGATAACCAAGCTTGACATTAGTCCGATTTCTCATCTGGATGTAGGTAGCACTAAAGGACAGATTGAATAACCTGCTATTGTTAGGACCCTTCTGTCCAAAACCGGAAGGAAATTTTTCAAACACAGGTGTCAAGCCGTGCTTCAAGCCCGGTGATCAAGCTGAGACCGATTCGACTCGTCGGTCTCAGCTCCTCTCTAGTTTGAGATATGACTTTTGTTTGAGATCGACTGATATAAGGGCGTTTCGAATCCCCTTGATAGTTCAAGTAGATTCAGTGTTGTGTCCACATCCTGGTAGGTGTGGAATTAAGGTGGACTCCTGGAGTACTCATGTTGGACTAATTGCTTAATCTGAGTGGTCAGTAATCGGTACTTTTGAATCTGCTCATGAAGTACCTGTCAAACTTCAGTATTAGTTTCTTCCCTTCAAAACCCCAGGTTTTAGTATGTCTGTTGGGAGACTGTTGAGGGCCAGAACTCCTCCCATCAGTAGGTGAATGACTAAGACCATGTATTTGTTTGCTAATTTTTTAGGGATGTTGTTCAAGACGTTAACGCTCTTAGGGCAATAGGCGTAGTTTCGTCCTTGTTCTCTTTAGACTTGCATTTCTACGAGTCGATGAAGTCACGATTGGGAAGTCTTTTTAGTCCTTAGTCAAAGAAATGCGTAGGTATTTATCTAGCTGACTGAGGACTCTAGTACTGCTTCGAGCGAGCTCCTTTACTGATGATAAAGATGGCGAGGCGTAAGTCAGCACCTTATACAGAAGTAATTTACTTTCCTTGTGCATGTCTTCTAATTTCGGATTTTGTCCTCAGATGGCGGAGATTTACGAAAGAGGACCCATTGCTTGCAGCATAAACTCAACTATCCTCCACCAGTACACAGGAGGCATTGTGAATGAACCGTAAGTGAATTCTTTCTCTTTTTATGACATGCAATGATGTTGCAATTGAAGCGATTATCTTTATGAAAATGTGGAAATCAAATTTTGTTGGAGTAGAGTCCTCTTCTGAACTTCTTGGGAGACTGCTAGTGGGCGTGTTTGAAGCATTACCTTGTTAGATCCTTTTTCCTTACCGAGTATTGAATGACACCTGGCCGAGGTGGTTTGTACCTTCGTAGTTCTCACTGTAGAATCTCCACAGGGTATACTATGGCCTGTTCCTCTTTTGTTTTCATCCAGTAGACGTTTGGAGCAAGGTCCAACTTAGGTCCATGCCAGCCACTACGTGTTGGTGTATTCCACACGAGCTATTGCATGGATAGTTGAACAAAGAAGGCAGGAAATATATGCTTGCACAAACTGATGTTTTAAGTACTGAGACGACTGTAGAATAACTGTAAACTTGCACTGAGCCCAGACGTTGTTAACTCCCGCAGAGAATCATCAGACACTGATCATGTCATAAGCGTCAGCGGCTGGGGTGTGGAGAATGGTGTCAAGTATTGGATAGTTCGAAACTCTTGGGTGAGAACTGTTCTAATCCCATCTTCTCTTTTCATCCGGAGGTTATGTCTGTAGCTGAACTTTCGCTCTTTTACCTTTCGTGTGTATGGCCTATGATTGATACTTCACTGTAGTGGAAGCCTCATATAGGTTCAGTACCTTTTGTCATACTAGAACTCTAGCATTTACTGGTTCCCTGACCACTGGAAAAAGTTTGTTTCAAAAAAAAATATGGGAGATTCTCTGAATTATCATGATGCGATGAACGTTGTCGCCAGCGGACTTTGTGCTGAATTCAGATCGGTTTCTTGTGCAGGGAACCTACTGGGGAGACAAAGGATGGTTCAAAATCGTACGAGGTGTAAACTCTTTGGACATGGAGAAAAAGTGCTCTTGGGCTGTTCCCAAAGATGGTGGTTTCTGCTTTTCCGCTCACGGCAACAAAAAGTGCTGAAGATCTTTCGAAATTTGTTATCTGGGATTCTCTGTATCGTTCTACTGTACACTCTTGGAGCTATACGGAACGTCGCTACTCTGCTGTAGAGAAGCCTGAAGTAATCAACCTCACTGATTGGGTCGAATCTTGAGGATATGGACGAATGGAGTAGAGAAGTCAATGTTCGTTGTTGTCTCACGTCGTGTATTTTGTACAAAAGAAGGCTTCTCAATTGATTATGTCTCAGAACGAGTATGTAAAGAGCATCACACCGCTGTCATTCAACCTCTGTACTATACCTGTGCTTAGCGATGGTCTAAAGTTAGAATGATTGTACATTATTAATTGTTCGTCTACGATTACCTCTTGTTGGAGGGTGGATGAAGTCATCTGAGCTTTGACGATTTTATCATCCCACTTGTGTTACGCCCCTCATTTGTTGCGTTCACTCAATTAAGAAGTGAACATTATTCAATCAATATTGGCAGCGTTCTCTTCCTCGCTCGTCATTGGCATATCAGTTACATTTCATGTCACAAGACGTTTATTGCGTTTGTTGTACATACTCCATGTTTTATGCATGTTACTCTTGTCTGGTCGTTTCGTGCGATTTTGTTCCCATTTCTGCATGTTGCATCTGCCAATTAACCAACCTTGTGGTTTGTGCAGGTTTTGTTTGCTGGTTATCCTTGTGACATTTCTCGCTCATTTCTGCGTTTTTATTGAATGGTCACATAAGCGTGTGGTGGGTTTTTATCGAAATAATTGAGTAAATCTGAATATTTCTTCGTGTGGTCTTCGGTTGCCCGATTCTCGTTCGTTATCGTTATCGATGCCTTCGTTTTGGGCTCCTTTGTCGTGTGACAGGACATGTACAGTAGTACAGTAACGTATTTGGTGTCACGATGTGGCTACTATGAACAGATGAGGTCCAACCAGTGAAACGGCAGTTCTCCTCAGTGTCGACGTCGCCCTTTCTTTCCTTTGGGCGTAGCTACACCTAGAGCTCCTTTAGCCTATATGTTCATATTCTTTTGCTCGTGCTCGCTTAACCGGCGCTGAAGATGCTCGTCTTCACCGTCACCGTATCTTGACCCCTCCTTCCGAGTCTCCCTGACCTTCTCACACTCCCTAAGCTTCCCGATGCCATTCACATCCCGTAGTCATTCGTCGTCAAGCTCCTTGACGACTTGCTTGCTATGAGGATGGCAAGCGCTGGGACCCCTCTCTGTAGCTGCCTACACTTCCTCGTCCTTGCTCTTGGAGAGTCTTAACAAATCAAAATGGCGTACGTGGATATTAGTGACATCTTAGTGTGCGTCTTTCATGTACTGCATGGTACTAAACCAATGGCGACCAAGATGCCAACTACGTCACGTTTCGTTCAACAGCGAACGGGAACTCCATCGATAAAATTGCCCTTCTGAGTGAATCCGATGGCGAAATCCGAAACCCTAAACGGTTTCTTTCAAAATTGTCCTCCTAACTGAAGTCAGGACCGAGCACTGCTACAAAAACTCCCGAGATCGGCCCTGTTTTTAGCCCAGTCCTATTGAGGTTCGAGGCTGAGGGCTTCAGGGGCCTAGGAAGTGCGAAAGAATTACAGATCTGTTCAATGCATGCGTTGAAGAAGTTGGGCACTCTGTCAAGCTCTGAAGGTCGGAACAGAGTCAGAATCGCATGTAGGATATGTCTAGTAGTGGAGGTAGATTTTGATGAGTGGGGCTGTATACAGAGCCGATGTACTCTGAGTTTTGTTGTTAGGAGTCGTGTGTTCTTCGTCCCGACTTCAGTTAGAGAGGCAAGTTTGAAAGATCCATCGAATGGACTTTCCATAAAGGCGTCTTCTGCTATTCCAAGTGCCTTAAAGTTTCTAGTACCTCAGCAGACCACATTCTCTCAACGCAGAGACTGAAGCAAAACTCGTTCTGCCTAGTCAGTTTTTCTCATCGATGGCCATTTTCGTAGGATAGCGCTTATGGTGGTACACAGCTAACTTGCGTGCTTCTCTGGGGTTTTAGTTTCACAATCGCAGCCAGTAACTAGTGTGCATCTTCTTCCACATATGTAGTCACGGTACTGGCTTCCCAGACTGCAGTGTATTTCAACGGTTTCCTCTTTATTTCAGATCCAGATCACACAGTTCATCAAGAGGTCATACACTTGGTCATAACGAGGTTTGAACCAATCCGTAAAGAAGCTCAAATCGAAACGAAGTCTGATTACAGAAGGTCAGGCATAACCAAAACTTGTGCCCAAGAGTCCACCTCTTTATTTGTCCATATGCGACTACAGACTCTGACGGTCATGAACTGTAGACATATTTCTACACCATCAAGGACTAGTCGAGCGCGTCAAGCTTTGGTATGAAAGGGAACTGTAATCTGTAAGGTAGACTGTAACCTGCAAAGTGTATACAGATTTCTACAACATCAAGAAGAGCCAAGTGCATCATCATGCCTTCGTAGGAAAGATGAAAGACTGTACTATGTTAGCTGGAGACATGATTCGATGTTTCATGTTACAGAAGATACGTTCACATCATCTGTCTGTCCACATATTGGTTCTCCGGATCTTCTCCGGATTCTTCAGCCAAATGATTAAATTATCCATCAAGTATCAACTCCAGTGCTTGAGAACACTGTAATGCCACTAGCTTCCAGTTTCAGATCTCCTTCACATTCATGTTCCTGCTGAGATTTGAGTCCTATTTGAGCACTATCCGAATGGAAGTCAAATATAGCTAGAGTAGTTTTCTACAGTTCTAGCATTATCATAGAGCAAGCAAGCACGCTCCCCTTGACCCCCAGCACTACCTCCAGCAAGCTGATGTACCTATAATTACTAATAGGAGCTCTCGCAGCTCGACAGCTAGCTTTAAGGACTTTTTTTACTACGAGACTGTGTAACATTCGAGTATAGATCTTGCCGGAGGTATACCTGATGCTCGTTGTAGGTTTTTGACTTACAATGACCAGTGCTTGTTCCAAGATTCCAGATACAAGTCTTACTCTAGTTTTCTGCACTGGCACTGACTGTGAGTCAAATTTGCGTTTTAGATGATGTACGTTCCTGATCTGTGGAGGTACTTGGTTGGTGCTTCTTGAGGTGCAGCAGACCAAATGCTTTCCACAAATTTAGTCATATCAACCTTGATGCGTTACAATTGCGGAATAAAACGGGGGCAAGATCGGAGGAGACAATTCGACCATTAGTTTCCAGGCCTCACGTATCCTAGAGGATCTTTCCACGACATGTATGATGATCAACAACCGGGGAGATCCGAAGCTGATCAGAACTCCAATTATGAGTGCTGTATCCTGAACAGTGAACACTATTCAGACATCCCTTTCATGGTTGGCCTCCCTCGTTCATCTTTCAAGTATATTCATCTTTGAGGGGTCGGGGTTAGAGACTGGACCTGCACACAGTGCCATGCTGCTGTTGAACAAGCTGCCAAAATGTGTTCCGATACGTGTTTCGGCTTTTCTCTTGTAAGCAGGGCAGATCAAGGCAGATATGGGCAGGAGAGGATGGGAAGCAAGGGCAAAGCTGCAAGCATGTTCTGAGTCAACATGGCATCATGATTATGAGATGATGGAGAAGCCTTAAAAGTCAGTTAAAATAGATTATACTTGACAGAACCCCACCCTATTCCTTGAACTGCTTCTCATCCAATAGAGCTCGAGATGCAGCAACACGATCAAACGAAGCTCGACCCTAAAGCGCGTCCTGGCACCGACTGGATTGAAACTTGCATCATCTGACTCAACAAAGAAGGAAGGAGAAGGAATAGCACTCGAGACGTATTCCATCACGAGCAGGGGCAGAAGCGAGGAAGTCCACCCTAAGTCGGGCTTCAACTAGTGATCCTGCCCGCACTAGCAATGATTCTGTGTGTCAAAGGCAGGATTACTGCAGATATGACCTACGCATTACCTACAAAACAGTGTTTTCGTACTCTACACTGAGCCTACAGTCTTCTCCAAACAAAGACTTTCTTTTGGCCACGATAACGCTTATCAAGACCCCGACCCAAGAAGATGCAACAGACATCAGCATCATCATCGCAAGAGTCAAGCCCAGCCCACCTACGAGTGTTCCACGAAAATGCTTGCGAGAGTTCGGTTCACTCCAGTCCAGCCCGTCTGACTACTAGCCGAGCAGCAGCACCAAAAACAACAGGAGGAGGAGGGAGGAGGAAGGAGGAGGAAAATTCTCATCCCTTCATTGGGCCTTCATTCGTCAGGTGTTGTAACACATCTGAATTCTCTGTGGAAGTGGAATTTGGGGAAAAGCATCGTCTTAACCGACTTCTATTACGTGAGGGTACACATGTCTAGATTCCACCTGATGCTCCAAACAGCTTTTGGAGCATGGGTACGCTAGTCTAGGCTAGTCTGCTGCGTCGAAACGAGAAACATGTGAACCTTGGGATGAATGGATCGATCTACAACTTTTGTGCCTCGTCGTCCTCCTCAACCTCGAGTAGACCTAAGACACACTCAATATCTGCCAAAACGAACAAGGAAGCTATAAGTATACACAACGGACAAACAGACCATAAAGAGTAAATTGCATGGGTAGATATAAACTTTGCAGTTTAGATCATTATATCTATGGTCTCAGATTCCAGGACGGTTGAGTTTGGTTGGGCTGGGATTCGATCCTATTGCAAGATGCAACCAAAAAAGAAACTCAAACAGAATAACGGGAATGAATGAACTCTATCGATATGCACAAACTTATTCGGTTTCTCTCTGCTCCCAAACACTCCAAAAGACTGATCTATCCAAATGAAAGGTATTCTTGTGCATTGTATCGAGACTCACGATGACGAGACATGGAAATCGCAACAAGCCATATCACATGTGAGACGTTTATGCTATTACCCTCTACAAATCCTAGGCATTATTATTACCACCTACGTGTGTAACCCCAACAAGAGGATCGAATAAATCGTCAATCGAATTGGGCGAACAAGAAACGGAGAACAAATCTTTTCAACTACTATCGAGCGAGCGAGAGAGCGGGCGAAGCCGTGGAGCGAATTAGGGATGTTTAACTTTGGTAGGCCAGGCCAAAACAAGAACAAACTACACAGATGGCAGTAAACTCGTCAAAGAATACGGGGAATCAAATTGTTGGTTCTTAGGGAAGTTGGGGTCGTCCATGTCCATGTCCATGGGCAGCCGCGTTCAAGAACCTTCCGCTGATTTTTATCATTATCCTCAGATATGCCTTTTTGACTCGAAGACATATCTTATCCCGATGCATCTTCCTCCTCGGCTTCCCTCCTTCCCCTCCCTCCCCTCCCTTACCTTGGCTCCTCGTTGCTCATTGCTCGGCATCGCTGCTGTCTCGTTTGAACCAACAAACATCGTACCTCAGCCATCCCCGAACCATTTGACTTATAACGAACGCCATTTGTTCTCCAATCCCGATTCCGAATCATCGATCGTGTCCAGAGTAAAGAGATAACGTCATGCTCACTCGCCACGCCCGCGCGCCCGCTCGACCCGCTCCCGCTGCTTTTCTAGACAGCCTTTTCTCCGACGTCGGACGCGACGCTGCAAATTGAAAATGGCGCGGATGGTGTCCGACGCTCCTCCTGCTGCCTGGCCCGCCCATGGACGGATCGCCAGCACTTCCGTTCCAACATGCCCTTCTCCGTTTCCCCAGATTCCATGTTCCGTCGCTGTTACTTGCTGATGCGAGAAAAGATTATTCATCGCTAAAGTGCTCGTGAGCCAACGAAGAAAATGCGAACTTGCCAGACTTGGGATCTGATTTGATTGCCTAGATTCTGAACGTGCTGGACTTGTGTTTGCTTTTTGGGATTCTCTTTCTTGGAATTTTCTTTTTCCAGTAAATCGGTTTTTGGGTGCTAGTTTTTGTTTTTTTGGTCGATCATATCAGGAGTTGTCATTTCTAGGCAAGGGATGTACGATTTTATGACTGGAAGTGATTTGTGGTGTAAAGAGGAGGTCAAGTCTTTGGAGGAATATTTTTCAGCCAAAAAAAGGAAAAAATATTTTCATTTCAAGTTTAAGGGCTTAACGATCTACGCTTTGCACTGGCGGAGAAGCACAATAAAATTGCAGGCAAAGAGTTGATTTTATGGGATGAGGTTCAACGATAGATGAAAGGATAAAGGCCTAAGGCATCGCACGGTCTTCGGAGGTGGTGTGGGTCGATTCTGTCCAATCGGAGGAAAATTAGCAACAAATTCCTCTTGACTCTTGTCTCATGGCATGCAACGCTTCATATAAGTAAAGTGGGTGAGTGTGCTATTTTATGGCTTTTTTATAAGATAAGGAGAAAGTGTTAGGTGACTGCAAAGTAGAGCAATTTTTGGATTTGCAAATGCCAGATTGGGAGCTTCAGATTTCTGACGGTTTACAAGTATTAAGGGGGATTGCGGAAATGAATGCCCAAAGGGATTGCAAACGGTATAATCTGGTAAACAGATATTCGTAAGAATTCTCTATTCATACAAAATAAGATGGTGATATGACATTTTATATCCAAAAAGAATATGTTTTACCTTTTACAGTTTATAGTTTTTTCCTTTTACTCTAGAATTTCATATGTCTTGGAATGAGTTATCAGATTAAAAACTAAACTCAAGTGTTGATCAATGGGTGGGTGTGCTTGTAAATTTAAGTCACTACCATACATCAAACACATCTTTCTCTAAATTACTATCCAAATTTTACTTATATCTTATGGACTTGAATTCACTTATTCAAGTCCATATGTATAAGATTCCATGCCACAAGGCTAATTTCAATCTCCATCTTTCTCAAAATGGGATTGGGAAAAAAATAACAAGTATTTTAGAGATTGTCTAATATATCATTAGCAACTCTTTTGATGGATAGGTCACATAATTTCTTCTATTCTGCTGTTAAATATACAATCTTACAAAAGCCAGACCATTTCCAAAGCCCCATCTAATGAAAAAAAGTAGCGGGATTCAAATAGTGGGGCATATCAACACATTCTTCTTGCTGATACAAAAATTATTTCGACAAAAAATAAAACTTCAATAAACTATACAAAAAAATTATATTGAAAGCCTGGTAAATAACAACCTCATAGATTTAACACATTTTTTCCTTGCGAGAGTCTACATAGATCTAGCTTTGACTGATCCAGTAAATAAGAATCAGTGATCGAAGCATTCAAGTCGTCTACATGTGTATAAGAACACATATTCTCTTCTCTTCTCTTAGAACACACTTAAGGGGTCAATGATGACAGCAAGAGAAGAACACCGTTAGGTTGCTAAGAGTGTGAATTTATCGAAAACTTCATAAATATCAGTCTATAGTCAATGTCCAAGAGGAATCCAAAGAGATTGTTGATCCGTTCGATGAGCATGTTCTTCCTTCCTCTCTTTTCCACATTATGTACACTGGATGTATGTCATTTTATCTCTCTTTATGTGTATTAGTTTGACTGGTTCATACTTCGAACATCCATCGTAAATAATCAATGAATACTCCATAAATCGACTGTTTCATTCTCAACTTTTTCTAATCTGGCGACTTGCCTCTTTTCCTTTTTTTGCTGAGGTGCAGAACCCAATTTTCTAACCTTTTACAAATATCAAGAAGGTGAACAGCTACAATTCAGTCGGATGTTGTATAACATGTTGAGCGTTTTCTTGGAAGAAAAATTGAAACAAGGACCTGCAATTGATTTCTGCAATTTCTTTCTTAGATGAGTGAAGTAATTCTCTATGCATTATTGTCATGGGAGGTCATATGTCTTTTAGTACATGGTTTTTTGACACAAAAAAAATAGTCAAGCTTGCTTGCTCATCAAGTAGGCAAAGAAAACGTAAAAAACTATATTTCAAATGGTCATTTATTTCCCGGATTTGACAACTTACATAAGGTGATAAGATTTAAATATGGGGAATATTGATACAAATAATTATAGCACTCAACAATAATAACAAAATGGATGGGAAGACCCTATCAAAGCGAACAAGGATGGAACCAAACCGGTGTCGCATGGACAAAGCTTTACTCTGAGAACGCCTGAGCATCTGGCTGTAGAAGAACTCTCCTCGTCCTCGTGTGAACTGACAATCACCCTCTCTTTCATCTCCTCATCTCTCCATGCCCAACTCGTTGCACCCGGTAAACTCCAGCGGAAGAGGTTCATTGTAACCAACGATTGAACCGTTAACTCTTAGCCAAACTTCGCAGAAAAGTACTTTGCAACCATTCATAACTCTCGGGAAAGTTTCACATGCTTTTCAAATCTAGATCTCTCGTTACAAATGTCGAACTATACCCTGTGTCACAATGCGATATGCAGACCCTTGCACACTAAAAATACTATAAACTCCAATCCTTTGATCCAATTGCACTCAAATTTCGCAAGAAAACGACTTATCATCCAAGCTTCAACTCTGTCAAGTTTTATTGACCAATCTTATTGATAGCATGAGTTATGATTGTCGAACTAAATCTGTAACAGTCTGTGCAATCCTGCAATTCAGACTGTGTACATAAATTTCAAACTACTGCTTTGTACTCAAAACTCAACCAATCGAGCTCAAATTTCAATCAAATCGCAAATTCGAGTTGTAAAATCTGTGTCTATTGAATCCGATCTGTCAAAGCCTTCATAGAACGCTCAGAATTCACTCAAACTCTCCTATTGGTCCAAATTTCACTCTCCCACTTCAAATCACCACACCGGAGTGTCAACTTGCTCAATCGCCTTCATTCTTGAGCCAAAATCCTAGCTCTCCTCGTCAGCTCTCCAACCATATCCTTCAATCTTGAAAAACTCCCTTCGAAGGCTCCCGAAACTCCTCAAAACCCCGAAGAACTTGCCCAAGTGCTCTCATTGGTCTAAATTTCCCAACCAATGAGAATGAAGAGTTCCATTTTGACCTTTAGTGGGCCAAATTAGCCACAACTAACTTAGAGCTTAACAACTAGCCTAAAAACACTACTTAGCCATCATATAGGTAATACGAGTTGTTGCTAATAAAGAGTCAAAATAACCACTCAAAACTGGTTAAGTATAAACGGAACAACAAAAGGGACCGGGGAGTTTATAACTTGAGTATAATACTCCTCGCCAAAATTCCTAACAATCAACTCCCTATGACTTGCCTTTGGTAGATAGTAGTGATGGACGAGGGGACCCATGTGTTGAAAGGCGCCACTATCGGCAAGTTTAGGTCCATAATGCTAATATCAAATCAAAACGTGACCTGTTAAGTCCCAAGTCGCGCTGTAGTAGGAAACAATTGGCGAGAATGAAAGGATGCAGGGGAGTTTATCACCACTTCCATAAAGCTATCTCCAAAGTGATACACTAACCATGCCCTAAAGTGATCACGATGTAGACACCGGATGCTTATCACAAACGGATTGGGCATCGGTATATCTGGAGGATCATACCGCCCTCTATCCATGTCCCCACGTTGGCTCCACTTCTATCGGATAAGCTCCCTTAGTCGACGTTCTAGACCTCCCCTTTCCTTTCGACTCCAACCACGCTTTATATCCGATAAGGTCCAAGATGATATCCCTTGGATCCTTATCTACATCCTGGCCCTAGGATGACAATCCAACCGTGGGCCTCTTAACGGTTTTTACAATGAGCCGTCGGCCATCCTGACCTAAAATATCGCCAAAATATCGCCGTCATCTCAACAGCTCTGAAGATGACACATGTCATCATCTTCTCATAGTAGCCGTGTCACAACACGACACCGGTAACATGGGGCTAGGCCCCAATAGCATCACACTGGAAAATATGTCCTACATCACCTAAGATATCCGAACTATCTAGGTCAAACACTATACAAACAACAAGAGCATCCGAAGAAGCATCACCTAAGGTGATTGCTCTCCTATGGATTGCACCAACTAGTGCTCTCTGTAGAGTAATGGAAACATGCTGCCTAAAATAGGCTATACAGTAAGCTAAAGAGAGTGATACCCCCTTCCGCCTAGTATGGTAGGCTCTCGCGCACTCACTCACGAACTTGTCGAAGTCGGTGTCCATAGCTCCATATAACTCCAAAGCTAGAGGAACAAAGATGTGACCTCTCTACATAGCTCTATACTAGGAGACCTTGGCTGCTGCCACTCCACTTGCCGCCTATCCTAGAGGATGGGTGACCACCCCCTCTGAAACCATATCTCTAGTAGGATCGGAACTGCATTCATACAAATTATGTATGAAGTTTGAGTAAGTATAATTTTTATTTCTCTAAAACTTATCAAAAATAGAATTCATATTTATGAAAATATTCGTATTGAGTAAACTTTTTCTTCATTTTCTATAAGCTTATTGTGAAGTACTTCAGCTGCCCTTTGAAACATCTTATGTTATTCTATTAAGCAGCCTTTGACCCAGCAACAGGCCAATCAAATACTTCCAGTAATCAGGTGTGAGTCCTTCTTCAAAAGCTGAGGCATAGTCAAAAAAACCCGTAGACTTTCTTGAATATGATTTTCCCTTCCCATGTAAAGCAATAAATATTCCTCTTAGAATCAACGAATCAAAGATTATAAGTTTGACTAACACCAACCCATTACATTTTTCCAAAACTGAAAATAAATTTATTTATTCATTCATTCATTCATTCATTTTATGATACACAATGTGTTGTACCAAGCTTATTCTAGGTTAATATCAAAGACTTTGAGTTGTAAGATTAATATGAAACCTTACATATACTTGAAATTTCTACAAAGTATTTGGTAGGTTATGTGAAGATGAAAAAAATATGAAAAAGTTATTTAAAAAAATTTTAATTTTAATTAAATTGGATATTTTTTATTTGACAATTCTTCAATACATAACTAGAAAAAATTTTCAATACTGATAAATTATATTCAAAATGTATAAACCAACTGAAATTTTTTTACGTGAAAAATTGTATATCATATTTAACAATTACTCTTTTTGAACTATTATTGAATTATAGTCCCTATCAGAATATTAAAAAAATTTGATATTACATAAAAAATCAAATTTTAATATTTTATTTTAATTATTTTATAAATAATAATAGAATTTTATAATTTTACATCTATATTCTAAATTTTCACAAAAATATGCTATCTACTAGAAAAAATATGAAAAAAAAATTACAAAAAAATTCAAGCAACCTTATTTGTGAAAAAATTTCACAATGACTTTGAATTTTCTTTTAGATAAAAACTTATCCAGAAAATTTAAGATATATTTTAAATATAAAAAAGTTTATTAGAATGAGTAGAATTTGGTTTCACACAAAAAATTTGATGCAAAATATATTTATTTGCAATAAAATTATGTTAGAAAAGAATTACTATTTTCTAGATATGTTTATTGAAATTATGATCAAAATTATTAACTTTAAACATTTTCATCAATTTTCAGAAAAGGAATTTGAAATTTTCTTTCATCATGAAATTGTATTTAAAATATTAAATTTATATCTAATTAAATTAAAATAAATAATTACACATCAAAAAATGAAATATAATTCAAAAATATTTAAAGAAAGATTTAATTTTATGGTGAATGTGGACATCCAGAATTTTACGAGCTTGATATAGTTACCAGGACTAAGTTTCATATTCAATAACCACTGAAGTATATTATTTTTGTGATGTAATTGACAAATTTTCTTACGGTGGCATTGATAATATGCTTGCGTAGACTAAGAAGTAGATTATATTCCTTCAATTAGAATGTAATATAACGGGTGATAATTTCTACTTGCTTCATTTATTGTTTTTAGTCTTACGTCCTACTAGACTTTCACCCGTTAGAGTGAAGGAATAAAAAGTAAATATACAAAATACACCCCTGGAAAAATTTGTGCAAGAATCAAAGATGTTAGAATTGACCAATACAGAAAGATGGTTCAAAGTAGGTACGATCAGATATTATATAAAAATATTATAATGATGCCATGTTTACAAGAAGTATTCAGCGCTACTATTTCTGGTTTTCTTGCAACTTTCAACATTGTGATTTTGTAGAATTTTCAAGAAAATAAAGCAAGACTACCATTGTTGAGGCAGACGGTGTAAAACTAAAATCAAGATATTATTCATTTAATTTTGTCTATAGCATTTTCAAGACTGAAATCAAATAAAGAAACATGTTGAATGCAAGTGGTCTTGTACTTTTCAGTTTCGGTCTTTCATGTCTATTTATGTTTGTTCCTTTCTATTCCTTGCATCGCCGGTTTCCCCTATCTTCGTCACTTACAAAAACTCAAAGCAAGTGGATACAATAGAAGGTGCACAAGCTAAAAAGGTCATAAGTTTATGATCCAAATATAAATAATCAACTTGTACGGCCAAGAAAAACTGCTGAAAGTAAGAGAATAGTTAACCAGTCGAGTAAGAAACACTCCAAGAATGATATACTGAAAACGAAGGGTAAATTCTTTCATTTTAGTGAGGCTAAAAAGTAGATAGAGTAAGTATTAGTGTTATTTCCTCGACGGTCTTTCCTATTCATTTATTTATATTCATCTTCTTCAGTTACAAAGACTAAAAGCATGTCGATAGGCGGTGCTCAACCAGAAGAGATCAGAAGTTTACGACCTAAATTGTGAATTTGCAACTAGTGATGGACGAAACAATTCCCGAATGATGCTACTCGAAACTACTTCAACTCTCAAAACTCATATGAGTATTTGGGCAAGATTCCCATCTCCTTTAAACTCAACAAAACTATCCGCTACAAAATCACTCATAACTCTTAGAAAAAAAATCTATATTTAGACTGAGACATGTGATATATTCACTGCCCCCTCTTCCTTGATAAATATGTAACATACTAATTGGTGTTAAAATTTGCTTAACTATAACATAAAGTTCATCACGTGAGTTGGTGGAGGGATTTGTTCCTGCAGTGATGGATTTTTTGTTTAATCCTTGATGTTGCACCACATAGAACTCATTAGTCGATTTGATGGAGGGGTTTGTTTTTGAAAAGTGTGTAGCACACTAATTGAGTTTGCACAATATTTGAAGTTAACCTATGTCATTTATGTCATAAAACAGCAAATGTTAGCTTTATTGGTGTCAACATTTGCTTTCCTATGACAGAGTTCATCAAGCAAGTTGGTGGAGAAATTTGTTACTACATAGATGAAATTTTGATTTATTCCTTGTTGTTGCATTTGATTTCCTATGACATAGAGTTCATTAGTCAAGTTGGTGGAGTGATTTATTCATGCATGGATGGATTTTTTATCTAATCCTTGTTGTTGCATTTGCTTTCTTATCACATAGAGCTCATTAGGTGATGTCACATGGACATTGCTTCACTCTAAGAATGTCAAAGTATCAGGTTGTAGAAGAATCTTCTTAATCCTCGTTTGAGCTATTACTCTCTCTTTTTTCTCCTCACTAATTCACATTCGAGTTTATTACAACCTGTAAAACTCTAGCATAAAAAGATCACGTTATTCAAAAATTAGACCAACAAATCTTGTCCAAACTTCACATATAATTGATTTAAAACCTCGCTATATTTTCAGAAAATTTTCACATATTTTTCTTTTCTGAATGTCTCGGAATAATTCTCTAATCATAAATTATATCACAAGGTGATCCTACACAAGGTTTTAGTAAACAAGGATCATATGCAGATCCTTGTGTACTAAAACCATCACACATCCCAATCTTTTACTTCAATTACTTTCAAATTTCAAGAGAATGTCTTTTATCATCCAAGCTTTAACTCTCAAAAATTTTATTGATGAAAATTTTTGATAAAAAATATTATTATCATTTTACTCACTTCGTGGCAGACAATGTAATCTTGCAACTCTTATTATATATATAAACTTCAAGCTATCACTCTAAACTCAAAACTCATCCAATTAAATTAATATTTCAATCCCAACACAAGCTTGATTTGTAAAATATATTCTAGTTAAAATAGATCCGTCAAATTCCTTAGAAAAATTTTTGAATTTCACTCTCCAACTTCAAATCACCACAATAGAGTAACAATCCACTCAATTACAACTTGATTATCAAATGGACCATTCGATTAATTTCAAAAATGATTATTATAAATATAATATTTGGTCATCTATTGGAGAAGCCTTTCCTATTTATGCACAACAAGGTTATGAAAATCCACGAGATGAGGTCTCAGTTTTTGGTAGGCTATGCTCCATATATCCATACTCTTTGGGTAATTGCTTAGATCATGGCATATCCAGTCAAGCCTTTGAAAAGACGAGATCCAAAGGTCCACAAGGTCATCAACCCCATTCCACACATAGTCAGACACATCCACCTTAGGATCCCAAAGGGCTGAGTTTGTAGACGATATCGAGTAAAATCTGCAAAGGTATGGTAGATGCTTAGATCCCTTCCCCATTATTTTGTATTTGCAAAACGCTTTGCTTTTACGAGGTTGCGTTAACAGTAGGCAGGTCATATGGATCCTCTGACTCTGAGATCCCAACATGTTACCACGTTGGGATCTCACCGGTATCACTGATAGACCGTGTCGTCACGATAGCCGCTCTATAAATTTTAGTACATTATCGCCAGAGACATTTTCCGTGTCCAGTTTGATATCTCGGCCCCACACAACATTCACCAAGAATCCATTTTTGAGTCCAATTTGTAGCTCTTGTCATCAGTTTTTCAATACTTTCTTTAAATGGTTTTTGGCAAGGCTTCCAAAACTCATCAAAATCTTCAAGAATTTCACCTAAGTGTCTCCATTGGTCCAAACTTCAGTACCAATGAGAATGAAAAGTGACTTTTTTTTACTATAGTGTGGTCAATTAGCTCCACATTAACTTAAATTAGAGCTTTGGAACTAATCTCAATATATTACTTAATGTCATATAAATAATATAAGCTACAATTAATATATAGTCAAATTAACAACTCGAAACCAGATAAATATGAACGAAACTACAAAAGGAACTAGTGAATTTATAACTTAAGAATAATACTCCTTGCCAAAATTTCTAACAATCAACTTCCTATGGTTTACTCTGAGTAAACAATAATGATTGATTGAACCCACCACTACTTGCGTATTCAGATCCATAGCACTCAAACTAAATCAAAATGTATACTGACATGTCCCAAATTGAGCTGTAAAAAACAACTGGAAAAATAATCAAGTCTGAAGAGTTCATCACTTTTTGCATAAAGTTATCTCCAAAGTGATATAATAATCACGCTCAAAAGTGATATCATGAAGATATCAAATGTTGATCACAAATGGATTGGACATTGGTACTTTTGGAGGATCATATTGTTATATGTCCATGTCCCACGATCAGCTCCACTTCGATCATATAAGCTCCTAGATCTATCTGCCATGAGGCCTTCCACCTGATGGAGACTAGTAGATTTTGTTCATGTTGAGTCTTACCCTTTGCTTTATATTTGATAACGTCCAAGATAATACCTCTTGGACTCTTATCAATATCCTCACCCAACAAAATCAATCCAACTGTAGACTCATTACAGCCTTACAATGAGCCTTCGGTCATCATGACCTAAAGTATCATCGTCATAACAATGGCTCTGAAGATGACACATGTCATCTTCTTCTCATAGTAGTTACGTCACAACACGACATTGAGTTGGTGGAGTGATTTTTTTCTGCATAGATGAAATTTTGGTTTATTCCTTGTCATTGCATTTGCTTTCTTATGACATAGAGTTCATTAGGCAAGTTGGTGGAGTGATTTGTTCATGCATGGATGGATTTTTGGTCTAATTTTTATTGTTGCATTTACTTTCTTATCACATAAAGTTCATTAGTCAAGTTGGTGGAGGAATTTGTTCGTACATGGATAGATTTTTGGTTTGATTCATGATGTTGCAACATTTGTTTTTTATAAATGTGTAACACACTAAAGCAAACTAATTGAATTTGCATAATATAGAGTTGAATAAGAGATTTATTTTTGATAAGTGTGTAACACAATGAAACAAACTAATTGAATTTGCAAAATATTTTTAGTTAACCTAATTGATGTTAATATTTTCTTTACTATCACATAGAGTTCATGACGTAATTAGTGGAGGGATTTGTTCTTGCATGGATGGATTTTTTATTTTTTTGTTTAATCTTTGTTGTTGCACTTTTCTTTCCCATCACAT
Source organism: Marchantia paleacea (assembly GCA_014180765.2). NCBI lineage: Eukaryota > Viridiplantae > Streptophyta > Marchantiopsida > Marchantiales > Marchantiaceae > Marchantia > Marchantia paleacea. Next base: position 1,452,966 of record MUAA02000014.1, read on the forward strand.
AGAGTTCATGAGGCAAGTTCGTGGAGGGATATAAGGCAATTAGTGGAGGGATTTATTTTTACATGCAATTAGTGGAGGGATTTGTTCTTGCATGGATGAATTTTTTGTTTAATCTTTGTTGTTGCACTTTATTATCCTATCACATAGAGTTCATGAGGCAAGTTGGTGGAGGGATTTGTTACTGCATGGATGGAATTTTTGTTTTTTTGTTTAATTTTTGTTGTTGCACTAGGCAAGTTGGTGGAGGGATATGAGGCAATTAGTGGAGGGATTTGTTTTTGCATGCAATTAGTGGAGGGATTTGTTCTTGCATGGATGGATTTTTTGTTTAATCTTTGTTGTTGCACTTTGGTTTCCAATCACATAGAGTTCATGAGGCGAGTTGGTGGAGGGATTTGTTACTGCATGGATGGATTTTTATTTTTTTTGTTTAATTTTTGTTGTTGCACTTTGCTTTCCTATCACATAGAGTTCATGAGGGGAGTTGGTGGAGGTATATGAGGCAATTAGTGGAGGGATTTTATTTTACATGCAATTAGTGGAGGAATTTGTTACTGCATGGATGGATTTTTTGTCGAGTTGTTGTTGCACTTCTTGGTGGAGGTATATGAGGCAATTAGTGGAGGGATTTTATTTTACATGCAATTAGTGGAGGAATTTGTTACTGCATGGATGGATTTTTTGTCGAGTTGTTGTTGCACTTTTTGTATTAAAATTTATGTATTGTATCTTTCCAATATGGTGATCAAGACATGACAACCATGCAGAAATCTATTGGGGTTCTTAAGGGATACTTCCACAATGAACTTGTGGATGGATAAGAGTGATGATGTCATTGCATTCTCTCCACTTACGGGTTTATATGCAATGCCTATCCGAGATGATCAATTAAATTAAAATGTGGGAGGTGGTGTAAAAAATTTAATAACTTTTGATGAATTTTTGTAAAAAAATCGAACGCTTTTAAATAAATCTTCTAAAAATTGAAGGGTTTATGTATATTTCAAAATATCAGTTTTGTAAAACTGATATTTTGCTGCTTGCAGCTAGAAACGATGTGTTGAACACTATTCAATGTGACGCACACTAGTTCACACTACATATGAATGCGAAGCAATCACGGATAGCAATGTAGAGAATGATATTCCTATCATAGACTTCCAACGCATATCTATATCTAAACTTTAAGTGATGAGGAATAACACAAGAAGTACTTTGAACTCCAATGTGAGGACATGTTTTTTCCTGAGAAAACTTATCTATCTCCCTTACAACAGTACTGACTTTCACACAACTTCGACAGAAGCATGAAAAATTGTACACAAGCATCAGATAATATTTTTCTGATTTGTCCACATATTTTTCATATTTATCCAATTTTGTTTGTGTCTACTTAGAACAAGAAACCTTCTCAACTAGTTACGTTACAATTAAGAACTGAATACGGTGCAGATGGTTCCCGCTTAAATGTTTCTTTCTTTTCTAATGCTTAGGAAACCAGTTTGAGATATCTCTGGAAATTTGGATGTGCATTAAATAAATAATAAAAATTAACTGTTCAAATTCAAACTTACATAACGGTACACAAAATTTTCACATACGTAACATAACCAAAATTTAGACATAATAGATTAACTTATAAAAATCTAAAATCACACCTAACTTCAACAAAACTAGGTGACGAAAATAGCAATTACTGTGTAATGTGAGTCTAAAAACGAATGGCTTTATTATTAGTTATTTGAAATGTGTTACATATTTTCGAATTTAATTTTTCATCCCTTAGTTTTTTGGCCTAATCTTTATTCATATTTATCCTCGTCAATCACAGAACCTCAAAGCAAGGTAGGCGGTGCATGGAATTAAAAGGAACGACGGCCACGATCATAAGCTCCTTGCCAACTAGCACGGCTTCATCGATTCAGGAAATCTGCTGCAAATTTTTGCTTATTTCGGGTTTCCCTAAACATCCGTTATGCAAGACTGAACAAACACTCCAAGAATGGTTTATTCGTAGGGTTTAGTTGGACTCTGAATCTACAACAGAGATACAAGCTGAAGAACTTTTGCATGAATGTGGAGATTAGATAAGGGATATAGTAGTTCATGTACCCGAAGCATGACAAGACTATTGTTAAACTACTATATCCCTTATCTAATCTCCACATTCATGTCATGTACCCGAAGCATGACAAGACTGGGCAAGCACATAATGAAGGAGTGTGGAGGAGAGAATGTGAGCCCATCCTTCAAAAGAGACGACGACTGCAAAGTTGGAGACTTGGGAGTTAATGACGCGAGAACACTCGATGGTATTAAAAGAAGAGCACACGAAGTATGGACAAAAGGGCCCAATGGGCGAGATGAACTCCGGATTAAAAAAAACTAATCGAAGGGAGAAAATCCGCTGCAGGGAAACAAACGACGGCATGCAAGAAAAGCGAGAAGAACTCCAATTGTAGGAAGGGCTCGCGGCCACCTAGCAATGTGCTACACTTGGCCGCGGTAAGACTGCGGCAGCCGGACACATGGCGACTGCGGAGATGAGATATTTAGTTACGCGGTAGGGGCGAGCAAAAATGGGTTTTCGTCCTCCAAGCGTTCATCGGTCAGGGGGATCGGGCAGTCAGGATATGGAGCTGTGTCACGACGGAGCAGGGATTGAGTCCAGTCTGAGGGTTTGTCAGCCAGTCATCGGATCGGGCAGGGGGGAGATTTTTTTCTTGTTTAGTTTCCAGTGTCTAGAAAGTTGTCATGACTCATCGCGGGGATTTTATTTGTTCGCGCGAGGAGAGCGCTGCCTGGCGACTTCCACGATGGTTCCAAGCCTCCTGCATATCCGACGGGGTTCCCGAGTCATGGCCGACCCGTCCCGACGAGTCTTCGCTCTCGTCCAAGGCAAGGTAAGGTAACGCACCCTGCTCATCGCCCTCACGGTCAAACCCCGGAAATACGGGAGGGATTCTGGGTGAGAACAGGGAGTAGGACGAATGGTGGATTGATGTACAAAACTGCAGTCCAAAAAAAGCGATACCCCTCTCTCGGAGCTTCTGGGCGAAGTTTGGATATACGACACGAGCTGCTGACGAGGTGCGCAAAACTGTTGGACCTGTGTAGGTTTCGATAGATCTCCTCCCAAGCATGCAGAAGCAACGCTGTTGTGTTACTAACAATAACTTCGGACTGTCAACTTATTCGGCCCAGTCGAGCTCTCCGATGTGGCTCGAGTCTGCGAACAATTCGAAAGTCGGCTAACAGTCCGACAACAGTTGACAAGTTCGTCACATCGCGATCATTTTCGATGCAACACTTCGGGAGCCAGTCGCTTCCCTTCGCACGACAGGACAAGATCTCACATCGGAGTGAACCTGAACCCAATTTCGAGAAATTTGTTCCTCCCAACGAAGAGATCATGTGCTGAAGTAAAATCACATCACGGAACTAGAATTTTCTGCTCGTCGACGCCGTCGATACACAACCTCGAAGATCAGACTCCACGTTAAAACTTGACAAATCATTTATTCATAGTTTCAAGATGAATATCAAGATCGGTAGTTCTATACATCAACACAACGCTTACTACAATGACAACTACACTGTTCGCATGTAAATACACAGCTACAAGATGAATATCAAGATCAACTGTTCCTGTACATCAACACAACGTTTTCTACAATGAGAGCTACACTAATCGCATGAAAATACACCTGTGGAAGTCTTATTCATCTGCACTGCCTCCGCATACAGCCGGCGATACAAACTTATCGTTGATTAAGATTGAAAGCAGCCAAGTCGGCAAATAACTCACTTTCACAAAAGAAGCGCTGAATCGAGGAGGCCAGCCGCTACTAGTATAAACAAGTCATTTCATTCAGATATGGAGATGGACTCGACACAGTCGACGAAAGATTGAAATGTCAAAACAAGATGTATTACAGACAAGGTTGTCTATATGCAATCATGTCATTGGATATGAATGTACAAATGTGTGTAACAAAATGAATCTGAAGTCGCGGACAGTGTCTGTCTATGAACAGGTTGTGGTATGAAATTTGAAGGGATACGGCCTTGCCCTATTTCATACTTTAATCTATGATCCTAGTAAACAAAGCTACATCGGTGGGCAACCCCACGCATATGGGCTCTGAAGGGGCAGCCAATTGACATGAGAGGCACAATAATAAAATGGCTACATATCAATATACACCGCAGAGGCCACCTTGGGAATCACCAGCCCTACTGCGGCTCTACTTTTATGTCGTCTCTAAGGCTCAAACAATGCTGTCCATTTCGACAGTGACCTACAATCAGTGCCTACCCCTACTCATTGTTCGATTGATTACCGCTAATCCTCGGCACTCCTTTACAAGCCTGGTCGGTCCACATTTCTTCACACCAACACAATCGCACAGTTCAGATCGTCGTCTTCTCCACCGCAGCATCATCTGACCAGCGCAACCACCTTCCATGCCTGCCTGCCCTGATGTGTTTGTGAAGAGGTGTGCAGAAAGGCGGCACTGGCCTCCGTATGAATTCATTCACAAATAAATTTCCCTACAACTCCAGTAAAAATGATTGTCTTGATTAATAAAGAATCGCTCGCATCCGCCAATTGGCAGCAACTTCCGTTTCTGCTGGGAGCAGGCCACCCCCCTAACACTTACGCACTCTCACCCTTCATAGGTTGAGAAAGGATAGCTCTCTTCGATGTCATTGTCCAAGAATAATACCTTGCAGTTCCCCCATAACTCTTGTGAATACCTTTCTCGCCGGAACGCTGCCAATTGAGATAACGCCTCCCAACGTTCTCCTCCTTACGGCTGATTTTGATATTAGCATATCAGCACATCTCCATGTGTTCTATCTCCATGACTTCTCCACAGGTGTCGATCCACCAGCCACCGTCGTCTCACATGATGTTGTATGTCGTTATCCATGACTAGCGCACTCTCCCCTCATACCAACAGAAATCCAAGAATTCCACAAATGTACGGTTCTCCCCACCACAGCATGGATAAGCGTAACAAAGCCCCTTCATCGACGATTTTCGCGTTAACTCCCAAGGGGCCCCGTTCTCGAAAGAGAGCAAAGCAGGCATCAGCACTTAAGGTGCAGTCCGCCCGTGAAAAGAAAAAGAAAAAATGAAAAAAAGAGAGACCACAGATAGCCGGCGACTTCCATATTACAGGTACCGCTGAATGAAAGACAACCATATCACAAACTCTTTACAATCCCGCGCCTCCCTCATGCTCGCCCCGTGCACACGGGGTTACCACTTACCACTGTTGCCCACTAGGCCGCTCGTCCTTGACGAGCTCGTTCACCCAGCCAAGATCTGGGGCATCCTCGGAATCCATCCGGTTCTCCTTACCAAGTCTCCCATAAATTTTAGCTCTCAAGGCAAGACCAGACTCCACCCGTTGAGCTGGAGGCTCGGCCTCTTCGTTTTCATCAACCTCCCATCGAGGAACTCTGTCCTCCCATCTCAACTTCGTGGGCGTGCATGGTACGCTTTGAGAGCATCGTCTCAACGGAGAGGGCCCACTGGAATACTGGTTCGCCGACTGGGTACCTCCTTGGCCTTGCTGTGCCTGAACCCAGAGCGGTATGGCACTACCTCTCAAGTTGAGATGCTGAATGGTCGCCAACAACTCGTTCAGAGAACTGGAGTTCGGTTGCACACCTGGAGACGGGGGAGAACAGCTCGAAGGCGACGATAGTGGGGAAGAAACGTTTTGCAACATACCGCGATGAGAGTGATCGACCTGGGGTATGGATAGAGTAGGCATGGAATTCAGGCGATCCAGATGTCTGCGATGAGCAGGCGGCGTGAGAGACTGGGTTTGATGCGCGTGAGCCGCCGCAGCGGCAGCTGCTGACATAGCCTGTTGGCTGTTTGCACCACGAGAGAGAGGTGAGGAAGGACCCTGAGAATAGCCGAGCTGGTGGGTCATAGAGGCCTGGATAGAAGCCTGCAGGCATGCTGCCTGTTGTGCTTGGAGAGTGCTCTGGGACGATGTACAAGACAGACTTTGAGCGCCCGGTGAGTTGGGCCAGTGGTGAGGAGACTGGGGTGACATGGGGGGAGAACCTGAAGGAGATAGGGGAGGAGACAACGGAGGAGGAGATGGGGAGTGACCAACCAAAGTCGATGTCGGAGACGACATATGAGGTGAGGCACAACAATGACCGTTGTGAGCACTGGCATTTCCTCCGATGCCACCATCAAACTGACTGCAGGCCCCATGGAGTGATCCATTCTGGCAGCTTCCATGGGGAGAAGGTGGGCAATGCGAGACGCATCCTGCAGGGTTTGCATCGTAACCGTAAGCGCCATCGAAAGACACCCCATTCCTCACTGGGGAGCCATCGTATGATCCGCTCAGTTGAGGCAGTTGGGTAGCTAAGCTGAAGTTGCCTCCGTTCCTGGCAGCAGCACTGGCCGCCTGGGCGGCTGCAGGGAGCAGTCGCAGTTGGTCGGGAGTGTGGGCGAAGAAGCACACTCTCCTTCGACAATTTCTTCCGTCCTTGCATGGTTGAGTGCGATATCGCGCCGGGTGAAGCCAGCACTCAAAGACGCCGTGGGCAAACTCGCAGGCGTCTCCACGTCGGCAACTACCCTTGCGAAAGTCCGGACAGGCGGTTCCAGAGTAGTGAAACCGGCGAGGGTCTCGCCGGCGTGCCTTCTCTCCTGGGTGAGCAAATGGGCACTCGGTCCAGTCGTGGCTTCGACCACGCATGCATCGACGAACTTTGAACTCAAACATGCGGAATTGATCGCAAGCATAGACATCGACCACGGTGCTCCCCCAGGTTTCGTCTTCGTCGTTGCCATTGGAGGGAATGTACTTGTCTAAAGAACCGTTCCCGGCCTGGACCGTGGGAGAACTCAGGTTTGAAGAATTGCCGCCGAAGAAAGTCCTGAGGTCCGCTTGATATTCACGATGGTGAGTGCCAGTAGACATGCTCAAAGGCGAGCTCGCCGAGGCACCGTTAAGACCGGCCAGAACATCTCCATGGTCTCCCATAAGGGCTGACATGTCTTCGCCCACATCAGAGCCCGCGCCAGAAAATCCATTGTCCGACTTCTTGGGAGTCGTTGGAGGGCTAAAGTAGTTGCTGAAGCCCTGGAGCGCCGATGAAGAGATTGCGCTGTGACTCCGATGATAGATTGGTGCAGAGTGCGAGAGAGACGAAGCACTGTCCCGAGAACCGGAGAACGTATTGTTGCGCATGAGTTCGGCCTGAGAGTGTGACACCGGAGGAGAGAAGGCAGCCAAAGACTCGTAAAAAGATGAGGGTTGCATGCTGTCCAGTGGATAGTTCTGCTCGTCTAACAAAACACCCGGCATCTTGACCTGCTTTTTCCCTCTTTGAGTACAAACTTTAATCAATTCAGGGACTCGGTCAATTCAGGGACTCGGTCATTTTCCAAAGTCTGGAAATCGAACCAACCTGAAGTATGTCCCTCGGTAACTCTCCACTCTTTTTCAACCACCTTATAACAAACTGTCCTATCCACCTGTACGAGAATACCTCCACGCTAAGTTGGACATCAACTCGGGTGTTCCTCGACCTCGATAGATAACCCTGCAGTACTTCCTACCGTCCTACAGCCACGACCTGCCGAATCAATATACACCACCTTTGACAGCTGATGAGTAATTGTACACCGAGAGGGAGAGAGAGGGGGAGACCGTGAGAGAGACTCGACCACCGACACTCCTCAACTTCTTCTCAACTTCTTCTACTACCACGACGACTCAACTGACAAAGGAAACCGACTCATCTAATAGCGTACAAAATCACAGAAATTCTTCGTTATACAGGGTAGAGACCGAGGCCAACCGATGCCCAGCACCACCACCACAGAAATTTGATGCGCAAGCCAAAGCACGCGGGCCCGATGAAACGCTTGTCTAAAGGATAGATAGAAGCAAACCCCAAGACTCTGGCTAATAGTTTCAAGACTGAAAGAGAGTCCACACGCACGCCTTGCTCCTCCAACAACTCTCGCGTGCTCGTCTTCTCTTCTACGTCTTCTCTTCTCGCTAACGGTAGTGAAGGGGGCTGGCACTCACGCAAGACCGGAAACTAAGAGGGCAGATCGAGATTTCTTCCTTTGATATATACGCGCAGACAGGGAAAGGTGGGAGTCCCAGCGAGAAGGTGACAGGGACGGGGCGCAGGCAAGGCAAGCAAAGCAGCAGCAGGCTGAGGGATGAGCGAGAGGGAGAAGGGTTACACTCACTGCCTACTGGGAATCGAGGAGGTGGTTAACTGGTAGGGAAGGAATGAGATCAGAGGGGGCAATCGACCCTGATATACACACAAGAAAATTAGGAATACGGGTAGATAGAAGAGCACAGCACAGAAGTAGAACAGGACACGCACAGACACACCACTCTCTCTCTCTCTCTCGCGCTCTGTCTGAGAGAACTCCGCAAGCAGTCGTGGAAGAAGAAGGTGGGAGAAGGTAGTGAAGAAATCCGGGGAGAGGATCGCAAGCAAATAAGCTTCTTCTGCGAAATGAGGAACCAAACATTCATTCGTGCTCGCACACTCACTCCCTGCCCCGCCCCTGCCCTCCTTCCCTTGTCCTGCCCTGGCCCTGGACCCGGCCCTTGTTGTTTCCCAGTTCCATGTTAGGCTGGCGGGCGGGCTGGCTGGCCGGATGGATGGATGGAGCGAGCGACGGGAGATGTGAAGGCGCGGACGCGCGATGGATGGATGGACTGCTTGATGTTGGGCCCGTTGGCTGGCCAGCTCCTGCGCTCGCCCGGTGTCCGAGGGCCGGGTGGGTTAGGTTCTGGGTTAACCCGAGGTCACGGCCCGGAATGACGACGTTGAGAACGGCTTCTTCGAGTCTGTGGGGGTGATGCTTCGAGAGCGGAACTGAACGAACGGAAGGGTTAACGAGGGGGTCACGTGCAGTGATTGTTGCGCGGGGATTATAGAGGAACCCGGTTAGCTTAATCATGATTAGCACGCCTTTAATACTACGCGCCGTAAAGAGAACACCGCGCGTAACAGATCTGTCCTCCACGCGTCGGCGTCTTATTCGTGGCGTGCGTTTCTAAGCACGCTGATAATGGCGCGGCGTTAGTTGCGCGCTTCATCATTACTTCCTTCATCCCCCGCTCCCTTTCCCCTCAGTGTCCATGTCGCTCCCCAGTGGCCTGTTGGGCCCTGGCCTCGCTCCAGTCTCTCTCTCCGATTACTCGCTACAAGAACCTTCCTCCGGACTCCGGACTCTGCAAAGAACTATTTGTTTTTGTTGTCCCTTTTGTCTCCTCGTTTCTTCCGTCCCCACTCCCTCTGTGAGTCTGTGCTCGACCCGCTTTGACGCGGAGCGGACTCGTGCCGAAGGCAGAATCGCGGGCCTCAGGCCCAGCCAGCCCCGGCTAACGAGCCGTAAGTGATTCCAGTAACTGCCCGGTCGGAGGCGGGCAGGGGGCATGAAAGCGGACAAGATAGCCAAGAATAAGGCGAAATTCGCAATAAAAGGACGCTTTGTGTCTGCTGTTCCCTATACCAGGTCCTATCATTGCGACACGACCGTAAACAAACCGGCCAATCCTCTCCCTCCCCTCAGTCCTTCCTTCCTCTATCTCTCTCCTGCCCGTTCAATCTCCCCGTTCTTCCCTAATCATTGTTACCATGCTCCTAACCTGTTCCCGTTACCCTTAACCCCGATTTCCGTTAGGCGCTGCTCTTTTACGTTTCCTCTCCTTTCCTGGATGCTCTTCCGCCTCGAGGCCGGACTCAGTATCTTATCCCTTCTTCCCAAATTTGGCGGACACCCCTCGTACGACCGGTTCCGGAGGTCGTATCAATGCGGCCCCGATGTGTAAAGACTCCGAACTCGTTCTGAGGCCACCGCCACCTGCTATAACCGGTGGCGGCAGAGGAGGTGACGACTGGGCCAGGAAAGGTAGAGGGCCATCGATCGTGCGCGGGTTTGGAAGGGGATGGGAGCCGGTGGCGATGGCGGTCGAGGATGGAGTCTCTTCCCTTGCCTGGCCGAGTTTGCAGGGGGGCTGGTTTCGTTCTTTCATTAGAAATCTGGAGTGTTGCTGCCCAAATCCATGAGAAATTGGATACCACGAGATCTTATCATATTCAGTCGTATAAGTTCCATAACGTCGTACCGCAATATGTGTAATAAAAACGTGTGTCCACAGCTTTTCTCTGAATATTTTATGCATATCTTCTGAGGAGCCATGGTTCGCCCCCTTCGACACCCCAGAATCCCCAAATGACGGAGGGGATGATGCATGCACACATGCAGCCCCTTCTTTCCAGTGGGGTACCCCGGGTTTGTCAGCTAAGCTAGGAAGGCCATCCACCTCAAGCTTTGGCTTGGCTTGGCTTGGCTTGGCCTGGTCTGGCATGGCATGGCCTCTTCTTCTTCGGCTTCTGCTGCTGCTTCTCCTTCCTTCGCCTGCTGCCAGAGTCCAGAGCTCTCCCCAGCAGAAGGAGACACATCCTCATATCTTCCTTCGTTCGCTGGTTCGTTCAGTTTCGTCAGATCTGGTGACTTCTCTACTGCCTTTCCCTTGTTCTGTTGTCATTGTACAACATCATCATCATCATCAACTTCTCTTGTTCTTCTCCTCCTTCTTCATCATCATCACCACCACCATCTCTTACTCCTCCTCCTCCTCCTCCCCCTGCTGCTCTGTGCCCACTCCCGGTTCTCTAGAGGATGAACGACTGGCGTTCGGTCACTGTTTTTTAGCAACTCCTCGATCCTATCACAGTCGCTAGTCCTAACCCGAGATGACATTCCTCTTGGTCTTCGTCTTCTCTCCGAAGGGTTGATCGGTCGACCAGGAATTCAGTCCGTTGCCTTGCCCTGCCTTACCTAGCGCTAAATTTGGTGAGCCCTTGTTGGCTTGTGGAGGCACAAAATATATGCCATAGCTCACGGTGCTGTAGTGGATGATTACGGCTCCCGAGCATACTTCCAACGAGAAGGGAAAAAAAAAAAATACAGTAAAGTACTGAGGGGACCTGTTGGAAGTCAATAACTATTTGAGTTATATTCGCCATGGAGTTGGTCAGATCTGGAGAATTTTCTCTTGCCTCCTCTCTTTCCTTTGTTCTCTTGCGGATGTACACTACGAAAAGCCCTTTCTTGCGGTTCTATAGTGGGCGACTGTAGCACAAAGCTCGCGGAACTACATATCATTTTTTGCTATTCTCCATTAGTTTATCCTTTGTTCTCTTACTTTTGAGCTTTGCGTACAAGCTCCATGCCATGACCAAAGGAGATGTATTCTTGACTCTCCGGGGCCGGGTCAGGCCTGCGGATTTTCCACCACCTTTCACTTGCGTCCGTCGCTGCTTTCCTTATGTACATGTTGTATTGTCTTCTCTCACTGTTCCAAAGTGGACTGACGTACAATAGTGTTCCAGAAGACCTCAAACAGCAACTGTGACAGTTTGGAACTCCATCATCCGTTGTCCGAATTGCTTTTCTCTGCCGGAGCGCCTAAGGAGAGAATTTGTTAAGTTTCGAGCGGAGGGGAATGATCTACTTAAATGCTGTTTATGTTGCGCCTTCGCTCTTGTGTTTTGTTCTCCTAAACATGTACAGACAGATGCCTCCCCTCGATTATTTTTCTATTGTGGACTATCGGTTTCCGTCACTATGAGTCAAACATTTTTTTGTCTCTAAGAAGGTTGTTCTACGACATATTCTTTTTTTTAGTTCTTTGTTCGCGTCTGGTTAAGTTCATCTTCCCTTCCCAATCTCCCTCATTCTACCTTTTCTCATGGAGGAAATTCGTCCTGTACAATAAGTCATCAATGAAACAGACACTGATCTGATTAGGATAAGTGTAGCTTTCGACCGAACACGATCTATTCTGAAAAATCAAATGGGAATGTTTGTCTGACTATGGGATGGACCATCCTGTTAATTTCACCCATATGTCTACCACTGTGAACGCCTGCTTGTTCTTCCTTAAATTCCCATACCTGCCCCTTAAGCCCAAGTACGTAGTGTGATTTAGATGCGAGCTTTCATCACTGAGTGTTTTGAAGTGGGCAATATGTACTTCAAGATCGGACCGTTCAAGATTCAATCCACACTATCTAGTCAGATGTTGGGTTCTCGACCTGAATCATACTATCTAATTCAATACAAGCTCGTTTAAACGTGAGCCTTCTAATCTAGTTCCAGTTCCAAGAATAGAAGGAAGCTGTCAATTTCATTACACTTCATTTGAAACGCATTAAACTTATTATAGAGGATATCATATTTACTTAGAGCAGCCCCTCTCAGCAATCGAAGAAAAGACATAGACCAAAAATTTTGAATGCTGACACTTAAAAATAAAAGAAGCCATTTGTGAGTGCCCTTACACTTTTGTGGGATTTGAATTCTTTTCAAGTATGACTCGACTTCTGTTTACATCTACTTCATATCTTCCACGAGGCATGACTTCGAAACACACTAAAAGTACATGAGAGAGGGAGAGCTTCAAGAAAACTCAATATTGATGGCCCTAGGCATTTCGCAGAAAAATGCATGGGGAAATCGGCACAATTGATGAAATCATGAAAGGCATATTGGTGTCATGTGGTTGGTCAAATATTTCATATTGTGTGCCTTTTTGCTTGCAACTGGATGACATTCACATGCTTCCTCTTCCTTTCAGCGTTTCATAAAGATTGGATGCGACTACCATTTACTCTTTCAATGCGAGCAAAAGGCTGGATGGAACATCCCGCTCTTTGGGCATTTGCTTCTCGAGGAGGAAACGAGAAGTCCTGTGCATGTTTCTGTCAATCATAGAATCTTCTGCTGGTGGGTTGAACAACAACTGTGCACACCGCACACACACACACACACTTAACACAAACAGTCCCTATCTCGGTGTCCCAAGTCGCCACATATCTATCGATGTACGTACACTCTGCTCTGGATCAGACATGGAGACATATGTTACAACCATGTGGAAAACACATGTGGGCAGGTCATACACATACGGCTCCTTCGATTGCAACATGTGGTCTCGCACTCGATGCGTGATGGATGTCATTTCAATCTCCACCTTTTTAAAAGACCTAAAGAAGACGAAGACGACGACACATTTCCTCGCTCTATCCATTTGCAACTCCCTCACTTCCTCCCCACTTCGTTTTCCAAAGCATCCCTCCGTTGGCAGAGGATTCCTGCAGCAGCAGCAGCAGCAGCAGCAGGAATCCTCTGCAGAATCTCCTGCTCGCTGCGTCAAGCTCCAGGATTTGCAGATCCACATTCTTCTCATGTTTCAGGGAGGGAGGAACGACGACGACGTATGGCTGGAGAGGAAAGTAAGTATGCATCGATCTATGCTGCGCAGAAGGAAGGATGGATGGAAGGTGGATGGCGCTCCAGTCGACCGCCGCGCACTGCGCACGGTTCAAAAAGCACCCATCTTCATTCAAACTCCCTGATTCAAACTTTGACCGAACTAAACCGCTCCGGAGAAGAGTAGCAACGAGGAAAACCGACGAAGGACGGTTCGATCCACGGTCTGCAAACCGCCCGGTTCCCAGTCGTGTGGCACCGGGCTCCGGCAGAGGTTCTTGCATCGCGGGCCCCGAGACAGCAGCTCTGGATGCCGGACGGGTTAGGTGGGCACAGGAACAGCGCCCTACAGTGCCCTCTACGAGAACGCTTACCTGCTACCGGCCACTGACTGGACTATAGTTCCATGAAATCTCCACAGGTCCGCGGCCCGAGCACTTCCTTTCATCAAACCTCTATCAGTCCCGCATCAACGCGAGCCAGTGTAAGGATGGATGAATCAGTGGATCGACGCATGGATGAACGAGCTCTGATTCTGCGGCTCTGAGCTCGGTGGGCGAACCGGGCAGTACTCATCTGGTTGCTGCAGCAACTGGAGATGGTCAGTCACTCCAGTGAAGGAGGGAGGGAGGGAGTTCACATGTTGGCTGTACGTGAACTAACTAGGCTTCGAATAGATTTCTCACCTGCACAAATCGATCACTCCACTCACACTTGCGGAGTACGACGGAGTAATGGACAGAAGTAAATGGCGAGGGAGATTTTTCCTCACATGCCTCCGCTCGTCTGACCCAGTAGTAGTGGAGGGAGGGAGGGAGGGAGGGAGGGCGAGGAGGAGCACCAGCAGCAGGAGGACGGTGTACTGATGGAGACATTTCACATGCCTACTATAAAAAAGACCACAGTAGTGGACAATTGGATGTACTTGAGCTCGGTAGTTTTGACAAGCACACCGCACTCATTTCTAGCGACTGTACTCTCTATAAAGGATACAACGAATAGACGTACGACCCTCCATATATCCCTACTCGACCGAACCAGACCAAGCTCGAGTCACACTTGTTGTGTTGGGAGTCTTGGAGATACTTGGCCACGTCGGTCATAATATTCTCGCCCTGCTCCCAGAGGTTGTGGACATTGTCCTTATGCCTCGGTCGCGCTCGCCTGTTCACGTTAACTGAATTGCCGATGGACGGACGGGCTCCGTTGTCTTATACACGGGAGTCATCTTCACATGTGAGAACCGGAGCAGTATCTCCGGGAATCGATTTTTTGGCTTATGATTTCATATTGTTATAGTTTTTTATCTGCATGGGCCGTGCAGCTGCGAAAAGACTCACACTGTAAGGGGGTCGGGGTACTCTCATCAAGAATTAATCAATCGAAATACTGCATAGAAAATAAAAAAGGAAGGGGGTGTGGAGAGCGCCTTTTCCAGTAGGGAGGGAGAGCTCCTTAAAACGGGGACTTCGTGTGATCGACGAAATATTTATGAGCGACACACTTACTTTTAAATAGCTGGGAATCCGATGCTTTGCGGGATTGGAGTCCCTAGAGCGAGGGACTGGAGAACCGTGGAGAGCAAGGGAGGGATGGGGACGAAAGCTCGGACTTCGTAGCCGTCGTCGTCGAAATATCTGGGGGTGGGGGACGAGGAGGAGTGGGAGCTCCCCGCCGGTCGATGATATCGGGCCGGGCCAATGATTCCCTGGGGCCCGCGGAGAGGACTAGTCGAGTAGCAGGAGGGCGCGTTTGAGCTGCATGGCTACCAGGGGCTGCAACGTGGCCGGAGCCTTGTCAGAGCAACCGGCCACCACGTCAGGGAAGGGCCCGGCAGGTGGTACTCGATGACCGGGGTAAGGAAAGCAGAGATAAGTGCTGACCGACACGTCATTTGGAGGTCCTGTACTACGGTTACTCGGTCCTGTCTCCGTACGAGCCTTTGGCCACGGGGCCGACATATCTTGAGAATCGAGACATTTAGGGTTGACAATCCAACGGTTCAGATTCTCATCCTACGGTGTCACCCGCTCGTCCCTCGAGCCGCCGACAGAGATTAACCCCTGCGGCCTCCCTCCAATGCTCCCGTCCCCGTCGTGGTGAGTTCAGCCGTAACCTTTTTCTAGGGTTAGTCTGTGAAATACGTACAATTATTTACCCCTCTACACTGTACGAAGACCCCGTGCCTAGACGAGAGTCGGCCATGAGTCCGTCAATGCGTATCCGTGCCTCTCCACGGGACTGTTCACATTCTTAAGCATATCGCCAGCTGCTCTCAGGAGGACTCCAAGGTCTCCAATCTTTTGAGATTCAATTTCCGTAATTATTCCTCCCTTCCTCCTCCGGGCTCTTCATATTCTTGAGAATATGTCCCGCCTTATTCTTACCGCTATAGAAATAATCTATTATTTTCCAGCTTCAAACAAATCTCCTCCTCCCGCATGCGGTTGTATTCTTGCCTCTTCACATTCCTCTGAATTCTGCTTTGGCCGGTCGCTATCCGCTACAAGGATAAGACCGCCACTACTTTAAGGCGGTATACCCAAAGAGTCCAACTCCCTGCCTTTAGTAATGGAGATATTTATGTTCGTAGTAGCCTCCCGTGGGGCTGCCAATCGCTCTTCATAAAGAATGTATCCCATTCTATATACGCCTACTTTCTCCCTGAGGAAAGCTCGTTCGCTCACCAGAGTACACAGATTCCTTGAGCTCCACCCTCTAGGGATTATTCCCTCCCTGTTGGGCTTTGTTTCGCTCCCTCCCTCCATTCGTGTAAAATATGAAGAAGAGAGAAGCGCGCCTGTAAAAGATATCGGGAATCTTCTAGGGAATCTTCCGAATTGAAGGCTCAGAACCACCTTTAAGACAAGGCCCATCGGACGGTTGCAGAGTCCTTCCTGCGAATCCTGCCAGACCTAAGAGGCTGAGAGTCTGGAGTCTAGACATGCGTTGCGTATATTCCTGCCTACGAGATGTTTGTACAGGCTCTGGTATCGTAGGGCTGGAGGGTTCACAAGCAGGAGGCATGTACATTGTGGAACAGAGGACATTTTCCCCGAGCATTGGCTTCATTGATGGACGGGCCGATTCCGCATCGGAGATCGAACGAGGGATATGTCTCTTTGATTCTCTTGCTCTTTCATCGCAGTGCCACGATGCCTTTGTTTCAAACTGCTTGCTTCTTCCTGAACAAAACCTTCCTCCGGTTTCAAAGTCCAGACTCCGACTCCAAAGTACATCGTTAAGTCCGGTAGGACCACCGTGCGTCTTCCGCACACCTCGATCTTCAACTTCCCGAATATCTCTGCAGAAAACTCCACGCCTTCACTTCACTTCGCGGGCTGTGACACTCTTCCACAGTTTAGGAGCGGCGTTGTAGCTTAGTGTTGAAGTTCGGAAGATTTTGTTTGTTTGCCTGGTTGTGAGCATGGATCCCTTGGAAGCTTTGTGGTTGGACCTTAGATTTGGGAACTCAAGGTCTACATTCAAGCTCCGAACGTAGTCCAGTGGCTCGCTTGTACGAATCCCAACAGTTTGTTGATCACTCCCACAATGGCCATATACCGTCAGCACTAATACAGCTCTTTCTTAGCATACAAGGCATGTTCGCATGAATCGCATCCAAAGCCTTGCATAGATGATTTTGATTAGATCCAACCACAAGGATTTTGGTAAATATATCATCTGCCTTCATCTTAACCTGAGAAGTATTCCCCACGTAAGTAGATTGCTAATGTTAGAAGATTGCAACCAGAAATATCTGAAACATCTTCATAATATGATTCATTCAGTATGAAAATCAAGAGATTAAATTTGTCTCATCCATTCAAGTGCAAATGATTCGTTTTTTGCTTCATAGAAATAAAGTAAAAAACGAAATGCTTTTAAGTAAAAACATAGTCATAACACTCTGATGTAAGAACATTAAACCCATGAAAAAATGCACTTATAATTACAAGAAATAGAGAAAATATATTCAAAATCATATATTTATTAGAAGAATCACATAGTTGTATACACGTAGTATCAATTAAACTTGATACACGACCTCACTACTTGATAAACCAAACCCGGAGTAGATCACATAAAATGTTCCCTACCTTAACATTTAGTTTATAAGCCAAACATTTCAAACATGATAACCAAAAAAATCAAAGACAAACATGAAATAGAATTTGTGATAACAAATAATTTTCAAGTATTATAACATCTTGGTTGATTTATTTAAAGAAAGAAATTAACTAATAGAACTATAAAATAAATAAAATTGAAAAAATAATTGAACTCATGTGCCATCAAACTCTAAATAGAACACTAAAATATAGATGTTGAAATTATCAGTATATCAATATCAATAAAAAAATAAAATCTAATTAGAAAAAAATATTTGTGCATAATTTAAAAAATTTAAATGTTAAAATAAAAATAATTTCAACTCAAGTGGTAAAATATTAATTAAAACATTTAAATTAATAAACAAAAAAATTATATTTTATAAAATTTCATTTGTGTTTCATAATAACAGACAACATAAATATAATACTAAAATATACAAAATAAATGAATAAAAAAATTAAAGATATCAATATTTGAACTTCATCTAAAATATAAATGTCAATCAAAATATACAAATATTGACCAAAGAAAACGAAAAGAAATCACAATCCATTTAAACAACCATCATTAATTATCTGTTTATAAAATAATTAAAATTATATAAAATAAATAAATATGATTATTTTAAATTTTATAAAACAAATATGATTGAAGATTTGTAATTTTCATCAGAAACTATTATAAAACAACACAAAGCTCAAGGTGACATAGTTTGTCAAGGAAATGTAAACTTTGCACAATGTTGATAAAGTGTTATTATTTAAAATTAAAAAATTCTAATAATATTTTTAAAATATAAAATATTATAAGTTAATTTTTTTTATATAAAATATTTTCAAAATATATATAAAATTTATGAAATAAATTTGATACAAAATATTGAGAAAATCCTCAAGTATGCAAATTTTGTTAACATCACAGATATTGATTGCATCATATAACTTAAAATCATGAATAATGATTGCATAATGAAAAAAATAAGAAAAAGATTACAAGATTTGTAAATTACATATTTAAAAAAAATACTTATTTACATAAATTGGAAATTAGTTTTTAATTTTATATAAACAAATTCATATTAAAATGTTAAAATAATTAAAATTAAAAAATTCTTCAAAATTATAATTATTTTTTTCAAAAGAAATATATGATAAATTTATATTTAAATATTCAACAAATAAACAATACATATGAAATCTACTTTAATATTTCAAAATATCATCTTAAAAAAATTCATCCATTTGATATAAAATAAAATAAGATTTGAAATTAAATAAAGTTAATTATTTTTATCTTAAATATTATTTTATTATTTTATTTTATTTATGAAATTTATGGATTTTTTATTAAATTATAAGTTTTTTAAATTTAAATGTTAGTTTTTGTAGTCAATAAAATATTCATTTGAAATTTTTAATGAATTCATAAATTTTTATAACTTATACAAATATGAGCAAATATATTTCTTTGTAAGAATATATATTCTCATATATAATTGATATCAAATAAGATGTAAAAAATTTAAATATTTGAATCATATATATATAAAATATATTTTAACAATTATTTTTCTAAAAATTAACTCCCTGTGATTTATATGAAACTTCACTCACTAATATCAAAATGATTTTAATGTATTTTTTACCACATAAAAATGAATCAAATACAACAAGCAATATTTTTCAATGTCACAATATCAATCAATATTTTGTTTCATATTTAAATTAAATTAAATTCAATTTTAATTAAATTCATTTGTTAATTTTGATAAATAACAGTGAAATTTGGACGATGATAATAAATATTTATTAATATATTTCATATTGTACTTACATACAAATATTTAATGAATTTTATTTATTTCATATTATTAAAATAATATAAAATTATAATAATTATAATAAATTAAATTACATTATATTTAAAAATATTATGTGATCATTTAAATGTTGTCTTTCAAAATAAATTAAAATATTTCAAATTTATAAAGTAAATTATTTTTTAATTATTTTTATACATAAATGTTAAATATTTTTTAGTTCGTGATGGTTCAATTCAAATTTATCATTGGATAAAGTAATTAATTATTCTATATATAGAAACATACATTTTATAATTTAAATAAATAATTTATTCTAAAAAAATTAAAAAAATGTATGATTAATTTTGTTTCACAAAATGATATAAGGCTTGTGATTTAGATGATGAATGAAAAAAATCAGCATCCTTTAAAATCTACAAATTAAATTGATGAGATAGTTCTATTCATATTAAAAACAAGAAACTATTTTTTATATTTAAAAAAATTATATATTTTTAAACTAATTTCCTGAACATTATTTCTTCATCTCATACAAATTAAATATATAAATTTATAAAAAATCAATATTTTCATATTTTATGATATACATAAACTGCAATTTATGTGTAATATTTCTTATTTTGTATAAAATCCAATATTTATGTGCAAATTATATATTTTTATTCATAGTAAATTTCATATTTAAATATATATATATATATATATATATATATATATATATATATATAACTTATAAAATACAAAGAAAAATAAAATTTTAATAAAATTTTTTAAAAATATAATTATTATTTAATTTTTTACAGTCAAAATGGATAGCACTAATCTTTATTATTTTTCCTCAAACTATTTCAATATTTTTTTCTTTCAAAGTGATTAATTTTTTTTATGTACTATGGTCCCCATCGGTCATATCTCTTATATGTATAATTTTATGTTTTAATTTTTTTTTCAAATTTAATTTATTTTACGTGAATATAAAAAAATAAAAAAAAAAAATTGAAATTTGAAGTATATATTTTTTATTTATTTTAAAATTAAATATTTAAAATAATTTGTTAATCTTTATAAAAGAAAAAA
Source organism: Marchantia paleacea (assembly GCA_014180765.2). NCBI lineage: Eukaryota > Viridiplantae > Streptophyta > Marchantiopsida > Marchantiales > Marchantiaceae > Marchantia > Marchantia paleacea. The sequence goes on from MUAA02000014.1 coordinate 1,473,284, forward strand.
AGATAAAATGAATATTTTTTTGTACTACGATATGCATTTTAGTAGTGGAAGTATAATAGAATCTTTTAGATTCAATCGTCGTTACAAAAATTTCTGCACATGAGCTTACTCCGATGTTTTCTATTTTTCATAGAATATATAAAGTTTCCTTGCCACTGTGATTTTATTTAGTTTCTTTTTCAAAAAAAAGAAGGTAATCTTAGCCTTACATTTTATCATTCTTATCATTATATTTTTTTTAAACTTTCTATTTCATATATTGTTCTTGCTTGAGTTTTTTGAAAAGCATGTTTGCCCAACATGTTTTCCAATAGCATAATAAAGAGTCTGCTTGAGATGCTATGTGACGATTTCCATTGACCTGACACACACGGCCTCCTCATGTAGTTCAATTCATGCTAACATACAATAAAGTGAAGAAAATCGACAAATGAACTCAATCTTCTACGGATACCCCAATTGATATTAGTTTGCCAAAATGTAATGCAGGGCCACCGCTTATTTGGCTTATGTCTTGAGTTAGTCTTTGGCCAAAATGTTTGCATTGAAGTTTAAACTTTACTCTTTGAAGAAAGTAAAATATATGAAAATTTAATTCAATCTAAAAATATATAGTGATTTATATCAAAATTTACATAAAATAAACATATATTTTACACAAATATCTTGTTCTTTAAAAATAATGATTTAGAATGTAATAGTTCATGTTATATTTAGAGTTTGAAATTCTTTTCTTTTGGTGAAATTAGATTCTTTGAATATTTTTGTTCAACAAATTTATTCTTATACAACATATTAATTTTTCTATAGATTTAATTCTTTGTTCTTTACTTATTGATTAAAATTATTTTTTATTTATGATTTATAGAAATAATATAACAGAATGAATAACTGTTATTTTATTTATATTTTAAAAAATATCCAACCTATTTTTAATTTATAAAAATATATTTTTTCATTTTAAAATTATAAATATTCAGAATTAATAATTATATGATTTTTTCCATGTTATTTCAATTTTTTTTATTTCTGTCAAATATTTTTATAAAATTTAAATATTTTATGATTTAAAAAAATTTGCATTTTTTTTCAAGATAAAAGAATTATTGAAATTGATTTATCTATGTAAATTTTTTATTTATTAATTATTCATTTTTGAAAATTTATATTCATTGATTATTTTATTATATTTAATTTTATTTGCAATTATATTTTTTCATAATAAGTTTTATTTTTTTTCTATGTTTATTAATCAAGACATGTATTTAGAATGAAAATGATAATATACTTTTGTGTTACAAATTTTTGATTTATAACATGTAATTATTTTTAATTTTATGTGAATATATTATGATTTAAGATTTATAAAAATTATTATAACATTAAATTTAAACTTTTAAATTATTATTTTATTTTTGAGAATAATTTTTTTATAAAAAAAATTTATTTCAATTTTTATTATTTTATGTCATTTAGTTATAATTTTTATGTTCTATATTCAGAAAATTCTTTTAGAAAAAAGAATTGTGTTATATTTTTTTATAAAGTTATTTTTTTACTCTTTTTTATATTAATTCAATCTGACTTTTTTCATTTTTAGTGATTTTTTTAAAAAAAATTATTTACATTGATTTGATTAGATTTTTTTTTATTGTATTATTCTTGTATGATTAATATCACTTTTTTCATTATACTGGTGTGTTGATTCTTTAGATATTTGATTTGTTGGACTTTCAATTAGACAATGGTTGAATTCTAGTTACTTCCACAAAATATTTTTTCATTTGTGAATAAAAATTTAAAATTATATATCTAAAGGTGTGATTGCTCAATTTTTTATTTTGGGTTCATTTTTGCAGGTTAAATTATTGGTCAAGTATTAAAAAATTTATTTTCTAAAATTAAAAAAATGAAATTTTGTTCGTTTAATTATTATCACTATTTTTAAATTTATTTGTTGATAATATATATTTTTCATATAATTATTTTATTAATTTAAATAATTATAAAATATTTTAGAATTTTTGAATATAGTAAATTATTAGAATTTTTATGGATTTAAAAACAATTCTGTTTAATTTCTCATGTATCCTATTATTTTTAATGTTTTCAAGTGAAAGTCAAGATTTATTTTTTTGATTTATTTTTTTGGATAATTTTTTATTATTTTAATTTTTCGAATAATTTTTAATATTTTGCTTCAGGTCTTACTTAACATAAGACATTCAAATCTGTTTTGTTGATTTGTATTAGGTTTTTTTATATTTTCTTGAATTTTTTTATCAGTTTTTTTAGTTTTTAATTTGATTGATAAATTTTTTTATGCATAAAAAAATAAATTGGAAATCATTTTACATTGATTTATTTATTGTTAATTTTTATCTATTATACATCAATAGATACAGGTTTTTAATAAATTAATTTTTTTTTTCTGATTTTAAGTTTTATATAAAAATTATTTGATATCAATTTTATATTCAAGTTGCATGTCATGTTTATATTATTTCTTTTTTATATAATTTGTTATAATTTTCATTTTTTTTCATTGTTATTTGTGTCGTGCTTTTATTTCATGAAGATATGTGAGTATTGTTGAATTATTTTCATTGCTCCATTCTTTATTTCTGCACATTTTCAACTTTCAACATTTCAAATTTATGTATATTACAATTAGAGTGTGTATGCTTTTGCTGTAGATTGAATCTTAGACATGAACTCCAATACTTTTATAACTTGGATTATTATTTTTTATTTATATCTTTTGGAATATCTGATATTTTTATGAAAGGAAAAGAGAACCAAGTAATATAGCAAAAACAATGGTTAGATCCCACCAAGTCGAACATGGATGAAACCAAGGAGGTTTTTATTATTATTTTGATTTGTACTTGTTTTTATTATTATTATGTAATTCTATAACTTTTGGTCATGCAATTGAAAGCAAAAAATAAAAAGAAAAAAAGAAAAAAAAATTGAAAGCAAAATATGGTTGTCATGCAACATTATGAACTTTTGAATAGAAGAAAAAATGAAACAACAAAGGAAGAAGAAGAAGGCACAAGGTTTCAAAACTTGTTGGTACAAGTTTAGAAACTTGAAGGTGTATGTATCCATAATATGCTCCCTAATAACATGTAAGTTTGTAATTATGTCTTCTACGTGTGTTCACTATGGTGATTTCACAATTATAACTCTAAAAAAATAAAATCTCATGAATCTATTATAGTAGGCAAGGATTTATGATATTTTCCAATTAGACGTGAATTTTTTAAGAATTGTATCTAGAAATTTAGTATTCATCAACAGTGGTAAATATTTATCTGGAAAACAAGTTTTCGTGTTTGGCGTAATAAAGTAAAGCTCAAGATAAAAAAAAAAGGTAGAGAATTTTTGTTAGTTGCAATTCATTCCTCATCACATTGTTCGTGCATCTCATTTATGTAAATAAATAGTTACAAAGACATGGTGTTACTTTAAGAAGACATGCTTTTGAAATAATGAAAACATATTTCTTTGATGATATTACAAAAAGCGAAAAACATAGTAACAATCATAAATACTTGCCTCATGCCACTAGATTCATTTATGACGCACAGATTCGGTGTCATTGAAAGTGCAACAGAAGTAATGAAGGTGATACGAAAGTGCATGTAGCAGTTCTGCACGTATGAAAGAGGTAATACTTGAACATATATAACTGAAAATAAGAAGTCAAGAATATTAAAAAACAAAAGTTGATATATCCGTAGATGGTCTAAACAGATTCACCATAAATAAGGGTGAAAAACATCTTTTGCAAATGGCACAAGTATTGACCAAAAAGTGAACTAAACATTAATATATGTACCAATATAAACCTGAATACACCCGTTATTATTGGTCATGTCTCAACTTTTGGACGTGAATATTGCTCCCAAACTAACACGGCGACCAAGGTTTAGACTTTATCCACATTCAGTTCTGCTTCAGGTGAGCAGAGATATCGTGAAACTTGAAATTTAAAAAATAAAATAATGGAAATAAATAATAACTAGAACTACGGAAACTTGAATGGGGTCTCCCCATCCTTTTTGCAAGTACTTGGTTTTTTTTGATGTAGGATGAATAATATCAAACCCTAATTTCTTTTCTGATAGACACTCATACATCTCCATGTGAGAGCCAATTTTGTTAACTTATAAATAATCTTCGTTCTCTAAACTAATGTGATCTATGAAAAGAACGATATAAGAAAGAAATTGACTCTCAAAATTTGTTTGGAGTAAAAATGTCTTTGAAAAAGGGAATTTGAAACTCTTGCATACAATATATCTTTGATACGATGTATATGTATACATATACAATATATCTTTGACATGTTATGACATATTCATATACTCCTAAGTATATGTATACATATACTTAGGAGTTAGCTCAAATTGAGTTCTAATGAGTTTGAGCAATAACATCTTAACTATGAAAGGATAGTCATCGATTGAAAATATTTCTTCCTGATATACAAGAAAGACATCTCCATGATCCTCAAAAAATTATAACAATATATATGGCGTTTAATGACTACAATAAGAAGGAGATATTGTCAAGAAGATTAACTGAAGCAAGCAATATTATATTGAAAATGAAATTTATCTGAAAGTGAAATACAAGTACATGGTCCATATACATGTATGCATATGATATATCTCCCTTATTTCCAATATAACCTATAAGAAAAAGATATTTTCTTGGTTTGTTTTCTGCACGTGGCGAAAAGCTTTGCATGTGTCAAGTTTCCACCCAGACACAAGAATACAAAAATGAGATGGACTGAAAGATAATTCATGAGAGCTAAAAGACATACGATGTACTATATGCTACAGACGATTGTACCAGTAAAGACCAGCCACACGACAAATGTATTTGTACCAGCAGAGGACACAAAGCATACAAGTACCCAAAAGGTAAGAAAATAACCTCATAGGGAAGAGAGCCCATGAAGTGTGAATGCAACACACATATGGTCGGTGTGTTGATGACAAACGTCGGTTCATAAACTCTCAACCCTTTGGCTTGTTTCACTTTCATAGGAAGAATTTACTTGTCGAGGATATGTTACCACCAGAAAGAAAATTTGCACCGGATGTATCACATGTAGATAGATGGACCAACGGATGCAGGGATAAACCTGAGTCAAAATCACAAATGCCATTTAGAAAAAAAGAAGTCCCTCATGTGTATTCAAATGATTCCATCTCTATAGCTTTGTCTGAGCATATATATATATCAATCTATACGGTGATAAAAAAATTATTAAACATAATATACAAACATATAAACTTAAGTTTCAACCCTGGAGCAGTGCATGCAGAAGAAACAGGAGATTTGCGTACGGTTTTGAAATAATTTTACATTCAGCATCATTTCAGGTGTGCTAGATGGAGTTGTAATGATTGCAGTATGAATAATTTCCAGAATTGAAATTCAGTTGTTCTTCAGTCACGTCTACATGGGAGATATCATTAACCATGAAATTATATGAACTATGAGAACATCACATTCCTTTCCGGAAAATGAGAAGCAAATAGGAAGATGAAAGAAACAAGAAAAAGAATGTTAATGACCAAGAATTTCCTGCAAGAATTGACTTCCTCTAATGGTTTGGATAAGGAAAATGGAAGCCAGCTTAAATGTATCCATCCATAAAGTAATCTCCAAAAGAAGAAAAGTATATTGTCCTTTAAATATGTACTAATAGTCAGCAAAAATCTCTTGTCTAGGTGAAATGTATAGTTACACAAGAAGAATCAATAACATATTACATGTGCTTTAACATGAAGAAAATAGAGTAGTATCTCAGTGGTGTCTTTACTAACATGTAAAATATACATCGCAAGTTAGTTCGTCCATTCATTATGTTCTGTAGCAACTTGCTTGAGGTAAGCACGACCTCTGATTTTTATAATACAAAATGGCTATAATAAAACATTGTGCATGAAAGTGGATTTCGGGGAAATGAGATCTGCCGGCAGGTGAGCTTCACGAAGGAGAGAAAAGTTTAGGGAGAATCGAACCAGCTCAAACAATTGCGATAAAAAATAATTTATAAGGTGCACCAACTCATATAGAAAAGGGAAGAAAAGTCGGGATTTATAGAACTGTTCTTGTAGTTGCAAAATGGCAAACGAGGCCATGGTGGAGCATGCCATGCATGCACAAACATTGACAGTGGGGCGGTGGTGAATAATTCAAAGAACGGGTCAGACAGGAATATAATATCCAAAAATGAAGGAGGAGGAGAATTTGCATGAGACAATGCTCTGGTTGACAAGTGCTGCATGAAGAGGATAAAAAGGCGAAGGATGTCGATCTGTTGTGTGCTGTTCGGCGTTGAGGATCTTCACCCCGGAACAACTCCTCGGTCCCAGCTGCAGGTTTGCCGCGGGAAGTGAAAGTAGGTCCCAAGATTTCCCCCAGTCCAGAACTGCGTCTGTGTCATGTTGCAGAGCTCCACAGGGAAGCAGAAAGGCCAACTGCAGTGCATTAGTCCTGTGATACAAAAGCCAGCCATTGGTCGAGCAATGGATGCACGACTCAGAGTTTCATTGCGATCAATCATGTGTTGTGGCCTCATTAGTAGGTGAGAGTGAGAGAGGGAGAGTGCAAGAGAGAGAAGGGCAGGGGCAGGGCAGGGCAGGGCTCTAATGCATTGCATGTTGAGTCTAACGCTAAGACCAGCAGAAGTCTTCATATTCTCTCCCCAGAGTTACATCTGAATCATGCAATTGAGTCTATAAGCAGGAGAGTGAACTCAGTGCAATATTATTGTAAGGGATGAGAAGTTTACAGGGCAGAGCAGAGCTGCCGTGGTTCACTAGGTCTGCAGATCAACTCTTCAGAACTGCTGCTGGCTGCTGCTCCTACTGATTCATGTCATACTCTGCATCAAGGAAAAGGGGAGCTGCAGTACGGTAGTATTTTGGGAGGAGCAAAGCATGACAAATCTTTCTATGCCATGCATGATCATTAGACACATGAGGATTATAGACTGATAATGACAAAGTCCATCTGAAGGCTGTACGCAACTCAGCAGGATGGATCAGATCCCTTTCACCGGATTGACGAGAAAGATGCGCGTGAGGAGCTCATAATCACATTATTAAAATAAAATGCATTATCTTGTCAAATAATGAGATTTTGTGATTAGTCCTGGCATCTAATAATTTCAATTCCAGACGATAATCCGAACCCTTTCCTCTAGAAACTAACCCAGACAGTCCAACAAAGCTCTCCTGCTTATCGTGTTTCACTATCTCTGACAAATTGATCTACATCAAAGCTCGTCCTGTGGGTGGAATGACTTTCCAGGAAACTGTTCAAAGTATCCTCTTTGTCCTCAATACCGTAATGATAATTCAGTAATAAAATAATATGGAAAAACTTCGATTGTGTGTGTGTGAGACCAGAGAGAGAGTGTAAAGAATTAAGCTTATATCCAGTGGACAAACACAAAACTTGATGATAAAGGACTCATCTCATAGATGATCTAAGCACGCTGCGCTTGACTTCAGACTGTACGATGCGCAGTTGCCAGAGCAAATCGGATAGACCAAAGGGAGAGAAAGATCGAGAGCATATGTCCTCTTCCTTCTGACATCTCCAGAGCTCTTGGGGATTTGGTCTCTCATAAGCCCACCTGAAAGCTACAATAATCTATCTCCACTTCCACTCTCTAGGACTAGACTAGTTCTTTAAAAAAATTTATTTATCCCCTTTTATCTCACAAGGGCAGCAACTTGGCATAAATCAACATATGTCTTTCACCAACACCATCAGACTAACCTCACTGAATCATGGGGATCCATGTCATTACAGCTTCCTCGAGTACGCTCAAATGTTTTAGGCACAGACTTCGGCATGCTCCGAGGGTCTTCTTAAGGAACAGGTGAGCTGCTGCTAGCACTCCGTCGATGGAGGCCACAAGTGGACTTTTGTCAGAGGAGCAACATCGTTGAACATTCACATCCTTTCCAAAAAGCAGCAATAGAATCAGTACTTTTGACGTTACGTACACTTTGGACACTTTAAGCACGTATCATGGCCGAGGTTGATGTGACTTGCAACCAATGCCGAGAAAGTCGTACTGCGCGGGGTATATAATTCATGACGGACAGATGCAAGCATTATTATGTCGAATATAATGGGCAATGGTGGTGGAAAGCGGTTCAAGAATGCGGTTTTAAGAATGTGTCTCGTGTGTAATTGCTCTTTCCTTCACTTCCAAATTGGTAGATCTCACTTGGCCTTCATTCAGGTACTGGAAAAGTTTGGGAGACATCTTGTGACGAGAAATTAAGAAGTGGCTTTTGATTGAAAGTCCATGAAGTTCGTGACATGAAGTGTCCGTGGAAGAAAAGCCATTTTTCTACCTCCGAGGTAGAGACTGTCATGATGGACCAAAAGTGGATCCGTCTGAGTATCATGTTGTTGTTGTTGTTCCCGGGCTTCTCATGGAGTGTAGACATACCGTGTGCATGCGAATTTAATATCATATGGTACCCAAAAGAATCCAGTGGCTTGTTTCATTACGCGTTCATTCCAGAGCAACTTGATGGAAACAAAAAATAGAAATAACCAGAAAATCGATTCATCATGATATTGTTCATCTACCCTGAAGTTTTTCATGTCTTTTCACTGCGCCTGCCTCCTCTTCTCTGACAAACAAACGTTTTCGCCAGTCTCCACTGAAAATTATTGACCCGTCCTCTAACCGGTCCAGTGTTTTGAAGTGAGGGTTTTTTAGTGGCCCTTCGTTCTATCTTTAACTTTAGTAGGCAAAGCCCTTACTTCCTCCGCTTGTACATTGTGTTTTCAGCTCATGTATATTGGGTGAGACAATACGCTAAAACTCAACATTCGTTTTCAGGGTCGCCTCGACGTATTTATTTATTTATGTTTCTCTTTTAGAGTATATAATGATTGCGCTGCACATACGAGCCTGTTGTTACGTTTTTTTTTCCAGCACCTAATGTATGTTATTTATAGGTATGAAATAGAATAGGAGAGCCGCCAAGTCCAAATTGAACGTTCTAGATTGAAGGGGTATTTTAATCATTATTGTGAACTTTTCCAATTGAAATGGACCTATGAGTATGCTTATGTACTTTATTCCTTCTTGATTCCTCTTGCTGGAAAGTGAGACATCCACTCACTGGCCTCTTAAATATAACATTTGAAGCCATTTCAGATCCCGTTGCTCAAGGGATTGTTCAATTTCCCCTGCATTGCTACCACATGCTATTAAATTTGTGAGGATTCATGTATAAGATATTTATAATATCTCCTAAAAGGTTATATAAATTATGTATCTTGACAAAAATGTGTACAGTCTCGCAGAAACTTCTTGAAAGACTTGTCAGAATAAAACTAAATTATGTAGTTATTTCTATTGAATCCTCAAAAAACATTATTGCATATGTTTGAATATTTTTAAAATATATTAAGAGATTATTACGATTTTTGTGTGTGACATGTTGCTGTATAAGAAGATATGTCTTACTTTCTTTTAATAGAAAGTTGTGACGAAAATATTTTTGAGTTATCTGCTCTTTCTACAAAAACTACATTATCAGCTACAAAACATTCGGGATCCTCAGCTGAGATATAAGGTACAAAAGCCAACGTTAGATATGAGAATTTTATTTCTAGAACTATTGCTGGTCGTGATATGAATAAACATTACACCTAGATTCGGACGCTAAAGAGCTATAATCTTATTTCTCTGAGGCGTGATACTCAACTCATATAGCATGTTTTGGAGTTGGATCTTAGTCCTCAAGAACTTATCTCTTATTGGCCACATGAACAATTATTGGCATTTGCATTTCGCTAGTAATTGTTCGAAGTTGGAACAAAGGCCTTCAAGACCGTAAAGATTTGGCCAATAGTAAAGCTATACACATAAGATTTCACTCACGATATACCCTTCATGTTTTCAGCTTTCCTATGATAAATACAATTCTTCTTCTAAACAAGTTTGCCCTGACGCCAATATTTACATTCATGAACCAGTCTAAGGTCAAGTTCAATATCAAATGATCAAGAATAACGTAGAGAACAAGAAGGGAATCCCACTTATTTATGAAAACCCGATGAACCGGCACAAAACATTCTCTCAAAAAGACAACATCTTCCCGAGACTTGTGGTTCTAACCGAACTCCCCCATGGGAAACAGTTTACGAAGCAGTTTGCATGAAAAATTACAATCGACCGCTCGGAATGATTTGGAAGATCTGGGGATGATTCTGGCCAGTTTCTAGCTAAAGCCCGGATTATGTGGAAATGGCTGGTCCATGGAGGGCTAACAAAAACAGAGTGGTCGCCTAATCATTTCCACCTCTCTTAAAGTTCCAGGGCATGATGCCCTAAGCTCGGACACCCCACACACGGGAACAAGGAATTGTTTAATATAGAACCTGGGTCTGTTGCTGGAACATGTGATTGGGTGGAAGTACCACTCGGAAATATTTCAGGTCATCAACTCTCCTTTTCTTAGATCTGGCTTCTGTTCTTACATGTAACTACTTGCTCGAGCGTCGTGAAGCGTGCCCATAAAATCCTCTACTGACCCCAATTTCCCACATCATCATATCAAGACCTTTTCTATCTCTCTCTCCTTGTCTTTCTTACTCTCTCAGCTTTCGCAGCGTTATTAGAATCTCCATATTTATTTATTTACCACCGGGCCTTCTGCTCGCTCGCATCGTTGCATCCTCCTCCGTCCGGCAATTTCGCGAGCTGTGTGCATAATTCCCCAGATGGAATTCAATACACCCCCCTCACACGGTAGATTAATCATGCTGCCCTAGCATGCTTATCATGCGTCTCTTACGGGGATTATACTTCACCGAGTTGCGAAATCATTCTCGGTTTTTGGCCGAGCCTTTGATCATAATCGTTACGTGAACGGCCCTAGTTCGCGTTACAGTCACACGACTACGGCTACATCGAGGCTCGGAGAGTCGGACTGCAGCACGTACTGGGAGAGAGTGAGCGCGAGTGTGTGTGTGTGTGTTTGTGTGTGTTTGTACATTCCAGTTTGACGTTCCAGAGTCCCTTCCTGTCATGTCTCGTCTCGAGGATGAATCATATCTAAGTAGACTTTCAAGTATTCAATACCGAGAGTTTGTATTTCATGATCTTATACATTATGTTATACGCTCCAGAAGAGATAGATAAAAACCTAATCTTATTTTATCTTCCTAAAAGGAGGAAAAACCGTGATTCCCGAACATCAACTTGGATCCTCATGAGAAATGAGTTCAATATTGTCTTTCTTCGAGATCTTTCAAGAGGGAAAATATTCGGAGGAGAAATTGTTCAACATTATTGTTTAGGGTCTTCACCCGAGGTTTCAATGGGTTGAATTGGATCGAATCGTGAGCGAGGCGCTGTCGATGTTGCCATTTGGGATTTGACTTCTTGTCTATTTGCGCCAGAAAGTCCAATCTCTAGGCCAGTGCTAATGCCGAAGAATCGTCGGATCAGAAACTCGGGAAGTCTTTCATGCAAATTATAAGCTTTCAAAGGGCACAGAGAGAGAGAGAGAGAGATACAGGTGTGCCATACGCTTGGAACTACGTTCCAGACGTGGAATTTACGTGTAGCGGCCCTCGTGCGTGTCACCTCACTTACTTTCTCTGTGTCAAACTTCCATGCAACATGGAAGTTTGCATGGAAGTTTGACAACCAAGGGCATGCAGGTGACATACAGAAGGTAAAATCCGGGCGCTCTATCCGAATTACAAGCATGTCACCGCATGTTCTAAAATGGTTTTGAAACTTTACATCCAAAGTATGGTCTTTTACAACTGGAGGCGTGCGGGTGCCATGCGGAGGTTATAATTGGGATAGAGTTCTATCCGAATTAGAACGATGTCACCGTCTGCTCTTCGCATCCAAGCAATTAGGTGTCGGATTGTTCTCTCTTTTGCCTTCTTATCCAGATAACAAGATGTAAAAAGATTTTGCAGATGACGAATCTGCATACCCTCATCGAAGGATATATATTTTATATTTTTTATTTTAAATAACAAAAGTGATGGGGTCTTCCCTTTTGTTATTAAGACCCCATCAAATCGTACAAAGATGAACATGTGGCTAGGCTCCAATATTATGTCATACAACACCTAATATATTTGAAGTATCAAGATGAAACGGGTCTCCAAAGCATCACTTAACGTGATTGTTATCCTGTGAAAAACTGGAATAGAGCAATTAGTGATTGAATGCTCACCACTTATGGAACCGCTTGGCCAAAATAATTTAGACGGTTTTGGCCAAGCGGTTCTCAACACATGTGAAAGATGTGAAGACAATCAAGAGTCACTACTACAAGTAGTGCTCAAGTGGCTACAACCTTCGCATACCAATTTGGTGGTATGGTGGTAATAAGAAGTGGGACACCAAGTAATATAGCAAAAAGGATGGGAAGACCCCATCAAATGCTCGTAATCTACGTCTTCGATTCCATTGCAGAATTAAGGAGGAAAAAGAGTTGTTGAGTGATGATTTAATGCAGTTATAGTTTAATTAGGTCCTGATTATGCTAAACCTACCGAGAATCATTGCTTAAATCTGCGTCCCAATGGAATCTTTCTTTAAGCAAATGGTTCACACAGAGAGCGCGTTCTCGGATTCTTCTCATAGAGCTGTAATAATGCTTTGGATAACGGTTATACCAAACAAATAATCGGGGGGTTCTCGCCGCTTCACTCGACCCAGACACGACGTCCATCCACACGTGATGCAACACTTGAAATCATCCATCGGTCGATGAAGTCGTGTCCGCTACAAAAATGAATGTAGCTTGGAGAAGAACCACTGCACTGCAAGGGATGGACAGGACGCAGATTCAACGGTCTCAAGGCTTGAAATCACGAGGGTCCAACATTGGGTTCAACTCATAGACGGATAATTCACCCCTTTATTGAATTAAAGACATAATTACGGAAAAGCAAAACGTGAACGAGGTCGAGAAACGAGCTTCGCTTGTTGCGCACAATTCTTTTGGATGCGCAAACGACGTGATGACACGGTTGATTGAATGAACGTCATGCCCAGCCGGTCCTTTCCGAGCGTCGACCAAAGAAGTTGCGAAGCATGTAACAACAGAACAGATGCGATCGCCTCCTCTCCTGTAAGCAAATCAAGAGGACGGATTTTCAAGTCAAACGCGGGAGAAATCTCCAAACTGGAGTCCGGACAAAGCATTAAGCGCGTCCCGGAGATCCCGAAAACTCCACCGTATCCCTAACTGTCCAATATTCGCCTCTTTCACATTGACGTCAAACTCCGGCGATTCTATTCTCCTAGACTTCCTCAATCCGTTGCCAAACTCTCTCTCCAGATCCGGCCTCCATGTATGCTTGGAATCCCCCGCATGCGACAAAAGAGAGCAACGTATCTCGACTCGAGCAAAAGTCGAGAATCAACGACAATGGAATGCGATCGCGCAAAGACAAAGGCGCAGACAGAGAGGTTGACTGATGTGCGTAAGGGCATCACGAACTGGTTCCTCCTGCGCACCCAGTTTTGCTTCAACGTGCGACTTAAACAAATTATCCAGAAATGATCGACCTCTGACTCCCTTCGTGACCGTTTCCGCTGGAACGCAAATGGGCGAACGCCGCGCTCATACGTCCGTCCAAACGCGACGCTGTGCGGCGGACCGCCCCGTGGTCTAACGAGACCAGGGTTTCCGAGCGGCCGAGCGAGCGGGTTCAAGGAAAGGAGGGAGGGGAGGGCAGGGGAGGGGAGTTCCCAGAATCTTGAGGCGAATGAGCTCCCCGCTGCCCGGCTGCAAAGACGCGGTCTGCGGGGATAGATTCGAAGCTTATCTACGAATCCATGTGTCATCTCCTGGTTGACGGCACACTTCATGTGAAGATGGCGGGAAAACAGACGATTGGGATACGGTTTTAAGTCTCATCTAGCGGTTAGGAACCGATCCCGCGTTTGCCGCGTGGCCGTCTTCGAGCGTAACCGGGAGCTTGACCGCGCGCGTCACGGAGCTCCAACTACCCACCAACCCGCTGCAGCTGCTGTTCGCAAAACCACCCGCGATTCGATCTGGTCCCGCCCGGCCTGGGACCTCTGCCCCGCTCGGTCAAAGGTAAAGCTCAGGGTAAAGGCCAGGCCCCTCCTCCTTCCTTTCCATCGCCGGCCAGCCCATCTGAACACCCCGTCCCGCTTTCCCGTAGGCCCGGCTCACGCCGCTGTTAGAACGGGCGCGGGTCTCTTCCGTGGCTTGAACGGCACTGACCAAAAGTCCACTCTTTTTCCTGTACCGGCGTATACCAATTGGTCTACAACTCCGACGGTAGACGATCAGTGATTTGCATTTAACATAAAACGCTAGAGCCGGCGGAGACGTCTTAAGAGCGGATGAGACCCCGACTGGACTTCGGGACCGTTTCCGTCCTACTCTCATCGATCATAAATGCAAGTCCCGGCTCTGGTGGTGGGGCCTCGAAAATAAAGGCAATCGATCGACTTTAGTTTTGCCTCTGCCCGATCTTAGGCCTAGCTATGAAGGGAAGGAGCAGGAGGGATGGATGGAGTGGGAATGGCCGGCCCTGCTGCTTTTTACGCACGTCGTCAACACTCCTCCTCCGGCGAGTTTTATGGGATAAGATCAACCGCCTCGATGTTCCATTATTATATTTGGGTAAATATCTCATCTCCATCTCACGGCCGCCGGACGGACAGAATCGGTCGAGAACCGTAGCCGCATGGAATGTGTCATTCTACGTCACATTGTCGGTCGTTTAATCAATCGACGTCCGTTCGCAGGTTTGCGTTGGATCTCTACCGGGCAAGGCTGAGATCTGCCGGTACTGCGGGGGCCCAGGAACCTCGTCCTCTGTCCCTGTTCGAAATATTATCGTATATTCTCCACCTCTGCGAATCCTACTATATGCGTTGACAGGAGGTGATTTTTCCAGAATAAGCTAAGAACGGCTAAGAACTATAACTCCAAGTAATCTGGAAAATTTTCCGGCCGGCAGCAATTTCTCCTGACTTGCGACTTCATTCTAGGCGGAAAACAACCTACTCAATAACTGTTCTACGTAGCGCTTATCCTAAGCTAAACTCGAAATTTACTATCACGAGATCACGAACGGGTGACATGGACAAGGACCTGCTGAAAAGAATCCGAATGAGTTCGTGCTATTTCGGGGGAGCTACAAAAGCTGGGACTAGAATTAGGATTCGCGGATGGGCGGGCAACAAAGAGACGCGGCTGGGGAATTTTTTAAAGGCCTCCACCGCTCCCCTCGACGGCAAGTCCCGTTCCAAGTCAGCGGGTTCGACGAGGACGCGCAGAGGGGAGGGGAGCATGGGGCTGGGACTGGGCCCTACTACTTTTGGCTTTTTACGAGGTCTGGACCCATGCAGGTGGGCGGAGTTGACCCCGCGTCTGGGCAGGAAAGGAAACAGGTGAGCGTGGGCCGGGCCGTGCGAGGTATGGGCGGACTCGCCACGCGTCGAGGGATTAGCATCGGAGGGCCCGCGGCAAGGCATATTTACAATAAAGCCGGCCTTTTATTATGTTGTCATCTGGGGCAAGACCAGTGATTGTGCGCCGCGTGTCTATTTCCACGTGACGCTCCATGTCATACGATTCCCCCTTGGATCCGTATATAGTTGTGGTTTCTACATACGAAGTACAAATGACTATGCGGCACTGACGCGGGCGTTGTCCGAGTGTCGGGTGCTTTCTAGAACTCCCATGTCCGTCCCCTGACCTCGTCAGAACCAAAACACAATCGCTGGGATTCGCCTGCTGCCAGGATTGACGGACGAAGATCGGTGGATGTAAATGTGACGTGACAGCCCTGCGCATTTCGTTTCCTTTACGACAGATGTATTCGTCATCTCCACTCCGTTTATTCCTAACGTACTGTCCCCTGCACTGATCCCGTCTTTATGTTTATCCCATCTGCATTTCTCCCCAGCCCATTTCCTACTTCAGCTCCTTAGCATTCCACGGCCTATTCTCCAAAGGTTCTGGATTCTATTTTCACCGAATTTCTTCTCAATGCATTTGGAATCTTCTTGTTATATATGCCACGATGTTTAAAAATTTCAAAAAATTACAAGCAATACCATATATTCTTCTTCTTCTTCTTTGGAAGTTTTTTTAAAATTGGGGTGGAAAAGCTTCCATTTTATCTAGCATTGTTTCAAGTGCAACATTCTAAAATTCACTTCTCTTTGTACTTGCATTTTTTATGGACATAGCAGACAACATACATGTATAACTTTTTGAAAATCTTATCCTTAGAGAGTTTATATTTTCCATTCTCTCAGAAGAGGTCTTCTTTTTCACTAGATATGCAGCCTAGAAAAAATATCTATTTATTTCCACCTTCCAACACCCCGATTGTCTACCATGGGCATAGTGACGTTTCTACCGCTGGTGTAGGTAGTGGAAAGTAAGGACGCACCTTTTGAGAACCTCATTCTTTGGGGGCTGAATGTACTGCTGGAGAAAAGGCTACTTAGCATTGACCAGAGAAGGAGTGGTTCCTAAAATAATGTGGAGAAGGGGTTTGTTTCTCCATGGTGGAGAAACGATGGACAGAATTCGGCACCTGTATGTTATATGTATGACTTATTGGGACCCAAGATCCACGGACGCATACTAAATTCCAAAATCCCTCCTCGCTTGTATTGTTGAGGAGACGCGGGGTTCAACTTTTGTGTTTCATTTCTTGCAGGAAAATAGCTCCATCAGACCACAATCTGATTCACATGCTGAGGATAATGAACCACTGGAAGTCATCGAGAGCAACACAAATGTCAGATCCAGGCAGGGACGGGGCGGAAGATCTTGAGTACAAACAAACTACAACAGACATCCACTCACTCGGTAGAGTCGGTACTCCCGGAACTTCATCGGATGCTTCCCGTCCCAGAACTCCGAGTCCTTACACCCAATCGACCCTTCCACCATGATCGTGCCAACCACCTCACTTCCACCTTCTCTATTTCTGCCATGGTTCATCCATGTACGACTTGATGGGTCTTCCCATCCATTCTGTTCTTTTTGTGTGTCCTTACATGCCTTCTGTATTTCTACCCCACGCACATCGTCCGAGTCCGAACCAGTGGCCTTTGCTTCTCGTCTCCCGTCCCGGGCCCTTGAAGCTTCCTTCGTCCTTTCAAAGGCCAACCGTGTTCGCTCTGCTGCTGCTCTTGTTGTTGTCTCGAATGATGAGATCTTCTTGCTCATATATAGAAACCAAGTAATACAGCAAAAAGATGGGACTACCCCCGTCAAGTATTACATGGATGAAACCAAATTGTTAAGATGGGGCTAGCGCTAATAGCATCACAATGGGATATATGTCCAACTTCAACTAAGATATCATAACTCTAGTTAAGGAGCATCAATTAACGTGATTGTTCTCATATGTAGATTGCACCAATTATTGTTCTTTGTAGAACCATGGATATACGAGGTCTAAAATAGACATATTGTATAGTCTATTTTCCCTTGTCGCCTAGTATGGTAGGCTCTTGTGCACTCTCTCACTAAAGTCAACATCCATAGGTCAATATTACTCCAAAGCTATATGAACAAAGGGGTGACCTCTCTGCAAACCCCTATACATGGATACCTTGGTTGTTGCCATTCCACTCGCCACCCATCCATGAGGAGGGATAATCATCTGATCTGAAATAATATCACATGTAGATATGTAACCACAACGTTTGTAATAATAACATAGTCCTTTCAACTAAATATCGATATGCCCTAACCCGAGTCTACTACAAGGCATACCAATGCTCGCTCCATGTGAGGTATCTACTCTCTCGTGCCATAACAAACACCACATGAATCATGGATAGCTATCCTCTGTCATCCATAATGACATCATGGATAATTATCATATGTCCTCTAAATGGACAACGATTCATGTAGACCCATGCTGCATCTAAGATAGTATCACATTCACATGTGAGTAATGAAGATGCAGATGGGTGGACAAAACCAAGACAAACTCATCACTGTAGAAAATATAGTTGATGCGAGTCGGAAAGCCTTGATGCATGGTCAAGCCTAGATCCACGAGCTTGCAACTTTGCCGGAGCAAGAACGTAAACGAGCCCTAGTAGTATGAGGAATGGTCAGATTGTAACATTGAAGTCAATGACTTTGGAATGGATTTCAAGTGATATGTATTCTCAAGACCTCTTCTTGCTTTATATATTATATGACTAAGATAGTCCGAAATCCAATCTATGACACATGGCTGACTTGCGTAAGTTGCATACTTTGTTATCTTATCCTAAATAATTCCTAAAATACATCTAACATCATATCTAATCCAACAATGTATGATAGCCACCTCGTCATGTATCATTATAATCTGAAGTTTATCTTTCATTTTTTGGATCATGCACACCACTATTTTGTCATTTAATGATCTAATGACCAATCTAAGGTTTGGCTAAACTAATTACATCTAATCATTATTGGTTACATAGATCCACTAAGACAATTTATAGAGCATGTTGTATCTCTGGGGACAAATCATCTCCCATTTTCAGTAAAAGTACATTTAAAAGAAATGACCCCCATGCACATCACTTACATACATCTCAAGGATGGATCTATATGAAGTCACAAATTGGGAAGATAACAAAGGTGTTGAAAGTCCCAAACTAGCCAAAAATATTATATGTATAGTCTCCTCCATCAATAATAACCATACCACTCCACATGAAATCTTTATTGATTTCATGTGTCAAATCTCATGCCACACATCCAAAGATTCCTAGTTTGATGATGTCATCAAAGATATCCATGATACTCCCATAAAAAATGGTCAAGCGTAATATGAATGCATGTGAAGGAGAAACCATGCAAAGTAGGTAGGTAGATATATGAGAAATTCTAAAGTAGAGTACACCAAACACCACTTGCGGATCCTGTAATAGAGGAATGTCATCTACATGCATTACATCCTCGGCAACTTCCATGTCTAAGTAGAGTGAGACAAAAACCTTGACCCTACTAGCACTCCTAGAATGTGTAAGCCGTCTGTGAATGTCTATGGAAGTTGGAGATGAGGAAAAATACCCAAAGGAGATCATGTCTTACACTCTGACATCTTGATTTTCAATCCCACAAGATGAAGCTCGATAATCAAGTACTCAATGGCTTACCTAATATGATTTATAGTACACACAATGTGTGTATCATCCGCTAAGGAGTCAAACACACAACCTGACATGGCCAAAGTATTAAATAAAAGAGCTCTATAATGAGCCATGATAAATGGGGGCCTCCCAAAGGATCTTCCTATAGAGTACCCATAGTGGAGTGTAGAACAATGACTCCCTTCTATGAAAGCCATGTTTATAGAACTCCATCATGTATCTCTCCCACTTGTAAAACCATAAGCCCATGACACTCTACACATGAGAAAATTATAATTATCAAAACCCTAAAATCTAAAAATACTCATAATTTTCTATTTTGATCTTCATAATTTTCCAACTAGATAACAATAGAACCAAGACATGAAAAAGTAAGAGATTGGAATAAAAGAACCCGCCACATTTGTCACATTTGAAAAAAATCACTCTGAATCTTAAAAATAATAAATTGAATTATATCTCTCTATACAATTCTCACTAATCTTCAACTTAGGTACTAATGGATCGAAATTAAAAAATGAAGAGAATAGTATGTTTACTCTCAATTTTCGGCAAAGTATAAACTCACAATGTTTGAAGAACTACTCTCGGTTTCGTGACCTACTCTCCTGTATCCCCTATCACTCCGGTAACCCTCAATCTCTTGAAAGAAGTCCAATTCAAAAAAAAAAAGAATTCTCTTGAAGAAGTTAAATTCAATTCTCTTGCTCATATTGTTTCATGTCTTTGTTGTTTGCCAATGACTTTGGTGGGGGGTGGGGACTGGTGTATATAATGCTTAGAAATATTGCAAACTCGCGGGATATCTGGAGTTTCTGACAGAGTGAGAATAATTCCAGTGATGAATTTTCCGCTCATGTTTGTGAAGCGGACACTTGTCCAGACAAATTCCACAAGGACAAATATAACGAAGGGATAGCTTGCGCGGAAAGCAATCTCGAATGAAGATCATAAGGTGGTATATTACTCGCTTGACTGTACTTTCGGAAGTGAAGTGTAGATCAAACTTCATGCATTGGCAATTACTTATTTTGAAATTATTGTATTCCAGCACTAACGTTGAAAAACAAAGGCTTGCTGATGTTTAGGGGACAACGACGTTTCCAGTCATCTCTCATGTGTTGAATTCTTCACTCTCAAAGATACCCTAGCTGCATTTTCTCGAAGATGTTTGGGAAACGCACAACATACCTGAGTTGGAGCTATAATAGACCTTCCTATTTTTTTCCTTTAAGGAAGAGTAATATTTGATTCCAAACTTCACTTCCGATAAATTGTCACAACTTTCAGTCATGACAATATTCAACAAGCAACTTGGAGACTCTTTATTCTAGATCCAGTTAGGAAAGGAAATTAGTTGTTATCTTAGCGAGGAAAATAGTACATTATTCTTCATCAATAAATTGTTACCTAGATAGTTAAAATATCTTATGTGCAGAATGACATATTTCCTATTGTGATGCTATTGGGTTCTAGCCCCATCTCACTCCTTTGGTTTCATCCATGTACGGTTTGATGGGGTCTTTGCATCTTTTTGTTATATATATTTTTACTTCAAATTTTTTTGTGATATCAAAGAAAATTAAGATAGACGTTTGTGCAGCCTATACTTTTCATCATATAAAATGTCACTAGCAATGATATAGCTGAGAAACTGCTAAAAGTCCTTCCTTAAAATTTAAATAAAACCAGAGTTCATACTTTTTCCGACACTGAAATTGTTCTCTGAATCTCAATCATGCACTCCACGTAGAACTCTAGAGGTTATTATTTCATGTACACTTATACCTCCAACTTACAAGGGAATGGGAATAGAGTAAATCCAAATCAACTATTGTATGTATTTACTCTCCATGTTATGACACCTTATGGTCTCCATATTAATGGAGTACAATGATCACAACAAGGGTGTGTGCGACTTTGAACGTTTTTCTATAAACGTACATTTAATCCAACCACACACAACCCAATTGAAATGGTGACAATAGAATTAGAAAGATGGTACGGTCATTTATACTCGAGGTGTCATTTTAACAGGAAACACTGCCATGCACACCACTAACGACTTTGTCTCCTTTTCTTGCTAGCGTGTAAACCACATGTGTATCGACATATTTAAATCCTCAGCTGTACATATACACCAGAGCTTTTCAAAGATCTTCCAACAAGCATATTAAATCATCCATGACCTACTCATTAAAATTCTGTCTGCATGTTTTCACCTGGTTTTGTGTGGGTTCATGTGCAATGCATCTAACTACATGTCCATTGATTCTACTCTTGTATATTGATCTCTCGCGGAATAGAATTTGTTGCTTATAAAAGTGAGAGAAATCAAATCCCATCAGATCCGAAAAGAAATTCCAAAGTCCTAGTGCAACCTTATGGATTCATCCGTTCAGTAATAATTTAACCTCATCCTATCCACTCCGTCAGTACATCACAAACAAACTCCATTATTCTCTGACTGCGCCCCCCACCCCACTAAAAAAACTTCACACCTCGTTCACTAATCACAGAAATGGCCGCAACAAAATACGGAGTTTGGTCCTTCTTGTTGCTACCCTCTGTCCATCTTACAGGACGGACGGACTCTCCCAGGCGCCCACCACCTTCAGCACGGCGAAATTTATGTACGTATAATAATATATGTATCGCAATATACTATTATGGGCTGTAATGCACAGTACAGTGTATGATTGTTAGGGACCGGCCGTCGACCGTCCAACTCCGTCTAAATGATGAGTACCGTATATTAGACCCACTCAAAGTCTTAAAGCTCGAAATCATTATGAATGTCGTCATTTCGCGGTACATAGGGTTCTGCCACAATCGAGGCAAGGAAGGGAAGGGGAAGGCCAGCGTGTTTGGGTTAGGGTCAGGTCCGGTACACGGTTCGGGGTCGGGATCATCGGGCGGGGTAAAAAGCAGAAGCGTTCGGACAAAGATAGAGGACTCATCCGAGCCGTGCGTCCATAGGGAGCTTGGTTCGGGTCCGGTCGGTGTTGGTGATGGATTAGATCAGGTTCGGGAGAGTGATGATCCCTGACTGCTGCCTTTGAATTGGCGTGGTTATTTAATTTTATTGTTGTTTAATGGGTTTTATATACGTTCGCCTTTCGTTTTAGTCAATGGAGACCCAGTGAAGTGAACGGAGAAGGCGCCTTCGTGTCCGTCCACGGAGGTGGACAGACACGTTGTTTGAATTTACAGTTTCACACACTTCTGTAGCCAGGGTTAAGAATTCGTGCTCCATTTGTGGGAAGTATATTTATGGAATCTAATAAAAAGACAAACATCTAGAAAATCGAACGCGAGGTTTTCTAAATAGGCCAGGCTCAAATTTATGCTTTCAAGACTCGACCACTTTGCACATATTTTCAGAAACCAAAGTACCAACAGAAAACGCAAGGAAGACCAAATATAGAGAAGATAGAGAAGTGTTCAAATATCAAATTTATGCACCCACATACCCTGCTAATGCTAAATGAATGTTTGTGCGGGCTTCGCAGTCCCAGCCATTTTGATTACAACTTTCGACCAACAATTGGTCCCGCAGCATTGATGTTGAGGAATTGAACGTAATGGAGTTGCATTTCACTTGCGTGATTTCTGAATTCCATATTACCTGCTGAATTCCGTGGTGTTACTCATAGGTTGTGCAGATAGTGCCCTTCTATGAGGGCATTTAGTTCAACAATCTGACATTTTGTGGTGCAATACGAATGCTCGGCCACAAAACGAATTGACAGGAATATTTACCAGCCAACTGAATACCACAAACTTAGCAATGGAGGAAGCAATTCTTTACATAGCAGGGCACTTAGAGTGAATTCGAAACAGCAGGAATGGACGTTTGTTAAGCAATCGAGGACATGCCCTAAGATAGCAAAAACAACTATGCCCTCTTGTTGAGATGGAAGGAGGCATTAAACGATTGAAAATTTTGAGGATATGTAAGTAATCCTCATGTTTGGAGGACTACCTACATATCCAAGTTTCCATCTCAAGCATTATTTTGTATGAAATAAAAAATTTCTGACATGCATCCTTGAATTAATGAGATTGGAAATCAACTAGGCATTTTTAATTCAACAAGTTACTGTGTTTTTATCTATTTTACTAGAAGAGTTCACTGTTGTATGAAAATTCTTATTATTTGTCGTATTTTTAGGGATAAGTTGTAAGATTATTTTTAAAAAATATAACTAAATATAGTCAAACTAACTAGAGTTACTCAAGACCTGAGTTAACTCCTAACAATAATTTTGTTTGTGAAGACCAAGACCAAATGTCAATTCTTATTTATATACAACCTATATATATCTATATATATACATCAGATATATTTTTAAGATATTAGTTTTGAAAATTATGATATTGTTATCTCATGTTTATTTTTTACTTTTAAATATCTATTTTTAGATTATGAGCTTTTTTTAGGATAAAATTAAAATATTTATTTCTGAAAATTATCATCTTTTCAAATGTGATTGGTAATCCTCTTACATAACTGGCGATGCAAGAGATTCCGTGGACGTAGCCTCAGTGAGGTGAACCACGTATTTCCTGTGTCGACTCTTGATTGCATGTGTGTTTCTCCCATTATTGGTATTTCGGACCTACAATTGGTATCAGAGCGCTTGGGATGTCGGAGGTCACTTCGTCCTTGGCTCCATCGGAAGATATTGTTGCGGAGTTGTGGAATGTAGTCTGTATATTCATGTAGCTTGTTGTTCCCGTGTTGTTCTCTGCTGCGCATTCGTCTGGCAGAATCTCGTTCTTTGGAAGCGTGAGAGAGGGATTGTTGCTCACCGACGATGGTGTGAAGATTATTTCCTTTGGGAAGCAGCGGTGGTGGTTTAGGGCACACATTTTTACGTCGTTCTTGAATGCTTTTGGAATCGTTTGAGAAATTCGACCATATTTTACTGCTGAAAATGGCGGCCATGTCATAGTTGCTGCCGATTCTACGGATCCAAACTTGTCTCCTAGCCCCTCATTCGCTGCTGGTGTTTTGCTCCAAGGGATAGAACACCGTAAAGTCAAATGAAATTGTGGATTAGATCTTCTTTGCCTCCTCCTGCTTGCCGCATCAAAGTCTGTTGCATCCAAGCATTAGACTGGTGTGCATGCAGAGCTTGACGATATTCTTTGGTTTGTAGGAGGAATTAATGGCGTTCATTACCTTTTGAAAATCGGAGGTCTCGAAGACACGCAAGCAACACAAGTGTCCAAGTTGAAGACAAACATTTTGTATCGGCTGCTAGTGAAGGTATCCATCGCATATGACAACAATCTCATGGGGAACACAGTTCGTGAATCTCACTTTCGTAACAGATAAGACGCAGTTGTGCTTGCTATTCACCGTGAGAAAATCGTCGAGCAATAATGCGGTGACGAATGCGCTTGAGACGAATCCTCAAGCGCGGGCAGCCTCAACTTCATCGATTTTTCATTAGTTTAAAAGTAAAAAATAAACATGAGATAACAATATCATAATTTTCAAAACTGATGAAGTTGAGGTGTACTACTTGTGGACACCGGTTTAAGTTTCGAGCATCGTCATAGGAATGACACTACTTTCTCTTTAATCACCACTGTCCCCAACACTTCACCTGTGAAAACCCAGTGCATGTGGTGGGCTCTTTTCCTTGGATTTGTTATGATTATGACACATGATGTCAGATAGCAAAGTCAAAGTTGAACCACCCTTTAGAAAGAGGGCCATATACTTCTGGAGAAACGGGTCTCAGAGACTTTGGAGCCATGAGACAAAACTGCACGGAGGAAACTGTAGTGATGGTGATGCCCGGCTCAGTTGACCGATGCAAATTGCGTGACTGTAACTCCCTACGTAGCTCTCATGTTCTTGGAGGAGGTCATGAGCATGCCATGTTAATCAGAATCGGTGCCGAAATAGTCATTGGTGAGCTACCTATGTTGTTACGGAGATATAGAGGAAGGACACGTATGCACACATGTGTCAAAGGAGGAGTGCGTACCTTTTTTGTTTGTGGCAATAGCATCAGCAAGCAAAGCAACAGTATCTCTTGTGGTTTAGGGATTTTTACCTAGGGTAAATTTCTTTTATTCTCACATGAGTGGGAAGAAGTCAAGTTTGGAGGTTCCATTTGACAATCGAAAGTCACAAGGGACGAGTTCAGGGGCTAGACGAAGCGAGACGTTAGTCATGAAGACAGGAGGAGCCGAATTTGATATTGTCAAATATGATGGGCATGGTGACTATCTTCTGTGGGAGAGGCAAGTCAAAGGCAAGTTGAAGGCTTCCGGTTTGGACAAGTCATTGGGCCTAAACCCTCTACATTCAATGATGAAGACTGGAAGGACCTTCACAAGCAAGTAGTGAGTATTGTTATACTCCATCTACAACCTTCAGTTCTGAAGCAAGTTGATGAGTATGACAATTGTACTTTATTATTTTAGTCTCTTCAGTGATGGTTTCATCACAAAGAGTTATCAAACAAGTTGTACACCTCCTTGAAGCTGATGAGCTTCAAGATGAAAGATTCTTGTACGAAGATATAAGATCACATTGATGACTTTGGTGATCTTGTTATTGATCTTCAGAATCCGGGAGATGAGATAACTGATGAGAGGAAGGCCCTTCATATGTTAAGATCATTACTTGCTTCATATCAATCATTGTCATCACCATCGTGATAGATAAACGATCACTTACAATGAGGTTGTAAGTGCTCTATTGACTGATGACCTACAGTAGAAGATGATGATGCCCTCTACTCCATCCTCTTCATCTGGTACGGCACTGAATGCGACCCATGGACGGTCAGAATCAAGGAATGAGAAGGATGGGAAGAAGGTTGGATCTAGAGGTAGATCCATATCTAGGGGTAAATCCCAATTTAGAAAGACGGTGATCTATTGGAAATGTGGCAAGAGTGGTCACTTTAAGAAGGATTTTTGTGTGAAGACCAAGACTAATGATCCTCCTTTCGCCAATGTGGCTCAAGATTTTGATGAGGAGGATGACTTGCTCGAAGATGGACTATGAAGTCATAGATATGCCCTATGTAACTCACCAAATGGCGTTGGTGATGTATGGATTCTGGATAGTGCTTGTTCTTATCACATTTGTTACATTAGAGAATTTTTTCATACTTTCTCAGTATCAAATGGTTTAATTCTTATGGAAAATGATCAACCCTGTAGAATTGAAGGTGTTGGATCTATCCAAATTCACATTGACTCACGTCAAGTTTATACCTGAAATGAGAAAGAATCTTATCTCTCTTGGAATGTTAGATTCAAAAGGCCTTGAGTGGAGTTCTAAACAAGAAGTACTTGAGGTGAGAATAGGTGATAAGATTATCTTAAGAGGACACAAGCATAGAAATCTGTATGTCATAGAGGGCAATACCATTTGTGGTGAAGTCAATCTTACCAGATCTCGGCCTGAGATGGCTCATGTTTGGCATTCTAGAATGGGACACATGAGTAACATGTACTTGACCTTCCTTCGATATAGGGGCTTGTTACCTGGTTTAGGTAAAGTTGACATGGAATTTTGTGAGCATTGTGTTATGGGCAATCAACATAGAAAAGCCTTTGGTGTTTGAACTCATAGTTCCAAAGAGTTACTTGAGTATGTACATAGTGACGTGTGGGGACCCTCTCTTAAAGCCTCACTTTCTGGAAAGTGGTACTATGTATCGTTTATTGATGATTACTCAAGATTTGTGTGGGTCTATTTTCTCACACAAAAGTCTGAAGTCTTTGCAACTTTCAAAAGTTGGAGAGCCCAAGTTGAGACTCAGACTGGTCACAAGGTGAGATATCTACGTTTGGATAATGGCGGGGAGTATACTTATGAGGAGTTTAGAAGTTACTGCAAAGAGGAGGGGATCACTTGTCATCTCACCACGGTTTATACTCCGCAACAAAATGCTATTTCTGAGAGTCTCAACCAAACAGTATTGGAGAAGTTGCATAGTATGTTGAGCCAATCTGGTTTACCATATGAATTCTAGGCTGAAGCTGTAAATAGCACAGTGTATTTGGTAAATCTGTCTCCTTCATGTGCAATCGATTTCTTGACACCGTTTGAATTGAGCCACAAACGGGGGGCTGATTATAGTTGTTTGAGAATTTTTGGTTGTACGGCTTATCCTCTCATATCTAAAGAAAATAGGACCAAGTTGGATCCTACATCCAAGAAGTGTCGCTTTCTTGGATATGCAAGTGGTGTGAAAGGTTATAGGCTATGGGATTGTAGCTTGTAAGGTGATTGTCAGTAAGGATGTTTCTTTTGATGAGCCCATATCATTGAAAGAGGGGGAGAAATCTCAGGCTCCCCATTGTCGCATGGACATTTCTTTGCTCTGAGAACGCTCGAGCGTCTGGCTGTAGAAGAACCCTCTAGAACCTTGTGTGAGTTGACAATCTCTTCTTCTTCTCCTCAGGTATCCACATTACAACAGGTAAAACTTCAGCGGAAGAAGATTATGATATCCGATGATTCGACCAATAACTTTCGCTTCAACTTCACAAAAAATTTATCCACAACCCTTTCAATCTCTCAAGAAAGTTTCATATGTTTTTCTCTTCTAGATCTCTCAGAACAATTGTTGATTTCTACACTGTATCACAAGGCGATATGCAGACCCCTGTGTACAAAACCCATCACACATCCCAATCCTTGACTTCAATTGCTCTCAGATTTCATGAGAAGGTCACTCATCATCATAAATTGAACTGTGCAAAGTTTTATTGACAGAACTTTCTGATATCAAAAGATATGATCTCCGTACTAACTTCGTGACAGTCAGTGCAGTCTTGCAATTCTGACTGTATACACAAACTTCAAGCTATCACTCCGTACTCAAAACTCGTCCAATCAAGTCAAAACTTCGATCAAAACACAAGCCTCAGTCGTAAACTATATCTCTCGGAAATCATGGGATATATCTTTGAACCTTGGTTCGTAGATAATTTCCAGTACCATCCGGAAAAGTCTTG
This sequence comes from Marchantia paleacea, assembly GCA_014180765.2. Lineage (NCBI taxonomy): Eukaryota > Viridiplantae > Streptophyta > Marchantiopsida > Marchantiales > Marchantiaceae > Marchantia > Marchantia paleacea. Next base: position 1,501,494 of record MUAA02000014.1, read on the forward strand.
CGCGCTAACCTTGGCCAGAAAACACGGCCTACGGTCAGCCAAAGCTGCTTTACCAAAAGCTGCTTTACACGACCCTCTGATCGGCCAAAACCCTTGTAAGGTTCTCATAAACTCCCCAAATACACTCAAAGGTCTAAATTTCTCACTCTAACTTTGAATCATCACTTCAGAGTGACAAATCCTTCAAATCCATCCATTCTTGAGCCCACGTCGTAGCTCGTCCGTCAGACTCTCAACCCAATCCTCAGATCTCCGAATGTCCCCCTGGAAGGTCTCCAAAACTCCTCAAAACCTCAAAGAAGTTGCCCAAGTGCCCTCATTGGCCCAAACTTAAAGACCAATGAGAATGAAGAGTGTTATTTTGACCTCTAGTGTGGCCAAATTAGCTCCATTTTAACTTAGAGCTTTACAACTATCCTAAACACACTACTTAGCCATCCTGACTGCACTTTATATCTGATAAGGTCCAAGATAATATCTCTTGGAGCCTTTTCAACATCCTGACCCCACAAAGTAGATCCAACGGTGGGCTCTTACTTGATTTTTATAGTGCGCCGTCGGTTATCCTAACCTAAAGTATCGCCGTCATGACAACACCTCTGAAGATGACACATGCCATCATCTTCTCATAGTAGCCGCGTCACAACACGACACTATACTGACAAGGACAAATCTCCACTCTCGGATGTTGTTGAGGGGGAGATTGATCATCATGGATTTAATGATGCGCCACAAGGAGAAGCTTCAGAACATATAGAGTAAATTCCTGAACAACAGGAATTGGAGGAGCAAGTTGTCGTTGTTGAGCCTTAAGACACAACACGAAACGATGGAGATCAACTAGGACCATCTACTTGAAAAATGAAAGACGAAGTAAAATATCAAAAGGAATGGGAAGACCCCATCAAATCGTACAAGGAAGGAACCAAACCGGTAACATTGGGCTAGGCCCCAATAGTATCACACTGGGAAATATGTCCTCACAAAGACCTAGGATATCCGAACTATCCAAGTCAAAAGGTCTACAAACAACAGGAGCATCCGAAGAAGCATCACCTAACGTGATTGCTCTCCTATGGATTGCACCAGCTAGTGCTCTCTGTAGAGCAATGGAAACACGTTGCCTAAAATAGGCTATACCATCTACTAGGAGATCATCAAATCGGATTAGTAGAGCTCCCAAAAGGTATGGAACATGGATTGATTCATCTATTCTTGAGGATCATGATATTGAAACTGAGAATGATGATGGCAATGCGTTGATCTTGGAAGAAGGAGAACCTTGTTCATATAGAGAAGCTCAAGCCTCTATCAATAAGCTTGAGTGGGATATTGATATGGAGTGTGAGATGCAATCGCTTGTTGAAAACAAGACTTGGGAGTTGGTGGAGCTTCCAAAGGGCCAACCTTTGGTTGATAGCAAGTGGATGTACAAGTTGAAGGATAATCCAGTGGATCAAGAGAAGAGGATCTTCAAAGCCAGGTTGATGGCTAAGGGCTTCACACAAGAGAAAGGTGTGGACTACAACGAAGTTTTCTCACCTGTAGCAAAGTATGCTACAATTTGTCTAGTATGTGCACTTGCTGCAATATTTGGTCTAATTATGGATCAGATGGATGTTGTCACGGTTTTTTTATATGGATCTTTGGAAGAAGAAATCTACATGAGACAACCTACTTTCTATGAGAAGAAAGGTCAAGAGAAGTTAGTTTGTAGATTGCTCAAATCTCTATATGGATTCAAGCAAGCTCCTAGGCAATGGAATGAAAGGTTTGATGAGTTCCTTAAAGCACAAGGTTTTTCACGGAGTGTGTTTGATCCATGTGTTTACATGAAGAAGGTGAATAATGAGATCTTTAACCTTATTATTCTAGTATTCTATATGGATGACATGCTCATTTTGGCAAAGGAACAATCCGACGTCGATAGAAGCAAGAGGCAACTGAAATTTGCATTCAAGATGAAGGATTTGGGTAAGTCCAAGAAGATATTAGGTATGGATGTTCACAGAGATTTCAAGAAGAGGAAGCTATGGTTAAGTCAGGGCAAGTACATTCAGTATGTGCTTGACAAGTTTAACATGGCAGACTCTAAAGGAGTGTGGACTCCTTTGGCGGCACATTTTAAACTCTAAGCAGCTCAATGTCCAATTGATGCAACTAAGAGAGGAAAGATGTCATCTTCCCTATGACAAGGTAGTGGGCAGCCTCATGTATTTGATGGTATGCACTAGACCTGATATTGCTCTAGCTATGGGCAAGGTGAGTAGGTACATGTCAAATCCAGGAAAGGTGCATTGGGAAGATGTGAAGTGGATTCTCATGTACCTCAAGAGTACTAAGGATTATGGTCTTTTGTTTGATGGTTTATTGGACAATGCCAAATCCTTGTTGGGTGATACTATTGGGGCCTAGCCCCATGTTACCGGTTTGGTTCCTTCCTTGTATGATTTGATGGGGTCTTCCCATCCTTTTTGTTATTTTACTTCGTCTTTCACAATTGTTGGGTTACATCTATGCTGACTATGGACAAGATCTTCACAAGAGGAAGTCTACAACTAGGTATGTGTTTACACTTGGAGGTGGATGCGTTAGTTGGAGATCTACCTTGCATAAGTGCATAGCTCAGTCAACTACGGAAGCCGAATATGTAGTAGTAGCGGAAGCAGCAAAGGAGGCTATTTAGTTAAACAGACTTATCACTGACATGGGATTGAAACAGTATGTTGTAAATCTCCATTGCGATAGTCAGAATGCTTTACATATTACAGAAAATCAAGTGATGGATAGCAGGGTGAAGCACATTGACATCAGATATCAATTTATTAGAGATGCAGTTTCTGATAGGAAGGTTGAGCTAGTCAAGATTGACGGTAAACTCAATCCAGTTAATTCTTTGACCGAAGTTATTCCTTTAGAGAGTTTCAGGAGGCATTGTGCTACTATGCACGTTTTGCACAAGGAGCACTAGTAGAGTTACTCTAGCAATTGTTTGATTCTTGTATATGCTTTACTCCTTTCTAGTTAGACTACAGTGTCGTGTTGTGACGCGGCTACTATGAGAAGATGATGACATGTGTCATCTTCAGAGCTGTTGTCATGACGGTGATATTTTAGGCTAGGATAACCGACGGCATTGCAAGGCTGTAAAGATTTAGGGAGATCTAGACACATAACCTTGCTGACTAAGGAGCTTATCTGATTGAAGTGGAGTCGACGTAGGACGTGGATAGGGGACAACATGATCCTTAAGATGTACCATTGTCGAGTCCATTTGTGATCAACATCCGGTGTCTTCATCGTGATTGCTCTTGGGTATACTTAGCTGGTTTCAAGTTGTCATTTTAACTCTTATTAGTGACAACTCATATGGTGTATAAGATGTCTAAGTAGAGTGTTTAGGATAGTTGTAAAGCTCTAAGTTTCAATGGAGCTAATTTGACCACACTAGAGGTCAAAATAGCATTCTCCATTCCCATTGGTCTAGGAGTTTTGACCAATGAGGACACTAGGGCAAGTTTTCAAGGTTTTTAGGGATTTTGGAGACCTTCCAGGGGGAGATTCAAAAATCAGAGGATAGCGTTGGAAAGCTGACGGGATGGGCTACAACGTGGGCTCAAGAATGGATGGATTTGAAGGATTTGTCACTATGAAACGGTGATTCAAAGTTATAGAAAGAAATTTAGACCTTTGGGTGTATTTGGAGTGTTTGTGAGAATCTGACAAGGGTTTTGGGAGATCTGAGTCGACAGAGATATAGTTTACGACCCAGGCTTGTGTTATGATTGAGGTTTCAACTCGATTGGACGAGTTTTGAGTACAGAGTGATAGGTTGAAGTTTGTGCAAGCAATGTAAGTGCGGGATTGCACCGACTATCACAAACTTAGTACATCAATCATATCTTTTGATATCAGATATTTCTGTCAATAAAACTTTCCAGAGTTGAGGTTCGGATGATAAGTGACCTTCTCATGAAATTTGAAAGCAATTGGAGTTGAGGATTGGGATGTGTGATATATCACACATGTGTCATCTAGTATTGCTCGTCGATCCACCTACCTTCTTTGCACGGTTCCTCCTTCACCTACATTCATATCACGTTTGGCAGCCTTTGATAGGAGGATCATGGGCGTCTTTGGTGACATCATCGGACCAAGGACATTCGAGTGTGTGACAGGAGATTTGGCAAGAAGATAGACATCTTTGTCAATTTCGTGTGGAGAGTTAGGCTTATTATCGATGGAGGAGACGACACCTATGGTATTCTTGGCGAGTTGGGTGCTCGTTGCACCTTTGTTATCTTCTCGATTTGTGATCGTATATAGACATATCTTGGAGATATATGCGAGAGACATTGATACGGGATCATTTCCCTTACATGTATTATTATGACATACGAGAGATGCTTTACCACGGGAGGTACGACATGAGTTTCCATCTTTTTCCTCTTTGGCTACCGATTGGACTACAGGTCTACAGTTTATCTCGATGGACGGACAATTTCAGGAGGCTCTACATTCACTCTTAGTGGATATGGCCATTCCTCGTACTACTAGAGCTCTTCTACGCTCTTGCTCGAGCAAGGGTGCATGCTCGTGGATCTTGGCTCAACCATGCATCAGGGCTTTCAAACTCGCACCAGCTACTTTCTCCACAGCAATGAGGTTCCATCTTGGATTGGTCTATCCATCTACATCTTCATTACTCACATGTGAGTGTGGTATCACTTTAGATGCATCAGGTGTTCATATGACTCCTTGTCCATTCGGAGGGCAAAGGATAGCTACCCATGATGCCATTAGGGATGTGGTGTTTGCTATGGCGCGAGAGGGTGGATACCTCACATGGAGAGAGCGTTGGTATGCCTTGCAGTCGACTAGGGTTAGGACATACCTGTACTTGGTTCGAGAGGACCAGGTCACTATGGCAGTTGTGGTGGTTACTGATCCTACTAGAGACACAGTTTTAGAGGGGGTGATGACCCATCCTCTAGGATGGGCGGCGAGTGGAGCGGTAGTAGCCAAGGTCTCCAAGTATAGAGGTATGCAGAAAGGTCACCTCTTTGTTCCTCTAGATTTGGAGTTATATGAAACTATGGACACCGACCTTGTCATGTTCGTGAGGGATGCGCGAGAGCCTACCATACTAGGCGACATGGGGTATCACTCTCTTTAGCTTATTGTATAGCCTATTTTAGGCAACATGTTTCCATTGCTCTACAGAGAGCACTAGCTGGTGCAATCCATAGGAGAGCAATCACGTGAGGTGATGTTTCTTCGGATGCTTCTGTTGTTTGTAGACCAATTGACCTAGATAGTTCAAATATCTTAGGTGCTGTAGGACATATTTCCCAGTGTGATATTATTGGCACCTAGCCCCATGTTACCGGTTTGGTTCCATCCTTGTACGCTTTGATGGGGTCTTCCCATCCCTTTTGTTATTATATTATTATATCCATTGTTTATTCCTTAAGGCTAGGCTGAAACCCCTCTTAAACCATCACTCATTCCAAAAATATTGACACGATAACTGATAAACGGAATATTATTTATATTAGTTGTGGAGAAGCAAAGTATGTACCTTTTGGTAATGGGAAGTGAGGATATCTAAAACTAGCACATGCAATTTTTATGATCCATCTATAATTTAGATCATTGTGAGTTTTTTTTATTAATAAATAATTGTAGGTCCGAAATAGTAATACTGGGAGAAACACACATGCAATCAAGAGTCGACACAGGAAATACGTGGTTCACCTTACTAAGGCTACGTCCACAAAACACACAGAGTCACTTTACTGAATACCCTAATTGTGTCACAGAGAACTTCTACCAGCCCTAGCCCTAGTCTAATTAAATATAGTCAAACTAACGAGAGTTACTCAAGACCTGAGTTAACTCCTAACAATCTCCCCCTTGACTCATGTCTTGGGGTCTCTAACTCTTGATGATATACCAGATGATGACATCATGTCTATCCCAAACGCCACATGCGGATCCCCTAGTAGAGGAAGATTGTCTTCATGCAAAATATCCTTGGCAAATGCATTGTCAAGATAGCGTGAAACAAAATCTTCAAACCCTACTTGCACTCCTAGAATACGTAAGCCGTCTGTCGATGTCATACATGCCTCTAGAAGCTGAAGTTGAGGCGGAATGCCCAAAAGAGACCAAGCTCTACACTTTGACACCTTGACTCTCAAGCCTATAAGATGAAGCTCGGTAGTCAAGTAATCAAAGGCTTGGCTAATGTTGTCTACATGGCCCACAATGTGTGTATCATCCGCTAAGGAGGGGAACACACAACCGGGAACGGCCAAAGCAGTAGACAAAAGAGTTCTATAATGAGCCATGGCAAATAGGGGTCCTCCCAAAGGATCTCCATATCGAGTGCTAGCGGCGGACTGTAGAATAGTGACTCCCTCCTCGGAAAAGCTATGTTGGTAAAATAAAGAAGAATGTGAAATGTAGAAAGTCCGTACGAAAGCCTCTCTAAGCTCTCTAAAAATGGATGCACGCGAGACGCTGTTAAAAGCGTTCTAAACGTCCACCTGCAAGACAATCCAACCCGGATAGATATCTATAAGTGCTCTAATGCCCAACGATACCACCTCACAGCCTCATGGTGTGGCGACTCCAAACTGATGATCCAAACCCTAGCGTTAAGGTAGATTTTTAGAATCCCTTACATATTCCTAAGGACTTTATACGCTTCACATAAGGGTCAGCAAAAAAGGCAACCCTTAATTCTTAGGGACTTTTAGCCAAGGTCCTTAGGGTGCGGTAGTTGAAGGATTTCAAATTATAAGGCATTGTGGGAAGGGTGATGTATGTTGGGTAGGTTGCAAAATTGATCAGATCATAGTGGAAATTCGCAAGGCAAAATCTGTTCTTTTCTACCCTCTCGTTTGACTATATCATTTTAGCTATGGCTGAGCTCGGATGGACTCCCCGAACACTAAGGGCAGAAGATGATTAAGCGGCACAGATTGCCTCCACATTCTCCAACTTCGCTGTGGAATGAGCGCTCTGAGGTGGAAGAGGGCGGTCAATTGCAACTATTCTCGGCCCATACACATGTGCCTCAATTCTTCTAGCAGACCAAGGCTCCAGTAATCCTTTCATTGTTGCATTTTTCTCTTCCATTCTCACTCTTAATGACCAATTGTACCAATTGTAAATTGTGGCATCTACATGTGTTTGACAGCGGAAACGAATAGCTGCGTGTGGATTTTGAAAGGGAAGTCCCTCGATTTCTACCGCATGAATTTTGTTGCATTTGACTTTCAAGACGACATACGATTCTCAAATTCGATGCCCTCTACACTGCCACTCGCATTGGAACTCAATCACCATACCCTACAAAATCTCTAGCACGCACTGTCTATTCCCGATCCATTACGAGCAAATTCAGGCCTCTTCGTGGTCCCTAAAAGCAAATTCAAGCCCAGCCAGTGTGACGACGCTCCTTTACGGATGAGTCAAGCCATCGCATGCCTTCGTGGTCCCTAAGAGCGAATTCAAGCCCTATCAGTGTGACCACGCTCCTTTGAGGATGAGTTAAGCCATCGCAGGAGGAATTCGGGCGAGCACAGGTCAAAATTGGCACGCAAGGCCGTCCTCGTTACCGCAAAATGCCTCCTTGCATTGAACGCAATTCACGGTCAGCGCACCTTACAATAGTTATAATGTCCGGTTCAGTCTACGCCACTCCCAACGTAAGGACCACCACGTGCCCGTCCTAAGGACTGCTACAAGGAGTCTTTATGAGTACAATATTCGCAAGGCTGAAACCCCTATTGCTATAGTTTTCAGATGAAATACATTCATGAGCATAAGTTTTGCCTGCATTAGGACCACTTTGTGCATTATGATTTCTTGCTTTTTCGTAGCAATTCCGATATGAGTACATATTTTCCTGGTCTCCAGAAATAAAATTATTTTTATTAGTACTACAGAGCTCCATATATATATATAACCAGCGGATTATATCAAATCAACGCATTTAACTCGGACAATAATCTCCAATATGGAAACATATCATTTTTGTAGCCCTACATGACTTAGGTTTACACATGTTGAAGAAAAATGAAGGTTTCATTTACTTTCTCAACGTAGATGGGACGTCTTCTACAATCTTGAAGTGTCTACATGATGAACCTGCGTGATTCAGTAAATATGCAGGATGACACTCATTTATGTATTTCAGCGAATTTCATAGCAGTCTTCACATTTTGTTAAAAAGAACATTCAAACATCGAGGGATATCTTAAAGTCTTGTTTTATAGTTTAACTTTCATAAACCGTATGATTGCCTACACGAACTTTATGAACAACTTTAGCTTTAGCAGTTTGGAGTTGACAAGACGTTGATAGTAATACCAGCGTGCTGTAGAAATGACTGATTTCCAACCATAATGAGACTACCAATGACCAAGCAACGTTGTTTTTACTTTTATATATCTTCCATTTTATTTGTTATGCAAGTTTTATTTTTATATTCAAGCATATATAGAATATATATGATGGAATATAAATATAGCATATATATATATAGCATAATTGAGTAATTTGAATAATTTAATATTCAAAAAAATCATATAAATAATGTATGCATCAAATATTTATTCGAAGATTTGACTTGTAATTATTGAAACTAATTACAAAATATGTGTGTGTGTTTTCATAGGACGATGCAGCTCAAAGGTTAAGACGCAGGATTCAAAACTGAAATTAAAAGTAAAGGAAAGAATAGTGATATAGATTGAGAGAGAAAGGAAGAAAAAAAGAAAAAAGTATCAGTTCTGTGACCGAAAGAGTTTATGACAAAGAGCATCACAAAATCTAAGGCACATAAGATAATCAGGAGTTATTTAATCAAAGAGATTCAAAGAATTCATTGAGTTTGATTTGGAGATTGAGGATAGTAAGCAATTGTTTGGGGAAGAAAGCAGCACATTGAAACTTCTGTTGCTAAAGGTGACGGTATAACGAGCAATTTCCTAGAATATGGTCTTTTGGTTTTTTTTCCATATGGAAAAATTTATAGGAAACTTAGCAATGTTGAAACGTTTGGAAAAAGAGTCAGTCAATAGCGGCATGTTGGGAACTGAGTTGGGAGAAAAAGGAGAAACTAGAGAGATATAATAAGGATATTGTTTTTAAGTTAGCCCGGTACATGATCATGGTGGAAATTGTTTTGAATTGTTTACCTTTGGCATAGGTAACCAAGTGTTTTTTTGAGCTGGACGAATGTATTTGTTAATGTGTTGCATAGAGCGTGAGGTGGTGATGATTTGATCTTCAGCTGTTGTTGGAAGTGGAGTGACGTGCTTGGCTAGGGCATTAACTGTGTCATTTCTTTTCTTGGAATATATTTTTAATTATTATCTTTGGGACGGAATAAACCATATCTTTACTTTTGGTAGAAGAGTGGCAACCGCTAGTACTTCTTGGAATATCTTTTACGCCCAGGAATTCAATGAACAGGGATAGGGAAAAAAGCTCATAGAGTTCTTCGTAAGATGGAAGAGCTCGAATAGAGATGTCCTGACTTGACTTCCCGGAGATATGTCAGAAAAAATGAAAATTCGAAAATATGAATAATAACCAACAAAATCCGAAAAGGATTCACAATTGTTCAATTGCAAAACACAAAAGTAATATCTTGGGTGAAACCAGATATCCAGAAAATGAGGAGAATTATCACGGACATGGGGTGAGATTATCGAAACATACATTTTCATGCGCCAGAGGAAGAAAAGAAAAACGAAAGATTCTGGGAGCGGGAGGAGTAACACTCCAGTCCGCGAGAACAATGTTCGGAAGGGCGGAGCAGGTGAGAGTGACCAGAAGCCTCACAGTGACCAGTACTGTAGGTTGCGGGACCGACAGCACCACCGAGGGGATTCTTTGTCCGTCGTTAATATTGGTGGGACCGGTCCTCGCGGCAGGTCGGGTCCGGTCAGGTCATGTCATGTCATGTTCCTCTGTGCTGCGGCAGCATGCATAGATATACATCCATGCCCGCATCTATCCATCCATCGTTCCATCTATGGCCGCCTCGCGTTCCTTCTTCTTGATGTGACATCACTCATACCCATTAATAATTTCTTCCTATCCCGCCCTTAGGCCTCGCCACGCTGAGAACATGGCTTTGGCCTTTGGCTTGCAGTCTTTTCTTTTCCTTCTCCCAAAGTCTTTTCCTACTGCTGCCCTGAGCCCACCGATTCTCATTTTAAAGTCGTTTCCATTCTGCAGATGAGTACGACTACGGTACTTTATTCTAAAGTATACTTTCACATCCTTTTTGCTATATATTTCTTACTTCCTTTCACCTAATGGTCCTCCATCAATACTGTACTTTCGTTCGGGTGCATTGAATCTGCGTACTTTGTTTCAAGGACACTTGGCTCCGGCTTATTGTCCGCTGCAAAAGCCGAATGAAAAGTGGAATTCCCCGCGTATCCTAAAACGATTCAGCATCCTAAGTGTCCACTAATCTACTCTTGGTTTTCTTCCAGTCTATGAGGACACCTTTTCCTTTCATTTATTTTATTTTATGTTATTTTAATTTTTGGGAGGCACCTATTTTTAATCAATGCAACGAGCACTAAGATGTTGGGATAAGTTTCCTGACGTCATCCACCTACTTTTAGTGCCTCTTCCCTCTGTTTTCTATTCGACGTTTATTTTATTCTGCTTGACTTTTTTATATACCAAGCCTATGTAGACGTTTACCAGTCTCTTAGTTAAAGGCCCTATGCATTATTTTCCAAGCCTCTTTTTGACCTCTGGTTTGTACCGACTCCGGCAACTGCACTTGCGGAAATCTGGGGACAAATTAAAAATGGCTACTTCTGATCGTGGGTCAAGTGTCTGTAGATTCTTCATCCCCATTGGAGAGTGGCACCAACAGAATGATCTAAGGTCTTGTACATCAATCAGAGAAAATAAAGGTTTAAAAAATCAAAACTTTTGGACGTTCAGTAGAACATTACTCGAGATGATGAACTTAATCGAAGGGGGTTAGAAACAACAACCCGAAAATAGTGATAAAAAATAAGAACATACAGGAGAGGGAGGGAGAGAGAGAGACAAAGAAAGATTGTACAATAAGATTGTCTTAGCTAGATGGTCACTAGAACAAGGCGGGAATGAAATATCCAATGTTAATCATAGCAATACAAATATGAAAGACAAAAATATCTTGCATAATAGCTTAAATATTCTGATTGAACTCCCTAGCATGGTCTATGAGATCTAATACATGTACGACCATTGTAGACGGCATTGGGGTCTTCCCATCCTTTTTGCTGTATTACTCGCTACTCACTCACTTGTAGACGGCATCTATTATATGGGATATGAGTGATGTATAATTTAAGAGGAGTAAGCTTCATCAAAATGACTTCTTTATTCCTCAAAAGGCAACAGCGGAGCAATCTAAGTGGATTGTCTTCCTCCCTTATTGGAGTAAATTATTCCTGCCCTATGCCCTGTCTACACCTTCCTATGTAAAACTGCTACTTTGGACTGATCTTCGTGTCTAAAAGCCTCTATTGCACTGAATTCCGTTATTACAAGCATCCAGTATTTCCCAGCGGTAACCAGCCTATTTTCTACAGCACTTGCCCCTGCCTCCTAACTCTTACAATAGAGAGTTATAAGAAAATATTCTATAAAATGACTCCTAAGAATACATATTGCTGTATACGAAGCAATATGAGATGATTTCAGTACAACGATTCCCTAAATGATCAGAATATTCATGATTACTCTGTTTAGATTCTTATACCTTGCGAAAAACGTCTCATGACACTTTTTTTTTAATCAAAACCACAAATAACATAAAAAAAATTTAACATTTAGTGTAAAAAGGATTGAATTAGAATATTTCTGAAGAAAAATGTTCGATGAAAAGGAACTTATCATCAGTTTTAAAAAAATGAAAATTAATCATAATCTAATTTTTATTATATATACCCCGAAATTTTAATAAAAAACATTAAATTTTAAACAATAAAAAATTTAAAAAATTTCTTTAAATATTCAAAAAAGTCCATTTTGAGCTTTCATCATAATTTAAAGCTCAAATAAAATTTTCAATATTCATATTGGATCTTTACAAAAGCATAAATATTTACATCCAATTGATTTTTTTATTTTTTTTCTCAAATAGCATAAGAAAATTTTAATCATGATAAATACTTTCATGAACACAATAATGCATCTGGAAAAATCTGGATTTATAAAACCATCTATCACATTGTCACGACTTATGTATCTACAGAGGAGGAGCTACAACAGTTACAACCGTTATTATATTTAGGTCCGTTTTTATTTGAAGTGACGTTAGAAGACTTAGGTCTAATAATTCATTGGTATTAATCATGTAATTTTTAGATAATTTATCAAGTGTTAGAAGACATGGCATTCTATGCACTTCAATTTTTGGACAGTGCAACTATGGTAGATGTGCAGAAACCTCCAGTCTGACAGAAAACAGAATGTGTTGGGTTTAACTGAATCTTGTTTATGTTATAATGATGAGATGAGTATCCTTGTAAACGTTTTGAAATTTAAAAAGATTATATCAAAAATTTCAATGGGATTTTCCAGAAAAGATTACTCTTGTAACATACTTGTCTTGCTTTATGAAAGTTTATGTGTTGAGATCTTTGATGCGATAGCAGTGTATGTTGTGATAAGATATATATTTGCACAAAAATCTACATAATAAGCTTTGAAATAATTCTATAGTTTTCAACAAAAAGATTATCAGATTTCATTTGAATTTATTTTTTAAACCTACCTTAAAATAATATTTGTAACTTTGAGAAATCAACATCACTCTTTGCAAGTTTATTTATCATTTATGTTAGTATCTCAATTATATATTTTGTATGTCACACCCATTTAGAATATTCAAAAATACCTTCCCTCCATTGCAAAATAGTGATAAAAAACTTTAATCTCATTTTGAATCCGATATGATGAGTGATATTATGCCAAACAAGAAGCTAGTAAACAGTTTTGTGGGCTGCAAAAATGGGATGCTCATTTAATCACCTCCCGTTTGTACTTAAGGCATATCGAAGATAATTTACATGCGCTTATTTCATTGACATAATCTGAAGATATTAATAAAATAGGATAAAATAAAATTATTGTGATTTGTAAAATAACATGAAAATGATTTTTTCCAAAAGGTCATCTCAACTCATGTTTCAACTATTGGGAAAAATCGAGACACCAATTTGCAGTGGAGCTCTTCCGCATTACAAGATGTGACCTCTATACATTCCCTGAAAAAATAGTAAGTCAATAAATAGTGTGGTAAGAGCTCCACCTCTCTCATATCATATGACATGTATAAGTCGAGATATGGGAACATGGATAAGCATGGAATAAAACACGATGGCAAAAAGGGGCTTCTTGCCTTATTCTTTGGTTCTGTAGTACCTTTGCAGCGAATCTCATCATCTTATGGCAATAACGACCGAGTGATACAAAGAACAAAGGTCGACAGAGGCCACGGAGAAAAAAAGTGAGATCTGGTGAACTTGGCGTGTGAAATGGCGTAAATTCCATATCAAATCTAAAGCTCCATCTTCTACTGATCTGGCACTCCATTAATATACCACTACAGTATGCAGAACGAGATATGAGCAAACGAAATCTTGGCATGATTAGGCAACGGTTATACAGTAATTATCACCGGATTAAGTTATTGCTGAAAGAATCAGTTTCATTCACCCGCTTGGTTACTTGCTTCCTACCATCAGTACGAACCCAAGATTTGATGTTGGGAAAGTCTCTCGTCTTGAATGAATTGGTTTGTTAATCAAGCATAATCAATCCCATTACATAAATAATTAATTAAAAGAGGTCCATATTTTATTCCAATTTTGTAAAGCTTATCCAGTGTCAATTTAATCATTTCATTCCAAGGAAGAGCTGAAACTCGTGAGAGAATCACAGTTTGGCTGTAGAAGCAGGCATGGTTTTTGGCCCGTTTGGTGACTTTTCTTACATTCTCTCAGTAGTTGCTGTGCTGTGGGGGCCATTCTGATCTCTTATGGATTTGACGTGGATGAAGGGTACGGAGAAAATGATAACGTCTGGAATTTATTCGGGTGGCAAGTGAATAGTTTTCATGCGCAGTGCTTGAAGCTCAAAGATTTGTTGGGCCCAAAGTTCGCTTGGACTTGAGTAGCGTGGGGGACCTGCGGCGAGGAGGGAATTATAGAACCTTGCATGAAGCACTCCATGTCCTTGTGCGGAAAATCCTATCACAATCATTTCCTGATTTAGTCCGTTCATACTGGTGATCAATTTCATGCAATTGTGCTTTGCAGGAATGACGCATTCATGGCAGATGAGACCAAAACATACCATGTCACTTATTTCTCTAATCCACATTTTTTCTTCGCCTAAATGCTTTTTCTGGGGCTGGCTCAAGAGCGTAGGAGAGTGTAGACGTGGACGTCCCCAGCCTAAATGACTTTGAGGCCCTTTCGCCCCCTTTTCTTGCCCACTGTAAAGCAGGCCTTTTGTCAATCTTCTTCTTCTTTGAGAGTTCAATCACCTCGTGGAATGATGAAGAGTATGCGACTTTTGCAGCCCCGTCAGCTGGAAGGAAAAGCGCCTTTCCCACATGAGTAGTTGGAGTCAAAGAGGTGAAGTGCGAGGGCTGGAATGTCCGAAAGATTGGGTTTTGTTACTATAATCTTTTCGTTACAATCTGGTGGCAGGAAAGGAATGTTCCTTTCCTTTTCCATCCGGAGTAACTATGTTCTAGTGGATTCTCATGGTATTTCTCGCTTCAAACTCTGTGCAATCAACGAAGTGGAAAAGAAGGGTGGACTTGTGACTTACCAGCATGGTGCGAACTGATATCACATGAGAGTAATTGACCCGCCTTTCAGGCTGCGAAGTCTCAAATCCTAGTGTTGAAAGAAAGTGTCATAGTAGCTACCTCTAGAGATTTGTGATTATATATTTTACGAATCTGGATGCGAAATTCGTGCACACTTTCAAAACACTTCTGAGAGGGATGATCAAGCAAACTGTGCCAAGGAATACAAAAATAAGAGACCCGACCCGCTTCTTGCGCAGGCCAAGGTATCAAATGCCTCATAAGAGGTCACCTTTAATATTATTTTTTATGGGCTCAAAAAATACTTCTAGCATTTTTTGTCATATATCATCCTCACATTGAAGGAAGTATCCACCAGATCGCGTGAGGGTCGACATAAAAAATTGGACTGCAATGAAACTCGTGACCCAAAATTCTCTTTGCTCATTTGTTTCCAGCCATGGACTAAACAACTGCAAAATAATGTGCTTTACGCTGACGAGTAGCGAACATGTTCGCTCTACACTCCCACGAAAAAGTCTTACAATGTAAGAGAAGAATACAGTGTGACAGGTTCATGCCATTTGCGAGCATCATAGAGCCAGCTGAGGACGATCGGAACCGAAACCGTTCAAGAGCGAACAAAAGTTGCCTTTCCATTTATCACAACAATTTCCCCTGTTGCCATCCTATCCGATAAACCCATTACGAGCATAACCACTCCGCGACTGCTAGAAACTCTACAGGTGACAACACACAAACCAACTCGGCCGGCTTAAAAGCAGCCTTCAGATCAAACTATTAACTTCCAGAAGTTTTGCCACTCAGTTTTATAAAAGAAGACACTTCGCGTCCACATCGATGACCTAGCCGCTACATACGACTCGTTCCAGGCGTTCCAGATTACGTCTGCCCAACCCTGTACCAAACTGAGGTGGAGAAAACGAAGTGAAGTCCGAACAGAGTGCAACCTTTCCGAAGTAAAGTTTGCTCGCTGGGGCAGACTCTCCTTGGAAAAAGTTCTCAAGTTCGATCCAGGTGATGCACGATGGAAACCCCCTCACTCAGGCAATGATCCACGCATAGGAGAGGCTTTCAGAATTTCCACCAGCTACTCATCCAACGATTTTGACCGAAAGCAGAAAAAAACGATGAAAATTGAGTACGGACGTTAAGATTCGTATACATTGAACGAGACGAAGTCCCGAACAGAGACTGTGAAGTATATACAAGTTCGCGTCGTCTCCGTGGGCAGACTTCTCTTCGCACTGGAATTTCAGTTACTCGTCAAAAACGAATTTCCCAATACATTTCATGTAATGACACATTTATCTCCTCCTCTAAACGACAAAACACACGAATCCTGAGCAAAGACGTTCTTTATTGCACATAACCTGAAACAAATTTTCTAAATCTCGATTTGCTGCATCCTGGGGCGATGTACAATCTCATCCAAGTGGGCCACTGAAAAAGTGTTACTTCCAGCATTTTGAAGACACTAAATCCTTCGCAAGACAAGAAGGCAGTGTACCACACTTTGGATACCAATTTTGTCACGAACTGCTGTATAATCCTAGTTTCCTTGCTGCTACTAAGTAAAGATGGTATCCACAAGAGTAGAGAGTCTAGTAGTAGCCAGCATAGTATCCAGCTTGTTGAGCTGTAGGTGGCAACGGCTGAGGTGGAGCCGGGGGAGGAGGGGACCTGTAAGTGGGGGCACTTTGAGCGTATCCCGGCTGTTGAGGGAATTCCTGCAACCACAGAACCATTCAAATGTTTAATTCGAAAGATCTGGGAAAGAACACATCTACATAATGATAATTAGAGACTTGTGGCAGTGGCAGCGCTCTTCTTCCGGTGCAGCGGGGTTGAATAGGCCGACGTCCCAGGGATTCCGTGCGACGTAGACGTAGACAAACGATGACCTCTGACAAAGCTCGTGGATAATGCTTTCAAAAAAGTGTGCCTAACCCACCACTTGACCCAAAAGGTGCTCATACCGTGGAGTATGCCAAGACCATGCCGTGCATACCCAGCAAATCACCATCCACCATTGTTCCACCCGTTCACCTCCTGCTGGAAATACGACAACCCATGCAAGAGATTAAGGGACTGGGTGACCTACTCCCTTCCCCGGAGAGTTTGGGCGTGACATACATGACATTTGAGGATCACACATCAATGGCTAATGACCGACGATCAACCAGGCTACATTTCTATATGCATACCTGTGGAGGATAGCCTTGATATCCACCGTAACCAGCTTGTTGCTGAGGAGGTGGCTGCTGCTGCGGTGGCCCGTAAGCTGCATATCCACCGTACCCACCATATCCACCCTGTACATCCTACACATCGAGATGTTCAGTCAGGAATCTAGACACTACTACCGCTTCAAGCGACGAATTCTTTCCAGAATTTTGAAAACTGATGACAAATAGCTGCAAGTCCTCGATGAACACCAACCTGCTGACCCCCGTAGCCTGGATTCCACTGTTGCGGTTGCACTGGTGGGGCCTGGGGTGGAGGTTGCCAGCCTTGGGGCTGTTGGGCATATCCTTGAGGACCATAGCCGCCACCCCATTGCACTTGCCCATTTGCATACGCTGGAGGAGCAGGTGCTGGTGACGCTACGGTGTGTGCTCCTGCATAGGGCTTGTGAACTTTGGCCCGTTCTGTGACACTACCGCTCTCCGGGGAAGGCCTTTTCTTTGACTCAGAAGATGACTTCCGCGGAGGAAACAGCGTCTTGTGCCTCTGCTCGGCCTTCTTGACAGTAACGACGTCACCAAACAGATCTACGAGCTGCACTTTCCAAGCAGTGTTCATACCTTTCAGTAGAGTATCATGACATGTTCAAAGTGAACCCGAGTATGGTTTAAACACGAATGATGAAATCCGCTGAGACTCATTATTCTTGTAACACCGCACGTAAGAGCAACCAACGCTGACAAAAATACAACACCTCACCTCCAGGTAGATACTCGAAATCTCCTCACGATCAGCTGCACTCAAACCTTGCGATCCATCAGGTCTAAACGGAGCTGTTGCTTGTTCCACAAGAGAGTCCAGGCGTGGAACCCGCTTCTCACCCGCGTGGATAGATTCAAAATGAATCACCGCCTGCAACCATATGCCAGAGAAGTCAACTGGTGAGTCGTCCGCGCTCCCATTCAACAAACAATAGTGTCAGAGATTATATTAAGGTGCCTTTATAGGCAAGACGAATAGGAGTCAACTTTACCTCCCATAGAACCTTGGATGTAGGCATGTGCTCTACGGATGCCATGTAAGCTTCTCGCGCTTCATCTGTCCTTCCAATGATCTGTGTACCACACTTTCAAAGCTTCAGTCCTCAGATACAGGTGAATAAACTGGTGTAAAGAAAGTACACAACACGCATGTACGCATAGTTCTGTGGAACATCTTCATTACCTGGTCGAGAAACCGTGCATATTGGATGTAGAGCAAGGGGAGAGCCCTAGATTCCTCTTTGGATTTCTCTGCCTCAATGGCAGAGATAAACAGAGATGTGGCAGCCTCAGGATTACCCTGCACATTCCAGTATTACACTCCATAATTGAAAAAAAATGTAGGAAAGAAAACATTATTTTACGGTGTATATACTCGATCGTGAGACCCTCTACAAAGTCTTATCAGAGAGCCAGATTACTTCCAACCGGGAAAAACTTAAAAAACATACAACATCCCGAAACCCCCAAGGTCGGCTTCTTACCTGTCTGTGTTCAAAGTTCGCGTGCTTTATTACCGCCTCCAATAGTCCAGGTGCAAGGTCAGAACTCAAAAGATCATACTCTGCACGTGCACCCTTGATATCGCCTTGAAACTCCTTGAATCTGGCAGAGAACAAGTGAATTTCTGGTCGTCTCTGCAAGTGAACCACCAAACGGTTATATCACAGCTACGACACTCTATAAGGGTAGAAACCCACAGTATTACTGGACCCTAATAATGATCAGTGACAGTGATACACTATACATGTCATTCACTTCAGGAGCAAGCTTCTAAGAACTACCGCATTACAAAAACAAATACAAATGCGTGGAAAAAAATGTAGGAAAGTCAATGCGTCAAAACTCATCCCCCAAAGACCTTAAGTTCCAATCTCCTACCTTCACAAAAATTTCAGTGGATCGTGAAAGAGCGTCCGCAGCAGCCTCCATATTTCCTTCCTCCTCCATTCGCTGAACATACCTAATCCAGTACTCAGGATAGTTCGCGCACGCTATGAGACACCTTTCATAGAGTTTGACAACCTGCAAAGAACACGCAATAGTCCGTTAGCTACTACTGAGCCAAGTCAGGCATGATGAGTCTGGCCTTTGGATCACAAATACGAAAGTGAGCTTGTTGGATGATGTAACTCCCAAAATAAGTAAATTATTCGAGTGAACTCCCTTTTCAGTGGTAAACATCGCGAAACAAATTCTTGCTGCAGTGAGAAGGCAGAGGAAGAACGTGACGGTGAAATAAGCAAAAACATTATACAACCACAGCCTGAAAGAGAAACAACAGGCTCTGGCTGAGCGGTGCAAAAGGGGGAAGAATACGAACCTAGGATGGAAGATGACCGGAGGTGAGGAATGTGAAAGCATGAAGGTGAGTAAAAAAACTGACCTTCTCGGTGTCGCCTTCCTTCTCAATAAACTCGAGGTACCTGTGCCAATTTCCAAGCTGCATATCATCAAGGGGCTTCACGTGAAAATACGGCCTTCTGATGGCCGTCTCGAAGTCACGGATCTTGGCATCCCAGTCTTTCGCTTTCTTATAAAGCGCCTCTCGGACTCCGATGAACTTTTCAAGGTCTTCGGTTTCGGTGGACTTCTCAAGCTTTGGGGCCTCTGGATCTCCAGGAGGTGCTTCGGCTCCATCCTCCGTGGCGGCGGTCTCAACAGTCGAGGTAGCGGCAACAGCAGCTTCCGCGGCTTCATCCGCGCTTCGCAACTCGGAGATTGGCCTGCTGCTCGCGATTTGCTTGAAGCTGTAACATTGATAATCAAGTTAGGTCACAAGCGTTCCTCGCCTTGACACTAAAGAGAAAGAAAAAGGATGGCGAGGGAAGATCAAATACAAACCCTCAGTTTGCGAGCTAGGTCACTATATTACGACAAACCTAAACTCCAACGCAAGACTGTCAATGACCACCACTCCTTTGCAACGTGCAAGGAGGAGGACAGAAATGAAGCAGATCAACGATAACGATAAACTCATCTAACTGGAAGACATCGCACGCAAGTAGAGAAAAGAGACCTGTTGTAGTAACGGTCAAGCTGATGAAGAGGAATTTGTAGAATACGCGTGTACAGTTGCGCAAGTCTGCTCCACTCCTGCTGTGTATACTCGAAATCGATGTACTTATCCCACAGAAGATGAGAAAGATAGTCGGTCCCTACGTAAGTAATGCCTCTCTCAAATAACCTGACACACATAATCCAGAAACATATCTCAACACATGAAGACATGAGGAGCCCTAACCCTGGGGAAAGTAGTTACACTCACAAGATTAGATTAGACCCGATCAGGAAGGAAAAGCGTTGGATGAGAAGGACAAAATTTCAGTGGAACTTGCTTTCAGATGTCTAAACACAAGCACAAATGCTCTGCATTTACCTTCCTGCCAAACACTACGTCCGCGACATGGAGCGGCGTTCAGAGGCCCTCTCTTGCCCTCAATTGGACCCGATCTTCCACAGCAGCATTTGGACGCAAGTTCAGTTGTGAAATTCGCATTCCCCTCAACGAATCAAGTACTAAAACGTACAACACACAAAGTAGGGTCTTGCCTACTCCTAGAAGCTCAGAGCAGAATACACATAACTGATAAAACAAGGGAACTTGGACCACCCAGCAAAAGGAATGTGAGGTGTTCACTCTATCAGCTGGTTATAGTTTTCTTCTCTACTGACGCGTTAACATTTGGATTCTTTTTATCCTAAGTTTGGGCAAACCGTTCCGCCAATAAGTGCTTTTCTCTGTTAGAGAAGGCATTAGAGCAGGATGGAAAGCTGCAGCACGGCCAGACAAGGGTCAGAAGGAAAATGGCATAATTGAAGCTCCAATGACTGCGAACGATTCTTTTCACGCGGCAAAGGACGGTAGTGCAGGAGCTGCTGCAGAAACCCTACTGTTAAAGGCACGTAATTCATCCACTGCTTATGGTAGAAAGTCACTCCCGATCATACCTGCGTATTTCTTCGGGATCTTCGATTTTCTCCATCGCGTAAGAACAGTAGTGCATCCATATGTCCACGGAGTACGTCACGGCCCTCACTGCTCGCTCATACACCTCGACGATCTTCTCTGGCGTCCCCAACCTTGCTTCATGGTCAGCGTACTTCTTCCAGTATCCGTAGCAGAGAGGAAACTCCCCCAAAAACGAGTCGTAAACTTTTCGTATCTTCAAGATATTCTCCTGCAAGTGACCATATTAGAACAGGTAAGAAAGATGTGATCCACTGTGATTATCTGAGTTGGAGATGATATATTAAGTCTACACCCTGCCTAAAACCTGATATGGTAAGAACTTCTACACTCCTGTTATCCTGTAAATACACTATACTCTGTGTTTACAGTCTCCCACAAGCGATTAAAAGATGAAAAGAAAGACTTAAGGCGAGAAACGTCGAATACAGTCATTGCATTGAAATACAAAGACATCTAGCCAGACAACCTCTTCAAAGAGGGACCCTTCAAGACCTTAGTCGAAATAGGTAGACAGGAGAATAAAAACTTTACCAGCTTTTCTGTCTCCTGAATGAGAAGGGTCCACGCATTAAAGTCAGCCGAATTCGCCTTCACTACAGCCCATAGTCGGTCCTCTTCGGTGGTAGGGGCTGCACGATTTCAGCCGTCCGGGTAAGCAAATCATTCCATGCGCAAAATACGAAGTAAACAGGGCCGGAAGCATGCACGTCACATGTTAAGGATCGAAGAAAACGAGAACCTAACAACTTCTAAGCGCAAACTTCCCTTCCCCGAATTACAATCAATATTGCACAGAGAACTGACCAGCGCAGCGACAGTTAGATCTCCTAGACTTCCTAAGGACCGGTTTAGTTTTTCTTCTAGCCATAAGTAAAGGGCATCGAACGTACGCGGCTGTGGTATCGTCTACGGCAACATTCGCGTGGACGGCATTCATGCATCACTCGGGAAGAATAACAGGGAAAATTTTCTTCCTTCCAAACCCAAAACACCGCAGCTGAAGTGCTGCTCGCAACAAAGCGTCCGACACAGCATGCGACGAGACCCCGAAAAAACTCTAACGAGTGAATTTTGTCATTCCTCATCTTTCCTGACTATTTTCGTAAAGCTTTTGTGAAGTGGTTTAAGATCCGACATCTAACAACCTGAGGTAGTCAACATTGGGCTTCGAAAAGCCCTGAACGTAACATGGTGCAAGCGAATGGCAGGTGCCAATATTATGCAGCAAATTTCCGTAGCAACGGACAGTCCAAGTCTACTGTATTGCACGCACAATATTATCGACTTGGCGCTACATCAGAATCTAACGACTACCTTCCCCAACTTGGCTCTGGACGTTCAACGGTACTTTCAAGGCAGGTTCACTCAAAACTTCTTTCGCAAACTTTGAAATTGTATGAAGTATTCTTACCGGGCTCTTCCGGGGCTGGTAACTCTTCTGGGCTGATCTCGACAGGCTCGGCACTTCCATTTGCTTCTCCACCGTGTTCGGGTGAACCTTTCTTGGCAATATCAACCATGGCCGCGTCCTCCATTGGCTCATCGGCTACGGCCATTTCCACATGCTGGTCCGCAAACTCTTGATCTCCCATACTCCTCAAACTGCGTGTAGGAGGAAACGGCTATTAGCAACTAGAGAATAACGAAAGGGACAACGAGAGCAGTCTCGAGAAAACTACTTCGTAGATAAGACGGATGACTCCAGAAGGCCAATCTTGGGAGAAAGGATC
Source organism: Marchantia paleacea (assembly GCA_014180765.2). Taxonomy (NCBI): domain Eukaryota; kingdom Viridiplantae; phylum Streptophyta; class Marchantiopsida; order Marchantiales; family Marchantiaceae; genus Marchantia; species Marchantia paleacea. The sequence goes on from MUAA02000014.1 coordinate 1,524,306, forward strand.
AAGAGCAGCTGAAAGACCTTGCTCTCACGCGACAAACAGCGGCCCTTCAATCTCGACACTCGGAGAGCGAGGACGAGTCGTTCGACATGGGACTAAAAAGCGTTGTGAAACATTTAGGAGAGGAGTAAACCCACCGAGAAAGCAACGCTGTGAGAGTGAAACCGATGGGAAAATTTCGAGGACACTTGGAATCAAGCGAGCGTGCGAGCCAGCGAGGGCGGGCGAGAAAGATGATGGCGTCGAGCGGGCCAGGGACGTCGGACGAGGAGAGGAAGGCAGGATGAGCGAGAGCTCCAGGAGATCACAAGGCTGGGTGGCGGGGTGAGAAGTGAGGGAACCTGGAAGGAAAATTAGGTCTTGAGAAGAGTCACCCCACCACTTCGCACTCTCAGTTACCGCTACTCCGATGTGGACACTGGGCGCACACTGCCCCTGATGCATCCTGCTGACTGCTGACTGCCTACTGCACCGCATCCACAGGACTGTCTCCTCTTCTGCTTCTTCTTCTATACCGCGTCTACATCTAACCTGGTTGGGCTTCCTCTCAGCGAGTTTCTTGGCCGGCTTTTCTCCACAATGTATCTATCCTGAATGCCACGCATTTCTCTCTCATTTGAGACGTTCCGCCGTTTCTTCCATCACCACGACCAATTATGGGCCAGATTCGGACAAATGTTTGTCCTTTAGCATAATTCCTCTCCTTTATCTTGTTCTTGCAATCTCATTTACTTCAAAGCTTTCTTCCCATCCTTTTTGTTATTTTCCTGCGTCCTTACAACAAAAAATTTGATTCAAAGCTTCATGAAGAGTAGTATCTCACAAACTATTTCCATCTAAGTTAATAAATATAACTATTCTTGAACATCATGTATAATATGAGTATTTACAACTCTATGTTACTCTAGCTTTGGAATTATACATAGCTAAAATATTCCACATAGAGTTCACTATAGCCTGCCATACTATTTGACAAGTGTATCACTCTCTTTAGCATATTATGTATCCATTACTCTCATATAGAACTAGCTTGTGCAATCCAAATTAATGCTTATTGTATCAATTTTTTAAGTAAAATATATCCATTACTCTACAAATATAACTAGCTAGTGCAATCCATATTAGATCGTATTGTATAAACTTTGTTAGGTAACATGTATTCACTGCTCTACATAGATAAATATCTAGTGCAATTCATATGATAGCAATCATGTTCTATGATGTTTCTTATATGCTCATGTAGTATGTATAACATTTGACCTAGATAGTTCAAATATCTTTGTTGCAGTATGACATATTTTCCATTGTGATGTTATTAGAGTCTAGTCCCATCTTACCCATTTGATTTCATCCATGTAAGTTGGATGGCATTTTTTCATCTTTTTTGTTATATATTTCTTAGTATTATTCTTAGTATTTTAAATATTTCACTTTAATTACTTTTTCTTAGTAAAAACTAACATATTATTAATTGTATTTTGTAGCTATTCATGCAGTAAGAGTTAAATGTATCATTTAATTTCAAAATCTAAAACATTAAAAATTCTCATATGTAAATAATGACATATCACATAATGTTATCATAATGAATAACATTAAATTTCATATCTAAATAATTACATGGCAAACATTGTAATTTTGAACACATGTGAAAGGTTAAACATTTATATTACATCAAATATAACCCAAATATATATTATGTTATGAATATACTAAACACATATAAAAAAGGAAGAAAATAATTTGAAATCAATATCTCATTCAAAATTTAAAGATATAACACTCCAACCTTATATATGAAATAACTACAATATATAAAATAAGTGTAAAATAATCTTGAAAGTGATCAAATTGCTAAAGACATTAAGTTGATTATGTATCATACTTTCACAACATATTGACTATCATTAAATAAATGTAGCAATATACATCAAATAAATCTACAATATTTGTCAAGTTTTTAAGCTTTATATTCATCTACACAATGTTAATATGTAAATCATGTATACCTAAAAGTAATATAAATGAGTTGAAATTTTTCTTCGACAACAACTTTGCAAAAATATCAGTAATTTTATAATCAATTTTTAAATATTTAAAATTTATTTTACATGCTAGGAATTTTTCATATGTGTAGTTAATAATGCAACTCAATATGACAATTCCTAACATGAAACATATTATTATTGGACAATAGTTGTCTAATATAATTATGCATAAGATAAGAGATGTTTTCTATCAAACTAAATTTTATATATATATATAATTCATAAATAAATCAACTAAATTAAGAAATGATCAACCTATATTGATTTATTATTAATATATTATACCAATAATAACTCAAACTACATTACTTCTAATGATGCATTAACAACTTTGATGTAATATGTCTATATAGATAACAAAGATAGTAAAAATTACTTCTATAATGCCCAATACGTTGTTGCAATTCCAATATTAAATATCAAATTGTTTGTCATATGCATAAGCTATCTATCTACGTATGTGAATATAAAGTCAAAACTCATGTCAAATAAAGTTCAAATTGATAAATATCTTTTATATTTTTTAAGTAATACTTTCAACATCAAAATAATGCTTTTAGCAGTGCAAAAACTAACTATGAAACCCATCTCATAAGTTCAAATAAGGTATGATTAAGAATAAAAAATCACACTTCACGGTTTGATTTCGAACAAATCAATCACATTTCTACCATCTTCACGTATATGTTTGGATTTACAATACCTTCCTCAAAATTTGATATTTTAACAAGTCATCATTCCATAGTGCACTAGGTAATATAATCAATGTATCATGTATGTATGTATATATATATATATATATTGCAACATAAATAATCTCAATAAAAATGTAAATTCAAAATGTATCTAAGTTTTTTATTTTGAATTCATCATCCAAATGCTCATTCACTTGCTCTACCTTCATATCATTGTTTCTTGTGATCAAATAATCTATAAATATATGAACATATACATGCGATCATCCTTGATGAACAACTTAAAGAAAAAATCAACATTGTCAATCTTGAATCATAATATAAAAAGAAAACAAATCTATCCTTTTGTACAATCATCTTTGTACATTTAGCAACTTTTTACTGTATGTTGCTAGCACTCGACAGGAAAATCCTTTGGGAGGACCCATATTTGCTATGGCTCATTGTATAGCTCATTTGTCTACTGCTTTGGCCGTGACCGGTTGTGTATTCCCATCTTTAGCAGATGATACACACATGTGGGCCTTATATACAACATTAGACATACCTTTGATTACTTGACTATTGAGCTTCATATTGTAAGCTTGATAGTCAAGGTGTCAAAGTGTATGACTTGGTCTTATTTGGGCATTCCGCTTAATCTTCAGCTTCCATATGGATGTATGACATCGACATACGGCTTACGTATTCTAGGAATGCCAGTAGGGTTTGAGGATTTTTTTTCATGCTACCTTGACGTTGCACTTGCCGAGGATGTTTTGCATATAGATGACATTTCTCTACTATGGGATATTTATACTATTTATCATTATAACATAATTTTTGTAATTTTTTTTCACATAATCCTCATGATAATTCATTTGACATAATTTTTAAATATGAATGTGATAACAATATCGTATTTTTGATTTCATCAATAATCATTTATCATTAATCTTGTCATAAAGTATCATATAAAGTGAAAATATAAAATATTTATATTTTACATTCATGTTTAAATATTATAATTATAAATATAAACTAATAATTATTAAAAACTTAAAATCTGATGGATAAATGCACTAAAATTATATTTTAAAAAACTCGGAAAAACAAATATATAAAAATAAATGGAAATTGGATAAAAATAATCATTACTATGTTAAACCATCAAATATATATCAATCAAAAAATTATTTAATGTTTTTTTAGATAAAATTTGGAAATTATTTAATAAGACTTAGTATAATCAGAGTTGGAATCTAATTCATGTTCATGACTATAGTATTTTAATCGGCATTTTATGTTTTTTCAAACAAAAAAAATCAAAGAAACAAAAGTTTGATGGATATTTATATAATTGAATATTTTCACATTTGATTTTTTTTATACAAAATTAATCAATTATTAATTGTATATACAATTATACTTGCATATAATATAATTTTGTTTATAAATTAATGTAGTTTAAAATTAAATAAATATATTTTATAAATAAATAAATAATAGTTTATAAATAAATATATTTGTTAATACTTAAAAATTCATTTATTTGATTTAAATTTAATTCAATATTAAATTTATTATTATTTCATATGCTTTATTATATTTGATTATATATAAACTATCACATTCAAATAAATAAATTAAAAAGTAAAAATATGCTAGAAAATTATTATTTTTATGCAAATAGATGCATTTTTGTGAAGTTTGTTCTATCCTATCTATTTCAATATCTTTCTGTTTTTCAAATGAGCCATTCACATTTGTGTTATTTGTTTGTTTCTTCAAATGATGTTATTGAGGAATTTTTTCTTTTCAAAGTTTAAATTTGTATTACATTTATTCAAATAATAAATGAAAAAATGAGTATTTTATGTGTTTCATATGATGACTTAATGAGAATAGTGTAATTATTTTCAAACCATTATGTTTTTCGAAAAACATAAATATTTTAGAATATATGTGCATTCTTTTATAATAATGATGACGATGATATATTTCATACATAACATATTATATAGATTGTTTAATTAAAATAAATAAATGGATGTATGCATGCAAAATGTAGTTATTTAAAATATAAATATTATATTTTAAAAGACATATACCTTTGAAATTCCTTTAATGAATGGAGTAGTCTTAATTTTATCAATTTGTAGTCATTGAAATTTCAAACATATATTATTTCTTTTATTTCCGTTTCAATTTTTAAGTTACAGTTTACTTTAAATTAGGAAATTTGTTGTTCAAATTTAATAGTTCGACTATTCATCATTTTTTTCAAAATATTAAAATCAAAATGTTATCACATCTTGGTCATTTTTGTGAACTCATATTAAATATTTTCGAATTTTTTTAATTTTTTAATCTTTTTTTGATTCTCGGATTATATATTTATTCTTAAAAAATAAATCAATGAAATGAAAAAAATATTTTTTATATCATTTGCAGAATAAATAAAATTGGATTTTTTACGACATCATTCATTTATAACAAATGAATTTTTAAAAATGTTTCTTTAAATATCTATGAAATTTAATTTACTTTACAAAGCTTTTTAATTCATAATATAATTTTATTTCTTATAATATAATATAATTGTTTTATTTAATCCACTTAAATGTATGTTATGTATGCCATGTGTGATTCATTTTGTAAATTTATATTATTGTAATTTAGCAACAAAAAAGGAAAATATGATTAACTCAAGTTAATATGTTCTGTTCAATAATTTGTTATATTTTATTAATTTATTTGTTTTTAAATATTATGTTGATATTGATTTTGCATTCATTTTTCTAATCTATTTATTATGACATATGAGAAGTTATAAAAAATGATGTTATCAAAGTTACAATCTTCAAATCACTAGATCAGTAGAGGAAGGAGGTTTGTCAGTTTGTTTGGTTGGCTGGATATTATATAATATTTAATGATTCAATGTCATGATTTCATGTTAATATTTAAGTAAGTTTGCCAAATATCATTCAACAAATATTTTCAAATAAGAATTAATTGGTGCCCTCAATCTTTTATTTTCAATATTTCAGAGAATGGGTTTTCTATGTTTGAAAGTTATTGATATTCATTGATTCAAAAATACATTTAGATATATTATAATTTGTATATGAGTTTTAATGTAAAAATAAACACTTGAGAAGGTGTTTTTTGTCAATAAATATGATTTATGAGAAATTAATCTTCTTCTATTAAAAATTTGAAAAATGTTTGACTATATATTCATATGGTCAAAGTGATTTTTGTACCATAATTATTGCACATTTATTGATTCATAATTATGTCATTTTAATCATATTCAATGTCATCTCTGTTCACACAAAAGAGGTTTTGACTTTCATGTGTAGTGATTTTGACTTTCGAATATTGTATACTGTGAAAAAGATACATGACATATGAGAGGAAAATATTGATAGATTTAGATGACAGAGAATGTACTTATTTAGATTAAATTAATGTAGATTCAGGTGTGTTTATTGAAAATTACATTCATTTCTTCGAACAAATAGAACTTTGTTATTCCTCAATTTATTTAATTTGGGATTTTATACCTGATAATAGTTCTAAATGGCTTGAAAGGTGAATCGATTTGAGCATAATATATTGGTTAAGTCATTGTGTAACGGGTTTCTTTGTAGATGAAAACTTGTGGATGTGTTATCCACAAGTCTTTGATGCATTTTACTTGTGATGGTTTTGTTAACTTTAAGTATAATTATGTGATCATTGTTTTTTTGGGAAAACTATTTCCTTCGGAGGATTTGTTTTATTAGCTGAGGTACAATGACAGTGTGTTGTATCTCATTCTATAAAACAGAGTTTGATTTATTTGATGATTTTTATGCGTTTTCTAACCGGTTGTGTAAGAAAAGCAAATACTGACAAATAAAGGATATAAATTGGAATCATGTGCAATTACAACCTGAGGAATTAAATCGCACTTCCGCGCACTGTCTTCGCTGGCTCATTCGTGAAATGGTCTTGAGTCAGCAAAGCCGTGTAAGACTACAAGCATCACAAAGCTATCAAGCAACCTTTCATGTATGTTCATCTGCCTTGTGGTGATAGACAAACGGCAACGCAGGAAATTTGTGGTGACTACTTGCTTCCCCAACCAAACACATGAAGTATGGTGCAGAGAAGATTGAAAACCGGAGATAAGACACAGTCCTTACAGCTGTTATTTCTGAATATCAAGTCTCGAGAAGAGCTTTCTGTCAACGAAAGGAAAGTTGGCCCCACTGCAATCCGCACGTTTCCCGCAGTTTACCTCACTCCAAATCTTGAAGATGGAGCAAAACGACATCTACGATTGAAACCACCACAAACGTTAGAAATTCCCCTCCGCTTCATCAGAAGGAACCCACTGAGGGTAAACTGGCAATTAGAGAGGGCAGTCTGGTCAGAGATTGGTTCGTGTAGGCCAACCAATTTGGGAAAGAGTCGATTCAGGGGCGAAGAGGACAACCAAAAGGCATCGGAATGAGAATAGAATAGAACGCGGGCGTTTGTCACTTGTGGCCAAAAAACTCTCAGCCATTGACAGATTCTCAGCCAGAAAGTGGTAAAGACTTCAAAAAGTAGCCACTCTACGTCTCATAATGGACGATGCAATCCACACCACCACAAAACCACCGAGTTCTAAGGTCGTCGCGAAAGAAATCTGTGTTCCGAAAGCTTGGTCCTCATCCCACCCGTAAGGGTCATCCTCAAACTCCATGGCTCAGCCCGGCCACGTGTACCCTGCACAACTCTATCCCATTGGCTACGGGCTACTGCCTGTCTGCCAGTTCCCTCTTCGTTACGTGGAGACCAGACGCCCTGACATGCTCGGTTTGGGCAGAGATGGATCTCCTATCTTTCTCCGGGGGTCGTTTATAAAAAGCAGGAGCGCTTTCAGCGGTAGACTGGTCAAAGCTGTCTGTTGTCACCTCATCTCACCATATGATGGGCTGTTGTTGGGTCATCGTTAATCTGCGGTGAGAGGTTGTGTTAATTCCGCACGATGTCCTAGTACTAGGAAAATGGTGGATCAGGTTCACAGCGTCGCCCAATATATAGGTGGTTTCGTTTTCTGAACTGGAATGGTGGACCAGTTCCACACATGCTTCGGCTTTGGTCTTTAGGGTATACCATGTGCAAAGTGCGATTCTCACGTACTTGAGAAAGATGGAATTGAAAAATAATATTAGAGTTGAGTTCTTTGGGTAATTTGTTGTGAAGTGTATTTGATATATTACTGTAAGTCCACTGGAATGTTTTTCTGAAGGACACTCGAGACGTATGCCAATGGGGGACATGAACGTTACTCCACACCATCGTTTTTTATTTTATCTTCAGAACTTTCACTTGCGATTGTGCTTATTTTGAAGAGAGTTGAGAGGTCCTTCGCTTATTCAGTGTTTTACATATATGTTCAGTACGTTTTTGCAAGCTACGGAAGCATAGGTCCTTGTGCTTTTGCTCTCATATTCTGTAATATAATTACCAAGTTTCCTGACTCGGTTAGTGGGCAGAGTTTATCCAGAAGTATTTGTTTGGAAATATCAGTCTTGAGATGCGGATAGGTTTCCATGCACGGCACGATTTGATACCTTGTTTTATGACAGGACATAACTTTTGCCCAGAGCTTTTGTAACGAGGTATTATCTACAAATTGCATCGGAAGTCGCGAATTAAACCATTTGTTTGACAGATCTTCTTTAGGGATCAGATGCCACTCTAATTATCAGATATGCGAGATGACACTATGACACACTACTTTTCCTGAAACAAAGATTCCTTCGCCTGACAATACGTCTCTGGAGCTTGGATCATTCGTCTTTTCTCTTTTGATTGGGATTTCTATCCTTTGAGCGCATTCCGTAAAAGACCAAATTTTAAGTCCTTCAGAGCAGAAAGAGAATGAGAGGGGTTACGGTAAAATTTTGTAAGGGCATTTTCTCTGTTTGTTGAACTTCTAGTTTTGTCACATCCTTGCATCAGAGACCAGACGCTTAAAGAATTTCTCTTCCATAACATCAGCACTTCTTATTTGTTGGAGCCCCTTTTGGCACGACCATTGGGAATGCAAAAAGATTCGCCTGCAAAAGCTCATCACTTTCAGTCGTTTCACACATGTAATCGCGAAAATACGGATGCTCAAGAAGGGCATGAAGCAGATCTTGCTCTGACAGTGCTTGACTTCGCAATCGCCGCCCTAGCCGATATTCCAACACCCAACATTTGTCCACCGGTCTTCCTGTCGTAGTCGGTTCTACACAACTGATAAGACGGGAGTGTTGCTTTGGTTTTCTTTAGGTTGACACTCTGTTCCAGAATTGTTTATATGTAAAACTCCAAGATCATCGTAAGTATTAAGCTACAGGAATAAATTGATTTGTTTAGCCCAAAATAAATGAATATCCTGATCCGTTGTGTACATTGTTAATAATGTCTGGTGGATCTCTCAATGTTTAGGGCTTGTGTATGTTATATAATACAGCAGATTGCCCACAATCGTGTTACAGTTTTAGAATGGACAAAAGATAAAGAAGTTCTACCATCTACAAACAGCATTCAGTTGCAGGCATATTCTCTTCGACGGCATCAAGTTGCTTGCTCATAACTGCTAGCACAGTTCTGCACACACTGCTAGCAGTGACGAACACACCATGTTGTTGTTCCATCTGAGGTCACAACAAATTGAACAAATAAGCACTGGAGAAGAGCCTGTAGCTTGAAATTTGGTGGCAACTTTTTGTCTTCCTTTGCTGATTTCTTTGACAAGGGCACGTAGGTGACTGTATACTACTATTTCGCAGGGACATAAAAAACATGAGCACGTTTTGTAAGATTAGAAGTAAGAAACGTAAGAGTATGTAGCTTGAAACTTGGCAGCTGCTTTTGGACTTTCTTCCTCTTGTTACCCAAACAAGGGTACATAAAAACTATTAGAAGTGGAAGTAGAAGTTTTTTTTTAGGAACAAAAAAATACTAAGAACTCTCGTGCATCTTATCATCCCAGATTCCTCATATCCTGCTTCATCAAGTCGCTCATGTCACCAAACAAAGTTAAGAGAAGTAACAGCTAATTGTAATTTGAGCGTCTAAGCAACAGAATGAGCGAAGAAGAGAGAGATTCAAGCCTCTGCCTGCGTATCGAGAACCAAAGCGAAGAGTTTCAGGTTTCTTATCAAAGCGATGCATGGTTTGAAGTTCACTACCTCTTATGGACATGACAATTTAGCATTCAGGTGCTCGGAGATGAAGGGCAAGGTCAAGATGGAAGCTCGGGAACCATCCCCAAAAGTCGGAAACAGCCGCGGCCCGGGGCACGCAAACAGCACGTCAAGGACTCAAAGCCTCCAACAGAAGCCAGATTAATATAAACAACAACCTCCCGTAAATAGAATAAGAACGGAACAAATGGACTCGGGACGGACTCCGTCCCGCAAAATAATCGATTTTCAAATCGAGAAAATAATAGAGACAGCAAAATTAGCAACCACGTGAAACAATTCGCAGTAAATCGGCCCCCGTGACCCGTCCTGTCCTTTCTCCCGAGCTGCGGGAGACCAGATTAATAATAGCTGGCAGAAGCCAGGTGGGAGGTGCGCACGGGCGACTGGCGACGGGCAGTAGCGAGTGCACGCAGATCGGGCGACGGGTGCTGCCGGTGCCGAAGCAAGATAAGCAGCGGGAGCACAATGGATCGAGCGATGAAGAGAGGAGGGAGGGGAAGGAAAGGAAGGGGAGAGCGGAGCCGCGGACAGAAGAGCAGAGGGAGGGAGGGAAGAAGGAAGAGAAACGAGGCCGAGGTCGAGGAGCGACGAGGCGGCGATCACGAACTGGAGGGCGGTTTCTTCACAATGGGAGCGAGAACATGGCCGAGGAGGGCGTGATCGAGGACAGGCGGAGTGGGGAGGCGAATGCAGCAGCAGCAGGGTTCAGGGTTTAGTGTGGGGGGTGGGGGCGGGGTTGTTGCTGGGGGTGGAGTTGGAGCGGGGGGAGTGGTTGTGAGGGAGTGGGATCGAGATTGGCGATTTGGATTTGCGGAATGGAGCAAGTGTGGAGGGGCTTGTTTGTCGAGACTTGTCGGAGCGGGGGCGAGGATGTGGGGACGGAGGAGGCAGGGCTCAGCGATGGGCGTTGACGGGATGGGCGACGGAGAAGGTTATGGACCGCGCAGCGCGAGGGAGTGAACTGCCCTGCGGCAACGGGGTTGTTGAGGAGCAGCGACTCATCTGTGATGTTGTATTATTCGACAGAGTATAATGAGAGATGCAGCAGCTTGCATTGAAGAACAGGGGGCGAGAAGTAGTAGTGGTGGGAGGAGTGTCATCGAGGCGCATTTGCGGAGGGGCATTCTGCTGGTGAAAATCTGGCAAGAAGTATTGAGGGTAAAATTCGAGGGCGAGAAGAAGGATTTGTTTGGCAGGCTGGATGAATTCAAGAGAGAAATGTGGCTCCTGTTGGTAGCCGCGGGCTCAGGGTATCTAGCAAGATGCTGGCATAAGACTCTGAAGCCCAGTCCTCATTCGCAACTCGCAGACCATGCATACGAAGACCCCGATGAGAGACCTGGGAGCCCCAACTATTCTAGTGCGCACCTCATCGATTCGTCGTCTCCCAATGGAATGCGCTACGCTTCGCACGGCCATCATGTATCTCCCCGAGGTTCGGGTCGTTCGTTTTCCTCCAAAGGACTGAGCAAAAAACTCTTTTCTGAAGGGGCCCAAGCGCTATCCAAGACTCCTCAAAAGGACAAGGAGGGCGACCCCAGTGGGGGACTCGATGACACCAAGAGACTCATTGGAGGGGGGATTGACAAATCTCTGGAGGGGACGAGGACTGAGAGCAGGAGGAGTCCATGGTCCAGCTTCAAGGCAAAGAAGAAACAAGGGTCAGTGGACGATGCTGAAAGGGAATCTTCAGCTGGTTGCCTCAAACGAACAGGTGAGAAATTTCGCTGGGTTAGGGAGAGGAGGAAATCCAGTTCCGACAACGATTCGTCAAGTTCTCGTAGCCTACAAGCTCTGCTCGCTGAAGGAGATGAGACCACTGCGTCAGTTGCCGGATCAAGCAGCAGAGGATTTGTATCTGCTGCTCAGAGCAAGAGCCAGTCAATTGACTTAGACAGGTCTCTAACAGGGCCATTTGTGATTGATGGTAAAGATGCTCCCCAGCCTCCTCAGGCCTCCGAGGAACTGTCAATGAGGGGCATTGTCCGCGAGAAAGTTTCCCAGTTCGAACAAGGGAATGCAAGTTCCAGTTCCATCTCCAAAGTTTCACCCGATGGTAAGAGCATTTCCTCGTCCGCCTCAAAAGAGGATTCGTCGAGCTCGGGTGTTAAAGAAGACAAAGGCAATCTCTCTCTCAAAGCCGAGACTGTGAACGCAGTCCTTTCTCTGAGGGCTGCTAATCTCGCACAGGCTCAAGCACAAGCACAGGCACAGGCACAGGCCCACGCGCTGGAAAGGGAAAAACTGCGAAACCTCAAGCTAGACAGCATTACCAGCACAAGTCAAGAGGAGGAGGATGTCTTGTCAGGTGGAAAAGGCAAAAGGAGAACGGATGTAGGCAAGTACCCGGGGAGTGGAGAAGCTGCTCTCCTACCAGCATTATTGTCGGGGAAAAGGACTAAGGATTCTAACAAGCCAATGTCTCGGGACTCGAGTGAAGTTACATTAGCCAGTCTCACCGGCAAGAGGATGAAAGATAGGGAAATTGCGAATGAGGACACCGAGGACCAAGCGGAATCTTCCTTGGCTTCTATGTTTGGGCCCATTGATCTCTCCCAGGTCTTTTTCGGGTTCGACAGTATGTTCTTTGGGTCGCCTAAAGACGATAAATCGCCAGCGAGAGGTTCCAAAAGGTCTAAGTACTTGAGTAGGTCTGGTAACAGAAACCTTCGTAGGATGAGAGAGTCTCCAAAACCTGTGTCTGCAATTGAGAGCTGTCTCAGAGCGCAGCAGTTCAGAGATGAGAGTCCTCATGTCGCCAGAACTCTGAATTTTAGCTCTTACGGTCGAGGAGGGGAAGTTAGTCCGTCGTTTGGTCAATCCGATGAATCGCCTTCCCCGAGCACCCCCTTGAAAATGGTGGAATTCGGCGAGAGAAAAGGAAAGAATGCCGAATTTGAAGACGGATTGCAACCTGATGAGCTTAAGGGTGTGATAGGACTCCCGCTCCTGAGAACTCCACGAAGGAAGGGGCCATCATCACATCGTAAGGACGCCCAATTGTACAAGGGAGGGTTGGAGTTGGTTCTTGCAGAATCGAACTTCCCGAGGACTGTCATTTCGGAAGAAACAGAAAGAATTTACCCCAGCCAGTCTAAGCTCAATGACGTTGTCTGGAGAAGAACTTCACTTCCAGTTTCGTTGAAGAAAAGAAAGGTTTCACAAGCTGTCACACCTTCTTCAATTCCGGCTGATACTACCGGAAATGCCTACGAATTTGAAGGTGCGCTCCTCCACCTTTTTCCTGCAGCAAGTGCTTGTTTGCTCATGACAAGTTTTCTGTTTTCAGAACAGTTTACTCGTTTTCTGCAGTTCTTGAGCACCTTATAGAGGAGATCAAAAGGATTGTATTATACTACTACACACAATCGTTACACCTTCTGCAAGAGTTGGTCCACTGATTTAGTCCATACTTTATTTGACCAGCCACTGCCCAGCCTGACTTGTCAATGTGTGCAAGCGTGTAGCCAGTTGTCATTGTTATCTTCTCTACGCGACATGAGTCTCTCCGGAAATATAGATCTGAATTTTGTAGCGCATCTTGTCATGCTGAGACTCCTGTTGATTGCGGGCAGGGGTACACATACAGTTCTGTTTATGACCTCAAATTAATTCAATAGCTTTTGTTTAGTTCGTTCTATTCTGGAGGCGCATTGTTTAGGTCCTGAATACTTCGCAGTGCTTACATTAAGCTGTCATTTTGACCCCAGTTCCCCTCTTACGAAAAGTCTATTTAGTTCTGTGTGTTACAGCCTCGTAGTTTAACCTGCCGATAACGTATATCTAATCAGAATTTTTGCTTGTATGCAGCTTTGGTCATTCCGCCCATGGAGGGACTACTATTCAGTTTCGGAGTTGGAATTGGAGTAATGTCCACTATGGAATCTTCGGAAAGTGAGATTGACAGGCTTGGCAGATTACTGCAAGAATCAGAAGAGAGAATTGAGCACCTGAACAATCTACTGAGAGAATCAAGACAAATTACAGCTGACTTTGGTGGATTGTCCTCACAACACCTGCTACTAGCCGGGAGCATGTCCAGTGACGGACGGGTGTTCGTAGAGGTATATATGATCAGCGTACCGTGTTTTTTTCTCCCCTGGCAAGGCTCCCTCTGATTTTCTCCAACTCTGGAAACGATTTGGCTATTTTATTTTATCTCCTGGTAATAGGCCACTGCAACTACCTGTTTTGCTTGAAGACTTATGTACGTCTGTGTACCACAGGTTGGCAACAACAAAGCCCCGAAAAATGTTTTGGCACTCGTTCCTGTAATTGATGAAACTGGAAGAGAAAGAACTGATTTGTTCAGGAGAGAGGCACCTGAAACTCCGCAACAAATGGAACATATGGCTGAGCTGGAGGCAGAGCTTGAAGCAGAGCTGGGCTTGCTTACTGCTGGAATATCTGAGGATTTCAACGGCACGCCAGACTTTGATGAGGTACACTGTTTTCCTGGGTGTCCCGCTGATATTGCTTTCCTCGATCGATGTAGATAACTAAGTACAAGGAAAAATTGCTGTGTTAAGATAAAATGGATAGAGAATATTTTTGATTATTACGTCCACCTACGGGGAACATTTTTGGCACAAAGACTTTTTTACTGTTCTCGACGCTCGAAAGAGACTTTGAAGAGCTTATGTCATCACTCACAAATGGTGGTGCATGCTGTGCGAGAATGTGCAGTTGGACCCGGAAGGAGTGGCAGGTGTGGCTGACCGTGATTTGGTTGTCGAGGGGTTACCAGCTGTATTAGATTGGGACGATGACAATGATGATTTCGTTCCCGCTGATGTCCCTAGCCATTCTGGTGGAGGTGTGCCCCCAAGAGAACTAGCTAGACTTTTGCGGAAGGTGAAGAATTCTCGACAAGAGCACCAGATCCACGAGCTTGAGGCAGATCTCATAGAGGCAGAGGAAAGGCTAGAGAAAATGGAGAAAGAATTGCAGGAATTGAAGGAAAGGATTGGATCTGCTGCACCTTCTTTCACAGGCAAGTTGAAGCCGATTTTATACTTGTGGGAATTTAATTGAAATATACTAGCAAACTAGTAAATGTGCGAAGAACTTTGGAAACATGTCTAACACGTCAGTGACGATCTCTCAGGTGATACTATGAAGGTTTCTGATTCAGCTGCCAAAGACCCACAGCCCGAAATGGTTTCTGATGATTACAGTTCACAAGAGACCCAACCTGATCTCCGGAAGGACCAGGTACCTGAGGTCGAGGAACATCCTGACAGTTCGAGTGATGGTGCCTCGTTGGAAAATGATGCTGCTCTGGAGGCCAAGAAGCTTGTTTCTGAACAGTTCAGCCCTTCTCTTCCAGACAAACCCAGTCCCTCAAGCCGCGCTGCCCAACCGTCAAGCCTCCGGGGATCAGTGAAGAGCCTGATGTTGTCAGAGGAATCTATGGAAACTGAGGCTCAGGCTGCGAATGATGCCGTCTGTGATGAGTTTCTTAGTTCTGTTTTTGGTACTAGAGCAGAAGGTGCGCAATTTGTCGGAGTGGAGATGGAGGAGGAAGAAGAGGATTTAGATAGCCCGGAATTCAACGTTTCAGTTATTGAGATGCCTTTGTCTCCAGTTGCTGGTGGCAAGAGCAATGAACCCGCAGCTTATACAAACAACTTAAGTATCTCATCTGCAGCTGATCTAAACCCTTTGCTACCGGATGTTCCCTCCACAGCGTCCGGGGAAGATTTGGACCATGTTGTCGGTGAACTGTTAAGAAGAGACAGCAGCACTGTGAAAAACGCCATAAAAGAGTTTCTTCTGTGGGAGAGAGCCGAGGCAGATGAGATTAATCCGAACATGGAGGAACTGTTGGAGGAAGAAGCAGCTGCGCAATCGTACTCTAGACGAGCTGCCGGAAAATACTCAACACCTCAAAAATCCATGATCTCTACAAGACTTGAGCAATTGGCAAGATCGTCTTTCGAAAGCGAGAGGCCGCCAGTTCGCCCCGAGGCTCCCCCACCGCCGTTTGGTACCGCCAAGTTAGATGATAAAACCATGAAATTGTTCGGGCTACGAGACCGTGAAGCTTCGGCGAACATAAAGGAGCGACACCACTCTCCGTTGGCTAGAAAAGAAACAACGAAGGCTGAAGCATCGAAGGTGAACATAGCGAAGGAAGGAGCCTCTCGTTTGGCGGCTGTTGAGTTGTCTGCAGCTGACATTGATTTTCAGAGTATTCTAGAGAAGAGGCGGGAACTGAGATATGCCTCCTCGAAAGTTGGACTATCACTTGCTGGTGCTCCTCCAGCCCCAGAGCGCGAAGGTGGGACCTTCTACCGACACAGAGAAGATCCAAGCCGAGCGGGAACGAACTCCCCAATCCAAAAGTTGTCAAACAAAAACTTGTTTCATAGTCCTCACACCAAGAACACGCGCATTTCATTAGAGACCCAAAATAATAGGTTGTACCAAAATCCTATGTCAGATTGGTTAGCAGAAGTCGGTAGTCCACCTTCAGAAGCCTCCTAGTGATAGTTTAATAACCCAGTGATACACCTGCCCATGACCTGAAATGTTGTAACCCTTACTGCGATACGTCTGCTCACCCTATTTCCACTTATTCATTCCAGCCTGGTAGTTCTGTTGTATATAGATACTGAAATTAAGAGACTGCATTCTCTACTTTGGAAAGAGGGGTGTCACAAGGCTTTTTTTCCACTTTGCCTTGGCAATAAGCTAATCCAGAACATGACACAGACTAAACTCTGCAAGAGACTGGAAACTCGTGATTGCAGGTCACATTTGAAACCGCACGCAGGGAAAACCCACTGAGTTTCGTTTTGTTATCCCGAAGTGTCTTTCATTGCAGGAGAAGGTCGGTGAACGGCTTCAGGTTGTGGAAATATATCTGACCATTGCCCTTCAGAGAGGGAAAGGGAGTGCAAACAGGTTCTTAGTAACCAGCTGGCTAGTCCACGCCAGAAAAAGGCTTATTGATTCATAGGACGGATTATGAGGGTTAGGAGTCCGGTGCAGTTGGTTACTTCTACCATATGGTATCTTGTCCAACTGGTTTCTGGTGTCACAGGCTTGTAATTTCTTGATGATCACTGAAGAAGTCTCTCATGGCAGAGTTCTGTTGAAAGCTCTTATGTCACCGGTCTTGGAATCGTCCTCCTGTGAGACATGTACTTGCAAAATACAACTCAGCTCTCTTATTCTGTCCAGTTTTGAAGTGGCCCCGTCCCCTCCTGTAATACCTCTAGGTTGAGTGTTGCGTCTTCGTCTTTCATCTCGGAGACTGTTTGGTCTCGAACTGTTTGTTTGTCCGAGTAAACATGGTACATGCATCAAAGGTTCAGCAGCAAAGTCTGTGAATGGGCACGCACAGAGTGTGATAATGATCAAGCTGTACAACGTGCCATATAGTGGCCGGGGTCTGACTGGATATGTGCCAACATGTACAGCTTCACTTTTGCAATCCATCCTCAGACCACCAGCTTTCATCTCAGTGAGACAATATGATGTGTATGTTTAACTTGTAGTTGAGTTGACCCCCTTAACGCTTATGCGGAAACAATTTGATCCAAGAGAGCAGAGCGTAGCAGTGGTGTGATGTGAATAACAAAGGAAATGGAGAATTAGATTGAACGATCGAAGTTCATTAGGAGTAGGAGCATAATGAGCACAAAAGGGAGATGGAAAAGAACACAAGTCGTAACAGTGGTATGATGTGAATAACAAAGTAAATGGAGAATTAGATTGAACGATGGAAGTTCATTAGAAGTAGAAGCATAATGAGCACAAAAGGGAGATGGAAAAGAACACAAATCGTAACAGCTTATGTACTATGTAACAATTTTTGGTGTTATCGTGAGCTGAAAGTGGTGTAAAAAAAATAATAAGAAAAGTAATAATAAGTGTTCACAGCCATTGATTTAGTTACAGAATATGAATTACTGCATTTCGCTTGAAAATAATGACTTCAGAATAACAATGTCACTGACGCTCATTGCGTAGGTAAGTTGTTGTTCGGGAAATAACTCATACATCTTGCGAAAAACTGTCCTTCAGAAGCGGAGGTGCAGCTTACTCTATAACCAGTATTGGAGGATAACAATTGGTTCCATCAGGCAAGTTCCAAACTTCCATGTCAAGCATGAAGCAATGAGCTGAGATGAAGTCCTTGTAAGATTTTGATGGACCCCAAGGTCACCTGGTTTGCTCGCTTTGTTCGCACGTTAAGACAACACGATGTGGTTGTGGATGGGGGGTAGTCGTCAGGCAGCATCCGCAGTGAGTGGTGGTTACTGTCAACGCATCTCTTTCCACGAACCCAATTGCCTTTTCCTAAGCTATATTTATAGATATGCAGATATATATAGATGCCTTTACAGCCTGACCATGGAAGCAATGAGAAAGAATGCACGGAAATATTTTTGCTCCACGAGGGTATCTACAGAGCGTCTGACAGTCTAACTGTAAAATGTTGCAGTAAACCAGCACTAGTGAAGGCATGAAATGTTGATCTGGTCTACAATCTTTTCCGCAACCCTTATCGTCTAACTGGATATGTCTAGAAGTTTCGGACCTCAGCATGAGCATGGTGGCGCGTTCTTCCATGTGACGTTGTGTTCATTATTTACACTGACGCTATATTACTTGGTCCTCTGTCTGTTTACACTGAAGCTATCGGTAACATTTATGGATCCCCCATGAAAATTTAATGTTACACGAGTTACATCATGCCCACTGCGTCACTAAACGCCAACCACCCTTTAGCGGTTGTTGTCATGGACGAAATAGAGTTCGAGGACAGAGTTTCCACATAGCTTTTCACGGTGATAGGCATCCTGCGGATCATTCCCGGCCGGGTAAGGTAACTAGCGTTGGGCCAAACCTGTGACTAGAGATTGGTCCGGTACAGAAAAACACAAAGGTCAGGAGTGACAAAAAGGTAAATCCTCACTTAGATAATCCTACCCATTTGGTTTGGTTTCATCCCTGTACGACTTGATAGGGTGATCCCATCCTTTTTGCTATATTACTTGGATTTTTTTACTCGGGTTAAAGGGAAACAGATGAACATTCTTTCACAATTTGCATTATCATTTCACCTTAGCTTCGTTATCTAACCATTTATTTAAATTTACTTTTCAAATTAATCTTTGGCAAGTATTGACTCTTTGTTTCCTTTTGGATGAAGACTTAGATTTCACATATATTGTGGTACTTATGAAGACTATCCAAAATCGTGATGTTTTGGTTTTTTCACTCTCACTTACTATTGGCATTAATGCAAAAAAGTCATATTTTTGGACAAATATAAACAAAACAACGCTTTGAGAGGTTGTCCGACGAATTGATATGCCACTGAATATAGAATTTTGTGATACTAAGATAAGAGAAAGTATCAAATGACAAATTACAGTTTGCAAAACTTAGTGAATAAGATTGAATTTTTCATTTCTCTTATATTTGAATGAAATGTAGGGTGCAAACGTGTTGAGTTACAAAAATATGTGGATGTAGTATTACGTAGATTTATATATAATATTGGTCCTCATAACCTTGGAAATCTATATGCATTTGGTGAATCCATGATAGTGAAATTAATATCATCATGATATATGTTTTAGCAATCAAAACAACAATGTACTCGGGATTTGTTGCACACCCATCAAAAATGTATTGCATTACAATTATGAAAAAAGTTAAAAAATATTTGTGAAATGTCCAAAATCATTAAAGCAATGTATGGATATCACATTGTTGACAAACCAAACTATTCTTATAATGTATATTGAGAGAAAAAGAACAATATATTTGTAAATTGATGGACTCAAATAAGATATTGCAAATATCAAGCTTTATTTTTTCAAATACAAGCACGCATTACTGTGGTACTGCCATTATTCATGATTGAAAATACATCGTATATTATCCATTCATAGTCATTGTAGTGACTTCATCAACATCAATTGCAAGATTTAAAAACAAAAAATGATTTTGACATAAAAACTACAAGAGAAGATAGAACAATCATTTGGATATC
Source organism: Marchantia paleacea (assembly GCA_014180765.2). NCBI lineage: Eukaryota > Viridiplantae > Streptophyta > Marchantiopsida > Marchantiales > Marchantiaceae > Marchantia > Marchantia paleacea. The sequence continues at coordinate 1,544,284 of MUAA02000014.1, forward strand.
TGAAAGGCAGGTTGATTATTTTAAGATAATGTCCAATGACAATTGAATTGTAATAAACATTTGTAATAGCATGTGAAATACTTCATAATTTTGTAATATGACAAGATGAGAGATTAATACCACATTGTGATGTTATAAACTTATAGCGCTTTTTTTCAAGGATCTTCACTTGACAAAATGAATACAAAAATAAGGAAAAATATCATACGTCCATTATATATTAAAAAAATATCTAACAATTGAATGATGTAAAATTAAGTGTAGCTACAAGCATGTAACTGATAAAAAACTTAATTATTAGTCATTCATGAACTTGATGTTATACTTGTACTCACACATCATAGTTTTGAACTTAAATATTCAGTGTATAAGCTCTTTCATTCGTGATAAAACAATTCAATCACATTTAGATTGAATGACATTAACCCTATTTGTAGATATGCACTAAACTTTTAATGTTGTTTTCACACTAACATCCAAAATCAAACTAACTTTTGATCATGAAATAATCTCTAAACCAACAACATGATGTAGAATAACATAAGTCTACATTTTATGAACTAATGTATCATCATGTAAGCCATTTGTGAAAAAATTGCATGGAAGGTTCATTTTTAAAGAGGTACATTGAAAAATAATCATTCAAAATTAGAATAACATTAAATGATGTATCAATCTCTCCGTCATCATAACCACATGAAAAATCAATATAAGTAACAAAATTTCATTAAGCCATGGATTTGTTCATAAAACTATTACATCCATGTTAAAAATTGTAATTATTTTTAGTTCATTTTGAAACTTCTTATTGCATCACTAAAGATTATGTTTCACATACCATGACATCTTAACTTTACCACGTATATGGTTCCAAGTAGATCCTCTCATGAGATCTCCCTTGTCATGGTTGGGATCCCTATGACTTTTCCCTCAATCACTTCCACTGCACCCAACTTTGCTTGACTCATTTACTCCATCATTACACTCCCATATATCTCATTGTATTGTTTTTTTGCTCCTAACCATATTCCATTATATTATGTTCCAAATGTGGCCACAATCTCCTTGTGATGATCATGTACCTTTCAAATCTTGAGCTTTTGATGGTCTCCCTATACTTCTTTTTGCTTTAAGAACACCCTTGGATGGACTTCACATCCTTTTGTTGCTTATGGGCATATCATGTACTTGTTATAACATACTTTGGGTGGGTTTTTCATGATAAGCTCTCTCTTTTGTTGAGGTCTATCGTGTGTGATTATGAAGTATCATTTTTTGGTCCATTATTCCCTCTCTTGAGCTCATATATTTGCACTTATCCTCATTTCCTATCACATGCACTTTTTCTTCATCTTCTATATGATAGTGACACATCTTTTTGTAACGTGTGTCCGGTCTAGTGTTAAATACATTTCCTCATATGGGATAGTTGTCTTACAATAACTATACATTGATGCTCCTTATATCCTTTCAATGATTGATTTGATATCTTTTCATAACTTATGATATTATGAAATTTAAGACTTTGAAGTCATGGAACTTGTAATCCACATTTAACTTTTGTATGACACCATTATGTTGAGACTTTATCATTTTTTATGAGATCTTATATTCAGCAGAGTTCATTACCAAAACACTCTCTCTCATAAAATCATTAATCTTTTATATATTTTTCAAAATATTCATAATGATTTTGACCTGATCAATGTGAAATAATGATTATTTATAATTTACATAATTCAAATAAAAAATCAATAAATTCCATCAATTAACATTGATGATATATATATTATAATAAAATATGATAAAATGTGTTCATCTTGAAAATTTCCATACTTCTTCTCTTCATAAACTAGACTACAAAAAGATGACCAAAAAAATATTAATAATTCAAAAAGATATTCTTCAGTATTTTCAAATGCATGCATTTGTTGATTATTTTTTATTTGATAAAGCTTCATTTATTTTTCATCATAAAAAAATAATTTATGTTAATCAATATTATTTTTATATTAATTTAAAACAAATATAATAAAAAATTGTTTGCATTATGTTAATAATTTTTTTATAATCCATATAATAATCAATAAAATATTCATTATCATATTCATGTGATGTCTATTGATTTTTCATTTTACGTATATAGTCATTTGATAATGTGAAAATCATTAAAAATATTATTTGGAAAAATAAAAATAAAAATTGAACTTGTTTAAATAAACTTTGAACATACTGAGATATGACGCATTCTATATATATTTTCAAACAAAAGTTAAATATTATATAGGTTCATTATCATATTTTTTAATATTAGATAATAATATAATTTATTAAATTTTCAACGCATGTTCCATATATAATAGTTAAGAGAGAGCTTTGCTAAAATATTCCTTAACATATTGTATATAATTAATAAACTGATGGTATGACAACAAATTAGTCAAACATGAATTTGTAATATCTATGACATGACATACATTTTACTTTGTTCATTGAAACTTAAGTTATATTAGATGTGAATAATCGGAAATATAATTAAAATTCCACCCAATAAATATTATTTGTTATGTAATGTTATTTGATGTATTCAACAAGAAATTGAATTCACATTAATAAAAAAGATTTATATGATATTTTGTAATGAGATTCATTTTCATATATTTGATTAAAATAAAATTTAAAAATTATTAATTTAAACAATATATTATAAATTTAAAAATTATTTAAAAAATTAAACTACAAAATTCCATTTGTGAATGAATAATGAAACTACTTATTTCTGATAAATTGAAATATATTTTATTTTATTAATTATAAATGAATAACTATTATTTTTATTTTTTATTTAAAATTAATATGATACATTTTAATCATATTGTGTATTTATTATATTTTTGAAATGAAAATTTATATAAACAAAGTTTAAAATAATTATAGTAATAATTTAATTAACAAAATAAAAATAGAGTATGAATAATGTTTTCACATTATATAAAGATTAAATATATATATTAAAAATAAAAATATGGAAAATTTAACAAATATATTATTTAAAAATATTTAAAATATATTTATACCAAAATTTTATAATTAAAATATATGTTATGAAAATGAATAAAAAAATTTGAAAAAATAAAATTTAAATCATATTTTTGATAAATCATGAATTGATTAAGAAAAAAATTTAATTCACATAAATATAAAATTTATAACTAATGTTAAATAAAATAATTTATTTAGACTTAAAATGTGTTTACAATAACAATCTATTATATTATATCGATAAATTTATTTGTAAATGTTTAATTTATTAACATTTTTTTAAATTAAAATTTAAAATATGTCAATAAATTAATAATTTAAATTTTAAATTGAATTTACATATTATAAATATTTTATAATTTTCAAAATTAATCAAAATAACATCAATATTTTAATACATTCATGAATAATGTGTCTTTAAGTATAATTTACATGTGACATATAAATTTATTTCCATTTTTTATTTCATTAACAATATAATTGATAAGTTTATAAAAAATATATTTAAATAAATATTATATTGAATTAAAAAAATAAAATAAAAAATAACATAAAATAAAAATATTTAATATTTACAAAATCTAATTTAACAAAAAATTTGAGATAAAAATTGAAATTATATTTCTTACATAAAATTAAAATTGTAATGAATGTGAATTGTATGTAATTGTCAATAGATTTAAAATGTTCATATATTTGATACAAAAAGATTTATTTTTTAATCAATTTATTATAAATAAAAAGAACTAATTTTCATAAAAAAGTAAAGAAAGAATAATAATTTTTATTTCAAGAAATTAATTTATAAAAAATTATTTTATATATAATTTTTTTTTATTAATATGAATGGTTGTATTTTAAAAAAAGTTCATTTTTGTACTCTTCTAAATTTTTTATTTTATTTAAATTAACAATGATATTTATAATTTATATCTTCAATATTTTTATATTATAATTTTTTCAATCATAGAAAAATATTTTAAAAATATTTAATTTACATAATTAAAATGTATTCACAATGTATCATTTATTTTAACACTTTAAGTATTCATTTAAATAAAATAAATATATAGGATGTTATAATATCTACCCAAAAAATGGTTTATCGAATATGTTATGTTTGATATTAATTAAAATGATTTTTTATATTAATTTAATTTTATTAATCTTCATTCAATATTTCATTTATTATTTCAAAAATTGAATAAGTTACTTGTTACGATAAGTTTATTCGAATGATTTAAATTAAAAAATAAAATATGTATGAAATTATATATTTAAAAAAATTAAATTTGAAAATTCAGTTTTGATTTAATTTTTTTATGTTACATCAATCTCACCCTATATATTTAATTTTGATATTTTGAAATTTCTTGATTGATTTTTTTTGTTTTCATGGAAAAAATAACATGAAAATATATGATAATTTTATTAAATAGTTATTCAGTTGATTGAAATTTTGTTTAAAATTAAAATTTTTGTTGCACATTATAAATTAAATGAGTTTGAAAATTGTTTTTTTATTAGAATTATTATATATTTTTAATTATTTTTTATTTTGTACGATAATATTTTTATTTTCATATTTTTCATATAATAATATTTTACATAAATTTGAACATATCCAAGTTCTTTTTTATAATTTTTATTTATCGTTTTAAGTGATAAAACTAATAATATTATGTTATGATTTTAAAAGTTTAAATTTTGGAATAATGTTTGTTTTTTTTTTAAAATTATTACAATTTAAAATGTGGATCAAATATTTTTAGACATTATGTATAAAATATTTTTATATGTGTATTGTTAAATAATAAAATTTTAATTTATGTTTTCATGTACAATGATTGGTCATTGATTTTAGTGGAGGATTCATTTCATGGTGTCTTACATGCAACCTATACTTGAACTTACAAGAACACAGCTAAATGAAGAATGACACATACAACTTGTCACGAGGATGGGAGACATTATCTCTTTGAAATATATGATGGGGTCTTCCCATCCCTTTTGTTATTTTACTGTGTCCCCCTTCTCTTTGAAATAACTAATGAGAGCCAAACAACATAACAGTAAGAGTCTTAGACTCTAGAGAAGAAGTAGACAATAGGAACTATATATTCCTACAACTGGCTACTCTTGATCTAAGTTTCGCTAACCCGACATGTGGACAACATAACCACTTGTTGAAGTAAATATGCAAAGACCGTCAACAAATGTCATTGTGAAAGGTTACACTACCTAAAGCCATGAACTTTTTCCAAAAAAACACGGTGTGAAAGGTTACACTACGTAAAGCCCTGAACTCTTTCCAAAAATCCAATGTGTACACTCACGTTTGCAACTCTTCTACTTGTTCACACTAAGCACAAGCTTGCCTTGAACAACACCTACCCTCAGAGATTTAAAAGGGAGGTTTAGGCACATAACACGACTAGATAGAACAAGATTTAATTACCTAAACTACGAAGATCTTGATTTGGTTGAAAGACCATGATTTCGATCGAGTAGCTGGTACACCGAAGGGGTTACGACGAGCGGTAGAGTTAAATTTTATAAAAGTTTATAAATATTTTATTTAAATATTTTTAGATAATTAAAATATTGTATGAAATGATGTTAATAGAAAATATTATTTTGAAATAAATACTATAATATTTTATATGAATTAAAAAATATAAAATAAATTTAAAAAATGGGATGTTTTAATTATAACGATGGAATGAAATGGAGGTCACTTGAAATAATGTCGGACTAAAGGGAAACGGCCATTTGATTTGAGACGTTAATAAATGCGAAAGAGTTTATTGATGTGCGGTCATTTCCGGCTCGGACGGAATGCTAACTGTAAGCAAGTTATTAAAGTCCAAGTAGTAAGCTACCACGGATACTGTCGTCAACTGGCTCCGTCCCAAACCTCGGGGTGCCTTCGAACAAATGCTCTTCCCGCCTTCCGCTTTCCCGCCACTCTAAGTCCCTCTGTTGTGGAGCCAGTCGTGCTATCCGAATGTCGCCGGGTTCGTCCTGTCATCTGCGCTAAGTGGACTCGACCCCGAAGGGCAGAGGAAAATTTGATCGGGAAATGGAAGGCGAAGTTCTTCTCCCCGGCATTCAGGCGCTTTGGCGCGCCCGTGTGCCACCTGGGATAGTTGATGCTTTGTCGAGGCAAGTTTGGTGCGAGCCGGGCACGGGCCTCTCTCTGCTTTTCAAAGCGGAGACGGCGCGTAGTGTTGCTTGGAGCGTCTTCGGAGGCGCGTTGGAATTCCGTCTGCGTTTTGTGATTGATTGAGACGACGATTGCTCGTCTCCGCTGTGTTTGAAAATGCCAGAGTCTCCTTAGAGTAGTGAACCGCCCTGTCTCGTCACGATGGATCGGAGCCCCATGGTGGACGCTCTGCGTGAAGAGTTTCGTGAAGCCAATTTCGATGTAGAGGACGACACCGTGCTCGAGCAATGTGCGTTCTTTTTCTCGTCCGCACTGTGCGGTGGTTTGCCATTCTTCTCGTTCAGTAAGATTTGCTAATATATCTGCTCATTAGTAAGGATCGTCAATACTTGAACCGGTTTGAGGTCTGAAGATGTTTTGTGCTTAGCAGTGTAGTTTTTTCAGCTCGTCGTTTAGCATGAGTCGGGAACGAGCGAGCGGGAACGTCACTCTTTTTCCTCTGGTTGATGGAAAGGATTTTTCCCGTGTATGTAGCCGCATTATTGTCTCTGGGAATGACAGAAGCTTGTGCACGGTGGTTTGTTCGGAAAATACAGGCGCTTCTCTGTGTGTCGTTTATTCGTTGAAACCTGCAGACCTCGTGTCAAGCTGGGAGGTGTTTTATCTGAACAGGTGCACTCTGCGCGTGGAGCCTTATTGTGATTTCTGTGTCTTCTCCAGCTGGAATTTATAGGATATATTCCTTAGTGCTAGCAAGCTGCTTGTCGAAAGGGCACTCAACATGCCGAACCTTTCGAATGTCCCTCGTATATGGATTTGTCTGCATGCATAAGGCCACTACTTAGCCCATGAGCTGCCGCATTGAATCAGAGTAAACTATGGCGAGAAAGTTGTACGACCAGGAAAAATAAATCTGTTGTCTGAGGTGAATGTGAAAATAATGGTTTTTCTGTGAACCGAGACTGTGCAGACAAATGAACGAGGGACAGGTTTCAATTGTACTATTGCCAAAGTTTAAATCCTTTTTACAAGAAGAGCAGCGCGAAGCGCTCCGTTCAAAGCCCATAGATGGATTGCACACATTTTCCACGATCGATGATGTAGACATGTAAGTATATCTTACCACCTTGTATCACTAAATTCCGATTTCAAAGAAACCTCATATCGCTGAACCATCACGTTCGCAGTCTGCGTCTTGTATTTAAGTATGGTAAGTAGTGCCTGAATTCCATCCCTACATGCAGGTTGCTGAACGACAAGAATGATGAGGCAGAGCTCCAAGAAACACCTCCAACTCAACGCTCAACATCTGAGAAAGATCTGTCACCGGGCGCCTTCCGAAGCCTCAAACTAGAGGCAGAATTTGCCGCTGTGGTTGGTCCGAAAACCCCGAAAACCCCCCCCGGGCCGTTCGGGAAGTCATCAAGTGAGGGACCTCGACCCAAGGCTGAAGACAGTCCACTGACACCTTTCGCTAGGAGAACAAACAAGTGTGCAGTTCAGTATACTTACAATGCGGAGTTAGAAGAGCCTGTCGAAGAGAGGGTTGCGGCTGGCTCCGAGGATGATGTCCTCAGACGACTTCGTCCCATAGAGCGGTGCCAGTTAGAGGTCCTGAGTCCTTCCCCAAAAGTGGGTTGCCGTTTCATGTTCGATCGAATCGAAGACAGAGTACGTTATGTCTGCCTACTCATGTCCTTCGGTCAAGTTCGTCATCATCAAAATTGACTCCGAAATAGGTGTAGCGCGATGACAGACGTCTAAAGAGTGTAAGTGGAGGACTCTCTGCGTGTTTGTATTGAATAGTTTGCTTTTTGGATTGTGCAGTTCATCGCTACAGAGAAGAGAATCAAGAAATTTGCGAATTCTCTCGCTGCCAGCGAAGGGTGCAAGGTCACGAGTAACGGTGGACTAGCTTCTCAGGTGAGCTGAAGAGTCGCATGTAATCTACCCTGAAAGGACTTGCAATTTTTCGTTCTTAAAACGAGTTTTCTGAGTTCGGTTTTGTAATATATCCAGGAACAAATTATGGTGGTTGGAAGGATTTGCTGTGACGGTGAAGGTCATCTAAATGACAAATCCGTTTTGCTCGAAGGGAGGTACACAACTGAGTCTCTTACTTATTGTTTTGAACATGGGTTCGAGGAAGGCGTAAACTGAAGATGTCGTTGAGAAAAGCACTGGCTGTGGGAACATTGTACTTCTGGAGGGTGCGAAGATCTCGAGTGATTAAATTTGATACTTACGCACTCTTCATTTAACTTATCATTTAATTTATGCTCCATATTTTGCCCAGTGTGGAGTTTTGTGGAGGGCAAAGAGTGCGTCTTGATCTTCGAAATATATCCCAACTGTCGCTGTTTCCTGGCCAGGTACGGGTCTCTTCTTTGGCTTGTTCATCAAGCCGCCAAGATGCTTGGTACTTGCCGCCAAGATGTTCCTCGCATCAAACCTTAAATACTGGTATAAGACAGAATTCCTTTGAAAGTGACCTTCAAGACGGCAATGATGTAATAAATCGAAATGTGCATACCCAATTATCAATCCCGTGGCCTTCAAGTTTCTGAAACATATTCATAATCCTCGAGCGTTTTACTTGTCTCGAGATGTCCTTGATCACATTGATGTCAGGGCATTCTTCAGGAGGAACGCATGATGTGCGAGTATTTGCTATGCAATCTCATCCCCAGTCGCATGTACAGGTGGTTGGTGTTGAAGGACAAAATCCAAGTGGGCACTGTCTGGTGGCGTCACGGCTTGTCGACGCTATCCCGTGTTCAGCTAGGTCTGACCCATTTGAGCCCCAGGAGCCTGTTTCCAAAAGAAGAGTACTTTCTCAAAATGAAGACGAGGAGATGGAATCTATAACTCAACACCCGGTTACTCTGGTAATGCTCTGTGCTTATATAGCTTTTTCTCATCTAGCTCCCTCAATCTCTTAAGTTTCATTGTGCGACATTTATGTAGGTTGTTACGTGACTGCTGTGATTGTGGGTTACGCAATTCCTCTTTACATTTTCGCCATTGTTTGATCTTGCACATTGTGGTGTGGACCCATATATCTGCGTTCTGCAATGACTCGCGTCTTACTCAATTTCTCTTTCATTTCTGTAACAGGTGGCAGCAGCAGGACCTTACACGGCAAATGATAACCTCCTGTTTGAACCTTTAACTGACCTTCTGTCCCTTGCCCGTCGGAAACGCCCAAGGCTCCTTCTACTGGTAAGCTCACACTGTTTGTTGTCAGGAGGCTCTAAGGTTGCGTCTGATAGTGTAGCTAGCTTAGGTTTAGGAATGAGTGGGTGGTTAGCATCCATGAAGTCAATAATCACAGTGATATCGGGTGTGGTTTGTTGTTTTATCAAGAAATCAGAACTTGCTTACTATACTGTTTACTGAAATTGGAAAAATCTCAGATTCGAAACGAGTTTAACACTTCAGATGTCTCCTTTGAACTTGCAGATGGGACCTTTTGTGGATTCCGATCATTCCATGATAAAAGATGGGCTTCTGAGTCGAACTTATGAGCAGATATTCAAGGATGAAATCAAATCCAGGGTAGATGTCCAAACGCTTTTGGCCTGTCGGCTAAATTAGTTCTGATTTTGGGCATATAGTAGCTTATAACCAAAAAAAAAACACGAATACTTAGAACCAAAGGAGAAATGTAATCATCGTGAGATACTCTTTCTTTAAGTTCAACTTCTTGATACCTGTAGACTCGTTAAGTTTCACGGATGCTGGTGATTGGCCCCTTCAGATTGAAGACTACTGCCAGGAATTGGGAGACGGTGCAAGGGTTCTGCTAGTCCCATCTACTCGTGATGCACATCTTGATTGCGTTTTTCCCCAGGTACTTTCGTCAGCCTAGTGATATTGAACACATTTCTAGTTGGGTTCGCAAATGCTCTTCGTGGTCAGAAACTGTTATATTTTCGAATTGAGCCTAAGACCTCTACAGGAGTTCGATGAGCCTAGAGTTTTCAGTAACTGAGATATGATTTTGATTTGCAGCCACCTTTTAACAAGAGAGGCTTCGATGACCCGGACGACCAGGTATAGTAGAGATCGGTCTTAAACAGTCTCTTCATATTCCGCCGCTTTTGGATTACACTACGAATCTCGTAAGAACTGTACTGTAGCACAGTGCTGGCGTACTGAAAGTCTATCTAAACAAATTGGTGTGGTCTAATGCTTGCTGCAGATAACCCTACTTGGGAATCCGAGCATCTTTCGCTGTGATGATCTTAACTTGGGATGCTGCTCTATGGATGTTCTACGGCACTTGAGTTGTGAAGAGATGTCTCGTGTGCCTCCCAGCACAACTAGCGATCGTATGACAAGATTAGCATCCCACATTCTAGGCCAACGAAGGTTTGTCATCCATTCACTTGATTTGCTTGCCCTGGATACGAAGAGAACTATTTCTCAATTCATTGTTTAATGCAGCCACATCATTCCAACTGTCATACCATTTTGAACCTTGTTCGGCTGTGGACTCGCAGTTTCTATCCGCTCTTTCCCCCTCCGCTGGGAACGTCACTCGATCTGTCTCTTATGCCTGAGGCGTTGTCAATAGCACAGATACCGGACATTCTTATCCTGCCCTCAGATCTTGCCCCGTTCGTGAAGGTACGTGATTACTCATTACTGAACAGTTATTGTGCTTGGCTGTCATGAAATTCGTCACTGACATTCGTGCTCACTTAGATCATACCACCAATTCAATATACGTAGCGAATTATTCCTGACGATCGTTCTGACGAAAGCCGAATTCTTTATCTATTGTGTGCAGGTGCTGTCACTCCCTTCTCAGTCCAAACCATCTCCAGGGGTGGGATCAGGACATGGTGAGCCCATCTCGTCGAATGAGGAACCGGTCAAATGTCTGTGCATAAATCCTGGCCGTCTGACAAAAGGAAGCTCCGGCGGCACGTTCACAGAACTATTGGTGTTGCCAGACACGACGTCCGAAGGATGTGATGCGCCACCACCTGTGAGCTCCCGGAGCAAAGTCGTTATCAAGCGCATCTAAATGCCAATGCTTAGTTGGTCTACATGAGCTATCTTTAACATCCCCATGAAGACCACCAACTAGACTACATTGTCTCGTCTCTTGCGCTGCTCTTTCCGTCTTGGAGGGGCATCCGGGTACATTCGTTTTTGAAGAAGAGGCTTAGAAGTATTACGTTAGTGATAAGTGCAAAAAAATTAGCCCGAAGAAGGCATTCAAGCTCAGTTTCCATTTGTAAAGAAACCTCGTGGCTGAATCGAAGTCACTGAGATAGATCACCATGTACTTTATCATTTTTAATCCATGACCTGAGGGTTTCATCCACATTCGAACTGATTGTTGCCCTTGTCCGTGACACTGATTTATTACTGCTCGTGCACTTGGGATCTGCTTGCAGTTCCTTTGGCCCAGGAGAGTGATGTCATCATGCATCTAGCTGCAAAATCTGCTTTCCAAATTTAGAGTTGATCGGTCCCCTCCGCATTCGTTTGACCCAATTGTCTTTTTGTCCTGTACCCCAAACCCGATGGTTTAAAGAGTGGTTCTGAATCTCCACTTTTCCGGAAAGCTTGAATGCATCCCGCGCTCTGGCTGTTCGAAGACACGCAGCTTCTCCTGCCCATCGGAGCGAGCACTGAGCGAGAGGGCAGGCGGAACGGAAGCTATGGCGGCAGCGGCCTCCTGCATCCAATTGCCCAGCATCGCTGGATTCCTAGGTCTATCTAAAAATTTCAGGCGTCGAAAAATTAAAGACCATCAGTTGTTGACTGCTCGATGTGCTCTGGAGGAATTTCCTTTTGGGGACGGGCCAATAGAGCCCACAAGACCCAAGTTCAGTCGTGACCCCCACACTGACTTGTCCTTCATTGCTGTCAGCGACCCTGCAGCTGCTCCTCTAGAACCGAAGGGGATCAAAATTGGGAGGCGACGTCGAAATCGCCCCTGGAAGAAGGCCACTCCAGCTCAGGTTAGTGTTTCGGGACTTCCGGTGTCGAAATCTAATTGAATTCCAAGTTCGACAATTTCCGAATTCCCGCCTCCTGATTTTGATTGTACCTCCCAAAATTTCAGCTGCTTTGGAACTCTGTCTTCGACGATTCAGATCACATATTCGAGCTCAGGTAGTTAGTTATTGTTCTAGATGCGTCCAAAAAAGAGAGAGAATCCAGTCAGTGATCTGAATTCGTCACGCGAATGAATGAGTGAATATCTACCGTCTAACTTCTTCCTTCGAAACGCAAAGAAGCGAGTTTGCTTTAGAAGACTCAATTCGATGCTTGATGTTCATAATAATATTATAATCCTCGAAGTTTCTTCCGCCTTCGTAATTCTTCTATCTCTCGTCGCCTAACCTGCCTTTGAGAACTAAGAGGTGCCAGAGCATTTATGAATTCAACCAAGCCTCTAGAGACAGAAATCTCTCCAATTCGAGGACATTATCCACTCTCTGGTGCTTTTAGAACCTCCATGTCCATAAGCCCTTCGAAGTTAGTTGTCGTGGTCTGTTGGAAATCGCTCATTTTGGAGGTTGGAAGAAAACACATCGTCCCATGAATTCTAGTCCTATGTTTGTACAACTGTTTGACAGTGACATCAACCTATCCAGATCACAAGTATAATCTAACCATTCTGTGTTCCGCTGTGAAGGCAATCGTGGGATCGATAGTCGGCGGCTTCTGGGCAGTGTTGGCACACCAAGCGACCACCGTAGGGTATGAACATCTGCAGGGCCACCCTGTAGCTCATGATCTGCCGATGGGGCTCACCACCAGTGTGAACTCGCTCTTCGTCTCTGCGGTGAGACTCTTGCTCGCTGTTCCAGCTCTTGCTGTTCTGGATTCCAGGGTGGTATTGCTTCATTTTACACGTTCGAAATCCAAAAGCATTTTGCATCAAACAGCAGGGACCTCGAAGTGACTCACCAGTGGCAAACATTAACTCTCCGTATGTGCAGGTGGTAGGATTTGGAGGATTTGCTTCGTGTATGTTCGGGGTGAGCAGTTTTGGCCTCGCATTGTTGGCCCTCAAGCTTTTGACGGCACCTAAACCACCTGTACAATGAATGAGAGCACCTGTACAGATCTTGATGGCAATGTTTATAACCTCTGCCACACCTTATTTGTAAGATAATTTGGCTGAGTGCTTGTATGTATACTGTGTACACCCCACGAACTCCATCTCTGCAGAAAGGCTGCTGCTCCTTTCGTCTTGCTCTGTCTTGCACTCCGCTGCTTAGGTGCTCGTTCTGCTCATTTAAGCTTCCATGATTACAACGTGGTAGCTACCAGTAGTAAAAGTCCACCCAGAACTTCTGTAGCAAATTGAAATATGGTTTTACACCAAAGAAAGCTCGCTCTTCTTGTTGTTCTTTCTTCCAGTCTGGATCTCTCTTGGATTCTCCAGTTGTAAGAATGTATTACCTTGCAAGTCCAGATACGTCATGGGGCGTCGTCCTTCCGGTTGATGATCATCTCATAGCCAGGTTCGGATTGGTGATGTGTTGCGTTTCAGAACGAAGAATGATGAATCTTGGGATTGCAAGATGCTTTGAGAAGATAAGGAAACGGATGATGGTTTCTTCTTCTCCTCAAGTCCATGAATATTCTACACATATTTTGTTGCAACTGCAAGCTTTACTCATAAATTTTGCTTACATTTTATGTAAGTCGAGAGACCTGGGCACGAGACTGCTCATTACTTACGTATCAAAACCAGAGTAGACCCCTTGATCTCTAAGCAGGCGTTTCTCTTCTTCTACATAGTTCTTAGCCCTAGTCGCTTGCCCTAAATCTCGCTTCCTCTTTTCCTTCTGAGAGAATGACAGAGCTCTTTGTTCTGCTGCAGCATCCCTCTTCTGTTTCTTTAAAAAATTGGCTTCCGCAAGAGCTTGAGCAGCCATCTGCAGAAGAAGTCGCACTTGATTAACAAACGAGAAACATGAAGCCATTTGTTATCGAAATTGCCAAACAATAACGGATGCAAATTCACACCCCGAACTTTTGACCTTAAGCCTCAATTCGATGGCAAGGAAGCAAGGGGTTTAGCAATAAATTTTACCCAACCAACAAAGGTTACTCATCATAGCGTGCAAAAAACCAGAACTACTGCTTAGTTCATCTGCACAAAAGATCGACACACGCATAACTCTCCCTCGGTGGTCATTTTTACGTCATCCTTGCTGAAAAAAATCAGTTATTTCGCCTACATATGGAAAGCAGAGAAGGAAAGACGCGAGAACTTTCGTTTCCTGATATGCATTACAGTACGTGGCGGACGAGAAACGATCATTCAAGGGTGAGCGTGTAGGATACCGATATGAGCTTAGTGATCAGTATTTAAAAATCGTTTACGTTGGGGTAACCATCGAGAGGCGGAAAGATTAACTCTGACTGCAGAATGAAAAGCACAATCTTCCCTCGAACCAGAAAAGTAGATGAACAAGAGATACACTGAAGGGCAGTTTCTTCCTTTAGCTAGAGAGTGCGAACTCCTAGTCCGTAGCACGGAAGCTGCCAAGGTGAAGTAAGTATGAGAATACCACGAGCATGAAATCCATAGTGCAATCTAAACAAACAATTCTTGCAGGCATTACTTATAGTCTCTAGAAGCCAAGTCATGGCGACAGAGAAGTTTACAGTACCACGAGTGGTAGGAGGGACAGAAACGCACAGCATGAGAGAACCTGGGGAAAGGGAAGAGACAGATGCCTTCTTATCATACGAAGGCTAAATGACCGTTTGTCACGGACATGGCGAAACTACTGTTAAACGGGAATGATGACATCGTGCAGCGTGATACCATGAGGAAATGGAAGACTACTACTGTTGCCCGTATGCCTCTGCAAGCATCTAGTCGCTCTGGGTTAGTGGAACCCGGAACTGGAAAGCTACCTAGTTCAACATTTTGACTATAGAATCATCGTTATAAGTCGATCGCTGTGAGGATAGTGGTTCAGAATGTTTATATTACAACTGCATGTGAGTACACAAAGACGTTCAAAACATGCATCTGGTAGTGGAAACTAGATCTAGATGTTCTGGCCACCGTTCCAACTACAAGGTCTTTTGTTCTTACAGAACTTAATGAGTCAACTGCTGTAAATGTATAGTTCGACTTCAAAGTTGGATGATACTTTCCGTGGAGACGTCACAAGTTCAATCTTATGAGCAGGTTATAACATACCTTTGGAGCTGATTCGCTGACAATCTCTCGTGTAAGCTCTCTATCTTCAAAGGCTTCTTCGGCTTTGTCTTCACTCTTTCTCTTTCCATTTGACCATGTCCAGTCCGATTCTCCTGCTTCATTCTTTGGAGCGGGAACGTGCATAATAGATGGACCTCCTGAGTAGCCATGCCGGCTTAAAGCCTCAAAGTCCAGCTCTGGCTTTTTCACCCGTTTACTTCCCGTCTTCACTGCATTCACAGCTTTAGTACAAAGCAAAATGTGAGAAGAGACAGAGGGAGAACTCAAGCTTAGAAAATATAGCTGTCTGTCGTGAAAAGGGATCTAGTTTCAGATAGACAGAAATAACATAAGAATCAATCGTGCAATCGACTACAATGACCCATACTGTGTACTATTTCTGCCAAATTTCTGATAGAGGAATCTCCTAACAACCTTCTGCCGACGAAAATTCAATCGTAGTCTGAAAACATTCTCTTCTAATGATCTTACGGCTTCTGCACTCTGAAATTTCAAGCTTCCTTTTACACCCAAATTTCAGGACAGCATTCCACAAAAAACTGTACTGACAAGGTCGTCACGAGCGAGCTATGTAGAAAAAGGCAATCAGGTAAGAAAATCCTCTTAGGTGCTCCAAGCTGCGCAGAAGATGTAAAGAAACATGCATCTCATCTACGGTGTTTATTCCAGCAAGGTATAGAAACCTAAAAGGCAAGGACATTTCCTCACGTAACTAGCTACCGATAACATATGAAGCAATAACATCGTTGTTATTGCTTAAGTTACTGGTAGCTGGTTTCGTCAAGAAAAGTAGCGTAAATCAGTCCGCAAAAACCCCTCCGAAGGCAAGGTATTATGAATGTTCCTGCAAGATTCAGCTGAGTGCGAAATTCTCGTGCATCCAACAAGTATTGTTCGTCCGGTTTGTCCCACAGTGAGGCAAAAGGTCTCAACCCTAGAATGCAATGTGGATTTCTAGCAAATATGATAATTTTAGGAAATAAAAAGCAGAATGTGGCCATCTTCGGTACTGATCTTGTTAGCTATGTGATACCTCCACTTCAGGCTTTTCTGCAGTTTCTTTATGAATCTCAACAGAGTAAAGTTTTCTGTCCGTTTCGGCTGTGACCCCTCATCATTCTGTTTCCCAAACTGACATTCCTGGGACCGTGAGAAAAATGAGGAAATTGGTGACGCTAATAGACCAGAAATGCAAATTCTACCCCAGGAGCTGCCACCTCCGTAACGTGAAGCACAACTAAACCTACGGGGACAGCTTCCTAAATCATGGCAGACTTTTATTTTCTCGCCGTGTTGATACATCAAATGCTAGAGTCAAACGCTTCGGTTTAAAAAAGCATCGAGTGCACTGAATATCAATAAGTTTGGAAGCTATGAGATGCTCAACATAGAGACTTACGCGAAGCGCCATCGGCACCCGCTGGGGCATCCTCCTCCAGTTTCTCGTCACCGCCACTCCGCCCACCGTCCTCCTCGGCATCGGAATCCTCATCGGACGTGTCCTCATCTGAAATTGCAGACAACGGATCCATCGCTCTCCACGCCATGTTTCTCAAACGAAATTGTCTCCAGTTCTAATTCCCCTTGAAGCTCCGCCGAGGGCGAAAAAGAACCAAACTAAAGCAGAAGAAGAAATTCCACAGTACACGTCCCCTGCCTCTCACCGAAGTCTCAACACTCAATCGACAAACCCTACATCCTCAACTCCCAATTCCAAATACCACTCAAGACACGCACAAAGTCATCCACTGCGCTCGTTGCAAAACTCTCCCCAGTATTTTACTTCACCGCCGAAACCAATGGCAAAGAAGCAAAAGATCACGACTAGTAACCGACACGAGAAAGTCTCTCGGGAAGTTCAAAGTTCAACGATTTCTCATGAGAGAGACGCGGACGCGGACGTGGAAATTGCTCGTGACCCCCTTCCGACAAGTGTCAACGGAACTTGCAAAGCGTAAATAAATCCATATTTTGTGGAAAGAGGAGACGAGAATCATAACACCGGCTTACGGAATGTGAAGTCATGAACTTACAGTTCGCAAGAACAAGGAGAAGGAGGAGGAGGAGTAGGCGGAAGAAGAAGGGTGGACAGAAGCCTCTACAGCACTGTTTTTCTCTGAGAACGGGTGTCAGAGACAAGTGGAGCCTATGTTTGTGGAGTCAAGTCAAGAGGGTGAAGGTTGACTTTGTCAGATTGGATGATACCGGTCGTTCGTGCCACTTGGATGCGCAGCACCCTGTTACCCCTCTTGGGCTGGCTGGCTGAACCGGGAGGGGAGGTAGGAGGGCAACAGCATGGTTCAGCGGATGACCGACGCTAAAGCCCTTCTCCACATCTGCACTTTCCATTGGATCTCATGCACTCCAGTGGGGGGAGACAAAACTTCGGACCACCTTCGATGGGGAGAAGGGAAGGGTGGTCCGAAGGTGGCCCGAGACTCTGTGATCCGTGCACGGCCTAGACTAGAGTAGAGGTTACGGTGTTAAAGAGATTACTTCGAGCGAGTTCTTGTTACGTGAGAGAGGTTGGGCGAGTGCGTGAGAGAGATATGTTTAACGTGGAGCAGATCTACATGAGCTTTGAGATCTGATGATATGGAATGTGAGATCCTTGAGGACTTGGCTTCGGACGATTGAAGGTCCGAAGAACAGGGTGGAGGTGGAGGAGGGACGTAGGAAGGCGGCGAAATTGATGCATGCCAGTGAATGAGTGAGTGAGTAATCTCTTTATCAATCAATCAGTTGGCAGCAGGCGAGTGGGCTCGATGAGGAGGTTTGCGTTGACATCGCTGAGGAGGAATGCGAGATGCGAGGAAGTGGAGCGGATTCTCGTGGCGGCTCCGAACCAGCTCCAGACTTCTGTTCGGACTGTCTCATCTTACTTCTCCTTTCCAGGTTTATGCTCATCCTCTGCTCCTGAAACATTTGCAGCCCTTGCAGCCACGCCAATTGCACGGCTCTCTCGTGCTGTGCATCTAGTGTGCAAAGTTCACTTCGTACCGGCCTCCCTGAATTCGCCCCTGGTCTCACAAGCAAGTTGAAAATTGTTTGCTAGGTTCCACATGCTCAGTCATATAGACAGAAGTGAAATGAGAGCATGCAAGATCTGTAAGAATTTCTGAATCTGCTGAATCTGCAACTCACATTGGGTTGAAGCTATCGTCTGTACGTTTTTCGATCGAGGTTAGGTTTTTATGAGGAAGGAATTGTGTGGATTCAGTGTACAAGCCATATTTCCAACGCACCTCCAGCTTCAGGCAATTCCATAGCTCCAAGTTTTCGAGTCACATTGCTCTGGAGGAGCCACAGCAGCACAAGGCATCGGAGGTGGAGAGGATCAAGAATGCCCTGCCTCCCACAAGAGAAGGGCAGAAGGCTCGGGTGGTTGTGCTGGGGGCAGGTTGGGCTGCCTGTCGGCTCATGAAGGACCTCAACACCAAATTATACGATGTAGTGTGCATTTCTCCGCGGAATCACATGGTCTTCACTCCTCTGCTTGCATCCACTTGTGTCGGCACTCTGGAGTTCCGCTCCGTGGCCGAGCCCGTGCGAACAATTCAACCTGCCACGGCCAAGGAGAAAGATTCCTACTTTTTCTTGGCCCATTGCACGCACATTGACACCGAAAACAGACAGGTACACTCGCAGAGGAGAGCAAAGGTCCATTTTTACATACGGCTGTATATATTTCTGTCATTGACTTCTGTACTGAGGCATGTTTTGATCGTGTAGGTAGTTTGCAAAGCACTGGGGAAGGATGAGACGGCATTCATGAAAGCTTCTGGAGAGTTTGTGGTAGCTTATGACAAGTTGATCATCGCTTCCGGTGCCGAAGCTCTTACTTTTGGTATTGCTGGAGTTCCCAAACATGCCATCTTCCTCCGCGAGGTGAAAGATGCCAAGGCAATCCGGTCGAAGCTGCTACTCAATCTTGCTCTCGCTGAAATTCCTGGTGTGTTCTTTCTCCCACACGCCCCCATCTCACAAATTAATTAACGGTATTTCTGAACTCAACGTAGCCAGCGCTAGTTGATGTCAGCTTATTCAGTTCTAACTTCATATCAGACTTTCAATTACTCGTAGAGTGAACAGATATTCTGGCCTTGGAGCTGCTTGATCTCCCTCATAATATGCATAGCTCTTCGCACTCTCTCTGATTTCAATTTGTTTCAGTTCCTTGACTGGAACAAGTTGTGGATTTTACCAAAACCTGAAATTTGATCGAGAGGTAATCTCACCTAGAGCTAACCATGTGCTCGATATATTTCAAGGAGTGCAGGAGTTTCAGAAGAAGAGAAGAGCAGAATATTGAACTGCGTCGTAGTTGGTGGGGGTCCTACTGGTGTGGAGTTCAGTGGCGAGCTCAGTGACTTCATTAAGAGGGACGTTCTCCAGAAATTCTCGCATATGAGGGGCAAAGTTCACGTCACGCTTATTGAAGTATATTTCCAACTCAGATTGAATCATCGCTGAATTGGTAGTGTACTTAAGCTTTAAGCTATGGTTATGCTGCTCCAGATTTAGAGTATGATTGCTAAGTTTATGTACAGCGGATATTTCGCAATATCTGCATATTCAGAACATTAAGGGATTTTCAGAGCAGATCCGTTTGAGAACAGTCAAGTGAGAATTCCAGTTCATTGGAGATTATAGGAATTATATGTAATTCACAGACGAATCGCGAGCACTGAGATAATGGAAAGCCTGATATAGATTACGATTCTACTATATGACATCCTGACATTGCTAAACTTGCTGCATGCTAACTATTGCTGGGTTTGCATGAGCAGGCGAATGAAATTTTGTCCTCTTTCGATCTTCGACTTAGGCAATATGCAACAAGTCACCTTGAAAAGGTGAGTTTTTTTCTTTCCAGTTAGGGTTGGTAATGAGATGATTTCTGCTACGGTGTTTTTGCCAATTGTGGTGGAAGAACAAGTTGTGGGAAGTAGGACGCTTCAAGTGCTCACGTGAAGCGTGATTGCAGGCAGGTGTGAGGCTGGTTAAAGGGGTTGTCAAGGATGTCGATGCCGAAAAGATTACTCTGAGTGACGGCTCTGAGGTTCCATATGGCCTTTTGGTTTGGTCGACAGGTGTAGGCCCATCAGCGTTTGTCAAGTCTTTACCTTTTCCAAAGTCACCCGGTGGCAGGTCCCTCTCTCAACCTTCTTCCAAAAGTCGCGCTCATGCCTCCAGTGAAGTTGGAGGTTGTCTGATCACTTCTGGAGAAGTTGGACATTTTAATTGTGTTTGGTGGAATGCATAGATGCTCGACAGCTATTGCAGCCCATTGAGCATTGGGTGTAACTCGTGGTCAACAATATAAAACCTTGGTCTACAGTGGGTTAACAGAACAGAGCAGATAGTCGTGCCAAGTGTCAGTGAGAAGGATGCGATTAACATGTGTAAGTTATTTGATCCTTTTAGGTGCATTGAATGTCCCGTCACGTTTTTATTTAATCTGAATCATGCTACTTGCAGAATTGGCGTGGATGAGTATCTTCGAGTTCCTGGATATGAAGATGTGTACGCTATAGGCGATTGCGCAGGTTACCTTGAGAGTACAGGAAAGCAAGTGCTGCCTGCTTTAGCTCAGGTGCGTTGGGTTTTCTTGCCATGTAGGTGCTTCTAGGTTGCTTGTAATCAATGTAAATCATAGTTTCTTCGGCCTCTCGAACGAGGTCAAATTTTGAAGTTCTGTCATTTTGAAAGTTCTGCTTCTAAGGTACCACTATTACACACATATGCCATCCGCAAATGGACTAGTTTGCATAACTCTTGATTAACGGTTTTTTAGTCTGATAGATTATAAATCTCTAGCAACCCTCAAATGTCAGCTGGACTCACCACTGAAATTCCTCTTGATATTTCCTTTTTCAGGTTGCAGAACGGGAAGGAAAGTATTTGGCAAGAGTTTTGAACGATATGGGAAAACAAGGGGCGGGTCGTGCAGGCGCTATACAGGACTCAGCGGCAATCAAACCATTTATATACAGGCATCTAGGAAGCATGGCTTCTGTGGGTAGCTACAAAGCGTTGGTGGATCTCCGTGATACGAAGGTGAGCAAGCTGTCATATCTTTTAAGTGCAGTGAAAAATGCTTACGTATGTTGCATTCGTATGCTCTCAAATCACGTCCCTCGAACAAGGAGCCTGTTTATTAGGGGAAAAAAAATTGTAAAATTGTCCATTGTCATCATGATGCCGATGCACATTCAGAGTCACTTTGACTCAACGGAGAACTGATCTTTAAGTCTTTTTGGCTCTTTGCTTTCTTTCTTAATGCTTCAGTCCGTTTGTTAGATACAGTTCTCAGTTGAACTTTCCATATGAATCATTTGTATTTAATTCTCTCGAGCGCATAATGTTTTCCTGCTGGCATGCATGAGTAGATCTGTTATGATAACGCGCCTTCATGATCTTTATATTCTCTTTAGATTGTCTTGATTCTCCTGGAAGTTGTAGGTCAGGTCCGATTACTGAACTGATTCGTTCCATTGGACCCATATATCAGAAAGCAAGCAAGGGAGTTTCCATGGCAGGATTTTTGAGTTGGATTGTGTGGCGATCGGCATATTTAACCCGAGTTGTCAGCTGGAGAAATCGTATTTACGTTGCTATCAACTGGACGACAACACTAATCTTCGGTCGAGATATTACACGCATTTAGGGACCTTCTGAGATGCACTCTGCTCAGGTTGGTTTGACATATGTGGGAGTATTTCTTTGAAGGGATTGATCAGATTCTGTTCACCATACACCATACCTGATATATACATCAAACATACAGGTTCATCTGTAAAATTCCAGGTTTCATATAAGCGGGTTAGTTAGTTTGATCTGCCAACTACACACCAGTGTAAGTTAAACGGTGAGATATTATAACTTTGTTTTTTCACTTGTAAAGGATCTTTGTCAATTTTGGAACCTTGCGCCATACATTCAGAGGAGACCACTGTTGTTGGGAGGCACTTATCAAGTGCCCGGCTTCGTTCTACACACTAACTAGTTGATAGGATATGGGAATGAGCGTTTAGCAAAGGGCGTAGAGTAAGTTTCCTGTCTCAAGAAGAAGTTTGATACAAGTTAAAGCTTGGTCTTTTAACTAGCAATTTTACATGACATTTACAGAAAACTTAAAGTTCAATGAGTGTACTAATGGCGTGTACAAATATTCTGAGTATTGGACCATTATTAGACTCTCGAGTGAAATATGTCCGTGACAACAAATACTGAGGCATTTAGCAAGAAAAGTGGCGATATCTGTTTATGTCTTGAGAGATTTACTAAATTCAACCCATCACGAGGATTCCGGCAGTCGAGGAACCATGGTAAGGTTGAAGTAAACTGTTGGAAAGTGAATACCCTCAATCTATAGGATAGTGGTTCATGGTTTTTTGTTAATCTAAATATGGACGGTCGTTGTTTGTTTCTTGTGTTTGGATCTTCTATTTCCAGGTTTTTTGAGTGTGTTTTATGTTGGATTTGTGTGGGCATTTGATTCTGTAGAAGTGTTCCGGATTTGTTCATCGGTTATCACTCTAGTGAGTGTTGTATATTTCTCTTGCGAAAAGTTGATAATGATAGTCAACTCTCCGAAGAGTGATTGAAGTGATTGCAGGTTAGGTTGTATGATCCATTAGGCACAGACCATGAGAACTTAGATTTAGATCAGTTTAGATAGATGCAAAAGTTTGAATATTTGGGTGATTGGTGCGATCAATAATCAAGACGACTTTATATCAGTAACAACTTGAGTGATTGTTCGGGGTTACAAGGTAGATTACAATGAGTAGGGAGGGGTAGAGCAGAGTCAACGAAGTACCTAAGGTGCAGCTTGATCCGGTAACAGTAAAGATGTTTCTTCATCAACAACAAGTGCATGATTGAAGTGAAAATTTAGTCACAAGGGCGTTGCAAGTTGTATTGAGAAAGATGGATCGGTTTGGCGGAAAGGATGTCTCAAAGTATTTGAGGTATTACGTCAGGGAAATGAAGATGAACCATGTACATGAAAAATGAAATAGAGATATTACGTTTTGTTGTGGTGACAGAGATTAGAGATCATATGAAATCCATTCAGGAACAATTTGATGAAGGTTGGAAAACATATTTCTGTGTCTTGAGGTATGAATATTTATTGGAAGATTTTGATAGAATCATTAAGAAATCATTCATGAAATGTATGGAAAATCTCAACAAGAAGTTTCATGCAATTTAATTTCTAAGGGAATTTGAAATACAATTTTTATAATTAACATGATTGGAGAATATAATTTTGGAATTATACAAAATTGAATTGAAATCAATGATCATTTGATAATGGAGAAATCTAATCGATTGTTGTACCAGATTCTCAATAAAGTAATTGTTAATCATATTAATTATTGGGATATGAAGATTCCAACAGTGTTTTGGGTATTTCGCAAAACATATAAAACAATTACAAGACAAATGTCATTCTATTCGACTTATGAGATGAATCCTATTACTATAGTTGAGTTTGAAGTTCCTTATTATTGAGTTTTGGTGAAATACAATTATGAGCAAACAAAAGTTAACTTCATAGGTTGTTGGATTTGGCTAACGAGGAAGACAAAGATCATTCAGAATAGATGGAAGGAGAAATATGACAATGGATCGTGATCTCACAAAGTTGTGATTAGAGATAAAATGTTGCTTTATGATAGTTGGCATATGAAGTTTCATGGAAAACTACACTTGAGATGGATGGGACCTCATGAGGTGAAGGAAGTTTTTGAGAACGGTTCTGTGCAGATGTATAATTTGGACGGTGCTTTGTTTGTCATTAGAATGAATGGTTGGCGAGTAAAAAAGTATTATGAGTGAAGATGTTCGCGAGGACCGCTCACCGCTAAAGGTGGACGTATATTTGAAATATAATATATTTCAAAAAAGATATTTGGACGAAATGAGAGATGTAGAATACAAATAGGCTTTGTAGTATGAAGATGTTTGTTATGAGTGGATTGAAGATGATGGGAGAAGTCTCAATGTTTAGGATAATAAGAGTTAATAATGGTATCGACGAGCAGTTGTGCACAAAATGAGTGAGCTTTACAAGATAAAGAAAAAAATAGCAATTTGATCGGGAGCAAAAGAGGCTATTCGATTGCCGCTAGCGCCAAAGATGCCATCAAGTGTGTTCAGACCTTTGATGCCAACGCCATTTTGGACTCTAGACAAAGTATTTTGATTGAAGAATCTTGGAGATGCATTTTTAGCATGGCGAAGTGATTATGTATGCCCAGAGTTGTGTGAGAAAGTCTGCGCTTAGAAGGTTTCTAATTCTATCGGATTATGAGGACATCCAGATCCGTGGGATGCAATTTTGTGGGTTGAGGCATTAGAGAGAGATTATGCAAAGGAGAAGGATGGTATTGATTGGGAGGGGTCTACGTTGCATACAAGGTTCAAATTTGATGAATCCAAATGGTTTGATCCTTGAGGAATGAAAGGGACTAATGGATTCAAGATTGATTTGATCAAGGACGGTTTCAAGAGGAAGATAATGTACATGTTGAACTAGCTATTTTAACCGCATCGAACTACTTATGTAATCATGCATAAAGTGAGAATAGTGGAGTGCTTTGTGGAAAGATCAATCAAATTGAATTGAGTAGAAATCTGTGCAAGAGATGGGTGAGAAACTCAGAGCAAAAGAGAAGGGAATGATGTATATTTTTTTATTCTTGATACACATGTACTTGAGGATGGGGTGGCTAACACCAAAGGAGAGGAAGAAGTATCAATTGGATGTAGAGGACATCTTGAAGGAGCCGAATATGGATTCAGCCAACAGTGGCTCGATAAGAAGTCTGGGACCAAGTGGAGGAGGAAACTTGCAATCACATGTAGTAGTGGACAGGGACGAGATGCCTTTAGAAGAGTTAAACAAAGTAGTGCGACAGATTGAGGAGACTACATTCAGACAAGAGGATTCAATAAAAAACTCCAAAGGGGGAGTAAGAAGTCAAAGTGTGGAAGGAGTTCGAGAACCTATGAGCTAGAAACAGAAGCTAAAGGAAATAATTAGACCAAGGAGTCAGAGTACCAAAGACATTAAGGCCTAAGGTAAAAGCTTTGGAGGTTAATGGAGGAGAACCGCTTTCTTAGGTTTTACAATTGGCTCATAAACTAGAGAATGTAGTTGTGCTAGTTCTGATGAAACTGAATGAGATGGGATCAAATTACATCCAAGGGTGGGATCCTCATGAAGATGAACTTGATACAGATAATGAACCAAACCGTGACAGGAAGGAAGAATCATACGCATACCATCAAGCAGTTGACAAAATTGATGGGATGCATAGAGACACAAAAGACAAAATCGAAGAAGGAAGCAAAGGCAGTGAAGCAAACATATGGTGAATTTTGTAAGATAAGAGGAATAGAGTTGAAGTTCGTGGAGGTGGAGAATGAGAAGCTCCAAAGGAAATTGAAGAACATGAAGCAGCAGCTGCATGAGGTCGAGGTAGAGCAACCAGCTAGATTAGAAGTTTTGGCAAGCAAATGTTCACAATACCTTTTTGCTTGATGCGATGAAGTAGAAGCTAAGAGTTTGGAGTGATTGACAATAATGATGAACACTTCTAGCGATTCGAAGAAGAAGCAAAAGGAGATGTACAAAGCCATGGGTTTTGAATGTCTAGAAAGTGATGCGCGTCCATCATAAAGAGATCACAGAAGACACCCAGGAGAGTGAAGTTGTCATGAAAGGGTGCAATGACTTCCCAAAAAAGAAGTCAAGCGCGATCCGTGTAGATAGTGATAGGTTTGGATAGGACGTTAGAATTGTGTATAAATAGGACTCGATTAGTTAGATGGGATATCATCAATTTGCAAGATTGAGATAGGAAATTGTTCATGAGTAACTAGGTAGAACGCAACCTCTTGAAGCAACATGGATATTATGGTGGTCTACCTAATTCATGTCTAAATTTTTGTAAAGATAACCAGAAATT
Source organism: Marchantia paleacea (assembly GCA_014180765.2). Taxonomy (NCBI): domain Eukaryota; kingdom Viridiplantae; phylum Streptophyta; class Marchantiopsida; order Marchantiales; family Marchantiaceae; genus Marchantia; species Marchantia paleacea. Next base: position 1,570,694 of record MUAA02000014.1, read on the forward strand.
CAACCCACAAGTTTGGTCATCAACAGTTTCTTCATATAAACATTTGACTCTTGTAATTGGGGATTGCCCAAAATGAGTAAAAAAATTTCTTTGGAAATTTCTTGAAGATTTAATTTTGCTGATGGGATTAGTGTGTGTGTTTTCACTCTTTGGACTGTGATTGTCCAAAGTTGCATAAAGATGTCTAACTCACATATTCGGCACTAGGTATTTGTCTAACACTTCATTCTCTTGGGATCGAATCAATTTACATTACAATTCGTCATGACTTTTTCTACCGTATTTATTATAGGTATGCAAACTTAGGTGCAATAGTTTGCGACGAGATGTATGGTATATGATCATGTTCGAGCATCATTCAATGCCCTTACACCACAATTACATCCTCTACATATTATGAAACTTGATTATCTTTAGAGCTTGGATTTTGCATGACCTCTGCCATTGATTATACAACATCATCGATATGTGTTGGTCATGGTGGAGTATTTCTCCAAAAAGATTGATTTGGTGGCATTGCATGACAAAACAAGCGAGGGAACGGCTTATGTGTTTTTAGCTTTGCATCTTAGCCGATTTGATGCATCAACGGAGGTATTGACTAATCAAGGTATTAATTTTTTTGGTGAGTTTTAGACTTTGTGTGGTCGAGCGTTGATCAAGCATCATATCACCTGAAAAGATCATCATGCGGCTGATGGTCTAGCATAGAGAGTTGTTTAGATGGTGAAAAGAATACTAAGAAAGTTTGGCTTGGAGAAAGATCATTTGGGAGACAGGGAAATCCAACTATCATGGTTGGCCATGGGTTATCAATTTAGCCGGCAAACATTTCTAGCGTCATTCTTATTGTACTTTTTAATTTATGATAGAGATCCAGACTTACATGCAACTATTTGTCTCGAGTCAACTGAAGTCTTGGACTTGGATTACCATGATTTTTGGGTTAGGGTGTGTTCTCAAAGTACATAACTCTTTCATGTGGTAATACCTATGGCATTTGAGAACCTAGCTATTGCTCAACATAGAAATACTTTGTGTTATGCTACCATCCAAGGAGATGGATATTGAACTTCAATTTGCAGATTTCATATTGGTGATTACGTTTACTTGGAGTAGAGTGCACCCACCATATTGCATGTTACTGCTAGATGCACAATTCTACAAGTAAGTGAGGTTTTACCTTGTGGAGAATTGGTATTAGAGGGTTGTGATTGTGTGATTTGGAAGGAATTGTAATTGTCTGTCATGTCATTTTTCAAACATTGATGGTACCATGGATCCAAGCTTGATAGTTGTTCGAGAAGACTTGAGATGCATGTTATGTGGATTAGCTAATGGAGCAGCATATATGTTGATTTTTGATTTTTATTCTAGAGGATGGCGTATGTCATGTTTGACAGCTCCTTTCAATTCGGTGCCTAGTGGGTGGTGAAGATGTCCTCTATGTGATTGATATGTAAGTTGGTTTGACCACTACATAGTATGGATTGCAAACATGCAACTAACGATATGGCATTGAGACACCCAGCCTCTTGATCTTAGCTTCATGATGGATATATCATGTTAATAAACTATATGGCTACCTAGTGTTAGAGGGACCTAACCCCAAGTTAGGGGAACGATTGTGATCCACTTGTGTTGGTGTATGATGATCTATGTATTGTGATGTTTGATGTGACAATGATATATGTTGTGATACAGTATGTATGTGCACGATATCATATCAAGCTAATACAATTACTCTCCACTCAATTTCTTTCTTGTACCTGAATATGGCTAGTTGTACACTCCGTGCTAATGTATGTATTGGTTCAATTTGCCCGTTTGACAACTCCACTTCATGAAATGTATCCTTCATCAAAGCCAATCCAAATTTCATTGCAACATTCGTGACATAAAACTTTATGTTGCACTAGGATCAATCATGACTTTCATCTTGTGTACTTCCATCATTCCATATGTGACAATCAATCTTGCTTTTTTTCTATTCTCATGTGCTTCCAATCGTTGTATTCTCTCACCCTCATCTTTTCTTCATTTAGTGGAACTAGTTAGTCCGTGAGGTATATTTACTACTAATCTTTATTTCTGTGTAAGCATAACACTAACAATTATCACGAAATCACATTTCTCCTCAATTTTCCATTCCATTATTTACATGAACATCTAGCAAATTAGCAATAGATGATCGATGAGTATCATCTCTATACATGGATAGTGGCAATGCATATACTTCACTGTAGGAAAGGTTTCCCAACTCTATTGGTGTTGAACTAAGTGGATCTTGACAATTGCTTGATGGTTCATTGTGTATTATGTAACACTGAAGGCAATGACTCCGGAATGACTTCCAAGATGAGAGATGTCTTCTCAAGACCTCTCCTTGCTTTATATATTGTAGGACTAGAGAAGTCCAAAATCCAAACTATGCCACATGGCTAACATGCGTAGGTTGCATGTTTTGTTATCTTATTCTAACCAATTTCTAACAAATGTCTAGCACACAATCTGATCCACCAATGCATGGTAGCCACCTCGTCATTTACCTTTTGCTTTTTGGATAGTGCACATCACTATCTTGTCTTTTTGTGATCTAGTGACCACTCTACGTTTTGGCTAAACTAACTATGGCTAACCAAGATTGGTTACAATTATGCCATGAGCACCTTAAATCCATTGAACAGTTGTGATTGTTTCATTCATTGTGGATGGATTGCTCACCATCACCTTCTTTCACACCCTCTCCTTCAAGCCTTGTTTGAAGACATCCAAGACTTTACTCTAGTCATATCCATAATGAATACTTGAAGATCATAAAATTCTTCAATGTATTCGTGCACACCTCTTTCCTGCTTCAAATCCCACAACTTCATTCTTGTGGTTTAGAATAAAAATGACTTGAAAGTTATAAAAAAGTCCATCTTGCATCCCATTGAATGAAATGGAAGCACCTCATTTTGAAACCATTTGTTCACATATAGTGTATCATGTAAAAACCTTATCCATGATATAAGATCTCATGAACATTTTTTCATTAAAATCAGATACATGAAAATGTGATAGACATATATTCATCCTTATTATCCATCCCTCTAAAACTTCCATAGCTCTATTGCCCTTGTAGGCTTCCACCTCACATGGATTTCCCATACAAAGCAAGACATTGGCTTGATCTTCCATCTCTTGAATTTGTCTACTATTTGACTCTATGTTGTCAATATGAGTTGTTTGCGATTAGACTTGAGTCTCTTGTATTGGAGTTTTCATTTTTATTTCACCAATTCTTTCTCTCTTTATTTTTTCACTCTCAAATATGAAGATCTTGTCATCCATGGCTTATTTCTTTGTATGACCATCTATAATAGTTTTTCTCAACTCTTTTGTCTCTATCCTGATAGAATTCAAAATTTTACTCATAGCAATTGAGATTTTCATGCTTCTCAACCACTCAAATTAATACAATGTAAGTACAATAACAATTCAATCTTGCAAAATATATATAAAAAAAGACTAAGGTGATCTTATAACAGCTCTATATAACTATTCACCATAATTTCTAGCAATAAAATTCCTCCATATTCTCTTCTATAGGTAAATGGTACTAATTTCTACATATGTGTTGAACCAATTTGGTATGGATGGTTTGAGATTCAAATCCATCTAACATTCAATATAGAATGTAAATGATACAATCCCATGTTTCTTACTAACAAACAATCAAAAATATCATTGGTATTATTGACGTCGTCATTTGAGCCATACAATCTATAGCCCTATTGGTCACAAGGTACACTAAAAAAAATCAATTTCCATGAATCTCATCTGAATATTGAAAAAATTGGGAAATGAAAAGTTTGGTACATGATTTTTTTCTAACACATCCATATAAATTTTCCCTTCGCCTCTACTCTACATGGAGATCAATGATCTCTGCCACTCTATAGACAACTATCAAAAATTCAAAGTTATCATCATCGTATTGCCACTCCCAAAAGGGTAATTCACACTCAAGAAAGAGCAAGTTAGCTCTAATACCATTGTAACATTACGGAAATGAGAACATTCCACTTAAACAGCTCAAGAACTCCTAAGTTGAGAGATAACATCAATGTTTCTCTTTCTCCATATATAATTTTCCAAAAATAATAATATAGATAAAATCCCCCAACCACCATCCATCCAACTCCTTGTGGATCAATTACATGACTGACATCATTATGAGCATACGAATGTGTAACTCTAACTAACACACTAACTAATACATTAGAAACACAACTTAATGAAGACATGGATTGTTGACGAGTTATCTTGAAATATTTCAATAATAGTCAACTTAGGATTATCTATCTCCATCTTGTGTATTCTCTACTTTAGTTCTCATTTACTAAAGATGGTTACACATGTAATCCATTCCAATCAATTTGACCTAGCTCCAAAGGATAATTGATCAAGCACTCAACGATCAAATCTCTTGCACTGCAAGGGAGAATGTCCCATTAATATGCAATATCTAACAAGATTGTGTATTTTGTAATAACATAGTGCACAATATTTGCAATTACAACACTATGTAGAGATAATCAATAACACAAATACCTGCCGTTAATATCATTCATATCACGAGAGACAAACATCACCTCATTCATCCTACAAGCAATATCTTCAAGATCCAACTTAGAGATCTAAAAAAATATAAAATTAACAAAAAATATATATTTTTAGCCATTATAATGAAAGGACTAAATCTTTCAATATATGAACAAAATAATCAACAATATGTATTTTTTTAGAAAAAATCATTTATCTAATTTTAAAATTTTCTTTCTAAAATTTTAAAATTTATTATGATTGGAAAGACAAGTGATCACATTTGTGGCAATACACACCATTTTTTAAGCTAACATACTATTCATTGCTAATAATGACCAATCCAAATTTTTTATTATGAATCACATAATACTTGTGAGGATTTTGTTCATGTTAATCTATTTTTTAAACAATTGTTATACATTTCTAATGAAAATTTGGTAAGAGTGGAGATATATAATAATTTCTAATATCTTTGCAAATTTTTACTTTGATCATATTGTATGGATGTCATATCTACTAATTTCCATACATTGAAAAAATATTTTATTTAATGTTCCAAAATTAAAAATTGATATAATATTTAAAAAATGAAGTGTTTTCACTTTCATCCCCTTGGAATAAATTATTCATATTCATTTTTTTAGTTACAAAAGTAAATGTTATTACTTCATATATTTTTATAATTAATTACAATCCCAATATAACAAAGTTTGATCTAATAGTATTACATTTAGTATTACATTGAAATTTCTAATTCATAATGGTATTTGTGGTCTCTCATATTTATGAATTTCATACATTTTTCTCTTATGGAAGAAGACACCATATAGTATTATAACATGATGGACAAGATGACATAAGTTCAAAGTGTGGTCCAAGTCATGGTTCAACTATGCTTAATGGCAATGAATTTAGTTGGAAAGAAATGAATCATTTTGGTTAGAGTTGTAATCATATTAGAGTTAAAATGTTAAATTCAAATCAATACTTGTAGTTAAATTGTGATCAAATTCTAAGAGTCTACATAGAAAGAAGTAGGCTCTTAGATTTTGATCACAAGGAGGAATTTGAGGAATTTAGAGAAATTTGAATTGAACTTGAAGTTCAAACTAGAATATTTCAAAGGTGAGATGCAAGTTTAAATTAAAATATTTTTGGGTTGGAATGTGATTTTCAAATAAGAACTTGGAAGTAAAAGTTTGAAAGTCAACCAAGAGAATTTGACAAGACTTTAAGTTTTTGCACAAGTTTTTGAATTCAAAATTCAAACAAAAAATGTGTAATTTTTTTTAAATGAAGTATTTCATAAGTAATTGGTGGAGTCTTTGGCTAAGATGATGTTATATTAGGTTTTTGACATGGTTTTAGATGTGAAGCTCAATGTTGAAGTTGAACAAAGTTAAAGAAGACCATCTTGGACCATGAAGGTTAACTCATTTCTTCAAGTCAAAAGTTTAAATGGTGGGAAAGAGTTACAAATCAAGGTGATGAGAAAGATCCACATTCAAAAGAGATGGCAAAAGATGAGACATCAAAGGAACATAATGTGATTTCAAGCTTAAAATTGAGTACAAGATGAATCAGAAATGATTGAAGTAAAAATAAATACACGAAAGTTGATTTAAGTAATCCATGATTTATAATGGAGAAGAGTTGACAAAAATATGAAGAAATAGATCACAAGCAAGGAACTAAACTCAAAAATGTGACTTTGAGAAGAAAACTAGCTCGATTTTGATGAATTGTAGCCAAGAAATAAAGGTGTAGAAGGAGAATGGAACTTGGATTACCAAGAATGTGTTGCATGAACTTTGCTTCATTTTGAGAACGTGTTAGCACATGGCTCTAGAAAAACTTTCTTGAGCCTCATGTCAGTTGCAATTCTCTTTCTCTCCACCTCACCAATTCAAATTCAAGTCAATTATAACCGATCAATATCCCCTCATGAGAAGTTCTTAAGATGTCACAATTGGACTCTTGCCCAACCTTCACAAGTAATTGCTTTAGAATTATTGTGTGTTCTAAAAAAAATTTCCAATGTTGTTCCTTTTCAAATCTTTCAAAACAATTCTTTAGACATACATTATATCACAAGATGATATGAAGGTCTTTATCTACTAAAACTGTCACAATTATATGCCATAGACATTAAATCAACATTTGTATGTTTCTTGACAGGTTGATCATCAATAATGTAATCAAACTCCACAAGTAACAATTTCCATCTTGATATTCTATCATCAACATTAGTCTTGTTGAAGATGTAATTCAAAGCCTTGTGATTTATAACAATTGTTAACTTCCCTCAAAGAGATAATGTCAAAATTTCTGAAGTGAGAATATCATAGCCAAACACTCACTCTCTATCACTAAATAATTTCTTTTAGCTTGCACCATCTATCTAGTAGCATAAGCAATTAGTAGATCATGATTATAATCATCTAACTAACTTGGTGTGCATCACACAACAATGTTTGATGCATTTGTGTAGATAATAAAAGGTTTATCCCAATTTGTTTTGGTTAAATATGAACAATTACCAAAGTATTCTTCAGAAGTTCAAAAGCCACCACTCCTTACAAATAAGTTGTAATCCGTCCTTTTTTTCATATTAATCATCAAGGCATAAACTTTATTGAAGAAAGAAAATATGAATCTTTGATAGTATCACACCATATTAAAAAATTACCTTAATTTGGTCAACATCATCCAAGTAATCAAGTTAATAATATATTTCACATTTTTTAGATCCACCACTATATCATTCTTGGAGATGATATGACCTAACAACAAATCTTACTCATATCCAAAAATGTATTTTTTTTTGGATTGAACGAGAATTTGGTCTCTTCCAAATGTTATAGAATTTGGATCAAATGATCAATATGATAATCATTTTTTCAATACACACAAAAATTATCTATGAAATCTCATCTGGAACATTTCATAGATCAAAGGTTATTATTCTAAAGGAAAAAATTCTTTATGGTGTAGTAAAAGTGGTTTTAAACTAATACTCCAAGTCAATTTGAATCTAGTTAAACCACTATAACCATATCTAAAATTATATCACTCATGGCTTTCAAACTCATATTTAATATTATATATGAAATGTAAAGCTTAATAATTATTCTTTTTGATAATATTCAACTTCTTGTAATTTACATATACATATCATTCATTTTATTTACTATCACAATAGTAAAAATCTATTAATAATTATTTAATTCAAAGATGAATTTATACTCCTTTATCTTGTCTATCTACTCTTTCACCATCACAAATGTAGGTGGATTTATCTGATGTTATTTTTAATCCACTTGATTAGTTTTCTTCTCTAACTCAATGCAATCAGTATCTAGAGTTATTTGTTTAAAATCTATGTAGTTAAAATCAAAGACATGAGTATATTTGTAAAATATATCCAAAAACCATGAGTTCTATTCCGTAATAACCTTGGAATCAAATTTGAGAGTAGAAAGCCATTGAGTAATCTACTCTTCACTCATCTCCATCTTGTTAAGATCCTTCATCACTATTGATTTTGGAAATATATCCATAGCAACAAAAATTTGTACTTGAACATCATCATCCAAAGTGTCATTAGATGATGTTTCATCATTAGTTGAGATGTCGGTGTCAAACTCTAAAAAATTACCATTTTTTTTAACTTTTAGACTCTCCATAATCATTGGTAGGTCTATCCAAGTTTGGTGCTGCCACTCCATCACTTGTCAAAGGAATCTTCACTATATGGTTATTGCGTCCTATATGAAGATAATCCTTGTGCCACTTATTAGTCATCACTGCACTCAATCAATGTATTCATAACAACAAGTCATAGTTGGCATCCTCAAGCATTTGAAAAGACATCAAGGTTTGAATAAGAACCAAACACAATAAAATAACAAAAAAGATGGGAATACCCCATCAAATCGTATAATGATGAAACCAAACAGCTAACATGAGACTAGGCTCCAATAGCTAGAAAATATATCATATAGCATCTAAGATATCTGAATTATCTAAGTCAAACGGTCTACAAATAACAAGTTTGAACACACATCACATTGTCCACCACTATAATGGATCACATCTTTTGTTTGTTATTAATCATAACAATAATATTAGAAGATATTGAATACTTTATTTCCAATTTACTGAACAAACGTTCACAATATATTCTCCATACATCATCATATCCATTTAAATTTAATCATATTTTAATTTTTAAAATTTTCTTAAATATAATATCATATATCAAAATAATCATATTCTTCATTACAATATAATCATCAAATGATTATATATTTAATTTTTTACAAAAATAATATTAATTTATATTCAAGTAATATGATTATCGTACATTTCAATTATTGAATTCAAAATTGAACCCAAAATGTTTCATATGTAATATCTTATGAAGTACATTCCATGAGATATAAAAGTTTTAATCTTATTTATTAATTTTTGAAAAATTCTAAATGATGATATTTGATATTATTCTTCTTATCCTAATTTTAATGGAATAACAAAATGTAAATAAATTTCACATATATTACTAAATTTGAAATTATAAAAAAAACTTAAAATTATTTCTAATCCATTAGAAATAATCTGCACCAAAACATTTCCCATTGTGATGTTATTGGGTTCAGCCACATGTTACCCCTTTGGTTCTATAGCTAAGGGACTTGAGGGGGTTTTACTTTTCTATATTACTTGGTTCACCAATTGTTGGAACAAGTTTACCATCGAGTGAAACATGATCATGAACATTCCCTCTACTCTGTGTGCTTTTCTACAAGATGCTTTCGATACTCAAAAACCATGTGAATTGACCATATCCGAGGGTACCTGATATGGTCAATCATGAAGATCCATTTCTGACATTGGGAGAGAACCACACTCGCTAACGCTCTACCAGGTTGTCGAATTACTCGTGCAGGGAATCAAAAAATGGTGAAAATTTTGTTAAGCACATAAATATATACCCTTTTAGAGCAGGAGCTATCTGAAGCCCAAGTATGTACACGACACATGCAAGGTCGTCAACTCAGGCCCCTGTAATTTCAGAGATGTAAGCATGACGTATTAACTTATGCCCTCGCTTGGCTGAGTCTGTTTCAGGTTGTTTATTGGATCCCAACAGAGGCTTGACCTAATCACGGATCCTGAAATCATCGAGAATACGCAGACCGTCATTAACCGCGGTGCGCTGTTCTCTCTTGTCTAATTTCCCCTGTACAGATTTTGCCCAGAACTCACCATACGGGAAAGGCTTGTAGACACGAGGATGACCTTGGTTGACGAGCTCTTCCGCAGCTGAGATAGGCGCCTCCATTTTTGGGTACACAAATGTCACGAGGGAGATACGATCAACCTGTGCATTGACTACAGCTCGATGGTATACACTCTTGAAACGGCCATTTGTCCAAGCCTGCAGAATATGACAAGATTTTCTCGGCTTAAGGAGTCACTCAGTTCGACTCAATGGAGCACAGAATCAATTTTCTAGCTTTAAGTATTGACACAACAGCCTGAGACTCGTGAAGCTCACTGTCAACATCGTATCTATCATCGATTGGCAGCGTTGCTTTGTTCGGTGGAAGTTCAAAGTAGGAGAGATGAGGAGGTTGTGGAATTTGTTACATGTAGACAGTCGCCTATGTTCACCACGAGAGCACCTTCGATAGGTCTGACACCATACCACTGGCCATCCTTACGGACCTGCAACCCTCCCACTTTATCTTGCATCAAGACTGTGAGGAAGAAGGGGTCCGTGTGGTCATTCGCCCCCAGAACCTCGGAGGGTTTTGGGAATCTCGGGTAGTAGTTCCATCTCATCGTGTAGCTGGATGAGTCGTCCTCCTTGAAATGCTGTGAAAAGAAATCCTCTTTCAATTTGAAGTACTGGGCGAAAAGGCGCAGGATCCGTTGGTTGATCGACATCACACCACTGTCATATATCTCGAAGGCATGTCTGCAGCATGAGGAAACGCAAACACATCTCCAGAATTTGAGCTCCCACTCTGAGTCCGTCCTTAGCACGTGACATCCAGATGACTGCTTGGGTGAAGAACACACAAAAGGAGCTGATTTTACCTGAGCTGGTCATTTCCTTCCGGCCACATGAGAGAAAAAACGTCGTCAAGTGACTTGATCCCGATCTTACCCACAGGGCCCGCTCTTAGCAATATCATCTCAGCCCAGTGCAAACTGTTATTGGGGTCGTCTGCACCGACGGGGTCGTAGATTCTGCCACACCTGAGCTTTCGTTCAGTGGGCAGCTGGAAGAACTTCCTGCCTTGGGATTCAATCTCCTGCAAGGTGTCGACGGAAATCCCATGATTCACAATCTGAAATATTCCCCAGTCACACGCCGCGTCTCCTACCTGCTTGCTGACCGCCTCGGCCACGGCGGCTGCTCTGGACAGATCTATAACAGGAATGTCGGCGAGCGAGTCGTGTCTCAGGGTAGGGTGATACTCCTCGCTGGCCCGGAATTTCTCCTCGATCTGCTGCATGTGCTCCAACCCTCCATGCTGAAGAGAATTCACGATGTCCAGCACAGCCTGAGGTGCTAGTGTCGTATCGGCGCATGGGCTCGAGAGTGAGGATCCCTCGAGCTGGGACAAGGTATTGTATGTGCCAACGACTGCTGTCATCGTGAAATTGGCGTACTACTAGTCGGTTCGAAATGTTCTCAACCACCTGCAGAAGAATAAAGGCGCGTCAATTGATGACCCCGGGAGAAAGTGATCAAACAACTGCAATCGAGGAACAGACTGGCAAAGCAGGGGAAGCTTTCGTAAACCAAAACGTTGTAATGATGAGACTGCCAAATTATGCTGAGCCTTCCTAGTCTAGACATGTGAAAAGATTTGCTGCGGAGCCACCTCCTCCTGCTTCCTCTCCCTCCAGCTTCGGTTTCGTCGAACAATTTGCGATCTTGTGCTCTCTACCTTCCCGAGTGTTGCTTTCGGTGTAAATCAAAATATCCGGATGGTTTCAGATGATCATATGGAAGAGACTGGTCGGATGTTAAACGAGAGCCTGCGTCCCACGAAAAGGGCGTTCCGCGTTAGGTTCAGAACTGCACAAGGCTGAATTTTTACCTGTCTTGCTCCGAAAATCAAAACCTACAAGGGTAAAATGAATTCCTACGGGAATCTGAATAAATTGTAGGGGAAAAAAACCATTTGCCGCCTTTTGATATTTGTCACGAGTTGGAGGTTCAGGAAATGGGCAGACGCCGGTAAACATATGAGGGACTTTTGCCCTTGCAAAAGACAACCGCTTTTCTTCTGAGGGTCACGATTGATCCGCATTATTGTATCCGCAGAAAGTAACTCGAAAGAGATTGAAAAAGGAGTAGAAAGAAAAGCACAGCACGGGGTACTCTTTGACTTGAGTGGCCAGGTAAATGTGTATTATTTAGGAGTAACCATCATCTTTTGTACTCGTTTCTGCAGCTATCGTTTCATGTCACATGTGTAGCTGTTTCAATGAAATTTCATGCGTGTAAAATTACATGGCATGCATTTCAATTGTTTAATGTTACATTGATTAGTTTATGCCCTTGATAATTTATAAACCACAATTATCTGAAATATCAAAATATAAATATACACTTTGATACATTATCTATTCAAATTTGCAGTGTATATTTCATAATAAGACTATCATTGGTTAACTCTAACCACTCGATCAACTTTCAAGTCTATAGGGTTGATGTGTTACTCATGTTTATAGGTTGCGTATATTAAGTCCGAAGTGCCATACCTTTTACCTTTAGTTCTATTTATCCATTAGGGAGTGATATATAGTTTTCTTATAATTTAATCAAACCATGGAAAAAAAAATTTGATTTTTCAATATACATTATAATTTGAAACTTTTTATTTCTAGGTAACCAAATATACACTAGATTTAAACTGAAACTATGAGGGAAACCCGTAAGAGATAATTCCATAAGATTGATGGCACTAAGCGCAATATGAATCAAAAAGGAGGATTATATATGCAATGAGAGGATCACAGCTTGAGCAAGTGTGAGCAAATCAAGTGTTTGGATCATTGTGGAAACCATCATGCTTGAATGTGTTGGTCCGAAATAGTAATACACGGAGAAACACAACATGCAATCAAGAGTCGACACAGAAAATACGTAGTTCACCTTACTGAGTCTACGTCCACGGAACACACATAGTCATTTTACTAAATAATCCTAACTTGTGTTACAGATCGGATTGCTCATTTTGGCAAAGGAACAATCCGACGTCGATAGTTGTAAGAGGCAACTGAAATCTGTATTCAAGATGAAGGATTTGGGTGAATCTAAGAGGACATTAGGTATGGATGTTCATAGGGATTTTGTAACCAATCTTGGTTAGTCATAGTTAGTTTAGCCAAAGCGTAGAGTGGTCACTAGATCACAAAAAGACAAGATAGTGGTGTGCACTATCCAAAAAGTAAAAGGGTAAATGACGAGGTGGCTACCATGCATTGGTGGATGAGATTGTGTGCTAGACGTCTGTTAGGAATTGGTTAGGATAAGATAACAAAACATGCAACCTATGCATGTTAGCCATGTGGCATAGTTTGGATTTCAGACTCCTCTAGTCCTACAATATATAAAGCAAGGAGAGGTCTTGAGAAGACCATCTCTCATCTTGGAAGTCATTCCGGAGTCATTGCCTTGATGTTACAATGGTATCGAGCGGACTTATTGTTCCTATGAGTGTGGATCACCCCTCTTGGAAGAATAGTGCAGGTTGGTACAATTATTTGAGGAGAGAGAGTGTTTGTTAGAGTCTGGTAGTGGCCATTGAGCTGCAAGTAGTGGAAGGGGGTTATTGTGGGTGCAGGTTATGGACGGGGGAGATATAATAGTACCGAGATTCCCATTTCTTAATCCTTTTCATGTCAAACTGTTATACATTGAGAGAGCAAGGTTGACTCAGTATTTGGTTTATCATTTTGGTGCCAACTTCATGGACCAAGTGATGAGATCTCGAGATCCTGTTATCTTATCTATAGTCACCTACGATGTTACTTGGGATCTCACGATTTACATTTTAGTTTAGAGATGAATCTCAATAGACCACCACCGGTGAGATTCAACACACGGTGTGAAATCTTTTGTGTGTATCATCCTAAAGCTATGTTTCGGAGCCTAGTTATTAGAAACTTTGGAGAGGAGTATTACCATGAGGTGATAGCATCACCTATTCTTTTTGTGTTGCCAATCTTGAGAAATTGGAGAGTGTTCATCTTAACCCTATACTGAGAGAGAGTGGACGGAGACGAATCATGGAGGACACTTTGAGAGAAATGATTCAGGAGTTGAGAGATTTGAGAAACGCATTTGAGCAAAGTCAGACTCAAGTACAAGAGTTAGCTCAAGAATTAACAGTAGTCAAAGCGAGAGGAATGGAAAATGAAAGAATGAGAGAAACTCCAATGGAGATGGAGACGTCACCATCCATGGTGGAAAGTGAAGAAACAGTGAGAGCCCGTGCTCTTGAAGCCCAAGCAAAGACAACGAGCAAGCAAGAGAGCTAGATCTTCGACATCCATGATTCTGAAGATGACAAAAGCTTGTAAGATAGAACCTTACCGAGGTAGTCGAACCATGGGAGTTTTGGGAGGTTGGATTGAGACAATGGAGTATCATCTTGCTTTGTTCAATATCAATGATCACATTGCAGGTCTTTTTGTTTGTACTTTGTTGTTGGAAAAAGCATCTACTTGGTTTCAGGATTGGATGATGGAGCTCAATGAGTCAGACCAATAGGTTACTTGGAGTGTAATGAAGCGAGGTCTTCTTCAGAATTTTCAAGTAGTTGATCCCATCATCACAGCATGGATGAGGTTGTGGAAACTTGAACAGAAGGGAAGTGTGGAGGAGTACATTGAGGAATTTCGAGATCTTCGAATTCAGATACGAGATATGAGTGGAGCTGAAGTCCTTGATTTATTGAAGAGAGGGTTGAAGAAAAAGATTCAACAGGAGGTGATTCGGGACAATCCAAGCAACTTGAACGAGGCTATTGCTTGCCCACAACGAATGTCCAACGTTTATCACAACGGTGGAGAGGTATCAGTTCCCTCGAATCAATACTATGGACCCATGCATATGGAGTTGGGCAACATAAGGAGGAGAGAAGATTTCATTCCAAGAGGAGTGAACGCACAAGGAGGAGATCGTCGTAACTCGAATCCTCATCAAGAAGCAAATTCAAGAGGAGACGGAGTGGAGGGAAGACGAGAAATGAGGCAGTGCTATAATTGTGGAAGATTTGGTCACATTGCCATGAATTGCCGTACCTGAGTTCTCGCAAAAGGAGTTACACCCCCCTATCGATGAGCTCTCAACAATCTTGAAGGTGGAGACGAAGTGACCGATGGAAACACAGGGAACAGCGAGCACCAAGAACCTTGCCTTGCGGCCTTACTGGTTTGATGAAAAGGAGAAAGGGCGAGGGAAGGAAGCACAAACATGAGGTAAATGGTTTGGGAAAGAAGGAAACATGTTTGATTGTGACGGATGGCGAGATAGAAGGAGTAAAAGTGAGAGTATTGATTGATCCAGGAGCTACAGAAAATTTCCTATCTCGATCTATTGCTATAAAGTTGGGATTAGCTTTAGAGAAAGATGAGAGTGAAAAGGTAGAGTTGCCAAACGGGCAAACAGAGAGCATTGAGAGCATTCCTAGGAAAGTGGAGTTGAAGATTGGGCAATACAAGGAATCGTTGGAGTGGAGAGTAATTCGATTAGCTCGCTATGATGCTATTTTGGGTATGCCTTGGATGGAAAAATATAATCCTGAGGTAGATTGGCGAAGGAGGATAGTAAAAACTATGAGTTGGAGGATCTTTGGAGATAGACTTAGATCAGGACACAAAAACTTACCTCTCTATGTGATAGGAAGAACTGCTATCAGTCACAAAGATGTATGTTTTTTGGGCCTAATAAGAGATGTAAGCACTCCAAAAGAGCAATCTTTTATACATGAGGAGTTAACTTGTATCTTGAACGAGTTTCAAGATGTTTTTCCAGATGATTTGCCTCCGGGTTTACCACCAAGAAAGAGAGTGGATCACAAGATAGAGATCTTACCAGGAAGTTCACCTCCTTGTAAAAGTCCCTATCGACTTGCACCGAACGAGCTGGAGTAATGCAAGGCACAATTAGAAGAGTTGTTGGAGAAAGGGTTTATCCAACCTAGTGTGTCACCATATGGAGCTCCAGTATTGTTTGTGAAGAAGAAGGACGGCTCCATGCGGATGTGCATGGACTATCGTGCTCTAAATCAACAAACGGTGAAAAACAAGTATCCATTACCGCGAATGGATGACTTGTTTGATCAACTTCATGGAGCTAAGTATTTCACCAAACTTGATCTTAGAAGCGGATACAATCAGATCAGAGTGGCGGATGAAGACATACAAAAGACGACTTTTAGAACTAGATATGGTCATTTTGAGTATCTAGTTATGCCATTTAGTTTAACCAATGCCCTTTGTCACATTCATGGGACCGATGAATGATATTTTTAAGTAAATATCTAGATAAATCAGTGATTGTGTTTTTAGATGATATCTTGATATATAGCAAGTCCTTACAAGATCATCAAAAACATCTATGAGAAATACTCCAAGTGTTGAGAGAAAATAAGCTCTATGCTAAGATGTCAAAATGTGAGTTTGGCAAAAACGAAATAGATTACTTAGGCCATAGAGTTAGCGCTGATGGCATCCAAGTCATGAGTGATAAAGTGGAAGCCATTCAAAATTGACTGCCTGAGAATCAGACTCAACTACGTAGTTTCTTGGGTTTAACCGGCTTTTATAGAAGGTTTGTGGAAGCTTTTGCTCGTATTGCTCAAGCTTTAACAAGTCTCTTAGGCCAAGGGCAGAAACGGCAATGGGGTACAACTCAAGAGATTGCATTTCAGGCTTTGAAAGATGCGCTCTTACATGCACCAATCCTTAAATGGTACGAACCTGGTAGACCAACAAAACTTGCTACGGATGCATCAGGTGTGGCAGTTGGAGGAGTGTTACAACAGGAGTGGAAAGATGGTAGCACCCAATCGCTTTCTTTTCACGGAAACTTTTGCCGGCGGAGCAAAATTATCATACCACAGAGAGGGAGGAGTTAGCCATTGTCTTGGCTACTAAACATTGGAAGCACTATCTCGGAGATAAGGAGTTTGTGGTTGAGACAAACCACAAGCCTTTGGTTTATTTAGAAACTCAAAAGGACCTCTCCAAGCGGCGGTCGTTGGGCTGAATGGATAAAGCGTTTCAACATGAAGATCGTGTATGTGGAGGAAGAAGCGACTTGCCGATGCATTGACACGAATGCCATGCATTAATCACATCACGGAGGTGAAGATTCACTCGAATGGTGGGAGAACCGAATCGAGCTACCAAGGAGGATGAGGAGATTGCACAAGCCCTTCAGCATGGTCGAGCACATTTGGAACGGGGATTGGCGTTCTACAAGGGAAAGATCTAGATACCCTCAGATGTTGCCCTTCGCATAACAAGCTTGATGTTAGAGGAGGCACATGATTCAGCTATTGCGGGCCATGTAGGAGTGGAGAAGACTATTGAAGGCGTCCAAAGGGTATACTTTTGGCCAAAACTAAGAGAGTACATCACCAGCTATGTTCGAAGTTGTGTGGCGTGTCAACAAAATAAGGCTAGCAATCAGAAACTAGCAGGTCTACTACAACCTCTACCAACACTGACTAGAAGATGGGAGCACGTCAGTATGGACATTGTATGTGAGTTACCAATGACGTCTATGGGTTATGATTCAATAGTCGTTTTTGTGGATAAATTGAGCAAGATGATCCATATTAGGCCCACAACAAAGACAAGCGATTCTTGCATCTGAACTTGCTCAAATTTATATGGATGCAGTTTTTGCTCAACATGGCTTAGCTAGAGTGCTCATCACCGATAGGGACATTCAATTTACTAGCATGTTTTGGAAAACCCTATTTGGGCTATTCAAAACAAAACTAGCCATGTCCACAGCTTATCATCCTCAAATAGATGGGCAAACTGAAAGAGCAAATAGGACTATTGAGGACATGCTTAGAGCTTTCACTTTGGAAGAGCAAGACGGTTGGGATGCACTTTTACCCTTGATTGAGTTTGCTTATAATAACTCAATCAATGCATCCACAAAAGTCAGCCCTTTCTTCTTGATGTATGGAGAACACCCTATCACACCATCTAGCTTGGTGAGTGTAGGTCACATGCAAGAACCATCAACCCAAGTTGAAGCAGTGAACGAGTTTGTGGCACGAGTCCAACGAGGAGTACATCAAGCAAAGCACAAATTAGCCATTGCCCAAAATCGGCAAAAACAATATGCTGATGCTCATCGACGACATGTGGAGTTTCAAAAGGCGATCAGGTGTGGTTGTCTACTACCAATTTGTCATTAATAGGGGTTCGAAAGTTCAGTCCACGGTTTATTGGACCTTTCTTGATTGTCCAATGGATTGGAGAAGTTGCCTACAAATTAGAGTTGCCAACACACATGAAAATACATCCCGTTTTTCATGTGTCTCTCTTGAGAAAGTATACCCCACGATCTCCTTCCTTTGGCAACCCACATCAACCTCCTCCTTTACCAGCCATGATTGATGGTGTAGAGGAATATGAGGTTGAGAGAATCCTCAAGAAACGGACAAGAGGGCAGCGGAACACCAAAGTGGAATATCTAGTCCAATGGAAAGGTTATCCACTTTATGAAGCTACTTGGGAACCATTGGCAAATCTTACAAATGCCAAGATACTTGTAGAGACTTTTGAGTCTTCTTGCAACGAGGACGTTGCGACTTAAATGGGGGGAGGTTTGTAATCAATCTTGGTTAGTCATAGTTAGTTTAGCCAAAGCGTAGAGTGATCACTAGATCACAAAAAGACAAGATAGTGGTGTGCACTATCCAAAAAGTAAAAGGGTAAATGACGAGGTGGCTACCATGCATTGGTGGATGAGATTGTGTGCTAGACGTCTGTTAGGAATTGGTTAGGATAAAATAACAAAACATGCAACCTATGCATGTTAGCCATGTGGCATAGTTTGGATTTCAGACTCCTCTAGTCCTACAGTATATAAAGCAAGGAGAGGTCTTGAGAAGACCATCTCTCATCTTGGAAGTCATTCCGGAGTCATTGACTTCAGTGTTACAGATTTGAAGAAGATGAAGCTATGGTTAAGTCAGGGTAAGTACATTCAGCTTGTGCTTGACAGGTTTAACATGGCAGACTCTAAAGGAGTGTGGACTTCTTTGGCGACACATTTTAAGCTCTCAGCAGCTCAATGTCCAATTGATGCAACTAAGAGAAGAAAGATGTCGTCAATTCCCTATGACAAGGCAGTGGGCAACCTCATGTATTTGATGGTGTGCACTAGACATGATATTGCTCTAGCTATGGGCAAGGTGAGTAGGTACATGTCAAATCCAAGGAAGGTGCATTGGGAAGCTGTGAAGTGGATTCTCAAGTACCTCAAGAGTACTAAGGATTTTGGTCTTTTGTTTGATGGTTTATTGGACAATGCCAAATCCTTGTTGGGTTACGTTGATGCTGACTATGGACAAGATCTGGACAAAAGGAAGTCCACAACCGGGTATGTGTTTACAGTTGGAGGTGGATGCGTTAGTTGGAGATCTACTTCGCAGAAGTGCATAGCTCAGTCAACTACGGATGCCGAATATGTAGCAAAAAAATGAAGCATCAAAGGAGGCTATTTGGTTGAATAGACTTATCACTGAGATGGGATTAAAACATGATGTTGTAAATCTCCATTGTGATAGTCAGAGTGTCTTACATCTTGCAGCAAATCAAGTGATGGATCGCATGGTGAAGCACATCGACATCAGATATCACTTTATCAGAGATGCAGTTTCTGATAGGAAGATTGAGCTAGTCAAGATTGACGGTAAACTCAATCCAACTGATTGAGTTTACCGTCAATTGAGTTTCCCAATCTCTAAAGGAATAACTTTGGTCACAAAGTTATTCCTTCAGAGAGTTTCAAGATGCATTGTGCTACTATGCAGGTTTTGCACAAGGAGCACTAGTAGAGTTACGCTAGCAATTGTTTGATTCTTGTATATGATTTACTCCTTCCTAGTTAGGCTACAGATTTGTTTTAGTTAATCCTTGTTTACAGGAGGGCCTATGCTTTAGGTTTCCTTCTAGGACTTCCCGCGGAGTATGTATATGGTGACAAGAGTTAGAGATCCCAAGACATGAGTCAAGGGGGAGACTGTTAGGAGTTAACTCAGTTCTTGAGTAACTCTGGTTAGTTTGATTATACTTAGTTAGACTAGGGCTAGGGCTGGTACTACTATATAAGAGGGATGGCAGAAGCTCTATGTAACACAAATTAGGGTTATTTAGTAAAGTGACTCTGTGTGTTCCGTGGACGTAGCCTCAGTGAGGTGAACCACGTATTTCCTATGTCGACTCTTGATTGCAAGTTGTGTTTCTCCGTGTATTGCTGTTTCGGACCAACAGAATGTCATACTACTAACCTCAAATATTTTGTCTCCTACTTGTACAATGTAGAGTAAAAAGGAATGAGTGAATAGAGTAAAGTAACAAAAAGAATGGGAAGAACCCATCAAGCCATACATGGATGAAACCAAACGGGTAACATGGATCTAGCCCAATAGCATCACAATAGGAAATATGTCCTCCTACACCCAATATATCCAAACTATCTAGGTCAAACAGTCAACATACAACATGAGCATCCGAAGAAGCATCACTTAACGTGATTGCTCTCCTCTAAACTGCAACTTTAGAAAAATGAAAACATGTTCCTAAAATAGGCCATACAATAAGCTAAAGACATTGATATCCATGCCACCTAGTATGGTAGGCTCTCGCTCACTCTCTCATGAACATGTCGGGGTTGGTGTCCATAGCTCCATATAACTCCAATGCTAGAGGAACAAAAAGGTGAATTCTATGCATATCCTTATACTTAGAGACCTTGGTTGATGCCGCTCCACTCATTGTTCATCCATAGGATGGGTAATCATCCCATCCGAAACCATGTCACATGTAGGATTTGTAACCACAACGTCTGCAACAGTAACCTGGTCCTCCCAAACCAAGTATAGGTATATACTAATCCAACTTGACTACAAGGCATACCAACACTCACTCCATGTGAGGTATCAACCTTCTCGCGCCATAAGAAACACCACATCCCTAATGGGCAACGAGTCATATAGACCCATGTTGCATCTAACGTAGTACCACACACTCACATATGAGTAATGAATATGTAATTGTAGAGATTCCACCAAGCCAAGGTGGAATCTCTTCTCTATAAAAAGAGTAACTTGTGCAAATCGGAAAGCCCTAATGCATGGTAGAGCTGTGACCTCCGGGCTGACTCTCACTCAGGTTTACCTCCGATGGCTTTTTGGAAGCTCATCATGAATCTAGAAGGACTTAATCCCAACCTATGATCATGACCCTAATGCACACTCTTACACAAACTCTCAAAGTCCAAACTCCATTATGCACATTCTCACCAAGAGTAAGATATCACTCAAAAGGAAGGGATACTTTGGTAATCAAAGTCTTCATTGAATCAAGGCTCCACTCCGAACATGACGTCTCCAAGAACCAAGCTCCCCAAAACTAAGATCACCACACTATCTTCTCCCAAAACTAATTTCCATTGAAAACTACTTGAGAGGTGCTTCTCAACCTCTCTATTTATACTACTTAGAATCTTACCCTAGTAACTATAAGTAATCATCATGTAACTTCCTCTTACCATATTTAAACGAGGTAGAGATCACAAACCTCAAGGAAAAGGATACATGGCAATATGCAATTGGTACACTTGGATCTTCTAGAAGCCCAACTACTCCCTAATTGACTTCTAGTGTACCAAGTCAATCTCGCCCCTAGATTTAAGGGTCTTCACCAAGTCCAACCAATAAAACTAGTCCAAGTCAAGGAAAGTCAAGATATCCATGTGATGGAATCTATTCCTTGATTCCTACTAAACAACAAAATAGTAATTCTCATCTATCACACCAAAAGTTACTTTATATTTTTCTCCAACTTAATCATAACTAGCTAAACATAGTCATGACTAAGATAAACTTAGTCACAATTTAGATATACTTACATTTTATCCTATATGTACAACCTTGGATCTTACATTTACTCCCGGACCAAGATTTCACTCCGTCCTTGGAGTGAAAGAATCTGATCGTCGATGAAACGGCTTCAACTTGTCGTGATTCACCCGGTCAAAATGTCGTCCTCCCAACTCCTTCAAATCGTAAGTAAAGTTTCCCCACACCTTGTGAACTATGAAAGGACCAAAGTACTTTGTAAGAAATTTCTTTCTTGCTCTCTTATATCTAATGGAGTCGTAAAACATTACCCAATCACCTTCTTTGAAAGTCTTCATCTTCTTCGTCCCAAGTCGATTATCATGATACTTCTTCTGCAATTGTTGAGTCCGCTCCACACATACCATGGCCACAGCTTGAGCCTCCTCCAACTCCAACAGTTGTTGACATCTTGATTTGATAGCTTCTACTCCATTCGTACTCTTTATCTTCCGTTGGATAGTTAAGAAGATCATCAAATCAAATTGAATTGGAAGCTTTGACTCGACATCATATACCATACGGAAAGGTGAGTACCCTGTTGATGTCTTTCAAGTTGTCCGATACTCCCACAAGATAGCATGAAGCCTCTTGTCCCAATTTTGCTTGCTCCCATCCATGTTAGCATCCTTGGCCAACATCATGCAAAGTGTATAGTTGGTTCACTCTGCCAACCCGTTAGCATTTGGTTTGTGGGAAGTAGTCATCCGTGCCTTGATGGAGAAATGACCTAGCATGGCTTGTATAATGCTTCCAACAAACTCACCACCTCTATCAGATACAATTTCTAGAGGGCATCCGAATCTAGTTATTATACTCTCTTACAGAAATCTACCCACTTCTTTATCACTAGTAGATTTTAGAGGTCTAGCTTCTACCCACTTGGTTAGATAATCTGTAGCTACCACAATGAACTTGTTACCCCAAGGAGTAAGATTCAAGGGTCCTACAAAATCTATTCCCCATTTCTCAAAAGGACCTAAAATAGGAACTGATGTCAAAGGAGGGGTTTTCATGGACTTTTTAGCAAAAGCTTGACACACATCACAACTCTTGCAAAATTCCACACAATATTTGAAAATGCCCTTCCAATGATAGCGTGCATCTAGGATCTTAAATGCAGTTACCTTTCTTGCAAAGTGTCCTCCACATACCGAGCCTTTGTGAAACTCCTTCATAAGTTGAATTGACTCCTCCCTTCCAATAGCCCTTCTGAGTAGTCCATCTGCTCCTTGATGAAACAACACGTCCTCTATGATGATATAAGATTCACATCGCTTCACCAATGCATTCCTCTCCCGTGAATGCATGCCTTGGGGAAACTCTCCCTCCGAGATGAAATCCCATATCCCCTTGTATTCAGCCGATATCTTTGTTATGATGTCCATCATCAACAAATCCTCATCTGGAAATATATCATCCATTGGTTGATCTCCTTCCTCATCATATGCTCGAGACATCAAATCACCATTGGCATGTTTCTTACCAGGTCGATCCTCAATGATGTAATCAAACTCCGCCAGTAACAACTTCCATCTGGCTATCCTAGCCTCAACATTAGGCTTGTTGAAAATGTACTTCAAAGCCTTGTGGTCAGTAACGATAGTAAATTTTCCTCCCAACAGATAGTGTCGAAACTTCTTGAGTGAGAAGATCACAACTAAAGCCTCCCTTTCTGTCACTGAATAGTTTCTCTCAGCCTGCACCATCTGTCTACTAGCATAAGCAATTGGATCATCATGGTTATCATCATCTAACTGGCTTAGAGTACATCCTATAGCAATGTTTGATGCATCTGTGTAGAGAATGAAAGTTTTACCCCAATTTGATTTGGCTAAAATAGGAGCCGTTACCAACGCCTTCTTAAGAAGTTCGAACGCCACAGCTACCTCTTCATCCTTGAGGATTAAATCGTAATCCGTCCCCTTCTTCATGTAAACCGTCAAGGCATAAGCTTTGTTGGAGAAGGAAAAGATGAACCGTCGATAGTATCCCACCATTCCAAGGAACTGCCTCAACTTGATCAACGTCATCAGAAAAGGTAAGTCGAGGATGCGTTTCACCTTTTCTGGATCCACCGCTATACCATCCTTGGAGATGATGTGCCCTAACAACAAACCTTCCTCACATCCAAAAATTTTGCATTTTTCTAGATTGAGCGAGGCCTTGGCTTTCTCCAACCGTTGTAGAATTTTGATCAAATGATCAAAATGATCCTCCTTCTTCCCATATACACAAAAATCATCTATGAAATCTCGCACAAATTTCCCAATAAAAGGTTCAAACACCTTGTTCATGAACCTCTGAAAAGTTTTTGGAGCATTACATAGACCAAAGGGCATTATCCTAAAGGCAAAAGTTCCCCATGACATTGTAAAAGTGGTTTTGAGCTGACCTTCAGGAGCAATTTGAATTTGGTTATAACCACTATAACCATCTCCAAAACTATACCACTCATGACCTGCTACCTCCTCCAAAATCTCGTCTATGAAAGGTAAAGGATAAGAATCCTTCTTAGTGACAGCATTCAACTTCTTGTAATCTACGCATACATGTAGCTTACCATTCTTCTTCTTGACTTGGAGAAACCCATTCAGAATTCTCTACCTCATAGATGAAATCAACATCCTTTAGCTTGTCGATCTCCTCCTTGACCACCACAGCCGTTGGTGGATTTATCCGACGTTGCTTCTGACGTACTGGACGAGCCTTCTCCTCTAACTCAATGCGATGAGTTTCTAAGGATACTTCCTTCAAATCCTTGTAGCTAAAGGCAAAGACATGGATATATTTTCGAAATATATCCAAGAACCTTGACTTCTCCTTCATAGTAACCTTGGGACCAAACTTGAGAGTGGAGAGCCGTTGAGTTATCTCATCTTCACTCATCTTCATCTTGTCGGGATCTTTCACAACCCCTGGCCTAGGAAGTAAATCCATTGCAGCAAGAACTTGAACTTGAACTTGAACATCATCATCCAAGGTGTCTTCAGATGATGTCTCCTCATCAGTCGACATGTTGGTGTCAACCTTTGAAAAGCTGCCACTTTCTTCACTTTCAGACTCTGAGTAATCACTTGTAGGTCTATCCGAGTCTGAGACTGATTCTCCACCACTTGTGAGAGGGACCTTCACTCGATGGTTTTTGACCCTATACGAAGGTAACCCTTATGCCACCGATCAGTTGTCCTCACAGCCCTCAACCAAGGTCTTCCTAACAACAAGTCGTAGCTAGCCTCCTCAAGCATTTGAAAGGACAACAAGGTTTGAACTCCCATCACACTTACCACCACCTTGTCCACCACTCCAATGGGTCGCACCTTTTTCTTGTTGGCCATCCCAACAATGATGTTGGAAGGTATTGAAAGCTTCATACCCAACTTCTTCAACAAACGTTCCGACATGGCATTCACCGCAGATCCACCATCCACTAATACATCCGAAACATCACATCCATTAATGCGTACTTCAATCTTCGAAGCATGAGTGCATACCTCAGAGGCAACGACATCCACCACTCCTACTCCAACATTCGCCATGGAAGCTTTCCACTTGGATCGTCGTTTCTTGATCCTTTTGGAGCTTAGACCTCCCCTCAACTCCTTTCTTATCGTAGGATTTAGAGCAATCAATTGGCCAATAGTTATATTGGCTTTTTGATTCCCCACATCCTCCACCACGTCGTATTTGAGTTGGGTAGATGAAATGGAGAAATCATCCATTTCCAACTTCTTCCTCGGTCTTTCTCGGTTGACTCACACCATCGGATCGAGTGTCTCGGCTTGGTTGATCTTCCATTGAGATGGACTCCTCTGCAAATCTTGCTCTCTTCTTCTCATGTGCAAGAATATCTACTCTCGAACTTATAGAGCTCTCTCCCTTCTCAAACATGCACTGATGAGGAAACACATCAATAGACACTACTCCCTTATACTTTGATTGATTTGGAGTAGGAATAGGATTGTTGTGTCTAACTCCATCATGCTGTCGAGGATTAGGACAATTCCGTTGGAAATGAGGGCCTCCACAACTAAAGCATGATATTGTGAAGTTCCATTGCGGTGGATTTCCTTTTGGAGGATAATTTCCATACCCTCGAGATCCTCCCCCTACATTTTGATTCCTCCTCTCCCATAGTTGTACTACGTTAATCTTGAGATTAGCGAGTGTTTCTGTGATAGATTTCAACTCATGGTGCAAGTCTACCACTGGAAAATTTACTACTGGCGCAGCAACAATAGTAGGAGTTGACATTCTAACCACAACAAGTGGTGATGTTTCTCTAGCCACCAAGCTAGAATCATCATCTTCTAGGCTCTCCTCCATTCGAATAGCCTCAACCTTAGAAGAGGGCTTTTCATATCTCACCTTGCTTCGAATCTGAGGCTTCAAACCTCCAATGAAGTTCTCGACTTTTTGGACACAGAAGGATTGGTTCTAGACTTAAATAAGGAGCGGATACGCAAGGCTCAAGGTCACTATAAGAAATATGACAACCATCAGAGGAGAGATGTGGAGTTTGAGGATAGAGTTAGAGCTGGTTGTGCCATTAGCGCCGTTCGAACTGAAACTTCCGTTAGGGCCGACAACAACGTTAGGGATCCTAGGGCTCAAGGGATAGAGTTCAAATTAGAAAACCTTGGAGGGCAGTTTTTGAAGTTGAGCCTTTGAGAGTGTGGCTATGGTGGATAGAAGCTAGTGCGGGAACTTGGAGTCTTTGAAGCACAAAGTGGATTTGGCTCGACTGTAATCTCTCTTTTATGCTATGGTTATGGACGGAGTGTCCTTGTGGATGTTTTGAGAGTAGAAAAGATTATTGTGATACACTTGTGTTGGTGTATGACGATCTATGTATTGTGATGTTTGATGTGACAACGATGTATGTTGTGATGCGATATGTATGTGCACGACATGTTGAACAAAACAAAATGGTACTACATTCTCTCAATCCAACCTTCTAAAATTCTCATGGCCCGACCTTCTCAATAAGGTTCTATCTTAAAAACTTTTGTCATCTTTAGTATCATGGATGTCTGAAGATCTAACTCTCTTGCTTGTTGTGCCATTCGGGCTTCAAGATCATGAACTCTCATTGTTCTTCATTCTTCATCATTGATGATAATGTCTCTAATTCCATCTAGGTTTCTCTCATTTTCTGATTTTTCATTCCTATTGCTTTGACTGATGTCAATTCTTGTCATTAGGGATGTGGTGTTTGCTATGACGCGAGAGGATGGATACCTCACATGGAGGGAGCGTTGGTATGCCTTGCAGTCGACTAGGGTTAGGGCAAACTTGTATTTGGTTCGGGAGGACCAGGTTACTGTGGTGGTTACCGATCCTACTCATGACACAGTTTCAAAGGGGGTGATCACCCATCCTCCAGGATGGGCGGCGAGTGAAGCAGCAACAGCAGCCAAGGTCTTCAAGTATATGGGTATGCAGAGAGGTCACCTCTTTGTTCCTCTAGCTTTGGAGTTATATGGAGCTATGGACACCGACTTCGACATGTTAGTGAGGGAGTGCGCGAGAGCCTACCATACTAGGCGGCAAGGGTATCACTTTCTTTAGCTTACTGTATAGTCTATTTCAGGTAACGTATTTCCATTGCTCTACTAAGAGCACGAGCTGGCAAAGGTATCATTTTCTTTAGGTTACTATATAGTCTATTTTAGGCGACGCGTTTCCATTGCTCTACTTAGAGCACTAGTTGGTGCAATCCATAGGAGAGCAATCATATTAGGTGATGCTTCTTCAGATGCACCTTTTGTTTATATACCGTTTGACCTTGATAGTTTGGATGTAGTACATATTTCCGAGTGTGATGCTATTGGGGCTAGACCGATGTTACCCGTTTGGTTCCATCCTTGTAGGATTTGATGGGGTCTTCCCATCCCTTTTGTTATTTTACCTGATCTCATTTTCTGAGTAGTATGAGGAATGGCAGGATGAGAGGACTATGAACTCAAGTACTTTTCAAAATGCCATGCCTAGATCACATAACTCCGAATTGCTGTCAGATTCTACCATTTTTTGTTCCTCTGTTTTCAACTACTCCTCTTTATTTATTGCGCTCTCCAAACAGGAATTCGAAGTTAAGTTGGTCCCAATGCCACAATATTTTCTATGCTCGTGTGTTGAAGTGTCATTGTTCATACGTATCGATCACGTTTGCTCGTAGGCAGGAGTGGACAGAAGCCTTTCGACATCAACGACCGTATCAGATCGTAATACTTGTAAGCTGTTTCTGGCCTGTAATCTAAGCTTTACCCAACAAATACTGTATGTCAGGTATTCGCCACATCTCAGGAGAGATCGTCGCCAGATGCATAATCCAATGCTTCTTCTCACTGCTTCAATTCGGAGACCGACGTTCGTCTACGTTTCTGAAGGAGTTACTGCCCAGGATCGTCACCATCCATAACCAGAGAATATGACTACGCATAGGAACTTCATTTGATGTCCTGCGGTGTAATATCGATGATACGGCAGGCCGAGACAGACTCCGGCGTATCCTGACATGAATTGAAATGAATGAAGCACCAGACGAAGCATTTGTTCTCGTTCCGACGAACGGAAGTTGATCACGCTATGAAACGAGGTGGTTGGAACCGTCGGCTTTCAAATCTACGACATAATTTTTGAAAGTTTACAACGATACATTTAACTAAAAGCTCCGTTCAGTTTGAATCCGATGCAACTGGCTATGGCTGGACTGAACATCTTCGCACTCGCCATCCCAAGTCATTAATTCCATTGGAATGCAGATGATTGTTATCTAGTTTAGAGACTGTGCTCGTCACAGCCGATGTTCTGTGGGGGCTTCTCTTCCCATCTCGATTATTGACATCACTGTAATTTGGACGCTTACGTGCACTGGAATTCAATCACGGAAGGAGAAGGCGAGAAGTTTCTCAATTGTAATCCTCAGCAGGGCAGCCATGCTTGCATCCATAGCCATGGTTGCAGAAGCTCGATGGCTACCGCATACTGAGAAGCTAAGTTCGAGCCAGAAGGTTGAAACAGCTGCTGTCCCGAATCACAGATGTACTGGAGGAGACAGAGCTGGTACAAAACGACTGGATGCGGTGGCAGAAGCTCATCAGTTTGAATTTTCTGTTCATAATCTGAAGTTGGAGTACCATGACCGTGCATCAAATGTTGTCGCTGCACCACAATGCCAACTGCTAGCGGAGATGTGTGGTCATAATATATCCCTCTTCTGTTGTGCGGGTCTCCACTGTCACAGAGCCAAGACCAGCAGCTACTGTGCTATTTGGTAGCTAGGCGAAAAGAGTTTTTTCTACATTGCCAGATCTTTTCGCTTCATGTATGTCGAAGATGCATTGAGGCGGAGTTGACCGCTTCAGCAGTCTTCAACATTGTATGCAGGACTTTATATCTTATTAGCGTTCTAGAGTTCTGCCCAGCTAGAAGAATGGTTCGCATACCTTGTCCGCGCGACTGCCAGCAGTTGATTTCTCTGTATTTTTCAAGTTGGGCAAAAAGCATATCACGGTCATATGTGGAAAAGCATACAGACTGTAATCCTCAGCAGATCTGCTATACACTGTGGTCTGGCTAGCAATAACTTGTCAACTCTAATAATACGCTGAATTTGGAATATTAAATTTTGATCAATCATGAGACTAAGCTGACTTCATACGTTCAGTTGACATTAGCAGTTTCCAATAATATTTACGTACTTCATATGAATTGACCGTACTGGATAGTGCATGAACTGCCATGAACTTTCAGTCATGAGTCTTCAGTAGCCAACATTAGGTGGGCTACTGAAATAACTATAATACGTATTCATGGACGGTTCGGATTATGATATGTATTCATGGAATCAAGTTGTGAGCTGTCGGAGTTTTCAGTTCATGAAGTAATATAAGACTAAGACTGTGCAGAGAAGAAAGAGTTTCGTTATATGCTCCTTCTGCTGTGATGGAGGGTTAGAATGAACTAAGAATGGACTCATCTTTCATCCTCCGACTCAAGCACAACATTTCAGGACGCTGATGAAGGCCTTATCCATTATCTACACTAGTAACCTAAAGTTTAACAACGGACCTTTGGATAGCATCAAGACCGAGAATCTCCTCCAACTAGCGCAGAGAGTTGCGTTCTGTCACACAGTTTCCTTCAGTACCTAAAGTGTATTCATGCTCGCATATCTACAGTCATGCCGCCGTCTCCACACAAGCGAATATTCAATTCACATCAATGACAGCATGAATCTCCCCGGCCCACCAGTGAGTATGAATCCAGCAGGAGGTGGCTTGGGTGTGAGCATAAAGGACCACTGTCAGATATATACTCTTGGGACAAATACGCCGTGAAGAGCACTCAATTCTCTTCACATAGGCCCAACTTGTCTTTAGATATGTATCTACACCATCATCTCTTGGACGAATCTGTCCAAGTATACATCCTGCAGTAGCGCGAATAATTCCTACCAACCCGGAGAGCAACTCAGTTCAGAACAATCCAAGTCCGACATTCCTAGATGAAATAAGAATGTTACTGCCAAAAAAAACAGAAAAAGAATTCGTAGACGATGGACCCTGGATCTCGAGACATCATGTCAAAACACTTGGCGAGTGTGTAACTCGAGGGGGTGGAAATGTATATTGGCCATCCACAATCCAAGGTTGAGTGAATCCTCTCGCAATACATGATCATTGAGCTGTGCATATCTTTTAGAAATAACTTCCATGACACTTGGTTACAATCCGCAACTGATAGAAACTGCAATCTAGTGGATTTCCCAAGGAGGGTAATCATAGTGTATATATATATATGTATGTATGTATATATCGCTTAATAAAAATGCTCGCGACACACACAATCTAATCTACTATTTTAATGGAAAGAATCAGAAGCTTTCATAACGGAACATTTGAAGATTGATCTTACGCAATTTCCCTCATATAAAATGTTCAGAGATTAGTGCTGTTTAGTTATGTGCAATGACAGTTTCCAAGTGGGATGTTCTGTTGTGTATATCGCAAGCACAATTGTTTAAACTCCGACTCCCGTTGTTCAGATGAAGCTCCACGTTGGAGTTTAGAGAATAGGACTAATCTCAACTAACATCTGATAGTTACAAGTGGCCCAGTGTAAAAATAGAAACAGTCAGGGAAAAACCGCCGATGAAACTTTTACTGGAAATCTTCAAGTGGGTAGATCCATGTCTTCTATATTTTGTGCTTCTTCAATTAAAGAATGTTAGGTATGTTATTAACTTTGAACTTGGAGAATAGAAGTTTACTTGAAACCTTCTCTTCTATATGATAATGTAACCTCATTGCCATATTTGTCCATTACATCACACAATCTCATGTATATTTCACCCCCAAGCCTCTATAAGTCAACTCATTTAAAATATTGTACTGTCTTGGGACCTACAAACCTCCTGCATATGAGAAACTTTCAAATGTCTGCAGAATTGCAAGCTTACCATATATCAATGATCATCTTTCCATATTAGTTTTAAATCATGTTCATCTTTTTACATTTTAGTTAAATGATAGCGTTGAGATTATTATGATACACAATTTGATGAGCATGACATATATATACATATATATTTGTGTTATATGGTGGTAGCATGTACATGTTCAATTGCAGTATGCTTCGAAAGCTAGGTATTATGTTAACCTGAAAATGTTCAGTAGTTTATTGCTATTTATAGAAATTGTTGTGTATATTCAAATCTTAACGCAAAGGATGCTTTAATATGTTTTATATATAAATGTAAGATTACATAATGTCAAGCTGACCATGAAGGCAAGTTTGGCCAGGAAAATAATTGTTAACACGGTATGAAATTATCGTGGCATGATCTGAAAAGACTCCTATGGTCAGCACAAAATGAATACATATATTATTATGTTTTGGTTTTGCATCAAACAATATAGAATATGTGTATTTGGACCGTCACCTGACTCATAGCCCATATATATAGTATAGCCCATAGACATAACTAATAATGAGAGTCTCCGGGTCTTTGGATAGAGAGTGAGGACTATATCTATTTGTGAAAAAAAGATTGATGGTGCTTGGAAAAATTGGGGCCCAAAGTAGGACACATGAAGAAAAAGTCCTTCACAGAAACAAGAGTCGAGCTAGACTTCATACTAACCCCCTTGGTACACAATCGCAGCCATTACCTTCGGGGACCCAACCCACCCACGATTGACTCTTGCCATCACTTTGCATTTGACACATCATAAAAGTCAACAATCTACGCTAAGCTATCACTATAGAGTTGTTACAAATCTGATTTCTCACTAATTTAATATTTCAAGTTCAAACAAAACTTGAAATTGCACCCTAACATCTTAACGTCTATCCATAATCTAATCTTGCAATCTACAACTTACTCTAAACTTGAAACACTAAACCATAAACCGTAACTCATGAGTTTATAAACTCATAACAAAAGAACTCATGACAGTTCTTTCACCTCAGAGATTTCATGTCGAGTTCATCACTTATGTCGCATGGACATTGCTTCACTTTGAGAACGCCTAAGCGCCTAGCTGTAGAAGAACCCTCCTGAATCTTGTGTGAGTTGACAATCTCTTTTTCTCCTCCTCAACACTCCATATTCGAGTTCATTACAACCGGTAAAACTTCAGCGGAAGAAGATGATGATATCCAATAATTGGATCAATAACTCTCATCCAAATTTCACATATAATTGCTCCATAACCTTTTTGTTTTTTCAAGAAATTTTCATATATTTTTCTCCTCCAGATCTTTCACAATAATTGTCGAGTTGCACACTATATCACAAGGTGATATGTAGACCCATGTGTACTAAAACCATCACACATCCCAATCGCTGACTCCAATTGTCTCAAATTTCATGAAAAAGATCACTTATCATCCAAAATTCAACTTTAGAAAGTTTTATTGATGAAAATTTTTGATAGCAAAAGATATGATCGTTGTACTAACTTCATGACAGTCAGTGCAATCCTGCAATTCTGACTTTGTACATAAATTTCAAGCTATCACTTCATACTCAAAACTCATCCAATTGAGTCAAAATTTCAATCCAAGCATAACCCTAAGTTGTAAACTATATCCACTTGAATCAGATCTCTCAAAACCTTCGTAGGATT
Organism: Marchantia paleacea; assembly: GCA_014180765.2. Classification (NCBI taxonomy): domain Eukaryota; kingdom Viridiplantae; phylum Streptophyta; class Marchantiopsida; order Marchantiales; family Marchantiaceae; genus Marchantia; species Marchantia paleacea. The sequence goes on from MUAA02000014.1 coordinate 1,603,608, forward strand.
CTCGGAAACACCCCAAATACATTCAAAGGTCTAAATTTTCCTCTCTATCTTTGAATCACCATATCAGAGTATCAAACCCCTCAATTGCATCGTTTCTTCAGCCCACGTCATATTTCTTCCCGTCAGCTCTTCAACCATGTCCCCAAATCTTCAAATGTCTTTCTAGAAGGCTTCCAAATCTCCTCAAAATCTTGAAGAACTTGCCCAAGTGCCCTCATTGGTCCAAAATCCAAGACCAATGAGAATGAAGAGTGTCATTTTGATCTCTAATGTTGCCAAATTATCTCCATATTAACTAAGAGCTTTACAACTATCCTAAACACACTACTTAACCATCATATACACAATATGAGTTGCCATTAATAAATGACAACTCAAAACCGGCTAAGTATGAATGGAACTACAAATGGAACTACAAATGGAACCAAGGAGTTTATAACTTGAGAATTATCCTCATCGCCAAAATTCCTAACAATCAACTCACTATGGCTTGTTTTTGATAAACAATAGTGATGGATTGGAACCCACGTGTTTAAAGCCACCACTACTTGTAAGTTCAGATCCATAGTGCCCAAACTGAATTAAAACGTATAATGTTAGGTCCCAAATCGCGGTGTGGGAAACAACTGGAAGAATAATCGGGTCTAGAGAGTTTATCACTTATTGCATAAAGTTATCTCCAAAGTGATATACTAATCACGTCCGAAAGTGATCACGATGAAGCCATCGGATGTTAATCACAAATGGATTGGGCATCGGTACATCTAGAGGATCATATTGTCCTCTATCCATGTCATGCTTCACTTTGATCAGAACTCCCATACCCTTGCCACCCTGACATGTAAGACCTCGGGTTGTACATATAAGATGGAATATGAGTATATCTAAATTGTGCCTAAGTCTATCTTAGTCATGATTATGTTTAGCTAGTTATGGTTAAGTTGGAGGAAAATATAGAGTAGCTCATGGTGTGATAGATGAGAACAATTATTTTGTTGTTTAGTAGGAATCAAGGAACAAATTTCATCACATAGGTATCTTGACTTTCCTTGATTTGGATTAGTTTTCATTGGTTGGACTTGGTGAAGATCTTTAAATCTAGGGACGAGATTGAGTTGGTACATTAAAGTCAATTGGAGAGTAGTTGGGTTCCTAGAAGATCCAAGTGGACCAATTGCATGTTGCCATGTACCCTTTTCATTAGGGTTTGTGATCTCTACCTCGTTTAAACTTGATAAGAGAGAAAGTTTAAATGGTGATTACTTATAGTTAATAGATTAAAATTCTAAGTAGTATAAATAGAGAGGTTGAGAAGCACATCTTAAGTTAGTTTTCAAAGAAGTTAGTTTTGTGATCTTAGTTTTGGAGAGATCTTGTTTTGGGAATTTTGGTTTTGAGAAATCATGTTAATGTCGGAACCTTGATTCAATGAAGACTTTTGATCATCAAAGTATCCCTTTCTTTTGAGTGATATCTTACTCTTTGTAAGAATTTGTATCATGGAGTTTAGAATTTGAGAGTTTATGTGAGAGTATGCATTAGTATCATGGTCCTAGGGTGGGAACAAGTCCTTCTAGATTCATGATGAGCTTCCAAAAAGCCATCGGAGGTAAACCTGAGTGAGAGTCAGCTCGGAGATCATAGACCGCACTTTATATCTGATAAGGCTTAAGATAATATCTCTTGGAGCCTTCTCAACATCATGGCCCTACAAAGTCGATCCAACCGTGGACTCTTAGCAGCCTTACAATGCGCCGTCAATTATCTTGACCTGAAGTATCATCGTCATGACAACAGTTCTGAAGATGATACATGTCATCATCTTCTCATAGTAGCCTCGTCACAACAAGACACCATCATTCCATTTGCAATCCATACTATGTAATGGTCAAACCAGCTTTCTTGCTAATCATATCAAGGACATCTCCACTACCCACTAGTCACCGCATTGAGAGAAGTTGTCAAACATGACATATGTTATCCTTTTAAACAAGAATCATAAACCAATATATTTGTTGCTCCACCAACTATCCACATTACATACATCTCCATCATGCATGCACAATTTCCATGCTTGGGTCCATGGTACCATCAATATTTGGAAGGTGACATGGTGCATAATTACTCACATGATCCTTCCAAATCACACCATCACAATCCTTGAATACCAAAAATCCAGAATATAAAACCCCGCCCACTCATAGAATCATGTGACTAACAATAACATCCAATCTAGTTGATGCACTCTGCTACAAGTAAACATAATCACTAATATGAAATCTAAGAATTGAAGATCAATATTCATCTCCTCAAATGGTACCATAATGCAAAGTATCTCTATATTGAGCAATAGCCAAGTTCTCAAATATCATGGGCATTACTCTACAAAAGAGTTCTGCCCTTTGAGAACACATCTTAGCCCAAACATGAGTGTTATCTAAATCCAAGACTTAAGATGACTCTCAACAATTAGCTACAGCTAAGTCTGGATCTCTAACATATAATAAAAAATAAGATGAAAATGAAACTAAAAAATTTTTCTTGCTCAATTGATAACCCATGGCTAATCATGGTAGCAAGATGCTCCAGTCTCCTAAATGATTTTTCTCCAAGCCAAACTTTCTAAGTCCTTTCTTCACCATTTGAACAACTCAATCTACTAGACCATCAACCTCGGGATGATCTCTTGAGGTGGTAAGATGATCAATCAACGCTCCATCACACAAAACATGAAACTTGTTCAATCAATACCTCCGTTGAAGCATCAAATCAGTTAAGTATCAAAGCTAAGAATGCATAAGTTGTTCTCCTAACTCAATCTAGTTGGAGAAATCCTTCACCATGACCATCACATATCAATGATATCGTATAATCAATGACATAGGTATTGCAAAATCTAAGCTCCAACAATAACCAAGTCCCATAATGGGTAGGGATGTAACTGTGATGTAGAAGTATTGAATGATGCTAGAACACATATATCATACATGTTGACTTAAACTGTTAAAGCTTAGTTTGCATACCCCTATATCAATAATGACTTTGAAATAAGTTATATGCTTGCTTCATTCCAAAATGACCTAACTCCTCATGATCATGTTTGATCAACATAACTCTCTAAGATGGAAGTGACACCACACAAATGATGATATTTCTCCATACTCAAAAAAGGTGTCTACTTTTCCATCTGAACCACTGACCTCTCTATAGAACTCGATCTTGTTTTATAATACACATGATTGTACATATATCTAAAGTGTGAGTATATCTAAAGTGTGACTAAATTTATTTTAGTCATAATTATGTTTAGCTATTACTATATGTATAAACTTCAAGCTATCACTTTATACTCAAAACTCATCCAGTTGAGTTGAGATTTCAATCCAAACACAAGCCTGAGTTGTAAACTATATTTCATTTGAAATAGACCCTCATAGAGGACAACATTTGTTGTCCTCTATTCATGTCCCATCAGTTCCATTTTGATCAGATAAGCTATTTAATCAACAAAGGGATGTTTTAGATTTCTTCCTTCCCCTTTGCATCCTGACCACGTTTTATATATGATAGGTCCAAAATAATATCTATTGGAGCCTTATCAATATCCTCACCTTATAAAATCGATCCAACTGTGGGCTCATTACAATCTTACAATGAGCTGTCGGTCATCATGACCTAATGTATCCTTGCCATAACAATGGCTCTGAAGATGACACATGTCATTATATTTTCATAGTTGTCACACCACACCACAAAAAAACGTCACAATCTCATCTCGCTCCATATACAAATATTGATGTACTTGTATGCCGGACTCCAAAACAATAGCCAAACATGTGATGAAATCTCCAAACATATCCAGCACACATATGACCTCCTCTAGATAATGTCAAGCAATAAGTGTTGTATCTAATGATGACTACATAGTGAAAGTGGGAATAACTTCCTTCATCTCCTTCATCTCCGTAGCAAAAGACTCACTTTAAGCTTGATGTATCAATTGATATGCCCTATGTTGTAGCTGCATACATGAAGTACATAGTGATTCTTCCAACATGGATGATACTACTCCACTAAGACTTGGCATGATAATAACATCCTCTTGATAGAGACTGTCATGTGCATCCATGATTTCCTCCAACAAATCATCACGCCAAGTAACACAAGTATTGAAGGTCACAACATACGCCAAACCTCCACTTGGTAAAGGGCTAGAACCTATAATGAACCGTATCGGTAATCGACTCACTCGGCCTCAGCAGATTGCCAACTTGGGTGATAATTGTGTGCAGCAGTGTTATTTCCAACCTCACTATTGGCAACACACATGAGCACTACGACTCCAAATAACAAAGCACCAACATAAACAAACGTGATGCACAAACATGAAGCTGAGATGGAGGTATATCAATCACAAAAAACACAAATAATAATACTCTTTCTCAAAAAAATCCATCAAGGGGATCAAACAATCTAATCCAAAGTAGCATAGTCTAAGTAGGGCATTAAAAAACACTAAAACTCAGTTTTGGAGAACTTTTGCTCTCCATATGAATAATCTAACACTTGAAATCTAGTTATATAAGATGTTGACATTACTAATTCCCTACCTAATGCATTTTTTTGCAAATGTACACCATTTGAAACTTCTCTAATATTTTGAAAATCTTCGACTCTAATTTCAAACCCCTAAACATCAAAATTTTACAATTCTCACATTGCATATCTTGTGACTAACTTCATGAGAGACAAAATGAAACAAGATGTTATAAACATTTTGAGTTCATTGTGATAAAATCAATTAGATTTTTGAAATAATGAGTTCACATCACCATAATCTCATAATTTCATAAAAGTATTTCAGAAACTGGAATTAAAAAATACAACAAATTTTTTTTAAAAATCTATCATAAATAAAAATATATAATTGAAATATACATCTTTTGATAAAGATTATCTATAATTATTAATATCATTTTTAAGTTTTGAAGTATATATTTTATGTTTTGAAAATTAAAATAAATCTAATATTTATAATTTAAATTAATATATTATATATATTATATCAGATACTAACAAATATGAATGAAATAATAATTAAGTATTATGATTACAATTTAATTATGCTTAAATGTGTTTATAAAAATTAATAAATTAATTATTTTATTTCATTATTTTTTATACTAAAAAATAAAAAATCTAATTTTTAATTAAATTTTTTAATAAATATATAAAATTTTAATTTCAAATGTTTAGATTAAAATTTCAATATCAATATCAAGCAGTAAAGGTGATGTCATCCTCGAGGATGCTTTCAAATTTATCAATTAGTTTTCTGTAGTTTTAAGTTTTATTTTAGTATTTTTTAATCATCTGTTACTATAAATAAAATATATTTGTTACATTTTTAATATATGATTTTATTATTTGCAGATTTTAATTTGATTCGTTTAAAACAAACGTTCATTTTTTTCTTTATTTACATTTAAAATTTTAAAAATAAATGTATTATTTTAATTTAATATGTTTTATCAAATTTATTTTTCGTATTTTTTTCGTATTTTTATTATTTTATAGATTATACTTAATAAATAATAGAACGATAATTAGTAAAAAAAAAATTTTAACAACAAATACTAATTCAGTGATAAAAAATTTATTCAAATTTTTACAGTGTTAGAAATTTGGAGTTCCAAACTGAATTGCTCCCGACCGAGGCTGTTAGATCATGAACGGAATCTCGTGGGATTCTTAAAACCGGAATCCCTTTACAAATTCACCAATATCTGCGCACTAGTAATTTCTGCGTCATCGTTTCTGCGTCAAGACGTTGGGTTTCTCAGCTCTCCTTTAAGATAATGGGTGTCCACAATGAACCGTAATCTATGTCCTGCTTGCAGTTCATAAATGTTTCTTATACGTCAACAGAACTGATCATGACAGTCTTGGCCTTCTATGAATTGCCTGTTCATCGACTTGGGCTCTGTCGGGTTATTTCGCCTCCAGCTTCTTTCAGGCATGGTTTCGGTTGCCTGGATCGTGGACGTGGATTTGATCGGATGCTCTTGGTCATAGCTTCATTCACGCCAATTACTTTCATTCTGGATTCACTCTAATCTAATCATTGTCGAACCTGCAGGTTACATGACCCTGTTAATGTCAGGTAGCCAACGAGCCTCTCGCAACCAGTGGGCCTGCCTGCTCACGATCCCTCGTTCCGATCCACGGGTCTAAAACCGCACGACACCGCTCGGCGTTCCCTTCACGTTCAACCTCGTGCAGCGCAGGCCTGGGCAATCGCCATACCTCGCTAAGGTCCAGATTGCTCTTTGTATATCTGTCATTTCTCCTTTCCCTCCAACTTATTAATATGAATTCAATTTCTTGTTCAATACATCAAATAACATTACATAACAAATAATATTTATTGGATGGAATTTTAATTATGTTTCAGATTATTCACATCTAATATAACTTAAGTTTCAATGAACAAAGTAAAATGTATGTCATATCATAGATATTACAAATTCATGTTTGACTAATTTGTTGTCATACCATCAGTTTATTAATTATATGCAATATGTTAAAGATTATTTTAACAAAGCTCTCTCTTAACTATTATATATGGAACATGCATTGAAAATTTAATAAATTATATTATTATCTAATATTAAAAAAGTATGATAATGAACCTATATAATTTTTTATTTTTTTTTGAAAAAATATATAAAATGCGTCATATCTCGGTATGTTGAAAGTTTATTTAAACAAGTTCAATTTTTATTTTTCCAAATAATATTTTATAAGATTTTCACATTATCAAATGACTATATACTTAAAATGAAAAATCAATAGACATCACATGAATATGATAATGAATATTTTATTGATTATTATATAGATTATAAAAAAAATTTATTAACATAATGCAAACAATTTTTTATTATATTTGTTTTCAATTAATGTAAAAATAATATTGATTAACATTAATTATTTTTTTATGATGAAAAATAAATGAAGCTTTATCAAATAAAAAATAATCAACAAATGCATGTATTTGAGAATACTGAAGAATATCTTTTTGAATTATTAATATTTTTTTGGTCATCTTTTTGTAGTCTCTTCATAAACTAGTGTTAAGAAGTATGTAAATTTTCAAGATGAACACATTTTATCATATTTTATTATAATATATATATCATCAATGTTAATTGATGGAATTTATTGATTTGTTATTTGAATTATGTAAATTATAAATAATCATTATTTCACATTGATCAGGTCAAAATCATTATGAATATTTTGAAAAATATATAAAAGATTAATGATTTAATGAGAGAGAATGTTTTGGTAATGAACTCTGCTGAATATAAGATCTCATAAAAAATGATAAAGTCTCAACATAATGGTGTCATACAAAAGTAAAATGTGGAATACAAGTTCCATGACTTCAAAGTCTTAAGTTTCATAATATCATAAGTTATGAAAAGATATCAAATCAATCATTGAAAGGATATAAGGAGCATCAATGTATAGTTATTGTAAGACAACTATCCCATATGAGGAAATGTGTTAAACGTAAAACTCTTCACCTTACTTGTGAGCTATTTCGGTATAAAGTCGTATTTCCTTTGTATACTATCCCGGCATAATGCACATCAAATATTTGTCGAGTGAATGGAGACTCAAGATGAAGACTTGCTTCTTCACATAGCTAGAAATAACTACATGCCATTTTCAAAATATGCTCTACTAAACACCCGAAGCTAATGATTGACTGAAAATATTGATTTTCAACTGGCCCTACTACATTTGGACCTGACCATCTACAGTTATGGAAATCCAATTGGACATGTTCCTGAGCTAAAGATCTTACCATAATATGGTAAGATCTCATAATATGGTATAACTCTTTTTAGTTTATTGTATAAACTTGTTTAGATAATATATATTCATTGTTATACATAGAGTATTAGTTGGTACAATCCATAAGAAAACATGAGATGTTTCTTAGGATGCTCATGTAATATATAATGTTCATGTTTTAACTAGATAGTTGGGATATTTTAGGTGCAGTATATAGGGAGTCAAAATAACGTTGACTATTTCCTTCACTCTCGCTGTTGTAGACATCATACTGTCATTGGTATGTCCGTGATTGGGTAGCCTTGAGCAGTTCCATAGGTCACAACTAATATAATTTCAAAGCAACTTTGCAAGCATACATGCGTATGAGATGCAAGCTTATGATAGAGAGTCCGAGTGCTAGATGGAAGTGAGCAACTTTAATGTGCTAAACAAAGATCCTTGAATTTTAAGAGATTCATAAAAGTCACAGTTATGGAGAAACGTAATCTATCGCAGATGAATCCAAGTTAGCCTAATGGAAAAATCTGCCCTTCTCAATCTGATTTCTGAATTGATTGTTTGGAATGGAGTCTTTTTTCCTTGAAATTCCTTGTCTCATTTTGACATAGCTTCTGCTTCGCCCGTTTATCTTTTGAGATTGTTGGAATCCGAGATCACAAAGTCCAAGTCTCCAAGCATCCGAGAATGCATCAGCGTCGGCAACCTATGAGTTACACCCTCTCTCCCGAGTCCTGATCTTCCCACAGGTTCTCTCCTACACATCAACTCCTACACTCTACTTCCAAGACCCCAAACCTGAATGATGTCAAGAAGTTGCACAGCATAATACACACCACGAAAATATGGCTCAACACAAAAAAATTGTCTTTTCGATGGATCCAATCAAATTGGGGACTGATTATTAAAATCCCAAACATGACCACGGAGAATATTCCATTCCATGGTACACAGCAGGCCACTGCAACTAACAATACCGATTCTTCCTAAAGCCCTTTAGCTTTAGGAAGAAAGGGTATGAAAGACGTGTGAGATCTTGATGATAGTGGAAGTCTGTGACTCGGTGGGTCAAACGGAGAGCAGATGCACGTTTAGAGAGAGGGAGAGAGAAGGAGATGAGTCAGCTGTCACCACTTGAGTCTTAATATTTGGATCCCTTATAACAGCAGACCGAACGGTAGATTTCAAGACCTTGATTCCGGGACGAAAGAGTCCACTGGTAATCATTGCTTGGTCTCTATATATAAATAATATATATTTCAACTTACATTCATAAGTGATTATTGTGACAGTTTGTTCATCACGTGTAAGTTTCCAAGCAAGAAAAAAAAAATCTCATTGATTCCGCAATGCTGCAGTTGAATCTTCAGATAATCAAAGCACAGTAATACAGTACTTACGATTTGGAAATAGTAGATAATAGTAGATATTCACAATGATTACTCAATTTGTAGATTGTTTTCAGCTACTTATGCCCGTCAATTACTAAGAGTGCGAGCGAACAATCAAAGCTGTCACACTGCTTGCTGTCGAATAATTATGTTCCGTCCGAGTCCGAAGCACGGGGAAAGGAGAATCTGCATGGCGATATCGATTGGAGTCCATGTGATACGTATAACATCCGTGGAACAATTCCCTCAAGCAGTGTACATAGTTTTTCACTTTTTGATCAGGAGGGAGAGACAGTGACGACAAGACGTTGCGTTCGATCTCATAAAATTCTTCGGTAGTAACTTTGAGGATATCCTTAAGTTTTCGTTTGGCTTGCTGGAATGACAGGAACTTCATCGTCATCATGATCTGGATAAACACCACGCAAGAGGCACATTAATCGTCTGATATGCCTTCGTCCTTTCAGGCATCAGACAATTATTCATGTGTAATGCTCAAGTGGAAATTGAGAGGAGATTTTAAAACTTGCCTGGATTTTGTTACAGAGGGGTCTGTCTTCAGATCCAATCTCCTTCGGGTAGGAGACAAGCTGGTTAATCAAGGAACCGTATTCGACCGCGAGTGTCAAGAGCCTTTTCAGACGACGATCAGTTCTATATTGATCAGAGATGTCGGAGTCATTTGTGACCTCTACCAATGAGCGACAAACAGTCCACCAGAATTTCTGGTTAGCATCTGAAAACGGCTTTCTAAGGTCTCGTCATTGCTGGCAAGTCCATGGACAGTTCTGGAATCGTCGAGACGGGAGAGGACGGTTCGCTTGTGCAGGTCGATAGAGGAGTAAGCAAAGTCTTCTTTACTTTCGGCAACCTTTCTGAAGTATTTCTGGGAGGGGGAAATATCTTCAATGAGACGACCTGAGTCCCAATATGCTTTCTCAATGGCTACAGACTCGGATGGCAACCTGGAGCCTTTAAAATGGTCCATCATTGTGTTCCAAAAGGCCGTCATCCGTCCTAAATCTTGCCTCATTGAGATATCAATGCCAAGTTCTTCAAGTGCTGCATTCTCTGCTTCGGAACTAGGACCATAGTCAAAGCATACATCATCAAGCAGAAAGTTCAAGATGTTGATCAGGCTGACATCTGCCAAAATTCCAGCGCTTCTGCTTGAAGGATACAATACACTGCACATGTAGACTCCAACAGCTTTGTAAAAATCAAACAATTACAAAGCATTTGGCTTCAAGCTCCATCTCGACGCCAGTTCTGTCAAAATGATGTCTGCTTCATCTGCATTTCTGGAAACCGCTGCTGGTGAGCTTATATAGCACCGGCGAGCGCTTCTCCACTTCAATGTCTACACGTGAAGGAATGCTCGTACATGCATTCCTTCACGTGTATCTCTATGGACGCAAACGAGGAGAACAGGACGTAGTAGAAGGTGCAGAAACATATTGGTGGAGAACGATGCCGACGACAGGCTCATGGTTGAATGGCATCTTGCATGTTCATGGTGTATTGCATAGCTAGTGACCAAGCCCTGTGATCGAGCTGTCTGCGGAGATATCACGTTGGTCATGGTTCTCTAATACCAACTGTGGGACTAGTTCTAGACGAGGAATCAATCGAAATGTATGAATTGAGTTGGCCTCCATACAGTCCAGCATAAGTATTGCAAGAAAAGTAATGCGGACTCAAAAGTGATTACCTCCACCTGGAACAATTTCGTCCATAAGTATTTCTTTAGGATAGACTAGTAATAATATGTATTAACGTGTTGTATGTTACATAAATAATAATAAAAAATTTCACATGAGAAATTATATGTGATATATTTTTTTTTATGATTTTTAGTAATACAAGAAAGAATGTGCTTTGTAAGAAAATTATTTATATATATATATATATATTTTTGTGTCATGTGACTTGGAACAATTTCATCCACAAGGATTTTCGTTTGTAAAGACTAGTAATATGTAGTACCTACCATGTTGTTTGTTAGTTTTATTTTTTTTTATATATATATATATATATATATCATACAATAATAATCAAAATAACACACATGAGAAATTATATGAGATATATTTCTTGTATGTCTTTTAATAATACAAGAAAGCAATGTTAAGATAAACAAGATAGATTTTGCTTTGTATGAAATGGATATATAGTTTTTTCCCTCTCTGTTTGTGATGTCACATGATCTGAAAACAGTTTTGTCCACAAGGATCTTCATTATTAAAGATTGGTATTATGTATGAACTATTCTGTTTATATATATATATATATATATATACAATAATAATCAGAAATTATATGTGGATATTTCTTGTATCTCTTTTAATAGTACGAAAATAGAAATGGCAAGGCAAACAAAAAAGAATGTGTTTTGTATGAATTGGATAAAAAAAATGTTTTCCCCCTTTGTGATGTCTCATGGCCTGAAACAATTTTGACCACAAGGATCTTCATTATGATGGACCAGTAATATGTAATTAATGAGTTGAATAAATTAATAGAAGTACAACTTAAATAACATTTAGTCATACTGGGTTGCTTAGTAATGTTATAAGAATAAATGAAAGTCTAACGGATGGTGACATAGGGCGACATGTGACTGTAATCAACTATGATATGTGACCGTCGCTATGGCGACGGTAGTGGGAAATATGAATTATATATAAATATCATAAGATGTCTTGGGATGTCTTGTTTCCATTGCTCTACAGAGAGCGCTAGCTGGTGCAATCCATAGGAGACCAATCACGTTAGGTGATGCTTCTTCGGATACTCTGTTATTTATAGACCTTTTGACCTAGATAGTTCATATATCTTAGGTGTTGTATGACATATTTCCCAGTGTGATACTATTGGGGCCTAGCCCCATGTTACCGGTTTGGTTCCATCCTTGTAGGCTTTGATGGGGTCTTCCCATCCCTTTTGTTATTATACTTTGTGTTCGGTTTCTTGGGAGAATTAACACTTTTTTTTCCACTCTCTAACTTTCAGAATTCACTTTAAGTTTTTGTTTTCTAGAATGTTATCAACACGGATCCAGATCGGTCTCACTTTGTATGGAGTTCTGCATTTGTGTGATCAGTTTGAAATTTATATGTAGAGACTAGCACATGAGGCCCGACATGTCACACTCCTATTGTCTAGATTTAATCTTAAGCTGTGGACTTTCCATCGCACTGCTGCCGATGGAAGAAATCCTGAAGCTAGGTCAGTGCTGACATGGATCTAGATCCTCAGCCGACACTCTGCTCGTCATAGACTTCTCGCACTTCGTGAATTTGAAGGGTCAAACTATTGACTTCAGAGGCACATCAAGATAGAAGCTGATGTTCTGATCATATTTACTCTAAAGGTTACATCCAGTCATCAAGAGATAGTATTGACCTCACGGTGATCTCGCTGAGAGGAATGGTTGGTCTCGGTCTCGCCCTTTAGCATGAGGAGGCCAGGGTGGAGATATCTTGATGAGGCGTTGGAGTGAAATGCTTGATACCTGTAGAAGTGGTTGTGACCTCGGTGGCCGAGATGAACTTGAGATTAGTCTGAATTGATTTTGCGGTTTGAAGACCCTTAGGACAAAGGTTGCTATACAGAAGTCGATGCCATTTTGAGAACGTAGTCAGAGTCAGGGAAGGTATGATCACGAGCATGAACTTGACGGATCTAGCGTTAGTGCTCAACGAAAGGCGTCCGACAAGAAAGCATGTGAGGCCTGTGAAGTTGGAATGAGAAGGATGGTGTGACCGATTGCCCCATTCAGAAGCCAACTATCACTAGGTGCACACAGTAGCAGTGCAGGGCCCAACCACCAGAAACATTGAGCAAGTCTCTAACGTGCACAAGGGAGCTTACACAACCAAATCTTCTTAGACATTCCTACATGGGCATACTTTTTTTTTCCGTGTTCTCCTTTCTCCATATGATGAATCTTGATAAAAATGTGTTTTAACCCACTAGCTACTGATGGGGATAAGTAGCTAGTTTAGGCCATAGATTGTGAACTTAACTTGCAATCACATGACTTACTTTTCAACGTAGCAAAAATATAGACTAGTTCATTTGTTGCTAGCTGTGATGCGACACATGCCAAGACTTTGGTCTTTATTCACCACCATCTAAACCCTACGTTCTAGTTGCAATACTTAACTATTACTAGTCCTTTAATACTATGGTTAAACTTGAAAGCATATTTTGACAATCAAAATACATTATTCTTACCTTGTGCATAATATGATTTGGATACACTTGAAAGTTCAGGTTTTTGCAACCATAGCAAAGTACAATACATCTCTCTATAAGATTGTATCTCAGCTTACACTTTGTGGTGAATCTATTAATGATAACAGATGATCAAGAAGACATTTTTCACTTTTCATGCAGTCAGTATTGTGTTGGCTCAACAATATTGAAACATGCGCCAGACAAAATATTTTGAGTTAATAACTATTTTGCTCCTTGTACAAAAGGTACATCATCCCCAACACACTAGGAAAAACGAGCTTTATGTCTTCCAATCAACAAAAATATGAAACCTTGTAAATATTTTACACTAGGAAAGTTAATCATTCACCCTCATAAGTGAAAATTCCCACATCAATTCCCTATTATATTTTAGAGAAATCAGAGAGATATTTGTGGCTCGATAGAGATTGCATGTGGACCCTTTAGATGCTTCCTTAATAGATATTTCTACTAAGTGGTAATATGTTTCTTTATTAAGATGAAGGAACTTAGCTTTTGTTTGCTTATTATCTAAAATTATCCAAATAAGAGCTAGATTTCTAGACCATCCGATTCAAACTATCACACTAGATGAAGCAAACAAATTTAAATCACATGTTTTTCAATCATATTGTGAGTCTATTTGTATTATGATAAAACAATGAGAACCTTATGTACACAAAATTAATGATTTGATATAGTCATTTATCACGCGTTATTATAACTAGTTAGGATGATTAAGAATAGAGAATGTATATAAAAAAGATGAGAGATAGATAAGAGACTTTTTATCATATTTTTTTAAAGAAAAACCCAGTTGTTGTGACAAGATGAACAAACACTTGAAATTGAGGTCATTGTGTCTAGACAATAGACATGCCTTAATTGAATCTCTATGAAATCAATCAGATATTTGACCTATCCTAACACCTAAGCAAATGAGCACCTCACTAGTATTTCTAATGTGATTGCTTGTTATTAATCACCAATTGTTGAAATTTAGAGATATCTGATTCTTGTAATATTGTTATGTTGTTATGAATATATGGGTCAAGAATTTAATATAAGCTGATATATGGATTTCTTGTGTGTATGAATCTAAATTGATTTTATTGTCTATGTAAGGATTGATTTGTTATTGCTCTTTAGCCTCATGTGTTTAGAGGATGTGAAGAAACATCTTTTAATCTGATCACTTTAGGAACATATCTGAAGTACAATATTCTATACTTTTGTATGTACTTGTGCATTGCAATAATACTGATTTTTCAACAACTATTGCTTGAACTTGTGTAATTCTCTTTCAGCCTCAAGTTTGTACTCCATTTGGTCTTTCATTTTCTTCTCTACTGTTTTTCAAGCACATCACAAATATTACAATTTTCAACTACGCTTGTCCCATGAATTTGATGGCTGGCAAAAAAAATTGGCCACAACTTCTGAAATGTTGTTTTGAAGCAAGGTTAACATCATTAAATTTCCATTGTCACCTAGATCTCCTTCCTAATTTTTTATTAACTATAGCAAGATGAAATTATTGAATGTCAAATGAAACATAACTTTCTCCAATGTTTGTAGGGATTAATGCCTTAAAGTTTGCTATCATTGTTTATGACTATGATTTTTTCAATCTTCTTTTATAATGAAATTCAACTTTTGCTCCTCAATTATAAAAATTGCAATAAGTGTAAAATGTGACCTTATAAAATCCAAAGATTGTGTAAAATGATTTTGGCCAGATAGAAATCCTTTCCAAGCAACAAATTTTGATCTAGTATTGAAACTCATACCATAAAACATGTCTCCCTACTCTTTGATCATATTCATATTGATCATTTGATAATAATCTGAATGACAACATTAAAAATAAAAAATTCTTGTTAATTTTTTTCATCTGTCATATGTTTGAACATCTTCTTCTTCATATCATTTGTTTACTTCTTGCTCATTTTGCATTTGATTCTTTTTTCAAAATTTTATGACTTTTTCTATCTTACAATAGGGTTGAGGTAAAGATTTAAGCACTTCATTTGCATCTTTGAACAAATCACTAAGAAGTGTGTCAACATACACATATCTCAAACATGATATCGGTAACTTCACTTCACAAAGTCAAATTGCTTAGGCAGTTGAAAAGATTATTCTTTAAGATTTTTTTATACAAATTTTCATAATCATGATCAAATTCGTGGAGTAGAAAAGGAATACTAGAATATTTGTACATGAGTTTATTTGTATGAAGCTTTTTGTAGAATTTGATCTCGATCATTGCCACTCAAAATGCCCACCAAAGCACATGTACAAAGATACTCCAACGGCATCATGTCATCATGGATGTCTCGACTTGGTACCAAACCGTCATGAGTTTTAACATCCAAGAATAACACACCCACTCTATGATCCAAGAGAGATATCACATAAATTTCAAGCATCAACATACTTAAAAAGACATATGCATGTCAACCGTGCATCATCTCCTCATCAGTATCATAATGTTATTGAACCATGGTTTTGTCAACTTGACTTGTACATGGATTTTGACTTAACCCATCCACATCATGGTTCACCACTCTACATCTATGCACTACCATGAAATCATACTCTTGTAACATAAGATCCCATTATGTTAGCTTTCTTGTAAGCTTGTCTAATTCCATCAACTACTTTAATGGTTGATGTTTAGTGATGAGAGTGAAGGATTTTCCAAACAAATAACTTCTGAAATGTGCCATAGCCCAAACAGCTATCAAACATTCTCTTTTGTAAGAACTATACTTTGACTCCACTACATTGTTGGAGCAACTTGCATATGCTACAGCAAACTCCTTCCCCTCATCATCATGTTGGGTAAGTATTGCTTCCAAATACAACATACTCCAATCGGTATGTACTTGAAAAGGAAGAGATCTCATTGATCTCCTCAAAATAGGGATAGATGTTAACCTTTTCTTGAGCTCAACAAAAGTTCTCTCTTGTTCATCTCCCCAACACCACTCTTGATCTTGCTTTGTGAGCTTTGTCAAAACTTCGCTAATAGTGCTAAATCCTCACACATATCAACAATAAAAATTTCCAAGTCTAAAAAAGGTTCGCACCCTACTCACATCTAAGGGTTGTGAAATATGAAAGATTGCCTTCACCTTGATTTTCTAACTCCCAACCCTCTTGGGTATATGGTATGAACCAAATACTCTACTTGCTCCTGAAATAATTTACACCTTTCATGATGCAACTTGAGACCATGAGCAATTAGTCGCTCAAATGCCTCTTGCAAATGTCTTTCATGCTCCAACCCCTTAGTACTATATGCCAAACTATCATAGATATAGGCTCAGATACAATCAAGTACGGCTTGGATACTATCCATCAATCTCTAAAACTCAACAGGTGCATTTTTCAACTCAAATGGCAAGAACTTTCACTTATAGAAAACATTCTTGCCATGTGAATCAATTACCCAAAAGGCCGTCTTAGCCTTATCCTCATCTCAAATCCAAAATTGATGATGTTTTCCTCATAAATCCAATGTACTTAACATCATTGCATGTCCAACCGCATCAAAGATCTCCTCACGTGTATGCATAACATATCAATCAGATTTTTTATATTGATTGATAGATCAATAGTCATCACACATGTATCTATATGTATAATTATCATGTGTATTCTTCTTGATTGGCATCACCACATCATAGGAATACTTTCTATATGATATTTCCGTTAATCTAGCATCAAGAAGGTCTTGACACATACTTTGGATCAAATCTCTCTCCATATCATTGTATCGATAAAGACAACTGAAGACTCGTGCATCAATTGTCAAGTCAATCCGTAAATGTCCCGTCAAATAGTCAAAATCCTTTATACTAAAGGCAAAATAGTTTTTGAAACTCCTAAGAAACCTCCACACCCTATGTCTTTCTCCACCTATCACTTTGGGATCAATTTCAATATCCCAAATCTCTTCTCCATCGACACTAGAGGTAGAAGACGTAGTATCTGGTTGCTAAACAAAAACCTTTTGAGTAGAAAGCTTTTTCTACTCTATCATATTAGGTTCCACTAGCTCGGTGTGAACAACTCCATCCATATTATATGTAATCTCTTAAGTTGTATCATGAAGCTCTGTAATGGTAACCACCGCTTGTTCCACTTAAAAAACTCCAACCATACTCAAAGAATACTCCACCTCTCCTTCTCTTATATCCCCACAAGACCAAGTATGAGATCTTGGGCACTTCTTGCCCCTAGCTTTTGCCTCCACTCTCATTGCACTACATGCATCTCTACTCAAACAATCTAAGGAGTACAATCCATGTCAAATAGTTTAGATCTAAAGCATGACCAACACCTGACGTCGCGATGACTCTGAGAATGTAGGTATTGTTGTGGTATCAATACAAAGGCACATAGCTCTCTCTCTCTCTCTCTCTTCAACATTGGATTTCATCAACCGTTGCAATTGAAAATCCCATACAAGTTCAGATCCTCTCTTTTTCTATAAGCATGAAAAGCTAGAAAACTCACACAATATGGGTAATGCAACTCTTGACTGCCCCACAAGAATCATCATTGCGATGGGTAACCTTTAAGTATAGACCACTGCTTGGGAATGTCTACCCACATCCAAAATACTCTCCATTCTGAGATGTGAAGGTCTTTGCACTCCTCCATATGCTCGTAATAAAACCTCCTTTGGAAAAAGATTTTTCCACCATAGATCTAGACAATGTTTATGATATCCTACTCTTGTTGCATCCATCAATACCGTTGATCCAATCCATGACCGTACTTGATGTGCACTTATCATCACTTATGCACATGAATCACCCAACAAGTGAATATTCTTCAAAATATAAATTGATGAATAGGTCTGTTATGATTGGAGAGATCGTCACATATAACATCTCCCAAAACATGAACCATGTAGCCCATGACCATTCTATGTGTGTTCCTAACATGGTCATTTAGCAATAACCAAATGTATGGTATCATGAAGCAAGTTCTTGTGCTCACATCAACGAAATATCTAATGGCAAGCATGTTGATATCCTTATATCACCGATAATGGTAGAAGATATGGGTATTGTCACACCAATTTTATCTCATGATATAATGAAAAATAGGTCTCGAAATCTTATCTCACTCCACATGAACTCATATGCCAAACTGCAAAACATGAGTCAAACCTATGTTGATCCCTCCAAATAGATCCAACACACATATGCCCTCCTCTGGATACTGCCAAGCAATATGTGTTGTATCTAAAGGAGATAATATAACACAAGTGGAAATAACTTTATTAATCTCGTCCATCTCCAAAACAAAAGACTCACTCCAAGCCTGATGTATCAATTGATCTATCAACTATTGTTGCTGCATATATGAAGTATATAGTGGATGACACTACTCCACTAAAGCTTGGCATGATAATAAGATTCTCTTGACATGGACTATCATGTGCATCAATATTTCACTCCAACAAATCACCAAACCAAGTAACACAAGCACTGAAGGTTCGAACATACATCAAACCTTCACTTAATAAAGAACTAGAATAATGAACTGTACTCATAGTCGACTCACTCAGCCCTCACCAGATTATCAACCTGGCCGATAAGAGGCTATCTCCTCGTAATAATCAATGCTAAATCCCATAGGTATAACACTACTGCACCCATCAATACATCATAGAATTCTGCAAGTGTAACTACATCACGTGATGGCGTTGTAGAGCTATTTGTGGCATGATCTAGTTGCACTTGCATAGTTAACTCCATTCAAATGATGTATGGTGGTGGTGCATCACTAGAATAGAACCTCCAAGAGATGTCTAAATCTGAAATTAGACATCTCCAAGACTGATTTGCATATTCATTTGACATCACTCATATTATTCAACATCACTGCACTTGGTGACACTATGATATGTTAGTATGTTGGCCTCGCTAGTAGCTCCATCATTCAAGCTGCGATAGCTTGTCAAGTTCCACTAGTAGTTGTCTTCATATGATCAACACTACTATTGATGTCAATACCATGAGCAACCAACACATCCTTTATTGTTTTGCAAAATGCGGATGCCAATTGTAATATATGGAATGATGACATCCCCAATGTCAATAAATCCTTGGCTGACAAAACACAAGAATGAACAAGAGTCCTTGCCGCCCCCAACATTATGCTGGATGCTACCTGAGACAATGTTGAACCCTACTTGTTCCCTGTCTCCAAATACATCAACAATGGCTTCCACCCTATGGTGGCATATGTTAGGGATGAATTTTTATTTTTTTAACACAAATAAAGATATACTGCATGGTTACGATAGTGACAAAGATGGATCCGGCAACTAGGAATACTACTAATAACTACCTAACTATTGGTGTAGCTACATAAGTCATGACCATATGTGCTCCATGGTTTCTCACTCTTGTTCATCCATCTCGTTCTTACATTTCACTTCAATATCTTTTATTCCAATTGGTGACAGAGGTAAGCATCAAGCACCATGAAATCAGCTCTGCGATTACCACCTGATCAAGTTTTGCCGCGGAAATCCCTATGCTACTGTAACTAACCTTCACGAGTTTCTCACTCATGTCTACTTCTCATTAGCACGAAGGGAATAAATTCGCCGGACGCCACACCTTCACTCGCCATCTCACGGATTGGAATTGGAGGAGAATCTCTGAATCCACCCACCCTCTGGTTATTGTGTGAAGCTGATGTGAGGTGGCCGATGACCTCACACCATAAAAGTAGAAAGAAGAAGCAGCGAAATTTAGGGTAGCCCTAAGTTGGCCAACACAAAAGTATTGGAATCTTGAGGCCTTATACAAAAAGGTTGTGAACACGTGAGTGTATAAAATGAGGTCAATGTTGGAATGCAAATTGAGGAAGGCGACAAAATTCTTGTCTCGATCGTTGGATGTTCCAGCAAAATGGTTTGTGGGTTGGGGTACATTTAAACAAATGTACCAACAGTCGTACTCTGCAAAGCAAGTGGAATTTGGACCATTTCTGCTCGTGATACCTATGCTCCAATTGGTGTGTGTCTTGTGGTAATGATCCAACGTCCTTCACAACAATCCTCATTGTTTGTTTGTATCATGTGGACACATTCGGAGGCCTCCAAGGGACAGGGATGCAGTCTTCATTGGATGCAAGTCTACCCCACTAGTCCACCCCTCGCTTTTACGTCATGTTTGTGCTCACTTCTAGTACTTTTCTCCATCCTTTACCGTAACCGCAGATTCCCTCCTTGAGGTTACAAGATTGGGTGGTTTTCAAGTAGCAGTTTACTAAGTGATATGTTTCGCAGGTGATACCACGTAAGTTAAGTGTTTTGATAGGTATATTCAGAAGATGAGATAGATCTACCAAAGTAACTAAGACGAGGTACATGCAGTGCAAGTGTGCACACGGAATAAAAGGTAGAATCAATGGATTGTCTTTTTTAATCAGTTGGAACCATGGAAAGAAACAGAGAACGCAATAGACGAACCGAGCTCAAGGGCACAGAAAGGAGTAGAGGGTATCTTTCTCTCTCTTTCTCCTGTTATAGTGTTATTTCTTCGGGTTTTTTTAATACAATGCAGCTCACTTTTTCTTTTTATTTCTTTAACAAGCACGTGAACCAAACAAACAAGAATGTTTGAGAATATCACATTTGTCTGTACTATACTCTGATTTTTTCTCTTTTCTTATGATAGTTGTAAACTGTCAAGACGATTATGTCATACACGTATATCGTTGGATATCTAGTGTTACAATCATAAGATCCAAACCTGCAATATGAAGATACAGTTGCAGCCCTTCAGTCTAGAAGTTCTTCAGGAAGAAGTTTTGCAGAGTAGCGATTTGGTACCCAACAAATTTTTCTACTTCTTTATTTAACACACGTTGATGGCATCTACTTACATATGTAGATTTTGTTGCATCGTAAATGTTTCTTCCTTCCTTCGGTTTTGAAATCGTAACATTAGGGGGTTTTATGTGGTTCCTTAAGGCTCTTTTATATATATATATATATTTGTCAGACCTGTTATGTTCTGCGGCCCGTGAGTTATGGTTAAGTGAGGCTCTAGTTATAGGAGGGAAAAAAATGTATGTAGCTAATCATAGTTACAGGCGACTCCTCTTACTGTATTTCTTAGACCTGTTACGCTAGCTGTCAGACTCTTCTATTGCAATTTTCTACAATTTTCCATCTATCGTAGAGTTGTAGAGTTGATCCCCTACATTCATAACACTGAAATATGGTGATCATGAAGCTATCGCCATGTGAACCATAGATCAAAGAGGAAGGGAAATGCTCATATCTAATATATTAAAAAAAAAAAATATTTCACAGAGGGTTTGTCTTGACGCAGTAAAGATTTGAATAGCGACAGACCTTTCACTTTGACTTCAGTATATAACCTCACCGGATTTTGAAAGGGTTTCAAGATCTTTGTACTATTCAGTGGGATACATGTTCACATTTTATAAATTAAAGTTTCCACACCTTGAAGAGAAGAAACAGTAGAAATAGGATAAAGGTGCCTCCCAGATCTTAGAACAGATTTTGTTCTAGTGAAACAGGTAATGATTTTCGTGACGCTCGTGAGGAATCTCACCTGAATTTATTTAACGTCCAAAAGTTGTCACTTTCAAACTTGCTATTTAATCACCGTTATGTTCTCCTAAATATTTTATTCCATGAATCGATACCTTTCTGCAGATCTTGGAAGCTCGCAGCAGAAACACTCCTCCGAGGTTCAACCTGCACTTTGTGATCAAAATGTTGAAATTGAATCTCATAGGCCAAATTTCATCCACATCATATGTGTTGGGGTGGTCATTTCAAAAATCTGCATTAGAGGATATCCCTGAAATCTTTTTTTTTTAAACTTAATTTCCCTTTTCAACTCAAATAGTTCATGAACATTCGGCCCCATATAACCACCAACCTCAGTGTGCTCTCAACTCTTATTAAAGTCATGTAATGGCGAAAAAAAAATTGTATTATACCCTTTTTATAGGTAATATATAATACTGTATAATATCTAAGTTGGGTCTATAGTAGATTTTTATAAAAAAAAATTTCATGCTTTCAATAAATATTTTTTTGAAAATCTTGAAAGCTTTTGATATCTGAATTTAAGTATAATAAAATAATTTTCATCCAATAACTATAAGTCATAAGTATCAAACTTGTTACAAAGATTTTTATATATATAAGTGAAATATAATTGTCTTTTTCAAATAACATATCAAGATAAGTATATAAAATAATTAGAAAGGAAAAACAAGATGGAGCAAATAGTTAATGTAAACAAAATAAAGCTTTGAAGTCCTTTAAATACACATCGACTGGTTTTTTGAATAATATCTAAACTTAATTTTGTCTCGAATTTTTGAGTTTGTGAAAATAGAAAAAAATTATTTTGAAATCTCTTCATTTTTTATAAATTATTTTTCAAGCTATAGATACAGAATATTTTTGGAACATCAATATTACATTTACTATACAATAATGCGAAAAAATATACATTTATTATAAAATGTTTACTTTGAAAACCAGAAGAAGTCATGCAAAAATCAAATAACTCCTAGTTAGGAATTAGAAAGTTTTAATTTAATTTCACTATTTTTGTGCTTTTTGAGATCAAATATTTTACAATCAAAATAACTTATTTTCATATGAAGAAGAATTTTGACCTGAAAATTTCACTATTTTCAGCAATCAAGAATTTTACGAAAGATTCAAATTAGTTAAATGAATGCAATGGAATGAACATATAACATAAGAGGACAGAGAATGAACGCCAAAGCAAGAATCCCTTTTCTGACGGGAGGTGGGGGTGTAATCCTGCCTCCATAAAATTAAGAATAACATCAGATCTTTATTAAAATGAAGACCTGAAATGCAGAAAAAGTAAATCTTTTGAGGGGGATCAATACCAAGTAAGAATTATCAGCGGTACTTCCCATTTAGACTTATAATATTGAATTTGTTAACATATGATCTTGAAGTCAAAAGGTTAATATCGTTCAATAGTACTCTGATTGAGTTGAACAACTGACTAAGTGAATATGGTACAAAGATGCAATGCAATACTATTGGTGTAAATTATGCAACCATCTTTACGTCAGAAACCTCAAAAGCATTCACGAAAAACGATGTAGCATAATGTGATAAAACTCTCATTGAAATATTGTGCATTAAAATATAAATGGGCACATTCATAATTTGCATGTCATTGAGAAGACATTCCTCCTTATGTTCATAAGCCATATTCATAGCCTCTTTCCATCACTGTCTATGAGATTAGTAAAATTTGACGTTCTAGAATGAAATAAAACTACCCTTGCCATATTTTAAAATTATATTATATTATACACAAAACATACATGGACACGTATAAGTTAAATATGAAGGCTTACCGATGTAAGTAGACGGCACTGCAGGCTTCGATTCAGGTAAGTACTGAAGGAGCACATTTCCCAAGGACTGCTATGGATAACAACCAAGTTTTCAAATTACGAAAAGTATTTTTAGTGGCCAGCATACTATCCATCCCATGATGACTTTTAAGTCGACTTCTGGACAATGAGAAAAAACAAGGGCTAAGATGAGAGTGTGCAAAGTTGTGAAAGAAAGTTGTGATGTTGTCCGGACGTGGAGCTTGCCTCTGCATGTGTACCCTTCGAACTCAACGTGCTAACGAAATCAGTCCATGAAAGACTAGAGTAGGCAAAAACATTTAGCAACTTTCTATAGCCTTTTCATTCCGATATGTTTTAGCGGGATTATACCTAACCTCCTTTTGCATATAAGTTCCAAAACTTCTGAAAACCAATTTACAGTGGAACGATGACTGGGTGTTTTTCGTTATTCTTTACCTTTTTTATTAATTTTTTGGTTTGTTTCAACACTCATATACATTCATTAAAGTTGTGATATTACTAAATTTTCATTGATTGAATAGTAATACAATCAAGACTACATTCTCCACCGTTGATTTCTATATGGCCAAAGAAGCTATAATTAAAAGGCAGATTACAAAGCAAATTACAAAGCCGGGGAAGACGTTTAGAATGTACTCCATACAAAAAAAGATTTAACCCGTGACTCTTGGTTTTGGAGGGCTAGGAAATCAACCGTGAAAATAATTGTTCTTTGTCTATCAGTCTTCAGATTAGTTGAATCAACTCAATGATAACTTAAAAAATAGTGAAAAAATTAAAAAAAATATTCATTCTGCCGTATAGCCATGAAAACTTATTTATGGTGAAAAGATATCGTTGTGTCTCCACCTCAGCTATGCGGGCCTCACTTTTGCTCTGTAAATTTCTTGCAGAGTATGTCATGATTTCTGACCAAATAGTCACATATGTTTTCAGGTGCAGAACTATCAGAAACATGATGGGCAGGACCTTATCATGACATAGATGCGTAATATTAGAAGGGAAAACTCATAATCATAACCCTTACCCTTTCCGTAACCTTTATTTGATATACTTAAAATAACCTACGATTTTTGGTACAAATAAAATAAAATTTAAGTGGTGGGTTGGAAATGAATTAAATTTCATGACTGCATGAATCGCAGGTAGTTTCTTCAGAATAATGGAATGTACTCATTGATAACTGTCTACAAGGGATTTTCCTGCTGTCATGGAGTATTTTGGCACAGCTTACTTTGTTTTCAAACACATTCAAATAACATTAGGAGCTCCTTCCATGTATAAAATAATATGGTGAAAGGCTTAAAGATGATAGGTTTTATTGAGAATTTTATGTAGTATATTATTTTCAACCTTTTTATGTCAGGGATAAAGGATCAAAATTATGCTCATGGAACTTTCGTGATGTTATACATAAGCTTTTAACCTGATATAAACAAAATCAACTTACAAAGTTAACAGAATATAACATTTTCCACTTTTAGTTTGTGTGTACTTTATGAATAAAAACTTCAAGTGAGATATTTTAAATTTTGTAATAGGTAAGGAATCTGAAAATTTAGATTGTTGTTTTTCTAATTATCATTTAATTCCATGAAAAAAACCAAAAAAATATTGATTTCCAATTTAAGTTGTACATGTGTGAAAGACATAAATATTTTTATTGTATGTTATTCATGAAATTATTCAATGAATAGTATTTTTCTTGTTTGTTGATGTCATGCATATACATATCACATCACAATATACATTGGTATCAAATCAAACATTATAATATATAGATCATCATACACCAACACAAGTATATTACAATAATCTTATATATTCAAACAAGATAATTTTTGGTATACTGGTAAACTGCAAAATACAATTTACTACCCAAAATTAAAAATTAAATCGATGTAAAGGGCCAAAAGAAAGCAAAGATGAATTTTTATATGTATTCCAGAAGTTTACTTTCTCTAATAAATATAAAAGCTGGTATAAATAGTTTCACACAATTGATACATACGTAAGAGAGCAATGAGACTGGTTCTACATTCGTGAAGAAGACTCGAACAGATATTTTTAAAAAGTTTGGATGAACCCAACAATTATGAAGTGGTCACATTGGATGTTGATTGAATGATAAAGACATTATCCTCTACGCGTTGTGACTTCCGCGAATTAGACAAATATTCCGAGCTGTAAATACGGGTTAGGTCTTTTGTGTGTGACTCCCTTCTCCTAAGAAAGAGTACGAGTCGAATTAAGAACTGCAAGGTTGACGAGCATGTATGAGGTAAGACAGTAGGGTTTATGTATGACGTTTTTTCAGGGAAAAGCAAATGAATTCACGTCCAAAATTCACTAGCGCATGTCACGGGGACAATCAATCCGGAACCGGAGCAGACTGCATGTTGTTATGTACACATACAAGAGCTACAAACACATAGGGTTCTACAATGTATCCCCGTACTTTATTATGTCCAGGTTTGCCACAGAAAGTGGACGTTACACTGTACTGCACTCCTTTTGTTGTCGCCATCGTAATGTTCACAACGGTACGGTGTCCCAATGACATTCAACAATTCAACTCCAACCTTCGTGACGCACGACTGATTTCAAGTCATGACAGAGATGTACGGTAATCAAAGCCACCGGACTCTTGACCAGGATCCAGGTCTAGAGTGAAAGAGTGTGTAAGCGCAGTGATACGAAAGATAAGTTAAGGTGGGTCGTTCAGTATTCAGAAGACTCGGAAAGTGTAAGATGTTCCGTTAGGAAAACCGACGACTACAAACAGAGTACGGTACAGAGAGCGGCACTGCAAGACGCGAAATATACGTTTTTTCACTACGTACACATGAAAATACAGAACAAGTATCGTTAAAGCACACTCTAGAAAAACATCGACAGTACATTAATGACCACCGCCGACGAGACAGACTTTTGGATGCAGTTGACGGCTTGAGCGTGAGCGAGGCCGCGAGGAGGTCCAGGACAGAAAGGCAGAACAGTAGGCAGAGATGATAGAGTGGACGTTCGGCGACCGCCGAGATAGTGCATCAAATCAATTGGCAGGAAGAGAACCTTTGAGATCTACGATAATTATCATGGCATGATTCCCGGCACTTTACTCACTTGACTCGCAGTGCATTCGTCAGAGTTGGGGTCTTCGAGAGGGAAGACCCCAACTGTGACGATTGGGCTCTATACCGTGACTGGTCGTCATAACCTTTTTTCCTCCCAGCAACTCTAGGAATAAACTGAAATTGCGGAATGAACCATCATTCAGGCGAAGAAGTAATTGACGCATTGTAACCTGGAATTGCTACTAACTTACACACAGCTTCGTTCTTGGCCGCCGAAATATGGATGGGTCCAGCAGCCGCACACTCGTAGATTTTACATTCACTTCCTTCCCAATTCAGCGGGGTCAGCCAAGGTAGGCATGAAGTAGTTTCCACAGCAAGACCAATTTTTACTTAGGAATCAAATTACAATTTCCCTCGCATGTTGATCGGGCATGCATGCTGACCGATGGACCTGGTGACTCTGAACTTTGAGAGCGCATGTCGATTTCGAGATCTCAGACGAGAACCGCATCAACATTCAACCCATTATGCCTGCACATCGATGATGGGTCACCAACAGTCTGTCATGAGGCCCAGCTATCCGTCTACATTGCAGAGAACCTAGAGGACTAAAGCAGGCCAAACCTCGCCGGACTCGACAAACGGTGAATCCGAGCAGACGCTGCACTGGCTGCTTCCGTGCTTTTCGGAAGTCTCTAATATGATAGTGCATATATCCGTCGTTCGACATGGGAAGCCACATACTTCCTACCACCTACGCACAGTGGGTTTTAGCTACAAAGGGGTGAGGGTCAGTGGCCAATGGTCTCGAGGAAAACTCGAGCATACCAGAGCAGGGAGGTGGAAAGAGGCCTTGCAAAGTCTCGAATGGTAAGGGCCACGAAAACAACCAGACTCGACTGCAGAGGAGAATGATGAGGCACACGTCGAGATAGACCAGATAGAAAGATGAACGGGTCACGGTGTTATGCCTGTCTCGAGCCACCATCACGGAAGAACGCAAGGCGTGGACTGGGCCATGAGTACATTGGCCGACAGAGCCCGGCACGGCCCACCACAGCACAACCAGGCGCGCAGGCCTGTCGGAGGGTCCGCCATAGACCGACTGCAAACCGAATCTGATGTCATCCTAGGATTATAGAGACAGGGCCACTCCCATGCTAGCGACGGACCAACCCAATTCGGGGATTCCAGCGTTTGCCTACCTGAATGAAGAAATACAATCCTTCAGAGGATATACTCGCGTCACGTAAGACCAGACCAGCTTCTAAGCTTTTTTTACTCCTGGACATTCACGAAGAACCAATTCACGACCCGTCTCGCATCTAGGAATCATTGTATTATAAAACTCCTCAAAGATGTCCAGGTGGATAAGCCATGCTGCTATAGCGATAATCGAAACGGCCGATGTTGTAGGTGATCGTTTGCTTGGCAGCCTGCGAGTAAAGCCTGGGACGCGCGTGAGCGGCCGTGCGGATTGCTTCTGAAGGTTGCTCTTGTGCTACGGTATGTGCGCCGCCACGTTGTTGCCTGCCTCGTCGTTTGTAGTCGTAATTGTTTGATGACGGCTCCGCCACCGAAGGGCAGAAACGCACCTGCTTCTTTGGCTTGCCGGCGACTTTCCCATTCGCTCCGTTCCCTGGCAGTAGCACAAACACTGCATTAGTTTCACAAACGTGATCAGACTCATAATTCCTGTACGACTAACGTAAGGACTTCCATGCCGAGCTACTCGACTCCTTGAATCGTTCATCCCAAAAAGAGGCAAGAACACGATTGATGCACTACACAGTTGCAAGGAAAATCCTATGCCATAAACCAGATGACAGCGACATTGACGGGACACGTTGATGCAGACAGATCTTCGAGCACGCATTTCGCAGACATGTACTGGTAGAATCTGGTGTGTATCGTCCTTGCACATCCGAAAGTGGTAGCAGGACAAAAGCAAAGGCCACCGTATCTAAAGCGAGAGAACAGATACCCGCGAGTAAAATTGATCCCATCACGTGAATTGGAAGCTGAGAGTCGACGTAATGTAAGACTTAAACGCATGGTGAGAATCAAGCTGAAGTAAAGAGCAGAAGTTCTCGAGGCTATTCACATCAGCCAAGAAAGAGAAAGGTGCACGAACTAGTGGCCAACGCGGCAGTGACCTCCACGCGACACAAGCTGGAAGAGCGAAACTTTTCCCGACAAATTCCCTGCAAATAATGGTCGGGAAGAAGAAACGGAGAAAAGCACCTGAACGGTAAGAATGAACGCGCAACCTCCAAAAAGCGTGCGACTGCGAGCTCACTCCCGTCAAAGGTGGCTGGCAAGTATCTATTCTCACCATGTGAATGAGTCGTAGAAGATACAGAATCGGCTTTCAATCGCTAAAAATAAGTCTCGAGGACTTCGACATGACTTGCTGAAAGTACTAAAAGTTTCCAAAAATGTGGGAAGCTTCCAAATGTCCGTCATAGATAGACACGCTCGGGTAACCTTATGACATATTGGAACATAGCGAAGTAAATGCAACATAACGGACGAGCGATCGCGAATACCCATAGAAAATTAAGTAAAACTTAAGACTTCTGCAATTGGAGTACGTGGGCGTCACAGACCTGGGCTAACAAAACATCCCACTAACGCGAATTTTGGAGGAGGACGTGCAAAAGAGATTGCGTTTGAGGTCTGCTCTTCCTGAAACGAGAGTGAGTTGGTAGACGGAGGCACATCGGCTCTTGTTTCATCAATCCTGTCCACGATTGTTCCTCCAGAGACGGACATAGTAGACTCACCCAATGGATTTTCAACTCCCTTGTTCAGGTTGTCCAGCCTGCCAGACAAGTCTGAGGACTTAAGGGAAGCCGTGTCGGAACCCATATTCTCCAGTTGCTCCACGAGCTGATCCGCGTCCCTGAAGCTGGAACGGGCGTCTTTGTGCAAAATGCTGATCAGCTCAGCGTCCGGACATTTCACGAGTTTTTCCTTGATCATTTCTTCTTCTCGAGTTGGCTCATGAGTGCAGACGGAAGAACGAGAAGACTTTTGAGGTCGTCGAGATATCTGAGGAGGCAGATGAACTCCTCCCTTTCCATTATCTTTCCCCTTGCTGGGCAGCTCCACTGTGATGACGCCTTCCTTTTTCGGAGGCTCTCCTCGATGGTGCTCATATTTCAGACATCCCTTCCCTCTCCTGATATGGAGAGTCCTTTTCTTGTAGCCGTAGGCAAGAAAGAGAGCTGTCCCGGATACTGCCAGGGCGGCCACGAGGCCGAATCCCCGCGAAATAGTCAACCCAGTCATCTTCCTCTCTCACACCTACAACAAAACGGGTTGAATCACTAACTATGCTAAGAACATTACAGTAGGGGATTTTTTCTTGGCACTAAACTCGGCTATTTCCAACAGCTGCTCGAGTTCTATAATATATGAATAACGCACTTAGCGAAACTATGGAAAAAATTTATTTCAAGTAGAGAAGGGACAAGATCCGCTGTACATTTGAAAGGGTTGATAAAACACTGATGAGATTATTTCACTGAAAACTCGGAATCAGAGCAAGGGGATTTACAACTGTACTCAATTCTACACTACCTCGCAGAGAGGATGATCGAGTCCAGTAGAGATTAGCTAGATGTAAGTAGGAACATATGGACCGTTTGACCATGAATGATGAGTGATTACTGACACGCAATAGGTATGGAGAAAAGGATCGTCGAGAGGTCCTTCGGCATAAGAATAATCAATCAATCTGCGCGAAGTTTCCTCCGTCGAACGCGCAACGCATAGTGTAGAGTATTCGTTAGAAATACATGCCCAATCCATGTTCCAACACTCCTGAATCAAGACATACCAATCGATTGGTTTTTACTCTGTAACAGCACTCGGACCGAAACCAGTGCACAATACCCCACCGTTTATCAAGATTTATCCATCGCCTAATGTCACTGACTCGTGGACAACAAAAGAAATGCACTCTCTCGCCTCTCACGAAAAAGCGCGCACGAATTGGACAGCCTCTGCCCTCCCGCGCTCCAAGCAAAACTGCTCATCACCTCCCTCACAATCGCAAAACTACTGTAAAAATGATCTGCATCAGACGTTCCCCCCATCCGTCCCATATCCCTTGCCACCTATACGCGCCTTCTTCTTCTTCGACTCCTCAAAGTGAAAGAACTCAATCCCTTCTTCATTCCTATCTCTCAGCGTCTCTTTCTCGTCACGGCGACCTACTTCCCTTCCTCTCTGCCTCTCTCCCCTTCCTTTCCTTCCCTTTCCTCTCTTCCTTCGTCGTGTGCCTCTCGTCTCCCTCGCTGTCCCTCCGTCCTCTCCAATCACTCAACTCCAAATAAAGAAGCAAACAATTCGAAAAAATCTCTCTCTCTCTCTCTATCTCTATATCGCCTGACTCCCTCTCTTGAAGCACTTCTACTAGTTACGGCCAGACATGAACAATCCCGTGGAAGGCCGGCTCTGTGCTGCACTCTCTTGCCATGTCCGCCCCTCTGCGGAAACAACAGAAGGCGGAGAGGACAGCAGAGCTATCGAGCGACAATCGATGGATACCATGTTGCTCAGCGCTATCATACGACATGGACCCTTCATCGCCTGAAGCTTCGGAGGCCTCGTCTTTCCCCTCCCCCATCAATCAGCCAAAGGGTGCGTCTTCAGGGCAATGACGCCCAAGTCTCAGCCACGAGCAAACAAGAAGGAAAACGACGAACGCAGGAAGAAGCCCGTCGGAAAAGAAAGGAGGAAGCGCGGAGCGGAGCGTGGCCAGGCAGAGGGGAGGGGAGGGGAAGCCAGGGACCGAGAGAGGAGCCGAAGAAGGCGAAGCCCGAGGTGGTGGCCAGATCCATGCCACATGGCATAGTCCCATTAGCTGTCCGCATGATGCATTCAGTCAACTGTGTAGAATTGCGAACCGGAATTGCGAACACTTTCAATGGCCACCTGTGGATAAAGCGAAAGCGAAGAGCCAGCGGGCGATGTGGCGAGCGGAGAACGATCGCCGGTGGGACCAACGGCCTCGATTGATGCCTGGGTTTTGAACTCACTCGCTCTATGCCACCTCGCCTCTGTGCTCCGTTATTCCCCGCTTCCGTTCCTCCTTCACCGACGTGAACGTGAATAGAACGCTGCCGTCTTTTATTTGTGGTCAACACGCGTCCCTTCCAAAATAGAGACCTCCATCTGGATTTCGTCTTCGGACCCCATGCCCCGGACCGATCCGTCCCCTCGCACTAACTCCTCTTCCACTTGAGTCAGAACGTGACTCAACTAAAATGGACCAAGTTCGCCCACAAGTCTAACTTGGTACTGATTAGGTGCGTCCAGCTGACTGCAGCACCGGAAGCTTCGAACCCAGGGTGACGAAGTGTTCGCGAACTCTGCTTCTCGAAACTCGTGAAAGTTCGGCCCTGAAATTTCGGCTGCAATTCCACAACTCACAAGGCACCCTGCAGAACTACCGCCAAGCACGTAGGTTAGCTCCGACCTGGCTACCCGCATGGAAATTAGGTAGAGAAGCGCGGCAGAAGGTGCACATGAAATACACGTATGCTAAAATTACGTTAATTGGGAAACATATTACTCACGAAACAGAACGGCCTATAATTGGTCATTTTAGCATGAATCAAGAGTGGATTAAGTCATTCCACGACGCAAATCTTATCTATCATCGTGGTTAAAGTCAGTGAGCTCATACGTCTGTAGTCCTCATGCGGTATAACTATCAAAAGTAGGTTTACAATCGTATGGTTCTATTTTTCAATTCTTCCGATTTTGTTGTTTGAGAAATTTGAACGAGGAGCCCACTAAAAAATTAAATATCGAGAAATTGATATTGAACTCACATGTACAGGCACCACTCGGTCAGATAATTAGTTTTGTCCAGGCACGAATCAGGCACACAACTGGGTGGGAAGACGAAATGTTATCTCCAGTGTCAATTAGCTGACAACTCAGTATCTTTTATCCATTCGATCCAACTTCAAGTTGATTAATCAATCATTTAATCTTCTAATTCGGCATTTTTTACCTTTCTTCTCTGTTCTGATTGATGGCTTTTTCCGTCTGGTATGTATACCATGCAATCTCCCTTTTCTCTAATCTGCTACTTGCCTATGTCAAATAAAAACAAAATGAGAACTCGTAGTAAAGTCTTGATAAGAGCAGTTTCGACATAATCTGGACCTGAATGAGAGAAGCATTTGTACCCACGTCCGTTAGCCACAAGGTCTTCGAGTCTTGGTCGAGTGTTCAAAATTCAAACCGTTTTCCAATGGATTAGTCCATACTAAAACTTGATGTTGGTCAAGACAAAATCACACTTCATCACCAAAGAACATAAATTGTTTTCCACATTTGCCAATGGGATAGTTTGATGACAGCTCAATAAGAATTTCTCACGTAAGCGATCAACTTAGGTGTGATTGACAATATTATGAACTCATACACCAGTCAGTCAATTTAGAGACATTTTCATCAGCTTCTCACCGAAAGAACTTTACAAACATGAATCAAACGTTTGTAGAGAAAAATGTCTTCAGTTTTCAAGAAAGAAGATGTTAAAAAAGAAAGGTAATGAAGGAAATGAAGAAGCTTCTCAAAAGATTCGTTCGAGTATTCTGGAATTTCAGGATTCAGTTAATTAATTAATATTAAGTGTATATATATATATATATATATATATATATACATATACTTACTTACTTACTTACGTATTTCTACTTACTTACTTTTTCTTATTTTAATTTCTTATGTGCTTGTGCTTCCGTAGTACATCTTATGACTTTTTGGTTTCTTCTCCGTGCACCTTATGGAGGCGGCGGCCGAGGCACACATTAGATTCCTTCTGAAAGGAAAATTGTGATTGGGTTAGAACTTCTGTGTGGGTTGCTTGAACCGGTGGTATGAATTTATAACTTTCCCTATAAAGCGAGGAGAGAGCCAAAAAACACATTTAAAATGCCCACTATTGATTGTAGAGTCTGCATTCGAATTTCGCCTGGAGGATCAGAGATCACATGGCATAGCATTTACATGGACAAAAGGTATTGTCCATTTAATTTCCGTCCATTTGATAAGAGTAGTGCACTGCTGGATATGATTTGTTGGAAGGAAGCACCGCACGAGATAGAGTGCGGATTCAGCCACAAAGGAGCACGATAAAACACATGTCAAATGTGACATTTTCGCTAGCTGATAGTTCCATCATGCTTGCATGCAGCTCATTCTCAGTCGTTTGGTACGACTTTTTTCATTGACCAAAACATTACTTGCGTTGATTTTTTCTTCCATCTTCCTCCACTTTATACCCCTCCTCTCTCCTATTGGTACAGATACTACAGTACATACGTTGCGTCACATCCAGATCCATAATGCATTTTGCGATCTTAGGCAGCGGAGGCGGAGGCAAGAACGGCGAAGATCACCAAGTATGGAGTTCATTCTTTGAACTTGGCACCAGAAACCAGTCGGATTCAAGAGGGACGAGTTTACGTAAGATTCTGCTGGACCTTTCTGACGCAGATTGATAGGGTTTTTGTCGGCTATACAGTATTGCAGAATATCAGGTCGCCGTAGGCCCGTAATGATTTCAAATGTGTACTCAAATGAGCTCACTGCTCTTTCCTCTATCTCTCTCTATATAACAAGAGCTCAACACAAAGCATGCAAGTTGGGGTGGAAGCCTCATAGTGTCCGGCAGGTTTTTTAATAGGTTTTCTGCGATGTAAGGTTCTTCTTTTCTTCTTTTCTTAATACTAGATGTTGGGATTGGCCCTTGGTATACAGTATTGACGATGAGAATTTAGCATCAAGGCCCTCAGTCAACAAGATAACATTTCAAAGAATTCCTTTGGATGAGGTTTCTCTTGGAACTTAACATGTGAAATCACTTGGAA
Organism: Marchantia paleacea; assembly: GCA_014180765.2. NCBI lineage: Eukaryota > Viridiplantae > Streptophyta > Marchantiopsida > Marchantiales > Marchantiaceae > Marchantia > Marchantia paleacea. The sequence goes on from MUAA02000014.1 coordinate 1,638,537, forward strand.
AAAGGGGAGTAATCAAGTGTAAGGAACCACATACTTCAATCTATGAAACCATATGGAAAAGGAAAATGATGTATGGAAATACATAAATGTTAGAAAATGTAAGATTCTAGTTCGCAAGCTTCTTAATTTAGATTTTCATCTGAGTGGATTTAATTTCAAAAACTTGTTGCAAATTTATCATGGGTGGAGTAATATATAATAAATTTCTAAAATGTACAAAAATGAACATCAATATTTATCTCTCAACGTAGGTTTTTCAAATTGGATATTTAAAAAAAAAATTGTAGATTTTGTGTTTGATCGGGTTTGATGCCAAGGATTTGGAGAACCATGACTGGGAGCTCAAATTCCTGAGTTTGCAGTAAAACCCGCAGCTCCAAGCGGTGAAACCACGTCTGGATGTGAGAGTCGTGCATATGCTTCGTGCAATAATATGGATATTGGAACTTCTTTCCACAAGGCTAAAAATTTGTGGAAGTCCCTCCGTAGTAACTTGTTCAAGTGATGACACATATTGGTTGTTACATGCAAGTGAGAAGCTACATTTCCATTCAAAAGAATTATTGATAGCAAAATCCAATCACGGGCATAAAGAAAAAGTGCAAGTCACTATAAGTTGTACATATGATCTAACGAAATGCACAGATTGTTGAACATGCAACTAATGAGGTCGGGACAAAGTATAATAACAAAAGGGATGGGAAGACCTCATCAAAGCATACAAGGATGGAACCAAACCGGTAACATGGGGCTAGGTCCCAATAGCATCACACTGGAAAATATGTCCTACAACACCTAAGATATCCGAACTATCTAGGTCAAACAGTCTACAAACATCCGAAGAAGCATCACCTAATGTGATTGCTCTCCTATGGATTGTACCAGCTAGGCTCTCTGTAAAGCAGTGGAAACACGTTGTCTAAAATAGACTATACAGTAAGCTAAAGAGAGTGATACCCTTACCGCCTAGTATAGTAGTCTCTCGCGAACTCCCTCACAAACATGTCAAAGTCGGTGTCCATAGTTACATATAACTCCAAAGCTATAGGAACAAAGAGGTGACCTCTCTACATACCTCTATACTTGGAGACCTTGGCTATTGCCGCTACACTCACCGCCCATACTGGAGGATGGGTGATCACCCCCTCTGAAATTGTGTCTCTAGTAGGATCGGTAATCACCACATCCGCCACAATGACCTGGTCCTCCCGAACCAAGTACAGGTCTGCCCTAGCCTTAGTCGATTGCAAGGCATACCTACGCTCTCTCCATGTGAGGTATCCACCCTCTCGTGCCATAGCAAACACCACATCCCTAATGGCATCATGGATAACTATCCTCTACCCTCCGAATGGGCGACCCCAATCATATGAACACATGTTGCATCTAAAGTGATACCACACTCACATGTGAGTAATGAAGATGTTGATGGATGGATCAAGCCAAGAAGGAACCTCATACGTGTGGAGAAAGTAGCTAGTGTGAGTCGGAAAGCCATGATGCATTGTTGAGCCAAGATCCACAAGCCTGCACCATTGTCCGAGCAAGAACGTAGACGAGCTCTAGTAGTAAGAGGAATGGCCGGATGCACTAAGAGTGAATGGAGAGCCTCTTGAAACTGTTGGTCAATCAAGATAGATTGTAGACCCCTAGTCCAATCGGTAGTCAAAGAGGAAAAAGATGAGAACTCATGTCCTACCTCACGTGGTAAAGCATCTCTCGTATGTCGCAATAATACTTGTAAGGAAAATGATCCAATATCCATGTCCCTTGCATATATCTCCAAGATAGATCTATCTGCAATCACAAATCGAGAAGATAACAAAGGTGCAAAGAGCACCCAACTAGCCAAGAATGTCGTAGGTGATGTCTCCTCCATCGATAATAAGCCTACCCCTCCACACAAAATTGGCAAAGATGTCTGTCTCCTTGCCAAATCTCCTGTCACACACTTGAATGTCCTTGGTCCGATAATATCACCAAAGACGCCATGATATTCATATCAAAGGCTGTCAAATATGATATGAATGTAGGTGAAGGAGGAACCGTACGAAGAAGGTAGGTGGGTCGACGAGCAATACTATATGACAATATACCAAACGTCACATGTGGATCCCCTAGTAAAGGAAGGTCATCTACATGCAAAACATCCTCAGCAAGTATAACATCTAGGTAGCGTGAGACAAAATCCTTAGATCCTACTAGCACTCCTAGAATACGTAAACCGTCTGTCAATGTCATACATCCCTCTTGAAGCTGGAGATGAGGAGGAATGCCCAAAGGAGACCAAGCCCTACACTTTGACAACTTGACTCTCAAACCTACAAGATGAAGCTCGGTAGTCAAGTAATCAAAGGCATGTCTAATGTTATCTACATGGCCCACAATGTGTGTAACATCCGTTGAGGAGGGGAACACACAACTTGGCAAGGCCAAACCAGTAGACAAAAGAGCTATATAATTAACCATGGCAAATAGGGGTCCTCCCAAAGGATCTCCATGTCGAGTGTTAATGGCGGACTGTAGAACAATGTCTTCCTCCTCGGAAAAGCCATGTTGATAAAAGAGAGAAGAATGTGAACCGTAGAAAGACCATACGAAAGAAATGAGGTTTGATAGAGGTCCACTAGCCTCTCTAAGCTCTCTAAAAATGGATGCACACGAGACGCTGTTAAAAGCGTTCTCAATGTTCACATGAAGGACAATCCAATCCAGATGGATATCTAGAAGTGATCTAATGCCCAACGATACCGCCTCATAGCCTCCTAGTGTGGCGACTCCAAACTGATGTGGACAAAGATGCTCCTAGAAGTGTGAGTGATGTTGCAAGATAACGGTACGTCTGACTAACCGCAATAAGACCTCTCCAATAACAATTGGTCTGATGCCCCAAGTGTCCTTCTCCATCCGAGAAGCCGACTAGCACCAAGATCTGACTAATTGAAAGTGGAATCTCCCCTCTCGCAACTGATGCAGCCACCTCGAACAACTTCGTGAAACTACTAGAGGTATCATCCGTCTGAAAGCAATCTCGAAGATTCTCATTTACCATCCCTAACAAACTCCCTAAGGATAAGTGTGGGGTTGTGCATTCCGAATGGGCAAATAATGATCTATCAAGACATAAAGGCCTCCTGGCTGATACTCCAAGACCTCTAATGAAATCTCCTCGCCCATGGGTGGATATAGAAGGCGTAAAGAGGAAATCATCTCCTAAGTAGGACTAGCCATAGACAAAGGATGAAGGGCTCGTGCAGCCTTGCTATACTCCCCGACATGTCCCAAGATCCTACACCATCGCAATAGCGCCGAATCAGAAGTATCATGTGACTAAACACGACTCCTAACTTTGTGATCCAAACATACTTCTCTTGCAATGTAGCCCAATCCCCTGCTTGGAATCTTCAAAATCTACAATGTAGCCCAATCCCCTGCTTGGAATCTTCAAAATCTAGATGCCATCTCTCTATGTCCATCACGTCCCCCTCTAGTATAACGTAGACACCATCACAAAAATAAAAGAAAAATCATGCTAACTCGTCCATGGGATCGCGTGCCAACAGATCGAGCGATAAGCAAAAAGCACATCTAACCTCATCATGGAGTGCACGAGGGAGCCTATGGAATCAACATGGACATGGAAACCTAGTCTCAAAAAGCCCTAGAATCGAAAGCTAACCACTCCCATGACCATAGGAAGCATGAGAAGCTAACCACTCCCACGACCTGATCGGTACACCCGGAATGATGAACGGAGGAGTCGATGTAGTCTGCGTGTTCCCCAAAGTGATAAATACCAATGTCGATGTGATTGTCCTCCTCACGTGCGTATCCAAAATGGTCCAATCATAATATTTGTGCATATTTCCCACATGGGTCTTTACCCCTTGCGAGATAAAGAGAAGATTACACAACTGACATGGTGTATCACGCATCACTTTTGACGGCCCCATGAGGGAAAGTGAAGCTATAGCTAGCACAAAGAAAACTATAAAGACAACGAGTAGTCCATCATGTATCTCCTCCAACCTGTATAATCACAACCCCCCAACACCCCACATCATATGGAAAAATGCTAACTATGAAATCCCTAAAATCTAAAAACACTCATAACTTTTTATTCCTATTTCCATAATTTTCCAACTAGATTTCAATAGAACCAATGGAGGAAAAGGAGGAGATTGGAATAAAAAAAACCCGACACATATGTCTAATTTTTTAAAAAATCACTCAAAATTCAATCAAAATCCAAAAAAACAAAAACACTCATATTTCACTATATCATTCTCCATAGTCTTCAATTGAGATATCAATGGAACCCACATTGAAAAGCGAAGAGAATTGAGTATTCACTCTCCATGTTTGGCAAAGTGTGGCCACAGAATATGCAAGAAAATATAGTATCATATTCTACTCTCTTTCTCCCCGTAATCTCCATACCCTCCTCCTCTCGCAAACCTCCGCGAACATCCATAAGGGTGCCACATAAGTGCATAAGATGCAAACATTGATCTCCACAAGTACATATGATATCATATTTGACAAAAGTACTCGTCATCAACACGATATGTAAAAAAATAAATTGCAACTTGATATAAGATATTTAATAGGACGAGCTACACTTTTGCAAGATGTAATCTCATCCTTGAAATGCAGTAAGAGTTTACCTTGAACTCATGCATGGAGAATCATGCAAGTGGACATCATTATTTGAGATTGCAATGCTATAGATTTTCACCAAGTGTATTCATAGCGCATAATTTGATGAGTTTGACATCAATCCATATGTGTTTAGAAAATAATGAAGAGGTGCATTTGGCGTTGGAATGCATAACTCTACGGCTGTTCTAGAATATATTTATATAGATGTGTGTGGATTTTCTTCTTCTCCCTAACATTATAGAAAGGAATACTATGTAAGTTTTTTGGATAACTACTCTTGATATGTATGGATTTATTTCATCTTGAAAAATCTGAAGTCTTTGTCATTTTCAAATAATAGAAAGCCCTTGTTGAGACTTAAATTAGGAGGAAGATGATATATCTACGTTGAAATAATGGTGGGAAGTATATCTTAGGTGAATTTGAGATGAATTGTCAAAAGGAAGGGATTACTTATTGTCTAACGACATCATATACTCTATAATAGAATGGTGTGGATGAACAACTCAATCAAACACTATTGGGGGTTAAAGTAAGTCATCTGGTCTGGAATTAGTTTTTTCGCAAGAGTATCACTGACAGCAGAACGTTCGACTATGGTATACAAGCCTCTACTGAAAGGTGGCAGTTTACCATCATAATCACAAATTATACGTACATTTCGGTGCTATGTCCACCCATACCGATAATGGAGGCGGAAGGGACGACACTAGACACGCTCGCACACACGTCACGCACACGACTCCGATGGTCTTCGATACTCTCAAACATGGCTCACTGAACAAGTGATCGCATCGGCAAGTTTAGAACCAAAGACTGCCCTGCCACCTCGCAATCAAAGAAAACACACCAAAATATATAAATGACAGAGAAAAAATATACCCTGACACGTAGTAAAACACGCTGGAACTGACAGTGAGCCATTCACACTTACCGCAAATACATGATACTATATAATATATGATCTCGGAATTTTTCACGGTGTATACGAGAGCAGCGCAGGGGCATTTCGAGTGGCCCACAACGGCCATGGCAACTGCACATGGGAGGGAGGTAAGGGAAGGGGAGGCGAGAGAGTTCAGAATAGGGCGGATATGAGAATTGCTTTGACGCTTCTGCTGTCCGGACGAGGAGCACTGTGTTCGAAGATCAGGGTTCGAGCATATCCGGACCGCTTCGTTCACGCAACAGCCAAACCTGCATGCTGAGAATTCACCAAAGATTGGTTGCCCATTCCGGCGCGGATCGGAAAGGTGTGTGTCCTGCAGCATGTGCGTGAATCTTTTCATGTGCCAACTTTCAGTGCTGCACTGCTGCTTGCTTGCGTCGCCCCGTAGTAGTCAGGTACAGGATATTGTAGAGACTGCGTCACTACTCATCGTCGCAGTTGTGGTAAAAAAGTTGTACATCAGGTACCTCAGATGCTTATCTGAACACGGAAAAAGGGTTACAGCATGGAACAAAATAAATTCATGGAACAAAATAAAGTATGGAAATTATAGGCCACTATACAAAGCGAAGGCCAACAAACGCCTGAGTAAACCAACCTCAGTGCCATAGAGACTATCGCTATCGTGATAAGTTGTTATCTTTTCCATCGCACCTCTAATGTTGACTGCATGCAACTCAAGAGTATGGGTGGTAAGGGTTTGCAAAATGAGGTACTTCATGTATAAGTTCATTCGCACCAGTGCTAACATTATTCAGAATTTCCAGAATATCAGTAAGAATACTTTACTCTTAGTTCTGTTCTATACGTGTGAATATTTTCACATCTATTATTGAGCTAAATTTTAATCGCTCGAATGGAAACAAATTTGTGAAAGGGGCTGCGCTATGGCCAGGTCGTTTTTCTGTCGATGGTAGGTAAATCGATATTGAGAGATTTCGGCAAATTACCGTGCTATGGTGTGGAGTTTTCTGAGGCAGGGCAAGTTTCTTGCTCAACCCGAGCCCAGTGTTCGGGTCTCTAGGAACACACCGAGGAGGAGCCCTTCTATATGATTCTACTCGGTTATGGTAAGATTCCGTAGGGTTTTACGGTAAAGGACTGCCGGCTTTTTTTTCTCTTCTTTTTTCTTTTTCATTTTTTTTGGTTTTTTTTCATGGACATTACTGTAGAAACTTCGGGATCCGGTTTTTCTTCCACCGCATGGGATGAAATACCAGTGCTAGCGTGTAAAGATTCAATTCAAGAAAATAAGAATATGATAATTCCTGAGTAAAATTCTAGTCAGAATTTGGTATATTTTCGGTGGGAATGAAATTTATCTTGTGAACTTGACTTCGAAGTGCCGATTGTTGATGTTTACGATCGTTCTGTTCCGCCTAAGTCGAGGAGGAGTTGGCATATTCGAACTTTCATCTAGTTTTCTCCCAGTGTAATTCCTGTCGAGATTCAACCAAAACCTGATTAAAATTTTGCGCTGTATATACAACTAGACTTCTATTGCAGTTTCAGCCTTAGTTCGTCGCCTCGGTTGTCCCTGTAGGCAAACATTGGAGTACAAGAAAGGTGTTTTTCCTTAGTGCGGGCACGACCAGACATTTGTACACGGACGAACACATTTTATCTATAAAACAACTTCACCAGCGCCAATACAGGACAAAATAGCTGGGTAAGAAAAAGTAGCCTTGGTAGAGAGATTCTTCAATAGAAAAGAGTTGCCAGTGCAAACTTCAACCAAATCTTGGGTATCCCATATCCCTCCCACGCCCATCTTTAACATCCGGAAGAAACTCAGTGACCCATGGACTAACAAATACGTTTAAAAACTCATCCACAAGAGTACAATGAAATGGCCAACCAAGGCCAGAAGGAAAGTCCCGCCCGCAGGCAAAGGAATATAGAGAGAGCTAATCTCTCCCATCATAAGGAGGGAACTGAACAGGCATCCCCTATCACATCAAGCTTCCCCTCAATGGCGGAGGCCAATGTGCGCTGTAAAGCTATAAAAACTCGAACTCTGAAATACGGTCCACAGAATGACAAGAACAAACAGGATAAGTATGCTCCAAGTCTACTATCGTGACTTCTACTAACAGCTAATCATCCTATGGATAGTTTGACTCAACAAGAACAGACAAAAGGAGGAAACCAAATGCTCCATTGCAAGCCATTTCTGTTCTACTACCATACAAAGACACATACTGATAGTGTCCCATCCTTTGGATAGGTTAACACACGATGAACAGGCAAAAAGAGGAAACCAAATGCTCCATTGCAAGCCCATTCTGTTCTACTACCATACAAAGACACATACTGATAGTGTATCATCCTTTGGATAGGTTAACACACGATGGACAGGCAAAAAGAGCAAACCAAACGCTCCATTGCAAGCCCATTCTGTTCTATTCAGTCTAATTTCTATAGACACATACTGATAGTTTACTGATCCTACTCATCTCACCAATTCCGTGAAAATGCTGAAGGTAGATATACAAGTATGCAATCCATATCCTCCACGTATATGAATGATTTATTTCTCTTTAAAAAGACGATTAATACCTCTTCTCCGTTTAGTATCAGTGCTACGCCCTGGCAACGAAGACCACACCGTGGCAACAAAGCATTACCTTGCTCTGTGAACAACGAACATGACACTGCAGAACAGCTATAAGAATCCTCCATGACCGTAACATGTTCAATATACAGAGCACTATCATACAAAACACACAAATGGCTGCGCATCTTTTTGATTGTGTACATTGCCCATCTTGCGAAATATTTTGACAACAGTGTCTAGGCGGATTGAGGCAGCTAAGATGCCCCGTTTGCCACCACTTCACTGGAGTCTTTGATCTTGTTCTTGAGCAAAGTCGACATATTTTCGCCAAATTTGGCCCTGGTGTGAGGAGACACACCCTTGACGCTGAGCATGGTACCGACAAGCCCCGCGCCAAAGACTGGATTCTTGACCACATATTCTGCTATCTTAGGGATGGAAGAATCGAAGGACTGTGAAATCTGTCACAGAAAGAAACAAAGAGAAATGATATCGGATACCTTTGCTTCACATGAACGCAGATAACACTAATAAAACATTTCACTTCAGAAGCACAAGGCTCTTCTGCAGCTAACCACAACCTATTTCGAGAAAGTACTACAAGTTGACATGGAGAGGTAAGATACCACTTTCACAATAAGAACCACACCTTTAGTATCCGGGTACCCTCTATGTCTTTCGACTGGAAGGGCTCGGAAACTCCTTTGCTAAGATCTCAGCACTATTATAAAAGTCAAACGGGTGCAGAATAGCATCGGCCACCAGCATGGACGGAACATACGCGCATTCCTATTCCGTGCTAAGACAAAGGAACACAATGCCATCGATAAAATATGGAGGTGGGAAAGATAGGTGAAATAATCAGTCGAAAAGAAGATATAAGAACTCTGAAGTTTTGAGTTAGGAATGTTCCACACCTCAAGGCCAGTTTTGGTTACGGCGAAGAAGATTGTGGACCCAGGAGGACAAGTTTTCTGCTTGAAAAACTCTCTGTATTCTTTCAGTGCCAGCTCTTCAGCTTCACCCCATTTATTAACCTCCTTCAAGCTCATCTCCGTTGTGTCACCCGACTTGCCCGCATAGTCCTCCCCAGTGAGGGGGAGTAGCATGGTTACTCTAGCTAATTTGTCCACAGGCGCTGCGCATGTTGCACAATCAAATGTATACCACGTTAATCCGAGGAATGGTGCGAATATGCGCTAAAGAGTCGGTTTCGACAGGCCAAAACATCTTGTAGTCAAATTAGATCTTGTAGTTACTGAATTGAACGAGACCAGAACCCATATGCAGTGGTATAAGTATCTCTTCAAGATACGCGAGAAGATATATCCAAAGCTCTCACTAAACAGTTTTTAGTCCTACATGTTCACCAAGTCAGCTGCTCTGTATCTAGTACTGAACCAACTACTCCTGAAAACTCCATTGCAAGGCCCCAAAGGACCGTCCGGGGTTCAAGTTCACAGTTGCAGGGAAGGTGACCAGGTTACTGAAGTTGGAAGCAAATTTCGAGGAGGAGATGACAAAGTGCAGTGCCGCAAAAGGAGTGAAGAGACCAAAGACGGATGCATAATCTACCACATAGGTCGGAGACCATGTGACACCTACGAAGAATTCTAACATCCTGGATATATGTCCAGTTAGTAGGAAACTAAAGCTGGCTATATTACTGCTTCCCACCGTAAGTACCGACGGAAGAGGCAAACAGTAAAATATTCCACATTAAAATCAGCTGTCTACTGCAATACTGTCACTAGATCCTAAGTTCGGGAGATACAAACTGAGATGGAAGTACCAAAAGAACAACAGGTTAGACGGTGGTCGTAAGAATGCTTACAGCAATGTGCGCTTTCATGCGCATTTCATACTACCACCATATCGGACATTCATGAGTCAACAAGTGGGAAATTATAGAACGTTAAAGTAAGATGGAAGAACTGTACGTGGAATATTCACAAGCAAAAGAAGCTTGATATGTATATAAAAAATCATATTTTTTTTTAGACGAAGAGAAGAAGAAAACTAGTTTTAGCAAGATGGGCTACCGCTCCTGATGATTTAGTCCTGGCGAATATGACCTCCTGAATGACAAAGTACGCATGACGGAGGCAAGACGTCATATTGTATGGACGAACGGGGACGACGAGAAAACTGAGTTTAAGTGTGATATGTACAGACCACTATTTGTATCAAAATAGTTGGAAGGGGAACAAAGTCCGGGCAACAACCATTCAAATTAGATGCAAACATTATGTTATACTATGAAAGTTCAAGGTTCAGAATGAGATGGATGAAATGAGGAGGAGTTTGCCAGTCAGACCAAGCTCTGTCTAGCGATGCTATCGCACGTCACTGACCGGGTAGATTCAAAGAAGAAAAGTCGTACTTGTGAATGTAGGGCTCGTTCCCCATGAACCAAAGAAATGATCTTGTAAAAACAGCATATGTCGAAGACGACTGCAAAGTGTAGAGTAGGAATGACAAGGCATCTGAAGAATCACGAAGCAGGAGAGGAATCGGGAAATAAATTGTAAACATGTCCTTGATCTGGAATAAATGGGCAAAACAGAATAGGAAAGGTATAGATCTTCGGATAGCTAGAATGGTCCTTTGCCGCAATCTTACAGATCTTGATTTTCATGGAGTCTACAATAGAATTCATAGTACTTGCGCAAGCATAGCACGTATTCATTCCAGATGTATTACTCTCGACGTCTCTGCGAAACAAGTACAGGTTTCGCACGGTGTTTTTACCTCTTTCCCTCAACCAGTGTCTGCTCCTCACTTTTCAGGTCCTAGATACTGCTGACGTGTGCACGAAAGTAAAATATCTGCGTGCTGAGAGATACTAGTATGCGTACAGCTTATCTCTACGACAAAGGTTGAGATCTAAGAACGAGTCCAATTGTACTGTGTGATTCTACGCTTCTGTGTGAGTCAAGACTCACACAGAAGCGTAGATTGTCTAGTCATCTGTGCTGAGATACTGCTCGCAGTCATGATTCACGGCGTACTTATGGTAAGCTCTTACTAATGTAGGAAAGGTGTTGGTACCTACGACATGCATTGCTAGGAACTGGAGACTACTTCTCCACTTTCTCTCCAGCAGCCTACTGGCTTCTCAAATTGCGGAAGACTTGACCAAACAGAGCAGATAATAGAGAGCACGGCAATGTGAATACACATCTAGAAGTCAATCCGTAAAGAATCAAATTCTGAAGAAGTGATTTCGTATTCTCAATCGAACATGTGGGACATCCGCATCTGATTCAAGAATTTCCTGACTTAAAGGACAAATTTAGGCTCCATTAGGGGTAGAAAACTGTAGCATAACATTAGGTCTGACTACTTTTTCACGCTTTGTCTTCAAATTAGTACTAAGCTAATTCTATTCTGAGTTTAGGCTTCATTCGTCCAGTAGAAGATATTTCACAACATAGCATCTCAGGTGGAGAATAGCTACCTTCGAGGAAAGCCAGCAGAAATTGATCATCGGTTAGAAGCTCCTCTGCGGAGAGGCCATTGTATTTAGAGAGGTGGTTCAAAATTTCAAGATCGGTGTAGATTCCGAGTACCGTCACTTTGAGTTCAACTCCATGAGGGAGTCTGACCCCTCTGACACCTGTCGACGAGTCGAGAACGTATGAGAGCTAGGCCATCGAAACAGATTCACGACTTCGATTCCAACCAGTTCTGCACTGTTAGCTTTCCATATGGCCCAATTGGAAACGTTTCGATAAATATACTCAATCCTGGTTCGAGTAGCCAAATTTGTAAGGTAGGAGTAGGATTGGGTGGGAAGGCATTACCGGCGCCGACGAGCGAAAGCTCATTGTCCGAACCCGGAACCAAAATCGTCGACGTCACCTGCACACCTTCAATGACTGTAACTTCTGGGGCATCTGTGATCTCTACTTTCGAGTGTAATCCGTTGACAAGAGTCTTTCCCTGGGCCTCGGCTTCTGCTGACGCCGAACCTGTCTCCACCTTGGGGAATTCTGCTTCCTGCGATTGCACTGTCGGAGCTGTCACTTCCGGATGCGTAGACCCCATTGAAGAACTTGGTTAAACCTCCACTCCCTAAGACACAATGTGCAGTCGTTAACATAAGAAGAACGGCATGATCCACCGTCCTTGCACGCATACAAGAGACAGGTTGGACAATGATTATCGAAAAAAGTGCTTCGATATGATCGTGCTCCAAACTATTAAAATGGACATATGTCCGACATCAATAAGTCCTGCTGAACAAGAACATCCAAATGAGGTGCACATGAGAATCAAAAATAAGGCGTTTGTCAGAAAGTTTCCAGGAAGACTGTAAGGCGTAATCTCACGTTTTAATCAGTCTGAAGGATTAATGCTCCTGAAGCTTGTCCGGACTCACAAACTTCGATTCGTGAGACGAAATCTCAGGGACCAGCAACAAAGGCCAGAAGGTTGAAAGCAGGAGGACCGACAGTGATAGAATGCATCTCGTACCTTGGGAACGACTGGCAGGCTAGACATGTACCATATACTGTCTGCATGGAAGTGGAAGTTAAGGTGCGCAATCTGCCAGTTTTCAGAGATGTGGGATGTGAAAGGGAAGGCAAAGCAAAGCACGTGGCAATAATTCTCCGTGCAAATCGTGCCTAACTTCTTCCACTAAAGGTCTAAGGTACCGTATCAGAGAACGTCAATGTTTTCCGGCCAACATAGTAAAGAAGGTGCGAGTCAAACGAGGGCGAGTCCAGCTGGCCAGCGGCAGCAGAGAACAACCTCAAGGCGGAGAGTTCCAGCTGGAACGACAATCTCCCTCTCCTGGAAATGTATTTTTTCAGCTTCCAATGCAATGTGCGTTCTATACGTTAGAACAGAATTCTATTTCAGTTGGCGGCTCACAAGGTGAATGTTTCACGAGACACGATTGCTAATTGCGAAGCACAAGTCACATACAAGGCAATGTTCCTCCGCCTACCAAGCGGGCAAATAGTCCACCCCGTGGTGGTGTTGGTGTTGAGTGATTATTGCCAGTAAACATGTGCACTGCGCGACCCTCTTTTTCTCCCTCACGGCTTTCCTAACGAAAGTTCGAGTCCAAATACCTCATGTACATCGAAACGGAGTCCAAGTGACAATAGATGAGTTCCAAATCCGTTGCAAAGTTTTTGAGTTCCTACTGGCTTTGATCACCTTGCGAGGTAATAGTGGTAAAAGTAAACATAAGTGTGAAGATGGCGGTCAACAGTGAAAGAGAGAGAGGCATTGATGTCATGTCGTGCCTGTCTTCTACCTGTACTCTTCCCGGGCTTGACTTCTCGGAGCTCCCTACTGTGGAAAACATACCAAGTGCACCTGCTAGCTCGCTGGCTTCATAATTCGTTCTTTACGGGCTCTCTTTCAGATAAGTCAATTTCCAAGAGTAACGCTCGCGCGCCGCGGAGAAATGAACCCCACAAACAAGACATTAAGTAACAAAGATCGTGGAGCAGCGATCGGCTGAAGAGCCGTTACTGCGGACATAGGAAGTAGCTTTAGAACGCTGCATTGCGACCGAGTTCGAGGTGGCCGCTAAGCATTCCAATGATTCAACAGGGAGTCGGTTTTGGCCGCGAACCGCAATTCCGACTAAATCGGAAATGCAAGTCGAAGCTCGGGCCTGACAGAGAAAATTTGTGCAAGCAAGCATTACGACATTCACACCGGCGTAGACACCAAACTGGACAGAAGAAGCAGACCTGGGTAAGAAAGCGCGGGGATGCAGCTCTGACCACCCTTCGGTTTCTACAACTTAACGCGTCGCTGCACGCAGAACTAACGCTGATGACAAACGCACAGCAATTGCCGCAGATTTCCTTCCGCCTGGACAAGAAGGAGGTGGACTCGGCGCTCGGCTCAGCTGCTACCAAGAAATCGACAAGCCTGCAACCAACAAAATTCACGCATGAGACGTTCATTCCTTCCTTCCGCATTCCGCATGTAAGATGACGAGGCAAAATCGAGGACTCGAAAACAACGAATGCTCGGGTCAATGTACTCCAGGGACTTCCTATCCTGGCGGCCTTCCGACAGACGGAAGACCAAAACCAAGCGCAGAAAAAGAAAACGGCACGATTCTAAATATTTCTCGCGTATTTTGAAGGCTTAGCACCACCACCACTAGCTATTCCCACTAGCGAGAGCATGCATCCTCGACGACGCCCGCGTTACCCGTTACCTTGCCACTGCACTGTACAATTTCCAGACGCATGGACATAACCAACCTAAGCGTAGGCGTTCATCGCCTCCCGTCACTTAAGTACTGTACTGCGAGCGATATTCCGCGGCACAGATTCCTCGCGCATTGATTCGCGTTCCAAAACAACGATTAACAGAACGGGGAGAAATAGCTCCGCGCCAACTTTACGGAGCAGTGCAAAGCAGCAGCGACGAAGCAGACTTGGCAATCTCTTGCTTCGGGCCATTGCATGATTGGCATCTCTATTCTCGTCTCGTTTTTACAGTCTGCCCTGTAAAATTAATTGTTCACAGCATGAAACAATAAAGTATAAAGACATGCGCGATGATAGGCCTGCGTAGTACTTTTGGTATAGGCTCGTCTTTGTTGAACTCTGGCGCTTTGCCAACCTTTTTTCCCAAAGTAAGTGTCTAAACATCGATCTCGGGCTCCTGGCGCAGAGTGCAGATTCACATACTTTTAATAAACCGGAAAAAAAATTTGTGAGTACTTATTTTATATAGTCGCCTTATATGAAGAGTGACTATGATACTTCGATGTAGAAAGAAATCTAATATGCGTCTGAGATATATGCGATGGTTGGGTTCCATCCTTGTACGATTTGATGGGATCTTCCCATCCCTTTTGTTATTGTACTTTCTCGGGAGAGTTACCTTCTTAGATATCATTGTTTTTTAAGATTTTACTGAAATTGAACATCTTTTTGGAGTTGAATTGTTGTCCTTGTCTGCAAAACGACCGAGGGTGGACTGTAACTGCGATAGATGTGAGAGGGTGAGCGGAGAGGTTCCTGCGGCCACGCACTTCTGAACGTTGACAATGCTTTAATCTATTATGATGCATTGAAGGCTTGCCACGTGGCTGGTTCTGTCTTTGTGGTTCTTATATTTGGGTTCTGCGGCTCGGTAACATACTGCTGGCCTCTCGCGCCACAGTTCGATGGGGTGCCGCTGCCCTTGGGTTTTGGATTTCATGGCTGATGCGAGGCTCACTGCAGATGACACAGCCAAAATCTATTTAGGGGTGAGGCGGGGGTGTTTCTAGAGTCTAAAGCATCGTGGTAGCCTCCAACTTTTTCTCTTGGCGAAATAGAAAAAGGTCGTCAAGGGTTCTTATGCCAAGCCTGGAGGAGACACAATCACCATACCCTGATGACCCGTGATCTTAGGAACATATGTTATTTTGAAGCTGATGATTGAAGTGCATGTGCAACATCATATTGGGGCCTAGCCTCATGTAACCGGTTTGGTTTCATCTTGTACGCTTTGATGGGTCTTCCCCTCCCTTGTGTTATTATACTTTGTACCTTTTTGTGAGATATTTCATGTGAATATCACATTTGCATTTTTTGTCATTATTATTATTATTACTTGCATTGAATATTACAATGTAGACCGACGATTTCTGTAATATTCGGTCCAACTGTTATCTTTTGATGCTACTTAAACATAGCAGTTTATTTCAAGTAATTGGAAAACGTATGGGAGAGATTTGAAACCTGACTTTGCACAATCAAAATGACAATATGCATGAGACAAACAGATGTAGTTTGCATAATTTGTTTCATAGCTTTGTGTACGGTCCAAATGTGATACTTTTACTCATTCGTGGTAAAAACTTGCATGTTTAAAAGATGAATTGATTTATTTCATACTCGAAATAGCGAGTAAGATAGCAAAAACGATGGGAAGATCCCATCAAGTTGTACACGATGAAACCAAGGGGGTAGGATGAGGCTAGGACCCATTAGCATCACAATGGTATATATGTACTGCTGCACCTAAGATATCTAATTATCTATGTTAAATAGTCTACATAATACTTGAGCATCCGAATAAACATCATGTGAGAGGATTACTCTCCTATGGATTGCACTAGCTAGTTCTCTCTATAGAGCAATGGATACAAGCTACCTAAAATAGGTTATATAATGTAATAAAGAAAGTGATACCCATATCACCTAATATGGTATGCACGCTCTCGTGAAAGAGTGAACATGTCAAAATCTGCATCTATAGCTCCATATAAGTCCAAGATTAGAAGAACAAATAGGTGACCTCTTTGCATATCCCTATACTTGGAGACCTTGGTTGTTGCCGCTACACTCACCGTTGATACACTAGGATGGGTAATCAGCCCATGTAAAACTATGTGATGTGTAAGATCTATAATCACAATGTATGCAACATTAACTTGGTCCTCCCAAACCAAGTATAGTTCTACACTAACCCAAGTCAACTACAAGGCATACCAACACTCCCTTCATGTGAGGTATATATCTCTCGTACCATAACACACACCACATCCCTAATGTTTATCATCTGTCCTCCAAATGGCCAACAAGTCATATGGATCCCATTACATCTAAGGTAGTACCAAGCTCACATGTGAGTAATGAAGATGCACATGGATGGATCAAGTCAAGCCGTAACCTCATCAACATAGAGAATGTGACTCTTGTGCTAGAGTACTAGATTCAATTTAAATCAGTCATTGGAATTGATTATGTGCAACATAATCCATATTATATTCTCTTTGATATTATTTTGGATAATTTTTTACATGATAAATTTTCAATTTGCAGATGTAAAATGTGAAATTTTACATCTTACATACATTTTCACACAAATTATGAAGACAAAATTCAAGTGAAAAATAAGGTGAATATTTTTAAAAATTTATGATACTTGAATAATCATACACATTAATAATACACACATAACTAATTAACAAGTGGGAAAGTTCACCACTACACTTCTTATTTCCTCCTCTTTCACTTTTCTACTTCGAATTTGTTTGGCTCTCATTCTCTTCATTTTCAATGAACTGTTCAAATTCCACAATTCAAAACCACAATGTTGATGTCATCCATGTCACAACTCACTATCCCAACAATCCTTACCTCCTTCCTTCCAATCATTTGTTAGTTTATGATCATGAATTTTGATATATTTTTATTTTACCATCTGTGTTAGATTCCAAGTATGCTAATAATGTTTAAATGAGATGGACAGACTATGATACCACTCAGCTATTAAGAACAAGCATGTAATCTTTGAAATAGTTATGCTATAAATGTAAATATTTGGAACAAACCTACTTAAAAATATTTTATTATAAAACAATAAATCAATATTTGATTATTCAATGTATTCAAAAATAATATCAAATTTTTAGAATTGATAAATTCTATTTTATAACAGAGAAAAAGAACAAACAATATTTAATAAAAGTAACATTTAATACAATTTTAATAATAAATTATGTCTATTTGAATTTTATCATTTATTTAATAAACATAATATTAAAAATAAAATAAACAAAATTAATAAACATATAATTTTTAAATAATTATATATTATTTTCAACATATATTTTAATATCGAAATATATTTATCAATAATATTTTTAATATTTTAATAAGAAATAATTTCTTAATTAAAGAAATGAAAAAAATTTATTAAAGATATAATTTATTAAAATTATCCTTTTTAAAAAAATAAATAATTTTTTCTAATATTTTCATTTGTTAAATTTTTATTGAAATATGAAATAAAAAACTATGATAATAATATAGAAATAATATATCATTTTATACATCTTTTCAATTCAAAACTTTAATAAAATGATTTATGTATCATTGAATATCATATAGTAATATCAAGATCATCATGAACTATTTATGCTATTAATGTATAGAATATGATCTATATATGCTATCAATGTATGAATCAATAAGTGGTGAGTCATTTTTTTTTTAATTATGACACTTGTTTTTATATAATTACATCATCAAAAAGGGCATATATATATGGTTTATTTATTTAAAAAATTGAAAAAATCATAATATTTTATTTCAGTCATTTTATTAATTTTTTTATAAGTTTAATTACGAATATAATTAAAATATTTTTTTAATTATATATCATATAAAATTTTTCATTTCCTTCATTAAAAAAATATCATGTATAAATCACTCATGAACACCATTAAATTGTCTAACTCTTGAAATTTATTTTTTTCTATTTTTTGATAGTTCTTATTTTATTTTCATATATCTTTAACAAAAAAAATGTATCTTAAAATCAAAATTTATTATAAATTTATTATTTCTTATTTAAATAATAAAATTAGAAAATAAAATTAATTGATTGATTTTATTTCAGGTTTAATTTATTTTTAAATAATATTTTTTCATTATAAAAATTTTATTTTTTATTTTTTATTATATAAAATTGATGTTTAAATATTTTTAAAATAAATAAATTTGAAATTAAATAATTAAAAAAAAAATATATTAATATAAATATATTGATATAAATAAATATAAATTAATAATTTTAAAATTTTCATTTTTATTTATATATTTTATCAATAAATCAGATTAAGTTATAAAAAATTATATAAAATAAAATTTTATTGCAAAAATATATGAAAATTGAAATAAAATAATTAAATTTAAATTTTTTTATTTAATTTGGAAGAATATATTTTTTGATATATAGATATATATATATATATATAATAACATATATCAGATCAATTAATACAAGATCATTTTGATGATTTATTTTGCACTCATATATTCATGTAATTAATTGAACCAAACCAAAGTATGTGTATGTTTGCCATCATATATGTGTAACTCATACCAATATTTTGCTTGTTATTTGGATGTTCAACAAATAATTCTTCTTTCAATTAAAAAAATTTGTATACATCAATCAATTTAATTATTATATTCATAAAAAATATAAAAAAATTGAAATTTTTAAAATATATTTTATATTCTATTTCATTAAAAAATATTTTTTAAATTATTGAAATATATATTTATTTGTTATTTTTATAAAATATAAAAAATAAATATTATTATGAATATTTTTAAAAATATACCTCATAATATTTTTTGATTTTTTTTAAAATAAAATCAATTTGTACATATATATATATATAGGAAGGATTATTCTGCAATTATCACACCTCATCTTATTCCGTAAGGTTGGAAAAATAAACATATAATCATGATCTTACATAAATCTCAAGTATTTATTATAAACATACAAATATAGTTTATTTATTATTTTTTGTGATGGCCGAGTGACAATGTTAACATAAAATCCTTGACATGCAAAACATATAGTTAAAAATTTAACCTCCATTGATTTGAATCATATTTTTATTTTATTATATAAAATTTTGATTTTAATATCAGGTTTTTTATATTCCTCATACATTTTTCTCTTAGACATAAATTTTTGAACTTTGAAAGTTACTTTAGTAAAAAAAAAAATTTATTTAGTTTTGATGAATTTTATATATCAATTCTTGAAAATTTTTCATGTAAATATTTTCTAAATCCTTTCATTGATGAGATTAATGAAGAGGATAGATTATTATCAAATGGTCAAGTTTTGATAAACATGATAGAGACATAGTCATTTAGAAAAATGCATCTCATGATGTAAGGGTTAACCTTGTGTACATGTTAATCTAAATCGATACAGAATGATGATGTTAGTTATAAATTGCGCTTATTTATATGTTGTTGTCAAAACCACAAAAACAATGTACTATTACATTCAATTTTACATCTAAATTGGTGAGGACAATGAGGACATAGATTCTTGGCAATGGTCACAACCTGCAAAGCCAGATGCTAGAGGGGGATAGGACTCTAACTTTCAATCACAAATTTCAGTGTGAAGGAAGAAAACAATTTCTTATTGAACAGATTTTTCCACTGGAAGCAATCACGTTACAAGACTTGAAGAAAAAATAAAAAGGTCACCTGGTTTTCCCATCTCGGTGGCCCAATCGTTCGTGTTACTAAGTTTGATTGCGACACAAAACCTGTTATTGCGTCAAGTGATAGGAAGTACATTCGCCACCCTTCTATAACTATGGTGTCATGATGTTTACTATCCTATGAAATGGAGAAGTAGACTTACTGTAGTATGCAGTGAAGTAGCAAAAAATCATGTTGCACATTCTGGAAGATATTCTCTCGTCTCGTAGGCGGCGGCACGGGAGCATCGACGGGAGGTACATTCAGGGCAATGAAATAAATTAAATTAATGGTTTGTATAAAAAACAATGAGAATGAATGGACAAAGTAAAATAACAAAAAAATGTGAATACCCATCAAATCGCATGGATGAAACCAAACGGGTAACATGGGCTAGCCTCCGACAGCATCTAAACAGGGCGGGGTTTGTGTGGGTTCTAGAAGAAAGAAGAATCGCTACAGTAGCTTTGTTTCCTCTATTCTCCTTATTATTCTGTATATTTGTACGTTTACAACGATGGACGGTTGGTTTTTCAAGTAAACGACGGATTGGTGTAGTTCATGGTGAGGGACATGACTTCCCGCCACGCGGCACAAGCTACATGGTGTCGAGAAATCTTAAGGATTATAAGCATCATAGACAGGACTGGAGATTTGGCAATGAGACAGACTTCTTTGTCAATTTCATGTGGAGGGGTAGGCTTATTATCGATGGAGGAGACGGCACTACGGCATTCTTGGCGAGTTGGACGTTCATTGCACCTTTGTTATCTTCTCAATTTATAATCGCAGATAGACCTATCTTGGAGATATATGAGAGGGACGTGGATACTGGATCATTTCCCTTACAGATGCAGCATGTCTTCATATGACTCGTTGTCCATTCGGAGGGCAGAGGATAGCTACCCATGATGCTATTAGGGATGTAGTGTTTGCTATGGCGCGAGAGGGTGGATACCTGGTTGGTATGCCTTGCAGTCCATTAGGGTTAGGGCATACTTGTACTTGGTTCGGGAGGATCAGGTCACTATGGCAGATGTGGTGGTTACCGATCCTACTAGAGACATAGTTTTAGAGGGGTTGATCACCCATCCTCATGGGCGGCGAGTGGAGCGACAACAATCAAGGTCTCCAAGTATAGAGGTATGCAGAGAGGTCACCTCTTTGTTCCTCTAGCTTTGGAGTTATATGGAGCTATGGACACTGACTTTGATATGTTCGTGAGGGAGTGCATGAGAGCCTACCATACTATGCGACATGGGGTATCACTCTCTTTAGATTAATATATAGTCTATTTTAGACAACGTGTTTCCACAGCTCTACAGAGAGCACTAGCTGGTGCAATCCATAGGAGAGCAATCATGTTAGATGATGCTTCTTCAAATACTCCTGTTGTTTGTAGACCGTTTGACCTAGATAGTTCGGATATCTTAGGCGTTGTAGGGCATATTTCCTAGTGTAATACTATTGGGGCCTAGCCCCATGTTACCGGTTTGGTTCCATCCTTGTAGGCTTTGATGGGGTCTTCCCATCCCTTTTGTTATTATATAAGCATCATATACATTGAAACAATTCAATTTGCTCAGATTTTGGAAAAGATTACTTCATGTACGTAAGTATGTAATTCATGGTTCATTCCTTCTTGGGTCCAGTGTATTGCAGAACATATTTCTTTCGCTTGTGTGGTCCGAAAGAAAATGTTGAGACTGTAGCTGCACTCGTGTGATGAGAACCTCATTCTTCAGTTATCATCTGCCTATGATTTCATGATTTGCGAGGTTTGACAACAAATTACGGTATATATTAAAGAAAAGTACGTTTCGTGCATCAAAAGGTAAGATCAAATCAGTTCCTTCTGAACTACTGTACCATTGACAATTTTCGTCCTGACCTTGTCGAGTAACCTATACAGATGACTAGTAAGTGGGAAAGTAAGAAAATATAACATCACGATGGTAAATATGTACTCTGCACCTAAGATATCTAGGTGAAAAGGTATACATACTACATGGGGAGAATCATCATATAATGTGATTGTTTTACCACACTAGCTTGTGCCCTATGTGGAACAATGGATACATGTTAATTCAAAAAAAAGTCTATACAATAAGCTAAACAAAGTCATACCCCGATGTCATGTTGTGACATGATTACTATGAAAAGATGATGACATATGTCATCTTCAAAGCTGTTGTTATAACGATGATACTTTAGGTCAAGATGACCAACGGTTGATTGTAAGGTTGTTAACCGTGGGTTGTTAAGTTCCCACGGTTGGATCGACTTTGTAGGGTCAGTATGTTGATAATGCTCCAATAGATATTATCTTGGATGATGGTTTAGTACACAATAATTTTTATATCACCTTGTGATATAGTGTACAACTCAATAATTATTTTGAGAGATTTGGAGGAGAAAAATATAAGAAAATTTTTCAAGAAGGTTATAAAGCAATTATCAATGAAGTTTTGGTAAGATTTATTGGTCAAATTATTGAATACTATAATCTTCTTCCGCTTGAGTTTTACCGGTTATAATGAACTTGAATGTGGAGTGTTGAGGAGGAGAAAGAGAAAGTATCAATTCACATGAGGATCAACAAGGTTCTTCTACAACCATGCGTTCAAGCGTTCTGAGAGCAAAACAATGTCCATGCAACACAGGTTGTCTAGTATAGTAGGCTCTCGCACACTCTCTCACTAACATTTGAAAGTCGGTTTCTATATAACTCCAAAGCTAGAGGAACAAAGATGTGTCTTCTCTACATACCCATATACTTGGAGATCTTGGCTGATGCCGTTCCATTCGTAGCCAATCCTAGAGGATGGATAATCATCCACTCCAAAACGCTATCACGTGTAGGATTTGTAACCATAACCCTCTGCAACAGTAACATGGTATTCCCAAATCAAGTATAGGTCTGCCCTAATTAGAGTCGACTGCAAGCATACCAACGCTCCCTCCATGTGAGGTATCCATCTTATCGTGCCATAGCAAACACCACATCAGTATTGGCATTATGGGTAGTTGTCCTCTACCTTCCAAATGGGCATGAAGTCATGTGGATTTGTGATGCATCTAAGGTAATACCACATTCAAGATGAGTAATGAAGATGTATATGGATGGACCAAGTCAAGGCAAAACCTCATAGGTGTAGAAAAAATAAGGACTGCAAAGTAAGTAATATCCATAAATAGCATGGAGATTCACAATACAATATACGGTGGATATATGCATGCATTTTGTTCCGTTTGGAACGATACGAGTGGGGTAAGATGTAAGCGTGATTGAGATGAAAAGAATCATCTCAACACGCCTGCATGAATCAATAGACAACAGTGGGTACTATCCTATATAAATGAATTTTAATGTTAGATAGACAAGAAGTAAAATCGAATGATTGGTTGGTAGAAAGCTTCACGATTATCTCAAATGCATGTACTCTTTTAAGTTTGATCAAGGTGAGTCGTTCGCGCGTGATATTGTCCAAGAAAACAGAATCAGATCACGCACACTTCCATTGGTCTTGCATTATAGAGAATATAGATCAATCAAAAGTTTGCAGTATCGTTCTGCTAGGATAAGAGTAAGGAGAAAATATGATATCTGTGAACGGGCAACGGCAAGTAAACCGTGTTGCACGTTCAAATACGTGTTGAACGTGAAAGTGATACAGTCCACAAAATTGACTCGGTAGTATGTTGAACAAGTATCCGAATCTACTTAGGGTTGGTACACACCAGCCCCGTAATCATGTCTTTTGGTAGATGGTGGCCAACCCCATAATCTTCCATGATCAAAGTAAATGTCCGAATTCAGCAAATGTTCATTCCCAGCTCATGGCTACTTCTCGATTATAGTTGACAACCCGGGAAAGTTCAGAAGATCTAAATTGACTTCATTTACCCTGGTCACCGGGAATGGGTTTTTCTGCAGAGAAGATGGGCAATGAGCATCTTTGTATCCTCGGATTTATTTACTATTATAAAATATTTAAATCACGAAAAATTAAACTCAAGGTCTAAAATACAATATCAACAAAATTATTAGGATTTAAATAATTACTAAAGAACTGATAAAAAACATGTTTAAACATATAATATATAAATTAAAGTTGCAAAGAAAAAGAGGGATATATGAAACATCACTTTTTTGATTTGTGAGTGCATGTGACTAAACTAAAGACGATAATACACATGGATATAGAACAACATAATTGTCAAGTTATATTGATGTCTAATCTATTTCTTATAAACATCCACTATATTCATTACAATCATTATTAGACATGATTAGTATATTAACTTGGAATTAATTTCATGCTTAAAGCGATAACTTTTTCAAACTTTTTATAATTCGGATTGTTTCCACTTTGCAAATTGAGAACTGAAAATTTATATTTTAATTTAGTTTGATCCTTATGGATTTGAACTTTGTATTAATGATGAATTTAAATATATGAATTTTGATCCATCACTATTATCTATTTAAACCAAACCGTAAGGAGTAAATTGTTAGAAAATTTTGCAAGGAGTATTATTATCAAGTATTTTTCATCACAATTTTTTTTATAATTTTATTTATGGACATGTATATTATTTATGTAGTGTATTTAGGTTAAATTTTAAGCTTTAAGTTATAAAGTAGAAATTTTGGTCACACTAAGACAAAAAATCACTCTTCATTATCATTGGCCATGAAGTTTTGATCAATAATGGCAATTTGGACAACTTTTTTCAGATTTTGACCAGTTTTGAAAGTCTTTTTGAGAATTATTTGAGGATAAAAGAGTAAGGATAAAAAGCTTACAACAAGAGCTATGAGGTGTACTCATGAATAAAAAAAAGAAAAAGAATTTTGATCTTGCATTGTGATTTGAAATTAGAGAGTGAAACTCAAACCCTAGAATGTATTTAAAACTACTCTTAAAATAAGATTAAATGATGATATTAAGTAGACATATAATTTATAACTTGAGTTTGTGTTTAGATTCAAATCTACATTTAATTGGACGATATTTAAATATTAAATGGTAGCTTGAAGTTTGTATATATAATCAAAATTTGAAGATTGTCACAAAGATAGTACATTGGTTATAATTTTTGCTATTAAAGGTTTGGATTAACAAAAGTTTCTAGATTTAAAAGTTGGATTGTGGAAGATCCATTTTTGAAATTTCAATACATTATAACCTAAGTACTAAGATTCTTCGTACTATTTATACATGAGATTTTGCATATTGTATTGTGATACAATGAATGTATGGAGCATTGATTCAATAAATTTAAGAGTGATCCATGTTTAAAACTTTACAAAAAGTAGAATGAGATTCAAATATGATTATTTGTTAAGTTTGAACAAAGAAACGATTCACTTGTGAAATTTAATAAACTTATCATGATAATTTTCAATCGGTTTAAATCCATTCGAATATGAATTATTGCAATGGAGAGGTTTAAACTGATTGCAATTGATTCAAATACTTATTGATGAAATTGAGATGAAAAATTAGAATTCAAATGACAATCAAGAAAAAAATTTTAAAGTTAGACATATGAATGTTCTTAATATGAACAAAATTCTTGCAACAATATCTAAAGGTCTGAATGTAAAAAAATCTTCTTGATACTCTTATGTGTTGCATGATCCACTCTCTACTTTGTCACATCATCAGTCAATTGATTCGAACAAGTTGAAAAACTCTCCTTTGATCTTACAACTCAAGTATTTATTTAAGCTCAAACTTCATAAAACATTGTATTTTAACCATTGTCTTCTAGCACAAAGATGTGTCCAATTTCAAATATCATTCACCATCAAATCTTTTGGAACAATGCTTCAAACATCAAATGTTTCAGAAGTAGATGTATACAAAACCTGTCACAAAACTCAATACTTCTTCATCGTGATTTCAAATTTCAAGAATAATTTTATTCGAAACCAAGCTATAATTAAAGAAATCTTTTATTTGTGTAAAATTTTGATAGCAAAATGTGCAACCTTATGCTTATCTTGTGACAATCAATCCAATCCTACAACTTTGACTTAATACATAAATTTCAAATTACCATTCATTACTCAAAACTTATTGAATAAAATAAATATTTAAATCTAAAATATACATTATATGTATGCTTAATCTTATCACCATGTACAATTATAATAATCTAGAAATATTATACTCTGAAATATAAATTTCAATATCCAACTTCAAATCACTACAATAGATCAACATTCTCTTCAATTGATTTCATTCATGAATCCATGTCGTAGCTATTGTTTCAATGTATGCCTCAATCCATAAATGATGGGTAAAAGACTTAAAAACTTGTCAAAACGTTGAAAAAGTTGTCCAAATTGAACTCATTGATCCAAACTTCATGGCCAATAAGATTGATAAGTGGCATTTTGTCCATATATTAGAAAAAACGATTACATTCTGACTTAGAGATATAAATTCAACTTAAATATATTTCTTAGTCTTTGTAAAAATCAATTTGTTATTCATATAGAGCCAAAATAACGGGATGAAAGCGACTTTGTTTAAACTTATACACAAGTGGAAACAAGATGTTTATTGTTTGAAAATAATACAATTAAAAAAATTAATGATGGATCAAAATCCATGTGTTGAATATCACCATCATTGAAAAATTTAGATGGATCATTTTTAAACTTAATCAAAATATATAACATTAATTTTTGAATCATGAAAAAACTATTATATAGAGTTCATTTATTTGTAGATAAAATCATTTCTAAATTAAGTAGAATGAGACAATTGAAAGATTAAATGAATATGAAAAATTCATCATTTGTAGCATAAACTTATTTTGAAAATGATATAGTAATCACATTTGAGATGAAGACACTAAATCTTGATCATAAATAAACATGAGATTGATACATATATAATATGATATTATCATCTATGCATGTCCCACTTCTATTCCATTCCAATCATATCCATAGTAAGCAAAACAATGTCTAATTTTTTTAACTTCCCTTATACATTATACCCATTCTTTATATTTCATAATGTCCACGTTAATGGCATTTAGAGCATTATCAATATTTTCATCTTGTAAAATCAACCAAACAATGGATTCTTAGTAGTCTTACAATGGTATAAATGGATTTTAGAATCTTTTTAAACAAATCATATTTTTTTCAATATTTTTTGTCATTAGATTATATTGGAGAATAAATATAACATAAAATTTAAAAATAATATATATTTTTATTTTAAATTGTAAGGTTAAAAAAAAATCGATAAAAAAATAGAACAAATTATAATTTTTATTGTTAAATGGCTATTTATTTTTTTATTATACACTCATTTTTTTTTTAAAGAAAAAAATATTTTTATATAAGTATTATATATTTGAAATATACAAAAGAAATAATAATTAAATAAAAAATATTTAAAATTTAATATAAATTATAAATATAAAAAATTAAAAATATAATATTTTATGAATTAATCTCAAACTATTTTTTAATAAAAATAATTTTTTTATAAAATAAAATAAATTTCAAATGATTTCCTAAATTACAAAAATTTTAAATTTTTTCATTTGTTATTATGTATAAAAAAAAAAAACTTTGTCTTTATTTAAAAATTAATTTTTCATTTTATTTAAAAATAAATAAATATAATTATTATGATTCAAAGACTTATATGGATAGTTCCATGTCTTATATTTTTTTTTAAGAATGATTTCTTTATTAAGTTATATTATTTAGTTTTTAAAAATGAAGCAAATTATTTTTTTAATGCAAGAATTGTGCATCTAACAATTTTATAATATATCAACATGATATTTAAAATAAAAATGCTTTGGGAATCATAAAGACATAAATTGAATCACATTGATTACTCAGAAAAGTAAATATAACAATCAATAATGTTATTACTCTCTTTGCAATAAGATTTGATCAATTTAACATTATCATTCAATATGTATTTCAATTTATGTTAATAATATGTGCATTTGCCAAAATTTATACATGATATAATACATGTATTATGTGTATCTATTCAATGAAAAATTTAAAATAAATTTTTGAAAATTACGAATTGAATTTTGTTAAAATCTTGTAATTGGGAAGGATTAATTGAGGATAAGAAATAATAATAAATAAAATATAAAAGATATTTTAAATTTGAATTTAGTAAAATTATATCATGTTTTATATAACAAAATATAAAAAAATATTCAATTTTAATTTTGTAATGATTTTTTGATACTTTATTTTAGGAAAAATTATTTTGAAATTCAATACTTATTTTATATATATATTGATTTTCAAAATATTTAAAGAACATATTTTTTAAAAAAACCATAAATCTTGACCAAATAAGAATAATTTGGACAGTTGAAGTGAGAAAAATTGGATTTATCCTATTATATCGTTGAAATGTTTGAAATTATGATAACATGACTAAAAAATTTCAATCACAATGTCATTCATTTTTAAATATTAATGAGTTGTGATACAATCTTATTATATGTTAAATTTAATGAAACTCAAATGATTTTATCAAATATCATAACACATGTACCTCATACATTCCAATGTTATGTATCATTAATATAAATGAAGTGTTATACAATCATGCAAGATGTTAAATTTTGTTAAATCAATTAATTTTATCAACTATCATAATTGATCTCCCTCTCACATTTCAATATGATATATTATGGATATGAATGGGATGTGAGATAATCAAGCAAGTTGTTAGTTTCATTCGACTCAACTTGATCAAATATCATAATGGATCCCTCTATACACTTGAGTAAAGCCTATAATCTATATGAATAAAAAAATATAAAAAAATATAATGATTATTATTAATATAAATATTTTTATTTTTATAAAAAATATTGCATGTTTAAAATAAAACATGAGATATAATATATTATATATCATTTATAATATATTATTTAAGTTGAAAGATAAATTGAGTTTACATACAAATCAATGCATATCATTTATGATTAAAATTGAGAATTAGATAAATTCAACTCATAATGTAAATATGATTAATTTATAGAAAAATTCAAAAATCTGAATCAATTAGAATACAATGTGTTCTTCACTATCGTTGTATTTTTATTAGCAATAAGAGAATAATTTTATTTCATGAAGCCACATTTGATAAATTTTTATATCATGACATGTAAAACATATGTTATAATTTAAAACTTAAAAAAATTAGATAAAACTTAAAAAAAGTAGATAAAACTTAAAAAAATTAATAAGTTTTTTCAATCAAAATTTTTATCACATATGAAATAATATTGATTTTACAAAATTATTATGCAAATAAATGATTTTTCAAACTAAACTCATAATATCTTGTATGTATCATTTAATTTAAATTTTAAAAAAACAATTTGTTGTTTAAATAAATTTTTCAAAAAAATATTATTTTGATTATATGAAATATTTTATAATCAACAATGAGTATCAATTTATATATAAATTATAATTTTTGAATAAGAATCAAATCAATCTATTGGAAAAAATAACGATATGGATATTCAAAAAAGGTTAGGGGTTATATAAGTTAAAACTATAATCGAACTTTCAACAATAACAAAAATTCAAAATGATAGAAGAGATTCTAAATGTTGAAACATGTTTTAAATTTCAATGTAAAATCTTCTTGCTTCAAGCAAGAACTTCTTAATATTTTATGTAATTTAATCATGAATATTTTGGTTTCTCCATGAATATAGATTTGGATAATTCATTTGATTTATTTAAAATATTAATAATTATTTCAAGCATCATATGTCTTACTCAATGGTTGTAAAAAATAAAAATATTTCAGATAAAAAATTAAAAAATTAAAAAAATTTCATCATTTATATATATTAATATTTAAAATAAAAATATTTTTAAAATTTATAAATATTATAGTTTTGTGAGGTCTAATTCTTATATTTTTTATTCTTTGTTTTTTATTTTATTTTTTAGTGCTTACACTTTTTCCATTTTTTAGTTTTTTGATGATAATGATGTTTAAGCCGTTGGAATTTTTTTCTTAATAATATTATAAGGTTTTTAAATTTTATTTTTTAAATTTTGTTAATAAATTTTTAAATTTTTGTTATATTTATTTACTTAAAATGCATGACTAAATATATCAAACAATAAATGAATAGAAAAATTCAAAAAAAGAAAAAATACTATTAAAAAGGTAAGATTTTATCTTTTTATACTTTCAAATCACATCAAGACAATCTTTATAAACTACAATCTAGTTGGATCAATAGATCAAACTTTTGAAGTTACTAATGATGGTTTGAAAACACCATCATCTAATTCACAGTTTCGAGTTCTCTATCTTGGCCAATACATGCTTTGATATAATGGCCTTTCCAAACTCAGAAATATACAAAAATAAGTAATTAAAAAATTAAATGTAAATTTTTTATGTGTTTGCTAACAAAAAATTGATTATAATAAAATTAATTTGTATATTCTATTTAACTCATCTATGTTCTTAGCTTTTATTGTTCAAATTGATTTTATCATACTTTTGATTAATTTTGGTATTATAACTTCAAAATGTATCATCTTATGATACAAATACATGCAAAAAAAAATGATTTATATATTTAATATTAGAAGAGCAGTATGACAAAAGAATTATTATTTTATAAATATTTTGATTCAATATTATATTTATATTTTTATCATTTAATAATATTTTTGAAATTCAAGTATCAAATAGATTATTTATTAAATGTTAAAAAATTTAATGTATATAAATCATATTTTTCATACTCCTTAAAAAAATAATTAGTTCTTAATTTTAAAATTTATTTTATATAATTCATGGATTTTAAAATGAAAATTTAATTATTTAGATTATATTTTTAAATATTAAAATATTTTTATTTATCATTTTTTATAATCAGACTTTTTAATTGGAAAATTTTACAATTTTTTTGTAGACGAACACGCTGATTACACCCAGTGAGAAGCCTAGGATGTTGCATTCTGAAGGGGCAGGGTGTTGTAAATGAGTGCCACCAAGTGGATTGCAAATCATGCTCATAAAATTTCAGAGAGAGTAGGAACTAAAGTTTGATATCACCAAAGATAAGACACAGTAAAATAACAAAAGGGATGGGAAGATCCCATCAAAATGTACAAGGATGGAACCAAAATAGTAACATGGGGCTAGGCCCCAATAGCATCACACTGGGAAATATATCCTACAACACCTAAGATTTCCAAACTATCTAGGTCAAACGGTCTACAAACAACAACAACATCCGAAGAAGCATCATTTAACATATTGCTCTCATATGGATTGCACCAGCTAGTGCTCTCTATAGAGCAATGGAAACATGTTGCCTTAAATAGGTTATAAAGTAAGCTAAAGAGAGTGATACCCCTTACCGCCTAGTATGGTAGGCTCTCGTGCACTCCCTCACGAACATGTCAAAGTCGGTCTCCATAGCTCCATATAACTCCAAAGCTAGAGGAACAAAGAGATGACCTCTTTGCATTCCCCTATACTTGGAGACCTTGACTACTGCCACTCCACTCGCCACCCATCATGGGGGATGGGTGATCACTCTCTTTGATACTGTGTCACGAGTAGGATCGGTAAGCACCACATCCGCTACATTGACTTGGTCCTCCCGAACCAAGTACATGTTTGCTGATGGAAGCACAAATCATCATAGATGAATGATAGGCAACTTGGAGGCTGATTCATGCTCCCATAGCTTTCCAAACTCGTTCATCGAGTTATTTCAATCGGTCAAAAATCGAGAACTTTTTTGAAGATGGTATCCATCCTCAAGGGACATGCACATGAGGCAAGATGTGATAAAAAGTTGCTATTTTTGAACCTCCAAACCAAAGGTTTCCAATCCGATGGAAAATTGATTAGTATCATATATGATTCGGCATTCTCTTGTTCAATTTAGTATTAGTTTATTATTCTAGTAATTTGGGATTATGTGATTTCTCTCTTGGATTTGGAGAGATTGTGGAAAGTGAGATGAGATTTGGAGTACATGGAAAGAGATATATGACATTGTACCATGTGTCACTATTGTTCTCTTTGTGCTAGCTGTGGCTTCATTTCCACTCAAAGATCCGTCTAGAGCGATACCTGATATACCATATGAGGTGTATCATCGACACTATATCTCGCAAGGGGATAAAGACACATGTGGTTAAGATCACAAAGGTTATGATTGGAACACTTGGGATAGACACGTGAGACAGGCAATCATATCGAGACCTTTTATTTTGGGGATCACACAAGCTCACATTGAGACCTTTCACTTCGGCGATCACACAAGCTAGGTAGATCCTTTCGTTGATTGTTCATATCGGGTCGGCTATTTGATTTTGGGAGTCATTAACATCCCAATCAGGTTTTATTCTAGAGCTTTTTGAGATTAGGTTCCCATGTCCTTACTTATTCCATAGGTTTCCTTGTGCGATCCATGACGAGGCTAGATAGACTTGTTGTTTACTATTTGATCTGTTGGCACATGATTCTATGGATGAGTTAGCATGATTTTTATTTGTCTTACTTCCATGATGATGTCTACGTTATACTAGGGGGGTATGATTGACATATGGAGGTGATAACTATATTTTGTAGATTTCAAGAAGGGGATTGGGTTACATTTCATGAGGAATAAATACGAATGCATATGTTAGGAGTAAGGTTTAGCCAAACGATCTTCAGATTCTGCTTGATTACAATAAAATAGGATATGGGACATGCTGGGGAGTATAACCACACAAACCCTACATACTTTGTCTATGGTTAGTTCTAATAAAGAGATTATTTCCTCTTTACGCCTTGTACATTCACCAATGGAAATGGGAGTACCATTAGAGGTCTTAAAGTTGTAGCTAGAGGAGACATTATGTCTTGATAGATAGTTTTTTGCCCATTCTCTATGCACAACCCCACATATATCCTCAAGGGGTTTGTCAAGGATGTTTTATGAGTGTCTTTGAGATTGATTTCAGACAAATGATCACTATAATGGTTTCATAAAATTGTTCCAAGTGGTTGCATTAGTTGCAAGAAGAGAGATTCTTTTGTTAGTAAGTCATGTAATAGGTGATAATCGACTTCACGCGATTATCACATGGACATTAGATCAATTTCAAAACTTATCAAAATTGCATAAAAAATATCCAAATAACTATCATTGATCCATACATCATAGCTAATGAGAATAAAAATTTACATATTTTTGTGATTAAAATATTTTTTTATTTAAGAGCTTTAAGTTAAGTTAAACTAGACTACTTATTTATAATATAAAATAATCAAATTTTAATCAATAAAATTTAACGTATTAATTGAAAACTGGTTTTATATAAATGAAACTAGAAACAAATAAAAAAGATTTTAACTTTTGAGTAATATAACATTAACTCTTATATCTTATTTTTAATATATAATAATGATAATTTAAAATCCATGTATTAATAAAAATTATCACTTGAAGTTTATATTTATAAATTTTACATTTAATCAAATTATTTATCATTCCATATCAAATTTTATTGTAGGATAGACTACATGAAATGTCAATCCTAGAGTGTTCATCAATTTCAAATTTTTTTCCCCCAATGATGATATACAAAATCGTGTTTAAAATTAATTATAATAAAGATATTATATATTAATTATAAATGGATGAAAACTTGATATTATAAAATTATTTAAAATTCATATCACATGCTTGTTTCACTAACATCGAATAATATTTCTTGTTAACAAAATGATAATCTAAACAACTTATTTCTCTTTTGCATTCACATCATTATTTTTTTATTATGAGCACTAAGAGTCATCTTTTGAAGCTTTTTTGATATCTTTATCTTGATAATGAAACCTTAAATCATGAGTCTTAATAATCTTACAATGAATCACAAAATTATCATAATTTAAACTATCAATTTTGATGCAAAATGATTTTTAAAATAACAGATATCATCATGATCTTATAATTTTTGCTCCATTATTTAACTACGAGACTAAAGCCAATTGCAATACATTATTGATAATCTTACAATTGGTATAACATTGAAGTCAATGACTCTAGAATGGCTTTTAAGATGAGATGTATTCTCAAGAACTCTCCTTGCTTTATATACTATAGGACTATGATAGTCCGAAATCCAAACTATGGCTAATATGAGTAGGTTGCATGTTTCGTTATCTAATCCTAACCAGTTTTAATATATAGACTTTAGTCCATTATGATAATAAATTGCAATTATATGATTAAATATATCACCCTTCAAAATTTCAAAGTCATACTAAAATAAAACATAAAAATATATATTTTCATTATAATCAATCCACTTGACTCAATCTTTGAAAGCTACAAAGTGTATCCTTAGGATGAACTTTTAACATATTTTCAATGAAACAAGAATTAGCATATGCTAAGAGTTATCATCTTGTGATAAATTATTTGTAAAATGACACATGTCATTATATTGTCAAAGTGTCATATCACAATAGAACAAAAATTGAATCAATTCAATTAAAATTTGAAAATATTTATGATGATGGAATGAATAAAGAGTTCTGGATCTTGGTTGTAATTAACTTGGAATTGAAAAATAATAATTTTAAAAGAAGTAGAAGTTCCATAATTCCAACTTGGATTAATATTGAAACACCTCCTAACTAGCTGAATGAATTCTTCACATCAGGATTGATAAATTAACTAAATATTCTATACATAATTTTTTTGGAAAAATACATTATGATCTTTTTAACTTATATCTCTTTAAAATATCCAATGCTAAAGTGATGGGAAGATGTATGGTGCTTTGATATGGAGATCCACACAGATGTGAACACTACGGGAAAGCTAATAAGAGACGTATTATGAAAATACCGTTTATCACGATGATAAATATCATCTTGCAAAAATCTGAATAAAGCAATTGAAACACAATCCTAAAAGTGCTTAGAGATATCGTACAATTGTTATTTTTCGCCGCTTGTTGTCCAATTTAGTACCTAAGATGATACTCGAAGCTTGGGGAAAGTGGACAACCTCATCTATTTCAACGAAGTCTTGGGATACAGTGAAAAGTTGATTCGATTGTCGATTCGATCGTGAAAAATCACCCCATCTTTGATACGCATATCACTGTTTTCACTATTTATCTACAATTTCCAATATAAGATGCATGCGTGGAAGAAGAAACTTGGAGTTCTTGATATATTTCACTTAGTGAGTATCAAATATGGAATCATCAAATGCGAAGCTTTAGTAATCCCCACACACACTATCACACATTAAGAAAAAAGTGAAGTGAGGCGCGCGTAAGATAGCAAGAAGGATGGGAAGACCCCATCAAGTCGTAAAGGGATGAAACCAAGGGGTAGATGGGGCTAGGCCCCATCACACAGTAATGAATTAGAGAACTTTGCAAGTACGCAAAAACTGCCAAATGACACAAGAAGAAATAGATTTCCGACCGTACTGACTTATATTAAATTGGTGGACAACTATACTTTTTACTTGAAAAGTATCTATTGTTTTTAACACAAATATAAGATTAGAAAACTTGGGAAAACAATGCGCAGGAAAGTTATGATATCCTCAAGTCATCAAATCTGCTATCATAGATGGATGTTGCCAGCAGAACCCCGAAAGTTGCCGTTTGGACTTTGCGCAAACTAGAGCAAAAATATTTGACTCTATCACAGTACCGTTATCTTTTATGTGGCGTACCAGTCAAATCACCATGTTTCAAGAACACAAAGATATGTTTAAAAAAAAATTGCTCATTGTAGCTTTTAAGTGTTTACCGAAACTTAGAACATTGTAGTTATTCATTTGTTTGAAGTTATTCATATTTGCCACTACAACCCATAAGTTCGGGTCTAACTTCGGACGTCATCTTCGAGCCTGCAACTTGGGTTCCAACTTGGAAGTTTGGGCCGATTCTTCACTGTGATCTTCGGCCGAAGAGCTTCAAGAACATTCTCGGACGAACAGAAATCGTTTACCTCAACATGAAATATGCCAAGTAACTTCAACATGTAATAATAAAAGAATATGCCAAGTAACTTCAACATGTAATAATGACTCCTATCATACTGTTTGCGTTACCTACTGTTACAAGTACTTGTGAGGTCCAAGTGAAAGACATCAACAATGTCTGTCAACACTGGCCCTCGCTCTTGCCAACTGGGCCAGGCGGATGCCAAGTAACTCGACGGGCAGAAGAAATTTTATCCGGGAATCAGTAAACACATATTTAAGTGTTGTTAATAAATATTTGGACATTTGAAGTCTCAACCTTCGGGTACCTACCCGGTTCATTTCCGCCTTTACCCATGCGCTGAACGCTTGAGGCTTCGTCGTCCTGCCCGTGCCCCGTAGTTATGCTGTCAACTTCTGACGGTGTCTGACATTATTTCGGTAAACAAATCCTACAGGTTCTCGCCAACAGCCCCGTCACCAACATGCAAACATATCACTGGAAGGATATAAACCACAAGGTAGGACTATATAAAAATAAAAGACATGGGCTAGCCCCAATAGCATCACATTAGGAAATATGTCCTAAGATTTCTTAACTATCGAGGTAAAACAAATGAAAAATTTGTTTAAAAACAAATGAAGAAACATTACTAACTCGATTGATTTCCTATGGATTATATCAACTAGTGCTCTCTAGAAATATGTTACCTAAAATAGTCTATATAATAAGCTAAAGAGATTGATATCCCATCATGCATATGATGATAATCTCTTGCACACTCCCTCACAAACATGTCGAACGAGTTGATGTCCATAACTCCATATAACTCCAAAGCTAGAAAAACAAAGAGTTGACATCTCTGCATACCCCTATACTTGGACCTTGGATGTTGCCGCTCCACTCGCCGCCCATCCTTGAGGACGGGTGATCACCCCCTCTGAAACTGTATCACGAGTAGGATAGGTAACCACCACGGCTATCATAGTAACCTAGTCTTCCCAAACCAAATATAGGTTTGTCCTAACCCTAGTTGACTGCAAGGCATAATGTAACCATCTTTAGTTAGTGAGAACTAAAGTAGAGGTTATGCAAGGTGGAGATATATAGTCTTTAGTTGATTATTAGTGGACTATTTAAAGATGCCACGTCAACAATCTTGTGCTCTTTAGATTGTGTTTCTTGTGTGTTAGTTAGTGTGTTAGTTGGAGTTACATATAAGCAATCCGTGTGCTCATAGTGATGTCCTTCACGTCTTCGATCCATGAGGAATTGAATGGATGGTGGTTGTGGGACTTTATGTATATTATACCTTTTTGAGGACTATATATAGAGAAGAGAAACCATTGAGGTATCTCTCAACTTCAGAATTTCTTGAGCTATTCGAGTGATATCTTCTCACTTTCCTAGTGTTACACATACCAACGTCCCCTCCATGTCAGGTATCCATCCTCTCGTGCCATAGCAAATACCACATCCCTAATGGCATCATAGGTAGCTATCCTTTGTCCTTGATTCGGGAGAACCAAGTTATTGTAGCTGACGTTGTGATTATAGATCCTACACATGATACAATTTTATAGTGGATGATTATCTAGATGGGCGGTAAGCGAACCGACATCAACCAAGATCTCCAAGTATAGAGGTATGTTGAGAAGTCACCTCTTTCTTCATATAGCCTTTGAATTATATGGAGCTATGGATGTCGACGTCAACATGTTTGTGAAATAGTGTGAGAAGAACCTACCATACTAGACGACAAGAGTATCACTTTTTTTATCATATTATGTAGCCTATTTTAGGTTATGTTGTGTATATCCATTGTTATACAAAGAACATTAATTGGTGTAATCCATAGTTGATGCTTCTTCATATGCTAAATATGAAGAAATTTTGATCTAGATAATTATGAAATCTTAGGTGCAAGACATATTTCCCATTGTGATGCTCTTGGGGCCTAGCCCATCTTACCCTATTGGTTTTTCATTCATGTACTTGATGGGGTCTTCAAGTCCTTTTTGCTATATTACTCCTTGTGCTTGCATTTAGGAGTAGTTTCTAGACAGCTTCAAGGTTTTCATAAATATTTGCTAGAAACATGATGGCAATCAGAAGAGAACTGCAGAAAAAATTTGGCCTCTTGCGCTTTGTATCATATGATGATGACCTGAAGACGACTGTAAGGAATTCAGTTCTTCCCACCTTGTTGCTGAAATCGGGATAACTGCAACTAAACAGACTTTACGCCAGGTGGCGTTTGCAATCTTTTGGGCTAAAGTATGTCGATACGTTGTAAGAAAATAGTGATCGTGGGAACTTTTGCTCCAATATCCATATCTGTGCACGAGATGGCCTCCGTGAGTGTGGTGTATGGACACGTCCCTTGAAATATACCTGCAGCTAACGAACTGCAAAGCCCCTGAGCTCTGGTTTCTGCTTTGGATGAGCTTTTTGTCCTCCATAATTCACTTCTTCTCAGACGGGGAGGAAAGAAATATCGATCTCCTTTAATCAAGAAACATCAAGTTTTCGGTACAACATGGGGGTGAGCATTCGTATATTGTAATGTCAGTCAGCGTCTGTTTCTACTGGAAAGCCTTGGTGTTTAATAGCGCATGCGCGCACCTTCTTTACAACTTCAGTCCATCTCGTAGACCTCACCGTGTGACCACGAGAACTAATGATTTGCCTGGGTCGAAGTCAGAGAAACAGAGCTATAATGTTTGGACAATCAACGACAGAGTAATATTAGCAATCTCGAATCTTGAGTTGGACCAAAGTATCACAGTGACAATCTGTTTTCATTTAGGTCTTCCCTTTCGGTGCATCAAAGAAATGTCTCCAGAATGTCGGAATGGAGATTTGCAGGTTTGGTGAAAAGTTTACCGTGCAAGTGAGCACTTCCAGTAGAAAGCAAAACAAATGTGTCTATTGGGTGCGAATTAAAGTGATGTAAAGAAGTGAGAAGACACGATTTGATGGGGTCTTCCCGTACCCATACCCATGGATGGAACCGAAACAGGTAACATGGGGCTAGCCCCAATAGCATCATACTCAGAAATATATGATACAACATCTAAAATATTCGAATTATCTAGATCAAAACGATTTACAAACAACATAGTAAAGAACTATCATGAACATAACTCTAGTTTACATCATCATCAATGTACAAAAATCCTGTCAGCAAATCCAATCAACACTGGCACTCTCACCGCAACATTTCATCTCCCCCACGAAAACCCGTGGGCGAAAACTGGACATCAACCCGTCGCAGCTCCACATGCAT
This sequence comes from Marchantia paleacea, assembly GCA_014180765.2. Lineage (NCBI taxonomy): Eukaryota > Viridiplantae > Streptophyta > Marchantiopsida > Marchantiales > Marchantiaceae > Marchantia > Marchantia paleacea. Next base: position 1,678,017 of record MUAA02000014.1, read on the forward strand.
CCGATGCATATGCCTTTAGCACAAAAGCGACGAAAACTTGAAGGGGGAAATCTACGGTAAAAGAAAAGAGCCATTTTATTTCTACGCCAATCACAAACCGCTTAGCGAGCTTGGCGTACCACAAAATGGCCATTTGTCACATGGAGCCTGTCTTGCGGAAAAAGCAGGCAAGCATGCCACTCACATGATTACAATTCCTCCTGTACACCTGTGATCTTGGTAGCCATTCAAACCAGTCGGAGCGATGTATATTATCATCTCGACCTATTTATCATGAACTCCAAGTCGATGAAATCTACCTCTAACCCGAGAAAGGCAAACGCGTGGAAGAGACCGCGGTGCCCAAGGCCGTCAACGAACATGCAAGGAGTGAACGCCTACCAAGTCCAGAACGGAGTTCAACGGGACGGTCCATCCACGGGGTAAAGAAGTGGACACTTTGGGTCGGAGCAGCAACCTTTGAGTAGAAGCGAGGTACAATTTCAAGTCGTAAGGCCAAAAGGCAACGTACTTACTGTCCCGTAGGTGGCCCATCTGGGGTCATCGACTACGGATAATCTCTTTCCCAAATCCAGGATGATTCGCATACCCCTCCCCTCGCCCCCGTGACAGGCTGGAACTGGGTTTGCGATTAAACCACAGGTCGAGTATGAGGGGCGTGGGGCCCCCATATCCTCCATTTTCAGGACAACTTCTGCCATGGGGATGTCTCCACACAAAACTTTGGATACTTGGAACATGGTATAACAAGTCACACGAACTCGAATTATATATCAAATCGTTGCATTTCGTAGGCGAACGAAATGCTGTGTAATAATGCAAAGCCATCCTTTTGTCTCCCACCGTCTATATATAGTCTCTATGCACTATGGGGAGAGGGAGTTAGGAGAGAAGTGTAGGAGTATAGTATCATTTCTTCATATACTGTATGGTTATATTTTGCCCAACATGGAGAAATAATATATAATTTTTTTTGTCTTTCAATACGGGTTCTATTCGTTCAAAAATTGAACTCTATGGAAAATGATACAGTTCATAAATTGAACTCTATGGAGAATGATACACAGAAAAATTAGCCATTTTTAAATGATTTTTTTCAAATTGGACATATTGGTCGGGTCTTTTTGTTCCAATCTTTCTTTTCCTAGTTGGAAAATTATGGAGATCTGAATATAAAGTTATGAGTATTTTTTGATTTTAGGATTTTACTAGTTAGCATTTTCCCATGTGAGGTGGGGTGGTAGGGGGTTGTGGTTCTGCAATCGGGAAGAGAAACATGATGGAGTGCTCGGTGTCCTTATCGTTCTCTTTGTGCTAGCTATAGCTTCACTTCATGGGCCCGCTGTCGCATGGACATTGCTTTGCTCTAGGAACGCATGAACGCCTGGCTGTAGAAGAACACTCCTGAACCTCGTATGAGATGACAATCTTTTCTTCTTCTCCTCAGCACTCCATATTCGAGTTCATTACAACATGTAAAACTTCAACGGAAGAAGATTATGATATTCAATAATTGGACCAATAACTCTCGCCTAAACTTCACAGAAATTACTTTACAATATTATTGTTATCTTGGAAAAGTTTTATATATATTTCTCCTTTAGATCTCTCACAATAATTGTCGAGTTACACACTATATCACAAGGCGATATGCATACCCTTGCGTACTAAAACCATCACACATCCCAATCCTTACCTCCAATTGCTCTCAAATTTCATGACAAGTTCACTTATCATCCAAACTTCGAGTTACACACTATATCACAAGGCGATATGCATACCCCTGTGTACTAAAATCATCACACATCCCAATCCTTACCTCCAATTGCTCTCAAATTTCATGACAAGTTCATTTATCATCCAAACTTCAACTGTGAAAAGTTTTATTGATGAAACTTTTTGATAGCAAAAGATATGATTGATGTACTAACTTCATGATAGTCAGTGCAATCTTGCTGCTACTCTGGCTGTGTACACAAACTTCAAGCTATCACTCCATACTCAAAACTCACCCAATTGAATCGAAATTTCAATCCAAGCACAAGCTTGAGTCGTAAAATATATCTCAGTTGAATTATATCTCTCAAAACCTTTGTAGGATTCTCAGATTCATCCCAAATACACTCAAAGGTCTAAATTTCCCTCTCTATCTTTGAATCACCATATCAGAGTGTCAAACCCCTCAATTGCATCCATTCTTGAGCCCACATTGTAGCTCTTCCCGTCATCTCTCCAATCTTGTCCCCCCAAATCTCCGAATGTCCCCCCTGGAAGGCTTCTAAAACTCCTCAAAACCTCGAAGAACTTGCCCAAGTGACCTCATTGGCCCAAACTCCAAGACCAATGAGAATGAAGACGGTCATTTTGACCTCTAGTGTGGCCAAATTAGCTTCATATTAACTTAGAGCTTTACAACTATCCTAAACACACTACTTAGCCATCATATACGCAATATGAGTTGCTACTAATAAAGAGTCAAAATGACAACTCGAAACCGGTTTAGTATGAACGGAACTACAAGTGGAACCACGGAGTTTATAACTTGAGAATAATACTCATCGCCAAAATTTCTAACAATCAACTCCATATGGCTTATTTTCGGTAAACAATAATGATGGATTGGAACCATGTGTTGAAAGCCACCACTACTTGTAAGTTCAAATCCATAGGTCCCAAACTAAATCAAAACGTATACTCTATTCTAGGGTTTTTTGAAACTAAGTTTCTGTGTTCACGTTTATTCCATAAGCTCCCTCGTGCACTCCATGACAAGACTAGAGCCTCGATGTCTCGATTGACATGTGATCTCATGGATGAGTTAGCGTGATTTTTGTTTCTTTTACTTCCGCGATGGTGTCTAAATTATACTAGGGGGTACGTGCTGCACATAGGGAGGTGGCAGCTAAATTTCGGAGATTTAGAGGAGGGGATTGGGCTACATTGAAGGAGGAGTCTGTTCAGGCCACACATGTTAGGAGTTGGATTCAAACACATGATACTTATGATTTAGCTCGATTGGAACAGTGTAGGATCTTGGGGCAGGCCGTGGAGTATAGCAAGGCCGTGCGGGCCCTTCATCCTTTGTATATGGCTAGTCATATTGAGGAGACTATTTCCTTTTTACGTCTTTTATATCCATCCATGGGCAAAGAGATATCATTAGAGGTCTTGAAGTATCAACCGAAGGAACCATTATGTCTATATAGATCACTATTTGCCCATTCTCTATGCACAATCTCATGCTTATCCTAGGGGGCTTGTTAGAAATGGTATATGAGCATCTTCAAGATTGCTTTCATACGGATGATCCATCTAGTGGTTTCACGGAGTTGTTCCATGTGGCTGCAACAATTGCGAGAGAGGAGATTTTGTTGTTAGTTAATCAAATGCTAGGTGCTAGTCGGCTTCTCGTGATGGAGAAGTACACTGGGATCATTAGCTTGATTACTATTGAGGAGGTCATATTGCGTTTAGTCAGTCGTACCGTGATCTTGTAGCATTATTCACACTTCTAGCAACATCTTTGTCAACACCAGTTTGGAGTCGTCACACCATAAGGCTATGAGCCGGTATCGTTGGACATTAGAACACTTCTAGAAATCCATCCAAATTGGGTTATCTTGTAAGTGGATGTTGAGAACGTTTTTAATAGTGTCTCACATACACCCATCTTTAGAGAGCTTAGAGAGCATGATGGACTTTTATCGAGCCTTTTGGATGATCCCCATTTGTCATGGCTTATTATAGAGCTCTTTTGTCTATTGCTCTGGCCGTGCCAGGTTGTTTGTTCCTTTCCTTATCGGATCATACACACATTGTGGGCCCTGTAGATGACATTAGGAAGACATTTGATTACTTGACTACATGGCTTCATATTGTAGGATTGAGTGTCCAAGTGTAGGGCTTGGTATCCTTTGGGCATTCCTCCTCATCTTCAGCTTTCTTGAGACATATCTTCATAAATGATCTTATGCAATAGATGCATCAATTACAAAGAACTCAACAAATCTGAACATACATCCCATATATGATCCTTATATACTTTCTGATGCTCTCATGCTAAAATCTTCTTATAAAAGATTCCAAAAGCTTGTACTAAGTAGCCCAAGAATTTTGATAAGAAAACATTGATATGAGTAACGTATATTATATAATAGTAAAAGGAACCAAAACTGTGGGCGGAGAGAACCACACCCTACAAGATGTATGCATCTAAGATGATAAGATGGAAAATGATGGGTCTGACCGGTCTATGTGGACCACCCAAAACTTATAAAACTTAGGAACCTCAAAACGGAACACAGTAGCAAAGATACAACATGGCGTGTTCTTGGCCTTCACTTTGACCGTAACAATGAACTCAAAGAATAACATACCCACATGCAATTGCTTTAAAACAAACTGATCTATTATGTTCATGTTTGATAAATATCTCCATGTTCTTATAGAATCTAAACATATGCAAAAAGATCAAAAATATCATGAAGCATATGACACACAGCACAGGTATGTATTCGATTGAACAGAATAGGCAGGTAAAAGACTTCCATCTACTGTCGATGGAGGTTCCATCGACAGGAGGAGCTTTTATGGCTGTGTATTCTGGTGCAAACCCAAGTTCGGGGCAGCTCGGCGCAAAATTTTGCAAATAAATTAGGTTTGGTACAATTTCGTTAAAAAAAATTGATGGTAGGAGTCTATGTAAATCTATTGCAATCAGAGTGTGAGTGGCAATGGTGGAATTCTAATGCTTTTGACATAAAGCAGTAAAAGTTTAGACTATAGAAATAATAAGTACATTCTGAGTACATTCATTCCGGTTGATTATTGTTTCACATAATTCACTCACTGCAGTATTGTATTTGATGTTATTCAAAATTCAGGTCAGATTTGAGAGCATGGTATTCGATACTTTGCACTCGGAACTAGAAACTCAAGACCTTCGAACTAAGATGCTACGAGTACTCCTAGCATCTTGTTCGAAGCTCAAAACTTGATTGCTTCACAAACATCTCAACAGTATAAAAAGTACTAACGGTTGAGACTAAAGTTTCAGCACATGGTATTCTTGCTCTATGATCACTTGCATATTAGTCCTACAACAATATTTTTACGTTCTGCTCGCTCACAAGCGTTGGTGTTATGTTTTAAGGCCAGAACACAGGAGTTTCCTTAAGATGTAGATATACGACATGGTATCCACAACAACGCGCAATGTCGGTGTATCCTGTCTCGAGGAAAAAAGGAGAGAGTTCGTCCCGCAAGAATAATACTGCTTACACAAGTGTTATTGTCATAGTTTAGAGGCCTGAACACAGGAGTTACCTCAAGATCTAGTTCTACAACATGGTAACAATATCAAGCGGTTATTAGTGTACAGTTTATTTCCATTCTGTCGCTGAACCAAACACGACTTTGCGTCATGGTTCTTGGTAATCTTCATAAGTGCCAGTTGAGACAAATCGTTCATATCAATTCCAAAATACCCACAAAATTAGAAGTCGGAATAGCTTGAGACTGTATCGATCCTAACTGCAGATCAACCGGAGCAGTCGTGTCTCTCAGCTTTCCTTCCATCTAACGAGAAAGTGGTCTGCAGCGAGAATTAGATTAGTTACATAACTTCGAAATTCGCGCACAGAAATAACTATTATGTGACAGTTACACGAAACGGTTCCCGTGGGTCCTCAAGACTGCTCTAACGTTTCCCCACCCCAAGATTGTAATCGAATGGACACTGAAGTGTGAACAAATAACCGCAACGTACACACAACGCAGTAAAAATTGAAAAAATGAGACTAGAAACCGGCTGAAATAACACCAAATGGACAACACTTGAAAATAATCTATTTCGGGTCGAAACTGATATCCAACACCCGGAAATATATACTGGGAATCAATTGACTCAAACGAAGAGTTTGAGTCAATTGATGTACACTATCCATTCTAGACTGCCTGGCTGCAGAGCCCCATGCAAAATACAAAAGAAACTTGAAGCAAAGGAACAAGTATCCAGAACTGAAGCCACAACAGTATCAGCACGCAAATGGGGAAAGTTAACATACACAGTAATTTAGTCTAACCGTGAAGAGAGAAGAAGCTAGGAGGAGGCTGTGTAAGGTAAGTCAGCAGGAATGAATGAAAAATAATTAGGTAGACAGTAAAGGTATCAAAGAAAACTATTCACAACCGTGGCCTTCCAGTGGTCTGCAGAGCACATTAGATTAGTGAGCTACCTTCAGCGCCATAGAATATCAAAACGTGACCATGTTACGTCGAAATGACTGTCATGTAAAATAATTCCCCTTGGTAAGATTGCTCTTTCGCTCTCCAGCCCTGAGAATGTCAGTTCAGACAAAGTCTATTCGATTAAACACTGTCTGAACTAGTAAATTGCATCGCACATACAACGTAGTGACAATGAAATCAACGCAAGGAACCAGCGGAAAAAGCATCAAACAGAGAACACTGGAACTGATTCGTCGAAACGAATATCGAACAGCCCGGGAACATATATTTGTGTAGCAAGATCAAGATGAAGCACATTCGGCGGGACACTAACTGAAATATGACGGTGGCACGAACTGAAATTAAAATGTGAGCCAGTACAGTGAAGTTCTCTAGTAACCTGCAGGTTAGCAAGATTATAACACACAAAATTTTGCACATGTAAAATGAGTACATTAATTACCACATAATCAACCACAAGGACTTAGCACATGTGAAATAAGTAAACTGTAACCTACTTTTAATGAAGCCTGAAGGAAAGACCTTTCTTGCAGTGCAGTCCGATGTTGGTTGACCGTAGTGGAGAGCAAGCGAAATATCGAGAGCAGATGACGTTCATGCAAATACGAAACTGAGGACATATACTGCGTAATGAAATATCCAACCCAAGAAGGTCTAAAACCCGGGAGTGGTGGCAACAAAGAGTTAAGGGTATTCATATATATCCCGCATTGCCTCCAAAGCACAATGGGTCGAAAACAAACAACAATTTCGAGGATCCCAAGGCAAAAAGCATCCAAAACTGAAGCCACAATCAATGTCTATCCAATGAGGACCCCAACTCCACATGCAGGAAGATTCAGTCTAACGGGGAATAAGTCACAGATGTCAAACAAAATGGAGGACAATACAAGGTAGAAAAGTATCGCTGTAAATAAACTAATCAGAACCATGAAACTCCCCTTTGTATTCAAGGAAAACGGAACTTTCTAACCAGACGAGACAATGAAAAATATACCAGATGGTAAGAATGAACGGCTATATTTTAAAGTTTTAGGACACATTCAAATCCCACATTCAAAATTTGTAGGCATTGAATAGTACTTACCTTTTTTTACAAAAGCGACTAATCAACAAAGTGGGACTGCTTGATAACGACCTATGCTAGATTCTAACATAAGTTAGAAAAGGCACACCTAATCTAACGTCTAACCGAAACGGCCACCCCGGCTCAAGCTTAAAGATACCATACGACCACTATCGGCGGGTGCAGCTCGGTTGGCACCTCCTGCAGAGGCAGGTCCAGTCTGGTAGGGAGTCCTACCAACACTGCTGTAGGCGTCTTGATAACGTGTACTTTGGTATCCAGAAGAGTAAGAGGTACCACCCCTACCACCTCCCTGATTGAAACCTCGTTGGTCCCGGTTGTAGTAGTTTCCACCACCACCACCTCCGCCTTGGTTTCTCTGCCCGCCTCTACCGCCTCCACTATAACCGCCACCACGTCCTCCACCATATCCACCACCGCGACCTCCGCCGTAGCCACCGCCTCCTCCATAGTTCTCATTCCTCTGTCTGCCAGATGTGGCTCCGGCATAATCACCTTGGCCTTCGTTCCTCCTCTTCGTGGGCAGACCGTCCATGCCGCCTCCGGTCTTGGCGTCCAATGCCCTCTCGTTGCTCTCGACGAGCACCGTTAGCTTCTCGGCAAACTGAGCTGCAAGAGCTTGGAGTCTGGAAGGTTCAACATTGTGAGTAACAATGCTACGGGTAGGTTGGTCCCAGCTAGCATGCAACTCTTCAGCAATCATCATCTTGCTGATGATGCTATGAACCTGCGCTTCGGGGAGATCGAACATGATCATAAGCTGATCCAGGCTCAACGAGTCGTAGTAGGATGAGAAGGTGAAAAGATAGGTTCTCAGTCCCTCCTCTTGGATCTTGGCCTTCAACATTTGCAGAACAAGCTCCTTCTTGGGTAGCAGCTTCCATACATCGAGGCCTTCAATAACCTCCACAGCTTTCTGCCAGTTTCCTTTACCAAGAGCACGTGTGGCGGCCATGACATGGTCACGCACATTCTCCGGTGGACCGGTGAAAGTCTGCCTCTCGTTGATATCTAGCAGACGACGGAATGGCTTGCTAATCACCTTGCGCTTGATATCATGAGCGTTGGCCGCCATATTGGGCACCTCCAACAGCATTGCGCAAATCAAGTGCACAGCTTCGAGAAGCTCCAAGTTGATATGCATGTGGAAAGGCATTTGCCTCCTCCGCTCAAGCTTCTCCTGAAAATTGTAAACGCAGGGTATGAGAATATGGCAATGAATGATGAGTCCTCTTCAAAATAAAGGTCGAGAGAAACAAATTACAAATTAAACGAAAAACAAGGCGTATCTACCGACAAAATATCATCAAGTAATACCTCGACTCGACGCAGACTTCGGGATGGACAATTAAGCAAATCACCTAGATAAAGACAATAGATAACATAGTACATGATCAACCGCAAGGGCTTAACGTGCAAGGGTACCAAACCATCGCAGTGATGATAAGGAACGTTAAGCATAAATTTCTTCCTACACGTGATGCACAAACGGGATCCAGAGACGCTGCTCGTGTATGTTTGAAAATGTGAACAGAAGAAGTCGTATACATGCGTCGAATCTATCACCTCTAAGGCCAAAACAATACATTGCATATGAGCTACGAATGGTAAGCATGAAATTTCTTCCTTCACATCGTGCATGAGCTCCTTCGAGAGCTTCAGGGCGTGGAATCTGAGTCAGAGTTTTGTGATCGAAAAGGCATGGACATAACAAGCTCTGGTAGCCAAATAACTGAAGAAGCAGAAGAGTTGAATCTCGGTATGCAAATATAGCTGGGAACATTCTCAGACGGTCAGAAAGTACTTTGCCGTACCCCAACCTTGCGTTAGTAGCATAAGAAAACTCAGGACACGTACTATGAAACCAACGGAGCGTACACGCAATCTACGTACCCAAAACCCCGCCTAGCTAAGAACTGTAGGCGACTTTGATAGGTCCACTTAACAACAGTCCTCGCTCTGTAATTCAAAGTTTTATTCAGGACCAATCACTGATTTATCCTTGGACCAATACGTTCAAGTTCCAATTGTTTCGGACACCCTGAACTCCCTTCACTCCACTCATCTGCAGATCGTGCGTCATCGTGAACGAAGTGAATTAAACCTAATCGCCGTTCTTAAAATTTCCTCAAATTATGGAGTATATTCAGTGGCTTCTGCATAGAGCTGGAAGTGGGAGACTTTGGTCATCCTGATGTAGCATCCAATCAGGTCGATGATTGCTTATTCGAAGATAAAAGCCAGTATTTTAAATTTAAACACCCAGCAAGCAAACCAATTCTTGGAGATCGATCGGGCTACTTTCAGAAAAAAAAATGTGATCTATCACAAAGGCTTAACAGACAAGGGGACCAAAGGAGTACGGACCGAAAAGAGTGCAGTGCTTGCAAAAGAACAACTGGTAAACATTATGTTGAAGTACTTTTTCATCAAACCACATATTTACTCCTACATGCATGGAGATTGACATCAATACGCGTATGGAAAACCCTGTTTCAAAGAAAGGTTGACCAGGGGTGATGGAGCTACCTGAAATCATAAAAACTTGTGCAAGGACTCGAAACTACAAGGGGGATCGCTTTCTGTAATCGAAATCCCAAGCATCCGGCTACTAATGTAGACACTGAACAACGAAAGTATCTACTTCGTTGTTCCATTTCTATGATAACGTAACAAAGTAATAGTTTTCAATCCTTGAGTGCTATCTTGCAAGTCTTGAGCATGGAGGGCATAAGTAAGGGAGGTCAATTCAACTAATCTGACAGCAAGGAACAAGACGCGCACTATCTACAACTCACGGGAGGGAACGTAAGCACAGAGCTGTCTAATCATAAACAAGTGAAGTTTCTAGAAAGTGCAATCCACACAGCTTGCCCCGCAGAAAATACATCAAAACCCTGACAAGGTCCAGGGCAACAGAACTAATCACGCAGACACAACTGGACTTTCGGAAATGCAAACATACGATACATTAGTTACTCCCGGAGTCTGACGTAGAAAGTCAGGAGAAACTCGTCTACTACCTAAAACAAGGAACCCACTGTGTAGTGCTGTATCCAACACTTCAAACATCTTCCTACGTTCAGCTACAAAGTGACAATTCATGTCAAACCATCTACTAGAACCTAACAGTAGATCAATCAGAGACGGCTGTCAGGTTGTGTACCTGTTCAGGGTTCTTCTCGTGGTATCGGCTCTGCGAAACCCCTTGAGCCAATAACTCCTTCACGCGACCACCGGCATAGAGCTCAGAAAGACAACCATGTGATTCCGTTACCAAGGAGGCTCGGAAAGCACAGAGTCCAAGTTGAGCCATGGCACGATTGAACAAAATCTGTGTAGAGACATCCATATGTTGTACACTATCTTGCAAATGACTCATCAACAGAAGATCCCTGGCAGTGTGGAACTCATCTGAGATGGCATGGTGGTATATGTCGCAGAGCATGGCCCTGGCCTTGGTCCTCTCATCACCATACTTGTAGATGGTGCCAACCAGCTGATCCATGAGACCCCTACTGTGATCAGGGAAGGTTGGCCTACGGGGAACTGCCTCCGGAATGATGACAAAAGCGGGTGGGCCCTTCACATCTTCAGGAAGCTTGATGTTTTTACCTTCTTCATCCAAGTCCTCGTCTGCTTCTCCGGCGGCCTCATTTTCAACAACCGCTTCAGGACGGGCCTGAATCTCAGCCAGTTTCCTCATGGCCTCATAAACCTCCTGGGGTTTGTAGTAAACATGTTCCACTCTCCTTAAAGCAACTCTGGCCGCAGACTTCATGTCATTGATTCGCTCTACATAATCCTGAATATTCTGGGCAAGAACCATGAAAAGGGGTTCATCGCGTAGCCTCTCTACGTAGTCCTTGGTGTGTGGATCAATGCATTGCAGACTCTTGAACAGCTCATCGTCAAGTCTTTCCAAGAACGCAACGACATTACCCCAGACGTGGATCGGACCCTCGAAATCCTTGTCCTTTTGAGTTTCGTTCTCCGTGTCCGGTTCCACGTTCTCGTCCATCACTATGTTAGGATATGCCGCAAAAACATCCAAAATTGAGAGAACATTCTGTACAGTCTTCTTCCACACCGGAATCGGCATGTGGGTGTTTAAGCTAGGGTTGACATCAAACTGAGCGGACACCACGTGAACCATCACCTCAAGCTTCTGGGCGGGCGTTTTGGCCACGCGGGAGAGGTAAGTCAGCTGTTCAACCTGCTCAGCTCGGTCGGTACCCTTCCTACCACGGGCTGCTATGATTTCCTTCAGCTTCTTATCAACCATATCCCATGAAATTTCACTGGGGTCCTTCATGAACTGCTTGTCCATCAGCTTATCTTTCTTACTCCTTTTCTTCTGCCACCCACCTTCATCACCTTCCCCTTCATCTTCCTCTTCCTCACCTGACACAGAGTCGTCATCCTTATCGAACTCCTCTCCAGATTCGCCCCCTGAATCCAAATCCTCTTCATCGGATTCCTCCTGTTCCACTTCCTCTTCGGACTCCGGTTTCGCGCGGTACTTCTCGATCTCTGCTTCATAGAGTTTGTTGTTTTTTTTGAGTTTTTGCTTCATGTAGTTCAAAGATTTCGCATTGCTGCTGCTCATCTTCTTTTTCGCATCCTTGTTGGCCAGGGCTTGAGCCAGAAAATCTTCTAGCATGACAAGGGCCTTAATGTACAGGCGAGGTGCTGCCTCTGTCTCTGTTACCCTGATGACTTTCTCCAACTGTTTATTCACCTTCTCAAAACTTTCCTGAAGGCTCACCCAGTCGTTGATTTTCATAAAGTTCTTCATTTGCTCCACTGTCAAGGCCATTTCGTCAAATCGCTTATCCTTGGCAGACCGCACTGGCCGGCGCTGGTCATCGGATTCGTCGCTATCACTGAGATTACCCTGCAGGTAGGGATTCGAGGCAGCGGCTCCACTTCCGCCCCTCTCATCTCCTCCGGAGGGTCCTTCCTGATCCTCGACATCGGAGTTCTCCTCCTCATCGCTCTCACTGTCACTCTGAGTAATGCAGTGACATATACAGAAGCCAGCGTAGCATTAAAACCTGAAAACATCTCGAACTCCTTCGACCCACATCGATAATAACCACGCCCCCGAGACACACATGATACAATTCCCTCCCAGCAGAAAAATACACAGCTCAAACACCAACCAAGATGGAGAGAAAGCACACAAAGCCATAGCTACACGCACTTCCAACACCTCACATAAGTCATCACAACGAACCCCTAATGGCATCAGAAACAAAGACGATCGCATCGAAGCCAGATCCCACTGAGGAAAGATCACTGACATTTTGAGTCCAAAATCGGGACGCCATGGCTGCAACTGTCTGACCGCAGATTTGCTTGAGCTTGTTCCTCGCGCGTAAGCTGGAGTGGAGGGAGGGTGTTTCAACGGAAGGCCTTCTCGAGACAGAGCTCGAGCTGCACCGTAAGAGAGCAGGAAATGAATGACTCTCTGAAACAAAAGCCCTCTCACCGCGCTCCGGCCGCAAATCCCCACAAACCCTAACGAATGAAAGCGACCAACGAGGCCAGCGCTTTTCGCGGTTGTCCTATATGCACATATTCGGATGGTCAGGAGCCGGAATTCTATACCGGATTCCCGTCCGTGCTGAATTAGCATTATATTCCGCTTCGCTGCTTGTTCAACATCCAAATCAGACCTTTGGTAAACAGTATAGCCCGCACTAAATACGGTTTAGATAGATCTTGAATACTGCGGTAAAACCCGCCGCTTTCTCTGCCGTACGGTCATCCTCTCTTCTGCCGGCCGTGTATCGTTTAGACGTAAACTTAGAACCCAAGCTAAAACCAGCGGACAAAATACTTAGTCGAGTTGAATAACGATGAACTTCAGCGTGCAGTTCGTGCTTGACGGTGGCTTTTGCTACGGCACGTCGCCGGTTGTGAATGAGCTAGTCTCCGGTAACCGCAGGCAGGATTCCCTCCGGAGAATGAGAGGATGAGCTTAGAGCTTGAATCTGATTAAGCGCTACTTCAGGTCCTTTTCCCAACACGCGTTAAATTCGAAATCTGTACTCTTTTCTCGACACACAGAGGACTGGAATTTTTCCAAGCGCTCTAACTCTTGGGTTCCTTCAACCGCACGGGGAGACAGGATTTTCCACACATAAATCCATATGAGCAAAAGAGCACCATTGAGACCGTAGAAATTAAGTATAGTCATGAATTACAAAATCTTCATGTTGCCTTCCGTTTGCAATATTAGATGCGATTTTTGGGCTGGATCGAGGATCTAGGAGTGAATGTGTGCACGATATGGCGATGCAGCCCAAAAGCTAGACTTCAAAGACCGGAAATGAGCATGAATGAAATGGGTGGAACAACATAAAAGAGAATAAGAAAAAAATATGAGAAACTCTTGTAAAAAGGAGTGCGAATTGAAAACAGAGAAATATAAAGAGAATTATTTTCTGAAATACGGATCTAGAAGTTTACTTCATGTTGGCACCTTAAGATTTGGAAGTTTGCTAGATAGTCCTTTCACGTTTTTGCATTCGAGTCGAGCTCTTGTAGCACCCACCATGACATGTCAGAAAACTGGTTTGACGTTGACGAGAGCAGGCATGACACCAGTCTTGTCGCTGTAGTGTAAAAGTGACTGATGCCATGAAGACCAATTGGTTGTTTTAAGTGGCAGCAACCAAGAGAGAGCACATAATTTGAAACCGCCACTCGATCTGCCTTACTGCTTTTTTGAATTATAAGCTGGTATGTCGATTATAAACAGCAATCCCAGTAATGCAAGGTTGGTTGTAGATCCTATTACATAGGCCCTAGTGAAGGCCGGAGGCATTTGAGAGGTGAGGGGCAGATGACGGTGACAGGGCTGAGAATCTCTGAATGACATCGGGCAGTGAGATGCAAGAAATTGATTTAGAATGTAGCCCATTCTGACAGTGAGAGCCTCCATAGAAGTGAAATACAACTGCTTTGATAGATTCTTTCATAGCCGCATCTGAAGTTACAGACGAATAGGAGCGATGTCCATACGTAGTAGGACACGTTTCTTGGATGGTGATCAAGCGCTTGAATGACAATCGTTTATTTTAAGTCTCCGAAAAAAAATGAGTCCGTGAAAAGAGTGACTTCAGATATCAATCCACACTATTAGACTTCAAACTCATTATATATGTAATTTGAACAAGGACCATTGAGGTGTCAAAGGTGAAAAGCTCTCCGAGTCAATAATCTTCTTAATGCTCTCCGTTGAGCGCAAGTATCTTATGAGATGTGGAATAGTTGCTTGTAACTGATTCAAAAACCAAAAGCATGCGCGCATGCTTTTGGCTCTCTTATCACCTCTTCTGCTTCGACGACTTTGTCTAGGATTGTCTGATGTAATTGTTAATCTCGGAGTCAGTTTCTTTCTGCATTGAGTAAAATAGTAATTGTAAAGACTAAAAGTTAGTTACTATACAGGAGAGTCAATAGTAGCATTAGGCACTGCCGGTGATACATCTGGAAGACATCCTAATCAACTGATCCTAATCAACTGCTGCAACAGAGTTCAGAATATCAAAATTGTCTAAGGTCTGCACTGAAGGTCACATCCACGACATTCTAACTGGGGCAGATCAGTTGAAAAAACACGAGATCAACCCAAGGGCTTAAGAGGGACCAAAGAGAACAGACCCGGGAGGTACAACCGCAGGGGTTTTGACTGTGCCATAAATCGATATATTTGTAGCTGACAAGAAACAAAGAACAGAACCGAAGCATGGCATAGTGTCTTGCTGAAAGAATGGACAACATTCAACACCAAACGCAGAAAACTGCATGCAAGTTGCGGAAAAGGGAAGCGGGCAGACACAATCCATGGGAGCAAATGCAAATGTGAGAGAAGAAATGGAACATGGTTTACAACAAAACAACGAGTGCAAACGCACTGTCAGAACAAGGTGCGGTATAGTTCCTCGTATCCGATGCGAGGTAAGGAACCAGGTACCATCCACAAGATCTACCAGACGGGCACCACTCCATCGTCTCATGATCCCGGCAGGTTCCTCAGTGGGTACCCGGGTGAATAGGTTTCTGCACTGGACCGCTCGAGAGTTGAAGATAACTCAACACACAACTGAAAACGGAGACTTTTCATAAATGTTGCCCATACCTATTTTAGTTATTATATAGCACAGGGTTAGCTTGAAATGGACCTATGACATCAAAAGCCCTGGAGGGAACAATCAATGATGAGGGCCAGGAGTCCATAGAGAGATAGTTCCAGAAGACACAAGCAAAAGAGGGCCTGAGTCCCTGACAGACCTGGGGCAGATGACCTCAGTGCACAAGACTAGCTTTCCGCTCAACATTCAGATGTGAATGAGTCACTACATTCCAAAACACCTCGACTGAATTCAGCACCTGCTTGTATTGACTCAAAATGGCAAAAATCTTGCATACGTTTCCTCATTCCACCCAGGCTATTTTGAGGGGGTCAGAAACTTACATCAAAGAATGTACTGACAACTCTGATAGAGCAAAATTTCAAAGTCTAATTGAGGAACTACCTTCTACGTCGTTGACCCCATCCAGGGATAGAGTAAAGTCTAAGGATCATTACAGTTTTACTGATCTGCTCTATGAAAACTCGTTCGATAGTGGGAACATAATATGCACTTAGGGTGCATTCCATCTCAAATGTTCCCGTCTGTATCAGCTGAATTCAGCATAGCAGGTAATTTAACGGATGAACGGTCCTTTCATGGAAGAGTTTGCTAACCCTGTTTTACAGACAGGTGAGAACTAGTCATGGCTTTTACTGTATCAACAATTTGTTGCCACGGTGCGTAGTTTTATTTTTGTTATCTGTGCGGTTACCAGGGAGTGGAGGTGACCACATAGAGAAAAAAAGATGGGATATCCCAAGCCCATGGGTGGACCAATAGACAATATGATACATTGGCTAGAAATCTACAAAAGAATGAAGACATTCGTGCTATGAAGGCACTAGCTGGGAGGAGGTTTAATCGTTTGTGGATTCTCGTATAGTTTCACTTGGTTGAGAAGCCTGAATCCTGCACCCCTCGTGAACTTTCTGGCAAACAAATAGCATGGACGGGGTTCTCCATTGGAACTACACCATTCTGTTCGTGATTCTGTAGCATAATGTATACTAATAATTGCCTGCAGATCGCATTCAATCAATAAAATAAATAAATAAATAAGCAGTCAATCAGATAAACATAACCTGCATATAAACACTGTCTGAAACTTTACAAGCTTTACGTCGATACATCTGAATGCAAATATCAGTCCCTTCAGCTTTCGATAAAGAGCACCTGAGTAAATACCACATTTCAGGAATGGCTGTCTTGGTTGCTGCATAGTACCTGGATGTCTTTGATAGTTTTCAGCGATGCATCTGCATAGTTGAAAGTGATCGGATGCCATCCTCGTCTATCACGTTCCTGATCGAAGTCTTTCCAGTGACTGTATGTTAGAGTTCTACGCTCTATTTCCTCTTCAAGGTCCTTGATCTGTACGAAGTGCACAAATACATCTGTTACACCTGCATACCTCATCAATTTTGACATATGAGGTATAGGTTTCGACTTTTCATCTGTATATAATAGACTTGTCTACATAGCAAGTCTACAACACAGAGAAAAAGTGAGGAACAAATTGAGAGGATAAACACTAGACAGTTAAGTCTCAACCAGAAGAAAGAATCACAAACTCACCGCCAATAATGTTTGAATGTAATGCTCATCGGGTATGCAGTTGTGCTCCTCTTCAGTTTCATTCTATATCCACAAACCAATGCATGGATTGATTTGGCTGCAAAATGGCTATCGAGAAGAGAATAGACCCATTTATTGCTAAATTTTATAACTTCTGTTCCTATGACACCACAATGAAAACATTACGAAACAATCTATTTATAAAATACACGCGGTAACTTGCTCTCTATTTTCTGTGTTTTGATGCCTTTCAAACAAAATCAGCAACATTGATTTCCGTGGTGGGAAGGTTCTTGAACTCACATCATACTTTGCACGCCAATACTCTGGTAGGGCCAACCTCTGCGTGGAAACTGACATTAGTCATTTTGTAGTCGACTTCTCCCATAGCTATACAACCAGGAGAAGCAACCTTGATATACAAATTTCCGGAACTTCGTGGTTCTGCTATTAGCTTCTCATACATGACATCTTGGAATAGAGAAGCTATTAAAGCTTTCCATTTATTTTCCAAGCTAGGCATTACGTCCGCATTTATATTTCAAAAAATCCAATACTATATATAGTGTTACATTTCATGAATATGAAGAAAGGGATGGAAGAACTTCAAAAACTATATACCTTGCAATATTGACGAAATACTGGAAATATGACCGTGTCATTAACAACCGCTTCAGCATGTTTTCGAATGAAAACCAACCACTGTGAAATGACATTGTTGTTTCATCATTTGATCGGAAATTGGCAATGATCATTGATAACACCTCTCAAACTACAGAAGGTTAAAAGCTTCTAAACTCCAGGAAAGCAAGCAACCCCAAAGGACGAGATGATGAGGAGAACTCTACCCCAATAAGCTTTCTCCAACCATGAGTGAAAATGTTTTGTACCTTACGATCCTTATGTAAAAACACAATAATTGTCATACGAAGGCTCCTGATATTACTTGAAAAAATCTAAACCCTTACAGCTGAAACCCTTCGGTCCAAAGAAAACTGGGTAGTGAAACATACCTGTGATCCCTTTCTCCATTTATCTGAGGTGATCTGGGGTGCCATTCTCGGATCATAGCGTTCATCAGCATAATCGATGAAGCTGCATGGCACAACAAAATTTATTACATTGAGAATTTCAGAATACTTGAGAGTAACTTCTATCTTGTATCGATGATCTGTGAATAGTCCGGAACATACACCAAAAGTTTGGCCGAGGAAAGAGACAGCGGCGAAATAAGGTCAACCGATTTCATCTTATCACACAAATGAGGTCAACGTGAAATTTACGTATTATTGTTCAGCGAGCAGGATAGTATACCTGTCAACGAAACTTTTATGAGATGACATGACATAGTCGTAGACGTACTTGAAAGTGTATAAGGGCACGCAACTGCGATCATGCCGAATGCAATTTTTCCATTTTAGAACTTAAGCTTATTCCCAGTGGAAAATATCTCATAAATAAACCGCAAAAGGTTCACTACAGGATTTTGAAATCCATACCAAACTACAGCAATCTGGTTCATCTCCAACTTTCAAAGTCAGAATAAATTTAAGAATACCGCTAGCACATGTGGCTCAAGCATGTAAAAAACACATTTTGATAGAATGGAATTGTTTGAAAGAACCTGTCAGATAATAAAACGAAACGTTCATTCAAAGGATCCTCGAGGGCTGTAGAGAGTAACAGACGCTCTGCTTCTACCATACTTGCTGCCCCCCACTCTACCTGCAAAGCAATTTTCGCTACTTATAAACAGACAGGAAACTCTACAGCACCGAAATCAATGTGCTTACAAAACGATTGCTTTGTGCAAATATAGGATGAAAGACCATGCTACAGATTCACCTAGACATTAAGCTCCCACGGTCACAGGCAAGAATAGAAGCGTTTTAAACCAAGGGAAAACGGACAGAGAAATAATCGACGCAACTCATACCGAAACGCTATTTTTGATTTGTCTGTTGTAGAAAGCTTTGCAATCCGTTGTTTTCCTATTGTACACCACACCAGGCCTTGCATGGATGTACACATTGTATTCATGCTCTTCAGCACCCTGATTCGCACCCAGCCAATGTTTTTAGAAGATCAGCCAATGATCTTCGATTTCTTCGAAGATCATTATAAGTCCAATAATTTTGTACACATTACCGTTCTTTGTGGACGTAAAAAGTTCAATTGAACAGCCAAATGAAAATCATTCGCTTCTCAGATGGATTTATACCTTGAAAAAATGTGCCCAGAGGATGTCGAGGGGCATTTGATTCCGAGCTAGATAAAGAAATGCAAGCTTGGGCTTCGCTGAAGGTACTTGATCAGGTAGTGCGATGAATTCACTTTCATGGGTTGGAGTCAAAACTCCTTGGAGCTTCGTCATTGTCAACAGAGCTAAAGTACCCATAACCAAAAGCACTCCAATGCGCCACCTCCACACGGGGTGGCCATGAAATCTTTTCCTCAAAGCTGTCGATGGCATCTTCGCCTGACTTTCGTAAGATCGGAAATCAGTGCTAGAGAAGTCTCAGCTAACGGACATTGAACAGCCTTACTTTCAAATTCTAGACAACAGACCTTACTCTCACATGACAGAGTTGTCAGCATCTTCAGGGAAGCAAACTCATGTTATTCAACTCTCGACAGGGCCTCGAGAGAACAAAAATTAATTCATCTGTTGTTGACAGCAAATGAAAATATAGCCAAGTTTCCTCGAAGACATTGTCCTCTTATGCGATGTGAAATGAAATTGGCACTCAGCAGGTGCACAAGGCGCGACTTTTTAAGAAAACTAGAGCATTGTAAACCGAACGTGTGGAGCTTTTAAAAGACACCTCAGCATAAAATACTTGCTCTTCAAATTTGGACCGTAGTTCTTTGAACTATCAAACCTAACGTGGACATCTTATAATAGACTTCAAAATCCACACTCACGTACGATAATTGCGCTCAGTGAGAAAGATTCACAGTTAGAACGATATATATCTTCATGTTTAAGCTCTGAAAAGGGGCAGTTCAATAACCAGTTACTGGCTTCAGATTAGCAACACAGAAAGGCTGAGGAAATGGAACGTAATCATCTTATCATCTGTTTTCTACCTGCAGGCAACACGCAGGGGACGAAAGAGCAAGGGCGGACCTTCAAATTTTCAGGAGTTTTTCACATTGATATTTCTTCAGATCAGGTATCTGTCGCAGTTTACTTCACCGTCCCGGCCCTCACTTCTTCAAATGATCCTTGGAAACATGCTGCCATTTTCAAATATGAGAAATGTTCTTTTCTACACCATTCCCAATTTCTTTCGGTTCTCCTGCTCGAGGTCGTACGAGGACTCAATCATGTGACAAGGTTCTTCTCCCGAGTAGGTGCAGAGGTACGCAACCTGATCATCAAAGACAATCTCCAAGCTTAAAAAATGAAAACAAAGTAGAGAAGAGAAGCCAGAGGACATAACTGAGTAATACGCACGGCAGAAAAAATGAAACGCTCAAAGACACGGGAAAATTGCATGGATCAGAGATAAAAATCAAAGGAATCAAAAAATTTCCGAGACCTCGAAAAATTTCACGACGACTCCGACGAACAAAGCAGTTGATGATCATAGAAGATGTAAAGAACGAAAACAAGGCTCGAAAATGATTCAAAACTGCATCAAAGTGCACACAAAGACTATCGATAAAGAGCTCCTCGAGCACCTGATACGATGGCGGGATCAACGCCGGCAAACCTGTCAAATTGAACGAAGAACACTGCAGAAAGCTCAAGGCTGTTTCGCAAAGCTCCAGGACAGGAGACGCTCACGGGTAAGTCTCTCACGAGAGTGCAATTTCCATAATGCATGGAAGGACCCCACCATACAGGAGAACGGGAACTCCCGCCTCAAGTGTCTCATTAACAGGTCACCCCATCCAGCTACTTGATACCCGACCAATGCTCTTAGGTCGAAACACCACAAACCGGCTATCAGCCTTCCAGTCTTGATAGAAACGCGACAAGTGCCGGGCCAGCCACGCCGTCGTGTAGAAGACGGGAATGGGACAACTTCCCTTTCATCAGCTTAAGTCTCATGATCATGTCCAAAAGCTTGCTTTCTTCATCTTTTGTGCTCGTTTGATGATTCTTCTCGCTTTCTGCCCTCATAATTACCCAGATTCAACACTTTGTGAATTTTTATTTTTTTTCCCTTTTTTTCAAGAAGGCAAGTATCCGGCCCTTATATTCATTATTATTGGTTTTACCTCATTGTTGGAAATTTTAGACTCTGCAGTAGAGGATTATAAGGACGAGCATGTTTTCAGCCTTATGACTTAGATGTTTGGATGATTCCAACGAAATTGTGCTCAATTTATCAACTCACAATCCATTAGTGTTCCATATTCGCTATGGTGTTTGGTGAGATTTCAGTTTTTTTCTATAAGTAATTTCATTCAGAGAGTTTGCAATGTTAAAACACTGCGTAGAGAGGTTTCATACTTTCGGTTCCATTTCGTTTAGATCTGAAATACCATCCAATGAGACGACGTGCTCAAATGAGGATTGTGAGGTAAATCCCATTGCCATTTATGCGTGGTGCTGCAGAAATGTTTCTCACAATTTGGGAGTTGCTTTCTTCGTTCCATCTACACATGTGCCACAACTGATGTACGAGCGAGTATTATGATCATGAATGATTTAGAAGCAACCAATTTTCTTGATTAGAGCATCAGCTTTCGGAACCGCTCACTTTTTTACGCTACAACATTCTAAAGAGGCTTTAAGAAAAAATGTTGTTCACGTTACGACTCTACCAGCTGCTGAAATAATCAAAATAGGTATTCCAGTTTAGTCATCTCACCCGTGTACTAATTGGTCTCTAGCGGGCCTCTTTAGAAAATAGTTCCACATTTCGAGGAAAGTATGAAAGCAATTATACTGAAAACACTGCGAGCAAATCTTCTCCCCATGGAAATCCATTGAGTGTAATAAAACTCATAACTTTTGCTGCTAGAGAATTTCAGTCACCCGATGTTTTGAAACTATCAGATCTTACTTAGCCCAAGTTGTAGTCTTTATTCTGTCTAAACCACGGTACTCGTCTGGAAAGTTATTGTGCGATCAATTCTGTGGCCCCTGACCTGAATATTACACCGAAGTGGCTCACAGTTCGAAATCCGAGCGGTAAGGTGTTTGTCTTCTTCAATGACTTTCAGGAGTCCAACGTATCCCATCGGCAGTAGGGTTCTATTTGAGGACGCTAGTCGGGCAATCGCTTAGGAATAATCATGAGGATCGTACCGCCTTGCTGCTTGTCGATATCACCGAGTTTCTTGATCCAGTCTGCGAGCTCCCAGTGTTCGGCACTAGTCTATTGGAATCGCCCATTGGAGTTCTAAACTCCTCAAGAAGGCGGTTCTCAGGTTTGATCATTTCACATGAACGTCACGTCATTCTAGCCAACTATTGGTTATCCAACCACAACCTCAATTTCATACCGTCCCAATTCAAAATTTCCCGGCTTCATGGAAAGGAAACAGGCCTGAGCTCTACTGTCCTACAGTACGAGGTAAACACCAAACAACCTCCCTTCCGTAGTCTAAAAAACGCCTCACGATAAAGTGACCACAATCAAATTTCCAGATGCACTTCTCTTCTGATCTCTCCTTCAACACTAGCAATATGTGCATCAGAAGTCTGTGAAGTGTCAATTATTCTTAAGCTTAATCATATTTATTTTTAATTCCCATTCTTATGTTAGTTTCAATGATGGAAGGTTGACGTTAGTCAAACTATAGGTAATATCCTGCCTCATTTAGTAAATATTTTTCACAAACTTGGCGTAAAATCCGATTTTTTCTAATATATTGGGAAGATAATGAACAATTTTATAATCTTGCTAGGTTTTGTGACCACTTTTTCTATCCACGGAACAGATGATAATTCAAAACTATCAAAAGTCGATTCCAGGATTATAAAGTTAGCTTGCCTTTTTTCAAAGAATAGAAGCAGTGAAAAAAAAGATCATACGGAGTAAAAGGAGATGAGCAAAAACCCTTCCTTTGTATTGGGTAAGTCCGAAAAGGGAAAATCTAAAACTTAGTAGAGAGCAAGAACCCTCATAATTGTCTGTTAATATGAGCTACTTATCTACTTTTCCCACATTCTCTTAACATTATCTTACGAAAATTATCATTAAGTGTATATTATTTTATTACTTTTCCCCATGTATAAAAATATATTAGAACCACACATTAATGCTTCATAGGAAAATATTAGCTACCTAAGAGCAAAACGAAAACCTTGAACTTTTATGCTTTGTCGGAATGGGTAAAGACCAAATCTGCCTACTCTACATACAGTCGTGAAAAAACTCTTTGCTAATTGAGACCATACATAATTTCATCATGATGACTCCCTGTACATATTAACCACTTATTCACACTGGTGGGAATACCGACGCCATATACTGAATACAATTTATTAGTTTCCCAACATGTGTCAACTTTCTCTCTTTTCTATTTTCACATAGATTGCTTGTTCAGTTGCAGATCCATGATCCAGTTGCTCATTGAACATCCCTGGAGCTTTTGAGCAACCGCATACTGATCATTTCTATTCACAAGAAATCTTCCATGAGATTTCACTTTTCCAACTTTTGCGACCCTAACAAGCGAAGATCCGGAAGGCGGTATCACATTCCATATAACCGAAACAAACACAACGTTAGAATGAAATATGGAATGCGGAAATTACAGTAGTAGTAATGGATATGACCTCCTTGAGGGTGTTATTTGTGTTTCCTTGAATAATTGGGCTGGATCTGAATACTTCATTCATTTTTTTGTTCATCATAGGCAAGTATAAAGAAAATCACATCTTTCAAGTATTCCAAGTGATGTCAAATATTTGGCACGTCGTTAGAAAAAATTTTGAAATTATAAAGATTTAAAAGGAAATTATGATGTAAACATCCCAAAACTTATATTTTTTTAGTAATTTTTTTACTTTCTTGAGAGAAATTTCGATGGTGGATTCTTAATTTGGTCTAAATAATCCGTGATGTGTCTAATTCCTTGTACCTTTTTCAAACCAAAGACTCTTAGCAGCCGCTTTTAGGTGGCCCTATACATACTTTTGGAAATCTCGTGTTCCAGTACTGAACTAATTTTTTTTACCGATATGGAGTTTCAGAACACTCCGGGGACCCTTTATGGCTTTCCCGTCATAGAGTTTTAAGGATTACACGAGAACATTCTCTAGAATTCATAAAAGTTACCTTTCAAGTGTATGGGCAAGTTACCATTTCCATAAATTTTCCATTAACATTTTACGGGTATGGGAAGTGATTTTTTCATCATTTTTTCTAAAATATATACCACTGAGTTTCTAAGCTCGTTAAATGATAAAGTTTATATATATATATATATATAAAATAAAAAAGTCAATATTACGACATTTCGTCACCAATTCGGCTTTAATCAATTACAACTGAACGATATCTTTAAATTATAGAACATGTGTGTAATATCATGTCGAATGAGAGAAACATTCAAACTGCCTTGAACTAGATAAATATTAGAAAATAGTGGCAGAAAAATCTCTTGAGATTTCCTGGGAGGCACAATGACCGAGCTTTATATCCTCATGGTTTCTAAAAGAAATAAGATCGAAGGTGATTGAAAACTAATTTTGGGCCTAGTTTTGAAAATGTATTAATGCTACTAATTTTTCCTCCAGTTCAACTTCATGTAGGTGCGATTTGCAGTACTCAATCGAGCGTACTCACGAAGTCGTTTTCTCTTCCGGACATATCCAAATCGCAAAAGTGCATGGTATCACACGAACCTTGAGTACCGAAGTCAAAGATCAAAGACTTGATTGGATTAAGAGTGTATCAACAACTCACACGAGAATGAAGACCGTCACAGTTACATGGCAAGTACAGTACAGTAGATAGAATCGAAGAAAAACCCGGACATCCGATACAAACAACGGTGGAAACGTCATGCCGTACGAAGAGAATAACTGCCAACGATTGCAAGCAGGGAAAACCCCAAGGGCAGGGGGAGACATGTCCCCTGCCCCTATAAGTAGGTGGGGAGAATTCCAGTACAATGTACGTGCATGTCCTCCTTCGTTCGCTTGAGAGAAGCAAAACTTGCTCGACCTTCCGATGTTCTTAATATCAACAAGGTATGAGGTCCTCCTTCGTTCGCTTGAGAGAAGCAAAACTTGCTCGACCTTCCGATGTTCTTAATATCAACAAGGTAAGAGGTTGCTTGAGCTTATTCGCCGTTCAAAGTTTTGTTCTGGTGCGTACACAAGGATGTGGCGTTGATGAAACTAGAGATAATTCGTCTTCGTCGAAAGTGTTAGGTCCTTCGAGTAAGACGCTTGGAAAAGCATTTAGAAGTGCAAAGGACCGTACTGGACACTGCAAAATCCACGTAGAAGTTTGGTGCGAGGTGTTGCGACATGCGATGCTCTTTTTGGGCTTTGGTTGTTCGTCGGTCACTGGCAGTTGACTTGGAATACTTTCTTACAGCGGATTGAGCTGAGAGTCCGCATACCCCAGTGTACACCGGGGGGTTTTTGAGAAAAGTGCAGTCAGTGCTCTCAGAAGTGTTTCATATTGTCTACGTCACTACTCCTGCTTTCCGGGCACTGTGTGGAGTTGGTGGCAACTATGGCCACCTCTTATTCGCCCCGTTTGGCACAGATTTTCGTAATAATTATCATGTTACTATACGAGGGATACGTGCGCGCTTTCAGCAACTGCTCAGGACTCAGGAGCACACCAGGGAGCTCACTCTCAACCTAATGCAGTAGTCAGAAGTGACTTCGGTGTGCCTCTGCAGGAAGAACGTCTGGGCACCTGCTGGGGCGTGAGTGGACGAATAACCCGCAAAGCATGTGCTGACCTAATAACAGATCAGTTACCGGATTGAACTTGGGTGCGCTGACATTCACCTCACTGGGCATATGGTTTGACTTGAAGATTCTGGCGGCTGGTAGAAGTACAGGCGTATAGAGGGATTCTACCTGTATGACAAACCTGAAGGAAGAATATATCTCTGCTAACAGAGTTCAACTCAAAGAATTTCGGTCCGTGACCTAAAAAAAAGGGTTTGGCACGTAAAACCAGGCAACGACAGACACTGCAAAACTGTAGTCCTCTCGTCACGCCTTGTCCGCCCGGTGGCAACCATAGCGTTGGGTTCCATATCTTTCAAATACCCGAGAAAGTATAATAACAAAAGGGATGGGAAGATCCCATCAAATCCTACAAGGATGGAACCAAACCTGTAACATGGGGCTAGGCCCCAATAGTATCACACTAGGCCCCAATAGTATCACACTAGGAAATATGTCCTCCAGTACCTAAGATATCCGAACTATCCAAGTAAAAAGGTCTACAAACAACAAGATATGTCTTGAACATATCTTTCAAATATAATTGTACATTTTGCACACTGAGTCTGCCCAGTTATGATTTGCTACTGTCTGACCGACATATATAATTCCAGAACAACAGACAATAAGCACATGCAGACGGCCACGTGCATCGAAGACTTTGAGATTCATTTCCTTCTATTCCGCTTGTGAGTTTCTCGATTCTGTTTGGTACACTTGATATCAACAATGCCACACAACGAAATAATAGGATCCATGCGGTATTCATGTAGGACTGCAAACGGCAAAGTGAATTAAAGATTGCTGAATTTGCGAATTAAGGGATTCACACTTCACAGAGGGTTGATTTTATGTGAGAGACAGAGAGAAAAGGAAAAAAAAATTTTATTGACGAGTTCATATGTGCAACTCTCAAATAAAGAAGCCGACTTACTAATGAACGTTCCACGAAAGCGAGATATTCAATTAAAGTTCCTTGGAGAGACAGTGATCTCGTTCAAAAAGTATAACCTAGAATTTTCATGTTGGCCATTATACATCCTAAACAGTAGGCAATGCTTCAAACCTCCGAATAAAAATTCGTTAAACGTTCTGAACCTACAGAAATGGAAGAAGTGAATCAGCAGACTCCTATTAGATTTTCCTTAGACAATACTGCGAGAAGACAGTAGGGAACAACTATACACCCGTCCACAACAACAATGGTCAATATGCATTCAGGGTAAGCTCATCACCAGTGCCAAGAATTTGCAGCAGTGGCAGTGACAAATGAAGGAGAAAAAGTAGGTGAGAGGGTCCACCTTATCACCTCAAATTACAAATGAACTGTCATGAACCCACATTATGTTTACCTCTACAGCATCCAGGATATATTCCTAGTATGAACTTATCAAGACATGCAGGGCTAAGATCACAATTCATGATACTAAATTACAGCAAAATGTTGACGGAAAGATTGTAAAACCTGCCGATAGTCTTCGTGTGAAGTCAATGTATGGTGATGAGATTTGTGTAAAATGGTTTGTCTCCTCCGACTAGTAGTGGCATAATCAAATGCAGCTACAAGGGAATCAATCCTGGAAAAGAATTTTTCAACATGTACAGTTACCAGCTCCAGGGGCAGTTTGCGGATTGTAAGGTTGCTCGGGTCTCAAGAGATTCTTCTTGAATGCTTTCGTATCTGCTAACAAACTCGGCGTGTCGAGTATCTGCATCGAATACAAGCAAAAAAATAATATAATTTCGTAGCATTGACATAGTGATTAGGTAATACTTTACTACAGTGTAGGTTGAGGGTTGTAAATAAATCTAGCAAATGTACAAAGATCTGACTTAATGGGCAGCGTTTGAAGTTGTTTCCTTCGACATTTATGAGCAAATATATGAAGTTTGAGAGTACAAGACCACAAAGACATATAAAACAGCGACAGCGTTGTACATAGGGAAAGAAGAATAAATCTTCTGTTCTGCTATTCAGACCCTTCCACGAAAATCTAAGTTAGTGCTCCTCCGATAAAGTTTTGACCGACTAAGCTCCCTGGACGTTCTCTAGATATCAACTGTATTGCTAGAATAGAGGTATCAGTAAAAGACATGTAATTAGTCAAGAAACGATGATCAAATAGACAGAATCAATCCTTATCAAACAAAAGGAGAACTATAAACATGACTCTCACCCTACCGTCTAGATAAATAAACTACTCAGTGACCTTGTGACGGACTCCCAAGATGTATACAGAGATTAGAACTATCATGATACACCTTCTCCAAATATCATCAAACATTTCCTGTGTTGAACAATTGCAGTTATACCAAAAATTAAACAACAAACCTTTTGAACAAGTTCTTCAAAGCATAGTTGCACGTTGGCTCGAGTCTTCGCACTGCACTCTAAAAACAAACATCCATACTGACGAGCAAATGCTATTCCCTCCTGTTTGGAAACCACGCGTTCGGCATCCTGGAATTCAAGCAAGCCAATAACTGTCAAATTTGGAAACCTTGAAACCTTGCTGTACGTAAAACTGGAGAAAGCAATACTGCTTCGCCTTCGGAAAATTGAAAACAAACTGATACATAGATTGGTTGGACATAGATCGAACGAGATACCCTATCCACTTTGTTGCCGACAAGCAACCTTATACAGTCTGGATTCGTTGAATACAACTCGACCTCTTTCAGCCAGACATCTGACAAATCTGTGAAAGTGTCGCGCCTAGTGACATCATAAACTGCAAGACCACACAACGTGCATGAGTTCTCTGACACAGTAAATAAGGTCTCTCATTCTTCATGTTCAGGTATGAAGTTTAATAGTACTCTACGGCTAATCCTTCGGAAGCAACCGCAAACATAGACCCATCATACACTTGATTCTTTCAAAGAGACATAAAAAGTTGAAAGAAAGATAACAGTCCTGAAACGAAATCGAGATTAAAGATTCCCGAGGTTGCTTACAGAATTCTTTACTGACCTAGAATGACACCCTGCGCGCCCCTATAGTACGAGCTGGTGAGAGTCCGAAATCGCTCCTGTCCAGCTGTGAGCAACATAATAACTTTCTAAATACTGTAAATCATGAAGAACTCTAAGAACACAAATATCGGATATTGAACAGGTAAATACACACCGTGAACATAAACAGTATGATGACCTTAATTATCTACCATCAAAAAGCACAAACGAGAAAAGAGAGATTCAAATCTGGGGATTCTCTACACTAGCTGTAGGTATTCACCCCAAATTTATGATAGTCCTTAAAGAGGACAACATGTATAGACTCGGTATAAAGATACTCCAACACCATTAAACTAAAAATAGATAAGACTATCCAGGGATTTCTGACGTTTCCTCAGTTCAATGCCTCTTTCATCATTACAATCCTAACCAAAAATATGTACTGCACCAAAACATAAAAAATCATTCGGAAAAATATTTCCCACGTTCATATTGCATACCTGTGTCCCAGATCGTCAGTTTCAGTCTCTTCCCACTCAAAGTCAGCAACTTGAGCTTGAAATCAACGCCTGCATGTGATTCAGGGTATTGTAACGTTAGAACGAACTCAGTCTTGTATCCCAGTTTGTAGAGAGGAGAATCACAACTAGTAAACCTCGAAAACAAAAAGACGTTCGGTATCAACGATCTGGCCTATAGTACCAAGTCAGTCACAATGAACAGGCAGTATTTATACTGCCTGTTCAGACACAAATGCTTCTCTAATCAGAGAAATTGAACTAGCAATTCGATTTCAGACACTGTAACTGAAACAGCGTACTGAGGCCTCACCGATGGTAGGTGAAAGATCATCAAATGTGTCCGCAGTAAACCGCAGGAGTAAACTACTCTTTCCGACTCCAGAATCCCCGATCAACAGCAACTTGAAAATGTGATCAAATTCCGCGCCACTGCCCCCAGCCATCCCTCCTGACTTCAAATTGACGACCTAGACTTCACAACCCATAAAACCTCTGCTCTTCCGTGTACTCGCGCACGGCTCTGAATTCGACTGTCACTCTGTTTCTTGCTCTCAAACAACGTAAGCGACTTCCTTGCAACGGATACCCAGAAATTGCTGCGCCTGCTCCCCTGCACCTCCTGCTGCTGTCAATGGAGCCAAATTCTCAAAGAATAACACATGTGTTCGAAAGGCAGCGGCTGCCAGTATGATTCCAGCCCGTCTCCGGTGGTGTGTGAAGAAACTGGTAAACTTCTGGATTACACGACGAGTATTATCAAGAACCATGAGTTACATTCCTGATTTTACCGGTTTCTTCCGGTGAAAAGTAGTCCGAGTGGCCTGGAGGATTGGTGACCGGCAGGTGTCCAGGAACTGGCTCCTTCCGATACCCGGTCTGTTGCTTTTGCTGTGGCCAGCAACGTGTCGCCCATTGAGTCCGGGAGTCTGCAGCTGGCTGGACTTTCTGTCACGACAACAATACAGTGAGAAAGTCGGCGTACTGCAGACGTTACCACGGTGATTACAATTTACTAGGTATGTTCAGCACAGAGTTGTTACGTCGACCCAGTAATAATCACAACTCGGTAGACTGTAGCGGTCGTCGTAAGCGAGTACAGTAGATGGGGTCTTCCCATCCTTTTTGTTATTTTACTGTGTCCTTACTTAATAAAAATAAAACCAGTACATACAGTTGGCTCGCCCTTCGTCAATATACTCTTCTTGAGTCTGCACTTTCATCAAGTCAGGCTTTACATGGAGAAATGTGTAAATGCAGAGAAAGTCCAAGTACACACTTCTGGTTATCATAACACAACATTTTCAACGTTGTTTCATTGTGTTTTCTATGTTGGATCATACGCCCTTCTCTTAACACGCGGGAAAAATGCATCTATGAAATAATCATACCCTTGGCTTGAATTCCAGTGCAAACTAATCGATATGTAGTGATGTATGCGTAGCCAAGAAAATATTTTGTACAATGTCAAGTATTATATTTCCCATTGTGATGCTATTGGGGCCTAAGCCCCTCCTCACCCCCTTGGGATCCATCCCTAAACTTGATGGGGTCTCCCCATCCTTTTTGCTATATTACTTGGTGTCCCTCATAAAGATTAGGACAAAAATTTAGACTGACAATTTCAAACAGAAAAGAAGAAGTTCGGAACTGCACTCAGTTTGAACTAAAAGAATACAACAGCCTGTTAGACCCTGCAATTTGAAAAAATAGATTTTTTTAAATTTTTTTTTAAAGGATTGGACTTTACTCAGAGTTGGATGATTTGCAGTATTCAGTATATTGTAGTATCTCTGCAGCATGGTGTCATGCCCATAGGATGGAGTACACTATATTCCTAGAACATTCAGCATATCACTAATTTGAATAACTCTTTATTACTGTCTTCTCGTACCTGAAAAGAAACAGGAGCCATAATTGAAGCTTAAATTAGATGTGTCAACTGGTGTTTATAATAAAGCCAAAAATAATGATTCCTTGTTTAAGTAATCTAATTCATATAAGTTAAATGCTATAAACAATTCGACTCAATAAGTGATACTAACTTTCATCTACAGTACATAGAGTCAGCTAGCTCTTTCACATCCACGTGAGAGAATCCCAGCCAAAGAAATCATTTGACTCAATCATTTGCCCGTAGATCTACATTTATATTAGGGTGTGAGGAATGACTCCTACTTTTTGAACTCAATTTTGAGAACTTATTGTATTAACGATTCAACACACAAGTGAAGCCCAATGTAAACTTCACTGCAGCAGATATTATAATATCCAAAATACAGTTTAAAATGATGTAGTTGAATAATAACTGGCATGACAAAGCTTCGTTTAATCTTAATCTAATACATAATCTTGCTATTCTTGTTGGATTACTTTGATAGAATAATGTATAATATCTTGAAAATGCGAACTAGAGGGTCTGAGTAGGTTGTCGCATGAGGCATTCAGTTTAGATTGATAAGAAAGACTGGATGATACAAAATAAAATACGTAAAAGAAAATGCCAAACAGCCAATGGAGGTAATCAAAAACATGAATTATGCTACAAGCCTAAAACCTGAAGCCTAACACCACATAAATTTGCTCGGCGGAATTACCATATGGAATACATCGCGGAAACTGAACCATTGCCGGATTGAAACTGGAATTTTATACGTGTTTGTTTATACTAGACACAAAGCGAAATGTGCATACCATGTGTCATTTGAGTGGCATGCGAGACGATTTGCAAGATTCTTGAGGAAACACGTAAGATACTCTGAAGATAAAAGGATTTAAGATTCTTTCTGCAATACGCGTCCCCTCGCATACTCAGTTACG
This sequence comes from Marchantia paleacea, assembly GCA_014180765.2. NCBI lineage: Eukaryota > Viridiplantae > Streptophyta > Marchantiopsida > Marchantiales > Marchantiaceae > Marchantia > Marchantia paleacea. Next base: position 1,710,252 of record MUAA02000014.1, read on the forward strand.
AGAACGGCCTGCAATAGGAGAACATTTCAAGACCATTCAAGTGTGTTTTACTTTTAATGGCAATAAAACTGGTCGGTCCAGTGCACAGGAATTGTTCTGATGTACATAGGCCAGAAACAATGGTCTTTCTGCAGATCCAATGGTCTTTGGGTAAATCAATCACGAATCCCGGCCAGATTTCCCGTCGAATTTACCGACGATTCTTCTCAACCCTTGACCTGCAGGATCAGAAACCGCGAAGGATGTTTGGTGCCAACCCCGGTAAGGAGACCAGAGGACTGGTGAATATTCCATTTTTCCTATTTGTGAATTCACAAAATCACCTTGTTTCCAGCGAATAATAGGAATATATGATTTTGGAAACTGACTTTTGGCATTGAATCAAACAAACATTCACTTTTTCCGCTTAAGGCACGTTTCTGTAAAGAATGAAATCTAAAGAAACTGCATGGAATTTCTTCCGGCAACAATTATCTAGAATAAATTTTTCACCTGTAATATGCAATCATCATATCCTTCGCTATACAGCACTCCATGAGTTCACAGACCCTCTTCATAGAGTCACATTTTCCTGAGTCACGAGTTCCTGACGGATTTCCCAGACAAACTATCCCAGACGACTATCTGCAGTGGTTGATTCATCGGTCGGAGCAAGACTTTTTGCTGAACAAATATTGATAGCTATAAATCTAAGTATGGGAGAAAATTTTGCATGTTATATCAGTATTCATTATAAAAATGAATAAATGATATATTTGTCAATGGGCAGAGTAAGTCAGCGATTTTAACGAAATCATTCAAACTTCCCGGACCACAAGTGGCGAGTACAGGATTTAAGAAAGGATTCAGGAAGACGGGTAAAATTCTAAGGATTAGACGAGGAATGACCGAGTTCCTGTAACGAGGTTAATCTAGAGAAGGCGGTGGGCCCTAGGGCTAGGGAGTACGATAATAGGGATTATAAGGAAAAGTCAAGCATAACCCCGTGGGCCTAATAATTTTACTAATCCCAACTACTTCCCAAATTTGACCAAACGTTTTATCCGGAATCGGGTAAATCAAACCCTAATTGACGGGGGGACCCTGTGCGGGCCCGCGATTGGACCGTACCGACCCGGGAAGCCGGTCCTCCCGAACCCTGCATGAAGGTCTCTATAGCGGGTAACTGCGAGGCAATGCGCAGCCGCTCTTGGCGGAAACAAACTCGCGCACCCGCGCTGTTGGCTTGCTCCGAGGAGAGGGAGTCTGGTCTTTGCGGATTGCTTGTTTCGTTGTGTCACAGCGCGGGTGAGCACAGACAGAGAAAGAGCGAGAGAAAGACAGCGAGGGGAGGGGAGGTGGGGTGAGGGAAAGGGAGGGGATTAGGGGAGGTGAGGTGGGGTGAGAGGAGAGGAAAGGAGCGAGAGGAGGAGGAGAAGCAGCAGCTGCAGGAGCAGCAGCATCTACCTAGGAAGGGAAGGGAGAGAGAGCAGGACAGGAGGAGTTTTATCGGAGAGGTCATGGAGCGAGAGTATGTAGAACGCAAACACAAGTGTGAGCTTGCTCTCCCTTGGTGCTGCCTGCGCGAGAGAGGATAAAATTGGACAGGATGAGCGAGAGGCAGCGAAGTCTTTCGGACTCTTGAAGAGCGAGGAGCAGGAGGACTGAGTACGAGGGAAAGAAGGAAGTAGCGGGCGAGGAACTAACCAGAGCGGCGTCTGGAGGAAACGAGAGATCTCTCATGGCGAGCAACCCCTCCGCGCTACTGCAGCGGAGGGGTGGACATTCTTTCGAGGGAGGAGGAGGGAGGGCGCAGCCGGTGGATCGTTCGAGGATTACTGAAGAAGATGACGATGAGGATGAACAACCCTTGAGTATAATTAGGTCCGTTAGGCGAGGTGAGGGCGGTGCTGCATCCTCCACAGCAGGTAGTCGGGGATTAAGCAGTTTGGGAACTAGCAATGGTGTGAAGAGTGGAGGGGGACGAGTAGACTCAGGGACAACTAGCAGAAAAGACGAAGCAGATAACGGGGTGGAGAAGAAGAGAGTTTTAGCAGACGCCAGACCAGGGTCGAGCGTAGGGGGCAGTGGTAAACCTCTTACGAAAAAGGTGAAGGTGGAAGTAGGAGGTATGATTGAGGTCAAGAAACGAGAGGCGGATCCAGACGACGAAGACGATGTCCCTCTAGTGCAGCGAATGAATAATGTGAAGAAGCTCGTGTCACCCAATGCTCCCACGACTACCTCCACATTGTTGGCCGCCAAGAAGTACATGGACGCCAGGAAAAAGGCTAAGTCCGAGGGAGGGACAGGCACGCCGAATCAAGCTGTCAGTAATGGAGCTTCGTCTCCTCTCATGTCCAGTGCAACCCGGGCCACACCTCCCAAGGAAAGTCAGGATAGGATCGTCTCTCAAGGGTCCGGGAGTAAGGATGATAAACCGTTAGAACGCAAGCTATTGGCGGCCAGGCCTCCAGTGAGGCCCTCCGTGGGCAATTCGGTTCCAGAATCTGATGATTCGGACGATGACAAGCCGTTGAGCCACAGGAAATCTTTGAATGCCGTGAGCAGAGACCCAAAAACCGTTATGAAGGATGTGAAAGACATTGCTCTGAAGAAGAGACCTGCAGTTCAGAGCCCTCCCTCTTCTGATCGCACAGTCGTGAAGAAGCCGAAGGTTGAGCCTAGTGCACCATCTTCGAAACTCGGTGCTATTCAATCCCCCAAATCGGGTTCTTTACAATCACCAAAATCCATGGTTAAGAAGGAGGCCAATTCATCTCAGAAACCGGCCCCGAAGCGAATTCCTGATGATGATGACGACGACGATGTACCATTGGCACAACGTATATCTTCCGTGTCTAGCAAATCTGCAGTGCCGAAGAAAGCTTCAACGGCGACAGCGGATAGAGATCTGGACGATGAGGAGGATGATGATGTTCCTCTTGCTCAAAGAATAGCCGCATCGACCACTGCCTCCAAATCAAAAGCACTTGCCGTGGTGAAGAAATCTTCATCTAGTACAGGAAAGTCCATTACGAAAAAGGTTTTGGACCAGCGGAGGAAAGGGAAGAAGACGACGAAAATCACAAAGACAACAAAATGCTCCAAGACTACCACGAAAAAGTCCTCAGGCAAGCAGCCAATTAGCGGTGGCACGGAGAAGTGGGAGACTTTAGAGCACAACGGAGTGATATTCCCTCCGCCGTATCAACCTCATGGCGTGAAGATGTTGTATAAGGGAAAACCCGTCGACCTCACACCAGAGCAGGAGGAGGTTAGTTTAGTTATTCTATCCACTTCTTTCTTTCATTTAAACTGTGTGACAAGAACGTCTTTTCTGAAAGGAATATCCTTGATGCATATGTCTTTCGGACTTGTCGCGCTTGCGTTCCCGTCTCTATTGCGAGGACCATCACTAGATGTGACATCAGATTCGTCATCCTCTCACAGAAGGACAATGTTAATGTAAATCATCCTGTAGTCCACATCGGTGAATCTTCGTTTGAGAAGAGCAAGAGCGTAATCTTAACAGTTCGCTGAAAAGTCAATTCTAACATTATGTTGCAATTCACGTCTTTTGTTGCAGATAGCTACCATGTTTGCTGTCATGAAGGACACAGAGTATGCAACCAAAGCAAAGTTCATTGAAAACTTCTGGAATGACTGGAAACCTGTACTTGGATCAAGACACGTCATTAAAGATTTCGAGGGATGCGATTTTACTCCTATCTACAATTGGCACATGGCAGAAAAGGAAAAGAAGAAGAATATGACTGCAGAGGTAACATTGATATGTTTATCCTATATATACTGGTTTATGTTCTGTCTGAGTTCTAGAATCCATGGGATATTGTTTGTTAAAAGTTTGTTCATCTCGGTGCTTCAAGTCTCTTATCTGAATTTCAGGAGAAGAAGAGGGTGAGAGAAGAGAAGTTGAAAGTCGAAGAGAAGTACATGTGGGCGCTTGTGAACGGAGTGAAAGAAAAGGTACAGCTTCTAGTCATGCTAAACCGTGTCAGTAATCTTCTTGCATGATTGTCTATCTTTTGCATGATTATACTACATGCAGACGAGTGGTTCTTGCCTTACATATATTATTTAACATACGCTTATGAAATGGAATACAATTCTCACATGTTTCATGGACAACTTGTTGCCGTGGATTTGCAGGTGGGCAATTTCAGAGTTGAACCACCTGGTCTATTTCGTGGACGTGGCGAACATCCTAAGGTATGCCCTTTGACTTCGAATTTTGATTTTCTCCAAATGTTGCAGAATATATGTACTACCCAGGTTTGCAGTCCAAATTGTTATTATGACAAACATTAGTTTCATAATCTTTGTTTTGGTGTTTGACACATTTTAAATGTTCACTATGGCTGTAAATAGAGTGATGTTTGATTATTCTTTCCACGTGTGGATTCAACCAGATGGGTAAACTGAAGACAAGAATCTTCCCGGAACATATTGTTATCAATATCGGCAAGAATGCGCCAGTTCCTGAATGCCCGATGGCTGGTCACAAGTATGAAGAACCGTAGGCACTGTTAGGATGAGTTTATTGCATTTATTGCTATTGTTTTTAATCGCATGTGATGAGTAGACACTTGTGAGCAGATTAGAAAGCTTCGGAATTGTTGTGAAGTTGTTGAGTATTTTGTTGACTAGTGTGTAATGGTGTCAGATTGAAGTGCCGATCTCATTATTACTCATGATACTATTTTCAATATTATGCTCAAGGGACTGTACCATGTCAATTGTCTTTTAGGTGGAAGGAAGTTCGACACGACAACACAGTCACCTGGCTGGCGTTTTGGAACGATCCCATCAATAACAAAGAGTTCAAGTATGTCTTCCTTGCAGCCAGTAGTAGCTTGAAGGGACAAAGCGACATGGAGAAGTACGAGAAGGCCCGCATGTTGAAGGTAAGTACCAGTGTCACCGAATCTGGAATGTGTTAACTTTCTGTACATCTTCATCACTGCACGTACTACTCACTCCAATTTTAGAAGTAGTGACAAGGTAAGCGTATTGGAAGATGTTTTCGTGCTGCTAGAGTTCCAACATGACATCAAGACTAGCCACACACAAGGCTGTTATTTTCTATGGACTCATGCATACGACAAGGCTGACGTCGGTTCAGTACACATTCTATGAAATTCCAGATGGATTATTTAAACGTACAGTATTCTTGCCGCCTTGGTTGCTAAAACCTGTATTGTGGGTCATTTGTCATTGTTATTTTATGCTTTTGGTAACCAATGAGAGTTTGTAGCGATCTGTCCCGTCAAAACATTATTGAATATGTACTGACGATTCCTGATGGCTGGTTGCGTTTCAATTTTCTCAGAATTACATAAATAATATTCGAAGCACTTACACCAAACAATTCTCTTCATCGGACATGGCAAAAAGGCAAATTGCTGTAGCAACTTATCTCATTGATCGACTTGCCCTTCGTGCGGGAAATGAAAAGGTAATGGTTAACCTCTGTCGTTTCTTATCTCTTCCATGTGAGTGGCATACTCCTCCATATGGGTGATTTCATTTCCTATTGTCAGTCTCCTCATGAATTTCCCAGTAGATTCATGAGTGGAAGGAACATGTCTATTTTGTTCTCCTCTATGGCAGGCCTGAGTACATGTCTTTGTTGTCTGTAGCTTTCCACCCTCTTTTGTAAGATAGTATGAACTAAGTTTTGGGATCTGATTGTCCTGGAAATTATCAGGACGAAGACGAGGCGGATACTGTCGGTTGTTGTTCTTTGAAAGTGGAACACGTTACTACTGTACCTCCTAAATCTCTGCAGGTACTCTCTCAAGAAAACATGCCATACGTCTAGAACCCGTGGTAACAGTACCTTGTTGGATATAGAAGTAAGGTTTTGTCACATTTGCATTATATGTACTATGTACTGAGTACTTGTACTAGGTCTCGCTATGTATGTAAATATCCAGCACACGATCAGTGTCATGGGCAGTTTTATTGTTGACAGATAAGCACTATATATTACCTTCGTTTTCTTCCTATCTTATGATTATTTCAGCTATTAATTTGGATAAACAGCAAAGGGTAGTAAGTTGTCTGTTACCATCTTGGAGTAATAAGCTAGAAAAGTATTTTAGTTCATTAGTCTGTAATCTAACAGATTTTGTAGAGGGCTGGACGTACTCCCTTGGAAGTTCGCTTTGTCAAGTGATTTATCTTTTCTTGAAATCTACATAGCAAATGATTGACGGAAAGGGTTGATTGGTTTTTGTACGAGAGAAGCTGATATAGCGCTTTGTTGGAACAGTTTGATTTTCTAGGTAAAGATTCTATCAGATATTTCAACACTGTGGAGGTAGAAGAGCAAGTATTCAAGGCCATCAAGGATTTCAAGAAAGGTAATACACATACCCTCGAGTTTGTACATGATTTTTCAATTCTTGGATTGAAAGATAACCTTTGATATTACCTCTGCTTCTTCGTGAAGTGCTCTTTTTTGAATATGCAATGTGTGTTTTTAACAGCCAAGGGTGTCATATATCCTCTTCTACGTATCCTTGTTTCAGTTTCAGACTTATCTGTTTTCTATTGGCTTTTCCCTGTGTAGTCTTTTTTCTGCCCCTTGTGATTTTGTCCTACTACCGTGAGCCATCTGTTTTCTCAGCTTTTTAGATTTTTTACACGAACTCAGGTGAAAAATCCACTTAATTCACCACATAGATGTGTTGTCATCTATTTATATCTGAAACTCCTTTTCTTTCCTGGTCGTGGTGACCATGTGACCTGTAGACATAGTTGATTATTACAACCTTCATTCTGTACAGTTGCCAGTTGGGTCATTCCGTTGGAAGTTTTAACCTCATGAAGATACTGTTTATGAATGGTCTCTTTAGTTCTTTGCCTTACCTATCTGGATTGTAGTGCACGGAAGTAGACTTATCAGTCTCATAAGTACCACATTTTTTGAAATTTTTTGAATATTTCTCAGCTTGGCTGACAAGCTGGCACTGAGTTGAAATTCTTTTCCTTGTCATTGGGTTGTAGGTAAATCACAAGGTCAGGACCTTTTTGACAAACTTGACACTACAAAGCTGAATTCTCATCTTAAAGACATCATGCCGGGTCTTACCGCGAAGGTCTTCCGTACATACAATGCGTCCATTACTTTGGACAATTTGGTAAGTATCTGTTGTGTTGTCTTTCTTTATCTCTCCATTCTGTATCATGTTGCTTGTGGGAGTTCTGTAACACTTTCCTTTATATTATGGAACATCTGGTCTTACTATACTTATCTATCTGACAGTTGCAAGACACAGTCGGGAGTAACGTCATAGAGAAAACGGCCGATTATCAACGCGCTAATAAGGAGGTCAGTTCAGCTGACATCTTGACATTTCCCTTCTGTATTGTGGAATATGTGTTAACCTTTTGTACTTCTCGCAGAATTTCAAATCTTTATAAAACATTTATAAAACTAGGCGGATGATTAGAGTATTAAGTACTTGCTGTGTCAGAACTTACAGGGTTAGAAAATTCATTTCTGATTGAGTAACAGCTGTGTCGATGAACAGTGGAGACTTACTCATTTTGATGTGATTTCTTGTTTGTTTTCTATGAAACTCATGAGTCTTTTGTTCATCTTATATATTCAGGTCGCCATTTTGTGTAATCATCAACGGACTGTATCAAAGTCACACTCAACTCAGATGGAAAAACTGGAGGCGAAGATGCAAGAAGCAAAAGTATGTTGAAAATTGTACTGTGTTTTTAACTGTTTCATAGCGAATGTCTGGTTCGTTTATATCAGGAACAGTTCAAGGAAATTGAGTTGCGTTTAGCTCACCACCAGCTTCTCATCGTAAGTGATATATGGCCGCTTCCAGGATCTGCTTGCTGAGTTAAAGACCGATCTGGATAGGGTGCGGAAAGGGAGGCCACCTTTGAAAGACGCGGATGGGAAGAAGAGAAACCAATCCCCTGAAACGTAAGAGACTTCTACATCATCTTTGTTTTTTTAATCAAGTCCTACAATGGATGTTGAAGTAATAATGAAAGTTCTTAGCAGAGTGGTTGACAAGATAGAAGCTTTTGAGGACCTCCAAAATCTTTAAGAATATTGTTGGAAAGTATTTTTTGTTTGAGGTGTGCCCAAATATTTGCATACGTATGTAAACTCTTGCATTTTTTTCGTGCAGTTTGCAGAAGAAGATAGCTCAGACTGAACAAAGAATAGAGAAGATGGCTCTAGATATGAGTATCAAAGATGATCTGAAGACAGTTGCGCTTGGAACGTCAAAGATCAACTACATGGACCCGCGTATCACTGTGGCCTGGTGCAAAAGACATGACGTGCCCATTGAGAAGGTCGGCTACACGCCGCGAACCTCTGAACGGATTCGTCGTTATACCTTATATCTTGGTTGAAAATTTCTACTGAAATTTTTGTCTAGCAAGATGCTGATGATAGTTTTGATACTTCTTGCAGGTTTTTAATAAATCGTTACTAGCAAAGTTTTCGTGGGCGATGGATGTGGAACCAGAGTACCGATTTTGAACGTGGCGCGAATCACTTCAATAGGATTTCTTCCATTGATGATGTGCCCAAATTGGGAGCATCCTGTACCATGAATATGGCCACTCGATGGATGCCGGAACCGAAAGTAGGAGAGATGCAGCAGTTACTTGTCACGACTATGAGTCAGCAATTTAGGCTGAAACATCCCTTGCAAAGTGAGGATGCGCTGCATAAAGATATCTAGTGGTTCAGGTGACCTGGAAAACACATCTACCAGTGATAACGTTCGGATTACAGTTGGCTAGGCTGCATGTTATATAGCAAATGTTGAGGGGTGCTTGATTTGCCAACTGGAATACTCTTGGAAAAGTAAAAGATGATGAAGGTTAGCATTGTTTGTCATCGGTTGCTCCCGAGATGCGTTCTTTGAATGCTGGTACTAGATTGGTACTAGGTAGATTGTGGCCCGCAATCTGGCCCTAATGTAAAGAGATTTGGCATGTAACTTGAATCTTGTATGGCTCATTTCAGACGCTGTTACAAGATGTGCCGAAGTAGAAAGTTAGGATATCATTGGATGTTATCCTTGATTCAATAAGATACCAGCACGTGATAAAAGATCATCATGATGTTGTGTTTTCCCTTCTTGCAAATTATGTGTCGGTAGTAAACAATGATATGTGTTCCATTTATGGAGCTGCCACACCGCCCCAATAGTATCACAGCTGCTCTTCTTATACCTAGAGTTAATCAATTTGACAGTCTTGCAACCTTGTGTCTTTTGTAGAAAGCGCTTTTCGGATCGTCTAGCCTTACACCAACTTCAGCGCCGTTTCTTGATGCTTCCGTGCGACCACCATGTGCAGGACTTACGTGTGTTAGTTCTCACATGGATTATACTGAAGTAAAGGCGAATGCTGTAACTTACAGTTAACGCTATCTGACCTGAGGGTCCGAAGAGCCGAAGCGTCAAAAGCAAATGATGCCCATCTTTTACTCGTGAAAGAAGCGTGTGATGTATCCGAGATGGAGTAATACTTGCGTCTCGTGAAACTGTGGACGAAGAACAAAAGGTTCTCATCGGCCAACCAACCAACCCATTAGAACAAACACGGTCAAGAGCCTAGGAAAAGAACGTGTGGCAACTCTGTGAAGACATGTAACATGCAGAGAAGCCAGGCAAAGGAAGACGCCTGGAAACACCAAGGAACCATAGACTTTCAACGCGTGAAGTATGGATACGAAGTTTCATCCAAATTCACACTTGCGGTGTTTATTTTTGCGTGTGTTGTAATACGAGTCTGTCCTCAACTCAGGAGGTTCATTTTTGTCACATTCCTGAGCGATGTGCTCAACCCATGATATGATTCATCGTCCGGTCATACAGCCGTGTCAATGATTCCGAAGATTTATGAATTGTTGCGTCCCATGAACCTTCCTGTAATTTAAGGGAAAGTGCTCAGTTGGGTGTAACGCATGTCCAAACCCGTAAAACAGTTAATGCTTAGATTAAACATGGCAGGAATAATTTACGGGGAATATGTGTGAAGAAGTAATGCCCATATACTTCTATGAAACATGTGAAAACATGTTTTTTTTTTTTACTCTATGAGGGATTTTAAAATAGCCGTAAAAAATGTGTCATTCCCGTAAGAACATTTTACAAGTTAGAGGAAGAAGTGTTAAGGGTTTCATAACAAGTAACTGTATACAGTTATTTCATATAACTTTCTAGTGCAACTTGCGATTGTTATTACGTCAAACGTTCAGTCAAGTTATGCCGTATGTATTATATGTACTTATATTTTGGGTCTTGCCGTTGATACTGTCAATGCAGTATTTCGCTCCAAAAGCATTGGATTTTAAAATTTACGGTACTGCACTTGTCAAGGGGTGGATGGAAGATTGATGCAAAATATAAAGTTATGGGAAAAGTAAATTCAGATTTCAAGGATGAATGCAAAACTGTAGTATAAAACGTTAGAGATTTTATGTATAATCAAGTTTTATGGATGTAAAATGTACTTATTACGGACAATGTGGTTTATTTACTACAGGTTGCCAAGTTACATGTAACCTAATAGCAACATGGAAGTCATTTTACGTAACTACTTATAATGTAACATTTATTTTTGCATCCGCTGTAACTCTTTAATGCTAGTCTTGCTTTGGCTGCATGGATGACCAGTGCATCCACAAGATCAACTCATCTAACGCAGTTGACTGGTGAGTCAACTGCGTAAGCGAGCCCGTATTCAACCCCAGTGTTATTTGGACGCGAGTGCAAAAACCTATTGTGACCTGGTTACAGCTCGAGTACAAGGGCTTCACCCAATCCAGCATCACACATTCAAGATATAATTCAGAAGGAGCGAAAAGAGTGTACTAGGGTGCAAGAGGGATCCGCACGTTTGATTCCAAGTCTCCTGGACCAATCGGTATGTCCTAGCCTGAATCAGTCAGCACAAGTGTAACACTAAAACGGCAATAAAAAGTCTCTTCGTAGAAAAGAAAAAATCTAGATACAACACGCTTACGCTAGTCAAGTTAACCACATGCTGCTTAGATGTAGTTACCAAGTTCAATGACTGGCACCGGTTTTTCTCTTTTAACATAAATCTAGTGCAGGAGCATTAACTTGGATGAATTTTACGTGTGGATGTCAATCCTATGAACAGGTGTAGACACTGGACTAAACCCACTGACTCGAAGTGTGCCATGCTTAGATGATGGACTAACATGCTTGCTCCAGGATCTGAGGTTGTCAAATCCAGGTCGAGCTTTTGGATTGACTATGAGCCAAGATAGACCAAGGAAGGAACCCGACGGTCAAAAACTGCTAAAAAATGTTGATCTTGGGTTAACATCAACCACTAACTGCTGCCGTGAATTATTAATATTCTGCTGATTTTGTAGAATGCCATGCCGCTACATATATTTTTAGCTATGTTTCCATTGCAAGTTGGTTATTCAGCATGCTAGCAAAAGCAGCAGATTAGCATTAGTTCAGGGTATTAGTTAATGTTGGACTTCAATCAATGACAGAGTCTCATTCTTTACCATTTACTTACTTCCTTGGCTGATCTTGGCTCCTGGTCAAATTCAAAGCTTGGACTGGAATTTAACGACCCTAAGATCCTAAAGCAAGCATGTTACTTCAACATGTAAACACGTCTAGCTACAAGGCAGTGGGTCTAGTCCAGGTTCCACACTTGTTCATAAGTTTGATTTACTTCAGCCACACTCATTCAACGCTTGCCAAGTTAGTGCCTCCTGTAGTTTGTGTATGTCAGAATGATAAAAACGGGTGCCAGTAAATGTGCACAGTATCTACATCTACTCATCCAGCTTTGTAAAACTCCGAGAACTCGTGAGGAGGTGTGGTTCAATTGACTAGGAGTGTTTACTCTTTAGAGTGTTTTCTCTCGCCAAAAAACACCTCTAATTGCCGTTGTGGTGTTCCACGAGCGTTTATCACAGCGAACAGGCTAGTAATTGCATAATTTCATTTTACACAATTTAAAGACATCATGGCAGACTGGTCCCAGTCTGAGCAACGTAGATATTGCAAAGGCCTGTACGTAAATTCTGGAAGTTTCCGATGAAATTGTTGTAGGCAGAGCAGACTCTGAAAGTCGGTCAAAGTTTTGCGTGACGGTCAAACCTCGAAGTCTTCAGTCTCTGAAATTTCGGAAAATAATACTGATAAAAATGTTCAAATGCTACTGAATATCGATCCATCAGGTGAATGACACCACGTACACGTGTGCAACTTGGAGTTGGAGGTTACCACTGCCAACTTTGCAGATGTATCTACCGAACCGATTCCGCAAACAACATTTCCACCCTCTGGAATTCGTAAGAAAGGACTATGCAAGAGTTTCAGCCCCACCATCACTCCAATCCTTCATGCGGGAGTTTCGGAACATCGTTGAATTTCATCCGTATAACTGGAGCAGATAATCCCGTCCAATTGACGGACATACGGATTCGAAGTTCCATACGTACAACTCCAAGGAATAAGTCGCTAGCTCTGACCAGCGAAAGGAGTTCGTGCATCATGCGAACAGGGCCACCGAGGCTTAGGTTTTGTTATTATCTTCACGAGATGCGCGACAACATTTACAGCTGCAACCGTTTCTGTGGTCGAGTAAACTAGCTCTCCAGGGAACATCTTTGAACCTTTGAATTCTTAGCAACGTTAACGCTCCCCGCTTACAAGCAAAGACCGCTCGCGTCCTTTCAAACTTGTGCAGCTTGATGATCTTCAGTCACGAAGTTTTCGTGACTATGATTCTGATGTGGAACTGCCAACTGCCCAAAGAAAATGGACAATGTAGGTCTCTGGATTCTGAGAAAAGGAGAATGTAGTACGTGATACACATTTGCATCGTCACTGCAGTTGGGACGGATTCTCCATCGGGATGTGCACGTGGCCTGGCTTTTGACCGGGATCCATTGTCCTCAAATGCTCGATCATGCGTGTAGTGGGAATATACATCCTTCATGAGGAATGTGTCCACTTGAATTCTCAGTCCCAAGCGTCGCTGTATGTACAGGAAGCACCAACTCTGGAAAGAGTCATCGTCGACCCTTCGAGGGACAGTTGAAGGACTCTGAGAGTCTAAGTGAAGAATGGATCTTGTATCGACGTCGAAATGGTCAACACGCAGGTCGGCTTTATCCGCGTGATTTGTTCTTACCGTAAAATCAGTAGGTGGTCGTGAAGCTCTGAGAATCGTATGCCTGATTTATGCCGAGATTCGAGAATCGATAGCTTTTGATTGAAGGGAGCGCTACGAGCGGACAGAGAAGAAATAGAGCCCACCAAGCTAGACCGCTTGAAACCTCGAGATACTGGATGAGAAGAATTAAAGAGAAAGCATTCGGGAGCATTCAAGGGGAAACTGTGGGAGACCGAAACACAGTTCTTCACTTGGTACGATAATGTCTCAACTCTTTTCCATGATCAATGAGAAGTCGTACTTCTAGTTGTAAGCCCGAGAACATCAAGGAGTGTAGCAGATCTAGATTCTAAACCTTGTTCAGACCGAGTTCTCTTCTTCAGCAAGTGTATTGGGACATGATTGCGTATAGCATGCAAGCCTGCGAACTCAGCTTCGTATTAAAGAGATAATGTTAAGAACAATAAGCGAAGAATCTGATACAGAGGAGGAGAAAGAGCTGGAGGACACAATAATTGCACGCCGCAAGACTCTTCACAGAATAGAAACGTTTTGAAGCTGGTGTCTTACAGAAGGTTGTTACAATTTGTACTGTGACGCCCTGTTAATCAAAATAATACTGATGTATGGATGCAGGTGCATGCCGTGCATTTGTAGTGGCTTTTGTGAATTCTGAGTGTGAAGGGGACGAGGTCAATGTTCGGTCCAGGTGGGGTGTAAACTTAAAAAAAAGAGAGTACAATATAGATAAAAAAAAATAAAAAATACATTAAAGTCTACTCTAGTAAATGATTACAATCCATACATAGCGTTGAAATTGGTTGGAACAAAGTGTATTAACATAAACAAGAACAATGCATATCGAGCCAATAGGAAAATAGAGTGTTTATGTTGGTTGAACATGTAACCAGCACTAAATCTCATTAGTATATTCTAAAAGACGAGAACACATTCGTCAAATCTGTTTACAGTATATTCAATTTAAACAAATAACTTGTATTACATTTCTTGTATTTAAAATTTGTAATATAAACTGATATCAAATCCTTCAGTACATAAGAACATCATTTCTTACCTCTTGTTTCATTTTAATATTTATGATTAGTTAAATTCGTTTGTTCTCTCAATCCATCTGGCCACAAATGAAGGTTTCAACCAGCTGAAGTTTAATGTTTCATGGAAAAAACCTTTCCAAAGACGTGCGCCTGAACGAAAAGTCTAAATGTCAAACAAGGTTAAATCCCAATCCGTTTTGTACAAATTGAGCCGATACCGGGAATCCTCATCATCATCTGCATTCATTTCTCAGTTATCTTTTTTCTCATAGATTCTGAAGCTATCACTGTTCTGAGGACTATCTTGTACTTTGAAGAGAGCAGATCCAGAAAGTTGGGGTCTCTTCATAACAGTTAACCTTCCCTCACTTTTGTTGGTTCATCGAAGGGTCATCATGGCTTCAACCATGCGTGCAGGTTTCGTTAAGATCTTCACTGTTGCAGCTATGGCCATGTCAGTTATTGGAGTAGCTCAGGGACAGAGTCTTGCACATGCTCCTGCACCAGGAAGGATGGACAATTCTACAGCATCAGGACTGTTGTTGACGACGTCCACAGTGCTCACCTCACCGTCGCTGCTTCGATTGCAGCCAAAGTTCTGTGATGCTATTCCTGATGATGATGTGAGCCTTCATCTCTTCATCTGGTGCTTGTCCACCATAGGACCGACAAAAGCTGTAGGTGGATGAGAGTGCAGAGTTTTGAGGGTTGACTTCACTGATTAGTTGGAGAAGACACCTCACTGATTAGGAAATCAGTAAAATCACGATGGGATTGTAAATGCTTGTAGTGATCATCGCGACGCAATCATCCTTAGAGCTGTATCTCAAAGTAGTTTCTATCATCAATTGGAATGAATCACCTTGGAAGTTGATTCCGGAGAGCCTACATTGTCTCTTACCAGGACAATTATAGTTGTCGACACAACTTTTCTTCAATATGTGTGAAAACAAAGTAAAGGTTTAAAATCGTCATTCTCTTTGTGACGGGAATCCAGATGCAGGTAAGCATGGACATCAAATTAAGATGATGGGAATGTGCCAATTTCAAATTGATGAAATATGACAGTTTGAACTCGAATGTGATTGAAAAAAGTTTGGCTATAAAATGACTCATTGATGATATCGAATTCAGACTGGTCAGTATAGAACCACATAAACCTTGATTTGTTTTTAAAAAAGTTTCATTTAAGGTTTACTGTTCACAACATCCTCTCCTTCATTCACGTCTTCAAGTCAAATTGGAATATGGGAATCGTGACTATTTCCGCTTTTATCAAATGTGAAAGGAAAAGGTTCTCTCCAACTGTCATTGGCACTGAGTACTTCAGTCAACAAGAAAATATCACCAAAATAAATGAATGTTGGTGTCAACTGAAAAATCACTAGTATACACTATTAGACGGTTATTAAAAGCTTATTTTTTATTTTATTTTTATTCGATTTGATCCAGACCATTCAGACTCAATTTATTCTCATCTCCAAATCTTGATATCATACCGCTACCATACAGCTTCTGTGATGAATTTAGAGCTGAGAAAGACTTCGACTAAGTGAGTTGTTGGTCAAAACTGTTACCAGCGTGCGCCTTCTCGTTCAGCTCCTAATCTTGGCACAGATTTTCTTGGCACGACATAAAGCAGCTGAGGGAGGTTGAAAAAACTGATGAAAGAGGATGATCGCTGAGACTCAATTCAGCACTCTATCCCTGGCCAGAGCAGAGCAATAGGTGATCGCCTCACGCTGTGCCCTCCACATGATATCCTCAGGCCTTCTTACTTCCGTGGAAGTGGCCAGATCGGAGACCTCACAATTCAAGCGGAGGAGACTTCAACATAAACTCACTCGAGACTCTCCCACCCGCGCGTGGGTTACAGTCAACCGCTACACAGCCCTTGTCACAATCACCATGAGTGAGCAGTTCAATAATATGCTGCCATGGCGTTTCTCTGTGCTTCCAGATTTTATCGATTACAGCAAGTACATTTGCTCCCGGCATGAGAGCATTAAGTTTTATCTCTTGTCTGCTTTGAATACTAATGCAAGATAAACATTTATTTCGAGGTAGTGGTACCGTAACTAGTACTACCGTTGCACATAATTTTTCTTTGATACTCTTATCTTTTGCGAATCTTCGATCTTAAAACTTGTTGATCTAAAAACTTTCAATCGAGGTTGGCCCTTGACGACACATTAGAAAATCCCACCCACTTGTGGCATCACCAGTTTGATAGGACATCCTACTCAATGTGCAGCATTATCAGAAATGTAAGAAAATAGTTGGAATCTATATAATGTGTTAATATACTGAGAGTGCGTCAATGTACAGCAGAGATATTTGCCATGCAAACTTAAAACTAGCACCTGAAAAGTATCTCTTTTTTCTGGAATGGTTAAAAGGTACTCTATCGTAATTAATAGGCAACCGCGAGTTAATGCGACGATAGGACGATAATATATGAACTAGCATTGATGACCTCGCAAACAACCAAGTAACTGATGATAGTGACAAGTATAAAACACTTCCAACATTTACCAATTATGAGGGACAGATTAGCAAGACTATGAACGGAAGTTAACAATTCAGAACGCACCAAAAATGTAACTAAAATACAACATAAAAAAATATCTCCATTCATTCAATTTAAGTACTAAAAGGACCGAATGAATGCAAGCTGTAGCTAATATAGCCATCTAAATCGTAAATGCAGCCACGCATGTGTTCAACTTTGAAACCAATTAACAGATGTGATCAAATCTCCTACTGAATCCGGAAATCGTGCAGAAACTTAGTATTCAGCTGCAGCGAAATGTACAAGATGCAAGCAGATTTCGCTGATGTACCACCTACTTTGCACTTTTCTTGGTGACCATGTCAACAACTACAGTAAGTGAACTTGATGCTATTATTAGAGAACCGCGAGAAAAGACTTAGATCTGACGAGACATAAAAATGTTTCTGATGACGTGAAAATTATGGTTACTATGGATTGAGTTATAAGCCTGCATAAGAAGATTCTCGTTCCAAAATGTGAGAGGAATTGGAGATCAGAATCTTTCAGAAGCTTACTAGTGATCGAGACATCTGTCAGCATCTGCTATGGAAAAGACCACATACTGACACAAATCACTTTGTACTTCGTAGAGATTCCAAATTAACAATCTGTGGTGTATCCACACAAATATGGAGAAGCAATGGCTGATTGATCGGAACAGTGATCGGCAGGATGGAGCAGGGGGAGGTGAGGATTTGATATTCGACAGCCTCAGCAGAGATGAACTCATTTTCTTCTTACCTGTGATTAACATTCTTCATCAACTGCCTGATTATAGTCAGCCTGGCAGAAACACACCTCCTCATGCTGCTCTAAGCCTGAACTTGGTTTTCTTACGTACATCCTGTCTTTCTGATGATTCTTCGCCACTTGTACATCAGAAAAGCCTCCCGTGATATAATAATTCTTTTGTTCTTTCTTCCTATCCAGTCGTGCCACAAGTGTAGGCTGCAGGCAGCATCATTCTACTGTTGCATGGGTGAACTTCCGGAAGACGTGGATCAGATCCAAAAGGTCTGAATCTCAATCACTTTGAAAAGAGGGCCATATCCTGATTCCTTTTCGTATAAATTGAGCTGGTTATGCTTCTCCCTCATCATCGTAGGCATTCATTTCTAAGCTATCGTTTCCCCTAAGAAACTATTACTGTCTTGAAGAGTATCTAATTCATTGAAGTGAACGCATACCTTCAGTTGGGGTCTTTCCATAAACCTTCCATTACTTTGTTTGGATCAATCAAAGGTCAGAATGGCTTCAACCATGCGTGCAGGCTTCGCCAAGGTCTTGACTGTTGCAGCTATGGCGATGTCTGTTGTTGGAGTAGCTCAGGGACAGGGTCTGGTGCATGCTCCTGCGCCAGGACCAGTAAAGACTTCTGCAGCTGCTGGACTATCACCGGCAACGTCCACACACACAGTCGTCACCTCTTTGATTGTCACCGTCGCTGCTTTGGTTGCAGCCAAATTCCTTTGATGGTCTGCATTTGGTTCTTGTCCACCATAGAATCGACCAAAGTTGAGGGGTTAAAAAGGAGAGTTTTGAAATTCGAGATTCAGTCAAATTTCATGGTATCAAGTGGGTTGGGGATTTTATTGTGAAGTGTCAGAAGGAAGATCTGTTGACAACAACAGTTCATGATGAGCCAAAGTTGGCTCTTGGAGGCTGTGGTGTGGTGTGCTGAATCGAAATATGTAGAAGACACTACGCTGGCTTAGAATTCAGTGAAGTCGCGCTGAGATTGTAAATGCTTGTAGTGATCATCACGACGCAATAATCTTTGAGCTCTGTATCGAAGTATTTTATGTCATGAACTGGAATAAATCGCATTCGTAGAGGCCTAATTTTTTTCTTACCGAGAGTGTTTCAGGCGTCGACAGAACATTTTTGTTATTTATTTTTGAGCTCAAACTTAAGGAAAAGAATCACTTTAAGTTACTGGTTACACATAAATTTTCTGTGATATTCATTTGTCTTCCAAGTTAATCTTGAATTATAAAGACGACGGATGGCACGCCCATGGCCATCTGATATGTAAATGCAACCATGTGTCAACTTCTAAACTTTATGAACCAGTTTTCAGGATGTGATGAATTCACATCCCTAAGTGATCCTTCCTTTTGTTCAACTGCAGTGACTTGTACGAGATGCTTACCTGGTGGTCTTGGACCTATCGAACACTTCTGGTTGTAGTGTTTCTGGGTTGTACATGCCAAAAATCAGTTGGAAGTATATTTTTGTTATTAGACGTCCAAGAGAGCTGATATACAAAAAGAAAAGACTTAGATCTGACGAGATATGAAACTTTTTTTGAGGACGTGAGAGTCTCGTTTAGTAAGGATTAATTTATCAGCTGTGTGAATAAGAAGCTCTGTCTTCAGAAGGTTTAAGAGAATATGAAGATCGGAATATGTTTGAAATTTCTTTAGGATAGGAGAGATGGAGACATATTCAACATCTGGCATCATAAGAACACGTTATCACAAAAATCAACTGTATACCTCGTGGAAAAGTATATCCCACGAAAATGATATTAAAACTTATGAGTAAAATGAAGTGCCTGAATGTAGACAGGCTAGCAGGAACACACTTCAACATCTGATCCAAGCTTCATATTGTTGTATAAATTTGGTCTTTCTGCATAATCTTTCCTTACTTGCATATCAGAAAGGCATCTCATGGCTAGATGAATACGATTATTTTTCTTTCCTACATCCCAGCCTTTCACAAGTATAGGCTGCAAGTACTATCATTCTACTGCTCCATGGGAAAACTTCCGGAAGACGTGGATTGGATCCAACAAGTCTGAATGTCCATCATGTTTGAAAATGAGGCTATGTTCTGAATCTGTTTTCTATAAATTGAGCTGTACTGCTTCTCCCTTATTCCCATATGCATTCATTTCTCAACAGTCCATTTTATCCACAGAAGCTATCACTATCTTGAAGACTATCTATCACTTTGAAGAAAACAGATTCAATCAGTTGGAGTCTGTTTCAAAACCTTCCATCGCCGAACTGTCATAATGGTTTCAACCATGGGTGCGGTTTCGTCAAGATCTTGACTGTTGCAGCTATGGCCATGTCAGTTATTGGAGTAGCTAGGGGACACAGTCTTGTACATGCTCCTGCACCAGGACGGATGGAGATTTCTGCAGCAACTGGACTATCGTTGATGACGTCCACGCTGGTCACCTCATTGATTGTCACCGTTGCTGCTTCCATTGCAGCCAAATTCCTGTGATGGTCTACATCAGGTGTTTGTCCACCATAGGACCGACCAAAGCTGTAGATGGATGAGGGTGCAGAGTTTTGAGAGTTGAGTTCATGGTTCATGGATTCTGTGAGGGGTAAATTATGTTCTGGAGTGTCAGAAGGAAGATCTGTTGACAAGACCTCGTGATCTCTCAAACAGAGTTGGGTCTTGCAGGTTGTGCTGTGCTGTGCTGATACGAGACATGGAGAAGCCACTACATTTCGCTAGGAATTCAAGAAAATCGAGATGGGATTGTTGAAGTGATCATCACGAAGAAATGTTCTTAGAACTCAGTGTTCAAGTCGTTATTCCTCGAATGGAATAAAGAGCCTTCGCAGAGGTCACATACTTTCTTACCAGGACTGTTTTAAGGCGTGGAGATAATGTTTTTTCCACTAGGTTTTATTTAATTTCAAAATATAGATGTAAAATTGAATATCATCATCTGGATATTTTTGGTAGGAATCCAGCTGCAGGTAAACACTGGCACCAAATTATTATGATGAATGTACAACAGTCCGAAATTGAATGTGGAGACCAAGAATGACAAGTGGTGGACATTTTGGATATTAGATTGTTCGAGATTGGTGAGTATATATTGGTAGGATTGATCACAGACATTCATATTATCTGCATGCACCCTATGAATTCCACAACTTATCCTAGGGTTTTGATAAATAAAAGTTGAAGTCTAAGTAAATTCAAATTGATCATCACATCACCCGTACTAGAGTCCATATCATGCTCTTTTATTTTAAAAGCACTTATTGAAATACTCAACATTTGGTTTAATGTATACAAAAGTTCTACACCTCATAATTTGTTAAAAAATATTTTAAAAATATTTGTATGATGTGCACTTATATAATTTTTTACATATTATACACAAACTTTTCTTTGTTTTCAGTGAAGAAAGAACACATAAAAAATAACTGTATAGTGTTATATAAATTAGAAATCTGACAAAATAAAATTCATACATATATTTATATATATGAATAACATATGAATATTATCAGGTCCGCCCATAATCATCGCAACTACTAACAAATCACATGATCGGAATCAAATCGAATGGTGTAGAAACTCATGAAACGATCGGGATTGAAAATGACATAGTCTCGAATTGATAACGGCCCTTGCGGGAAGTAGTCTCTATGAATAGGCTAAAATTGTAGATGAGGTTTGATATTACGCATCTGCAGAAAAGTGAAAGAATAGCAATAATGCGAAGACATCAGACGTATTCCACTCGACCAGTGATATAATACGACCTTACGCGGCCTCGATTGTCATTTGGTTTGCGGTGCCCTAACTAGGAATGCAGCGCCGCAGGAAGATCCTTAGTCGAAAGTACTGCAGTATTGATACACTGATTGCACTAAGTTTTATTCTATTAAGAACACGATAGGTATCCTAATAATGACAGCCTAGCAAATGAGAGACAGAAATCAGGAAGGAGTATCCAGAGCTGGCAAGATTCATCACAGCATATTCAAAGTCCAACAATGCATTCATGTTTCAATGTTAACTCTTCATGTTTATCAAGAGCCTGAATGTAGACAAGCTAGCAGAAACTCAATTCATCATGCTTGTCTAACTATGGTCTTTCTGCATAATCTTTACGTACTTGCATATCAGAGATGAGTTCCATGGCTAGATGAATTCTATTGCTCTTTCTTACAATGTCATTACAGCCTTGCCAACAAGTGTAGGTTGCATGCAGCATTTTTAGACTACTGTTCCATGTGAAAATTCCGGAAGACGTGGAGCAGATTCAAGAGTGGGGGCGGTTTTATGTAGTGTCAGACGGTAGATCTGTTGACAGACATCCAAATGATACACTGCAAGATTAATACTACAGAAAAGAATAATCAGAAACATATAAATTAACATTTACAATTATAAAGGGAAAGGGAGACGCATGGAATAAAAGGCACGATGCAACCACATGGATTGAGGTACAAAGCAAAAGCCAAAGCAATCAAGTGAAAGAAGAAAGTTAATCTCTCGTGTGATAAATCACTATTTCTCCAATGGATCCTCTGATGTCTCCTACATGCAGATAGTTCGGACTGGTAAGACACCTTCTGCCCCCTACGTAAACAGATCTCCTCCTTCTTATATGAATGTCCTCCTTATTATACTTTGTCCTTTTTGTTCGGTATATGAATGGGCAAGCTCGCTTGACAATTTACTCGACCACGAAGTGACCAAGTCCTATTGTGAAGAAGTGGATCTTCCAACAGCATAGCTGTTGGATTCCACATAACATAGAGGGTTTGGTTTGTTCTTGGAGCCTTTCGGTCTGCCTCTACCTCTGTGTTTGACAATTAATTCATCATGACGGACATGAAAGTATCTAGAGATTCCATGTCTGATATCACCATCTGCTTATCAGACTTCGCTTGATCCACAAGGGCTGGTTCTCCCGTCCATATGTTGCACCCGAGTTGAATATTTGGTTTGATCCACAAGCTCTGGTTGCTATATCTCTGTATTCCCTATGTACTCTGGAACATGCAAATTATCGATTTAAATTCTGCTTAGACGGTATTGAGCGAATGTTGTTGGTGATCAAAAGTCAGTAGTTTAAATAGAAAGAAGAATGGATAAGAAGATTTCACTAGTATGAATTGAAAAAACAATTCAGTTCCAAAAAAATCCAACAGTCCTCATGCTCCTGAGATACGTCACAGAATATATCTCGATTCAATCCTAACAAGACTTTCAACTCTAGACGTTAGTCAGGGTTCATTATTAATCACTATCTCACAAGAAAATCGGAAACATCAGGGTATCTCTATACATATAGAGTAATAGGGCTCGGCCTTTGCCACCAACGTATAGCTGGATTGGTCCACGATCGAAACCAACAACAGAAAGTTTCTGCCTGAAGCAAAAGGTTGTCTTCACTGAATATTATCACTTACACAATGCTCTTAGGTTAGAATAGCCATAAATCCTAAACAATTGCAATATGTTTGAGTATATTGGCTGATTACAAAATAAATTAAATTTCGAATTTCAATTGGGACAGATTAGGAATTTGTCTAGGTCCAATAAGTATGCAAAATTGTGTCAGCTTTTTCTTACATTTTTTTGTATTTAAAATTCTTCCAAGAGAGGTACGACGTAGCTGGGTTGAAGATAATAAGAAGAATATGAGAAGAAGTCGGCTTGTTCAGAGATTCATGCTTTTTTCACAGAAACTATTGTTTAGAAAACATTACTGGAGGTTGATCACTGATGTGGTGAGTGTCCATTCGAACAGTGACATGTAAAAAATGAGGCTGCTTGTGCATTTCCATACTAGATTCCTAACTCAGATAATTTTTTTCAAACAGCACCTCGAGCTCTTCACGTAACTATTTCATCAACTGTAGAACGTGCGTAAAGCAAACTGTGCGTAATGTAAACGTAATAAGTCACACTTGACTTATCCGTGTCGTAATGGGATATGTCATGATCATGGTTGCATCCTGGGTACTGTATCTTCGTGATTCCAGTTGGAGATAAGCCATTCTTGTCGAAACAAATTTCTGGCGAAACATCTTTTAACCTTTACAATGGACTGAAAGTGCCATGATTACGGAGAATCCCTGATAGTGGAAGGAGTTTCCGCAGAGAGTGGTGTTTTCCTCTTACTTAAGCGTCACCAAAGAGAAAGTGCAGCGCTACCCCGCAGTTGAGTGTATGGCCTCGTTTGAGAAGAGTGCAGCTGACAGTTCTCTTATGCGAAGCTTGGAACTCGATGAGCTGCAGCCATCTTCATGTTCACAGCGAGATAATTGCCAGAACGGTGAAACATGGGTTGGGGTTCGACCCATTATCTGGTGACAATTCTCTTGTTCTGCTTCGTGAATCTCTGGCACATCTCAAAGACAGATGCTGCATTAGATCCTGAAGAAGGTAGTAAAATCTTCTATGTAACTGTATTCCGTAACTTCAGCCTGACCGGTCTCCTCACATATCTGTTTTACTTTCGTATGGATAAGTTGATTTTATTTTTTAGATCTAAAACGAACATTAGCTTTCGTTGTTAGTCTGTAAAGAAAGCTGAACTTTCTTGAGTGAACCGAGTGTTTGGAACAAGTTAGATGATTCTATTTGGAAACCAACTCTTTCGTTTTGGACGACGAATGAGCCGGAATTACCCTCGAAATACTGCCTAAGACGTTAAACCAACCAAACTGAACAGGTGATCCATGTAACAGCGAATGGGTTACATGTTCCATCTTTACAACAATAAAAAGGGTAGAAAAATTCTAAGTCAAAACTTGCGCTATGTGATTTGTTCATATTCTAAGTAGCTGCTTCTGACCAGGTCTCTGATATGTAATTCTTCCTTATGCAATGCATGGCTTTGCGTCCTGTTCAGTGAAGTTGGTTTTATTGTTGCTAGAAGAGAACTCCATTGTGGTGTTCTTGGTGGATTTCTTATACTCTTCTTCTCCGTAAATGACGAAATTCCATGATCAGATGCCTGCAACTCAGAGCCAATCAAAGGCGTAAGTGCTGCATTTTCCAGATTGACAATCAATCTCCTCTCTGCTTCTGTGCTGTAGGACATGTTTCCCAGTGTGATGCTATTGGGGCGTAGCCCCATGTTACCGGTTTGGTTCCATCCTTGTACGATTTGATGGGGTCTTCCCATCCCTATTGTTATTCTACTGTGTCCTTTCCCTTCTGCACTGGCTACAAGGCGGGGACTTTGATAATTCTCCACAGCGTGGTTGCTTGAAAGCATTGTCCTGAGACTTGATGTCTCCTCTCACCCAGGTCTCGATTTGAAACGAGAACGAGGTTCGTTCCTCGTTCCGTGCTCGAGGGTGCACTCTTAATACTGGTTTTAATCCGAGTAAGTCCTGCTACAGACTATTCTTGGCTATCGAGTTGAAATTAGAGATTGAGTTCAAGGGATGAGTGGTGACCGGTTCATATATGCCATGATCGAAGGTCCATCGTGTTCGACAGTGCAATGAATGTCAATATGCGTAGGGGAATCGAAGTGTTGGCAACTACTGATGGAGCACACGACTAGCGCCTGTGAGTGCAGATGCGATGGGAGTTTGGTCGAGAGGGCTGGTGGCAATTTTCCCGGCAACTCGTCAGAAGTTTTGCGTTGCCGGGAAAATTGTTTCGTGTTCCGGAAGTTACAGAAAAATGTAACGTAGTTTTCAAGTTTTTCAATCTCTGCCGGATTTTCTCCGGTATAAATCAGATGTGTTCCTGAAATCGTGAAAATCAGCCGGAACGTCTTACAGTGAGGTGATATGACGACAGACGTATATCTCAGAAGTCTAGGGCTCTTGTCGCGAATGGCGTGTTACATTTACGTTGTGCAGCAAAAGAAGTCTAATCTGTAAGTGTGAAGTCCCCAATGTACTTCCTGGGCCTCTATAGTGCACGTCAGGCTAAGCAAAGTTGAGTTCACGCAGCGAGACATTCGATTAGTCTTGGTTTACAAACAGAATAGAAGCTGAAGCGCATAGTGCTGTGGATGGATCACGTAGATAAGTAAAAATACAAATATGGCAAGTTACTTCTACAGATTTCAGCCAACACCTTCGTTGTGCATATCTTAGTCTTCTACCGTCAGTAATCTTCTCCATCTGTCGGCAAATCCTCGTGCATCCAGGTGTTGAAACCACCTGTGAAATGGTAAACGTTCGAGAATCCCGCCTCTTGAAGCTCATAAACAGCCCTCAAGGACCTGCCACGAAGATGCAAAATCAAAGACCGATAAAGAATATGTCTCTCAACGCCACATTTTTGTTCTGCTGGAAGAATTGGAGCAGAGCGAACAGAAGATGTGTACTGATGTACAGGCCAAAGTGAGTAATATGAACGCAAAAGTCAAACGAGACTGACATGTTGCAAGAATCAGATATAGACTAGCAGAAGACCAACCGCGATGCTCGCCCAAAACGACGTTCAGGATCTGCGTACGACTTCGGTTTCAGCCCCGGCCTCTCAACAATGGTTTTCAATGTTCCTCCAACGTCGCACATAACCACCACAGGTTTCTCCTTCTGACCGTCCACGGCATTTAGTGCTTGGATCAGGAAGTCGGGATTACGTTCTGCATTCGTACGTTAGTTGATTAATCTGCAGATTAGGAAATTCAGCCCGTTCATTTCTGACGAACATAGGAAACCAAGTCGAATTTGAGGCAAAGATCACCTGTCCCTCTACTTTTTAAGTCGTGCATTAAAAGCATATTCTCTGTATTGGTATACCTGTTCCAGCAAAGTCCGTAATCAAAGCATGCCCAAGCCTCCTGCATTCCCAGATACGATTATGGTTTTAGTTCTGGACAACCGCAAACATAATCAATGGATAAGTGGAAAAAATCATAATCGCATACAGGCGAGATGAATAATGCCACCGATTATCGCTAACAGGTCTGCCACAAACCTGATGTTGGATTTGAAACTGTTCCCCTGTATAAGTCGAAAGAGTGGAGCATTGACGGCAGCTTGTGCACGAATCTGCACGTACAACCTTCATGGTTGGTTCACTAACGTCACTTCAAAGAAGATTCAAACAACAACCCCTGCAAAAGATAGTCAAGACGAAACAATTCATCCCTCTATGCTCAGCTAAGGCGAGAAATAGATGAGACATGGATTCATGCGATCGGCGGCTCGAATTATTGACTGCTGATTTCGATACGACAAGATTTTGAAGTAACGTGACGCAAAACTGGAGAGCGAATTTCACTAAAACTTCATCTTTAGTTCTCTGAATTGCCGAGGGAAGTGACTATAGTCGCTAAACTAATAGTGCGCTTTAAGAATTTCGTTGGCTACTAAAATCAGACGCATAGGCTGTAACCTTCTCAAAATCTTGAGGTTCGCGAACGTCGATTAACACTGCCTCTCCCAACTGCAACAATTCGTATGCTCTTTGCCACTCCAAGCTTTTCATCTTCCTTTCCGTGAGCACCCTGTGAATTTCTGCACAAGGTGCATCCGAAATTCACAGTGTCAACAGAGGCCCGATGGAAGATCCAACCCAGCAAAGCTTCCCCACTACTAACAGCTACGCATCAAAGGCATTCATTCCTACATATGGACGGATCCGAATCTGAACACAATCCAGCAGCCATTACAAAACCGCATCCCGTCGCTTAACAAAGTCAATCTCTTGACTCTGCAACGACATCAGTCATAATAAGAATCGAATCGATAACAAACCTGGCCACGAGGTGTACGTCTCATCGAACCAAGTGCTGACTTGCCCGCGATTCAGGGCTCGTCCTGCTGCTGTGGCACTGGCGGCAGAATCACTCTCCACCTTGACATTCTCATCGATTGCCCGAACAATGAAAGCGCAACGGCCGGCCTTAGCGCCCAGCTTCACGGGCTGCAGTTGGGCGCTGTGCGCTGTGAAACTGCCGGGCTTGATCAAGGCAGCCATGGCCATCGCAATTTTCAATTCGAAACAGAGAGCTTCGCCTCTCTCTGCAGCAGCAGCAGCAACTGACCGTCACTGGGTGCCATAACTGACGTCACGCTGAGTACCCTTGTCTCGTCAAAGTACGAACTACGACTTACGTCCCTCTCCGGCAACGAGAAACGCAGGAGTCCATCCTCTCCTGATTACGGATTTACGGTAGCGCCTTTTGACATACAGACACAAACATACGGTAGAGCTTTATCCATTCGCTCAGCGTATCCTTCGTGAACTATGATTCCTCCACTTTTCCACAGCTGAATGTTAAATGTTAGAATTGAGTTTTTTCATTTTTTTATATCTATTGTATACTGTGACATATCTTCATATATAGTTCAATATGTTAGGTGCTGTAGAACATATTTTCCAGTGTGACGCTATTGGGGCTAGCCCCATGTTACCGGTCTGGTTCCATCCTTGTACCAAACCTTGTACGCTTTGACCCATCAAAGGTCTTCCCATCCCTTTTTACTTTGTCCCCGCTCTCACATATCTTCAGCAGAAATATAAAACATGGTTTGTACTAAACACAATGCATAGCCAAAACGTGAACGAATGTGCCATATAAGGTTCAAAAAACTAGCAGAAAGTGAAAATCTGCAGTCAGTCAACCTTCACACCATATTTCTTGCTTTATTCAATCAATTTGAAGAAGGTTTGAACAGTCTGATCTATGACAGTCGTGAGATATTCATGAAGAAGAGAAGTTCATCGCTTTATTTGCAATGACAGGCTTCAAGGATATCGGAAACGATTCTGCTTTCTAATTTGCATGTTTGATATTTTTTTTTGACGCAGATGTGATAGGTTTTATTAATGCAATTGAACATGGTTTTATCATATGTAATCTCTGTATTCAAAACCGCTTTGTGGCACATATTTAAGCTTTATGTAGCTTTAAGGTAGATTTTGTCGAGTGATAAAATGGAATTTTTGCTTGAATGAATCATAAATCTTTCTTGTTGTAGACTAATCTATAATTTAGTCAAGAAAAAGGACTTTTTCAAGGTAGAAAAAAAATTTAACATGTTTTTTCAGTTTAATCATGTCTCAAGATTGAATTGTTAATTTAGAAATCATTAATGGAGGCTCAAAATGAATTCAGGCTTTAGTATTTTGTTTTTTAAAATATCCACTCAGTTCTGATAAGTCATGACTGAAGGCTGAATTCATATTCAGACTTGATTGATTTGCTAATAAAAAATTCAGTCTTCATAGATTAATCTTTGAGTATGAGTATGACCTCAGCCTGGAGGCTGAACATTAGATGCTGAATTTTGAGAATGAATTGAATCTCGAAGAGATCTTCATTGAGGTTGGACATTGTGTTTTATCTAAAGAATGAACTTAGTCTTACCGTTTTTTTACTCAAGAAAGTTTCTAGTTCTTCTAGAGTTAAAGACACATTTATAAATTGAAATGATGTGGAGAGATGTTCATTCCATATTCAAACATATCTTGGAGGTTTTAGTGATGCACCACCATCATACATCATCTGGAAGGAGTTGACTGCACAAGCACTTGATCATGTCATGTATAGTTCTACAATGCAAGCACGTGCTATAGTTACACTTATAGAATCTTATTATGTATTGGTGGGTGCGATAGTGTTATAATTGATGGGGTTTAGCATTGATCATGGAGAGAAAATAATCTCTTATTGGCTAGATTGGCAATCTGGTGAGGGCCTAATGAGTTGATTGCTAGTACAGTTTATTACCGATTCTAGCCCTTTACTAAGTGGAGTTTTGACATATGTTGCAGCCTTCAGTGCTTGTGTTACTTGGCCTGGTGATTTTTTGGAAGGAAACATGGAGGTAATTCTTGCTTACAGCGGTTTGTGCAATCCAATGATGAAGAGAGAGGGCGAGCTATGGACTTTTGTACTAATACTAGAGAAGTACCTACATTGTCAGAGGCATCACGACGTTAGGTGTTTGATCAAACTATGGACTTAAACTAATTGACATGGATTAAGAGCCTTGGATTGGCTAAACAGAGACACATAATATCCACATGTGTGATTGTAAGATCATTGGTCAACTTTTTGTCTACCGAGACGGTGGAGGCAAAAGCTAGGGCCAAAAAGTGCCCAAGATTTCATACTTGGTCTTATGCGGATGTTAGAGAAGGAGACGTGAAGTCTTCTTCGAGTATGATTGTATTTTTTTGTGTGGAGCAAAAGGTGATTACCACTACATAGTTTTATGATAGAACTCAAAATGTTATAGTTAGTATATATGGATTTATTCACTCCAAACTAGTGGATCTTGGTATGAGAGAGAAAAAAAGCTTTTTGCTCAAGAGATTGTACTTAAGCAACCATATACTACGTCTTTTATCTCTAGTTTTGATAAATATGAGATTTGGGATATTGACATTGGTCCCAAAGTAACAAGAAAAAAAAGACGTAGGGTATGGAGACTTTTGAGGAGTTTCAGAAATTATTTTGCCTTCGATATGAAGGATTTAGGCTGATTGAAGGCACCTTGTATACAGATTGACTTGACAAATGATGCTTCAATCTTCTGTCATCCCTATCAATACAATGATATAGAGAGAGATTTGATCCAAACTAGGTGTCAAGATTTTCTTGACACTAGACTAATGGAGATATCATATAGAGACTATGTCTTTGATGTGGTGATGCAAGTCAAGAAAGATAAACATGACAATTATACACATAGACACATGTGTGATGACCACCAATCTATCAATTGAGAAATAAAATCTAATATATATGCTATGGCTACATTTGAGTAGATCTTTGATATAGTCGGGCATGCAAAGGTTTTCAATATATTGGATTTAGGAGCATAATATCATCAGCTGCGGATTTGAAATGAGGATAAGACCAAGATGACATTTTGGCCAATTGATTTGGATAGAAAGAATGTGTTGTATTATTGGAAGTTCTTACCGTTTGGGTTGAAGAATACAACAACTGAGTTCTAGAGGGATATGGATAGGATTCTAGCCGGACTTGATTGTGTCAGAGCCTATATCGATGATATTCTGATATATAATGCTACAATGGTGAAACATGAGAGACATTTGCATGAGATATTTGAGTGATTGATTGCTCATGGCTTAAAGTTAGATCATGAAAAGTGTTAATTTTTTCATTAGCAAGTAGAGTACTTTGGCCATTTCATATACCTAGGTGGGTTGAAACTTCATCAAACCAAGATGAAGACAATCTTGTGTATTCCACAACCCTTAGATGTGATTAGTGTGTGAGAAACTCTTCCTTCAACAGCAACAATTGCAGGACCGAAGGGAGAATTCAGCCACAAGGGCGCTGCAAGCTATGGTGGGGAAGATGGATCAGTTTGACGGGAGGGATGTCTCAAAGTACTTGAGATACTACGTCAGGGAAATGGAGTTGAACCGTGTTGCTGAAAAAAAGATGATAGAAATGTTCCGTCTTGCTGCGGTGCCGGAGATTAGAAGCCATGTGAAATCACTACAGGAACACTTTGGTGAGGGTTGGGAAACATATTCCCGTGCCTTGAGGGATGAGTACTTCTTAGAAGATTCTGATAGAGTCACTAAGAAGTCCTTCATGGAGTGGGTCGAAAGGCCCAATAAGAAGTCTCATGCAACTAAGCTTCTTAGGGAGTTTGAGAGACAATTCTCACAATTGTCTCGATTGGAATAGATCACCTTGGAGTCACATAAAACAGAGTTGTTCCTCCTCGTAGAACTCTTATAAGGGACGGTGGCGCTCGGAGTGCATGCGTCTCCAACTTTCCAAGAAGGAAACGCCTTCTCTAAGAGCTTTTTTTTCCCTTGGAAATAATCACTTCCCTATCCATCCTAGCCAGCTTTTGAAGAGGAGGAGGAGGGTGAATCGTTGGACTTGCAAACATTTATCATGGATATGTGTAAGGATTAAACACTATTGTCAAAGCCTTCATAAAGCTAACAAAGCTAGATCAAGAGTGGGGTTGGGAGATGAACAGAAGAGAGTTTTTGTTGAACTCAAGGAAAGTTTGACATCTGCCCCTATTTTGAGGAGACCAATGAGAGATCATCCCCTTTAAGTACATATTGATTAGATTATGTTGGGTTTGGGAGCAATGTTTACCAACATGATGATGAGGGAAAGGAGTTTTTAGTAGCTTATGCAAGTCATTCCAACAATGCAGCAAAATCAAAGTATAGTTCTTACGAAGTAGAATGTTTGTTTGGTGTTTGGGATGTGGCTTATTTCAGATATTATTTGTTGAAAACTCATTCACTCTCATCACTGATCATCAACCATTAAAAAAGGTTCATGAAATTAGACAAGCTTACATGAAATCTTGCTTGATGG
This sequence comes from Marchantia paleacea, assembly GCA_014180765.2. Lineage (NCBI taxonomy): Eukaryota > Viridiplantae > Streptophyta > Marchantiopsida > Marchantiales > Marchantiaceae > Marchantia > Marchantia paleacea. Next base: position 1,742,062 of record MUAA02000014.1, read on the forward strand.
GCTTTTATCCTACTAGAGTATGTTTTCATGGTTGTACACAAAGTTGGAGTGGTGAACTATGATGCTAATGGATTAATTAAAAATGCATGTATAAGTCAAGTTGACGAAACTAGGGGTCAATGACATGGTGAAAGTGATGAGAAAATGGTGTGGAGTTGGTATGGATTTGCCTTTTTGAGTATGTTGGCATTTGAAAACTATGTGATATCCCTCTTTGGTCAAAGAGTGGATATTTTATCCTTAAACATTGAGACTAAGCAAGGTTTGTTGGTAAACCGAAACATCCATGATAATATTATGATGTTGAAATATCTTCATACATGGGTTTTGGTGGGTATTTTGAGTGTCAAGGAGCGAGATCGAGTTGTTAAAAGAACTTGGTGGTTCATGTGGGAAGGTAGACACCTTCTTCACCAATAATTGTTCAACAAAAATAATTAATTAATTGATTACATGAAAATTTACCATTTTATTTTCAATTTGATTCTATTAAATTTATTTTTGATGACTCTCTCAAGTTTTTTCCTTAATTTTTTATATTATATAAGTTGTATTTTTATTTTGATTATTTTATTACAACATGCACACTATATTTTAAAAAAAAACTTGTATTACAATTTTTCCTTTAGTTATAAATCTATTAATATCAGGTCTATTATGTTGAAAAAATAATTGATGTGTTATTTATTCAAATATATTTTTTAATTTAAATTAAGGCAAAAATAATTAACTTTAAATAAATAAAAAAAAACTTATTCCTTTTTTATTTTGATATATTAGTAATAAAGATGAGATTTTTGTTTCATCCATTATCATCCTGTTATCACATTGAATGGGTTTATATATTGAGAATTGGAATTAAATATTTAATGATCTATATGATGATGTCGCAACATAGGGTAATTATATAAAACTTATCATATCAAATGTCTTCATGTTGTTATAAGGTATTGTAAAGATGGCTACATTTCTGTTGTGCCACTTCTATCTCATAGAGCTTAGTCCTTTAGATATGCTCATGAGAAGTTGGGTCATTTTGGAATGAAGTGGACATATACTTCAATGTTACTTTTGGTGAAGAGCTATGCAAACTAAGCTGCAATAGTTTATGGTTAGATGTATGGTATATGATCGTGTTTGAATATCATTCAATGTACTTAAACCACATTTACATTCCCTATCAATTATGAGAATTGGTTATTGTTGAGGCTTGGATTTTACATGATATTTGTCATTTACTATACAATATCATCAATATGTGTTGGTCATAGTGGAGTTTTTCTCCAAATGGATTGAGTTGATAGCATTGCTTGGCAAGTCAAGTGAGGGAACAACTTATGCATTCTTAGCTTCAATGCTTAGTTGATTTGGTACACCATCGGAGATGTTGAGTGATTAGGGTATTGAGTTTTTGTGCACGTTTTAGGCTTTGTGTGATCGAGCGTTAATCGATCATCATATCAACTTTAAAGATAATCTCGAGGCTAATGGATTAGCAAAAAAAGTTGTTCATATGGTGAAGAGAAGATTAAGAATCCTTGGCTTGGAGACAAGTCATCTAGGAGACTTAGATTTCCAACTATGTGGTTGGTCATGGGAAAAGTAACGATGGGGTATTGTAGCTCTTAATCTTAGCCCCGCAAAGGCCATATTATGTTACTTGACTAGATGACTATATGATGTTAGAGGGATCTAACCGCCACTTAAGGGGGGTGATTATGATATACTTGTATTGATCTATGACAATGTATGTATTGTGATGTTTGATACGACAGTGATGTATGTTATAATACGATATGTATGTCCATAACAACTCTCATAACTTATGTAGCGGCATCCATAATTAGGTAGGTGTGCAAAGGTATGCAGTTAGCGCCGTTTGCACTTGACTTGACGTTAGGGCCGACAACGCCATTAGCAGTCATAGAGCTCAAGAGTAGAGTTCAAATTAGGGCTCCTTGAAATGGAACTTTTGAAGTTTAGCCTGTGAAATCGTGGCTATCTTGGATAGTATCTAATGTGGAAACTTGAAGTCTTTGAAGCTCAAAGTAATCTTGAGTGTAATCTTTCTTTTATGTTCTAGTTATAAGCATAAAGTCCTTGTGAACTTACTCCCATCCTTCTTTGAATCCTTGGCTTTGATCATGCAAAGTGTGTTGGTTCACTCTGCCAACCCATTGGTTTGTAACAAATAGTCATACGTAGCTTGATATAAAAATGATCTATAATGACTTGTATAATACTTTCAACAAACTCACAATCTCCATATGATATACTCTCTAGAGGACATCAAAATCTAGTTATTATACTTTCATAGAGAAATCTATCAATTTCCTCTTATGATATATTTTAGAGTTCTAACTTCTACCCATTTGGTTAGATAATCTGTAGCCACCAAAATGAACTTGTTATCCTCAAGCGTAAGATTCGATGGTTATATTAAATTTATTCTTCATTTCTCAAAAGTAAATAAAATAGGAACTGATGTCAAAGGAGTGATTTTCATGAACTTTTTAATAAAAACTTGACACACATCACAACTCTTGCAAAATTCCATATAGTATTTGAAATGCCCTTCCAATGATAATCTGCATCAAGAATCATAGATGAATTTACTTTATTTGCAATGTTTCCTCTACATATCCTTCATGAAACTCCTTCATGATTTGAATTGACTCTTCCCTCTCAAAAATTCTTCTAAGTATTCTATCTACACCTTGATGAAACAACACGATCTCTTTGATGATATAAGATTCATATCTCTTCACCAATGCATTCCTCTTCCATGAATGCATGCCTTGGGGAAACTATACTTCAAGATAAAAGTCCATATCTCCTTTTAGTCCTATGTTATCTCCGTCCTTGTGTCCATCATCAATAAATCCTTATTAGATAATGTTCCATCCATTGGTTATTATACTTCTTCATCGAATACTCAAAACTTTAAATAAGCATTGACTTGCTTCTCACATGCTCGATCGTTAGTGATGTAATCAAACTATGCCATTAACAACTTTAATTTTGCTATTCTACCTTCAACATTAGGCTTGTTGAAGATATACTTCAAAGCTTTGTGATTTCTAACAATTGTAAAATTCTCTTCCAAGAGATAGTGCAAAAATCTCTTGAAAGAAAAGATCACATCTAAACCCTATTTTTATCACTCAATAGTTTCTCTTAACTTGCACCATCTAGACACTTCCAAGAAGCGGTCTATGCTGATAGGTAACCAATGGTAGTAGTGGATCTGATGGAGCACATTACCCACATGATTGAGTTTTAAAGTTTTTCATGTTTTTATAGAAGGAAGAGATGGACTTGCTTACAATGGTTGGGAAACCCAATGCTGAATAGAGAAATTGAGCTATGGGCTTTTGTATTGATACTATTGCATTACATATTTTTTTGGAGTGATCACAATGTGAGGTGTTGGATCAACCTATGGATATGAATTACTTCATGACTCTTGCATTGATCAAATAGAGATGCATGTGTTCTGAATTCCACATATGTGATTGCATGACCATTATTGGGCTCTTCAAATAAACACTAATCATTTGTAATAGGTCAACATGCATAATTTCTTTGATTTCACTTTGGTAACAATTAATTTTTCACATTTCAATCCTTTGAGATCAGACTCTATGGCTAAAGGATCCCACTTCAACAAGATATTTTTGATAATTTTAGTGATAGCAATAATGAAATTGAATTTTAAAATGATAACATAATGAATGGCAAAGAAGGTGAAGTTCATAATGGACATTATGTGAATGATAAACAAATCATTGATTTTTTTAACAATTTTTAAGCCTTCAAAGATGTGATAATTTGAATGTAATATCTCCATCTCAAAAAAAATCAAATAATCTCATTTCACCCAAAAGATATCCTTAAAACGGTTTGAATGTGACATCATCAATTACTTCAATTCAATCAAAAAAGAAAAAATAACACATTTCAAGCCATCTTAAAAAATCTATAAATTGATTAACTATAAAAAATCTCACCATATCTTAAATAATAAATTTGGATCAAATCAAATACAACCACTTTTTAAATAAATAAAGAAAAGTGATAGACCTCATATTGAAAAGTATTAAGGCTCAAGCTTAAAAAAAACAATTACAACAAGCTTGAAGCTAATGCGCATAGAGCTAAGTTTCATTTAACTAAAGAATGAAGACAACACAATTTATTACAATAAAAATTACATGATGTCATTAAATTTTTTATATTTTTTGAATTATAAAGGGATAAAAGATCTATTGCATATCCGTTAATCTTCGAGATAAATATGAATTCTGATTAATCACTATCCAAATATAAAAGTAGATTAAAACCTTGATTACATTGAGATATTTTTTAGTTTATTTGAGTATAATTTTGATACATTAGCACTATATGTGGATAATATTATCATTGCATGTATTAGTATGAGACTATTTAAACATGTGAAGAAATTCATTAGTGATTTAATTGAAAAAAAACAAGATTGATCCAATCATAATTATTTCACCGTTAAAGTAATGAAAAAAAATTTTAAAAATTATGATTTAATTTTTTTAGATATTTACCGTTAAAAGTACCCTCTTGAGCATCACTTAGAGTAGTCATTTTCGCATTTATCCTTTGTGATGCCTCAGCAATACTCTTTGAAGCTGTTCTCAAACCTTCTATCTCAGAGTGTATTTAACTCAAAATTTTATGATATTAAATTTAAGACAATAAGTCAATTTCTGTTATTTTTTTTGATAGTGCAAGCAAAGCTACAATGACAATCCAAACAATCCTAAAGAGGAAGTAGAATGTGCAAATTATTCTTACTCAAGTACAATTGGCTCTATGAACTAGTCAATTATTTGTACAAGATCAGACTTGGACTATTTATTAATGTATGATCAAGATACTTAGCTAAATCTGGACCCAAAGATATTACTGTAATGAACAAGTTTCTTGATATATTAGATAAAATGTGATATGCTACACTCAACGAGAAAGTTCAAATGTCTCCAAACCACTATATGGTTTCTCCAATGAATACTAGGTTAGTGATCTTACCACAAAAAATATACTTTGGGATAGTGATTAATCTATGCGTTCAAATGGTCATCAAAACATTAATTTTGGTGGCCTTATGAAGTATTGAGGAAGAATTTGTTGAATTTAGTACATGAGCCATTGAGTCAATATGATTGAAGACTGAAATGAAATATAACTCTTAAATTCATAGATAAAGATATTACAAAGATGATGTGTGACAATCAGTCAACTAAAAAAGACACTATATTAGGTTTAGTTTGTTGGGAGAGACTCTATACACTCCATAGCTATTAGGTGCAATTTGTTTGGTGACAAGATGTGAGTGTTGTGAATATCCATAGGCCACACTCCTAGTAGTAATTACAAAGGTTACTCTTGGGTGATGGCTACTCTTAGTCTACCTTGAACTACTGAATACTAGCCTGACTATCTTGAACTATTGAATACTAGCCTGAGTATATATGCGATAAAGGGGACTAATGTATCATTGTGATTACAAAGAACATGTACACAATAATAAAACAAAAAGGATGGGAAGACCCCATGAAGTTGTACATGGATGAAACCAAATGGATAATATGGGGCTAATTGCCACTAGCATAATAATGGAAAATATGTCATACTACATCTAAGATATCCAAACTATCTAGATCAAATGATATAATTATACTTTAGATTATTAAATGTATAGACTATACAATAAACTAAAGAGAATGATACCCTTGTCCTCTAGTATGGTAGGCTCTCGTGCACTCTCTCTTGAACATGTCAAAGTCGGTGTCCTTGACTCCATATACTTCAAAGCTAGAAGAACAAAGAGATGAACTCTCTGCGTACCCCTATACTTGGAGACCTTGGCTACTACCACTCCACTCACCGTCCATCTTGGATGATGAGTAATCAGCCCCTCTAAAACTATATCAAGTGTAGGATTAGTGACCATCATGTTTGTAATAATAACTTGATCCCTCCGAATCAAGTATAAGTATGTCCTAACCCTAGTCGACAACAAGGCATACTAACGCTCCCTCCATGTGAGTTATCCATCCTCTCGCACCATAGCAAACACCATATACATAATGTCATCATGGGTAGCTATTCTCTATCCTCCAAAATGAACAATGAGTCATATGGACACCTCACTTGCGCATCTAAGATGATACCAAATTCATATCTGAGTAATGAAGATGTAGATGGATGGATCAAGCCAAGGCGAAACCTCATCTCTGTAGAGAAAGTAGCTGGTGTGAGTCGGAAAGCTCTAATGCATGGTCGAGCCAAGATCCACAAGCACACGCACCCTTCCGGAGAAACGAGCCCAAGTAGTAAGAGGAATGGCCAAATCTATTTAAAGTGAATGTAGAGAATGCTGAAATTATAGGTCTATCAAGGTAGACGGTAGATCTCTAGTCCAATTGGTGGACAAAGAGGAAAAAAAAGGAGCTCATGTCATACCTCCGGGGGTAAAACATCTTTCGTATATTGTAATAGTAATTATAAAGCAAATGATCATGTATCTTCATCCCTCGCATACATATCAAGGATGGATCTATATGCGATTGCATATAAATCGAGAAGATAACAAAGATGCCAAGAATGCCCAACTAGCAAAAAATGCAATAGATATATCTCCTCCATCAATAATAAGCCTACTCCTCCACACGAAATTGACAAAGATATTTGTCTTTATGTTAAATCTACTGTCACACACTCGAAGGTCCCTAGCCCGATGATGTCGCCAAAAATGTCCATGATCCTCCTATCAAAGGCTGTCAAACGTGATATAAATGTAAGTGAAAGAGTAACAATGAGAAAAAGGTAGGTGGATCGATGAGCAATACTAGATGAGAGTATATCAAACACCACTTGCTGATCCCCTAGTAGAGTATAGTCATCTACATGCAAAACATACTCTTCAAATGCAGTGTCTAGGTGGCATGAGACAAAGTCCTGAGACCCTATTGGCACTCTAAGAATGAGTAACCTGTCTATCAATGTCATTCATCATTTTGGAAGTTGGAGATGAGGAGGAATGCCCAAAGGAGACCATGCCCTACACTTTGATAAAGTAACTCTCAAGCCTACAAGATGAAGCTAGGTAGTTAAGTGGTCAAAGGCCTGTCTAATGTGGTCTAAAGTGCCCACAATGTGTGTATCATCCGTCAAATCTTTGGAACACACAACCCCGACACTACCAGAAACAAAGTAGACATAAGAGCTCTATAATGAACCATGGCAAGTAAGGGTCATCCCAAAGGATCTCCATGTCAAATACAAGGGGCGGACGGACCCGGAGCGGTGACTCACTAATATGAATAGCCATGTTGATAAAAAAGAAGAATGTGAACAATAGAAAGACTCCAAGAAAATAATGAGACTTGGTAAAGGTCCAATAGTCTCTATAAGATGTATGCACTAAACTCTCTAAAGATGTATGCTTGTGAGAATCATTGTGATTAGCATTAATTTAAATTGAAGTATGATCTACTTGCTTCCTCTTATGTCACGTAACTCACATCACAGCGTCATCGATATAGTATTTTAATATAACATTCCACTCGGTTCCCTAAACAGAATTCCAAGATTTAAAGCTTGCAATGTACACAACGCTCGGCATTGCATCACTATTCACATTTAGGGCCCCGTTGCTTCTCATCACTCAAGCCTCTGCCTCACTCGGGAAGCTGAGTAATGTACTTCAGATTAGCTGCTCTATCTGTCAGCTATTTTTCAATTTGTGCGCATCTGTTCGTCAATCAGAACAGGACGCCTTGAGAAGCTTGCGCAGATAGGCTGCTATTCTGTCTCATAGTCTTGCCTCTTCATAAAAACGCAATCGTAAAATTGAAGACATACATCATTGGATGCCAGGTTTCTGCCTTGAAGCTGGAGTAGCTTCCTGAACCGATTTACCCCTTATCAATCTCGGGTCCACTTCTTGCACAAGAATGTCCAAAGCAATTACACTGTCAAGCTCACAGGGCTTAGCCAGCAGTAAGGTTCAGCCCGGCATCAAACAGGTATTACTTCCTGGCTGAGAACTCGTGCAAGTGTATGATTTTGACCAGCTTACCCCTCAATCCCCATGTATATATTATTTTTGGAGCAACTTTCATGTGCACTATTATGGGGGCAATCGTAGTTCCCTGGCATGAATCAATATTAACATCTGGTTCTCAATAGTAAGATTATCAGTACAACCACAAACTTACCACGAGTGTCATCGAATGTCATTTCATTGAATGTCATCAGAGTTCATGTTCTGATCATTTACGTTTGTCGGTAATGTCATCCAGTTGAATGATGCAGTTTTTGAACTTTACAAACCTGCCAGGGGACATGTGGAAGTGGAGATTGTATTCTTCCATGGGTTCCAGGCCGGAGATGATGCAGATGCATATCTACGAACCTGGATGATGGCCGACAATTCTTCCTGCTGGTTAAACTCATGGCTTTCAAAGGCTTTCCCCCAGGCTCATATCTATTCCATATCCTATGATTCCAGTGTGGATACTTCCGAAACGAGAGGGCGGATGGATATGCATAACCTGGGAGAAAATATCGCTCACTGTCTCGTAAATCTAGTGAAGGTCGGCCAGAGATGCCCTGTTCTGTTGGTCGGACACTGCGTAGGCGGGCTTGTACTGAAACAAGTGTGTATCCAAGCTAATCGGAAAGGAAGGTCGATCACAGGCCCTGGTATAAATCCGTACTTGAACTTTTTGAAGCATCTGAGAGCAGTCTTTTTTTATGCCACGCCACATTTGGGGTCTCGAATAAGAGAAAAACTGGGACAGAGAGGTCCTCTGTTCGAGTATCTGAAGGTGTATAGCAAGGAGACAGCAAGGATCAATGAAGAGTTTTCCAATTTGCGTCAGATGTATCAGTGGAAAGCAACCGGCGTGAGCGAAGGCAACGAATCGAGAGACTGCAATGAAATAGTGCCTTATTCAAATTCAGTGAGTTCTTCTCTTTGTTCTCGCATTTCACGTTAATTTCATGTAGTAGGTTACGGAATTACGCAAAAATGGTAACACCAGTTTTGTGTCGCCTGGGTAGTCAAAAAGAGGAAACATTCTCTCTCTCTCTCTCTCTCTCTCTCTCTCTCTCTCTCTCTCTCTTCCCTTTTCATATTTGCATTCCTTCGTATTGAAATTTTCTATATCTCTGATTCCATAATTGCTGATTGTTGTCACTACTTTAAAATGCCTATAGCTACAGGATTTTGCGAGACGACTTGGACTTTGGAAAGGGTCTTCAAACTCCCTTTTTGTTGAGGAAGCATCTGCTCGATTCGATACAGAGGAGTTTTCCATTCTTCCTGGTGAAGACCATTTCACTATATGTAAGCCGAAGAGCCAGGAAGCCAGCAGCTATTTGTTTCTGGTTAAGTTTATTCAAGCGGTTCTCCAGCGAGAGGTATATACGGCTGACTCCACTTTTCCTTGATAATAGTCTTTTGCACTTGCATACTGATGTTCAGTGTACTGCACATCAATCAACTGTGATCTAGCGAGAATAAGTATATATATCGCTGGAAGTGAAGATCATTTCCTGGCTTGGAACTGCATAAAACTAGCAGTCAGTCCTAAATCCAAATTTTCTTCACAATCTTTTCTTTGACAGAAGCTTGGTCAACAAGAACTGCATCGCAATCTTCGGTTTCCGCGGGTCTTCGTAAGCATGCCTGATCGTGTGCGTGCTGTCATCAAAAAGCTTCAATTAGATAAGGCCGAACCGTCCCGACTGGCTCTGGTGGGAATGAGTGGCATCGGCAAGTCCACCCTCGCCAAAGAGGTGTTTGACACGATCCGAACGCTCTTTGATTACGTGTGTTTCATTGAGAATTGCGGACAGTCTGAACATACCGAAATTTCCGATTTGGTGGTCACAAACTTGTTCCATGGCACCGGCGGACACGCCTGCGTGCAGGGAGGAAAGGAATCAGTGTGGTATATGCTGGAGGATCGGAGGGTGCTGATGGTACTGGATGATGTTAACTCAGTGGATGAGATAAACACGTTTCTTACGTTAAACTGGTGTGCACAGGGAAGTCGGCTAATTATAACTTCTTGTATCAGAAGTCAGGCGATGATGTCTCTGTTCCTCATTCATGAGGTTCCAATTTTGTCCACGGCTGAATCGAAAAAGCTCTTCCTAGCTCATTTACATATGGTCGAAGAGGTTCCTAAGGGTCTGATTCATAAAGTTATAAAGAAGTGTGATGGTTTACCACTTACTTTGACAGTGATTGGAAGCTATTTGTGTAAGGAGAAGAACAAATCGGTGTGGGATGGTGCTGTAAAGAAGTTGGAGAGAGCCGAATCCGTGGAAGGAACCCAAACGGATATATTGTGGAAAAAGCTCCAAGTGAGCTTTGATGCTCTAGAGGCCACGGAGCAGATGATCTTCGTAGACCTGGCGGTCTTCGATCAATGCGATCCAGATCATGTGAAGTACAATCTGGCTCTTTTCAAATGTGCCTGGGAGAATGGACTCGCTCAAGGTGTGGTTGACAATTGCTTGAGGAACCTCATCGACAGATCATTTCTCATAGATCCTGATTATACCTGCATTGGACCGCCAACGCGGGGAGTCGAAGTCTTTGCTACTATTCACAAGCAACTCCGTGATATGGGAAAGAGAATTTCCAGGCCACGGAATGAAAATGTTGAGTTCTGCAGGGGAATCTGGGAACCTACTGATGTGAAAACGCTGCTCAGCTATGAGGTAACAGTCTAACTATTGTTCCCTTGATTTCACGCTTTTGAGTATTCTTGTTCCTCAATCGGCTGAAAAGTGAAAATTGGTGCAGGGTGATAGTGCTCAGACTGAGATGGTCTCAATGACTTCTGATGGTCAAACTCAGCACATTCAGGTCGATTGGAGGTCTATCGGCAGTTTGCAGAAGTTGCGGTTTCTGAGAATGTCAAACGTGACCTTGAACGGACGCAGCAAGATTCGGCTATCTTCTAAAGTGTCTCTTGTTCACATGGTCAAGTGCTCGAGAGGAACGAACATGTACAAAAATTGGCTGGCAAGTAAGAGCTGGCCGATCCGTAGCCAAGACGTGCAAGGACTTCAGAACTTGGCTGTCCTTCTGTTGGATAACTGTACAACCTTACGACTTCCGAAGAACTTTCACCAATTAACGAGCTTGAGAATCCTCCGTATTCATGCAGAGCATATGACCCAACTCCCTCAGGATTTTGGCCTCTTGCCAGCGTTGGAGGTGTTGTCGCTGCAATGCCCCAAACTGCAGAGATTGCCAGCTTCATTTTTACAGCTCCGTGTACTGCACAACTTCGATCTGATTGGTTGCACTTCCATGAAAGCGTGGCCCATGCCAGATGCTAAAACGCTGTACCTCGACAGAGCGTCTCAACCTATGTGCAACCTGACGAAACTGACCCTGAAAGACGTTTCTTCTTTGAAAGAGTTGCCGGACTCCTTTGGGCAGATCATTTCTCTGCAATTTTTGAAAGTGGTTGGATGTGACGCTCTCACGAAGCTACCCGAAGGACTTGGCGAGCTGCTACATCTGGAGATCCTGAACCTGTATGATTGTCAAAGCTTAAGGTATTTATGTGAGTCTCTCGGGAAACTGCAGTCACTTGCTGGTCTCCTTATCGTAGGCTGTCCGCAGTTCCAGCAGCTGCCTGCCTCGGTGGGCAGCCTCGAGGCATTAAGGAGATTGGAATTATCTCATACAGATATCAGGAGTCTTCCTGGGTCCATAGGCCACCTCAAGATGCTGCGTCATTTAGTTCTAGAGCGCTGTGAATGTCTGGAGAGCATCCCTACGTCTGTACTGCATATGCCCAGTCTGAAACGCATAAAGGTTGTAAATTGTTCTAGGCTTCGAAACTTTTCTGCACCGAGAGAACTCCAAAGTCTAGAGTTGAATCTCAAAGGGTGGGATCAAATTGAGTCCCTTTCTGATTCTCTAGGGAATCTGGAGTCAATTTCATGTCTGAGGTTAGTCCATGCGAACGTAGTGGAAAACCCGGCAGATTGCATATGGCAATTCAGGAGTCTGACACAGTTGGAAATTGATCAGTGCTCTTCATTCGAAGTCTTCCCAGAGTCGATCAAGAACCTTCATAGTCTGAAGTATCTACACATCAGCTTTTGTGACAGGTTAAAAAGCTTGCCCGATGCTTTAGGACAATTAAGAGGTCTAGAAGCTTTAGTCATATTAAACTGCAGTCAGTTACAACGTCTTCCAGATTCCCTAGAGAACCTTGAATCCCTGCTACTTCTCTCTTTGGACCGATGTAAATCCTTGAAGGATTGCCAGATGGTGTAGGACGGATGAAGTCTCTGAGGTATATAGAGCTAGCTAAGTGTGGTCAGATCCAAAAACTTCCAGACTCTCTAGGAACCCTTGCAACTCTCAAACATCTGACGATAGTTAGCTGTGACAACTTGCAAACATTACCGAAGTCCTTGATGCAGTTAAAAGGAATGCGTTCGATGTGTCGCAGGAAGTTATTCTACTGCTGCTTTATTATGCAGCTTTACCTATTTGAGGAAAAACTCGAGGTAAGGACCGGAAATCACTCGTATAAATTGAAGGTCAAGGAATTCAGCTCGTTGCAACTGTTTGCAATACTGAAGCAGTTACTTGCTGACAAATTATACGGCGACGGTGATGAAAGGTCAGGCAATCTTATTCTATCCAAAGTGTGGGATCCCGACCTCAATATGGTCTCACACCATTGTCATGATCAGATCTTGATTCAATTGGACCCCCGATTTTGCCACCTAGACTTGAATGACCAATATTGCAAAAATCACTTATAATACCCATGACACGTGCGATCCTACGTGTCGGGGTGGAGTCTTACATGGCAGTCGAGCCTGACATTAATGTACAAGTCTACAACATTTGATACAAGAATCAACAAGAACTTTTAACATTGCAGGAGCGGAAATACTGCACGGCTGCTAGAATACACGGAACTCAAAGGAAAATGGTCTTTTGGATCTCGGCGAAACGGCCTTGTTGTTACTGTGAAAAGTCCAAAGACCAGACCATAGTACACTGGTCGAGCATGTCCTTGAGTGGAGAGGCCCCATCTTCCAGGACACCATCCAGAGCAAAAGTCCGCAATACCCACTTACAGAGGAGGCGAAATTCTTCGGCTGGGATATCCGTGTGTATAAGCCCGATGCGCTCTGTTACCCGATGGTCCCATAAAAAGGACCCCATCTCATCGTTGACACCATGGCGCGCAGCACAATCGTAAGTGTCTTTCTCAACCTTGGCTGTCAGAGGATGAAGTGGTTGTGCCACGTACGTAAAACTCAGTTGAGGAATATCAAATATCTCTCTATTAGATGTGTTTTGGATGCCACTGACAAGGAAAACACTTCTCCTCCCCATCATGCACTTCATCGCTGTCGGTGTTGCCACGGACGCTCATCTCCTGAAGGGTGCTCGTTTTTATTTGGTCAGAAGGTATTGAACAAAAGAGATCGATAACACTCTTCAAACTTTGCTCATTTAAGCTCCTCTTCACCACAAGTCTATGAAAAGGAAGGCCATGTATACTTGACGTAGTTGAGAAACTAAAAGCTAGCTACCTACGGATGCCTTGTGTAGAATCCAATCATCATATTGCAGAATTTTGTTCCGAAATAATCTTTGCAATAGTAGTAGATATGATACTTTGTTTGGCTAGGTGAGAACTAAATGATTGTCCACCTGTCTCTTTCCCAACACACTCTAGGACCTCTAGAACGTGACTTACGATCATCGTCTCTTGAGCCTACAAAATTCAGTAATGATTAAAAGATTGGAATATTATTTTATAAGTCTATATAACACTAGGGAAGTGAGGAGAGACCACTCGAATAGCTCAAGGAATTCTGAAGTTGAGAGATACCTCAATGGTTTCTCTTTCTCTATATATAGTCCTCAAAAACATAAAAACAAGATAATGTTACACAACCACCATCCACTTAATTCCTCGTGGATCGATGACCTGGCGGTCATCTCTAAAGAGCACACGAATTGCTGACATGGCATCTTTAGATACTCCACTAATAGTCAACTCAAGACTATCTATCTCCTCCTTGCGTAACCTCTACTTTAGTTCTCACTAACTAAAGATGGTTACAAATCTCTCCCCATTTAAGACACAACGTCCTCGTTGTTCACACGTTCAAACTCTTGAATAATCAAAGGTGCATTGGCTAAGTTCTTTGCCGGTTCCCAAGTTGATTCATATGATGGATATCCCTTCCATTGTACCAAATACTCCATTTTTGGGTATTTGTAACCTCGAATCTGTTTTTTGAGAATCTTGTCAACCTCGAATTTTGCCTGATCTGCTACCATAGTAGGTAAAGGAGGAGGGGTTGATGGATTTGTGAACTGCTTGGGACATGGTACATGTTTTCGCAATCGTGACACATGAAATACGGGATGTATTTTCATATGCAACGGGAGCTCTAACCTGTAAGACACCTCGCCAACACGTTTCAACACCACAAAAGGACCGATGAATCGAGGGTTAAATTTTGGTGTTCCTACAAGTGAAAAATTGGTCGTGGATAGCCAAACTTGATCTGCTTACTGAAAATTTACCTCCTTGCAATGAGCATCTGCATATTGCTTTTGTCGATTTTGAGCAATTACCAACTTCTCCTTTGCTTAATGCAGTCCTTTGTGTATGTGCTCCACAAAATCATTGACTGTCGCAACTTTGGTTGAAAACTCCTGCCCCTTAGGAATTGTCAACAAACTGGAAGGTGTCAAAGGATGAGCACCATACATCAAATAAATGGAGACACTTTTGTGGATGCATTAATAGAATTATTATATGCAAATTCCACTAGAGGCAGAAGAGTATCCCACTCTTGTTGTTCCTCCCAAGTGAATGCTCGCAGCATATCCTCTATTGTTTTATTGGCCCTCTCTGTTTGACTATCCATTTGAGGATGTAGGCTGTAGACATTGCTAGCTTTGTTTTGAATAAACCAAACAAGGTTTTCCAAAACAAACTAGTAAAATGAGTTCCTCTGTCTGTGATTCAGACTTTGCTTATTCCGTGATTCACAAAAACTGCATCTAGGTACATATGAGCAAGTTGTGGTGCCGTCATTATCTTTGTGGTAGGTCGGATGTGTATCATCTTACTCAATTTATCCATAAAGACCACAACTGAATCATGTCCTAAAGAGGTTTTTGGTAACTCACATACTAGATCCATAGTAACATGTTCCCATCATTGTTTAGGAATGGGAAGAGGTTGTAATAAACCTGCTGGTTTTTGATTCCCCGCCTTATTTTATTGACATGCGACACAACTTCGAACATATGCCTCCACATCTTCCCGTATCCTTGGCCAATAGTACACTCATTGTATGCTCTCCAAAGTCTTTTCAGCTCCCACGTGCCCCGCAATGGCTATATTATGGCCTTCTGACAATATCATTGTGCGTAAATTTGGATCTTGTGGGATCCATATACGCTGCTCCTGAAATGCTAGATCTCAAACCTTCCTTGCCGTCTGTGCCTGAAGTGCTTTCATGATCTCCTCATCTCCTTTGTTGCAACCATCATTTGAGACCACCAATCAACTTGGATTTTCACCTCTGTGATGTTGTTGAGACACGGCATCCGCGTGAGAGCATCCGCAAGTTGTTTCTTGCCCTCCACATACACTATCTTCATGTTGAACTGTTGACGCCAAATCGCCCATCAATTTGTCGTTTGGAGAGATCTTTTTGAGTTTCCAAATACACCAATGGTTTGTGGTCGGTTTCTACCACAAACTCCTTGTCTCCCAAGTAATGCTTCCAATGTTTCGTGGCTAATTCCTCTCGTTCAGTTGTGTGATAGTTTTGCTCAGCTGCCACCAACTTTCGGGAGAAAAAGGCAACCGGGTGCCAACCATCCTCCCAATCATGTTGAAGAATTCCACCCACTGTTGTACTTGATGCATTAGTAGCCAACTTGATTGATCGATTAGGATCATACCACTTGAGAATAGGTGCATGCAAAAGAGCATCTTTCAATACTTGAAAGGCTAACTCTTGTGCCGTTCCCTATCTCCATTTTGACCCTTTCCTAGCATAGATGTTAAGGCTTGGGGAAGGCGTGCAAAAGCTTTAACAAATCTACGATAAAATCTTGTAAGAGCTAAAAAATTCTTTAGTTGAGTTTGATCCTCTGGTGCTGTCCATTTCTGCTGTCCATTTCTGTATGGCTTCTATCTTCTCACTCATCACTTGGATTCCCTCCACTGTGACTCGATGGTCTAAATAATCTACTTCTGATTTGCCAAATTCACACTTGGAAGCTTTAGCATATAAACCATTCTCTCTCGCAAAAACCTGGAGTACCTCTCGTAAGTGTCGCCTATGATCTTCTAAGGTTGTACTATATACCAAAATATCATCCAAAAAGACAATAACAGATTTATCTAAATAAGGACAAAAAATATCATTCATTAATCCCATGAATGTGGCAGGTGCATTGGTGAGACCAAAAGGCATCACTAGATACTCAAAGTGACCATACCTAGTACAAAAAGCTGTCTTATGAACATCTTCATCAGCAATTCAAATCTGGTTGTACCCGCTCCTCAAACCAAGTTTGGTGAAGTACTTCGCTCCTTGAAGTTGGTCAAACAAATCATCCATTCTCGGTAATGGATATTTATTCTTGATCGTTTGTTGATTGAGTGCTCGATAATCAATACACATTCGCATACTCCCATCCTTCTTCTTCACAAACAAAGACAGGGGGCTCCATAAGGTGAAATGCTTGGTTGTATGAACCCCTTTCTCAACATCTCCTCCACTTGAGCTTTTTACATTCTTCCAACTCATTGGGCGCCAATCGGTATGGAGCTTTGCGTTGGAGTGCTTATGGGTATCCACCTTAATCTTGTGATCTACACGTCTCTTAGGTGGCAACCCCGCAAGTAGATCATCGGGGAGACACATCGATACTACGTAATAATATCGTTCAATGATTACGGAATGTATAGATTGTCCTTAGAACCAACAACATCTCTTATCAGTCCCAAAAAACACACATCACTTATCTAGAAATGGCGGTCTTACCAATCACAAAGAGAGGTAAGCTTCTATTCGAGATACGCTTCTATCTCCGTAAATCTTCCATCTACTAGTTTTTACTATTTTCTTCCTCCAATCTACTTCTGGATTATATTGCTCCATCCAAGGCATTCTAGGATGACATCATAGCGAGCTAATCTGATCACTCTCCATTCAATCTCTTCATGGTACCCGCCTATGGCTAGTTGTACACTCCGTGCTAATGTCTCAATTGGTTCAGTTTGCCCATTTGGCAACTCCACTTCCTCACTCACATCCTTCACCAAACTCAATCCTAATTTCATTGCAATAGATCGTGATAGAAAATTTCCTGTTGCTCCAGGATCAATTAGGACTCTCACCTTGTGTCCTTCCATCATCCCATCCGTGACAATCAATCGTGCTTGTTTCTTGCTCCCTCCATGAGCTTCCAATCGTTATCTTCTTCCAACCCCGCCTTTTCTTCGTTTAGTGGAACCAGTAAGGCCGCGAGGCAAGTTCTTGGTGATCTTTTGTTTCGCAAGATCTCATCTTCATTGTCGTCTCCATTCCTTCCATATTGTTGAAAGGCCTTTGCAACATAGGTCTTCCTCCGGGTGGTCCCGATCGAAGTTCTCTGAGAACTTGGCAATGTGACCTATCCTCCCACATGTATAGCATTGACGATTGTCACAAACCCCCATTCCTCCTCGATTAACCGTTCCATTATTTGTAGGAAGATCCGGCAAATTTGGAATAAATGGTCGACGATTATCACCTCCATACATAGGCGGTGGTACTCGTGGTGGTGCATATCCTTCCCTACTTCGAAGGTTTCCCAACTCCATGGGTGTTGGGCCAAGTGGTTCCCGAACATTGCTTGATGGTTCACCGTGTGTGATCCCATAAGCATCCGAAATCCGTTGAGCAATTGCGATTGCTTCATTCACTGTGGATGGATTACTCACCATCACCTCCTTTCACAGTCTCTCCTTCAGACCTCGTTTGAAGACATCTAAGGCTTCTGCTCCACTCATATCCATAATGGATACTTGAAGATCACGAAATTCTTCAATGTATTCATGTATGACTCCTTTCTGCTTCAAATCCCACAACTTCATTCTTGCGGTTTGAAGGGAATCCACCGCTTGAAAGTTCTGAAGAAATCCCTCTTGCATCCCACTCCATGAAATAGAAGCACCTCGTTCTGAAAGCATTCATTCCCATGTAGTGTACCATGTAAGAGCCTTATCCATGAGGTAAGACCGCATGAACATTCCTGTAGTAAAATCAGAAACATGAAAATGTGATAGATGTATATTCATCCTCATGATCCATCTCTCCAAAATTCCCATGGCTCTACTGCCCTTGTAGGCTTTCATCTTACATGATTTTCCCATCCGAAGTAAGAGATTGGCTTGATCTTCCATCTCTTGAAATCGTCTCCTATTTGCCTCTTCATTGGCAATAGCAGTCGCTTGTGGTTGGGATTGAGTCTCTTGTATCGAAGTTTCCACTTCCATCTCACCAACTCTCTCTCTCTCTCTCTTCTCACTCTCTAATGCCGAGATCTTGTCCTCCATGGCTTGTTGCTTTGTATGTACATCTACAATAGCTTTTCTTAACTCTTTCATTTCTATCATGATTGAGTTCAGAACTTCACTCATAGAAACTGACGCTTCCATGCTTCTCCACCACTCAAACTAATACAATGTAAGTATAATAACAATCCAATCTCTCAAAATAGGGATCACAAAAGGCCGAGGTGATCCTACTACAGCTCTATAGTACTCTTCACCATAATTCCTAACAATAAATTCCCTCCATACTCTCTTCTGTCGGTAAATTGTTCTAATTTCTACATACGTGTTGAACGGAACCGGTGCGGATGGTTCACGATTCAAATCCATCCAACATTCAGTATAGAATATAAATGGTACAATCCCACGTTTCTCCATAACTGACAATCGGAAGTATCATTGGTATTGGTGATGCCATCATTCGAGCCATAAAATCTGCACCCCAATTCGCCACAAGGTACACTTTGAAAACATCCTTCTCCATGAATCGAATATAGATGTTGAATAGATTGGGAAATGGAAAGTTTGGTATAGGATTTTCCTCAGGCACATCCATACCTGCAGCCCACAGTTTTTACTTTTCCCCTTACCCTACATGCAGATCAATGACCTCTGCCAGTCTCTATAAAACTCTCAAGAACTTAAAGTTATCATCATGATCTTGCTATTCCAAGAGGGGTAATCCCCACTCAAGGAAAAAGCAAGTTCGCTTTGATACCATTGTAACACTAGGGAAGTGATGAGAGATCACTCGAATAGCTCAAGGAATTCTGAAGTTGAGAGATACCTCAATGGTTTCTCTTTCTCTATATATAGTCATAAAAAAGGTACAAACAAGATAAGGTTACATAACCATCATCCACTCAATTCCTCGTAGATCGATGACGTGGTGATCATCCCTATGAGCACACGGATTGCTGACGTGTACTCCAACTAACACACTAAGTAACACACAAGAAACACAACCTAAAGAGCACACGGATTGCTGACATGACACCTTTAGATACTCCACTAATAGTCAACTCAAGACTATCTATCTCATCCTTGCGTAACCTCTACTTTAGTTCTCACTAACTAAAGATGGTTACAGTCTAGTTGAACAGGGTGGTAACATGAAAATTTTTCCATATATATATATCTATCAAATTTGAGTCCACGTATACGTTAGTAGAATTGTAATCTACAAATATAGTACCTCTTAATCTATATAAGACCGTAGTTGAATATGATAATTATTAAAATATATTAAACCATGATAGTTTGTTTCATTATAAAGATTTGAAATATAATATTATTATTAACGAACATAGTCCTCTCAAATACATTTCGAAAGGATATTTAGGTATTTAACTGGGACATTTTTTTTCTGAATTTTCTATTTTCGATATAGTAAAATCTCATTATAATCACATGAGTAACCGTGCATGAAGAATGATTAGAACAAGTTAAGATTACACGTTTATAATCTCATTACAAAAATTAAGATTTAAGAATTTGGAAAGAAATAACACTGTCTAATCAAGTTTTTAAGGAAATTTATGTGTATAAACAACTAAGTTATCTTGTATACTGGATGATTGAGATAATGATGTAGGTATAACCGTGATCATAACACGTTGAAGAGTTCATAATCAACCCCTTCCAAATGATAACTAATAACAATACACATGCTCTCTACCTGCTTTTATTATTATGAATTGAGGTACTGTTTCTTATCGTAAGTTCTTCTAAATACTTATATGCATGCTCTTTAGTTGGTTTTCAACCTTATAAATTGAGGTATTTTTTGTCTTTCTCTGAATTCATTTTCAAAACTCTATCCATATGATCTAAAGTCAATTTTATCATGTCATTTATAAAAAACAAGTAGTTTTCAAAATTTGAATCATTTCTAACGAAAAGATGTCTAACATGACATCTTTTCATTCGAAATGTAGGGACCTCGGAAGGTTTTAGGTATTCTAAATATTTATATCCTTGTTTGGTTGTTTGGATGAAGAACATTCTAAAATTTCTTGTTATATACACATTCATGTGTTACACTTTTGATATTTGTGTGTGATTATAACGAAGTAAAATTGCACTTATGGAAAGGTCATCGAGTTTCTATTCCATGCAACTAAGGTTGGTACAGTTATATTTAAATATGAAACTTAGTAATTTTTAGTCGTGTAAAACAGAGCTGTGTAACGTAGATTGTGGACCCGAGTGTATAAAGTCGTTAGCAGAGTAAATTAAGACAAGTACATTGTACCTCACAATTTAGGTTTCAAAGAGTTATAGCCCATTTTTCTTTTTCTTCTATGTCTTTTCTTGAGGCAAAAGGTCTCATAACAACTTTGAGGGCACTAACTGCCAACTCTAAATGATATATCCGCTATTGGATGCGCACACCTACATAACTAACGATGCTGCTAAATAAGTAGTGACTCGAGTTACATCTCAGTACCATCATATTTGGCAGCTTGCCAAATTCCCCGACTAATGGAGTTGACTGTCCACATCCACAACAATGTAAAGTTCGTATTATTCGTAGTACACAGTACTCCACAGTACACGATTAAAGAGATTCCAATCCTGCAAAGTAGGGCAGAGGACAAACTGATCCCGTCAACTATTTTGTGTCGTTTCCGATAATTTTGGGCCCGTTCCGGCGGCTCGACAATAGCTTCTAATGTCACATGAACAGTTGAAAGATCCCGGTGCAAGTTGAATCCGACTTCTCGTTCGTTCCTAGCTTCTTGGAGCTTACAAAATTACCACTTCCGAAAGACGATCCGATGTATGCGGGGAAAGATAAGCATAAAGATTGGAGATAGAGTTGTGGGATTTTTAATGAGTGGAGGCAAGTGGGACCCTGTCCGAATCGTGCAGAAGGTGTTGTGACTGCATACTGCAAATTTTGCATTGATGCCCAGTTCTCTTCTGGAAATAAGTAGATTCTTGTTTTGAGGTCAGTGGTTGGCTCTTGGCACACATCGTCCAAAAAAGATTCTTTTACCAGGCATGCCTACCATAACGGAAGGTCCTTTCTCTACACAATAAACGTCATGATGACCGGAGAATTATCAGTGGCAAGGTTTCACACTGGGTTTCTGGAAACACATGCTTCTGGCCTGACTACACCAAGATTTGGCAGTACAGTAATAATAGCAAGAAATATCAAGCTTGACAAAACGCTGAGGAAGTAGTATAATACTCAACAACAGTAGACCAAAGGATTTAGAGGAAAGGAGGAAAGATTTTCACCATCGGTCTCGTCGCCTGTTTGGACAGAGTCCTAGTTCTAGCCGAGTTACTTAGGAACATCACTGGACTGGTGACAGTAGATCATTATATTGCCCACGTGGAATTCAAAGCCCTTGCCTAGTCTACATGAAGACGGAAAAAGGCGACGCAGTCAAATAACAAAAGTTGGGAAGACCCCATCAAATCGGACAAGGATGCCTCGGGTGCTTTCATCGTTCCACCGTTACTATGCTGAGCTAAAGCTGAGAAGAGAATGCGCGTTACTCACCCGTCCGCCACCCGTACGACTTGCATGTGTTAAGCATGCCGCCAGCGTTCATCCTGACCTAGGATCAAACTCTCCAAGTAGGGAACATTAGGCTAGGCCCCCGTAGCGTTAGTTCTGAAATATGTCACCTAAACTATCTAGGTGAATTGGTCAACAAGAACCACTAACGTGATTTGCTCTCCTAGTGTTTTTTTAAGAGCAATGGAAACAAGGTGTTTAAAATATACTATATTGTAAGTCAACAAAAATGACACCACTACCACCTAGTATGGTAATCTCTCGCGCACTCAGTCGAGAACATGTTGAAGTAGGTGTCCATAGTTCCATACAATTCCAAATCTAGAGAAATAAAGATGTGACCTCTCTGCATACCCATATACTTGGAGACTTTGGCTACTGCTGTTATACTCGCCGCCTATCCTAGAGTATGGGTGATCACACTCTCTACAACTATGTCACGAGTAGCATTGGTAACTACCATATCCGCCACAGCAAGCTGATCCTCCCAAACTAAATACAGATATGCCCTAACCTTAGTCGACTCCATGTGAGTTATCCATACTCTCACACCATAGCAAACACCATGTCCCATGGGTAGCTATGATATCCTAATGGACAACGAGTCATATGAACACCTAATGCATCTAAAATGATATCACACTCACGTGTGAATAATGAAAATGTAGATGTATACACATACCCAAGACAGAATCTCATTGATATAGAGAAAGTAGTTAGTGAGAGTCAAAAAGCCATAATGCATGATCGCCAAGATACTAGAGGAGATACAAGAGCTGCCAAAACAAGAGCAAGGACAAGCCTAGTAATAGTAGGAATGGCCGGATGTAGAACCGGATGAAACTGTAAATTGTATACCTCTATTTCAATAGGTGGCCAAATAGGAGAAAAAAGTGACCTCATGTAGTAACTCTAGTGGTAAAGCATCTCTACTAGTCAACATGAAGAACATTTTCGTGGCCGGTGGGATTGGAAGGTGATGAGCAAATGCCGTAAAGCTGATGACTGTTAACGTAGTGATGCGTGAGGTGAGCACTTTTCTTGCGAGTTGCTCCTTGACGTGGGCATCCTCTTTAGATATCTTACGAGGCGCTTGCAGCACGTCTTATGGATCGAGAAGACTGACAGACGCTGAGGCCAGAACGCTGTCCAATTGGTGAGTTACCTACTGCAAGACAGTTCCTTTCCTCGTCCAGGTTTCGTCCTCAATTTGTCGACCAGTGTGCTTGCTGTCGACCAGCTTCATGATGCAGATTTAGTTCGACTTTCACGCAAGTTCGATTTCTGTATTTGTTGCTCATATCGAAAACTAAACTCAAGTTGTTGCGAATTCTTCCAGAGAGCACGTTAGGTATCCACTTCTCATACTCGTTGATTGCTTAAAGCAATCAGAATTTGGTTACAGGTACTCGATAATTTCGTCAAAACAGATGTTCTCGAGATTGTCTTGATTAGATTCCTAATTTTCCTTGCCTCGCTTAAGCCCTTTACTCTCCTCGTCCTGACTGATCTTAGTTTATTTGTAACGCCTAAAGGTAACTAGCTCGCTCCGAAGTAAATGAGAGTCAATAATCGGAAAGTACGCAGCATAGAAGCCTTGGCAACTTCCAACTATCTCGGGACAACGGGCCCAACGTGCCTGGACACGGGGACTCTTCCCTGTATCACTTGCAACGACCATGATCATTCATCACATTTGTGGAATTCGTTAGCCTGCATGTATGGTAGTTTGCTGTGTTACCTACGAGCCATGCTACTTTACTTTGTCTTTGAAAACTTCGTGCAAACGTTCACAAATAAGATGAATACTAATGTTTTCTGCTTGAAAACTTCTCGGTTGGACAGGCAGGCCCGTGGTTATTCAGAGAGCATAATTCCAAATATGATTGAGGGAAAGATTATGGACGAAGAAAAGCAACATCTTTTAGAGGCGGAGTATGCGAATGCCGCAGGAGATCACGTGTCGATTCGCGAATGGATTACGAGATGGATGCTCTTCTTTGCTGTAGTGATGAATTTCCACTTCTGGTTTCTGAATTCGAGTCCCTTCTCTTTCCAGCCAGCACGACAAATAAGCGGGACTGAGCCGAACTTCAGATGGGCACATCCTGCAGCTGAGGCAGCTGAGCGATTTGCTACTTACGACTGCTCAGGTCATGGTAGTGTTCTCCACGATACGGTGCAAACAAACGGTGAGATCGTCTGCGAATGCCATACGTGCTTCACAGGTCCCAGCTGTGCTGAGTCCGTACCTGACTGCCTAGCGCGTATTGACAGGTGCGTGCAGACTTAAATATGTATCATGTCAGAGATTGAGTGAGTCCGCATCAGATGTGTCATCTCTTAGAAATGGGTGACGTTTTGTAATCACTTTGAATATATAATCTGACGAAGGGTAATTTTTTCTGCGTGCAAGCAAGCCCGCCTGATCAAATCTAGAAACCAGTTTACTTTTACAATCCTATTGTAAAAGTAAACTGATGCAGGATTCAAAAACATTGCTCCAAGTATGAGACTAGAATTGAGTTCACCACAAATGAAACATTGAGTCTAAGTATAAGTGCTTAGTTTAAATGGATCAAAACATGTTGCAAAATTTTCTGAACGAACTTGAGTGGACATTGTTGGGTGACGGGATAGAGACAAATTATTGTGGGGCTCTATGGATCCAGCGGAGACCCCGTGATGTACGAATACTTTTGGAAACAGAATGCGGAAGCTGGAACACTGGTGACTCCGCCGTGGTATCGGATGAGTTACTCGGAAGGAATGAGTCCGGAAACAGGCTGCACTTTGGCCCTGGAAAGACAAATCAGAACTTTGCATAAGCTTGTCGGCAATGTTGCAGCAGAAGGGAAGACCCTCATCATCAGCAGTGGTTCTACACCCCTCCTACAAGGAATCGTGCAAGCGCTAACATACCAGAAGCAGGTTTCATTCAGTGCTGTCGCTGCTGTTCCCTTCTATGAGGTACGTAATATCCCACAACGGTAAGTGTTAGTGTATCTAACTAATTTTGTTGTCACGAAGTGACCGCCTAATGAATCGCAGTTGAATTTAAATCTTGCGCCTAGCTTTTTTACTCAAAGCTAATTCAAACTTTTCTCAGGGGGCTCTGGGCTCTAAGTCATATTTTGATTACGCAGCTTTACCGGAGGCAAACGGACATGTTTGGAGACGAGAGATGTGCATGGGCAGGAGATGCCAAATTGTTTGCCGAAGATCCAGGGAACGCTGGTAAAGACGCCATAGAGTTTGTCACATACCCAAACAATCCAGACTTTCTACCTCGAGAACCTGTTTTGAACGGAAGCTGCGCACACATAATTTACGATTTTGCCTATTACTGGCCTCACATGTCAGCTATAACACACAAATTTGATGAAGACATTATGACTTTCACCCTCTCAAAAGTCACCGGCCATGCGGGCACTCGTATTGGGTAATCTTCCTTCAGGTTAAAGAAATCAGTGTTCTTGCAAGGCCTGGTGTAACAATCGATCCTTCATGGATTTAAAACGGGCAAATTCTGTCCTTGTGACTCATCTTTGAGAGTTTAAATGGCCCGGGGTAGTGCAGTGATAGAGGTCTATGATTGATAGTGGGTTCTATCAGCCTCTTCTCTTAAACCCTGATGTGGTTGTGGTGCAGATGGGGCTTATTCAAGGACCCCACGCTTGCGGCCTTGGTAAAGCTAATCACAATGACAAATTCGTTGGGTGTATCTCATGATGCTCAAGCACGAGCCACTCGTCTTCTCAGTGCAATCACTTCCACGTACGGCAAGGACAACGGCCCTGTACCACAAATCCTTCCAGCTGCTCAATATGCGAAAGAAGGGCGAATTTTCCACTATGGCCGAGCAGTACTTGAGAGACGCTATAAGTGGCTCGAGCAAATTCTTGGATCATCTGATCGCTTCTCCTTACTGAAACACGAACCCGAATACTGCGCTTTCTTCGGCCAGACACTGGAACCCTCACCAGGTACAACGTTCTGCCAGTGCAAATAGATTTCTGTAGTTTAGAACTGATTGTCTTTATAAAAAATTGCAAATTTTGACTGCATCGCTTTCTACTCAAGCTTCGTCGGCATTGCAGCTTATGCATGGGTTTACTGCAACCGAAAAGATGACGAAGACTGTTACCAATTGTTTCTGAATGCGGGGATTGTGACATACCGAGGAGCAAATTATGGGGTCACCAATCGACACGTTCGATTTTCTCTGCTGAAGCGAGACAGTGATTACGAGGTGCTGGAGAAGTATCTGCCTAAGCTGGTGGCAGCGTAGCACGTACATTCGTGACGGTGGAGCGATGAGCACCGAGAACATCAACTCAGTCTATCAATCACGTCAGTTTCCTCCACATATCATGGCTATGTGAAAGTAACCTAAGCAGTCTCAAATGCATGCAGAACTGCTCGACATTAACATTATATTGCCATGCCGATTGTGGCATTTCTGTTCAACGCTTTGTTGAATACAACTAAGTAGGTAGTTTGACTCCGAGCAATTCAGCTCTCTCTCTCTAACAAAGAGATCAGAGCATGACTCACCAGTCCACAGGTCAGTTTTCGATGTTCAAAAACTCTTTGAACATTGAAGCTGCATAGAAAGCTGGTTCGGTTATCTGCACCGATTACTTCCTCGTTGCAGAGGTATTCATCCAATTGTCGAGCATTCCAATCCAAACCACTTGTTATTAGGCTTAATGCTCGATGCCGCGTACTGTTGACGCCCAAGATTGACATGAATGTTCAACTGATTGTTGAACACTCATCATCATAGAAAAACCTTTGATTATTACCCGATTTTAAAACCTTAAAACTTTCTTTCGTTTTTTATTCCTCAACATCTCCTTACCACATTAACAACAGTGTTCAACAATTTGCTGAGCTTTTCAGTGTGATGAACAAAAAGCCTATAGAAGTTAGGCAGTATGTTGAGCATCCATATCAGCAATAAAGTGGAGCTGAGCTGAGCTGATGAAGATCTACTTAAAACCTTATCATTCTATGAGGGGAAACTCAGTTAATCCTTCTTTCATCAAGTTTTATGGATGAATTACGCATGATACTTTTACCAGCATACTTTCATAAGACGAATTTATTCTTCTACGAGAACTGAGAATGGACGCAAGCTTAGGTCAGGGCCGCTCACTACTACTGTGTAGTGCCTTCGACATTTCTCGTAAAATAAAAAAACCGAAAACAAGTTGAATGTATATTCTCATCAAGCAGTATACAGTCAACGTAGCATCTTCACCATTATCAAGTATGTTTGTGTCCTTGATGGAAGCTGATACAGTATCTACCATAGCACCACAGAAACTAAGATTTGTGCGAATAATTATATGAAGGATTGGTCCAATTTGTATTTCATACTTACAATTTGGTTAGCAATCAGCTTGATCCATCGTGTCATATGTCTATGGTAACCAGGCTCATTCAGCTTTATGTTGTGGGCCTACTCTGATGAGACACCCACTCCTTAGCTAAACTAGCTCTTGGTTGCGAGCAGCCGACATGCAGATCCGTACAAGTCACTGGTTGTTATGTACATACTTGTATTTTATCCTGATTCTTTGGTTTGCAATCAGCTTAATTCACTGGGTCATATGTCTTCGGTTTCTAAGCTCATTTGGCTTTTGTTTGTGTGTACCCTGATGAAAACAACCAATAATTTGTTAAAGACTGGTTGCAAGCAAGTGGACATGCATATATCTACAATTTCTTTTCTTGCTTGTTGGCACTGAAGGTCTTGGAAAGGCGTTTGAAAGTGAAAGGATGATATAAATACGTTTCAATAAAGCGATATTACTGGAATACTCCTACCTTTTAGGTCACGCAATATGATCGTCGATATCTTAATGGCCCTTTCTTGCCAAAGTTATCAATGAGGGCTAAGGGAAGACTTGTTCTGAACAAAAATTGTGGGGATTTCCATCCCTCCTGTTATCTTATATAGTCAGAGTTTCCAAAAACCATCATACTGGTTAATCCGTTAGATGTGATGTAATGTCATTCCACAATGGATTTGTAGGGGCATAGTTGGCTAAGAATGTAGGAATTTTTTGTGTTTCTTGAAATAAAAGCTCATATTCGGAGGAATATGAAGTGTCTTCTTAAAAATAAGGCGAATTAGGTGGCATACTAAGATAGTGGAGCTTGTCACACACGCGGGGGAAGAAACTGAAGGAGCAAAACGCCTTAACCAGTTCAACTTCAAGAAATGGGAACGCAACAACGAGCGAGCGACCGATAAGGAGGCCAAGATTGAGATGTCAAAGACAACATCAACCGCCATGACATGAAGAAAGGGGATTGCGGTACAACCAGTCAGGAAGATGACTGGTTGTACCGCAATCCTCCTCATGGTCAGGAAGATGACCATGAGGAGGATTCGGCCACTTATCGTGATGACAGATTGGACGCCCGCAAAGTTGTTGCGATTGAAGAATTTGGGAGGTGATTTCTTATCGTGGAGGTGGGATTTCATCTGTCTCGAACTATGCGAGGAACTGCGCCGAGGGTAATCCGCTCACGCTATACGATGTCGAGCATAGCCGGAACGCTAGATTGTGAAGATGTGGGTTAATGTCTTGGGACGCTTATACGAGAAGGAGAAAGATGAGGTTGATTGGGAAGGCTCGGCCAAGCATACATCATTCACGTTGTCACATGGACATTTCTTTGCTCTGAGAACGTCCGAGCGCTTGGCTATAGAAGAACCCTCTAGAACCTTGTGTGAGTCGACAATTTCTTCTTCTTCTCCTCAGCACTCCACATTCTAGTTCATTATAAACCGGTAAAACTTCAGCGGAAGAAGATTATGATAGCCGATGATTCAACCAATAACTCTCGTTTCAACTTTACAGAAATTTTTTCCACAATCTTTCAATCTGTCAAAAAAGTTTCAGATGTTTTTCTTCTCTAGATCTCTCAAAACAATTGGTGATTTACCCACTGTATCACAAGGTGATATGCATACCCCTGTGTACAAAACCCATCACACATCCCAATCCTTGACTCCAATTGCTCCCAGATTTCATGAGAAGGTCACTCATCATCAAAAACTTGAACTGTGCAAAGTTTTATTGACATAACTTTTTGATATTAAAAGAAATGATCTATGTACTAACTTCATGACATATCTGGAAATATCTGGAAGAATAATCGGGTCTGGAGAGTTTATCACTTGTTGCAGAAAGTTTTCTCCAAAATGATACACTAACCACGCCTGAAAGTGATCACGATGAAGACACCAGATGTTGATCACAAATGGATTGGGCATCGGTACATCGGGAGGATCATGTTGTCCTCTATCCATGTCCTACGTCGGCTCCATTTCGATCAGATAAGCTCCTTAGTCAGCAAAGTGATGTGTCTAGCTCTCTTCCATACCCTTCCCATCCTGACTGCACTTTATATTTGATAAGGTCCAAGATAATATCTCTTGGAGCCTTTTCAACATCCTGACCCTACAAAGTTGATCCAACGGTGGACTCTTAACAACCTTACAGTGCACCGTCGGTTATCCTTACCTAAAGTATCGCCGTCATGACAACAACTCTAAAGATGACACATGTCATCATCTTCTCATAGTAGCCGCATCACAACACGACATCCACCCCCTCTAAACTTGTGCATCCTCCGGTATGTACCAAGAAGTTAACCAAGGTGTGCGCGGCGTCAGATAAGATCAACATGATCTTCTGCTCCAGCTAGATCCTCCCCATATGACTCATCTTCACCAAAAAGGTCAAACTCCTCCTCGAGTTCCTCGAGGTTGATCTTCTTATCCCGACTTTTGAAGATCTTTATTCGCTTTTCTGCAATAGGTACCTTCAGTTTTGTACCATCCAACTCTCTTAGCGAATAAGTAGCATTGTCATGGACATTGATCACCACATATGGCCCAAACCACCTCTTTGAAAACTTATCAAGGTGCTATGTTGGTTATCCATACTGTTGTCATACACCAACACCCAATCACCTTCTTTTACCTCCTTTGGTCTCAGCCTATGACGTTTGTCAAATCTGTCCTTGTTTTTAAGGCGTGCCTCTCTAAGTCTCTCCATTGCCAATTGTACATCCTCTGTTCTCCTCTCAAGTTGTCGAATGCGTATTGCCAAAAGATCTTCTCTACTCATATTATCCTCCCAAGGCAACACACTCCATGTGTGAATGTTTTCCTCTATTGGCATAATCGGCTTTTGGCCTTGCATTAACTCTGATGGCATATAGCCGGTCACCGAGCTATGGGTTGTACGATCAGCCCATAATGCAAAAGGTAACAAACGAGGCCATTGTCCAACCTTCCCCCTACATGACTTCACAATTGCTTTGATAATAAGTGGATGACCCCGCTCACTCTTCGCATTCCCTTCTGGATTATAAGCAGTGGTGAGAGATAGCTTGACTCCACATCTCTCAAAGAAGTCATGTGCCTCTTGAGCATTCAACTCTCCTCGATCAGCGGTTATCTTCCCAACACATCCATAATGACACACAACATCCTCCAAAAGAAACCTGCAAACCCCTTTTGTTGCTTTTGATCATAGTGCTCTTCCCTCCACTTGACTGGATAGATCCTCCCTTGCTAACACTAGATACCTCATCTGCCCTAACCCCATCGGCATGACCA
Source organism: Marchantia paleacea (assembly GCA_014180765.2). NCBI lineage: Eukaryota > Viridiplantae > Streptophyta > Marchantiopsida > Marchantiales > Marchantiaceae > Marchantia > Marchantia paleacea. Next base: position 1,772,921 of record MUAA02000014.1, read on the forward strand.
CCAAATCCACAACCCACTTGTAATGGATAGCAAGTGGATATGTAGGATGCAAAACATCATGGTGTCGGATTACAGAATACATCTGACATGTCTCACAAGTCTCCACAAATCCTACCACATTCTTGTAGATGTTTTTCCACCAATATCTCTCTTTCAATTTCATGAAAGTGGCATATATTCCCCTGTGGCCTGCCCATAAGCTTTCATGAAACTCCCAAATCAAGTCTTGTTGAACCTCCTTTCCACAAATCACACGTTGTGGCATGTCACCCTTCCGCTTCGGTACCTTCCATAGGTATCCATCTTGTAACATGTAGTTGTAGGCCTTCCTTCTTACATGTTTGAACTCATGATCACTCCAACCGCTTTGATGAGATATGCTAGTGTGCTGAGATACTTCGTGCTAGTGTGCTGAGATATTTTCCAATATCTAACCACTCACCCTCATACAAATCCTCAAGAAATATCTCCAAACTTTGTGTTACTCCTTGCTGACGAGCCACAAAATAAAATGTCGTTCCAACATCATCAATCATTTCTTCTTCTCTCTCATATCTAGCTCTTGACAACATATCTGCCACCTTGTTATCCTTTCCTGCCACATGCTTGAACTCCGGATTAAGCATCTTGATGTATGCTATCCACCTCAACATTGCAGTATCTGGTGTATTGCAATTGGTGATCATGCCCAGCAATGGTAAACAATCTGTCTCCACAATCACATGAGCTCCAATCAGGTAGTTCCTTTCCGACTTCATGGCCGTAACAACACCCCACAATTCCTTCTTCATCTGAGGATAACTTCGATGTCTTTCACTCAAGACCTTGGCTCCAAATCTCACTGCATACCTACTCCCTTCATCTTTGTCATCCTGCCCCACGGCCCACCCTATGGCAATAGGACTGGTATCCACCATCAATATCACTCGCTTGTTAACATGATATTCTATCCTTCGCAAAACCGGAGGTGATGACATATACCTCTTCAACATCCTCATGGCCTCTACATGTCTATTGTCCCAGACAAACTTCTGATTTTTGCTTAACAACCCATATAACGGATCTGTTATATGAGCATAGTGAGGAATCCATATGTGATAGAACACAACAGCACCTAAAAAACGGCCTCACTTACGTCAAGGAGTTACTGATTTCGCGCATCCTTTGAATAACATCCACCTTGTTGGGATCTGGTTTTCGCCCAAACCATCCACACAAATGACCCACAATCACAACCTCTCGAATCCCAAATATAGATTTGGCTCATGACAAAGTCAAATGTACCTCCTCCAATCGAGATAATATCCTCCCACAATCTTCAATGTGATCCTTCACAAACTTCTAACAGCCCTTTCGATCGATGGTCCCATCCTTCTCCTTTTCCGTACATCCCTTAATAGGCACATCATCCAGAAAAGGCATAATCTTTTGCGGAATAAAATCTCTCAAGACTTTATTCATCCCATTCATCATGTGTGCTACCGAATTTGTAGCTCCTTGTGGCGGCGTGCACATCCTTACTAACCCCAACGGTGTCCTCATGGTGGTAACATCCTGCTTCCCTCGATAGTTGAAACCGATCATACCTAGAGTAAAAGATCCCCATGGAGTAGATAGCTCTCCCTGCCAAAAGCTTCTGCGCAAACTCATCCACAATTGATCCCACCCCCATATTCCTGATAGTCACTTGATTCACCGGTTGCATATCTTGAATGAATCGAAGTGATCCATTCTTCTTTGGAACTGTAAACCATCATTTGGAATATGGTGCAAAGGGCGGACTCAAAATCCTCATCTTCATCTTCTCCTTCAAAAGCTCTATGAGTTTAGACAGATGGGCTCTAGGTACTAGGATCGGTCTCAAGTCCCAAGGTGCATGAGGCATAGTAAAAATGATCATGGGAGCTACTACATTACGATCCACACACCCTATCTCTTTTGCTTCAAAAGAGAATGCTTTTCCATGCCTAGCAAGCATCTCTTTGAAACACCTTTCCTCATTTGTAAGGAGGAAACCATCAGATTCAACCTTCAACTCCTTCATAGGTTTTAGTAAACTTGTGTCCCATTTTACTAGGATCCCTCAAGTTACTTTCTCTACTCGATTGCTGCACTTGTTCCTTTCAGTCATTTGGTAAAGGAGCAGCTATCGGTTTCACCTTCTTATCAACCGTTTTATATCTAGTCTCCACTCGAACCTCGGGTGCTTGGAACATCTCAATAGTGGAGTAGAGCTCTCTAGAGTGAACCTTTACTATCTTGTTTTCATCCCCAAATCCAATCTCGATCATCTCCTTCAACGGATCTCCCAAACCAAACTCCTCATAAACTCCTGATATATATTCACCTTCCTCAAGAAGCTTCAAATCTGCAAGGTCTTCTTCATATCTGTGCAGTTTGTCCTTCTCCCATCTTTTTAAATTAGCAACCTCCTTGTATGTAGCATACCCATCACGCGAAAACTCCATCAACCCTGTACAAAAGGTACCTTTCTCTTGCATAGTTGAGAGTACCTTCTCCTCCGTACCACTATATCCTCTCTTGTAACGTCAAAGTTGCACAAAGGATGATTGAAGTTATAACAAAGTGAAGTTCGTTCCCTTGAGATCAAAGGGTAATTTGCTTGTAGAAGGAAATATTTAGAGTTTACACGTCTTTCACCGCTCTGGACAATACAGGTCAGAAGAGGGTCACCAAGTGCATCACTACCTCGTGCGCACAACCCGATGAATCACACACGCATACATTCACAAGACATTCCACCAAAGTCCAATTATTGTGAGATTGAGGAACTGCTGTATTTACTGATGGGAAGGATGATCTACTCTGTTACAAGATGGAGTCGAGGCGGTAAACTTAAGGAAGTTCTACTGAGACCAACCAAAGACAATTGCTCGTGGGAAGATTCTTGGGTAACTTCTCGAGGAATTTCACCAGTCTATGCAATTTCCCTTCGTCAGGACTCAGCTTCGCAAGTTTCTGTTCTATCCTAACTACATTTGCAGTTCGACAACGAACTCTTGCAACATAAGAAGATCCCCTACTGACTAATGCTACTCCTATTTGTACAAAAAGAATGTCTAACCGCTAAGTCTAACTGATTTACACGGAGCTCCGACTCTTCTCCTCTTGGACATCATCTCCAACTGCCGTTTCAAGTCCCCACGCAAAAACGTCCACACTTACTTGCAATTCCCTGAGATCCTTTGCAATCTCTCGCCTGTGAATTTGAAGTGACTCTTGGCACTCCCACCCCATGGCTTTATACATTTCTTTCCTTCCTTCCTTTGAATCGATAGGAGAATTCATAACTGCCCTTATCTTCTCTAGCCGCCTGATCTCTTCATCATCGCACCACGCAAGAAGGTAGTCAAAACATTTGCTTGCTAGCATTTCTAATCTCCCCGTGCGCTCGACATCTAGCTCTCTAAGCTGTCGCTTTGCCTTCAGCAATTGTTGCTTCAATTCGTCAATTTCTGTCTCACCAAATCTGGCGTCTCCTCTCCTGGCTCTGCATATCTCTTCATACGCCAATTTTAGTTGCTGATGCTCCTTCTCCATGGTAGCTTTCTGACTCTCCAACCGCTTCACCGACTCAGCCAACTGTTGAGTCACCTTCGTCTGGTCTTCCTTGCCTTGCGCTGCATAGTCCATGGCCTTGATCACGTCCATATATCCGTCTTCTTGGGGATTCCACCCCTGGATATAACGGGATCCTAATTCGTTCAACTCCATGAAGACTGGTATGGCCACTGTTTCGATCAACTGTGTCAATTGGAGGTACGAAGAGATTGTCTCTCCTCCCACTTTGGAGGCTTTCATCTTTGGCCGCGAATTCTTTGGGGTGGAAACCGGCGAATACATAGCTTGTTTATGTTTCTTCGTCTTCGTCGCTGGTTCCAGTGCTGTCTCCAAACTAGGGCTTCTCTTCCTTTGCGATCCCCCTGCTTGACTACGTCCTTTCTCTGATGCTTCTATCTCCCGAAGAACTGTCTCCAATTCCCTCGAAGATGCGCCGTCTCCCTCTCTACTTCTCTTCAGCTGCGAGGTTCCTGACCCTATGGATCCCAGACTCAGCGTCGACCCACCACTTGCGGCTTCCACGCGAGGCTTGGTTCTTGATTCTTCGGCTCCCAGGTGGTACTTCAGTCGCTCGTGGGGAGTCAACCAACCCATTCTTGAATACATATGGACCAAGAACGAAGAAATGTACACGACTCCTTTCTCTCCGGCTGGTAATTTCTCCCTCATTGCTTGGACATTACGAGCGAATATTTCTCCCCAATTGACACTAACGGATCCGGTCACAAACCCTTCAACAATCCTCACCTTATGCATACTAACATAGGTAGTGCGCTGAGGCGAGAAGAGCTGATTCAAGGTGTACATTATCTTTCTTCTAAAGCCATCCTTGATAAGGTCGATTTTGTATCCGTTCGTGCCCTTCCGTTCCTTTGGGTCAAACCACTTCGTTTCATCGAAGTTGAACCCATAAACCATAGCTGAGCCTTCCTAGTCAATCCCATCCTTCTGCTCCTTGTAATCACGTCCCAACGCTTCCGCCCATAATATCGCATCCCACGAATCGGGGTAGCCTCGCCACCCTATTGGATTGTGTTCCTTCTTGGCCCGAACTTCCTCACATAGCTCCGGACACACATAATCCCAGCGCCATGCTAAGAATGCTCCGCCCAATTCTTCCAATCTTTCTAATTCGTGTGCAGTCCAATTAGGTTTTGGCACCAATGATCTGTATGCCCCGGATACAGTCTTCTGTGGCACACGCAACCGAATAGCCTCTCTCGCTCCGGATCTACCCACAGATCTTTTCTTGGTCAAATTCATCCAATCCATCGCTCTCCTATTCCCGCCCTTCTCGTCTGCTGCGGTGCTCGTCAAAACAAGAATGTCGGCATCTTCTTCCGCTCTCCTAATTTCTACTGTTCCTCCTAATTCTTTCCCTAACGGTCTTTTCGTACTTATCACAGATATTTACACTCATATTCGGAGGGCTTCCCCGAATATCATCTTCTTTATTTGGAAACACAAAAAAAACCTCTAATACGCTAACCAGGCTTCAACATCTCTCTACAGCGGTACTTCTCCAAAATCCTCAAAATCTTCAGATTTTGAGAAAGCTCCCTCTCTCAATCTTGCTTTGTTTCTCTCATGATTTTCTGGAATTGTTAAAAACTGCACTAACCGCTTCCCATCCTGGCTGCAAATTCGTGCATATGCCGATCCATCATCAAGCACTCTTGTCTCCATCCTCAGTGCTATGATGTAAGGCTGCCCAAGAATCAATGGGTATGATGTAGAGTTTTGCACGAAGAAATTTTGCTCAGCTACTACATCCCCAACCTTCACCGGAATATCAGGGCACGCTCCATACAAGCCCCCTCGAGTATTGTTGGCTGCCCTTATCACCCAACCATGATTGGTGTCTGTGGACCACCTCCCCTTCTTGTAGGGCTCTCTCGACATTATATTGATCTCCGATCCATGATCAATTAGTGCTAACACCGGTTCACTGAGATCCCCTAGCTTCAGTAGTCGCCCTTGCCCAATGCAATCGGGTGTAGTGGCTAGACACCTTCACACCTTCTTCTTTTGCCTCATCCTTAAAGCGAACCTTCTGAGATTTCAATCCACAACACTTTACCAACGCATCTTCTTCATCCCTTGATACCTTTGTACCCATAGCATGAAGTAGAGCAATCTCATTGGAAATCTGCCGTTTCCTCTTGATGATATCAATGATAACATCATGAAACTCCCTCTTTGCTATTCCAAGTATCTCCCTCAAGGTAACTCTACCTTGGCATTCAAAATCCTCTCCTCCAAGACTCCCTTCAAATCTGTCGCCACCTCAATATCCAATTGTAGTTTGTAAGCTGGTACATTCCCCTTTGATTCTTTCCTTCAACCTCGAGGGACCAGCTTACTCCATAGCGTTACAGGTGGGAGAGGTGTATCAGGTCTGATTCATTCTCTAGCCAACCTCTTCAATGAGAGTCTTTCACCAGAATCCTCCTCTTCCCTCCATCTCTTATCTTCCACCGATGCTTCATATTGAGTCTTAGCAATATAAGCATGAACCGACATGGTTTCTACTAGATCTTCCCATCCAAAAGAGTACGTGCTTCGCCCATTTGTTCTTAGAAGAGTCTCTCTAGCTACCTTCCATTTCTCCATCGTAGTGAGAGCACTTGACCATAGGCCATTAAGCGGTACGTGGCCTTCAAACTCCTCTCCTGCTCCTCTAATCTTAGCACCATAGGTAAAAGCTTCAACTGATGCCACTGCATGTGCACTATGATAATCATCCACAATCCTTCTCATCCCTCCCTTACCAAAATTGCTTTGGATGATTGCTCCTGTGTCCTTGAGGGCTAACTTTCCTTCTTTCTAGAAAATGTCTCCACTCTGCACCATGCTGCAAAATCTCCACAATCCCTTCGTGCATGATTAATGCTGTCACACCATATGCACCGTTGCACATATGCTTGCTTGGTGGAAGTCTTCTTCTCCCCTCCCATGTCTTTCTCTTCCAAAATCGTAAATTTGATCTTAAGCTCCTTCATTCCTCGCATGATCTCATTGATGGATGATTCTTCCTTTCTGTAATTCTTAGTCAGAGCTTGAACAATGGACGTTGGAACCACTTGCCTAGTAACAGGTGCTAGAGCAATAGAAGCATCCGTCTGAAAGGGTCTTCTCATCAGAATCTTCTCTCTCCTTCTTTCTCTCTTCGCCAAGAGTCCAACTGCCTCCTCAACATCCTTCCAACTACTTGTTAGCCCTTCTTCCTCATTTTTATCTTCGAGAAGCAACTCCAGCTTCTCTTGCAACTCAACTTCAGCAGCTCGGAGAAACAACTCTGTTTTATGTGACTCCAAGGTGATCTTCTCCAATCGAGACAATTGTGAGAATTGTCTCTCAAACTCCCTAAGAAGCTCATTTGCATGAGACTTTATTTATTTTGACTGACCCCTCCATGAAGGACTTCTTAGTGACTCTATCAGAATCTTCTAAGAAGTACTTATCCCTCAAGGCATGGGAATATGTTTTTCAACCCTCACCAAAGTGTTCATGTAGGGATTTCACATGGCTTCTAATGTCCGGCACTGCAGCAAGACGAAACATTTCTATCATCTCTTTTTCAGCAACACGGTTCAACTCCATTTCCCTGACGTAGTACCTCAAGTACTTTGAGACATCCCTCCCGTCAAACTGATCCATCTTCCCCACCACAGCTTGCAGCGCCCTTGTGGCTGAATTCTCCCTTCGGTCCTGCAATTGTTGCTGTTGAAGGAAGAGTGTGATCGCTTGAAACATCTCCGCTGTTACCGGATCAAGCTGCACCTTAGGTATCTCGCTTGCTCTGCTTGACCCCTCCCCACTCAGCTCGTTATCAATGAAAAGCCGCCTTGATCGTTGACCCCTCCAATTCCCCAAGTATCCAACCTTCTGTGTCTATCTACTCTGATCTAAATCTAGATCCACGTGGTCTGTGCCTAATGGATTGGGCAACCTAACCTGCCATCACCTCAAGCACTCTTGGGAGAGTTGGCCATCACTTCCAACTTCTCACAAGAGAAATACGCAGCACGGACTAGAGTGGTAACCGATGATCAAGTCCGGAGCACTCCTATAGAATCAGGCACCCACACAAATCCAGCATGGCGCACACACAAGAAGCCAGTATGAAGGGGATCCAAACACAAGAAGCAAATAGCGACCCTCCATACTTGAATTGTCCCAACCCACCCATGACTGACTCTTGCCAGCAATTGGCATTTGACATATCATAAAACTCAACGTTCTGCGCTAAGCTATCACTATAGAGTTCTTACAATCTGATTTCTGACTAATTTTATATATCAAGTTCAAACAAAACTTGAACTTGCAACCTTATATCTCAAGGCCAACCCACAACCTAACCTTGCAATCTACACCTTACTCTAAACTTGGAACATCCAACCATAAACCGAAACTCATGAAACTAAAAACTCGTAACAAGAGAACTCATGAAAGTTCCTCCACCTCAGAGGTTTCACATCGAGTTCATCACTTATGTCGCATGGAAAATTCTTTGCTCAGAGAACGTCCGAGCGCTTGGATGTAGAAGAACCCTCTAGAATCTTGAGTGAGTCGACAATTTCTTCTTCTTCTCCTCAGCACTCCACATTCTAGTTCATTATAAACCGGTAAAACTTCAGCGGAAGAAGATTATGATAGCCAATGATTCGACCAATAACTCTCGCTTCAACTTTACAGAAATTTTTTCCACAATCCTTTCAATGTGTCAAAAAAGTTTCAGATGTTTTTCTTCTCTAGATCTCTCAAAACAATTGGTGATTTACCCACTGTATCACAAGGTGATATGCAGACCCCTGTATACAAAACCCATTACACATCCCAATCCTTGACTCCAATTGCTCCCATATTTCATGAGAAGGTCACTCATCATCAGAACTTGAATTGTGCAAAGTTTTATTGACATAACTTTTTAATATCAAAAGAAATTATCTCTGTACTAACTTCGTGACAGTCAATGCAATCTTGCAACTCTGATTGTATACACAAACTTCAAGCTATCACTCCGTACTCAAAACTCATCCAATTGAGTCGAATTTCAATCCAAACGCAAGCTTGAGTTGTAAACTATATCATAGTCAACTCAAATCTCCCAAAACCCTTGTAAGATTCTTGGAAATATCCCAAATACACTCAAAGGTCTAAATTTCTCACTCTATCTTTGAATCATCATTTGAGAATTACAAATCCTTCAAATCCATCCATTCTTGAGCCCATGTCGTAGCGCGTCCCGTTAGCTCTCTAACCCAATCCTCAGATCTTTTAATCTCCTCCAAGAAGATCTCCAAAACTCCTCAAAACCTCGAAGAAGTTACCCAAGTGTCCTCATTGGCCTAAACTCCAAGACCAATGAGAATGAAGAGTGTTATTTTAAATATATTTTTCAAAGTTAAACAAAACAGATCATCATAAAGAGACAAATCAAGCAAACAAAGAATGAATTTTTTGACAACAAAAAAATTTCAGATGGATGATGTTATGAAACAAGGTCCATAAGAGATGGTAGGTTGAAAAATGTGTAAGCTAAAATACTTAAATTAAAGTTCAAATTTATACATCTTTTGAAATTTGATGTCATTAAATGTTGATTTTTGTGATAATACAATATGGTTCATTTGTTTTAGAAAGAAACTATATTAATCTTTTAACTATTTTTTATCATGCATTGGACCGTATGAAGACATCCTTGATCAAATCAAGTTTATAGCCATTTGCACCCTTCCTTTCCCTAGGGTTAAAACATTTGGTTTAATCAAACATTGTCGTGTTGTGACGCGGCTACTATGAGAAAATGATGACATGTGTCATCTTTAGAGCTGTTGTCATGACGGCGATACTTTAGATTAGGATAACCGACGGCGCATTGTAAGGTTGTTAAGAGTACACCGTTGAATCAACTTTGTAAGGTCATGATGTTGAAAAGGCTTCAAGAGATATTATCTTGGACCTTATCAGATATAAAGTGCAGTCAGGATGGAAAGGGTATGGGAGAGAGTTAGACGCATCACTTTGTTGACTAAGAAGCTTATCTAATCGAAGTGGAACCGACGTAGGAAATGGATAGAGGACAATATGATCCTCGAAATTTACCGATGCCCAATCCATTTGTGATCAACATCCGGTGTCTTCATCGTGATCACTTTCGGGCGTGGTTAGTGTATCATTTTGGAGATAACTTTCTGCAACAAGTGATAAACTCTCCAGACCCTATTATTCTTCCAGTTGTTTCTTACGGCGTGATTTGGGACGTAATAGTATACATTTTGATTTAGTTTGGGCGCTATGGATCTGAACTTACCAGTAGTGGTGGCTTTCAACATATGGGTTCCAATCCATCACTATTGCTTACCGAAAATAAGCCATAGGGAGTTGATTGTTAGGAACTTTTGCGAGGAGTATTATTCTCAAGTTATAAACTCCTCGGTTCCGTTTGTAGTTCCGTTCATACTTAGCCGGTTTCGAGTTATCATTTTGACTCTTTATTAATGGCAACTCATATTGTGTGTAGGATGACTAAGTAGTGTGTTTAGGATAGTTGTAAAGCTCTAAGTTAAAATGGAGCTATTTGGCAACACTAGATTTTACTCTTTACTTTTTTTTATTTTCTTGCTTCAAATAAATATTTTCTTGTTGTTGATACTAGTCCTTACTCCATACTTTATTACACAAGATAGTCCACACCATACTCACCTTTGTTGATGATACTAGTACTAACTTTATACTTTATTATACAAAATAGTCTAAATCATACTCATCCTTGTTCATGATACTAGTCTTTACTCCATATTTTATTACCTTGAAAGATTGAGAACAATAATCATGTTAAATTATCTTATTAAAATTGTGTATCTACCTGTCATTTAAAAATTATTTAGGATATACAAATGATAAAAATGGATATGTTTAATAAGATATATAGACGGGAAAAAATGTATGATGAATTTAGTTTCAAAATAGAAAGAAAATGGTTTATGATTCATAATAGAGAACTATGAAACTCAAAACAGATGAACAATAAGAATCCAAAAATTTGATAAGCAAAAATATGAATGAGCTTATTGTTGGTCTCACTTTGAATGAGATAATAATTTATAACCAAGTTGTTGTAAATGCTTTGATTGAGGACAAAAAATTTCCTTTTTAAAATTTATTCAACTTGAAATTTCACAAATATTTCTACTAGCACATAGAATCTGTTGTAGACTATCTTGTGTGAAGTTCAATAACCTGAGTTTTCTTGCTTTTGAGGTCATTGGACCTATAATTTCTGGTTGGTGAGATTCTTCTTGTCATTGATTGCATCCCACATGATTTTAATGTGGATGATCTAGAGTGATTTAGATTGGGAGATATGGATGATTCTAGTTCAATTCTAGACTAGATTTGAGTTTACAATAGAATTGTCAATAGAAAAAATTTGTCCTTGTATATCAATTCGAATATGATCACATCCACATTCTCAAGCTTCTAAAAATAATCATAATCATAATAGCCATTGCACACATTTTGAGTCAAGATTGCTAATGCATCCATAATACTCTCAACTATTGAGGGTTGGTTAGGAGGATGTGAGTAGTTTTCAGCCATTGTGAGGTTACATTTCACCAAAAGTTGAGAGAGAATAAACAATACTCTTCATTTTTTAATTTTGATACTATTGATATGTAAATTGAAAACTATGGAGATTTTTATTGATATATATGAGTGAATTTGTTATTTTGAGTTTTTGATTGATTTTTCTCAAATCTGACAAATGGATTGGATTTTATTCATTCCAATGTATTTCTTTTCCTACCTTGATTCTATTGGAATCTAGATGGAAAATTATAGAGATCAGAATAGAAAGTTATGATTGTTTTTAAATTTTAGATTTTAAAAGTTAGCATTTCTTCTAAGTTAGGATGTTAAGAGGTTGTGGTTTTGCAGGTAGAAGGAGATACATGATGGAGTATCATGTGTCACTATTGTTCTCTTTATGCTAGCTATGACTTCACTTTGCCTCATGAGACCTTGTAGAGCAATGCTGATACATCATGTCTGGTATGTCATCAATTCTTTATCTTGCAAGGGGTAAAACCGACGAGATAAAGATGCACAAAGATTATGATTGGACCACTTGGGATGTGTATATGAACGGATTCCAAGTGAACAACCACAAGATTTGTCACTTCAAGATCACACAACTACGTCAATCTCTTTGTTGATCCTTTCGAATATACCGATTGGGTCTTGGGAGTGATTAACATCCTAGTCAAATTCTATCATGGGGCTTTTCAAGACTAGTTTCCCATGTCTAGGCTTATTTCATAGGCTTCTTTGTGCTCTCTAAAACGACGCTAGATGAAATTTTTGTTCACTACTTGATCAATTGGAACGTGATCCCATGAATGAATTAACATGATTTTTGTTTTTCCTACTTTCATGATGGAGTTTATGTTATCATGGGGACATGTTGGACATAGGGGGATGACAACTAGATTTTGGAGATTCTGGGCAAGAATTGGGCTATATTGCAAAATGATTCCATATAAGTTGTACAAGTTTGGAGTGAGTTTTAGCCATTGGATACTTCATATTCTAAGTTATCGAGTGATGGTGTAGGATCTTGGGGGAGGCTGGGGAGTATAGCGGAGCTGCACGAGCCCTACATACTTTATATATGGCTAGTCCTAATGAGGAAACTTTTTCTTCTTCACGTCATTTACATCCATCCATGGACGAGAAAGTATTGTTAGAGGTGTTGTTGTATGACCCAGAGGAGCCATTATGTTTTGTAGGGGCGTACTTAGACATGTTGGTAGGATTTTTTTTTGTGTTTTATGAATAAAGTGTTATATGCGGAGGAATGCGGAGTGTATTTTTACGAATATGGTGTATTAAGAGTGTACAAGTAAGATTTGAAGTCACAGTGGGAGAGATGCGCATTACAGTAGGCGTTTGGGTTGTTAAGGCGGCGAACGGTTTGTCGTGAAGATTGGGAGCTTGTATAGGGATGTGCCAAGAAATTGCAGACTCAGTGCGAATGAGGAATCGGGCAAGAGTTCAATGTCAAGGCAACGAAGGATGAGAGTACCTATGGTGCGTAAACCAGCGATGGGGAGAATTCGCCCTCTCATTCCGATGGCGGATTGGATGATGATAGAGTTATTGAGACTGAGGGAATTGGGAGGCGCTTTCCTGTTGTGGCGGTGGGATTACGTGTATCCTGAGTTGTGCGAGAAGCTTCACAGAGGGAAGGCAATTTCTTCGATGGGGAAATGCACGCAACCAGAACACTAGGATGCAAGATTGTGGGCCAAGGCACTGGGACACAATTATGATGAAGAGAAGGATGGCGTGGATTGGGAAGGATCTACATTGCATACAGAGTTTAACTTTGATGAGCGCAAGTGGTTTAATCCCAAAGAGCAGAAGGGGACGAATGGCTACAAGCTCGATCTCATCAAAGACGGATTTAGAAGGAAAGTTGCATTCATCCTGAACCAGTTGTTCTCACCCCATCAAACCACGTACGTAAGTATGCATAAGGTGAGAATCGTGGAAGGATTCGTAGGAGGGTCCATTCGTGTTAACGGGGGAGAGATCTTTGCGAGGAATGTTCAAACGATGGCTGCCAAGTTGAAGGAGGATGAGAAGGGTGTAGTGTATATCTCTTCTTTTTTGGTGAATTTATACAGCCAATTGGAGTGGTTAACTCCAAAGGAAAGGCGTGTGTATCGCTTAGAGTCCGGACTATCGGGCATTGCGGCAGGAAGTGACAATGATAGCAGTGGGTCTACGCGAAGTATGGGAGGCGTGGCTACGCTTGCACCAGAAGGACCGACTCTGTTGGAAGATTCAGACTTAGATACCGTAGCTCTCAAATTTGTGAGGAAGAAGAAACAGCCGGCAGAAGAAGGTTATTCTAGCCCAAGTCCCCCAAAGAAGAAGTTGAATGTAGGGAAGCATGAAGAGGAAGTAGTTCCACCCAAGATGTCTCGGCCTAAGATGATGGCAATGAAACCGGGACCGAAAGCATCGAAGTAGATTGCGGAGCCTATGGCTTTAGTGTTGCAGTTAACTCAGAAGTTGGAGGCAGTGGTAGTCCTTGTATTGTTGGATTTAAACGAGATGGGGCCAATGTATATGTCGGGCTGGGACCCTCAAGCTGACAAATATATGGATCTAATTCACATGATGAACAGGCTTGTGTTGGGGAAGGATGACCAGATTAACACTATTCGTCAGCTGATCAAGAATGTGGACAAGCTGTCCAAACAGAAAGATGAGCTAGAGAAGAAGATACAGTAGTCCAAGAAGGAGTGTGCGGAGATCTATCGTATTCGGAGTGCCGAAGTGAAATTCGTGGAGAAAGAGAATGCCCATCTTCGTGAGGCGGTGCAAAACCTGAAGCGACGGTTGAATCAGGTGTATGTAGAGGCGCCAAGCAGGTTGGAGACCCTTGTCAACAGGTGTGCTCAAAGAGCATCTGTTCGCGCGTTGTGACAGTGTAGAGATGCAGCGGTTGGAGCAGTTGGTGATGGTGATGGAAAACCCGAGAGACTCGAAGGAGCGACGTAATGAGATGTACAAAGCTCTAGGATGAGATTTCAGGGAACCCATGACTCTTCATTGACAAGAGATCGTAGCAGATGTACAAGAGATGCAGTAAGGGATCAACGCATTAAAGCGAGAGGCGGAGGTATGATCGCACGGCTTAGAAGGGCAGAGTAGATTTCGGAGAGAGCAATCCGTGTAGGATACGGTTAGCTTGGCAGTTAGGAATTCATGTATAAATAGGAGTAGGTAGACTAGTCGCGGATCTCTCTATTTTGCAAGTGTTCAATTTGATTGAACTCCAAACTATAGACAGGATAGAACGAGCATTTGTGGAGCTGTTGGATGCAACGAGGAATGAGCATAGATTGGTCCGAATACTTGTGAAGTTACCCTGGTATTCGGCCATGAGCTGTGTCAGCGTAACATGATTTGAAGAACTTCAACAAGTGTTTCGCCTTGTCTGAGGCTTGTAAGAGAGGAGATCCCCATCTATTAGTAAACGAATTTCCCAATGCATACTTGTGTCTTGTGAATCGGTGGGATTGTAGCACTTGGATTAGATTTTAGAAGAGTCTTATCCTTATACTCTTCGGACTCTGCAGTCTAGAGTAGTTAAAGAAGACTAAATGCGTAATTCCACTTCTTGATTTGGTTGATTTAGTACCTCATTCCCTTGGGATGAACTTTACACTAAAATTTACTTTAGTAATGCTCATCTATGTCATAACATAAGGGGTACGTTCAGACCAAACTTTTCTTGGCGCCGCTGCTTGGAAATGAATCTACCCGATAGCCAGCCAGGAAGTGGAATCCAATTTTGCAGTAGTAGATAATGTAGTGTGTGGGTGAGCTATTCCCTGTCTTGAGGGACTTGCCAATTGGAGCGTAGCGGCCATGCATGTCGGACCAACGCGCTTGGGATCGGTATCGTTCACGTAAGGAAAGCATGTCTGACCCATCCTCAGACGAGCAGAGAACCCTCCTTGAACTCAAGGCAAGGGCGAGAAGAGCAGCAATCCAAGAGCAACTGCGGCATAGAGAACGAGAAGGAGGTTGGATGCGGCCACTCGGTAAGAGAAAGAAGAGGGTAACCTCATGTCTAGATCAACTCGACTGAGTATTGGGGCACAGTTCTTCAAAAAGCTCTGAGTCTTGCACGCCAGAAGAAGACGAGGAGATGATCCGTGACACAGATCGTCAAGGACGAGTGAGCAGCCCGGGACAGTTGGAACACGGCCAAACATCAGAACCCCATGTATCCAACCAAGGAGAGCCCTTGGAGAATCCAAGCCCAACTACCACCGCGTGCGCCTTGACCCCTTCGGGGAACAACGCTAGTCAAGAAGGTGAGCGGTGGACCCAGTTCCAAGAAGGGCCTAGCACCAAGCAAGGACAAGACTCCTTAGCGGTGGCACTCCCCATACTCGACCTTGAAAGTCTATTTTCCGAAGTGCAGGGCAGGAATTTAAGCACCATGGCGGCCCCAATAACCAAGCAACACTACCCCAAGTTCAAGGGGACTACCGACGAAGACGATGTGGATTCCTACATCCGGACTTTCGAGGCAATCTCAAATGCCAATAAGGAGCAAGATCTTATGGATCGACGCCGAATATTCTCAAGACTCATGCAAAAAGGAGCGAGAGTCGGAATGAACAATCAAGAAAAAAACCACGTGACCAAGATAGTCATATGGGACGGATTGAAGTACCGCTTCCTAGCCCGCTTTAGAGAAATGGGGTATGACAAGGTTCTACTCCGAGGACTCAAGGCTATTTGGCGGGGGAAGCACCAAAAGCTCAGGGAGTATACTGAGCAGTTCCTCAGTCTCCTAGACCAGATGCCGGCAACGGCAGCCAACATCAAGCCCTACTTAGCAGCGATGGCCATTGAGTGGTATGTCTTTGGATTGGGGAAACACGACCCCAACCAAGAAACATTCTGCCAACGGTCTGACCCGAATACGGTGGAGGCAGTTATCCAAGCGGCAGAAGCTTACGAGCTTTGGAACATTCACCGCCACAGGGCGCATGGTGCGAAGGGTTTGACTCCGCAAACCAAGAACTGAGGAAAGGGGCAAAGGAAGCAAAGCCCATCTTCGGAAAGGTCGATTTCGGAGGACGAAGAGTCCCGTTCCTCGGAGGAGGACTAGATATACATGCCGAAGAAGAAAGAGTCTCACCGAATGAAGGGACCCGAGGATGGCAAGAGGGGAATAGCCTCTAGAGTAGACAAGTTCACAAAGTCTTTAGAAGAGTTGAAGGTGCACGTTGTGAGTAACAAGGACAGGCGTAAGTCACCCATGCAGAGTAGAGCGAATGTCTAGTGCACCATTTGCCAGAAGCCTAGACATACCAATCCATAGCACCAACCTCGGGAGAGCTTCGCCGCTCATCAGGTGACTTGGGGCAATACATGGGAATCCACTTCCTATGAACCACCCCTAGAGGTTTATGCCTATGCGGTGTAGGAGACGGCGATGACGCCAATCGCCCAGGCACAAATTTCGAGGTATGCACCGATGGAGATGGCCACCACAACCCCTCAGCGAAAGATGGGAGGAGGACGGGAAAGTTTCACATGCTCTTCAATTCTAGATCTCTCGTTACAAATGTAATTATACCCTATGTCACAAGGCGATATGCAGACCCTTGCGCACTAAAACCACTATAAACTCCAATCCTTTGATCCAATTGCACTCAAATTTCGCAAGAAAACGACTTATCATCCAAGCTTCAACTCTGTCAAGTTTTATTGACCAATCTTATCGATAGCATGAGTTATGATTGTCGAACTAAATCTGTAACAGTGCTGTGCAATCATCGCAATTGAGGCTGTACATAAATTTCAAACTCTTCGCTTTGCACTCAAAACTCAACCAATCGAGCTGAAATTTCAATCAAATCCAAATTCGAGTTGTAAACTCGTGGTCTATTGAATCCGATCTGTCAAAGCCTTCATAGAACGCGAGAATTCACTAAAACTCTCCCATCGGTCCAAATTTCACTCTCCCACTTCAAATCACCACACCGAGTGTCAACTTGCTCAATCGCCTTCATTCTTGAGCCAAAATCCTAGCTCTCCTCGTCAGGTCTCCAACCATACCCTTCAATCCTGAAAAAAACCCCTCGAAGGCTCCCGAAACTCCTCAAAACCCCAAAGAACTTGCCCAAGTGCTCTCATTGGTCTAAATTTCCCAACCAATGAGAATGAAGAGTTCCATTTTGACCTCTAGTGGGCCAAATTAGCCACAACTAACTTAGAGCTTAACAACTAACCTAAAAACACTACTTAGCCATCATATAGATAATACGAGTTGTTGCTAATAAAGAGTCAAAATAACCACTGAAAACGGTTAAGTATAAACGGAACAACAAAAGGGACCGGGAGTTTATAACTTGAGTATAATACTCCTCGCCAAAATTCCTAACAATCAACTCCCTATGACTTGCCTTTGGTAGACAGTAGTGATGGATGAGGGGACCCATGTGTTGAAAAAGGCGCCTACTATCGGCAAGTTTAGGTCCATAATGCTAATATCAAATCAAAACATAGGCGTTAAGTCCCAAGTCGCGCCGTAGGAAACAATTGGCGAGAATGAAAGGATGGGGAGTTTATCACCACTTCCATAAAGCTATCTCCAAAGTGATACACTAACCATGCCCTAAAGTGATCACAATGTAGACACCGGATGCTTATCACAAACGGATTGGGCATCCGTATATCTGGAGGATCATACCGCCCTCTATCCATGTCCCACGTTGGCTCCACTTCTATCGGATAAGCTCCTTAGTCGAATGCGTTCTAGACCTCCCCCTTTCCTTTCGACTCCAACCACGCTTTATATCCGATAAGGTCCAAGATGATATCCCTTGGATCCTTATCTAAATCATGGCCCTAGGATGACAATCCAACCGTGGCCTCTTAACATTTTACAATGAGCCGCCGGCCATCCCGACCCTAAAATATCGCCAAAATATCGCCGTCATCTCAACAGCTCTGAAGATGACACATGTCATCATCTTCTCATAGTAGCCGTGTCACAACACGACAACGGCGCGATTTGGGACTTAACAATATACATTTTGATTTAGTTTGGGTTCTATGGATATGAACTTACCAGTAGTGGTGGCTTTCAACATGTGGGCTCCAATCCATCACTATTGTTTACCGAAAATAAGCCATGGGGAGTTGATTGTTAGGAATTTTGGCGAGGAGTATTATTCTCAAGTTATAAACTCCCCGGTTCCGTTTGTAGTTTCATTCATACTTAGCCGGTTTCGAGTTGTCATTTTGACTCTTTATTAGTGGTAACTCATATTGTGTATATGATGGCTAAGTAGTGTGTTTAGGATAGTTGTAAAGCTCTAAGTTAATATGGAGCTAATTTGGCCACACTAGAGGTCAAAATAACACTCGTCATTCTCTTTGGTCTTGGAGTTTGGGCCAATGATGGCACTTGGGCAACTTCTTCGAGGTTTTGAGGAGTTTTGGAGACCTTTTAGGGGAACATTCGGGAATTTGGGAATTTGGTTAGAGAGCTGACGAGAAGAGCTACGGCGTGGACTCAAGAATAGATGCATTTGAGGGGTTTGTCACTCTGATATGGTGATTCAAAGATAGAGAGGAAAATTTAAACCTTTGAGTGTATTTGAGGTGTTTATGAGAATACTACGAGGATTTTGAACAATAAATCTTGGACTTTGAGCACTTCTATCCTAAATATTTTTTGGCCATTCTCAAATTAATACTCCAAGATAACTATAAGCATCGACCCACTTTGTCAATTTCCGGCAGCGCTTCCACCCTCGAAAATTTCTGATTCGGATTTACACTAAAACAAAAAATACAGAAATTCAAAATTGATAAGATGAACCTTAAATCGACTCTACTTCTAGATCACCACCACGGGCTGCACTCCAGCAATGCCATGCACACTCAATAGCCAACGGATCGAAGCTAACATCAATCCAAACTCGCCAAAATACCTTCAGCGCTCCAAGAACTCCAAATTTTCACCACAGAATCCAATTTGAGTTTTCGAAGTAATCTTTTCTTCTCTCAAAATGTCCACAAGGACACTCTACTCATAACCATAGCATAAAAGAGAGATTACCTTCAAGCCAAACCCACTTTGTGCTTCAAAGACTCCAGGTTCCCGCACTAGCTACTATCCACCATAGCCATACTCTCAAAGGCTCAACTTCGAAAACTGCCCTCCAAGGAGCCCTAATTCGAACTCTACCCCTTAAGCCCTAGGACCCCTAACGGCATTTCCAGTGCAAACGGCACTAACTGCACAATCGGCTCTAACTGTTGTATCTGCTCCTGCATACGTGCATCTACCTAACTAGAGATGCCACTACATAAGTCGTGACATGGAGTATTGATATTTATGTTTCTTGTGATTGATATACCTCCATCTCTGCTTCCTGTTTGTGCACCACGTTTATTTGTGTTGGTGCGTTATTGTTTGGAGTGTTAATGCTCATGTGTGCTGTCGATAATGAGGTTGGATTTGTGGACCAATCAGACTATCCATGTTTCTTCCTAGTGAGACAGGACTTGCGGACCTGTAGACTAGATGAGTGCATGTGGTGATGGCAGGTTTCAGGCTGCCCTTGTGTTAGCACCTTGTGGTGCCTCAGGTACCTTCTATTGCAATTTCTGGTTCTAGTTGTTGTTTCTGGTTCCAATTAGGGATCTTTTTTTGTACGGTTGTGGAGGTGATACATTGGTGTAATAGTGGAGTTTTTTGGAGGTTCCGGAGGAGAGACTGCTCGAATTAGCATTGAAAGCACCCGTAGCGGAGTGAGGTACCAACCTTGGCCTTTGAGGTTCACAAAAGACTCTGATTTGGTTTCAAAAAGTGACGGAGCTGAGTTTGGTGATATCTTGGAGTGTGTACCCACACCGTTGTTGTGGGACATGGACGATATCTATGGGCCCACCAAGGGTCCTAGATGATATTCGCATACAGTTGGTACTATTGAGTTGGATGACTTCATACATGGGAGTTTGACTCATGGTGTGATTTACAACAGATACGCAACTCTATGTTATTTAGTCTGTTTATGGCTTAGAAGGGATTATTCCAATATTTGGAGGATCCGCCGATGGATGATTATCATGAATTCTGGCGTGAATACCTTGAGGAGATTGAGTTTTGGAAACAATACTAGTCTCCAAACTACATCTCTATTACTTCGGGTACAATGTTTGGTGGTACGAATTCATCCTCTATACTTGGCATTGATTATATGGTTGGAGCTAGTCGAGTTGGGAAGAGTTTAGAGGTCCCAACCTTGAACACTATTTTGGAGTTCTTCGCACGGTTGAGGAGAGAATATCAAGGGGTGAGAATTGAAAAGCTACGAGGCTTGCAGGAGTTTCAACGGAAGACTTGGGAAAGTCTTCAAGAGATGTATACATGAATGCATTGATTGATTAGTGTTACCCATGGGATGACAAAGGCACAAGCTGTCCAATATTGGTATGGAATATTGGACAGGGAGTTGAGACGTACAGTGAGAGATGCTACCTTACTACAAGAGACATCACCTACGTTGGCCATTGTGTTTTATCTTGCTGAGCGTAATTAACTCAAAATGCAAGAAGAGTTGATGGTGACTATTTGGTTCAGCAAGGATTTACCAACTTCATCAACTTCTTCACGTTACCCGTCTACAACACAAACCCGGAGTGGTTATGGTAGACATGTGGGACAGTCTCGACCATCCGGACAGAGTGGTGAAGGTGATGCATCCAGACCATTGCCATCCTTTTCAGATCAACAATTAGTTGTTGGGATGGTGTGTTGGATATGTAGTGGACCTCATCACAAGAAGGATTACCTTCAAGGTCGAAGGATGGATCCTGTTGGATTAAAATCATGTGAGTGTTATCATAGACATGGTCACATGAGGGATCAATGTTTTGATCTCCATCGAGAATTATGATCATCAAGAGTTGCAATTGCACTCCTTGGAATAGGACGACGAGTTCAAGGTGATAGGGTTGGCGGTATAAGACCATGCCATACTCAAGTGTTAGCCCATGAGGCTAGTCATGAGATGAACATGGCATCTTAATGGGAGCAGTTGGAGCAAAAGATAACATATCCTTCAAATCGTAAGTAAAGTTTCCCCACACTTTGTGAAATATGAAAGGACTAAAGTACTTTGGAAGAAATTTCTTTCTTGCTCTCTTATATATAATGGAGTCGTAAAGCATTACCCAATTATCTTCTTTGAAAGTCTTCATCTTCTTCGTCCCAAGTCAATTATCGTAATACTTCTTGAGCAATTGTTGAGCCCGCTCCACACGTACCATGACCACAACTCGAGCCTTCTATAACTCCAACAGTTGTTGACGTCTTGATTTGATAGCTTATGCTCCATTTGTCCTCTTTAACTTCTCTTGGATAGTTAAGAAGGTCGTCAAATCAAATTGAGTTGGAAGTTTTGACTCAACACCATATACCATACGGAAAGGTGAGTACCTTGTTGATGTCTTCCAAGTCGTCCGATACTCCCACAAGATAGCATGCAGCCTCTTGTTCCAATTTTGTTTGCTCCCATCCATGTCTGCATCCTTGGCAAATATCATGCAAAGCGTATAGTTGGTTCGCTCTGCCAACCCGTTAGCATTGGGTTTGTAGGAAGTACTCACACGTACCTTTATGGAGAAATGATTTAGCATGGCTTGTATAATGCTTTCAACAAACTCACCACCTCTATCTAATACAATTTCTAGAGGGCATCCAAATCTAGTTATTATACTCTCCTAGAGAAATCTATCCACTTCTTCCTCACTAGTAGATTTTAGAGGTCTAGCTTCTACCCACTTGGTTAAATAATCTGTAGATACCACAATGAACTTGTTACCCTTAAGAGTAAGATTCAAGGGTCCTACAAAATCTATTCTCCATTTCTCAAAAGGACCTAAAATAGGAACTGATGTCAAAGGATGGGTTTTCATGGACTTTTTAGCAAAAGCTTGACACACATCACAACTCTTGCAAAATTCCACATAATCTTTGAAAATGCCCTTCCAATGATAGCATGCATCTAGGATCTTAAATGCAATTACCTTTCCTACAAAGTGTCCTCCACATACCGAACCTTTGTGAAACTCCTTCATAAGTTGAATTGACTCCTCCCTTCCAACAGCCCTTTTGAGTAATCCATCTGCTCCTTGATGAAACAACACGTCCTCTATGATGATATAAGGTTCACATCTCTTCACCAATGCATTCCTCTCCCTTGAATGCGTGCCTTGGGGAAACTCTCCTTCTGAGATTAAATCCCATATCCCCTTGTATTCTGCCGGTACCTTTGTTATGGTGTCCATCATCAGAGAATCCTCATCTGTAAATATATCATCCACTGGTTGATCTCCTTCCTCATCGTATGCACGCGACATCAAATCAACATTGGCATGCTTCAAACCGGGTCGATCCTTGATGCTGTAATCAAATTTTTCCAGTAACAATTTCCATCTAGCTATCCTACCCTCAGCATTAGGCTTGTTGAAAATGTACTTCAAAGCCTTGTGGTTAGTAACGATAGTAAACTTTTCTCCCAACAGATAATGTCGAAACTTCTTGAGTGAGAAGATCACGGCTAAAGCCTCCCTTTCTGTCATTGAATAGTTTCTCTCAGCTTGCACCATCTGTCTACTAGCATAAGCAATTGGATGATCATGATTATCATCATCTAACTGACTTAGAGTGCATCCTATAGCAATGTTTGATGCATCCGTGTAGAGAATGAAAGGTTTACCCCAATTTGGTTTGGCTAAAATAGGAGCCGTTACCAATGCCTTCTTAAGAACTTTGAATGCCACCGCTACCTCTCCATCCTTGAGGATTAAATCTTAATCCGTCCCTTTCTTCATGTAAACCGTCAAGGCATAAGCTTTGTTGGAGAAGGAAAAGATGAACCGTCGATAGTATCCTACCATACCAAGGAACTGGTTCAACTTGGTCAACGTCATCGGAAAAGGTAAGTCGAGGATGCATTTCATCTTTTCTGGATCCACCGCTATACCATCTTTGGAGATGATGTGCCCTAACAACAAACCTTTCTCACATCCAAAAATGCATTTTTTCTAGATTGAACAAGGCCTTGGCTTTCTCCAAACGTTGTAGAATTTTGATCAAATGATCAAAATGATCCTTCTTCTTCCCGTATACACAAAAATCATCAATAAAGTCTCGAACAAACTTCCCAAGGAAAGGTTCAAACACTTTATTCATGAACCTATGAAAAGTTCTTTGGAGCATTACATAGACCAAAAGGCATTACCCTAAAGGAAAAAGTTCCCCATGGCGTGGTAAAAGTGGTTTTGAGTTGATCTTCAAAAGCAATTTGAATTTGGTTATAACCACTATAACCATCCCCAAAGCTATATCACTCATGACCTGCCACCTCCTCCAAAATCTCGTCGATGAATGGCAAAGGATAATAATCCTTCTTTGTGACAGCATTCAACTTCTTGTAATCTACACATACACGTAGCTTACCATTCTTCTTCTTGATTATCACAATAGTAGAAACCCATTCAAAATTCTCGACCTCATAGATGAAACCGGCATCCTTTAGCTTGTCGATCTCCTCCTTCACCACCACAGCCATTGGTGGATTTATCCGGTGTTGCTTCTGGTCAAGCTTTATCCTCTAACTCAATGCGATGAGTTTCTAAGGTTACTTCCTTCAAATCCTTGTAGCTAAAAGCAAAGACATGGATATATTTACGAAATATATCCAAGAACCTTGACTTCTCCTCCGTAGTAACCTTGGGACCAAACTTGAGAGTGGAGAGCCGTCGAGTTATCTCATCTTCACTCATCTTCATCTTTATCTAGTATCAACGCTGATAAGTGTTTATGAAGAACTGCATCAGATCCTTGGACATGTTTTACTCATCTTCAGAATGGTTATTCTAACTACATGTGACAGGTGGAAAAAATAAACATGCATGAAACATAGATATTGTAGGAGACGAATAAGGTTCGAGATATTCAAGATATTAATCTTTGCGTACCGTAGTAGCAAATTGCGCTATGGCCTTCTTTACACAATGAGCCGGCATGTTCAAAAGTTCAAGCATGTCTTTGTATGATTTGCCAATTTTGCCTACCAATTGCTACTTGACAGTGTTGGGAACAAATGAATTCATATCATGGATTGTTTTCCTTGGAAATAATAGATTTGGAACCATGAGTCGCTATATACAGTTTGGGCCGCTTGATGGTGGTACAAGTTTACCCAACGAGCTAGATCTCTAATCAAGGAGCAAGGAGATGTGCGACTGATATATCACATCTTCAACACCAATATCAGTGACCCATAGATGGAAGCTTTAGCAAAATCCAGAAACTTGCAATTAAACCTTTTAAACTTCCAAATTTCATTTTAACTAACATGTTCAATCCTTCACTGCTCAACCACCAACTCAGGTTCTTGTATTCCCAATTTAGACATGGTTTTGCTCGATTGACACGATTGTTGACACATGATTTTGATCTGCAACCGCACCATGTGTTATTTCCTACTCACTCGAATACAACAGCTGCAAGTATTTTGCTATATCTTCACTCGAGACTGGCTGTTGGGAACTTTTTCATTGTCGTCAATTTTTTATGAATACTCCTTTAAATCTTGGACCGATTCTGTTCTTCGGAGTTGGAGCTTGTACTCTCATTTGTTCAATCTCTGTTCATTTCTGTTACAGTGAATCCAAGAACTTCCTCTGACTGCTAATCATTACAGTGCTTGCCATTAGACATTTGTTGAGCGACAAGTGGCAAGTCGGGGTCCTTTCTATTAAAACAAGTGGTTTGAGAACTTTACGAAGAAAGTCAGAAATTATTTTAAGCATCCATACATATCTAAGTAAAAACTGCATCGTGTGGCAGAGCCTGTACACATTTATATTATACACTATACTTGTGAACAAGGTCTAAGTATGTCAATGACGATGAGCAAACGGTAGATATGCGAAATGGAAAGGTATGTAAGCTGTTGTGGATGCAACCCAGGTCCCACGAGCTCCCCTTCGGAAATGGCAATGATATTGCCCTCTTTCGACTCGATGTGTGCAGATTCATAACTTTGTACATAAATTTATGCTCAAAGGTGAATAAAGTTTGCAATACATAGAATGCATCTATATGATATGATAAAGAGGGAGTCCCACAAGTGCCACAGACAATTAGATTTCTGTAACATGTTCGACAGCACTAACGGGAACTAAAGATATAGACATAAGACTTTCTATAATGAAACAAATAAACAGTGGTATTCTCACCATTTTACACAATTTTGATCATTGCGCAAAAGCGGGAAGATGGTGTATATAAAAAACAAAAAATAATCGATCTCCACATGTGTACATAGGGGTTAGGGAAGACGCAAAATGCGAGAGGAGAGTGTGCATGCAACGACAATGAGAAGTACACAGCAGCTGTCAGGAGATAATGGCGTGGAAATATCATGTGGTACTTGACAGTTGAGTGAATGCCAGATCATTCGACGTACATAACCTTCACCTTGTAGAAGTGAACTTATCAAAGTAACCTGGCAGATAAGAGACAGCTGAAATCTAAACCCAAGAATCTTCAATAACTTCAATAAGATAACAAAACCGACATAAGAAGACTTTAGCACCGACGGAACAATGAGGAAGGGAGAAACTCTGAAGAGGATTCGTGTCTAACTACTGTCTCCTGCATTTGACACAGAGATTTATCACGAACAATGGAACCGAACAAGATTTACGAGGGCAACAAGCAAAGAAGAGAATATTTTCTGTCATTAAGCCAGCAAGCACTCCTCAGGATCGTTAGTACTTGGCAGTCCACTGTGTGAAAGAATGTGGTTAAATTACGCTATCCACCATAGTGAACACCACTCACATCCCACCATAACATTTACGACTTCTTCGGTGCTCCATGCACCGGGCAGACGATGCTGTAATATAATCCACACATCCCATGCATCTATACCAACACTAGAAGCATAGATGTGATATGCAGATGCCTCAGAAGACCTGGTAAGTAACAAATGCTGTTACAAATTCCTTCCCACTGATATTTACCAACGCGCTGTACAAAATTGCTCAGTAAGGTAGGCACACAGACAACAAGATCAAGCGGCACGAAGGCCTCAGCTACTTCCATGAGTAAGGAGGTTGTGAGCCTACACAATCTCAAATCTAAAGCGAAATCTAATCAACATAATCTGATGCTAGGGTATCCAACAAAACAGTGGACACTTTCATGTGCCAACTTGTAGTATTATCGCAAACAGCTATCTGACGTGCATCATTGTGAAAATAGAAAAGTCACCTGAAGAAAGTAACAATCTGCATAGTGTACAAGTCTCACGAGCATACAATGTTCGTGTAGGTTGTCAATTCAGTTGTCTGTATAGCCGTGCCTGTGTGTGATATAATTATAAGGGAATGCTTGCCTCTCGTACAACTGAAGGAGATCGCAGTGGAAGACTACCTTCTCTTGATGCTACACTTCCTTCTCTAGATCTAACAGCATCACGAGCCATTCGCGGGGTGCCTGGAGTGGTACTGGCTCTGTAACTCGCTCTCAGCCTTGCATCCACTGCCGAACAACTCTTGGCCATCGCTTTGCTGACAAATTTCTGAGCTGCAGCTGAAAGAGTCCTCATACCTGGACTTGCAGAACCTCTAGCTGGTGATGGTGTGTGGCTTACTTGTAGTACCCTTGATTTCTCCCTCAAACTGCGCGCGGCATCCCTAGACAAAGTGTGCGCCCTTGCATCTCTAGAAGGTGGGGCAGGAATTTTGAATTGGGGACCATCCCCACTACCACCTATACCAACGGGGGTATCCTCTGCCTCTAGTCTGAGTGGGGTGCCTTCAATCTCCCCCCACGTCATAAAAGGTGATTCTTCGACACCCGGAGTCAAAGAGGGGGTAGCCACATAACTGTACCCGGAAACACCGCTTTTAAATGCGATTCTGAAAGCTCCGCCATCTCCAAAAGTTTGTGGACTCTTACGAAGATCTTCGAGGTCGTATCTCCTGCGAGCTCTCTCTGCATCCCGTTCAGCAAACGGCCACGCAGCTGGGGTAGAACCGGGAACAGGTGTGTAGAGGATGGCCACCGTATCTTCCTCTCGAACCTTAGAGTCAAACATCTTCCCATGAAACCGTGTGTTGGTCCTGCTAATTTCCTTCGGTGGCCCCTCAACTTTGTCTTCCCTCTCTCTCTCAGTTAGAGGTGCATCATCCCTATCTGCAGAATCGTACATAAGAAGATTCTTGGCTTTGTAGGCCCAAGTATCTAATGTGGCCTCCGGTTGTCCAGAAGTACCAAAACCATCAGTAACACGGTCTTCGGCCGAAGTGATTCTCAAAGTAGGGGAGACAAGCTCGTTCTCAGAAAGAAATCGGAATCTCTCCCTCTTTTGTTTGTTCACTTTGTTTAAAATCCTCGAAAAACTTGCATTGTCTTCGCTTGTGTAGCGGCTTAAGAACTGATCTAGGGTAAGAGATGTATCCACCGAAGAGTCAGTATCTCCGGAGGATGAAGAAGGTAAAACATTTCCATCAGTGTCCATGAACATTTGCGACGGTGCTGGTGAAGACCTCACAGAAAGAAGCGGGCTGAAGGCCCCTGACACAAAAGACCCAGGTGTTGAGAAGGGTTCGCCACCGTCCCTGTCAGAAACTTTTTCTCGCTCCTTATCCCGCCGTCTCCTGATTATATTCATTTGTGCTTCTCGAATAACAACAGGGTCTCCTGTCCTAACAGCCTCCAGCCACTCCAGCCGATTTTGAAGCTTCGGAATATCTGGGAAAAAATCCCTTTCAATGATTTTCTCCACAGCAGCCACGTAAGTATCTTCATCCAAGGCAATTGCTGCCATCTTTCGCTTTCTCGGAAGAGGAGGACGCATGGAAGTCCTCCCCGATGTCGAGGTAAGGGCAAGCGATGTTCTAAGCCCGACATCGTTTCCCACGCTCTTCACACTACATGACGGGGATGGGGGAACATGGCGAGGAGAGTGGCCAGGCGATGCCAACATCTCGTTTGCAATGAACGTCTCTTCGGCGCTATGCACACAAATTCTAGCTCAACAGGGGCAAGAAAGCGGCACTTCAACACCCTGCGCTCAAACAAGAAATTGTACTCATAAATCACGAGCTAATGATAACCTAAAAATGAAAAAGCGAATCCTCTTGTACTGCAGCCCTAAAGAATGATGACAGCCGGACAACAAACTGTCTCACACGGATCCTACCCACAAAGGGTCGGAAAATAAAAATCCCAGACCCTCCTATCGAAGTCCTTGAGGGGAGAGAAACCTAGAACCATTCACTATCACGTAAAATCAAACAGTACGCTCGCAACTCACGAGCAAATTCGCCCAAGTAAAGGTGTTACTCAGGAGGCTACTTGCAACAACAACAAAAAATAGAATCCTCTCCTCTCCCTTCAACTTTCCAACCTCTTCTACCAACAGAGCTTGTAATCGCAGAAAAACTAACCCGAATTCGATGTCCAGTAGAAGAAGGTTCTCGCAATGACTCAGAGGTAGAAGAAACGTTTCGGCTCAAGGTCGACGGCAACGACCAATACCGAAGCGGAATTGTCCACACGACCGTGCTGTCGCAGGAATCAGTCGATGCGAAATGTGGACTAATTGCTCTAGCGCTTCAACCGCGGAAGAATCTGCTGCTCTGCGCTTTCGCTTTCGTCGAGTCCAAACCACAATGCACTACACTCTCCCTCTCCCGTTTCATCAAACGTTTAGGCCGAAATTTGCGTTCTACAATGCGACCGAACTGCAGTTGCCTGTACTCGCACTTCAGTCAAAGACAAAGCTTTTACGTTAAGTTCACCCCAGATAGTTTTTTGGCTGTCCGGAATTTTCCTTGAAACTTATTTCTTGCAGAAAAAGCTGCTAGATGCGCTATTGATGAATTTCACTTTTGAAATGACGTTTGAATTTCTAATTTATTTGAAGTAAATTGATTTATCCACTTCAAAATTTGTTTCCTGCCAACAATTTTAGCTTCCAAGGCAATTTCAAGTTTTCGTATGGAGGAATCTCTATGATGGAATAATGAAATTGCCTAATGAATTCTTGCCATCGGCAAATGAGGTTTCTCATACAAACGAAAAGGAAATGAATGCATATCAATATAAAGTATGAACCATTCCACCCCTACTGAGTGTCTCTCTCATTATTGTAAATGGGTGTAGTTACACTGGATAGTGTATGGAAAACCCAATAATTCAAATTGCATATAGTGTAATATAACCTCATTATATAATCGTATGTAGCTATAGACTTGAGGAAGAAGTTATTTGCACTTTTTTTATTATAACATGAAATTTTGATTGTATGAAATTCTTATTTGAACATGCAGCTCAACATAGACAAGTAAAAGGCCTAATTGTTTAGGTATTGCTCTCTTGTTGGTTTCAAGTGAAACCAAAACAGAGCCATCAACTACCAAATTAGTCTCACCACTGAAGGGTTAGAAGAGTTTTATTCAGTATGCTGGTAGTTGATAGTGTAAAGTCAACATGTCAATTAAGAGAATCACGAAATTCAATCATGTGCATCCACAAATTCACATCCAGAGTTGACATAGACAAAATTGGGTGTGAAAACTCCCGAAGGTTTTCTATGAAAAGGATAAATTGAACTAAAGGGGCTATCGCAAGGCCAACTTTGATAAGTACGCACATTCACCGGGACGTTGCATACGCCAAGAGTATGACACAAATTACTAAAAAGAATGGATGTTTACACCTTGCAGCAAAGCAAATATACAAAATATTTATAAATAAATAAATATATATATATAATTTGCTAAAAATTTAAGGTCCGGCCAACTGATAAGCTAAAATAATAGACGAGCATCTCCAACCTGTAACTTGCACACTACTAAAAAAAGAGTAATGAAAAGACTTGACACATTTGTTGACTGCAATAAGCTCTCCCTCCTTATCCATCGAGTTGGAGTAATCCGGTTTGAATCTGGAATTCATTGTGTAGTCAACTATTATTGAAAAGAAACTCATATAGCAAAGATATTTTTGCAGGAAGACACGGGCTCTCTCTCTAGCACGTACACTCTTTTGTGTTTTGTACTTTCTCCTCTTCACAACTTAGTGATTTTGTGTGTGGTCCCATCTTTGTAATTTCATTTTGGACTCTCTTCACTATATGAACATTTCAATACTAAACCATCCGCATGATATTTTGAGGTGATACAAAGCATGAAACTCAACCAAAAACTATTGTGAAACTCAACACAAAATTGGCTGACACGAAAACTAAGAATGCTTAAATTGTTCCCTTACTTGACTTGTAAAGCAATGCCACAAATTCAATCCACTTAGAAAAACTCTCCATCATGACAACACATATTGATGATGTCGTATAATTAATGCAAAGGATTTTCAAAATCCAAGCTCTAACAAGAACCAAGTCCCATAATGGGTAGGGGATGTAATTATGCTATAAAGGCATTGAATAATATCACCACCATACATCTCGCTACAAACTACTACACCTCAATCTACATACTTTTCCACCAATAGTGATCTTGAAGTAAATTTTATGTCTACTTTAGTCCAAACTGACCTAACTCCTCATGAACATGTCTCATCAATTGTGTTCTTTGATATGAAAGTGACACACAACAAATGCTATCATCTTTTCATACAAAAAATTAAGTTATTTACCTTTTTTTAAAATTGTAGAGTTTTTTATAGAACTCAATCCTACTCCTTGACACTCAAAATGCCCACCATAACACTTGTAAAAAAATACTCCAACAACATCATTTTATCATGGTCTCAGCTGTGGTGTTGTGATGCGGCTACTATGAGAAGATGATGACATGTGTCATCTTCAGAATTTTTGTTATGACAATGATATTTTAGGTCAAGATGACCGAAGGTTCATTATAAGGCTATTTTGCAGTCTGGCATACGAGTACATTGATACTTGCATGTACAGCGAGATGAGATTGCAAGGTGCGTCTCATTACGCCATATGGCATAGTTGGTCCGGAGATACTTAGATCTTCTACTATTGTTGACAGTTTAAGGATATCAGCAGACTTTTCCGTCATATATTTTATTGCTGGGGACGCAAGACCTTGCTCGGCATGACATCATATATTTGGTTATTGCTGGATGGCCATGTCCGGGACACACAAAGGTTGGTAATGATCATGAGCTATAGGATTCACATTCTGGCATATTTTGGGAGATGTCACGTATGTAACGTTCTATCCAATCAAATCAGACCTATTCTCCGACATACATTTTGGAGAATATTCCCTTGTTGGATGATCCACGTGCATGGGTGATGATGAGTGCACATTCAATGCAGTCATGGATGCTTTGATAGAATGAAATGGATACGAATGCATGTGAAGTTCTATAAAAATCCATCCATTAGCTGTCAGTCGTACCAATCCATCCAGGACTACTTTGCCGTGCTTTGCCTTGGCCATATGGCTTGTAAATAAGAGATACTCATAAACTCAAGTTTACCTCCTATGACTTTTTGGAAGCTCATCATGAATCTAGAAGTACTTGTTCCCACCCTATGACCATGACCCTAATGCACACTCTTACACAAACTCTCAAATTTTAAACTCCATGATGCAAATTCTCACAAATAGTAAGATATCACTCAAAAATAAGGGGTATTTTGATGATCAAAGTCTTCATTGATTCAAGGCTCCAACCTGAACATGACTTCTCCAAAAACCAAGCTTCCAAGAATAAGGGGTCTCCAAAACTAACTTCTCCCAAAACTAAGTTCTTTGAAAACTAATTTGGGAGGTGCTTCTCAATTTTTCTATTTATACTACTTAGAATCTTACCCTAGTAATTATAAGTAATTATCATATAACTTTCTCTTACCAAGTTTAAACGAGGTAGAGATCACAAACCCCAATGAAAAGGGTACAATTGATCCACTTGGATCTTCTAGAAGCCCTACTACTCTCCAATTGACTTTAGTGTACCAAGTCAATCTCAACTCTAGATTTAAGGGTCTTCAACAAGTCCAACCAATGAAAACTAGTCCAAGTAAAGAAAAGTCAAGATACCCATATGATGGAATCTGTTCCTTGATTCCTACTAAACAACAAAATAGTAATCCTCATCTACCATACCAAAAGTTACTCTATATTTTCCTCCAACTTAACCATAACTAGATAAACATAGTCATGACTAAGATAAACTTAGTCATAATTTAGATATAATTACATTTTATCCTATATGTACAACCTGGGTCTTACAAGACACTTTCCATGAATAAAAGGAATTACATTTTGTATTAGGGTTGACTATATGTTCAATCTGATTGATGGATATATAGTAACTTTTTTCAAATAAAGAAATTTTTACCCTCTATTTATAATGCTCTTCGGACCTCGAGGTGAAGAGTAGACTTAAGAAACATAAACTTGATTTTCACTTCTAGTTGGTTTGTTTATGTCCCTTATTTTCTTGGGAACGAATCTTAAGTACCACCTTATTTACTTTGGGTATGAACCTTATTTACTTTGGGTATGAACCTTGTGTGTTACATGAGATGTCTCCACATCTAGCTAGCTAGCTCAATCCAATCCAATCTTTCACGATCACAAATGCCAAATAGTGACATGCATTGACCTTGAGGTCGTTATTTAAACTTGTACTTCAATACGAAATTACCTCGCTTGTATACACAAATAGTGTGTATACCGTTATCAGTTGCAGAAAGAAGGATCTGAAAGGAAAAGTGAGGTGACTAGATTTTAGAAATGCTGAGAGCTCGAGTCCAATGAGACTTAACTGACCAGAATAGGGTACAAGTATCGAGGAGATCTCAGGTGAGCCTGGCTTGATACCATTAAGGTCGAGGTAACTCAATAATCAAACAATATTTATAACGTGTAGAGATGACATCTCCACGTGAATGGACTCTATCTCTCTGTCTCTACATAGATTTGAGAAGATTAGGACAAGTTGAAAATCCTTTCACATATGAAAATTTATCTTTTATTTCATGTGTACATGTTCTGCAATGTATCATAACCCAAACAGTTTACAAATTCATTAGCTGCTACTCCTTTAACTAGTATGGTAGAAGAGCATGAAGAATTTGAGGTTGAGAAGATATTCAAAGAATAGATTCTAGGCACAAATACCCAAAAATCGAGTATTTGATTCAATGGAAAGGAAATCTATCATATGAATCAACTTGGGAACCGGTTTACAATTCAACGAATGCATCTTTGCTTGTTCAAGAGTTTGAATGTGGCTACAATGAGGATATTCCATTTTAAAAGAAGGAAGGTTTGTAATCATCTTTAGTTAGTGAGAAGTAAATTAAAAGTTATGCAAGGTGGAGATAGATAATCTTGAGTTGACTATTAGTGGATTATTTAAAGATGCCATGTCATCAATCCATGTGCTCATTAGATTTTGTTTCTAATGTGTTAGTTGGAGTTTTTTTCTTTTTCTTTTTCATTCTTGCTAGTTGGTGGTGCGGGAGCGTGATGAAGGGATGTGCGGGAGCGTGAGCGAATGTTGAGAGTGCCTCAAGAGTATTAGTTTCATTCTTCGGCCATACTTTGCCAAACATGGAGAGTGAATAATCCATTCTCTTTGTCTTTCAATTTGGGTTCCATTGGTACCTAAATTGAAGACTATGGAGAATGATATTGGGAGATATGATTGTTTTTATTTTTTTAGGGTTTTGAGTGCATTTTGAGTGATTTTTCTTCAATTAGACATATAGGTCGGGTTTTTTTTGTTCCCATCTCTTCCTTTTCCTACATTGGTTCTATTGAAACCTAGCTGGAAAATTATGGAGATATGAATAAAAAGTTATGAGTATTTTTAGTTTTTAGGGTTTCCATAGTTAGCATTTTCCAATGTGAGGTGGTGTGTTAGGGGGTTGTGCTTCTGCAAGTGGGAATAGATACATGATGGAGTGTTGGGTTTCTTTATCGTTCCCTTTGTGCTAGCTATAGCTTGACTTTCTCTCATGGGACCGCCAAAAGCGGTGCGTGATACACCATGTCCGGTGTGTCATCGTCTCTTTACCTCGTAAAGGGTAAAGACCCACGTGGGAAAGATGCACAAAGATTATGATTGGACCACTTGGGATGCACATGTGAGGAGGACGGTCACATCGACATCGGTTTTTGTCACTTCGGGGAACACGCACACTACATCGACTCCTTCGTTGAGCATTCCGGGTATACCGTTTGGGTCGTGGGAGTGGTTAGCTTCCCATGCAGGTTCGATTTTAGGGCTTTTTGAGACTAGATTTCCTTGTCCACGCTTATTCCATAGGCTTCCGCGGGCACTGCATGACGAGGCTGGACGTGCCTTTTGCTTACCGCTCGATTGGTTGGCGCGCGATCCCATGGACGAGTTAGCATGATTTTTATTTTTATTACTTCCGCGATGGTGTTTGTGTTATACTAGAGGGGGACGTGCTCCACATAGGGAGGTGGCAGCTAGATTTCAGAGATTCCGAGCAGGGGATTGGGCTACATTACGGGGAGGAGTCATTCGGCCACTGCTTTGGTAGGAGTCGGGTTGAGTCACATGATACTTCTGATTCGGCGCGATTGCGACGGTGTAGGATCTTAGGGGGCAGGGGGAGTATACTTGAGGGCTGCAAGGGCCCTTCATCCTTTATCTATGGCTAGTCCTACTGATGAGACGATTTCCTCTTTACGCCTTCTACATCCACCCATGGGTGAGGAGATACCATTAGAGGTCTGGGAGTATCAGCCAGAGGAGCCATTATGTCTTGATAGATCATTATTTGCTCATTCTCTATGCATAGCCCCACGTTTATCCTCTGGGGGGTTTGTCAGGGATGGTATATGAGCATCTTCGAGATTGCTTTCAGGCAGATGATCCCTCTAGTGGTTTCACGGAGTGGTCCAGGTGGCTGCATCAGTTGCGAGAGGGGAGATTTCGTTGTTAGTTAGTCAGGCTCTAGATGCTAGTCGGCTTCTCGCGATGGAGAAGGACACTGGGGGCATCAGACCGATTGCTATTGGAGAAGTCTTATTGCAATTAGTCAGCCGTACCGTTGTCTTGCAGCATCGCTCACACTTCTAGGAGCATCTTTGTCCACATCAATTTGGAGTCGCCACACCAGGAGGCTGTGAGGCAGTATCGTTGGGCATTAGAGCACTTCTAGATATCCATCCGGATTGGATTGTCTTGCAGGTGGACGTTGAGAACGCTTTTAACAGCGTCTCGCATGCATCTATTTTTAGAGAGCTGAGAGAGGCTGGTGGACCCCTATCAAGCCTCATTCCTTTCGTACGATCTTTCTACGGTTCACATTCTTCTCTATTTTATCAGCATGGTTTTTCCGAGGAGGGAGTCACCGTTCTCTGATGCTGGCGGCACTCGACAGGGAGATCCTTTGGGAGGACCCTTATTCGCCATGGCTCATTATAGAGCTCTTGTGTCTACTGCTTTGACCGTGGCCGGTTGTGTGTTCCCCTCCTTAGCGGATGATACACACATTGTGGGCCCTGTAGACAGCATTAGGCAAGTCTTTGATTACTTGACTACCGAGCTTCATCTGATAGGCTTGAGAGTCAAGGTGTCAAAGTGCAGGGCTTGGTCTCCTTTGGGCATTCCGCCTCACCTTGACTTCGAGGGATGTATGATATCGACAGATGGCCTACGTATTCTAGGAGTGCTAGTAGGGACTGAGGATTTTGTTTCACGCTACCTTGACGTTGCATTGGCCAAGGATGTTTTGCATGTAGACGACCTTCCTCTACTGGGGGATCCGCATGTGGCGTTTGGTATACTATCATCTAGTATTGCTCGTCGACCCACCTATCTTGTTCGCCTACATTCATATCATGTTTGACAGGCTTTGATAGGAGGATCATGGGCGTCTTTGGTGACATCATCGGACCAGGGACATTCGAGTGTGTGACTGGAGATTTGGCAAGAAGACAGACATCTTTGCCAATTTCGTGTGGAGGGGTAGGTTTATTATCGATGGAGGAGATAGCACCTGCGGCTTTCTTGGCGAGTTGGGCGCTTGTTGCACCTTTATTATCTTCTCGATTTGTGATCGCAGATAGACCTATATTGGAGATATATACAAGGGACGTCGATACGGGATTATTTCCCTTACAGGTATTATTACGACATACGAGAGATGCTTTATCACGGGAGGTACGACATGAGTTCCCATCTTTTTCCTCTTTGGCTATTGATTGGACTAGGGGTCTACAGCCTATCTTGATGGACCAACAGTTTCAGGGGACTCTACATTCACTCTTAGTGGATCCGGCCATTCCTCGTAGTACTAGAGCTCATCTACGCTCTTGCTCGAGTAAGGGTGCAGGCTCGTGGATCTTGGCTTGACCATGCATCAGGGCTTTCCGACTCGCACCAGCTACTTTCTCCACATCGATGAGGTTCCATCTTGGCTTGATCCATCCATCTACATCTTCATTACTCACATGTGAGTGTGGTATCACTTTAGATGCAGCATGTGTTCATATGA
The DNA here is from genome assembly GCA_014180765.2 of Marchantia paleacea. Taxonomy (NCBI): domain Eukaryota; kingdom Viridiplantae; phylum Streptophyta; class Marchantiopsida; order Marchantiales; family Marchantiaceae; genus Marchantia; species Marchantia paleacea. The sequence goes on from MUAA02000014.1 coordinate 1,809,631, forward strand.
CTCGTTGTCCATTCGGAGGGCAGAGGATAGCTACCCATGATGCCATTAGGGATGTGGTGTTTGCGCGAGAGGGTGGATACCTCACATGGAGAGAGCATTGGTATGCCTTGCAGTCGACTAGGGTTAGGGCAGACTTGTACTTGGTTCGGGAGGACCAGGTCATTGTGGCTGATGTGGTGGTTACAAATCCTACTAGAGATATAGTTTCAGAGGGGTTGATCACCCATCCTCCAAGATGGGCGGCGAGTGCAGCGGCAGCAGCCAAGGTCTCAAAGTATAGAGGTATGCAGAGAGGTCAACTCTTTGTTCCTCTAGCTTTGGAGTTATATGGAGCTATGGACACCGACTTCGACATGTTCGTGAGGGAGTGTGCGAGAGCCTACCATACTAGGCGACATGGGGTATCACTCTCTTTAGCTTACTGTATAGCCTATTTTAGGCAACGTGTTTCCATTGCTCTACAGAGAGCGCTAGCTGGTGCAATCCATAGGAGAGCAATCACGTGAGGTGATGCTTCTTCGGATGCTCCTGTTGTTTGTAGACCTTTCGACTTGGATAGTTCAGATATCTTAGGTGCTATAGGACATATTTCCCAGTGTGATACTATTGGGGCCTAGCCCCATGTTACCGGATCGGTTCCATCCTTGTACGATTTGATGGGATCTTCCCATCCCTTTTGTTATTCTACTTTCTCGGGTTCTTCGTTGGAGTTACACGTTACCAATCCGTGTGCTCAAAGTGATGTCTGTCACATCATTGATTCACGAGGAGTAGGATGGATGGTGGTTGTGAGATCTTATCTATATTATATTTTTTTGAAGACTATATATGAAGAGAGAAAAAAATATTAAGGTTATTTCTCAACTTTGAAGTTCTTGAGCTATTCGAGTGATCTGTTATCACTTACTAATGTCAAAATAACTCATTTTGTCGTAAAATCTGAAGTACCTCCCATAAATACCGCATACGACCTTTGAAAGATTTACTATACATCAGAATATAATTCAAAAAAATAACAATAGATTTATCTAAATAAGTATTATAAGACCCATGGTTGTACATATAGGATAAAATACAAGTATATATAAAATATGACTAAGTTTATCTTAATCATGACTATGTTCAGCTAGTTATGATTAAGTAAGAGGAAGTTATAGAGTAGTTCTTGATGTATTAGATGAGAACAATTATTTTGTTTTTAAATGAGAATCAAGGAATAGATTTCATCACATGCATATCCTGACTTTTCTTGACTTAGACTAATTTTTCATTGGTTTGATTACATGAGGACCCTTAAATCTTGAGCCGAGATGGACTTGGTATACCAAAGTCAATTGGAGGATTGTTGCGCTTCTAAACTATCCAAGTGGATCAATTTCATGTTATCATTTATCATTTCTCACTGGGGTTTGTGATCTCTATCTCGATTAAACTTTGTAAGAAAAAATTAAATGGTGGTTTTTTTTAATTACTAGGATAAAATTCTAAGTAGTCAAATAAAGAGGTTGAGAAGTATCTCTCAAGTTGATTTTGGGGAAGTATTGTTTGGAGAATGAAGTCTTGTTTAGGCTTGTAGCCTTGTTTTAGAGAAACTTTTGATCATCAATAAATGATCTATAGCTTTTTAGTTATATTTGAGTCTTTGTGAGAGTTGTCATGAGATTATAGATTTTGGAATTTGAGAGTTTATGTAAGACGGTGCATTATGACTATGGTCATTGATTTGAAACATGTCCTTCTTGATTCATGATGAGCTTCCAAAAAACCATTGGAGGTAAATCCGAGTGAGAGTTAGCCTAAAGGTAAGATTTTTGATTTTGTTGTCCAGACCTCAATTGAGAAGGAGCAAGAATTTTTTGAATCTAGTTTCTTGCTCGTGAAAAAGTAACGATGGGAATTTAGTTGGAGAGGATAGTGGAGGAAGAGCAAACTGAGATCATGCTACAAAATATTGTACCATTTTTATACCCAGTAGTGTTATATAATAGCTTAGAAATTATTTTGAGACATTTTATTTACTTAATTATTGTTTAAAATGAGTTGAAAAGAGTATACTGTATTTTTGGAATGAAAATTTTATTTTTCAAAGTTTTTAAAAGAATTTTATTGTTTTTAGATTCGTAGAAGGGATATGTTTTACAACTGAAATCACAATAAGATCATATCTATATCAAAAGTTATGATGATTAGAATTTGCTAGGGTCATGAAGGGTAGGGTAAACTCGTGAATGATAGCTCTCATGAAAAAATGTACAGAAATCATCATTTCATGCACAAGTGAAATAAGGATTTGAAATTTTGCAGGATATTTATTAGAAGCTAAGATACATGTGGATTTAAATTTCGTTGAGAGATCATTTTTAGAGATAAAGTTATGATAACTTAAGTATAAGAGCGAACATGACATTTGTTTCGATTGTGGAGGGGAAGGAGATAAGCTTGTGAGATTTTCTTTGAGGACCAAAGATTGGAGGTTGAGAAATGGAAAAAACTTGAGAGAACTAAACCTTCATCTAGGATCATACTCTCACCATGAATCCAATAGGAATATATTTTGACAATTGTGGGATGACAAGACTTCATTTAGGACATAAATATACTAGTGTGAAAGCTATGCTAGAGTCACTAGTTGAGGACTTTGAGGATAAAGTGACTGCAGATATCAAAAAAAAAAATCTCTGGATGATTCAAGTTCCAACTAAAGACGAAGATCATTTTTGAAATGATTGAATGGATTTCTATGAAGATAAGACTCATTGTATGTTTAAGAGAAGAAAGAACCATGGCAATCTTAAATCAACCAATTCCATTTATTTTGTCATTGATGAATTATTCTAGAATGAATCTTGTTTTGTTTGTGTTATATTAGGAAGTCATATATAAATTTCCAACAACAACAACAAAAAAAATTGAAAATGAAAAACTTATGATGTTTTATGATAGAAAGAATAAAGATGTAGAAGCTTTTGTGATAGACTTCAAGAGAGCATGTATTGAAAATGATGAAAGAAGGAAGTCAAAATGGGCTAATCTTTAACCAGACTTTTTGGAGGATTTCGCATTGAAGTCATACAATGAGTACAAGAAGTACACTAGGAGGAAGACACTTGGAAGAGTTTGACAAAGAATCTAATTGAAAACTTTCTTTTGGATGATAGTTACGAGAAGCTCATGTGTGAAGTCACCTTTTTTAACCAAGGATTAAATGAGAAGATGAGGTCATATGTGGAGAGAATGGAGAAGATGGAGGTAGGTTTTTAAGTAGTTTTAAGAAAGATTCAAGACAAGGTGGAGAAAATCATGGTGAAGATTGTGGAGATGTTAATGAAGAATTTCATTGGAGGTTTGAAGCCTCAAATTAGAAGCAAAGTGAGATATGAAAAACTCTCTTCTAAGACTAAAGCTATTCATTGCTATTTGAATGGAGTAGAGTATAGAAGATGATGATTCTAGCTTGGTGGTTCAAATGTATGAATCCATATGATCTTGATGAAAATACAAAGATAGCTTGTTGATATTGAGAGTCGAGCAAACGGAGTTGAAATCTAGAATTTAATAATTTTTTTAATTAATTCTTGGACATTACTATGATAAATTAATGTATATAATACCTATAAACTGAAAAAAAATTTACTTTGAAAATGATGGAATATAAAAAGCGATTCAAGCAATGAGAGCATGAACAAACTTAATGTGAAATGACTGCGCAAAGTTTAAATGTTATCTTTGTGATTATAACTATTTAATTCATTATGAGAGTGTTACATGTGAGCCTTGTGATGGACAATCATCCAAGATGTAATGCAATGTGAGTAATATATTTATGACTTTTACATTTAATAACATTCCAATTGTTGTAAATCAAGATTGAATGATTCTGATAGTAGAATCTAATTGAACTTTTTGAGGAATAGATGTGACTTTCTTTCACTTGGTTGCTGTTCATAAATTTTCCATGTTATACCTGGCATTTACTCACATTTTACTTGGGGCACCGGCTAAGGATAGAGTACTTTGGGCATCTCCCTTGGTAGTCTTCATACAACGTGTTATCGGTAATTTACAGTAACCGTTTCTTTTTGTGAAAAATAACCTCACAGGAGTTCCCCGACTGGTCTATTTCCTCTTGCTAATAAAATTAGCTCTTTATCACCAAATCTTGCACAATTTCTTGGAGAGCTAACTTTCAATGTAAAGTCATACTTGACGTCTTGAACTGATATGGGCATACGCTAGCAATGATTTTCACTCGGGTGCAATGTTCACTCTCAAACCACAGGTAGGACTATATATAAGAAGTGGCAGGCCAAAGGGCGTGACATTATTGCAGAGACTTTCGGGGGATGCTTCGAATTTATAGGTTTTGAAGTGCAGGCTGAAACATTTTTTGCAGTTATCTCTCTCTCATTTCTGATTATCATGTACCAAATATCCCCAAGTTTTCGTACTGCGGTGATACTACAAGCTCACCTGATGCGCTAGGTAAGACAAGCCATTCTGCGCGATTTAGGGATGACGGCGGCGAGGGTGGGGCCGGAATGAACCCACATAAAAACCTACATATCGGCGGCTTCCATATTAATCTAATGATGCTAAAGGTTCTCTTTGTTTACCACAATACTCTCTATAGTTCAATATTGTAGAGAAAAAGAGCTGAACACCAACCGGTGGAGATGGTTTCATGGTCTTCCTGAAAGTTTACAGATAACACCCTTTAATTAGCCAGTTGGACACGTTATATTTAAAATGGCGATATAGGATGAAAAGGAATGCTTACATCCAGAACGAACCACTCCCAAAATTTCTCAAATTTAACACAACAATATAAATGTAAATATGACCGCGTTCAAACTTCAGCAGATCAGTAAAGAACTGAGTTTCAGTCAGAATGATCAGATGCGAAAGCAATCAACACGTAGGTTATGCGTTGGACTTCTAGTGAGCTTAAAGAACATCTTAAAATTGCAGATGATCATATTGTTACAGTTTGGTTAATTCTAAATTGAAATTAGATCAAATTATGCTTATGGCAAACACACATTACATTTTACGTACCTTGAGAGACTCCATGTTTAGATATGCGAACTCGTCTTTACTTAGAGAGCCATCCTTGAAACTCTTATTTTCAATAGAAATAGACCTTCAACTACTAGATGAAAGAATTAAAGAGACATTATGATAAAATTTTTGATACACTTCAAGCAAGTTATGACCCTTTTGATATATTCACCACAGTCTAAGCTCCTTGATTGAGACCGACGTCCATCAGGCGCCTGTAGCTCAGTGAATAGTGCGTCTGTTTCCCAAGCATGAAGTGATATGTTCGGCCCCTGGCTGGCGCGTAGGTAAGTTTTAGTTGAATTTATGTCCTACAAAGATCGTATTATAGCTCACAGTCTGTTACCGAGGAGTGCTTCGGCCGGCTGACAAGTTTGGTAAGTCTTGGCATCTTGGCCGGGGTTCCTGAGACGTTTACGAATGCAGTTGAGGTACACCACTCCGTGGAATCCAACTTCGAAGCGTTATATCTCGGAGCTGTAGTACTACACCCAGATGTTAGTTTTGACTCCTCATTATGTGATAAATTATATTCAAACACTACTGTAACACATCGGCTTGAAATTTTACGTGCGTGAATGATGCCATGAAACATGTATATACACATGGTAGCTCAATAATCATTATTGTGTTAGTTTTTCTCAATGTCGGTAACATCTTTTTCTTTAATTTAGTCATATTTTTTGGGAGATATAATTGTTAAAGGACATGCCTCAAGGCGCGGTACATTTTGATAATGATGTTTATGTGGGTCGTCGATCTGCAATTTGGGGCCGTGGCGTTAGACGTATACAGACGCAGCGGAGGCACCGGGGTCGGAGTCTCGGAGCAACACACCTGTAAAAGTCAAGAAAAACATATAATAAATAGGAAAAATAACCAGTCAAAGCGCTTGACATTGAAAGACCTCAGACTCTCGCTGGAAACATGCAGGCCGTTGATGATACAGAAACAGAAAGACTCGGCAGGCACGGCGCCATGGCGCTGGACTTTTATAATTCTTTGGGGAGCTGCCGTTACGTCTTGTTCATGGGGGCATGTTTGCAATTTGTGTGACTGCGCTAAGCAGAGGAGTAGCAAACTCTGCAGGTCCAGTCTACGTCAGCGGGACTGGAGAGCATGCGTTACCAAAAGTTTACGACAGATGTATTACCGAATGGAATCAAGACATATACATGACCATTAAATGTGGCGCCATTTCTTAGGCACATCAGAAAAATAAAGCCTACATCTGAAGTTCATGATTAAGTTAAAACTCAATAACTTATACCGTCACAGTGAGTTGTTCAAAAACCTTTGAGACCTGAGACTGGGTTCTTGAAGAGTAACCGGTTCTCAAGTGATAACTAGGGCATTTACGCATAGCGAACCTAAGTTGTGATGACACAGCGAACGCTCGAGCTATAGCCAGCTGCCTTCGGGTTCACTGAGCATAACCAAGTAATCTAATATGCTCACAAAATCAGAGCACGAGGTGGCCTGAAATTTTGTTCCTTCCATTGAAGTTGACAGCTAATACAGTGAGAAATCAAAGCACAAGTTGGTCTGAGATAGACTTGTATCTGTGTAACTAGGGCCAAACTTGAGTGGGATGGCAGAGTGGCATCTGTGAACATAATTTAGAAAGAGCATGAATAGTTCTCATACGCAGGATTAGTTTCATTAGAGCTAACCCTTGAATCGAAACAATATAGACAGGCGAAGTGTCGATACCTGTAAAATGAGATCAAGTGGAAAGTACAACGTGTCAGCAGCACAAATGTTACTCGTGATCGTGAGCAGACTCCAGTGATACTCTCATACACAAGTGGCAATCAGAAACCAGATTCAGTCTGAAAGAGCAACTGTGATTTGCTCGAACTCAGACCTACTAATCAACAGATTCTGAATACAGTCTCGGAGAACAAATGCAACTGACCTCCATTTCTTTTCAACAGCTTCTTTTGCATCTCCACTCTCTCATGTACTCTCAGAAAATTCTTATCGTCAAAAGTTTTGTATCCAGCGCATTAATAGTGAACGGCATCCTACAGGATATCTAAAAGATGAAAGAAAGATTGAGGACGAGGCAAAGTATGTGATTCAGTTAGACTTAAGTTGCAGTCAACACAAGTATATTAAATTGAAGCTACTGGTAAAGACCATCTGAGTTTGTTTAGAAATTACTTTGTTTGACAGATACAGGTGGTTTCTGATCATTCCGTCATCAAATATGATTCCACTGTGTTTAATACAATTGATCTTGTGCAAAGATTTCTGAAAGATAGAAACTTTGGATGATTTCTCAGCCATCAAAGTGAGAGGAAACAAGAGAAGGAAACACCTTGAGTATTGTACTTAGAGGAGAATCCTCTGTCTTGTCTACAGCTATTGCAGGAAAACATGTAGCCATTTCGAGGATTCGAACATCAAAGGGTTGGGAATGATTTGATGTATCATTTGAAGAAATTTGTTCCCAACATTCACCATGGACCTAGGGCAGATTCGAGGTCTGAATCAAATCATCTTTCACTTGGTCTACTCAATTTCAAGATGCATATACCCATAACTCGTTCTTCGAACCTATTCATTGCTGGTGTTTGAACTTCGAGTTCTAGAGACGTTTTCTCTCATGTCACTATATTGACGTCATATGTTTACAAAAAATCGTATCATGGATTCAGGTCACTGTTATCGTTACTCATTAGACGTATCAATGAAAATACTAAGCCTTTTTGGTTTATCTTATATTTCAGTTTCGTTCATCTGTAGATTGTTAGCTGAGCCAATTTGTCCCTCGTGTGCGTACTTACGGCATGCTTTCTTGAGGATCCTTGAATCACCTAAGACGGGATTATGTCATTCGAAATGGCAGGAGGACGCTTTCATGACGATAGAGACTTCAGTGCTAACCCTGAAGAATCTGAAGATCATTCGAGACAATCTCGACTTGTATTCAAGAGCCCTGAACCGTGCGGACAATTCTACGAATCAGATGTATGGATCTTATCATGACAATCTACTCACAGATGTTTGATTCCATTATAATCCTCGATGGAGTTTCGCATCCTCAATCCATTCACTTAGACTCCTTGATTCGTTAAAACTGGCAAATGAATTTTTAGCGAATTTATCTTCATATCTAATGTAACTAGTGACTGTGTGCAATGTTACAGAATACATGTTCTGAGAATGAAGGGTTGAATCGAAAAATTTTTGTGGGGGGTCTTTCACCTTTTGTGGATTCTGGTGAGAAATATACTATTTCTCATTTTGATCAGGATTTGAGATATCACCAGACAAAGACGATATTCAGTTTTCAATGGGTCAAGAGGAGGCACAATTTAGACTACTAGTTTGCAGTTCAGTCATCAACCATGATGTATGCTTGTTCACTGAAAGACATAAGAGTGCAGGAAAAATTTGTAAGGAACCTCTGACATTTATAAGGAACTATAGTTCCTTATAAATGTCAAGTGATTTACTGCTTTGGTTTTTATTGCTTTTTCTCAGTATGTACAATCTCTTCAGACGCAATTTCTAACAAACTTCAATATTTGATCATGACTTGCAGACGATCTAAAAGAAACTTTTGAAGAAACTTTTGGCCCAGTTGTTTCTGCCGTCGTTATTAAGAACCACGCCAGTGCACAAGTTCATTCTCGTGGATTCGGTTTCGTGACATTCAAGCACGAGACTTCTGCGTCATCTGCAGTGCGCGCTCATTATGTCCAGATATTCGGCAGAAAGGTATGCTACGTATTGCTATTTGATAAACTTTTTAAAGGTGTGAAAAGTTGTTTATTTTTCCTCTTACAGTTCAGTCCATTCAAATGATGATTAAGAGTCTAGTGATCTGCTGAATAAGATGAACACAAAATTTAACTTTGGTTGCTCTAGTTGTTACACATTTTTACTCATGGGGTTATAACCAAAAGAACCCACGAGACTCCTGCAAGACAGAAACAAATTTTGCTTCTTTACTATGTATGTAATTTTTAAGGAGGGTGATGTGTAACATACTCTAACCATTCAGATCTTATATTTGAGATAATGCATTTCAATTTCAGCCGCTGAATTTCAGTAAAAATTCAGAGAATATTGCGTTTTGAATTGGATAGTATTATAGGACACAACTGCTCGTTAGTGTGTAAGAGGTTTTTGTATTGAAAATCATTGACTTTGAATGGTTTCATATATTCATTTTATTACATGTGTCACCTCTGTACATGTCACACCTAGAGCTTATTTCATTTGCTTCAGCCAATTTAAAAGTTTAGCTTCATGCCTTGTACGCAGGTAGAGATTAAAAATGCTCTTGCACGCTCTCACCTTGGGAAGGCAGAAGACGTGCCCATTTCAGAACACCAAGTATCAGCTGAAGTATTGAAAGAGAGCGGTAAAATCCTTGCAACCATGAAGCCATATCCCTTTGACATGTCTCTATTGGCACATATCTCTACTGGAAAATCCAATCAAGAGTGAGAAACAAGATAAGTTCAACTTAATAGATCAACTGCAAAGAGGCATGATTTACTCACCGAATTTGCACTTGAACTCCGAGACAGATACTCGTCCGCCCACACCAGCGAGCTGCAGTTCAGAGAATTTAAATCCACGGTGGAATCCAGATGTCTGGGTGCCCAGGTTCAAACAATGGCTCCCCAAATTCCTGGCCGAAGTGTCAAATCGGCTAAAAGAAGGAGAATGGTATCCAATGTCTTCACTGAAAGGAGATTTCCGAGCCACTTGCGGTCTAGAGCTTGACCATAGGGGCATCGGTTACATGAAACTCAACGACTTTCTAAGAACGCTCCCCGAGCTATGTAAGATGAAGATTGCACCTGTAGGACTGGGACCTGCCACTCAAATTGTGCTTGTTCCAGCGAAGACAAGAATGATCACATGGCGTTCGCATGGCCTCAAAACGGAAGAACTCAACTCAGAAAGTCCCACAGCATCATTGGTGGACACTGGCGGTTCGTACCCAGCTGTAACATGTGAAGGGAGTGCCAGTAACACAAATTTAGAAGATGCTGCTGCTGCAAGTACCTGTTCTCAGTTAACAAGCTCTAAGGAGTCTGCTGATAATTCCACTTCAGCATCCATTCATCCCGAATCAGCCGGATCACCTAATAGGGCATCAGTTTTCTCAATTGGAAGTCAGAATGGAGCATCCAGTGAGCCTCATGACATTTGCAGCGTGGAGTTGAATTACTTAAGGCGGCGAATTGCATTATTGGAGGATATTGTTGAGAGACAAAACGATCTTTTAAGCCAAAATTCTTGGTGGAACAAGAGAGGACCATTTTCTATCAACAGGAGTAACGTACATGATAATACTTTCCATGCTTTTGGGAATCCTGAGACTTTTGGTCGTATTTCTGACGCTTTAGATTCATCCTTGTGCCAAGATCCATACAACAGTCTGAGACTATCAACAAATACTCCACTTACAATCTTTAAAGAGGAAATCATATCTGCAGTCAAGGAAGTGCGTGACCATGAGGTGAAGAATCTCTTGAACCACGAAGAATCCTCAGCTCCATACACCCTTTGGGGGCAGAATCTTTCCAACATTCAAGATAGACCGAACATATTGGGGCAGCACTTATCACCAGAGTACAATGAACGTGAGGTAAGGATAGAGATCTGATTCCATCAGCATTTGTAAAACATCTTTGAATCTATCTTTAATTTTCTATGATGCATTTCATGTTAGAATGTGCCTTTTCGATCTCATGATCACGAACTCAGAGATCACATCATATGCAAGTGAGGAATGGTTTACAATGACGAGCATTTTGATGCAAATCTTTACTTGAAACTGAAGTATGACTATAACAGCTTGAGTTGAACTCTTTTACTTCTGTCCTGGCTTTTCTTTTATTATACCTCAGAGTGGATCTCGTACTGCAAATTCGCATGGAGGACACATGGATCAAGGGCCATTACAGAGAGAACACTGGAGCCTATTTAGCCTTAAGCCGAGTGACCAGAAGGGCGGACATTACTTCTATGCCTCTTGTGTGTTTCATTGTAAGCGACAATCTTCGTGGATAGCGGTTCCGTGTAAGCACTTGACTTTATGTTCTGCATGCAAGGACGCCTGCTGCAAACTGGAACGCAATGCACCCTGCCCTGTGTGCCACTGTGCTGTAGAAAGATGGATAGCGCTTCATATTTAATGGGAATCATTTTAGCTTGACGTAACGAAGACTTTCTATACAGTTTATTTCAGAGTCTTTATTTACCGAACTGTAGATGTACAAGATGAAGATTCATCTCCTATCTTTGGCTGATTAGGCAAGACTAATAGATCATTGACTCTACTCTAGAGAGATGGGTGGTAGTTTCTTGTATGATGCATATCAGTTTAACTGGTCTTTGACTATTCTGTAAATGTACATAATCTCATCGCTGAGTACATACAGCTGACTAGGATACACCTTTTGGTTATTGACTCTACTGGAGAAAGATGGGTAGAGCTTTATTCTTGATTGGAAATCATTTGAACTGATCACAAGCAATCCAAATATTCTCTGCGACCTATTGATATTAAAATCTACATAAATATGTATGATGCTGTTGAAAACATAATATTCAGCATACATATGGTAAAATATGGTAGACTTGGAAGTTATCGACTCTACAGTACATATAGACGTATTTAAAGGAATTGATACCTATGATTAAGCACGAGTAGGGTTATAACTATTAAATTATGCCAGAGAAATATTAGATGGAATAGAAACGATGGGAAAGACCATCGAATAGTCTTGAAACATGGACTTTTTACTGACTGCCTCATGTTGAACAAATACCATGTACAAATAGGGGTGTGAGGGTGGAAGTTCAGCCAAGGACCAACTTGTTTCAGCTCCATCATCTTCAGAACCGTTTACAAATACATATTTTTAATTGTATGCTTGAAAGTGGATGTTCAGTGGTCTTACTTCAGGAGAATGGACTTCAAGAGGTCTTGTCGTCAAGTTGAAGCAGCTATGGTCACAAATAGTTCCTTGCTGTGAATTTGATATTAATAGCAATGAGCATAACTTATTTGTATCCGAGTTTCTCGTGATTGTTGCATGCGTTCTGTATAAGGACGTATAAGAGGCAACAAATCAATAATAAAATCCAGCTCAAAGATTGTGTGTTCCCATTGAGACAGATTCAGAATGTGCAGCTGGTGAAGTGTCTGGAGAGCTCTGTTTTCTTATGATCACTGGAGCAAAGGCGAGAGGCAAAATTTGAGACGAAGACTTCATAGAAGCTGTCATGAAAAGAACTATGATCGAGTGCATGGTAAGTCCACAATCACCCAAGGCCACGATGGAGGCTCCCTCAATGTCGTAGCTGGCTAATACATGAACATATGTACTCTTGAATATCATATACATTTCCTGAACTAAGAAGTCGACTTCATTGATGAAGCAAAAGAGGATTGGATAACAACACCCATCGTGAGGTGCAGCGGTCCATGTCGCGAATTAAGCACGTCAATACAGCATCGGCATCAAGCCTGACTGGTCACTAACAATTTTGATCGCAATCGGAACGTCGTTCCGTTAGCTCTTGTGTAGTACATGAGAGTGCAATTGATGTCAAAGAGGAGATCGAGTATGGGCTGGAGCTCGATGGAGTCAAGGGAACCACGTTCCGATTGCATACAAAGTTGTGGGATGTGAAGTTGGATATCTAGCCAGCTGGCTGCAAGGCGCTCGAGGTTTGCAAATTCTTTTTCGTCTTTGTAGCGGCTTGAATATAGTAACGGTTCAGATCCGCTCAGGATAATGTTCCAACAGCTACAAGCAAGCTTATGGAACGGAAGTCCAATGGGATAAGTCAAAGTACGTTGTGGTTGAACTTTTGGTCTAATCACAGGTGCAAATCCAGCTACGTATCATATCCGGCAACGACCCAGTTAAGAAATGTCTTTAGCTTCGCCCTTGGTTCTGAGGTGTGGGGTGAGGCCCTTGGTGATGTGACTTACACTTCTCGATCTTGGAATCCGAGTATTCATTCATGGCACTCATGCTTTGCATTTCAGTATTTTAAAACCTTTCCCACTGACTTGCGACGCTCCGATAATTTCTGCATGCGGAAGTCCATGAATCCCTGTCAAGCTTAACAGAAACAACTGTTTGAGAGTATTTCAATGTGACATTTTATACGCAATTGATGTCACTGCGTATAAATCTTCATCCAAAGCATGAAGATTGGAGTGAACCATTAGCTTTGTTCTCATCGTCCTGGTGACAGAAAATTAATTCTTAATCCCTGTCAAGTGTAACAACAAAAGAATTGTCTGAGAGCATCCCTACGTGAGATTTTTAACGCCATTCATGTTACTGCGTATAATTTTCATCCAATGCAGGAAGATTAGCATGAACCATTGGCCTTGTGCTCATCGTCTCGGTGACACAAAAGGAAGAATTCACATGACTGTATAAAGACGAGGTCAAGCAAGAGCATCGACATCGGGTCTAGTGGCGATATGTCACGACTGTCAGCGAATACATCACAGAATAATAGCTTCAAACAGATATACTGGATTCAACAAATCATTCAGCACTCGATTCATTTCCTCAAATGTCAATAAATACTCAAAGTTAGTGGATGTCGACTGCTAGCCACAAATTGTGACTTCAGATCTCCTGTAAGTGATCATATTAACCGGTCCTTATCGTTTCTCTCTCCGCAATGAATTCCAAAACTATGGACTTGAAGCTTATTACTGAATTTTTACATGTAGGTTGCAAAGTACGTATCGTGCTTCAATATACAGGGTTTCTTGCCTCATCAATCTCATCACCACAGCGCCTCGCAGGTAGAGATGAGAAACCAAAAAAACGCACAGCTGTTCCAGCTAACGTGTCTGTTATCCTACCTACCTCTACTTCCCGTACAACTGTATGCCTGCGCAAAATTCATCTCGCGGCTCCAGGCATTGAAATCTATAGGCCAAAGATTTGAACCGAATGGTTTTAAGGTTGTGGGCTAATTACTACGTACGTCTGGGTGAATTCGAACGTACTGGTCCTCACGAGAGCAAAATTCTAAACTTCTAGCTTTGGTTTTATTAGTAGGTCTCACGACGGCATGCTCTAAAAATGTTCTGGCTCGTCCGGGTGCAAAATGAAAGGCATTATTTGTGCGGCACGCATGACTCAGAGCTGACTTCAAAAGTATTACATACCTATTTACGGCACTGGCCTGCCTACGGAATCATATCATATACACATTGCTCATCCCCGCGTAAACGTGCAGGAGGGAAACTCAACGGCAATGGCGTTGCACGATCAGAAGCATCAGTCTGAGGGTTTCGGCATGGACGTCGACGCCGAGGACCTACTCGTACTCGAGGTCGACGTCGTAGAGACCGAGGTGGACGAGTTGCTGGCGGCGGGGGGGTCCAAGGAAAGAGTCGACGTTCTCGAGTGTCGGAAGGAGGAATGGCCCGTGAACTCGTCGTCTCGGAGCCGTTGAATCGTCGTATCGGGCGTCATGATAGTCTTCATATGGTGATCCAAATTCGGATGTGGCTGCGTGACTGGAACGTCGGGCAGAGGCTTGGTCCCCGCCAGAATCTCCACCACCTCTTTCATGATGGGTCGCGCTTTGGGGTCGTAGAGGCAGCACAACAGGCCCAGCCCAAGCACCTTCTCTGCCATTTTCGGATCGTAGCCCAAATTATCGAGCCTGAAATCGACGCACGACAGCAGCATCCCTTCCTCGCGGTGCTTCCATACGATGTCCTTGAGCGATTCGGTGTGCATCATCGCCTGCCGTCCCGTGACGATCTCCAGAGCGACCATTCCGAACGCGTACACATCGGACCTCGTCGTGAACGTCTCGTCGACTGCGACCTCGGGCGCAAGAAATCCTGGCGTTCCCGCCACCGTCATGGGCGCGGGGTTCTTGTGTCGATCCAACACCCGCGCCAGCCCGAAGTCACCCAATTTGGGATTGTAGTCGGCGTCCAACAAAATGTTACTGGACTTGATGTCTCTGTGAATGATCTGCTCCTTCTGGTCGTGACTGTCGTGAAGATAGTGCAGAGCCTCCGCGACGCCCTTGAGGATGTTCATCCTTCTGTCCCACGGGAGCACGAAGCCGTCGTCGGCGTAGAAGAGCGCCTTGTCCAAGCTTCCGTTGGGCATGAGTTCGTAGACGATCAGGAACACGCCCTCGTGGCTGCACCAGCCGAGCAGCTTCACGATGCCCTTGTGGCGGACCTCGCTCACCGTCAGCACCTCGGACTCGAACTCGTTCGGAGTCGAGGTCTCGACCATTCTCTTCACCGCCACGTGTTGCGGCTTGCCTCCGCGTGGCGACTGCAGCCACCCTTCGTACACGCTCCCAAATCCTCCCTGTCCTAATTTGGTGCTGAATTGGCTAGTGGCCTGGCTCAACTGCTCGTAAGTGTATTGCAGATTGTTGTGCCCCATGGCGATGGAGGCCTGGAGGCCCGTGCCCGTTCTCATGCGCGAAGGGGAATCGCCTCGTCTCCAGACGAAGAAGATGAGGAGCCCCGCCATAAGGAGGAAGAAGAAGGCGCCCGCCGTGACTCCTGCGATGATCACCACCTTGTCGGTGCTGCTTCCGGTGCCGTTCAGCAGGAAGCTGCCGGGCAAGATTTGGGGCGAGTCCACGGCGGAGAAATGCTCGAAGCTCCACTCGGCGATGTGGTAGATTCCGCTCGTGTTGCTGGCGCCGTTTGCTGCCGAGAAGCCCGCGTAGATGGGGGAGCTTCCGAAGACTTTCGTCAGATTGATGGTGGTGTTCAGAAAAGGGATATCAGGTTTGGGGAATTTCATGTAATTGATCCTGATTTCCAAGCGCTGCGTCAGAGCATCGTAGTCTATCCAGACGAAGACTTGGTTGCCGAAGAGCTTCACGCCCCAATCTTTCGCGGACCTAGAAGCTTTGGACTGGATGACTTCCGTGTCCACGCCCACGTGATTGTTGTCTACGTCCCCTACTCTCTCGTCGGACTTGGTGAAGAACGTGTCGAATTCCACCGCCAGCGTTTTCACCACTTGCTTGGAGTCGTTGTACACTCCGAAACCTGTCCCTGCTATTCCACGGAACCCAGCGTCTCCTAGCAGCACGAACACCATGCCATCGCCTGCCCATTCCCCGCGCAGTGAAGTGACCATGAACTGGAAGAAGGTGCTGAAGGAATGCCAGGCTTTTGTCTGCGGGTCCAGCAGGTCGATGGGCTTGGACGTCAGAGCCGTGCCCCATGATCCGGGCTTAGTCCGATTAGAAGAAGGGGCCAGCAATATAATCTCTCCCGATAGCTGGTCGATAGTAACGGTTCCCCCGCATGCAATGTCTCCTCCATCGCTGCAGCTGAAAGGCACCGAGCTTGTTCCAATTGTAAAATTATCTGCATAGACAAGACTGCCAGTGGGCCTTTCCTGAAAGGTCAGCGTTGCTACCAAAGCTAGAACCCATATTGCTCTAACCTTCGTCATGACAGATGTTGTGAATTCCGATCTCATCGATTAAATTTTTTATTGAAATGGAGACCCGGTGAGATCGGTACCTAGCCCCACTCGATGAATCTAAAACTGGATTTCGATCATTTGCTCGTTGCTTACTGGACGGAAAATCGAGGCGTTCAGCAGCTGCTTGAAATACTAACTTGGCAATGTTACCGCCATCTAACGTGCGAAACAATAAGACCTGTGTTCTGGGAATCGTTTTGGCATCCGCTCGACATTGATATATCGCGACATGTTCAGACAGCTAGTCAAACGCATAGAGCTTTGTTTGATTCCTTCTTGCTGGCAGTATTTTTCGCATCGGTTGATTCTCCTTGAATCTCTAAATGGATATTTAAAATCTGAATGGTCACTACTGTTCTCGGAGCAAAGACTATACATTTCCCCTGCAGTGACAGCAAATCGTCAGTGGATGCTGCTGTGCTGATTGCGAAAAGCTCATCCAGTATTCTGAACTGGATGGAACTCTAAGACGAGGGTCTTTTCGGAGCATTTCAAACCCACCCGCAGGTTCGCACTTCTTTATCTGACCTTCTACTGAACAACTGCTGGAGATTCTCCTGATCCTGCTCCTTCTCAGTACTGTTACTCTGAAACGGCAAAAAGCTTCAGGATGCTTGAAAGTTCAAAGGGTTTTGCAAAAAGCTTAAGGATTTAACCTCCGTTCGTACTTCCGTTGGTTTTTTCGACTCATAGATGCCTGCCTTAATTCTTTGATTTGGACATCCATCCGTTATCAGGATGGATTCGATCATGCACGAATTTTGAGGTTTGGACACTTAGTCCGATCAAGGTGGAGTGTGAGACACTTCAGCTGACTTGAACGTTTACAAAGACCTGAACACCTGCGTACGCGGCCATTGCCAACCGACGTAGGTAAGAACCTGCCGTATTGACCGCAGGAAAGATTTTCCTGGCACATACATTGAACTCATTAATTTTGCCTCGCTGACTTGAAACAGGTTAATATACAGCAAAGATTCCAGTCGTCAAGTTACTCAGCTCACCAAGCCCACCATTAGAGATCTTTCTTTTCATGATCATGATGACGTTAGTTTCCTCCGTAACTATTCTGTCGCTGTACAGCTCGCCTGATCCAACATTCATCATATCCGAGGTTTATTGTATTGAAACTCGCTTAAACCATTACACGAAGAGGTTGACGTTCAGTAGTTCCGCCAGCCGTTTTAGTAAAATCTGGTCAGCTCAGAAGATGTAATCCAAAATTACAGCCGCTCAACTCCAAACAAAGACGGGCTGGTGATCAGAGTGATTCATGCTCTTACTCATACAGCTATTTGCTGTTTCTCAGCGGAAAATCCGTTACCTCCAATCTCTTCCACTTCCAATTCTGTTTGAAATTCTTCGCGAGAGATTCTTACTCGGACGGAAAGCAGCAAAGACTTCTCGCGATGTTTGAGTCTGAGCGATCATGCTAAACGCGTGACTCTGTTAATGCACGAGCTCTCCTCAAGTTGCGATCTTCAATTACAGTTCATTACCCTGTTTGTTCTCTTGCGATCATGTCATAGTCCCCGAGAACAGTAACGTATGCCGAGGCCGATGTATGAAAACATGACCTGATTCTCAGACCCTGTGCCATTGTCTAGCATTGTAAGTCCGTGTGCCTCAGACACAACAGGGAATGATAAGCGAGAATGCCAGCAAAAGGTTGTTATTTGTCTCTGATGCAACGGGGGAATATGGCGACGCATGGAATAGAATCAGTGCTGCAACCAATCCACGAGCTTCTGAAGAAACTTTACAATTTGATTCCAGGATGAACAAGAGCACTGACTGCAGACTTTTGGTGCTCTTCATGTAGTCCGTGGGTTATTAGCAGGCAGTGGTTCTTCATGGTTTTCTTCTGCACTATTTCGCACGTGCAGCCCCTTCCTATCATCTGGGTATCACTTTACGCACTTTGAACATGATAAGGGTTCTTTAGCTTTTCTGATATGGGCGTCTGACCACTTAACCAACAACTGGAATGTTTCTCTTCTCAATTGGTCCATGCCATTTGAGCTGTGCATTTGATGTTTACCGTGTTCTCAGCACTGGGTGCGTTGTCTTTAACTGTTCAGCATCTACGTGATTCAGGTGCAGTTATTGGTGCCCTTTCTCATGGTTAGGGTAAATAATCATAACATCGTTGACATTTCACAAGATTATTACAGTGTCACGCCCCTAGAACTAAGACGATGTTTGTTGAAATTGGATCACGGGACAGCCATGTCCGGAGTGAACTCATGTATGGTTCTAAGCAGCAATAGCCTTTTTAAGAACTGAATGAAGATTCTTTGAGAATGATTTATAATAAATTAGGACTGTAATAAATATCATATCAGTCCACCATCTACATGTAACGTTCAAAACTATATATATATATATATATATATATACCATTTCCTAGATATTTACCAATCTAACTATAAGATATAAATGAATCACACTTGTCCTATGAGTTTAGTCATATGAGTATGTTTAGGGAGTCCAATTTGAATTTAGTATATATTGAGGTGATAGTTAGATTTAGGAGATTTTATGCAAGGGATTGGATTACATTATAAGAATAATATGTGCGGTTCACATAGGTTACAAGTCGGGTTTAGTCACATGATAATCATGTTTCGGCTCGATTGCAACAGTGTAAGATCTTAGGGCAGGCTAGAAGTTTAGTAGGGCCGCGCGGGCCGTTCATTCTTTGTTTATGGCTAGTCCTGATGAGAGGACTATTTGCTCTTTACGCCTTTTATATCCATCCATAGGCAAGGAGATATCATTAGAGGTATTGGAGTATAAGCCATAGTAGCAATTATGTCTTCATATATCACTATTTGCCCATTCTCTATGCAGAACCCTGTGCTTATTCTCAGAGGCTTGTCAATGATGGTATATGACCATCTTCAAGTTTGCTTTTAGGGGATGATCTCTCTAGTTGTTTCACAAAGTTATTCTAGGTGGCTACATCAATTGCGAGATGAGAGATTCTGCTATCAGTTAGTAAGTTTATGGGTGTTAGTCGGCTTCTTGCGATGGAGAAGGACACTCGAGGCATGAGATCAATTGCTATTGGGGAGGGCTTCTTGCGATGGAGAAGGACACTCGAGGCATGAGATCAATTGCTATTGGGGAGGTCTTCTTGCAATGGAAAAGGACACTCGAGGCATGAGATCTATTGCTATTGGGGAGGTCTTATTGCGTTTAGTCAATTGTTGTATGGTCGTGTAGTACCGTTCACACTTCCAATAGCATTTTTGGTCCATATAAGTTTAGAGTCGCCATACTAGAAGGATGTGACGCGGTATCATTAGGCATTAGAGCACTTCTAGATATCCATCCAAATTGGATTATTTTGAAGATGGATGTGGAATACGTTTTTAATACTGCCTCATGTGTATTTATTTTTAGAAAGCTTAGAGAGGGTGATGGATCTTTATTGAGCCTCATTAATTTCGTATGGTCTTTCTACGGTTCACATTCTTTTCTCTTTTATTAGCGTGGTTTTTAATAAGAGGGAGTCACTATTTTACAGTCCGTCGTTGATACTCGAAAAAAAGATTCTTTGGGATAATTCCTATCTGTCATGGCTCATTATAGAGCTCTTTTGTCTATTTCTTTGGCCGTGTCAGGTTGTGTGTTTCCTCATTAACGGATGATACATACATTGTGCGCCCTGTATATCACATTAGGCAGGTCTTTGATTATTTATCTACCGAACTTCATCTTGTAGGCTTGAGAATCAAGGTGTTAAAGTGTAGGGTCTGGTCTCCTTTGGACATTCATCCTCATCTCCACCTTCCATACGGATGTATGACATCTACAGATTACACATTCTAGGAGTGCCAGTAGGGGCCGTGGATTTTGTCTCACATTAGTTGCATTTTTCGAGGATATTTTGCATGTAGATGATCTTACTCTACTAGAGGATCCACATGTGGCGTTTGGTATACTCTCATGTAGTATTTTTTGTCGATCCATCTACCTTATTCGCACGGTTCCTCCTTCATCTACATTCATATCACGTTTGACAACCTTTGATAGTAGGATCATGGGTGTCTTTGGTGACATCATCAGACCAGGGACCTTTGAGTGTGTGAAAGGAGATTTGGTACGGAAACAAACATCTTTGCCGATTTTTTCTGAAGTGGTAGGCTTATTATAATGGAGTAGACTAGAGTTGTAACATTTTGGGCATTCTTTGCACCTTTGTTATCTTCTCCATTTGTGATTGCAGATATGCCCATCCTTGAAATATATGGGAGAGATGTGGATACAGGATCATTTCCCTTATAGATATGATTGCGACATAAGGGAGATACTTTACCCTCAAGGTGCAACACGAACTCCTGTCTTTTTCCTCTTTTGTCACGGATTGGACTAGAAGTCTATAGTCTACCTTGATGTACCAACAGTTTCAGCATGTTCTACATTCTCTTTTAGTGAATCTGACCATTCCTCGTTCTACACGAGCTTATCCACACTCTTGCTCTATCAAGGGTGCATGCTTGTGAATATTGGCTCGACCATGCATGATGGTTTTAAGACTTGCACCAACTAATTTCTCTATATGCGATGAGATTCCATATTGGCTTGGTAGATCCATCTAGATCTTCATTACTCACATGTGAGTGTGATATCACTTTAGGTGTAGGAGGTGTTCATATGACGTTTGGAGTGCAGAGTATAGCTTCCTTAGTTGATGCTTCTTCGTATGTCATGTTGTTTCTAGTAGGTTTTAACTAGATAGTCCGCTGTAAGACGTATTTCCTAGCTTGATTTTATTGGGGCCTAGCCCCATGTTACTTTTATGGTTTCATACTTGTTAGACTTGATGGGTCTTCCCGTCCTTTTTGTTATTTTACTATGTTGTTCGACTTAAGAGGATTGCTTGTAGACAAGTGAGCACTATAGTCAATGGAAAATTGAGAGAACATCATGAAGAACTTATCCCATGACGTCTCAAAGTCTTCATTGACCCATTACCTCAATGTCCCATACAGCTAAATTGGTCTGTGTTGCATGAATAGTGATAACTGGTGAGTGCTGAACGACACGTCTTGCAGCTGGCTGGCACATCGAACTGCTTCAGTTTCCGTCGAGTCCAAGGTCCCACGGGCACTGAAGTACTATCTATTGCAAGCTGTATGCATCCGCATATACCCCTTGATTAGTCTGGCAGTGCATGTTCCGAGCATGTAATCATTTTAATGATTATCATCTTGCAGCTGGGCATACATTACTCAACAATTCCATTCGGATTTGATATAGAATAGAAGTTCCTCTGTGCATCCGAAACTCCTGTCCCAACTTTAATGGCATCACCAGTAGTACCCGTCTTGTCATCGATCTCAAGAGCAATATAAAACACGTACTAAGTGGATTGATTGAAACAGATAGAAACTTTACTAATGTCACTCAACCATCAATGTGTTGATACAAGAAATACATCGATTGATCAGAGAAGTGCCCTCCGTGTCATAACAGTCTGCTTTATAAATAGATAAAACAGCACTAAAATTTTTGCTCTGTAGTTATAATCTAGACGCTTACACAATTCACCAACTTACGTGACTAAATGCGATATCTTTATGGTCACATAATCTAACGATGTATCTACTTGTTTGTCTGTTATAAAATGCTACCTAGGTGACCTACACTATACAGCTACCTAGGTTGCTGACGATCAACCATGAAACTGCTGATCATGATTAGCAGTTTCATGGTTGATCACATGATAACTTGTGTCACACAAAGTTATCTGACCAAAAAGATTCTGACATCTGCCTAGACTTACCGCTGACGATCACGAGCAGCTCAAACTGTTCCAATGTGCATCAGATGGTGGCTAGTTACGAAAAGCTTTAAACTTGCTGCAAATTCTACCCGAGCCCCACTAGCTAAGCTTATTGAAACAGATCGCCCGCGACTGCTCAGATTATTCTATCTAGAAAATGTTTAAATTGCGAATAATAAAATGTTGGTCAAGGAAGGCCTTCTCAGACTTTGCACTCAAAACGACGTATGACTTCTCCTGGATATCACCTTGAGTAGATGACGGAATCTCGATTCTGGCTCCGACATAGTAGCCCAAATATCAATACGCTGAAGGAAATTTTTATTTTATTATTTTATTTTTTTTCTTTCTTTCTTTTCTCTCGTATCAGTTTTGAAGTCAAATGTGGAAGTCCACGTGATTCGTGAGGGACGCCACGAAGGCGGCCTCCGGCGTTCGATGTAGGCAAGGACCTGCTCTCCGACATGAAAAAGAGTTGTTGTCTTTGAAAAATTGTCATAAAACTGTGACACTGTACGCATTTCGCAGGAGCTACTCGAGAAGTAGCAACCGGCTTCTTCGGTGTGATGTGAATCATCGGAGCAATTTAAATTTTAAATGGCCACGTTTTTACATCGTGGCCACTTAGAACTTTGACTTACTCTGGTATGATGAATGTGAGTCCTGTTATGAATCTTCAAAATCTATATCTTCAATATCACTAATTTAGCTGTTTTCTTCATTTGTCTGCAAACCCAACGCTGCAAAGATTAGAGACTTTTGTACGTTAGTGCTCATCTACAAAAGAAGGTCCCAAGGGTTTTGCGCTACTGTCGTGGAATGAAGTTTATTTCTCACTTTGGATGTAGCTCCTTCAACATTCAATGAGGTAGAGATGTTCATATGTCTCATTTAAGTGAGATGCTATATGTGTGTGTGTGGTTGTTTGTGAAGATGAAGTGTATCTTGAGTTGAAAATGTCATTAAAGTCTCATTCACAATAGCATAATCCACAAACTAAACTCATATGCTGATATTCGGTGCTGATCCAAGTTCTGAAAGGCTTGTGAATGTGAGAAGAAAATTGATCTACAAAAGTAGTGGTAAGGTAGATGAATATGTAATCCTCTAAAAGATAGTATATGATGAACAAAATTCATAATTTTGATTTATCCAGACAGTCATTGAGTATAACACTTCAAGGTCAACACCTAATTGAGAATTTGAGAGTCAATGTATCACAATTTTTTAACTGTGATGGTACTGATCTGATGTTCAGACCAAGTTTATGACGAGAGACAACAATTTCTCAAGTATGATGGAGATGTTCATCAAGGATTCGAAGTTTATAAACTTAACAATACTGAGAGATGAGAAAGAGGATATGATTATTTTTTCCTGCAAGTAAGATACGAGACGAAGGACCTCTCAACGTAATTTTCACTCAAACAGAATTTGAGAGCTCTCAATATTTGGGAGCTGCAACAAATGTATGTCATGCAGTTCACAGTTAACTTACATAATAATCAACACCTTTAAAGATGGCAAGTATCATTTAAATATATTTGATCTTACAACTTTCCAGAAGTAAGTATATACTAGATGAAAAAAATATTGAACAAAGTTTTAAATCGTAATTACTGGATAGTAATATTATATAAAAATCTTTTCTAGTTGTTAGAAGTCCAGAACAGTAATGAATAGAAAACCAAGAATAGACCAGACTGAGTCCTTGATGAGGATCAGCTTTCACATCAACAAGCAGACGATAATGAGGGATAATAATGAAAATGACTAGCAAATATTATAGAGTTCCCGAAAAGTAGAGGAATTTTAAGTATACAAAGCTGAATAGCCGAATGAGAACTTCAAGTCTTATTTGGGAATTTTTTCTATTCATCAAGCAGGAGACAAGAACAGATGACATTGTGAGAATTTTGGAAGATTGCTTTTGAATTTTGAATTTTCCAACATTGTTTATCAGAATAAAATGGAAAAAGCTAGTAAATAAATGAATTATTTTCTCTCATTCATTTGTTTAAAAAAGACCTTTTTGAGTAAACTGCATTGAAGTTGACATAATGATGCTGTAATATGTGATATATAAATCAAAATATCATCAAAATTGAATACCTTTGTCATATTTCATGTGAATAAAAGTAAAGAAATATATTGTTAGATGATATGTATAGATTAAAATGATTTCAATTTATATATAAAAACGCGTACTTTTGTATTCCTTTATAGATAGCTTATGGTACTATAGGTCATAGATTGATTATAACTAAAGAGTATATAAAATTAAGAAAGTATGTTTTCTCCTATAAGCAAAAGACTTTGATGGAGGACGAGTATGCCAGAAGTTTAATTTAGCAGAGGGATTCACAGTAGTTTGTGGTTCAGATTCTACCGAAGTGGGCTACATCATGGTAGCTCTAGGTCATGATCAGTCTTTGCCAAGTCTAGGTGTAAAATTACTTCAGCAGTTATCTGAGAAAGCCGTCAAATATGAACGAGCGAGATATGTTGGAGAACTTTAGAATCAAACCAAAGAGTCCGAGATTTCACACACATAACTAATGCATGTTCATTGAACAATATTCAAGCAAGCCACCTGTTTTAGCTTTTGAGCTCTGCGGATCGCCAAATACACTGATTCTTACCCGGATTACACAGACAAAAGGAATAACCTTGTGCCATGGGAGCATTGAAAACTAAGATCTAGAGTAAAATATGATAGCAAAGGTATATGATACACGCCGATTTCAGAGTCATACTATATGATAATTTTGTTATATCCCCTGGTGATTTTGCGGGAAGATGCTGTGAACTCTTATTCGTGGTCATCCTTCACTCCACGGTCACCAGAACTCTAAAGATAGCGCCACATAGCTTTCAAAGAGTCCTCTCTGTCTAATTCATATGTTATCTAGACTTCAGCGGTCTTGTTTTATTGTCTGCGCACGTAGCCATCTAATAAAAGAAAAATGTATACACATTACTGGCATATGCATCTGCTTCACAACGACGTTCGAAAAAGGCGAATGCTCCGTCATCGCTCGTCGTCTTCGACCAGTATCATCCGCTTTCAAAATCTTGCAAAACTCAGCCGGATATGGAAATCCTGTAACAGGACACGTAAAATATGGTGCTCTCTATCGTCATTTATATCCTGCAAGCAACGATCCGTGCCCAAACAGACAAACTATTCATAGCAAGAGGACGAAAAAGTTGTTTGGGTTAAAAAAAAAATTTAATCTTTTTCAATCTTTTGCAACCAGTACAACCATGCTCAAGATGTGTTTCGATACATGGATTCTTGCTTTGGAGGCGCGAAAACTGTGACATGCCATCTACTAGTTGGTTCTATCATGAGTGGTATGATGATGATTCAGATGATGTGGATGGACGACTACAATCGTTTGTGGCTATTGAAGACATTTAAACTCACGCGTCCTATGTTCTGGTTGCTTCACCATGCAAGCATAATCTCATGTGGAAATGCTAGTCCACCTCAACATCCTGTTCTTGTTCTCGCCCACTACAAGAACGGCAACCATCTCCTAACTACTGAAGATCGCTTGATAATCAGTTAATTTGTGTGACCTAAAGATTGAAGATGTGCCTGACAAGTCGTGATAGATCAAGAATGCACTCTCTTACTTCTACAGACGAATGAAACACCATTGTGCTCAATCTGAAGAATAGAAGGTACAGGTTTTCCCCTACTACCATTGTCGTTCGGTCAGCAGTAATATCTCTTTCCCCTAGAACATTCCAAGGACTAGGCTATCCGTCTCTTCTGGTCTGAAGTTCTCCATCGTCTCCTACACTCATTCAAGGGGGAATAACTAAACCGAATCCTTTAACCCTGAGAACGGTATACTCCACCATGTAGTTGCTACTGCCACCAACCACAACTTCCGATCAAAGTCAGATACATTGGTAATGAAAATTAGAAGCTACATGTTTGTTTCTTACACATTTCCACAAATCTCCTAAGTAAACCATTGGAAGTGCCAAACTGTCCACATAGGACGCTTTCCAGGTAGACAGGCTGAAGTCATTTTTATTCTCCGATTGTCTATTTATGTGTGTGAAAGAGATACTCTGGTTGTGATTGGTTTCTACGGGGGAGTTCCAATTCTTGAAGACTTTCAGTGAAAATTTAACTAAGCATCGATAAAGTTTCACAAGAGGTATATTTAACCAATAGCAATTGAGAAGACATCGTGATGGACTCATACCTTCAGTCAATGGTGGGCTCTCGGCTGATGGATTTTTCGCTCTTAACTGGACCCCGGATGGAACTTCAGTTGAAGAAATCTGCTAAAGATTTCAGAGTCTGCGTTGAGCTATGTAACTGCAGTAACTTGTGCACATGCAGCTGGTGGGAAGATGGTGATTTCACATTCCTTTGTATGGAAAGATATTATGCTTGGTGGAAGGGGAATCTTTCTCATGGGAAGAAGGAGGTGATTGTCGAGAAACTGGATGTGAAATATGTCATCGGTCACTACAATGCTGCTTCACAGCAACGATCTTGGACTGCTGGAATGAAGTTATACTTGAAGTCTCAAGGGCAGACATTGAAAATTGGCAATTTGACCTTCGATGTTGTAAGTGGACAGTGGCCAGCCGATATACCGTTCAGAAAAGGAAGAATCATCTTCAGAAAGTAGGAGGTATGAGTAGGAACCTCCATACAGCAAAGCGCTTTTATTGCAAAGTCAAAAATTTGCATGTGTGATTTATACATCAGCCCTAATAAAACATTACCATTCTTCTAAGTGACTACGAGATCACTTACTTTAGCTTCTTGACGTAAGGATGGTACATTAGGTGCATATGGTACATTATGATGGTGCAAGACCTCAGGAGGAAAGGCAGAAACTACATACTATAAAGTCAGAAAACTCGTCGTTGGAGACACTAACGCCAGAAATGAAATCGTTTATGCTACGTAACATCTCATCTAGATATAATTCTGCATTGAGATCGGTTCTCTACACCACTCGAAGGAATCAACTGCGTTTTTTGGCTCATACATTAAAAGCCCTACTCATTATCTCATTATCAGCTCACAAACTCTGAGATTTATGTTTTTGCAACCCTCCGATTGCCTAGAATGTCTTCTGTTGAGTGTTTGTTTCTCAACTTTACGATTCTCGACTCTAGGTTTTTACTTTCATGGATACACCTAACAGCTTTTACTTCCATCATAACTCAATCGCTGTGAAACTAGTTTATTTCTCCAACGTTAACATCGACAGTACTATCATGGAGCCATTTACTCAGCTTACTGAAGTGGGACGAGAGGAAAATTCACAATGCATGGTATTTGTCCCTTTCCCAGTCAGAATTGCCTACGAGCTGACGCACCGGCTTAAAACTTTAAGAGCACCTCTATCTTTACTGATCAACCATGGACTCTCATGATCATTTTCAGCTTTAAAGCTGAAAGCATAAGTTTCAGCCATATCTAATCATTCATCAGTATTGCCTTATTTCAATAATTGCCTTGATTATTGTTAAGGGAACTAATCTGGAATAATGATGTCAGAGTCCTCATACTATCAAGAAGCGCATAAATATGCATGCAATGTATGCGGAGCCTTCAGTCCGCCAGAAGTATTTCTTCGCCATGAGAGATAATGAAATTTGATGACTGAAGTTTGTTGTTCCTCAGACATTCTTCTTTTAAGAAGTGTGAAAAAAATAACACAATTTCATCTACAATCCGTTAGCAATGTGGGCTTCCAAATTTGTTATGCTTATGTTTCTTGCAGTGTATATGTAAGTATATATATATATATATAATGTTCTGGTCCAGCTGACATATCATTCACAGTTAAGACTCACACTGATGCATTTACTAATACAAGATGAACTTCAATAGTAGTTAATGTCATTAAATTCACTCAACTTAATGACATATTCATGAATATGCCAAACACACTCTGAAATAAATTTTTGTTAATCATCTTTTCCAAGCTGAGTCATATTTTTTGACAGAAAATGCATCTGGTGATGTCAAAAGCTTCTTTGTTCGTAACTCTCCTCTTTGTTTCGTTAGGTAAGGTTTTGATAAAATATCCTTAAAAAAAAGGTAATCCACGTTGATTACTCTGCACTTTATAACCAGTTTCAAGATCTTCTGAATAAAACTGAATTCTTAGTCTCAACTGTCCAGTTTTTTTTATTAAATCAAAATTTGGATTGCAATTTTTATTGCTGAAGATCGGTTCAAAGACCCAATTTAATTTCATCGAAGATATGTGAAATCTTCAATTTTTTCTTGTTGGGAGGGTGATGGGTTTAAAAACTTAATGTTAGTGTCTAGTCAAAACCATTACAATTCCCTATATAATAATTCATGTAGAGTTCCATCTCACCCGAATGTTAGATATTATTCAATCTCGCCTGATAAGCTTGAACAACAAAAATAGCAAGGAAGGCTGCAGTTAATTCTTAACTCTTACATTGTTTAATAGCCGTTTTATTCTGATTACTTTTATTTTAAAAAAAAATATTTGATAATTTCTATGTTCAGTGCATGTGTACGTAGATACTTGCATGTGCAAGTAACTCTGACGTGTTTTGAATTCTCTGTATTTTATGAGATAAATCCTACTTAAGAGTTGCTGAAATGAATTCGAGAGAAATTGAAGTTTGTATTAAACCCCGCATTTTTCAAGTTAATGATCTTAGTACGAATCTCAAATTTACCACTGGATGTGAGGACTGTGTCCTTAAGTTAAAAGTCCCGTTTCCGAGTACTATGTCTTGCTTTCGAGTAATGTTGTCAAACTGGGTGTGTTTCAACTTGCATGTGCACTTCTACTTGAAGCTCACAAATGATTTAACTATCAAGAATTGTGTATAACAGTTCTCGAATGGGTCAAGTAACAATGGTAACTGAGATGCTTGTTTCACCCACCTACTAAGTTTTAAGACAATAATGAACTAATATTAAGTATCCCATTGATATTTTTGAGTTCATGGCAGTCATAAAAGCTGTACTCTGGAAGTGTAGTCATGGGTTTGATGCAAATATGATATAGAAATTGCAGGTTAATATCTCTGTTGCTGAATTTCAGGGATTCAATGTCTACCTGATACCAAGCAAACTGATACTGATCAATCAAGTACCTCGAATGCCTTGCATATTCTGTAGATGTATTACAAAGCTCTGCCCATCCATGGTGAAAAAGCTTGATTAACTTTCACACATCTGGTCCGAGTTTCAGATAAAAGAGCTTGCATATGTGGCTTGCTTCTGATTAAAACTTTCTCTGACGAATTTTGTGGCCTTCCATCCATGAGGATTACTTGTTGTTGAAGCTCTAGACCTTACAATAGTGCAAGATCTTGCACTATTGTGAGGTTCAAGGTTGACGGTGATTGACGATGAGAGCTGCTGTATTCTTCATGATCAAGAGACTTGCAGTGACTTGTCAGTTCCTCTTCAGCTGGAGCAGTACCACCTATGGAAAATTCTGTTTTATGTTAACATAATCTGCCACAAAGTAGAAAGCTCTGCTTTAATGATTAAATGGCCTGTAAAGTAGAAACAAACAATATACACGAATGACGTGAAAATCAATAAGTCCAAATTTTTAGATATAAGTCTGTAATTCAAACAAGAAGAAAATTGCTCGCAATTTTCTTCTTGTTTGAATTACAGACTTGTATCTGAAAATTCAAGTTCGATACTTGAACTTGGACTTTACTTGGCTTACCTGTTCATGATATCACTCCCTTTCTTGAAAGATACATCTTCTGGCCAGATCCCACTTCCAACATCAAATATCGAACTGCCGATCTACGGGTTTTTTCTCCGGCCTTCAGTTACAAGCTCATTGCACCAGTCCAAGACTTGATTCCAGATATCGGATGCAGGTGACCAACAACGTACTTGACTTCCACTTTTTCAACAAAGACTTCACTTTTCTGATGTTCCTGCCACCAAGAAGAGAAGTTTTCTAAACATAGGAAGCTGGAGTCTTCCCTCGTCCTAAACCACATTTCAAAGCATTCACACAGCTCAATGGATATTCTAAAATCTTTACGTAGCTTCTTAACGTAAAAATCTAGCCGAGGTCCATCTGACAAAGAATATTGCATCAGCTGGCAGCTCACCAGTGACTCAAAATATGACTCCATCGGGATAGTTTCCGCTTCAGCTGGCATTCAGTTTTGTACTCTGATACTTTCCAGTTAAATGCCTGGATCCAGATCATGTTTCTCACCTGAATACGTGTGGATCTTGAATCTGACGTACGTAGCATTCGAATGAACATCTCAGACAAATATGATTTATCTGATACCGGTTCTTTCCTGGCTGTCTCTGCACGTTTTCTCACTGACGACCCCCCAGGTAGAAACGCTTAAGGCACATAAAAACCTATTCTTCTCGCAGTTCATCAAATTGTAGCAGAGAATTCTCAATTATCCAGCAAAGGTTAGTAGGTTTCATGCGCTAGGTAGGCAGTAGGAGTTACTGGCAACGACAGAAAGATCCTCAAATATATGAACGTCAATAATGAGAATTCAGAAGTTAGTTGTAGGTAACAAGAAAAACCTTTCAAACAACCAGATCATATGCATTTAGTTTATTTACTTAGAAACCTCAATCTGTGTACAGGTATTCATTTTCTTATATTGAGGAATGTTTTCGGGTGATCAATATTATAATTTTGCGACCCATGCATCAGTCGGTTAATCGGGAATTTTCTCATCGTTGTGTGGTTCTTTATCATCGGTATGTTGGAACCATCCATTTATAGGTCAGCTTTGAAGCTTCCATCTTTAAGATAAACTAATATCTCAAGATGTCTTAATGTTTGGGAGGAAAGCGATAGCAACATGATTCAATCACTGCACTTCTCAGCACGGCCTTGGTTTCTTGTTATCCACAAAAAGGTTGTAATGTTGAAAACTGTGGAAATGAAATCAATACTAGCCCAAGAATGGTTGTTCAACCATTTTGGTATACATCACCAGGGAAATGATCGATCCAAGTACGATATGGAAGATCACAGACAAGTTTTTAAACCAGACTCTAAGCTGTCTCAAATGATTGTCGAGTAAGACCAAGTTAAGATATGTGATCAGACGTCCTAGATAGGATTTGTTAAAATCATAGAGGAAGCTGAAATTCTCATGATCTTTTTGATTAATTTAATACCTACGGAATGAGTAGAGCTGAAAACGTCTTCATTCAGTGACTTTCAATTCGAAGTTTGAGGAAAACAAATAGCATCGGTGAGGAGCGTGCAGAGTAAGAACCACCATCAGCAAAAAATGAGCTTCAGGTAGCTATTAACAGCATCGAATTTAATGGATCAATAAAAGTCTTCAGAAGTTTAATCTTCAGCTACATGGCTAAACCAGTCGTAAATTAGAGGGCACAGGTCATCAAAGACTATACCAAGTCTCACACTCTGACGTACGTTCTTTCATTATAAAGGTTTTGGATTGCATAATGTATGGATAAAAGGTTTTGGATTCAGGATATGAAAAGAGCTCACAATCAATTTGACAGTGTGCACCTGGTTTTTAAGGAAAGAAGATTTAGACATACACAGTGCTGTATTAAATCCACTGTTAATTACAGAGCAATTTTCGCTGTATTGTAATGTCTTTTACTCCAAGACATTGCGCAAAAGCGACGAACAAATTATTCAAACTCAAAGGTATATACCGAAAAGTGCATCCAATATACTCACTGAACACCGGCGACTGGATTTGCAATCTGAGCATGTCACTAGGTGTGACGATGGTTAAAATTTGTCGATTTTATTCTTTAAGCATGAAGCTTCTTGCCCTATTACAGTCACGTCCAGCCCCTGCATTGCCTTGCGATGGAGATAACCGGGTCCCGAGATCATCACACGATAGGTATCCTCTCGAGAATGTGCCCAGCCTGATACTCGAGCTCCAATACAGCCTGGTTCTTGCCAGCAGAGCTGAGTTCACTTGGTAACACAATGGAGCTTGGATCAGCTCTGTGGTTACAGTATATTTCAGTCAAATCTCGGAACAGATGGGAGTGCTTTTAGTGTCACTTGTACAACACCTTGTGGCCGAACAGAAATGAGCGTCTTTGAGTAAAACAAAGTCAACAACCACAGCAATAAGGTGCATGAATGAAGAAAGATATATACTGCTGTTGAGTTGAAGTGATCCACACACACGTAGTTAAGAGAGATATTGTGTTCCTTAGCTGACTTTGGCAAAGTTAGAAGAACTAAATTATCCTCTGACAGAAAAGTTTGGGAAAGAGGTTTACAAATGGTCTCCAAGCCATCATCTCATCAATCAAACATTTTTATGGGAACGCGTAGTCAACCAGAAGATAACAGAGCTAACGGAGAGTGTACACGTTGATGCCCCAACCGTAGCCTCCAATTCTACAAGTGGATATTGTGAGTTTGCACTCGTTTGTCCTCTAGAAAGGTGGCTCTTTTTTATCGTCCGGGCTAGTTCCTCAAAAAGTCGTTCGGCTGCTGTTCAGTTTGTGTACCTACAAGAATGCGGAGTTCTGAAGTGTGCACACCATCTTTTACTTTACATCATGCAAATGCGAAATTGCTTTCTTGCTAAAACTTGAAGCCAACAAAATGTTTATGTGTAAAAATAATTCTTTCTATGGACGTCTGGTGAGAATTTTGATCAAAATCGAGAATCATCTAAGACAGCTTAGAGTCTGGATTACGAACCTTCCTGTGGTCTTTCATAACCAACTTGGATCATTAGAATCGAATGAAGCAAAGCAAACATAATTTAGTGAAGGGATCAAACATATGGTGAAAGCGACTGGATGTATCGATCTGCAACCCGCACTTGACGAAGTTTCTATATTATGCAGAAACTGGGTGTCTGGGACTCAATGATGACATTCCAAATCTTCAATGGTTATAAATCTTCACTAGTTTTTAATGGGATTGTCATTCGTACAACTCTGGACTCCGAAGAAGTTTTAAGAATTGTTAGAGTTGAGTGCAGCAGTAGTAACAAAGGATATGAATAATTTTTGTACTACTTTATTCCTTCCCCGAGGTCTTGTAAATATCCTTGTCTTCCACTAAGTTAAACAGTTTGCATATGTAGGTAACAACAATAAAGCTATACCCGGTATAGAAAGCAATCCCTTTGAATGGAGACCTAAATTTTGAGACGTTATATTCGGAGACGTTGTGCTGCCTTGTGAGTACTTTCTCGTCACCAACTCCATTATATTGTACTGAAATCAGCCAATGATCGTTTGTAACGAAAGTTCAATCATTGAAATGTTGAACTCTTGACAACATCTAGAAGGAGTTGACTTTCCAATTTAAGGGCGTGCTTTCTAACTCAAAGCACGCCACTCCACTTCAAATTATTGATATGTCAGTAATATGTCCCATTGGAGGTTCCAATCTTACCAACAACTACAGAGAATAACGTAATTGGTTTTGATATCAATTTTATGCAATATAGACTAAAGAAGGATTGGAAAATATTGAAAAAATCATTAAATATTAATTGAGTTTAGAATTATATTTTTTTTCATTCTTATATGTTCATGGTAGATTTTATCTTTGTCATTTTAACAAGCAAATTATGAATGGATTTTTTTATTCAAACTTACAAATTAAATATTTTGGTAAAAATAATATAATATGATCATAATTACAATTCTTGTTCGTATAAAAATTCCACAATCTGATTAACTCGAAAGTGTTCTCAACTCTTGTAAGTTTTTAAACCAACAAAATTTATATAATCAAAGATTTATCTTAAGTTGGAACATGTATTCCACTTACTCCGCCAGGGATTTTTTTTATCTCATATTTTAGTATGATTTACACACTAGTAAATAAATGGTATCAATATTAGTGTATATTTCTCATTCAATTAGAAAAACTAATCATGTCTGCCCCAAATAGTGTATACGTACCTCTATTTGTAATTATTGTTTATATTTTAAATTGTGTATATCAGTATAATATACACTCAATGAGAGATAAAAAGCCAAAAGAATGTTGGTAGACACTTGAAAGGTTGTATTATGGTTTTCATATTCAACAAATTGTGACATATTCATTGATAATTGGCTCAATTAAACTCAAAAATATTTTTAATGAAATATCTCGCTCGTCAATTTTTGAATCTGGTTGAGATCATCTTTGCCAATCATTTTAGTGTTGATTTGAGATTGACTAAAATGTGTTACCTGGTTGGATTAGAATCAGACCTGATTTTTTACAAATCTTTGTAAGGTTGGATTCTCAAATGGCCCAATTGTCTTAGGTAACTTGCCAATTGCCTTAGGTTACTTTCCGAAGGCACTAAGTGCCCGTGTTTTATCACACGGGATATCTGCTTGGATAACTTTTGTCATTTTGCCATTCTATAGATTATGGAATGGCATTTATTTGATTTTCCTACTTAGCGTTTAGGCCAGGAAGCTGCCGCAATAGATATATCTGGCCTTGTAAGAAGGATAACATAAGGCTTCCATTTCATATATACAAAATGCAAATTGTTCTAGCGGACTTCATGCCATAATTAATTCTATTTTTTATTTTTTTTAAAGAGGCCGTTGGATATGTCAACTCGGAACACTCATTAATGAATTGCAGTATCATAAGTGTTATAATGTACAAGCAGGGCGGTATTGCTACCTTCTCATATATATAAGAGATTCCTGCATCCGGAACATCAAATATAGGCCTGAGGGAAAGTAATTTCGCTTTTGGTCGGCCGCTGTTCGTTTGTAGACATGGTGCTGGCGGCGGGAATGTAGTACTTGAGAAGCTTAGATTTTCCATTATTTACAAGGACAAGATGGCCAATATCTTTTTTTGATTATTATCTTTTCACTCTGGATCCAGGTCAGAGGAAATCATTCTCGATCTATGAGGGCTCGACTGGCGGTTCGATCCATCCACTTGCTAGATGGCAAGACGGTTACTCTTGCCTTTATGATATGAGTTTTCTTATTTTTATTGCAATGGCTATTAGCAGTGTGTTACTCTTATTAACAAAACATCACCTTTTTCAGTTATTTTCCAAAAGGGGGTGTTTTCGCCTACCAAGCTTAAATAAATATGCGAAGAAAACAAAAATAAATAAAAATAGACACAAAAAAAGCACGAAAAAATATGAAAATTTTCATTGTTTGCTAACTTGAAGATCGAATTTGTGGATCCTATGTGACAATACATAATAAGAAAAATTCTTTCTAAATGTTATCTTTGGTGATTCCCGGATATGCCGCACAAAGCCATGAATAATAGCAGAACAATCTATTTTGTATCCATCAACGTGTTAATGGTATGATCCCGTGAGATTTAGTATCTTAATTTAAAATTTTAATGCATTCATCAGTCCTTCTAGGAAGTAGAAGTTTTTAGTACCATAATCAATTACAATAATGGACACAATTGATGCTAAGTAGCAAGAGAACTTTCTGGAAGTCATGGTGCTGCCACTGAACAAGATGCTTATGACTAGTCAATAGTACGTGGCAAAAGAAAGTTTAATAGACAAAAAAATGTTTTAGGAGCAATTGGTTGTCAACTAAATGCAGACAATAACAAAGTGTTGAATATTTTCAAGACCTGAAAATAGAGCATACTGTCATTTGCTTATATCAAGTGATTTGCAACGAACTAACCAAGCTGTTGTCACCAACCATCTAAGGTATAGATGTATGAAACAAGGACTTATGTCCTTTTATAAGAACAAATCTAGAATGGACAACCATTTTCTATATATCAATCTGCAGAAATTTTGTTTCAAGGTCTACTGAGGTACTTCAAGAAGTAACTCACTAGAAGAGCAATTGCTGGTTAGCGAGATTGCCTTCATACCCATTTCTGCCAAGCAAAATATCGTCATATAAAATGATTATTAGTGATAAGATAAATCTCAACAATGAGATAATGTCCATGTTGACAATTCATCTACCTCTTGTTAAGTGGTCTAAAAGTTTAATCAATGCATTCTCTAAAATGATATTATTCTCACAAGTAGAGACTTTTTACATGAATAAAGCGTAAATTTGCAAGGTAGGAAATAGATCATTAAAAAAATAACTATAGTAAGTTTCAAATGCAAAAATTAGACAACTGGGATAAAGTGTTGAGACAACAAAAATAAAAGAAGTAAATATTGCATATGCATATATTTTCCATGCATATATTAGAAAATAGACCTAACTGATAATCATGTTGTTATCAGATCTAAATAATTAACAAAATGTTAGGTTTTTTCATAAAAAAATTTGTGAATATTAAAAATAACTTTTCTAATCATGAAGTAAAATATTTTTAAAAGAAACAAATTTATATAATAGTAAAATTATAAATTATAATATTTATCAAAATTAAAAATATATGCATATATTTATTCTTATATAATAAAAAATATGCATTTTCAAATTTGAAAAATGAATTTTAACATTTATTTTCATTAAAATGAATATATATTATAAATAAATATATATATATATATGACATAAATATACATAAAAGACAAAAAAATTAAAAGATATTAAAAATTATAATAATGAAAAATTAATGTGTTCATAACTTAAATTTGAACATGACAACAAAAGCAATATATAAAATAAATACATAGTTCTAAAAATATGACCCAAAAAATAAAAATGAAACTTGAATAATATAAACATC
Source organism: Marchantia paleacea (assembly GCA_014180765.2). Taxonomy (NCBI): domain Eukaryota; kingdom Viridiplantae; phylum Streptophyta; class Marchantiopsida; order Marchantiales; family Marchantiaceae; genus Marchantia; species Marchantia paleacea. Next base: position 1,846,644 of record MUAA02000014.1, read on the forward strand.
ATTTTGAAAAAAAAATCTTGAATTTGAATAATAATTAAAATAGAAAATAAATTTTGATGAAATATTATACAATACAAAGAGGGAGTGGAAGGCAGCCAAGAGTCAACTAAATCTCACAATGGCTTGCAAGGTCGCTCTTATGATGTGGCTGCCCCAAAACTGGGGGAGTGAAGAGGCCAAGGGACATCCTAACCTTCCAAACAACTTACAAGATGTCTATCCTGATGGCGAAGATCTGTATCACGTTGGGGAGTGATTAGGCCAAGAAACCAGCGGACCTCGTGACATCTTCTGAGAATAAGCTTGTGAACAAGATTCAACATATATAAATTTATAAAAGACAGAAGTCACTTTTAGATCTATTTCGTATTGGGGCCTAGCCCCATGTTACCTGCTTGGTTCCATCCTTGTACAATTTGATGGGGTCTTCTCATCCCTTTTGTTATTTTATTGTGTCGTCGAGTGCTCTTTTAGATCTATTTCTACTATCTCCACTATAATTTCACAAGGTTTTTATTTCCTTCCTTCACAAAATCCAAACTCAAGCTAACATTTTAACCTATTTTCATCCCAATCTAGTTAAAATATTAATATTTTTACCATTGTCACAAGGCCATCCTTGAAAATATTAATATCTTCAACCCAATTCCTTCACTTCAAAGCGTTAACAAAATCACACAAAAAAGAAAAATATCTTCAAACTTGCAAGACTTTGTGAGTTTTTTGTATCTAGTAGAAGCTTGCAAGTCCTCACAAGTATTTTGTGTGTAATTTGCATTTCTTACTCTAGAGATTGCAAGCCATTGCAAGCTTTTCTGTTATTCTTGGATTTGTAATGTTGTTGTGTCAAATTTTTTTATCATTCTAATGTTCTTTTTTGTCACATTGCAAATATTTTTTGATGAATGATATGCTAAGTTGACCTTGACATGGAAAATAAACTGGATTTAATCCGATGAGAAGTCAATAACAAGTTGATCTGCTAATCAAACACCAAGAAGGTAGCTTTTGACTATGACACAGTCAAAGCAACAACTGTTCCTTAAAGCTTCAATCAGGTCTTGGAATACTTAATGACTACAATGAAAAGGAACAGATGATTAGTTTAAAAGATATCATCATTGATTAAAAAGAAATTTGCAACGATGATTTTGTGATCACAAAAGTAGAAAAAAAATTTGCAAATGATTATTAAAGATGCAAATATCATGTTTTTTGTTGAAAAAATTGAAGATATGACTATACATAAATATTTTATACCAGCATATCTATACATTTAATGTGAACAAGTATGCATGTTGTCAACATTCTTGAGTCATACACTCTTGAGAGGTATTTGTATATTTGATGAGGGCACCATGATGCAAATTTTATCTCCTAAAATGAAGAAGGTTAGCATAATAAAGGTTTTGAGGGACTTCGACAAAAAATCAAAAGGATTTTTTATTTGAAGTCTATTACGAGAAGATAGAATATGTCAGCTAGGCTGGAAGGGACACCAACATAACAGGAATGAATTTTGCAATATCTAAGAACGTAACCCTAAAAAGTATCACAACCTACCAAAAGTAGAATTTCAAGTGATGGCCATATGGAACAAAAACCATGTTTGATCTTGACATTACTCTTTTGGATATTCCAGTACCCATCTAAGTATATTGGAAGATTAACAACAAGCATGTAACAGAGTGATAGATTAAATGGGTAATGTGATCATGAAATCAGAGGTCACTTAAAAATCTGTAAAATTTGAGAAACGCTTTCATGCAAAGACCATTTTTTCCTGAAATTTCTTTTACATATTTTGGAATCTCAAGTGATAAAAATTTTAGAAATTTTTTTTTCAAAAGAGGTCTTTCTGATAAATTAATATTAAATATGGGATTCTTTTCTAATGTTGAAGAAATTGAGAGTTGATGATCAGAGAAGTTTGACGGTTGAAATCCCTTTTTTCAAGGCCAAAGAAATTTATCTTCTTTAACCAATGAATCTGGAAAGCAAATTTTATGATACATAGATCACTTGTCAAACTTTTCAAGATCTGAACAAAAAAATTTGAATTTTTTTTGAGAACAAGTGATACATGTATCACTATTTATTTGTTCACATCAACAAACTATGGTAGAAAGAACCACAAATACTGACAATTTTCATTAAGATCAAAATTCAACCAATTCCTCTGTACTACACACTAATATGGATGGCATTATTGGTATAGAAAAATACATGCAGTCTAGACATCAACAATCATAGTTAAAAAATTAGAGTTTTTAACTTTGTTGACGTTTTGCAATCCAAAAAGTATAAATAGAACGTCAAGAAAATTCAATCGGTCATTTGACACAAGGTTGACAAGAAAGAGAGTTTTAAGAAAATGTTTGAGCTAGCATGAGATTTAGTTCATGAATGATTCAGAAACTCATACTTTTTTTTCAGGATATTTTGCAACGAATTAGAATAATCTCCGGCTCTTACTCTAGTAGAGTCATCTCCGTCTCCTAGCGTTGTGCAGTCAATTTCCTCCCCTTCAACATTTCAAAATCAAAGCTTTACTGAGCTAGAAAAAATATTGTACCGTTTACATTAATGTGGTAGGGGAGTACAAAATGTATTTTAGGACCCATTGTAGCTTTCTCCAAGCTCTAAGTACACTTTTCATATTTCTCCTTTCAAGCCATTTAATGGGAGGATTTTGTATTTGGCTAACTTAAAGTCAAACTATGTTTTAGATAGTGTTGATTCCTCTTTAGATAAGAGCTTTGAGAATGAAAAGAGCCAAGACAATTCATATGCTTTGATTGCAAAAGTAAAAGGTGATTCAAGTATCACTTCTCCATGCTCTTAGGGTGATGAGTTGCTTGTAGTATTCTCATTTTCTGATGGATGTGACATCCGTAATCAAATCAAGAGGATTCTCATGATAATAAAACATATATTTAGTGAAAGAGACAATAAAAAAAGTAAGCTTGTTACAGCAAAGAAGCACTTGAAGAGCTAAAATAGTTAAAGTCGCTCACTAGTCCGATGGCAACATGAAATTCATAAAATTCAATCCAATTACGCATTTGAACGATGTGGCAAGGAGATTTTTTTTGGATGACAATGAAGAAAAAAAAATTTAAAAAAAATTGGATTGGGGACTTAACTGAGAGATGATTTACATGTGAGTATGAATTGAATATAAATTAGAAAGGGTATTTGAAAAACATAATATAGAAGAAATAACGTTTTGATCAACATACTTGATGCTTGAAAAACAAGAGAATTTTTTTGCTTTTGTGAAAATGTTTTATTTCTCTGGGAGCTAGGGTGATAAAGGAATTTTGAAAAAAAAAATTTGTTTAAAGAAACATGAGTCGGTATCTTAGTCGTACAGGATGAAGAGGTGATTTGTATGAAGGAAAATGAGCCGGATATCTTCCTCAAGCAATACTACGGAAAGGAGAATAAGAAAAACTCTTTGTCATATATAATGAAGGGGTGATTCATATGTACTTCACTTTCAAGACATTGTACAACTTGAAAAATAGTCAATTATCAACACTTTTGACAGTTGATGATCCAAGGATAACCAGGTACTATGTTGCAAGTCGACTGATGTCCTATGTGTGAAAAAGAGGAATGTCAAAATTTCTTTCATAAGAACGCGGAATGGCTTCCAAACCAAGTATATTTTTATTTTCCTCATAATTACACAAAAAACAAGCTTATAATTTTATATCCATGAAAGTGAAGGGACAGAGGATATGCTCTCATATTTGTATTTGTTGTATGTAGAAAGTACACTTATGAAAAGTGAAAATTTGAGAAAAAAGTTAATTTTTCTAATGCACAACTTGTATTAAATTCAAATCCATATGTAACATTCTTACTTGAAAAAAAGAGTAAGATCACCCTCTTGCAAACGGTTAGTCTAGGCAAAGAATAAAACAGATTGTGGTTTAGAATAAAGGTTTGTCTTTGCATGCATGAAAAATACATGCATTGTAATGAAGGTGGGCAAACTTGTATCATTGTTGCTGAGCAAAATAAACTCAAAATTCAGCATCTTGAGTAGCATTGTGTAGTTTGGATTGCTACATGTATTCCTATTTTGCCCATGTCATAAAAAAAACACTTCTTTTAGGTCAATGTCTTTTTGTTGGTAGTTTTTTAATGAAAATGTCTTTGATTGCTTCTTCATAAAAAAATTTCAAATTCTTGAACTTATATCAAAACATACATGCTATAGAAAGGGAGAAATTAATGAAGTACAGGCAAAGAACATATAATCATCTAGCCAAGTAGGCATTCCTTTATATTGACATCATAAACCAAAAGAAAATGTGTATGATCGATTTTGCTCGAACATCAAAAAATATGGACAAGAAATACTTCGTACAGATTCACGTCGTTGGTTGCTTCAAATTCCATGGGATTCTTCAACTGGTTGTGTACAATTCTTACCCAAATACATACAATGACTCAAACCTCACCGTCACCATCATGCACAACATAATCACAAAGTCTTGCAGGTCATTCTTTGAGGTATTGAATGTAGAACTAGAGAACACAACAAGAGAGAACAAGAACAAATTTGTGCTTGTTACCTGAGCATGTTAGTAGAAAAGAACATCTTCAAGAAAGTGAAGTTATATTTGCTCAAAGTGAAGTTATATTTAGTGAAGTTTGCTCAAAGGTCATATATCGGATCGAATTGTTCAAATATTGAATTGTTTCTCGAGACATCTCGCACATAAGAGGACATTCCGGATGAGCATGTTGCAAGAATTATTAGAAGAAGCTTACAAGCCTATGTTAGATTGCGGAGCTTTAAAAGATGCATTGGATTTCTGAAGATTCATGGCAAACAACTCGCCTTCCACAATTAAGATCCTAATGATATCAGTCTTCAAAAACATTTTCACATAAAGAAGGATCTAGAAAATGGTGAAACAACTTGTGGGGGAAGAAGTTGTTCACAACTTTGGAATGGGAGGAAAGTATGAAGTTTTTTAAATTGCTTCCTTAAAGTATTATGTTTTTGCAGTTTTTAGTAGCCTGAAATCTTAGAGGGCAGATGATGCTAATGACAATGAAAAAGTACTTAATTGTTACACAAAAGCCATAGTTGAACCATGATGCGCATACTTCAAAGAACAAGATGTGAGGTGGGGAGAATTCTTTGAAATTAAAGCATATTTTCAAAAATATCATGAGAAAGGAAAGGACAAGAAGGTGGATTTTCTTTTGCCTCAAAGAAGAACGGAGAAGTATGATGAGCCAACAGAGCAACTTGTGCTATAGAAAAGTCTGTTGAGTTGGAAACACAATAGCAGACATAAGTTTCTGGAGTATCACACCCTTTCTACATTGATAAAAGGTATATTAAGCTACTTGTGGATGCATATGACAACTTCAAGGATCTCAAAGTTTATAGTTTTATTTCGGTCCCACTTGCAAGGATGTTAACAATCGATCATTTTGGTTAATAAAAGTTTGTAAGATTCTGATGTACATCAAAGACATCCCATAGAGGTTGAGGACCATTTGCTACACAATTGTGGACACAGATTTGATTTGAAAAATCTTAAAGCTTAATAGAAAAAAGAAAAGCATGATCAATGTAGATGAGATGAATCTTTTAGAGAATTCAATATGACTGATGAAAATAATGTTATGAATGATTGATTTCTTTGGAATGTGATGCTGAGAGTATGTAAAAGAAAATTTAACTCGTATATTCATCTTCCTTGTATTAGTTCCCCATTCTCCTAGGAACGAATCTAAAACACTGTAAATACATTCTCTTTATGTTACTTGTTTGTTACACTCAAAATTTTACCAAAACAAAGTAAATGTAAATACATGACAAAGATATTATGTGTTTACATACATAATATAGATTTTACTTGTAAGAAATTTTTCATAAATAAAGTGACAGTGCACCTTAAAATGCTCAATGACATCATGAATATAAAAATATTAGCCAAGTGAATGATATCTAGATTATCATCATACTAAATATCTAAGACCAATAATGACCAACCCATATCAACAAATTGTTGTTCCAAATATGATACTTTGTATACATATAATAGTAGTCTTGTTAGCTACATGGTCAGAAATATAGAGGAGCTACAAATGTACAATCATATGAACATATGTAGCTCTAGTATACTTTGTTTATATAGGTGACAAGACTATTGTAAAAAGATGAAAAATATTTACAATGTGAAGACCAAACATAATAAGATGTAGATATATTATATTGCATAATCATGATTAATATGAATTTGTAAAACCATACACATATGAAGTGAAATTTTATATCAAGTGAAATCAAAACTAAACAGTGCACCTTATGAATATAAATTTTATTCTTACTTCACATGAGTAAATGCTAACTATCAAAACCTTAAAATTAAAAAATACTCATAACTTTTTATTCCAATCTCCATAATTTTCCTAGCCAATCAAATAGATTAAAACTTTTTATAATTTTTCAAAAAATCTTTGATTTTATTAATATTTCATCTATATTTAATAGAAGTCTTATAATTGATTCCAAAGGAGTAAAGAGGGACTTACAAATCATTATAATAAATTAGATTAGCTAATCTAGTGCATATGATTATTGCATAATTTAAGTTAATGTTAAGGAGAAACCCAAATATACACAAATTTTTTATCTTAAACTTTTTATGCAAGTAATATTTCATCTATTAAATTTTATGATCTTTTTTATAATAAAATCATTTATAAATAGATGAATATAGACTTAACAATATTTTTGATAAATCATTGTTTAAATCTTCACATCCATTTGATTATCTTTTTTATTTTTTGTGTAGCAATTGCAACAATAGTACAAATTATATACATATTGAGAACATAGCTAAATGTCTTTTTATAATCAATCTCAAACATTTGAAAATAATTCTTTACTTTAAACTTAATTTTATATACATATTTGATTTTTTACACCCACTTGAAACAAATAACACGTTTAACTTCTGAATATTATTTTGAAAGTCACAATTTCACTTCATCCATATTTTTACTAATAAGTAGTTATAAAATAAATGAATTTCAATATTTATTATGCATTTGAAGTAATTTAAAATCATACAAAGAAACATTTTGTGTTTTATCAATATGCACATAACAAATATAATTAAGAATCTCATTCACCATTGCCATGTGTTGATCTTTCCTCCATGGTGTTCCATGGAGGAAAGATGTGCTACAAAAAGGCATACTTATAATCATTACAATAATATTTACACATGTTGAGCATGATTTTTGTAATAACACGCATGATCGCTTCAAGTTTGGGATGATATGTTTCTAAATCTTTATACTAATAAAAAATACTTTTGCTTATTGCTATAGAATGTGATGACACAAAAGCATAATATTTGATCTTTACTCAGTATCAGATATTTTAATTTTTGATACATGGGTATTTAAAAATTACAAAAATCAAAACCTAAAAGAAATTATAATGATCTCCTAATCCATCAAATGTGATCATTCTAAACTTCAACTTTTTACTTTTTCTCCTATGTTATTACATTAACCAATAACTCGTTTGATATGAATCAAATAGTCATGAATGTTATGAGATTATTGCTTGATCAAGTTTAGCAATTATATTTTTTTATTTACTTAATATATTAAATAATTTAATAATTCATCATATGATTTTTACACTCTTTTAACATTATGCATGTGACTAATCATTGAATGCTCCACACAAAAAACTCCAACCATATTAGAAGTAGTTTCCTTTTCCAAAATCCCAATAAGACTTATGTAACACATTAATTATTTAAAAGAAGCATACTTTGTAGTGTTTAGAATTCGTTCCCAAGATCATGAGATCCTAAACAGATCAAGATAAAAGATTTTGATCGAGTTTAGTCACCTTTAGTTTACTCTATGCATCAAAGTCTAAAGAACATCACAAATCATCTTCTCTTCAGCACCAAGAAGACAAATTTGCATGTAGACTCACATTCATAATCCATTAATCAGATTTACACAAAAGACAAGAAAGATTGAGATATTCAAAATTGCATTTTTTACATAGTAAGAGGAGCCCAATTAAGGGTAGATCACATTCAATAGGCAGAGATTCCGGAAGTTCTCATGGGTTGATACTTGCTCAAGCATCAGAATTATCCAAATTATTGATTAATTTTTTAGGAATTTGTCGTCATTCTCACCACCAATAAGGCACAACACCACCCAACATCAAGATTTCTCATACTAACATGTATACAAAAATATATTCTTTCTAGAATAATAATGAGGACCTCCATAACTACACTAGTTCCACTTATATACACTTTCCTATTCCTAATTATCCCTAACTAACTTAATAGCCCCCTTTTCCGAATTTAAATGATCTTTTGATGGCCCACTAGTGTCTCCAACTTCCACGTGAAAGCATCCATGCTTAGATGCAATTCTTGCAGTCCTGTGAAATCTCATTATTCACATGCATCATTTCATGAAACTTGCAACCCATGGCCTTATACATTTCCTTGCATTTGTCCTTTGAATTGCCCAAATTTTCTATTACTTTGGTCAATCGCTTCAATCGCTTTGCTTCAATTTTTTCACACCAACAAGCAAATAGATAATGGGTATATCTACTTGCACATTGTTCTAGATTGAACTACTTGATGTATCATTTGAGTGTCTACATCTATTTCCAAGCATGCTCATTTTTTATCTCCACAAACTTGATTTTGACACTCTTGGCATAATTGGTCTAACTCATGCACTTCCTTCCTCTTTTTTGCCTTTTGCTTCATTAGACAATCTACACTCTCTAGCAACTACATGATTGTTTGAATTTGATAACACCTTCCTATTGCTTCTAGATTCATCACTAGAATCACTTTCACGTAGCCGTCTTCTTGGAGATTTCACTCATGAATATAATCTGAAGCCATCTTGTTAAGCTCCATCAATACTAAGATAGCCACATTTAACATATTCTAAACGAGTTGCAACATCAAAGAAATAGGCTCTCCTCCATTTGACTTTAAAACCTTTATCTTTAACCTCAATTGCTTCTATATCACTAGACTTCATGCTCCTTTGGTCACCTTCAACTTTCTCCTCTTTGGCAAAGGTTTTCTCATCATTTCAACACTTGGATTTTTTGTCCACTTCAATGAGGATCCTACTAAGCCATCTTCACTTAACACATCTTCAACAATACCCTTCATCACTCGATCTAGATATTCCATAGCATTTCATCCAACTCTTGCTCTACTATTGGCAAGAAGATCTCATCATGTGTAGGCTTTGGAATGCTTCTTGTTGATCCACTGCTTGTCTCACTAAAGTCTACTTCAATATCCGACTCCTTATGATACTCTCTTTTCTTCTTAGGAGTCAACCAATCCATCTTTGAACTTAGTCTTAGTCTAGAAATAAAGATAAATATACCACTGCCTTTTTTTTGGCTCAAATCTACTTCATCATGGCTTCCACAATTTTTACAAAGATCTCTCCCCAATTCATCTTGATCGATCTTCCGACAAAGCCATCAATAATTCTCACTTTGTGCATGCTCACATACATCATGCGCTAATATGAGAATTGATGATTCAAGATGTACATGATTTTTCTCCTAAAATCATCTTTTATGAAATTGATCTTATATTCATTCCTACCCTTTTACTCTAGAGGATCAAACCTAAGGGGATAATGTCGGATTCAAGACCACGCCTGGGTTTGAGCTCATGTTTGGATGGGCTAATTGCTCCCAATCTCTATTTGCAATATTTAAGAATTGTTGTAATGCTCTCAACGAGGATCTTAACTGTAAATCTAAATCTCAAGGAACATAACTATGAGCAGAACGTTGTGCTTAATGGCCCCTCTTGGAACTAAGATGGGTCATAAAGCTAGTAGGGATATAATTTTTGGGACCAAGAAGGAGTCCGGTTCAAGCAAACTCTAGAATAATATATACAAGGAACGGTGTCTATGAGTGAGCCAAGGAGCTATAGTGCTTCCTCTCATCGAAGATTGGATAGGGGCTAACATTGGCACATGAGACTGTGACTTCGTCTCATGCCCCAAAAGTTGATATTTGGTGTCCGTTTGGACCCAAAAGAGTTAGGGGCCCCCTAGATCTAAGATTCATGTATGAATCCAAGGACCATAGCTTAGACCTAAGATCCATGGATGGACCTAAGTATCATATGATGGACCAAATATTCATGATTGGATATGTGACCTCCGGGTTGACTTTCACTCAAGTTAATCTATGATGGCTTTTAAGGCTAATCCCAAAACCCTAAAACTCATTATGAATCTAGAAGTACAATTTTCAATCTAGTGACCATAGCCATGATGAAGTCTTTTACACAAACTCTCAAATTCCAAAATTCATAATCTTGTGACACTCTCCGAATTAAGCAATCTCACAAAGATTCAAATATCATTCAATATGTAGACATCCATTATTGATGTTCAAAACACTTCTCCAAAACAAGGCTTCACCAAAGAAAGGCTTGAAAGGTGATTCTCAACTTCTCTATTTATACTATTTAGAATTATACTTTATTAAATAAAAGTAACTATCATGTAATTTTTTCATAACAAGTTTAATCAAGACATAGATTCTCACAACTTATGTAGTGGCATACTTAGTTAGGTAGATGCATGAAAGAACAAAAATATCAATTATATTCGATAGTGCAATTAGCGATGTTTGCACTAGACTTGTTATTAGGGCCAACAACATTGATAAGAGGCATAAGGCTGAAGGGATCATGTTCAAATAAGGATTCTTTGGAATGCGATTTTCAAAGTTGAGACTTTGAGAATTTGGCTATGGTTATGAGGTCACATACATCCACAAAGCATCCACCAGAGTCCAATTATACTTAAGATTGAGGAACTATTGTATTTACTGATGAAAATGTTGATCTACTCTATTACAAGATGGAATCAAGACGGCGAACTCAATGAAGTTCTACTAAGCCCATCAAAGGTCAATAGCTCGTGGGAAAATACTTGGTTAACTTCTCAAGGAATTTCACCAGTCTGTGCAATTTCCAATCGACAGTACTCAGCTTCACAAGTTCCCGTTCTATCATGACTACATTTGTAGTTCGACAAAGAACTCTTGCAACAGAAGAAGATGAACCTTCTTACTAGTGCTACTCCTATTTATACAAAAGAATGTCTAACTGCTAAGGCTAACTAATTTACACCGAGCTCCGACTCCTCTCTTCTCGGACCTCCCAGCCAATCGTCGATTCAAGTCTCCACGCAAAAGCATCCATACTCACTTGCAATTTCTAGAGATCCTTTGCAATCTCCCGCCTATGAATTTGGACTGACTCTTGGCACTCCTGCCCCATGGCTTTATACATTTCTTTTCTTCCTGCCTTAGAATCGACAGGAGAACTCATTACCGCCTTGATCCTCTCTAGCCACCGGATCTCTATATCATCACATCGCGCAAGAAGGTAGTCAGAACATTTGTTGGCCAGCGTTTCTAATCTCCCCGAGTGCTCGACATCCACCTCTTTGAGTTGCCGCTTTGACTTTAGTAATTGTCGCTTCAACTCATCAATTTCTGTCTCAACAAATCTGGCATCTCCTCTTCTAGCTCTACATACCTCTCCATACGCCAATTTCAACTGCTGATGCTTCTTCTCCATGGCAGATTTCTGACTCTCCAACCGCTTCACTGACTCAGCCAACTATTGAGTCACCTTTGCATGGTCTTCCTTGCCTTGGGTTGCATAGTCAATGGCCTTGAGTACGTCCATATATCCGTCCTCCTGAGGGTTCCACCCTTGGATATAACGGGATCCTAATTCGTTCAGCTCCATAAAGACAGGTATGGTCACTGCCTCAATCTTCTACGTCAATTGGAGGTACGAAGAGATTGTCTCTCCTCCTACCTTAGAAGCTTTCATCTTCGGCCGTGAATTCTTCGGGGTGGGAGTCGGCGAATACCTAGCTTGTTTCTGTTTCTTCGTCTTCATCGTTGACTCCGGAGCTATCTCCAAATTGGGACTTCTCTTTCTTCAGGATCCCCCCTGCTTCACCGCGTCCTCTCTCTGATGCTTCTATCTTCCGAAGAACATTCTCCAGTTCCCCCGAAGATGTGTCGTCTTCCGATCGACTTCTCTTCTGCTGCGATGTTCCTAACCCTGTGGAACCCAGACTTGGCATCGATCCACTACTTGCTGCTTCCAGGGGATGAAAGGTAAACTTTTACTTGTATAGATACATGACGAGGTGGCTACCATACATTGTGTGGATTATATAAAGTGCTAGATTTCTTTTAGGAATTGGTTAGGATAACATAAGGAAGCATGAGACATACACATGTTACCCATGTCAGCAAGGAGATGACTTGAGATTACATCTCATCTTTGAAAGTCATTATGAATTCATTGACTTTAGTGTTACAACTAATCACTTCCACGAATCTATCAGTTTATCAAAAACGATCAATGAATGGATCACATAGAATGTGTGATCCCTAAATAGATAGATTTTGATATGGTTGTCTGCCTCACATGCACATCCAAAATCATAATCTTTGTGTATATTTTCCATGTCGGTCTTTACCCCTTGTGAGGTAAAAAGTTGATGACACATTGAATATGATGTATCACGCACCGCTCTATGCGATTCCATGAGAGGAAGTGGAGTCAAAGCTAGCACTAAAAGAACAATTTCTTTTTGTGCTAGCTTGGACTCAACAGCTAATGCTCAAACTTGGAGTCTTTATAACTCAAAGTGGATGTGGTTCTATTGTAATGTCTCTTTTATGCTATGGTTATGAGGGGAATGTCCTTGTAGATGTTTTGAGAATGAATAAAATTACTTCAAAAACTGAAATTGGATTGTGGTAAGAACAATGAGTTCTTGAAGCATTAAAGATGTTTTAGTGAGTTTTGATCAATGGTAGCTTAAATCTTTTTTTTGCACAAGGCGAGCGGTATCAAAATTGCAAAATTTTGACCTTAAGGGGTCTGAAATTAAAATCAAAGAATTTAAAATTCCATAAAAGTTTCAAACGGTATCAGTTTGTAAATTTTATTTTTTTGTTAGGTAAAAAAAAAATTAAATACTATTTTGAGAAAATAGCTAATATAACTAGATTTTGAACATCAAATTATCAATTTGGAGAGCAAAAAGTCTCCAAATCTTGAATTTGAGTGTTTTTAAACTCCCTCCTAAATTTATTAAGTCCGGAATGGGTTGGTTTGACCCCTTTGATGGATGTTTTTGAAATAAAGAATTGTTATTTAGGTATCTTCTGATTGATACTCTTTGTGCACCAAGTTTATTTATTTTTGTATTTTGTTGTTCGTAGTATTAGTAGTCTTGTGTGCTACCTATATTGAAGCTAGATTTGCGGATCAATCAGACTATCTATGTTTCTTCTTAGTGAGAAAGACTTGTGGACTTGTAGATTGGGTGAGAACTTGTGACGATGGCAGATTTGAAATTGTCCATTTATTAGCATCTTATGGTACCTTGGTAATCTTTTCTTGTGATTTTGGTTCAAGTTGGGAACATATAGCTTATATGGTTATGGAGGTGATACACTCATTTTATAGTAGAATTTTCTAAAGATTCCAAAGGAGAGATTGCTAGGTTAGTAGATTTTACACCCGTAGTGGAGTGTAGTACCAACCTTGGACTTTGAGGTTGACCGAAGTACCGCAAGATGCTAACAAATGGACAACCTAAAATCTACCATCTTCATAAGTTCTCACCCAATCTACAAGTCTGCAAGTCTTTCTCACTGAGGAGAAACATAGATAGTCTAATTGATCCGCAAATCCAGCGTAATGTTGGGGATGGCAAAGACTCTTGTTCATTCTCATGTTTTCTCAGCCAAGGATTTATTGGCGTTGGGGGTGTCATCATCCCATGTACTACAATTGGTAGCCACACTTTTTGAAAGCAAAGAGGATGTGTTGGTTGCTTCTAGTAGTGTGAGCACTAGTAGTGTTGATCTTGGGATCAAGACAGCTACTAGTGGAACTTGGCAAGCTACAGCCGCTCAAATGATGGAGTTACCAGTGAGGCCAGCACACAAGGGTACCAGGGTGTCACCAAGTGTGGTGATGTTGGATAATAGAAGTGGTGTCTTCTGTTTGGTCGGACCTTCATGAAAGGTTTATCGACCTCAACGCATGTTGTTGTATTCAGGTGCACAACCCTTTATGTTGGGTAAGGATGCACTGCTTGGTCTTGGTTTGCAAAAGACTCATGTGGAAAGATGTCCATTTCATATTTAGACATCTCTTGGAGGTTCTAGTGATGCCCCATCATCATATATCACCATGGTGGGGTTGACTGTGCAAGTGCAACCGGATCATATCACAGATACCTCTACAACGTGAGCACATGTTGTGGTTATACTTGCAAGGTCCTATGATTTATGGGTGGGTGCTGAAGTGTTATATCCGATGGGGTTTAGCATTGATTATTGGCAGGAGACAGCCTCTTATTGGCCAAGTTGGCAATCTGGCGAGGGCCGAGTGAGTTGATGACTTGTACTATTCATTATCGATTCTAGACCTTTACCAAGTGGAGGTTTGGCGTATGTTGCAGCCTTCAGTACTTGTGTTACTTGGCATGGTGATTTATTGGAGGGTAACATGGATGCTCATGATAGTCATGGTCAAGAGGATGTGGCTATCATGCCAAGTCTTAGTGGAGTAGTGTCATCCATGTTGGATGGATCACTAGGTACTTTATGTATGCAGCTACAATAGATGGCAAATCAGCTCATACATCAGGCTTGGAGTGAGTCTTTTGCTCCGGAGAGGGAGAAGATGAAGGAAGCTATTCCACTTCCACTATGTTGTCACCTTTAGATACAACGCATATTGCTTGGCATTGTCTAGAGGAGGATATATGTGTGCTAGATATGTTTGGAGGGATTAGCACAGGTTTGGCTGTTGGTTTGAGTCTGGCATACGAGTACATCAATACTTGTATGTGGAGCAATATGAGATTGCAAGACGCGTCTCATTACGCCATGTGGCATAGTTGGTGCGGAGATATCCAGATGTTCTACCAGTGTTAGCGGTTCAAGGATATTAGCAGGCCTTTCCGTCTGTATGAGCATAGTTCTTAGGATAAGTAGGAATTTTTTTGGTTTTTGTTAATAAAGAGCTATATTTGGGTTCTGATGTAGGTATTCGTCCAAATATATGTTAGTTAGATATGAATACCATTAGGGAGTTCACACGAGTGAATTGCGAAGGAATTTAAGTTGCGCATTTGGGTGACGGATTGAAGAAGTGTCGAGCGGAGGTCGATGCCAAGAACCTGCGGAACCAACGTGACTTGAGCACAGAGGATAATTGCAATATCGAAGTGTAGAACCGTGGAAGTTCTAGCAAGATGAAGTGCAACCATGGGGAGAATTCAACCGCTTATTCTGATGGCGGATTGGACTCCAGCGGAGTTGCTGAGGTTGAAGAACCTAGGCGGCGCAGTTCTGTCATGGCGATGGAACTATGTGTGCCCAGAGCTGTGTGATGAAGTTCGACGGGGGAAATTCTTGATATAAATCCGCAGTAGCGCACAGCCTGAGAAGTGGGATTCTAGGTTGTGGGCAAAGGCATTGGGACGGTCATACGAGGAAGACAAAGGTGGCGTTGATTTGGAAGGATCAACGATGCACACTGCCTTCACATTCGATGAGCGAAAGTGGTTTAATCCCCGAGAGAGGAAGGAAACGAATGGATAAAAACTCGACCTAATCAAGGATGTCTTCAGGAGGAAGGTGGCTCTTACTTTGAATCAGCTTTTCTCACCTCGACAAACAACATATGTAAACATGCACAAGGTGAGAATTGTGGAGAGGTTCATTGGTGGGACCATTTGGGTAAACTCGGGAGAGATCTTTGTGAAGAATATACAAGTGATGGCGACCAAGCTGAGGGAAGATGATAAAAGTGTAGTATATCTCTCGTCTTTCTTGGTGCATTTATATGTGAAGATTGAGTGGTTGACTCCTAGGGAGATACAGTTGTATCGTTTGGAGAGTGGACTCTCAGACCTGGATGTAGATATCAACGATGCGAGCAGCGGGTCTACGAGGAGCTTGGGAATCAGTGCACCTCCTAAACCAAGAAGA
Organism: Marchantia paleacea; assembly: GCA_014180765.2. NCBI lineage: Eukaryota > Viridiplantae > Streptophyta > Marchantiopsida > Marchantiales > Marchantiaceae > Marchantia > Marchantia paleacea. The sequence goes on from MUAA02000014.1 coordinate 1,862,782, forward strand.
ACCGGAGAAGTCAGGCCAGCAACGCAGAGTAAGTCTGATTCGGATTCGGATCTAGAAGTGATCGACACTTCTCAAAAGCGGAAGAGAGTAGTAGAAGACAGTCCTCCGGGCGCCTTGACAATGAAGAAGGGGGATACATGCAAGAAGAAGGTGGAGGAAATAGCTCCTCAGAAGCCGTCTCGTCCGAAGGTGAAAGCGTCGAAGGAGATCGCTGAGCCGATGGCCTCAGTGTTGCAGCTGTCCCATAAGTTGGAAGCAGTGGTGGTCCCGGTGTTACTAGAGCTGAATGAGATGGGACCGATGTATATGCCAGGGTGGGACCCTCAAGCAGACGGATATATGGACTTGATCCAAATGATGAATCGACTTGCCTTGGGGAAGGAGGATCAATATGTCACTGTTTGGGAGTTGACGGAGAGTGTGGACAAGTTGTCCAAGGAGAAGACCAAACTAGAGAAGAAGGTCTAGGAGGCGAAGAAGGACTACGAAGAGATCTGTTGTATTCGTGGTGTAGAGATTCACTTCGTCGAGAAGGAGAACGCCCATCTTCGAGAGACGGTGCAGGATCTGAAGAGGCGGTTGATATAGATGGACGTGGAGGCACCTGCAAAGCTGGAGACCCTTGCTAACAAATATGCGCAACATCTGTTCACACGGTGTGATAGAGTAGAGATGTAGTGACTATAGCAGTTGGTGGCTGCGATGGAGAATCCCGGCGACTCGAAGGATCGGAGAAAAGAGATGTACAAAGCCTTGGGTCGAGATTTCCGGGATGCCATGGCTCTTCATCGACAGGAGATCGCGGAAGATGTACATGAAATGCAATTAGAAATCGATGCATTCACGCAGGCAACGGAGATGCAATCGAGCGGCTTAGATAGGCAGAGTAGACTTAGGAGAGAGTGATCCGTGTAGGGAGCATTTAGAAAGAGCAGTTAGGAAATTCATTATAAATAGTCATAGGAATAAAGTGGTGGGATCTTTTTGTCTTTGCAAGTGTCCATTATGTTGGACTGCAAATTGTAGTCATGGTAGAACGAGCGCTCGAGGAGCTGGTGCAGTATTGACTGATTCGTGTATCCGTGAAGTTACCCGGATATTCGTCCATGAGCTGAGCCTGTCTGTAATCACCGGGAGTACTCTGTCGAGTGTTTCGCCGCGACGCAAACTTGTAACAAGAGAGATTCCCATCCCAAAGTAAAGGAATTCATTGAAATCATTTCGCCGTTGTCTATGGAATTGATTGTGTGATGGGATTGAGGTAGAATTGATCAGAGTTGATTACTTCCAGTGTATGTAACTCTTCGTACTCTACAGTCCAGAGTGGTAAAGATGTCTAAATGCATGTTTCTCTTCCTTGCTAGTGTGGTTTGATCCCTTATTGAGAACGAATCAATCTATATGAATTCGGACTCAGTAATGCATACCCATGTTATTACACCGTCAGATATTTTATTGCTGGGGGCGCAAGACCTTGGTCGGCATGACACCAAACATTTGATTATTGTTGGAACATGTAAGGAACACACACATGCTCGTAATGGTCAAGGGCTACAGGATTCACGTTTTGGCATGTTTTGAGAGATGTTACGTGTGTTACGTTCTCTCCAATCACAGTAGATCTATTCTTCGACATACATTTTGGAAAATGTTCCCCTGTTGGATGATCCACGTGCACAGGTGATTACAAGTGCACATCAGGTGCGTTCATGGATTGGACCAGTGGTATTGTTGGATGCATCGAGAGTAGGATCTCGTGCACACCGTCCACGTCTATGGTGGACAAACCTTCTTCCAAGGGAAGTTTTATTGCGAGCATATAACGGAGTGGAGAGGCCCTCACATCTCACAGTGGAGAGTATTTTGGATGTGGGTAGACACTCCAAGGCAGTGCTCTATGCTGACAGGTCATCCATGGTAGTGGTGAATCTTGTGGGTCAGCCAAGAGCGGCATTACCCACATTGTTGAGTTACCCAGCTTCCCATGCTTATAGAGAGGGAGGACGTAGACTTGTATGGGATTCTCGCTTGCAGCGGTCGGTGGAACCCAACGTTGAACAGAGAGAGCGAGCTATGGGATTTATACCGGTACTACATCAGTACCTACATTGTTAGAGGCATCACGACGTTAGGTGTTGGGTCAGGCCATGGATCTGAACTATTTGACATGGATTGTGGGCCTTGGCTTGGCTAAGTAGAGACGCATGCGATCCACATATGTGAATGCAAGACCATTGGTAAGCTCTTTGCCTACCGAGACGGTGGAGGCAAAAGCTGGGGGCGAGAAGTGCCCAAGGTCTCATCCTTGGTCTTATGGGGATATTAGAGAAGGAGAGCTAGGGCCTTCTTCGAGTATGGTTGGAGTTTTTTGTACGGAGCAAGCGGTGATTACCACAATCAACCTTTGTGATACAACACAAGAGGTAACAACTATAGCAGCATGAGTTGTTTGCACTGAGATAGCAGAAGAGTGGAGTCTTGTATGAGAGAGTAGAAAAAGCTTTCTGCTTAAGAGGTGTCATTTAGCAATCAGATACTACGTCTTCTATCTCTAGTGTCGATGGAGAGGAGATTTGAGATATTGAAATTGGTCCCAAAGTGACAAGAGAGATGTAGGATGTGGAGGTTTTTGAGGAGTTTTAGAAACTTTTTTGCCTTCAGTATGAAGGATTTAGGCTAGTTGAAGGGACATGGTATACCTATTGATTTGACAACTAATGTATCAGTCTTTCGTCGTCCCGATAAAGTGATATGGAGAGAATCGATAAAGTGATATAGAGAAAGATCTGATCCAAAGTAGGTTTCAAGACCTTCTTGAGGTTGGATTAGTGGAGATATCATATGGAGAGTATAACTTTGCTGTGGTGATGCCAGTCAAGAAGGATATACATGGCAATTATACATATTGACGTATGTGTGGTGACTACCAATCTATCAATCGACAGACAAAATCTGATCGATATGCTATGCCTACACCTGAGGAGATCTTTGATGTGGTTGGGCATGCAAAGATTTTCAATACATTAGATTTACGAGTAGGATATCATTAGTTGCGGATTCAAGTTGAGGATAAGGCCAAGACAGCCTTTTGGACAATTCATTTGCATGGCAAGGATGTGTCGTATCAATGGAACTTCTCCACTTCGTCGAGAAGGAGAACGCCCATCTTTGGGAGACAATGTAGGACCTGAAAAGGCAGTTGATCCAGATGGACGTGGAGGCACCTGTGATGTTGGAGACCCTTGCTAACAGGTGTGCGCAGTTGGAGCAGTTGGTGGCTGCGATGGAAAATCCAGGAGATTCGAAGGATCAAAGGAAGGAGATGTATAAAGTCTTGGGTCAAGATTTCTGAGAAGCCATGGCTCTTCATCGACAGGAGATCGTGATGGATGTACAAGAGATGCAGTTAGGAATCGACATCTTCACGCAAGCAATAGAGATGCGATTGAGTGGCTTAGATAGGCAGAGAAAGATTAGGAGATAGCAATCCGTGTAGATGGCAGTTAGGAGTAGAACTTAGGAAATTAATTATAAATAGTCGTAGGAATAAAGTGGTGGGATCTTCTTTCATTGCAAGTGTTCAATTGATTAAGCCACAATTGCTCAGAACTACTTTGATGAGAGCTTCGCCTCGACTTCAGCTTGTAATGAAGAGATCCCCATCATTGAGTAAACAGTGATTGCATCGATTCAAGAAACGATTGTGCATTGGTGTTACTTGTGTGCGTATGTCTTTGTTTGGATGGGAATGTTGTTATCGGTGGACTAGAAATCGTGACAGATCTACCACCTTGCTCTTCGGACTGTGAGGTCCATAGTCCATAAAGAAGTCTAAACTCACATTCACTTCCGTGAAAGCTTATTTGGATCCCTTATTCCCTTGGGAACGAATCATAAAACTACTGTTCTGCTCACATTCAGATTACCATGTCATTACAATGGTTCAATCCCAAAGAGCAGAAGGGGACGAATGGATAGAAGATCGACTTAATCAAGGATGTGTTCAGAAGAAAGGTCGCCTTTACCCAGAACCAGCTATTCTCACTTAAGCGAACTATATACGTAAGTACGAATAAGCTGAGGATTGTGGAAGGATTCCTCGGAGGTTCCATTCGTGTCAACTGGGAAGAGATCTTTGCAAAGAATGTTCAAGCAATGGCTGCGAAGTTGACGGAGGATGAGAAGAGCGTGGTGTATATCTCTTCTTTTTTGATGAATTTATATGGTCATTTGGAATGGTTAACTCCAAAGGAGCGGCGTCTATATCGTTTGGAGTCCGGACTCTCTAACATCAAGGTGGAGAATTATGACGCTAGCAGTGGGTCCACGAGGAGTATTGGAGGAGTGGATAAGCCAATGCTAGAAGGTCCGAGAGAAATCAAAGAGTCAGATTTGGATGCATTAGCCTTCGAGCTTGTAAGGAGGAAGAAGAATCCAACACAAGAAGGAAGTTCTCAACCCAGCCCACCAAAAAAAACGTTGAACATGGGGAAAAGTGAAGAAGAAGTTGGGTCGGCCAAGATGTCTCAACCAAACATGATGGCGGAGAAGTAGGGACCAAAAGCCATGAAGAAGGTTACAGATTCCTTAGCTTCAATGTTATAGTTGTCGAAGAAGCTAGAAACTGTGGTAATTCTAATTCTGATCGAGTTAAACCGATGTATATGCCTAGATGGGACCCCCAAGCTTACGGCTATATGGACTTGATCTAGATGATGAATCGGTTAGCTCTCAAGAAGGGGAAATAAACCGATATCATTTGGCAGTTGACGGAGGACGTGGACAAGCTGTCCAAATAGAAGGTTGAGTTGGAGAAGAAGGTGTAGGTGTCAAGGCAAGAGTACGAAGAGATTTTTGCTGTATTTTGGGTGCAAAAGTGAAATTCATAGAGAAGGAGAATTTCAAGCTGCGAGAGACGGTGCAAGACCTGAAAAGACGGTTGAATCAGGTGGACGTAGAGGCATCAACAAGATTAGACACCCTTACCAATAGGTGCGCCCATATAGGAGGCCGGTGGACCCCTATCAAGCCTCATTCCTTTCGTACGATCTTTCTAGGGTTCACATTCTTCTCTATTTTATCAGCATGGCTTTTCCGAGGAGGGAGTCACCGTTCTGATCCGCCACCGGCACTTTCGACAGGAGATCCTTTGGGAGAACCCTTATTTGCCATGGCTCATTATAGAGCTCTTGTGTCTACTGCTTTGGCCGTGCCCGGTTGTGTGTTCCCCTCCTTAGCGGATGATACACACATTGTGGGCCCTGTAGACAACATTAGGCATGCCTTTGATTACTTGACTACCGAGCTTCATTTGGTAGGCTTGAGAGTCAAGGTGTCAAAGTGCAGGGCTTGGTCTCCTTTGGGCATTCCGCCTCATCTTCAGCTTCCAGAGGGATGTATGATATCGATAGATAGCATACGTATTATAGGAGTGCAAGTAGGGACTGAGGATTTTGTTTCACGCTACCTTGACGTTGCATTGGCCGAGCAACTAGGCGCACATCTCTTTTTCTTGCAAGGATTCAATTAGATTGAACTGCAAATTGTAGCCAGGATGGAACGAGAGTTTGTTGAGCTGGTGTATTCAACGTGTAATTAGCATAGATTAGAATATCCTAGTATTCGTCCAAGAGATTTGTTTGCGTAGTTGCACCCCAGAAAACTTCAGCAAGTGAATCGCCTCGACTAAGGCTTGTAAGAGAAGAGATCCCCATCTATGAGTAAACAAATTTAACAAAGCATTCCTATGTCTTGTGAATTGATGGGATTGGAAGTGAATGGTGTAGACTTTAGTTGACGTCATTGAGTACCTCATTCCCTTGGGAACAAACTTGTATACTTAAATTCAACTTAGTAATCACAACTATGCTATTACACATACTACATGGATGACACTACTCCATGAAGACTTGACATGATAATAACATCCTCTTAATAGAGAGTGTCATGTGCATCCATGTTTCCCTTCAACAAATCACCAAGCCAAGTAACACAAGCATTGAAGGCCGCAACATAGACCAAACATCCACTTAGTAAAGGGCTAGAACCGGTAATAAACCATACTATTAATTGACTCAATTGGTCTTCACCAAATTACTTACCTGGCCTATAAGAAACTGTGTTCTTTCAATAATCAATGCTAAATCCCATTGGATACAATCATTGCAGTACCCATCAATACATTATAGGATTTTGCAAATGTAACTACAACACATGTTTGCATTGTAGAGTTATTCGTGAAGTGATCTGCTTGCACTTGCACAGTCAACTCCATCCGGGTGATGTATGGTGGCGGTGCATCACTATAGACTCCAAGAGATATCTGAATTTGAAATGAAGATATCTCCATCTCAGTCTTTTACAAACCAAGACCAAACAATGCATTCTTAACCAACATAAGGGGTTGTGCATCAGAATCCAACAATACTCGTTGAGATCGATAAATCTTTCGTGAAGGTCTAACCAAACTGAACACACCACTCATATTATCCAACATCACCGTACTTGGTGACACTCTGATATGCTCGTATGCGGACCTTGTTGGTAACTCCATCATTTGAGTGGTAACAACTTGCCAAGTTCCACTAGTAGCTATCATGAACCCAATATCAACACTACTAGTGTTGTCAATACCATAAGCAACCAGCACATCCTTTTTGCTTTTGCAAAGTGTGGTTGCTAATCGTAATACATGGGATGATGACGTCCCCAATGCCAATAAATTTTTGGTTGAAAAAAAAGAGGATGAACGATAGTCTTTGCCACCTCACCAATGTTGAGGATTGTGCCCTACTTTGCTCCATTTTCAAGTACATCAATATTGGCTTCCACACTCATTTCTTGAGTAGATCGTCTAGGAGTCATGGATGAGCTATTTAGTGTTTCAGACAATATGAATGATTGAGGAAGTCTAACTTGTCGGCCAACCTCCCCTCTTTGTGGATCCAACTCCACATACGCTCCTCTAGATTCAATATTCTGTGTTGCACTACAACTCACAACAACTACATATGGTTGTGCCGCTGAGCACATGTACTCTACAACATCTCCATCATATGATATAGAGGCACCAGCTCTAGAATTTGATCTTTGCTAGACTTTAGCCATACTTACAAATCAACCAACGCATTCGAGTAAACATTTCAATATAAATATCGGTGAAAGCAATCCCATGATCAAGTTCAATTCATCTCTTCTATGTCTATAGCAAAGTATCGATCTTTGTTGCAACAACAATGGGTAGAGCCTATAGTTCCACCATTCTATACAAAAGTGCCCATTCTTATGAGTCTGTGTTGTTTGATGCTTGTGGATGCCGCCGTGCTTCTTCCAGATCTGACCATTTATATATTTCGAAGAACTCCCCCGCTTGCACATGGAACTGTACATGTTATCTATCCGGCAAACTTTGCACCACCCCAAGGAAATCAAAACCCACCTGTGCAAGATCCTCTAGTGGGCGTGAGTTACCGGCCTATAAGATTGACTGCATCAGAGAATGATCGAATTGTGGGCAGGCAGAGGGTCATCCGCGTCACGGGTTTTGTGCTTGAGGATCAAAATAGTACTCAAGCAACTGGTGGTTTCGACTTGACGATCAACGGTAATAACGGCACCATCTCATTGTCAGGAATCCAGACCATTAGTGGAAAGAGGTGACCGTCACTGGTTGGCACTGGAGTCTATGAATCTGCAAATGGTCGCGCCAAGGTGACTCTCATTAGCAATGCTGGAGGAAAGGCAAATTTGAAATGTGAGCTCTACCTCTGCTATCGGTTGTCTGCAGAGCATGATGAACGGACGACTATTGACAATAGTCGTGGAGGCTTGGCCAGAATATCGAACTAAAGGTTCAAGAATTGCCAACAATAGCAGGCAGTTCCTTGAGAAGAGATTATAGCCTTCAGAATCTGATATAGTAAAATGGAGGCTTGATTATCAATAATCTCACTCTCCGCTGTGTTGCGTTGCACCGTAATATAGGGGACACCAGATTTGCTCCTATGTAAATCTTAAGAAAACAGAAGTGTTTTGATATTCCATAGACGATGAAATCCTGTAACAACAAGGGTACATAGTTTAGGATAGTTATGTAGTGATTAGATTCGTTCCCAAGGGAATGAAGGATCCGAATAGACCAACTAGGAAAGAAAAGACGGAGTTTAATTGTCTTTACACAGCTCTTGACCTCTTAGTCTGAAGAGCTCTACGAATAGGAAGCTTACAAGTTCTATTCTACACAAATCCCAAATCCATCAGTCAGAACAATATTTACAAAACATTGGTAATCATGTGAATCATTCCATACGATTTTACTGAGTTGGGGGATCTCTCCCTTACAAGCTGAAGTCTAGGCGAGAGTCTCGAAGAAGTACTCCTGATGTATGAACCATTGCTACGGCTCATGGACGAATAACCGGGTAATTTCGCAGGTATTCGGTGCCACTCTAGGCTCCTGGCACAAGTCACACATCAGCTTTGCAAGTTCTCGTTCTACCCTTACTCATTCAATCAGACAAACACTTGTAAGAAAGGAGATCCCCTTCTCTTTATTCCTACGCCTATTTATACAGATTTCTAATGCCTACTCCTAAACGCTGCCTACATAGATCGACTTCTCCTAATCCTTTGTGAACTATCTACTCCGCTCGACCGTGCCTCCAATTCTCGAGTGAACGCGTCGATTTCTACTTGCATCTCTGAGATGTCGGTTGCACTCTCCTCCCGATGCAGACACATTACTTCCCAGAATTCTTTTCCCATTGCTCGATACATCTCTTTGCGCTTCTCCTTCGAATCCCCATGATTCTCCATCACCTCTACTAACTTCTCCAACCGCCGTGACTCTTCCTCATCACACCTGTTAATATCCCAAGCTCATCAAGTTGATCTAGGGCTGTTACGTACCTATGGTACATATCTGTTTAGGGCTAATCCGAAATTAGAGTTTCCTTGTACTCACCCTATATATATGCATGGGAAGGCAAAGCCTTCTCTATCTCATTCCTGTACACTCTCTCTTGTCTGTTTGGTGTGCTCTCCTCTTCTTGGAGTGATACCTGAAAAGTCGGTTTCTCAACATGGTATCAGAGCGTGGTGGGAGCATTAGTTTTGTAGATTAGACATAGAGGAGTGTTGGAGATCAGTGAGGAGTGTGCCTCAGAGTTGGAGGCTGTCCCGCTGAAGCGATTAGATTGTTGGGGAACCGTTTCGCGTTTTCTCAGAATCTTCAATCGCATTTTCGGAGGTCAAGATTATCGTTTTTGACCTTTTTTTGATTGCCCAACTTCCTAAAGGGAGTTGGGCTGCGCAGAATGGTCGAATTTGGTAGCCATGAAGTTTTCATGCGATTTGGAGTTGTTGGTGATAGTTATCGCCTTTTCCAAAATCTTTGAGGAGCTATTTGGAGACCTAAACGAGGTTTTTTAGAGATTTGAGGGTTTCTACCATAGTCGCGGAGGTGTTTTTTCTATTCGTTTTGTGTCTGTGCAGGTACTTGCCGTGTTGGAGTCCTAATTTCCGCTAGTGACCACAACAATGGCAGAATCCATGAGCATGATCACTGGAGAGAAACTCGACAAGAACAATTTCCAAACGTGGAAATTTCGAATGAAGACCTTCCTTCAAGGCCAGGGGCTATAGGAGCTTGTGACCGGGGAGGAGAAAGCACCAATCGTGGTTGCTGGTGATCTTCGCAGTGAGCAAACATTGCGTGAGTGGAGAAAGCGATTGTATCAAGCCATCCACTACATTGCGCTCATGATTTCAGGCTCGATGATCGGTCACATTCAAGATTGTGACACACCCAAGGAAGCTTGGGACGCATTGTCACAGATGTTCCATTCGGGAATAGAAGCTCGGAAGCTGCAGATGCTGCATCAATTCAATACAGTCAACAAAGGTTCGATGTGTGCTAGTGACTGCGTCAATCATATCAAGCAACTGGCAGATCAGTTAGCATCTGTCAATGTTCAACTTGATCCGACTGTGATTATCGGTGCGACATTGCAAGGACTATGCCGAAAGTACAAGCGATTCATTACGTCAATTTCGACGAGAGAGAACCTCTTCGAAGTTCGACAAACTGGTCCCAATGATGTTGGGAGAAGAAGTGCGAATTCTGGGCAGTATTAGTGTTTCGTCCAGCCCGCAAGAATGTGTGTTTTTTGCAGGTTCTGGAGGTCGTGGCAGAGGAGCCGCATATGATGGTGGTAGAGGTCATGTGCAGAACAAGGCGACCAACTAGCCAGGTGCGCCACCAGCTACCAGAAGGCAGGTTAACACCTGCAACTACTGTCACAAGAATGGTCACTATGCCAAAAATTGTTACAAGAGTCAGAACGATCTGCGCGCTTCGGGTCAACAGGGCCATGTAGCTGCAGAAGAACAGCTACTCATTGTGACACACCATAGTTATGCTACCTTCGCACCTGATACAGATTGGGTGATCGATTCCGGAGCTACCAGCCACATGACGCCGCATCAAGAATGGTTTGCGTCGCTCAACACTGTGGAGACTCCTCAGTTCATGGTGATTGGAGATGATACGAAGCACGAGATCAAGCATAAGGGTAAAATTCTGCTTGACATGCCAGGATCTAATCTTTCTGGAATCGGAAATGTTTTACATGTTCCTACTCTGACTCGAAATCTGTTATCAGTAGGACAGATGGTAGAACAAAGTTTCCAAGTGCGTTTCAACAAAGATGGATGCTTTGTTGAAGACTCCACAGGTACTGTTGTAGCTCGAGATAGCAAGAGTGGTAGACTGTTCAAGCTAGATGCTACAATTAATGTCGATAAGCTTGACCAACTCTGTCATTCTGAGAAAGTGGCTTTGTAGTATCTGGCATAGATATTTGGCACAAGGGAATTGGGCACATGAACTTTCAGAAACTGAAGACTCTTCCGAGTTCAGATCTAGTCACGAGGTTTGCCCAACTTCATACATTGAGCCCACTGCAGTGTGTCCCGTTTGTCAGTTCGGCAAGCAAGCTAGACAACCCTTTAAGGGATCAGTTAGGAGAGAGCGACCAAGCTTCTAGAGCTGGTGCACACAAATGTATGGACTTCTTCTCAACCAAGTTTATCTGGTTTTGAGGACTTTGTATCATTCATTGATGATTTCTCTCGCTACACCTGGGTTTACTTCCTTAAGAGCAAGAGCTCTTTAGATGTGTTGTCAACTTTCCAGACTTTCCACACCTTAATGGAGAAACAGTTTGGACTATCTATCCTTTGTCTACGTTCGGATGGAGGAGGCGAGTTTCTGTCTAGAGAATTCACTGCTTACCTACGTGAGCATGGCATACAGCGCCAGAAGACTTGCAGTTATACTCCACAACAAAATGGCGTTGCGGAGAGGAAGAATCGTCACATAGCAGAAGCTACTCGCGCTATGTTGAACGAGAATAACCTGCCTAGACCGTTCAGGCGGAAAGGCATTTCGTTGCGGTGTACTTGATGAATCGAACTCCATTGCAGCGGTTCACAACAAGACCCCGATGGAGGTATTCATAGGCCACAAGCCTGACTACTCTTTCTTGAAAGTTTTCGGATGTATATATTATGTACACATTCTGATGAGAAGCGTAAGAAGCTAGATCCAAAAGCTGAGAAGTGTATTTTCCTTGGATATTCCTTAGATACAAAAGGATATAGATGCTATAATCCTGAGTCTAGGAAATTCTATATCAGTAGAGATGTTGTATTTGAAGAGTTGCAATCTTGGTATGCACTGCGATTGTTCGGTCATACCCACTCTTCCTGCTGAAACTGCACCAAGGAGTCCGTCCACTATACCTTTATAGAGTGGAGTTTTTGGAGTCACACGTCTAGAGTCGAAGTCTATCGTACTGAGCCGCTACGGATGAAGTTCACCGAGCACCATCCGGACCGACTCCTAGACTTGAGGATCATCTTATTTTGCAACATATGATGTCCTCACCACGGATTGCTGATATTCATCCGTTGGATGAAGCATCCCGAAACGACAATCGCTTGTACCTCGGATCCAAAGCAAGGGGCGACAAACAAGCGGTACCTACGCACGCCCTCACTAAAAATCTCGAGAGAGTTCGGCATCTTTGTTCAGCGATTTATGCATGGGAGTTTCCTTGTTGATCATCATGCATACATGACTCACGTTCTTGCCGAGCGAACCGAGTACGCTTTGAGGAGGCGATGCACAAAAAATGAGTGGATTGAAACCATGGAAACAGAACTTGCTACACTTCGTCACCAACAAACATGGGAATTGGTGGACTTACCTCAAGGTAAGAAAGCGATTGGTTGCGAGATGGGTCTTCAAGGTCAAAAGCGCAACTCGGATGGCACTGTATCTCGATACAAGGCCAGATTGGTACCCAAGGGCTATGCACAACAACATGGAGTGGACTACGAGGAGATGTTTAGTCCATTTGCCAAGATGGCAATGATTCGTACGGTGGTTGCTATTGCTGTCAACAAGGGATGGCGAATGCATCAAATGGATTTCAAGAATGCCTTTCTCAATGGAGATCTCGGCGAGGAAGTCTACATGCAACAACCACCTGGTTACGAAGATCCAAAGTTTCTTTCCCGCGTTTGTAAGTTAAGGAAATCCCTCTATGGTTTGAAACAGGCTCCGAGAGCATGATATGAGAAGATCGATTCCTTTCTCATATCTCTTGGATTTGTAATCTATCATTCCGACTCATCGCTATACTGCATGAGATCAAGAATTCATGTAGTGATGATTTTCATCTACGTAGATGATCTTATTGTCACTGGGAACCATGAGGAGATGATTTCCCGCATCAAGAGTGTCTTATGTTCCGAATTTGAGATACAAGACTTAGGGTATCTTAAATTCTTTCTTGGTGTGGTTTATCATAGAGGGAAAGGATATGTGGCTAATACAATGCCAATATGCTTTAGATAAGCCTAAGGAGTTCAAGATGTATGATTGTAAACCAATAGACACTCCTCTCCAACAAGGTCTAAAGCTAAAGTTAGACGATGGAGAGTTACTTGCATATCCCCGCCTGTACAGACAGATGGTTGGGAATTTGATTTATCTGACTATCACTAGACCAGATTTGAGCTATGATGTTGGTCTGGTCAGTCAATTCCTGCATGCTCCACGGGTACCGCATATGATGGCAGTTAAGCGGATTCTCCGCTATGTGAAGTGCACACTTCATTTTGGACTTCGATACAGATTTGGAGGTGAGCTGAACCTGCATGGCTACACCGATGATGATTGGGCGGGGAGACATTTCGGCGGGAGATCCACGCCCGGATATGCGTTTGGACTTGGGAGACGGGTGAGTTCGGGCTTCTAAGAAGCAACCGACCATGGCATTGTCTTCCACAGAGGCAGAGTATCGTGGTGCTATGAATTCCACTTGTGAAGCAGTTTGGCTTCGTTCCTTGCATTTTGATATTGGAGTAGATTATCCTAGTCCTACAGTTATCCTAGCTGATAACATTAGCAGCATGATATTAGCTAACAATCCTGTTTTTCATGCTAGGACAAAGCACATTGAGGTGCACTATCACTTTGTTAGGGAGAAGGTCCTTTCAGGTGTAGTAGATCTTAGATATATACATACAGGAGATCAGGTTACAGATATCTTCACCAAAGCTTTGCCTAGAGAGTCGTTTGCTACATTTCGACATTGTCTAGGAGTTCAGGATGTACAGTTGAGCTTGAAGGGGAGTGTTAATATCCCAAGCTCATCGAGTTGATCTAGGGTTGTTACGTACATATGGTACAGATCTGTTTAGGGCTAACTCGAAATTAGGGTTTCCTTGTACTCACCCTATATATATACATGGGAAGGCAAAGCCTTCTCTATCTCATTCCTGTACACTCTCTCTTGTCTGTTTGGTGTGCTCTCCTCTTCTTGGAGTGATTCCTGAAGAATCGGTTTCTCAACAACATCGCGCGAAGAGGTGTTGTGCGCACTTGTTCGCCAAGGTCTCCAATCAAGCAAGTGCCTCCACATCCACTCAATTCAGGTGTCGCTTCAAACTTCTCACCGTCTCTTAGAGTCGCAGATTCTCTTTCTCCACATACCGGATCTCCGCTCCCCGAATCTTGCAAATCTCATCGTATGCACTTTTGGACTTCCAAGCATCTCGTTCCAATTCGGCTTTCTGCTTGGTCAACCATTCCACGCTTTCGGTTAACTATTGAAAAATCTGAGCTTGGTCCATCTTTTGCTTTGCTATTTGGTTCATCATTTGGACAAGATCCATGCACCCATCGACTTACGGGTCCCATCCTGGCATGTAGCCTAAGCCCATCTCATTCAACTCCATTAGAACCTGAGTTGAATGAGATAATTGCATAACAGAGGCTAGAGGTTCAGCAATCTCCTTCGATGCATTCACCTTCAGCCTGGATACCGCTTGAAGCAATACGTCCCCCGCTGTATCAATCACTTTCTTCTTCTGGGGTGCATGTTCTGGAGCATTATCCACCACTTGTCGCTTTAGTTTCCTTGGAACTTTGACAATCACTTCCTCCGACTCCGAGTCCTTAGGATTTGTGCTCGTTACCTCACTGGAATGGTGATATCTAAGCTCATGGTGGACCCACTACTATCGTCTTCCTCTAAATCGGATAAGCCAAACTCCATCTTGTACAATTGTCTTTCCTTAGGTGTTAACCATTTCATCTTCGAATACAAATACACCAGAAAAGACGATAGGTAAACCACACACTTTTCGTCTTGCCAAAGTCGACTAGCCATGGCTTGAACATTTCAGGCGAATTTCTCTCCCCAATTCATCTTAGTTATACCCCCGACGAAACCCTCCACAATACGCACCTTGTGTATACTGACAAAGGTAGTGCGTTGAGGTGAGAATAGTTTATTCAAGGTAAGCGTCACCTTGTTGAGATCAATCTATGTTTATTTTGTTTTGTTTTCATTCACTAAATAACTTCCAAATTGAAAATCAACATGAATCAAACGAGTATTCATTGGGTGTGTGTGAGGTGTGAAAGCACATATGCATTAAAATTATTCTTCATAAGAAAGATAGTATAGATCTTGCACGTAATTTTTTTGAAATGATTGTATGCTACCATTTCATATTATTTTTCCAAGTGAAAATAAACTCAAATCTCCTGGAGATCATCTCATACCAAGTTGCAATCATTGTTATAGTCATTTGATTGGATAATTTTTGAATGCAATCAATTGCATGCATAAAAAGGTTTGAAAAGTAGGTTACAAAAGATAGCTCTTAATTTTCGATTGGATTGTTGGATCTATAAATGAACAATCCAAAATTAAGAGCTATCTTTTGTAACCTACTTTTCAAACCTTTTCCTCATAGTTCTTTAAAGTGTTGTATTTTGTGATTTCTTAGCGTTACAAAAGATAGTTCTTAGTTTTGGATTGTTGATAGGTACTTAAAAGTGTTGTATTTATGTGATTGCTTAGCGGAGGTAAACGCTGTGATTGCTCTCTGAGTCTCCACGATGGCCGTCAAAGTCCCTAGCATGCAAATGTGATTTTGTAGAGATCCATCAAAGTGGCGTTCTCGCGATAGACCGCGGAGGTAATTCGATTTATGGCGACAAATATGATGAGAGTTAGGGGATGAAGTGGGACTTCAAAGTGTACAAGCTTCAAAAGCTGCCAATTGCCAACGTGTTGAACAAGTTGAAACCGAGAAGCAAATGATTGAGCAAGGGTTACACAAAGTGGATATTAAATGAATTACCTGAGAGCCATCATGAGTTAATTAGAGTGAATGCAATCTCATACAATTAGTGAACACAAAGACCCCATTGTTACGAGAATGGAACAAGGAGTCGCGAAAACGTAAGAGTGACTTTGGACTTGAGGTGGGTCCAAAGAAATTGAATCTCAACGGGTGTACATATGAGAATGTGGATTGAAAAATAACTATAAAAAAAACAACTTTTACACCAACTCAGTGTTTAGTCATCTCCATAATATTATGTGGTAACCTGAAGTGATTAGTCTCTTGGGAATATAAGGTTCAGTTCCCACCAAACACTTTTTGTATGTTTCTACGAATCATTCACTCCCAGGTGTCCATATTTACTAAATGCTCGTCCACTCCTTTCTTTCCCAGATTTCTCGCATCATCGAAAGTTTGTTTCTTCTGTCAGTATTTCATGTTAATCTCTTACCGAAATACTATAATCATTGATATAGTGTCAGTAATACTATCAATTGTTAGGATACTATAAGTACTATAATATTTAGTATCAATTTTGATCACATTACTTCGCCAATGTCATCAAAATTAACAAGAAATAAGTACAATTGTCAATGAAATTCAACAGTGACAGTCCTCGGGCACACTGATGCCACACGGCGTACAGATAACCGTACCTGGGGAAATTTTGAACAATCACTTTCGCGGCTTACAGGCTCTTGCGAGATACGTATAAAGAAATCCAGGCAATGGAAAAGAAAGTCACACTTTCCCCGCCAAACCAGATCAACAGACTTTTCATGTGCTTCGAGCACGCAATTTAAGCTTTAAGAAAATATCGAAGTAGAAATGAGGCAACCACCATGTAGAGAACATCTACGTAAACAGGAGTACGCGGCGAATAATTTACTCACATCGTGATCAAAACTTCTCGTTACATGGTCCACTTTAACCTCGAATGGAGGGAGACCAAAATTGCAACTCGTGCTGCTATCGATTACTCCCCTCGTCTGTACTCTAGGCCCAGTGCTTTCAAGGGGAGTAGTGGTAAGCCGAGGGCTCTTGTCTACATGTACACATCAAAAGATACAGTCCCGCGACACCTGCTGTTCATCTGTTGAAACTTTCATAAGTGAGAAGGGACGAAAAAGAAGCAGAACAGCTCCACTACGCAGTTCATGTGCTATAAAAAACTCTTAGAGAGGTAAGAGACATGGCTCACAACTCCCACCCTACCCGGTCTCGTTTCTGGAATTTGAGAGGTAAGGGACCAAGAACAGCTACCACAAAGCAAATATGTGCTATATTTTGGCCGTACAATCCTCGGTGCGTTTTACGCCTTCGTCTAAGTTTGATCTCTGTTGCCTGCATTCCATTCAGAGACTCTTTCCTGCTAATCATTTCATTGTCATGAGCAAGGTAGTTGCTTCGACCTGGACTCAGTCCCAGGACAACCACCTTTCATATTTCTGTATCATAATTGGCAGCGGCTCTTATCTCCAGCTAAGTCTAGATTGGTAGTCGGATGGGAGATCAGACGAAGTGCCTACATGTCAAGTACCATATAACTGTTAGCTCCAATGTTGGCGTGCAGGAAAGACGGTAATGAACTGTATATATTCGAATATATACAAAAATGAACTGCATAATCTCCCTTGCGTGCTACTTCTTTATTTCCGTGTGCAATGGGTAGACCACTTTGTAACTGACTGGAGCTGTGAAGTAGGAAGTACCATGGTAGCCGCCAGTCTTCTTGCTACCTTCTTATCCTCACTTTGAGAATTTCCCATCACCAGCTCATTGATTATAACTTGAGCCTGTACGAACCCTTCCGTACAATTCACGTGAATACTCAGATTCCATCCTCGCTGCAGACAAAGAGTTTCCAGCTGTTTGATTGGGTGCAAGGTTACCGTAAGGGGAGTAGCGAGTGGCTCAAGCAACGGTCTGACAATCTGCAAGTCCAGGGAAGTACAATGGATTCAGGCAACACTATGCGTAAAAGTCAAGTTTGTAGGATCCCCATGATGCTAGCAGTTGCGAGAACTTCTGGATTACAAAGGACACCAAATTATTGTAAGAGTGGTGCTAACTGACATCCTAAGGGCTAGACACTCACGTCTAGCTGTAAGTAGAGGATACGGACCTTCCAAACTAGTTCAATATCAAATCCTGAGTCCAGAAACACGACGGAAGCAATGGTCTGCAATAGATCTCCAAGGGCCTGTAAAGGAAGACAAGGACAGCAACAGTATCTTCAACTGCTCCTGGCCCACTCTTGAGAAAGAGTTATGCCACACTATTAATGACTCACGTTCGAACACAACTACCAGAGATATATAGCAGGCGTATTGAACATAACACAAGTTCTTCTCCGTTGATAAATGGTGCTTTGTCTCCCGCTTCTTAATCAGTTGGAAAATGCTTCAGGTGGTCAACATCACTACTCCTTCCATTACACGACTTTTAGTCAATTCCATATTGCACCTTTCCTGCAGTCCTAAAAAAATTATCGAAATCTTAAAACGACCACAATAAAAACAGTTCAACTGCCCCTTCATCCGACTTCTGTTTGCGTCTAGCCTCCACTAGGCCTTGCCGGTATTTGATCATGAAGGCGACGAAATATACATCTATAGAAAGACCTCCTTTTGAGTCACGGGCTATCTGCAGAAGACGTATTAGTCTCAAAACAGAAAAGAAGGTATCTGGTGTATGAGATTTTTACCCTGGGGGCGCAGACATTCGACAGCCCAAAAGCTTTACCCCCCTCTGAGATGTACGAACTCACGAACTCCGCAATGGACTTCTTGAGAGATGGAGAAACTTGCCATAAGTAAGGGTGGAGGCCGTGGCGCACTGCCACTGCAGCAAGATTCTCATTGTTCCTTATGGCTTGTTTTAATTCACTCAACTTGCCCTCGTCCAACTCCTGGTATGTACCCACTAAGTGACGGGTTATGACAAAGTCAAAGATCCCATCCCCTAAAAACTCTAATCGCTGAAAAAGGAGACTGCAGGTAGATTTCTGTGAATCGTAGTTTAAGGCCCCAGCAAGAAGGTACTTGTTCTTGAAAACGTAGCCTAGCTTTCTCTCGAGCCTATCCACGTCAATCAGCTTATATAAATCCAGAGAACTTGCTTCAGCAAACAGGTTGCTTATAATGGCTTGTGGCAATTTCGGAGGAAACTTGATAGGGACACTGAGCCAAGCCATTGCTTTCAGGGCAACATCAAGACCACTGTTCATGAGATACGCTCCTATCAAAGCCTCGACAATGTCCGCTAGTGTCCTGCAAGAAACGAGAAGAAATCTCTGCTTTTTGTCTTTCAACATGCATGTCTGGTTCATCTCACATCGTATCAGACCAGGAGGGATCCATAAACTTGGGGCGAATGGCTCCACAAATACATACCGTGCCAAGTCACGGACTACAGCACAATAAAAGAGAGTCTTGTTTCTAACAAGTTCATAAAGAGTGGCTCCAAGCTGATCTTGAGTTTGAAGAAAATCCTTGAGGAAAAGATACGTGCATCCGGTAAACTTGAGTATACTGTCCCCGAGAAGCTCTAAGGCCTCGTATGAGACATCACCTTGGCAGGCTCGAGATGTCAACGCTTCTATCACCTGCAGAAGCAAGTAGCTGCTCTTAGTCAACGACGTCATGGCAATCAAACCCTGCCGAAGTTTTCATGCGTATGCACATCATTACCACAGCAAATGGGTCAAATATTCAGAGATCCATTGAATTGTGACCCACATCCATGGAGAATCCCAATAATGCATCACATATTAAATTACCTTCGTCTAAATTCCAACTGACACTACCCATAATCAGTAGAACAACTGAAGCTTATTACAAACGGCTCCTGAATCTGGAGACAAACCACTGCCTGCCCATTACCACAGGAGAAGCCTTATTTACTGTCCTCGCAGTTTTATCATCATTAAAATAGGACTTCTACCTGGATTTTTTGGTTGTGCTGTCTCTAGGATTACAAGTCCATCTTAGGTTACAAAAGCTTCTGAGTACAGACAGTTCAAAGTCAAGACACCTTACATCTCTGATGCGCTTAACAGACGATTGAAATAGCATGTTGTGTTACAAAAAAAAGCATGCTCTTTAAAGAGAAATGACTCTTTAAAGTCTATAGAATCAAGAATGAAAAAAACTATGGTCCAATGAACAGTGGCGAGTCCTCATCAAAAAGTGAGTTTAAAATGTACCTTAAAGCATGAGATAGGTAATCCAATTCGATCTCGTAGCTCAGCAGCTAACAACGCCATCTCAAGACTGTACAAAACAGACGGTAGTCGCATAGCACCACGACAAAGACGCCCTTTAATCCCCAGATGAAGGGAACAAATTTCTGGGGGCAGCTCCAAGCGTTCATTCGTTTTCGGAAGGTCTTTGCCTGCAGATATTCTGGCTTCTCAAAACTCGCATCCAACATGTTTGGATGACCAGGCGTGTTGCGCCTGATGAGTCGAGCAAGACAAGTACAGGAGAGAGCAAATATCTAGTAACACAGGTTTCAGTTGACGTGTACTACATCAGAACAGAGTTTGAACGATAAGCAGTGGTTACCCTTTGCTGCATCGGGTTCCTGACGTTTCAAGTAATTTGACGCCCGTAACAGTCGGCAGCCTTTCAAGAAGGGTTGATCTTTGAATCTCAACTGGTATTCACACCTAAGACACAACTATCTAGTAACACAGGTTTCAGTTGACGAGTACTACATAAGAACAGAGTTTGAACGATAAGCAGTGGTTACCCTTTGCTGCATCGGGTTCCTGACGTTTCAAGTAATTTGACGCCCGTAACAGTCGGCAACCTTTCAAGAAGGGTTGATCTTTGAATCTCAACTGGTATTCACACCTAAGACACAACACGACCACGATTCTCAATTATATTCTGGGTCAATATGGTGGTCCTATCTTCGTCAATGCCCATCAACATTTGAGACGTCTAGAGCTGTCAGATTACTCCAGTCAAAATGTATATGTGAATAAATTATATGCCAAGTATATCCGACCTTTAGTTCCAGGAACAAGATCCTTCCAGTCTGCGCGCACGGACATTTTCAACTACTTAAAAGAAAATTGACCAGACTCCTTCTTTCTAACTCCATATTTTCACTAGTAGATAAGAGATTGTACTGATCATCAAGCTTACTGTGCCACCACCTTGGGGAACATTGACGGTCGGTTTTGCACAATGGAGTTAGTACGAAGACAAAACAATGCAAGGAAATAACAAGTGGGAGCCGTCACTTTATACGTGGCCCGTTTCGAACATGTAGACACAAAAGAGGACCAAAAAATTGCTGCATGATAAATTGATCTCTACCAGTAGTTCATACTTCGAAGCATAGTAGTCTGCATAGGACTGGCTTCGGATGTTATCACTCGAAGGGAAACAGCTCCAACCGTTTAAATGCTCCGATATGGCAGTAACGTAACAGGGCATGCCATTGTGGGCACATGTGATCATAGCATCGTCCAGATCTCCTTCTGAGAATCTTCCATTTCTCAAAATCAACTGTCCTGGTTTCAGGTCAGTCACATCACAATCGATATCTGCTGCTTCCAACTTGGCAAAACCGCCAAAAAATTTCACCTTTTTTCTGTAGATCATACCAGAGATCAAGGCAGATTCGACAACGGTCCAATCAAAGTCCACCACATGTTCGCTATTGTCCATCAAGGGTAGAATGTAGTAGCCTTTGGGACTATCGATGTACTTTGGTGTAGATCCAGCTGGAAAAGGTGGTTTTCCCAGAACGACATTGAATAGCCAAGCATTGAAGCGTTTGGTAAGATCAAGCTGCAAATCACATCCGGAAAGACCACAACAATCAGTAACACGAACGCCAACACTGGTCGATTGTGGCCCCGTAGAAAGTATTAGCGCAGAAAGGTGTTATAAGAGCAGGAGAAGGAGAAAGATGTATGTAGGAGTTATGTCCTCGTCCACATCCTAGACAACTAAGAATTGAACTGACAGTGTACTACTAGCACCGTCAACTTAAGGTTGAGATGCTAGAAAAGAGCTACGCTAGATGTCAACTTATCATCTCAGAACTTCCTCATTTAAGTTTGCCAGTCAGGCAAGCCAATTAAATCATAGCACAAGGAAGTCATCTTTTAGAAAGGAATTTGCAATCGGACTCGGAAGACTGTCATGGACTAAATCCGCCATAGGAGTTAAATCAAAGAGTACCAAGTCCCACTCAGTGACCAACACAAGTGCGGGCCCAATGTATGTGCTGACAGTATGATACCCGCACACGGAAAGTTAACTTTTCTAGGCAATGTCGTCACCTCAAGGTGGCAACACAACGATGCGGTTAAACTATTCATCGAGTTAAAGAATCACCATAAAATTTCTCAGTGCCCATCGGACAATGGCTTGTGAAGTAAGGAACGCATGGTCGCTAACCACAAATCGGGAAACGTTCAGACTCCGCATGGTACTCGAAGGTTACTCTTTCAAAATGAGAAGATAAATTCTGTTCCAGTATTACTTTAATATGCATTCTAGATATTTACTGTAACGCTCACTACTTTTGGTGGGAACCCTAAACTCATCTTATGATGGTTCATATCTTCGGAGACCGCCTTTAGCTCGAAACTGGAATTGCAGTTTAAATTGCATCCCTCGTATGCAATTTGAACTAAACAATCCATCCCAGAGAATACATTTCGTTCACCTAGCATTAGATGTATCTAGCATCAGCGCAAGAGCAACACATCAGACTGGCAACTTATATACGGCAGGCACACATCACCAGTTAATACTAGTATAAAAAACAATGCCAACTTGAGTAGTCGCAAGAAACTAACCTGATCGGCAGTGAGTGCTATAGTCCCACAAGCCTTGGTGTTGGCCACTACGCATGCTTGAGAAGGCAGAAACAGGTTTACCGACATTTGTGCTACTTCGGCATCCAAATCTTCGGCAGTGATCAGGGCAAAGTCAGAAGCCAAGTTTTGATTTGGATCAGTACCAATGTCAACAACACTGAAGCGGATAGAGTAGGCGAAGAATTTGAAATTTCCTAGAGGATCCAATGTCGACTTGGTGCTTACAACAACAGCATACGATCGTTCATAGTGACGCACAGGCAAGGGCCATGGCACATCGTTGGAAGTGTATTTTATTTTAGGACATGAGGGTGAAGAGTTTGCAACACGATCGGAAGGTGATTCCAGATCCCAGAACATTCCGTCGAGAAGCTGGCGACACTCCCCTGGGAGGGGCCACAGTGAATCCATTTATGGGGTGAATGTACTACTGTCACCGAACTGACACCACCACATCGTTGGGCATAATCAGAACACAGTTTTGCCAGTTTACCACTTCCGCGATCACCTGCAACAGTATCGATGTAAACTCGTGAAATTTTTTTGAACACTTGCAACATTTAGAACACATTTGAGGGAAAAGCGTCTTATCCGTGGGGAAAGAGACACAACAGGCAAAAAACGAGCAGAAGTATTTTAACGAGCTGGACCAACATCGGAAGAGAATATTAAGTGAATGCTCAGTCGGTATCTATCACTGTTTGAGGTAACTTGAAAACCCGGAACGTCAAATACTTGTCCACGAAAAGAGTTTATTTCACTGCGAATTTACTAGATCTGACTAAGAGGTAGTAGCCTCAAAGCTCTTTGACTCATGTTAACTTGGAAAGGCATGGCGGGGCACATGATTGCAATCACTGCAACGTGAAGAAGCACCCATAGGCCAACGATGCAACACTACCCGTTGTGAAGACTCAGGAACCAACTAATTCCCCGTGAGACATTACCCAACAGAGGCGCTTATACATTTTGATGATATTTTGAAACCGCCAACACAAGCGTCACTCAACTTAAGGTGCTTATAAGCAGTCTGAAGATCCGAAGTGTTGAAATCACCGAAGAAAAAGGCAACAGTAATGCAAAGGACAGCATGGGAAATTTTCTATGTTTCCTGGGGCACGAATGCTGCAAATTCGAGGAATCTTCGAACAACTGAGCGGGAACTAGGACGATGAAAAGACAACCTGAGTCGACTGAAAATTGAAGGAGACAATTGCCACTTACCAGCGACAGATTCAACCGCAAACTAGCAAGGAGGAGCTAGTTCAAACACTTCGATTCAGGAGCAAGTAGATTGCTAAGCTGTTTCGCGCATGTCCGAGAAGATACTTTCCAACCAGCAATCTTCCTTTGGGAACGCCAAGGAAATGTGAAGTACGAGGTACGAGTTCAAATGCACTATACATTCCTTCATCGACTCCACCGGGGGGATGCTAGGATACATCGCGTGAGAAATGAAAATGATCTAAATCGCATTTCACGCAGAGACCTCAAGACATTCTTCAGCTACTCCGCGTGTACAAGAAGGTATTGAATACGGAGGGTGCACGGGGAAGTAAATGAAACGTCAAGTAAGCAGGTAATGAAACAAATCCCGTACATCCCAGAGATTAATCCAGCGGCCACGTATAGAGGGTTGATCCCACCGTGTCCAATACTGCAAGCGCGAGGTGCTGGGGGATGTCGCTGCAGAGAAAATGAGCTTTCTAGCATAATAGCCTCACATAAAATGTGTAAGTACAACGTGCGGAACCACAATAACAAACCCCGAATTGGAGACAGGTTCGAATGTACGGAATTGCGGCAATTTAAATATTGAAGGAACGATTGGGTTTGAAAACCTACAGAAGAGGATCTCGAAACGGTAATCTCATGAACGAAGGTACAATTCCAGCATGGAGAAATTTAAATTACGGAACCAGGAGAGTACAGAACTGCTTCGTGCTTCTCCAAACTTATGCCAAACAAGAAATTCATACTTGCATCAGACCAAGAAGTATAAGGCAACTAGTTCCTGTACCAGAACCAAGAAAACGTATGTAGGAATAACCAACAGGACGCAGAAGCTCACTGATACAAACTTCAGATAGCTCGCGCGCAACTTTTCACTCTATGAATAAGTCGGCATTAGCAGGATAATACAAGTGTACGACGTACTGGAGGCACAGGTGGATATGGCAGCAGAAGATAGATTCACACCGCACCACTAGACCAGGAAGTAATGGAGGCAGTGGAGCCAATTTACTCCGCTTACAGGCAATTGTAATAAATAAAGAGATGGACAGACTCACATATCACAAGGGCGAAAGAGAAAATGCTTTACTCAACCATCGTCCAAGCAAGTACGTCGTGGAACAAAGGAGAGAGAGAGAGAGAGAGGGGAGGTAGAAAGAGAGGGCGTCAGATACATTCGTCAGGAGGGGAGAAAATGATGAATAATATGACCAATTATTCCCATCCCAGATGCATGAACAGCTCGACAATCATTTCCATCTATGTTGCCAGTGGTCTGACGACCGTAACGCCTGGCCAGCAGCAACAGATAAAAGCCTCGTGAGATTTCAATCATCGATAGATCCAAAGCAGACCGTCGAGAGCCGAGGGGACTCTGGATCAAAGTAAGTTAGCAGATCACTGACTTGCGAGGGGCCAAGAAAACTAATGATTTCGTGGTGATAATCGTGACGAGAATAAACGTAAAATGAAGAATGATTGACGTCGGATTACTCGCAGCCAAGTCATTCCCAAAAAATAACTTCAGCTGGACAACGACGACAACAGCCGAACATGTCACTTACCACGATGAGCGCAGCCGCGATTTCGGGCCTAGAATGTCTACACATCGTGCAAGCCATCTTCGCCAGCACCAGACATCCTCACTACGCAATCCCCTCTCATATCTTACGTCAAATTCTCTCCACATCATGAGCGGCATTCCCACTAACCACCGCAGCCCCTCCCCTCCTCCGAATTTATCACCCGCCTCGCAGCATCAAATCCACCGCCCGAGGATTCAAATCAGCAGCTGCAACAGCGGAACGCGTGGGCAGGAGACGGGACTAAACCAGAGTAAGGCAAGGTAAAGAAAGTATAGGAAAGGAAGGCAAGGGTCCAAGGGAAAGGGAGGGCAGGGAGTCCATCATCGGAGCATCAGCGCTGGAAGGTCTGGAACAGGTCCTACTCTTGACACCTCGTCCTCCTCCGCTTTTTCGCTTCTTCTGCCCGTGCTTGCGCTCTTCATGAATCGCCGCCATTCTCTCCCTGTCTGGTGCTAAGGACAAACGACACTTTCCCGTCCGGTTGATCACCGTTTACCCAAGACCCGAACCCCGGGCTCGGACTTACCGTCGCACTGTACTGCGCTGGCCCCGCGGTTTGGGACGTGAATCCTCGGTTCGGGTCGGCTAGGCTAGACATGTACCGTACTGTCTCTCGTACTGATCACGTATAACGAGGCCCATTATTACCACAGGAACTCGTTCAGTGTTTGTGTTGTCCCTTTCGATTCAAGAACATGGCAAGTCGGAGGAGAAAGAGAGAGAGAGACCGTGGACCGGTATTGATGGAATCCGATGGAT
Source organism: Marchantia paleacea (assembly GCA_014180765.2). Taxonomy (NCBI): domain Eukaryota; kingdom Viridiplantae; phylum Streptophyta; class Marchantiopsida; order Marchantiales; family Marchantiaceae; genus Marchantia; species Marchantia paleacea. The sequence goes on from MUAA02000014.1 coordinate 1,888,915, forward strand.
GCATGCATGCATGCCCTTGTGTACTAGGGTGTATTTCGGGATTTACTTTACCATTATAACGCTTTCAACAAACCACGTGGAAAATTTTATAAAATAGACTCTGGGAATGTACTTACTACGCTCTGCACAACTTTCATCGTGAACCCGCATCCAGTGAAATAGTCGCTTATGAGTTTTCCCTTTCCTTTAGGCTTAAAAAGAACAATTTTTTTCTCAACTCGCTTTTATGAAGCAGCAAACGAACTAATGAAATGAAAAGGATCTCTCGTGAGTACTCTTCCCTTATTCTAGATTTAAGCTGATGTCATATCAAAGAAAAAAATGCGTGGATGATTGAGTACGTGGTATAATTTTAATATTGAAACCATTCTTCTCCGCGTTTTTCATATCACCTAGCTACTATTCTCTTATTATCGAGACGCTCACCTTCCCCCTAAAGTGCTAACAGTACTTGTTCTACACGCTTGGTATCAGAACAAACTTTTGTCTCTATATATCACTTCCCCGATATGATTTTTTTCATACCAGAATTCACGAAAATTCTATCGAGTTTTTCTTAAGCGTTTTCTCTTCTTGTTTGAAATGAGGTGTGTTGCTGAAATCGCTGGCATTCTTTTAAAAGTCATTTTGTTGACATGTTTCAAACACATGTAACTTTGCTGTTTGGAAAGAGCAATACGTGAACCTCGGAAAGATGTGGAATTGTGATTGTGAAAACCCCACCTTATCTTGTCCGTCTAAAACATGAAGTATGAACTGGTCTACTCCATGTCATTCTCGAAAATCCGTGAACACTTTCAATCAATGTTCAGTACACTGTGTACGATCACATTGTCTAGCCCTCGGATAGGTTTCATTCTCACCAAACATCAGATGGTGGCAATTTATTCATCTTAACATAACACTCTACAGGTATTTCTGCATTTCTAAAAAGGGAAATCCAGCAAAGCAAAAGAAAAGAAATATCAAGAGACAATAATTTTCTAACTGTCCCCACTTACATTCTCCCAACAAATATGACCTGAAGGTTGAATATCCTGGGTAGTGGCAGCGCCACTAATTAGAGTTCAACATGGCCTCAAGGCAACGTGTACTTTGCATATATTTTAATAGTGTCTCACTTGCATACATCTTGTAGAGAGTCTAGTGAATCTTTATCTAGATTCATTCCTTTCATATGGTCTTTCTACAATTTATATTTTTTCTCTTCTAGCATCTTGACTTTTCACATGAGCAAATCACCATTCTACAGTCCGCCGATGATACCCGAGAGGGAAGATATCTATTTGCCATGATTCATTATAGAGCTATTTTATCTATTATTTTGGCCGTGCCAGGTTGTGTGTTCCACTGCTTAGTGGATGATACACACCTTGTGGAACATGTAGACCACATTGGATAGGTCTTTGATTACTTGACTATCGAGCTTCATCTTGTATACTTGAAAGTGAAGGTGTCAGATTGTAGAGCTTGATCTCTTTTCAGCATTCCTCCTCATCTTCAACTTCCAGCTTATGCATTCTAGGAGTGCCAATAGGGTATGAGGATTTTGTCTCACGCTACCTAGATATTGCACTTGCCAAGGATGTATTACATGTAGATGATCTTGCTCTACTATGGGATCCACTGATGATATTTAGTATACTCTACTTTAGTATTTCTCGTCGACCCACCTACCTTCTTTGCACGATTCTGCCTCCATGAAAGATATCTATCTTCTTGCGTCATATCAAACACCACATCCATAATGACATCATAAGTAGCTATCCTCTGCCCTCCGAATAGACAACGAGTCATATGGACACCTATTGCATCTAAAGTAATACCACATTCTCATGTGAGTAATGAAGATGTAGATGGATGGACCAAGCCAAAGCAAAATCTCATCGTTGTAGAAAAAGTAGCTAGTGCGAGTCAAAAAGTCCTGATGCATGGTCAAGCCAAGATCCACAAGCATACACCCTTGTCGGAGTAAGAGCGTAGACTAGCTCTAGTAATACAAAGAATGGCCGAATTCACTAAGAGTGAATGTAAAATCTATTGAAAATGTCGGTCCATCAAGGTAGATTGTAGACCTCTCGTTCAATCGGTGGGCAATGAGAAAAAAAATGAGAGCTCATGTCGTACCTACAAGGATAAAGAATCTCTCGTATGTCGTGATATTATATGTAATAGAAATGATTGAGTATCCACGTCTCTCACATACATCTCAATGATGGACCTATTTACAATCATAAATCTAGAAGATAACAAAGGTGTCGAGAGTGCTCAACTAACCAAAAAAATGCTATATGTGACATCTACTCCATTGATAATAAGCCTACCCCTCCACACAAAATTGGTAAAAATGTATATTTCCATGTCAAATCTCATGCACACACACTCAAAGGTTCATGATCCGATGATGTCACTAAAGACGTCCATGATCCTCCTATCAAAGGATGTTAAGCGTGATATGAATGTAAGTAACATTGATATGCCTTGCAGTCAACTAGTGTTAAGGCATACATATATTTGGTTTGGGAGTACCACGTTACCAGAATAATTATCAATCATACAAGTGACATAGTTTTAGAGGGTTGATTATCCATTATCATGGATGGTGCGGTAGCAGCCAACATCTCCAAATATATAGGTATGCAGAGAGGTCAGCTTTTTATTCCTCTAGCTGGACACCGACTTCGACATGTTCGTGAGAGAGTGCGCGAGAGCCTACCATACTATGCGGTAGGGGGTATCACTCTCTTTAACTTATTGTATAACCTATTTTAAACAACGTATTTATATTGTTCTACAAATAACACTAGCTAGTGTAATCCATAGGAGAGTAATCTCATTAACTGATGTTTCTTTAAATGCTTTTGTTATTTGTAGATAGTTTGGATATCTTAGTTACAATATGACATATTTTCCATTGGGATGCTATTGAGGCTAGCACATTGTTACACTTTTGGATTCATTTTGAGGAAAGACGAAGTAAAATATCAAAAGGGATGGGAAGATGCTTTTGGTTTCATCTATATTGGACTTGATGGGGTATTCCCATCCTTTTTGTTATTTTACTTGGCCGTCACTACATATTGCATACACAAGTTTGCTTGTTTTTCCTTGAGTGAATATCTGGTCATATTCTACCAAACGCAAAACTGATTTTCAGCGTTTTCCTTGCGTCATAAAGACAATGGAAATTTGCAAGTATACTTGGCATTCCAAGATGTTCCATTGGGTAGTACCCCTCCTGCTTTTCAGATTTTCATTGTCTTCTTTTGTTCTATATAGTCCATCGCAATTACCTCAATAGAAGTTGTGATAGACCTCCTTGTAGACCAATGATGGAAATGAATCAAGAAAAAGTATATAAAAACACTTGAATCACGAGACGAACAAAGTCATTAAATACAAGAAGAAAACTCCCCTGCTAAGTAAACGAAGCCTATGTACTCTTGAATTTTTCTTGGAAATACCACCAAATGAATTTTAATATCAACAATCTATCAACTATTCCCTAAGCAATACTCGTCACGGTGTGACTGAGCATGGCCTTGCACATGTCACAACTGTTTGTCGAGAATCTAACTATTATGCAATCGACCGTTCTGGGAACGACAATCTTAGATAACAGTAACATGCAAACAACATGGCCAATGAGGCAGGGTATCTGCTTCGGCTACCAAGCCTGCCTGCCATGGTCATGGAGGAATGAGAGAAGCCAGAAGAACTGGCATTACCTACGAAAATAACTTCATACGTCCTTCTACATCACATGCACCCGCCATACCCATCACTCATCAGGCCATCATTCACATGTCCGCAACGCTGGTAATACGGCTACAAACTTTTTCACTCAAATTCCAGCAATTGGTTTTATTCACCGAGAGTGAAGTCCTCTTTACGTTAGTTACTGTTTACCTCCTTGGGGCACTAGAAGAGACAGCTCTCAAATCTACTGTCTTCGTTAAACTTGTAGCAAAACGAGTAATTTTCTTTAATTTTTTACTAAAGCCGTAAGGACGATTTACTTAACGGCGAGGAAAAAACGAGGGAAAAAAAATTCCACGGATTCCTACGAAGATGTTAAACAGCCATGCGTGGTATAAACCGTCTAGAAACAATGCAAAGCAAAGGCCGCAGTAGGCTAAAAAAAAATACCCTGTCCTACGTAATAAAAGAGATCTAATCAGTCTTCTGATATATCGCCATTCATTTTACTGTTATTTTGACATCTTCTAAATCCATATCGTAGAATCGATATGCAATGGAATGACTGGAGTGTAAGCAACCTACCGTAACATTTTCATATATATCACTGAGTCTATTACACATTTCTGGCAATACAGGTTTCCAAAATAGATGTTTAAAAACAACTACGGGAATGAAATCGTTCCCAAAAAACTAACTTCCCACACCCAGAAAAGTTTTACAAAACTTTATGTGGTTCCATGAAATTTCTTATGGGTAGATCCAATAGATAAAACATCTCTTAAAAAAATCACTATGAAGTTACAAGCGGGGTGTCCGCTTTCAAATAAACAAATTGATGAGAATGTCATCTTTACTAGATGACATTCTCATCAAGGGATTTACAAAAAAGGAGAAGGATGAAACAATTTATTGAGAGTGTTGTCAAATTTTTTGGAAGGATCACATTGAAGATTATAAATAGAAATTATCTTGATTGGAGGAGGTTTATTTTACCTTGTTATGAACAAAATATACATTTGGACATCAACAATTTGTCATTGTTGATCATTTGTGTGGATAATAAGGTCAAAAAATAGATATCAAAAACATTGATGTTATTCAAAAAATATAGGAAATATTTGACTCCTTGATAAAAGTGAGACAGTATTAAGGCACCATTGTGTTTTATCATATATAGTTTACCCAATATGCTCATATAACATATCTATTATATAAATTATTAAGCAAAAGTCAAATTTTTTTATGGAAGGATAGACACAAAGAAGCCATGAGGAAGTTCAAGAAGTGTATTTCATCTCCTTTGATCCTATAAATGATAAAATAAAAAAATCTTGAATTTTTATCTGATTCCCATCGGATAAACTATGGGATAGTAAGACGATGATCAATTAAGCAAGTATGATATAAGGTTTGGAGCAAAGATCTTGAATGAAAGATAACAAAGTTATCCTCATATGAAGAGAGAATTTTTGGATGTTGGTACATGAAGTCAAAAGTAATAACATGATTGAATCATCAATGATTATTAAAAAAAATTATTTACGATTGTTGGAGATGATAATCAATTAGTAGAATGACCAACTAGACGGGTAATATGACCTACCTCTTATTTTTCATGAAGATGAAAAAAAGATGCATGAAAGAATTTTTTACTTCATTGAAAGAATTAGAAAAAAGCCTAATTTTTTAATTTTGTTGCAATTATAATTTTTTTAAAACACTTGTTTTGACATATATGATAGAACTTGCATGTAAACAAGATAAATAAAATTGAGAAGTGATACTTGCATCACTTATTTGAAAATTTTCTGCAAAATTTAAAAAGTCAATGATGAATGGAAAAAAAATATTAAATTTTGTATAGCATTTAGATTCATTTGAAGATGGTGTAACTCACCATAGTTTAATTGAAATTGATTGTGTTATAATTAATGTCATATAACCTACAATTAATTTAAATTAATTAATTTTATGGAAGCATGGTCATAAGAATATTGAAGAACATTATATTTTTCAACATACATTAATTGTGCAGTCCTATGAACAAAATAATTAAGTCCCCTGATTTGGGTATTTATGCATGATGACATAGATGCAAGAAACTTCATGACGATTTTTTAAACCATGAAAATTGTGAGTTTAACCAATCAAGAGCATGTGCATGCATCATGATCAGGGAAAATGGTTCATGAAAAAAAAGAAAAAATTGTGTGAAACTCTATTTCACAAGTCTAAAAACTTCAAATCATGACTCAAAATGAAAAGAAGAAGACATGTTGTAGGTTTAAAATATTGGAAGAAACAATTTGTTTGTAACCATCCACTTGTGTTGAACCAGTATACATCATGAGTAGAGAAAAGATACCCATATCACTTTCTCTAATAATTTTGTTGGAAAATACAGATTTTGAAGAAAGTTATGTCTTTGGATTTAAAACATTGAACTCTCAAAAAGAGTTTTTGGCATTTCAAATTATGATGCTATGTCTGACTCCACCAAGGATAATTCTCTTCTAGGATTTATAAAACTTGCATAGAGGGAAGAAAAGTGATACATGTATCATTTCTTATGATATTTTTGTTGGGAAAAGATGATATTAAGAAAAGATCTGGTTGTGGATTTGAAACTTGAATTCTTAAAAAAGAAAAATTTTACCATTGTCACAATTTCTGAGATAAATGTTTGGGGATGGGTCATGGAAAGACATATCCATTTCAAGATTGACAAGCTTGCATGAGAGGAAAAAAAATAAGAATTGTATCATTTTTTTACATTTTTTATTTAAGATAACGGTTTTAAAAAATTCCATTTTTAGATTTAAAATATTAAGAACTAAAAAAAATATTAAATTTATCATAAATTCTGATATTCTTGTCTTAAGGTGGCCCCACAAAAAATATTCCCTTCATGAATGAAAAAAGTTCACTTGAAGGTAAGAGAAGTGATACTTGTATCACTAATTTTAATTCAATTGTTGGAACTTCAGACCTAATTTAAGAACTTCATTTGTGAATTTTAGAACATTGAGTTCAATGGAGAAAAGTGATATCATTATCACTTTTATGGTTGCTCTTATTGGAACATGTGTGCATTGAAAAAACTTTTGTTTAAAAATGAATATTAATTTTAGGAGAATAGAAATGACAAGCAGCTTGAAATTCATGTCATGCATTGTAATAACCATCATGATATCATTGGATGTTACCAAATCATTGAATGAGACATGGAGATTTTTCCACTTTATAAATATTAGGGGTTACATTTTTCAAAATAAGAGGAAAATTAAGGCACAAAATTTCTCAACAACTTTTGAAGGCATCCAAGTCTCTAAACTGTCTTTTTTTATTACCTCGTGAGGTGTTGAAGGTTACCGAATCATTTCACAGAGTAATGCAAGGACATGCAAATGGAAATCAAAGCTATTTATTTGTTGTGCTTCCTACAAGATTGAATGGAGAAGAAAGGAAGTGAGAAATATTTGTAGACAAGTGGCAGATTTATAATTAGATTACACAAAATAAGAGGTTGAGTTGAATTGAGGAAGTACCTTCAATAGCTCATTGACAAAAATGATGGAATATCTAAAGACATTTGGGAGCATCAAGTGCAACTAGCACTGAATTGTGGTTGTGATAATCATGAAAGGATAATTGTTGCTAGCACTATCGTAATGGTAAATGAAAATCTACTTGGATTATACTTTGAATTTGACAAGAGCAAGAGTATAGTGCTTGAAAATAGGGATTAGAATCGAAAGATATATAAAAAAATTCCAATTGATATGCATGGGTATAATTTTTTGTGGCAATTGTATTAGTTTTTGTAGATCCTACGGTAGAGATGACATGATAGCAACTTAGATTCATGCATAAAAAATATGTTGACAAAATGTCAACCAACCAATTTGGAAGGAGGAGTTGTTGTGTGCAGAAAATAACCTATGTAGAAGTTGATGACATCTCTGATGAGGGAGTTGGATGGGTCCAACAGAAGTGATGATTTTTTGTGACAGAGCTTGTGAAGAGACATGAAAATATTAGACCAGATAGGAGGAAGCCTTGGATTTACACTTTAATGTTAAACAACAGACATGTCTTGAGAAAATCAAACAAGAATGTGTTAAAAGAAAGACAAATTTTATTACATGGAAAAAATTACAAAGTCCAAAACTCAGCTACGGACTATGGAGTTCTTTTAAAAATTTCTCAGTGTAATTAAGCAAAATCTTCATGCTTGATGTATAATAAAGTAGATGATGGATCATTTATCACTAAAGGAAGCCTCGGGAGGATCCTCAAACATTTTTTTCTTTGGCATCGGAGAAGATGCAATAATTTCTACAAGTGTCGGAGTAGATCTAGTATTATAAAATCCAAGAGTGTATGAATAGAATAAAGTTTGATTATATCCAAAGTGTGGATTAATCTATGACTAAGTTTAAACACCAAATTTAGCTTAATCATGACTATGTTTAGCTAGTGATAGTTAAATTGAAACAAATAGAAAGGATATGTTTTAATGTAGAAGAGTAGATGATGAGAACAACTATTTTGTTATTTAGTGGGAATCAAGAGTCATTTTGCATCACATAGCTATCTTGATTTATAGTGACTTGGACTAGTATTTCATTGGCTTGACTTGATGAGTATACTTGAATCTAGTGGTGATATTGACTTGGTAAACCAAAGTCAATTGAAGGGTAGTTGGGCTTCTAGAAGATCAAAGTGGACCAATTGCATGTTGTCATGTACCTTTCTCATTTGGGAATTATGATCTCTATCTTAATTAAATTTGGTAAAAGAAAATTATATGATAATTATTTTTAAGTTACGACTATTAACTACTCTAATAGTCAGCTTCACTAATCGTTCTCTCCTACAAATTTGAAAAATCTTTGAAATGTCTAATCATGCTTCTATCTCCCGAATGAATGTGTCGATTCCCAACTACATTTCTTGAATGTTGACCATAATCTCCCTTCTCTGTGACTACATGACCATCTTGTATTTTTGCCCAAATGGCTTATACATCTACTTCCTTTTTTTCTTAGAAACACATGGATTCTCCATTACTTCAGCCAATCTCTCTAATCATTACGTCTTCATATTATCGAATCAAGCAAAGAGGTATTATGCACATCGGGCTCAAAAAACTCTAGCCTCGCATGACTCTTAATATTTACTTGGCTCATGTGCCATTTAATTCTATGCACATGATTTCAAAGCCTTTGAATCCATTGCTCGACAAATTTGATCTCCGCTCCTTTGATGCAAAAAATCTCAACGTATGTAGTATTCTCTTCCTTGACATCTTTCTCCTTCTGCTTCTTCTCTTAAGTGAGACGATCCACGCTCTCTGTCAGCTTAACAATAGCTTGGATCTAGTCTTATCTTTTCATTATTACTCAATTCATGATCCGAATTACCTCCATATAGCCATCCTTTTGAGGATCTCATCCATGAATGTAGTCCAAATCCATCTCACTCATCTCCATCAATAATGTCACCATGACAGTTTTCAACTTTTAAGCAAGTTGGAGTACTAAAGATATAAGTTATGCAAAAATTGATTCATTGGTCGCCTTCATCTTAGTTTAGACATCTTTGGCATCAAACCCTCCACTTTCTTGATCATCTTTTTTTTTTCTCCTTGACAAAGACTCTTGCACAATCTCCACACTTGGACTTTGGGTGCGTTTTCTCAAATATCCCACCATAATTATTTACATTGTGTAACTTTATATTTAATCCCAAAGGAATGAAGTGTCAAACATACCATGTTGGATGTTGATATTTGAGTTTAGTTCTCTTTAAAACTCGAACATCGAAGTCCTATGATTGTCATGTTCTTCTTATATATATGAATAAAACTTTGCATATATAAATCCATGCATACAATCTAAATCCCAACATTGAATTTGATTGATCAAAAATATTCTCTTACCGAGAAAAAGGATATACATTTACAAGATTGGATGGTGTTGCCAGTCGAATGACTCTAAAGTTATCCTATGGATACAACAACCAGCGATGGGATAACTTCACAAGAATTTGTTACCAAATCAATCTTTTATTATTCGTTCCTTTTCATTCCTTCATTTAAAATAATTTTTTTATATCAAAATCAAATCGTATGTACAAAGTAAAATCCTCCCAATCAAATCCATCCTTTTTTGCCTCATAATCTTGGTCTAACACCTTCGTCTAGACCGCTTCATTGCACAATTCAGATCATCTTTTTATCCTGATGTGGTGCATTGCCTTGCTTTTGCAAACTTCTTCCCACAACTCCATACATAATCCCATTGTCACGACAAGAATGCGGCTCCCAATTTCTTTAAGCATAAGGCATACTCCAAGGTCCACTCTAACATAGGTATTGAAGGTCTCACTTATCCCAACCATAATTTTTTGGTACTTATGAACCAAATAGCCTCCCTCATGCAAGAATGTTCATATGTTCTTATCTCATGGAGAAGTCTCCATGAGATAAGAAAGTATAGACGATGTCATATATGAAAGTATGGTATATGAATATTCATCCTCATTATTAGTCCTTTTAAAACTGTCGTGGCTTTACTTCTCTTGTAAGCCTACATCTTATATGATTTTCCCATATAAAATAAAAGATTGGTATGATCTTGCATCTCTTGAAGTTTGATCTTCTACTCTTCATTGTCAATAACAATTGTTTGCATTTGATATGAGTCTCTTGTATTGGAGTTTTCACAACTTGTCTTGTTGTCCATAAATCTTGTCTTCCAAGGCTTGTTGCTTTGTATGACTATCTATAATGGTTATTCTTAACTCTTTGATTTTTATCATAATTGAATTCAAAATTTTACTCCTCACAATTTAGGTCTCATGCTTCTCAATTTTTCAAACTAATACACGATAAGTATAATAACTATTCAATCTCTCAAATAGAAATCATAAAAAGATCAAGTTTATCATATCACTTCAATGGTTTCTTTTTATCCATACATAATCCTCAAAAAAGTTCAATGTATGATAACCACCATCCATCTTACTCCTCGTGAATCAATGATATGGCAGACATCACTATAAACACACAAATTATTGACATGTAATTCAAACTAACTAACAAATACAACACAATAAGCGCACTAATTGCTAATGTTGCATCTCAAATAGTTCAACTAATAGTCAATGTTAGACTAACTATCTCCACCTTGTATAAATTATATTTTAGACGAACTAACTAAAGATGGTTACAATGAATTGATGGAGTAATTTCTATATTAATTTGTGATTTTTTTTTTCAACACTTGATATTTGTCAAGTTTGACACCTCCTCTCATTGCGATGGAGAAGGCCTCAATATGGTTTATAAAATAATCTATTTGGCTGTTATCTAATATAGATTGTAGACACACTAATAATGATGGAGGACATTGTAGTACCTAATCTTCTTATCTTAGCCCTAAGAAAGTCATATCATGTTGATGGATTAGATGGTTATCTTATGTTAGACAGATCCAACCGTCAGTTAGGGGAGCAATTATGATATACTCATGTATGTGTATGACTATCTATGTATTATGATGTTTGATATGATAGCAATTCATGTTATGATATGATATGTATGTGCACAAAAAATTTTATGAATATTTTAACTTGTAAAGCTATGAGATTGCCATTTCAAAACAATGATGTGTTTTGAAATTACTTATTGTACGTAAATTTCAAATCAAAATATACTAGTAGTTAGTAAATGATTTCAAATGAAGACCATGAGAATATTAGAATTGCATTATTCATGTATTATACTTTGTGTAATTTTATGGTTTCTTAGCAATGGCATCCATGATAATTAGATATTTGTTTTGAAATCCACGTTAACAATTAATGTTTTAAAATATTCAAAATAAATAAAAAATTTAGTTTAAATTAGTCACAAATGATTTCAAATTTTTTTTTCCAAGATAATAATTTTCATTCACTTTTACAATAAAATAAAAAAAGCACTTTGAGAGTGTGGCTAGTTCATGAACCTAGAATCTTTGAAGTTCAAAGTGGATTTGGCTCAACTCAAATATTTCTTATATGCTATGGTGTTGAGTGGAGTGTTTTTGTGGATGTTTTGAGAGTAGAAAAAACTAAAAGTTAAAATATATTATATAATTATTAGAACTATAAATCCAAGATTTTTATACCTATGTTTAACAAAATCATGTTGGCAAAATCTTGATAAAAATCTCACATGCTATTTTGCAAAATATGATCATCTTATTTGTAACAATATCTATATTATAGACTGATATAATTATAAAAATCGATTCAAGTCTAATATTCTTATGATAAATCAAAAATTATAAATCTATTCATTTTTTATTATATGATATGATTATTTTTATCCAACTAGAATCGTTAGTACTTTGTTGGATTGAATTGTTGATTCAGACAAATGGATAATTGCGTAATCAAAGTACAAATTTACTATGCTCCTAAAAATAAATATATTTTTACATGATTATAAATTGGATTATTATATATATTTTATATTTTGATAATAAATAATCTAAAAAAATTCCATTTTTTAATTCAAATTGAATCATGAAAATATATTTTTTCACAAGTAACATTACTTTCATGTTTTATTATCATATTGGAGCATATAACATGATCAAAAAAATATATGAATTTTTTAATTTTTGATTTCATTTTAAATTAACATGAAATATAAATATTTAAATTATTTTTATCCTACACAGAAGAGAAATTATAATTTTCATATATTCAAAATATTTTTGATAAAAAATAAAAGCAAATTAAAGAAAAAATATCAAAGCATAATTTTTTTAAACAAGATTGTGGATGTCTTGTATAAAATTCAGTTGATATAAATTATAGTAAATTAATTCAATTTTTTTTACATATATCAATCTAAAATATTATTTGAGATTGTATGAACACCATAATTGCTGCATTTGTTTTAAAAAAAATTATATTACACACAATCTATTCAATAAAATTTTTGATTTTTCATCAAAATAAAATTTTATTTTCATTAATTTTTGTTTATTGTATTGATGATGCTTAAACATATCTATATCATGATGAATTTTTATCATCAGATATAAAAAAATGTTATGTTTTACCTCACATATTTTTAATCAGTGTTTTTATTATTTTCAAGTTTAAGAAATTACTTCATCCATTATTTGTATGAATAGTTCTTACAATCTCAATTGTTCATGACTCATCTCAAGCTATTCAGTTTAATGATCTTCATTTCTTAACAAAATTTCCTTTGTTTACATTGATGTTTGCATGTTAAGAAGATAAGACATTATCAACTATGTTATTTTAATTCTATGCATAAATTTAAGAATAAAATCGATTAGCAGTTGTTTTTATTCTACCTTCTTTTTAACGATGTTTTTGGCTCAGGTTGTTGTTGTCTTCAAAACTTAAACGATTTAAGATCCAAATATTTACAATCTTTATCCATGAAAGCGTAAAGAGCCCTTCAGTTATACAATCATCAAAGGTAATCCTTTGACATCAAAACGTTTTGGTCAATGATTATGCTGATAAATTAGCAAAAGAGTTCAGTACATTAACACCATGCTATGAGGACAAATACTGAATGTTTTCCAAATGCAATACAAAATTTATAGTCACATTTTCAATAGCTGGACAAATAACTCATATAAAGCACAAGAGCTCAATAGAACATGCAGGAAAAAAATATCTCCATCTACTTTACTTAAGAAATTCAACACATGATAGAAGAATTTCATCCTTTCTAACTCTGTGTTCACACCCCCACCTCCCCCTTCCTTGGTAGAGGGACTTACTTTATTTGTTTTCGCATTCCGAAATTACAGTGTTGTAGAATAAGTGGGCTTTGTGAGCAACCCGTCCACACATTATTGGACAATGGCCATCCATTAGACAAGTGTGATTGAACCCGTCTAAACAAAGTTTGTAGCTAACGAGTATACACTATGGATGTTATTTAACGAGCCAAACCTAGTGAGTAAACTAAAGTCTTGAGGATTTCTCTTCTGTCAAAGAATATGGTTGACAAGGTTTCTGTGAACATTGGTATATCTCGTTGCTTTTGCATGTACATTTCTAGTTGAAATACTTTAGTTTTCATTTGTTCAGCTATATAATTTTATCTTTAACATATATAGATGTTTTGTACTCTTTTATTGTTTCTTGGTTTCTCTTTCACTTTTCCTCATCTACTTGTCTCGGACTTTTATGCTCTGTTGTCATTTGGCCTCTTCTTTTCCAGTCATTGCCTTCACTCCTTCACTTTATTTCAACAGTAGTTGAAATATTTAAATAAAAAATTCTCTGAAGATATTTGTGAAAATATGCATATTTTTAATAATATAATATATAAAAAAAGGGATTTTAAATCCATTAGAAATTGTAAGAAATGCAATATCCCGTACTTTGTGTTTTTTTCAAAGCCATATATTGCATTGTATTTTTAGTTGATGAACAAAATTAATTTCCTGAAATCTTGAAGTGACACCTGAAATTTCTTATCTAAAAATTTATAACAATTTATCATATTAAATGTAATATGATAAATTTTTTTTTCAAATCCTTGTTTCAAAAAATTATAATGAATTTATAATTCATTATGATTTTATTATTAATATGTGATAACTTTCACATAATTTTAATCATTTATCGTGATGAATAAGAAATTAAAATTTTTAAATAATAATTTAAAGAAAGGAAGCAAAAAATACAGAATATTCAGTTTGAAATATTTGGCAACTTTGAAAACCAGAAACGTATTCAGTAACAAAGAGACAATAATTTGGGGAAAATTTTATCATTCATCATTCCTTTTAATTTCAAATATATTATTAAAAAAATTTACTTAAAAATTTCTTTCTCACATCAAATAAAATTAAATAACTATAGATTAATATTGATCAGTTTCAAAGAATATATGATGAATTATATAGTTCTTACAAGTCCTCTAATTTCAATATTTTTTCAAAATGAGTTGGATAATTTTTTAACTTCATTGTATATAATGTGGTTTTACAGTTTATAGCAAATATATTTGATTAAAGTTTCAACTTGGAATTACAGTATCGTTGTTTCGAAGAATGTAGTTTGTATACTTGGTGTACAATATATACACTATACTACCTCAAGTTAGTATATTGGGAAACATTACTTTGATCGAACTCTGCCGAGAAAAAATAATAAAAAATTTGCTGCTCATGTAACCACGCAATGACAAGTGTATGACGTTAAGAGGAGTGGATGGACACAGAGAGAATGATGGAGTGCTTGGCTCATGTTTTTATCGATTAGCTCGCACCCTCGGTGTGAAGTTGAGTCTACTAACATTCGTTAAAGTGACATCACGGACTCTGAAAATGGCAGCAGGCTCGATTCAATTCTTATTCAATTCCCGACGACACTTCTGCCGCGGGCATATATCTTCAAGCCAGCCGCCGCATTTCCACTGATTGATGAGATGACAAGCCGCCTCCTTCGTTTATTCGCTTTTGAATTTCTCCTTCAACCCTCGTGTTTAGTTCATGAGGTACCGGTAATCGTCCCAACGATTTCCATGTTCCCCAATGAATATTGAGAAATGTTTACTGGCCGTCAACGTCTTTCCTAAAGGCTGATATGCCTTGTCCTTGGTGAGAAACTCTCCTGTGCACTTATGCCACTCCCATGTGTAAAGTAGATTCGAGGAATAGAAGAATGTATCATACTTTTTTCCTGAGATTGGACTGAGTCACTGACCATTACCCTAACTTCGGCACGTGCACTTTAGCGTACGCAAACTTTCAGTTATTAAGAGGATCCGTTGATGCCACTTGGAACTTATGTGGCATTTTGTCCTAGTTGGCAGGGAGAGCACGTTGTTGGAAAACAGGGTTCTTGTAACCCACTTCCATTCATTATCTAGAACACTATCTATAGACTATCGAAAGCCATAGCAAACTGCTGTGAGATGCAAAAATAGGTTGAGGTAACCATCGACCCGAAACTCTTATGGATTTCAAGTCCTTCCCGATGGATAAGTCCGAGCCCTGAAGATCAGGCTCTGATTTATGACCCAAAGTCCTACCGGAAGCCGAGGTGTAAAAATGGGGCAGAATGGAAAAAAACACGCGATAGGAACAAGCTGCTGCGCAAACATGTTCATTGCGGAGCTTTGCATTTGAACTTCTTTTAGACAAAATAGTAAACATGACTTGAATAAAACTTGTAAATGAGCATTGTGCTACACATGGGAAAAGTAATAATAGAATGAAGATAATGTGTTACTAACGTGTCTCTCGCTGAACTCAAACATGGATGAAACCAAACGGGTAACATAGGGATCACATAGCTCGCAAGCGCCAACATATTTAAAAAGGCAGATGCATGCCAACCCGAAACCATCTTCTCATCAGTATCACTGTGCCATCTAGCCCCGGTTTCGTCAACTTGACTTGTACATGGGTTTTGACTTAATCCATCTGCATCACGGTTCACCACCCTAAGTCTATGAAATCATACTCTTGTAGGATAAGAGTTTAGGGTAAGAGACCCATCGTGCAAGCTTTCATGTAAGCTTGTCTGATTCCATCAACCATTTCAATGGTTGATGATCAGTGATGTGAGTGAAGGAGTTTCCAAACAAATAACATCTGAAATGTGCCACTGCCCATTATGATGCTATTGGGGCTAGCCCCAATAGTATCATAATGGGAAATATGTCCTACTTCACCTTAGATATCCCAACTATCTAGGTCAAACAACAGAGCATCAGAAAAAACATCACCTAGCGTGATTGCTCTCATATGGATTACACCAGCTAGTGCTCTCTGTAGAACAATGAAAATAAATTACAAGAAATATACTATACAATAAGCTAAAGAGAGTGATACCACTGTCACCTAGTATGGTAGGCTCTCGCACACTCCGTCACGAACATGTCGAAGTCGGAGTCCATAGCTCCATATAACTCTAGAGGTAGAGGAATAAAGAGGTGACCTCTCTATATACCCCTATACTTGGAGATTTTAATTGTTACCGCTCCAGTCGTCGTCCATCCATGAGGATGTGTGATCACCCACTCTGAAACTGTGTCACTTGTAGGATCAGTAACCACCACATATGCCACAATAACCTGGTCTTCCCAAACTAAATATAGATATATCCTAACCCTAACTCTCAAACCAAGGGTTAACTATATAAATGCAGAGCAAAATCTATACACGAAAATACAATGCAAAGGCTTACCAAGGCCAAAGAAAACCAAGCTAGGGTTAAAGGAAAGACAAGTTTAATAAACTTCACCTCAAGTTAGGGTAGAGTCTTTGGTCCCATAACTTGGAGCTCATGTCGAACTTAACATACGAGATAACTTGGAACCAACTAGAAAAAGCTACACATGGGAAGACACATGGGAATAAAAATGGTCAAAACCACCTTTTAACAAGGCGAAGGCCCAATAGTGCTAGAGAAAACCTCACCCCAAGGCAAGGAAAAAAAAAAAAACTGTCACTCCCCAAGTGATATATCTTATATGTTGATCCGCTAATATATATTCCATGAAAATTTTAAGATCTGGTGGTAACATAGATCTGGAACTAGTCTCATCTACCAAGATGATCTTTTTTATGAGATTAAAATATGCTGCAGTTCAATACTTACCTTTAAAGATTGATAAAGACTATTTTGTACATAAGGATAAGGATAGATGTGTTTCATATATATTTTTTGGTAAAGTCGTGCACTTCAACTACCTTTTACAAAATTAAATATCTTGAATGCAGAGGCAAGAACATTTTATTACACCACATTACACTTATCACAAACCTTAAAAAATTGGATACCATGAATTCCATGTGGCAACAGAGGATATGGTTAGTTCTTTTTCAAAAGTTCGGATAATTATCTATAATGTTGATTCTAATTGATCAAGTTTCAAATTTTGTTAAATCAATCTTTGTCGTTCCATTTGATTCTGAATGTAAACTGAGAGTCTATTTTCCAATATTTTCTCCTAGTTTTGCAGTTGAAATATACTTGTTTTTGAGAAAAACATGTCACACTATCTAGTTTTTAATCTCAAAAGACAAATTGGCAAAAATAAGGATGCTTACGCAAAATTTTTCGGTCATATCCACATTACTTTAACATGTGCGACAATGTATCAAAATTACCCGATTCAATATTGATGAGATTTTAAATGCATGAATGATACATGTCATGTAATGTGAATATGTAAACCTATAATAAGCAACCAAAATTATTTCAGATATAATTAATGAATTACACATTATAATTAAGTTACAGTTCATGCATTCTTAGTACTTGTGTTAAAATAAAAAAGAGAAAGGTCTCAATATTCATCAGAGGCTTCCGGCCCATGGACATACATTCTGATTAAAGGAGACGGCCTTAGATGTAATTCTGATTTTGCAGTTGCTGCAAACGAATTGCGGGACGGGTAGTAACACGTCAAGCTTATTCTCACATCAAATTTGTTTTTGGCCAAGTCCTCCAGTTCGATTCGAAAGTAAGGCCTGAACTTCTCTTTGGACGTGAGTTTGAAAGGCCCGACGTCAAGATCTGAAGTTGGTGGCAGATTTCTGGCCCCAACTTGTAAACAAAGTTGGATCTTCAAACAAGAGGTAACGGCCAATTAAAATAACAAAAAAGGATGGGAAGACCCCATAATGTAGAATATAAATAAAACCAAAAGTGTAACAAGGGGCTAGGCCCCAATAGCATCGCAATGAGAAATATGTCATAGCTCCATACAAAAAGATATCTTTCTGCATACCCCTATACTCGAAACCTTGGGTGATGCCTCAACGGTCTCACCGTCTATCCTCAGGAATCACACCCTCTGAAACTCGGGGGGTAAAGTATCTCTAGTAGGGTAGATCTTCAAACCCAAAGTTGGATTTCAAAACTTTATGCAAATCGTTAGGTATAACCTTGGATTCAAAATAACTTCCGGGCGAACTTCAAGAGAAAAGTGAATGATTTCCTTACCATTATTGTCATTTGACATTTTTCTGGTCTATCAAATAGAGAAACTAGGAACACTGTATGCCAGTACAAACTCTAAGACAAACAGGCACCACACTGGACCCACGTTGCATCAAACTGTATCATGAAGTGTTGTAAAAGACTTGAGGTAGCGCTAAAATACAAGTACCCAATTTGAGGGAAGGTTAGGTCGAACTATAGGAGGAAAAGAGGAAAAAAGGAAAAAGTTTAAGAGACATTCCCTTGAAAGGAAAGACGTGAATACAAATCCTGCCACCAATACCAATGACTAACGACCTACAGAAGATCCAGCTTTTGCCAGAGATCTCTTTATGAAAACTCTTCACTTGATCATGTAGGTAAATACACAAGAAAAGAGCACATTGTTTTGTATGACGTGATCCCCGAAAGGCTATTGAGCGACTTTCCATATACAACCGGTAGGCTTTGATGTAAGGACTACCCGCCGTGATGTCACAACATTCTGCTTCGTAGATAGAGTGTGTCACTGATTAGGGGAAAACAATATTTTTTTTCGAATCTTTTGATGTATATAAATTAGTAGAAAATCCGTCATTATTTTTCAATGTCACCTAACTCTTTTATCTATGTGATAATACATATAAACTATGTCACCATTAACCTCATGTATCTGACTGTAGTAGTATGGGTCGGTATACACATGTACGTCCATATGAGGGCTAACTTGCACTATTTCACTGCAATTTGGTTGCTCATATTGTGTAACTTAAAAAGTTTCGAATGTGCGTGTCATTTAATCTCCAAAGATATGGGCAGAGAAATTTTAACCCAATCAACTAAATTTCTTCTCATTTTAAGATAGTTATTTTCCTCGAGCAGGAGAAAGAAGTTGTAGGTATAAATTTGTAGAACACCATACATACACCACTCCATAAGCGCATGATCTAAACTTCTACGGAAAAGATCATGGCGAGGAATAAAATCTAGCGGCCTCTCCATTATTTCAACCTGCTTGGAATGCATAAGCTCCAAGCCTCAAATCAAGAACATTACTTTCTGTTTCATATACACGGGCCACACAATCGCAGTGAATGGCCGTCTTGCTGCCATACTAAGAGGTCAGCGACGACCTCATCAAGGTACTTTGCGTTCGTTCTACACATTAACAGGTTTTGTAGAAAATACTGAATAAACGACATGTGGTCGTTCTCGAAACGAAGGACGTCCATCTGAAGGTCCAGCTTTCTCTTTTCCTCTAAAGGAAGCATGAGGCAAGTCTCTCCAGTTGTTAGCTCTAACACTGACCAAAAGTTCAAAAACTTTTTGGAGGCTGACGTTTGGTTCAGATATGAAAGGCGTAGCTGTTGTAACAGCCGTTGGTTACAAACGTTTGTAGTTTCTCAAGGTCTCTAGGAAAAAAGATATTGTGTTCTAGATCTGGGTTGTGTCCAAAGAGTTAACAAAAGACCCCAAAATAATCTCATAAGAACATGATGCTGTTGGGGCCTAGCCCCATGTTACCGGTTTGGTTCCATCCTTGTACGATTTGATGGGTCTTCCCATCCCATTTGTTATTTTCCTGTGTCTCCCCTTTGATCGTCTTCAATGATTGGATATTGTTACCTACCAATGTTGGAAGCATGCTACTTTTTATATTCTTTGTTGGCAACTTTAGATCATAAGCTATGGTACAACGTTTTATGTTCGCTATTTTGTGAGAGATGTTTCAAGTGTATTATTCCTTACCTATGGTAGTCATATTTCGATTTGCATGAGCATTTAGTGAAGATGAATGAGTGGGTGTAAATATTCATAGTTTAATTTGACTAACTCCACATGATCAATTCTCTTATGTGTATCACTTGAATGCACATGAAAATTAGGCTTCTTATGTTTTGGCTGCTACTTGAAGAAGTGAAAAGATTGCTGATTTGTCTCTACATAAGTCTCAACTCGGTAAAGCCTAAACAAGGGAAGAATATATAGATAAACGTAGCTAACTACGTGACATCCATTCCAAATGCCCAATAAGTTTTATGTCTAAGTTTTCTTGTCAACAAGTTGAGGATATATTTTCACTTCTACTGTGGTTGAAATTAACTTGCCGGATTTGAGTAAACATAACAATATTATCTCCTTACAGAATTTTCTAAAGCTATCGTCTATCGTGTTTGGGATTGTCTTTAGTTTCAACCTGATAGGCCTGTGATCCCATCGGCTGAATTAAACTACATAGAACTACCAACTGAAATCGCATGATCATAATCAACACATGTTCCCCTCTACTTTCTTCCTAAGCTTTTTGTCGAGAATAAAATATTAGTTCACGCATCCCTCTTGGTGATTTAACTCGAGACTTGAGAAGGGTCACATGTATTACCACATTTGAAGTCTACAGAGAATGTCAAATCACACAAAGCAAGTATCCACAATATATATATATATATATCCAAAAGAGTCCTCTAGAGTAGTTAGCAATATACAAAAATTACAGGCATCTGTGTAATTTCAAATTTTATTTAGTTGAGGTGAAGGCATGACGCAAATAAATCCTCATGGTAACAATTTGTGCATAATTTATTATTCCCAATATTTCATGATTATTACTGCCAGTATTCATTTTAAATCAGACAAAACCTCACTTTTAAGAAGTACTTCCACAACAGTGTATTTTGATTGTAAGTTGCTTTCCAAATTTGTGTACTAATGACAATATTTGTCATTGAAAGCTAAGGTGAGCTGGGCACTAACATCTCGGCAAGTAGTTCTGCGTAGATTATAAAATAACAATAAGAGAGACGAGAGAAATCACGAAAAGCGAACATTATGTCGCGGGTTTTGCAACTGCAAGTCAACAACATAAGACGTTGATTGACTGAAGAACATGGTGGGGGACTATCAGTCTCCCAGCTCGTCTCATCATTCCGTTTGGTTTCTGATAGTGACCTGATAACGAGGACCGAGGAGAACTTGTAGAAGACGACGAAACCAGAGCACGACGAACCAAGCCCGAAACCTGCAGTACAGACCACTTTCCGACCTTCCCGTAGGGTCGGAGGGGCAGACGTTAGAGAGGACTAACACAAAGGATAAGATGACAACGTAATAAAACTTCCGGTCGTTCTGTTCTTAACTACCGGTCATCTGGTGGGTCCAAGAGGTCGGGCGAGACACAGAGAGAGATGGGAGAGTGGGACCCCACGAACGAAGTGCAAAGAAGAATTCAACGAACTTCCTGCTGTTCTTATCCGAAGCACGCTCTTCTCGCTGTCAAAGCTAGGACTCCAGTAACTCCACAGCACGGAGTTTCCATCGTTTTTCATCCCTATATTATTGATTGTTTTGGAATGAGTTCTTCAACTTCAACGTTATCGGCTTCTACTTTTTTTCGTATATTCTTCGTAAAAGATTGACTTTTGTCAGGCGAAGTATAAATCCGAATATATTACAATTTGCTCCGATTTGAGTATCTAAATGTTATAATTTCTTCATGAGATCGACAAGAAACAAGATAACCTAGATCCTGCTATAAATATTTCTCCATAAAAATGTTCTATACTTCACAAGAAAAAACATGTACACTAAGGATTGGATGTAAGGTTTTGATAGGTTGACTCGTATATTTAAAACAAAAAATTGCATCTATGATTCATCACTAATCGTCGCTTCAAAACTGTTGGGATCTCTACTAGGGTGATACCTTGGAAGAAGTTAAATACATAACATCCGTACAAAATGAGATAAAATAAATGTGAGACAATGATCAAATCTAGAAATATTTTTTATTTTTATTTTGAAAATGCTAGAGTATGAGTTGTTAATGAAAAAATTAAAATTGACACAATTGGTTATGTTGGTACCCAACCCACCAGTGGAAGTTTCAATTTTGTGCACCAAATTGAGTGAATAAACAAAATTTATAGTATGAGCATTTACTAGAAATGATCACCCTGAGAATTAGTTATTTTTGAAAAAAATTAGAAATATATTTGTGGTCAAATAGAGTGACCTGCATATCCATTATAATTTTTTTTGATAAGATAATCATAAATGTTGATGTGGAGAATTCTCGTTATGAAAGATTGGAGGAATCAATTATTTGTGGTGATAATGAGTAAACAAAAATTTAATAACAACAAGAAGAGACCACAAAGGTTCAACATCTTAAGGATCAGGTCTTTCCTCTATTCAAAAGAATATAATTGAAAAGTAATGAGTAATATTAAACACAATAAAAAATACACGCTATATTTATAATACATTTGATATGTATTTATTGAATTTATAATTTAGATAATATAAAAATTAATTTAACACACGTTTGGATCTATCCATGTAAGATTACACCTGGTTATCGTACTGCGCGAAGAATAACTAAGATGTTCATAATAAAACAAATGTTTTTACAACAAAGGATTTTATAACTCTGAGCCCGTCGTCACCATCTTATCAAATGTTGATGTATCGTCATGCACGTAAAACTTGTGTGGAATGCTGTATAATATACTGTCAACATCTTGATTTTTACCACAGTCAAATAACTAAAAAATATGATATCTAATGAGTTTATCAAAGCGAGGAATACGGATATGGATACCTTTAGCCGCACATCTAATAAAGCATCGAATAGGGAATACTAAACGGCCTTTATGACGGTTTAATTACACTCATTTGTTTGTGCTGAAATGTTATGTGACTGCGCAATAAAATGGTTGGTATGGTAGATTGATTTTGGAATTTATAGTTACCTACTGATACAAGAGTTTCTTAATACATTTTATGAATCGATTAAATTGTTTCATACTCTTCATATGCACTCATAATGAACTTCACGTGGAATATGTTTCTTGGAATCTCTCTAAATTCTTTAATAATCATTATATTTCTTAAATTTTGGACCATAAGTGATCATAGTGTACATGAAGATTCTTGCATCCCCATGTTACCGGTTTGATTCCATCATTGTACGATTTGATGAGATCTTTCCATCCTTTTTGTTATTATACTTCGTATTTTTCAATTTTGATATTTATCACATTAATCTTTCAATTTTTTTTCTCTGTATTTACTCTTTCCATCTAAAAAATAAAAATTATGTTTATATACATGCAAAATGTTGTACATCTTTGTTTAAACATTGACATATACATTGTGCTTTCATCTTTACTTGGGCTAGCTCCATGTTACCGGTTTGGTGCTATCCTTGTACGCTTTGATGGGTCTTCACATCCCTTCTGTTATTATACTTAGTGCTTTCCTTTCTATACAATACAATGATTGATCTTCATAATTGAAAAGAACTATGAATAAAATGAAATGAACGTACATCCCTTTGTCTATACCTGTACCTCAACCGTTGAGATAAATATTTTTTTTTCAATTAGAGCTATTTGTAATTTCTTTGTCAGATCACATACAACTCCTATCCTCCTGGAACTTTAAGTAGTTGTATAACGAACCACAAATGCATTGCGTAATGCCAAAGGAACGGAGTGTCGCTGGAAGACCATCTGGATTCTTGTAAGTAGTAAAGTGCTGGACATAAAGAAGAAGACATGGACGGAGCTGCATAAAAGTGAGCGGAACATGCTCTGAAATTAATGAATCTATCCGTACTGCGACTTAATTTATCCACTCCTCTCCTTAACGGTCGTGGAGTTCGGCCTCAATTTCTCTCTCTCGGACCCCACAAACCCCATTCGCTTCAGAAACCGCTGCCGCTGATTGCCGCGGCAGTCTTGCGCACCCAGTCAAGACACAAGAGGTCCTGCGCGAAGTAATCATCACGAGAAGCTATACAGAAAAAGCCTGACCGTGTTTCTGTGCCTTCCGCGCCTTGATGAGAGTGGAGGTGGTGGAGATTCTGGACAACTGTGGAGTGTGGACGGGAAAAGGATAGTCCTAGATACAGATGAATATTCGTGGTGAATCATCGGAACGCTGCAGATACAAGAGTCGTAGAGGCTTCATCACGAGGAGCTCATCTTGTAAGCCGGATGGGTTTCTCTTGAACTGTGTGTGTCGTCCGTCTACTCATTGATTCATCAGCAGATTAGTGTTCATTTCGGAGTGGTTCATTGTGGTCTGGACGGCGGAAATTGGGAAATTGAGGCGTGAGCACATAATGTCTGCTCACACTGATTGTTGGTTTCATGGAGAACAGGTACCAGGAACAAAATCCGTGCAATCTTTGCCAAATTGCAACAGGTCAATCATTACTCGGCATACAGGAAACCCACTCCAGACGTAGTTTCTCTTCCTAAAGACAGTACGTCGGAGTGATGTATGAGCAACGGGTTTGAGAATTGGAGAGGTACCATTTCGGTCACTTTCAGAGGCATGCGATGTGACAATCATAGTCATCAAATAGGGTTGACATGCTACCGGTAGTAGACAGGACTGAAATATTCAGGAGATGGAGTCGATATGTGGAGCATGCCAGCATGTTAAGTTAGCTTAGGGCAAGGTTTATATACAGATGACACTAGTGTTACAGACTTACAGTGATGCATGCCAGGAGAGTGTGGTCTATACACAGTAGCCTGATGAGCACTGATTCCCAACTGATTGTTTGATTTGGTCAGTTATCAGTAAGAGATCGCCGTCGAACGTTCCATGATTACGGACTGTCTCTCTGTGCTCAAGGTAGGCTATTCATTTCTTGGGAATGAATGAATTGAGATGAAGATGCATCTTCATCTGTGCGAGAAGAGGCACGTCCCCTTTTCCCAATGCAAGTATTATTTTTGAGGTCTGGTTGCGTCTACTGTTTGATCCTTGCGAACAGAAGAAGAAGAAGAGAGAACGCGCGAGGATCGAGAGTGGAGAAGGGATGCAACCTGGTAGCGTCGCATCTCTCCAAGATCATTATCGCGGAATTCGTTAGAAGAGCCAAGAGCGGTGGGACCCGGAGCTCTATCCAAAGTTTTGCTTTTCTTTACCAAAGTTGGCGCTTTTCTCACGGGACTCTGGTCCGCGGCCCAGATTGATTGATTGAGATTCCACCGACTTACTCGACGTAATAACACCATTTGATTACTAACGAGAATGAAGAAAGCACCGCTCTGCATTTGTGCTTGCAGTTTTCGAGAAATCTTAGGTTTGAATGTGCGAGCCTGCCATGGAGCTCCTTGGAATCTAAAAAAGCAGCTTGCTTATTTTGCTTATCTTGCACATCAACCTGTTAACGGGGAAATCATTACAACAGTTGGGTACAACTTATACAAGCTAAGAAGATTCGTACTCAAACAACCCGATTAATGAGCGCAATGGCATGACAATCTTACCACGACATGAATGTGACACGCATGTGACATCAACAACATTAACAGTCTTCAATGAAACCATTAGTCGCCCGGTCGATCACAGTGGACTCTCGCTGATTGTTAGATACTCTTCCTCGGGAAGGTAAATACACATACTGGCAGAGGATATAATCATCAAGGAGAGAGAAAGAGAGAAACATAAGGGGCAAAAGACCTGTTGTCAGGAACCTTGAAACCCTGAGCCTTGTGCTGACTTTAGAATATGCTCGTGAGGTCTTTCTCTCTCTCTGATGGTACACGTGGCTTGCTTTTGGAAGCCACGTGGAGAAACTGTTCTGAATGGAGCTCCTGCTGAAAAGCAGCGAGGCCATCAGGCCATTACTTCATGACGAGCTGCATAAGAAATGACCCCAAAACCTGTGGTGCAGAGGTT
Source organism: Marchantia paleacea (assembly GCA_014180765.2). Classification (NCBI taxonomy): domain Eukaryota; kingdom Viridiplantae; phylum Streptophyta; class Marchantiopsida; order Marchantiales; family Marchantiaceae; genus Marchantia; species Marchantia paleacea. The sequence continues at coordinate 1,915,309 of MUAA02000014.1, forward strand.
CCCAAATTATATACGACTTTCGTATGTGTACACTTTGGGACCCTGGCATACGAAAATGGTACTACGTCATGGAAAAAATATACTCCCACATACAGTCACTGCGAACTCAGTCAACGATCGCGCATTTCGTCGAGCTGTGACTGAAGTGGCGCTTGGCACCATCGGCCATAGGGAAGAATCCACTTTTTATATTTTCCCTGTTTCCTTCTCTCACTAAGAACGGGTCAGACCTGTGAAAGCAGCTCGACAACCCCGGTTCAATCTTTGAAGACAACGCGAAAAAGAGGAAAACTTGGTGAAACGTGAAGTAGGTGAATAGACGGATAAAATAAAATGTTTAAAATGTAACGGGTTGAACAGAGAACAAGGGTAGTCTGGAATATGTGTCCGATTGAAATACCGTTCGCTCCATTTGGTAGCTGACGTAGAGGGTTTCGTGCTGCACGCTGGGTTGTATTCACCCGTGATGCATCTATCTACTCAGCAAAGTGGCTTGTGCTTGATTTTATGTCTTGAAGACAGTCCTTTCTAAATTTCTTCAGAGAACCTTGACTGTGGAGACTTTCTCCTTTTACTCGACTTAGATGATGCAATAAGAGTCGAAATAATCCATTCCTGTGAAAGAGATTCCCTGACGTAATTCTCTTATAGGCAGCCATTGTGAACAAGAGTTCCGAGCATTATATTTTCCCTGCGAAGCGAACCAACTCAGCGACCTCACGACCATCGCTGTCAAACTCTACGAGCTGGCACTTCAAAACGCATGTTGTACTGGAACTATATAGTTTTACTGTGTCTATCGAGCACGCTGAAACAATTGAAACACTTCAGTAACTCTGGCAGGCTCCTCTTCGCCCTTAGACCATGACAATTAACTCTGGAGACAGGCCATGGAAGTCCTGACGTTGGAGTAATAAAGTTGAACTCATGTGCATTCTCAAGTAAAGTTCCTAACCATAAACGCTTCCAGCTCTTCTCTCAGGACCGAGTTGAGCACAAGTTTTGGTTGGCATTTCCTAGTCATCCTTCGAAACCTACCGTCAAAGCCCACGGTGGGACAACCACCTTCGAAAGCACCCTCGTAGTGCCAGCTTCGCATAATCACTGCTCATGTGTTGCATAGAGAGAGGGAGAGAACTAGAAAGTGAGAGAACATGTGCACAGAATAAAATAACATGTGCACTTGACTCGATTTACATACATTGACCGCTTCTCCCAACGATGGCCACTGGCGTCGTACATGGTGTGGACCACGTTTGACTGCTTGATGGTGTATGACAAAGTCAACTGTACCTTATTCCTTTGACATCTCCACCCTTGACCTTCGCTACTTTTGAATCAGGGAGGGACAGGGTCTTCTTTTCTTAGCTGTAGATATCTAGAGGACTATCGAGACTTTGATTTGAGGAAAAAAACTCCTGATTTGTCTTTCCACATGGAATGAGGGGAATGTGTCCGTATGTTGAATAATAGCCTCCCGTCTGCACATTGCTAGCCCGGTAAAAAATTTAACAAAGGAAACCCTGCTAATTAATACACAGGGACTCAATGCTTCTTAGACTAAACTTGTCTTGACTAGTTCCAATGAGTGAAAAACATGAAATTTCTCCGCGCCACTTGAGAAGTCATGCCCAAGTATTCATGCATCAATATACTACCACAACAGATTTGATACTCACCGTGACTACATATGGTGCCTAGCATCTGTTGCAGAACTAGCACATATCTCATAAAGTACAAAAATATTGCTATCGGCTTCAATTCACAAGGACAGTGCGAGATTGAGCTTCGACCACATTTTTTGCTGAAACTTAAAAGCTCTCTTGATTTATCCGAAAGAATGAGTTAATCTAGATACATCATGCGTTACGGATACAAACTTTCAACTGCATACTAAGCAGTCTAAGTCTAATTCTGCAAACAGCCAAACCTATGCACAAACCTAGCCTCGCCAAGGCGCGAGCCCTTTTACTGGAAAATGCAGAGCTCTCCTGATTCTCCCAAAGAATGACTTGTTTCTACATACAACATGCATTATGATAGAACCTTTGGAAAACAGGCAAATCTATGAACCCATCTAGCTTACATCCTGGCTGCTATAGACCACCAGAAGTAGCGGCGAAACTCGTCAAAATATACTGACTTTCCTTCGTGCGGCTGTCAGTCCCTACTGACGTTGTGCAGAGGAAGTCGCAGTTCCGTTCTTCTGGAGTATTCCACCTAAACCTCGAAGCAGCGCCAGTTCCCATTGCTACTTCCATACTTGAATATCGAGGAAGTACAAGTACGAACAATGTTTCGTTGTGAAACTCATGAGGATCTTAAGTGGTTGAAGAGCAACACCCTCATCAGAAGAAAAGATTGAATTGAGAAGACAGGGTTGACTTCAAGTTACTGTACAGAGCATACAGCGAATATTGTTGTAGCTTGTCCACCTGATACCAAGTGTTCAGTACATCATCGTACTTGTCAGTCCCAGAAAATGCAGTCTGGATGCTCAAACTGCAGTCCACTTTTCCCCCGGCTTCTTTGCACCTGCTGCTCTTGACTGCGCACTGGCCACCTTTCAAGCAGACAAAAGTTGTATTTGATCCTGAACACGACTTGCATTTGTCGTTCTTCCACAAAATCTGCATCAACCTACCCTTCTCGAAATTTAAAACCTGCAATCCAAACGAAACCATACCAATACGTGAGCTTCCAGGTAGAACAACATCCATCAGATCAAAGACGAAAATGAAATAGTGCCGGATCATACCAGTGACAAACTAGTGACGCGATATGTGTTGTTGGCAAGAAACACGGGAGCTGAGACAGCCGCGAATTTACTCCCAGCGAAGACTACCGCGTTTCCACCAAAGTTTTGCTGCACACGGTTGTAGCGAAAATGAGTCAAAAATTTCGCGTTGATGACAGACAACAACACATAGAAAATCCTTCCACAGATGAGACTATTTGATTTAAGTCTAGAGTGCCACAACTATCTCCACTGTCGAGTATAATGTGAAAGGGGAGAATAAATACTCTACTTAGAGACCTATGACGAGCCAGAAAAAAATATGCAACAAGGTTCATAGTTCGTGTAGACAATACGATCAGCTGCACAATTTCCGGTAATGTCTCCTCTACACAGAGGAGAGGAGGTTTGACGATGATTTCTCGACCGTTAAAATCCAAGTCAAGTACCGAAGGCATAATCCTGATCTGTTTCCTCAAATCTTGGAGTTGAGCAATCAGATCGACCAATCCTTCTACGACCTTTTTCAAGCATTTCAGGTTCACTTTTGAGAAGTCATGACTGCAGGGAAATGCGTTCAGCTTAACATGATGATATCCTGAGCTATTGCGGTGCTCGAAGAATCCGCGTTATGTCCGATGCATGGGGCTCCTCTAATATGGGGAAGGTGGCATTTGATCATGAACGGAGACATTAAATATGTTAGCCCTCACACTGTTCAATAAAGCCTGAGCTTCTAAATTTTGCCTGCTGATTGAAATTGAAGAGAAGCCCGCCAAACCAGAGATAGAACTTAAAAGGTTGTAAACGGGCAAGACTGCTGAGTGACAGCATCCATCATTACAAATGAAGTTCACGTTCAGCGAGAAAATGGACGATCTACGCTGCTACTGACACCATTTGACAAACGATCAACTCACACCAGAGCAAATGCATTGAAAAGAAATGACACGATAACACCACTAAAATTCAAAGCAGGCAGAGTAAACTTACGGGGTTCACTGAACTGGAATTGATGATCAAAAGACTGATCTCGTCTACTTTCGGCCTAAATACTGCAACCTGGCCACTGTTTAAATTGGTCAAGCGCTTGTCACAGGGCGACAGCTGCACAGGGTTCTTGCCCTTGGTGAAGAAGGATTCATTCTTTGCGATTACCAGCCCAAATGTGAACCCATCGTACTTCTTCACGGTGGTATCCTGACAAGGCTTCGTTATCTTATTGTCATCGGAGTCAGCGACGACGCAAAGAACACTCAGTGCAAACGCCACAATCAGAACAATGCGCGACCGGCAATGACCACCCGTCATCGCTACCAACCAAATACAAAGTTACACTCTTTAGATGATCCCTTCCTCTAACCCTGAAAGCAAGGCACCGATCCGAGTCGCGGTGCAGAGGCCCCCTCGACCCAAAAACCCCACCTCCTCCAGCTCCCGACTCAACCTCCCTTCTATTTCCTGCCCTTCCAACTAAAATGCGGATCTACAATCCGCTTCCGCTCCCTCCCAGCAAACCTGCGCAGCACCGCAATTCCCACAAATCTCCGCTCTGCAGGTCCCAGTCCGTTCACTTATTCAAACCAGATCTAAACTTTGAAATGCGCCACAGACGAAGCTGAGGAGCTCAAGCGACTGACAAAGCGTGCCCCGGCCTTCCCTTCCTGTCCTGCTTGGACGCTGCTCCCCTGCTATTCGTCGTTGTCGTTGTTGCTCTTCCCCGAGCGCACGAAGAAGCGCGAAAAGAAAATACCACGCTCGAAGATTGTCGACCTTGAGGCTCGAGTCAGTGCTCGAGGGGCAGAAAGAGGACCGGGGGATGACGGTCCGTCCTCTCGATACACATCCCACTACTGTGCTCCGTGCTGGTTCTAGCTGGACCACCGCGCCACGCTCAACGGGAAGAAACCTTTAGGTTACTGGGCGTGCTTTTCAACAGACGAGGTGCCACATAGGCTGCTTTTATCTCTCCTTTAAGTGGGTTTGTCTTTATCTTCATTTCGTTCGGCCGAAACTTTCGCTCGTTTGCCTACCAGGTTATGTGGATTTAGAGCCGAAGTGATGTTTGTAGGAAACGTGGTTGGGTATCTTGTGGTTTATCGGTAGGCAGATGTTTCAAGGAGTGTACCAAATGCAAATGTGAATGACCTTCAAAGGTTGAGGTTATATTTATTTTCGCGATGTTTGGTTATGGTGTATTAAGTTTAACTAGAACATATTGCTGTCCGTTTTTGTACTGTCCTCATTTCGCTCTACGAAACTCGCCCCGCCCTATCCGGTTCTGAAGATAGTCGCGGTAACTCATCTCCATAACTTGCGGTCGACATTTCGGCCTAGGCACACGTTGCCCCATTACGGGAACATGTTCTTTTTGCGCTCAGTCGTATCTATTGCAATGCGTTTCTAACGTTCAAAAAAGGTGGGCCATATATCGACGGCATTGGTTGTCCCAGGAGCCCTAGCTTTACTGCTGGGTCAGGTAGATGCGACTATGGTTAACTTAAGTCCAATGTACTGGTAGATTTCACATCTAAACCATGTTCATCTATGAGTATTTTATTAATCTTCCCTTTAAGATTTTATACTTAAAGAAAAGATATATTAAAATATAATATGTGTTGGTTTATGAATGATAAAATGAAGTTAAGAATCAAAAAATAAAATAAAGGAAGTGGTGGTGTTATGATACATATAATAAAATGATTGTATTACTAAATAAAAGAATGATTTCAATTTTCATGAAATTTAGACTATATTTTAATTATATTTTTTATGATTTTAATTAAATTTAAATATTTAAATATAATGAATTTTAATAAAATATATCAAAATATACATCTCATGATACAAATAATAGCACAATATAATTATATCTAAAATTATATAATTCAAAAAATTTAATTATTTTTTTAATCAATTTTTAATAAAATTTCTGTCCATATGTATCAAAATTTTATAATGAATATTTTTGATATTTTTTAAATTAATATTTTTAAATATGTTACAAAAATATCATTTTTTATAATACTTCTTAATATAAGAAAGTAAAATTGTGAAACAACTATACCGTTATTGATTTTATATATCAAAATAAAAAATAAAATAATTTTTCAATCAAAGTGAAATTTATAAACAACAATTCAGTTATAATTTAAAATATAACTTTAAAATCAAAGTATATCTCAATGTATAAGATTAAATCTTAAACTATTTTAAAATTAGAACTTTTTGAAGCAACATCTTTAAATCTTTGTAGTACTCATAAAATTATAGTTAAAATATTTCATTGAATTTTAAAATTTTAAAATTAAAATATAAAGCATACTTAAATCTAATATAGTACTAAGATATAATTGAAAATAAATATCAAACATTAAAAAATCAGTTAATAATATATTTATGAACAAATATCTTAAATAATAAAATACATAATAAAATCAAAATTATTTTAAAATTAATTATTTAAAATATTATATAAAATAAAAATGAGTGGGATTAATTTTTTATTAATTTTTTGAGAAAAAAAAATTCCATAAGTTATTTATTTTTCAAATAATTTTTTATATTACCACAATATCATTTGATAAAATTAATTATATCTGTTTTCAAAATTTCAAAATTTATTTTAAAAAATATTTTTATTTAATTTTTATTTTAATATAAAATAAATCAAAAAATCTTGATGTTAAAATAAAAAAAAAACAAATTTTTTCATAGAGTTATGTTTTGAATGTTAAAAATATAATTTTATAAAAAATATTAGATTATTAATTGATATTAATTTTAATAATTTTCATCATATAAATAAATTTATAAATATATATTTATATGTATAAATAATTTGGATTCATTTGATCTCATTAGTGTAAATATTATATTTTAAAAATATTTTCATCTCATAACAAAACAAATTTAATATTTTTAGGTAATATTTTAATCCAGAATTCATTAATTTAATTTAGTGTTGTAAATTTAAAAATAGTGAAATATTTAAAACTAATAATATTTTTTATTTCAAATAATAAAATTAATTTTAAAAATTGAAAGAATAATATGGTTTATATTTTGAGTTACACTTTGTAGCATACATCAAATTAAAACTTTAATTTATTGATTCAAATTTATAAGTAAATCAATTAGAATAAATATTTTTCATAATCATACATTTTCAACATTTGCATTCAAAACTTTACGCTTATGTATTATAACAAAGTGAAATCAATATTTTGACAATCATCAAAATATACAACAAGATTTTTTTAATTATTTATCATCATGATATTAATGATATAAGATTATAGATTTTTGTTTACTTGAATATTATTATAAATTTATTTTTTTACAAAACTATTTATCTTTTTTGTGTAATTTATTTTTATTTTTTATGATATTATTGATAAATTTTTATTTTTATTTTTATTTTTTATGTGAAATGAAGAATGTGTTGTTTTTACTAAAATATAAACAAATTTTATTAAGGGGCAACTTTAAACTGCTTTAAAATCTTTGAACAATTGATGTGCATAATTCAGACATTTGATGTATGAAATTTGAAAATTTGAGATAAATTAGCTTGATTACTGACGTCAGAACTGTTGAACATGTGAATTCAAAAGTGAATACAAAGATTAGAATGTTAAAAATAACAGATGGAGGAAAGTGAAAATTTTAATTTGAGTTTTAAATTTTTGAATAAAGTCTCCAAAATAAAATTTGGAGTGATATATTTCACTAATGTTACATAAGTGACATAAGTGAGATATATCATGTTACATTATCATCACTAATGTTATTGAATATTATCTCTTTATAAGCAAGATGTAAATGTCATTTTTTATGCTTTCTATTTTATTTTAATATAAAAATCAATTTTTTATAAATATTTTGAATTTTTAATAAAAATAAATAAATATTTTTATAATTTATTTAAAAATTCAATAAATGTAATTGAATTTTGTCATATTTTAACATAAATTACATAAATATACAGATGCTCAAATTTAATATTTAATTTTTTAAATAAGTAATTTAATATTATTATGTTTAAATATAAATATTTAGAAAAATATTTTTAATATCATAATAATTTTAATATATTATTTTATGATAAAAATTAATTACATATTTCTATCAAATATTGAATTATATAAATAAAAAATATTTTCTAGAAATAAAATTTATTAAAATATTTTTGAATTATTTAAAAATTTTAATTCTAAAAAATTGACATTATAAAAAATAAAATTTTTAAATTTATCCAATCATTGTAATAATTTTTTTTAATATTAGATTTTATATGAAATATCAATCATAGAATATTTTTAAAAATTTAGTTCATTCTTGAGACTAAAATTATAATTTTTGGATCATTTGTGGATTAATTTTTTATAATAATTAAAATAATTTTTTATCAATAATTTTTTTTAATTAGAAATACGTAATAATTTGGTATTTATAAAATAAAATTGATTTTTGATAATTTTCAAATAATACAAACATCAAACAATGAAAATATAATGTAAATGATAGATATGTATATTTTTAAGATTAAAAATAATTATTTTTGATATAATACATATATATAATATTTTTGATATTATATTTTATCATTTATAAACATAATACAACATATGTATTTGAATTATTGTAAATTATTTTGATATTTTAAAACATGTTAAACCTCTGAGATGATTTTTACAAATAATATATTCACTACATTACCATATTTGGATATTAATTGGCTCTCAAATAAGTCATACATCAAGAGTTATCTTGAAGAACCTTAGTGTAAAACTTTAACATAAATAAGCTGAATCAGATGTAAAACTCTTGATTTTTTTGAGATTTTTTCGCTTGAAAAATCTGACTATCATCACACTTGTTGTACAAGTCAAAAGAAAATTGTACGTCTTGACATTTGCTTTGCAGAAGTGGGGATTTCCAGCCATGGCCGAATGAATGAGTGTTATATAACATTCACGAAAATCCTAGTACAGCTTAAATATTATCAATGGACTATGCTAACAAATGAGATAAAATTCTTTGATTTTATTGAAAAATTATTTTTGATGAGTAATCATTCACAAATAAATTATCTATCTTAAGTCACAATTTTTATAATTTTTTTTTCATTTTGGTTGTAAATTTATGAATTTTATTGTGATTGATCACTTATTTGGTCTAGATTTTGCTATTGCAGATTTCATTACAAAAACATTAAGATTATTCATAAACAATTTGTGAAATGTAATTACAGAATTTTGTAACATACAATAAAATATCAAGATAAACATACAATTTGTGTGAAATTTTTAATTTATTCATGATGTGTTTGTTGATTTTTCATCCACATGTCATTTTATATTCTTTAATAGTAGATTTTTGTTGTCTTAAATATAAAGTCAAGTGATAAAATTTTACATTTGTAACAATCATTAATAAAAATAAGATTCATGTGTCATTTACAATAAGATAATTATAAAATTTGATGATAATATGTATGTCATGATTTCAATGAAAATTTTAACTTGACACAAAAAATACAAATCTATTCATTACAAAATTTTGATTATTTATTTGAAATAAAATTAAATATTATGTGTATGTTTGTATGAAAAAGCAAGAATCTTGATATTGTCCAAGGGAAAGTTTGAATTGATTAAAGATCAATTTGATTTAAAAAATTATACTTAATAAATATTAAATTTTTTAGATCAGTATTAAATAATTTTTTAATCAATATTTTAATTTATATAAAATCAAATTTATTATGAAATTTTGATATGTGATGTTAAAAAAAATTACAATAGGTTTATTTAAATGTTGAACTCATATGATTTTTGTTTTAAATGCAAATACAATCAACAAAAAAAATTATATTATACATGCATCATAATTTTTTTAATAATATTTTTATAATCAATTAAAAAATGATATTAAAAAATAACTATTATATATATACATTAGATCTAAAATTTAATTAAAATATATTATGATAAATTTATAAATAATATATAAAAATTTCATACATAAATATATTTTTTATTGAGATAATTTCAAATTATTAAACAAAAAACTATTTTTTAATATTATATCATTTTTAATTGAAATATAAAATTAAATAAATAATTAATAAAATTAAAATATAAAATTATGTAAAATTATTTAAAGCATTACAAAATATTAGTTAATCATGATAAAATTATATAGCTTCCATTGTATTATTCATATCATATTTTATTTTTAAAAATAAAAAAATATTATATGAAATATTTTATAAAATTATATTTTATATCATATCATAAAATTATTTTATTTTATTTTTATATCAATATAAATTTCAAATTATTACATTGATTTTTTTTTCAAAATTTTTTAAAAATATTATAAAAATATATAAATTTTATTTAATAATATATTATATAAAATTATTATCAATTTGATTAAATATTTTATTATCATATGGATCAAATTTCAATTAAAAAAGTTAAAAAAAATCATAGCAATAAATATTATAGTTGATCTTATTGCCAAGCTATTTTAACTAAATAAGTATTGTGATCCATGTTAAAAAAAATTATTTCCAAATGTTAGAAATGTGATATTATTATGAGTAGTGTGATGTTTCATAGAAAGTATCACATAAAACTATGTTCATGAAACTTTATGATATTCAAAACAAATTGAGATTGCTATTGTTTTAATCTCTTTGTGCCTCTTATGATGTGAGTAATGTGATGATGTTATATAGTAGCAATTATTAAATTCAAATGCCTTCGATATGCGGTCATATCTAACAAAATAAGTGGAGTAATACATAATATTTTAGTTGGTGTGATTTTATGTAATTGTATACATATACTTTTCAAAGAAACTCAACTTGATTTTGAAAATACATAGATTAATTTTATTAATCATCAATTAGCAATATAAACCAAATTCAACAATAAATATTATCCATCTTTAATAAGTTTGATGTGAATCATTTCAATTTTTGTCAACAATAAAGTTCTTGAAACCAATATACATCATGGCAAGTGCAACACAACCTTCACAACGTAAGATTGTAATCAATTTCAATAGCGTGACCAACACAAACAATTTTGGATGGTGAAATTCAACGTGTTATGATACTTCAATCTAGTAATCAATAAAACAAAAACTAAATCATTGAGATTTTTTACATAGCATAACAATGGCATCTAAAATACTATGTTATCATTATCTCATGTGATTCAATATGAGATAATTGATATACAATCATAAGAAACTATATGTGTGTTAATGAGGTAAGTATTTTTTAGTTCCCATCCCAACATGTCTATGATGAAAGTTTCTTGGGCAATGTTTTATAACATTACATTGATTAGAACAATTTATCCACTGAAAAAACATTGGGGCAAATATTGTCCAAAAATTGGGCCTCTCTACCGTGTTGGAGCAAATAAGGGCTCTTAATCACTCATTTTGTGAGGTTAACTATGCTCCCCATGCTATAACCACATTGCTCCAATACTTGAACAACAGATGATCCAAAACTATTATCTCCAAATCTATCAAATACAACAGCAACAGGAACTTGTCGACAATTACTCTCAGATTTAAACAACTTATGACCAATAATCAGACTCTCAAGGTTTTTGGACATTGGTATCTAGAGCAGTGGTAAAGTCAAAAAGTAACCCAAAGTAAAGTTTGAGCTCTTCTTGAATGAAATTCTACACTTGGTGTATCTACTGATTACAATCATCCACAAAAATTCAATTACTCTTCAAGTTTTTGTTGATATCACTCCTACCCATTCATCGAGGGAATGACTCACATCTGAATCACTATTGTCATCAGATGAGGAATCAGCTCTACAAATCAAAGTTAGGTGGAACACTGACTACAGTTCATCCTTTAGGTCTGTCCTCAACCATGTAGTTGATATGGTGAAGATATTGAATTCGAATTGAACTTTGCAGTGTCTGACCATGGGAAAGTCTCACGCGTCCCTTATCAAACCCTTCAGAAAACTTGTGACAATCTTATTGAGCCGCTCCTGTATCAATTTCAAGGGGTATCAGGTGGTATTGTCTCGGGAAACGAGCAAACCTGATGATCACTTTGGCATAATATCTATTGGCCAAAAGAAGACCAATCAGGAGTACAGCGATGAGAGGCATTCGGTGATAACTTCAGCCGTCCGTGATGATTTTTCAAATATAAGAAGATGATGACATAAAACTACGGTGGTATTAATTTTGCAGGTGATCATGATAACTCGAATAACCGGGCGATAACTCGAGTCTTATGGAACTTGGAACCCACTTAACTGTTATTTAATCTTCGCCCAAATCGTATCAGATAGATAGGGACCGAAGCTACATAGGATCCATTCCACCCGTTCTAGACTAATCTGCCATGAACAAAAACCCAATCACTACACTTGAAACAGGTTCAGAGTCAAGGCCAAAGAATCAAATAAAGCAGGTGTCAATCATGGGACGCATATATGTCATCAGAGACACTGCAATGGGCTCAAAGAATCACCACCATGTATTGAAAGACAGCTGATTTTATTTTGCTATCTTGTTGCTGTTTTTGGGCGAGAATGGTGCTTGGTGCGCGCCGACTTGGGTCTGGCAGGAGTTGGAAGATTAGACTCGTATGAAAAGTAGGGGCTTTCATCATCAAACTCCATAAGAGCGAGTTCTACATCTGTTTCTGCTCGTGCTCGATCAATTGCATTGTCATAATCATAAGTAGTTCGCTCCGGCATGTCAAGCTCCAATCTCCAAATGTTGTCCATCCTGCATTTATGTGCTGTTAGAAAGTAAATTCAAATCTAGGAATGATCATGCTTTGGTTGATTGCTGAAAATACATCATATATTAGTCACACATACATAAGAGCAGAAAGAAGAACAATTTCAGTGGGTGTACCATCTTACATGTATCTTGGATCTCGATCGCCTCTCGTTGCCTCTTCAGCTTGTCTGCACATGTGTCTGTTCCTTCCCATGGCTGAAACTGGACGTTGCAACGGTTGCTTATCGATTCCGTCTGTGAGATAAACTCGAGTCTCTCCATCTGCAGACGGAACTTTCTGCACCATGCTTTGAAGAATCCATGTTTCACTTTCTTCATCCCAGATTGCTCTACGCATAATCTTTGAAATCTCCTCAGGTGGTATAAACTTCTGCTTGACATCAACAGAAGCACAAATATGATAATCGAACTCAATTCAAGTTTAATCTTAAACGGATCTATACAAAAATGACAGACAAAGATTAACTGAAAGGTCACGCCCTTTTAAGAGGAAGTGAGATAATATGAGTAAAAAGCTGAACGCTTGAAGATGCTGCAGCAACATCCAATCACTTTCCATGTTTTAGAGCATATTTCAGACTGGAGACATTCTCTGTTACAAGCATTCCGTCCCCTGCACTGCCCTGCTTAAAAAACAGCCGGGTCTTGAGTCACATGACACAGCAAGGGTTGTCCCGAGCTGTGCCCAGCCTGAAACTAGAAAACAGTACCTGACCAGTGCCACGCAACTGTGCTATCATGCGAACTGGAATTGCTGGGTTGGAACATCCAATCATGAGGGGAATTTTGTGCATAGACGTACCTCAATAATGAAGGATTTGAGTTGGAGCTGTTGATCAAGGGAGCGAAGGGACAGAAACATGTCGGCTCGTTCTCTTTGAAACTCATGAATGGTGTCTTGAAGCTCAGTTCGCAGGGTTGAAATCTCTGCCTTGCTTTGTTGGTATCGAGCCATTAACTTCTTGAGCTTTCTAGTCTTAGCTTCTACATCTTCTTCCATAGTGTTACATTTTTCTTCAACCATTAGTTGAGCTTCCTGTTATATACGGTTGGACATGCATGAGGTCAAATTTTTCAAGACTTCTGTGCTGATGAATTCAACTTCAGTCTCATGCTTCTCCTTGTGTGTGTCATTGCTTAGTATTTGCGAGTGGGAATGTGCATACTGTTCTGTTGGAGAAAGATGAACTGACCTCAAGCTCTGCTATCTTGCGCCTGCGTTCCTCGTCAAGGTACTCTTTCTCTCGGATTTGTTGCTCTCTGAATGCAAGCTCTTTGTCCTTTTCAGAGAGCTTCTCATTAACATTATTTGAACCATGAAGCAGTTTTTCCTCAAGAGCCTTAAGCTTTTGCGCTAGGACTTCGCGATCCTCCTTCTCCCTGGCAAGAGCCTGCGTTCCAATCGTGATTTCCTTTGAAGCTGAGAAAATGGACAGCACAAAGTTTTAAAGAAGCTACCTTTTTGAACTCATAGTCATAGGCAGTCTTTCCGTCAGTAATACTCGCGAATATCGCTAAGGTGAGAGTGGAAGTACAGACCTGGTAGTGTGACTGCAACTCCATGTGCTGCTGCAAAAGCTTCTCTGCAATTTTTTGCTTTTCTTCTTCAGTTCGGTCTTTCTCTGCTTTCAAGGCTTCCATCTCCTGCTGGGCCTGAATTCCTCCCCGCATCATGTCCTACTGTTGATCAAGCCTGCAGCAGGACATCACCGCTCCAATACCAAAACCAGAATACTTGCAAGTTCTGTTCTGAGTCACAAAGTGTGAAGGTCACTTGCTCCGCTCGTCTAAAATGGAACTAAATTCCAAGTCCCCTATCCCCCTTTCTTGACGCACTTGATTACCCACAATCGTAGTCCAGGATAGCCTTTCGAACTCCTGGTCGTAGTTCAGTAATAAAACCATATAGCGATACTTCTTTCAGAGCACTGAGTACTAGTGACACACATCCTTGCCGCTATTGGTTAGACATGTATGAAAATAGAGGACATGTTCAGAAGGCCTTCGATTTTTAGTAACTGCAAGAGTGAACATGAACGTCACCTTTCGCTCTAAATCAGCTTTTATGCAGGCCATTGCTTGCTCACTTAGAGTCTTGTAGTGTGTGACTTCCCACTCCATATTCTGGCGAATCTGATCCTTATACATCTGCATTTCCTTCTCCCGATCCGTGTTCTTCTCAACACGAGCTTCTGGTTGAGGGACGTTGATCTGCAACTGGGCTCTTAGCCTGCAACATGTCCACTTCCGTAAGAGTTTGAAATAACACTATATATATGATGTGGTGAATTAATCTCAATGTAAGACCATAGCAGTAACTTAGTAACAATATTATATAAATTGAATTGATTATTAGGTATAAGAGTTAAATGATAATTTACTTTGCAGTTACCTTTGGGGCCAGGAGTCATCAGCCACTTCAGATTATGGTTTTGGATTTGTGTATCCAAGCTCAAAGCTAAGCCTGAAAGCTATATATATTGCTGCATCAAAGACTATATCTTGTGTGTGATCATTTCCTCATGCACTGATCACACATGTGAGCTCTTTGATTCTTTAGATGTGGGGCTGGGGATGTTGGAGTTGGGTTCAAAGTGGGAAGTGCTACATAGAGAGTTCTAACCTTAGGAGTATTGCTTAGAATCAACTTGAGGGTTAGATTGAGTGTGAGCAAGTTATGGCAAATGCAAGAGAGTCTACATCATATGGAAGTTGATCACACTCAACTATGACTTTCAAAAGGTTATGGGCCCACCATGGAGTAGAGAGATTCATAGAGTTGAGAAGCTGAATACACTCAATTATAGAAGATGGTCCTAGAACATGGAGGGGATTTTGAGATTGTATGGCTACTGGAAATATTGTAGATTTCCTTTGGAGAACATTGAACAAAGTTTTGCTGATGAGATGTTTGAACATAGTCACCTCGTCACCTTGAGACTCTTGAAAGATACTATCAACAATGCCAACCTTGAGATGGGTGAAGATATTCCATGTGAGATATTTGGTCTAAGCTGAGATATGTGAGCAAGATAGGATTATTTATGGATGCAAAATTAAATTGAGTAGAGATGTCTACCTTGAAGCTTGATGATGAGTATCATGATGATAGGTCAAATGGCTAAACTTCATTCTTGTTTCACTAGGATAAGTGAGTAAAGGTTGAGAATTCCTCCCCACTTCAAGGTTGCACATATGTTTGGTAATCTATCTTCAAAGTATGAGCCTATTATTCTATCACTTGATTCTCTTTCTAACGAACAAGTGTCATGGAACTATACATGTAACAAGATAGTCACATTTGCTACTAGATATGATATATTTAGTAAGTTATTTTTCATGTTAACAAAAGTAAAAAGTGGGGACAAAAGAGTGGTACACAAGGGAAGAGCAAAGAGACTCGTAGCTGCCACTCATGTGGTGACTGAGGTCACTTGAACTTCTAGTGCAAAAAGATATTTAGGAAGAGCATAAATACTTCCAAGGCTAATCAAAAACCTAAGGAGCATAAGAGAATGGTGAAGAATGAGAGAACCAACCTGATTGAATAAGTTTCTTTATATAATAAAATGAGTGATTTTAGCAACATGAAGGTTGAAAGCAAGTCTAAGAAAGTTAGATATCTTGGTTGGCATGTGTTTTTTGTTAGAGGAGAAAAAAAGAAAAAAGTAGACTATGATACTCAAAAAATTTAGATATGTATATGATTTTGTCATAAACTTGATGTTAGAGAGCAAGCTCACAATCATAGGTTTTGATGTACATTTTTGGGATGAACGTGAGTCTTGCACCACACAAAAGTATGAACAATTTGTTTGCAATTGGGTCACTAATGGTAACTTGTTCAAATTTCTAGAGGTGAAGCACAAATCTGATAAAACTTATCTCTCATATGAAAAATTGATGGAGTTGTTTTGAGTCTAATGAAACTCTTACATAAAATGGTGGGAGTACTCACGATATCAAAAGTATCACTAGCATTTTGTGATGCTTGTGCTTAAGGGAAGTCCATCAAGGCATCCTTTTTCAAGAAGTCATTGCATAGATCTGAGGAGCTGTTGGAATTTCATACATTTAGATGTATGTGCCAATATACCTCACTAGTCTTTACAAGGTGCACAATATTATGTCACTTTTATAGATGACCAGAGTAAAAAGAGTATTTTTTTACTTACTAAAAAGCAAAGAGAGTGTGATTAAAAAGTTCAAAGTCTTTATTACAATGGTAGAAACTCAGACATGGAAGAAGGTGAGAAGACTCATATATGATGGAGAACTTGAGTATAACAACACTAAGTTTGTTGCTTTTCTTCAAAGCAAGTGGATAGTGTCAGTGTGACATCTAAGGACAATCCCTCACAAAAAAAAGTTGATGAAAGGTTGAATATGACTATACAAGAGAAGGCATGGAGCATGCTACAACATGCTCAACTTGAGATTCAATTTTGTTGTAGAGCTATCAAGGCTGCCAACTATATGTGAAATTGAAGTCCCACAACAATATTGAAGGACATTACACCATAAGAAGCATGGAGTGATAAGAACATGATCTTAATATGTTGAGGGTGTTTGGTTGTCTAGCATGTGCTCATATCCCAAAGCATCAAGAAATAATCATACAATACATCATATGTATATGTTGTTTGGTAAAGAGAGTATTTGGAGAAATAAAGAGAAGCATCACACAATCACTAGCTACTACGTCTATATCTATATTTGTGTTTTTACCACTAATTGGTGCTAGTGATAATAGAGATGAAACATCATTACAAGCACACAATGATATTAAGGAGATACTTGATCTTAAAGGTGGGGAAAGTGGTACCTAAAACATACTTGGAAGAAGAGGTAGATGGACTACCTCGTGCTCATTTGGAGCCTTTTCCAATGAAAGTTTACTTTAGAACAACAATGAAGCATGATAAATCTGGTAATGCTCAAGTTCCAAGATTTGACAATCCTTAGAAGAAAGGAAGAACTACCATTGGATATAGATGTGTCTTCAAGGTGAAGAGAAGAATTGTTGGTGAGATTTTAAAATACAAGGCAACATTAGTCGCCAATGGATACACTCAACACATCATGTTGATTACCATGAAACCTTTGCTCTAGTGGCAAGGTATGGTTCTATTCAAATGATGTTAGCTCTAATAGCTGAGAATAACTAGGAGGTAGAGCAACTAGATGTGAAAACATACTTCTTGAATGAAGACATAGAGGAAGAATTCTACGTGGATGTACAAGATGGCTACTCCACATCAAATGGGAAAGTTTGCTTGCTAAGAAAGCTTTGTATGGGGTGAAGAAAGCCCCTAGGATTTGGTACCAAAAGCTTGATGTTTATTTGAGTGTGCAAGACTTCAAGAGAACACACTCAGACTTGAATGTCTATAGCAAGGATGAAGACTTCTACATAGCAATTTATTATGGTTGACTTGTTGTTGATGTGAATGCAATAAGAGTTGTGAAGAGTCTAATCCCTTTTCTTTGCTCCATTTTTGAAATGACAATACTTGGTCTAGTGAAATTTTTGTTAGACATCCACATTGACAAAAATTGAAAGGAATGATGGATTCGGTTGAGCCAAATCAAGTTTATTCTAGGATCCTACATAGGTACAAGATGAAGGATGCAAAACTTATTTCTACTCGCTTGGAACATGGATGCAAGTTGAAAAAAAAGGATGGATGAAACTAGCAAGGAAATCATTGTGAAGAGTAAATCTCTTATCTTTGCTACAATTTTGAAGTGATAATACTTGGTCTAGTGAAATTTCTGTTAGCCATCCACAGAAATTGAAAGTAAGGATGGATTTGGTTAAGCCAAACCAAATACATTGAAGGATTCTACATAGGTACAAGATGAAGGATGCAAAACTTGTTTCTACTCGCTTTGAACATGGACATATTATTTGGTTTATTATATATCGTGTCATAATAACATAGAGCTATACACATGTCTGTAGCCCTATGTTCCAAGGAGAGCCCTATGTGCAGGCTTTTCTATACGGTCTGGACAGCTGTTAACAACTTCCTACACTGCGCTTTTAGTCTACCTTTTAGATGTTTATAAATTCCGTTAGAAAATTATGACAGACGTGCAGAAGGAAATACGTGTTTTGTTCTGTGTGTTTGAAATGTTCTCTTTGCAGTAAATGTATCGGTTCCCTCTTCGGTAAAATGTCAATAAATCATGCAAAATGTGAGTTTGGCAAAGATTTCGCTACCTGATAATTTCTTCCTGAAATTCTCTCAGTATAGCATCCTTGGGATCTTCATTGATCCGCGGCTTGTTCTTAATATTCTTGGCTCGGTTGGCATACCGCAGCGTGCTGATTGACTCGTCAAAGTTGTAATCTGCTGGGCCAATATTAGCCACCATAACGGTCCGTGTGTTCCCTCCGAGGGAATCTTGGAGGAGTCTAGTAAGTTTCGAATCTCGGTAAGGAATGTGTGTGTTTTTCCCATCCACTAAAGCAGATATGACATTGCCCAGAGCAGAGAGCGACCAGTTGATATTTGTCAACTCCCTAAACCTGTCTCCTGTTGCTCCTGTCTTGTTCAACCTCTCGCTGCCTGCCAAATCGACCTGAAGATCCACATGGAGAAAGAACTAATTGCCTGAATTCCAATGTACTCAACGGTAGCTCCAGTCCAGAACAACGGTGTCTATGGACGTTAGGTTGAAAGTACGTGCTGTCACTCATTGTGTCGTCCACAATGAACAAATCATCTTTGAAATGGATGATGGTGTGTGTTGTTCAAACCCTCCAGCTTCAGATGCAGCAGTGTGCTGCCTTAAATCTCAGCTTTGCTATCTGAACCTGGTGTTATGTCATGAAGTCTGACGTTTACTAGAAGAGAGCTGTCTCTTCTAGTAAAACATAGCGTGACGAAACCTACTGGTTAGTGAGCCCACAAAAAGCATGGACCTTTCTGTACAAATCATGAAAATGGAACCCTAACTTGTGCTCCACATTATGACGGTATGCGAGATCGTACGTAAGTATCTTCAGTACATCATAGATAGGGAAGCTGATTCAGTTGAAAGAAGATTCATCATTTCCCAAACTCTCAAAAGCTATAGATGCATGATCGATACTTACGTAAGATCTGTACCGTTAAAATGAGGAACACATAATGAAAGATTTTCATGCACACCTTGCTTATTGGGGTGCTTACCAGGTTAAGCTTCCCAACTCGGATGACGCTTTGCTCTGAATCAGGATGCTCAGAACAAGGACCTGCACTTGTTTCGACGGTTATGGAAAATATGGAGTGAGAACGAGATGAGTCTTGGTTCATCAAGGTTGCTCCCACGGATCTATTCTTCTTCCCCATCTGCAACCATTACGACAAGAATACCGTTTCACTACTAGTACCCTCCACACTCCAGACACATACACACTCACTCCCTGCACATGATTCTGGTCGCTTTAAACTTGCTGTCTTCATTGCCTGAGAAATAGTAACAGCTGGATTTTCCAAAGATCAGAAGTTCCCTTGCTGTTTATGCTGGTTTTTATTTTTCAGTCATTAAAGAAGACCTAACTTTCTGTGTAGGTCCATTGTAAGCCATATGGTTTGAAGGAATTTGTTTAATAGTCCTCGTCTTCAAAATGAGGTACTTGAACTTACCTACGGAGGAAAGAGGACACATGCAACACGTCTTTCTAGAAAATGAATCATGAAATATGAAGTTAAATGATCCTAACCAGCAGCACATGGAGTAGTGTAGAAATGATGGACCAATAGTAGGCGATTGATGTCGGGCACACTCTGCACTGTTACTGACGTCAAATTCTTCACGTAGACACCAGCATCCCCATTCTCCTTCAGTTCTAGTCTGTATTGATTTGGTGTGCTTTGAGACAGTAAATCTCGAATTTCTTCATTGTATATCTCCAGATACGAGGCACGGACCAGGAAATGATCTGAACTCTGACTCTGCTCAATGTGTGCAAATATGTCTTCAAATGCATTTGGAATGATTCCTCTCATTTCTACACATCAAGGGCACGCTTTGGTCACGAGAGTGACAAAAGATGGACAGCAGAAGCATCTGATGTGGGTCTGTAGCTGTGATGGTGTTCTATCTCTTGATATGCAAGGGTTCTCAATTTCATCTCAAAAGTACTTTTATGTTGAAAAAGCCTCTAGTTTCTCGGAATAAGAGACGACACACAAATGAAGAACAAACGTAAACGACACATAATTCACATACCAAACATTCATATGTCATTGCAGACAAGGTTTGGGCTCAAATTGACCAGAGAAGTTTTTCTTTGATCACATGTGGAAGTTCTTCGAGTCTATACGAGTGCTAGATAGTTACCACAGAGGATCGCATGACAAAAGGTCATACCTGGAGGATTGTCGAGTCCTTCCATGGTGAAAGTTTTTCCCGAGGCGGTTTGACCATATGCCAGAATAGTGCCATTATACCCACACATCACGCTGTGCACAATAGAATGCGCAACATCGTCATAGATTTCTCGCTGGGTACTTGAACTTCCGTATGTCCGGTCGAAAGTGAAGAGCTTTGGTTGCATATCCGGATTCTTCAGGTTGCGCACCTGATTGTCAGACATTCCAGAGGTAATTGGTTTGACTCATAACGTGCGAAAAGCAATCACGCACTTGCAGTGTGATATCTCTAATCTTGATGACTTTAGAGCCCTGAGCTTTACTGACAAACAGTGATCACATTTCTGAAGTCAGTAAAACTTGTGAGTTGTTTTTCCGACTACCGTCTCGAATATTATGTAGCTATTCTTTTGAAATCCTAATGAAATCATGCGAAGTTCTCAGGAGTCTATTCCATTTCGTGGCTGGTGACATGGTCTAGGAATTCCTTTCCAACTCGTGAATCCGAGAACCAGTCTTTCACAGAGAGAGAGAGAGAGAGAGAGAGAGAGAGAGAGAGAGAGAGAGAGAGAGAGAGAGAGAGAGAGAGAGAGAGGAGCAGGAAAGTGAAAGATCGTTTTAAAAAATTGAGGAAGTTTACATCTTCGCCGAGGCCGGAACTGGAGACTGCTTTTGAGGTGCTGATTCTGCTTATGAACCCAACAACAAATTTGTTGCAGGTGAGCGGAAGACGATGTGTGGACTCCATACGAACCTGAATGGTGCAACGTTGGGTATCGACCGTCACACAACTGACTCGCCCGTCTGATACTTCTCGTGGGTGAAGAGGCCTGCATCGCACAACAACTTGGACTCGCTCTCGCCGCATCCCATTGTCGATGAAACCCCGACCTTTGAAATCCTTTATCAATGTTTCTTTCATGATCTTCGACATTTTTTCTCGTTATACGATGGAAATAAAACCCACCGCCAATCTCAACCTCCTTCCACTTTCTTCCTCCTCACGCCTTCCACCGTAGCACGTCCCTCGTTATTGAAATGAAATTTCAAGACGAATGGAGAAACCTTGCACGTATATCGCCCCTTGTAAACAATCTTAAGCCCGCTTAACAATTTGGGCAAATTCTGAATCCCAACCGCAGGTTTCCGGCTTTAATTAGTTGAATTTTATCAGAGGGGCTCACGTTGACAACATAAGAAGGGCTCTAAAATTTGTTCGTTGAGAGAATCTGGTATTGGAAGCAAAAATCAGTGATGACAATTAGCTCCAGTATGTCGAGACTTGCAATTGGCGAGAACCCATCTGATCGAGACGGGAAGATAAGGAAGAAGAATCACAGCTCTGGAAACAAAAGCCTTTTGCGCGGCGTTGGATATACGGCAATGGAGGCTCAGAGCTCATCTTTAATATGAGGAGTTGGGATGGGGGGGGGGGGCATGGGGTAGAAAGCCAACCATCGTCACCAGTAAGCAGTAATGGAAGTCGTAAGACATACCAGTCTCCCTGATAGTTGAGCTCCTATTCGAAATATTCTGCCGAATTTTGTGGCATGGATGCTCAAGGAGCACCATACGGGAGGGCACAGGAATCAGAAATTTGCGCTTTCTTCTGAGAGTTCGGCAAATGATCTTTGACAATTGAGTCTGATCTACAATTGACTGATGGCTTAAGAAAACTGTTGCCCAAACGATTTCGACGTTGACTCGTGAATATGTTGGTGACCTAGGAAGCACATGGACGTATATCCGGCCAGCGATATCGAGATGGCCGTCGAAGGTTTACCCAAAGAGGAAGGAGTCCGCTGACCATGATAGCAGGTGATGAATGGATAACAGGACGAGCGAAGAGCACACAGGCTCGAATTCAGGAAGAAAATCCAGGACCTGGCCAAAATAACTGAATGTACATAGTGAACACAGAGTTCTACAAAACCAGTGGCACCAGACGTTCTAGTGTCGAATAAACACTTTATTTTGCAGTCCAATAAATAGTTTGTATGTGCATAAACCCATATCATTCCCGATTTCCTTCTCTGAGTTGTGCAGGTGAGCTTAATTGTACGGATCTCTACAAGTATTATTATGTCCTTGGAACAGCTTAAGGTATAACAGCAGGCCAGGTGTTACGAACCAACCCGTCGATATAGTTGTGGTACAGTACATGGAAATATAGAGCCAACTTCTCTCAGATCATGACCACCTGCTGGACACAGAAAGGTCTTGGTTTTGGTTTCGAAGCCCTAGAGCAGCTAGTTACAGGTTACTTGGATGAACGCATGTGGTCAGATAGAAAGAAGTCAGTCATTAGGGACTTCATTGAGGAAAGGCTCATGCTGTTGGCTGTCGGAGACTGAAAGTACTTCTGTTCTTGAATGCAGGACAGTTCCCTCCTGACCTTCACAGAGTCACAGACTAGGGCCGCACTCTTATATGAAAGAGAAGATGGTTGAACAAGAATCTCTCGCTTGAGAGACGTAGTGGGCAATCTCAAATGAGTTGCAGGGTCGTGGTTGGTTAAATAATTAGTACGGCCAGTAGGAGATGACGTGAGGCGAGAATGGCAGAAGGATGGCGCGTCCTCGTTCATGGTGGTGTAGCTCTGACAACTGATCCGGGGCCTGCTGCAGCATTTCTCCGTGCATCCACGCCGGGTAATCTCGCATTTCGTAGGGTTTCTTTTCTTTCTTCATGTGTTAATAAGTAGACTCTTCCTGACTGCCCTCAAAAGGATTGGTGTCTGCAACCTATTTAGCTGGACGGCTTCGAACTTCGGTCCCTCAATGAGAAAAACCTAATTCCAACAGAGATGCTGAAACGTGTCGACGTTTCTGAAATCGTTCGTGCAACTAAGAGATATATAGACAAATTATTGTCCCTCCTGTGAGTTTACGTTTGTCATTTCGGTACAACTGACTCTTCACGTACTGCATAGTCTAACTAACACTGACATCTTGTTAGTTTCAAATTCCAGGGCCACGGAGGTCCCCGTTGTCTGGTGAATAGCTGATCAATTTTTCTTTATGCAGTTTATGCAAATTCCGCAGATGTTTTCAGTTGTGCATCTCCTTAAGGCGCGCAAGGTGGGAAATTTTATAAAGGAATTGAAACCTACTATCTCCACTTGAAACACATCCTCCAGGTTTACAATATTCAAGAGTTGCGTGATATTGATATATTCCGCTATGAGCCTCCAGGTGCATACACAACGACGCGCACGTTAGATGGAGCATCCAGTCTTCTTCTTTGGGACCGGCATATGGCACGACTCTCTGAGTCCTTGGGGCTCCTTCACGAAGCTTCTCCACATCTCTATCCACATCTGAGGGAGGGCATAGATTTTAAGAGGCTAGTCGAGCCCTCCATAGCAGAAAGTCTTGCCAAATCCATTGAACTAAGAAGATCTGAGGAGGAAATCAACCTTACGGTTCTCCTCTGTGGTTCTGAAAGGGAACAGTCACAGGTGTTATTCCCATTTCATTGACTTAGCTCCCACTTCTAATGATTCCAGTGAGATACTTCTAAGTGTCATGATAGTTTGGTGCATGTAACTTGTTCATCTCTTCTGAAATAACACTTGCACATCTATGACTGTCATTATGAAGAAGATTGAGCACTGACCTTCTTAGCATCATCATGCCTCCGTTCATGTTCGTGTGCACAGGATAGCAGTGGTTGCGAAGTCTTTGTTCATGCCTCTAACTACAGAGCAGTCAACAGAGATGAAATTCTTCCTGGAGCGCGGGTGGCTGTCATGGGGCCTGGGCGTGAACTAGCTCGTGCAAAGTACTCATTGTGGGCAAGGTACTATTTTTCTGCGCATCCATGTACAAGCCTCAGATAAGAGTTGAAAAGAACCGTCCGTAAATATTGCTGCTAGTATGTCATGTCTTCTATCTGTGCGGCCGTGGACTGTAGTAAGTATTCGACACATATGAACTTCTCATCTAGGACTGTCCATTTATGGCTACATGTCGATATGTTCAACAGTGTCAACTGCTGTCCATTTAATAATTCTTTAAAGACATTATCGGACGCATTGGTCTTGTACGAAAAACTGCATGGAAGATGAGGTGGAGTACTGATATGATTTTTGTATTCACACCCTTTTTTTTTCAATTGTTTGAAGTACCCGTCAAGTTCTCGAAAATGTGAAACCTTCCAACACAAATGAAATCATATTATCAAACGACGGAGACGCTTTGCTGGAGGGAACACTCACAAACTTTTTCGTAGTGAAGGTCAGGTAGTTTGTTGTCTTTACTTTTGTTCACATTCTGCACTATTGGCGCACTAGAGAAGTTGTTCGGCAATGGCAGCTAATGCTCAGAGTACTAGCTTCAGTTTGCTTGTTTGTATTCAGTATAGGGAAACGATCTATGCATATCGTCGAAATCCAGAGTAATATACTTCACGGAAACATACGCGATCTTTTCAAGATGAGTTGAACAGAGTAGATATTTCACAATCTTTAGTTATCTACATTTTTCCGTCTTCTGTAATTATGAAATCTTCAAATCTCAATTCTTTCATCTTGAACTTACTTTACGACTTGTGCAGAGATTCAAAGACTTCGAATGAGGAGAACCATCAGAAAGCAGCTGAAAGTGACGACCAGTCTCGCTTTCAGTTGACTGATTATGAGGTTCTGACTGCACCGCTCAGCGATGGTGTTTTGCCCGGCGTGATGAGAAACTTGGTGATTGAGTAAGAGTGCTTATTATTCTCGTTTCCATATTTACTCTTGCCTTGTAACACCTATCACTCGTTCTGGTTCATAGAAAAAATGCTAATGTATGTATTCTAAATAAACAGATGAATAGGTAGCTTAGTATAGGGAGAATGGACGCATGGAATAAAAGGAACGATAAACTGAATATTTTTCCTGCTAAATAAGTAAATAACTTACTGTTCAGTTGAGAAGGCAGTTATCAACTATAAGAAGTGGCTGTACTCTCTTGGCTTTATTCTCTTTATTCTTTTCAAATTCTCGGAAATTCTTTAAACTTGATTCTTTCAGTAATTCTTTGAGTAGCAAATACAAGTCTAACTTAAGAGAAGATTTCCCTGCATCATCTTGTCTATAACATCTGGAAGGATTTGGGTAAGGAAAGGTCGAAGAAAGTAAGCCATGTTACATCTGCTAGGCATCTCAGGAATCTCTAGAGGTACCCATCATCTGACAGGCGGATGTCAAGCAAATTCAAAAGTGGATTCTAAACTCCATCGAGACCGTCATGATGTGCATGTGCAAGGGCATGTCGCAGCTCTGGGTTTTTATTTCAAAGAAGTTTGTTACCTCCTGGATTTACAGGGTCTGCAGGGAAGCAGGCATACGGGTTCGTGAGTCTTCACCATCCTGGTCTAGCCATCTCACGTGGAGGGAGGCGTTTTTAACAAGTACAAAGCAATATGTTCGCCCCTGTATGTTTGTTAGTTGGCAGTTGAAAGTTGATCCGATATTAGATTCTCCTCATGCTCATACACAATTTAGCCCATCTATGTTTTGCTTAGATCTCTTGTATGGAGTGTAGCGGTTTAAATTCTCTCCCAGTTATAGAGATTGCAGAGGACAGCGGATCCGGCCAACTGAGTCTTCTAATCAGCTTATGATGGTTGGCAGATGGTTTGCGGATTCTTCAACCTGTGACAAGCATTCAGATGCCAGCCTCTTGGACTCAAGGCTTGGACCCTAAGCTGTTCAAAGAAACCGAATGGCAAAGCTTCACCTTCGAGGTTAGCGTCACCAGAGATCTGATTGTCTTTAAAGTTTTTGTGCGAAAGCAACGATAGTCTCCGTGTAGGGTTCTACTCATACCGTACTTTACAAAGTAACCAGCCATACAAGTAACACCGCTTCTTTTATCTCAAACCTTGCATTTGTCTATAGATGTCCGCAGGTGTATATTTTGAAAAATGGTTTCGAAGTATTGCACATCTGTCGTTTCTGTTTCCAGCATTCTTATTCAAACCTTTGCGTTATGTATTTCCCTGATACGAACAGGTGTGCGGGAGGGTAACGCGACAAATCCATGTAAGATGTACTTGCCTGAGATCGTTGTCTAATAGTCAAAGTCCTTCATGCTAGATCCGCCTTTGTTTCATGTAGAGTATCCACAAAGTTGTAATTGGGATCTTCTCTCTCACATCGATTAATATGTGCCGTGCACGTGCAGAAATTGGTAATGGACCGTGTTTGTCAGCTGTCCACTCCCCTCAAAACTTTTACGCATAGATGACCATCTGCTGTCGAGATCGTGAACATCAACCGAGGTTACACAGAATGTGTGGCATCTCCATGGTTTCGTGTAAATTTAATTTGACAAGGATATGTAAAATTTAAAACCCTTGTCAAGTGACTTCAGTCTAAAGACAAGCTTGACTCAAAACAGTCCAGAGTTACTGAGAAAGCATATTTTGGGAATGTATCTGTGTAAACTCCTACACTAAGTACACAAGTTCCAAGTTACAATAGATCATTGTTAATGAGTACCGAAGGTGAAAGTACACGACCCCGGACAGATGTTGATGCTCAGTGTTCAGGATCAGTTCGGCGTTGAAACTATCGATTCTGTGTAACTACCACATCTGACTCTTGAGTGCTAAAGTGTCGCACGTTGTGTCCTTGTTTTTAAAAATTTGCAAATGATCTTTCATATGATTCTTTTCTTCTTGCAGTTGGCTGTTTACTGATATCTACTTTGCTTAAAAGACTTCAGCTTTTGAGCTCATGTAGCCTGACCAACCTACTTCCTGGACTTCGTTCAGTGGTTGGCTTTGATCTCAAGCATATTCTAGCTTCAAAACCTACGAGACTGCGGTCCGCGGACAGTTCTTGGTCAGCATCCGTAAAGGACGACGTGAAGACTGATTCTTCTTTCTGATGTACGTCTCAGTCTTCAGCGTGCCATCCACCGCCTTTCGCCTCTTACGTCTGCAGAGTCCTACTACTTAGTTCTTCATCCCTCTACAACACGGACTACCGGTTCAGCCATGGAGCGCCACACCGGTCACTGCTTCATAACACGCTCGAAAAGTCGTAGCCAGCAACAATTGATACAAAGAATACAATGTGAACAATAGATGGATCCCCTCTCCGAAAGAACTTGGGCAGAGTTGACTTAGGATTTGCGTATCAACTCTGATGTGTCGTGTTGTGCCCTTCAGCTAGGCAAGCCAGGTTGTGGGAGGAAGGAAACTTCGGAATTTCTTCTGGTGGGCAGGGCTTTCAGGCAACGACTTTTCTTGTAGTATTGTGACTGAGTACACACACGCGGGGCTTGCTTGGGAGGTGGGAGGTAGCAGTAAGCCGCTAATGGTATTTTTCCCGTTCTCCTGAGACATGGGAAACACAATCAAGCATTGAGGCCATGAGCACTCTCCAGATGATGAGGACTCTCACTCAAGGTGGACTATGTGGTGTGAACTCATCTCGAGGAGTCAATGACACTATGCACCTCAAGGTCTGCGTGGTGGAGGCTCAAGAGTAGAGACAGGACCCATGGATGATGGCTCCCCAATGAGAATTGTTCGAATCTCAATAACCAGTAGGTTTCTTTCATTGAGGACATCTACTCGACATCGGTGACTTACTCTCACATAGTACTATTTTCTCATTTGTCCTCTTGGATTTTACACTATATTAGTTCTTGCTGCAGGTCATCGATGAATTTAACTGAGCTTCAGCTTCAAGAGTCCTCGCTAAACATCAAGACAATAAACATCTTGCAGTGAGTGGACATTTTCGTATTTCTCACGTATAAAAGCATGTCCTCCAGCGCCATTACAAGCTTCGTCCCTTTTGTAGGGTTGAAGAGCGTTACTTAGGAAGACCTTCAACTTCCAACATATGCAAGTTAGTATCTTTCTGCATTGTCTTGTAGAGTAGCTTCCCAACCCATTGACAGCGAGTTTCTTTATGACTTTGGTCATGAAGTTTGGATTAGATAGTATTGCATCGCATGAGAAGTACACATTGCAAAACAAATTTGTGGGACTAGAACCTTCCAGGCATCCATCCAGAACTTCAGTCGTTGACCAATTCACTGTGTGGTTATCCAGTTTGGAGCCCAGATCTCTCCTGCTGTAGTGGAAGAAGCTAAAGCAAAATTGGATTCATGACTGTCGAAGGTGAATCTTATGGTTGACACGTATTAGATCATTTATCACTGTGAAGAAAGTGGATAGCACAAGCACTTCATTCTCTGCTGCATACGAGATGTATCAAACTTTCATTGGTAACAGTGTCGATGTAACTAAAAATGATCACAAAGACTCGGGTCCTAGTTCAGCACGCGAAAAGAATTATAGAGATTTTGAAGCAAAATTCAGATAGCTGTAAAGTTAAGAGTGACGAATAATTGATGATAAATTGTTGCGAGTAAAGTAACCAACAACGGGTTGCACTCCAGTGTTTATCATCAGTCATTAGTAATCGGAAACTTCACTTACTTCACAAGCCAGAAGTAGGTAATGGAGCAGAAGTTCATATAAAAGTTCGATGTTGTCACTGTTTCAAAGACTTAAGTAGAAGATGAAAGCATGAATATTCGCTCAGCATCACCTTCGAACATACTAGGTCTATACTGGATGGGCAGTGTTATATTTGTGCCTCTGAGGTGGGAGGATACTTGAAGTAAATATTTTTAGTTTTATTTAGAATCTGAAATTAAGAATGATTGGTTTTTTTTATTTTCTGTTTGGGCTTCTGGTCCTGATGATCTTTTGCAGCCATGGATGAGATCATCCACTCACTTTCGGAGATGTACCCATGCTTTCACGTTTTGTCCACAACACACGAACCAGCCGTGGGAGGGTTCTATCCCAGTCTTGAAGCGGATGGATCGGTGGAGAGAATGATTTCCTCCATAGACCAGGTTTGGGTTCCCGGCCGATGCGGATTTCGGCCCGTAATCTAAGTTTTGCTTTGATTTACAAAATAGCTGTCACTGAACGCGGTCATTAATATTCATGATGGCATTTTGTACAATAGCTTAGTGAGAAGTCAATTTGGGCTGTTCAGGCAGGCACTCACTCAGTTAGAAAATCATGTATTATGAAAATTGAGGAGTACTTGAACACGTAAGAAAAAACGAAAACTTATTATTGTGGGGAGATGTATGCACTTCGATGGTGCTCGTAAGAAACAGTCACTGTGGTGTAACTCTATCTTTGAACTAGTAAAGGCCAAGTAAAATAACAAAAAGGATCCTTTTTGTTATTTTACTGGGAATATCTTTGAACCAGCATGTGCAGAGTGTTATACTCTACGCATGTAGAGTATAACACACTGCACATGGTGTATATGAATCATATGGGGTATATGCTTGAGTGTACTATCCAGATAAGTACACTCAAGCATATATTCTTATATGAATTTCCTAGATCCTCAGTGGGGATTGTGTCATGCACTAGGATTGTTGCTTTTCTGCGCCACATGGATTAACTTTTATATTTTTCATTTCAGTTCTTTGGCCACGTTCATTACACATTGCGCTTATCGAGTAAGAAAGACTGTGTAAAATAATGGGAATATATGTAACGTGTTGACGTTTACCATCAAGTCGTTGTAGTATAGTGGTGAGTGTTCCCGCCTGTCACGAGGGTGACCCGGGTTCGATCCCCAGCAGCGGCGTGAGCTTGTCGTGTAAGGACGTAAGCTGAGCATCGGTGGTCTAGGGGTAGAATAGTTCCCTGCCACGGAACAGACCCGGGTTCGATTCCCGGCCGATGCAGCATTTATAGCTGTGCTGTTTATGTCGGAAAATATAGTTAGTGAGAAGTGACTTCAATTAACTAAAGTCCATATTTTACTACAATTTAAGTCCATAATTATTCATTTAAATTTCTATGAACATGTTATCAATTAAAAGAAGTTTAATACTCATAATCTGTTTCACTTTTTATTAGTTTTACAATTAGGTATCATTGCAATTACATATATCTACATATTAGCTACTATTATGTAGATTAACATCATAATTATTCAAAAATTAAAAAAAAGATTGTTTTTATAATAAGACTAACAACTGGAAAAACGAGTCGCAACCTTAACTGCACATCCACGACGTATGTAGAACATTTCAAGAGTTTTACTTAAGCAAATCCAGGAGGGACACCATGTAAACTAGTATAGAGCACTCACTCAAACTCTGCACTCCAAGATTATATATTAGTCTGAGCTTCATAATTATAAGTAATCACTTCGTACTTTAATTTGACCATATCTGAAAAGGAAACCACCTCTTAAAAATGCAATGAATAGACATTTGCTCCTCCTCCTCCTCCTCCTTTACAGCGGCCATTACAACATACCTCATGATGTATTTGCAACAACATTGTGTAGATGTTTTTTTAAATAATAATCTATTATTTACACTGTAATGAACATTTGTAGTTAACCGGGTGCTTGAATTTTGTTTGTCACGATTCTTAACATGTCACACCAACGAAACGCATTGAGACTATCCTTGAAATTCTAAATACTTGTGTTGTATGGTTAAACAAACACCAAATTGCCAAAATTACCCAGGGCTCGATTAGTTTCATAACCTAATTTAAAAAAACGGCGAAGGGATAGAACATTCCAACGCGTTTCAGTAAGTTCATGAAACGCTTAAGATAGCATTCTTAATTCTTAATACTTAAACTGCCAAGTCTTATTTTTCTTTTCTAAGCCAAGATTGCATACAATCTACCAGGAGTCCGATCTGAATTCAACTAGAGGTAGATCGGACCTCAGGGTCTCTATAGAAGCACGACTACGTTTGAGTTCATATTCAGGTTACGATAATCACTTACTGCACCTCACCAACAAAAAAAAAAAACTCATAATCTCATGGAAAGTTATTGAAGAGAATTTCATTGAACCCAATTTTCATACAACCACAACAACGCTCAACCGAGGTAAAATATAAGAGATGGGACCGAAACATGATTTGGTTTTTACCCAATGTGCACCAAGTCTGCATTTGTCGCATTCAAGATAGTGTTGGGAAGTTTGGAATGAAAAGAGACACAGTAGAATAACAAAAGGGATGGGAAGACCGTGTAATCACATTCATTAATTTTTCCTTTACAGAAAATCCATCTATCATAACAAACAAAACTACATTCCAAAAACTTTGCTTTGTGATTATCAATCATAATCTGGTTTTGTGCTAAAGAACGTTCTTAACCTTAAGCTCCGTAGTCCAATCCGATTGAATTGAAATTGGATGAAACTACTCAGCTTGAATGTATTTCATTGAAATCCCAAGGTCAAATTCTGTATTTTGTTAACAGGCCCTTTGTATTACAATTCAAAAGATATCTGGACTATCTTGGTCAAACCTTCTACAAAGAACAGAGCATCCGAAGAAGCATCACCTACCGTGATTGTTTTCCTATGGATTGCACTAGCTAGTGCTCTCTATAGAGCAATGGAAACACATTACCTAAAATAGATTATTCAGCAAGCTAAAGAGAGTGGTTACCATGGAAGGCTATCGCGCACTTCCTCATGAACATGTCGAAGTCGGTGTCCATAGCTCCATATAACTCCAAAGCTAGAGGAACAAAGAGGTGACCTCTTTGCATACCCCTATACTTGGAGATCTTGGCTCTTGCCGCTCCACTCGCCGCCCATCGTGGAGGATGGGTGATCACTCCCTCTGAAATAATGTTCCTAGTAGGATCGGTAACCACCACATCCGCCACAGTGACCTCGTTCTCCTGAACCAAATACAGATCTGCCCTAACCCTAGTCGACTGCAAGGCATACCAACGTTCTCTTTGTGTGAGGTATCCATCCTCTCGCGCCATAGCAAACACCACATCCCTGATGGCATCATGGGTAGCTATCCTCTGCCTTCCGAATGAGCAACGAGTCATATGAACACGTGCTGCATCTAAAGTAATACCACACTCACATGTGAGTAATGAAGATGTAGATGGATGGACCAAGCCAAGATGGAACCTCATCGATGTAGAGAAAGTAGCTGGTGTCAGTCGGAATGCCCTGATGCACGGTCGAGCCAAGATCCAAGAGCCTGCAACCTTGTCCGAGTAAGAATATAGACGAGCTCTAGTACTACAAGGAATGGCCGGTTCCACTAAGAGTGAATGTAGAGCCTCATGAAACTGTCTGTCCATCAAGATAGGCTGTAGACCCCTAGTCCAATCGGTAGCCAGAGAGGAAAAAGATGGGAGCTCATGTCATATCTCCCATGGTAAAACATCTCTCGTATCTTGCAATTATACATGTAAAGGAAATGATCCCGTATCCTGATCCCTCGCATATATCTCCATGATAGATCTATCTGCGATCACAAATCCTGGAATAAAAAATTTCCTAATATATCAAGATCTTGCTCTAAGGGCACTAATATCATAACGAATGCCCCCTAACTTAACTAAAAGTTAAATATCCACATAAAAAATAATATATAATATTTATAAGCCCAATAAGATACGGATTAAAAAATCCCTAGCAGTAAACAAGGGACTGGTGTGACTAAAAGTACAATCCTAAAAATGTAAAATCAACTTCTTGTTTGGAAAACCTTTAAAATAAAATAAAATGCACGACCACAGAGAGTGAAGATGAAAAGAGAATTCTCTCAAATGATATATATACATAAATTTGGATGTGATGACTTGTCGAGTCGGCGTCGGTGTTGTTCTAGTTGAGTTGACATTGGTACGGTTTTAGTATGTATGATATTTATCGGTGTTTTTTTGAATTAGCGTCGGTGCCCACAACACATGCTCTCAATGAGCCAACCTATTATGCATTTTGACCATCGTATCTAGAAATGGGCATACACTAACTATGAAGTAAATGTAATACTTTCGGGCTTCTCTTGTTAAAAATCTTCTGCAATAAAAATCCTCTAATTATTTTAGAGGATTTTTATCGTAGAAGATTTATCACAATGACCACTTGTAATAGAAGGAGAAGATACTTCACTAAATCTTCTCCTACTTATACACATTCTAAAAACTTATTCCTAACCGCTACCTATAAGGTAAAAATTCACAATTAAGAAAAATAGATTGGAAGCATGTGGACTTACATAATATTATATATCTTTTCTAGATATGTTAGCATATGCATAACTATCCCGTATACAAGCTTTGTAAATAGGTCTGCAAAGTTCTATATTGATTGAAATTGTTTCACATCGATTTGAGAGCTCAACAACTCATGTGTGAAAAAATAACTTTGGAGCAACATGTTTAATATGATCAGCCTTGATATAACTCATATTCATTGTGTGACGCATGCCACATTGTCCTTTTATAATGGGGTTAGGGGAACAGGTAGCTCTGAAAAATCACATGAATCTCACATAAAGTCATTAATTGACCCCAGCCGCACTCACGTGATGCTTCATGTAACGTCAAAATCTCTGCATGATTGGAGGTTGTCAACAACATCGTTTGCTTTGTTGACTTCCAAGAAATGGCTCCTCTTTGTTTAAGGAAGAAATAGCCAGATTGGGATCGCACATGATGAGAATTAGACAAGTAGCTTGCGTATGCATATTCCAATGATCTTACTACTCTCTCCAATTTTGTAAAATAAGCCCATGTCTTTGTTAGGAGTTAACTCTGGTCTTGAGTAACTCTAGTTAGTTTGATTATGGCTTGTACTACTACATAAGAGTGATGGTAGAAGCTATTGTGACACAATTATGGTTATTTAATAAAATGACTCTATGTTCCGTGGTCTAACCTCACGAAGGTGAACAACGTATTTTCCTGTGTGGCTCTTGATTGCATGTGTTTCTATGTGAATTGATGTTTCATACTAATAATTGATATACTACTACATAAGAATGATGGTAGAAGCTCTTGTGACACAATTATGGTTATTTAATAAAATGACTCTATGTTCCGTTGGTGAGATTACACCAAGGAATCTCACCAACGTGAACAACATGTGGCTCTTGATTGCATGTGTTTCTATGTGAATTGATGTTTCATACTAATAATTGGTATCAGAGTAACATTAAGGATTTCAACAAGAAGCGGAACGACTTGTTATTGCGTCTGCATAATGCAATTTCTTCCTGAGGTGCCCAATCATAGCGCGGGGGATCTCGATGTGAAACACACCACTATTCTCGAGTTTGGGATTAGAGTTTACGATTGGCAAAATCAGAGATGGTCTCGGATTCCTTACATCCTCGAGTGTACCAGCTGCCATAGCTTCTGCTAGCAAGTAATTTTGTGGGTGCAATTTGACGCCATTCTTCACAGCCATGATCAGAGGATGGAATCCTTGCTTGTCCAGGAGAATGAACCCAGTGGCCACCAGATTGCTATAGTAATCCTTGCCATCGACCATTCTGACAAATTTATCGTTCTCATCGATCCCCAGGGTTTGCAGATTCAGCTCCACGTTGGGACCGTGGTGCAGCGACCAGTCGTACTCATTCACATACACAATCTCGGATCCTCGTGGTCGTTGTGCTTGGAAATTCCCACGTTCGTAGCTCTCCTCAAGATGGTTTTTGGGGCTTGGGTCCCAGCTTCTATTTGAAAAATACGAAGTATACTTGGGAGAGGCAGGATTCGAACCTACGTAGAAAACCTTCAGCAGATTTACAGTCTGTCGCTTTTAACCACTCGGCCACTCTCCCTATGATAAGTAAGCTTCTACTTTCCGGTGCCACGGGACTCTGGTGAAAAATAGTCCACGCCATCGACATTCTCGTGGAAACACACGAATCCGATTCGCATGTCCCCCATGTAGGCAGATTCCACTCTCCAGCGGCCCTTCTTGACTGCCACTTTGAAGAGAAATGCGTGCTGGATGATGTTGCCGGTGCAGTCAATTTCTTCATGCTTCTCGTTGGTATCAGAGCGCATATAAACAATATGCACGCATCTGACTGTGAGATAGAGAGGAAGGAACGGGATTTGAGAAATTTTTGTGATTATTAAATATCTACACTTGTACTGTTTGTTGCGATAAGCATTCCCAACATTGGTGTCACCCGTGTTGTGTTTGGGATACAGGGAGGAAGTGAGGTGAGCAAAACAGCATATCGAGTTCTGATGGCGCTCTTGTGACTGACATGAGTTTATGGAGTTGAGGAGACTCTCCCACTTACAGTTCCACGGATTTTTGTGTAATAGTCAATTACTACTATTACACAAAAATCCTTGGAGACTGTAAGTGGTGCGTGGTTGTGCTTCTTATAATGGGGGAGTTTTCGGCTCATTGGGAAGTTTTTTGATTCCAAGGCAATTTCCATTTAGGCTTGATGCTTATGGGAAGATTGTTGGCATTTGTAAGGTTGACACCATGGCAAGTTTTAGGGAGTTTAGCATGATAAAGAGATGGGGATAAGCTCGGAAGTACATCACCATAATGACATTTTTGCTTTAACTTCTCATAGAAAATAGGATCATTGGGTTGAGTAGTAGCAAAATCAAGCACAACATCGGTATGTCTTGTGGTTTAGAGATTTTTATCTAGGGTAAATTTTCATTTTTCCTGATATGAGTGGGAAGGAGGGAAGCAAGATTGGAGGTTTCATTTGACCAAACATCACAAGGAACGAGTACAGAGGCTAGACGGAGCAAGATTGCACTCATGAAGACAAGACGAGTCGGATTTGACATTGTCAAATATGATGGGCGTGATGACTATCTTGTGTGGGAGAGGCAAGTCAATGACAAGTTGAAGATTTCCGGTTTGGCCAAGACATTGAGGCCTAAACCCTCTACATTCAGAAATGAGAATTCAAAGTACCTTTAAGAGCAAGCAGTAAGTATTATTATACTCCATTTACAACCTTCACTTCTAAAGCAAGTTGATGAGTATGACAATTGTACTTTACTGTTTGAGGTTCTTCAGCGATGGTTTCATCGCAAAGAGTTGTCAAAAAGGATGTACACCTCCTTGAAGTTGATGAGTTTCAAGATGAAAGATTCATGTACGAAGATACAAGATCACATTGATGCTTTTGGTGATCTGGTCATTGATCTTCAGAATCTTGGAAAGGAGATAAATGATGAGAAGAAGCTCCTCCATCTGTTAAGTTCATTACATGCTTTGTATCAGTCATTATCACGAGTGTTGTTCCATCGTGATAGGCAAACAATTATTTAGAATGAGATGGTAAGTGTTTTATTGACTGATGACCTACAGTAGAAGATGATGATGCCTTCTACACCACACTCTTCATCTGGTATGGCACAAAATGTGACTCGTGGACGGTCATAATCACTGAATGACAAGGATGGAAAGAAGTTTGGATCTAGAGGTAGATCCAAGTCTAGGAATAAATCCCAAAACATGAAGACGGTAGTCTGCTAGAAATGTGGCAAGAGTTGTCACTTTAAGAAGGATTATCATGTGAATATCAAGGCTAATGATCCTCCTTTGGCCAATGTGATCCTCCTTTGGCCAATGTGACTCAAGATTTTGATGAGGATGATGAATTGCTTGAAGATGGACTATGAAGCCATATGTATACCCTATGTAACTCCCCAAAGGGTGTTGGTGATGTACGGATTCTGTATAATGCTTGTTCTTATCACATTTGTTATATTAAAGAGTTTTTTCATACTTTCATACTCAGTATCAAATGGTTCAGTTCTTATGGGAAATGATCAACCATGTAGGATTGAAGGTATTGGATCTGTCAAGATTCACATGTTTGATAGAGTCAAACGTACTTTGACTCACGTCATGTTTATACCTAACATGAGAAAGAATCTTACCTCTCTTGGAATGTTAGATTCAAAAGTCCTTGAGTGGAGTTCTAAACAAGGAGTACTTGAGGTGAAAATAGGTGATAAGATTATCTTAAGAGGACAGAAGCATAGAAATCTCAATGTGCTAGAGGGCAATACCATTTGTGGTGAAGTCAATCTTTCCAAATCTCGGCCTCATATGTCTCATGTTTGACATTCTAGAATGGGACACATGTGTAACATGTACTTGACCTTCCTTCTCGATAAGGCCTTGTTACCTGGTTTAGGTAAAGTTGACTTGGAATTTTGTGAGTATTGTGTTATGGACAAGCAACATAGAAAAGCCTTTGGTGTTGGAACTCATAATTCCAAAAAGTTACTTGAGTATGTACATAGTGACGTATGGGGACCCTCTCCTAAAGCCTCACATTCTGGGAAGTGGTATTATATATCGTTTATTGATGATTACTCAAGATTTGTGTGGATTTTTTTTCTCATAAAAAAGGCTGAAGTCTTTGCAACTTTCAAAAGTTGAAGAGCCCAAGTTGAGTCACAAGATGAGATATCTACGTTCAGATAATGGCAGGGAGTATAATTTTGAGGAGTTTAGAAGTTATTGCAAAGAGGAGGGATCACTCGTCATCTCACCACTGTTTATACTCTGCAACAATATGTTGTTTCTGAGAGGCTCAACCAAATATTATTGCAGAAGATGTTTAGTATGTTGAGCCAATCTGGTTTACCATATGAATTTTGGGCTGAAGCTGTTAATACCACAATGTATTTGGTAAATCTGTCTCCTTCAAGTGCAATCAATTTCTTGACACCGTTTGAATTGAGGCACAAACAGAGGGTTTATTATAGTCGTTTGAGAATTTTTGGTTGTATGATTTATCCTCTAATATCTAAGGAGAATATGACCAAGTTGGATCTTACATCCAAGAAGTGTCATTTTCTTGGATATGCAAGTGGTGTGAAAGGTTATAGGCTATGGAATCATGTAGCTTGTAATATGATTGTCAGTAGGGATGTTTCTTTCGATGAGTCCAAATCATTGAAAGAGGGGCATATATCTCAAGCTCCCCCTACTAACAAGGGCAAATCTCCACTCACGGATGTTGTTGAGGGGGAGATTGATCATTATGGGTTTAATGATGCACCACAAGGATAAGCTTCGGAACAGATTGAGCAAATTCCTAAACAACAAGAATTGGAGAAGCAAATTGTCATTGGTGAGCCTCAAGACAGAGCACAAATTGATGAAGATCAATCATGACCATCTAATAAGAGATCATCAAATTGGATTAGTAGAGCTCCCGAAAGGTATGGAACATGGGTTGATTGATCTATTCTTGAGGATCATGATTTTGAAACTGAGAATGATGAAGGTAATGAGTTGATCTTGGAAGAAGGAGAACCTTGTTCATATAGTGAAGCTCAAGCTTCTATCAATAAGCTTGAGGGGGATATTGCTATGGAGCATGAGATGCAATTGCTTGTTGATAACAAGATTGGGAGCTAGTGGAGCTTCCAAAGGATCAACCTTTGGTTGATAGCAAATGGATGTACAAGTTGAAAGATAATCCAACGGATGAAGAGAAGAGGATCTTCAAAGCCATGTAGATAAAGTTGTGGACTACAACAAAGTCTTCCCATATGTAGCAAAGTATGTTACAATTCGATTGATATGTGCACTTGCTGCGATATTTGGTCTAGTTATGGATAAGATGGATGTTGTCACATCATTTCTGTATGGATCTTTGGAGGAAGAAATCTACATGAGACAACCTACTGGCTATGAGAAGAAAGGTCATGAGAATTTGGTTTGTAGATTGCTCAAATCTCTATATGGATTGAAGCAAGCTCCTATGCAATGGAATGCAAGGTTTGATGAGTTCATGAAAGCACAAGAATTTTCACGAAATGTGTTGGATACATATGTATACATGAAGAAGGTGAATAATGAGATCTTTAGCCTCATTATTTTAGTATTCTATGTGATTGACATGCTCATTTTGGCAAAGGAAGAATTCGACCTCGATAGATGCAAGAGGCAACTGAAATCTGCATTCAAGATAAAGGATTTGGGTAAGTCCAAGAGGATATTGGCTATGGATGTTCACATGGATTTGAAAAAGGTGAAGCTATGGATAAGTCAGGGCAAGTACATTCAGCATGTGCTTGACAGATTTAACATGGCATACTCTAAAGGAGTGTGGACTCCTTTGGCGGCACATTTTAAACTATCAGCAACTCAATGTTCAATTGATGCAACTTAGAGAGGAAAGATGTCGTCAATTCCCTATGACAAGGCAATGGACAGCCTCATGTATTTGTTGGTGTGCACTAGACTTGATATTGCTCTAGCTATGGGTAAGGTGAGCAGATACATGTCAAATCCAGGGAAGGTGCATTGGGAAGTTATGAAGTGGATTCTCATGTACCTCAAGAGTCCTATGGATTATGGTTTTTGTTTGATGGTTTATTGGACAATCCTTGTTGGCTTATGTTGATGTTGACTATGGACAAGATATGGACAAGAGGAAGTCTACAATTGGGTATGTGTTTAAACTTGAAGGTGGATGCGTCAGTTGGAGATCTACCTTGCAAAAGTGCATAGCTTAGTCAACTACTGAAGCCGAATATATAGCAGCATCGGAAATAGCAAAGGAGGCGATTTGATTGAATAGACTTATCACTGAGATGGGATTAAAACAAGATGTTGTAAATTCCATTGTGATAGTCAGAGCGCCTTACATCTTGTAGCAAATGATGGAAGCACATCGACATTAGATATCATTTTATTAGAGATGCAATTTCTAATAAGAAGTTTGAGTTAGTCAAGATTGACGCTAAACTCAATCCAGTTGATGCATCGACCAAAGTTATTCCTTTTGATAGTTTCAAGAGTCATTCTGCTACTATGCAAGTTTTGCATAAGAACCACTTGTAGAGTTACTCTAGCAATTGTTAGATTCTTGTATATGCTTTACTTTTTCATGGATAGGCTACGGCTTAGTTCTAGTTAATCCTTGTTTACATGAGGGTCTATGCTTTAGGTTTCCTTCTAGGCCTTTCCGAGGAGTAGGTTTGTGGATAACAAGAGTTAGAGACCCCAAGACATGAGTCAAGGGGGAGATTGTTAGGAGTTAACTCAGGTCTTGAGTAACTCTAGTTAGTTTAACTATAGTTAGTTAGATTAGGGATGATACTACTACATGAGAGGGATGGTAGAAGCTCTCTATGACACAATTAGGATTATTCAATAAAGTGACTCTGTGTTTCATGGACGTAGCCTCACTGAGGTGAAACACGTATTTTCTTGTGTCGACTATTGATTGCATGCGTTTCTCTGTGAATTCCTATTTCAGATCAATAGTCTTGAGTGCTTTGAGGTAACCTATGACTTGTTTTACTATGTTTTAATGTCTCTTCACATGCTTAGCGCTAGACCAAGCTAGCATATACACATCAAAGGTGATGTCAAGTCGGGTGTTGTTTGCAAGATACATGAGTGTTCCAATTGATGTCAAGTATAGAATCTCATGTCCTAAACATCCCTCCCCCTCATTGCAAGGCATGTATTCATCCATGTACACATATAAACAATGAACCCAAAGGACAATGTCCATGGCAAATCATTTTAGTATCTTACAAATGTAAGAATTCTTTGACTAGGATTGTAGAAATACTCAATCTATAGTACTACGAAAAATGAATCAACATCAAGGTCCTTCATCTCAATTTCTACCTTTAATTCATCAACAATCAACAAAATGGCATTGGACTTACCAATGAGATTGAGATCATCCACGTACACAACAACAATGACAAAAAATTTCTCATCATTCTTAAAACCTCGGTTAACAAGAAAATCCTTGAGACGTTGGTACCACATTCGTCTAGACTACTTGAAACCATAAAAGGCTCTCTCTAGCTTGAGATATTTAGGTTGTCCTCGAGGCTTATGCTCATTGTTTAAACTTACAAGCACCTTCATATATATATATATATATATATATGTGTGTGTGAAAGTGTCCAACATTCGTCCAGACTACTTGAAACCATAGAAGGCTCTCTCTAGCT
Organism: Marchantia paleacea; assembly: GCA_014180765.2. Taxonomy (NCBI): domain Eukaryota; kingdom Viridiplantae; phylum Streptophyta; class Marchantiopsida; order Marchantiales; family Marchantiaceae; genus Marchantia; species Marchantia paleacea. The sequence continues at coordinate 1,956,999 of MUAA02000014.1, forward strand.
GAAATATTTAGGTTGTCCTTGAGGCTTATGCTCATTGTTTAAACTTGCAAGCACATTCATATATATATGTGGAAGTGTCCAACTTGTCATATAAACATGCAATGACAACATCCATGAACCGCACTTCTAAGTTTTTGTCAACTACAAGACTTAGTAGATACCTCAATGTGATGAAATCCATCATGGGGTAGTACGTCTCTTGATAATCAATGCATGGATGTTGGGTAAAACCTTGATCCAAAAAACATGCTTTGTATCGAGAAATGTTGTCATCCTTGTAAAGTTTTCTAACAAACACCCTTTTGCATCCCACAAGGTTAACTCCCTTGGGTATGGTCTCTACAAGACTAAATACTTTCCGATCTTTCAAGGATTGGAGTTTAGATTTCATGGCCTCTTTCTATCTAGGCCAATCATTACGACTTCTAGCCTCATCTATATTAGTCGAATCATTCTCATCAATGTTAAGACACTATGAAACATGAAAGTAAAAGACCTCATGAATTCTAAATTTCTCACATTTCCAACTCTTGTTTATTTGGACATAGTTCACATCCATCTCTATTGATTTTACTTGTGCCTCTCTCTCATAGTCTACCACTCTGGTCTCTAGAAGCATCAATTCACATGCAAGTCTACATGGCTAAGTCTTTTATGTGGTTGTTGATCATTCCCCAACCTCTCTTCAAGGATGTGGTATTCACTACTTGTGGCTCAAGCCGGAGTATTAAGTACTAATACATTTGTGACTTAGTCACATTGGATATATTGTTAAAAGAATCAAGCAATCTCTTTGCCACCCGATTAAGGTGAAAAATCTGGCTCAACTTTTCTTTCATACTCTTGACTGCGCAGATCCAACTGCATGTTAGGTGAAAAGGTTGCATCAAAGTTTAAATCTCTACAAGGACTAGGTTGTCCAATCAAACATGGAAATACACCTTCATCAAATAAACAATAAAAAAATAAACTTGTAGTAGATTTCCTATAGTGGTTTCAAGGTGTTTGATAATGTTAAGTCACTCACATCTAACATAAATCCCTTCTCTACGTTGAAACCCATCTTGGTCCTTTGTAGTTGAGGGATAGGTACTATAATCTTACATCCAAATATATGTAGGTAATTTATATTGGTATCTTACAAAAAAAAGCTTATGAAGGTGTAATGGACTCTAAAGCTTATGGTCTTAGCATAACTAGTGTCCTACCATGAAGTATGGCATGATCCAAGCTCAGGAAGGAAGGTTAGATCTCATCAGTAATGGTATGGCTATCAACTATAAACGTTTGATAAATGATTCCGCCAAATCATTAGTTTCATGTATGTAAGATATTGAATGTTAGATACCAATAGACTCACAATATGATTGAAAAACATATGATTTAAATTCGGCTCCTCCATCTAGCTTGATAGTATGTTATGATGGTCTTGAAATCTAGCTCGTATTTGAATAATTTGAGCTAATAAGCGAGCAAAAGCTAAGTTTCTATTTACTAAGAAGAAAACATATGACCACTTCATAGAAGCATCTATCAAGACAAGGAAGTATCTAAAGGGTCCACACGCATGCTTTATCGGGCCACAAATATCTCCTTGGATTCTCTAAAATATAACATGAAGTTCATATGGAAATTTCACTTGTGAGTGTGAGTGCCTAGTGCATAAAATTCACAAGGTTTCATACCTTTGTTGATTTGGGAGACTTGAAGGTTGTGTCCACGTATGATAGGAATGATATGATTCATCATGATATCCCCGGGGTGATCCATATGATCATCCTACTTGTTCACACATATCAGCTTATCTCCGCTTGTGTGAAAATTACAACTAAGAAAATTTCTGGTGATGTTGAAGAGTATATAGCATTTGCAACATGGTTACGCGTGACATGCTTCACCAACTTGATATTGTATGGGCTGAATATCAATGATGGTGGTGATCTTGCGTTGAATCGTATGTCTTAATGAACTAAAACAAGCTTGTCGTGTAGTATGATGTATGTGGTTGCGTTGTCCAACAAGAGAAAGTTCCGCAAGGAGCCTATGTCAAAAAGACAAGGAGATATGATCAATTTCAAAATCATCGAAAGTGTCACTCATAGTATCTCCAAGCCATGTGGTCTATATATATGCATTATACTGATCAAAATGGCTTTCTTTTCCACTGTCATGGAGTTTGTAGAGTTCCACGAGGTGGGGCCAGTCTTGCAATTGGCTATAATATGCCATTGAGTGTAACACTTGAAACAAGTACTTGTCATGTTTCAAATGTTGGCCTTCTTGTTGACTATGGATGGGATGGCTAGATAGAGGATGGAGAGCCTGTGTACAAACGTTTTGGTTGTAAAAGTTGTGTCCGTAGTGGATGCTTGAACTTGAACTGGGGAGGATGGTGACGACTATTTGTGACCTAACTTGCGCGGGTGCATGGTCCTTTCTGGTCATGTTCATGATTTACATGTGTAATTTCATATATACATATACTTGGATTGGACAACTTCACCGGTGCGGTTGCAGTCTAATTGGCATCCGTGCGGTTCCAATCGGACTTTCGTGCGTCAGTGCTGTGTTGAATCTGCGTTGGTTCCCACAACATTTCTCATCCGAGTTTGACCAGATTTAACACTGAGCTATTCAACACTAGCTAGATTCACGTTTCAATCGGTCGGTAGTCGTTGCGGTTCCAGTCTAGTTGGCGTCCGTGCGGTTCCAATCGGTTTTTGGTGCTGTGCTGATACTGCGTTCCCACAACACTTCTCGTCCGAGTTTGACCAGATTTAACACTGAGCCATTAAACAATAGCCAGGTTCACGTTTCGGACCTAAACGAGAGACCAAGGTGTTGGATTTTCGTTGGATCCAACCTCCATGTAGGATAGAAAGTGACTAAATCATCATGACTACACTTAAGGATTGGATGCTGAGGCTAAGTGACCATGATTAGATCGAAGGTCCAATACTTCAGTTTGTCGACAATACAAACGAGACCGTCCGAGTTTGGATGACCACATTTCCAACCTTCTTGGAAATGAGTTTTGAAGGCGGTGTACATATACAAGTGTCCGACAAGAAGAAATTGTTGCTCCATGCTTACTTTCAATAGCACAAAGAAAAAAGAAGAACAATTGATCACACAAAACTAGTTTGATTTACATTCTTTACATTCAAGATCTCACGACCTCATATCTATCTTTGAAACTTTTCAAAGAGGACTTTAGTAGCTGATGTGCATTAACAACAAGAATCAGGCCAGACTGCAGACAAAAATGAAAATGTTTCACTGGAGCGATAAAACTGGACCTGAATTCAAATTACAATTCAAATCGTCTCGACTTAATCAAATAATTTACCACTCCACAAAAAATAGATTAGTCTACTCTCTTAAATGAACGTATGTCACATGCTTCACACTGGGTAAAAGTCAAGCTTTTGGTTTACTGGGACCCAAAATCGCTGTCAACGATCCACAATGCTTGGACTTATAGTCATGCTTCTCGCAGCATTTCTGCAGCTTCATTATTGCATGTTTGCACCTGCGCAAAACGCCAAGTTCCGAACTTGATTGTCATGCGAGGAGTTGTATGCTTAGAAATCTACCTGATCTCGACACCCATGTACCGGACCTTCAATCAGATATACGTCCATAAGCACCGGAGACTTCTCATTCTCTTCCCGGGATTATAGAACATGACACAAAGAACCACTAGACTCCAAGTAAGCACATGGAGCCTGGCTATTAGTTTCGGGTAAGATCTACTTACCCACATGCAGCCTGTTTAAATCAGCAATTTGTTAATAAAATCCAATCTTACACGGTAAAACTACAACGTTTTGAAGACTTTGATTCGTTCATTTCTTACATAACTCTGAGGAAACAATCATGCTCGACGCGATTTTGTCCAGCTCAATCCTACTATAGAGTAGGATTGTTTGCTCGGAGTTGTGTAAGGGAAGCCAGAGAAGAAGAGACAGCAGTAAATGTGTTGTTTTCACTTTGTATTTACTACCTTCGAAACAATTTGGTACAATAACCCGATTTCCTCTTTCATCACCTGAAAAATGCTGGAAATTGTAGCTGTAAGTGGGCTTAAAATTGGCACGTCAAGCTCACCATTCGTCACTCAGTCACTCTTATCAATCGGACCCTGTCCCACATGAACAAACATTATCTGAGGACTGGGACGATTTATACCAGACCACTGAGATGTGTCAAATCCTAAAAGATAGTCCCTGAACGATAGAAACGAAATAAGATGATATGAGGATTTTTGTGTTCCAGTTCTGATATAGTCTCATTTGACCCAGAATAGTCCTGGTGGTCAACGCTCACTTCTGGATACAAATATAGACCTTTTCAGATAAGTTCAAATGTACTGTCCCCTTTTCTACTTCAAATTCATCTCTAAGTGACCTTTCAACAATGAAATATACTTGCTTCACTATAGTCCTTGCCTACAAACATCGAACTACTGTGCAAGGTGAGGTATTCGAGGTGATACAAGCAAAAAGGAAGTCTAGATACAATCGTCCAAAACTTCTAATCATAGTGAAATCTTTTGCAATAAGTTACTTGCCCACTGGCTGAGATTTCTGTATACAAAAATATGAAAGAGAGGAGCTTTTTCCTACAGTGTTCAAGTCTGGAAAAACAATTGTAGAACATTCTGCTATTAGACACTGAAGACTTCTTGGGTATCTACTTTCTTTAGTTTCTGTTCAAAACTTGTGCAGAATTAACACTGATAGCAAATTGCAATTTTCAAGACAATACTAAACTTGGGCAAAAAGGTTAGTGCCCCTGGGATCGATGATTCCTTAAAAAGGCACGTTCAGTTCTCCACAGTATAAGTAAGTTCGCTTTAGTTGAAACCCTCGACATTAAAGTCGTTACTTATACAGTCAATCCTTAGTTATCAAAATTTCATATGTTCCAGGTCAAAAGTTGGTGCCAAATCTAGCTTCCAGTTGGTGAATTGGCCACATCAAACAATGGACCATGATCAAAACCCTAATTCTCAGAGATCATCAACATTTCCTACAAGACAAATTGCGCGGTTACGAATCGGTACCTCTCATGCTTAAAATCGTTCTTAGTAAGACAGGCCTGTATCTCGCACGCATATTCACTGCAAGGCTCCGGCGGGGGCTTTTTCTCCCAGAATCCAAACATTCAGACAACAACAACGGCGTCCAACGAGCCAATCGCTACAACTCCCACAGAAAGAAGAACACCGTGCTTCTCTTAGGGCCAGAGATCCAAACCCTACCAAAGTCCTTACAAGGGGCTCCGAGCGACCAACACTTCTGCGGACACAAAACAGTCAAAGCCGCTAGTTTTCAACCCTCTAAGCAAGATCTGCATCATCGAAATCATCTTCAAAGGAATTGAAGAAATCAGCATCGGAAGGCTTGTGGTCTGAAAGAGCGTCTCCGAGCAAATCCAGCGCATCCCCGTCCAAGTCCACGTCCATCGCAGCTCCCACACCCTGGTCTTCCATGTCGAATCCAACATACACAGGGAAGGGTTTCATGGTGCTCACTTTTCTTGGTTCTCGGCGATCGTCGTTACAGATACTCTTGCCGTCTTTTACTCTAGAGAGACAGAATTCGCAGCGTAAAAGGCTCGATCAAAGAGACAGACAAGCCCCTATTGGAAACGCTGACGGTCTGTACCTCTTCTTCTCCCCGCCCTTCTTCTGACTCACAATGATGCAAGGGCTGGACCGTGAGGATCGGCCTGAATGGACCTTGAGGATTGGATACAATCTATTGTATCCGATCCCATCATTCGCTGTATGTTGTTTATTACACCTTCTTTTTTTTTAGGACTTCCATGACACCATCTCATGCGGTGCCATGCACCGCTCATTTTCGCCGTCCAAGAATCATAGACGGTTGTCGACTAAATGATGTCCTCTATACATTAGCACATCGCCGTCTTCTCGTTGTCATAGTGGGCAGAATAGAAAAGCATGGGAGGAATGTGACGATTGCCGAAACAATCAAAGGTTACACAAGGAGCGAGCTAATTTATCCTTTAATAAACATAAATCATGCTATATCTCCTCCCCATCCGATGTCACGCAGCAAAGCATACCACGCCACATACAAAAGAGATACCTCTTCAAGACACAAACATACCATCTACTTTTAGAGAATTCAAATACCCACTTTCCAATATAGCTCTCTAGATCAATGAGAGTGTAATCACTCATCCTCCACTATGGGCGGTGAGTGGAGTGGGAGCAGCCAAGATCTCTAAGTATAGTGGTATGTAGAGAAGTCATCTCTTTGTTACTCTAGCTTTGGAGTTATATTGAGCTATGGACACTGACTTGGACATGTTTGTGATGGAGTGCGCGAAAACCTACCATACTAGACGGCAAAGGGTATCACTCTCTTTAGTTTACTGTATAGCATATTTTAGGCAGTGTGTTTCCATTGTTCTACAGAAAGTACTAGCTGGTGCAATCCATATGAGAGCAATCACGTTAGGTGATGCTTATTCGGATGCTATGTTGTTTGTAGACCGTTTGACCTAGATAGTTCGGATATTTTAGATGCAGTAGGACATATTGCCCAATGTGATGCTATTGGGACCTAGCCCCATGTTACCCATTTGGTTTCATCCTTGTACAACTTCATGGGATATTCCCATCCTTTTTGTTATTGTATTGTGTATGGTATACTTTCCAATATAGCTCTAATCATGCAAACCCTCTATATCTAACATCAACTAACATAAACTCTCAAACATCATAATATTACTCAATATATTAACCAAAATTTTCCAAAATTAGATTAAAAACAAAAAAATCAACATCCAATCCACATGACACAATATACAACATTGCAATCAAATATCTATAGCATCAATGTGCATCCCAAACCTCCTTATATCAACATTCAACCCATTTTAAAACTACAACTTCTTTTGCACATCACACCCATCCCCCATTAGGATTCCAACAAGATATTGTACCCTTGATCACACAACCAACAAAGCTAGAAATCAACCCAAAAATATTTAAAAAATAACCAAAATATATTTTAAAAATTGACCACTCCATACAAAATTTTCACAAAATAAAAAAATATCAAAAAGTAGCTCATGAATAGCAACTTGTAGTCCAAACTCCAAACTCTCCAAGATAATTAATTAATATACAAGTTATCAACTCATATTACATACTAAAACTAAGACATGGACAATGCAAAAAAACAAATATCTATTATAAAATATAAATACTACCATATTGTGCTCATGCTGATCCACATAACAAATAAACATATGACTCCACATATCATCTAACTATGAAAGGTTTTCAAATAAAATAACTCAACAAAATCATAATAAATAATTCATCACACAACACTCAAAGAAATAAGCACAACTTTATACAAAATAACATTCATTGAATTCACTTACTACAATGAAAATTTTTTCCAACAAGCAATTCAAGATAAACTCAAAAAAAACATCCACTTCTCACATACTTAATTAAGACACATTGCATGGGTTCTTAAGATCTCATTGAAATCATAAAATGAATTTGTGCTACCATTTATAAAAATATTAACAAAATTCTATACCAACCACATTCATTCAACAAAGAAGCCAAAGTCATCCTTACAAAAATACATAAGGACTAATCTAACCATACAACTTGTTACAATATGAAATAGACTAAAGATGTTATACTTCAACTAGCTATTTTCTTACACACTCATGCCACATTCATCAATGATAGTGGAATGTCACTTTGTATAGTTCACATAAAAACATAACATGTTTCCATGTTAAATGTTCCTTTAATCTTCTTGTCTAGACCCCAAATATGTTTCAACATCTACTATAAAGTTTTTTTATCCATAATTCTTCAAATTTCATAACAATATTCTTATTTTTCAAAAGTTTGAATACACATTGTAACAAGTGTAAATATTTGTATTGAATTTTTTTCATCTTTTAATAATTAATATTCATGCTATAAGCATTGTTAATTTGTTTATAAAATTATTTATTAAAAAAATAAGAAAAATTTAATTATCAATTAAGATAAATATATTATTTTTATGTATTTTTTAAATTTTTTTTGTTAAATTTACAATAAAAAATTTAAAATTAATAAAATATGATTATATTTAATACATAAACATATGAATTTGTTTTTTTTAAATTTTTTTTAATTAAAAATTGATCAAAATATACTCACACATCATATTTTATATCTAGATTCAAGTCCAAATTTTTATTCTTTATATTTTAAATACATTTAAAAATTTGACTCAAAAATTAATGATAAATTTAAATAGTAAAATAAAATTTTTAAATAATAAAATTTTAAAAATTAACAAAATTTATTTAACGTGTAAATATTATTAATTCTTAAAATCATAAATCAATATTAATCATGTATAACAAAAAAATTACTTTAACAAAAATAAATTTTCATTAAATAATTATAACTTTTCTTATAGTAATCAAAAAAGATTTCATTTTTATTTTAAAAATTATAAATTACATAAAAATATTTTTAAATAAATTTATTTTATTTATATTGTTATTGTCATTTTTTATTCATTTATCATTGAAATGACTTAAATAAATCTGCAATCTACTCAAGATATTTTATATTAAAATTATAAATTTGATATAGCTTATCATAAAATAAAAATAAATTACAAGTTTTTTATTTAATAAAAAATAAATAATATTTATAATCATAAAAATTTAATTTTAATTTATATATATATAATTTCAAATATTTTATTGATTATATTTTAAGATATACTGAATTTGATTTTAAATTGTTTATATACTATTATTATTTTATTAAAATTAGCTATTATTCTAGAATGTATCCAAACGTGATGTCACATAGCTTGTTAAAAAATTTGAACACCTATAACATTGTTTTATCATTTTAGAGTTCATATGTTTGAAGTTGAGTGCTTTATCCCCTAATAAATTACTTAAAATGCTTCATGGTGAGTTTGCATGTATCTCTTATTTATGACTTGATGTAAATTGCAACATGGAGTGAAGATTATGATAAAGACTCAATTGCAATGCTTGATAAAGTTAACATAAATAAAATAAAGACAGTTGAGTACATTTTTAATGAATGAAAGAGGTTTTTTAAAAAAACTTACATATTTTGGACTTCCAAAATATATAGAACTCAAGTACAATTTTGAGGTTTAAATAATAATATAAAGTAATTCTATTAAAAATTTATTTTATTTTATTTTATAAGTTCATAATAATTATAGATATTCAAATTTTGTGTGACATATACTACATGTCAATTTCACAATATGATAAACTATCAAACATACTAAAGATAAACACAATAAAAAAATGAAGATTATATGAGTTAGATATACCAAATATCAAGGTGAGGGTTCACAAGAGACTTGGGATGAGTTAACTAAGTTGTTTGATGTATGTATTAAGGTAAGAAATATATAATTGTTACGATAACTAAACTTAATCAAACAAATAACTAACAAGATTAATGATTATGTACATTAGATCAAAAAAATTGTTGATTAATCATCTATCATACCAAAATATGAAAATGATATGTGTATCATGGTCACATAGATTGAACTAGGAGATTAATACAATGTCTTTTAGACTTTGATTTCTAAACTTCTTGAGTATCCTAGACTATTTTGCTAATGACTCAAGAACAACAAAATCAATTCTCTTGATAGTTTATCTTATATTATAGTATGTAGTAGGTAGAGACATATGAATTTGAGTAGAAATGGTTAGGCAGAATGTTTTAACAATCAGACTCAACATCAATCCGAACATGAATAATTCTCTGAAGGTAAAACCTATTATACAACTAATAAATAATTGATATCAAGATACAAGAATTACTAGTGTGACTAATTTGGCATTATAGAAAGAAACAAAATTATATGATGTCTATTTTTCTTTCTCAAACACACTATGCAAAACGAATCAAGATAGAAGATTTATTTTGATGATGACATATGAATTTGACATGATATACCCTATTATCAATTCTTCCTTATATCCTTTTTTGATGACAAAAAAATGCATGGTGGTAAGCAGACCAATGATCGAAGTCAACATCAAAGGGAAGAACGTATTTTTTAGGCTTATATATAATAACCCTTAGAATTAGTATCTTAATTTAGATACATCAATTCACATAACAAGAAAAAAATAAAATTTCTAGTTGTATGTAAACCATGAAGCATCTAGCAATGATGTTCACATGACATTTCATAATCTCAAAACACACATGAAATAAGTATCAATCTACACTAGATCAAGAATCAAGATATTCAAAAATTTGATATTTATTTTGTGTATCACCAAAAATTTACTTTTCATTAAACATAATGTAAAAAAAAGTCTAGTAGATTTATTTCAATAACGTTGAAAGTTATGTCATAGAAAATATGAAGTATCACATGAGAGATATACCTACTGATGTTATGATAGGACTCATGTTCATATTGACTACTACTATGTTATATATGTTTAGACACATGCAATGTATGATCACAGTTGTGCATAATATTCATTTATATTTGTGGCACAAGAGAGTAGTACATATTAACTTTTCAAAGTTGAATTTATTCTTACCTCAGATCTAGTGTATGTCATACTTAGAAGCACTTCTCAGCAAAATGTTATTATAATTTTGTCATATCTGCTTGTTTTTCAAGATTAAAAAATTTTGCATGAAGGTTAGCAATCAAATCATATCTTAAATCTCATAGACTCAAATATATGTGAAAAATATTTGATATTAGCTTGACTGAGAATAAGTTTTTTTTGTATATTTCATTGACGTTCAAATATAACATATGTGTATTTTTTGAAACATAAGTAAAAAGAGTATGAGTTTTCACATCCATTGCATCATGAGTGTTTTCTTTTATGTAGATTTAACCTTGAGTTGATATTTTTCTCTTTAAGTTATTGATGTTCTACATTTTTGCATCAATACACATTTTTGTTATTTCATTCATATATATTTATGTACTCTTGTAATTTTTTTATGAATAATCAAAGTACCCAATTATTTACCAATCATAAATCTTTAATGTCTTGATACATTGATTTTTGGGAACTTTTGACTTTTTTAGAGTCAATACACTTTTACTTATTACCATTCTATGATTAGTATAAGGTTAATGATTATTTTCATTTTCATCCGACAACAATAATATTCTTGAAATCAAATTTTGTAATTTCATTAAAATAAAAAAATTATGAAAAATATTTTTTAATATTAATTTGTTAAAATTTAATTAATCAATCATAAAAATTGAAAATAATTTTTTAAAAATTAATTATTTTATCAATATTAATTTTGATTGTAAAAAATATTTAAACATGAAATATAAATTTTTCAATCAAAATTATTCAATTAAAAATAAATAAACTTATGTTCATATTTTTTAAAATTTTTATTTTTGAATGAAATAAAAAAATTTATATTTGAAAAAAAACGATAAAATTAATAATTAAAAATAAAATTAATAATAAAGTATAAATATAAAAAATATTCTTTTAAATATTTTTTTTATATAATATAATATATAAGTTATGCATTATGTAACAAAAATTAAATTTAAATATTTATATTGTGGCACTTAAATGAATAATTTATGTCTAATTGTGTGAAATTTAAACATTGCAAAAACTTCATTATATTTATAGAATGATAAAATATACTAATTAATTTTAAAATCAATAATTTTTAAAAAATTAATTAAAATTTATAATTATGAAAATTAATTAATTATAAAAATTTAAGATAGATTGATATTAATTTATGATATAACATCACTTTTTTTTTATTTCACATTTAATATTATTGTTCTCATTATACCGTGTGATTATTACAATCTGTAAAATTTAATGTGAAAATATTATCATATTTATTCTCTATATTTTGATAAATAATTTTTTAATATGATTTTTTTGAAAAAAAATATGTGAAATATATATGAAAAATGTTGAATAGATAGGCATGACATATAATAATCATTCACTATATTTAATTTCCATTATATTAAATCATTGATAAAATATTTATATTTATACAAATGTTAATATTTTCTAGGTGTTAAAAAAATTTAAAAATTTAAAAATCTTGAACAGAATAATTGAAAAATTAAAAAAAAAATTTCTTACATTTAAACTTATTTAGAAAAATTCTTTATGAATCATATTGAAATTCAGTAAATAGTACATCATAAATTTGTTTCTACATAGATATAAAAATATTTTACAATCACATTCTTGAAATAAAAAAAATCTTGAACAAAAATATTATCAATTATATATAAAAATGTAAAATATTTTATATTGAAAATTTTATATGAAATAAAATTTATTTTCATATGAAAAAATACTTTAATTTTTTACATAAATTTAAAATATTTTTATTTAATTTTTGTAAATTTTATTATTTTAAAATATTATATTTCATTAAAAATGAAATTATTCATTTTCAAAAAAAAATTTAATTATTTCTATTAAATTTTTTCAAATGTGAAATTATTTATACTTCATTTTAATTTTTATTATATTTATTTTATATTTTAAAAAATAATTATTATTTTAAAGATTTTTGATTATTTTATTTTTTTGAGTTTAAAATTATTCAAGATTTACAATAAATTTTTTTGTGATATTTAACTATTTAAATTATATTTAAATTTTTTGATATGACTGTTGTGAATATAAAGATTTCAAATTAAAATAACTTTTCAATTATTTCAAAACAATTTATATTTTTATTATTTTATATCTGGTTATTTATTTTTAATGTTATTTTTTGAACTTTTTTATTCTTGTCAAAATATTCAATTTAAAATTTTAATTTTATTTTAATTTTAATTTTTCGAAATATTTTACTATTTTTTTATTTTTTGTTGTTTATTATATTTTAATTTTCTTAAGTTAATTATTTTATATCCACTTAAAAATTTTGCAAGCTTAAATTTTAAGAACTTACTTTGACTAGAGAGATATTTTTCTATTAAGTGTATGATATATGCATTTTTTCATGCTAGAATTCAGTTATTACTGCTTGATAGGAGAGAGAACTGGCAAGATTTAAAGTCTGAAAATTTTTGCTTGAAAGTTTACATATTTGAAATTTTTTAGTTTTTTTTATAAAATAAAAAAATTTAGTTTTGAAAATAATTTTTTTTTATAAAATTTTTAAAATTATATCTGATTTGGTTTTATCATTTACCTAAAATGAACTATTTGTTATATATAATGATGTTTTTTTAATTTTTGAAATGAATGAGAAATAATCTTTATCAAAATTTTATATAATATCAGATTAACAATATCATACATAAAGATGTTTTTATCTTAAGTAGATGATTGATAACATAGGATTTGATAGTCAAGTGTTTCCAGGTAAAAAATGATATATGTCATTCATGTTCAGTTTTTTTTATCATCGATTAAATTAAATTATAAAAAAAATTTATTTATATTTTATATGAAAATATATTTCATTTAATATGATTTTTTATTTTAATAATATAATATATAGTTTTATGTGTGCTAAATTCAATATAGAAATTTTTTTCCAGAAGATTATGTTTATAATCATTAAAAAATGTTTAAATATATGAAAAAATTAATATTATTTGATTTGTCAAATAATATTTTTTGGGTACTATTGAAGGATTTTCTTATGGGAATCAGGAATGATCCCATTGAGTATTTATTGACTAAGTCTTAAAATAGAATAAAATCAGGGGAAGGAAATTCTTGGGGTCTATTATATATTTGGGGTATTCAAATTTTGCATTTGAATTGCTCTTTTAAGGCATGTGAAATTTCTCAAGCCAGTCTAATGGTGAATATGATTATAATAGTTTGATTAATTTATCTTCTTCGCAGTACTACCGTATATGCCCTCACTTTACAAAGGATTCACTTTATCAATACATACCCAGAGGGTCTTTGGTAAAACATGTTCAGTGCTCAGACATGAGATGGACTGTGCTACGAATAAAAGTACTTCCTTAAAAATATCAGTGGTTTATTAGTGTAAACTTCAATTACTTAATTTTAATATTACATAGAATATTTATTGATATTAATATAAGTAAAACATTATTATGATAATCCCTTACAGTCGAAATCTATTATGATTAAAACAATCTAAATCAACCTTGCTGTTAGAGCTCTATTACTCTACAAATTTAGATCTGGGATTGCCGGGGCCCGAACTCGTAACTTCCGTCTCGACAGGTCGGCACTCTAACCAATTGAACTACAATGCCATTATATAGGACATTTCTTTTATATTGTTAGGAATGTTTGACATAATAAACGGCAACTTTTTTCTATAATTAATTTTGGGTCGAGCTGGATTTGAACCAGCGTAGGCATTGCCAGCGGATTTACAGTCCGTCCCCATTAACCACTCAAGCATCGACCCAGATAGAAAAATCTTTTTCTATCTGAAAAAAGTATAAAATATTTATTAATTAGTTTAAGGACTTTTTTATTACCCCCAGGGGAATTCGAATCCCCGTCGCCTCCTTGAAAGAGAGGTGTCCTAGGCCACTAGACGATGGGGGCTTTATCCCTTAACCTTATCTTACTCAATATATGATTTCATGTCAATAACTTTTAAAGAAAAAAATTTGTTTCTAAAAAATCATTAATTTATTACAAATTGAATATTACTCATGAATATTTTTTTGTTATAAAAAATATTGAATTTAAATAGATAAATAAAACTTATATAAAAAAATTTTATTTAAAAATTTATTTAAATAGTTTTAAGATAGGAGTAAACCACATGAGTATTTTGATTTATAAAGTTTCTAACTCATTAGGTAATTTAAAATTTTTAGATCAAGTTAGTTTGTATGTACCTAAATTTTCTTTAATAGCATTTTTAGGTCCTTCTGGTTCGGGAAAATCCAGTTTATTGCGAATTATTGCAGATCTTGACAATTGTGATTATGAAAATATATGGTTACATGGTATAGATGATACTAATATTTCTACACAATATAGAAGAATGAGTTTTGTTTTTCAACATTATGCACTTTTTTAACATATGACTGTTTATGAAAATATTTCATTTGGACGTTGATTACGAGGATTTTCTGCTCAAAAAATAACCAATAAGGTCAATGATTTATTAAATTGTTTACGAATTGCAGATATTTCTTTTATTAGATGAACCTTTTGGTGCCTTAAATGGAGAATTACGAAGACATTTAAGTAAATGGTTAAAACGTTATTTGCAAGATAAAAAAATTACAACAATTATGGTTACACATGATAAAAAATAATCGATTTTTATGGTTGATGAAATTGTGATTCTAAAAGAAGGTCGTCTGTTACAGCAAGGAAAACCTAAAAATTTTATATGACCAACCAATTAATTTTTTTGTTGGTATTTTTTTAGGATTACTTATAAAAATTTCAAAATTAAATGAATCAATTACTTTAAAAAACATACCATCAAAAACTCCACAAAATTCAAAAAAATTTGCTTTTGATCCTATACGGGTGAAAATATTTGCTAATCTATCAATAAACAAATATCGATTTTTTAAGACCTTATGAATTTTGTATAAAATCTGAAATGGATTTGGAAGCAACACCACTTCAAATTAAAACAATATTTTATAAAAGAACTTTTGTTTAGTTGGATCTTTTTGTAACTTCTTTTTGATGGAATTTAACAATTCCAATAGGTTATCAATCTTTCCGAAATTGACATATTGAATCTTTTATGCAAACACTTTATATAAAACCTAGACTTCAAGTTTTTTTAAGAGCATATCCTATATTAATTAATATAAAAAAAAATAATTATTTTTTTTATTACTACATTATTATTATAATTTATCTGTATATATATATAGAATTTTATATTTTTACTATTATATTGAATAGAAAAAGCCATAAATTATATGTTATATATCTTATTATCAACTTAGTTTTTTGAATTAAGTTGACAATTTTGTAACTTTTGTTACATAATATGTTGTATTATTTATAAAAAAAAAATAGTTTCTTCTTATTGCCCTCTTAACTGAGTGGTAGAGTAACGCCATGGTAGAAAGATTTTTTTGATTCAAATGTAATAATATTATCCAAAATAATAACTATAACTTCTTTGGTATTTACAAATTTTTTTTTTAGAAAAAATAAATAAAAAATCAAATAATGACTTATGGAAGTCCTTACTTGTATATAGCTTGTTTATTAGTCTTTAAATTAACAAGTATTAACTAAATATACATTATTAATAATAAATATTAATTAACAAGTATACATTTGAATAGTCATAATAGAATTATTTAAATATAATACATCATAGAATTAAGTTAAATGAGGTTAATTTAATAATATTATATAAAAAAATATGTTTTATTTAATTTAAGGTTTTTTCCAAATTAGGAGTTAATTAAATGTCACATGCAGTGAAAATTTATTATACAGGTATTGGTTGTACTCAATGTGTAAGAGCAATAAATTAGGTATCTAAAATGATACATTTTAATAGATTATAATATACAACGCACTAGAACGCCCTTGTTGACAATCTTTCCCTTTTGTTATTTACTTTCTCGGGGTCTTCTCTTGTTGACGATCTTTTACTCCTACAGCATCCAGTGTTCCTCTAATAATTTAATTCTATGATTTAGACTTTAGATTTTGCCAAAAATATGTCACCTTGTATAATATAGATTCAAAATATTCATCAATTAAATGTAAATCGTTATTAGTAGAAAGCCGAGGTCAAGGAATTGAATAATGTGGAGGAAGCGGAAGCGAGAATGTCGGCTTGAGTAACGCAAACATTGGTGGGGACGGACTGTAAATTCGCTGGCAATGCCTACGCGATAACATTCACTAGATGTTTTTATATCTAGACATATGATTTTAATATTATATAGAATATTTATTGATATTAATATAAGTAAAAAATTATTACAATAATTTACTTTTTATTTTGGTTATCAGATCACAAATCAACAAGGATTTTTATATTTTCAATATTAAGCTCAATTTTTTCAAAAAAAATTAATTAATAATTCATTAGATTTAGATAATTGATTTTCAAAAATTGAAATTATTAAACAAATAGATTTGCAAATAAAAGTGCTAAAGTTGCACTTTTATTTGCAAATCTATAAAAGAAATTGACAAATTTGTATAAATCCAGCTTTCATAATAAGTAAAAGTCATCCTTACTTTCATTCCAAATTAATAATAATATGTGGTACATAAAAACATAGACTTTAGATAACATATACTAGATTTTTTTATATCTAGACATATGATTTTAATACAACATAGAATATTTATTGATTATAATATAAGTAAAAAATTATTACAATAATATAAATAATAATATTACTAACATTAAATTGATCTAGTAGATAAATGACATTGGATTCTCACCAATGTTTGCTTACTCAAGCCAACATTCTCGTTTCCTGAAGGTAAACAACTCGAGAAAGTATAATAACAAAAGAAATGGGAAGATCCCATCAAATCGTACAAGGATGGAACCAAACCGGTAACATGGGGCTAGGCCTCAATAGTATCACACTGGGAAATATGTCCTAAAGCACCTAAGATATCTGAACTATCCAAGTCGAAAGGTCTACAAACAATAGGAGCATCCGAAGAAGCATCACCTAACGTGATTGCTCTCCTATGGATTGCACCAGCTAGTGCTCTCTATAGAGCAATGGAAACACGTTGCCTAAAATAGACTATACAGTAAGCTAAAGAGAGTGATACCCCATGTCGCCTAGTATGGTAGGCTCTCGCACACTCACTCACAAATATGTCGAAGTCGGTGTCCATAGCTCCATATAATTCCAAAGCTAGAGGAACAAAGAGGTGACCTCTATGCATACCTCTATACTTGAGACCCTTACGCCGCCGCCGCTCCCGCGCCGCCCATCCTGGAGGATGGGTGATCACCCCCTCTGAAACTGTGTCTCTAGTAGGATCTGTAACCACCACATCAACCACAGTGACCTGGTCCTCCCGAACCAAGTACAGGTCTGCCCTAACCCTAGTCGACTGCAAGGCATACCAACGCTCTCTCCATGTGAGGTATCCATCCTCTCGCGCCATAGCAAACACCACATCCCTAATGGCATCATGGGTAACTATCCTCTGTCCTCCGAATGGACAACGAGTCATATGAACACCTGCTGCATCTAAAGTGATACCACACTCACATGTGAGTAATGAAGATGTAGATGGATGGACCAAGCCAAGACGGAACCTCATCGCTGTGGAGAAAGTAGCTTGTGCTAGTCGGAAAGCCCTGATGCATGGTCGAGCCAAGATCCATGAGCCTGCACCCTTGCCAGAGCAAGGGCGTAGACGAGCTCTAGTAGTATGAGGAATGGCCGGATGCACTAAGAGTGAATGTAGAGTCTCCTGAAACTGTCGGTCCATCAAGATAGACTGTAGACCCCTAGTCCAATCGGTAGCCAAAGAGGAAAAAGATGGAAACTCATGTCGTACCTCACGTGGTAAAGCATCTCTCGTATGTCGTAATAATACATGTAAGGGAAATGATCCCATATCGACGTCCCTCATATATATCTCCAAAATAGGTCTATATGCGATCACAAATCGAGAAGATAACAAAGGTGCAATGAGTGCCCAACTCGCCAAGAATGCCGCAGGTGCCGTCTCCTCCATCGATAATAAGCCTAGCCCTCCACACGAAATTGGCAAAGATGTCTATCTCCTTGCCAAATGTCCAGTCACACACTCGAATGTCCCTGGTCCGATGATGTCACCAAATACGCCCATGATCATCCTATCAAAGGATGTCAAACGTGATATGAATGTAGGTGAAGGAAAAACCGTGTGAAGAAGAAAGGTGGATCGATGAGCAATATTAGATGATAGTATACCAAACGCCACCTGCGGATCCCCTAGTAGAGGAAGGTCATCTACATGCAAAACATCCTCGGCCAATGCAACGTCAAGGTAGCGTGAAACAAAATCTTCAGTCCCTACTAGCACTCCTAGAATACGTAGGCCTTTTGTCGATATCATACATCCCTCTGGAAGCTGAAGATGAGGCGGAATGCCCAGAAGAGACCAAGCTCGCACTTTGACACCTTGACTCTCAAGCCTACCAGATGAAGCTCGGTAGTCAAGTAATCAAAGGCTTGCCTAATGCTGTCTACAAGGTCCACAATGTGTGTATCATCCATTAAGGAGGGGAACACACAACCGAGCACGGCCACTTAACAATAACTTACAACTTTCATCGTACTGCGCTCTCCAAAGAGCTACTTAACTCAAAAGGCGTCGAAGAATGATAGGAACTTTTGTAATTTGAAAATATCTAACTACACAAGAATTAAATGTTTTTTTCCACCTGATTAATTAGTCTTAATATTGAGTTGTTACCCTTCTCCGACCCTTCTTACCAATAAGAACAAAAGAGATTAATCAGTTTGCCTTATTGAATTAAGTTTATGGTCGGTCTGTGACCTTGATGCCTTATTCGACATCCTTGGGGGCAATCTCGTAGTTCCTACGGGGTGGAAACGATGGGGTCAGTCCATGGCTTTCATATCTTTAATGAAATATTTAATATATATTCGACTGTATATAACTTTTAGTGAGTACTATACTGTATTGTCAATAGGAGTCAAATAATACCAATTCCTTGAATTATAATAATAATTATTTTAAATAATGAAGAATAATTAGGATTGTCAATTAAACCTAAAAAAATCATTAATTCGGCTATAAAACCACTCATACCTGGCAAAGCTAAAGATGCCATTGAACAACTAGTAAATAATGTGAATATTTTGGGCATAGAATTACCTATTCCACCCATTTAATCTAAAACCAAAGTCCGTGTTCGATCATAACTTATTCCTACTAAGAAAAAAAGTGAAGCACCGATTAAACCATGTGAAATCATTTGTAAAATAGCACCATTAAGCCCTAAATTTGTGATCGATCCAATTCCGATAAGAACAAATCCCATATGTGATACTGAAGAATAAGCAATTCTTCTTTTTAAATTGCGTTGACTTAGAGAAGTTAAAGCTGCATAAACTATTTGAATTGCACCTACAATTATTAACCATGGAGCAAAAAAAGAATGTGCATGAGGAAGTAATTCCGTATTAATTCTAATTAATCCATAGGCTCCCATTTTGAAAAGTATTCCAGCTAAAAGCATACATGTACTATAGTGTGCTTCTCCATGTGCATATGGTAACCAAGTATGGAAAGGTATTATTGGTAATTTAACTGCATAAGCTATTAAAAAACTTAAATATATTACTATTTCTAATTCCAAAGGATATTTTTTATTAATTAAAAGTTGAAAATAGAAAGTAAATTCATTAGAATTATAAAATGCCATAATTAGTCCCCCTATAAAAATAAAAAGGGACCCAGCTGCAGTATACAAAATAAATTTTGTATAAACCTCGTTTTCCTCCCCACATTGCTAAAAGCAAACAAACAGGAAGTCATTCTAACTCCCACATAAAAAAAAGGAGTAAAATATCTTATAAGTTTAAAATTCTAAATATTACTAAAATATCTACTAAATTTTACTTTACTAATATTAATGATTAAAAAATCACCCTAAAATTTTCATTTCATACGGCTCCTCAGTGGTCGAGCTTTAGTAAAGCAGCAGAAGGGCACCTACCATTGGGTATTCTACCCATGGATAAGAGATCGATCTACCATTATCCTCTAGTACTTGGTCCTAATTGTACAAACCACCCCTGGTCCCAGACTCCTAATTCCTCTGTCGACTTTAAGGAGTCAGGAGAGAAATTTACATGAATCAAAAGAAAAGGAAGTCGCTAGAAAAATAACCTACCTTGAGAATATCGTTAGATGTGATGATATTACCGTAGATCTCTCATCCATTGATAGAACAGCGTATCTCCTCGCAGTCGCCTAGGTTATAAACAACACCATCTGTAGAAAAACTTAGATTCTGCAAAAATGATACACTATCCCGTTGGTAAAAAACGGGGGCCTCCGAGAAGACACCGGAGATACATGAGCGCACATTCGCAGATGAGTTGTTCATTTGAACCTTCTGGCGGATATGCCCTGACTCCCGTTCCAGAACAGAGCATAGTATGAATAAAGTATTCAGACGAAATCTTGAGTCTAATACAAATTTTCTGTGTAGCATAAACAATCTAAAGTAACATAGTGGTGAAGTTACGCTGTTATATAATGTCGGACCAAATGTGGCAACATTCTAGAATGATCGGAGGATAATACTGAGAATACTGAGCCGGGAGTAGATTGTTGTTTCTGTGGGAAGACTCTCGCACCTACGTCCGTCGTGTAGATGCCACCCATGGATAGACTCGAATGTAGCAATGAGAGAGACGTATATAGGATCCATGCGAGTGGTGGAATCAGATCCACGATGTATAAGAGTCCAAGGAAATGGCTGAACAAAGTCCAAATACTCTGAAAAAACTTCTACGAGCACAGTGTTACCATTTTGAAACCCAGTGTCATTCAGATCAGAACAGTCCAACAAACTTGAAAATATCTTTCTCTTTTGCAGTCTCACTACACTGCTGCTGCTGGGCGTTTTAACGTAAACGCAACTAGTCTAATTTGCCTTGGTTTCAAGAGCCCGCCCCGCGAGAACAGTTCAAAGTGTATTTGATTGATGGATTCATGTCACTTCATGAGCCTCAGTCTGTGCATGTAGCACTGGCACCCAACCAGCAGAGATAAGCATCAAAAGTCAAAGGGCTTGGAGAACCATATCCCATCGAAAGATGCCAGAATCCAGCTCTAACCTACCGAATTATGCAGGCTTTGGACTCATAGACAGGTTCAAAGTTAGAGAATGAGGGTAATCAGTTGGAAATAAAAAGAAGAGAATCTTCTGAGGAAATTGCATTTGTAATTGTTAACCAGGTTTCGAGGAAGGTGAAGATGATGGTGAGGGTCAATCGGGATGTCAGACACATCCAAAATTTATTATCATGCAACTACGTTGCTAAATTCTAGAAGCCGAGACTAAAAATCAACCTGGATTGCCGGGCATAAAACCCTTCAATTTCTACCTTTTAAACTGTTACAGTGAAGAGTGCTATCGTCAGACGTCGTATGAAATGTAAAGAGCAAGGTCGATAGATTTTCAGTTGATACGTGAGACGCAGGGAGTGAGTTCCGCTGCGTCAGTGCGACCACCAGTACAGATGGCAATTGAGAAAGTGACAGACCAAGTCCCTTCCCTACTCTCAAGTGCTCCTCCTCCTCCAGGGCTCCTTGAGAAACTCCAACAAGAGGAGGGATTTGATTTGGAGGGAAGTGACAGAGAGATGCTCAATAAAAACAAGGTAGTTCAGAGAAAGCAGAGCTAGACATCGGGTGGCCCAATCATCCATATTCCACCTACCTATCAAGGAAGGCGAAGCTTACAAAGAAGGCCTTCACCACTGGTGACTCGAATCGTCTTCGGACTTAAATGTTGATGATGGTGGACACCACGAGGATGGAGGATGTGAGTTAATTTCCTCTCATAGTCAAGAACTCTAAAAGAATAGCTGGTGCACTTCCATCATTCTAGACGATGGATGGATTCGTTGATTTCTTCTTCATAGACCACCACTCATCATCACGATCTTCAATACCGTTTCTCGTGTTTTGGTGAGGTTTCAGACGGGAAAAATGTCATGCGGCTACGTCATAGACACTTCTGAGCAGATTTCTCTCTCACTCTCTCTTTCATGGGGCGACAATTTCTACTGCCAAAAGCTCTCGATTCCTCAGGAAAAGGTGAAAAGTGAAAGACAGTATTTTACGTGCGCAGGCGCTCGCTTGCAAACGAGCATGAGGACAAGAAGTCAAAGAAGGCAGAAGCAAAATGGACTGCAGCTACAGAACGTGACTTAAACCCTAAGGCAGTGGCAAATGATGCAAGTGGCGAAATGCTGCCATGCGCGGTCAAAGGGGTCAGAGAAACCTACCTGGTATGGACCACAGCATCCGACCACGTGAGAACGCTGGCGCCGTTGGATGCGGCATCTGGCTTTGACAAAAATGTTTGTCGTCAACAGGGCGTATATATGTAACATGTGGACAGCAGGAATAGCGTACGGTATGAGCAGCGGTATGTATGCAGGTGTGACCGAGTCGACCATATCCAACGGTTCCAGTTTTCTCAAGGCCGGTCCCCCGTCGCCTTCGCTCATAGATAGGGACACAAGGGGGTCGGTCTAGAGTCTAGACCGATGACGGTCCGCCGTGTTATATAGCTTGTCTGCATTTGATGGGGACAAGTCGATGACATGCAGTCTGCGCAGCCGAACAATGTTCCCATTGGTCTGAACTTCCTTTTGCCTGACGCCCTGCATGTTCGTACTCACGTGCCGAGACCTTTTCGTACTCGCTTGTCTTCGTCCCTTCGCTCATTCTTACACCACCACACCACGCCCAGCCTCAGGCACAGTTACAGTGTCACAGTAAAATAGTTCGTTTCTTATCACCGTCAACCAAGCGGCTTTGTCTCCTTTCACCTCACTTGTGCTTTTCGCTGACAGCATGGACATTTTCTCCGTCCGTTCCCTCCTGTTCTTCGCCCAGTAGACCAACCTTCCTCCCATCCTTCCGTCCGGCGTTGTTTGATGACTGTGCGTCCATCTGCAGCCAAGTCCGCAACACCATTTTTTCCTTCTTCCTCAGAAGAGTATCGTTGTCCATGATTCTCTACTGAGGTTAGATCTTTCTAGTTTAAAAATTTAGTTCGTTTTATTCCATGCGGCTCCCATTTAAAAGTTCAAGAGTTTAGTTCGTGGTTTATAAAACTCATGCATAGCTTCAGTTAATCCAACTGTGTCGTATTTCACTCGTGTTCTTTTCCCCAATTGCACCTAGTTCGCAATGTAATGAAATGTGAATGATCGTTGATTTATTAAGCATTTTAGTTCATGCTTTTTATCCCAAAATGACGTTTTCTCATGCATTTCTTCCAATTTTTTATTTTAATTTACCGTGGCTATTATCAAGAGAGCATCATGAGAAAAAGTGTGTTTCTCAAATCCAACGTAAATATGCCACAAGAAAGGGCGATTCGAAGGTGAGTGACAGGTACTGTGACAGATACACTCGAAGCGTTTCTCGGATTGGAGAACATAGGTTCACAAGAAGACAAATTTTAGCCAAGACTTGATGATAGCAGATCTTGAAACTTGTCTTTTGATCATATTTCAATCATACGATCTCATAAGAGAATTTTTAAAATGATGGTTAGATAAGTACAAAGTGTTTTTTACAGCTGGGAAAGGAGTTTTAAAATACAAAAGCTTGATCGCAGGCCTGATTGTGTGGCATTTGGGAGCGTTTAGAAACAAAGCAAATGGCATGGCCATGTGATGAGCACTGATGACTTCATTTTCTAGCCCAGATACAATGCAACTTTGCCCTGTGTTTTCTTGAGTACCTCTATGAGATGGTATGCAAAAGTGGAGATCAAACAGAAATCGAGATGTATCATGAACTCTGCACAAAAAAGTGGAAAGGTCACATTAAAAGCCATGATGAAGTCAATGAGCACGTATAGACAAAGGCTTCCACTCTCCGGGTGCCTTCCGCGGCGTTGTTTGATGGCACGGAGCACACATCGAGACATATATATATGATGGTCGCACTGCTGCTTCAAAGTTCCACTCGCACTCGCACTCTTGTTCGCTGGTTGTAAATGGAAACAAAGTTTGCAACAAAAGTCCACACGAATCCAGAGGCCAGGAGAGGGTTTGGGAGTTGGCACATCCACCATGCAGAACAAAATTGTAAAGCTTGTATAATTATGTCATGAGACAACATATCTAACCGTTTGTCTTCCGGGATTGGCATGGGCTGGGCGGGGTATTTTGCTGCACGTATCTTAAATATGCTATTCCAAGTTTCATGTTGATTTGTAACTCAAAAGTTTTTTGAGCGCTCTTCGAGATAAGGTCAATGATCAGCACCACCCTACAAACTCGACCTCTTCACATTCTGCTGCGAATGTCTTTGTCAAGTAACGTTGGAGGTATTATGTCCCCCGAGCCAGCAGCAGCAGCGGCAGCATTGTTGAAAGATTAGGTCAGCTACAAAACAGATATCTCAGTTTATGATTTGTACTTGAAGTATGCCTCAAAGGAGAATGTTGAATGAACTTTTGCAGATTCAACTTGAATCTGGAAAAGATCTTGTTTTGACCGAATTAGGTTAGCAATCCCCAGTACAATCTTTAGGAATCCTGATAGAAAATTAAAGAAAACAGTCCACCGAAGTCAATCATAGAACATAAGCAGAATCCGCATACTGTACCCTCCCTCCCTCTCTCCCTCTCTCTATCGGATGGTCCAGGCAGTCTCGGATCATTGTTCTTTCAGACCAAAAGGCCGAATTCCCCGTGAAGAATGCTCGGAGTCTACTCCTGTACTTTTACGGCTTGATTCTTTCTACAACAAACTAAAGGATTGTTGCCTCGATGCCTGTTAGATCTGACTGACTAGTTTGGATTTAGCTAGCAAAAATTAGGCACTGGATGCTCAGAAGGTTTTTACAATCTGGTGAAGAAGGCTTGATTCTCTCACTTACTAATCTAAACTACCACTTTCCATATCCAAGGCATACAGAGCTTGTGACAAGGGCTTTAGAGGAATCAGACAAGATTGCCTCCGAACGTACTATAGAATGGAGAAAATGCACGGGCCGATTAAGATTCCTTCTGATCTATCATGGATGGGGCCACGAGGTAAATGCTAAGAGGTCGGGATGTGATTTTCTGAAGCAAAGCATATAGAACTCATTGGGTCAAAAAGCAAGGTAAGAAGACCGACACACATCCTTGCTGATATATATTCCAAAAGCTACACCAACGATGTTTTTCAAGATAAACTACCGAGTTCATGATTGAGAATTCATGGGAGAATCTATGACTGTGAACCCCCAATAATCTATCTGCAAGCTATGAATATCCATTTCCTCGGTCAGACTCATTTTACTGAAGCTTAGTGGAAGTAAGAGATAGAGTGCTCATGAAGTGCACATGTGGAGGAATCTCGTTTCGCTTTTTTTCTCCATGTTCTTGACCTCACGAAGCATACTATGACCCCCGGTGCTAGGAGGTACGAGCTGGCGCTCTCGGCTCATACATACTTTTACGCTTTAGGGGTCAGCTAAAAGCTTTCCTCAAAGCGAGAGCAGCAGCAGGGAGGAGGAGGAGGACCAGGTCTTCCTCGCCCTTACTTTATTCATTCAGTTTCTATCCAAAGCTCTTGTGTGATGTAAGAGCTCTTACAAGCTCGAACTATTTTCTCCCAAGCCACGTTCTTTGAGTGGCTGGCCACCACCAGTGCGCGGTGCAAGTAATATATGAATGAAGCTAGCCATGTCTTGGGGGCCCGGACGAGCCAATTGTCTCGTGAGAGAGGCTTGTGGATCGAGCGGATAAAGATATGATATGCAAAAGGATTTGCATCACCGTGGGGTTTTTCGTGTTCCATTCTACGAAGAAGAGAAATGCGTCCACCGAGAACGCTTTTGTGAGCCACAGGAGCTGATATGAGGAAAAGGTACAAAAGGAGCGAGGGCATGGATGTGTGTATCAGTGCCATTCGTGGACGTCTGCCTCTGATCGATATTTTATGCCTCAAATTTCTTTGACTTTGTTACGGACAAACCACGTGCACACCTGCATACTGGCCAAAAATGTATTTAATGAATAATAGAAATGTGCGACTTGGTGAACTCTGATCTTCCGAGCTTTCGTGACCCAAGCAACTTCGTCCCAACCATCCACGTTAATTCTGTAGGATTCTAGAGACCCAGTCAGACCTATTTAATCGGAAGATAAACTCGTTTTTTTTTAAAAATCAAAAACTTCTTTTCATCTTCAGTCAGCTTAAACGGTTATTGGAAATTAATGAAAAAATATAGAGTTCAACTCTCTTTATTTTTCGGTTTTGTTCCATTTCTTCTTGGATTTTAGTTTTTGTTAAACTTAAGATACAATGGAAAAGCAACAAGTTTTCAGTGTACACGTTTAGACAAGATTTTGGTGCTAAGTGAATGTTTCATTTTCTTAATTTTGATAGAAGAAATCTGAGTCATTTAAAGTTTTTCAATGGGCGAAGCTTATTCGAGAAACAAATTTAGAAGCGCATCGAACAAGACTATATAAGTCTGAAACATTATTTATATATTATTTCATCTCTTGCCATATCATTGAATGAAATATTTCGAGCACAGAGCATCCAGGGGTTTCCAGTCTTGAATCCATGGAGATTTGGTTGCAATGCACCTCCTTTCCGAACACACTGAGGACACCAAAGTATGATACAACATGTGCCCTGGACAGCATTATTCGAGGGTGTGATATTCTTAAAGCTCGGGAAGCATTTCGTGAGCAGGCGTCACTTGCAAAAAGATGAAAGCACTGATCACAATAGGCACTCGTGCTTAGCCTTACCGTGAGTTCAGAATATTTCATTGCAACATTCTAAATTCTTTGGCCTCCAGTACTTTGTGCTAGTCCACAAGGTCAGCCACAAGCGCGGAGGACTGAAGATCCGCTACGTAGTAAAGTTTGGATGACAAAAGTCCCATAGCAGTACTACTTTTGAATTTTATTTATTTTACTTTCCAATAGCAGTACTGTTTGCAACACCCATGGTACATTTGAATATGGTTTGAACTATCCTACTCATATCGTAGCTCATTTTCTCAACGTAGTTCTCAAGCAATGTAGAAAAGGAAAACTCATCTTTCTGCTCATTCTTTACAATAATACAACTCTCCTGTTAATATTTTTCTCTAGAGAATTTCTTTATGGGATATCCGCACCAGTACTCTGGAAGGTACTTTTACTGAATTGTTTATAAATATTCATGCATATGTTTCTTCTTCTTGGCCGTAGAGGTTTTTGGGTGTCTCCATCCCTGATTTGATGAGAGGCAAGGCATCAACTGGAATCATATAATATCTTGCCAATTTCCAAACGATGGGTGTACCGTTGTAGTGGCTTTTCAAAGAACACAAGACATAGTTACTCCAAGGTCTTATTGTAACTTTGAGTGCTTTGTAGGTCCGCAAAGCCCCAATAGATCATACAACCGGAAGATCCTAGAATTTCCTGCACTCATTTGTGAAAAAAATGTCTGTTGTGGTATACCATTTTAGATGGTTTCCTCATCCTTGGCAGTGCATTTTATATAGTCAATTCATTGCTCTAAGTTTTTTTCAATCGACCAGGTCATCGAATAGATTTAGTCCACAACTAGATTGTCGCTGCTTCTGCTGCCGAGGTCACCTCTTTCGTCATTTGCTCGCTTCTCCTCTTGTGCAATCTCAGCCTATCCACTCATGGGTCATATTATTGATTCTTTTTGCGACATGCGTTTCATCCCGTTCCATACTTGTCCACTATGTAGACGATGTAAGACATGCTACGCTAATCAGAAAGAAAATAGGATGACCATGCGATCTAAGTTCAAGATAAGATTCAAGTCTTGGTCTACAACTCACTCTACATCAATAGAATATGAATTAGATTTACCTTCGTCTTCAACGCACTTGGATCAAATCTAGCGAAAAGGAAGGGAGTCCACGGATGCAATTATAAAACCTAAAATAATGAAAAGAGCGCTGCTCGTCAAAAGCGGCTGCCGTGCCGTGCTGTGTTCCTGTAGGTCTAGTCAAAGAGAAATCGACCACAAATTCCTTCTGGCCAGGCGGTGTAAGACGAGGAGTGCGGGTGCGGGGATGGAGTGAGAGATTGGTCGTGGTAATATCGAATTTTAAGATGTAACAAGGAGCAGCAAAGCGAAGAACAGCTAAAGTGCAAGTCGTTTGGGCTCGATGAGATAATTCGTGGTCGGTGGGAGTGTCGTTCTTAGCAGCATTCAATGAAGACAGACCGTGTCTCACGATCTTCCAACACCTAATGATTCTTTGAGTGAGGGCAAGTCAAAACCCTCGTCACCCCACTAACTACTCTACTCAAATATGCTCACTTTGACCTTACTCTGAGGCCTCGGTTCGGTTCCACTTCATTTCTATTGAATTGATTTAATTCCTCTTATCTATTTGGACCTAGATTCGTTCGCAAGTTGCTTTGACCGCTGAAGCTCGCGAATCGCGATCGCTTCCAACTGTCATTCATGAGCATTTTTCACACGTTTTACTCCTGGGATCTCCAAAACTCTCGGTGTGAGTTTTGGAAATTGCTGGCAGCCTGCTTCCTTCCTGCTTTCTGCTTTCCCACAACTTCCCCATTTAGGAGGTCCTCCCCAGGGAGCCGATCATGCATGATGATTCAAGAGTTGCAAAACTGCATATCGGCGATGGCCAATCTGCCGATGACGAGTTTTTCTTTGAGCTCCAAAGTAAGCAAGAATAGCTTTTTCTTTTCCTTTTATTTAAATGTTTTCCACGAAAAAATATTGTCTGCACTTTTATTTGCTTCGATTTCACATTTTGGAAAGCCGTAATTTCAGACCTACCTTTGACTAAAAACTTAATATAATGATAACTATATTTGCTGGATTGCGGCTAACAGCTTAGAATCTTGATTCTGCTGCTGGAACTTACTGCCAGAGTTTTGAAACTTCATAGCAGCACTCTTACGTTGTATCGTCTCAGCAATTTTGAATCTACTCCAGTTTGTAGTATAAAAGCTGTCAAATCTAAACCTACCTTTGACCATCTTTACATCAGCATGTCAACAAAATCTGTGTCCTCGCTGCCAACAGCTTAGCAGCTCTGTTCTGTTCGGTCCCGGTTATATTTTATTATAATCGAAAAGCGTGAAATCGCTTATCACCCGAGTAACGACATGATTCTTCCTGCTGCCAAGATATGAATGAGCTCTCTCCATCATTCTCTTGTGTAGGTTGACAAAAATCTGAAGTTTGAGCTGGACATTAAGTTGAATCCCATAGGGCACATTGTACAACATGTTCACGAAAGATGTGCATGCTGAAGACATGATCAGAGTAGTTTATTCTACATCTTCTCTTGTCACTTATACTTTAATTCAAAACTCCAAAGGTTATGGAAAAAAATTTCAGAACTTTCTTAGAATATGTGTTTGAGCAAAGTGTTTCGTCGCCATAGCCGGATAAGAATAGATTTTATTTCTAAATCAATAGAATCAGTCACAAGTCACAGGTAAAGATAAAGCATGCATGGTCCTCAAGGTCCAAAATCACCAATAAGGAGGGAGCAGTATCTGAACCCAGAAGATTTCAAGTTACATGCCCTGTGAGGAGAAACAACTTTGGTTTGGTAAGTTGTAGACAATGAACAGGATGACATTGCATTCAGTTAAAAACAAAGAGATAAAAATTGCAGTAATGCAGAACAACAACAACATATAAGTCAAACAGCACCCAGTCAAAATGAAAAACCAATGATTAATGCACAATCAATCAGCCATAATGATCTCCAGCGCCAGCCCAAAAGGTAGCAAAGTCATTGGAAATTGTACAAATCTAGAGATTTTAATAAATACTAATAGCTTGTGGCTGACTTCAATGGACAG
Organism: Marchantia paleacea; assembly: GCA_014180765.2. NCBI lineage: Eukaryota > Viridiplantae > Streptophyta > Marchantiopsida > Marchantiales > Marchantiaceae > Marchantia > Marchantia paleacea. The sequence goes on from MUAA02000014.1 coordinate 1,987,588, forward strand.
AAGGCTGTCTCCAACTCATCTCGTATTTGTGGCCATTGTGGTCCCCTACGTGCGCAACATGGCCTCAGTCGCTCACAGTATCTTTGCCAGTCCCGTCCAGTCCTCTCCTCGTCCTCCCTCCTCCTCCTGTTTCTGTTTTCTGCGTCTTTCTATCTGTGTCCAACAATAAACATACACTCCTCTTGCCACCACTGTTCTGTCCGGTTCCCGGTTTTCTCGAAGGTCTCTCCAGGCTCTCCTACTTCCTGTTTAATCTGTCTATCCATCAATCAAGCATGATGATTGATTAATGATAATGCAGGTAAGTTTTCATCAACCTCCTGATTTTCTGGACAGCATATCACATGGTCTTTCACGTTAAAAGCATGTCTCTAGACTTGAACCTACAGCATGTCTCAGTTAGTAATTGGTACTTTTTCCAGGAGAGAACTAACCTCTCTACTGAAAAGTTAGTTGTCTCCTGGAAATGTAGACCGAGTTTTCAGTACACCGAGTTTAATATTCTAAAGGCAGATAGATGTCAAGTGATACAAGTGCACACAAGGTGTGGACTAACGGCTTGGTGATTCATTCATTGTATTATGGGAAAATGAAGGTGAATAATCGTTGAACAGAGAAAATATATTTAACGCACGTCAGTTTTACAAATGGCCTTAGGAATATGAGCTTCAAAAGGAGGAAGTAAGCAGAAATCAGCACGTCTGGTAAACTTTCCATTCATTTTCCAGTCCAAGGAGTAAATCAAATTTTCTAGGAGTACATCCGAGGAAGATCAAGGAAGAAAAATAAAGCGAATTAGAAAATAAATACACCTTAATCTGCTTGATTTTGATCATGTTTATTCACATAGTAGGCCTGCATAATCATATTCGTCTAAGTAGATATTACATTCACTTTTCATATCATAATGATGTATCACATAAGATGGTTGGGGGTAATTAATGAGCATATTGATTAATCTATCTGATGACGAAAATTTGGAAGACCTTAGGATTGTTGGAATCGCAGGACTTAGTAGTGTAGGTTTTAGTGAATTAATAACGTTAAATTCATATCCCCACTGGTGGATATTCTGGTAATGTAATAATGTACGTATTCTCTGTGTATTGTACATATCATTTTCGAGCCGATAGACGTATGAGGTTATAAGCAACCTTCGTGCGAAAAAACCATCTTTCGAGTTTAAGTAATAAATTATTATTAACTAGTAATTAAGTTTTATTCCTGATACTTTTTATCTTGGTTAAGTTGGGCCCTGATTCCAACACAGTCAGTTTCCTGGAAAAATGACTTATCATCTCTTCTAGAGGGACACAACCCTCAACTCCAGTTAGGGTCAAGTACTTTATTGCGAACGGATACCAAAATTCTGAGGGAAATATTCGGTGGCAAGGCTTCACGTGATTTAAAAAAAAGCTCTGTGACCGACTTCATCTTCATGCTGGGTGGCTTAGAGTCGATGATGAGATTCAGAATGTGTGTAGACGTCGTTAAAACTTCATTAATGTAAAGTGAAGTTAATAATTGTAGGTTACATACGCATATGTAAACCCAAAGCCAAGTGTAAAGAATATTTAAAAGAGACTACATTAGAAAAGGAAGAGAGTGGAAACGTGCAAGAGTATTATAAAAGTATAAGATAGTTTATTCATGAAAACCTAAACATTCAAAAGATCCAAATATTTAACAAACTCAATGCCTAGCTGTACCTTCAGAAATTGTGAACTTCAAAAACAAAGCAAATGAATGCTGAGAGAGTGCCAGGAAGGACTGCGTTGCATTGGTGGCTGGACCTTCGAGAGAGCTAGAGATGGGGTCAGAAAAATGGAAATGTCATGAAAGAATTTATTGGTAGTTGAACCTCGATGAGGTAATCTAGAGCAGTAAAATGACAAGGGAGATGGAGAAAGACGCATGATAAGAAAGTTTAACCCAAAATGTATTGAAGCCAAATCAAAAAGTGGAGACAGAGACAATGAAAGGCCCAAACCGCAGCTAAGGAACCCCATAAAAGGAAAAGATTCCTCCAGCATACAAAGATTAAGACCTCAAGATAGTTTTATACCCTATCTCTAGTTGACATGCAAACAATTGCCTATTAAAATTTTGCTTCTTTTGGACCATCCCTTTGTGGACATGCATCTTTTGTCCACTGCATTTTCTTCTTTTGGGTTGCTGTTGTCGTCAGTCAGGCGCTGATCAGCTCGTAAATATATGATAGAAGCCACCTCTAAGGATAATGAAGCCATCATCTCTACTACTATGACAAAAAAGGTTCCCTAGGCTAGGCATGATGCCCCACAAGATACGCCGGGGTAAAATCTAAGCGAATCTATGTAAACCAAGCCCAAATCAGTTCTTTAATCCCCTGGTTAGGTGAGTTCTTCCTCTATAACATCGTCCTCATTTTTAAACAAAAACCGTGTTACCTAATCAGCTATAGACGAACCACCTTGCGAGAAGTCAGTGATCATTTCTCGAAACACAACACCAACACCAAAACTTGAGTCGTGTATGGTCAGAATGACAATATTATTCCATCCGGTCAAGCACTCCAATATATACTCTCCTACTAATAATAATAATTAGTCACTGGGTTAAATAAATGACCTCTGGGTTAAACAAATGAAAAATATGGCCGATCAAAGCTCTGATAAGATTCGAACTTCTTCTATAGAAATTGCCAAATTTTGAGTGGGTGGGGGAACTCTTTTTAGATTATAGTTTCGACTTTTGCAAAATGGATTCGCCGTAAGGTCTGAGTGTTGTGGATACCATCCTCAGTCGACGTGAGATTGTATTGGTAGACGGAGGGTAGTGAAACACATATGAACATTCGTCGAGATTTCAGTAATTTGTTAGTCAAAGAGTGCGTATATATCTCACGTGTAGCGACTTGGAATCACCGAAGAACAGCATGCAGGGATGCTACATTTCCAATGATATGTGTGTGTGTGTGTGTGTGTATATATATATATATGTGAGTATGGCTACTCAATCTATCTGTTTGAGACGCGTGCGGTTTTGATTCTTGGAGTTTCTTTTCCTGGAGTTTTCATGACTTTTGGTTCCCACTTTTAGCTACACAATGATGTCTTTCAGATGTCCTTCTTCTTGTTTTGTCCATGGAGGTGATTCGCTATCATTCATGATTTCTATGGAAAATAAAGGGTGGAGAAAACATGCCTTTCATACTTAGCGACTTGCAATATGAGTTTAGAAAACTCTTTCTTCAAGATCAAGGAATATTTTACTTGCCCAAATTAAGTTAAAACACCCTTCAATCAATGTTTCTGGGCCGCGTTTCTTAGGGATTCCCCAGTTTCGTTATCTATGAATTGAAAGCCAAAGACGTTATCGACAATGAAGGCTACGATGAACAAGCCTGAAACCAATTATTTTGGAATCCAACCGCATCACTCGATAAAGGGCGCTCATCATTAGATCCCACTGCTCTGTACCCCTTGAGACATATGGGCTTCTTATGAATCCCGGAAAACTCTTACATAGTTCTTAGACGGCAGAAGCCTAAAACTTCCATTTTTTTTTTCGAGAGTAGCCGGAGTGAATGTGAAGCTTACGTTTTGGTGTGAGCTTGCACCGAGATCAAGGAAAGTCCTATATTCCTTGAATAACTTGGAAAAATGTGCGAACGCAAACCCTTGCTTTGAAACCAATCAGCCTTTAATAAGAGCATAAATGAGATTATGAGACCTTGGGAAATATGGTTAGTACGGATTCCGAGAGAGGGCCTTGGGTAACGTGGTAAGAGATGACCTTCGATCTGAAAGAAAACTTGAGGACATCTTTATTTGCTTGATTTGATTCGTGAAAAGAAAAGAGGGGAAAGGAAGGGAAAGGAGGAAAAAGAGCAGGCGTGTAGAATTGGGTATGTATGAATTGAATACTTGAAGCCGAGAATACAACGTCCATATACTTGTACTGTACTGGACAGTATGAATATAGACTTGAGACTGTTGACAGTGGTCGGGCAGACCAGACCAAACCAAATCATCGAGACGCAAACATGCCCACATAGAGGATCGAAGGAGAGTCGTACAGCTACCACGTGGATTGCCAGATCAGCTCTTGTGGCGTCACCCGACGACAGCATACTCACCACTTCTCAACATCTCAAGCCTCCCACGACCCAGGCTCGCACAGGGGTCAGGTCATTCTGCTCTCACCGTAGTTCACCATGTGGTTACCCGTTGTTTCCGTCTCTTGGGCAACGTTGGGGTAGATTCCGGTAAAAAAAACAATGGGTGAGGTTTTCTAAAAATATTTAAGAATTAAAATGGATTGGTGCATCATTTCGTTCCGAGAAATAACCGGATAATCTAGAAAAGCGACCGGAGCAGTGTGAATTCGGGATTACACGCTGGTTTTCAGTAGTACAGGATGAAAACGGGAATGTTATGTGTGTCCGGCTGTCGCCCTTCTGGGGCGCAGATGGAAGAAGGCGGAAACCGAAACCCCCTACTGTAGCCACGGAGTAGTGAAGCATATTCGCAATTTGGCGATGCATAGGCGACTCAGAATGCAAAACCGTTATACAGAGACGGGGGTGGCGATTGGCGATATGGGAAGACGGTTACAAAGTCAACGAATTTCGCCAGAGCCACCACCCGCCCCGTGGCCCGTGGCTCGTTGGTGCCTGGGCCCCGGGCACCGCGCCTCGCGCCGTGGAGACCTCGGCTTCACGTGGCCGTATATTGGATTTGAGCATACTCTCTGTCCCCCATCCGCCAGCGCCCCAGCCTGTCATCTGGCGGAAATATTTTCCACCGAATCTTCGCTCTTTTCCTGCTCTGTTTTGGCCCATATACCGATCAACGAATTGCCCCCGATCAGGCCAAGCCCAGCCCCGCCCAACCCGATGCCCCATACTGCACCAGTATTCCTAAGACGAGCATCCTCAGCCCCCTGTCTCTGGCGACCCTGTCCTGATCAAAATGGAACAAACAAACCCCCCAGTACAGTACGAAATTCACATGAAATTTAGCTGTTGGAGCTTTTGGATTTCTTTATTCCCTGGCCTGAGCAAGCCCAAGCTAGGGCGGGGCGGCAGCCAGTGCGTCAGACGTTCAGAGACGAGAGAGAGAGAGAGAGAGAGAGAGAAGGAAGAGGAGCAGGAGGGGAGTATTACTGAAGGAGACATCGGTGGTAACGAAACTAGCGAGAGGGCAAGGACTTGTCCTTAAATCGGGGGAAGCCCAGGGTGAGGAAGGGAGAGTTGGGGGGTGATGGGTGGAGTAGCATCTAGCTCTAGATTGAGTGAGCATGAGCTACGGAAGCAAGCAAATCGTCAGAATGGAATGCTGGCAAGCAACTGAAGGATCAAACCAACCGTGGGGTGGGGCTGCGTTGCCAGTCGATAGAGAGAGAGAGAGAGAGAGAGAGAGAGAGAGAGAGAGAGAGAGGCAGACACAGAAACAAAGAGAGTCTGAGAGTCTGAGAGGGATGATCGAGAGCTTCCAAGAGTTAGAGAAGGAAAGATACATACACATCGGATAGATAGACAGATAGGTAGATAAATACATATATAACCACCACCTTTTCGTACGCACTACTACAGCTGCAGCAGCAGCAGGAGCAGCCGTGTACATGCTACGAGTTACAGATTATTATCCAGTAGAGCAAGACGAAGAAGACCGGCTAGATGCTCGTCTCGTAGCTCGTAGAATAGGTCGAGCGAGTGTCCGATAGGAAGGAAGCATTGCAGCAGTAGGACTGGAGTGGAGAAAGGCTGAGTAGAAAGGTAACCACCGAGACAAAACTAGGACAAGTGAAACTGGAGACAGATGACTCCCAGTGGTCGTCACAGGATGAATAGAGCTGGCAGCAGAGGCAATGAAGTGTGAGGAGCAAGGGGGTTGTTAAAGCGAACGCTAAGTTCAGGCCGTCTGAAGTGGTGCTGGCTGAATAAATCGAAGAAGGCCAACTGAAATCGTGACAAAAAAATATTTGGGCTTCTGAAGAGAGAGAGAGAGAGAGCAGAAGGCGGAGGAGGAGATCTAAGAGGAGGGGTGAGCTTCGCAGAGGGTGCACAGGTGGTGGGAGACAAGACAGCCAGCGGACGGGAGGAGAGAGGACCACTTTTTACTGCTCATGGACGTCGTCCGAGGGTGGGGGGAGAAGAAGGGGGCAGTGAGAGTAGATTACTCAGATACTTGATAGTGGTACTTTCATCGTCAGAGAAGGAGGGACCGAGCTGGGGGAGGGACGGGGCGAGAAAGCCTACGAATAGTACACTCAGCTCGCTCTCTCTGGCTTACTTATAATCGTGTGTGTCTCCAGTGACTTCTCACTCCAAACGCCACAACAATCGCTCGTCGTCCGAGCTTTCTACAGGCGAGTCTGGACTCCACTCGCTGCAGCTCTGTTCTGTTCTGGTCGACCGACGGCTTCTCTCTATCACGGTTTCTCGGTTCAACTGTCTGTCTGCCTCCTCTCTCTCTCTCTCTCTCTCTCTCTGAGTCCTTCTCCCTCGGCATCTTAAGACTCCTTTCTTACTCCCTTCCTTGCCCACTTCTCTTCTCTTCTCTTCTCCTCTCCCATCCTCTCCTCTTGTGCCTGCAGTGCAGTGCCATTGCAGGCCTACACATCCATCCCCATAACAACACAAATCTGTCACTGGACGTCTTCGTGTGCTGCATTGCCTAGCTCCTGCTGCACCTATTTTTAGAGTGCATTCACTCCCCTCCTCTCTCACTCACTCAGCCCCCACGTCGCAGCACTCTCCTCTCCTCTCTCACCTCCTGCTCAGCTCAGCTCAGCTCTCCGGTCCCCCCCCCCTCTCTCTCTCTCTCTCTCTCTCTCTCTCTCTCTCTCTTCTGGCTTCCCTCTCTGGCTGCCTCCTTCCGCCTGTACCGTCCTCCGTCTTCTGCTGCTGCTGGGATTTGTCATCTCGAGCCCTGTAGCGTCTGCCTCTGCGCGGGTACTCCTCGCATCACCACGTTGTTGTGGTCGGTGTACAATCGCCCAATATTCACCAAAAGCTGCGTTTGGGTCCTGCTCATCTCTGAACACTTTCGGTTATAACACATACTGTCACGTTCGTGTTGGCTGGCTGGGGGGGCGGGGGGAGAGGAGGGGTGGGGGGGCGGCTGGGGACTGGGGATCTCGCTCAATTCTCCACACCCAAATCTGCGCATGCTCGACTCTCACAATTTCGCCTTTCCTGCCTTCGAACGAGCCGAGCCTCTGATTCAGTCATTCACACTCGTGTGAACTGGTGCTGCCTCGTCTTGGCGTACTAGCCAGTGGTCCTCGTCTGTGTGCACGCCATGGGTGCCTTGACTCTGCGGATGCTCTTGGTTTTAACATTGGCGGTTATGACAGAATGCGGTCGTCCTCTTCAGAGTAATCCCCAGCGCCGCTCATTATTATTATCTTCAAATTGGCGCTTGTGAGAAATCACCAGCTCGAGAGTCAGCTTGAATGGAATGGTGCACGGTAGAAACTACGCAGGAATATCTGAATTTCATGGCCTGATGCTTCAATTCTGGGTGCTAGATCCCCGTAGACATATATCTGGGCAGATGTCCACTTCCCTTGCGATTAACTGACTGGGTGATTGACTCATTGAATGATGCCACTCTCCAGGTTCGCATATGAGCTCATTGGTCATGTCCATGTTACAGACTCCACCGAAACCACTTCAGCCGCCTCCTCTATCTCCTATACAGCGCGAACAGATGTTTCAGGGTCGTAAGCCCCCGTCTCCGACAGCTGAGGTGAGGAATTCGACCCAACTCGTGAAGATTCGCCCAAATCTGGGCTCGATGTAAAGATTTGACGCACGTGCTCGAGAATTCTCGAATTTTGACTTTGTATTCGATACTTCCGATGTCTTGATACACGCGGTTGTGCTGATAATCGAGGAAATCACGAAGTCAGATCGCTTCCACAAGCAGCAGTTGTAGGAGGAGGAGGTTTTTAACAGATTTTCAGTCACAAATAATGAGTCGGGACGTTTGAATCGACCGGTAGTAGGTCGGACGGATGACGATCTGATTACGGCGAGCTCGTTCATATGCATGTGCGGGAGCTCCCATAAGTGTATGATCGAGACTTTCAAAGCAGGAATAATCTGGCCATCAAAGAAAGACCGACAGACCGACCTTCTGAGAATGTTGGCTGTGCGGGGACGTACACGTCAATCTTAGAAGAAGAGAAATCGAGCTCGGATCTTCGCCCCGCGGCGCCTATTTCCCGTGATGATCATGACAAGCCGCCGATCATCATGGGCTTGGGCTTGAGGCTGCGGCTGCGGCTGGGGCCGGGGTCTAGATACATGGCTAATCGGTGCCAAATGATGAGTGGCGACTAACGCGAGTTGTCGTACATGCAGGAATATCATCGTGGATATCGATTTGGTAGTACTGTCGTCCAAGGAAGTGCTACCGCCAGTAGCAGCAAGAGCACGAGGAGCACTACCACCAGTCCTACGGTGGACATGAACCAAGTCCAATACAGTTTGGGGGTGAATGGGGGCCGGGCGTGGGGCTTCCAACTGCTGCACAAAAATCCTGCGGGGCCCAATCCCATAGGCAACGAGTTCCGACCGGGGAACAGCAAGACGGTGGCTAAGAAGAATCGCTACCCTCCCCCATACGGTGGCTGAAGAGTGGGTGCGTGATTAGCTAGACAAGCACCGAATCATGATTCCCAACTCCCTCCCAACTTCTTTCAAGCTTATAGATAGAATTGTTAGCACCCCATGTTGTGATCACATTCTAAGATATACCACTGTGAATTCGAGGATGCAGTTCCAAGCCTGACACCATCCCGAGTTTGTATACTCTCTATGTCCTACATCTCGCCAATCGCGCGAACACAGGGGGGGGACTGTTCAAGAAGAAGAAGAAGAAGATGATGATGATGAAGAAGAAGAAGAAGAAGAAGGGGAAGGGGAAGAAGAAATTGATGCACATGATCTGAGCTCCATGCGCCTGATCGATCGGTCGAACTCAGTAGCTGTAGATGAAAAAGACGAGGTGCCGAGCGGGAGAGAAGTGATGGACATTGTGTATGTACATATAGGATAGGAGGAGCTAGAGGCCCGGTAGAGAGTGCTTAATCAATTCGAGGAAAGAATCAGCTGGTTGACCACGAGATGTGCTAGACATCTTCGAAATTATCGTCATACTTGTCATACAATAATAAGCGCTTCCGATTCATCGATTTCAACACTTGAAACCGAGCACTGTGAGAACGTGTACAAATCTCTTCTTCCTCGTGCCGTCCGTCCTTCTGTTTCTTCTTTGATCTCGATCCCATGATCTGTTGGGAGCCTGCACCTTCGATTCCTTTGACATATCTCCGACTCGCAACATCGTACAAATCTCTGCAGTGGAACGATGCTAGTACTATATAATACCGACCTTTAGATCTCTCTGTGATTGTACACGGTCGGGTCTGTACTCCAGATAGAAACCGCTATTACGGCTGATCATCGATATACCTACGAAGCTAAGCACATTCTGTACAGCTGCACGTGATTTTGGCTCCCCCAAACGACCGGAATGCGAAAATTTGGGTCATATGGACAACATGAAGAGCGTGGACGCGAGGGGAGCGCTGGGCGGGAGAGCAGGAAATGCGGGTTGGCTTCTCTTTACAGTCGATAAGCACTATGCTAAGTAACGCTTGAGTGCATGCATTTCGTGAACGAATGAATGAAGCAAGCAAAGCAAAGTCGAATTTGCTAGCTGCTCGTGTGGCCGAGAGAATGAAGGAAACCAGGAGCTAGCAAGCGCTAGCGACCAGGATACGCGCGCTCTAGGGGTGGGGGTTGGGGGTGGGGTCAGCGCTAGGAGTCTTATCAGTCGAGCATAACTCTCACATAATATGGGGCTAGTCATTAATCGATCGAATAACGTAATTGTTGGCCATTGGGTGCGAACATCAAGCCACCTTTCTGGTGCTAGTGCTTCTGCTGCTCAGCTCGACCTGTGGGGTCGGTCCGACCGCAGGAAGGGAAGGGAAGAGTCTTATCGGGCAGGCAGGCAGGCAGAGGGAGGGAGGCAGTTGTTGCTGTTACGGTGAAGGGAGGTGATACGGGGATGGAGCGAGGTGGTGGTGGTGAAATTCAGTGCTGTGTCCATCTACATGGTGAGAGTGTGGGTCCGATGTCTGGAGGATTTGGCATACGTTGCCAGACGACGCCAGTATATGAACTTATTTGTACATGTACACGGGTTCTGCGATTCGGGGGGTGGGGTCAGCAGGGCTTGGGCGGAAGGATGCGGATGGGGGATGGGGCGGCCGGGTCACAAGCTAAGCGGTTGGGACAACTACGTTCGCGTTGTTGTTGTTGTTGTTAGGAGTGGAGGCGCGCAGCATGTGATTAAACTTCTCTTTTCTCACCTTGCGATTTGTTTTGTGGGGTCGGCTCTCGCTGCCGCCGCTGCCACTGCTGCTCGGTACAGTTCCCCCTCGCCAAGGGAGGGGAACTGTGCACTAGTTTAGTGTAGCTAGCCCATAGCATTAGCTGCTGCAGCCAAGACAAGAAAGATGTACATCTACAGTCGTCTCGTACCAGCCAGACGCTTGTCTTCCCCTTTCCCTTCCCTCGCTCCCTTGGCCCCCATCTCGTCTCAGATCTCCCATTCGCTCCTTTTTTGCCTCCTCAACGGACAGTCGTGAAGATTCCTACAACTTCAGATCCTCTCTGCCCTGCCCCCCGGGAGGCTTCCTCCATGATCTCCTCCTCCTCCTCCTCGCCCTCATTTGGTCTTGCCCCTCCCCTCCCCTAGCACCAACACAAGCACGCACATAGTTATAGCTGATATTCCTGCCTGCTGTCCAGTCCCGGACATTCCCTTTCAATTTTATTCTTCATTTCAACAAATGACAACCCAATTCTTTGACGGTCTCATGATTCGTTCTATCCCATTGAGAACATCATCCTCTTTTGGGCATCGGCGGTGATTTTGTCTTTTATTTTTCTCGCACCCCCACCCCGTATTCATGGAAGTACACTCTGTACCGGCTGCAGTGCACTCTCTCGTAGTCCCAGGAGGACGTCAAAAGCCTCAGCTCCTTCGGAACTTATCCATTTCTAGGGACCTCCTTCTTATATTATGGCCATCAGACCATCAGACGGTAGCGGCTGGATTCAAGACGACGACTAAGAGTCAGGGTCACGTTCAGGCTCAGGCTCGGGTCACGTCAGGTCGGGTCAGGTCAGATCAGATCATGTCATTCCATGCTATGACTTCAGAATCTTCACTTTCACCGTGGGAATTCCGACAGGCCTCGCATCTGTCTGATCGTGGACTGGCTGCCGAGCTTTTCGTTCCGTTTTGGTATTACTGCTGTCAAGGGGTTGCGAGTAACCGAAGCGGGAAAAAGCACGAGAAGCAGAAAACCTTATAAAATCGAGTCAAATTGTATCGACATTCACACACATTCATAAACGCGGTCTGATCAAATGTAATACAGTAGAACTAGTCAGTCGTGTATGTGGAGTATTTCAAAAGGCGTCGAGCCTTTGCAGTGCAGAGCGGGGCGGGCATAATTCGCCCAACTTGTTCCCCTTTTTGTCTTAAAGCACCTCACCATCCATGACTCCATGAGTCTATGCTAGCAGAGGAGAAAAGGAAGGACCTTCAACATCTTCCCACACTCAAGCAGCAGCAAGCCCGTCCAAGCAAGCTAAGCGCACTGCTGTCTCAGTCCAGCGGGGGCTAACCATTTCGGGTGTCGTGTATTTCCAGAGACAGGCACCTCTCGCCACCTTCTCCCTCGCTTACCTCTGTAGAGACCGTAAGCCTCCGGCGTCCGGCCCGCAACTCCCAACCCCCACCCGTCGCGTCGAATCTATCAAGCTCGCACACTTCAAGCAAAGTACGAGCCAGCGCCACCTTCCCCCGGCTGGCGACGACGACGACCGCTGGACCTGAACTGGAGTCTGGACCCGGACCTGACCTGAACTGAATCTCACCATAAATGCGAGCCCGCGACTCCTCCAGTCTCCCATGAATGTCTTTGTCTTCCAGAAGAAGGAGAATTCCTCGCCTGTCCGGTTTTCTGTAAAGAATTGCGATCCACGTACAGTCCAATACGGTACGTACAATATGGATAGACAGACAGAATAGAATCAGTCGCCTTCCCTTTCTCTCTCTCTCTCTCCTGTCTGGGAGCCCCTCTCGATCTCGAGCTTCACGTCAAACTTCTTTCCTTGTCTGTACTCTCTTCGCCATCGCCCTCAGCTCCTGCGTCACTGCGCAGAGAGGCCCCTCCATAACTCGACTCGACTCGGGGCTGGGATGGGCTGGGCTGGGCTGGGCTGCCCCTACCCCTGCCCCATGCCAAGCTGGGCTGGGCTTGGCAGGGGGCAGGGGTAGGGGCAGGGCCAGCCAAAGCTATTCCACGGTAGAGGGCAAGCAGTCGGCGCTAAGTCGCATCTGTAGTAGCTGCTTGGTGTTTAGTAGGCCCTATGGATGGAGACGTTTCATGCTATCCTGCCGAGGAGTACTTTTTAGAGATTTATTTCAATATTCTGAAGATTGGTTTTGGGAATTTCCACTTTGCTGGCTCTGACGGAAGTCCGCGGGGGGGACGCAATTGCATGATGCTCTCGCCCAGGGAGTTTGCGTCGCCATCGTTCGGGCGCGCAGTCAGTGACTCAGTGGCGCGGTCCAAAAGCCTCCGAACTCGCTGCTGCAGGGGAACGAGTTTATCACTCGCCGATGCCCATCATCACCGCGCTCGAGCCACAGTGCATTGCTTTGGAGCAACATGGCCGGCCCCGATTCGGCCCAGGCCCGAGAACCCAATCATGTGCAAGAATCTTTCCAGCCCACGGCTTTCCCACGTGGGTTTCGGGCTGACGTGGTGAATCTCCCCGACCTTTTTTATCTGCCCAAGGCTGCCCGAGACCACTTGTCGGTAATCGACCGACCGAGCAGTATCTGTCTGGACTCTGGAATTCAAGCGTCGTCAAATACGTCGGCTATTTAGCACCCTACTTATTACAGCAACCCCCACCCGCGGTCCCTGAAGAGAGGGACGGAGCTTCCCTCCCACGGCCCCACCCCGCGGGGCTTCTTCAATCACTCAACCCCCAGTACCACCCCACTTCCCTTTGGCCGCCTTCCCCCTTCCCCCATCTTCATCGTTCGTGCTTACGATGGACGGGTCGGCGTTCTCTAAATTAGCGGGACTAGCTTTGAGAAACTGCGATTTCGGTCCTGAATGTGACAGTGGGATGGAAGGGCGAGGAAGGTCGGAAGGTAGGTTCGATGCGTGCTGATCACGGTCAAGGATGTTTATCCACGCCATGCTACTGGCTGCTCACGAAGGAATCCGGATGGACAGACAGACAGAGAGATCAGAAGGTCACAGGTGCAGGTTTGACACGTTCTTTGCTTGATCCACACTTTATACTGACTGCCCCTCTCGCCCCACCCCCACCCCTACCCTGCTGCTCACAGATGCGTACATTCGAAACATTCCGTATTTTCTACTCGCTTGAACTCGTTGCCTCATTTATTCATGAGCATTACCCAGCTCCCGTCCGCAGCTGGATCATGCGGGTGCTCATGCTGCGATTTACAGCAATGATCTCCCGAGTGGAATCGAAAGCCTTGTATTGTATCCTCTTCGGAGCTCAGAACGTGCTTACATGAAACGAATACTGCAGCAGCAGAAGCGGCTCGAGACACAAGAGGAGGAGTCACCCACTTTGGCTCAGGTGTCTTCGAAACGTCGGGGCAATGGGGCAGCTTGGTAAGGACGAGGACTCGGGAGGTAGTAGCCTTCGTCGTCAGCCTGCCGAGTTGAGGGTCACAGTATCTGCAAAGCGTTGCAATTATCGCACATCATAATTAGAACGTGAGAACACAAACCCTCACAAAGACGCACTACTGGCATGCCCTACAAAAGGAGGGAGGGGGCTGCCTGCAGAGGAGGAGAGGGATACATGTACTAATTCCTCCTCTGCTAGAGAGCTCTCAGGCTCCCAGCAGCAGCAGCAGCAGACCTTGCTAGGCTTTGTGAGAAAAGGCCCGGGCTATCATGGCATCTTCATAAAGGAAAGAAAACATCCTGAATCGCGAATGGATGACTTGGAGGCTGTAAGGGTGAACTAATTGTACCGAGTACTTTTCGGTACAGTCGCCAGGACAATTAGAGAGAGTCTACTCATTGACATATACATAGTAAGTGGGATGCGCTTCAAATGCTCGAGCAAAAGCGGCCTTATGCTCAACACTTTGACCTTTGGAAATATATTCAGTGCGGAATATAATACGGAATGATCGATCTGCTATAATGGAAGATAGTGGATCTTTTTCTTTTTCTTTCTTTCCGGTATCTTTACCATGACAGGGTAGATGCCCGACTGTGGTTACCCTGACCCGAAGTTCTCAACCCACACTTTCATGTCGAATATCAACTGGACGAAGCTGTACCCATTCAATGCCCATACATTATAATGCTTCGATTCCTAAAATTCGACACTAATTGGCCGGTACGTATTAGCAGGCCCCCCTGTTAACTAATTAGTTCCAGCCGAGCAAAGCTCACCGAACCAGATTATGGTGAATGCTAGTTGCAAACCCCGATCATTATGCAAGTGACCGAAAGCAATCAAGTCTGACAGAATATTTCATCCAAAACCTGAACTGGTACAACATTTGGAGCAATATCACAACAACTCATAACCCTACTACTACACTGCACATTTACAGATAGATAGATAGATATTAACGTAGTTGTTGCTCGAGTAGGATCACTCAGTGCAGACGAGCAGTGTAGAGGAGAATCGCAACTAACCTCCCTCCCTCCAGCCATCATCATGACTGAGTGGCGATAATGCAGACCGAGGGAACAAGAGCATAGTTTGGTCCCGATGGAGAATCTCATCTCTGTCGTGGTGGTGGTACTGGACAGTGAGACCACAGCCATGACTGGGTGCCACTGGGTGGATTGCCATGGTTTTCACCGCCTTTTGCACTTCACTTATAAAAGTGCCCCCTTTGCTAGCTAATCAATTACATAAAAGTGGTGCTTCTCTGTCTCATGGACCTCGTAATCAGAAGCACTCATAAGTATTATGACTGAAACTTTGCCAAATTGGAAAGCTAAACTTTTCAGCTCGTCCATCAGTACCTATTCATATCTGATCCGCTTTCCTCTTTAACAACATCCACTGCACTGCACTAGGCGTGAATGTGTACCAAGGTACACACGGTTAACTGTGGTCGACACTATCCTTCAAAGGTACGGCTCGGTACTTTACTTTACTGTAGGTATGGGCAGCTTTTCGACAAAAAAAGAATGCTGTGCTTTGCTTTGCTTGCTCGCTTCTAATGCTCTGTTAGCATCTTAGTCTTTTCAGATGTCTTTGTGTGGATGAGACCCAAATGGGGCCTAGCCCCATGTTACCGGTTTGGTTCCATCCTTGTACGATTTGATGGGATCTTCCCATCCCTTTTGTTATTATACTTTCTCGGGATACGATGAGACCCAAATAAGCTTTTTGATTGAAGAAGGCAAGTCTGTATTCATGCCTGGTCACGATGGCCATAACGCAGGAGAAATTGGGATTGGGATTAGAATCTTCATCGAGGGCGAAAGGATGTCTTTTGATTTCCGGGTCTGGAAAGATGATTGCATTGCATTCATGGAATACTGAGAGAAACAATGAGGGGTGGAATTGTTAAATGACTGCGGGAAATGAATGGACTCTTGGGAGAAAGGTGTAGATTTTATTCTCTGCGTAGTTTGAATGTGTTCGTGATCCATTCCATCAATTATATGCCTCGAAGCAGGCAGTAGTCCTGGAAAGTTAGTACAGTCGGTCAGTCAGTCCAAGCTCACCTACGGAGAGGGGCAGTAAAGGCGAACGACGTCTCAGTTCAAAAAGGTGACATGCATCCAAAGCTTTCCAGGGACAAGAAGATGTCAAACACCGTTTACCTGAAAAAACAATCGAGCAGAACCGAAACGAGTGCTGCTGCATACACATGCCTCGCGCAATTTTCAAGCTCTAGATTCCTCGCCAACGCTACTGGAACTCTACTACTACAACCACAACAACAACAAAATCGACTATATTCATATTTTTCTAACCTCTCGAGATAGATGAGATGAGTACTTGACCCATGCGAAGGCTCAACAATTTGAAACACGTACAAACCAAAACCCCCAATTTTGTAGTTGAATTAAATTCGATTGCCCCAGTTAGCAGACTTAGTCTACGATGTTGGCGTCTGTGACTTTATGCAAAGATCAGCACATACATAAACTTCAGTACGAGAGTGGCGAACTGGAACACTCTCAAGAATGAAGACTTTCTTCCAATCGTAACGAAAGTGTATGTGCCACTGGGTGTAGGCATACACATGTAGGAAGGAAGGGAAGGAGGTACAAGGAGTACATACGGAAGGGGCAGGGATGGTGGGACGGTTATGGGTCTTCCGCGAAGGCACTGAAGCTGGTATGGACAATGACATGATTCAGGTCTGAGTTGCAAGTCTCAATCTCAAGCTCAGTTTGGACTCAGGAAGCCACAAAAGTCGACACAAAATCTATACCTGCCGCTGATGCTGCTGCAAGGCATCAAAACTTGGGCGCTCGAGTCGCAGTCGCGGCACAAAAACAGAACAGAAACAGTGGTGACGACGGTGACGAAGCTTGGATTCGTGTCTCAATCACAGGTTGCAAACCGAAGAAGTGAGAGGGAAACCAAGTGATATAGCAAAAAGGATGGGAAGTCAAGTTGTGCGTTGATGAAACCAAGCCCAATAATATTTGAATGGAAATATGTACTATTGCATCTAAGATATTTTAACTATCTATGTCAAATGGTCTACATGAATATCCCAAAAATCATCACATATCGTGATTGATCTATTGTGTATTATATCAACCATTATTCTATATAAAATAGTATATACATTGACTAAAATATATTATATAATTTGTAACATATCTTAGTTACATAATATGTTAAAGAAAATGATATCTTTGTTATATAAAATGGTAAACTGTTGCGCATTTTCTCACAAACATGTCCAAATGAAAATCCATGGCTTCATATAACTCTAATGTTAGAATAACAAATATGTTAACTTTGTGCATACCCTTGTACTTGGACACCTTGGATGGATGTTGTCACTCCGCTCACCCCAAATACATGTCCATGGGTAATCAGAATGCAAAGCATATAAGTTGATGTCGCAACTTCTCCTCGAGTCGCACTAACTTAAAGTCTATATTTTATATGATGAGGGATGGTAGAGGGCAGGGGGAGATGAAAGACACTAAAGCTGGTGGAAAATAATCCACTCAAGTCTCATTCTGGACTCTGGAAAGCAACCAAAGTCGGTTAAAGTTGGTTACAAGAGCTCGGACGGCGAATCAGAGAATTCCACAACGTTCTGGTTCGACCTGGTGGGTCAAATCGCGGATTCTCGAGCCTCTCGACGGACGAGTTGTTAGCTAGATTACTCGATCACTGCCATTCACGTCAGGTCCAGAAGCAAAAGCCAAGTAAGTTGTTAGCCTATCCTTTTTACGTCGTTCTGAATTCTGCAGCTGCAATGATTACAGCCAAAACTGTACAGTACCCGTCGCTTGCTGTTGATGTAAGAATTGTTTTTAAGTCCGTATCTGGATAGATATGTTCTGCTGCTTATATTTTCAATTGGCCCACCGCACTTCTTTTCTCTTTCTGGGCCCATTAAAATACGCCTGATATCACTGAACTAGCTCAGCTTTACGAGAGATCTCTTCCTTCCTTCCTTCCTTCCTTCTTTCCTTCCTTCCTTTCATCCATTTTTCCCCAAATTTTTCCCCTCGACAATCTGCCCATACACGCTGCAATAATTGATTTCATTTCATGTCATCTCCCCGCTGCTCTCCCTTCAACGGCCGTGGATGACACATTAGCATGTCATTGGATCTACATTTCTGTAACGTATCGAGGAGTGGTGTGATCGATTGATGAGTCACACCATTTTCTATGGACTGAAACAGTCTGTTTTTCTCCTCCTGACCTCTTTCCTTCCTTCCACCTTTCTTTACATGTACCATAATCACCTTGTCATCTGTATGGAAAGAAGATATCATATCTCCTTGATTGGTGTGAAAGTATTCTTTCTGCGGCCAACTTGAGCGCAAAAAATATCTCTCTAGGCTCCAACCTGCCAAATGATCAAGTGCATAAATGCTAGCAAATGAGTACACTACACTTTTCTACAATATAAAAATCAACCCCTGCCAGAATCACGGTTAGAAATCGTTCAGACTCCTTTATACCCCTTCCTCTATTTTCCTCCGAATCCACCAACAAGTAGAACTCCTGCCAAATTTGACTTGGAACGAAACCACCAGAAATATATATATATATATATATATATATATATATGCTTCAAAATCTGTTGAGCGAGCTTAAGTGGTGGCGGCCATTTAGTATATTGAACTACAGGAGACTGGGTTCAGTTTACCGTTGATAAGAAAGCAGTGCTTGTGAAAGCAGAGGCAAGCAAAAATTGGGGAAAATGTTGTGTGATCCTGATGTTCAACTTAATGGGCACGTGGGAGAAGGAAAAGGTGAAAGGGAGGGAGTATCTCAACAACCACTACTACGACTACTACATCTTCTACTACGGAGAGCTTTCAAGCCTTTATTGACAAACATAAGGTCAAAGATCCTCATGCCAAGAAATGGTAAGCGACCAAAAAGCAACAGTCTTCCCGATGGAGCAATTAATTTCATTTAGAAGAGAAAATCAGACGGAACTCGAAAAGTCTCAATCAAGGCAGGCCGTCTAGACTAATGACATGCAGTCGTTAGATATGAAGAAGGTGTGGAATGTGGAAGTTTCGTCTCTTTGCTTCGCGGAAGGAATTCATGAATGCTGCAGCTGCAGCAGTAGTTGTCACACGTTACATCTCTTCCATCTTTCTACAAAACTAGGACTCCATGCAATATCTGCAATTTTTCCCCATTCTTTTTCCAGTTTTTTTTGTTTCTTTACTCTCGAGAATCATTATAGGCGACGCACCGCACTTGTACTAAACTTTATTCAGCATCCCATGCATGAAAGCGTGAAATCCTAAATCAATCAACCCTAGTGGACTTTTTGTACTATAAACCTTCTTAACTACATTGACGTTCCAAAGACGAGACAAGTAGATCCAAAATTGTTATGCAGAAGCTCTATCTCAAGGTGCACCAGGTCTTAATCCTACTGGAAGCAGCCAAGTTCAATGCCTAAGTTGTACAACGTCTTGGTCGAGTCAGCTGGCAGTTACAAACATCCAAAAGCTGAAAGCCATTGACAAAAGCCAAGAAGACCTATCGCTCCATCCGAATCCATTTTATATGATTTGCAATTGTAAAGACCCAGAGATTTTCGCGTACAGTACAAGTATACATCTATATTTGTATCTTATTCAGTCAAACTAGCTAAACCGAACATCCTCGTCCTATGGAAACATCTATAATGGTGGAAGCATCAAGCAAGGCAAGGCAACTGCAAGCATGACTTAATAATAAACGATTTAATAGGTTTTTTGAACTCTGACCATGGACTCTGGTGGTGGAGAGACAGGATATAATATGTTCTGATTAACAAACTCATAGTCCATGGAAGGAGACAGGATGGGAGGGAGGGTGTGCTCCTTATGCATAATGTTTGTTTTCTTGTAGGGTATCATGGATGCAAGAGCCCAAATGGCTAAAACACAAGAGCCAACGAGAAGATTTCACAGATGCACATGTTTCCTGGTGTCTGGAAATTCTCAGACAGACATGATTCATGCCTCGT
This sequence comes from Marchantia paleacea, assembly GCA_014180765.2. Lineage (NCBI taxonomy): Eukaryota > Viridiplantae > Streptophyta > Marchantiopsida > Marchantiales > Marchantiaceae > Marchantia > Marchantia paleacea. Next base: position 2,007,378 of record MUAA02000014.1, read on the forward strand.
TGCATGTTCATTCCACATTCACGTCTCTTCATTTCACCCTGCTTTGTTTTGCTTGATTTGTACCCTCCTCCTGCATAACCCTGCCGTGCCCTGGCCTCCCTCCCTCCTGCTCTGCCCTTCCCTATTCTCAGGGATGGGTAGGAAAGAATGGTGAGTTAAGTCCAACTGCAGACAAAAGCGCCCTCCATGCAGCAGGCAAAAAGTGCCCACACCTCACATCTTGCTCTCTTCATGCAACACTCATCCTTCCCTCCCATCTCTCTATCAATCGGAGCCAGCAAGGAACGGATCCCACCACCACCATCTTTTTAGCATGGTCCCTAGAGCTGCCCTCCCTCCCTCCTTCCCTCAGGAACTCCTCCATTTTAACGCTTAGCAACTGCAGCGCAGCGATCTGTAAAGAAGGATGCCAAATTAGCAGCAGCAGTCGTCGTAGTCAAAGTGGTTGCTTATACTACTACCAGTAGCTATAGCTTGTCCTGTAAAATCTTTGTCCACCCAACTTTGGGCTGCTTTCACTGCTGCTGGTGCTGCTAGTCAGACCCAGATTCGTGTATTCCTCTCCTCTTACAGTGGGAGTAGTAGCTCCAAGTACTGCTGCTCTTGCTGCTGACACATCAGCCGCAGAAACTTTAATCAAAGAAACAAAAAAAACAAATGGCATATGACTCGCTTAAGCACTTGAAACGGTGAAGTCGCCATCTCTTCCACGTTGCTGTTCACGACGACTGCTAAAGTGGCCACTCTTCAAGTTTGTGTCAGACAGACAGACTTGGCAACTCCTTCCATAGAACTTAGCACTTGACTTGTCTGCCTGGTTAGTCAGTTAGTTAGAAGCCAGCCAGCTTCAGTGACCTTGAATATAAGACATGGCTAGCGTAGTGCCAACTCGAACGTGAAACGAGGCCAAAGACAGAATCTTGACACAAACAAACCAGTTGTAGAGTCCAGTGTCCAATTTCCAATGTAAACTGCATGCATGATCCTGGAATGCCCTCCCTGATCGATGAAGCGTCTAGCTTTTTAATACAGAGTAAATGAATAATGCCTCCTCCCTATGGCAACCTGGATGTCTATTGCAATATCTGGGTGGTGAACGAGTCCCGAGCTTAGCCCGTCCCTCCCAGTCTTTCTTCCTTGATTCTGCCTTTTCACTACCTTTCGATTGTGAAGCTGGAAGAAACATCGGAACAAGCACCACCTGCAACATATGCAACCGATTCATTAGACTTAACTCTGATGGATCGGTTGCGTGCATGCAGTTGCACGATACAAGTTGGTGGCAAGAATAAACATACAGCAGGTCTAGTAGGAAGAATGGACATCGATTGAACACAATAGATGATTTAGTTGTATTATCGAGGTACCGTATAGTTCAAGTGCAAGTGCTGCAGTTGCAACATACTGGTCAGGATATGTACTACTCTCTTAGCTCGGCTCTAAGCTACAGGAAAAAAAAAACTACTGACTCGGTGTAATAGTGGGCCCAGCTCGAGTTTGGCTAACTTGCCATGGGCAAAAATTCCAGTACGTCCACTCACGTCAACGGGTACGAGTACGGTTCAGGAGGAGAACAAAGTTGTTGTTTTAGTTGTGCTTGATCTAGGCTAGGCTAGTCTTCCTAGTACTACTAACACCCCTTTGTTGCTCACGCCAGTAAGATCCACTTGATGTGGAATTGGAGACTCGAGAAAGTATAATAACAAAAGGGATGGGAAGATCCCATCAAATCCTACAAGGATGGAACCAAACCGGTAACATGGGGCTAGGCCCCAATAGTATCACACTGGGAAATATATCATACAGCACCTAAGTTATCTGAACTATCCAAGTCGAAAGGTCTACAAACAACAGGAGCATCCGAAGAAGCATCACCTAACGTGATTGCTTTCCTATGGATTGCACCAGCTAGTGCTCTCTGTAGACAATGGAAACACATTGCCTAAAATAGGCTATACAGTAAGCTAAAGAGAGTGATACCCATGTCGCCTAGTATGGTAAGCTCTCGCACACTCCCTCATGAACATGTCGAAGTTGGTATCCATAGCTCCATATAACTCCAAAGCTAGAGGAACAAAGAGGTGACCTCTCTCGCATACCTCTATACTTGAGACCTTTAACGCCGCCGCCCACTCCCGCCGCCCATCCTGGAGGATGGGTGATCACCCCCTCTGAAATTGTGTCTCTAGTAGGATTTGTAACCACTACATCATCCACAGTGACCTGGTCTTCCCCGAACCAAATGCAGTGCCCTAACCCCCCGATCGCAAGGCATACCAATGCTTTCTCCATGTGAGGACTCCACCCTCTCGTGCCATAGCAAACACCACATCCCTAATGGCATCATGTGTAGCTATCCTCTGCCCTCCGAATAGACAACGAGTCATATGAACATTTGCTGCATCTAAAATGATACCACACTCACATGTGAGTAATGAAGATGTAGATGGATGGACCAAGCCAAGACGGAACCTCATCGCTGTGGAGAAAGTAGGCTGTGCGAAGTCGGAAAGTCCCCGATGCATGGTCGAGCCAAGATCCCACGAGCCCCGCACCTTGCCCGAGCAAGAGCGTGAGCGAGCTCTAGTAGTATGAGGAATGGCCGGATCCACTAAGAGTGAATGTAGAGTCTCCTGAAACTGCCGGGTCCATCAAGATAGACTGTAGACCCCTAGTCCAATCGGTAGCCAAAGAGGAAAAAGATGGAAACTCATGTCGTACCTCCCGTGGTAAAGCATCTCTCGTATGTTGTAATAATACCTGTAAGGGAAATGATCCCGTATCGACGTCCCTCGTATATATCTCCAAAATAGGTCTATCTGCGTTCACAAATCGAGAAGATAACAAAGGTGCAACAAGCGCCCAACTCGTCAAGAAAGACGCAGGTGCCGTCTCCTCCATTGATAATAATCCTACCCCTCCACAAAAAATTGGCAAAGATGTCTATCTCCTTGCCAAATCTCCAGTCACACACTCGAATGTCCCTGGTCCGATGATGTCACCAAAGACGCCCATGATCCTCCTATCAAAGGCTGTCAAACGTGATATGAATGTAGGTTAAGGAGGAACCGTGCGAACAAGATAGGTGGGTCGACGAGCAATACTAGATGCTAGTATACCAAACGCCACCTACGGATCTCCTAGAAGAGGAAGGTCGTCTACATGCAAAACATCCTCGGCCAATGCAACGTCAAGGTAGCGTGAAACAAAATCCTCAGTCCCTACTGGCACTCCTAGAATATGTAGGCCATCTGTCGATATCAAACATCCCTATGGAAGCTGAAGGTGAAGCGGAATGCCCAAAGGAGACCAAGCCCTGCACTTTGACACCTTGACTCTCAAGCCTACCAGATGAAGCTCGGTAGTCAAGTAATCAAAGGCATGCCTAATGCTGTCTATAGGGCCCATAATGTGTGTATCATCCGCTAAGGAGGGGAACACACAACCGGGCACGGCCAAAGCAGTAGACACAAGAGCTCTATAATGAGCCATGGCGAATAAGGATCCTCCCAATCGAGTGCCAGCCATGGATAAGAAGGTGACTCCTCCTCGAAAAAGCCATGCTGATAAAATAGAGAAGAATGTGAACCGTAGAAAGATCGTACGAAAGGAATGAGGCTTGATAGGGGTCCACCAGCCTCTCTCATCTCTCTAAAAATAGATGCACACGAGACGCTATTAAAAGTATTCTCAACGTCCACCTGCAAGACAATCCAATCCGGATGGATATCTATAAGTGCTCTAATGCCTAACGATACTGCCTCACAGCCTCCTGGTGTGGCGACTCCAAACTGATGTGGACAAAGATGCTCCTGGAAGTGTGAGTGATGCTGCAAGACAACGGTACGGCCGACTAATCATAATAAGACCTCTCCAATAGCAATCGGTGATGCCCCCCAAGTGTCCCTTCTCCATTGCGGAAGCCGACCAGCACCTAGAGCCCGACTAATCGACAAAGGAATCTCCCTTCTTCGCAACCGATGCAACACACTGAACAACTCCGTGAAACCACTAGAGGGATCATCTGCCTGAAAGCAATCTCGAAGATGCTCATATACCATACCGGACAAACCCCCAGAGGATAAACATGGGGCTGTGCATAGAGAATGAGCAAATAATGATCTATCAAGACATAATGGCTCCTCTGGCTGATACTCCAAGACCTCTAATGGTATCTCCTCGCCCATGGGTGGATGTAGAAGGCGTAAGGAGGAAATCGTCTCATCAGTAGGACTAGCCATAGATAAAGGATGAAGGGCCCTTGCAACCCTGCTATACTCCCCGGCCTGCCCCAAGATCCTACACCGTCGCAATCGCGCTGAATCAGAAGTATCATGTGACTGAACCCGACTCTTAACCTTTGTGGCCCAAACAGACTCCTCCTGCAATGTAGCCCAATCCCCTGGTCAGAATCTCTGAAATCTAGTTGCCACCTCCCTATGTCAAGCACGTCCCCCTCTAGTATAACGTAGACACCATCGTGGAAGTAATAAAAATAAAAAGCATGCTAACTCGTCCATGGGATCACGCGTCAACCGATCAAGCGGTAAGCTAAAAGCACGTCTAGCCTCGTCATGCAGTGCCTGAGGAAGCCTATGGAATAAACGTGGACAAGAAAATCTAGTCTCAAAAAGCCCTAGAATCGAACCTGCATGGGAAGCTAACCACTCCCACGACCCATACGGTATACCTGGAATGCTCAACGAAGGAGTCGATGTAGTGTGCGTGTTCCCCGAAATGACAAAAACCGATGTCGATGTGACCGTTCTCCTCACATTCGCATCCCAAGTGGTCCAATCATAATCTTTGTGCATCTTTCCCACGTGGGTCTTTACCCCTTGCGAGGTAAAGAGACGATAACACACCGGACATGGTGTATCACGCACCGCTTTTGGCGGTCCCATGAGAGAAAGTCAAGCTATAGCTAGCACAAAGTGAACAATAAAGAAACTCAACACTCCATCATGTATCTCCTCCCACCCGCAGAACCACAACCCCCTAACACACCACCTCACATTGGAAAATGCTAACTATGGAAACCCTAAAAACTAAAAATACTCATAACTTTTTATTAAGATCTCCATTATTTTCCATCTAGGTTCCAATAGAACCAATGCATGAAAAGGAAAAAATGTGAAAAAAAAAACCCGACCCATATGTCTAATCGAAGAAAAATTACTCAAAACCCTAAAAAAACAATCATATCTCACAATATTATTCTCCATCGTCTTCAATTTAAGTACCAATGGAATCCAAATTGAAAGACGAAGAGAATAGACTATTCACTCTCCATGTTTAGCAAAGTATAGCCGAAGAATGGAACTAATACTCTTGAGGCACTCTCAACACTCCTCACGCTCCCGCACATCACTTGGTCATCACCCGCACCGATCGAAATCACATTCGGCTTTCATCACCCTCCCCATGCCGAACATCTCCACCGGCGAGTAAAATTCGAACCGGAGGAATAATCGTGAACTGACAGATATTACAGAATGCATACCGAGAGTGATTGAGAAGACACCTAGAGGACTTACTGATTAGACTGAAAAAAAACAACACTAAAAAGGATTAATTTGAATTCTGCATTCTACCTCGTAAGATAATGTTGACACTAGTTTACAGCTTTCGAGTTTTCAAGACATAACATCTTCAAGACGGTCGAACATTAATTCCTGCACCGAAGGGACGTCGATTAAGTGCATTCCTCCCTAGCACGCTAACTGAGGTTGGAGCAGCATATGTATCATCCCTTGATCATGAGCTGCTACTGCTACTGTAAACGAACTCAAGCTCAACTTCTGCGAACGAAGTCAAAATGAAGGATCATGAGAAACTTAAACTTCAGTATAATTCCCAAGTGTCTCAAGTGCATGCATGCGAACGAAGCATGAACGAAGGCTGGGTTCGGTAGCGTGGTGGTCTTGCTTACTAAGGGAGATTAGTAGGCCAAGATTGGGTTTACGTAAAGCGTGGAGCAAGCAAGGGGAGAGAGGTGGACCGCTAAAGGACATGAGATTTCAACGCCAGACAGAAAGACAGAGGGAGGGACAGAGAGACATCCATCCATGCAGGGGGAGAATGTTCAATAACTACATGCAACGCAACATATATTCTACTGCCGAAGAAGGGGACGGGCTAGTCTGAGGCCTGGCAATTGGAAGAAGAGGAGGTGATAAATGGTGATGCCCGTTGGAATTTGGACCTGAGCCCAGAACTACCTTTTGGGATGGGTTTTATATTATGCACATTAAGATATGATTCATGGAAAAAGTGGGTCAATTCCAGTACACCAAAAGGGGGGCTGCTACTGCAGCAGCAGCTGGTGGGTATCTTGACTTTGGAAACCTAGTGTAGGAATGGATTAAAATATGAGTCCCTACGTCATCCTCAAACCTTTCAAAGCATACGAACGTTTGCCATGATATCTGCTCTAGATTTCTTGTGACTCACACTTTTTTGCTGTTTTCTGTTCCCCGCGCTGTGGATCTTCTCGCAGCCAGTTTGGAAGTTCAGCATGGGGTATGGTTCTCGGCTTTATTCCTCGTGATTCATACTCCTCCAACTGCTGTTGGGTCTCACTCACTTACTTATTCCCGTGACATCAAATCCTTCATCTGCAGGGCTCTTAGCTGCACTCCACTACTCCCCCAACCCCAACCCGTGAAACGGAATCTTCTTACTTATCTCCCAAGCATGACACCCTTAAAATAAGAATCTCACCTCATATTTTATGCCTGATATCCGAATTCACCAGTTATGGTATCATGGTTTGCTCCTTACCACCTCTCTTACCACCATCTTCTCACATCTCGACCAGAAGAGCGTTGTCATCTGCCCATGGCCATGGCGCAGTAGCAAAGCATAGCAATGGATGTACTACCTCCAAATGATTGCTGTACATATGGGAAAACTTTGTTAACATACTTTCGATGGCTGCTTTTTCCAGGCCTGCAGTGGGATTCGAGAGCCTGCATCTCCTCACTAGTCGAAAGGAGAGCCCGTCTCTAAATAGTGCATTTGTTGATCATTTTCGTGAGTGCTTAGTCAAGTTGGTGAATTGGCAGTGAAAAAGTAAATGAATGGGGGATGAGGATGCCAGGATGTCTTTTCGGTGTAAAGACGTTCATCGACATCATTCTCATCAAGTGTAAGCATGATTTCCTGGAGAAAAAAGCATTTCCGACCAAGGGCTGGAAACATTGAGCTTTTTTCGTGTCCGTCTGCCAGATGAAATATTTGGATTTGATGGAGATGAACAGCAAACTTTTCAGTAAAGACATTTCATCAAGTGTGCCCATGATCATTCATTCCACATCGAAACCTCGGCAGCAAATCGTACCCTCCACCTCCAACCTCCATCGATCCATACCTTTTGAAAATGCACTTTGTGCCTATAAAGTGTTCGTGTGCACTTTGTGACATAATAAAGGGTTGTACACATTATTCGTGAGTTCATCACATTTAACAGCCATCGAAAAACCTGCTAATCATGGGGATAACAAGTGAAGACTCAAGATCAATAGATCTCTCGTACTGGATACTGGACGTCGAATACGGACAACCTCATGAGCAGTTATCCTGCTACACTCCTCGGTACTTTTTCCTTCAGGACATGTATATATCCATATCCATTCAGCTGATATACCATTTCACATTCTCGTCGTTCTTTCCACAATCCTGCTGCTGCAGCAACAAAAGGAATCTCCAAGAAAGAATCTCCCCGTCAACAGATCCACAAAAATGTAGTTAACGTTCCAACGTCACTGGATCCTGCCCATACAACAAAATCAGGACTACGAGCCTGCAGTAGGTATCCAGTCAATGCCCATCGATCCTGCTCATATAGAAAATGGATGCCGTCAACGGGTGTAGATCCCGGGTCCATGCAACAGGGGGATGGGCACCAAACCTCAAACGCAGGAGAGAACGCAATAAGTGCACGACCAGTGCACATTCCAACGAAAGCATTCAATGCCTATGATAAAAAAGCATAAGAAATGTGGCCGGGCGTAAGACGGAAGAAGAAAACGAAACCATCACACACTCGCGAACACACAGTTGAGCTTGGGCTCCGTCTGCCAAGGGAGCGAGGAGAGAACGTTGCACGCCAGAAGGAAGAAAAGCAGAAAGTGTGATACGTCTCTTAAAGGTGGCAAATCTGGAAACCAACCTCATCTTCTTCGATTGCTTCAAGAATCTATTGCCATCAGAGGCTAGGTAGGGAGGGGGTTACAGTATGCACATAGAGAATGGAGGGAGAAAACGAACCAGCAGGTGACAGGTGACAGTTGATAAAGTTGTACAGTGGCGATGGCAGCCCGGCCCATCATGGAAAAAGTTTTTGTTTGCATCAGATCCTTCCAAAGTGTGGCGGGGTAGCACATGAGCTATGCTGTGTATACACAAACCGAGAGCCCTCACTCTTCACTTTTATCCACTGTTTGTGGAAATTCTGTTCGGTGACGAGAGCGCTTACACTTCCTCAAGGCACACGTTGCGTTCACGTCTCTTTTGGGCTGCTGCTGCTCTTCTTCAACCCTCCCTCCCTCTGACCACCATGTCTACAGTGGCTCGACACCAGCACACTGACTTCGTTCAACTGTCATAGATCTGATGCCTTCTCCTCCTCCTCCTCCTCGCCCTGACTTGTGACCACTTAAATCCAAAATGTCCATCACCAGAGTCAAAACACCTCCATGACTCACTTTCTTCCCTTTCTTCCCTCCCTTCCTCCTTTGAGCTTATTCATGAGCCACCATTAGCAGTAGAAGCTCGGAATTTGAGTTGCAGTTTCTGGTAATCTTTAGCTCTGCTTTGCTTCGCCCGGCTCTGCTCTGCTCTGCACTTCTACTGTTGCATCTCGTGCCGGGCCTTGTTCACCTTTTGGAGTTCAGAGGCTGGGACAAAAAATACTAGAATTTATTTTTGATCGGATTTTTTATTCTCGGGGTTGGCTCTTTTCTTCCCTCTTGGGTTGACTTGACTCTTGTTATAGAATCAGGGATTATGTTCTATATTTGACTGATTGGTTGAGGTTTTCTGCAGTAATACCGTTATAATGTGCCAGAAATTGTTCGACTTTTGAACAACAACATCCCAGGGCTACGAGAAGTTATCCCCAGTTTGGTTTGGTGTGACTGAAAGTGCGCAATTAACCTATATATCTAATATATGTAAGGCTCCCAATCTCCTAATTCTTTGTGTGTGACAGATATGCTTTTGGCTTTTTCTTTGATCGAATTGATCGTCCTTCAATAATGTGCTTGCCTGGAATCAGTGCCCAGATCTTGTCCAGCTTTTGTACTACAACACAGACTTCGTGTTGCACTTGGTGTAAGAACGTTCGGATGGAAAACAGTTGTGACTGCTCTCTCTCTGCTCAAGGGTACATACTCCTCCTGCTCTGCTCTCCTCCGACCTCAGTTTGGATTCTCTGTCCTTCTTGAAGTTCCCTTTTGGACATTGATTCGGTACATTGGGTCACGGATTTCCTTCCACGGCTCCAGGATCGCGTGCCATGCCATGCCAGTTTCGTCCAACTGTTAACTTACATCACAGAGCTCTCCTTTCGACTGTTCTAAGTTCAAATCACAATGGCTTTGATTCGGCTCTGATTGCCCTGTCCAGTCCTCTCCTGTCCTCTCCTGTCCTACTGGATGGAAAGGTTAGCATTTTCTGTTATGGATAAGTTGACATCTCCCTGCGGCTGCAACACGCAATTTTCGTCTCGCACCATGATTTTCGATCGGTGCGACTCAGAGAGGCAGAGAGGGATGTGAATCGAACAAAGAGAGGTAGCCCTCGGATACTACCTGAGCTTGCAAGAACATGAGGACATTGAGCATAGTTGGCAGGGGAGGGGGCGATTCTTGGGAGTGAAGACATTGATTTCGACAGTGCGCTACATTCTTTACTTTCTCAACAGAGTATGACAGCGCAGGGCAGGGAAGGGCAGGGCAGTTTGTTGGTCTCTCACATTTTCAGGAGTGATCACACTTGCGCTTTCTGGCAGGCTGACAGACAGACAGGCAGAGAACAGAAGTACGTACGTACGTACTTACGTAGAGTTGTGCATTGAATTGCGTCACAGGCTGTATTTCTTTTCTCCTTCTTTTCTCTTCTGTACTTTCAAATTATGTGAAAAACTGCAGTCGTGACAAGCCGCTTACTTCCTCCCTACCTCCCTCGGACCACCACCATCGCACCATCGCTTCCTTGCCCACCACCCTCCCATTCCCCTCCCTTCGTCTGCTCTGATGTGATCTGATTTGTTGTAGAATACTGAAGTCGTGCAAGACTGCAGCCTATACACACACACAGCTGCAGCTTGCCCATTATTGAAAACTGCAGTACAACGCACCACGCAAGGTGCCTTTTATTATGTAAGAAGAAACCGACGTGGTTGTCGTGAGATGGTGCTTGAAAGCACAAATGACCCGCCACTCACTCACTTGTCTCCTCCCGCTGCTGTACAAACTCTAGCTAGTGCTAGTGCTTGGGCTTGTCAATGGCTGTACAGCACTAGGTGGAGTTGCAGGAGAACAAAGGCAGACTGACTGAGGCTCCATTTGTTGGTCCCTGTCATCCATATGGTCGACTCCTCTAACTTGCCTCAATACCTCCTTCTTTCTATTAGGAGAAGACGGGGTACGTAAAGTAGTTCGAAGAATCACAGGACTCTGTCACTCAATCGTACCTCAGTCACATAATTCCCTTTCCCTTTACCTGCGTCCATAGCAGTGATCAATAATTCCATCCATAGTGACGTTTGAGAGGAATTTGTGCCCACACCCTGGCACCCAGGACACTACACTTGCACTGGATGGATGGGACTTAAATAGGAAGGCTCCAGTACTTCTACCAAGGTGGGTAGTAGATCATATAGGCATGAAACTGAGCATGGTTTTTACAACGGAGGTCACAATCTTGTGCCACAACAAGCCTTAACAGCTGCCTAACTGCCTTATGAATCCTTAGGCTCCGTCGTATACGATATCCATGGCTGATATCCATGGCGAACCGACTGCTTTAGCGTGTACGGGAGCTTGTAACTTATACGTTGAGGACTGTACGATTGATCATTCATGAGCTTTGGATTTGCTTGGCTCGATTTGACATGCACAAGGGCTATGGCCCAAATGGACGATGAATCGGCCTGCAGTGGACAAAGACACCAAAGGAACAGCAGCGAATGAATGACTCGGTAGATGATGGTGATCATGGACACATACACACAGGCTCTGGAGTGAATAGACAGCCTGATGTTTAGAAACAAATGTTTGTCAGATGGATTATGACACACAGAGTTGTTTCAACGTGCACTCGAAAGCTCAACGGGAATCATTATTATTCATTCACTAGACTGATACAGTGATGCGATGTGATTCGTTAACTGACAGTCAAAAAGGAGGAGGAGAAGACGACGACGACGACGACGACGTGTATGGAGATCCTGGAACCTAACGAGATCGTAATGAGTCGAAGCCCAAGAAGAATCGGACACAACAAACGCCAGAGTCTACAGAATCTGCCTTAGTATCGCTGTTGACTTGGGCCGATCGAACCCGAGTCTAATTAGGTCCTGGACCTCCATGGATCATCCAGCTTGATCAAAAGTCTTCTCTGGAGCCTGGACACACTCAGAGTGTGCACTTGGGCGGCACATGTGGGGCTACGTAATACGAGGATGCATATGTACAGTACAGTAACTGTAAAGTGCAGCCAAATTAAGGCAGTGCTTGTTGTAGAACGACTTCCATCTGAATCATGTCTGCTTTGGCTGCGGGCATGGGCACGAGGTACTTGATATTAGCTGCATGGGGTTGGACGGGAAGATTGGAAGAATCATCTTCTGATGTCAGTGGTAATTGCTTGCGCAAGTTTCGTCAGCTCGAGAAGAGATATGATCTTGAGGAGCTTTCATTTTCTACTCTGGGAGCCTCTACCACTGCTTCCCACAAACATCATCCTCGGTGGTACTTCTCAAATCTAGCTTGAACACAAACCCAATTTTGCCATGGGGGGCAAGACGAGACGCAAACAGACCTATGTAGCCAGCAGGCACATCAGAAGCGTTGCAAGATAGGGGATGATCTGAGGAAGTCCAACTTGTCAGTTCTGAAAAGTACATGACCCATTTTTTCTCATGCGGGATTAGACCTGTGTGGGGTACAAGACAGATAGCCTGCTTCAACTGAGAATGAAAGTGTGAAATGTCCATTTGCAAGTCACAACTCCCCGTACATGTGAGAGCAGAAGACATACGTAGCTGCAGATCAATATGCGTGCATGTTGGACAGTGAAGGGAAAGATCTCCTGTCAAAGAAAACCTCGCAGGCATATTATATCCATATTTCCTCATCATGCCCTCGAAATCATCGAGTTCAGATAAAGAAGTTCGATCGAAATCGCAGAGGCAGCCATGATCTTTCTCAACAAAAGCTGTACTTTCCAGTTGTTTCCTGGTGCTTCTCTTACCTCTCCAGGACTAGATCTAAAACACCTGAAAAGCGCTGGTTTCAGTAACATGAAACTGCGTTGTATAGTCTAATCATATGATTTGACTGGAACCAAAGATTTGCCAGTAACAAATGCGGAGGGAGTAGTTGAAATCTGATTTAAGTGCAGGAGGGTACCAACATATGACACTAGTGGGACATGGTGCACACAAAACAGATCATCCAAGACATCAGCACCAAGTCGTACTTACGTATGTTATGACATGTGGGGATCACGAAGCACTTACACATCATTATCACCGGAGCTCAACTCCATTCGGATTTTATTGCGCCGTGCTCCTGGGTTTTAAAACCTGAAAAGTGCTGCGCTGCGTACTCAATTATTGTGGCATCTATACATCTATCGGGATGTTGTTTGCGCTGGGAAGCTAACCCTTCGGTTAGAGAGACTCGAGACATAACTGTCCTAAAATATGTAGCTCCACGAGTTGATTCATTAGGTTAGATCCTAGGATGCTTGAGAATTTTGATGAGAACGCTGCCAGAAGCCTGAAAACTGGGAGAAATCAAGGCTGACAGCAGATAATCGTGACGTTCGGTGTAGTACGAACTTTTATGCTACATCTTAATCATAGTCACGTAGTCAGTTATACACATCTCCTGCTTACGAGAACTCATTAAATAATCTCCACAGTTCTCTGTTCTGTTCTAAGACTTCGTATGCTCCGTTCCTTACGATTGGCCATGGGGACGCTTGCCGTCTCTATTCTTAAGTGTACCCGCTCCCTGCTGAACGAACAAAGTTTTCTGTCCACTCTTGAGACAGGCTGCAGCTTATGTCGCTCCATCCTCCTGCCGATCTGAATTATTGTTGTTGCCATGGAAGTGGATTGCGTCGAGCACCTACGGTTGTTTGACGACTGTGACGTCTATCGTTCGACCCTCGCCACTACTCTGTGTCAGTTAGCTCGCGTCTGCATCAGGTGAGGTAGTTCATAACAAACCATGACATGGCCGGTTGTATACTTGGACAATGAACTTCCCGTGCAGTGTGCCGACACGTTCACAGCAGGCAGCTCGCCTCGCCTTGGCTCGGATTTTGTTCCCTTCAGAATTCAGTAGCATACCTTATTACTGTGAGCGAAGGAAACTTCATTCATGCTGCACGAGAAGGATCTGGAAGAACCAGTATTAATTATTTCCTTCACTGCAATATCTGGGATGCAACAAAATCTTCTCACCCAAATCTTGCCAGCGTTACGTCCCTCGGCCAGGTAGAGACTGAAGGCCAGACTCTTCAGCCGAGCAGGAGCACGGCACAAGAGACTTACCGTTCGAAGCTCGTCATCTGGATACGTGCAAGACATTCCCTGTACCCTCCTCGATCCCACGCTACCTACCTTGAACTTCAAACAGACTCAGATGAAGTGGCCACCCTGTCCAACTCGCTCCAGCATTACTGGATTGATGTGCCAAGAGATACTTGCTAACCAGGCGCTGCACGTCACCACTTATTACGCCCATCGTTTGTACGGCTGGCTTGCCCCGACTTCGAGCACTTGCATACTGAGTTACTATGAACCCTAAATACTTCCCATTTAACGAAAATTTGCACACAATCAGCGAAGAGGATTATTATACTCCGGTTCTCTTCCAGGAGTTTTGTTCTTACGTCGTTGAGTAATGTAGGCTGCTTCGGCTGGGTTATTCCTTTGTCTCCCAGTTACATTGGTCACACGCTTGCAGGTGCACACAGTTGTCTACGTCCAAGCGCAGAGGAAACGGTCTCGTCTTGTAGATCATTTATACTCCACTCGCTGTTATGTCTCTCAACAACTATACGCACATATCGAGGACAGATGATGGCACAGCCCTTTCTCCCACGTATTAGAGGTTTGCCCACTGAATACATGCATGATAACCGCCGTCACAATCTGGAAAAATGAACTGCGGCAGTTCGTTAGAGCGGTTGTACTTCTGATTCCAGACCCTTTCGTCCGATGTACTCGGTGCTCACAGGCTCGGCGTCAACGGTCGTTCGGCATCTGCTCGGTGGATTTAGGAGGTTGTAATCTTTCATTCGCGACCTTCAGAACATCGACCATAGTCTTTGAAATGAACGAAGCTGTTCGGCAGCTTTAAAAAGTCAGCTTTTGCGTGTACGAATCTTCTTTATTGACTCGAAGGGACAGTATCATGACCTTACGACATGACTGTCAAACAGGCACATTCACAAAGTCCATTTCATTACTTGAACCGCTGATTGAGTTCTAGTTGGAATCCAGTCACACTGATTAATATTCTCCTATGCACGATATAATATATGACGACGACCATAGCACACAGCAGGAACACAAGAGGCCTTGTGGATTGAGTCAACATCTTTTGCATGAAGAGCTGCAGAATAGCTCCTTGTTTGGAATCTCCTCGTATTCGGATCACATATTAAAAGAAACAATCAATCTGAAACCATCGTGATCGCCATTTCCCTGGAAGTGTATTCTGACAACTACAATTTCGACCAGTCCTGTCCAGAGCTATGCGCAAATTCAGGAATTACACTACTTCTGATAAACACAGTTCAGGTGTCACATACTTAACAAAGCTCTGGCTTAACAGGGCCAGGTCGAAGCCACACACCTTCAGAATTTCTCGCTGCTGCTGTAACCAAAGTTGATACGCCATCACCTGGGCTTCAGGGAACTCAAATCTAAAGCACATTTCGAACTCATCCACCAAACAAGTTCCACATGAGGACTGAGACAGGGTAATAATGACTACACTAATGGATCACCTGACATAAAACCCCAGCCTGCCTTACGACTTAGCTACGGGATGGTATGAAATAAATTTGAGAGTTTCCACGGCATCCTTTT
The DNA here is from genome assembly GCA_014180765.2 of Marchantia paleacea. Taxonomy (NCBI): domain Eukaryota; kingdom Viridiplantae; phylum Streptophyta; class Marchantiopsida; order Marchantiales; family Marchantiaceae; genus Marchantia; species Marchantia paleacea. The sequence continues at coordinate 2,022,715 of MUAA02000014.1, forward strand.
CCGGGATGTGAACAGCATATAGCATCATGGTTTCAAGGGGCAGGTAGAACTAGGAACGACTCCGTTCTGTATAAAAGAATATAACACAACACCGCGCAAGGTGAAATGTGCTCATTTGCAATTACGAGAGATTCGAGAACTAAATTCTTGCTCCTAACCGGCACCCTGAGCAAAAGGCATGACTTCTAACCACAGGTAACGTTGCAAGGGGTGGGGAGCGAGATGAAGTAAAATCCAGCTTAAACCGCTCAATGTCCGCAAAGCACATGTACTTGTCAGGTGCCGTCAAGGTCATCTAAACAGTGGACAATGCAAAAGAAAAGTATTACCAGTCTGGTGCTTACAAGGTGTAGAAAAAAGAAGTACCTTTCCGAAAACTTAAACTGCTCTGCTTCCTGAAGCCTACTATTTCATCTTCCCAAGTGGACTGAAATTGGGACTTGCTTCTATGAGATATATTTTTACTTTAACTTTTTAAATCATGCGTAGACTATGATCGGTCTTCAAAAAGACTTCCAGAATTTTCACGTACAGAGCTTCGGAGGTTTCCCTACAACTAACTCCACTCCGGGAAACATCCACAACGATGGAAAGAAACAAACACAAATATTTCATGACGCAGTGATAGAGAAACATATTGATCGTGCATGCGAAAAGCGTAAGTTCAGGGACAATATAAAGTAACGATGTCAACTTGTTCATATCATCAACCATGCTTCCCTTATGTACAAGATGTCCGATGCCTACAAGATGCTACAGGGCATAGGATGGTAACTGGTGTATCAACAAGAGCACGGGATATTGGTGTCAGACAGGGATTGACCAGCTGCAACACCTTTCACTTCCATAAACGTTACCGATCAGGAGACATGTGGTTGAGCGTACCATGGAGGATTGCAGGAGCTTCCCCAGCACTCGAACTCAGATGAGATACGAGCCGAGCAGCTGCTGTTACACTATGTAATGGCAGTAGTGACTGCACGCAAGCCAGTTCACTTGGAGACCTGCATTCGAAAAGTCGCATTTTTCCCAGTCAATATATAGTAGGTTTCATCGAGTCAATACATTAGTAACGAAAGGCAGAAACTCATGACCTCTGATGGATACTGATAGCTTATGTATAAGCTTGTCCAAAGGCAAGCTATTTGAGATTGTTCATAATGTGACAGAGATCAATTCATTGCACAGCAAAACTTCACTCATGCACAAGTAACGGGACTGAATGTCCATTCATCCGAAATTTCAAGCACCTGACAGACAAAGAATGTTTGTCAGAGGCAACTGAAAAATTCACCATAGGATCTGTTCAAATACCAATAAACCACCACCTTCTAGAGCCTGCTAGTTCTTTTGTAAAACTAAGGCACTAAACATCTAACTGAACATAATAACTGAACATAATAACTGAACATAATAACTGAACATCAACTACTCTGCAGGCGTACGTATTACTCCGAACACATTTATCTCGGACAGTTATAAGTAGACACGGAACACTTTGGTCCTGTAATTCGCTCACTTATCGTCCCTGCTAACGTGATACTTCTAAAAGCTTCTCCAAATTCAACAAAGCAAATCGTCCTGGACCTCAGCTACAATATACTACCCTGCTACTCCAATAATAGCAAAATCTTGAGCATAATGTTACAATCAGTTTCTAGATGTAAAGGATTTCCTGAGTGGGGCTGAAGGAAAAGGAGCGACGGTGCAGGATAGGTCTAGTTTGAGATGCACGAGTAATTGACAGGGATATTTGGTCCTTACCCGATCGATATTGTCTCTAAATGACATGACAATTCCCTTCTTCGAAAACTTATCGATGCACAATTGAATATTGCATGGCAGGTGGGGGCTTGCAAGCAAAGGCAAGTAGAATTGCCGACAAGCTTCGAAAAAATCACTATCAGCAAACCGAGAATACAGAATGCAGACGGGAAGGTAAAACAAAACTTCAAAGATCCTGGCACCATCCAGATCGTGCGCAAACCACATTAAAGGAAAACAGTGCAAGCAAGGAGCGAAAGCTATAAATCACCTCGATAAATAGGCAGAAAATGTTCGACTCCCTAGAAACGACTTAGCAGAGCAATCCGCGGAAGCAGTGGCAGTATTTGGCTGGGCGCAGGGAATAGAGCTCCGGCTCGTTCTCGCAAACGCTGATTCTCCTAGCACGGTGGAAGTTTGACAACACTTAGAAACCGATCTAATTCTCGAAACGAAGGTAGACAGTGCCCTTCTGCCACTGAAACTAAAACACGCCATAATTTCTGCTCCTCTCCAGCTCAAATCGGAGGGGTGCTGATCTCCAAACCCAAGATCCGTCCCCCGAGAATAATCTCTCCCAACAACGGATACCCAAACGAAACTTCCAAATCTGTCTGTCAACCCATGAACGTCCGGACCAAACCCTCGTAAAACCCTAAACTCCCATAAACCCTGCTGCTTTCTTCGGTCATGAAACGATGCCAATCGCGCCAGCTTCCAAAACGAACCAAAATGCCGCTGCCAATTTTCATCCACCGCAGCCCCAGGACAGCTCCAACCCAACCACCAAACTTGCCCCGGTCCGGATTGTAGCTCTGACTAACTTTAGAAGAACATCTATAATGGGAGTACCAAGAGGGTATCATCTTGTGTCCATTGCTTTAAAGAGAGCAGTGGCTGGTGCAGTTCATAGGAAAGCAATCCTTTATGTGATGATTTTTCATATGTTCTGTATACCATTTAATTTAGGTAGTTCAGAGATATTAGGTGGAGCATGATATATTTTTGGTTATATGATAATTTTTCATATACTCTAGATAATGTAAACCATTTGACCTAGTTAGTTCGAATATTCTAAGTGGAGTTTAACATATTTCTGTCCTACCCGGTTTCATCCCCGGAAGACTTGACGGGAAGACCCCATAAAGTCGTCCCATCCTTTTGATCGGGTATTCCCATACTTTTTGCTACATGGGTTTCTGAGTACCAAGAGATTGATAAATGGAGAAGATTTAAGACTTTGTCGAGCTCGACCATATCTTCAGTTTGGAGAAGTAGAAAAAGCAGCCAATGAACAGACACCAAGAAGAAAGTGGAGTAGAAAAAGTGGAGGTTTTAGTGAAGAGGGTTTTGGTGGAGGAGGCGTCGGTAGGGTTTGGGAATTCGTCACTCGGGGCCAGAGCAGAGGAGAGAGAGGAGTTCGTTCAAAGCGGTGATTATTTGGTGTTTGCTATGAGGGAGGTGACAGAGGCAGGAAAATGGCGTGTCTGTTTTCCGTGGGTCAATCAATCACGACTCTCGCTTCGCATGTAAGATTCAGGTGCAAGGGTGGGGTGATATTGAGCAGTGGGGTACAGAAGTGTGGGGTTTTAGTGCCCCGGAAGGTCAAGGCAATTTCTATGGCCCTGAACGATGTGAGAATCAGCGAAAGTAGTGATTCCATAGAGTGCGGAGTGGTCCTGCGTGCGGAAAATAAATTCATTCAGGACGCAGTGGATGGTTTGAGAAGAGCGCAGGTGATTGCGGTGCCCACCGATACTCTGTATGGATTCGCATGTGATGCTTGCTGCGAGGCTGCAATCAAGAATGTTTACAGCATCAAGGGACGCAGTGCAACCAGACCTTTGGCCATTTGCGTAGCAGACGTCGAGAACATTGAACATTATGGAACGGTCGAGCATCTGCCCGACGGCTTGCTCCGAGCTCTGTTTCCTGGTCCTGTCACTCTGATTTTACCTCGTGGCGAGCGCAGCAAGCTGCACCGCTCCTTGAATCCTGGTCTGCCTAGCGTGGGCGTCAGGATTCCGGACAGTGCATTTATTCGCAACCTGTGCCGTGAATTCGGTGGAGCTCTGGCTCTCACGAGCGCAAATTCAAGCAGTGAGCGAAGCACCGTAGCTGTGGAAGAATTCAGCCATCTTTGGTCCCATTGCTTCGCCATATTCGACGCCGGTACTCTTCCTGCTGGCAGGGCGGGCTCGACTATCGTAGATCTTACAGCGGCAGGTGAATTCAAGGTCGTAAGGGCCGGAAGCGCACTGGTAGAAACCGTACAAATTCTCTCGAAGTTTAACCTTTCGGAACGAGCTGAACGGAAGCCGGAAGAGTCCTGAGCACAGTAGTTGCGTGAGATTTTAGAGATAGGGAAGATTCTGAGTATAGGTTATTTCATGTACGCTATTCTATTGAATATGGAAATTCATTCTTTTCGCGGAAGAATGACGTTACGAGCAATTCTCTCGTGCGTCTGTTCGTCTTCATGATCTGAGTAATGCCGAGCTTCTTTGGTACATTTCCACTGGCACTGAACAAAGTAGATCGCGTGTGCAGTCCGATAATTGACGAGAAAACGCCGATGTAGTTTTCTGGCGAATCGTCTCATCTGAGCGTCTGCCCAAGGTGTGGCTCGCTGTTCAATAATCATTTACGAATGGGATGAACCAATCTGATTGCACTTGACACCAGTGTTGCACAGCCAGCGTTGTGAACAATGGACGTCGAATATTCAGCAAAAATTAGTTGGTTCCTAAGTTTATTCATGACTAAGCTCACTCTTTCGAGAGTGCACGACGTCGCTCGCCCTTGTGCAGTGTACAGTACTATACTCTGTTTCGGGGGCAGATAATTCTCTTTGAACAAAGTGATTCCATCGTGGCTCAGAACATCCTGTCAGAGGAGGAATGGAGGCAAACCCAAATTATTGTTATTCTGAAACAGGACTCAAGGTACATGGCCAAACTTTCATGTTCAGGGACCCATTCCTTTACATTTTACCAGGTCTCGCGTGTAGAGTGACGGACACAACCACGCAGAGTTCGATTTTCCCAATCCGACATACATGTCGATTTTCATCCAACCTCATGTTATTGATATTGGTTAAACGTAATAACAACATATTCAATGTTCAACTTCAACTCCCAGATTCTGAGGGAAGATGATCATTGGCTGGGAGCTTTTGATCCAGATGGGTATTAGTTAGGAGGACGATGAGGGAAAATGATTGGGATTGTCAAAGGTGACTCATTTTCCCAAGTAAAGGCGACTCGTTCTCTCATCTTCGTTACAAGTTAGTTTAAGAGATACTGTCATTTTTTCCCGCTAATAGTCAGCTGGTCTGCTAAGGTGTAAATAATCCGATTATACTTTTGCTTCCAACTTTCGTTTTCTTTCTGACTGCTAATGTTCATCGACGTGTGCACCTTTTACCATTGGTCCTTACTGTGCAGATCTTCATTGGGCAGGCTTTCCGCCCAGAGGACATATTGGGTCACTTCGGGTGTCCATCTGGTAGATTACAACAGTCGTGAGGGGATTACAACAGTCCGATCGAACGAGCTCGAAATTTCTATTGAACAAATCCAACGATTAATCTGAAGTAATACACGGGTGAGTATGATTAATAGGATTCAATTGTGTCGCCATAGGCGCCGATATGTACACATCAAACCTAATCAACGATCGCCCATAGCTTTGCGCATGGGCGATTGGTAATATACTATCTCCGAATTGGCAATCAAATGTCCCTCTATCTATTTTACAAGCACTTATTATCATCGCTGGACATGATTTGATCGGATAACTAGCGGGCTTAACCGGAGGTGAACTTGGTCACAGCTTTGGTACCCTCCGAGACTGCGTGCTTTGCGAGCTCACCGGGCAAAGCGAGCTTAACAGCAGACTGGATCTCACGGGAAGCAATGGTGGGCCTCTTGCTGTAGCGAGCCAGCCTTCCGGCCTCGCCCGCAAGCTTCTCGAAGATGTCATTGATGAAAGAGTTCATGATCCCCATGGCCTTGGACGAGATCCCAAATTCTGGGTGCACTTGCTTCAGAACCTTGTAGATGTAAATCTTGTAGGTCTCGATATTCTTCTTGGCCCTCTTCTTCTTCTTGATCCCGTCCTTGGCCCCAACGCCACCCTCCTTGGCAGGCCTCTTCTCAGATCTCGGCCTTCCCCTTCCCCTCTTCTCACCAGTGCCTTCTACCTTCGCCTTACCCTTGGGAGCCATCCTCTCTAAAATGTCTTCCAGACAAGAACTTAAGACCACACAATTCCCAACCTATAAACTACCAATCCGACGCAGAACCACAAATTTTGCAACCGACAACACTCCTCAAAACAAGCGTGCAAAACCTCAAAGCAGACGCAAAGCTCGACAACCTCAAGTCTTCACCTTGCTCCACATACACAGGCAATTCCAATTGACGAGAGAGGGGCTTGATCTCTTGGACTGGGGCGATGGAGTGATCTTGATCTGAGGCCTGTCGGAGACGAAACAGGGCCGAGGGGACGAGGAAATGGAGACCTGAGTACAGTGGAGAATATCGGTTCGGTACTTGAACACGCTCCGGAGTTTAAAAATCAACTGTATTGGGAAGGAGAAATGGGCGAATGAGAAGGCGTTGTATCCGATCACACGGATCGAGTTGGTGTTTAAAACTGTGCCGTCGGATCGATCGGGATATGGCGCGAAGATGTGTTATCTTGTTATGTAAGTGTCATGGATACCCATCTACAAGTGTCATGGATATGGGTCCAATATCCGTTTGAGTGTGAAACGAGCTTTGTTTGTTCCGGTCTGGCTCCGGTCATTGTTTGTTCCTTGGCTCGGACTGAACCATCTCGTTTTCGAATCTAGAAACTGGTTTCCATTCTGCTCTTAATTTAGATTTTTACCGATGCAGATATTTTCTTGTCTTTTGAAGAAATTTCCTTCAAACCCTTGTGGATATTTACTTCTATATAATTTTTATTACAGTACTCACGTTATCTGATAGACTTCACTGAAGATCGTTGTCTTGAGTAGTTTGAACTTGCATATTTTTAAGTGGATGGTTGTGTTCATATCAACAAGCATCATCTGCAGTTTAAATAAGCGTCATGTGTAGTGATTGATCATAGCATAAAATAAAGCACATTTCACTGAAAGTATTAGAGCATATCACAAATGTTGTGTTTTGCTTGCGGAACTTTTCTTATTCTAATAAAATATTTAGTTATTTAAAATTTTTAATGAATCTCGAAATATCTTGTAATCATCATGTGCAATATTTGAAAGTTCTTGAATTCGTGATTTCGGTATATATTCACGAAATTACAAATTCCTCTATCATGACAACTTTACATCTCAAGGATCATATCCGAACTCTACTATGACAATTTCATTTGATTTCAATAAGAAACTGTTCACCTCAAACAATAGAGAAAGCAAATGATTACCAACCAAAATGAAAACTCAGTAATATAGCAAAAAGGATGGTAAGACCCCATCAAGTCATAAAGCGATGAAACCTAGAGGTAGGTCCCAATAGCATCACAATTGAGATATGTAATACTGCAACTAAGATATCCCAACTATCTAGATCAAACCATTAACATACTACTTGAACATCTTAATAATCATCACCAAACATGATTGCTCTCATATGGATTGCACCATATGAGAGCACCATATAATAATGGATACACTATATCTAAAATATACTGTAAAATATATATAAAAAATCAACCAAAATTATAAACTCTAATATTTCATCACTTCTTAAGATATGATTAATTTGCATATACTCTAACTTATTTATTTTACTTGCTACATCCATATATCATCCATTTCAAAACATTATAAATTTATTTTGAAAAGTTATTTTTATTTTTTATTTGCAATGCTTGCATCAATCTTGAGGTTATTAAAAATCAAAATAACTAAACTTTAAAAAAAGAATTTTAAAAATATCAACAAATTATTGATAAATATATAAAAATAAATTATTACAAGTTAATGATATAATCATGAATTTTTTGACAAAATAAAATAAAAAATATTTTTTATATAATGATTTGGATACATATATATAGATGAAATTTTCATAATTGATTTATTTAGAAATTCTATAGGTATTAATTTTTTAATCTGTATGATTCATTAAAAAATTATTTATATTTTTCATGCATAACAATCAAATATTTCCAAAAAAAACAAAAAATTGAAATTTTTTAAATGCTATTATATTCACATATCCATGTTAATTATTGAATAACAAATCTTTGAAATAAAATGAGCATGTACATTGATGAATGTTGATGTTTTAATTTGATTTGATATTTTGAACTAAAAATATAAATGATAAAAATTATTTTTTATTTACAAAATTAAAAAAAAATTATATAATTTTAAAATATAAAAAATAAAATTTGATTAAACTGAAATATAAAAAAAATTAAATAAAATATGTGATTAATGTCACAATCTTGAATTAATTTTATATCCAAAAAATTTAATTTTGATAAAAAATATGTATAAAAACTATTAAAAAAATTTGACAATGTTTAATTTTTTGTATCAGAAAAATGTGACAAATATATTTTTCAAAGTTTATTTAATTTAAAAAACTTTAGGAGAATTCAAAAGATAAAATTAAGATTGAAATTTTGAACTATGAACACATGTGGAGAAGTAAAACTAATGATTAATGAAAAATATAAATATATATGATCATTTGGTATACCAAAATTTGAAACATTGTAATAAAAGATTAGATTAAATGAACTAGCATTTTTAATTATTAATATTTAATCTTTATTATAAATTTTGAATTTAAAATGCTTTTAGTAAAGAGTTATTCATTTCTTCAACAAACATAAATATCTAAGATACAAAATCTGCATAATTTATTTTCAACTTTAAAGTAGAATGAAAAATATTTTAAAATCTATCATTTTTAATCTCTTTGTTGTGTCTAATAATGTTGTTAAAATATATTAAATATCAATATCTAATTATTTTAAACAAAAATTTCAGTACTTTTAAATGAATATTATAAACAAATTATGCAAATAAAAATCCATCATAAACATGATTTTCTATAGTATTTCTATCTCATCATATTATAAAATTATTATTAAAATACTTGAAGAAAAAAAATTCATCTTTATTACGTATATAAGAGTGGTGCCAACAACATCAAAGTAAATATACGTCTAGTATTAGGATGTTCTATTGTCGTGTTGTGATGCAGCTATTATGAGAAGATGATGACATGTGTCATCTTCAGAGCTATTGTTATGACGAAAATACTTTAGGTTAAGATAACCAACGGTTCATTGTAATGCTATTAAGAGCTCACAGTTGGATTGACTTTGTAGGGCTAGGATGTTGAGAAGGCTCTAAGATATATTATCTTGGACCTTATCAAAAAGTTTCATTAATAAAAAAATTTGGAGTTGAAACTTGGATGATAAGTGAACAATTCATGAAATTTGACAGCAATTGGAGTGGAGTATTTGGATGTGTGATGGTTTTACTACACATGGGTCTGCATATTGTCTTGTGATACAACATACAACTCGACAATTGTTTTGAATGATCTGAAAGAGAGAAATATAAAAAAAGAATTTGAGAGGAAAAAAAGGTTGTAAAGCAATTATTTGTGAAGTTTGGGCAAGAATTATTGATCCAACTTTGGAATATCATAATCTTCTTCCACTGAAGTTTTACTGGTTGGAATGAACTCAAATGTGGAGTATTGAGGATCATGAGAGTTCTTTTACAGCTAGACGCTCAAGCGTTCTTAGAGTAAAGCAATGTCCATGTGACATAAGTGGTGAACTCGACGTGAAATATATGAGGTGGAGGAACTTTCATGAGTTCGTTTGTTATGAGTTTAAAGACTCATGAGTTACGGTTTATGATTTAGTGTTTCAAATTTACAATAAAGTGTAGATTGCAAGCTCAGATTGTAAATTGATTTTGAGATATTAGGATACAATTTCAAGTCTTGTTTGAATTTGAAATATTAAATTAGTTAGAAATCAAATTTGTAACAACTCTATAGTGACAGTTTAACGCAAAACGTTGAATTGTATGATATGTCAAATGGCAAATGATGGCAAGAGTAAGTCGTGGATGGGTTGGGACAATTTAAGTATGGAGGGTCATTTTTTGCTTCTTGTGTTTGGATCCCATCCATACTAGCTTCTTGTGTGTGTGACATGTTGGATTTGTGTGGGCGCCGGATTCTATATGCGTGCTCCAAACTTGATCACCAGTTACCACTCTAGTACGTGATGCGTATTTCTCTTGTGAGAAGTTGGAAGTGATGGCCAATTCTCCCAAGATGCTTGAGGTGATGATATGTTAGGTTGCCCAATCCGTTAGGCACACACCATTGGGCTCTAGGTTTAGATTAGTTTAGATAGAAATAAAAGGTTGGATACTTAGGGGATTGGTGGGGTCGACGATCAAGACAACTTTATATTAGCAACAAGTTGAGTGGTTGTTTAGGGTCACATAGAAGATTACAATGAGTGAGGAGGGATACCTAAGGCGGAGCTTGATCCGGCAACAATAGAGATATTTCAAACGTTCACATTCTTTCTACAACAGCAACAATTGCGGGATCGAAGGTAGAATTTAGTCACAAGAGCGATGCAAGCTGTGGTGAGGAAGATGAATCAGTTTGATGGGAGGGATGTTTCAAAGTACTTGGGGTATTATGTCAAGAAAATGGAGCCGAACCATATACATGAGAGAGAGATGATAGAGATGTTACGTCTTGTTGCGGTACCAAAGATTAGAGACCATGTGAAATCCCTACATGAACAATTTGGTGAGGATTGGGAAATATGTTCCCGTGCCTTGAGGGATGAATACTTCTTGGAAGACTCTGATAGAGTACTAAGAAGTCATTCATGGAATGGGTCAAAAGGCCTAATGATAAGTCTCATGCAACTGAGCTTTTTATGGAGTTTGAAAGATAATTCTCACAATTGTCTTGATTTGAGAATATCAATTTGGAATCACACAAAATTGAATTGTTTCTTCTAGCTGCAAACTTTGAGTTGCAAGAGAAGCTAGAGTTGCTTCTTGAATACAAGAATGAGTAAGAAGTACAAACAGTTAGTTGGAAGGATGTTGAGGAGGGACTTGGGCTGGTGGCAAAGAGGGAGAGAAGGAAAGAGAAGATTGTAGTGAGAATATCTCTTCATATTACTATTCATGCTGCTCTGGCACCTATTACTAGGCAAATTGTTCCAACCTCCAACGTTCAAGCTCTGGCTGTGAATTACAGAAAAGAAGAATCATCCATCAATGAAATCATGTGTGGGATGAAGGAGCTCAAGATCAAATTTGCGATGCTGGAAGAGAAAGATATAGGAGGGGAGAAGAAGACTTTCACCAAACAAGCTTATGTGCAATTGTGGACATGATATGATAGCATTTATCTTGCATAATAAATCTTTACAAAATATAATTTTTGGTATGATTCAAAATAATTATTTAGAGGTTACAATATTATGATCATTTATATGTGATGTATTGCATGAATGTTTTTTATGTTGTATTCCATAAGATGAGTAGTATTGATTTGAAAGATAATTTGAAGTACCATATGTTTAATATAAGATAATTTGTTAATTTTTTTATTTTAATAAAAAATAATAGAAAAAAATTAAAATGAATTTATAATAATATTTGTTTTAGAAATATTGAAAATATTGCAAGAATAAAATATAAAGCAATGATATTTTTACAATTCAATTTTTTGAAATTCATATGTCACTACTTTACATTTAAGAGTAAAAATATATGACATAAATAATTTTTAAGATTTATAATTTAAAAATAATATACGATGTTTTTCTTATAAATAATTTATTTCAAATAAAATAGATTTTTATGTAAATATATTAAGATGAAAAAAAAGTAAATTTTTAACTTTATTTTCTTAAATTAAATTTGATTATATAATTGAAATATTTTTAATTAATCAAATATTTTTCAATACAAATATTTTATTAATTAATTTATATATTCATCATTATTATGCAATATGCTAATCAAATACCTAGTGTCTTGATTAAAACATATAGTAAACTAATCACCTTAGCACAATCTCAAATGAAACAATTCCTCAAATCTTTAGTTCACAATTGTAAGCTTTATATAGAAAAGCAACTTTAATGATTAAGCACTATATGTGTCACATGTCATTTTTATATATATAAATGCTTTTTGCATATGTTAATTTTTTTTATAGCATGATATACAAATTGAATTCATAACTATTTCATTATTTATGTTGCCATGATACAAAATAGATAGATGAATATTATAATCTTGAAGTTTCATTTATTTAAACAAATTAATATTATAAAAAAAAATTCTTCTAAAATTTTTTTAAATGAAAATTTTAATTTATTATTATTATTATATAATAAATATAACATAATCTTATGATATTATATGAATAATTTGTTTATAAATTTTTATTTGTATATTGCATATTTTTGTTCTACATTTAAGTAATAGACATTTCATCATTCATTTTTGGATGAAGGAATCAACATTTTTAATTTTCTTTTATAATTTCATATTTAAATATATTTTTTATCTCAATTTACCAGATGATCAATTTATATTCATATATTTTTAATATTTCTTAAGTATAAATTCATATTCAATGAAATGCATTATTTAAATTGGATTTATTTTGATCTTATACTAAAATCTATTATTATTTTTTCAGAAGCTGATAGTTTGGATAATTGTCACAACTTATGTCACGGCACATGTAATTTGATAGGTGGGTGCATGCAAGAGCAAACATAGCAGTCGGAGCCGATAGTGTTGTTAGAACCGTTTGTACTAGACATGCTGTTAGGGATGACAATGCCGTTAGGAGATCTAGGGCTGAAGAGGTAGTCATCCATGTTGGATGAATCAATACATCAGGCTTGGAGTGAGTCTTGTACTACAGAGATAAAGTAAACAAAGGAAGTTATTTCCACTTAAATTGTGTTGTCACCTTTACATACAATGTTTATTGTTTGCTAGTATCTAGAGGAAGAGATATGTGTGATGGATCTGTTTGGAGGGACCAACACAAGTTTGGCTGATGTTTTACACTTTGACATTCAAGTACATCGATACTTGTATGTGGAGCGAGATGAGAATTTGAGGCAAGTTTCATTACACAATGTGACACAGTTGGTGTCACAATACCCATATCTTCTACTATTGTCATCAATTCAAGGATATCAGCAAGCCTTAGCATCAAATATTTAGTTGCTTGGGGCGTAAGACCTTATTTGACATGACACCATACATTTGGTTATTGTTGGATGGTCATGTCAAGGACACACATAGGCTGGTAATGGTCATGGGTTATAGGATTCACAATTTGGCATATTTTGGAAAATGTTACGTGTGTTATAATCTCTCCAGTCACATCAAACATATTCACCGTTATACATTTTGAAGAATATTTCCTTGTTGGGTTATACACGTGTACAAGTGATGACGAGTGCACATCAGGTGCGGTCATGGATTGGACCGATGGTATTGGTAGATGGGGCGGGAGTAGGATCTTGTGCACATCGTCCATGTCTATGGTTGGCAAATCTTCTTCCAAGGAAGGTTTTATTACAAACATATGAGTGAGTGTTTTAAGACCCATGGTTGTATTTATATACATAAAATATAAAATATGAGTATATCTAAAGTGTGACTAAGTTTATTTTAGTCATAATTATATTTAGCTAGTTATGGTTAGGTTGAAAAAAATATATAATATCTCCTGATGTAGTAGATGAGAAGAACTATTTTGTTGTATAGTAAAAATCAATGAACAAATTCCATGATATGAATATCTTGACTTCCTTGGCATTGACTAGTTTTCCATTGGTTTGATTTGATGAAGACCATTAAATCTAGGTTATTGATTGACTTGGTACAGCAAAATTAATTGGAAGATAGTTGGGGTTATAGAAGATGCAAGTGAACCAATTGAATATTTTCATGTACAGTTTTCATTGGGATTTGTGATCTCTACCTCGATTAAACTTAGTAATAAAAAGTTACATGATAGTAATTTGTAATTATTATGGTAAAATTCTAAATAGAGAGGTTAAGAAACATTTCTCAAATTAATTTTGAGAAGTGAGTTTTAGAAAAAGTTAGTTTTGGAGAAACCTTGTTTTGATAAGCTTGATTTTTGATAAGTCATGTTTGGGGTTGGAGTCTTCATTCAATAAATACTTTGATCATCAAAATATCTATTCCTTTTGAGTTATATTTGATTTTTTGTGAGAATTGTCATCATGGAGTTTGGAATTTGAGAGTTTGTGTAAGACTATGCATTAGGTCATGGTCATCGGATTGGAACATGTTCTTCTAGATTCATGGTGAGCTTCCAAAAAGCCATCAGAGGTAAATCTGAATGAAAGTCAGCATTGAAGTCACATTTTTTGTTCCGTTTTCGGGACTTCAATCTAGAAGGAACACAAATGTTTTGAATCCAGTTTTTTGCGTGTGAGAAAACAACGATAAGAACTCATTTAGAGAAGACTATGGGGAAAAGCAAGCCAAGATCATGCTACAAAGTATTGTTCCATTTGTGTACCTATTATTGTTATATGATAGCTTGGAAGTCATTTTGTATATTTTGTTTACTTAAGTGTTGTTTGATATGAGTTGAAAGTGATATAATGCATTTTTTGAATGAAAAATTTATTTTCTAACGTATTTCTAAAAGTTTTATTGATTTTAGATAAGTAGGTGGAATATGTTTTGCACTTAAAATCATAGTCAAATCACATCTATATCAAATATTATGATGTTAGAATATGATATGATACAAACGGATTTTGAAAAGTAGTTCTCGGGAAAAATTATATATAAATTATCATTTCGTGCACTAGTGAAATCAGGATTCAAAACTTTGCATGAGTTTATGAAGAGTTAAGTTACATGTGGATTCAAATTTTGTTCATATATTATTTTTAAATAGAAAAGTTATGATACTTTAAGTGTATGGGGGTATAAAAGTGAGAAAAATCATTTTACTTTTCATATTTACTTTTTCTTTGTATGTGATCATTTAGATAAAAATTTTTGCATGAATGTTTTGCATAGTGATAATGACTTGAAACTCATTAAAAAATTGGGAAATCAAGCTCTTTGGAGGATTCAGTTGTCTAAGATACTTCAAGGGCTGGATGCGATTGTTTCGGCGGATTTGAACACGACAGCTTAGAGTTTAGAGTGGAGTTTGAAGAGAAAACACTAAAAATTTCCCCAATAGCTAAATGTGAGAGTTGTATTTAGTGTGGAGAATAGGGACATAAGCTTGTGGGTTGTACTTTGAGGACCAAAGATTGGAGGTTGAGAGAGAGAAGAAACTTGGGAAACGAAACCTTCATCTAGGACCATCGTCTCCCCATGAATCCTAGAGTGAAACATATTGTGACAATTATAGAGTGATAGTACTTTCCATATGACACGAGTGTAGTGGTGTTAAAGCTCTATTTGAGTCACTAATGGAGAGCTTTGAGTATAAATTGAGTGTGAAACGGAAAAGTTGAAATCTCCACATGACTCAAGTTTCAACTAAAGATATAGATAATTTTCAAAATAATTGAAAAGATGTCGATGAGTGTAAGACTCATCGTGTGTTTAGGAGAAGAGATAGTCATGGTAATCTTGGACCAAACAATTCTATTCATTTTACCATTGATGAATTACTCTAGAATGGAGCTAGTTTTGTTTGTGTTGAATTAGGGAGTCTCATATAACTTTCCAACAACATCAACAAAAGAAGTTGGAAATGGAGAAATTTATGGGAGAGAGAATGTGTATTAAGATCAACATGTATGGTCCTAACATCTCCCATGATTGTACTATGGGAGAGGAGGAATCAGAATGTATGAGGATGATCTATATGGTATGGAAATTATCCTCTTAGAGGAAATCTACCACAAGGTAATTTCATAGTTTCATGCTTTAGTTGTGGAGAACCTCATTTCCAACGAAATTGTACTAATCCTCAATAGCATGATAGAGTTAGACACAATAATCATACTCCTGCTCCAAATCAATCGAACGATAAGGGAGTAGTTGTAACACTAGGGAAGTGAGCAGAGACCACTCGAATAGCTCAAGAAATTCTAAAGTTGAGAGATAACTCAATGGATTCTCTTTCTCCATATATAGTCTTAAAAAAGGTACAAACTAGATAAGATTACACAACCACCATCCATTCAATTCCTCGTGGATCAATGACGTGGCAGTCATCACTATGAGCACACGGATTGCTGACATGTACTCCAACTAACACACAAGAAACACAATCTAAAGAGCACACGGATTGCTGATGTGGCACCTTTAGATACTTCACTAATAGTCAACTCAAGACTATCTATCTCCTCCTTGCGTAACCTCTACTTTAGTCCTCACTAACTAAAGATGGTTACAGTAGTGTCTATTGATATGTTTCATCATCAGTGCACGTTTGAAAAGGGAGAAAACTCTAGAGTTTGAAGAGTAGATATTCTTTCACATGAGAAGAAGAAAGAAAGATTTGTAGATGATCCATCGCAAGAGAGTATCAACTAAGGTGAAGCATTCGATTGAGTGATCGGAGTCTACTGAGAGTATTTAGGAGTTGAGAATGTATGATTTCTCCATTTCATCTACCCAACTCAAAAAAGACGTAATGGAAGATGTGCGAAATCAAAAAGACAATACAATTGTTGGTCAATAGATTGCTCTAAATCCTACGTTGAAAAAGGAGTTGATGATAGGTTTAAGTTCCAAAAGGACCAAGAAATGAATATTCAAGGACAAAGCTTATATGGCGAATGATGCAGTATGAGTGGTGGATGCCGTTGCCTTGGACGTATGTACTCAAGCTTTGAAGATTGAAGTACGCATTGATGGACATTATGTTTTGGATGTGCTAGTGGATGGAGGATCTGTTATGAACATCATGTCGAAACGTTTGTTAAAGAAGGTTGGAATGAAGCCTTCAAGACCTTCAAGCATCATTGTTGTGATGGCCAACAAGCAAAAGATGCAACCCATTGGAGTGATGGACAAGATGGTAGTAAGTGTAATGGAAGTTCAAACCCTGTTGTCTTTTCAAGTGCTTGAGAAAGCTAGTTATGACTTATTGTTATGAAGACCTTCGTTGAGGGCAGTGAGTACTACTGATCGATGGCACAAGGGTTATCTTCGTATATGATCGAAGAATCATTGAGTGAATATTCCTCTAACAAATGATGGAAGGGTAGTATCAGACTCGGATAGACCTACCAATGATTACTATGAGTTTGAAAATGAGGAAAGTCTCAACTTTTCTGAGGTTGACCCCGACATGTCAACCGATGATGAGACCTCATCTAAAGACACTTCATATGATGATGTTCAAGTACAAGTTTTTGTTGCAATGGATTTACTTCCTAGGCCATGGATGGTGAAGCATCCTAACAAGATAGAGATGAGTAAATAGGAGATTACCTGATGGCTCTCCACTCGTGTGTAACTGTGGCTAATTGTACTTCCAAACATTGATGGTACTATGGATCCAAGGCTAACAATTGTGTGGGTATGCTTGAGATGTATGTTATGTGGATCAATTTGTGGAGCATTCAATATGTTGATTTGTGATTCTTGTTCGAGAGGATGGCATATGTCATGTTTGACACCTCCTCTTATTGCAATGTCCAGTGGACGGTGAAGATGTTCTCGATGATTGTGGTACACTTGTGTTGGTGTATGATGATCTATGTATTGTGATGTTTGATATGTCAACGATATATGTTGTGATGTGATATGTATGTGCATAATATCTATCATGATTTATGTAACAGCATCCCTAGTTAGGTAGGTGCGCGCATGCATGAGCATATACATCAATTAGCCAATAGTGCAATTAGCACCGTTCGCACTCGAACTGCCATTAGGATCAAGAGCACAAGGGGTAGAGTTTAAATCAAGGCTTCTTGAGATGTAGTTATGGAGGTTGAGCCTTTGAGAGTGGCAACGGTGGATAGTAGCTAGTGCAAGAACCTGGAGTCTTTGAAGCACAAAGTGGGTTTGGCTTGACTGTAATCTCTCTTTTATGCTATGGTTATGACCTGAGGGCCATTGTTGATATTTTGATAGTATTAAAGATTATTATGGTACACTCGTGTTGGTGTATGACGATCTATGTATTGTGATGTATGATGTGATAAAAATGTATGTTGTGATGTGATATGTATGTGTGCGACACATTTTCAATTCAAAAATTTCAAAACAACAAATCTTTAACATCGATCACTTTTGTTTGAAATCTTTTCAAACAATATTGATTTTAAGCTCCAACATCACTTTAAATTTTGAACCACTTGGTCAATTATTTGCATCGCTTCTACCCTCTAATTCTAAATTTGGAAATCAAACACTCAATTTAAAAAAATAGAAACTTAAAATTGATCACACCAACTTGGAATTGACTCTACTTTTGGATCACCATCATGATCTTCATTCCATTAGTGCCATACACATTCAATAGCAAAAAGATATAAAATATTATAGATCAAAATTCACTAAAATAATTTCAATGTTCCAAAAACTCAAATTTCTCATCACATAATCCAACTTGAGTTTTCAAAGTAATATTTTTTATTCTCAATAAGTTTACAATGAAACTCTATTAATAACCATAACATAAAAAAAATTTATAACACAGCCAAATCCATTATAAATTTCAAAGAATCTATATTCTTGCACTATCTAAAATTCACAATAATCATATTCTCAATAAATTAATTTCAAAAATTACACTCCAAAGAATCTTCATTAGAACTACCATTGAATACTATATGAAAAGAATTGCCCTATTGGCAAGTCCATTGTGAAGTGCACGTGTGCACCATCCTAGCCATGCGTGCTACTACATAATTCGTGACCAAACGTCTACAAGAGTAAGCGCATGTGTTGTGGAAGTTGTGACCATTGCTTCTTCGGCTACCACTCCGTGAGAGATTGATTCCGTCAATCTCTCATTTATGGTGTGAAAAGTGAGCGAAAATCATCTTGTTGAGCTGCCCCCGGGTGAGCACGAATAATCTTTATGGAAACAGTACAGATACCACATAAAATTCCAAGCGAATGAATACTCAGCTTACGAGGGAGCAGAAAACAATCAAGGCACCAGTCAACGACACTGCTGACCTTCCAACAGTGAAGCGTGTTTACGTATCTGATATAGCGGTTGCGTCATGTTACAATCTCTAAGTGGAAGGAACATCACGTTCACAGCACCTCATAATGACCCCAAGTTTGACCAGTTTCTAGATTGGACTGGACGCACTACCCATACTTAGAACCGAAGCCCCCTAACTCCAGAGTATGGTGCGTTCCTGCAGTCGTAGTATATACCTTGCCCTGGTCAGCTTTTTCAGGATGGATGGAGTTGAATATGCTGGTGGCAGCCCCCAGGTCAGGCTCCTGCAAAACCATGAACCCAGTCCAGTCTTATATTTCACAGCGAATGTAATACAGTAGTAGATGTCCAGTAGCTCAACTTCATTCGAATGCAGCACGCTCTTTGTGTAACATGAATGCGCTTTTGTGCTTGCTCGAAGACTGTTTAATCTCCTCGCGTTCGGAAACCGCTTATGATACGCTTAAACCTTCTTTGCCGTGCACTTTTCACGTGGTTTTGTAGTTAGCTGGATAAGATTATTCTCTCGTTTGCTAGATTAATATATGTTCATTTCTTGGGATCACGACCAACGGCTTTGTCTCCGGTCAGTCGACGTACTTGGGGTTGATTTATTTACTGGAAACGTTCCTGGATCTGCTCATATCTAGCGAATGAGGAGCTTAAGTGCCCGGCCCATCCTAGCTTTCACCTGATGAGTCCTGCAACGAGCTGAAACAAGACCCATTCGTGGTTTACATTGTCCGTCTAGAGCCGACCACTTCAATGTGGCCGAAGCTTGCACAGCAAGCTCCTGCTTTGCGATGATGATCAAAATAAACGGAACTGCATTTGAGACCTGCTGAGTGGCTGTTTCCCTGGCCCTTGGGTCCTTCGTACTCGGCTTCCGGATCCTTTCTTCCTTCACGCTGGCAATTCTTCCTCGTGCTTGATTGCTTTCTACGCTTGCATCATAGATACTGTAACCACGTGCAGAACTTTTGTGTTGCAGACGAGAGTCAGAAACACCACAGAAGATTGAGCAGTCCGAGAAGACGTGCTGTGATGAGATGAGTGAGAGGCGAATTGCAGTAGGTTTTAAGATCTGAAGGTTGAAGCAGTTACAGTCACGATCACAGTCACCTGGGGAACATCAGGCCATTAAATATCACTAGGTAAGATACTATTTATTTCATCTTCTTCTTGGAATGGTTGATTGAGGAAGCAGTAACCTCTCTGGGATTAATTCCAAATGAGCTCGTCCTTGGGACTGATAGCTCTGGAATACGAATTCGTTCCAAATCTAGCTTTAGTGCGAATGCAAAGTAAGTGTCGGATTACTCCGACACTTACTTTGCATCAGTGCATGCTTAGGGTTCAGTGTCGCATCATGCGACTCATGATAAAATAAAGTATTGTAACGTCTCGAACTGGACACTGTGGGGTAAATATACTAGAGGCTGAGGAAGGAGAGGAGTACATCACGGCAACATCTGATACTTCAGACCAGTGTAAGATAGCATACCTGGCCTTGTACCTTAGGGGTCTAGCGCTTCAGTACAATGCATGAACCAAAACTCGAGCGCTCGAGTTTTGGTTCATTGTGCCATTCGTGGTCTGTCTAATTTTTGGTTCTGGCAAATGTTGGATTGGATGCTTGTAGGTGGGAGGGATCCAGAGAGCTAAGCTCGTGGTACACGAAGAAGTGTAAAGTCCTGTAATATCATGCAGTGAGTGAATGAGCTGAATGAAGAGCTGAGGGAGAAATCTGTGCATCGTCCTTGCCATGGGCTTCCGCTCTGCTGTCGCTAGGTAAGATATGGCTGCTGGTGGGGCGAGATGAGGCTTGCTGGGTAGCCGACGATGAGTGGAGATCTGCTGCTGCATAACTGTCCTGTAAAGACCGCAGTGCTTGCCTGTTTAATCCTGGGGGTTGTTTAATACGTGCTGTGAGTATGGATGTGTGGGAGCTGCGGCTGCTAATGCTGATGATTGCAGCTGGCTCTGTTGTGGGCCAAGGCACATGTGATGTAATAGAGCATGGTCGTTTCGAGAGCTCAAATTCTATGGTGTCAGCCATATTTGTCTTTGGGGATTCGGTACTGGATGCTGGCACCAACTCGCATTTTCCGAGCCTGCTGCAGGCGAATTTCAAGCCTTATGGCAGCCAGTATTTTGGCAAGCCAACGGGACGGTTCACCAATGGGCGAATTTATGCAGACTTCTTTGCAGAGAAAATTGGCCTTGCTTTCCCAGAGCCATATCTGAAGAGGAAAGGCAGATGGAGTGTCATGCAAGGGGTGAACTATGCATCTGCAGGGAGTGGAATTTTCCGAGCCAGCAATCTTGAAAGCAAGGTGATACCACTTCCTGATCAGATTCTGCAGTTTGCACAAACGAAGACGTCCATCGAGCAGACGCTCAAAAGCACAGCAGCGGCCAAAGTGCTGTTCTCGAAATCGTTCTTCCTGATAAACATGGGTGGAAATGACCTCGTCACTTACCTCTTCAACCCATCCCTGCCCATACGAGACTATCTGAGGAACATGATGGATGGTCTCGAGGACGCAGTCAGGCAGCTGCACAATGCTGGAGGGCGGAAGTTCATGTTGCTGGGCATTGGGCCTGTTGGATGTGTGCCTGCCATTCTGGCAAACTCTGGAGTGGAAGATGGCACGTGCCTCGAGTCTGTGAACGACCTGACCAAGAGTTACAACGCTGCTCTGGAGGAGTTGGTGCTGGAGAAGTTTCCAGCGGCCTTCAAAGGCATCCAGGCCATTGTTGGCAAACCTTACGAGACTCTCGATGTCATGGTGAACAATGCATCAGCATATGGTTTTACAGCCGGAGTGACAGCATGCTGCGGGTCAGGGTTGTACAATGCGGAAGCTCAGTGTGGTCGGCCAGCTGACCTCATTACCAACCCTCCCTCGAATGTGTGTGACAATGTGGACGAGCATGTGTTCTGGGACTATTTCCACCCGAGCGACCGAGCTTACGGTATTGTGGCTGATAAACTCTGGGATGGTGATCTGGACGTCGTTGCTCCAATGAATCTGAATGCTCTTGTAAATTTGCAGTAGACTCTGCTCCCTCCACCACCTTCGCATCTGATAAGATGCGAAGGTCGTGATAGATAATAAAGGTGAAAGCAGTATTGGCTTATGTGAATACAGAGACTCCGGCCCAGCTTTTCTCTTCCGCAAGAATCTGTTCTGCTCATCTAAAACCTGTAAGGAGTTCTTGTGTGTACGTATACAATGCAAATTTCATCTCCCTCGCACTGTATCTGATATTCGCTACCTTCGATTCCTGTACACATTATCAAACGTCTAAACTCCAGGAGCTGTTAACATGGTGCAGCCTCATCAAAACGTACTATGCTAGCTTTGGCCAAAAAGCCTTGAGCCCAAACCCCGAAGCCCAGGAAAATAAAAACCGGGGACAAAGTATAATAACAAAAGGGATGGGAAGACCCCAGGAAAAACCAGGAAGCCCAGGAAAAACACTTGGTAGTTAGAGAATGTTGCAAAATCGAACTGTCAGTAGAAGTAGCTTGTGAGATACCAAGGTGGGAATCGAACCCATTATCACCCGCCAGGGCTGGTCATCTGAATGTAGCAATAGGTTAACAGAGTCACAAAATAGTTTACATAATCCGAAAGAAGAGAGGACATATCAAGTGGGAATGCAGCTCAAAACATGACCAGGTCCGGAAGAATTTGGAGAAGTAATGTGATTAGTGTTTACATAGCGACTCCATTTCCACACCTCCTTCCCCAAGCTAACTCTTGCTGCAGGACAAGTCTTGCAGAAGCGTCCTAGAAGTGACAACATACAGAGTTGTCATCCAGGTCAAATCCCGGAATCCAACATTTTAAGAACGTCTACGCGGTTTCATCGTATGATGTTCGCTATGTTCTGCAGCCATCTTTCGAGGTCAGATATTGATCCAAATTGGAGACATGAGATATCCAATTTGGATTTGGTTGATGCAAGCATTATCGTAAACATTATTGTCAAAACCCTGACGAAGACGTTTCAGACGCTGTCGTAGCTCCTTCAGCTACGGAAGATAACAAACTTTGAATCGGACGACTCGAAAAGGTTGGGATAGTGATGATGCCTTTAAGCACAGCACCAGCACGTGACACTGTCGCAAAATTTATTGATCATGGCATTGTCAACTTCACTTTGTGCTGGTGAATTTATGCCCTTTCATTCTACATTGCAATCCTAAAGCTCGATATACAGTCCAACCATGACTGTTCCTAAGGTGGTAATAATTCTCTACAAAAAAAGTTTTCACACGGACAGATTAAAATGCTGAACCGCTTCCCCTTGTTTGCCCTAGTAAGTGGTCTTTAGCTTCATTGATCTTAGCCGCCAAGTAGTCACTGCCACCAGCATCAGGGTGATTTGCTGTCATCACTCGCCTGTGTGCCTCTTTGATTTTATCCTGAGCTACAGATTCCCTGCCACCGTCACAAAGAGTAATTAATGTAAGGATTTGTGAAGCAATACCAACCGTGAAGTCGTCTTTGAGAGTGGAAGAATTCAGATTCATAAAAAAGCCATTATTACAGAAGCTTTTTGAGTCCGAAACTTTTGATTTTAATTTCACGGAGTCTTGAAAAGTGGGCAATGCACATGTTTCACCGAAATGTAACTCTCGCGTCGAGCATTAGCGTTGCCAATTCGGGAAAAAAAACATGTAATCTGCGTCGTCTTCATTCAGCTTCGATTTGAGATTTTGCTAGAGATTATACCTGACACCAAGAATTAGAGCGGCCTCTCTGCGAGTCATCACGGGCTGAAAACCTCCTTCGTAAAATTTGCGTAGGCGAGGAGTGGCAGGTCGCAACTTGAATGCTTGATACGCCTCAATTCCATATTTACCAGCCAACGCTGCAACGGCTACCGACAGTCCGGCGACCAAGGGAGTGGCCTGCGTCAAGGGAGAGTACCAAGGACGATTTTTTTCAAAGTTTGTCGAGGGTGATGCTTGAATAAAAATCTACAAAGTTGCATGTCACGGACGCAGAGACCGGATCAGAGAGCCAGCCAGCCTAGAAGCGGGGAATTCAGACCTAATTTCACCGAGAAAGTGATGAAACAAACCATTTCTGCTACTGGGGCTGCCAGGGCGACTAACTTTCGAACCCCTAAATCGAGCCTCAAAGAACGAAAACCAGCCAAACCCGCTCGATCTGAACACAACGAGAACGATGCTGTCCGTGAACTTCACACAAACACACAGAGCAGCGCAGATGTCTCCGATCTCAGGCTAATTCACAAATTCCTCGCCGATTTCACCTCAGTATCAAGAACCAGATGCCCAATGCGAACCGATTTCAGCTTCTCGCGAAGAGAACAGAACCTCACGCACTTTCCCAGTCCAGTATTCACCAGACGATTCGAGCAGAGTCGAGTTAGCGGAACATTCGAGGTCGTGTCAAATTCGGTCGTGGGACTGAGCATCGCCTTCGCTCCGTCTGTCGAGACTTCATCCGCCTGACGACAGGGGCCCTCCTTCCGTGCCCTCCGCAAGTTGGCGTTCCTTGAGTCATACGGTACGGTAGGGCGTACCGAACAGACCATACGGTACATATCCGTCATGGAAGATTCTTTCCTCGGAAGATCGCAAATCTCGTTGATTCGGTGGCTAAAATCTACGGCTCCTTGCAAAATTTAGTGTTGCCACAGAGGTCCAAAAAACGGCATGAAGCAAAAGCCGAGTCCGAAGGAGAGGGTGAAATTAAGATGATATTGCCTCCCTACATCATCTTTGAAAATAATAGATCTATACTGGATACCAGGAGTCAAACCCTAGAAAGTATAATAACAAAAGGGATGGGAAGATCCCATCAAATCGTGCAAGGATGGAACTAAACCAGTGGGGCTAGGCCCCAATAGTATCACATTGGGAAATATGTCATACAACACCTAATATATCTGAACTATCCAAGTTGAAAGGTCTACAAACAACAGGAGAATCCGAAGAAGCATCACGTAACGTGATTGCTCTCCTATGGATTGCACCAGCTAGTGCTCTCTGTAGAGCAATGGAAACACGTGGAAACACATTGCCTAAAATAGGTTATACATTAAGCTAATGAGAGTGATACCCCATGTCGCTTGGTATGGTAGACTCTCGCACACTCCCTCACGAACATGTCGAAGTCGGTGTCCATAGCTCCAAATAACTCCAAAGCTAGAGGAACAAAGAGGTGACCTCTCTGCATACCTCTATACTTGAGACCTTTATCGCCTTTGCCGCTCCACTCGCCGCCCATCCTGGAGGATGGGTGATCAACCCCTCTGAAACTGTATCTCTAGTATGATCTATAACCATCACATCAGCCACAGTGACTTGATCCTCCCGAACCAAGTACAGGTCTGCCCTAACCCTAGTCGATTGCAAGGCATACCAACACTCTCTCCATGTGAGGTATCCACCCCTCTCGCCATAGCAAACACCACATCCCTAATGGCATCATGGGTAGCTATCCTCTGCCCTCCGAATGGACAACGAGTCATATGAACACCTACTACATCTAAAGTGATACCACACTCACATGTGAGTAATGAAGATGTAGATGGATGGACCAAGCCAAGACGGAACCTCATCATTGTGGGAAAGTAGGGAGTGCGAGTCGAAAAAGCCCTGATGCATGGTCGAGCCAAGATCCACGAGCCTGCACCCTTGCCCGAGCAAGAGCGTAGACGAGCTTTAGTAGTATGAGGAATGGCCGGATCCACTAAGAGTGAATGTAGAGTCTCTTGAAACTGTCGGTCCATCAAGATAGACTGTAGACCCCTAGTCCAATCAGTAGCAAAGAGGAAAAAGATGGGAACTCATGTCATACCTCCCGTGGTAAAGCATCTCTCGTATGTCGTAATAATACATGTAAGGGAAATGATCCCGTATCGACGTCCCTCGTATATATCTCCAAAATAGGTCTATCTGCGATCACAACTCGCCAAGAAAGCCACAGGTGCAGTCTCCTCCATGGATAATAAGCCTACCCCTTCACACGAAATTGGCAAAGATGTCTGTGTCCTTGCCAAATCTCCAGTCACACACTCGAATGTCCCTGGTCCGATGATGTCACCAAAGACGCCCATGATCCTCCTATCAGCTACCGTCAAACGTGATATGAATGTAGGTGAAGGAGGAACCGTGCGAACAAGATAGGTGGGTCGACGAGCAATACTAGATGATAATATACCAAACGGCACTCATGGATCCCCTAGTAGAGGAAGGTCGCCTACATGCAAAACATCCTCGGTCAAAGCAACGTCAGGTAGCGTGAAACAAAATCCTCGGTCCCCTTTGTCACTCCTAGAATACGTAGGCCATCCGTCGATATCATACATCCTCCTGGAAGTTTGAAGGTGAGATGGAATGCCCAAAGGAGACCAAGCCCCCGCACTTTGACACCTTGACTCTCAAGCCTCTGGATGAAGCTCGGTAGTCAAGTAATCAAAGGCCTGCCGAATGCTGCCTATAGGGCCCACAATGTGTGTATCATCCGCTAAGGAGGGGAATACACAACTGGGCACGGCCAAAGCAGTAGACACAAGAGCTCTATAATGAGCCATGACGAATAAGGGTCCTCCCAAAGGATCTTCTGTCGAAGTGCCCAAGGATCAGAATGGTGACTCCCTCCTCGGAAAAGCCATGCTGATAAAATAGAGAAGAATGTGAACCGTAGAAAGATCGTACGAAAGAAATGAGGCTTGATAGGGGTCCACCAGCCTCTCTCAGTTCTCTAAAAATAGATGCACGCGAGACGCTGTTAAAAGCGTTCTCAACGTCCACCTGCAAGACATTCCAATCCGGATGGATATCTAGAAGTGCTCTAATGCCCAACGATACTGCCTCACAACCTCCTGGTGTGGCGACTCCAAACTGATGTGGACAACGATGCTCCTGGAAGTGTGAGCGATGTTGCAAGACAACGGTACGGTTGACTAAGCGCAATAAGACCTCTCCAATAGCAATCGGTCTGATGCCCCTGGTGTCCTTCTCCATCGCGAGAAGCCGACTAGCACCAAGAGCCTGACTAACTTACAACGGAATCTCCCCTCTCGCAACTGATGCAGCCACATGGAACAACTCCGTGAAACCACCTGAAAGCAATCTCGAAGATGCTCATATACCATCCCAGATAAACCCCCAGAGGATAAACGTGGGGTTGTGCATAGAGAATGAGCAAATAATGATCTATCAAGACATAATGGCCTCTCTGGCTGATACTCCAAGACCTCTAATGGTATCTCCTCGCCCATGGGTGGATGTAGAAGGCATAAAGAGGAAATCGTCTCATCAGTAGGACTAGCCATATACAAAGGATGAAGAGCCCTTGCCCCCTGCTTATACCCCCGGCCGCCCCCAAGATCCTACACCGTTGCAATCGCGCCAAATCAGAAGTATCATGTGACTGAACCCGACTCCTGACATGTGTGGCCCGAACAGACTCCTCATGCAATGTAGCCCAATCCCCTTCTCGGAATCTCCAAAATCTAGCTGCCACCTCCCTATGTCCAAAGACACCCCCTCTAGTATAACGTAGACACCATCGTTGAAGTAATAAAAATAAAAACCATGCTAACTCGTCCATGGGATCGAAGCGGTAAGCGGTAAGCTTTTCGCCAACCGATCGAGCGGTAAGCGAAAAGCACGTCTAGCCTCGTCATGCAGTGCCCAAGAAAGCCCATGGAATAAGCGTGGACAAGGAAATCTAGTCTCAAAAAGCCCTAGAATCGAACCTGCATGGGAAGCTAACCACTCCCATGACCTAGACGGTATACTCGGAATGCTCTACGAAGGAGTCGATGTAGTGTGCGTGTTCCCCGAAGTGACAAAAACCGATGTCGATGTGACCGTCCTCCTCACATACGCATCCCAAGTGGTCCAATCATAATCTTTGTGCATCTTTACCACGTGGGTCTTTACCCCTTGCGAGGTAAAGAGACGATGACACATCGGACATGCAGTATCACGCACCGCTTTTGGCAGTCCCATGAGAGAAAGTCAAGCTATAGCTAGCATAAAGTGAACGATAAAGAAACCCAACACTCCATCATGTATCTCCTCCCACCTGCAGAACCACAAACCCCTAACACACCACCTTACATTGGAAGATGCTAACTATGGAAACCCTAAAAACTAAAAATACTCATAACTTTTTATTCAGATCTCCATAATTTTCCAACTAGGTTCCAATAGAACCAATGCAGGAAAAGGAAGAGATGGGAACAAAAAAAAAACCTGACCCATATGTCTAATCGAAGAAAAATCACTCAAAACCCTTAAAAAATAAAAACAATCATATCTCACAATATCATTCTCCATAGTCTTCAATTTAGGTACCAATGGAACCCAAATTGAAAGACAAAGAGAATGGACTATTCACTCTCCATGTTTGGCAAAGTATGGCCGAAGAATGGAACTAATACTCTTAAGGCACTCTCAACACTCCGCTCACGATCCCGCACATCCCTTCGTCCTCTCAGCACTCAGTTCATGAATGGGCTACGACCTTTTGGGTCAATGTGTACAAGTGCGTTAATCTCGTCCCTGGAACCCATAAAAAATATGCTACACTTCTAACTGAAATTCTCGAACAACTTCTTCTTAATACCGGGAACGAGAGTCGTTACACCTCAGGTTATTCTGTCGTCGACAAATCGAGAAGTGAGCTGGAAGCTGATGTAAGTCATACCAAGACACACTTTGTTATTCTTTGCATCTTTTGTGGGAGGATAGTTGACAGAAGAGTGGGAGAGAAGACACAATATAATAACCAAAGGAATGGGAAGACCCATCAACCTCTACAAGGATGGAACCAAACCGTTAACATGGGGCTAGTCCCAAATAGCATTACGCCCGGAAATATGTATTACATTACCTAAGATATCGCAACTATTTAGATCGTATGGTCTACAAACAAGAGAGCATCCAAAGACTCATAACCTTACGTGATGAACATCCACAGAGTGGGAGTAAAGTCTACATTCCTTTGGTTCCACATTCCTTAGAATCTGAAACTAATGTGCAACCTTATTGTAGTTTTAGGTTTTGCATTCTAGCCCTGATGGTCGTTTGCGGCCATGGATGAGCTCATTCATTATAGAAATGGTACACCTGATTTCGCGATTTCTCAACCACACAAGAAACCGTGGGAACTTCTCTCCCTCTAGAATCGGATGGATGGGTTGATACATTAGATTCTCACATAGATCATGTTCTAATTCAAGAATTTACTTGCTCGCCCCTTTTAATTCCAAGTATTATTTGATTTTCTTTCATGTTTCAAAATCCACATAATTTTCCTCATACACTAGAATTTGAAGTCGACTGGCAATCGTCACTGCAACAATTGATTTTGATCGTTTCTTCTGCAAAAAAATGATCATCATACATGGAAGGTCATAACCTTGTCATGATTTGCATAGTTGACCCTGAATGAAAATGTGTGGCTAAAGAAGCGTGCAAATTCAGATTTTAAATTGTTAGATCACATAAGCTTGACAGTTCATGTTAGGAGTTAACTCAGGTCTTGAGTAACTTTGGTTAGTTTGACTATATTAAGTTAGAAAAGGGCTAGGGCTGGAACTACTATATAAGAGGGCTGGCAGAAGCTCTATGTAACACAAATTAGGGTTATTTAATAAAATGACTCTGTGCGTTCCGTGGACGTAGCCTGAGTGAGGTGAACCACATATTTCTTGTCTTGTCTCCTGATTGCATGTTTGTTTCTCGATATATTCATGTTTCAGACCTACAATTGGTATGAGATCAGAGAATTGAAGCAGTGGCGGAGTGTCGCTGTTTGTGAAGACAACTGCGGGCGGAGGGCATTTTGTGCACGAGGAGCTCATTCAAAGGAAGCATCGAGAGACGAGTTGCGGGGACGTTGAGGACAGGGTGGCTTCTTGTCGAAGGTTTGTACGGGGTTGCCGTCATAGGGGCTAACGTTCTGTTTGCCAGCCTAGAGGGCTCGTTTGAGGAGAGTTGAATTGCGTTGAATTGGTTTTGATTTCCGGAAGTTCGTTCTGAGTGTTGGGAATTGGGGATAGTACACCAATTCACGAAGGCAGATATACAACGCTAGGTGAACTGTGGGTTATGAGGAGGCGTAATGCTTCGGTTTGCCGTGTCTTATGGACAATTGGACTCTCTTAGGCATCAATTGGTTTGACCTATGCACGTGTATACTGGTATACTTCCGTCGTTGAGGTCTTGTATTAGTGAAAGCTTCAACACTGGCTCGCGGTGGGTGTACATCGAAGGCTGACTTAATTCCGGAACCATGGATTAGACGACTCTCGTGGCCTCTGCCCAGTTTGGCCCAGCAGCAACACATCAGATACGGATCCTATAACTCCATTAAGATTTCCCTCTGCTCTCATGGTACTTGTGGGTTTTGTGAATCTCTCCCAATTCTCCAGTCCAAGCTCTTCGGGACTGGACTCGGGGGATTTCTGAAAAGACTTTTGGCTATGTTTTCTTTTGGCCAGCTTTGCGAGCTGGATTCTGAAAGATTATGAATTTCCTTGGTAGATATGAAATCGGGTCGGTGGGGTTGGTTGTGAGAAGGTTGGCCACAGCATGAGCCCTAGTTGATGGGGAAATGCGGGTCACCTTCCGGAGATTGGATGCACTGGGAAGTTTTTACAGTCATTATAGTCTATCCTAAGATGAAAATTTAGAAGCGTTCTTGTTGTACTTTGTGAATTCCGGAATGTGCTCATCATCTTGTCGGGATTTACCGAATCTGCTATACGCTGTAATTAGTCGCGCTTGGGGGGGAGAATTCGGAAGCTTTTGAGTTCTCATCAGTGTGCATTCTAGTTACGTCCATGGAAGAATTTTGCTTTAAGTGGGAACGATAGCTGCTCTTGTTCTTTTTTATGTATCCTTATGCGGCACGGTTTGTCTATGTAATGGTTACCTGTTCTGGAATTGTCGCCATCGCCTGTACAATCGCCGAATAGTTTTTCCGATGAACCCTTCTACAATCCTCACCTTGTCCATGCTTACATACGTCATTCTCTGTGGTGAGAAAAGATGATTCAAGGTGAGAGCCACCTTCCTCCTGAAGACATCTTTGATTAAGTCGAGCTTGTAGCCATTCGTCCCCTTCTTCTCCCTAGGGTTGAACCACTTCCGCTCGTCGAAGGTAAATGCTGTGTGCATCGCCGATCCCTCCCAATCGACACCGCCTTTGTCTTTTTTGTGGTTGCGCACCAGAGTCTTTGCCCACAACTTCGCATCCCACTTCTCTGGCTGAGCTCTGCTTCCAATTGCTGTCAACGTTTTTCCTCTCCGGACTTCATCGCAAAACTCTGGGCACACGTAGTCCCATCACCATGACAGAAACACTCCCATGAGATTTTTCAACCTCAGCAACTCCACAGGAGTCCAATCCTCCATCAGAATAAGCGGTCAAATTCTCCCCATCGTTGCACTTCTTCATGCTGGAACTCCTCCGGTTCGACGCTTTGACATTGCAGCTCTCTTCTCTTGCTCCGGCCGCTTGGCAAGTTCTTGGCATCGACTTTCTCTCGATAATTCTTCAATCCGCCACCCAAGCGCGCGCTTAAATTCCCTCGCAATTCACTCGTGTGAACTCCCTAATGGTATTCCTGTCTAACCAACATATATTCGGACGAATACCTTCATGAGAACCCGAATATAACTCTTTATTCACAAAAACCAAAAAAAAATCCTACTTATCCTAAGAAGTACGCTCCTACATACGTCCGCCCTTAAATGTGAGTGCCCCCGCAAACAGCTTCAATTTTAATACCTCTTCACTCTCCAGCCATTCACTTGGGTAGCAAATACCGCCCCCTCTAAATCTAACAGTTGTAATGAACCATTGTTAAACACTTCTTTCACCACATAGGGTCCCATCCATCGTAGATGCAACTTCCCCAGAAACTTCATATACAGGCTATCATACAACAACACCTTGTCGCAAGCTACCACCGGGTTGAAGTGGTGCGGTCCCAGCGGTCATCCGCTTCTTTCCGTTTAGCCTGAATCCGCTTTGTCAACTCCTCTGAGTCTTCGCAGTCTTCTTCCAGTTGTGCAAGCGTCAACAGCCTATGCAGCTGGCTCTCCTCATCTCCCAACCTATCCTCCACTAGGATACGGTATGAAGGCACCTCAAATTCCACTGGTGTGATGGGATGCATGCCATACGTTAAGTAAAACGGTGTTTGCTTAGTCGTGATCTTCTCTGCCGTCCGAAATGCCCACAACGCCGCAAGCACTTTAGTGTCCCAATCGTATATATGACTGACCGTCACCTTATTCAGAATTTTACACAACAATCCATTGGATTTCTCAGTCAGACCATTCGCCTTCGGATTGTAAGGTGTAGTTTTACGATGCTTAATTTGGAAATACATGGTAAGCTCCTCAATCAAGCAGAGTACAAGGAGACGCAATACTACGATTTGAATCATTACTTGCGTTCCTTAGAGATGCCAGAGGGCCTGACCCCTGAGCAGAGGACAGTATTTGTCCATAAGGCTGCTTCGTATCAATTGGAGAAAGGGATATTGTTCAGAATGGGGACGGACGAAGTACTTCGGAGATGTTTGGAGCCATATGAAGTCCGAAAAGTGATTAGAGCCATGCACGAAGAGGCGGCTGGAGGCCACTATGCTCTACGAAATACGGTGAAGAAGATTCTCGCAACAGGGTACTGGTGGTCGACAATGTACAAGGACGTGCACCGGTTCATTCAGAAGAGCGATGCGTGCCAAAGGACGGGGAGACCGACACCAACCACTCGATGGCCGTTGAAACCTATTATGCCACTAGCACCTTTTGAGAAGTGGGGGATAGACTTCGTGGGACCAATTTCACCAGCCAACTGAGGGACCAAGAAGCGGTATATTTTGGTGGTGACAGATTACGCGACGAAGATGGTTGAAGCGGTGGCAACCCGAAGAGATGATGCGAAGACAATGACGGAGTTCTTCTTTAGTCAAGTCATTTGTCGATATGGGTGTCCCTTGGAGCTAGTTAGTGATAGGGGAACAATTGTTCATCAGGAAAATCGTCAGCTACGGTGCTGCTTGGGATATGAGTCTTCAACCTTGACATGAAATCTGCATTCGTATGGTGAATACCCTTCTTCGTCTGTACAATGAATACGAATTCCTGTAGTAACAACATTTATCGTGCAATTCGTCATGACAAATCCGCCTTCTGGACCAAATACTTAAGAGGGTAATGGTCCACATGGAATACGAATTCGTATCCCAGAAGGTAGTGTCTGAACTTCCTAACAACATACATCATCCCTAGAGCTTTCCTCTCGGTGGTGGAATAATTGCGCTCAGCTACTATGAGCATGCGACTTGCAAAATAAATGGGGTGATCTTTCCCTTGCGCATCACGTTGTCCTAAAACTACTCCTATAGCTATAGAGGACGTATCTACATCTACCTGAAAAGGCTTCTCCCAATCCGGTGGAACTAATGTTGGCGCCTGCACCAACTCTTGCTTCATGCTTTTAAAGGTCTGTTTGTGGCTTGTCAATCTTCACCACATGGTTATGTCTCCTCAATTGTGCAAAGAACTCTAGAATAGGGTTATAGGTTGAGACATATGAACTCTTCACAACTCTATTAGCTCCAACCGTGTCATCAATGCCAAATATAAATGATGAACTCATACCATCAAACACTGTACCCGATAATAAAAATGTAGTTTGGTGACCAATATTGTCTCTAGAATTCAATCTCCTCAAGGTGTTAATATTGGAACTCATGATAATCATCCAATAACGTACCCTCTAAATGATGGAATAATCTATTCCAAGCCATAAACGGACTAGACAACGTAAAATTGCACATCCATTGTGGATCACACCATGAGTCAAACTCATATATGAAGTTATTCAACTCACTGGTACCAACTACATCTAAATATCGGCTTGCACCCTTGGTGGCCCCATAGATATCATCCATGTACCACCACAAATGTATGGTGACACACTCCAAGATATCACAAAGCTCAACTCCGTCACTCTCTTACATCAAATCAGAGCCATATATGAACTTCAAAGGCCAAGGTTGGTACCGCACTCCGCAACATTTGCACCCATGCTAATCCGAGCAGCTTCTCCTTCGAATCCTCCAAAGAAATCCACTGTGACACAAATGTATCATCTTCATAATTGTATACCAACAGGTCTCCAAGTGTAACAAGAATTCGCAACATAAGGTACCCAACGCCTCACAAGGTGCTAACACAAGAGCAATCTAAAACCTACCATCATCACATGCACTCACCAAGTCTAAAAGTCCGCAAGTCATGTCTCTCCGAGGAAAAACATGGATAGTCTGACTAGTCTGCAAATGTAGACTCACTATCGATTGCACACATGATCACTAACACTCCAAACAACAAAGCAGAAATACTAACAAATGTGGTGCATAAACATGAAACGAAGATGTAAGTATATCAATCACAAGAAATATAAATAACAATATCAAATCTCAAAAACATTTATCAAAATGGTCAAACCTACCTAACCCAGACTGACATAAACTTAGGGGGACATTTAAAAACACTAAAACTCAATCTTGGAGGCCTTATGCTCATTAGATCGATAATTTGATGCTTGTAATTTGGTTATATAAAGTGTTGACTTACATTCTCTAACTAATGCAATTTTTTCGTTGCAAACAGACATCGTTTGGAACTTATGAGTGATTTCAAAAATCTTTGACTCCAATTTTGAATACCTAAACCATGGTAGACGATTTCCACTCGGATCTCGGGGAAGTCCTCAGAAATTCAAGTGGAAGACTTCTACCACGGTTTGTCTGTTAGCACTGGACAATATCCTTTTGATACTATTAGTCTTAGACCCAATATAAAGATCCATGTTGATGCTGCCGGTCTTATGCCTCACGCTTCTACCAAGCGTGAAATACTTTATGTCTTCTATGACCCCATCAAATTTCACATAAAACATATATTTTATGATAATCCTATAACATGTTAATCCTAAAACTTGCTGTTCATATTTTCGACCCCAAAACTTTGAAACATCAAATTTTGAACTTTAAACACTTGTATTCAAAATATTTTTTGGCCAATCTCGATTCTAAGCGCCAACATAACTATGAGCATTGATACAATTTGCCAATTTCTAATAATGATTCTGCCCTTTAAAATTCTCCATTCGAATTTAAGCACTAGAAAAAATGAAAGAAATTTGAAATTGATCACATCAACTTTGAATCGACTCTATTTCTAAATCGTAACCAAGATCATCATTCCATTAATGCCATGCACAATGTACAAAAAAACATTTGAAACTACTATTGATCAAAACTCAACAAAAATCTTAAGTATTCAAAAAATTCATAGTTCTCATCATAAATTCCAATTTTAGTGTTCAAAATAATCTTTTCTACTCTAAAATGTCAACAAAATCACTCCTTTCATAACAATAGTATAAAAGAGAAATTATAGTTGAACCAAATACAATTTGTGCTTCAAATACTCAACGTTTCCGTATTAACTACTATCCACCATTACCGCATTCTCAAAAGGTTCAATCTCAAAAACTACACCGCAAAGAGCCCTAATCCGAAATCTACCCCTCTACCCTAGGTCTCCTAATGGCAATTCCATTGCACTCTCGGCTCTAACTGCTATATATGTTCATGCATGCACACACCTACCTAACTAAGTATGCCGTTACAGGAGTCATGACAAATAAGACAAATAATGTACATGATTATTATAAAGTGTTAGTTTGATGAAATTTGATGTGATCATAGAATATGTAAAGTAGTTCACATGGGGTAAACATCAAGTGTAAGGTTAGTAATGTCAAAATTGTAAAATTTTTTTTTGCCTTGCCTAGAGAATCACAAAAGACTTTGTCAAGTTTCTGTTGTGATGGAAATCCTAAATCCCAAGAAAGGAAGGACGTTGTGATCAATGGGGTAGTATTTTATGTTAATTGCGCAAACTACTAATAAATATGTCGTTCCAAAATGCTGTCTCAACATACTTGTGCAATGATCCTTTCACTTGACAAAGTACACAGATGATGGTGACAAGGATATAGCTAATTTATGAAACTAAAGCCTCTTCAACCGGGCCATTTTTGCTTATAATACATAGCAGGCCAAATTGGCTCTTGGAAACGTAGAGAAAAAATGTACGTAGTAAATAAGTGCAGAGAGAAATGCTGGGAAGATCTCACCTTGTGCATCTTTGCAGTGAGAAGAACGCTTTCATTAGAGTCTAGTGGATGGTGTAGACTTAAAATACTTGTAAGCTTTGTCATCTTCGCTTACAGCGCAGACAAAATATGACTCTTCCCAGCGCAATTTGTTCAGAACCGAGTGCACGTAATTACAGTAGTGAAATGTTCCAATCAGGCCTCACTCTAATCTTGGCCGATCGTGCTTGTGTATCTGCGCAATGAAAAGGCCACTTGTATTTGAGCTGCTTGGATCGAACCTCAATGTGTGCGGAAGTCCTCCATTTGAGCAGGGCCATTTCTCCGAACCTTTTATAACTCGTAGTTCTGTTCAG
Source organism: Marchantia paleacea (assembly GCA_014180765.2). Classification (NCBI taxonomy): domain Eukaryota; kingdom Viridiplantae; phylum Streptophyta; class Marchantiopsida; order Marchantiales; family Marchantiaceae; genus Marchantia; species Marchantia paleacea. The sequence continues at coordinate 2,059,258 of MUAA02000014.1, forward strand.
CAGGTCGAGCAAAACCCGTCAGCATTATTGTCATCCATGTTTCACAACTTCGAGGAAAAAGACATTTCTTCACCAATGACACACAGGGATATTGACACTCAGAAAAAGACTCTCGATGTCGGTGAAAGTGAAAGCTTTCATGGTTAATTACCAGCTGATTTAGAACAAGACCCCATAACTATGTAGACCTAAGGAAATGAAAACGAACAAGAAGAACATGAACGTGGTCATCAAACTATTACCAGCAGAAGGCTCAAGGTCGAGGAACTTTTGCACGACGTCTTCATTTTGTGCAATTGTCAAACTGTGGCAAAGACAGATGCGAGCAAAAAGGTCATTATCTATCCAAGTGTATTAGCACTGTCAAAATGAAGAGGAATCTGGTAGATGCACTAAACATTAGTTTGATTGAAATGCGTAGGAAGTTCAAATTGTACCGAGCAAAGGTTGAGATATCGAACCTGCAAGTACTGTACACAACTTTTCCTCCCGGTCTCAATAGGCTAAAACCATTTCGCAGCAGCTGAAACTGGTCAAGAGGACCTTCGAGGTTAGGATCATATAATGGAAAATCAGCAAAACCAAGGCCATGTTCGCAAGAGCCATATCTTTCACCCATTGTTTACAAAAACACACAACTTCCACTCGGGACCATCGCTGGAAAATCAGCAAGAACCAAGGCAATATTCGCAAAACACTATCCTTCACCCTTGTTAAAGACATACTCACCCACTAACAATATTCAGTCCATTCAAGAGAAAGTTGATAAGCAACTACGAGTTACAGTAACTAGGTTCTATTTACAGCAGTAATCCTTCCAAGTTAACGGCAAGTAACCTGAATTCATTACAACACCGATGTCACTGAATGAACTATAAGAACCCTACACATACCTACACATTGCCGGATACATCAAAGTCTATAGATTCATGATGTGTGAGTATACGAGGCAATGAAGAAAGGATACAAGGATACCGCCTAAAGGTTTGAAGTTTCCATGAAAGGTTGAACTAACTCAAATTCCCAGGATTTTTCCGTAGATCGAGGTACATATAAAGAGTATACACACATGTGAATAACACACATGTTGTGCCTTAGGTTTAACTTAGCTCCCATGCTGAAAGATTAAATACTCACTAGAGTTATGTCTTTTCATGACACCCCAAGACACATGCAATTTGATCTACAGACTGCACATTAGTAATGGCCTATCATAACCAGATACCGTGGCTCTATGATCTTCACGTCTGTTCTACAAATGAATTTCAAAAGGACAAGTTGTTGCTCATTTACTTGAAGGGAAGTGATTGAAGACATTCGCCCGGCATTGAAAAAGCGGCGTTCAAATGTGTCCCAACCCCATTGTTCGTACTTGCTGATGTGCTTCAACGATCCATCGTGAGTGCATTCAGCATCAACCAAAACCTGTAAGTGACAGTCATGTTCAGAACGAGCCTCAAGAAGTCACGACCCGCCAATCTAGCTGAGTATTAGGGTTTATTGGTTTCTCTCACACAATTGAAATTCTCGTGTTTACATTTACTGTCACGATTGCTCCACCAACGGCAAATAGGTTACCTTGTCATATCCATTGTGCGAAACTTCATCCTCCCGAAGCGAATGGCTTCGGAAGACATCAGCCACTTTCATGCCGACAATCCCAGACGCCTTGCCGTAGAAAATTAGTTCTGATTCTCTGCCACCAACCCTATCCAGTGCATCTTCCATATACTTCAACCTTTTGGCAGCCTTCTTCTCTTTCGCTGTCTTTGTACTTTTCCATTCCCCATAAACTGTGGAATCAACGTAAAGAGTACCTGCAGCCGGAATTAAAAGTACACTCAGGGCCGCTACAAAGATTTAACCCGCTTAGAAATGTTTGTTCAGACGGGAGTGTGTCTTAGACTGATGGACATGGTCATAATTTCATGCTTGTGAACAAATTCCCATTCTTCTAAGGTCCAAGGAAACGACCTAGAGCAAGATTTCTCCTCGATGTATGTTGACGACTAAAACGTTTGATAGAGTTGGTAATTGCTGCATAAAATTGCCAAGCTTCTGTGCTAATAAGCAGTATGCAACAACACTCGGGGAGGGTGGGAAGGAATGATTCGGCTCCGGCATGTCTGTACCTGTAAGATTGAACCGACGTTTGGTTATCTCATCAGCATTATCAATAGCAGGCTTTTCCTCTTCAACTTTGATGGCACTCCCATCGACTCCTCTCAAAGGAAGGAGAGAAAATGTTGTCCCGTCAGCCAGTAAAAGTCGGCACCGACTACCAAGACCATACTTTATAAGCATTGTGCGAGATGCTGCCAGTCGGTGTTGAGAGATATCTGTAGCTGTTAAGCTGCCAGAGTCTTTCAGCTGGTCAGCGAGCATGCACAACTTTGCACCTGGTAACATACAAACAAAATCAATTAGTGGATCTTGAATTAGAAAAAAAAAAAGGATTTTATATTTCAGAGACGGTCAGATTTTGCTGTGGAAAAATCCGGCTAGTCCCGCGGGTACACTAAATCCACTCATGGAAGAAACGAATGAGTCCAACACTCGTTCTTAAGCCTATGTGAGAGCGAGGCTGTCCTAAGACAAAGAGATATGCTTCAAAGGTAACTTACGATAGCGAACAAGCAGGCTTGCAACTGCTCAGTCTCACGAGGAAGGTTAGGTGGCATACCAGGTGCAGCACAAAGGTCAAGGACATGATCTCCTGGTGATATATCCAGGGCAGCTACTGCTGCTCCTGAAGCGGCATCCATGCCATATATCTGAACGTCATAGTTATGAACCAATGTAAAAGAATCAGGAAACCACTCGACCCGCTTTGCTCAATGGGAATTTACAATCGTGCATACGGGAAAGAAGATAAAATCTTTAGAGTATCTTCATTCCCGTAATTTCAAAGTAATAATATGGTATTGTATGATTGCTTGGAGGAAGTGCGTGCATCGAGGGAAAAATTGCTATTTAGGATCGATAAGACTGCAATGGCCTCAATTGGAACAATTTTTAAACTGAAATGGAGCAGCTCATACAGTTCCTGTGACCCGAGGAGCTCATCATTCTGCTACTTATCATGTCCCAGGCGGACACTCAAACAGGTGAATAGATTACAGAAGAGCTCAGAGTTACAAAAATAACGACCTTTCCCTCCTGATACGACTTGGACCCAGCAATTTGCACCTCCGGAGGTATACTGTAAAACCCCGGCAGCCATGACAATGCTGACAGTTTGACACCCAAATCCTTTTCGATTTCTTCAATTTCTTCTACTCCAGCTCGGGGTTTCAACCTGTAAACAAAACACGGTCATTAGGTTAAGGGCAAGATCCGTTCTTCATCGTCACGCAGTCCTGCATCAAGTTCATCTTGCAAGCATTGTTTTGGGAATCGAAGCACCACGTCTTCATGCAGAACATAGGCTTGATTACATAATCCCCCGAGTCTGAGAGTGGACATGCGTCACAGAAAATTTCATCTTTACCCTGGATCTCAAAGGCCTCTTTAGATGACGAGAAAGATCTCATCACGACCTTCTTCGATGCTCCCAGTTGTGTACGTCGTGGAATCCAGATTCGCCCGTCGGCACTGCGAATAAAGGGCTGCATTACATGCCGTGGGATTGCGTATGCTAAACTCAAAACCACTCATTTTACATTTTACAAGTACGATGATCCACGCGAAAAGCGAACAGAACAGGACAGGTTGCTGGTAGAAGGACAGGAGGTAGACTTAGATTGTCAGGCGACTCCTCCCATTTAATCTCACCAAGAGTATAAGAGATTCCCAAGCGCCTTCAATCGAGGTGAAAATTTCGTGTTGCTTCTCACATTTTTGTTCTAGCCATTGGTTTCTCGGTCAGGCTTAGGGCAACGCACTGGTTCACCGGAGGCCTGAGTTTCCAACTCGCGCTCTCTATCTCCAGCAATAGCGCACGAAGTTTCTTCTCGGGGATGGAAGACGACAATCCGAACGAGTCCAGCGGGAGCAAGGTCTTGACATCAGAGCAGCTGCAAAGGCTGCAAGACTTGCAGCGGAGACGCCTACAAATCCAGAAGGCTCAGAATGCGCCCAGCGGAAAGAAGAGGAGCAAGAAAAAGGTGAAAAAGGGAGCGGCGGGGGGAGAGTCAGCGAGGGAAGAACAGCAATCCAGCACTCCCAGCGACAACGCACCTTCAGCAACAGCCCAGGGATGTGGCCATTCGCAGCCACGGGTGCGAGTAGACATTTTCAGTCACTACTTTTCGCCATCCAGAGATTCAACCGCCTCCGCTACATTGCAAGAACCGAAGGACAATTTACGGGTAGAGAAAGAGAGCAAAGATGATCCCATTCAAGGCGCTGTTGGGGAAGTGGTTGCTGCTGCTAACCAAGCTCTGGCGGTGGTGAAGCAAGCAGGACAGTCGGTAACATCAGCTCGGAGGAAAAGGAAAAAGCTGCACTGGGGATTAGATTCGAAAGAACGGTGGGAGCGCAAGAGCAACATGTAGACGGACATTGCAATGCAAAGTTCTGGCAGAAGACCGCGCTGCACATTTGTGCTTATTATGTACATAAGCGTGGAACTTCTACTCAAATTTTAGATTTTAGCCGGTAGGGTTTTGGTAGGTTTTAGTAGGTCTGAAGTATTCTCCTAAGATTGCAGTACTCTCAACTCCGTCACATCTGGATTTCAATTTTCTCATGTGGAATAAAAACTTCATTCTCTTCTCTCAGAATTCATCCATCCAAATGAGATTGGTGCAAAAGAAGATGAACATGGTACCTGATATATCGAGGCAGATTATGCGCAGCATCATATACAGCAGGGTCGATTCCATTTTGTTTCAGAAATTCTAGAAACACCTGTGGCAGTGGGAATTTACTGCTGCTCTTCCCATCAATTTCCGCATCTTTGTCCATGACGGTTCGGCCTCCTCCAAAAAGAGTAGATTTTGCGACAGTGGCAGGAATGGAGCTAATCCAAAGCCTTTTCCAGCTACTGGTTCTGTACTCAGTTGTAACGAAACAAGGCGCTCTGTCGATGATCCTAAATGATTTACAGTCGACGAATGCTGGCCGAGGTTGCTTTCTACAACACCGCAAGGCCAGATGCATGATGCACGAGAAGCCAGTTTCCTCCACTATCTTCAAATAATCGAGAATAACTGGCCAACGCACTACTGCCGAGGAGGAGACCTCCTATTTTCTGAGACCGTTTCAAAACGGAGCCATGGGATGATACCAAGCAAACTCATCCACAAAAAGATGGGTTCTGTTTCGGACATATGCTGGAATGAAGCTCTTGCAATTCAATTGAGTTCAACTCCAATTCCGCTTTATCCAACACATATTCAATATGCTTCGTCTCAGGAGGTTCAGTCCTCTGCTCCTGAGTCCCAACGTGATTCTGAAGCTTGTAACAAGCCAAGACAAAATTTTCCGTCACTCGCTTATCTCTTCCTTCCGAATTGCTGTTTCTAGAAAGGGACAGGAACGTTCATTTGCTCGTTACTCCTCTATCATATGCATATCGATGAATGCATTTGGGATTTGGGATTTAGGATCCAGGATTCTTTGTATGTGTGGCTCGTTCTCCTTATTTGCATGCTCCTCGATGAAATGTGGATTATTTCGTTCGGTGAGATGGTAACACAGCTTGTGCATTTGTGGCCTAATTTCGAAGGCTCGTGGTAATGATATGAACTTCTTGCCTTCTCCTCATGATCTAAAAGCCCGCTGAGATTAAGCTCCTCTTGATGCTTTAATCGGAGAAGGAAGCTTCTAGCCGGGAACAATGTCCCAGCAGAAACTCATGAGTGCATGAGCTCTTGCACCGGTTTCTGCTTCAATGTGAAGTTGAAGAGAGTTCTTCATATTGTGACTCCATGTACATAAATCAATTTATGTCTATATATTTCAATTAGTGTCAGTTGACCTCAAAAGTGTGGTAATGTCAGAAAATGTGAGTGATTCTACGTAAAGTGAGATTTAGTTAATTTTATGTTTCAAACCGTTACTGCTTTTCAAACTATAAACCTTATGATTTTGTAAGATCAACATGAAATCAATCCTAGAATCTTTTGCTTCTGGGAATAATCACACAAGCATAAGACAAAGCCAGAGAGCAAGATTTCAAGAATCTGTACCAAGTCTTATGAGGAACATCATGTTTCTTAAGCAGTCGTCTTAGCGAGTGCCCTGCAAATTATTTGCAGTGTTTCTTTCGGTAGCAGAACCGTAAAAACAATCCAAATTTTCTAATTTGACACCATGTTGCCTCTACATGTCTAATCATCTGGACCCTTGTTACGGTTTTGTACCGAAAGAGGACTTATAGATGTATCACACTAAATTCTCCACTTACATCTTTGTCTACGGTTGAATGATATTTACTAAGAATGATATGTGAACAAAAAAGATTATAGATAGTGGACCAATTCAAGAGTAGATGTGGCAAAATAGTCATTTCAATTGTGAATAGAAGATTATGGATTCCATATTTTGCATTCTCTAATCATGGATAGTTTGTGAACGCTATCTACATTTGTGTGAAAATAATATTATATTTTTATAACATCAGTTGGAATAGTTCAATTTATTAGAGCGTGTGGCTATTAACCACAAGGTTGGAGGTTCAACCATTCCCTCTAACGAGTCATGTATGAACTTGTGATCCTATGGACAAAACCCTTGCTCGAGTGTGGTCCAAAGAACGAGGTTCTCTCATAGGGAGCAAGGGACTATATTTGATCCCTTGTGATCATGGATCGGAGATCAATATAATGTCGAGAGAGCTCTATAAGAAGGGGAGGTGGCCCATAGACACCAATCATGGTTGGATGATTAGGGCAGTAAACAATACTCGAGGGGCTTGTATGGAGTGTGCACTGATATTCCGGTGAAGGTTGGGGATGTAGTATCTGAGCAGAATTTCTTCGTGCAAGACTCTACATCATACCCATTGATTCTTGGTCAGCCTTACATCATAGCACTGAGGATGGAGACAAGAGTACTTGATGATGGATCGGCATATGCACGAATTCGCAGCCAAGATGGGAAGCGGTTGGTGCAGTTTCTAACAATTCCAGCAAATCATGAGAGAAACAAAGCATGGTTGAGAGAGGGAGCTTTCCCAAAATCTGAAGATTTTGAAGATTTTGGAGAAGTACCGCTGTAGAGAGAGAATATAGTGGTACGGAGGAGAAGGTACTCTCACCTACCCAAGAGAAATGTACCTTTTGTACAGGATTGATAGAGTTTTTGCGTGATGGATATGCTACATACAAGGAGGTTGCTAATGTGAAAAGATGGGAGAAGAACAAATTGCACAAATATGAAAAAGACCTTGCAGATTTGAAGCTTCTTGAGGAAGGTGAATATATATCGGGAGTTTATGAGGAGTTTGGGTTGGGAGATCCATTGAAGGAGATGATGAAAATTGGATTTGGTGATGAGGATAAGATAGTGGAGGTTCACTCTAGAGAACTCTATTCCACTATCAAGGTGTTCCATGCACCTGAAGTTCAAGTAGAAGATCAAGTTGATCTAATCTGACACGCGCACACCTTGGTTAACTTCTTGGTGCATACCGGAGGATGCACAAGTTTAGAGGGGGTGGATGTCGTGTTGTGACGCGGCTACTATGAGAAGATGATGACATGTGTCATCTTCAGAGCTGTTGTCATGACGGCGATACTTTAGGTTAAGGTAACAGATGGCATTGTAAGGTTGTAAAGAGCTAGTGAGATCTAGACACATCACCTTGCTGACTAAGGAGCTTATCTGATTGAAGTGGAGTCGACGTATGACGTGGATAGGGGACAACATGATCCTTCAGATGTACCATTATCGAGTCCATTTGTGATCAACATCCGGTGTCTTCATCGTGATTGCATTTGGGTATACTTAGCCAATTTCAAGTTGTCATTTTAACTCTTATTAGTGACAATTCATAATGTGTATAGGATGTCTAAGTAGAGTGTTTAGGATGGTTGTAAAGCTCTAAGTTAAAATGGAGCTAATTTGGCCACACTAGAGGTCAAAATAGCATTCTTCATTCCCATTGGTCTAGGAGTTTTGGCCAATGAGGGCACAAGGGCAACTTTTTGAGGTTTTTAGGGATTTTGGAGACCTTCCAGGGGGGATTCGAAGATCTGAGGATAGGGTTGGAAAGTTGACGGGATGAGCTACAACGTGGGCTCAAGAATGAATGGATATGAAGGATTTGTCACCCTAAAACGGTAATTCAAAGATAGAGTGAGAAATTTAGACCTTTGAGTGTATTTGGAGTGTTTCTAAGAATCTTACAAGGGTTTTGGGAGAGCTGAGTCAACTGAGATACAGTTTACAACTCGGGCTTGTGTTTTGATCGAAGTTTTGACTCGATTGGACGAGTTTTGAGTACGGAGTGATAGCTTGAAGTTTGTGTATACAGTGAGAGTTGCAGGACTGCACTGACTGTCACGAAGTTAGTACGGAGATCATATCTTTTGATATCAAAAAGTTCTGTCAATAAAATTTGCACAGTTCAAGTTCTGATGATAAGTGACATTCTCATGAAATCTGGGAGCAATTGAAGTCAAGGATTGGGATGTGTGATGGGTTTTGTACACAGGGGTCTGCATATCGCATTGTGATACAGTGTACAAATCAACAATTGTTCTGAGAGATGTAGAGGAGAAAAACATATGAAACTTTTCTGAGAGATTGAAAGGGTTGTGGAGAAATTTTTTGTAAAGTTTAAGCGAGAGTTATTGGTTGAATCATCGGCTATCATAATCTTCTTCCGCTGAAGTTTTACCGATTTATAATGAACTCGAATGTGGAGTGCTGAGGAGAAGAAGAAGAAATTGTCAACTCACACGAGGTTCTAGAGGGTTCTTCTACAGCTAGGCACTCGGGCATTCTCTGAGCAAAGAAATATCCATGCGACACCGTGCACTCACTCACGAATATGTTGAAGGCGGTGTCCATAGCTCCATATAACTTCAAAGCTAAATGAACAAAGAGGTGACCTCTTTGTATATCCCTAAACTTAGAGACCTTGGCTGATGTCTCTCCACTCGCCATCCATCCAATAGGATGGATGATCACCCCCTCTCAAACTATATCACGTTTAGGATAGATAACTAACACGTCTGCCACAATAACCTGGTGTTCTTGAACCAAGTATAAGTCTACCCTAACCCTAGTAGACTGCAAGGCATACCAACGCTCCCTCCATGTGAGATATCCACTTAGCAAACACCACATCCCTAATGACTTCATGGGTAACTATGCTCTGCCTTCCAAATTGACAACGAGTCATATGAACATATCATGCATCTAAAGTGATACCACACTCACATGTGAGTTATGAAGATGTAGATGGATGGACCAAGCCAAGAAGGAACCTCATCACTTTAGAGAGAGTAGCTGATGCAAGTTGAAACGTTGTGATGCATGGTCAAGCCAAGATCCTCGAGCATGCATCTTTGCCGGAGCAAGAGCGTAGACGAGCCCTTGTAGTACGAGGAATGGTTAGATTCACTAAGAATGAATGTAGAGTCTACTGAAATTGTTCCATCAAGCTAGATTGTAGACCTCTAGTCCAATCGGTAGACAAAGAGGAAAAAGATGTGAGCTCATGTTGTACCTCCAGGGATAAAGCATCTCTCGTATGTCGTAATAATACATGTAAATGAAATTATCATGTATCCATATCCCTCGCATACATCTCAAGGATGGGCATATCTACAATCATAAATCGAGAAGATAACAAAGGTGCCGAGAGCGTCCAACTACTGAAACATACTATAGGAGTAGTCTCCTCCATCGATAATAAGTCTATCCCTCCACATGAAATCAGAAAAGATTTCTATCTCAGTGCCAAATCTCTTGTCACACACTTGAAGGTCCATGGTCCAATGATGTCACCAAAGACATCCATGATCATCATATCAAAGGCTGTCAACCGTGACATGATAGTAGGTGAAGGAGGAATTGTGGGAAGAAGATAGGTGGGTCGACGAGCAATACTAGATGAGAGTATACCAAACACCACATGTGGATCCCCTAGTAGAGGAAGGTCATCTACATGCAAAATATCCTCAACAAGTGCATCGTCTAGGTAGCATGAGATAAAATCCTCTGACCTTACTTTCACTCCTAGAATGCGTAAGCCGTCTTTCAATGTCATACATCACTCTTGAAGCTAGAGATGAGGAGGAATTCCCAAAGGAGACCAAACCCTACACTTTGTCACCTTGACTCTCAAGCCTACAAGATGAAACTTGGTAGTCAAGTAATCAAATGTTTGACTATTGTAGTCTAGAGGGTCGACAATGTGTGTATCATCCTCTAAGGAATGAAACACATAACCAAAATAATAGAAAAAAAAGCTATGTAATGAACGATGGCAGATAAAAATACTCTCCAATGATCTCCATCTTGAGTACCAGGGGTTGAATGTAGAAAGGTGACTCACTTATGCGAAAAACTCATTCACACCACCTATACTTTAGTAGCTCACTAAAGTACATTAGTGAGCTACTAAAGCATCCGACTACTGTCATGGAGATTTTTTGTATAGTAAAGTAACATATAGCTTACCACCAGCTATTGCCAGCAATTATTTCGATTCCCAACATTGTGATTAATCCGAGGACATTCGTGGGGGTCGAACATATTTAACTCATTTTATACGAGATTGTCGCCAGTTTACTGGAAACCTGTCGTGCAGTGGTCTATCTGCATGTATGCATGGGGGAGAATAAGAACACTACTTGATACAAAGATTTAGAACCTTGTGCGGGATTTACTACTTTCCGTTTTACATACGATTTCATCTTGAACAAACCGGTTTTGAGTGATGTGCATTAGACTGTGGCTTCGCCCATTCATTCTCCGCACTTTATTTTGGCTCTTATTCTTTCCTCATTTTCCGCCACAGCCGTGGACTACACAAACAGGAAATATAGATGAGACACTTTTTTGTACGGCGAGATTTGTTTTACCCAACTCAACTTTCTTGCGATCGAGAAATTTTATTACATTACATTACATATTATAAAATGTGATTTAAAATTAATTAACCCCCAAGAGATTACGGGAAGGTACAAGTAAGCGTGTTAGACAGTAAATGTGGCTCTTACCATGGTTTAAACTGGTGGGTTTTGAGACAAGACACAGATCAACGTGTCCAAAGTTTACCCAAACAAATCAGACGTGGTGGCAGGTCATACGCCCTCTTTACAACATACCACGTGTCCAAAGTGCATCACAGTAACCAGTCACCACATCGCAGTCCGGATGGGCGGTCAAACAATTACAGTCGAAGATCGGTCGCGCAGTCGCTGACTCGCTGTCCATCGCCGGTTGCTGGAAGTAATACCAATAATCATTTCAGTGACGTATGAAAATTGCCTCCTTACGATATGCATGATATTATTATCATTAAAATTTCCATTCCGATAACACTACTCAGAGGGTGACAACTTTGTAAAATGTATCATTCGAAAAATCTTCAAAATCTGAAATCACTATTTCTCAATCTTTTACTTACAAGAGAGAACGTTAATGTGTATAAAATTAGTCCAATCAGATAGTGCAACTCCAGTATTAGAAAATTCCACTCTATATCGAGTATTCACTGAATACTCGATATAGAGTGGAATTTTCTAATACTGGAGAACCCGGCGTAAAGTGGACACGAAAGAGAAAAGGCAGTGGCACAAGTGAAGTGAAGTGGAGTGGAGTGGGAATGGAGTTTGGACATGAGTCGGAACGAGGTCTATGCAGGTCGAGGACGCCGGAGCAGATGCGTGGCCGAGGCTGCACATCTGCAGCAGAAACTGCCATGGAGTCAGGAGCCAAGGGCGAGCGAAGCAGCAGAATCGTTTTTCCGGGATTGTATTGAATATCGATTTCAAAATCCAGGCAACTCGAGCGCAATTCTGGATCAGCAGTCACGAGGACGGAACGATTGCTTCCGAATCCATATTTAGACTGGTAATCTGCTGAAAATGAACCGACTGTGATCACAATCGCATGAGCAATGGCGCTGCGTGCAGCAGAGACGTAGACCCAATTGGGGATCCAGTGACCGATCGAAGAAAAAATAGAATGGGCGAAACGTAGGCAAGCGTTGCCTCTGGAAATTCGAGGCGTTTTTGAAGGACAGGAACTTGAATCTCACTCACTCGCTTCCGATTCCATCGATTCCTGCCCAAACCAGAATTAGAGGCAGGAGAGATGATGGTGGGATTAACAGGACGGTTTGAGTTCATATGGCTAGTTCTTGGGGGCATGGCGCATGTGTACTACGTGGTGCTGAGATTCCCCAAAGGCTGGCCTCGGCTGCTGGCTCTACTGCCTTTGCTTCCATTCTACCTCGTGGTTCCGTGGAGGGCGCCAACGCCCACCGAGCGCGCCCTCCAGAGCTTCTTCTTCCTGTGGCTCGGCGCCTTCAAGCTCGTCCTGCTGGCCTACGGAATTGGGCCGGCCCAGGACCCTTGGACCATGTCCTCGTTCCCTCGCTTCCTCACTGGCATGAGCTTCTCCCTGCACGTGCACTCGAATGCAGCATCAGCATCAGCATCCGCATCGCCATCGCCTGCCATCAGCAGCAGCAAAAACTCTTCAGAGGACAATGGCGAAATCAGTAGTAGCAGTCAGGGGAGCTTGCAGTCCAAAGGCGGGTACAGGAACGGTCTTGTGTCGAGAAAGTCTGGAGCTCAGGGGAACGGGAGTGGGACGGCGAAGGAGATCAATGAGAAAGGTGGATATGATGTATCGAAGGAGAAGAGTATGCCGAACTGGATGCATGATTTGATGAACTCTCAGGACTGGAAGGTGGTGCTGCTTCGTTGTTTGTTCTATTTTGTGACGATAGGATTCTGGCTCCAGATGTACTTGGGGCAAGCGCAGATTCCTACGTTTGTTCTGTACTCGAGTTACTCCGTGCTTCTGTATCTCGGAGTCCTGTTCGCTTTCGAGCTTCCTGCTGCCGTGGCTGCCTCGGTTTTTGGCGTGCATTTGCCTGCCCAATTCAACATGCCTTTCCTGGCCACTTCACTGGCTGACTTTTGGGGCAGAAGATGGAACTTGCTCGTGAATAATCTGCTGAGGGTTTCGGTCTACAACCCGATTCTTTTGGGATTCGGTAGAGGACAGTCGGGAAAGAGGTCCTCACAGAAGGAGAGAGCCATTGCTAGTCTCGCTGCATTCACCGTCTCTGCTATCATGCACGAAATGATTTTCTTCTACATGAGTCGGAGAGAGCCAACATTTGAAGTGAGCATGTTTTTTGTGCTCAATGGAGTTGCTACTGTCTTTGAAGGGTGGTGCAAACGCAAGCTCTTTAACCCACCGGAGTTGGTCAGGAGGGTCATCACTTTGAGCTTTCTGTTAGTGACATCCGCCTGGCTTTTCTACCCTCCGCTCGTTAGATATGGTAGTGACAAACGAAGCATTGAGGACTTGAACAAATTTATTTGCTGGGTCAGGGATGGCGTTTTTGATACGTTGAGACGGCCCTTTTCTCTTCTGGTTTAAAGCGTTGCTGAAAGTTTAAAAGTTGAACAATTTCTGTGCCGAGCCTTTGTTCTCATTAGACACCAGTCAAATGGCTTCTGGTTGCTGTATCATGGAACAGATGGAACACATGGAATTTGCAGACACTGCAGCAGTTGCGCTGTGCTCCAGCAATTGCAGAATCTGTCGCTGCAAGGGCTGGAGGATCTGCAATCTAGAGACAGATACTCCATGTATAAGAGTCGAACATCAGAGAAGGCGATGATCTAATGGCCTGAAAGAAAGTATCTGTCGAAAGAAACAGTGAACTGGTTGCACAAATTGGTATGTGAACATGTACATTATGCATTCAAGTCTTTACTTGGATGCATAATGGAATAAGTGGGAGACATAGCTACAGATCCTATGAATGACTTAGCATGGTTTCTTCTTATCATCCCAGGGTTTCTTCTTCTCATCCCCCGTTGGTGCCCTGCTTCGACATGCTTGAGGAGGTCATTTGGGACAACAATATGTATTGTTTCCATTTAGGAGAGACTTATGGTAGGGGATTCGTCACCTCTTCAGAAGGAGTCCTTTGATATACTTGAGGAGGTCATTTGCCACAACATTAGGTACTGTTGCCACTTGGGAGACTTCTGGCAGGGGATTGGTCACCTCTTCAGAAGTAGTATGTACACTCTTCATGTTATCCTAGGATCCATAGTACATCAGAGGACCTATGCACTATATATCTATGTCCTTGTAAGATTTTACGTAAAGCAAGAAAGTATAGCAGGGCATTGACAACTCTCCATCCCATGATAGTATATTCCTATTGAGGAGACTATTGCCACTTATCATCAGCTCCATTCCTTGCCATTGCATCATGTTACTTCTTATATAGTAGATTATCAGCCTTAAAGTATCCTATCACTTAATAGTACATATTTGCCGGACTCTAGTATAAACTAGAGTTTCAATTTTGTTTTTTAAGTAACATTTTGAAATAAACGAGTCACACACTAAGCATAGCAATTTTTTTTTTATGTTAAATTTATAATTAAAGTGATTTGATTGAAAAAAGAATTATTCTTCATCTTGAAATATCCAAACTTTGATTCCGTTGAGCGAGAGCCCTTCCACACGGGACTCCCGGATCACTATGGCCGACTTTCGTCTCTGTTCGACTAGTAAGTCTCACAGTCAGGCAGGCTTATACCATTACGCACCTTAGAGGATGTTTCATCCCATATATTTGTGATCGTGATTTAGTGGATTATTTCAGGTTGACTGAGGGTCGCATCCCTACATCAATGGCCCGTATTTTGGAAACTAGTAGATATTGATCAAGGACACAAATAGCGTGCAACCTATTGCAGTTGGAGAGCTCTTGCTTTGTCTACCTTGACAGAGTATCTATCCCCACATCGATTTGGAGTCTCCAACGGGGAGGGGGTGAGCCGATCATCTTTGGTATTGAGCCACGTTGGATCTACATCATGATTGGGCAGTGATGTAGATAGATCTTGAGAATGCTTTTAATAACATTTATTGGAACAAGCGGCTTTCTTCAATATTTGGACATTAGTGATCCCTTACTTTGTACTTGTTTTTGCTTCAAGGAGATGCCTATGTTGAAGAATTTTGTTGCTCATGTTAAAACCAGGCATATCCATTACAAAGGGATTTAGGCATCACAAGACAACTTAGTACTTCTAAGCCATAGAGTAGCATTCCACTTTGAAGAGTATATCTTTGAGGGGTGTTAGGGGATTATAGGCTACCTTGATGAAGGCACATCATGACACAATCCTTACATCTATGTTTGGGTAGTAGGGGATCAATCTATACTTTTATCATGTACAGTTCGCATCCACTCTTGATAGGAAAGGGTGCAAGACAATGGTTGATTGCAAGACCTTAAATCCATGCGTTCCAAATCACACACCTTTGTCACATCGTTATGATTTTCATTAAGATTGATTCAACCATTTGCTTGGATGGTTTCGCCATCATAACTTTTATCCCATGCGTCGACCTTGCCCGTTCGTCCATGAAGAAGGTTAAATTATGTCGTCAGTTAACGTAAGAAGCACCTGCGCTGAAGTCGTGCTCGAGATGAGTACATCAAAGAAAAATGCTTGAACTTAAGACATATACGTCCACATCCTTCACACCATTCGCACACCATAGCCGACAGTTTACCGGTACCGATAGAGCGTGATTTTCGATCCTCAGGTGACACTGACATCCTTTACACGCATCGCTACCCCATCCGTTTTCTAAAGTTATCGTTCGGCAGACTGGATAAACTTTCTGCGTGAACTTGAGTAAACAATTTGCAAACAATGGCGGTACGTGAGTATCTGTTTGTAGAAAGGACGAGTGAGAATTTGTCTGCCCGGAGAATTTGTCCACTAGCCGGTGTTTTACATATGTCCATATATTTGGTTAGGCCTCGCGCATCTTACTGTCAATTCCGTCCGCTGAGAGAAACGGTTGGCTAATGTCGAGCTAAATCTTTCAACAATTTGGTCCGAAATGATGGTGCTGCAGGCGAGCGAGTGATTGTCTTGATAGCAACGTGTAAACTAACTCGTTTCAGTTTCGCTACAAGCTCATAAGAAATGTCAACACCCGTGATTTGAAATTGTGAGGCAGTTTTCACTAGGCGTAGATACATTGCATTAAAGGGCAAATATTTCGCTCTAATTACCTTGTCTGTTCCGTACAATGAAAGTGTTCTCTCCAATTTTGTTCGCATTCCAATGATTATGCAGTGACAAAGATTAGTCGCACTCGCGGAAAAAGATGGAAATAAGGATTTCAAGCGAGAGCAGATTCTATCATGTGACAGTGTTGAACTTTAGCGGCACTGCAGAATCAATACAGGACTTCCCTCATGAAGAGCCAGTTTTGAGAACAACGAGACGTATTCATTCAGAAACTGTAATAACCATTCATCGGTCCGCGGTCTTTAAGAACTTTTAGCCTTCACAGGGTAGACATATTCTTAAGACACTCGAGGCATATCTAGCTTTGCTGCATAACAAGTAGAGTCAACAGACGAAAGAACTTCACGGTCCACCCAGCCAAAACCATATTTTAAAAAATCTTTGCATATTATCATTCTTGGCGCTACAATCCTGGGCCCACTACCCGGTCTGAGAGACGAGAATATTCACCAAACTCGAGATATTATAAATTTTATAACTTAATATAAAGAGAGCTAATGTTGGATGACTTTCCTCTCCGCTTTCGTCTGGTTTCTTCATCACTCCTATAGGCTGTAGGGCAGGATAACGGACTGCAGAGTGCCTCAATGTGAGTCCATGATGTTTAAGTGTTCTCTAGAAAACAGAGATCCAGCGACATAGTTTCTGATGGGCATTAAAGCGAGTATCAAAAGTGGGAAAGTGATTCCTGCACAGAACATATACAAAGTTCAGTGCTAGTTAAACCATACACATGAAACTCTGCCACTGAGAGCTAGAAAGATCAATTGATGAAAAAAAAAAGCCAGTTACTGATACGTGCCCAATAGAAATGCTTTTGCCTATGATATGGCAATAAAAAGCGCCCCTACAATCCAGTATCAGACAAAGTAATACACATGTAAATCTTGCAACCATGCAAACTGACAAATGAGACCTCCACCGCAGTCTACCTAATAAGGAGGTTAAGGATAGAATTAATACCCCAGGAAGTTTTCTTCAGAGTCCACAAAGTTGTTAAACACACTAACTGCAAAGCTGTGAAGCCATGAAGCACGGCTCTGGGAACAGATTTGGTGAAATCATACTCGGGGTAGAGCTCGGGATCATATGCCCATAGTTTTAACCTGACAAAAGACAGAAAGGAGAAGGCTGGCATATTTCAGTTTCAAAAGAAAATTGTTTGTCGACGAGATTTGGTAAAATTGTGTCGTAACTTTTTTACTGAAAAGGATGTCAAACGCAAAACTCTCGCAGCATCCAGATGATATAAAGGATGCTAGTAAATTTGAACTGTATGGTACTCATTAGCATGTGCCTGTCAGCCTGAAGACCACAGATCCCCACCCTGGCTGAGCGGTGCTAAAATGAAATATTCACAATAATAGCACAAAGTAGAGCTACGAAAAACATGCCAATCATGACATCTCCTCGGAAAGCTCACAAAGATGACCACTCATTGACCTATTGAATGAATGTTGCGTGCCTACCTTTCTACAAACTGATTTCCAGATAGACTCGTGAATCCCATGTAGAGAAATAGACCGCTTGTTACCTGCAAACAATGACGAAAAGTTATCAGGGAGAAAACTTAAGGTGATGTGGCTTTCAAATCTATGATGGATAGAATTCCAATAATGATGTGGCTTAGGTCACATGGGTGTAATTCATACCGGAACTGGGACGAACCGCAAAATTGGCAGAAGCAATAAGGATGCTCCTATTAGTACCTGAGATGGACCACATTTCTGTTACTTCGGATCTTGGTGAAAGCTCTTTCAAAGAAAAAAACCTTAAAGTGAGAAGGAAAATGAATTCATACAGCATTCATAAAATACAACTTTTGATAAGAGAAACACTAGAATTTCCATACATGAATAGCGACTCCAGTTAGTCGATTTTCTATAACGCCGACAACTGTCTCGTCTGGTGTATCAGCGTTCTCTCCGCTGGTGAACAGAAAGATAAGGTAAGAACATATAGCAAAACAAAAAGCGACAACACAAGACAAAGTGTTTACATCACTTTTTACGCTGGAAACAAGTGCTTCAACTCATATGAGGTTGAAAACTATGAAATTGTATGACTAGGAGAAGAATATGGTTGTACTCCACGATTCTTTCAGCTTTCTCCAAGACATCTCAAAAGAAAACTTTCAGGGAATGCGCAACACACAATGATGTGCTATTTCCGGCGTATCCTACCTGATACTGATTGACTTGGATATAGTGGATAGACTTCGAACATGACTCAAAGAGGGGACTGTTGAAGCGACCATCCAGGGTAGTCCAAACACTGATCCGATCGCCATCAATGCTGCGAATCCACACAAACATCTAGGTCAGATACACTGCACTCATGAGGTTCGATGACTTTTGCACTGTTGTTTTATTTTCTTTTACGTCAAAGTAACCAGTTAAAACCGCAGTGCATCAGACACCTACCTCCTAGAACAAAAAGATCAAGATGATAGCCTTCGCCTTTCTTCAGTTTGTTTTTTGGATCGTTGATGAGCCGAGATGTAATATTCTGCACAAAAAACTCTATCAGCGTGATCCTCTTATCGACTTTCATACGTCACAATGGGTTGAAATGCAGGTATGCCTCGAAGGACTTAGTCTTCACTTACGAGCGTTCTGTGAACAACTAATCATAAAGTTGTAATGTGGAACTTAATCTGCTCCCTGTAATCCTAACCCTAAATTCTTCTTGCCATTTAACAAGGTCAAGGTGACATCTTTTGGTTGCGTTACTACCTTACCTGATCAAGGAAAAGAAGAAGAGTAAGAAGAGCTGCAGGGATAGCTGAAGCCGCGATAACCCATGATGGAACGCTGAAGAACGGCACGATCCAAGGTCTACCAGATGTTGTTGCAATACCAGACGGGATTGGCAATTCGGGGATGCGGACACCAGGGAACAATGTAGGTGGCACCAGTGACATCAGAAGAATGGCCAACGGTGGTCCAAAGTCTGAGAGAGCATTCCTTATACTTGGCAACAGTAATCGCGAAGATCTCAGCTGATAAGACAAATGACCACCAGAAACATTCAGAATCGATTCGCTAATCTCTATCTGTTCTTCTTCAATACGAGACCAATGTGCCAAAGATGATGAATCTACATCAATCTTGTACTAAACTAACTGCTACATTTGCTTGCTAAGTGTAGAGAGAGTACTTGAGTTAAAAATGTGGACAGTATCCACGTGCCCCCAGCTAGAACAAAAGACAGTAAAGCCGTTGCAGTTGAAAACGGACTCGAAGCCTTGAACAAGGCACCAATGCTCTGCAACATTAAAGCAGGATAAACGATCACAAAGTGTACTCGGTAACAACTTGTACCACGGTCTTTACAGAATCTTAATTTCTTCTGCACATGTCTGTGGAAGCAAGGATTGCTCTGGTGAAGGTTGATGGGTAACAATCAGTCAAGGACCAGAGGCGTGTAGATTTCAAAAAGCGAGAACAAAATGCTCGAAGCAAGATAGAAAAGAAGGCTAGAGCAGGAAGCGCACCTTACATGCTTCAGAGATGAAGCCGAAGGAAATGAGCGACGAGAAGATGTCGTCCGTGAAACGAGTAAAAAGTTTTATCTAAGAAATGGCATTCATATGAAAATCTGTGAGGATGCGTAGATGTCATCGCGTTTGTCATAGAGATTACAAAGTACCGTTAAGCGCACTGAAATCAATAAGCATGTTGCAAAAGCTTCTAATGTATCAAGTATATGTAAGATCTTGGTCTACGTAGGACTAAAGGGTAGGAGCTCACCAAATTACTAGCTTCGACCGCCGCTAACACAAATAAAAAGGCAAAACTCCACAAACCAACCCATCCGTAAACCGGCAGAAATGGCAGTCCCAGCTCAACTGTGGCCTGCAGAGCACAGGGACAGATAGACAGATCGCGTATTTCATCAATATTATTGTTCTCGACGCTTAATTCCGATATTTTCTGCATCGGATCAATGGCTTTCCGAAGCGACGCTTGGTTATTATGCCAAGTACCATCAGACTAGCACCCACATATATTGCCCACGGCTTAATAGCAGAATTTGAAACTGAAAGAACACGGCCGTGAACCCGAAAAAATGAATGTTTCCGAAGCACTGAACTGACGCCAACAGCTCATCACTAATAAATAAATAGATAAATAAGTTGACTATCCACTACGAAAATATTCATCCAATAAGTCCACAAGAAACAACAGTAATCACAACTTTTGAAGGCTGGCATGCTTTTCGCATTCAGTATCATTTTTGCAAGCTGTACCTTATACAGGAGTCCAGTAAAAATAACCATGAGTCCCGTGGGCCCTAGCAGGGTCAGAGGCTGGGCAGCCAACATAGCGTACAAAACTCCAGATACTGGGAAATGAACATGACAGTTCTCCATGTTAGAAACTTAATTGAAGAAAACTTTTCTCACGTGAATATAACGAGTGACGTTTACTACAAAATCCGAAGGGCAGCACGTAATTAGTACTGAATTAAGGTGATCCGGTTCGGTGACGTGATAAGTACCTCGTGAGCAAATTCAAGCATACAAATGTGGAGATCTGAGTTTCAGATATCACTGAATTGAAGAACATACCAGCAGTGCCAATCAGACTTTCCACAACCCCAATCGAATTACCCGTCACCGTCGCCATGAGTCTGGATTCGTTCCAAGAGCAAAAACTTCACCTTAGACAACCAACGATGGTTATGCTAAGAGGTATTTATATCATTGATGTAAATTTCAGATTTAGTGAGGTAGGTTATACTGACAACCACTGGATGATTTCATGCATCTATGATGGCCCTGCATATGTGTATGATTTTGTTTTTGTCATCAACAGTAAAATGTACCTACCCTCCGAACGCCAGGCATGGAGTTAAACAAGCAAAGTAAAGAAAAAATGTCGCTGCAGCTGCTTTTGGGTGAATTCCGTCCGTAAAATCGCTCAAATAGAACTTGTACCGCCGCTTTGCGTCTTCTAAAATTCCCGTTCCAAATCTGCTCACAGTGAATTTTTCCTCCTTATTTTCCACAGCGGCCCCATTAAAATTGTCACCGTCTCCAATGCTTTCCTGACCTCCCAAGCCGTCATTCAGGGCGATAGAGCACGTGGTGACACTTTTCCGGCTCCTTACTCTCGCCTTAGATGGTCCTCTACGGAAAGAAGAATTGCCCAGACCCTGAATTAGATGTAAACCCCCATTACATCTTTTCAAAATTAGCCCATTGCCCCAAGATTGACCACAGCTTCCATTCCTTTTCATTTGGGACCCCTGAGAGTAGCCACGACCTGAGAGACACGGACTCCTGCTCGGGGCTCCATTACCGGGGCTTAAAAAGCACCTCGCTGAGGATGAACGAAGCGCGAATTGTGCCATTTTTTTATCAAAGACTGAGACCCAAGAATCTCAACCGGGAAACTCCAAGCTGCCAGTGATACGCTCAGCTCAAAGGCTGAACAAAGCTGATGACTTCGTACGATTGCATTTGACAATTGAAGCCACCTCAATCAAAAAGCCCAGAATCTCCGAGATCCGAATGCCTCTGCTACCGCCTCAAGCCAAAGAACTCACCAGAACGACAGCAGCTATTCGACAGCGGCAGCACGCACAGTTGCAGACTGGGCAATCTCTGTTCCATCCTTCCAATCATCCTGTCAACAATTCCACAACTACTCTTCCATCCGCTCCCACAATTTTTTCGCTCTCGTCCTCTGCTATTGCCTCTCGCGCACAACTGAGAAAACCAGAAGACACACTCACTCACTCGATCACTCACTCACTCCTCCCATCGTCGACCCATCACACACAATGTCCGCAAAATTACAGCGTCCTCCCACGTCCTGGTCCACTGAACGACCGTCAGAGCAGAGATGAGCAATTGATTCCCGAGGTCGGTACCAGCGCCCTCTGTGTGCATGGACTCCAAAAAAAGATGGCAATTGAAAAAGCTTATGGGCCGGAATGGCCGGAATCCTGAAAAAGCCGGGCCTTCTGAGGTGGGAAACCAAGAGCAGCGGGTGCAGTCACTGCAGAGGCAGCATTTAAAAGGCCCAGACTTGAGAGCCTACCCAACCAGAACGCAACGCAATGGCGGGCATGTGAACTTTATGCAACCGTAGTACCGTACGGTTCGCTTGTCTGCGGGCAGCCAAGAAGTTGCAACTTGGAGGGGGCAGTCCATGAGAGGTCCGGAGTCCCGACCCCGAAAGTCAGCCTTACAAAGGATAAGGGCCACATGTTGGAAGTTGGAACGAACGACGGCCATGGCATCGATCCGGAGCGAGCTATTGGCCATGGTGATGGGGACGTGGACTCTCCTGCAGTCGTCGCTAGCGTTTTCAGAATTTCGAGGCCGGAGCGAAATGTGGAGCGCCTGGAGAGGAGGACGAGGAGGAGGTGGTGCTCTGGCCGACCGTTTTAAGCTTTGCATGGACACCACCAACAACGCTCTGACATACCCACCGACTGGTGCGGTGAATAGGGAACTTTGAAGGATTCTGCCAGTTTCTTAACTCAGCTGGCCGGTCACCACGAACGCTTGTCCTACCATCCTGGACGGTGACTAGGGAGCATCTACGTCGGATTCTTAAGAGATTCACATAGAAACATGCATAAAATAAAATATTAATAACAGATTAAAATTGAAACATCATAAGTATGTATACTAGGAAAAAAATTTATTTATTTTAAAATCACATAAACTTTTATAAAAAATATGATATCTTTTAAATATTAAAGATTTTTGCATAGTTTTAGGTATTTATCAGTATCCATTCATGTGGATTGTGGTAAAGTAGGTCATAAATTCAAGTAAATTAAAGTTCAAAGAATCACAAAACACTCCATCACATACTTAACAACACCTCATATTTCACCTCATATTACTAATCAATAAGTGATTGATTCCAATTAACTAGGATTCTTCGGGCTAATGAGTGATTATAAGAACAAGAGAAGTTACAAAACATTATAATACAGAAAACAATTTGTTTACAGTACAAAGTGTGGATCAGTGTAGTTGGACAAAACTAGAAAGTCTTATATTTGATAATTATACCATATGGCAAAATTTGTATATCAATTTCTTTGCCTTCGAATGTTAGTTGTTGAAATGAACCTTTCGTGATTACAAAAAAATCATTATGAGCGTTTTACTACATTTAGTTTGTTTCCAAAAATCGCTCATATTGCTGAGCGGATTGAATGGTTGATACGGTATTATCGCAAAGTAAGAGTTGAGACTGCCACCTTAGAGGACTCTATTCTCCATAAGATTGCTTCATTTAATTGAGGACTCTTCTATCAGTTCTTACTTGCAGGAACTTGCACTTTCTATCCCTCTGGTCGTGCTAAGTTGCACGGCTAATTGGGGGCAAGAGCCTATGTAAGCCTCTACTCTTCCAACTTGAAGGCTATGTAAAGTGGACCAACACAAATCGGGAAGAATTGGCAGAGTAATAGCTAATGTGATTGTGAACCTAACAGGACGAGCTAACGGCTTCCTATTTAATATATTTCAAGAATATATTACAACCAGGTGGATTGCTTTGACTTGGTAGTAATTATCGAGGGCTGCTTCTCGCTTAACGCAACGGAATCCACTTTTTTTAAGCTCCAAATGGGATGGTGGAGAGCAAGATGTTGAAGCAGCTGGTTGACCGACACCGTTACCCACGTTCACAGCCCTGGAGAGGGTGTTGACAGTGTCTATGTTCTTGGACATGATATGGGCTGTCAGGTCGAATGGGGATGCATTTGGATTGCG
Source organism: Marchantia paleacea (assembly GCA_014180765.2). Taxonomy (NCBI): domain Eukaryota; kingdom Viridiplantae; phylum Streptophyta; class Marchantiopsida; order Marchantiales; family Marchantiaceae; genus Marchantia; species Marchantia paleacea. The sequence continues at coordinate 2,083,222 of MUAA02000014.1, forward strand.
CAGAACCGCAGATGATGTTACCGTCGTCGACGTCACCGAAAAGAGTGGCTGCACGTGGTAGCCTCTGCTTTCCAGCAAAGAGCCTCAAGCAACCACCTTGGCTCCTTGCTCCTGGCTTGATGTAGTTGAGGATCTTCTTGATTTTTGTTTCATCGACTTGACGATAGGTTACAAATATGCTTGAACATGTTTAAACACTCGCAGCAGCTTGAAGAAGATCTTCCGTCCGAGTCAGTAACAACATCATCAAATGGTTTCTTCATCCATGAATCTGAAGGTTCATAAACTCCTTGAACCTTCATGGGATCCACCTCTTGAAACAGCAAGCCTCTCTTGAAACATCAAGGCAACGTATTACTGCAACTGCGCAAAATTTAAGATGACTTCACCAGGCCTCACGCAAGAAGTGTAAGCTACAAAGAGCATTTCCAGGTAGAGTTTCTGAATGATTTCTTTAGATCGGGCAAAATCCTTGATATGAGTATGTATGTGATGTAATTGTTAATCTCGGAGTCGTCCCCATTTGTATTTAGCAGTATAATACTAATTGTAAATAGTAAAAGTTAATTATTAATTTTTACTGTAATTAACTATTATTAATTTTTACTGTAATTAACTACTTTTTACTTTAGGGTTTGGTAGCTATTAGCCTCCTTAAGACTAGGTTTTCAAGTTAGGACCTCAGGTTCAAATGTGAACCATGAAATCTAGATATATTTCTAGTATGCAGTTCAAAGTATAAATCTTGCCAAAGATCATTTCGTTATTGATCACACCTTTTGAGTGCTAGATTGTTGAGAAGTGAGGTTCGAGTTGGTGATCGTTATCTAGAGTCTAATCTTAGTGTTGCAGTAAATGGAATTGGTACCAAGCTATGGCTAATCCATGAGAGTAAATAGAGAGATAAGACGTTGTTGGTGATACATTTAAGAGATATCCTAATCAAATGCTCCTCTGAATATCAAAAGTATGGATATTAAACAGTTTACACTAATAAGATTAAAAAATTTGCCCTAACTCCGGTTCTCAAGAATCTCTCTCACTCCGATTCTCAGGAATCTTTAGGCACTCATGCCACACAACACTAAAATGTTTCTCCCGATCCTCATTGAGGAAGTTTGAGAGCTACCTGACAAATATCAGAAGTGCATCCAAGAATACGGGAAGCAGAATGAATGGTTGGATGATGTGGAGTGAGTCCACAAACAGCTGTCACGAGAACTATGGGAGCGCAAAGGTGGTCTGGTAAACGGCACTAACTACGTCAACAAAAAGAAGACAAATGAAGGAGCAAAGGCAGCCTTTGTTAGGACAACTAAAAACTTTTTGTGAAGTTAGAGCAATATGATTTCTGGACACGACCCTCAACAACGGAAAAATTAGTCTGTAATTTGATCCTCGACCACGAGCTATAAATAAAGCTTTCTGGAAATCATAGCTTGCGAAGATGGATCCTCCACTCTGACTTGGTTTCGATATACACAGAGAGCATGTGCAAATACCGAGAAGAAGACTAGAGCCTCACTGACAATGAGGCAAGGCGGTAGGACTAGGAGCTCTTATGAATGCGAGGTTGCCTTTCCCGGTGGACGCTTGTATACACACAAGCCCATGTTTGCATGTTCGGTTTACAGTCTCAAGTGTATGGACCTGTTGGATTTCCATAGAAAAAACTGTTGTTGAAAATATTCGTTTGAGGCATTCGTTGACTTGACTTTATTCAGGTATTGAGAACTACTACGTGAACAATATCCAACATAAACCGCTTCAACCACTGAGCTCAATACCTGATGGATCACTTCCAGCATATGAGGACATCTCCAACCATAAATTGGTGTGAATAGAGTATAATAACAAAAAGGATGGGAAGACCCCTTCAAGCCGCACATGGATGAAACCAAACAGGTAACATGTACTACTGCCCTATATAAAAACTCAAGGGCAATGGCAATGTTATCGTTCAAGGAAAGAATGAGATCCAAGTTAGAAACTGAAGGGAGAAAGAATTCTAAGATGGAAAGGCTAGGAAAATATCCAAAGCTGAAAATAAAATCTAAGGAAAGAAGTAAAGAAGACCACTGGATGCATCCCGAGAGCTATGCACTGACATAAAAGCCTTGCTCTTATTGCGGGTGTAGATAAAGAGCGTTTTTTATACAAGGAAATGGTGAAGTACTCCAAGTGTATGTAAGTGTACTGAACTGGAGATGAAAGCAAATGAATTTCAGCTTTCATAACTTACTTTTGATGAGCAGATCGAGAAACAAGTCAACCGATTGACTTGGGAAGGGGACTGGAACGCAGATCACTTACCTCAGGACCCTGACCACTAGCGCTTTTGAAATTGTCTCCCACCTTGATAGCATTGACCCTCTCCTTCGCTTTTTCCATGAACTTATCGTAGATGTTCTCGTGAACGAACGTTCTGGACCCAGCAGCGCAGACCTGGCCAGCGTTGTATTAAACAGCGAACTGTGACACGGCCATAGCTTCATCAACATCTACATCCTCGCACACAAGGAAAACATTTTTCCCACCCAGCTCCAGATTCACTCGCTTCAGAGTGCTTCTTGGCCGCAGCCTCCATGATCAATCTGCTCAATGCCGTCGAGTCTATGAAGGACACGCTGTCAACGTCCGGGTGACGGGAGAGAGCTTCCCCATAGCCAGAGACTACGTTCAGCACTCCAGGCGGTGTTATGCCTCCAGCGCAAACTTTACTGCCAAAAGAGCTGACAAAGGGATCAGCTCAGCTGTCTTCAAAATCACTGAGTTCCCCAGTACCAACGGTGGTGCCACCTGGAGATACAAGCATGAAACAGAGAGAGACACAAAGACATTGGTCTAGAGAATCAAAGAAAGCACATATACTAATATGTGCTTTCATTAACAGTTTAGTTCAGATTTTACAAAATATAATAAGAAAATGAATTCCCTCAGTCAGATAATTCAGGATATAGAAATTCTTAAAGATCTCAACATGTCAATGAGCATGAAACAGACACACACACACACACACACACACAGAGGTCAAAACAACGATCAATGAAACCAAAGAAATAGTCAAAAAGCTCGACATGTCAGCAAGCATGAAACACACAGGCATAAACAGACGGCAAAGAATGAAAACAAGCGTAGAGCGCACATGAATAGTTCAGCTCAGACCTAATGATAATGATAAACACATGAACAAGTACCCATTAAATTTTACAGATATGTTAAACGAGCAGGATCCATTAGAAAAGTTGATCGTTTCCTTCTTCTGTCAAACAAGAAGCAGAGCCGACTGGTGTACCTTGTTTCCGAACATGATCATGGGGAAGTTCCAGGGAGTGATGGTGCCGACGACTCCCAGAGGATCGTGCGAAGTGTAGGCGAAGTGTTTTGAGTCGGTGGGGAGTGTGGCACCGTGGATCTTGTCAGCCCAGCCAGCGTAGTATCTGAAGCCACACACCACATCGGGCATCTCCAGAGTTTGGTCTACTTCGTACAGTTTTCCTGCGTCTAATGAGTCCAGAGCCGAGACCTCATCGTTGTGCTCCTCCAGAAGGTCCGCAAAACGGTTCACACTGAGCTCTTGTAAGTAGTCATTTTGGGCCGTGGGCCCTCATCAGATGCAGTCAAAGCAGCAAGTTCTTGCTGCTTTGACTGCTCAATTCCCATCCTCCTCGTCTCCCTGCGCCACCTCTGCGATCATCTGCTCCACATCATCATCAGCTAAGTAGCTTTATAAAAGCAACTTTCTGGCAATACTTGCATTCATCTTGTATTGAGCTCTTGATGTCCAAGTCCTCTCTAGGCCTGTCAGTTGAGATTTGAACCTGGAATATACTCAAATGCTGTACACGAATCTGACGATCGCTCATCATTCACCTCTTCCGTTCGCGGGTCCACAATAGCGAAGGTCTTTCCTGAAGCCGCATCGACGAACTTGCCATCGATCAAAAGCTTCCTGTACTTCAGTGTCACAGGTGCTTCATTGGAGAGTCTACTCCTGATTAAGCTACAGTTGGACCTCCTGCTCCTATAGATCTCAAAGCATCTCACTCCATGCAACTTCAAGAGCCTGAAGACATAATTACTACAAGCAGCTGATACGGACGAGGCTAATCTTTTGACAGCCATGACTGCGGCCTTATCTGGTCTGGTGGCCACAGAGCTTGACCACCGGTGTTTGTTGTACAATCCAGCTGTGTCACTCTACTAGCACATTGCTTCTAGTAAAATGCATTCAATCGATCGACACGGCTTTTTGGTAAATTGGTATCGGAGTCAGGTTATGACGTAGGTTTGTGTATCTGATATATTCAACCACTAAAATGCAGAATAGATTCAACGAACTCCAGGCTGTGTAACGATGGCCTTATCTATAAGCAGAGTGCATAAATCTGCAGGCATTTGCAGCTTTTTTTCCAATCTTCGTATTAAGCTCCCCCTAAATTGGAAACGACCAAATCTTAGATCAACAAACTACATGTGCAGATTTATCGAAGCCCTTGACAGGAATTTACTCTACTTAGTTCAAGTCTTAAAGATCTGGGCACTTTTTGTAGTATTCTCAATTTTGTTGTATGTTCACTCCATCGCTCCAGCAAACTTCTGAGTTTTTCTTACGGGTTTGCCATCTCTTTGTTTCTTTTTTCTGGTGCATGTGAGTCTTGTGTAAATAGATGTGAGAGTTGTGAGTATTGACTTATGCAAGCGCATCAATATTGCAACCAACAAAACATGGACCACAAACACCGTATATATGTGGTTTACCAATAGTCTACATCCAAGGGAGGAGCCAGCGTTGCACTAAAACTCAAAGTACATGAGTTTCCATAATTATAGTTTAGAGACTATAACCCAAAGAGTACTTCACGATATATATAGCTCTTAGGCTAGCATATAAGTAACCTAAGTAGCCTGAACTAACCATGGTTAAGCTAAATATGGCTAACAAGACAAGAGTTGACCTTACAAACTTCCCCTTGACTCTAGTCTAGGGGTCAACCATTCATCCGGTCTATATGCAGCCCAACAGTAAGTCCTAGAAGATAAAAGTAAGAAACTAGTTTTCCCTCTATGAACAAGAGCTAAATAGAACTAATCCGGATCCGAAATCATGTCATATAGATACTAAATGAACATAAACTATTTACATAACTCAATGATGCAAAATTTGTAATTTTGCACAATGCCTTCAAAGCCTATATAGAGTAATTACTTTGGTAAACACATCAACCAAGTTAAGCTCCCATCAATCTTGACAAGCTTAAACTCATTATCATACAATGGTATTTGATCTCATTGTGTTTCACTCTCCTATTCATCATCTGGTTCTCCGCAATATGAAACTCATTCTAACTATCACAATGTAGGTTCATATCATCTTGTGACAATCCCATTTCAATGATCAGCTCTTTCAACCAGATTGCTTTCTTTGTTGCCGCAACATAATCAGCTTATGTGGATGATTAAGAGATATACTTTTGAAGTGTAGATCTCCAACATATGCATCCATCTACGATAGTGAAAACATACCCAATTCTAGATTTTTTGATGTTTGGATGTCCATCATAATCTACATCCACATAGCCCAAATGTGACATGGCATTGATTGACTTTGCATCAAACAACAATCCATGTCCACTAGAACCTTTTAGATACCTAACTATCCATTTCACTCCTTTCCACTACACTTTGATTAGATTTAACATGGCAAGTCAAATGAAATAAATGAGACTACCCAGAGACTACCCACTACGTTTTCATAAGGAATCTTAGAAATTTTATTACAAATTTGATTTCTAACTAATTCAATATTTCATGTTCAAACACAACTTGCACTTGCAATCTAAATCTTATTGTAAACTTGAAACATTAAACCATAAACCTGAACTCATGATGCAATAAACTCACAAACGGAGAACTCATAAAAGTTCCTCCACCTCAAAAAATTCACGTTGAATTCATCACTTATGTTGCAAAGACATTGTTTTGCTCTAAGAAAGACTGACCGTCTAGTTGTACAAGAACCTTCATGATCCTAATGTGGATGGTTATTCTCTTTTTATCCTCACCAATCCACATTCAAGTTTATTGGAGCGGGTAAAACTCTTTGATATGAAGATCATGCTATTCAGCAATTGGACTATTATCTCTTGCCCAAACTTCACAAAAAAATGTCTAATAATCTATTTATGCTCTCATATATTTCTTTATTTTTTTCTTTTTCAGATCTTTAGAAAAAATTCTCTAATCATACATTGTATCACAAGGTGATATGTATATCTTTGTATACTAAAACTATCACATATCCCAATCGTTCACTTTAATTGCTTTCAAATTTCAGTACAAGATTTTTTATCATCCAGACTTCAACTCTTGAAAGTTTTATTGATGAAAACTTTTGATAGTATAAGTTATTATCACTATATTTATTTTGTGAGAGTTAGTGTAATCTTCTAACTCTAATTGTGTACACAAACTTCAAACTATTATTTTTTAGTCAAAATTCCTCCAATTGAATTGAAATTTCAATCTAGACACAAACATGAGTTGTAATCTATATGTCAATTGAATCATATCTCTATAAACCCTCATATGTTTCTCATAATAGCCTTAAATACACTCTTTAACTTCAAATTATCAAAAATAGATTGATAACACACTCAATTGCACCCATTATTGAACCCACCTTCTAGCTCTCATTGTAAGCTTTCCAATCTTTTCCCCAAATCTCCAAATGGTATCCAGAAAGCTTCCAAAACTCCTAAAAATCTCAAAGTACTTCACCTAAGTGCACTCATTGGTCCAAGCTTCACAACCAATGAGGATGAAGAGTGATTTTTTTGACATTTAATGTTGTCAAATTAGCTTCATATTAACTAAGAGCTTTACAACTAGACTAAACACACTATTTAGCCATTATATAAATAATATAAACAATTATTAATAAAGAGTCAAAATAAAAACTCAAAAATCAGTAAAGTATGAACAGAACTACAAACAAAAGTGATGGATTCATAACTTGAGAATAATACCCATCGCCAAAATTTCTAACAATCAACTTCCTATCGTTTGCTTGCAATAAACAATAGTGATGTTGAAAGTCATCACTACTATCAACTTAAATCCATAGCATTCAAACTAAATCAAAATATTTATTGTTATGTCCCAAATCGTGCAATAAGAAACAATTAGAATAATAATCAGATTAGGAAAGTTCATCACTTTTTGCATTAAGTTATCTCTAAAATGAGATACTATCCATGCCTAAAAATGATCGCAATGAAAACATCATATGTTGATTACAAATGGATTGGGCATCAGCATCTATTGAGTATCATGTTATCTTCTATCCATGTCTTTCTTTGGCTCCACTTCGATAAGATAAGCTCTTTAATCATCAAAGATAAACCCACTTACAATCCACCACTTGTTTATGTGGGGGCATATCTATGAGTTCTCATGTCTTGTTATCTAGAAGTGATATCATATCCTTGTGTATTGTTGTATCCCATTCTTGTTTCTCATTAGAAGCTTGAGCTTTGGAGAATAAAGATAGATCTTTATCTTTTGTAATCAATGTATCATCAGAATTGTCAACATCAACTTCAATCACTCGGTCTAAAGGGAATCAAGTACCATACTTTTCAAGAGCATGATGTTCAATTGCATTTCAAAACTGTCTTTGAAGACTCATGGTGATTCACGGTTGAAGATTCTTGGTGATTCAACTCTACTGGTTCAATCTACGACTCACTAGCAATCTACTCCAATTCTTATTCCACTATGGATGGAATCTGTCCTTGTGGCCCATACAAAAAAGTATCAAGATCAATCTCTCCATCAACTATGTTTGGGGCATGAGATTTGTCTTTGTCTTTAGCAGGAGTCTAAGCTTTCTCCCCCTCTTTCATGATGTAGATTCACTGAGAGACACATCACTACCTACTATTAATTTACAACTAACATGATCCCATAACCTATAGCCCTTCCTCCACGATAATATCCAAGAAGAACACATTTCTTGGCATTATGATCAAGCTTAATGCTATTAACCATGGGTGCAAGAGCATAAACATCAAAATCAAATACTCTGAGCATAGATTAATTAGCTAATAGTTTGTGCCATATTTCAAACTAGATCTTGTACTTAATTACACTACAAGGAGACAAGTATATCATATAAGCTTCACCTTTAGCACAAAACATTTGTGGTAAATCATTTGGATTCAATATACTCCTTGATCACTCGAACATTGTTTGGTTGAGTCTATGAGCAACACCATTATGCTTCGAAATATATGCTACGGTGAAATGATAAGTAATCTTTTCATTTTGACAAAACGTCTCAATTTCACCTAAGATGTACCTTTATAAGTACTTATCTTTCTCCTAGTTTGAGTTTCAACAAGGGTTTTCCATTGTTTGAAAATGGCAAAGACTTCATACATTTTGTGCATGATATAAACACATACAAATCTCAAGTAGTTCACAAAATTTACATATTATTCCTTTCCATAAGATGAGAAAGAAGCAAATGGTCTCTCATGTTTGAATGAACATACTCAAGAATAGCCGTAGAGTTATGCACTTTAATGCCAAATGCACCTCTTTGTTGTTTGTCAAACACACAATGCTTACATAGCTCTAGCTTGCATTGCCTCATCATAGACAGTAAATTATGTTTTTTAAGGATGTCAAGATCTTTCTCACTCATGTGGCCAAGCCAGTCATGCCACAAATAAGAAACGTCTTTCAGATATATAGTAGTATATGCTTCACCAATTATTGTTATCTCTTCTAGAATGTAAAGATTCTTCTACATCGTATACATTATGAGGGCATGGGTTTTAACCATGACACTCAAAACTCTATCATCATCATCCCTTTTGAACCCTTTTGAATCTCATTCTCCATGAGAAATTAGATTCTTACACAATAGGAATGTGGCATAGATTTGTCAAAGTGTGCACTTTCTCATCAAATATTTGGATCCATTTAGATCCAATTACCACAATCTTGCATGACTAATCAATTCCCATCAAGAAGGAATTGTTTGACGGTGTGTAGGTGCTGAAAAAAATCTCTAATGTGACACATGAGGTAAAAGCAAGTTGAATCCATAATCCATTCATAGTTTTCACTGTAAGTAGAAGTACAAAGAGCATATCCTTCATCTTCACTCACAACCATTTGAGATGAAGACTCATTGTGATCCTTGTGACAACAATCCTTCTTCATGTGGCCAAACTTGCCACATTTCCAACACTAAATTTCTTTCCCATTCCCATACTTAGATCTAGATTTAGACCTAGATTAAGATTTGATACTATCGTTCTCCGACTCCTTGGTGCGAGTTCTTCCATGAGTAACATTTAAATCCATGGATGAAGAGTTAGCATCATGAGAAAACAACATATCATCAATCAACAATGCAGTCACAATCTTGTTGTGATTGTATATGTCACAATGAATTAACACATGTAAAAATGATTGATATAATGTCGGCAACAAACTCAAAAGTGGAAGTGACTTGCGTTCATCATTAAGATCTTTATGACTTTTTATCATTCTTACATATTCACTTCACAAAAAAATTTATGGTAACCCATTTGTCATATCTTTTGACTCAAAATGTTTTTTAAACATAGATGCTCTTACTTATTTCCAACAAATATGACAAATAAATGATTTATTAGTATTGAGTGGTTTAGAAGGCAACTTAAGATACCATAGGCGTGAATTTTTCTTGAATTTTTCCAATTGAAGTACTTATAAGTTTAAGAATACTTCTATTCTTGTATATGATCAAGGCACAAATTTGACTTAAGCAAAAGAATATTTTTTTTAGTTGTTTTGATATATATATATATATATATATATATATATATATTCATTCAAATATCTATAACAATGAAATATACCTTATTAATGTAAATGTCCCTCTAACACGTAATTAGTGTTGATTCATCAAACAATGTATGTCATTGTGATACTATTGCTATCATACCCCTTTGGTTTCATCATTGTACCACTTGATGGGTATTCCCATACTTTTTGCTATATTACTTGGTACACTTTTATCAATGTTATATAAATTCAATTAGAAGTTGAGATCCAAAACTTCAAGTGCAAACAGTAATATCAACATTAATAATGAAACTGCATGGAGCGGTGATTACTACCATGTCATTTTTGTTCAAGACAGCTTGGATGTGTGTTATAGCTGGATTGCATTATATTATCTTTGATGTGATGGCTCCACTTATTAAGTTCACACTCAGTATGTGAATTTCATATATTTAAAGGGAAAACAAAGTATAATAACAAAAGGGATTCAATATATTTGGTGTACTGGTTGGGCGGGATAAACAGAAATATTTTGTACCCAGCACAATAATTGTGCACGGCAGAGACAATCGCGCGGAAGGAGATACTGTTGTGTCTGTGATTCTTGAGTTATCACAACATTGTGTCTTGGGGTTTATTACCTATGCAAAGATGTGAATTGCTTTTCTTGTGTCAAGATCTTCATAAGATCATTAATGGAAGGGTGATTGCACACGCCGAGAATATGTAACGATGTATGAAGATAGCTTGTTGATTGACATACAGGACAAAACAGTGAGAAGTAGAGTCTTAAGGGAGAGGTCTGCTGATAATACCTATCTCGGACATTGTGGTAGAGCACACAATCTCAGTAACTGGTATGGAAGGAAATGGAAAGGAATGAGTATAATAGGCACGTACCTTCATATGCTTCCCCTAAGATCTGAGCTTCCAAAAAACATCTCCACTCAGGATAACGGGTCCTACTTCAAACTCCATAGAGAACTAGGTCTTCCACTGAGTAGCGACAGCACTATGTGCAGGATCTCCGAAGAGGCAACAGGTTAAAATCACTCCGCAGTGATGATCGCAGTATAACTGCAGATGTATCTAAATCAAGACTCTTGTTACACAAGAAAAATATACACAAGTAATCACGGAGTTGTAGAGGCCAAAGGAGGTAAAATGCAGAAAAGATGTACTGAGGGGACATGCAATATCAAAGAGACATGAATTTTCTCCTAGAGAACAACGAGATTTCGGTAGAGTTCCAGGGTCCATCATCCACGCCATTCTATAAAAGACATCAGAACTTTACTGGAACTCAACCTCCGGAGTGATTATGTGTTGGATGCTGCTTGCCTCCAGACTATCAAGTCTGCCCGCGCGCTGCAGAACCATTGCAGGTCAGGACAAGTAGCATGGAGACGTCTGACCGGCACTAGGAAGGAGCAAGTAACGGAGATGGCAGATTTTAAGAGGCAAAACAGTGTAAGATTAATCTGACGTAATTCCTGCTACTAAGACTTCTTAATTACCAGATAATGAGGTTGTCAGAAAGGAGACTAAGTGTACTTTTCAAATATGCGGGTAGACTGTACGACATAAGTCTCATTGCGAGTAACAAATACTGTCATTGCAGAAGCGGGATTTACGGCGTGAGATGTATACACTATCGTCGAGACGAGACAAAAATTAAAAGGAGGTGCAAAAAAACTGAAGACTGACAGCAGCACGCACCAGCAGTCTGCTTGCAATTCAATGTTATCGACGCAGAGTCACGATCCTCTCGTCGATTAAAATGAAAATGTATTATCCCATGCTTGAACTTAAGCAAGAAAAACTGGATAAGATATAAACGACTTGGATCGTAGGAGAGGAATTCTGGTGGCAATCCTCAATTTACACCACTCCAAGAACAAAAACTCACCAGTAGCGACAATCCACAAGTGCAACATTCAAATATTTACGTTTTCAAGACAACTTACAAGTTTCTCTCCACAGCAAACTCCCTCAAAATTAGATCGGGACTGGTGCAATCTGCTGCAAATTTGGAAGTCTGCTCTTTGATTCTGCTGTTACATTCCCGCTATAAAACTTCCTCGTTACAAGATCTGGGATACTATCAAAACAGTAAGGAAAACTCAGGAAGCTGGGGAGCCTTATAATGTAAACCCTTCAATCAAGACCCCTCCACTTGCACACAGAAAGTACTTTTGCTCCCTCTCAATAATCCTTTGCATGGCCCTCTGGGTGAAAACCCGCGCACTCATTCTTCTACACCGTCACAAAACCAGTGAGGATCATCTGATGGATAATGTAATTGGATCCCAGCTCGCAAATAAGAGGCACGGTCCTTCACCACATACACTAATCATATTGTTCACTACAGGAGACGAAGATAACCCTAGGTCTGCTGAGGCCCGAGGAGGCACCTAAATCTACGCAACTGGGGCCACATGCCTTCTTCTCCTGAGCTTGCAAACAACCTGGAAATGTCATTTCCCAGCGTTTGTTGTAGGTCTAGTCTTCGTCGTCTCCGGGTCCTCCTTGGGGCTTGGGTCCACCCGCTTGTTTAGCCATGATAATTTGATCTACCCGTAGAACTGTACAGACAGCATCGGTAGCCAGCTTCAGAGCCCAAAATTTTGTGATATACAGATCCCATACATCGTCCTTCGTGGGGTTCGTGCCTTCAATATCTACTCCAGCGTGAAGGTTTCCACTAGCATGGGCTGAGTACAGGGTAGAAAGGATATCCAGGGTATTCAAACCGGCATTCTCCGCCAAGATACGAGCAACTATCTCCAAGCTCTCCGCGAACTTCAGAATAGCATATTGGTTCAAACCTGTTTCCTTGGATCCAAACTCCTGCAACCTCCTCGCCATTTCTATCTCGGAAGCCCCAGCACCTGGAATCAGTCTGCTGTCTCTGCAGGCGGCCTTGAAAGCATTGACACCATCATCCACCGCTCTCTCAAAGTCGTCCAAGACGCTGTCGGTACTGCCTCTGAGTACCAACGTGGAGATCAAGTTCCCGCCTGCATCGTTCTTGATCACTGTCACCCTAGTTCCCCCAATTTCTTCAACAGAGATAGAGTCTGCGAAACCCAACTCATCTACAGATGGACGCTGCAATTTCACTACCGAGGATGCACCGGTAGACCTGCAAAATCTCCTGAGCTCGAACTTAGACATGATCTTCAAGACCATGATCTTGTATCTCTCACAGAAATGAAGAGCCATCTCGCCGACAGGACCTCCACTGACGATGACAGTAGCCCCTGATGCGGCAACTTCCTTAATTAGCGATTCGATCTTAGCCTCTTCAGTAGTGGCATATGACTCAAGCTGAGCGGCATTCTTAATTAGCACAGTTCCCTTGGTTTCAGTGGCAGCTGTGTCCACTCCAGCTCCAAAAACTGCAATCTTTGCTTTCTGAGCCTTCTTGATCGACCCTACGGCATCTGCCTTCAAGACCATTCCAGATACCACCAAACTATCCTGGACTCCACCGCCCAAAAGCTTGGTAACTCGTACATTGTCGACATTGAAATTCAGGGGGTTTTTGGGACACACCTGAATGCAAGCCTCCGTAATCAATCGACAGAGAGGCTCTTCCTGTCCATATTGCTTGCTAGCTACAACGGGAATTAATCTCTTCATCACCTCATCCTTGTTCATCACATCTATCTTCTCGGTGTTAGGTTCTGCAAATGTCTCCAAAACCTCCAAACCCTCGGCAAGAGCCTTGGCATATCCTGCAATGATCTCACTAGGATGAAGACCCATTCTAATGAGTTCCTCAGCGCCCTGCAAAAGCTCCCCAGCGAACGATATCACCAGATTTACCCCATCTCCAACCTCCTCCTGTTGGGCCCTGGCTGCCAGGACGAGCAGCTTGGCAGCTGGATGCTGCACTTCCAACTCATTCACCATAGTCCCGGCGTCAGTGGTCACAAACAACTTCTCGAGATGATTTATCACCATCTTATTCATTCCGTTAGGTCCCAGAGAAGTGCGGGTCATCTTCGATAGCAGTTTACAAGCATCTATATTCTTCATCACCGCTTCCTCTAACCCGGAAAAATGCTTGTGCCCATCTTTCAGCATGGACTGCATCCCGAACGGCTGCATCATGTACGACATTGTGACAATATCCCTCTACGCAAGAGCTCCGATCTGCCGAGAACCACAGCTTCGGAGCTTCACAATCCCCTGAGCGATCAAGACACTACTCCTCACTAACTTCCTCGCGCGTAAGCTCCAACCGATCGGAACGGCGATCCGATTTCGGGAAAGGATGAACAACCCAATCTGCGTCCGAGGCAAGTCTTGTCTACACGAAGCGAAAAAAGAGGGACAGGAAGCTGCAATCGAATCGAGCGCGGGAAGATGAAGCACTCGAACCTCGTAACACAGACGGGTTCCGCTTCTCGAACAGCCAAGGAAGGGCCCAGACTCCATAGGGCCAAGATGCCAGTTCCCCCAACCAAGAACCGAACGAACTGAAACTAAACCCTAACCCTAAACTATCCCGCCAAACCCTTAGAACGTCTCTAAACTCCCCGCTCAGACTGTTGACCGCCCGACACAAGCCCTGATAATCGAGCTCGTCCCGCCAAAATTAGCGGCTCATTGCGCTCTCTATCTCCGGGGATGTTAATATTTGTCCTAATTTTCATTTATTTACTTTCTCTCGTCTAGTTCATATTTCTCTCCCAGATTTTTCCTTCCCTTCCTTTCCTTGTCTCCTTGGGTGAATTATTCTAAGGTAGTTAGCTGAAGCTGGCAAGGAACAGCCAATTCGAATGGACGCACTCACTCTTCTATGGGAGAGCGCTTCTGGACTGCGATGTGATGTCTGGGCTCAGTCTTTCCCATCTGTCATAGTATATATTCTTCTGTTTAAATGTAAAGCAGATACTATGTTCTCTGTTCCTTGTTTGTTTCGCGCGAAATAAACATCCCTACAATCACCAAAGCTTCAAGTTGTAGTATAGTATCCTCGCGTTTTATAACAAGAAGTCTCTAGCGTCTAGACTCTAGAGTACAGTGCGTATCTTAGGTGCCGCATACGGTTCCCCGTTCCATAAGGTTGCGCCGGTCATCGTTCCAGTATGATATGTGAACCGGGGACTCGGTTGCTAGATGTTGTCACGACTCACTAGTGGCATCTCTAGATAGGTAGGTGTGCGTATGCATGAGCAAATACAGTAGTCAGAGCCGGTTGTGCAGTTAGTGCCATTCGCACTAGAACTGCCGTTAAGGCCGACAGCGCCGTTGTCGTATTGTGATGTAGTTACTATGAGAAGATGATGACATGTGTCATCTTCAGAGCTGTTGTCATGACAGCGATACTTTAGGTTAGGATAACCAGGGGCATTGTAAGGCTATTAAGAGCCCACTGTTGAAAAGGCTCCAAGAGATATTATCTTGGACCTTATCTAATATAAATGGCAGTCAAGGTGGAAAGGTATGGGAGATATATAGACACATCACTTTGCTAACTAAGGAGTTTATCTGATCTAAGTGGAGCCGACGTATGACATGGATAGAGGACAACATGATCCTCCAGATGTACCGATGTCCAATGCATTTGTGATCAACATCTGGTGTCTTCATCGTGATCACTTTCGGGCGTGGTTAGTATATCACTTTGGAGATAACTTTATGCAACAAGTGATAAACTCTCCAGATCCGATTATTCTTCCAGTTGTCTCCTACGGCACAATTTGGGACCTTACAGTATACGTTTTGATTTAGTTTGGGCGTTATGGATCTGAACTTACCAGTTGTGATGGTTTTCAACACATAGGTTCCAATCCATCACTATTGTTTACCGAAAATAAGCCATATGGAATTGATTGTTAGGAATTTTGGCGAGGAGTATTATTCTCAAGTTATAAACTCCCCGGTTCCGTTTGTAATTCCGTTCATACTTAGCCGGTTTCGAGTTGTCATTTTGACTCTTTATTAGTGGTAATTCATATTATGAATATGATGGCTAAGTAGTGTGTTTAGAATAGTTGTAAAGCTCTAAGTTAATATAGAGCTAATTTGGCCACAAGAGAGGTTAAATTAAAACTTTTTATTCTCATTGGTATTGGAGTTTGGGCCAATGAGGGCACTTGGGCAATTTCTTCGAGGTTTTGAGGAATTTTGGAGACCTTCCAGGGGGACATTCGAAGATTTGGGGATAGGTTGGAGAGCTGACGGGAAGAGCTACGACGTGGGCTCAAGAATGGATGCATTTGAGGGGTTTGTCACTCTGATATGGTGATTCAAAGAAAGAGAGGGAAATTTAGACCTTTGAGTGTATTTGGGGTGTTTCTGAGAATCCTACGAGGGTTGAAGCACAAAGTGGGTTTGGCTTGACTTGACTGTAATCTCTCTTTTATGCTATGATTATGAGCGGAGTGTCGTTGTGGACGTTTTGAGAGTAGAAAAGATTACTTTGAAAACTCAAATTGAATTTTGTGGTGAGAATTGTGAGTTCTTGGAGCGCTGAAGGTGTTTTGGCGAGTTTGGATCGATGGTAGCTTCGATCTGTTGGCTGTTGAGTGTGCAAGGCGTTGATGGAGTGCGCCCGTGGTGATGATCTAGAAGTAGAGTTGATTCGAAGTAGATGTGATCGATTTCGAATTTCTGTATTTTCTGTTTTAGTGTAAATCCAAATCATGAATTTTTGAGGGTGGAAGCGCTGCTGAAAATTGACAAAATGGGTAGATGCTTTTAGTTGTCTTGGGGTATTAATTTGAGATTGGCCCAAAAATATTTCAAACAAAACTGCTCGAAGTCCAAGATTTGGTGTTTCAAAGTTTTTGGGTCGAAAATAGGAGCAGAAAGCTATCAGATTATCATATAGGGTTCGTTTGATCTGAAATTTGATGGGGTGATAGAAGATGTAAAGTTTTTTTTTGTTTCGCGCGGGGGTAGAGACATTAGGCCCAAGGTGGACAGTGTCAGAATTGCAAAATTTTGACGTTTAGGGGTCTGAAATCGAAGTTAAAGATTTTCAGACTCGCAGAAGTTTCAAATGGTGTCCGTTTGCGAAAAAAAAATTGTGTTAGGTAGGAAATTGAAAAAGGCTAGCTAAGGCAACAATTTATTCAGCGGATTAATAGTGTCAAATTATCAATCTGGACAGCATAAGACCTCCAAAATCGAGTTTTTGGGTTTTCAAATGCCCTTCCGAAGCTATGTAAGTCCCGAGTTGGGTTGGTTTGACACCTTTGATGGATGTTGTTGAGATGGAGTATTGTTCTTTATGTTTCTTGTGATTGATATACCTCCATCTCTACTTCCTGTTTGTGCACCACATTTGTTTGTGTTGGTGCTTTGTTGTTTGGAGTGTTTGAGCTCCTGTGTGATGTCGACTGGGTGAGTGCATGTGGTGATGGCAGGTTTCAGGTTGCCCTTGTGTTAGCACTTTGTGATGCCTCGAGTACCTTCTGTTGCGGTTTCTAGTTCCACTTGTTGTTTCTTGTTCCAGTTGGGGATCTGTTTATGTACGGTTGCGGAGGTGATACATTAGTGTCATAGTGGAGTTCTCTGGAGGTTCCAAAGGAGAACCTACTCGAGTTAGTATTGGGTGCATCCATAGCGGAGTCCGGTACCAACCTTGGTCTTTGAGGTTCACAGAAGACTCTGATTTGGTTTCAGAGATTGACGGAGCTGAACTTGGTGATATCTTGGAGTGTGTACCCACACCGTTGTTGTGGGAAATGGACGATATCTATGGGGCCACTAAGGGTCCCAGACGATATTTGGGTACAGTTGGCATTATTGAGTTGGATGACTTCATCCATGAGTTTGATTCATGGTGTGATTTACAGAAGATGCGCAACTCTACATTGTTTAGTTCGTTCATGGCTTGGAAGGAATTATTCCGACATTTAGAGGGTCCACCGATGGATGATTATCATGAGTTCTGGCGTGAACACCTTGAGGAGATAGAGTTTTGGAGACAATACTGGTCTCCAAACTACATCTCTATTACTTCGGGTACAGTGTTTGGAGGTGCGAGTTCATCCTCTGTACCTGGCACTGATGATACGGTTGGAGCTAGTAGAGATGGGAAGAGTTCAAAGGTCCCAACCTATAACCATATTCTGGAGTTCTTCGCACGGTTGAGGAGAGACTACCAAGGGGTGAGAACTGACAAGCTACGAGTCTTGCATGAGTTTCAAAGGAAGACTGGGGAGAGTCTTCGAGAGGCGTATACACGAATGCGTCGGTTGATCAGTATTACCCATGGGGTGACAGAGGCACAAGCTGTCCAATATTGGTATGGGATATTGGATATGGAGTTGAGACGTAGAGTGAGAGATGTTACCTTACTACAAGAGACATCATCTACATTGGTCATTGTGTTTTGTCTTGCTGAGCGTATTGAGCTCAACATGCAAGAAGAGAGGGTGGTGGATCGATGGGTTCAAAGAAGGATTCACCATCTTCATCAACTTCTTCACGTTACCAGTCTACAACACAAACTCGGAGTTGTTATGGTAGACATGTGGAACACTCTAGACCATCCGGACAGAGTGGTGAAGGTGCAGCATCCAGACCATTGCCATCCTTTTCAGGTCAACAATCAATTGTTGGGATGGTGTGTTGGACATGTGGTGTACCTCATCACAAGAAGGATTGCCTTCAAGGTCGAGGGATGGATCCTCTTGGATCAAAGTCATGTGAGCATGGTCACATGATGGATCGATGTTTTGATCTCCATCCAGAATTACGATCAACAAGAGTTGTCATGGCAGTCCCTGGAAGAGGACGAGGAGTTCAAGGTGGCAGGGGTGGTGGTAGAGGACCAGCCCCTACTAAAGTGTTAGCCAATGAGGCTAGTCATGAGGTGAACATGGCATCTCGACTGGAGCAGTTGGAGCATAAGATAGCAAGTATGGCTATAGCCCAACAAAGATCTGATTAAAGATCCAACACAAGAAGTTACAGCTACAGTAGCAGGAGTTGTTCACACGGAGATAGTGGAGCCTAGTATGAGAGAGCAGAAAAAGTTTTTTGCTCAAGAGGTTGTTATTTAGCAATTAGATACTACGTCTTCTATCTCCAGTGTTGATGGAGAGGAGATTTGGGATATTGAGGTTGGTCCCAAAGTGACAGGAGAAGAAAGACGTAGGGTGTGGAGGTTTTTGAGGAGTTTCAGAAACTGTTTTGCCTTCAGTATGAAGGATTTAGGTTGTTTGAAGGCACCTTGTATACGGATTGACTTCACAACAGATGCACCAGTCTTCCATCATCCCTATTGATACAGTGATATGGAGAGAGATCTGATCCAAAGTAGGTGTCAAGACCTTCTTGAGGCTGGATTAGTGGAGATATCATATCGAGAGTATGCCTCTGCTGTGGTGATGCCAGTCAAGACAGATATACATGGCAATTATACAGATAGATGCATGTGTGGTGACTACCGATCTATCAATCGACAGACAAAATCTGATCGATATGCTATGCCTACACCTGAGGAGATCTTTGATGCAGTTGGGCATGCAAAGGTTGATTTGCATGGCAAGGATGTGTTGTATCAGTGGAAGTTCTTACCATTTGGGTTGAAAAATGCATCTGCTGAGTTCCAAAGAGTGATGGATAGGATCCTAGCCGGAATTGATTGTGCCCGAGCCTACATCGATGATATTCTAGTGTATAGTGCTACAGTGAGAGAGCATGAGATATATTTGTAGGAGGTATTTGAGCGATTGATTGCTCATGGCCTCAAGTTGCATCCTTAAAAGTGCAAGTTTTTTAGGAGCAGGTAGAGTACTTGGGTCATACCATATACCTAGGAGGATTGGGAGTTCAGCAAACCAAGGTGGATGCAATCTTGTGAATTCCACATATGTGAGTAGGGTACGAGCTTTCCTTGGACTTGCAAACTTCTATCGTCGATATGTGCGAGGATTTAGCACTATTGCCAAAGCCTTGACAAAGCTGACAAAGCTAGATCAAGAGTGGAGTTGGGGAGATGAACATGAGAGAGCTTTTGTTGAGCTCAAAGGAAGGTTGACATCTGCCCTTATTTTGAGGAGACCTGTGAGAGGTCGTCCGTGTCAAGTACATATTGATTGGAGTATGTTGGGTTTGGGAGCAGTGCTTACCCAACATGATGATGAGGGGAAGGAGTTTGTATTGGCTTATGCAAGTCATTCAACAATGCAGCGGAGTCGAAGTATAGTTCTTATGAAGGAGAATGTTGGGGGGTGGCACATTTCAGATGTTATTTGTTTGGAAACTCCTTCACTCTCATCACTGATCATCAACCATTGAAATTGTTGATGGAATCAGACAAGCTTACATGAAAGCTTGCACGATGGGCCCTTATCCTACAAGAGTATGATTTCACGGTTGTTCATAGACCTGGAGTGGTGAACCGTGATGCGGATGGGTTAAGTCGAAACCCATGTACAAGTCAAGTTGACAAAACCGGGGCTCGATGGCACGGTGATACTGATGAGGAGATGGTGCCGGGTTGGCATCCATTTGCCTTTTTGAGTATGTTGGCGCTTGAGAGCTATATGATATCTAACCTGGGTCAGAAAGCATATATGTTAACCTTGGACGCTGAGACTGAGGACGGTTTGATGGTAAACTGAAACATCCATGATGACATGCTGGTGTTGGAGTATCTTCGTACATGTGCTTTGGTGGGCAGCTTGAGTGCAAAGGAACGGGATCAAGTTTTACAAAGAGCTCGACGGTTCATATGGGAAGGTAGACAACTTCTTCAAATATGGGGAGATGGCAGCGTTATGTTGTGCCACTTCCATCTCACAGAGCACAGCTGGTCAAACATGCTCATGAGGAGTTAGGTCATTTTGGAGTAAAGCGGACATATAGCTTACTTCAAAGTCACTATTGGTGGAGAGGTATGCAAACTGAGGTGCAACAGTTTGTGGCCAAATGTATGGTATGTGATCATGTTCGAGCATCATTCAATGCCCCTACACCACAACTACATCCTCTACCGATTATGAGACTTGGTTATCGTTGGAGCTTGGATTTTGCATGACCTTTGTCATTGACTATACGACATCATCGATATGTGTTGGTCATGGTGGAGCATTTCTCCAAGTGGATTGAGTTGGTGGCCTTGCCTGACTAGTCAAGTCATGGAACAGCTTATGCGTTCTTAGCTGCAGTGCTTAGCCAATTTGGTGCACCAGCATAAGTGTTGACTGATCAAGATACTGAGTTTTTGGACGAGTTTAGGCTTTGTGTGATCGAGTGTTGATCGATCATCATACCACCTCAAGAGATCATCCCGAGGCTGATGGTCTAGCAAAGAGAGTTATTCAGGCGGTGAAGAGAGGACTAAGAAAGTTTGGCTTGGAGAAAGGTCATCAGGGAGACTGGGACATCTAGCTACCATCGTTGGCCATGGGTTATTGATTTAGCCGGCAAGCATATATAGCGTCATTCTCACCGTACTTTTTGGTAGAGATCCAGACTTACCTGTAGCTATCCGTCGAGAGTCAGGTGAAGTCTTGGACTTAGATAACCATGATGTTTGGGTTAGGGTGTGTTCTCAAAGGGCAGAACTCTTCCGTAGAGTCATGCCCAAGGCATTTGAAAACCTGGCTATTGCTCAGCATAGAGATACTTTGCATTATGCTACCATCCGAGAAGGTGGATATCGACCTTCAATTCGCAGATTTCATGTTGGTGATTATGTTTACTTGCAGCAGAATGCACCAACCACATTGGATGTTACGACTGGTCGCACGATTCTACAAGTATGTGAGGTTTTACCTTTTGGAGTTTTGGTATTGGAGGGTCGTGATGGTGTGATTTGGAAGGATCATGTGCGTAATTGTGCGCCATGTCACCTTCCAAACATTGATGGTACTATGGATCCAAGCCTTGCAGTTGTACATGCAGGCTTGAGATGTATGTTATATGGATCAGCTGGTGGAGCAGCCAGTATGTTGATTTGTGATTCTTGTTCGAGAGGATGACATATGTCATGTTTGACACCTCCTCTCAATGCGGTGCCCAATGGACGGTGGAGATGTCCTCGATGCATTTAGCATGCAAGCAGGTCTGACCGTTACATGATATGGATTGCAGATATGCGACTAATAATGGGGCATTGTAGCACCCGGCCTCCTAATCTTAGCCCCATGAAGGTCATATCATGTTATGGACTAGATGGCTACCTAGTGTTAGAGGGACCTAACCACCAGTTAGGGGGGCGATTGGGGTACACTTGTGTTGGTGTATGACGATCTATGTGTTGTGATGTTTGATGTGACAGCGATGTATGTTGTGATGCGATATGTATGTGCACGACAGCTGTCACAACTTATGTAGTGGCATCTCTAGTCAGGTAGGTGCGCGTATGCATGAGCAGATACAGCAGTTAGAGCAAGTTGTGCATTTAGCACCGTTCGCACCGGAATTGCCGTTAGGGCCGACAGTGCCGTTCGGGGTCTTAGGGCTCAAGGGGTAGAGTTCAAATTAGGGTTCCTTGGAGTGCAGTTTTCGAAGTTGAGACTTTGAGAGTGTGACTATGGTGGATAGTAGCTAGTGCCGGAACTTGGAGTCTTTGAAGCACAAAGTGGGTTTGGCTTGACTTTAATCTCTCTTTTATACTATGATGATGAACGGAATGTCCTTGTGGACATATTGAGAACATAAAAGATTATTGAGATACACTTGTGTTAGTGGATGGTGATCTATGTATTGTCATGTTTGATGTGATATGTCCTTGTGGACATATTGAGAACATAAAAGATTATTGAGATACACTTGTGTTAGTGGATGGTGATCTATGTATTGTCATGTTTGATGTGATATCGATGTATGTTGTGATGCTATATGTATATGCCCGACAATGCTAATAAGGGCTCTTTGTTAATTGAAATATACTCGAGGCCTCTTACACATATACAAATTTTCATGTCAAGTATTATCTTCCCTTGCGGGGAGAAATGTTCATTCACGTCCTCCGGACAACTTAGTTGTCCGTCGCAGTATCCAGTAGTGAAATTTCAGTGCATCAGAGACTCGATTATCCTGAGTACAGAAGAGGGACGAGGGGATTTGGGAAAATGACTTCATGTGTCTGCGATTTCGGTGTAGGCAACTTTTGCAGTGAAATCATTGATTCACAATTTGCGATTTGAACCTAGATGTACTTCTTTGTCCAAGAAGTGAATGTCCGAGACGAAAGACGGCGGAAGTAAAACCAATCCTTGGTGTGCATTGTGTGCTTGGAACCGTAGACATGGCTCTGTGGTCAATGCTCAAGGGTTCAGACGCAGGCATCTACGTATTCATGATGATTGTCCCAGAAACTTTGCAGGTCTTCAATACTGAGAAGGATGAATAACTTAAGTGTCGAGGTCGAAGGCACGTGGCGTTTTAACTTGATAATGCGCAATGTAAAAATCCAAAAAGAGACCATGAATTTTCATGACATCATGGAACATGAAAGGAAGACACCTGATTCAATTTCACGTGGAAAAAAAGCCGAGAATACACCAAATGGAACAGTGATGTTAGGCATTGGAAAAATCTCATCACACTCACAAATATCGAACCATAATAACACAGTAACGCATTCGGCTTCCAGAAGTTTATCAAAACTGATGCAGCACTCTTTGCAAACCCACTTCTACTATTGTTCACACTTGCTGTAGTGGATGGTCGTCTGTTCAATGGTGATGTACCATCATGTAAATATGCAACCAACTCTGCATAGTCACCCTACAAAGTAGATCACAATCTCATCACTTTCG
Organism: Marchantia paleacea; assembly: GCA_014180765.2. NCBI lineage: Eukaryota > Viridiplantae > Streptophyta > Marchantiopsida > Marchantiales > Marchantiaceae > Marchantia > Marchantia paleacea. The sequence continues at coordinate 2,106,807 of MUAA02000014.1, forward strand.
CGGAAATCTGTTTCATTAGGATCCTCTGGCACTGCCCAACTACTGTTAGCTGACCTTCAGTGTCCACAAATGTATGATTGCGGATTGATCACAACCCCAACTGCGAGGAAATCCTATTCTCGGACGAAGTCAAAATGGCAACGTACAAAATCTGAACTTCGGTACCGAGGTAAAAAGAACCCACCTAAGCTAGCAATAAGTACCATCTTCGCTTAATTGTGTCCAACAGCAAAAAACTGCATCTTCCATAGTATAGGAACACCCTGAAACTTAGTGAAGGAAAAACTCGAATTGAAACATTATTATTTCGAGACAAGTAGATGATTTTAAGATTATGATTGACATTTTCTATTTAATCTCCACGAAACACACTGGAGAAGTCCTGACCATGGATTCCAATGAAGTAACCAATTACTCAGCGCGTTCTACAAACAAGCTCCTAAATTTCATACCGTAGTGTGATGACCACTCTAGGAGAGGCTGTAGTAGTCGTGTATGCCCTGAAGACACATTTGCAACCACATATCCACCCGTCATCCGGGACTGGAACCTGGTATGTATGCTCTAATCCTAACTCAAAAAAACTCAATTTTGTTAAGTGCCACAAAATCACCAAAATTTTAATCGTTGTTGACCTCAATAACTAAATATTCTACATGCCCCCGGGCTTGCTTGAGCCAAGCATCGTTCCAACAATGCCGGTAACCTGAAAAATAACACGAAACGAATTCCACAATATTAACAACCGATTTACATTGAAATATTTGGGCAAATTCAAATCAACAGCACTGAGTAACCATCATTCATACTGAGTAACGGACAGAGCCATACCCTAGAGGCTGAAAGTTACCTCTGTCTCCCGAAAATTATAAAAAGGAATAGGTAACGAACACCCGAAATTACTACAAGCAGTAATGCTAATGCAGTAATGATCATTCAGTTTATGGGATTACCACCTGCCAGTACTTCGCAACACAGCGATCGATACAGCTATTTTCTCCCACGTTTAGTTCTGATTCCTTGTACCTGAACAGGCGCAACGAATTGATTTGAGAACTGTACTCGAAATACTGACATTAAGGCTCCAGTATGAATCAGAACAATGACCTAGACCTACAGAATAGAAAAACAACCTTCGATACCAACAAGAATACTCACTTTCTTTCGATGCACTTCTCGAAGCAGGTCTGAGTCAATCTGCAAATTAAAAGCAGGAAAAGATGAACAGGGGGCTCTGGCATTCTAATCGCCTCCAACGAGGCGATTCTAGAGTCTGATGGCAAAATGAATCAGAAAAATTTAGAACATGAGAGGGACTGGTTTTGGGCCAACTTGTTAAAAAGATCGACTCTGTACTCCATTTCTTGTTGAGCCATCCGAAAGATCTACACAAATCGGCACACATTAAAGAAACTTCCGTGAAATCAACGCAAACAGAAAGCACAATCAAAACTCCGCGATCGTTTTTCCCCAAAAAGTAGCCCCAAGAAGAACAACGAATCCTTCTTCTGTGGGAAAGAACTTGGTCTAAAAGGGCTCAAAATGACTGAAAGACTACACGTTCTTGTCAAATTCACGGGGTCCAAGCTCGAGCAACGAGTCAAGCAGGAATCTGCCGGACTAAACCCGCCAATTCGTGATGGATCGCACCTGCTCTTTCTCCACGGGGAGGCCATCCGCTGTTCTCAAACCACCGGACATGGTTTCCAATTCTAATCGGTAATATCGGGCAGATTATGAGCAACGAAGAATCGAGACACAAGCGCAGCAACAGAAGTGGTCAGTGGGACTGAATCCGGGAGTCAAGAAACCTTCGGTCTTCGAACACTGTCAATTTGGCATTTGCTTGGAGTAAAGCGCGTCGGGACAGGGTCAGTGGGCACAGTACACAACAAAGATCCCAGTCCTGGACCCTAACCCTAAAGCCTCCCGCTAAACCAGCTGGGTTGGTTCTAACTTAGTGCTCATACTCCTTACTCCAAAAGTACTTATAAGGAAGTACACAATAAAATAACAGAAAATGATGGGAAGATCCCATCAGTCTAACATGGATGAAACCAAATCTTGGTCAACAACTCCGACAAAGGTTACACAAGACAAAGGTCACAAAGATTATGATTGGACCACTTGGGATGCGCATGTGAGGAATACGGTCACATCGACTTCGGTTTTTGTCACTTCGGGGAACACGCACATTACATCGACTCCTTCCTTGAGCATTCCGGGTATACCGTCGGGGTCGTGGGAGTGGTTAGCTTCCCATGCAGTTCGATTCCAGGGCTTTTTGAGACTAGATTTCCATGTCCACGTTTATTCCATAGGCTTCCTCGGGCTCTGCATGATGAGGCTAGACGTGCTTTTCGCTTACCACTCGATCGGTTGGCACGCAATCCCATGGACGAGTTAGCATGGTTTTTGTTTTTATTACTTCCGCGATGGTGTCTACGTTATACTAGAGGGGGACGTTGTCGTGTTGTGACACGGCTACTATGAGAAGATGATGACATGTGTCATCTTCAGAGCTGTTGAGATGACGGCGATATTTTGGCGATATTTTAGGTCAAGATGGCCGACGGCTCATTGTAAAAAATTTGTTAAGGTACCACGGTTGGATTGTCATCCTAGGGGCCGGGATGTAGATAAGGATCCAAGGGATATCATCTTGGACCTTATCGGATATAAAGCGTGGTTGGAGTCGAAGGAAGGGGGGAGGTCTAGAACGTTGTCGACTAAGGAGCTTATCCGATAGAAGTGGAGCCAACGTGGGACATGGATAGAGGCGGTATGATCCTCCGGATATACCGATGCCCAATCCGTTTGTGATAAGCATCCGCTGTGTACATCGTGATCACTTTAGGGCATGGTTAGTGTATCATTTTGGAGATAGCTTTATGGAAGTGGTGATAAACTCCCCGCATCCTTTCATTACGCCAATTGTTTCCTACGGCGCGACTTGGGACTTAACGATCCACGTTTTGATTTGATATTAGCATTATGGACCTAAACTTGCCGATAGTGGCGCCTTTCAACACATGGGTCCCTGTCCATCACTACTGTCTACCAAAGGCAAGTCATAGGGAGTTGATTGTTAAGAATTTTGGCGAGGAGTATTATACTCAAGTTATAAACTCCCGGTCCCTTTTGTTGTTCCGTTTATACTTAACCGGTTTCGAAGTGGTTATTTTGACTCTTTATTAGCAACAACTTCATTATTACCTATATGATGGCTAAGTAGTGTTTTTAGGCTAGTTGTTAAGCTCTCAGTTAGTTGTGGCTAATTTGGCCCACTAGAGGTAAAAATGGAACTCTTCATTCTCATTGGTTGGGAAATTTAGACCAATGAGAGTACTTGGGCAAGTTCTTCGGGGTTTTGAGGAGTTTCGGGAGCCTTCGAAGGGAGTTTTCAGGATTAAAGGATATGGTTGGAGAGCTGACGAGGAGAGCTAGGATTTTGGCTCAAGAATGAAGGCGATTGAGCAAGTTGACACTCCGGTGTGGTGATTTGAAGTGCGAGAGTGAAATTTGGACCGATGGGAGAGTTTGAGTGAATTTTGAGCGTTCTATGAAGGCTTTGACAGATCGGATTCAATAGACACAGAGTTTACAACTCGAATTTGCGATTTGATTGAAATTTCAGCTCGATTGGTGGAGTTTTGAGTGCAAAGCAGTAGTTTGAAATTTATGTACCACGATCTGAATTGCGGGGATTGCTGAGGCACTGTTACAGATTTAGTTCGACGATCATAACTCATGCTATCAATAAGATTGGTCAATAAAACTTGACAGAGTTGAAGCTTAGATGATAAGTCGTTTTCTTGCGAAATTTAAGTGCAATTGAATCAAAGGATCGGAGTTTATAGTGGTTTTAGTACGCAAGGGTCTGCATATCGCCTTGTGACACAGGGTATAGTTCGACATTTGTAACGAGAGATCTAGAATTGAAGAGCATGTGAAACTTTCCCGAGAGTTATGAATGGTTGCAAAGTACTTTTCTGCGAAGTTTGGCTAAGAGTTAACGGTTCAATCGTTGGTTACAACGATCCTCTTCCGCTGGAGTTTACCAGGTGCAACGAGTTGGGCATGGAGAGATGAGGAGATGAAAGAGAGGGTGATTGTCAGTTCACACGAGGACGAGGAGAGTTCTTCTACAGCCAGACGCTCAGGCGTTCTCAGAGTAAAGCTTTGTCCATGCGACAACGTGCTGGACATAGAGAGGTGGCAGCTAGATTTTGGAGATTCCGAGCAAGGGATTGGGCTACATTGGGGGAGGAATGCATTCTTGTGTTAGGGGTTAGGAGTCGAGTTCAGTCACATGATACTTGTGATTCGGCGCGATTGCGACGGTGTAGGATCTTGGGGCAAGCCAGGGAGTATAGCAGGGCTGCATGGGCCCTTCATCCTTTGTCCATGGCTAGTCCTACTGAGGAGACGATTTCCTCTTTACCCCTTCTACATCCACCCATGGGCGAGGAGATACCATTAGAGGTCTTGGAGTATCAACCATATGAGCCATTATGTCTTGACAGATCATTATTTGCTCATTCTCTATGCACATCCCCACGTTTATCCTCTGGGGGTTTGTCAGGGATGGTATATGAGCATCTTCGAGATTGCTTTCAGGCGGACAATCCCTCTAGTGGTTTCACTGAGTTGTTCTAGGTGGCTACAGCAATTGCGAGAGGGGAGATTCCGTTGTCGATTAGTCGCTGCCGGGTGCTAGTAGGCTTCTTGCGATGGAGAAGGACACTGGGAGCATTCGACCGATTGCTGTTGGAGAGGTCTTATTGCGATTAGTCAGTCGTACCATTGTCTTGCAGCATCACTCACACTTCCAGAAGCATCTTTGTCCACATCAGTTTGGAGTCGCCACACCAGGAGGCTGTGAGGCAGTATCGTTGGGCATTAGAGCACTTCTAAATATCCATCCGGATTGGGTTGTCTTGCAGGTGGACGTTGAGAACGCTTTTAACAACGTCTCGCGTGCATCCATTTTTAGAGAGCTTAGAGAGGCTGGTGGACCCCTATCAAGCCTCATTCCTTTTGTACGATCTTTCTACGGTTCACATTCTTCTTTATTTTATCAGCATGGCTTTTCCGAGGAGGAATCACCGTTTCTGATCATCCGCTTGCACTTTCATGGGGAGATCCTTTGGGGGACCCTTATTTGCCATGGCTCATTCTGAGCTCTTGTGTCTCATTGCTTTTACTGCCGTCGGTTGTGTGTTCCCCTCCTTGGCGGATGATATACACACATGGGCCATGTAGACAACATTAGGCAGGCCTTTGATTACTTGACTACCGAGCTTCATCTTGTAGGCTTGAGAGTCAAGGTCTCCTTTGGGCATTCCGCCTCATCTTCAGCTTCCAAAGCGATGTATGATATCGACAGATGGCTTACGTATTCTAGGAGTGCTAGTAGGGTCTGAGGATTTTGTTTCACACTACCTTGACGTTGCATTGGCCGAGGATGTTTTGCATGTAGACGACCTTCCTCTACTAGGGGATCCGCATGTGGCGTTTGGTATACTATCATCTAGTATTGCTCGTCGACCCACCTATCTTCTTCGCACTGTTCCTCCTTCACCTACATTCATATCACGTTTGACATACCTTTGATAGGAGGATCATGGGCGTCTTTGGTGACATCATTGGACCAGGGACATTCGAGTGTGTGACTGGAGATTTGGCAAGGAGACAGACATCTTTGCCAATCTCGTGTGGAGGGGTAGGCTTATCTCGTGGAGATGGCACGTGCGGCATTCTTGGCGAGTTAAGCACTAGTTGCACCTTTGTTATCTTCTCGATTTGTGATCGCAGATAGACCTATTTTGGAGATATATATGAGGGACGTCGATATGTGATCATTTCCCTTACAGGTATTATTACGACATACGAGAGACGCTTTACCACGGGAGGTACGACATGAGTTCCCATCTTTTTCCTCTTTGGCTACCAATTGGACTAGGGGTCTACAGTCTATCTTGATGGACCGACAGTTTCATGAGGCTCTACATTCACTCTTAGTGGAACCATGCGAAGAAGATAGGTGGGTCGACGAGCAATACTAGATGATAGTATACCAAACGCCACTTGCGGATCCCCTAGTAGAGGAAGGTCGTCTACATGCAAAACATCCTCGGCCAATGCAATGTCAAGGTAGCGTGAAACAAAATCCTTAGACCCTACTAGCACTCGTAGAATACGTAAGCCATCTGTCGATATCATACATCCCTCTGGAAGTTGAAGATGAGGCGGAATGCCCAAAGGAGACCAAGCTATACACTTTGACACCTTGACTCTCAAGCCTACAAGATGAAGCTCAGTAGTCAAGTAATCAAAGGTCTGCCTAATGCTGTCTACAGGGCCCACAATGTGTGTATCATCCGCTAAGGAGAGGAACACACAACCGGGCACGGCCAAAGCAGTAGACATAAGAGCTCTATAATGAGCCATGGTAAATAAGGGTCCTCCCAAAGGATCTCCCTGTCGAGTGCCAGCGGCGGACTGTAGAACGGTGACTCCCTCCTCGGGAAAGCCATGTTGATAAAATAAAGAAGAATGTAAACCGTAGAAAGATCGTACGAAAGGAATGAGGCTTGATAGGGGTCCACCAGCCTCTCTAAGCTCTCTAAAAATGGATGCATGAGAGACGCTATTAAAAGCGTTCTCAACATCTACCTGCAAGACAACCCAATCCGGATGGATATCTAGAAGTGCTCTAATGCCCAACGATACTGCCTCACATCCTCTTGGTGTGGCGACTCCAAACTGATGTGGACAAAGATGCTCTTGGAAGTGTGAAACCAAATGGGTAACATGGGGCTAGGCTTCAAAAGCAAAAGCATCACAATGGGAAATATGTACTATTGCTCGTAAGATATCCTAACTATCTATGTCAAACTGTTTACAAACAACACGACCACCCTAAGAATCATCACTTCATGTGATTGCTCTAGATTGCACTAGCTAGTGCTATGTAGAGCAATGGAAATATATTACCTAAAATATGTTATACAATAAGCTTAAGAGAGTGATACCCCTATACTTGAAGACCTTAGTTGTTGCCACTCCACTCGCCGCCCATCCATAAGATGGGTGATCATCCCCTCTGAAACTATGTCACATGTAGGATCAGTAACCACCACGTCTCCCACAATAACCTGGTCCTCCCAAACCAAGTATAGGTCTATCCTAACCCTAGTCTTGTGCAAGGCATACCAACTCTCACTCCATATGAGGTATCCATCCTCTCGCGTCATAACAAACATCACATCCCTAATGGTATAATGGGTAGCTATACTCTACCCTCCGAATGGGCAAAGAGTCATGAACAACTGCTGCATCTAAAATGATACCACACGCATATGTCAGTAATGAAGATGTAAATGGATAGACCAAGCGAACAAGGAACCTCATCGTTGTAGAGAAAGTAGTTGGTGCGAGTCAGAAAGCCCTAATGCATGGTCGAGCCAAGATCCACGAGCATGCACCCTTGTCGGGGCAAGGGCGTAGACGAGCCCTGGTAGTATGAGGAATGTCCGGATCCACTAAGAGTGAATGTAGAGTCATGCTGAAATTGTCGGTCTATCAAGGTAGAATATAAATCTCTGGTCCAATCGACGGACAAAGAGGAAAAAGATGGGAGCTCATGTCGTATTTTTAAGGCTAAAATATCTCTCGTATGTCATAATAGTACGTATAAAAGAAATAATCATTTTTTTATAGGTATTTGGTCCACGTTCCTCGCATACATTTCAAGGATGGTCCTATCTGCAATCACAAATCGAGAAGATAACAAAGGTGCTGATAGTACTCAACTAGCCAAAAATGCTTTATGTGCAGTCTGCTCCATAGATAATAAGTCTAACACTCCACATTAAATCCATAAAAATGTATGTCTTGGTGCCAAATCTCCTATCACACACTCGAAGGTCCTTGGTCTGATGATGTCATCAAAGATATCCATAATCTTCCTATGAAAGGTTGTCAAGCGTGACATGAATATAGGTGAAGGAGGAACCGTGCGAAGAAGGTAGATGGGTCGACAAGCAATACTAGATGATAGTATATCAAATACCACATGCGGATCCCCTAGTAGAGGAAGTTCATCTACATGCAAAACATCCATGGCAAGTACAATGTCTAGGTAGCGTGAGACAAAATGCTCGGACCCTACTTGCACTCCTAGAATATGTAAGCCATCTATCGATGTCATGCATCCCTCTAGAAGCTAGAGATGAAGATTAATGCCCAAAGAATACCAAACTCTAAACTTTGATACCTTGACTCTAAAGCCTACAAGATGAACCTAGGTAGTCAAGTAATCAAAGCCTTGCCTAATATGGTCTATATGGCCCACAATGTATGCATAAATGTGTATCATAATGTCTACATTTAAAAAATACAACAATGTGCAATACATTATACTATAGTTTCATCATACATGGAAAAAACACATCAACCTATACACGTATATATTACCCATCAAATATATTGAGTCATAAAGGAAATGGATTATTTAAGTTAGATGATTCTGATTTAGACCCAATAAAAATTAAAAAATCAATATATTTAATATATAAATAATAATTTTAGATAAAAATATTCATTAAATTTAAATATCATATATATCTATATATAATGACATAAATATTTCATGTGACATAAACAATCCATTATGTTATTTCAAAACATGTTTAAATTGGTATATATCGTTTGTTTAAAAAAAAAGTGAAAAAAAATATCACATGTGTAATTTATTATGCACATGTAAATATACATTGGTTAATTCAGGCACAAATGTTCATTTGTAAGAAGTGTACATAATTCACTATTTTCTTGGCTAGTATATTTATATATATTTGTGTGACTTCAACATTTTCATGTTGCATGCACGTAGGTGACTTTATGTAATTGTATTTAATTATATTTAATTGAACATCCAATTCACATGTGTAAATTATTGCAAACTTTTCTTAATTTCATTGTATAGTATAGATTGTGTATTGTACATACACATTCGAAACAAGTATAAAAGTTAATATGGATAAAGCTTGCAAAATTTTGACATAAATAAAATAAAAAATCTCACCTTTCACATAAGTTATTTATGAAAATCAATATTTATAATGTTTGAACATAATCATGTGTAAAATATGTGATATCACATATTTTACATATGAGAATAATATTTGAAGGTAATAAATTTTTTCATGCATGTATGAAAGCTACATAATATATGTACATATATTTAATAAATTTATGTATAAATTATAAATTTTATTAATTTTTATGCATTCACACGTACAATAAACATAGATTTGTTGATTTCATTTAATTTTTCAAATTTGTTTTTACAAATGATTATTTTATGATACATTTTAACAATCTAATAGTTATAAAATAATTTATATATTCTAAAATTTATAAAATATTGAAAATTTGAAAAAAATAAATTTATGTATGAAAACTTTTTTTCATGAAAAATAATTACATTTTTTATTTTATAAGATTTTAAAATTTAATTTAAAATAGTATTCTTATTATTTCATAAAATGATGTTAATCTAAAGTATAAAAATCAGATTATATAATTATGTTTTCAATGATATAGCTCTCAATATAAAAAGTCATTTTAAAAAATATTTTTTTATAGTTTTATTATAATCATACTATCTCTATTTTATTATAAAGAATATGTTCAGAATATTGCAAAAAATTCTAACAATGAAATGTATGATTTGTGATGAAAACAGTATGCCCATTTGAAAATCTAATCCATATATAATCAAAATTTTAAAACAAATAAAGATTGTGATGAATCTGCAATCTTTTTTTTAGTAACATCATCTCACAATAAAAAGATTAAGCACTTATGATCTCAAAACGCATTTTGCACATATTAAAATATAAAAATCATGTTAAAAAAATTATTGCAAAATTATATGTTATTTTTTTATTTTTTTAATAAATTATATATTTGTAGATAATTTTACAACATATTACATGTCAATGTCTACAACTATGGGGTCCTAGATATTGATATTAAAACCAAAATACATATTTATGATACCAATTTTTTTCCATGATTTGTAAAAACTTTTGTAAATTTTTGTTGTATTAACAACAATACATTGATTAATATTATGGTAATTGTTGATAGGATATTAAAGCTTTGCTTGTTTCTAGTTATATATTTTGTGGGATTTTTTTAAAGCAATTACAATACAAATCAAGGATTAAATTTTCACTAAAAATATATGAAAATCATAATATTTTATAAAAAAAATTATTTTCAATAAAAATTATAATGTAAAATAAATTTTTATGTTTGAATCAGAAAAAATCAGAATTTTGAATCAAAATAAAAAAATGCCAAAAAATACAAACTTATATAAAGATGAAAAAAAATTGAATTTTAATATTTTTTTAGTATATTTCATTTTTTATTTTGAATACAATTCTTATTATAATTAATGCAAAAATTATTAATGTTATTTTTACACATGCATAAATACATTTACATGTGCAAAATAATTATTAGATATACATATTTATTCTTATGCATAAACAATAAGTTTATATAAAATAGTTTATAATCATGATAGTGATGATTTTTATTTAATAAAAAATAGAAATGGTTTACATATGTCACAAATTTGAAAAATTTGTAATATCTATCAAATTTATTTTTTTCACACACTTATATTTACTAAAAATAATTCATTTTTATTTTAAATAATAAAAATATGATATAATTATAAAACAATAAAAAGTAGTCTGACATTCAAAAACATTGGATCTTCATTAACATTCACATGGTAATTTATGTTGAAATCAGTGAATGATAATAATATTTAATATTTATGTATATATATCTTTTATGGACAAATGAAAAAGATTACAAATATTATGAAATTTTGTACAAGATAATACATATAGTAAAGGGTATTTTTGCAAATATCATATTGATTATCAAGACATAATGCTTTTTGGTTGATTACAATTCATGTCATTGTTGCCATTTGATATTCACAATAAATAAAAGATGCATAAAATATATGCACAAAATATATATTTGAATGATGATTTGACAAAAAATGTATGCATGATGTAGTCACGTAGTTACGAGGATGCAAGAAATCTTGATTAAATATGTCATCAGCAAATGATACTTTATGGATTGAAATAAATATCAAAGGCATGATTAGGATGTATAAGTATATTTTTTATGAAGAAGTGATTCAACATTTGTTATGTTGATTTTTTTATTATATCTGTTAATCTAGAACATTTGCATTATGTATATTAATTTATTTCACGATATTTTGATTATCAATAGAAAAAATCATCAAAAATTGATGACATGTTAAGAATCAAGTGCAAATATATGTTATAATGAAATAATTCATAAAATTTTTTGTTAATTCTTGGCATTGAGATTGTTTAATGTCTGAAAGCTACTTTAATAATGCAACAATAATATAATTAAAGTAACTCAATGCACTTTAAAATTTCATATTTTATGTTTTTTTAATATTTTTTCCCATACAAAACTCCTTTTTAGAGATAAATGAAGTACTTTCATATCTCATCATACATTGACCAATGATATGAATTTTAATCGTAGAGCTAGCTACTGTGCATGATTTGATATATTTAATTAAGCTTGTTATTCAATTTATGAAGGCTGCAATGAAATTATACCTTGATATTTTGAAAAATAATTTATATATTTGAAACATGCAATTTGATTTAAATATCATTTCACATAATTTTCTATTTCATTCCACATTCTAGGATTTTTTTTTCAAAGTGTCATGGCAGACTCACACTATGTTTATATCCCATAGGAAGTATATCAAGACTACCACAAGTAATATTGAGAAATGCATCAATTAGCATGCAACTCACAAGGATAAGTACAAAGTAAAATAACAAAATAGATGGGAAGACCTCATCAAGTCATACATGGATGAAATTAAAGTGGTAACATGGGAATATCCCAATAACATCACAATAATAAATAAGTACTACTGCACATAAGATATCCTTACTATCTAATCAAATGATCTACATACAACAATAGCGTAGAATCATCTCCTAACTTGATTGCTCAAGTGAAACTTTTAATTAGTTTCAAACCTTTTACTGCAAGTGTAACAAATCAACCATTTAACCAAATGCGAGCAGGTGGTGATGAATCAAAGTTTCATTTCAACCGACCATGATCAAGTTGCAAAGTCCCATGAGACTTAGATTCTAAGATTATAAAACTGAAAAACTCATGAAAGATTGAAAATGGGGAATTTGATTCGAAATTTGATAAACTGAAAAGAAAATCGAACCTGGAACTGAAGTGTTTGTTCGTAGACCAAAGACCTTGATAATGGTATCATGGAAACCGTGTCCCGCCGCCAGCTAGCGTAGACATCGCCCAGCGTCAGTGATTCAGTGATGACCCTCGGCCATGTATTCGCCGGCAGTAATAACTACGGAACAACTGTCAGATAGAACGACAAGAGCCGGTAACAAGAGAGATGTAACGAGTACACCAATTCTCTACTTAGCAACGGCTCTTTAACAAATTGGCCACAACCGGTTCACGTCCAGCTTGTTCCTGAAGCTTCTGGGGCTCATTCCCCACAGCTCTGACGCGTATCTCGTACTGTAACTGTACTGTACCCTAGCCCATTTCCTGGTCGCTCTCAGCCCTGACTACGAAGAGAATTGATCGAGACGTCGCAGACATTTGCTTGCTTCTTCAGAGCGTTTCAAAATTTTCCATCCCTTAATTTCGCTCGCACCCCGGAACGGGGCACATTTGGTTATCCTCTTCGGTGAGCTTCAGGGTTGAGGTTTCGGGTATTTTTTAATTTATTTCTTCCTCGTTCTGTCTGTCGGACGAGTGGAGTGAGTGTACACGAGTAACAGCCGAGAGTAAGTAAAATTGTACAATGGCAGAAAACGTGAAGATTGTTCTTACGTCGCCGAAGGAAAACGACGACGGCGATTGTGCCCAATCTGTCGTTGCTGAAATGCGTGTGCAGCCTTCTTCGCCTTTGCGGTCAGCAGAGGGCGGGAGCTCTTCGCTTGCCTCGGAAACATCAGCGTCGTCTGCATTGACAGAGCAGAGGGCGATTGACGATGGAACGGATGTGGAGTCGGTTTTTTCTTCACCTGCTTCTCGAATAGTGGAGCTTTCGATAGATCAAAATGATGATAGTGGAGTGCGTCCAGTTGGCCGGATTTCGGAGGCCTTGCCGATTACAGCCTCTTTTGGATTTATGGACGAGACTCGCGTGGATTCACCCGTCGCCGTGTCATGCGTGGAGAGATCCTGTGGGCAATTAGGGTCTCCAGCTGGTAGGGTGCTAATTGCCGCTGTGACTGACTGGTCGGAGAAAGAAAATCCCTGCTCTCCGCGGACTCTGGAAAATTATTTGAATGCTTCTCCAAATGTTCTTCGTGCCCCTATGAAACTTGCGCGTATGAGCCTCTTAAATCAAACTTTACGAACGACGTCAGTCCGTCGAAGGTTGAATTTTGACGGTTTGTGAGAAGGAATGCGCTTCTCATCTCCATTACATCTTGGTCTCCATTCCGCTGGTCGGAATCTCGTGACCGATGGCTCGAATACTGTTATATTGGCAGTGCTTCAGGGTTACAAGCTATTTTATTTTTCTGCGAAGTTATCACCGCAGCTTAGAATGCCATTATTCTGTGTATATGACTTGTGGTACGAGGTACCATCACAATCCTAGAAATTTAGGTCAGATGACCTTAACTCCACCTGGGCGAATGAGGAGCACTTTTTTTGAAAGCTTCTTCATGGTTTGTAATATATAATCTCAAGAAAGGCGACACAAATTCTTGACAGCAGCTCAGATGGAGATACTCAAAGCATGATTTGAAATTATACCGAAGGACGGGTCATTTGACAGGATGAAACAGGGTATCTTCGTCACTGAAGATCCAGCCAGTCTATTTGCGTACAGCATGAAAACGGAGAGAGAATGCTGTGGTATTATGTCATGTCCTCAAGACTCTAGCTCACAGTTGGTATGTATCTTTCCCTATTGCCACCAGAAGCAAAGTTCAAATGGCAGTCGACTTGTTCTGTTCCCCACTATAATCGGAACTATCTGACACTGACATTGCATGCTGAAGGGTTGCAGAGCCGAAGTAGACAAGAGGATGGCTTCATTATCCTGTTGTTCGTCATCACGTCAAGACTTTCAGTGAGAAGATTCTTTGGATCGGCTGTTCCTTTGCGTTGTAGCAAAGGAATTCATGGTCAAGCCGGGTAGCTGTGTAAGGCGAAATTTCACGCATTTTGCATGTCAGCGAGTGGGTGGTCTGGCGAAGCTCTCATTGTCGAATTAGTCTCGGGATGCAGAAATGCGGATAGTTATCAGGAGGGAATTGGAGGATGATTTTCAATATGTAGTACATATAACGCATTTGGAACATGTAGATGTGCCTGAAGTTGCCTTTAATTAGTTGCACCTTATTTCCTAAAACTAAAATTTTCCAAGAGGCTCCAAGGCTATTGTGGGCGACATTCATGAAGTATATGCGGAGATCACACGAGTTGAGAAGTTTTCCTTCAAGGAGTAGGAACAGGTGTATAGTTTGATGAGTTCCAAGTCGACTTTAAGACAGGATGTCCTCCTGACTGGACATATTACCTGATTTATGTAAAGTTAAAATTTCTCGTAATTGTTTTTTGTTTTCTCCTTCTTTAGTTGTTGAAATATTTCATCTCAAATTTCCAAGTCAAGAAACAGCATGTCATATATTTAAGGCGGTCACCTTGTAGGCAAGACAGCTTGAAAACTTTTCTTGTACTCAGGATGGTTCATCAAACTAGTAACATAATGACATAGATATATCAAACTGATAATGATCTGAATTGGAATTCTCGTTTGCTTTTCTTGTCGGCCGATTTGCAACTCTGTACATGGCAAGGGCCTCTAAAGGAACTTATGCACCTACTATCTCAAAGGGCTCAAAACTTCCGGAAAATAAGTTTTGACCTACATGTTGTGATTGTCGGTTAACCGGTGAAGAGAAGAGATTCAGGTGCAAGGCAAGGCATGGACACTGTCCACCGTCCACCTTGTCCTGATGCTCGGTTTTGTACATCTGTCAGAAGCTATGGATTTTGTCGTCTCATGATAATCCAAACTTTAATAGATAATGTTGATGATTTACGGTCTGTTAGAATCGGTCCTCCATGATTCGTTATGTTTGATTGATGGACCTTAAAGTACTGCAGCTTTGCCCTAAGCTGCTTCACTTTCGAGACAGTGCTATCATTAAAAGCATGTGCTACAGTTATGAACATCCTCACTGCTAACGTTGCACGTACGACGAAGACCATATTACACACTGCTCACTGTAAGAACTTAAGTGTACCATACTTTTTTTACTTGTAATAGATTGAAAGGTCTGTGCCGTCCTCGGTCTTCATACTCGCTGGAGGGTACTTGAGGGTCAAGTTCTCATGTCTGTTAGGATCCAAAATATCGAACAAATCATCGCTCACTTCTTGTAGGACATCACGCAGTTCCACAACCTTACTCCATCGTTTAGGAATCGCTGTGTCACCCAACAAAGCTCCCAGAATGTTTCCTGTTATAGCTCCCGTGCTATCTGAGTCCCCTCCATGATTGACTGAATAACAGACAGCAGTTTCGAAATCATCTTGACATATGAGGGAGCAATACAGTGAAATACCTAGCGCTTCCTCACCAACCCATCCTTCTCCTATCATCTCAATATGCTCCAAAGCAAGTTCCTGCCTGGGCGCGCTTGCATCTTTTTCTTCAAACTCGAGTGATCTCTTGGCGAAGATCTTCGATAACTTCGTGGCCTCTTCTATTTTGCGGAGACACTCCTTGTGTTTTGGTTCCTTCTTCAAGAGAGTGATCGTTTGCTCAACTGCCCTTTCCAGAGAATCACCTACAGGAGATTGTCCATTTAAATATTAGGCAAACTGAAGTAGTTCCAAGTATACCCAACAGACAAGGAGCTTCATCGACAGTCCCCTATTGAGAGAGTAATATGGCATTCATTGGAGAAGATTGTACCACATAGAAGGGAAAGAATTATAGACGATAGGCATCCAGACGAAAGCCAGCCAGAAGGATGAGAATGAGTTATTGCTGCTGCAGCACACGCAAGCTGGAATGCAAGTTGTTGTTGCTGGCCCTTCGGAATATCAGCAAATCCAGCGCTTACAATGAGTGCACACGGAGCTACTCTCATCACTCCTCCACAACCTGCAGAATTAAAAGATTAGTATCTTTGCGGCAACATCTTGCAACAATTTCTTTGTACTGCAGTGTGATCTGCAAGATTTTTCGGCGGGCAACATAAGCTGTTCAAGTCCATGTTTACCTTTGCTGTCGTTAATTATGTTCCTGGTTGAGCCCACATCTCCTGACATTAGAGCCCTTAAGCACGTAATGCCCGGTGCTCTGCGACTATGCAGGGCCTGTTGTTGAATGAGCCATCCTCTTTCTAATACTTCCCTCCTAGATGCAGGACTGTTGGAGTTGAATCCTTGCGTTTTTAACCATCTGCAGTTAGTTGCTCCAAAGGTTCAGATCAGCTGAAAGGACCAAAAACTTCAAGAAATGAGAATCTTGAAGAGACAATATATAACCGTTACTATCTTCACATTCTTCACCATACATGAGTGATATACATACGTCTGCTGAGATAGGTTCTGATAGTCAGCAAAAATATATAAGAAATCAAAGTTTTAGATAGTCTTGGCTTTCACTGAGATTACACATCTGTGAGAAAGGACGATCGAATGAAGTGGCTAACCGTAAGTAAGACTGGTGCAAGGCTGGCACAGCTTGTTGAACACAAAAAGAAGTATCAGGAAAAGGTGGTCCAGTGTCTAGCACTTGAATATCTCCACAGCAGAATAGAGATGCCACATGATCCCTGAATGTTCAGAGGTGACTGAGAAGTTACTGAAAGAAGGCTACAGCAGTGAAAGAAGAGACTACAAATTGCTGTTAGATAAACAGCTGTCTTAACCGAGAATTTTCTCAAGGCTGCAGAAGTGGTCCAAAGCTATCAAGGTGTAACCATAAAGCAGTGCGTATAGATCACGTTCAGTTTCGCGCAGGCAGATAATTGACCCTATTAAGGTCGGAGACCAACCGTAAATAGGACTGGTGGACAGCTGGTATGGATTTTTCAGCCTGGAACAGAGGTTTTGTAGAATCAGGTGGTTGATCGGTAGCAGCAGACTTATCACTTCTCTGACTCATAAGGATGGGAAGCAGTGCACTGATCACACCCTCAGCTGTGAAGAGTGTCATTTGCGTGTCATCAGTCACTCCTCCAACAACATTATGATTCATCCCAATATCACGTATCCCTGCATTCAGCCAACACCTATTGTAGGTTCAGAATCTTGAAAAAGTAGGCAAGATACATGTTTCCCAGAGCTGCATCCTTGGTCTCTCCTTCATTTGTGAAAGATATTGGAATGTTTAGATCAGAACTGTGGACTAAATTGAGAGAAAAAAGGAAGGGCCACAGAATTGCTTAAAAGGAAACGACGTCGATTTCATATAAGAGTTGCACTGTTCTTGCGTTGGAGGATCATACGTAACGTAAAACTTGAGCAAATTGTTTCAATTGCAGATGCTGTAGGGAAGCAGGTATAAGTAACCTGTCTCAAGGATCGAATGAGAGATAAAACTTAACCTTTGGGTCCATACTTCCGAAAGATGGTGACAGATTGGGACATAAACTCCACTTTTGCACCCAGAGCATCGCCGCACGCGCCTCCTAGCAAACATCCTCGAAACTGTGCTCGTTTCATATTCTCTGTATGCTGTGGCAGTCCCAAAATTTGATCCAGACGATATGGATTCATCTCACTGACGAGATCCTGATCTTGCTATACGCTGGAAGACTCTTTCGAACCTTGTTGGACTTGGGCGATCTCTTCGACTCAACTTCCTCACCAACCGATTGCGGATATGCTACAGCGAAAGCCTTTAGATTTGTTTCCGTCTTTCTCTCGGCAGCTGCGATCCGAAAGTCCACCCCTGGTAATGCCGCCCGGTTCCTTCCAACTGCGATCTCTGGCTCAACACTCTGCACCTCAAAGTCAGGTCTCCCGCAAACATTACAATACACGTGAGCAAACGAACACGTATTCCCGCTGCACCTCGCACTCCTCGTAAGTGCGGAAAACACACACCGTGCTTTTGTACGTAGTTGACATAGAGGATAGTTCATCTATTTGGATATCGAAATTCACAAAGCCTGTAACGCGAGTATGCCACGACGTTGTTTCCAGAGCTCTCCTATTGGCTTGAAAGAGCTTGTTGAGTGGATCCAGTCAACATCGCAGCCCGGGAACAGAGGTAAACTTCCCCGAACGCCTGCATGGCAGCTCCCGGTTCTGGGTGGCGATAGCCGGTCCAGGGGAAGGAATCCATCACTGACGGTCCAGGTTCGTAGAAACCTGTTGTATGTCAAGCCAAAGCAAGGACTGTACGCTTCGAACATCCCCGGATGACATTTACCAGTCCACCTCCGGAAGTGCGAAAAATTTAGAATTATCCTCGTTTAACGCCCACAATGCTTTTTTCTTGATGTGGTAGTTGTTAGTTGCAATTCGGTCCATATTTTCGAGAACACAAGTACTTGATAGCCCGGAAAGACAGGAGTGAATTTCAGTGAAACGATTTCAGGAGCCACCAGGGATTGCGGAAGGGAGCTGACCCACCTTGCTCCGGATGGAGAGCGTCAGCGAGTAAACACTATTCTGAGAATCCCTGCGTTCCATAGCGCTTTGGACGAGTGGACCAGTCAAGATCCAAAGATACAACCTTCCAAAATTACACAGCACGCCCCCTACTTTCGTGGCTAAATTCGATGCTCTCGGGAGGCACTGGCAGGTTGGGTGTATCTTGCGTTCACGAGTAACCGATGTCGTTGCCGTACTGTTGTGCCAAAAGCGCGTCAGCCACAGGGAGGACTGCGGGATCTTCACGGGAATCATCATCTTCCCATGGAACGTGGCTCGAATCAAGGTTACACAGAGCCCTCCAAGTCGATGCGCAAGGCCAAAAGATCCGGTGCGGTAGACTGAACACATTGCGAGGGGATTGTCTGATACATGCAGCACAAGATTCTGAGTGTTTTTATCGCGACGGGACGGCATGATATCAAGGGCCAAGATCTGCAAGATGCGAGGCACAAGCAGTGCAGTGGCTGATCTACAAGCATTGTACAAAGTTCTATCCTAGACTCCCCACACCTTTTAATCAGCTCTAGAAATCGGCGGCAGAATTGGTGCCAAGAGCGCCACCAGAGGATACAAGATACAATGATCCAGAATATGGCCTCAGAGCGCGCCTTGTTTCGTGCACTCTCACACCCTCCAGAGTCCAGTGCTCCTTCAATCCTGTGCGATACTTTTTCGAATTCCTCTAGACAACGAAATTTCTCCACGACAGCGACTATGGATGGATGATCTCGAGAATCAGACGTACATCTGTGGCGGAGCATCTATGAGTCCATCCGTTTTCAATATCGCGACATTTTCTCTGTTGTGTATGTCATCTTACCGTCGCATGACACGTAGAGTGCGGGCCGTGAACAAACAATTGCGACACGATAATAGTAATCCACGATTAACTTGAAATCACTCTGTTTTACAAAAATAAAAAATAGAAACCACTTTTATGAAGGTTTATCATTTTTTGTACCAGGTACACAAAGTGATACACCTTCATGAAACCTTAAGAGAAGGGGAAACCAATGAATGAAGCAAAAAGAATGGGAAGACCCCATCCTTTTTGCTTGAAAATAGGTAAAATAAAATAAAAAAGAAAACCAAATGGGTAGATAGTGCTAGGCCCCAATAGCATCACAATGGAAAATATGTCTTAAGATATCCTAACTATATAGGGCACATGGTTTACATGCTACATTAGCATATGAAGAAGCATCACATAACCTGATTGCTCTAATAGCATAACCGGAGCCTAAAGTAGACTACACAATATACTAAAGAAAGTGATACCCCATGCAGTCTAATATGGTAAGATCTAGTGCACTCTCTCCCGAAGTCTTATCCTTAGCTCCATATAACTCCAAGGTTAGAGGAACAAAAAATTGACTTCTCTGCATATCACTATACTTGGAGATCTTAGCTACTGTCATTCCACTCATCGCCCATCCAGAAGAATGGATAATCACCCTCCGAAATTGTGTCACGTTTAGGATCTATAACCACAACGTCAACAATAGTAAACTGATCCTCCTGAACCAAATATACATTTTCCCTAACCCGAGTTGACTGCAAGACATATCAATGCTTCATCCATGTGAGATATCCACACTCTCGTTCCATCGCAAACAACAAATCCCTAATGTCATCATGGGTAGCTTTCCTTTGCCCTTCAAATGGGCAAGGAGTCATATGGACCCCATGTGCATCTAAGGTAATATCACACTCATATGTGTGCAATCAAGATGTAAATGGGTGGACCAAGCCAAGTCGAAACCTCATTAATGTAGAAAAGATAGCTGGTGTGAGTGAGAAAGCGCTAATGCATGATTGAACCAAGATACATGAGCCTCCACCTTGTTGTAGAAAGAGCGTAAATGAGCCCTAGTAGTACGATGAATGGCCGGATCCACTAAAAGAGAGTGTAGAGCTTGCTGAAATAATAAGTCCATCAAGATAGACTATATGCATCATATCAATTGATGGGCAAAAAGGAAAAAAATTTGAGCTCCTATCGTACGTTAGGGGACAAATCATCTCTTGTCTAAAGTAATAGTATTTGTAAGGTAAATGATACCATCCACATCCCTCAAGGATGGACCTCTCTACAATCATAAACCTGAAGGATAGCAAACATGTTGAGAGTGCCCAACTAGTCAAACACACTATAGGTTGAATCTTCTCCATAAAAAAATAAGCATACCCCTCCACATGAAATTGATAAAAATGTTTATCTCCGTGCCAAATCTCATGTCACACACTTGAAGGTTGTTGGTCCGATGATGTCACCAAAGACACTCATGATCCTCCTATGAAAGCTTGTTGAGCATGATATGAATGCAAATGAAGAAGGAACTGTGCAAAGTAGATAGATGGATTGACAAGCAATATTAGACAAGATTATCTCAAACGCCACATGCAGTACATCCTTGGCAAGTGTAATCTCTAGATAACGTGAGATAAAGTCCTTAGACACTACTAGTACTCCAAGAATACCATTAGGATCCAAAAATGTGTAAACCATCTGTCGATGTCTCTCAAAGATGGAGATGAGGAGGAATGTTCCAAGGAGATCATGCCCTACACTTTGATAACTTGAATTTCAAGCTTACAAGATGAAGCTCAATGGTCAAATAATCAAAGGTTTTCCTAATGTGGTCTACATGACCAACAATATGTGCATCATGTGCTAAGGAGTGGAACACACAACTTTGCCATAACAAAAATAGTAAAAAAAAGAACTCTATATTGAGCCATGATAAATAGAGGTCCTCCCAAAGGATCTTCATATTCAATATCAGTGGTGTACTATACAACAATGACTACCTCTTGTGAAAAGTTATGCTGATAGAAGAGAGAAGAATGAGAATCTTAGAAGAATTGCACAAACAAAGGTAGATTAGTCTTTCTAAGCCCTCTAAAGATGAATGCACATGAGACACTATTAAAAATTCAACATTCACCTACAAGACAACTTAGTCCATATGGATATCTAGGAGTGTTCTAATTACCAACGATACCACCTCATAACCTTTTGATGTGGCGACCCCAAATTGGTGTGGACAAAGTTACTGATGGAATTGAAAACAATGATGAAATGCCACCATACGACTAGCAAGATGCAATAAGATCTCCCCAATAACAATCGGTTTATGCCCCCAATGTTCTTCTCCATCGCGAGAGCTGACTAATATCTAGCACATAAAATCTGACTAGCTGACAACAGAATTTTCCTTCTTGCAAATGATGCAGCCACCTGAAATAACTAAGTGAAACCACTAGAGGGATCATCCGCTAAAAAATAACCACTATGATGATCATAAATAATCCATGACAAGTCAATCCTCTGAAAAGGCTTGTCATGTGTGGGGCTATGCCTAGAGAATGGGCTAAAAGTGATCTATCAAGACATAATGGCTCCTATTGTTAATACTCCAAGATCTCTAATGATACTCACTTGTCCATGGATGGATATAAAAGGTGTAAAGAAAAAATAGCCTTATCAATAGGACTAGCCATAAACAAAGAATGAAGGGCTTATGCTGCTCTACTTTATTCCTCAACTTGTCCAAGATCCTACATCATCGCAATCAAATTGAATTTGAAGTATCCAATGGCTCCTAAATTGTGCAGGCCAATATAGTCTCTTCATGCAATGTAGATAAATTATTTGCTCTGAATCTCCAAAATATAACGACTATCTCTCTATGTCCAACACATCCCCTAGTATAACATAGAGATCATCATGGAAATAGGAGAAATAAAAATCATGATAACTCATGCATGCGATCACACGTCAACCAAAAATCCTTCTAGCCTCATCATGGACCGCACAAGGGAGCATATGGAATAAATATCAACATGAGAACCTTGTCTAGAAATGCCCCAAAATAGAACTTGACAAGGATGCTAACCATTCTCATGATCTCATCAGTATACACGGAACAATCAATGAAGAAATTCACGTTGTATGATCCCTAAATTGACTAATGTAGATGTGATTGTCCACCTCACGTGTGCATCCCAAGTGGTCAAATTCTAATCTTTGTGCTACATGGGTCTCGTTAGGTAAAGAGTCGATGACACACCGGACATGGTGTATCACACATTGTTCTAGAAGGATTCATGAGGATAAATGAAATTTTAGCTAGCACAAAGAGAACAATAGAGACATGAGGTACTCTATCATGTATCTACTCCCAAATGCAAAACCACAACCCCATATCACAACACCTCACACAATGAAATGATTACTAGGAAATCCTAAGAGTCCATGATTGGTTTCAAATAATAGTAATTTTCAAATTACATAGTGGATAGGATTGCAGTTTTATTCAGTCTCCGGTAGAAGACTTGGCAATAAATAGAATTTACTACCGTGCAGATCTAGCTAGATCGGTAACAAAGTTGAGACTCATCAGACAAAGTATAATAACAAAAGGGATGGGAAGACCCCATCAAAGCGCACAAGGATGGAACCAAACCGGTAACAAAGTTGCTTAGTAGGCTTTATGTCTTGTATTCTTGTCGGAGGTTGGGGACTCGGCAAACATTGATTCAAAATAGGGCAGGGAAGGGAATGAAATGATCTTAAGAGGTAATGTCTCTAGGTTGAAATATGGCCTAAACCATCTTAATATATATAGTCTTTATTAGCCTTTAAGACTCAAATATGATTCACTTCGTGAACCGTATGAAACATGACTATATATATATATATATATATATAAATATATATATATAAATATATATATATAATTAATATTTTAGAGTCCATGATTCTATGAACTTCATTCATATGTTATCGAAGAAGTTAGGTTAAGAGTTAACTGGCCTTAAGTTTGTTTTGAGTTAGAACAAGAACAACAAGCAATGTAATGACACAAGCAGCTGCTTATAATAATTTTGTGAAAAAGTCCATATGAGCATTATTTCGTTCCATAAATTTCCAATGCCTTAGGCCTTGTCCGTATAAAATAAAAATCAACTTTAAATCATGTCAAAAGCTGG
The DNA here is from genome assembly GCA_014180765.2 of Marchantia paleacea. Lineage (NCBI taxonomy): Eukaryota > Viridiplantae > Streptophyta > Marchantiopsida > Marchantiales > Marchantiaceae > Marchantia > Marchantia paleacea. Next base: position 2,130,594 of record MUAA02000014.1, read on the forward strand.
AGCACAACAGAAGGACCAATGATTGTGCTTAGACTGGTGCATGAGAATGTCATGCACCATGAAAATGAGTTGAAGCTACTTTGTTCAAGTCAGAGTATAAATAATTTAAAGTTGTTCAAAGTTAGACTATACTCATAAAAGATGGGAATGGAAGCTTAAATACCAACCTCTCATAATCTAATGGAAGATATTGTCCACCTAATATATATTTATATTTGATCCCATGAACGTACTTGTGATGGGAAAATTCTTAAGCATGAGAGTCAATTTATCCTAAAATTCCAACACATAATTATTAATCATGGAAGAAAATTATCTTTATGTGTGGATTAATTTTACTATAGTAAGAATATTGTAATGACATAGGGGGACATTATTGAAGTAAATTGCAGTGTAAAGTTCCCTCCCAAGGGAATGAGGTACTCAATTAACTGACCAGGAAGAGGAATTATGCATTTAGCCGTCTTTAAATACTCTAGACTACAGAGTCTGAAGAGCGTAAGAACTAGATTTTTCTGAAATCTAATCCAAATATCACAATCCCACCAATTCACAAGACACAAGTATGCATTGGCAAATTCGTTTACTAATAGATGGGGATCTCCCCTCTTACAAGTCTCAGACGAGGCAAAACACTTGTTGAAGTTCTCCTGATCACGCTGTTGTGTTGTGACACGGCTACTATGAGAAGATGATGACATGTGTCATTTTCAAAGCTGTTGAGATGACGGTGATATTTTGACGATATTTTAGGTTAAGATGGCCGGCGTCTCATTGTAAGGCTGTCAAGAGGCCATGGTTGGATTGTCATCATAGGGCCAGGATGTAGATAAGGATCCAAGGGATATTATCTTGGACCTTATTGGATATAAAGCATGGTTGGAGTCGAAAGGAAAGGGGGAGGTCTAGAACGTTGCTGACTAAGGAGCTTATCCGATAGAAGTGGAGCCAACGTGGGACATGGATAGAGGACGGTATGATACTCCAGATATACCGATGCCCAATCCGTTTGTGATAAGCATCCGGTGTCTACATCGTGATCAATTTAGGGCGTGGTTAGTGTATCACTTTGGAGATAGCTTTATGGAAGTTGTGATAAACTCCCCAGATCCTTTCATTCTACCAATTGTTTCCTACGACGCGACTTGGGACTTAACAGTCTACGTTTTGATTTGATATTAGCATTATGGACATGAACTTGATGTTAGTGGCGCCTTTCAACATATGGGTTCCTATCCATCACTACTGTCTACCAAAGGCAAGTCATAGGGAGTTGATTGTTAGGAATTTTGGCGAGGAGTATTATACTCAAGTTATAAACTCCCCGGTCCATTTTGTTGTTCCGTTTATACTTAGCCGGTTTCGAGTTGTTATTTTGACTTTGTATTAGTGACAACTTATATTACCTTTATGGTGGCTAAGTGGTGTGTTTGGCTAGTTGTAAAGCTCTATGTTAGTTGTGGCTAATTTGGCCCACAAGTGATCAAAATGGCACTCTTCATTCTCATTGGTTGGAAAATTTAGACCAATGAGAGCACTTGGAAGAGTTCTTCGGGGTTTTGAGATGTTTCAAGAGCCTTCTTAGAGAGTTTTTCAGGATTGAAGGAATGGTTGGAGAGCTGACGAGGAGAGCTAGGATTTTGGCTCAAGAATGAAGGCGATTGAGCAAGTTGACACTCAGGTGTCGTGATTTGAAGTGGGAGAGTAAAATTTGGACCGATTGGAGAGTTTGAGTGAATCTGAGCGTTCTATGAAGGCTTTGACAGATCGGATTCAATAGAAACAGAGTTTACAACTCAAATTTGCGATTTGATTGAAATTTTAGCTCGATTAGTTGAGTTTTGAGTGCAAAGCAGTAGTTTGAAATTTGTGTACACAGTCTAAATTGCAGGATTACACAGACTGTTACAGATTTAGTTCGACAATCATAACTCATGCTATTAACAAGATTGATTAATAAAACTTGACAGAGTTTAAGCTTGGATGATAATTCGTTTTCTTGTGAAATTTGAGTGCAATTGGATTAAAGGATTGGAGTTTATAGTGGTTTTATTACGCAAGGGTCTGCATATCGCATTGTGATACAAGGTATATTTCGACATTTGTAACGAGAGATCGAAAAGCAAAGAGCATGTGAAACTTTTTTGAGAGATATAAATGGTTGCAGAATACTTTCTTGCGAAGTTTGGCTAAGAGTTAACGGTTAAATTGTTGGTTACAATGATCTTCTTCCGCTGGAGTTTACCGGTTGCAACGAGTTGGGCATGGAGAGATGAGGAGATGAAAGAGAGGGTGATTGTCAGTTCATACGAGGACGAGGAGAGTTCTTCTACAGCTAGATGCTCAGGTGTTCTCAGAGTAAAGCTCTGTCCATGCGACAATGCTATGCTGACACAACTCATGACCGAATACCAAGGTAACTTCAGAGGTATTCGGACCAATCTATGCCAATTCTTCGTTGCACTCAACAGCTCCAACATTGTTCATTCTATCATGCAATTTGCAGTTCAATCAAATTGAACACTTGCAAAAATAAAGAGATCCGCAACTAGTCTACATACTCCTATTTATACATGAATTCATAACTGTCAAGCTAACCGTCTCCTACACGATTGCTCTCTCCGAAATCTACTCTGTCCTTCTAAGCCGCGCGATCGTACTTCCGCTCCTTGCGTAAATGCGTCGATTTCCAACTGCATCTCTTTAACATCTGCTGCGATTTCCTGTCGATGAAGAGCCAAGGTCTCCCTGAAATCTCGTCCTAGAGTTCGGAACATTTCCTTACGTCGCTCCTTTGAGCCTCCCGGGTTGTTCATCACCAACCAACTGTTCTAACCGTTGCACCTCCAAACTGTCACAACGCGCAAACAAATGCTATGCACAGCTGTTGGCAAGGGTCTCCAACCTGCTTGATGCCTCCACATCTACCTGATTCAACCGTCGTTTCAGGTCTTGCACCACTTCACGAAGTTGGGCATTTTCTTTCTCTACGAATTTCACTTTTGCACCCCGAATATGGCAGATCTCCACATACTCCTTTTGGGACTGTTGTATCTTCTTCTTTAATTCGCCTTTCTGCTTGGACAACTTGTCCACATTCTCAGTCAGCTAACAAATAGTGTCAGTTTGGTCCTCCTTCCCTAACGCAAGCCTGTTCATCATCTGAATTAGGTCCATATATCCGTCGGCTTGAGGATCCCTCCCTGGCATATACATGGGTCCCATCTCGTTCAATTCCAACAACACTTGTACCACTACAGCTTCCAGCTTATTAGACAATTGAAGTACCGAAGCCATTGGCTCCGCAATTTTCTTCAACACTTTCTGCCTTGGTTTCATCAACATCATCTTCGGTCGGGACGTCTTGGATGGAACCACCTCTGCTACGCGTTTCCCCACATCTAATCTCTTTTTCGGGGGACTGGGTTGAGAACACCCTTCTTCTGCTTGTCTTTTCTTCGGCCATACGAATTTCAACGCTATTGCGTCCGAGTCTGAATCCTCGAACTGAGCTGGTTCTTCTAGTGTAGGCGTAGCCAGACCTCTAGTACTTCACGTAGATCCACTACTGTTATTGTCACTTCATGCTGCAATGTCCAATAGATCGGACTCCAAGCGATATAGACGTCTTTCCTTCGGAGGTAACCACTCCAGCCGGCCATATAAATTCACCAGAAAAGAAGAGATGTACACTACACCCTTATCATCCTCCTTTACCTTGGCAGCCATCGCTTGAACATTCCGTGCGAAGATCTCTCCCCAATTAACCTCACGATCACAATCACTTAATGACAAGGATGGGAAGAAGTTTGAATCTAGAGATAGATCCAAGTATAGGAGTAAATCCCTAGATAGAAAGATGGTGGTTTATTGAAAATGTGGCAAAAGTGGTCACTTTAAGAATGACTATCGTATGAAGATCAAGACTAATGACCCTTCTTTGACCAATGTGGCTCAAGATTTTGATGAGGAGGATGACTTGCTCCAAGATGGACTATGAATCCACATGTATGCCCTATGCAACTTGCCAAAGAGCGTTGGTGATGTATGGATTTTGGATAGTGCTTATTCTTATCACATTTGTTACATTTGAGAGATTTTTCCATACTTTTTCAGTATCAAATGGTTCAGCTCTTATGGGAAATGATCAACCTTGTAGGATTGAAGACGTTGGATCTGTCAAGATTCACATGTTTGATGGAGTCAAATGTAAGTTGACTCATGTGAGGTTTATATCTAATATGAGAAAGAATCTTATATCCCTTGGAATTTTAGATTCAAAAGACTTTGAGTGGAGTTTTAAACAAGGAGAACTTGAGGTGAGAATAGGTGATAAGATTATCTTAAGAGCACACAAGCATAGAAATCTGTATGTGCTAGAGGGCAATACCATTTGTGGTAAAATCAATCTTACTAGATCTCGGCTTGAGATGTCTCATGTTTGGCATTCTAGAATGGGACACATGAGTAATAGGTACTTGATCTTCCTTTGTGATACGGGCTTGTTACGTGGTTTAGGTGAAGTTGACTTGGAATTTTGTGAGTATTGTGTTATGGGCAAGCAACATAGAAAAACCTTTGGTGTTGGAACTCATAGTTCCAAAGAATTACTTGAGTATGTACATAGTGACATGTGGGAACCCTCTCCTAAAGCCTTACATTATGGGAAGTGGTACTATGTATCATTTATTGATGATTACTCAAGATTTGTGTGGGCCTATTTTCTTACACAAAAGTCCGAAGTCTTTGCAACTTTCAAAAATTGAAGAGCCAAAATTGAGACTCTGATTGATCACAAGATGAGATATCTACGTTCGGATAATGGCAAGGAGTATAATTCACAGGATTTTAGAAGTTATTGCAAAGAGGAGGGGATCACTCGTCATCTCACCATGATTTATACTCCGCAACAAAATGCTATTTCTTAGAGACTCAACTCAAGAGTATTGGAGAAGGTGTGTAGTATGTTGAGCCAATTTGGTTAACCATATGAATTCTAGGCTAAAGTTGTTAATACTCTAGTGTATTTGATAAATCTGTTTCCTTCAAATGCAATCAATTTCTTGATACCGTTTGAATTGAGGCACAAACGAAGGGTTGATTATAGTCGTTTGAGAATTTTTGATTATATGTCTTATCCTCTCATACCTAAGGAAAATAGGATTAAGTTGGATCCTACATCGAAGAAGTGTCATTTTCTTGGATATGCAAGTAGTGTGAAAAGTTATAGGCTATGGGATCTTGTAGCTTATAAGGTGATTGTCAATAGGGATGTTTCTTTTGATGAACCCATATCATTGAAAAAGGGGGAGATATCTCATGCTTCCCATACTGACAAGGTCAAATCTCCACTCACGGATGTTAATGAGGGGGAGATTGATCATTATGGGTTTAATGATGCACCACAAGGAGAAGCTCCTGAATAGATGGAGCAAATTTTTGAACAATAGGAATTGGAGGAGCAAGTTGTCAAAGGTGAGCCTCAAAATCGAGCACAAAACGATGAAGATCAACCCAGACCATCTACTAGGAGATCATCACATCGGATTAGTAGAGCTCCCGAAAGGTATGAAACATGGGCCGATTCATCTATTCTTGAGAATCATGATATTGAAACTGAGAATGATGAAAACAATGTGTTGATCTTGGAAGAAGGAGAACATTTTTTATGTAGAGAAGCCTCTATTAATAAGATTGAGTGGAATATTGCTATGGAGCATGAGATGCAGTCGCTTATTGAGAAGAAGACTTGGGAGCTAGTGGAGCTTCCCAAGGGTCAACATTTGGTTGATAGCAAGTGGATGTATAACTTGAAGGATAATCCAACGCATGATTTGGACAAGAAGAAGTATACAACTAGGTATGTGTTTACACTTGGAGATGCATGTGTTAGTTGGAGAGCTACCTTGCAAAAGTGCATAGCTCATTCAACTACGAAAGCCGAATATGCAGCAGCAACGGAAGCAACAAAGGAGACTATTCGGTTGAATAGACTTATCACTGAGATGAGATTAAAACAAGATGTTGTAAATCTCCATTGATAGTCAAAATGCCTTACAACTTACAGCAAATCAATGATGGATAGCAAGGTGAAGCACATTGACATTAGATATCATTTTATCATAGATGCAGTTTCTCATAAGAAGGTTGAGCTAGTCAAGATTGATGGTAAACTCAATCCAGCTGATGCATTGATCAAATTTATTCCTTTTGAGAATTTCAAGAGACATTGTGCTTTTATGCATGTTTTGGATAAGGAACACTAGTAGAGTTACTCTAGCAATTGTTTGATTCTTGTATATGCTTTACTCCTTCCTAGTTAGGCTAGGGCTTAGTTTACAGGAGGGCCTATGCTTCAGATTTCCTTCTAGAACTTCCTGCGGAGTATGTATATAGATAACAAGAGTTAGAAACCCCAAGACATGAGTCAAGGGGGAGATTATTAGGAGTTAACTCAGGTCTTGAGTAACTCTATTTAGTTTAACTATAGTTAGTTAGACTAGGGCTGGTAGAAGCTCTATGTGACACAATTAGGGTTATTCAATAAAGTGACTTTGTGTTCCATGGACGTAGCCTCATTGAGATGAATCACATATTTTCTTGTGTCGACTCTTGATTGCATGCATTTTTCTATGAATTCTTGTTTCGGACCGATAGTTATTTGCAGATTTTGAATTTCTCTTCCACAGTGAGATTATGGAAGGGCCGTTTCTTTTGTAATAAAGGTGTTGGGGCCATGGTTGTTTTCTAGGACAAGAGGGTTGAATGGTAAAAATGGTAGTCTTTATATACTATATGTTCTATTGTTGTGAGAAGGGGAACTTTCAAGTCACATTGTTGGTGATTCGTGATTGAAAATCCAACTAATCAGATGACAATCTCACATATTTAATAATATATCAATCAAAATACGGACCTCCAATTATTACTTTTCTCCAATAATTGATGTTTTCATTATCCATAGATGGTATTAAATTTGAGAGGTTTGACTCTATACAAACCCATGTGATTGTCACCATAACCTTTAATATCAAACATAATCTCTTTCTAGAATCTAAGAAAAATGAAGAATTTAAAAATAAGTACATACGGTTCGTGCACTTCCGAAATTTAATTTATAGAAAAGTATGAACCATTTGAGAATGTCTCCACCAAAAGAAAACTTCCATGTAGCATATACAAAAACAATTCATGAGAATGCTGATTTCTATGGTCCTGTTTTTCTAATGTATCTTATTAAAACTACAGCCACTGGTTGTTCTACCGCTGGGTATTGAGTTTACATACGGTCCCCTGGGTATTCAGGGGTTCTTATTAGGTGAGAATTAAAAGAAACCTCAAATATTCCTCGCAACTTATCGTTGCAGACCAAGTGTACAAGCTCTAGACAAAAATTCGTTTTCCTTCATAACGACATCACTTCGCTCACTTTCCGAGATTATTGTTACAACACTTTACCACTCAAAATCCACACGCGCTTGTCTGGATTCCTGGACACAGCAATTGAAACTCGACTTCTTCAGTTAAGAACCGGAATTTTTTTTTCATTTTCAGAAGTCTGTGGCCTTTTCTTTCAGACAGGGACTGAATTCTCTGACCTCCCCATATTGAATGAATTTTGAAATTGTGTCACATTCCAAAATTCCCGGAGAAAGCGGGCCTAGATAACGTTAGTGAAGGTAGTATGCGAGTGAAATCCGGACTTGTCGCTAAAATGCTCACTGAAACCCACACGACGCCCCCGGAATAGGGTGGAATTTGAACCGTCGCTCAGATGTGGGCGCCCCATTAGGGATCTGTGTTTAGGGTTTAGGGTTAGGGTTTAGGGTTAAACCCTAAACCCTAATCGGAAACCTGTGTTTTAAGCAATTAGTGCTACAGATTTTTGAATTTCTCAGCACCAACCGCACCAGGGCTGACGGAAAAGACACACTACGACACCATCGACTGAAAAGATATCGACACAAACCCTACGCATATTGACATTCATTGCACTGCGAACACGATGGACCTTCGATCATGGTGTATATGAACCGGTCACCACTCATCCCTTGAATTCAATCTCTAATTTCAACTCGATAGTCGAGAATAGTCTGTAGCAGGACTTCCTCGGATTAAAACCAGTATTAAGAGTGCACCCTCGAGCACGGAACGAGGAACGAAACTCGTTCTCGTTTCAAATCGAGACTTGGGTGAGAGGAGACATAAAGTCTCTGGACCATGCTTTCAAGCAACCACGCTGTGGAGAATTATCAAAGTGCCCGCCATGTACCCAGTGCAGAAAAGAAGCAGTTGTCAATCTGGAAAATGCAGCACTTATGCCTTTGATGAGCTCTGAGTTGCAGGTATCTGATCATGGAATTTCGTCATTTACGGACAAGGAGAGTATAAGAAATCCACCAAGAACACCATAATGGAGTTCTCTTCTAGCAACAATAAAACCAACTTGACTGAACTTAAAAAGAAAAGAAAAGAAAATATATATAAGAGAAACTGAACACTTTACAGGGAACACCTTGTCTGTTTTTGCTCCGAGACAATGAGCAGGAGAGAATTATTATTCAATAAATTTAAACAGTGGAGAAAGTGGTTGTAAATTATGATTAGTAAAAGTATATATCTTAACTAGTCTTAGCTAAAGTATTTGGATCATTCTCATTAACGTTAAGACAAAGTGAAACTTGGAAATAAAAAATCTCATCAATTTTGACTTTCTCACTATTCATTATGTTTGGACATAGTTCCCAACCATCTTGCTTGACTCATCTTATGATTCTTTCTCAAAGTCTACTTATTCAGTCTCTATATGTAAGTCTGAAACAAGAATACACGAAAAAACACATGCAATCAAGAGTCGACAAAGAAAATACGTTGTTCACCTCAATGAGGCTACGTCCACGGAATACAAAGAGTCACTTTACTAAATAACCCTAATTGTGTCAAAGATAGCTTCAACCAACCCTCTTATATGGTAGAACTAGTCCTAGTCTACCTAACTATAGTCTAACTAACCAAAGTTACTCAAGACCTGAGTTAACTCCTAACAATTTCCCAATTGACTTATGTCTTGGGGTCTCTGACTCTTGTTATCCATATACAAACTCAGCGGAAAGTCCTAGAAGGAAATATGAAGCATAGGCCCTCTTGTAAACAAGGATTAACTAGAACTAAGCCCTAGCCTAACTAGGAAGGAGTAAAGCATTATACAAGAATCAAACAATTGCTAGAGTAACTCTACTAGTGTTCCTTATTCAAAATATGCATAAAATCACAATGCCTCTTGAAAATCTCAAAAGGAATAACTTTGATCAATGCATCAGTTGGATTGAGTTTACCATCAATTTTGACTAGCTCAACCTTCTTATGAGAAACTGCATCTATGATAAAATGATATCTAATATCGATGTCCTTCACCATGCTATCCATCACTTGATTTGCTGCAAGTTGTAAGACACTTTGACTATCGATGGAGATTTGCAACATATTGTTTTAATCCCATCTAAGTGATAAGTCTATTCAACCAAATAGCCTCCTTTGCTGCTTCCGCTACTACATATTCGTCTTGAGTAGTTGACTGAGCTATGCACTTCTGCAAGGTAGATCTCCAACTAACGCATCCATCTCCAAGTGTAAACACATATCTATTTGTAGACTTCCTCTTGTCCATATCTTGTCCATAGAAAGCATCAACGTAATCCAACAAGGATTTTTCATTGTCCAATAAACCATCAAACAAAAGACCATAATCCTTAGTACTCTTGAGGTACCTTAGAATCCACTTCACAGCTTACCAATCCACCTTCCATGGATTTGACATGTACCTACTCACCTTGCCTATAGCTAGAGCAATATCAGGTTTAGTGCACACCATCAAATACATGAGCTTTCCGCCTTGTTTGTCATAGAGAATTGACGATATCTTTCCTCTCTCAGTTGCATCAATTGGACATTGAGTTGCTAAGAGCTTAAAATGTGAGGTCAAAGGAGTCCACACTCCTTTAGAGTGTGCCATGTTAAATCTGTCAAGCACACGCTGAATGTACTTGCCTTGACTTAACCATAGCTTCCTCTTCTTCAAATCCCTATGAACATCCATACCCAATATCCTCTTGGACTTACCCAAATCCTTCATCTTGAATGCAGATTTCAGTTGCCTCTTGCATCTATCGACGTCGGATTATTTTTTTGCCAAAATGAGTATGTCATCCACATAGAATACTAGAATAATGAGGCTAAAGATCTCTCCCTCCAAAGATCCACACAAAAATGCCGTGATAACATCCATCTGATCCATAACTAAACCAAATATTGCAACAAGTGCAAATACCAGTCGAATTGTAGCATACTTTGCTACATGTGAGAAAACTTTTTCTTGTGTGAAGCCCTTAGCCATCAACTTGGCTTTGAAGATCCTTTTCTCTTCATCGGCTGGATTATCCTTCAACTTGTACGTTCACTTGCTATCAATCAAAGGTTGATTCTTTCGAAGCTCCAACTCTCAAGTCTTGTTCTCAACAAACAATTGCATCTCATGCTCCACAACAATATCCCACCCAAGCTTATTGATAGAGGCTTGAGCTTCTCTATATGAACAAGGTTCTCCTTCTTCCAAAATCAACGCATTGCCATCATCATTCTCTATTTCAATATCATGATCCTCAAGAATAGATGAATCAGCCCATGTTCCATACCTTTTGAAAGCTCTACTAATCCAATTTGATGATCTCCTAGAAGATGGTCATGGTTGATCTTCATCGTTTCATGTTCTGTCTTGAGGCTCACTAATAACAACTTGCTCCTCCAATTCTTGTTGTTCAAGAATTTGCTCCATCTGTTCCGGAACTTCTCCTTGTGGCGCATCATTAAATCCATAATGATCAATCTCCCCCTCAACAACATTAGTGAGTGGAGATTTGCCCTTGTCAGTACGGGGAGCCTGAGATATTTCCCCCTCTTTCAATGATCTAGGCTCATCGAAAGAAACATCCCTACTGACAATCACCTTACAAACTACATGATCTCATAGCCTATAACCTTTCATACCACTTGCATATCCAAGAAAATGACACTTCTTGGATGTAGGATCCAACTTGGTCCTATTCTCCTTAGGTATGAGAGGATAAGCCGTACAACCAAAAATTCTCAAACCGCTATAATCAACCCTCCGTTTGTGTCTCAATTCAAACGGTGTCAAGAAATTGATTGCACTTGAAGGAGATAGATTTACCAAATATATTGCGGTATTAACCGCTTCAGTCCATAATTCATATGGTAAACAAGATTGGCTCAACATACTACGCATCTTTTCCAATACTGTTCGGTTGAGCCTCTAAGAAACAACATTTTATTGCGGAGTATAAATCGTGGTGAGATGACAAATGATCCCTTCCTCTTTGTAGTAATTTATAAACTCCTTGGAAGTATACTCCCCACCATTATCTAAACGTAGATATCTCACCTTGTGACCAATCAGAGTCTCAACTTGGGATCTCCAACTTTTGAAAGTTGCAAAGACTTCAGACTTTTGTGTGAGAAAATAGACCCACACAAATCTTGAGTAAAAATCAAGAAACGATACATAGTACCACTTCCAAGAATATGAGACTTTAGGAGAGGGTCCCCACACGTCACTATGTACATACTCAAGTAACTCTTTGGAACTATGAGTTCCAACACCAAAGGCTTTCCTATGTTTCTTGCCCATAACACAATGCTCACAAAATTCCAAGTCAACTTTACCTAAACCAGGTAACAAGCCCATATCACGTAGGAATGTCAAGTACTTGTTTCTCATGTGTCCCATTCTAGAATGCCAAACATGAGCCATATTAGGCCCAGATCTGGTAAGATTGACTTCACCACAAATGGTATTGCCCTCTAGCACATACAGATTTCTATGCTTGTGTCCTTTTAAAATAATCTTATCACCTATTCTCACCTCAAGTACTCCTTGTTTAGAACTTCACTCAAGGCCTTTTGAATCTAACATTCCAAGAGAGATAAGATTCTTTCTCATGTCAGGTATAAACTTGATAAGAGTAAATGTATGTTTGACTTCGTCAAACATGTGAATATGGATAGATCCAACATCTTCAATCCTAGAGGGTTGATCATTTCCCATAAGAACTAAACCGTTTGATATTGAAAGAGTATGAAAAAACTCTCTAATGTAACAAATGTGATAAGAACAAGCACTATACAAAATCCATACATCACCAGCGCTTTTTGGTGAGTTGCATTAGGCATACCTCTGGCTTCATAGCCCATCTTTGAGCAAGTCATCCTCCTCATCAAAATCTTGAGCCACATTGGCCAAAGGATGATCATTAGCTTTGGTCTTCACACAACAGTCCTTCTTAAAATGACCACTCTTGTCACATTTCTAACAGACCACCGTCTTCTTGTCTTGGGATTTACCCCTAGACATGGATCTACCTCTAGATCCAAACTTCTTCCCATTCTTATCATTTTGTGATTGTGACTGTCCATGAGTCACATTCAATGCAGTACTAGATGAAGAGGATGATGTAGAGGGCATCATCATCTTATGATGTAGGTCATCAGTTAATAAAGCACTTATCACCTCATTGTAAGTTATTGTTTGTCTATCACGATGGAGTAACATTCGTGATAATGACTGATATGAAGTAGGTAATGAACTTATTGTTTGTCTATCATGATGGAGTAACACTCGTGACAATGACTGATATGAAGTAGGTAATGAACTTATTGTTTGTCTATCATGATGGAGTAACACTGTGACAATGACTGATATGAAGTAGGTAATGAACTTAACACATGAAGTGCATTCCTCTCATCAGTTATCTCCTCTCCAAGATTCTGAAGCTCAATAACGAGATCACCCAAGGTATCAATGCAATCTTGTATCTTCGTACCTAAATCTTTTATCTTGAAGCTCATCAACTTCAAGGAGGTGTACAACCTGTTTGATAACTCTTTGCGATAAACCAATGTTGAAGAGCCTCAAACAATAAAGTACAATTTTCATACTCATCAACTTGCTTTAGAACTGAAGGTTGTAAATGGAGTATAACAATACTCACTACTTGCTCTTTAAGGTCCTTTCATTCTTCATCATTGAATATAGAGGGTTTAGGACTCAATGTCTTACCCAAACCGGAAGCCTTGAACTTGCTCTTGACTTGCCTCTCCCACATAAGATAGTCACCACACCCATCATATTTGACAATGTCAAATCTGGCTCCTCATGTCTTCATGACTGCCATCTCGCTCCGTCTAGCCTTTGAACTCGTTCTTTACTGTCGTGTTGTCGTCAAATGGAATCTCCAAACTTGACTTCTTTCCACTCATATGAGAAAAATGGAAATTTATCATGGGTTAAAATCTCTAAGAGACAAGAGATACCTGTGCTCTACTTACTACTGCTACAGCCACAAACAACAAAGACACGCGCATAATTCTCCTTCGACACATGTGTGCAATCGCATCCTTCCTCTCCATACCACGTAAGAAGAGCAGTCAGACCGCTATCTCAAGTCCACATTATGGGAATCAAAAGTTGTGCTAGCCAAAGCGCAAGAAGTTGACATTGACTATAAAGCAAAACAATAGAACCTAGTCCCTTCTCTCGGTGGATTAATGCATCACCAACTCATTGGCCCCGTCGTATGCTGCTCCAATCAAATTCTACACCATTCTAAGATACTCTAAAAAGATGAAAGATGTGAAACATGACTTGTTCTCATATTCGAACATCACAAGAGTTTAAATGCGCCCCCTTTATGTCTCCGTTCAGTTAGATCTCGTCCATAAACTTCTCAAATTTCACCTCCTCTCTTTTAGAGCCAGTGAGGAAGCACAAGTCACTTGCTGCTACTACGACAACTGCTATTGCACCTCGATGTTGACGTCGAATGACTTTGCGTGATCTTGGTGCAACCACTTGCTGCCAAGGCAACACAAGAGAGAAAAGCTACAATGCTTTCCCCGCCAGTTCCAGCATTCAACACCTCTTTTCTAAAGACCTTGTCTGCCAATGCGAATCTGCTTATTTCGGTATCACAGAGTACTTCCGATCCAACCGCGAGCATTTTGGAGGTTTTCAATGTATCTCCTATCTGACATGACCGATCTAGATCGCATACACGAATTCCCTTAAAGTAAATTCAGATCTTGGGCCTCATATTAAAGCCATCAAAATATTGCGCCTGCCTATGCCGACCGCTTGCTTCTCATGCTCCATTTCATTCCTATAATTTCCTTGTACTTCTCCATGGTTGTTTCATACATGACTTTCTCAAAGTCTGTCACCTCGATCCCCTATGTCAAATTGAAGACTATGGGATGTCTCTTCCAAATTACATGATGAAGATCAAATTCATCTATGGTTGTTGCCATTTGGATTATATTTCCCGCAATCATCAATCGTCCGCATGCCTAGCCGTCACATATCGTCCACCATAGCCAAATTATAAAACAAAATCCAAGAAAATTAATCAGAATCCCACTTTATCCCAAGAACAAGAGTCGAAAGTGGAGATGCGGGGCAATTCTGATCGACTGGAGTGAAATGGCCACACTCGTTATGTCACAACGAAGACAGAGGACAGAAGTGGAAATTGGTTTCAAAAGCAAAATGCACCAAAGTAACGACTAGTAATCTACAACGTTCGACGGTCGTGATTGCAAATCTATTTTCTCCTCCCTGCTCCGATATCAATTGTTAGTCCAAAACATGAATACATGAAGAAACACATGCTATCAAGAGTCGACACAGAAAATACGTGGTTCACCTCAGTGAGGCTACGCCCACAGAACACAAAGAGTCCCTTTACTGAATAATCCTAATTATGTCATAGAAAGCCTCTACCAACCCTTTTATATAGTAATACCAGCTCTAGTCTAACTAACTATAGTCAAACTAACCAGAGTTACTCAAGATTTGAATTAACTCCTAACACTATAGACATCAATTCGTGTGTAACATGTAACTCTTTATAGGTGCATCTTTTATGTGGTTGTTGATCCTTCCCATGACCTTTTTCAATATTGTGGTACTCACTACAAGTGGCTCAACATGAGTTAGAGCATAAAATGCTTATATATATGACTTAGTCACATTTGTTATATTCTTAAAAGAATCAAGCTCATTATCTTTCTGCAACCCCATTAAGATGTAAGATCCACTCAACTTTTCTTTCATACATTTGAGTGCACGGATGTAATTGCATATTAGTAGAAAAAAAAGCAGCAAAATTCAAATATTGACAAAGATTAGACTACCCAATCAAACATGGGAATAAAACTTCATAAAAAACAACCATCAAAACCAAGTTGTAATAGATTTTTTGCAGTGGGTTCAAGGTATTTGAAAATGTTGAATAACTCACATCCAACATAAATCACCAAGTGCAAGACTACGGATGATTCTTGAAGAATAACTGCAATTAGGTCTAGATCCTATCATATTATAAAAAGTATGGTGAAAATGACACTATAAATACTTGCCAATTTAATCAATAATTCATGGAAAATCATAGTAGTTGGATGTTCATGTCTCCCATGTGATCTTTCTCCAAGCCAAACTTTCTTAGTCTTCTCTTCATCGTCTTAACAACTCTCTCAAAAAGACCATCAACCTCATGATGATATCTTGAGGTGGTATGATAATCAATCAACATTCAATCACACAAAGCCTAAAACTCTTCCAAAAACCAAATACTCTAATCAATCCACACTCCGCTAGTGCACCAAATTTGCTAAACACCAAAGTTAAGAACACATAAGTTGTTCCCTTAGTTGACTTTTTAGTCAATGCCATCAACTCAATCCTTTGGCACGATCAACTCAATATGATCACATATCATACATCTCTCCACAAATTATTGTACCTAAGTTCTCATACTTCTCTACCAATAGTGACTTTGAAGTAAGCTATATGTCCACTTTACTCCAAAATGATCTAAGTCCTCATAAGCATGTATGACCAACTGTGCTTTTTGAGATGAAAATGACACAACACAAACATTGTCATCTCTCCATACTCAAAGCAAATGTCTACTTTCCCATCTGAACCACCAAGCTCTCTGAAGAATTCAATCTTGCTCCTTGGCACTCAAAATGCCAATCAAAGCACTTTTATAAAGATACTCCAACACCACCATGTCATCATAGGTGTCTCAACTTACCATAAAGTCATCCTTAGTCTCAATGTCCAAGGATAACATGTACATTCTCTAACCCAAGAGAGATATCACATAACTCTTAAGAGCCAACATACTCAAAAAGGCATATGTATGCAAATCAAAAATATCTGATGGAAAGGCTTGTTGATATCCTTGAACCTCTCACAATGGTAGAACATCTAGGTATCATCGCACAAACTATACCATATGGCATAATGAAACACGCCTTGCAATCTCATCTCGCTCAACATACAAGTATCGATGTACTTGTATGCATGACTGCAAGACATCAGCCAAACATGTGTTGATCCCTCCAAATAGATCTAGCACACACCTATGCCCTCCCATAGATACTCCCAAACAATAGGCGTTGTATCTAAATGTGACAACATAGCGGAAGTAGGAATAACTTTCTTTGTCTCCTCCATCTCCAGAGCAAAAGGCTCACTTCAAGCCCAATGTATCATCTGATCTGCCATTTATTGTAGCTGCATACATGAAATACAAATTGATTCATCCAACTTGGATGACACTACTTCTCTAAAATTTGGCATGATAATAACATCCTCTTAACAAGGATTGTCATGTGCATCCATGTTTCTCTCCAACAAATCATCATATCAAATAACATAAGCACTGAGGGCAGCAACATACACCAAATCTCCACTTAATAAGGGGCTTAAATTGATAATAAACCATACCAATAATCAACTCACTGAACCCTCATCAGATTGCCAACCTAGCCGATACGAGCTTATCTCCTCCCAATAATCAATGCTTATGCAATAGTGTTATACCCCATTCTTTTTTTATCTCAAAACGTCCACAAGGATACTCTGTTTATACTTATAATATAAAAAAGAGATTACAGTCAAGCCAAGCCTACTTTGTGTTTCAAAGACTCCTAATTCTCGCACTAGCTACTATCTACCATAGCCACACTCTCAAATGCTCAACTTCAAAAAATGCATCCCAAGGAGCCAAAGTTCGAACTCTACATTTTGAGCCCTAGGTCTCATAACGGATCCATGGACCCTAACATCAGTTCCAGTGCAAACCGTGCTAACTATAGTATCAAATATAATTGTTGTATCTTCTCTTGCATACACACACCTATCTCTAATTAAGGATGCTTTTGGGGACCAACATAACCTTTAGACAACATTGAAAATTTAACCAACTAGAATTTTAGAGATTGTTGAGTACTTTGGAAAAATCACGTTTGGTTTGATTTATCCAAGTAGGTGAAAGCACTCCTTCTCCTCCCACTTGAGGCTCATTGAAATCATACCCCGCCACTAACAATGACCTTGCTTTGGATGGATGAATATTTTGAAAAGGAAAAATCGCATATTGATATCAGTAATTAAATACTTATGCCCACTTATATTTTGGAAGATTTGCAAAGGATGGTCCATTTGGTCATTTCATGTGTTGATAAACTTGCAAGAAAAGCATAATGTGGAATTTGGACGACTCTTGGTAATATTTGAAATATAATTAAATTCACAATTACTACTTTTTGTTCCAATGTTTAAGCAACAGGTATCTCACTAGGAGAAAAATAATCTATTGTTACACCAAATGTTCTTGTCTACTTGTAAACATGAATTAAGTTTCACTGATAAAATGTAGTAGCATGAAGATAAACATCAATCTAATTCAAATTAAAAGTGGGTTAGAATGAAAGTCCAATAATCATATCTAAACAGTAATGACATCACAAGATGGTGGATACTTCACATGAAAAGGGCATTGGTGTGCCTTGTAGTCTATTGAATTAGGGCATATCTATACTTGATTAGGAGGACAAATTATTGTTTCGAAGTGATGATTATATATCCAAGAGGATGGGTTACAAATAGACCCATAACAACCAAAGTCTTGAAGTATATAGATATATAGAGATGTCACATCTTTGTTACTATAGCTTTTGAGTTATATTGAACTATGGAGTTGGACATGTTCAAGAGTCTAATATACTAATCAATATTGGTATATTATCTTTAATATATTATATAGACTATTTTAGGTAACATATATTCATGTAGTATAGTCCGTTATGTTACCACTCCATATTCATCCATGTAGGACTTGATCCATGCACAACCTGATCAAATAAAAGGTCGAACAAATGTCGCAAAGCAGGCATTACCAGTTACCTTCAAGGGCATGCTTTCAATATCCGGTTGAATTTCAGAAAAAGAATTTCAGACTCAAGGAAAGAAATCTGCTTAGCTCAAACCTCCAGGTCTTGGGATCGATGAAGCAACTGCTTGGATTCAGATGGGTCCCTCCATGAGAGAAGGAGAAGATAGTATACATCGTACAGTAGTTATAATGAGAATCTTTTCGCATTATAACCTACAACTGCCATACAATTTCTTTCAGCTGTAGAATCTTGCCCTCTTCTATATCATAAAGTCCTCCACTCTTTAAAGCTTCTCTTTACTTCAGTTATTCAAGTACCCTACACCTTCTGAGTCCCTAGCGTCTCGCTCGATTCCTATGACTGGTTTAATATTCGAATAAAAGCATGAGCTTCATAATATTTCCTGTTGTGTATTCCCTTCAACAACAAATCAAACACCTTCAAACGAATTAGTTAAGCTATGTGAGTATTCTGGCTTAGTCCCTCCATTTGGCTTCCCATATACAGCAACTTGCGTTATTATACCGTGTGTGTCACGTTTGCTCAAAAATTCGTCACACTACAGGATGCGTCTCGACGGTTGAGGAGCAATCAGTAAACATTTGTTTGAAAATGACGTTTGAACAAACCGTAATGTGTTGCCTGGGACCTGGCTAATTTTAGTGCACGAGGACGAATCTGTGCTATCTACGCGGACATGAAGTAAATCCCGATTCGAATCTTTTCCACGCGCACTCTGCCTGTATGTAAGTTCCTTTCGAAGGGAGGAACTTGTTCATACATCTTCCTTTTCTTGCATGTCGGAAGAAATTATTTCCACAAGGAAGCATTTTCACCTCCTCCTGACTTTGTGACGACTGTAGTGGAAGCAAGTGTTTCAATTTCCACGCATGATGACATATTTCATCTGCTTACGGGGATTTCAGCATGGATTCAGTTTGGGCAGCTTTTGCGTAAAATCCATATCTTGTAAACTATGGTGGGCCTCACTTGGGCATGAAGCAATACGTTGGTTTATTTGCCCAGTTTGCACTCGATGGACACCGGGAATGAATTGCTCAACCTCTCCTATCAAGACAAATAGGGAAACTAGGTTGCATGTTGGCAGGCTGTAGATGGATGAAGGCTGTCACCCGCAGTTGCGGGTTGCAGTACTGTCCACACTACGCATATTGTTTCTTCGATAACTTGAGTACCGCTTAGCACTTCATGACCGGAATAAATAAAGTCAAACAATGGATGTGTTAGGGCTTCTTTCCTTCTTTCCTGTCCACCTTCCGTAGTAACTGCTTCCCCGTTTCGCCGGAGTGAGAACCACGAGTTGCGAATTTGCCTCCATCAGACCCCATTCCACGAACAACCCTTCTTCTGCTTGACCACCTCACATCAAGATGAGGCCCTTCTTTTTCCACCCGTTTTCTCGATATGAACATGTGTGCTTCTGCAACACCAATCTAGTCTTCTCGTCTCCCACACCTGGACACCTACTATAGATGCCGAGGTAGGCCCAGGCCGCATGGCATCGCAAAAGACTCCTTCCGCTTCGGATTCAATGCAGCAGACACAAAATCCGAGACAGCGGACGTACTCTACAATGCTTCAGGCTTCAGTAGTCCGCAAGGAGGCCAGTGTGACTCTCGCGACGCTATCGCATCCGGGCTCCGGAGGAATGGTGTCGAATCTGTCCATCGTTTCTTTGTCTCTCAGAGTAAATGTCAAATGTAGGCATGATTGATATCGGATGGGTCCGATGATGAGTCCGATGGGTCGATGTGGTCACTGTGAGCCGCAAACCCTTATCTCCACCCCCATCCAAAGATCGCGATCTACCAATCTTATACTCTCTTGGACAATCCTCTCCTGCCAAGTTATTACACATCAGGCTAACCGAGAAAGTATAATAACAAGAGGATGGGAAGACCCCATAAAATTCTACAAGGATTGAACCAAACATGTATATTGAATTACTGTATGGATTATTTTAGGTATGTGTTTCCATTGTTTTGCGGAGAGCACTAGCAGTACAATCCATAAGAAAGTAAATAATCACGTTAGATGATGTTTTTTCCGTATACTCTGTTGTTTATACACCTTTTGATTTGGATAATTTAGATATGGTAAGATATATTTCCCCACAGACTAAACTAACCACCATTCAACAAGCTGCCCCCGGTAACTTGCCAAGAAGAGCCGTGGGCCCTGACTCGGGTTACACCGCAACAAGTAATACACGGAGAAGCATGAAATGGAACACGACGGAGAAAATAACCTGAGGTTGCAACGAACCGCAACCTAAGAGAATTCAACCAGTCCGCGGGCGAAATGAAAACGATAGGACTAATGTCTCTCCCCATATGAAAGTATATGGCTAACCTTAGTATCTCCTATATGGGAATTCTAATATCCAGCAAAGTCTCATCAACTACGATGTTTATCACGGGCTCCATGTCCTCACATAAAACATTGTGAAATACAAAGCTTCACGGTAAAAAATAGTGGAGAAAATAATGTAATGACAAGTGCAAGAACTTCTTTAAAAAATATATCTTCCTCTATCACACCCAGTTCCATAGCCAAAGGAACCTAAATTTACCCTTTATATTACATTTTAATACTTCTGAACCTAGGAACAGCTTTAAATACCGTAGCTCCGAACGTGATCATAACAAGAGCGATATTCTCACACTTCGAGAAATAAATTCTTTGATACGTGACAAAAATCCCTTACACTTTGCTCATATATGTCTCAGAAAATAAACAGCCACTGGAAGGAGTAGCAATGATTTCTATTTCATTTGTCATAACAAGGAAGAAACTCGAAGTTAGAGCAAACTTCTCACAAGATGCGGGTATCAAAATCAAGCGAGGATTCTCTTTCATGTCATTTCAAACCCAAGCTATGATGTATCTAATCTTCAACTCCGAGAATGATTCCGCTTGACTTCACCACCCCTACTGTTCGTGGCTTGATGAACGAAGCAGAAGGTTCCCCTCCGAGATCTGACGTCGAACGCAGAGCGCTTCCAAGGAATGAAATTGTGAATGATTGAGTGATTGTGCGGTTAGTTCATATCCAGTGCTTTCAGATCTAACGCAAAGAAAAGTGCGACAGCCATCAAATTTTGTTCAATTCCATGCGGCAGGTGAGAGTAAAATGTACAGTAAGAGGGAAAGTGTGCTCCGCGTTAAACTCCAAATTCGAGTTTGTTGTTACAATATCTCACCATCTCACACATTCTCAGATATATATATATATATATATATGTGTGAAATGGTGAGATATTGCAATTCAAAACTCATGGACCGATAAATAACAACCTTGTTATGAAGATTGTATGTTTAAGTCTGGGAGCAGCTAAGTACTGGACTGCACGAGATACAAATCTGCTACCGTAACCGGCTCATTGACAAACTCATGCTATTAAGAATCACAGGAAGTAAAGCTTCCCGAGTAAAAAGCCTGACACTTCCCAACCTGCACCGAGTGTGAGATTGCAGAGATACACTCGAATATATGAATCCGGAACCGTACTTACATCTGGAGAATTATAGGTCCGAGGACTTTGTTGCCCCACTGTTAGAACCTGGGGCAGGTAACTCTTCCTCTGATTCTCGAGGGAGAGACATACCATACCGTCTTTACAGCTTGTCGTGTGACGGTCGATGGAGCGGGCTGCCGATCCATGCGTGTGAAACAAGCATGAGGCTCTCTGGCGCAGCCACACTGATGACGTCATCGAATCAGGCTACCTATTGACGGTCCACGCTGGAGTTAAAGGATTTGTCGGTTTGGTTACTGGGGTCAAAGGCGACCCAAAGTCCTCCTTGTTGGGACGTGCTGGCCCAGACAAGACGAGCTTCGGGTGGCCAATATGTCAAGGATTCCTTTCTTGGAGTCCGTAGAGTTGAAATGGTCGCTCCAATCCGGGCCCCACAACTCTGTTTGAGTCAGTGCAGATTCCAACAAGAACGCTCAGTCCCACGGCGAAGTAGGAAATTTCCGAGCATGCATTGGGCTCGGGTACTGCTCTGTAGTGAAAATGGCCCCCTGTCAGTCCTCTTCCAATCCCTTGTGCGTGTCGGGGATACACTAGCCGCTTGTGCATTCCATTCGAGGAAGTTTATTATAGCAGGTTATATTCTTCAGATCATAACGGGCTACCTTGGCCTTGATTCTGAAATATTCCACCGCCACGTTGGGAGTCGGGACATTTTACTCGAAGTATATGTATTCTCTTTGGAGCTTAAGCTTCAGAAATGTCCAAGTTACAAACGGTTTCAGATCACCGGTAACACAACCGACCGGCAGATTGTAGATTTTTTTCGAGAGTTTTTGAACGAGACGACCACACTTTGGCTCGTATTATACAAAAAAGTCAACACGTTCGAAAACCATGTACATGTTGAAGAGAAGAAAATATAACTAAGTTTATACAAGTCTGTAAGTTTACGTAGAGAATACTTCAATACAACCTTTGTACTGAGAAGGCTTCCTACGTTTCGCGACCCGTCCTTCAAAGCTTCAAAGCTTCAAGTCTTACAGTGACGTGTGCTCAGAATTCAATGATGAGTTCATGATAGGCCTTCGAGGCCTAGCTTTGGAACCCAGAATCGCACCTTCTTAACTCAGAGAGTTTCTCACTTGTTTCCACGGTCGATAACGAGCATGCTCTGCAAGCTTTAAGGATTGAGATAGATTTAAATATAGAGCAGACGTACAATCGCCGAGAGTATGGCGAGGGGTGGTGCGCGCCGAGATGGTTGAGGGAATTCGTTCGTGAAAGAGGCGAGGCGGAGAGACAGAGACGCGCGTCCAGCCTACTGGGTCGGACACCGGGTTCTTCATTCATCTGAAGCTTAGCCCATCATCGAGGGGACGGGCAAAATGGTGCAGGATGTGATGAGCGCCTTCTGGTCTGGAATGGTGGAGTACAACCGGAGCGGTGTAGTCAGGATATGGGCACAGGCCACTGCTTCACTTGACTTTTTCACCTTCGTCTCTGTTTTCAATAACATCATATGGTTAACTCTGCCGATAATCATGTTTGGAGGTGTAAGTAAGAAGCGCTTCTTTCTGTTCGATCCGTATAAGGAGCTGATCAGAAAGAAGATCGAAGCTAAACAGACCGCAAGGAAGGAGAAATATCTCGATTGCTTGGCTGCCTGCTCCGAGATATGGAACAATGAGTACAGCCTTGGTTATGAGGAATCCGATATTCTTGTCAACGTTGGAGACGTAAGAGACGTAAGCGAGCCGGATTTGTTGGCGCCTCTGCTACCGAAAACCAGTAAGGGGACACCCGAAATAGTGACTGTGACCATTCTTTTTTCGTTCTGCAATCTTGACAGGGACTCACTGTCAGAAAAATTGAACGGAGTACTGAAAAAGTCGAATGACGGGAAGGATGCTCTCAGTTGGGTCGGACGAGGCAATATTATGCAGGGGTCGGTGGAGCTTCGTGACTCAGTTCTCGATGAGCTGGAGAATGTGTACAAACTCGCCTGTGATAGTGATGCAGATTGCACTCTTCAAATCGACAGCTGGGGCATTCTGAAGAAAGGTCGGCTTCATAATAAGGGGACTTAGATAACGCTTTGCTGTCGAGAGCATCTGCAAATGAGAGTTTTTCCCTTCTCCCCCACCCCATTCTCCGTATAGAGCATGTAAAAGAACAGCATGAAGAGCACAATGCCTATTAATATTCTATTTTCTTCACATAACAAAGTTTCCACTCATCTTCCAACTTGTTCAGCAACCTAATGGCCGAGTGACGTTCACATTCTTGAAACAGGCAAAAGGCAAGTGAAGGTGTGGAGTGAATCGGAAATGCCTTCGATCTTCCACGCAGAATATGCCGCAGGTAAGTACGAGCCCTTTTGCCTTTCTTGACTTCGAAAGTTGTCAGCCTCTATAAATAAATCATAGTCATCAGTTGAAGAGAGATTAGCCTCACTACTGCTGATTGTCAGCGAGGTCGGCCAAACTTTGTATATCCTTCAAGCCTTTTGAATTTGGTTCGCTGTTGATCCCTGAATGGAGGACAGTTTCTCACAGTCTATTTTCAAGAACCTTGGGCTAAGCTGTCGCGACATGGTCCCACTCCACTAGCGACTCAAGTATTCTGTTTGATACCAGGAATTCTCGCGATCGCTGGGAGCAATTTAGAGGAAGCCGACGTCAGGGTTGTAAATCTTCAGAAGGGCATCTCCACATGCGCGTTGGAAGGGAAACTTCATGAGGTAACTCTCAAATGAAAATAATACCATAGTTGGAATGAGGACTACCTAACAGGAGTTGCATTTCATCAGACTGACGGGTAATACCTTCTGCCAAAGAAAAAACAGGCGTATTGTTGTGGCCATACATGCCGCATTGGTGCCTTGCCCTTCTGTGCGATGACCCCGGTCGACTTCATTCGATCATGGTGTGTCCATGACTGACGAGGACTTTGACATAGACTTGCGAACCTGAACTTTAATCAGGTGTCCAACTCAAAAAGTAGAGGTTCATTACTGCTTGTTGTGCACAAATGGAAACACATTTTCGAAGACAGCAGATGTTTGGCAAGTTTTGTGTGAAGCTTGTAATAGATAGCTAGAAATTGCTAATGAAATCCTTTGAGCATCACAGGGTAATTCCTACGAGATGCGCAAAGGAATGATTTTCAACCGAGATCGACGAAGCGATATGAATTTCAGAGTGGAGACGTGGACATTTCCTCTTCGAATACCATCAGCAGAAATCGACAATGTGGTCATTTATGCAAGCAAGAAATTTAACAAGGATCTGGAGGAAGAGTCAGTGCTTCTTCATAGCACTGCAGTCAACGCACAAGACGTTTTGTGGTCTACTGGTGAGTTATGACATAATTTTCCTTATTACTAGGTGAAATCTGAGAGGATGTAAAGTTTCATATCCAGTCTAGCTAGCGAGTCCTGAACCCCTGATTTCCGTCAATAGCTCACTCGTTCATCCGGAAGGAAGGTCAATATTTACTTTCGTTGTTCCAAAACCGTAAGTCTTCTTGATCACTGGAAGCTATTTGGTATCAGCCAGAATTCTGTGTCTTTGAAGCAGTCTTGATTTTGATATCCAGTCGATTCATCTGTGGTCTTCTCATGCGCTGCTGCACTTGTCTTCGTCAGTGTTCAGAAGATGGATGGCACAGATATTGCTGCTGAGTGTCATCATTTTCCAAGTAGTTTGGGTTTTATGTAGTTTCATGACTTGGATGGTCGAATCGGGCGGGATTTTGTTATTCCTGATCTGGGGCCCATTTATTGCTTTGATCGTGGTTCCGGCGCTATTCCGCAGGTAATACAAAATTCACAGCTGCTCTGAAATGGCCTGCATACTTGCCACTTTCTCTCGACTCTAAAAAATGCGGCAAGTTCGTCGAGTATATTCATAAATGTACATTCATCTGAGTTGAACGGCCATGAAAAAACTCCTTAAAAAGATCAAAGTTCTTACTCGTGTCCATTTGCCTACAGATTTGCAAGTTCATCCACCGCAGCTCAGGACTTGGTACGAGCAATATGGACGATACACTTCGAAGCCCTGTATATAATCAGAAAGGAACCTCATCTTAGTACGACGACGATGAGTCTTCCTTGTAGTACTCCATGTCGGGGAATTATTCGCAGCCCTGGTAAGACGCCACACCCTGCAAAAAGTTCCACTTGTGTTTGGAAAAATTCATCGTTCCGTCAGATTTCCTTCACACAATCCACTGATCATACTTTGTATGCATGCATGAAGGCCATGTGCAAAAGAGCATTTTTCTTGAGGCAGAAGAAATCTGCATTGAACGTACCAGCTGATATGGCCATGGCGATTTGCTCTAGCGGTGACTGTATTTCTCGAAAAGCCATACGCTGAACCAATTCATACTCATCGCTGTGAATAATCATGGTCCCGTATGATTCGTTGATGCCTGGTTGGTTTTTGTGTTTCAGCCCCGACCATCTCGTCGACGTCGACGACCTTTGAGTCTGTCATCCGGTCAATCGCGAGACAGCAAAAAAAGACGACCAAGAACACCATCTCCGACTCCTGGGAACCAATTATTGTTGGGACTGTCAATAGTGTCAGAGGATCGTTATCTTGGAAAAAAATGGAGCCTAATTCCTTGGAGCTCGACGAGGAGAAATCTCCCTTCATCGTTCTGTACCAGGGGGCAGAGAGCCGTCAATTGCCAGATCAATGGAAAGTTCTAATAGTTTCTCAATATCTGATCAAAATCCTTCATAAGCACCTATCCCATCGAGAACATCTGTTCTCAGACTGCATAGAAAAACCGCAGCTTCCAAGCAGAGAAATATTCTCGGCCGTCGACCGTTTGTGCGTTCAAGGCGCAGGGATAGATGAGGACCAGCTGAACATTGCACAGCTGCACTTGGATCTTCTGGTAAGCTATATCAAGAATCAGTACAAGAGTGTCATTCCCCGATTCAAGCGCATGGCTGAGGAGAAACTGGTTTCGCACGACATGTTGTGGGCATTCCTTACCCCCGGGCGCAGAGTTGTCTACAAATGTGCACACACTGAATCCTTGCTGTGCGCCACGGTCGCCCAACCTGTTCAGTACAAAGCCGATGACCGAATTTCTGTCCAGACAAACGGTGTCGAAAAGTGGCAGGTGGATGTGATGCTCCACATCTGGGACTACGATGGGCAGCGGTATCGCCAATACAGAATCAATCGCCTTATTCGCCACTTCGATGGCCAGCGCCCGTGGGAGAGCTTGCCCGTTTGCCCCATCGATATGATGAGCGCTTCTCAGGACGCTCTGGAGGCCGAGTTCGTGGCCAATGGAAGAAGATTCTACGAGCTGGCCATTCAGCAAGACCACCGACTCATGAATTACCAAGGGTATGTTTTCCAGGTTCAAGGGAGAATGAGGGGTCCTGAGGTCTCCCACAAGTTAGTTGATGATGGAAGAGTGATGATCGACACTGCGAGATTTGTCAGCAACAATCCAGGATTCAAAATGCAGGCTAGTCCGGGTCGAGCACGCGGCACACTCTCATATTCATGTCCACCTCCAAGCTGGAATTCTGAGATCTTTGAAGACTACCAGCTCCCCTCCGCATCAGCAGAACCGACTGATGAGACTCTGATCTTTGCTCCTGGAATCGTACGTGGTTTCTCCTTCGCCTTGAACCAGTGGGGCTTGTTTCAGTTAAGTGGGTTCAGTGATGTTTACTTCGATGGCAACGCTTTCGACGAGCTGGTGATGGAGCCGAAGGATAAGGATATGATCTACAGCTTAGTGTATCAGTATCTCGCGGATTCGGTGCAGCAATTCCCCGTCACTGATACCGTCTCCAGGAAAGGTCAAGGCTGCATCATTGGCTGCTATGGACCTCCCGAAACTGGGAAGACTTTCACGGCCGAATCTGTGGCCGAGAAATTGGGACTCCCGTTGTTGTCTGTCAACTTGTCCCAATTCGCCAACATTTCAGATGACATGGAATTTTCACTGAAGATGGTTCTGAACGCAGCGTTCATGTGGCGAGCAGTTGTTCTCATGAAAGTTGATATGTTATCGGTGAGAGTACCCAATTCCATGATAGAGGTGCTCATGCGTCATCTCGATTCTCACCCAGGAATAATGTTCGTCACCACCAGCCGTGCTGAGGACCTCCATCATGCTTTGCGTTCCAGAGTGTCCATGTTCGTACAATACCGTCATCTGACCTCGACCCAACGTGCACTGGTGTGGTCGAATCTCCTGTCTCGGGCTGGAATTCATGATTCTCCTGATGATGACCTGAGTTCGATCGACCTCAGCACGCGCGGGATCAAACAAGTCATCCACATGGCGCAGCTTTCTGCGAAAATCAAGAATGAACCTCTTCGACTCGACCATGTGAAGACTTTCGCCACTGATTACATCAAATCACGTGACAGACTGGCAGCCGTTCCATCTTCGAGTGGATCTGGACCTGTTAAATTTTGAACACAATTAGCTTGTTCCCCTTCTCGCTGTAGCCGCGTTCCATGCGACGTCCATTTCCTTTGTCCGTGCTCCCAGATGTTCCCATCTTTGCAGGTTGCCATTGGAGCTTACACTGTCTTCTACGACTGTCACGTACTTTTCCACTCTTTGGAGGCTCAAAACAATCCGGCCACATGGGATGAAATAAGTATGTTCGTGCGAAACACAAATAAATCATGCACGCACACAAGTGGGGTTATGATTCAGGGCCATGTGCTTCTGCACGCTGAAAACTTGAGACCGAAATGGGAAAGAAAAAAATTATCACGGTAGTTTTGATATTGTGTTAGTTCTATATACACACAATTCCAGAGGTTGTATATATTGTGATCTTGTTTAAGATCACTTGTATGACAAGTTGCGAGTAATGATATAGAGATTAGATGATGGTAATTGAAGAATCATTCTATGTTATTCGTGAGAGGGCCACTCGGGCAATTGACATTTTGTGATTCTACACTTAAAATATGTTTGTAAAGATGTACCTGGTCACTCTTTCACGAGATGAGATTTGAAATCGGGCTAAAGTTTCAATGTCTCTGTTTGTTTCCAGTTGGGTCTGCACGAAAGTCAAAGGTGCTAAATTTAGGAGCTTCGATCATTTCAATTACTTTTCAGTTCAGGTTTGACTTTGATAATTTCCTGCTGAATACAGAGGGTGATGGTATAAGGGATAATCCTTAACGTCGACCACACGGCGTATGAAACGGGAATTTAATCAAATGCTAAACGCCGAAGATACAGTTTCAGTTTATACTCGGATCATTAATTAATAGTGATAGTCTATCCGTCACTTTATCATAGTTCATTGTCAGTAGTCGGATTATTCTTGACAAAAGGAAAGAATCAATATCACAGGAGATAATCGTGTAAGGTGTTTTTTTTTTCCCCTTTTAACATTCTCTGTTGGACATAACAATCTAAACCTGTCGTCACTGCAATCACATCACTTCTTGGGCTCCAAGAGAAACTCTTGAACGTTGGCTAAGGTAATTATGGCACGGTCACGTCAATTTGACAATATCATCTTGAAGAAAATGTGTCAAAAGTCAGGATACTGACGCACTCTTTGCACTATATATCAATAGTATTAATAGAATGTAAAGATATCTTAGGTGCTGTAGGACATATTTCCCAATGTGATACTATTGGGATCTAGTTTGGTTCCATCCTTGTATGCTTTGATGGGGCCTTCCCATCCCTTTTGTTATTATACTTTCTCGGGTTTTAGAATGTAAGTCTTTTCAGATATTCACATCCATTGTATTGGAAATGATTGTGCAGGTCTCAAATGGGATACAGGCAAATAGGAACAAAGATGAAAACAAAATTCCCTGGCTCAAGGAAACTCTCCCATATCTATCAAGGGTACGCCCCTGCGGGAATCAAGGGTACGCCCCTGCGGGTTCATCGGGTGATTGGCGGGAATACTTACCACTATACTTCAACGAGTGAGGGACACAATTCTATATATTTATAGTTAATCAAACGCCAACCTCTCACATATATTTATATTCACGAACTACATGATTCAGACATTTGATTTCTTGCACTTTCATTAACATACAAGTTGTGACGAGTAGGTTAACATTTAGAGACGAAGTAATATAGCAAAAAGTATGGGAAGACCCGTTAACCGTTTACCTTTAAAATTTTATTTTATTTTATTTTCATCACCACATGCCTGTTTAAATTTGGTGAAAAGGTTACGGTACTGCAGAAATGCCCTTGCGTGCAATGAATTGTGACTACAATTTACAAGTTGAGAAAGTTGTGATTTTTTCAAGTCTAGATCACTCCGTTATATTCTGAATATTTGGCAACGGTACATCTTTAAATGCCAAATCATAGAATACATGAACACCTTACATTTTGTTCAAAGTTTTTTTTTTTTTACAAATGATTTATGACTCAAAGTTCGAGTAAGAGAGCTTGTGCATGTTGTTAGACCCCATACTTGGGTGAGAGTTTGAGAAACACGAATTTTCACAATGGAGACTTGGAGTTTAATCTAATAAGAATAGAGCAGACTCGAGATGTTGACAGAGTACATGTTGATATTCCAAATGTATTGATGTCTAATCTTTTTATCAATATTTGGCGTCTATATTGCAACCACTTAAGGTTAATTTGTGAGTATTTTTTGTTAGAAATGATGAACTCTTTAGATCCCATCATTTTTCTTGTTATCTCCTAAGGAACAATGTGAGAAAAAACTGTTTATATTTTGTTTTAACGCGATACATATGGATTTAAACTTCCCAACAGTAATAATTTTCAACATTTGGATTGAGATAGACCAAAGTAAAATAATAGAGAGTTAATATTTAATAACTTTGATGATTCTTAGAAGTAATACTCTTAAATCATAAATAAGGCCACTCCCGGCCTTATTTATGGCCGGGAGTGGAGTGCAAAACCATGCTCATGATAGATGGAACGATGGCCATTTTTCAGAGGAACAATCTGAGTGCGGTTTGGTTCATGCACAACACCAAGTGCAATGGTGATCCTCGATCTGGAAAGCTGTGTTGGTCTGATTATTCTCTGCTCCAAATGCAAGGTGATGGAAATCTTGTCCTCTAAGTTCTGCCGGTGGAGAGCGCGCTGACCAGAAACTATGTGGTAACCTGGAGTGCGGGTACTGAGCTCTGCGTGGGTGGATGCGCTTACTAGACGAACAACGTCAGACTTCGATCAATTCCTGCTTTCTGAATCGGCAAGCTCAGATCTTCGGACCTGTGCCTGTGTATTCCAGTGTAGTGAGTTCATAAGTCTGTTGATGACACGCTCCGTCTGAGCATTCCTCAGTTGCTTATAGAATAAGTTTTGGGTTATTCTAGTGAGTAACGAGAAGATTCAGCCTCCATAACTTGGAGTATCCATGTTCCGCAAATTAAAGGCTCCACTGAGTGATCGTTTTATTAACCTTTTTTGATTGAACCTTCGTATGCCTTTGCTTACAATGTGGGCTTAGCTGCCAAACCAAGAAATGTTTATCATCTATTAAATTTACCTTCTTGTTACAGATAATCAGCAGCACTCTCATAAGAGAGTATAGATTCTCTAACAGATTCGGAAAGGACACTTTTGTTTCATATTGTGGACTATGAAAGTTCGTCTACCGAGTTATTTATTTATCTTCGTTTATCATCGAATTAAGTACTTTTCGATTGAACTTACTTTAAATGACGGCATCGGTTGGTGGTCCATTCGTCGATGCCGAAATCTGAGACACATTGCCAATTGCTCCAAACGAATAATTGTGAAGATATCACTCGAGATACATGTGAATTACTTTCAACCAGGCCAGGATCCTCTGGAACATTCCTGGAGTTCTTGTTTGAGTCTGATCCGCGTATAATCAGTCTCGATGTCCACTGGACACACAATGGCTCTGATCCTAATGACCTTATAATAAACAGGTGGGTTTTCTAACTCCAAACAGTCTCAATCTTAAACTTAGACGTGAATCTTCATTGTATGAGATATGTTGGTGTTGATAATATATAATGTACTTCGTAAGAGATGTGTTACGAGTGCAGGATGCGCTGGCTTTATGGTGCTCAGGATCTGAATGGCAAATCTGTAAGGAGTCCGTTAGCTTATATCGCCGTGGATGAAAATTTCCATGACTGTATTGAGATATTGTGCAGGATTACATGAAAATCACTGGGATTCGATCAGCTGTCGTACTGCGCGCAAAAGATTGCAGCTGCTAACCTGCGAAAATTGTGCAGTCAGCCAAACACAGTGAGATGAAAGATATTGATCCAGATCTCGACACACCATCGGCGTTTATTAATACATTAAATATTAAACTAACCCTTGGTCTTCCCGTGCAGATGTATCTTCCAACGAATGACCTTCCGGATGGACCAAACTTACGTCAACCGACAGTGCAAAAAATGCATTGTGGGATGACCTGCGTTCTTGAGAAGAGGAGCAAATATGTATATGCTCCGTCTTTCCAGAATTGCTGTTTAGGTCACAGCTGTGACAGATTCTTCCTCCGAATGTACGATTTTAAAGTCCGATGGGGTCCAAAATAGACCAAGGCACCAAAACGAACATTGAAG
This sequence comes from Marchantia paleacea, assembly GCA_014180765.2. NCBI lineage: Eukaryota > Viridiplantae > Streptophyta > Marchantiopsida > Marchantiales > Marchantiaceae > Marchantia > Marchantia paleacea. The sequence goes on from MUAA02000014.1 coordinate 2,162,995, forward strand.
TATTGAAGCTCACAAGAACAATTCGATTTAGCGCCGAAAAACTGCAGAAATTATCTCGTATTTGGCTCAGGTGAGTCGGCGCACCAGCACATACCCACAAGTGGCATAGTCAGAGCGACTGGTACGTATATAAACTCACATTCCTTCAGAACGTTCGTCTCCGTCTCAACTCCTGGGAGTTCCTCCGCCGCACCTGGAGATGGCTGCGACGTAGTTCCCTGATGAGTGTAGGCTTTAGTTTAGGGTTAGGTGCCAACTTTAATGAGCGAAGGATCACTTCAGAATAGAGTATACAGTAATATGATCAGAGAAGAATTTTCATCAAACTGAATATGGAAGATCATTTTTACCAAAAGGATCAAATTTATCTCGAGCCTCTCGATTTATATTGACACCTGAGCAGTGAGGGCTTCAAAGAAAGCACGATCATCAGCGTGGTTCCGAAATAATTCCCCTATGTATCTCCGCATTTCCGGAGGCCAAGTAGACGATTGAGAATATGCCGCTAGAGAGCAAAGTGCAAATATCTGATGTTTCTGCCTTTAAATGTTTAGAGGGAATGCCACGTTGGTTGAATAAATGTTCACACCAACGTTTAAAATCTATTGTAGACATCCCTTGTAAATAATGTCAAAACTGCACCATGACACAGTAGACAGACAACTAAGAACAGTTGAAATGAATTTCAAGTGAAATTATTCACTTCATTCACGTTATTTCACGTGAACATTTATTCACTTCATTTTGCACTGGTTTTTTCTCAGAATTGTCACATGGTATTGTAGGATATTTTTAATAACCTTTTTTTCCTTTGAAATAAGGTGTATGACATTTCCTTCAATGAATTATTCTTGATCATGATTTATGTTAAGACGCCAATGGAAACTGATATCGTTACCGGAGATCCTCACCGCATGGGATAAGGACTATTTGTCACGACCTTCTATCATACATGGAAAGGAGACGGACATATTTCAAGACCATATTATGCCCATGGTGATTCGGTAATCTAGGCATGTTAAGAGACATCTCATGGGCACTCGTAAAGGACACATAAATGTGGACAACTGGAGACCCATAGCCATGTCCGCGATCCAAGCTAGATCATAGAATTGTTGACTTCAAAGTGTCCTATGCATACTCAACCTTTGTGAAATTACTTCATAGCCTGAATTGACTACTCACTCCCCACTACTCTCTTCTAAGTAATCCATATGTTAATTCATCAAACATGTTGGCTCGTATGGTATAAGATTCACATATCTTCACCAATGCATTCCTCTCCCATGAACAGATGCCTTAGGGAAACCCTCTTTCGGAAATGAAAGTCCATACATCCTTGTATTTATCCAGTATTTCCATCCTTGTATCCATCATAAGCAAATCCTCATCAAATAATGTGTCATCCACCGGTTGATTTCTTTCCTCATCGTATGCTCAAGACATGAAGTCATGATTGACATGTTTGCTATTAGGTTGATCATCAATGTTGTACTCAAACTTTGCTAGTAATAAATTTCATCTTGCTATTTTGTCCTCAACATTTGGTTTCTTAAAAATGTACTTCAAAGATTTGTAATCTTAATAATTATAAATTTCCCTCCGAAAAGATAGTGCCGAAACTTCTTGAGTGAGAATATCAAAAATCAAATCTTCCTTTTTTGTCATTGAATAATTTCTCTCAGCTTGCACCATCCATCTACTAGCATAAGGAATTGGATGATAATGATTATCATCATCTCACTTACTTAATGTGAATCCAAGAATCATGATTGATACATCTGTTGACAGAATGAAAGGCTTATCCAAGTTTGATTTTGATAAAATATGAGTCATTATCAACGTCTTCTTGAGAAGTTTGAAAGCCATGACTACATCTTTATCTTAAAGATTAGCTCGTAATATATCCCCTCCTTAATGTAAAGTTTCAAGGTGTAGGCTTTGTTGGAGAACAAAAAGATGAAACTTTGATAGTATTTCATCATACCAAGGAACATACTCAACTTGTTCAACGTCATCAAAAAAGATAAGTCAAGGATGTGTTTCATCTTTTATAGATCCATGGCTATACCATCTATCACAATATATGTAGCGTCATCCCTAGTTAGGTAGCTGCGCACATGCAAGAGCTAATACATCAGTTAGAGCCAATAAAACAAATACCACCGTTTGCTCTTGAACTACCCTTAGGAGCACCTAGGGCTCAAGGGGTAGAGTTCAAATTAGGGCTCTTTGGAGGGTAATTTTTGAAGTTGAGCCTCGTCATCAAACATCATTTTCTAGAACAAAAAAAAACATTATTTCTCTCATTATTTTCATAGCATCCTAGTTAGATATAGAATGAGCGTACTTTGCTATCTCACTTTGAGAGTGTGGTTATGATGGATAGAAGCTAGTGTTGGAACCTAAAGTCTTTGGAACACAAATTGGATTTGGTTCAACTATAATCTTTTTTTTATACTATGGTTATGAGTAGAGTGTCCTTGTGGACTTGTTGAGAGTAGACAAGATTAATTCGAAAACTCAAATTGGATTTTCTGGTGAGAATCACGAATTCTTGGAGCGTTGAAGGTGTTTTGATGAGTTTTGATTAATGTTAGCTTTGATCTTTTTAATGGAGAGTGTGCATGGCATTGATGGAATGAAGATTTTGGTGGCGATTTAGAAGTAAAGTTGATTCAAAGATGGTTTGATCAATTTCAAATTTTTGTATTTTTTATTTAGTGCTTAAATCTGAATCGAGAATTTTGAAGGGCGGAAGTACTACTAAAAATGGACAAAATGGATTGATGCTCATAGTTTTCTTGGGACTTAGAATCAAGATTGGCCAAAAAAGATTTCAGGGTTGTACATATAGGATAAAATGTAAGTATATATAAATTGTGCCTAAGTTTATCTTAGTCATGACTATGTTTAGCCAATTATGATTAAGTTGGAGGAAAATATAGAATAACTTTTGGTGTGATAAATGACAACTATTATTTTGTTGTTTAGTAGGAATCAAGGAATAGATTCTATCACATGGGTATCTTGACTTTCCTTGACTTGGACTAGTTTTCATTGGTTGGACTTGGTTGGACTTGGACCCTTAAATCTAGGGGCGAGATTGACTTGGTACACTAGAAGTCAATTAGGGAGTAGTTGGGCTTCTAGAAGATCCAAGTTGACCAATTGCATGTTGCCATGTACCCTTTTCCTTGGGGTTTGTGATCTCTACCTCGTTTAAACTTGGTAAGAGGAAGTTACATGGTGATTACTTGTAGTTACTAGGGTAAGATTCTAAGTAGTATAAATAGAGAGGTTGAGAAGCACCTCTCAAGTAGTTTTCAATGGAAGTTAGTTTTGGGAGAAGATAGTGTGGTGATCTTAGTTTTGGGGAGCTTGGTTCTTGGAGACGTCATGTTTGGAGTGGAGCCTTGATTCAATGAAGACTTTGATTACCAAAGTATCCCTTCCTTTTGAGTGATATCTTACTCTTGGTGAGAATGTGCATAATGGAGCTTGGACTTTGAGAGTTTGTGTAAGAGTGTGCATTAGGGTCATGGTCATAGGGTGGGATTAAGTCCTTCTAGATTCATGATGAGCTTCCAAAAAGCCATCGGAGGTAAAACCTGAGTGAGAGTCAGCCCGGAGGTCACAGTACAGGTACTACATCAGTACCTACATTGTCAGAGGCATCACGACGTCAGGCTATGGACCTGAACAGTTTGACATGGATTGTGAGCCTTGGATTGGCTGAGCAGAGACGCATGCTATCCACATGTATGACTGCAAGACCATTAGTAAGCTCTTTGACTACCGAGACGGTGGAGGCAAAAGCTGGGGGCGAGAAGTGCCCAAGATCTCATCCTTGGTCTTATGGGGATGTTAGAGAAGAAGACGTAGGATCTTCTTCGAGTATTGTTGGAGTTTTTTGCACGGAGCAAGCGGTGGTTACCACTTTAGACCTTTGAGATACAACACAAGAGGTTACAGCTACAGCAGCATGAGTTGTTCACACTGAGATAGTGGAGCTAGGTATGAGAGAGCAAAAAAAGCTCTTTGCTCAAGAGGTTGTCATTTAGCAAACAGATACTACATCTTCTATCTCTAGTGTTGATGGAGAGGAGATTTGGGATATTGAGATTGGTCCCAAAGTGACAAGAGAAGAAAGACGTAGGGTGTGTGGAGGTTTCTGAGGAGTTTCAGAAACTGTTTTGCCTTCAATATGAAGGATTTAGGTTGTTTGAAGGGACCTGGCATACGGATTGACTTGACAACAGATGCATGTCGTCCGTCGTCCCTATCGATACAATGATATGGAGAGAGATCTGACCCAAAGTAAGTGTCAAGACCTTCTTGAGGCTAGATTAGTGGAGATATCATATGGAGAGTATGCCTCTGATGTGGTGATGCTAGTCAAGAAGGATATACATGGCAATTATTTATATATATATATATATATATATATATATATATATATATATACGCATGTGTGGTAACTACCAATCTATCAATCGACGAACAAAATCTGATCGATATGCTATGCCTACACCTGAGATGATCTTTGATGCAGTTGGGCATGCAAAGGTTTTCAGTACATTGGATTTACGAGCATGATATTATCAGTTGCGGATCTGAGATGAGGATAAGGCCAAGACAACCTTTTGGGCAATTGATTCGCATGGCAAGGATGTGTTGTATCAGTGGAAATTCTTACCATTTGGGTTGAAAAATGCACTAGCTGAGTTCCAAAGAGTGATGGATAGGATCCTAGCCGGACTTGATTGTGCCCGAGCCTACATCGATGATATTCTAGTGTATAGTGTTTCAGTGAGGGAGCATGAGATACATTTGCATGAGGTATTTGAGCGACTGATTGCTCATGGCCTCAAGTTGCATCCTGAAAAGTGCAAGTACTTTCAGGAGCAGGTAGAGTACTTGGGTCATATCATATACCCAAGAGGATTGGGAGTTCAGCAAACCAAGGTGGAGGTAATCTTGCGTATTCCACAACCCTCATATGTGAGTAGGGTGCGAGCTTTCCTTGGACTTGCAAACTTCTATCGTTGATATGTACATGGATTTAGCACTATTGCCAAAGCCTTGACAAAGCTGACAAAGCTAGATCAAGAGTGGATTTGGGGAGATGAACAGGAGAGAGCTTTTGTTGAGCTCAAGGGAAGGTTGACATATGTCCCTATTTTGAGGAGATCTGTGAGAGGTCGTCCGTTTCAAGTACATATTGATTGAAGTATGTTGGGTTTGGGAGCAGTGCTTACCCAACATGATGATGAGGGGAAGGAGTTTGTAGTGGCTTATGCAAGTCGTTTCAACAATGCAACGGAGTCGAAGTATAGTTCTTGTGAAGCAGAATGTTTGGCAGCTGTTTGGGCGGTGGCACATTTCAGATATTATTTGTTTGGAAACTCCTTCACTCTCATCACTGATCATCAACCATTGAAATGGTTGATGGAATCAGACAAGCATACATGAAAGCTTGCACGATGGGCTCTTATCCTACAAGAGTATGATTTCACGGTTGTTCATAGACCTAGAGTGGTGAATCGTGATGCGGATGGCTTAAGTCGAAACCCATATACAAGTCAAGTTGACAAAACCGGGGCTCGATGGCATGGTGATACTGATGAGAAGATGGTGTCGGGTTGGCATGCATCTGCCTTTTTGAGTATGTTGGCACTTGAAAACTATATGATATCTCTCTTGGGTCTGAGAGCATATATGTTAGCCTTGGACGCTGAGACTGAGGACGGTTTGATGGTAAACCAAGATATCCATGATGACATGTTGATGTTGGAGTATCTTCATACTGGTGCTTTGGTGGGCACCTTGAGTGCAAAGGAGCAGGATCGAGTTTTACAGAAAGCTCGACGGTTCGGATGGGAAGGTAGACACCTTCTTCGAGTATGGGGAGATGGCAGCGTTCGTGTTGTTTCACTTCCATCTCAGAGAGCACAGTTGGTCAGATATGCTCATGAGGAGTTAGGTCATTTTGGAGTATAGTGGACATATAGCTTACTTCAAAGTCACTATTGGTGGAGAGGTATGCAAACTGAGGTGCAGCAGTTTGTGGCTAGATATATGGTATGTGATCGTGTTTGAGCATCATTCAATGCCCCTACACCAGAACTACATCCTCTACCGATTATGGGACTTGGTTATCGTTGGAGCTTGGATTTTGCGGGACCATTGCTATTGACTATACGATATCATCCATATGTGTTGGTCATGGTGGAGCATTTCTCCAAGTGGATTGAGTTGGTGGCTTTGCCCTACAAGTCAAGTGAGGGAACAGCTTATGTGTTCTTAGCTGCAGTGCTTAGCCGATTTGGTACACCATCAGAAGTGTTGAGTGATCAGGGTACTGAGTTTTTGGACGAGTTTCAGGCTTTGTGTGATCGAGCGTTGATCGATCCTCGTACCACCTCAAGAGATCATCTTGAGGCTGATGGTCTAGCAGAGAGAGTTGTTCAGACGGTGAAGAAAGGACTAAGAAAGTTTGGCTTGGAGAAAGATCATCTGGGAGACTAGGACATCCAGCTATCATGATTGGTCATGGGTTATCGATTTAGCTCGCAAGCATCTCTAGCGTCATTCTCACCGTACTTTTTATTATATGGTAGAGATCCAGACTTACCTGCAGCTATCCGTCGAGAGTCAGGTGAGTCTTGGACTTGGATAACCCCTGATGTTTGGGTTAGGGTGTGTTCTCAAAGGGCATAACTCTTTTGTATAGTCATGCCCATGGCATTTGAGAACCTGGCTATTGCTCAGCATAGAGATACTTTGCATTATGCTACCATCAGAGGAGGTGAAAATCGACCTTCAATTCGCAGATTTCATGTTGGTGATTACATTTACTTGTAGCAGAATGCACCGACCACATTGGATGTTACGGCTGGTCGCACGATTCTATGAGTAAGTGAGGTTTTACCTTCTAGAGTTTTGGTATTGGAGGGTCATGATGGTGTGATTTGGAAGGATCATGTGCGTAATTGTGCGTCATGTCACCTTCCAAACATTGATGGTAATACTCAAGCCTTGCAGTTGTACCTGCAAGCTTGAGATGTATGTTATGTGGATCAGCTAGTGGAGCAGCCAATATGTTGATTTGTGATTCTTGGTCGAGAGGATGGCATATATCATGTTTGACACCTCCTCTCAATGCGGTGCCCAGTGGGCGGTGGAGATGTCCTCGATGCGTTTAGCAAGCAAGCAAGCCTGGCCGTTACATGATATGGATTGCAGATAGACGACTAACGATGGGGCATTGTAGCACCCGGCCTCTTGATCTTAACCCCACAAAGGGCATATCATGTTATGGACTAGATGGCTCCCTGGTGTTAGAGGGACCTAACCGCCAATTAGGGGGCCGATTGGGGTACACTTGTGTTGGTGTATGACGATCTATGTGTTGTGATGTTTGATGTGACAACGATGTATGTTGTGATGTGATATGTATGTGCACGACAGCTGTCACGACTTATGTAGTGGCATCTCTAGTTAGATAGGTGCACGTATGCAGGAGCAGATACATCAGTAACTGATGTATCTGCTCATGCATACATCAGTTAGAGCCGGTTGTGCAGTTAGCGTCGTTCACACTGGAATTACCGTTAGGGGTCCTAGGGATCAAGGGGTAGAGTTCGAATTAGGACTCCTTGGAGGGCAGTTTTAGAAGTTGAGCCTTTGAGAGTGTGGCTATGGTGGATAGTAGCTAGTGCGGGAACCTGGAGTTTTTGAAGTACAAAGTGGGTTTGGCTTGATTGTAATCTCTCTTTTATACTATGGTTATGAGCGAAGTGTCCTTGTGGACGTTTTGAGAGTAGAAAAGATTATTGGGGTACACTTGTGTTGGTGTATGATGATCTATGTGTTGTGATGTTTGATGTGACAGTGATGTATGTTGTGATGCGATATGTATGTGCACGACATTGGTCCTCAAAGTATAACTTACAAGTTTATGTCACTCCTCTCCACAATAGAAACAACTCTCATATTTCGCTCTTGGGAAAATTTTCAGTATACTCTCTTCAAATTCCACTCTGAACTCTTGTGCGTTCGAGTTCTCCAAAACAATCACGTCCATTCCTTGAGGTGTTTTAGATAACGGGATACTCAAAAAAGCTTGATTTTCCATTTTTCAATGAGTTTCAAATCATGTTGACTGTGCAAAATACTCATGCAATAACTCTCAGTGAATTATCATAAACAAGTAAAAAGCAAATTGAAAAGTAAAGTAGTTTTTCTCACTTTTATCCCCCCTATACTTAACATATTATAACTTTCACTTTAAAAATGATTTATCAATGAAATTTAAACTCACATGTAGATAAACACTTGTGCAAATTTTCAAATCATGATTTTATTCTTGCGCGAAATGATGATCACTATATATTTTTTCCAAAAGCTATGTTTCAAAATCAATGAGGACCTTAGCAAATTCTAAACATAATAACTAGTTATGTAAATATGATATGACTTTAATTTCAAATGCCAAACACAAAGTTGGTCATGCGTCCCGGGTAAAAAAATTTTATTCATCCCCGGGGCGATGGAATTAATTAAAGAGGTAGTCCAAGTAATCTCTATAGAAAATAACCTAATAATCTAAAATCAATAAAATTCTTGGAAAAAATTTGAAAAATAAATTTTTCATCCCAAATATGCATTATATCACTCTCATGTCAAACAACACTCAAGTAAAAAAATGTATAAAATAATTTTCAAGCTATCATATAACAGTATCAAGCATACAAATGATACATTATTGTGCATCATGACAGGATCTTTTTTCAGGGTCCTCTCCAAATTAGTTCTCATTGTTCCTTTTTCACGAACAAGAAATTAGATTCGAAATATTTGTGTTATTTCTAGATTGAGGAACCAAACATGTGACCTCCGGACTAACTCTCACTCGGTTTTACCTTTAATGATTTTTTGAAAGCTCATCATGATTCTAAAAGTACATGTTCCAACCCGATGATCATGACTCTATTGCAAGTTCTTACACAAACTCTCAAATTTCAAACTCCATAATGCAAACTCTCACAAAGAGTCAAATATCACTCCAAAGGAAGATATACTTTGAAGATCAAAGGCTTCATTGAATTAAGGCTCCAACCATAACCACTTCAGATTTGTGTTGTAGACTAGTTACATGAAAGAGTTGATAAAGATGATATTTTTTGCTAAACTTAGCAATCATCACTCTCTCGTCTTACATGTTGAGCACAATACACTCAACAAGATAAAATAGAGTGATCAACATAGATGATATCTCCTAGAGTAAGGTGGGATAGTAAGGAGTAAGTTATTTCATCTAGTACTCTTGCTGGCACCATAGCAACATCCATGTCCCACAACAATGGTGTGGGGACACTCCAAGATATCACCAAGCTTAGCTCAGTCACTCTCCGACACCAAATCAGAATCTTTTGTGAACCTCAATGACCAAGGTTGGTACCACACTCTGTTACGAGTGCACCCATTATCAATGTTTTAAAAACATCTTAGTATGCTCTTGTATACAATTTTTGTTTTGGTTTCTATATCAATAAAGATCATTATGATCTTTATTGATACATACATGTGTGTTTATATGTATAACATATTGATTGTTTCATGAGTTAGGGCTTGTTTCTTCCGAGAGATGAACATTTGAACATGATTACAAGATGGAGCAAACAAGGAAAAGATGTTGAACTGAGTTAGTATACGGCTTCCATAGGAACAATGGAACATTTGTATTTTATCATGGTAGAAGATGGAAGAGAGAAAAAGATCACTTTGCCAAAAATTGTTATACGTGAGGAGATCATGATCACCAAGCGTTTCCAAAAGAAAATCAAGACAAATATAAATTTTTTGTTCTTACTTCTTTTACACACTCCTCTTCCGTCCTACTAAAATTTTTGTGTAAGTTTTTCTATCAATATTTTGTTTGTGTTTCATATGGAAATGCAATCCAAAGACTAATACTTCATCAACAAGAAGTGAAAAGCCTAAAAAATGGAAAGGTGACAAAGTAAGAAAGGAAATCCAAGGAAAGTAAGAGACTAAACCATTGATGATGACCAAAGAAATATAAAATAATGAATTCCATCTCACAAGATGGAGAGAATGGTGTTTGAGAAATTGAACATAAGAGTTTATTTCTTATAGAAAGGATAATTCTTATAGCAAAAAATCATTGAGTTTGATGAATAATTTTGGGACTCTAAATGGAAACCAAAAGCTAGAGAAAAGGATAATGGTGGTGACCAAAGGAGTATCAAATAATGAACTCCATCTTACATGACGAATCTAAACGCAATTGAGAAATTGAACATAAAAGTTTGGTTTTTATAATAAATACCCTTCAAATACGTAAAATCCTTAAGTTATGGGACTCTAAGTAGATGTTTTGTGGAAAAAGCATCCATTATTAAACTTTAGTTGCCACTCTTTGCAGGTTACAAAATAATTATCTTTTACCAAGTTTAATCAATGTAGAGATCACAACTTGCAATGAAAATGATTATATATCATTATCAATTACATGCCAACATGTAATTGATCCACTTGGACCTTCTAGAAGTCCAACTTTCATTCAATTGACTTTGGTGTTCCAAATCAATCTTGCCCCTAGATTTAAGTATCATCATCAAGTTAAACAAATGAAATACTATTATAAGTCAAGGAAAGTCAAGATAACCATACAATAGAATATGACTATTGATTCCCACTAAATAACAAAATAGTCATTCTCATCATCCATTCTATTATATCAAGAGCTTTCATATCTTTTCCTTCAATTTAATTATAACTAACTAAACATAATCATGACTAAAGTAAATTTATTGTTTGAACTTAGTCATAGATTAAATCATATTTTAGATATATTCATAGTTTATTCGATAGGTTCAATTTTGATTATCACAACACATTATTTTCCGGTATAGTTTAAAAATTTACTATCATTGTATTGTCATGATTCTTGATATCTGTATAAGCGGATTTGTCATTCAACATCTTGATCTCTATCCTCCTCATATGGTTGTCCACAAATCATTGAATATGAAGGATTATCTTGTACAAATTTCTGTTTCGTAACTACATTCTTGATCTTCACTTTCATCTATGTGCAATCATCATAAAGTTCTCATTTTGTGCTTTTTTTTACTCTTATCCTCCATCCATTATCAATATCATTTTTTCAACTTTCTTGTTTGTAAATATTCTAAGACATGACGCTGATTTCAGACCCATGATTAATTATAGCAACTATAGGATCTGCTAGATCCTTATCTTTACTAGGATCTCTTTTATAACCCTCACTCAATTTCCGCTACTATAGTGATTAGGAATCTTGGTAGTTTTAGAGTTTATATTTTCATTAAAAAATTGAAACTTATGATTGTTGCAATAATGACCTAGTTCATGCTCTTTGTCCTCCTCTATTCTAGTGTATAGAGCATTAGACTTAGTTGTCTCCCTTGTCAACTGACTCTTCTGCTTGACGATGTTAATCATGAAATCATGAAACTTCTTGACAATATAAACGACTATTATGAAAGAAAATTCAATTTTACATTAAGTAGCTTTTTTTAATAACCCTATGAGATTTGAAGTTGTCTCTATGTTTGATTACAACTTATAGACATATGATTTATTCTTCTCCTTGGAATATCCAAATATTGATTTTTTTACATAATGAGACTACAACATTTTTTATCAACTCCGTTTGAAATGAGGATTACTTTGGCCTAGAGTTTTCTCCCCTCAACTGTCTTTTAGGAATTGGACTTTCCTTATTATTATTAGAATCATCTTCTTACACTATTCCTTCATGAGAGCTCCATGTTGACTTTTTGTTATATGGAATTGGAAAGATATATTGGGTCATCAAGTTATCATTAGCAACTCCCCTCTAGCTATTTTTTCTTTTTCCATTATGGTAGTAGCTTGATTCCATATATCAGTAGTGTTCTCATACATTTCAATAGCATTCTAGTTTACATATACTACCTCAACATGTTAGATGACTTCTTTTACTAAAACAACAACATGCTAGGATACATAATACTTAAAATTCTTTCTTATTACTCCTTTTTGCCAAAATTCGTTTTGAAAATCTTCCATGTCTTCCTCGAGAAAGTTTTGCTTTTCTATCAACATATCACTCCTTGCTAAAGGATATCAAAAACATCTCTACTTTATTTCTTATGACGATTAGTGTTGTTGCAACAATTACATTGCTGTATATAACATTATTGTGTTATAGGCTTGTTTTCAACCACCTGATCATTCTCATTAAGCTCTGTTTACGTCATATGTAAGTCTCTAATAATTTTACTAACTCTTCTATTGGATACTTTTGTGAAAGAGCCATATCAATACAAGCAATTAGATCCAAAATAATAAGTAGCAATCTTCTATTGGTTACTTTTGAGTCACTACAATTGATGCCGGTCTGGTTGAATGACTGACCACCACTTTTCTCCTCCTATATTTCTTCTTTGCAAGGCTGTTGCTTTAGAAATTTTTTTAAAATATGTCGTGAGCCTATTATCTTTTTTCTGATCTTCCAATAGAAGTTTCAATTCTCTCTATAGCTAATTATTTGCTCCGATGAGAATAACTACACATTCTTTATTTCAAGTATAAATGGTTCCATCCAAAAAAATTGGAAAATTTATCGCTTAAATCTTGAAATAGCTTTCTAGCAATCACACCTTTGTTAGATTGTTTATTACTTCAAGAATAACTTCTTCATCATCTAATTTGCATACTCCAAAGAATATTTTTTCTTAACCTAGAAAGTAAACTCTAGCCAATAAATTCTATGAACTTGCCTGATATGTCTCACATGCTTTTGTAGCTTAGGTACAACAACAAGCTCAAATGTCCATATCACTTTATTGATCAAACTAATCTGACATCTCCTTTGTTGATTGCAAGATTCTAGTAACCATTGCTTCCCTCCGATATATAGCTTGTTGTTGATGCATAAATAACACAAATAATTGAAATATTTGTGTTGTAATTGCATCAAGTTGAAGAGTATTAACATAAAAAAAGCTTCCAATCTCATTCATTTTTCACTTTGAGTCCTTTTGGAATCTAATTTTCTCAATTTTTAACAAAAACTTCTTCAAACTTCCCTTATAAGCTATAATTCCTAAATCTCTCCTATCCATATCTTTCACATTTAGATTTTTTAGCTGTTGTGGGTTTGACGATCCTATATAGGAGTAAGTTATGGTACATGATTGTAGATAAAGTTTAAAAATCACTTTGGCTTAACTTCATTTTCACTCAAAAAGTTTTTTAGAAAAGATATTAAAGAATCAATATAGGTAGTTTGCACTTATCACCATAACACACACTCTACATTCTATTGATAATTATTTCTAATCTCATCAAATGAAAAATTTGCATATCCTCTATTAAAAAAAACCTAAGTCCATTGCCTCCACACCAAAGAAAAATAATGCAAGTAAATGAACACAAACTCTTTGGATTTTGATTTTTATCAAAGTCTAACCATGTAAGATATATAATCAAAATGTTTTACTATTGAAATTTAACTTACACTCAGTTGTAATATTTCAAATTTATGTTCAAAAAATTTATTATCTTTTGAACAATGGTTGCACACTACTTATATCCTTGTATTTATAAAATATAAATTTGTTATGATCAATGATATCTCATTGCAGTATAGATAGATCAATTAGTGAATAAACAACTTCTACTCAATGATTTAATGATTTGAAATTTTTTTGAAAGAGAAATAATGAAAGAAACAAATACATGATTAAAAAGGTGAGAAAAAATCTATAATTTCAACCAAAAAATGAATTAATTTTTTAGCTATAATTGAGGGTTATCATTGATAAAAATAAATGAGATTAAAGTTAGAGCAACTGTAATATTTAAGCTGATTTTTGGAAAAATAAAATAAAATATTTGCAAGCTAATTTTTTACTCAAAATTTTATTGACATGGTGATAATTAATGTCTCAAATTCATATTAATTTTGGTTATTTTGGGATGAAAAATATGATATTGAGTTGTATTAATTTGATCATGAAAGTTGATTGTAAGCTGAATATATTTGGAATCATTAATAATATTATACTGTAAAAGTCTTGCTACAAATTTTAAAATTTGATGACAGTAGCCTATAACTTTACTTTTTGAAATTTTAGGAAGATTATATTTATAGATTTAGAGATTTGTTTTTTAGAAATGAAATAATTTTTACTAGATTAGAGAAGTCTAGGAGCTAAATATTTGTAGTCAAGACATTGGAACCAGATTTAATAGATCTAAAAAATTTGAATTTGAATGCTAAAGATAAGAAAAATTTACAGGGCTTATAAGTGATGTTGGCATTGATAATTATAATTTTTTGATTTTAATCTACTGTTTTGAATCTTATTTGCAAGTGTGCATGAAAATTGAATGGTCAACCATTGGCATATAACATATTAAAGGAGACTAAAAAGTAGTTTGCAAAAGTAAATTAAATGCAATACAAAGTTAACTTAATGATAATGAACTGATCTACAAAAAGAGAGTTAATGTTTGTATTAATTATTACCATTTATTTTCACACTGCAAGAGTGAAAACTGAAAGATTTATACCTTTGCAGGACTTAGATCATAAGTAATCATCTAGAAAGAGAAAGTGGTATCAATATCTTTAGCTTATTGTATAGTCTATTTTAGTCAATATATTTTCTACAAAGAGCACTAGCTCGTGAAATCCATAGTAGAACTATCACGTTAAGTGATTCTTCTTCAAATGCTCTTTTGCCCTTGATAGCTCGTAAATCTTAAGTGATGTAAGACATATTAGCAAGATGCTATTGGGGCCTAGAACATGTTAAATTTTGGTTACATCCTTGTACGATTTGATGGGGTGTTCCCATCCCTTTTGTTATTATAATGTGTCCCTGTTGCATTTAGAAAGAGACGGCAGGGACATGGTTTGAACCTGAAGTATTGCGTGTCTATTGCACCTCGACAGAGCACGTTACGGGGCACGGAGAGCGGGTCAGAGTAAAGTAGAGTGAATGGATCAGATTTGACTGAAATTTTCGAGTGCAGAGGAAGTGAGGTGCTGCGTCGCTTCCAACAATGCCTTCCTAGTCGTTCTGACTCCTTTGTCTGCGGCCGCAATCTTCTGGGTGTCCTCTGGTCAGTCCCCCAAGAATCGGAATCCTTCCAACTTCCAAGTTTGTGGCCATTCTTTATCTCTGGCGTTTTCATGAGCCTGAGGATTTTGCTCGGGAACCTGGAAGTGAGTATACTCTCTGGCAGGAAACTTGGACGATATGGAAGCCTCAGAGACGTAAAACCTGACGCATGGAAATGCAGTTGTAGATACGAGGATTGATCCAGTTGTAATTGGTGTGGTACGACGGTTTTCTATGATGGCTGTAAATGATCAGGGGTCGAGGACAAAATCAAATCCTATATATTCCTTTGGGGTTCCAGATGAACATATCCAAGGTAGAATGACTAAAGCTGCACTGAGATGTCAGATCATTTTGTTATCCAGACACATCTCTTAACAAAAATCCTTAATAACACTTAATAAATTGAATATTCTACTCATTCTTCCGAAACTGTGATGCGGTATTCTCCTGGCGGCAAGATTACTGACGTTCGTAATTCGTTTTCGAATCTACTTTTGCATGGTACGTGTAACTCAGCGATATCGACAAGTAATGAGTTACCTCACAAATATTGCAACAAGCTTGATACAGTTTATAGTAACATACACTGAGCGGAGGAGGACATAATTGATAATGTGATACTGCTCTGTTCTGCGGTGATCATAGCAGGGCAGCATCCACCATTTTAAGCGTGGCGGATGAAAAATAGCAGAAAAAGGGCAGTAGTTGCACATCAGTCAAGACTCTCTCGCCCCAAAAGTCTTCACTGAAATCTCCTGTAGGTGCCTGTTTTGTACTGTATGAACTGGACAGCAATGACCAGATTCACTGGAAGTACTTTCAGTAACTCTCCTCTCATTCCTGTGACTCAGCCTTTCTTCATATTGACTTTCGACGGTTTCTTCAAAACTTCCTTGTGTAACCCAGAGTTTTGAAGAATGTCATAGAGCTTATCCTTGTGCATATATGCAGGCTGAAAACATCTGAGCAATGAGTTCTCGTTTGGGACAACTCTTTCCTTCCATAGTTTAGGTAGACTGTAATGGATCTAACATGTACAGGTCCGTCTGGAAGGTCATGTTCTTGATTTAACGTGCTGGAAATCCACCATGATGCTTCCGTGACATGTTCTGAAGGTCGATCAAATTTTAGGGAAATTGTCATACAGAAGCAGCCACTTCGTAGTTTCAATTTATGCTAGTAATGCCAAGCGCTTGTTTGGTTGGACTCATCTGAATGGCAGATCAGGTTGAGGCGTTGTGATGGAAGTAGATCCTGATCAGCTTACATTTACTCAAGACTCGATAGCTGTTCATTTTAAGAAGCCACGTGAGAAGGAGAGGATTGATGATGCAGTGATTTCTATCTTACAAGGGACGCTGCGAGTATCAGACTTCCCCAGATTGCGTGTGGTTTGTCATGAAGGGCGGCTGTGGTCTCTCGACAACAGGCGACTGTGGGTATACAAAAAAGCCAAAGTCCGGAACATTCCGGTGGATCTCGTTCCTTACAATAGATTACATCGTTTCGCAGAGCTGATGCAAAACCCTGAGCTCAAGATGAAACTTGCAAGGAACGGCTTCTGGCCCCGGGTACGAGGCCAATGTCGAAAAGTTTTCCACAAGCAGACCGCGGTTCACGTCCCTCCAGCGACAACGTACCCGATCGAGGTCAGGCAACCGATTCATGGTGAAATTACAGCTGAGCTGCCTGTCATCAGCAGACCTTATGCGCATGATGGCCAGAATCAGAACAAGTGGCCTGTCACCCGCAAACCCGATGAAAGGGTCCAGAAGTCGGGTGAGAAGAACTCTAGTAGTCTTGTCAGCATTTTCGCTGGGCTGGTGATCACAATATTGGTCCTATCTTGGGCAGAGAGCCGAAGACCTATCGTCAAATTGCTGTCCATTGTGATAGAAGTGACCTTCTGTAATATTATTCCCACTGTTGGCTCTTGGGCCTTTGGGAAAGTTTGGGGAATGACTCTAGGCGGCTTACGACTTCTACGGGGCTGAGTGTGATCAGAGGTTGCATCCTTCAATTGCGACTGTCTGATTTGGGTGAATCTCGTGAGACGCACACACACTTGCTGCACTAAGGTGTTGTTCAATTGCAGTCCAGTTTCAGGACAAGAATACGACCTTCCGACGATCTAGAGTCGATCTATCGTAGGTCCTTAGCTGCTAGACCTTTCGCGAGTGATGGTGAACTGGTTCCTTTGACTTACTCAGATCGAGATGCAACTCTTACATTAGATGTTGGTCGTGGTTTAGAGTTAATTGTTCCGCACCGAGTTATCGGCCCTGACTTTTAAATATACAAGAAACGCAAACCTTAGTGCAGCCAATATGTTCATTCTGATGCTATGTACATCAAAGAGAGAACTGAAGCATTACAGGTTAGGGGAAAGCGTATGTGCAATCTGATAACACATCCCACTCGTTTGTTTCGTTTCTTTTGTATGAGGTATAATTGGGCCTGGGGGTTCATGTGCGGTTTCAGGCACTGCATCAACCGGGTGCCGAATTCTTCATCCACGATATCATGATACATCCCACTATATAGGTTTGCATTTTTCTATTTAACTCAAGTCAGGGGTGTTTGTTCGTCCTTAATTTGAAGAATAATTTTAATGAATAGCCACTAGATTTATGAAATATGAACACTTTGTCCGGCTGATGCAAAAGTTGTACATTCCTTCTTTACAAACTTGACATATATTCCTCACACTTCACCAATTATAAGATAAACATGAGATAAAGATTGACATGTTTATTATTATTATTTACAAAGAAATAAACATGTCACAGTCTACACACTTACATCATAAATGAAAATATAATCATGTCAAGTATGGGTTATCACAAATAATGAACAAAAATGTGTGTGAAAAATAATGTGGATGGTTCCACGCATGATAAAAAATATATTGAGAATTCATAACCATCCATTTCATTGGAGATGACATCCAGTTCACCTTTACATGAATGAGTATACTTCGATTACATGAAAAAAAATTCTTAGATGATTTCATAATCATTGATATGTGTGAATAAATGACTTATCATATATTACTCTGAGAGTTATATTTTTTTTAAATGCTATAAATATGTTAATTTCCTTCAGTAATTTAACACATGAAAAAATATGACTTAATATCCAACTAAATTTTTTTATCATATACATTAATCAAAAATCCATACGATTTGAAATGTTTCATGATAGACTACTTGTTTTGAATTGCAATTATTGATATCCCATAAAAAAAATAAGGATCATTCTCAAACTTTTCAATTTGTCCATAATGTTAAAATTTTATTGCAAAATAATATATAAATCAGAATAAAAATTTAGACAAAAATATAAATATAGATGTATAGATTCATGTATCTTAATAAAAAATACATAAAACTTTCCATTAGGCACAAAATGCTGTTCAAAAAAATAAAAAATAGGTTTTTATGCATACATTGATTATCTAGAGAATTCAAATCAGCACAAAAGAAGATTAAAATATATAATTTAAAAATAAAACTAACATTTTACACCCTCAATTGCGGGAACTTTTTTCATGCATTTTCATGATATCATCTTGTGCTAGTATGATTATCATCATATCATTTAAAATTTAAATTTTTTCTATATATTATCAACAAGATGCAATAAATCAATTATCGTATGCAATCAATGATAAGATCTTATTCAATAAACTCTGAACAAAAAAGTAAAATTCTGTCGTAAAAAGACCAAAAAAGATCAAGAAAATTTAAAGTGATATTTATGATGATAAATATTGATTAGATTTATAAATTCAAACCTCCATCCTTTATTGAGATATATTTGATTACACATGATTTTAACATAAGACAACTAATACATTTTTATTTAATACATATCAGTGTATATTTAATTTATTGATTTCAAAAATAATAAATATCAAATTATACAATAGATATCTTATTTATTATAATAATTATATTAAATAAAAAAATTTCTAAACAATTAAACTGTATGAATTTGAAATTTTTGTTTATCAAAAGAATCTAAAATAATTTAAATATCAATGATTCAATAATACAATTTGAACCAAATTAAGTTTTTTAAAAGTGTTTCAATATAAAATCATTCTGAATTTTTTGCCATCATCAATTTAGATAAATGTTATAAGTTTCATATTTTGTTTGGCTAAAGTAAAGAGTGTTGGTAATATAGTTAAAATCAAGCATCAAAGTAAATCATATAATCAGATGATGTTTTAAATAATTTATCAAGTTACTCATCCATCATTTCATGAGACACTCATTGAACTTATCAAGCTCGATTTTTGATATTAGATTATATTATGGCTATACAAAAAACTAGACAGTTTTCGTATACATACATATCACACATCACAATATATAGATTTTAATACACCAAAACAACTGAATCACAATAAATTTTTTTAATTCTCAAAAAATTCACAAGGACACTTCGCCCATAACCATAGCATAAAATAAAGATTACATTCGAGCCAAATCCACTTTGACCTTCAAATAGTTTAGATTCTTGCACTAGCTAATGTTCCACCATAGCCACACTCTCCAAGGATTAATTTCAAAAACTGCCTTTCAAGGAGGCTGAATTTAAACTATACACCTTGGGCCCTAGGACTTATAATGGTACTAACAACACTAGACTGTGTGAAAGGCGCTAATTGCACAACCTAATCGAACTATTATATCTGATTATATATGCTTCTACATGTGCCGTTCCATAACTAGGGATGGCGCTACATAATTCATGATAGAGGTTCATTGAAAATTTAAAACTTGAAAAAAATTCATTGAGTACTATAGAATAAATATGATCTTATTGATGCTAAATAGATGTGATTTCTTAACACTTCATGCATTTATACACAATATCAATGAAAATGTTATGTCAAATTATGACCACTTTTGATGCTTGATTTATAGATGAATATTATAAACACATGCATTTTGAGATTAATTTAAAATAAAATTTTATATTATATATATATATATATATCAATTTTTTAAATGATATTTTTATATAATTTTATTTATTATTTTAAGAAATATAAAATATTTTTAAAATATTTTTCATATATTGTATATATAAGATGTTTGAGGTTTAAAACTATTAAAAATTTCTACTAAGTGTTAAAATTATAACATATAAACATAAATGTATGGAGGTATAAATAAAATTTAAGCTCATAGCTGATTGTTTAATTATTAATATGAAATAAAATAATTTGAAAAAACTTTTAAAATAAAATTTAAATCTAAAATTTATGAAAGTTGTAATTTAATGGTCTAATTTTGAAATTTTATTGTATCATTTAATATTTTTCCATATTTAAATTTTATAGTATGTTTTATATTTTATTAATTTAAAATAGTTTGACTTCATGCCATAGCTCTGATTTTGATTAATATATTGATTAAAAATAAATCTAATAAAATTTCATAGAAAGCTTGACACATTGATTTGAAAGTCATATGTACATAACATAGGTTGTCTATAAATAATCATATTATTCAATATTAACATAGAACTATTTTTTCTTAAAGCAATCAAAATCTAAAATATGAGAACATCATACCATTACAAATTGTTTTGATATCAAGTTTTTTAGTTTTGCTAGTTTGTGTTATTTTGTGTCACATGATGCTGGATCCCTATGACTATTGATTTGAAATTTTTTAACACATATTATAACTATAATATATATATTAATAAAAAATAACATGTTTATTTTGAAAATTCATGTTGTTATATTTATAAATTTTAATAAATAAATTTATTTTTTATATAATTTTTTCATAAAAAATTTTTCAAATTTAATTTTTTATAAAGATAATGTAATTAGTTACTATGTTTAATAATATGATAATTTTTTTTAGTATATTTAAAAATTATGCCTATTCACACATGAAAAGATTAAGTATATTTGAATATTTAACACCGTTTGTATTCAACTCTAAAAATATTAATCTTAAAAATAATGAAAATTTCACTTTATAATCAATAATCTAACAAGTATACAAGTTTTGGAATAACTTCTAACAATTTTTATGTTCAAACAAGTGATAATCAATATTATTTTTGCTCATAAAAGGTATTAAATATTGCATGTGATGAATTATCATATGTTATGTTTTTCATCATGCAGATTGATATTCAAAGTGACTGATTATAAACATATTTTTATTAAGGCATGACCATTTCCATGATAATTGTAAATTAATTACATATATATATATAAATATATTTATTTATGCATGAATTTTTTTTCATATATTGAAAATCTTCTAATTTAAAAAATAATTACTTGACAATTTACAATAATCCATATTATTTTCTTTCTTTAAAGATACATTAGTTCAATGAATGTCATTATTAAAAATCTTTTGAAAATTATTACATGTGGTATAAATAGTAGCAACCAAAAGAAATGATAGATCAAATGTATTAGATATCAATTTCATCGATTATTAGTTATGATTAAACTACCACCGAGAGTGAGTGTATACAATATAAATAATTATTACATGCTATTAACTATAAGAGTGTTAGCATAGACAAGGTTGACTATACAATAAAGCCTTTGTCATTTATTTGTCTCATCCAAAAATAGGGCACAAAGCGTAATTCTATTACCCGTAATCGAAAAATCAATTTGGCAGTTAAAAGTAAACTTTAATTAATGCGCTTTGTATTCCATGCGTCTCCCATTTCTTTTAGGTTATCTGAGTTGAGTAATGTACAGGACATCAATGTAGATTCTGCGCGGTAATCTCTACTAACTTCTTGAGCAGGTTAGTTCAAACCTTCGCGCCTTCTTGACCACGCCCGTCCTCCAGATACCCGGTGAAGAATGCTCGTGAGCCCTGCCCCGGTAGATTCGACCTCAGACCGTGATGACCCGTCCATTCCAGAAAGGGTCGGTATTTCAACTATTGAATAGTATCCCAGGGACCAGGAAGAGCAAGGTAAAGCAAGCATGGAGTCACTTGAAACCAACAGCTTGCCTCCTAGAAGATCGCCACGTGCCCATCCGAGTTGAATTTCGGGAGCGAATAAGTTTACAGCATTGTACATGATCGAGAAGTTTAACCAAATCGTCGATAGCAAGTAAACCGTATAGTTTTCATCCAGAAAAGGTCAAAATGATTTTACATGGTTCCAAGGTCTCTCTTGGTTTCAGATCGTTTTCCATATTGCGTCTTCAGCTACTACTACTTTACTACTTGGTGTACTGCTTCAGCTACTAAGTAATGGTTGCTTCGTATTTTTTCACATGTATTTTAATATTGTTAGGTCTAGCTGTAAAAAGAGTGGATTCGTACAGTTTAATGAAGGTTTGGCTACGGTACTTTCTGCATCAATCGAATTCAATGATCGATTTTTCAGTATTTTTCCTAACTTTCAGGTCTTTCAATGAAGAGGAAAGAAGATCTTACCTCTTACCGGGGGTGAATATCTTCCCATCCCTTTTGTTATTATACTTTCTCAAAAAAAAAAGAAGGTGAATATCAATGCTCGGTCTCCGTGAACTGGTTGGGGGGGTTCTGGGGAAGGATATTTGTCGACTCAGTGTCGAGACACGGAACTGCGATTAGGAACTGCCTACATCCGGTAACCGGTGACTTCTCTATGTCATTTCACTCCGTACTCAATCACTTTCCGAATGACCATGGTTATTTGAATGTTTGAATCCCTCTCATGGATTTCAAATTTGAAAAACTCTGACCTTCTTTCGAACAGCACAAACTCGCCACGCTTACGGCCTTGTTCATGTGCGGGCTCCGCGACGACAGTGCAGCTCCAGATTGCTCCGGC
This sequence comes from Marchantia paleacea, assembly GCA_014180765.2. Taxonomy (NCBI): domain Eukaryota; kingdom Viridiplantae; phylum Streptophyta; class Marchantiopsida; order Marchantiales; family Marchantiaceae; genus Marchantia; species Marchantia paleacea. Next base: position 2,186,016 of record MUAA02000014.1, read on the forward strand.
CAGGCTTCCTTTCTTCGATTCTTCAGCCCGAGTCCGAACGAAGTTCTCACATCGACGTGATTGCAGATTGTGTTCAGTTCAGGTTTCTGCAGAGCGGATGATTGAGCAGCCAACGGTTGTTGGACGCCTTTATAGATTGCATGGTGAGTTGGAGAATTTAAATCGCTGATGGTTCTATCTTCAAGTTAGTATGTTCTTGCACGCCTCCGCATCGTCGTCTGAGGCCCCTGTTGATATCGATCGTTTTGAGTCATCTTGGAATTGGGGCTTTTTCTGATTGAACTTCAGGCTCCAGAGCTTTCTTGTGATTTCTGAGCCTCTTGTCTCCTGATGTCAGTACTTATCGTGTGGTGTGCAGGACTGTGATTACCAGGAAATATTCCTGCTCTGATTTGTGAACGCTTGCTTCTTACTAGCTCCTGCCCGAGAGGCTCCTGGAAATCCCTTCACGGACCGAAGTAGCATCTACCTTTTTATGGCCAACTACTATGATTTAGATGATATTTTGACGGAAGAAGAGGTAATTGTAACCTTGTTGAAAGAATCAGCAGAATGCCGTTCCATGAGCATCAGCAAAGGGTTTTAATTTCATTCAGTTGCGCCTTTTTCAAGCAGCACAAATACTTGAATCTGAGGAGCAGTTATTGCCGAATGTGCAATGCAGTATGTTAATGTCCACTTCAGATTCGAAGCGGAAGGTCTTGGCGTACTAGATCCAGGTTCCGAGCATGAGAATGTATAACTCCTTCCCCGACTTCTTCATTTTCTGTCATTCTAAGCTGGTTGAAGTTAGAACCGTACGAACCTCTACTGCGGATTCCGGTTTCTGGGCTTGTGCATTTACCTCAACCTTGCTGAGTTGTAGGAAGAATCTGTCCCGCTATCACCCAGCGACGTAATATTGCTGTACTGATTCATCTAAACTCAAATATTGTTGTTGGATATGCAGATAGATGCCGGAGCCAATGTTGAGATTCCCTTATGGCTTGCACACGATCTTTGCAACAGAAAGTTTGTCACTATCAAGCTACCTTATTTCTATAACGAGAGGTGAACTGAGCTTGATGAATACTTATACGACGACTTATCACCCTTTGCTCTATTTATGAATCCAACTGCAGAGCAATTAGATGGTTGGAGAAATAAAGTTCCCATCCTCGTCTTTTATTGGAACTTCTTCTCTAGGAGTTTGAATCCTACTTTTCTATCATAAGAAAACCTTGTGAGAAAGTGATAATGATATTCTAAGTTCAGTTTGTCTGAACCCTTTCTTTGTGTAATACCCTTTCCATTACGGAATGCAGAGTCAGGAAGGAGATCCAAGCAGATGCCTCATGCGTGGACTTGGGAAGGTGGTGCCCGTATTTTTACGAGTTGGGCTTGAAACTAGCTCCAATGTAAGGCGGATTCAAGTTCTGGTATTGAATGTTTCGAAGTTTATCTAACTTGAAATCCCATTCCGAAAAGTAAGCAGGTTACTTTTCTTAGTGAGTACCGACAATGTACTGATGGTTCTTGTCTGCCTCTTTTCAGGTCTTCGGACCCAACTTTGGGATCTTTCCTACTCTATTGCCTTCAGGGCCGCTATAAGGAAATGTTGTGCAAGTCTCACACGGTTGCTCTAACCACTGCTCCAAAGTTTGTCACTCTGTTGACCCAGGAAGAGCTTCAACGTAAGAATCAAGACTATATAATCCACTTCGTGTTGGAGATGGGAATGTTCGAACACTTCTGTAATCGCCGATATGTACAATCTCGGGCACACTGTGACCAGGATATTCCCGAAATTTTGCTATTAATGCCTCATTGTTCTTCTTTGTTGCAGTATTTGAGGCAGCTCGTGATTCCATGAAAGCGTACAACAAGTGGCGCTTTCAAGGTTCCAGACTTGAGCGCGCAGCTGTGCTAGGCAGAAAGAGGCGCCACAATGCCCTTCTCTCCCCCTTCGAGCTGTCTTGAGTGAAAGTCCATGAGACTTTCACTCTAGACAGTATCGAGACAGGGGATATGCACGAAGAGAATTCACGATTGATCGATCCGATCGATCCGAGACGAGCAGAGCTTAATTTGGTGAGCACACACGTTTATTCTTTCTATCAATTTTGGTATAGGGTATAAGAGCTTGTGTTCTTCGGCTCTACACCATGCCCTAAATTCAGAGTGTACAGTAGAATACGGTCATCGGAAGAGGATGCAGATCACTGAGGCCTTGTGACTCCTTGAAAGGTGAATAATGGCGAGACCAAAGTATATGCCTCGCCGACGGTAGTTCAGGCCTGCAGTTAACACCTATAGCTGTAAATTGGATTCAATTAAAAGCATATGTGCGAGCTGTAGGATAAAGATCTCAAACGGTGAGTGCAACGACATATGAACTCCATATTCGACGCATTCAGGTCGACCAACCGGGCATCTCAGAGACTCTGTACATATACGAACAGATTTCGGGCGACACTTGCATTTACACCACGGAAGGTGTCGAAACAAGTTAGTTGCGGCAGCAAAAGATGAAACTCGCTCTTCCCTTTAGCATGTGAACAGTAGCGTAGGTCTAGAAGACTCAGTCAAGAAACTTTATCATTCTTTATTCTTTCATCATTAAAACGCCAACTACTCTTGGCTGTTATCTGACATCTCGCGAAATATAGATTTGCTCTTTCTAAATTCATAATTGGCGGACGTAGTTTACAGTGTGAAGTTGGAAAGTCCTTTTATGCAGAAAACAAAAACAGGCTTTCTTTACCTTGTAATTCGGAAACTTTGGATACAGAACATCGTAATTTTTATTGCCCTTTCCGTACTCAAACTAATGTAGGTTTTGCAGATTTGTTCATATCAAACTTTGCTCTAGATCAGCACCGCTTTCTCATTGAGGACAATCAGTGTAGATTAGGAAACTTTAAATACATTTCAGAGCATGTCTCTTTAGTGTTAGAGGGCTTTGAAATTCCCCTCCTTGCTCTACTTGTGATGGTAAACCCTCTTTTGACTTGGTTATCCCTCAAGAAATAGGTTCCAATCCCTCTGAACTTGTAGGCTCAGTTTGCAATCTTTGATTATCTAGGATATTTGAGAATTTGTGAGAATTTGAACTCATCTTCTCTTCCCTTCCTCGCGGTCGTCAGATATCCTACATGGCTTGTTCACTTTGTTGAGGAGAGATGTGAAGGTCTCATGTTGACTGCATTTGTCCGAGATTCAAGAGCGGATTTAGTCTAGAAGAGATTCCAAGTTGTGATCATGAGGTTGTGCTATACTTGGTGAGGCCGTCTTGATAACCAAAACTTTTTTTTGGATGTCTATGTCTCTTTCAACTTTTTTATCCTGTTCTTCCTCCTCTTTTGCATATAGTTGGGTTGTGGAGCTGGAAGAATTGTCCTAGAATCTTCTGCAGCCACGTAGTAGATTTGAACCGAAGTGGTAATCCTTACCGACAACATTCGCAGGTTCGTCAACATCTGCCTCGCTGAGTGCCTCAACCTCTACAATATCCATTCTGACTTCATGTGCTGTTGGACTTCTTGGAGTGAAGAAGCAAACTGCTCAACTTGGAGAAGGCGCCTAATAGAGGTCTACCTTGGTTCCAAGCGTTTTCCCTCGTAGTTGGGTTTTGCAGAGGCAAACGAGTAGTCTCTGCCGCATCATTTAAACGTTGCTGTATGTCCTTCCTCTTGAGCGTGGGTGGATGTTTGTAGAGAAGAAAAGTCATATCCTGTAGATTTCGACGGATTTCAACTTGACCGAAGGAGGCACTCGGCAATCTAACTCCACCGATTTGTTTCTCAGATTTGGAGGATAAAGAGTATATTATTTTGTAGATAGATGCTAACTATGTTCTATGTTTTGCAGGTTGTAACTATGAACATGTTTATGCAACTCCAGTTCTGGAGGCTTGTGCAGTTAGCCAATTGTGCGGGAATTGATCTGGCCCGCACTGGCTTCACTATGCTAACTGGCTCTAGTACTAACTGAGATGATGAGCTTTTATAAAAACTTTCATTTAATCTAATTCTAACTAAAAAGTAGTAGTTACTACTTGCAAATGCTTTCAACCCTAGTTCCGGGCATTCTCTTAGTTCCAAGTTTCTGGGTCAATGCGGCTTACCCCCACTCACTGTACTTCACTCACCATCCTCTCCTCTCCCTCTTGGGAGAAGAGGAAATGGCGGAGACTGAGAAAGTATGTAACCGTGTATACCTGGTAAAGGTAAATGTCTTTACTCAATCTCGAAATCACATTGGCTAAGTGCATCAGGCGTTTTGTATGCGGACTGTCAACCATCTCGGCACCAATTTTCTCCCCCAGAAAAAAACTGAGCTGCTGTCAAAGTCTCGAACAACATTCCATCTCCTGCGACGCTCACGTACTTCTCAAACGTAGGCTGATAGTTCAAATGTATCCATTCTGCTTCTTTGAACTGGTTCTCCACAAGCCTTAACTACTCATGCATGAGAACTCACGTGATGGAACATTTTTACTTTACCTATACTTGTGAATCAATCTGGCTGGCCAGTAACTCCCACACCATAGCAGGTCAGACGGTGCATACCAAACCCATGAAGAGAGAGTTTGGAACCATGTAAAATCATTTTGACCTTTTCTGGATGAAAACTATACGGTTTACTTGCTATCGACGATTTGGTTAAACTTCTCGATCATGTACAATGCTGTAAACTTATTCGCTCCCGAAATTCAACTCGGATGGGCACGTGGCGATCTTCTAGGAGGCAAGCTGTTGGTTTCAAGTGACTCCATGCTTGCTTTACCTTGCTCTTCCTGGTCCCTGGGATACTATTCAATAGTTGAAATACCGACCCTTTCTGGAATGGACGGGTCATCACGGTCTGAGGTCGAATCTACCGGGGCAGGGCTCACGAGCATTCTTCACCGGGTATCTGGAGGACGGGCGTGGTCAAGAAGGCGCGAAGGTTTGAACTAACCTGCTCAAGAAGTTAGTAGAGATTACCGCGCAGAATCTACATTGATGTCCTGTACATTACTCAACTCAGATAACCTAAAAAGAAATGGGAGACGCATGGAATACAAAGCGCATTAATTAAAGTTTACTTTTAACTGCCAAATTGATTTTTCGATTACGGGTAATAGAATTACGCTTTGTGCCCTATTTTGGATGAGACAAATAAATGACAAAGGCTTTATTGTATAGTCAACCTTGTCTATGCTAACACTCTTATAGTTAATAGCATGTAATAATTATTTATATTGTATACACTCACTCTCGGTGGTAGTTTAATCATAACTAATAATCGATGAAATTGATATCTAATACATTTGATCTATCATTTCTTTTGGTTGCTACTATTTATACCACATGTAATAATTTTCAAAAGATTTTTAATAATGACATTCATTGAACTAATGTATCTTTAAAGAAAGAAAATAATATGGATTATTGTAAATTGTCAAGTAATTATTTTTTAAATTAGAAGATTTTCAATATATGAAAAAAATTCATGCATAAATAAATATATTTATATATATATATGTAATTAATTTACAATTATCATGGAAATGGTCATGCCTTAATAAAAATATGTTTATAATCAGTCACTTTGAATATGAATCTGCACTTTGAATATCAATCTCTTATAACTTTGCTACTTTAATCTCACTTTATTTTGATAAAATTCAAAATAATATTTTTTAAATTATTTTTAATATCATAATTTACAAAATTAAACCACCTGTCTTCACAACTTTACAATAAAATTTCAATTATCATAATTTAAAATATCATTATCATGATAATATCTCTAAAAATAATATATATCATCATTTTCTCATATTAATCACATAACTATACAATATTAACATTATATATTTTTGTGTCGAATAATAAATAATTTTATTTATTATAATTATAACAAAAAAATATTGAATAAATATTTGTTAAAAAAATTTAATGATTTCACTTTGATATTTCATTATTCTCTACCTTTTATTTTGTTATACTATCTTGGATCATAAAGCATAGCGTGAATGGTACAATTGATACATTCTATACTTACTTTTTTATAGTAAGAATATAGTGACATTTGGCTTTGGTAATACATTAACTATCTTTCATGATTACTACAGAAATTTCTTATAGTTTTCATTGATGACTTGTACTATACAGTGAGTTCTACAATCTACCCGTGATCATGCCACCGGTCTATGTAGTAACTACGTAAAAGAAATTAAGACATAAGCCAAGAATTGTTAACAAGACTGGATTAACATGTAGATTGGGGAAGTGTGTCCACATACAAGAGAGTATCCGATTCTTATTAGTTGGAGACATATGACTTCTTGATTGTCTGGTAATTACCAGATCACTCTCAAATGGACTTCACAAAGAGATGAAGTTTAGTCCCAAATACAGAGTATTATAATTGAGACAAAGTGTCGTTCGATCACAGAAAGTGCATGTGAACGTCTCTAGCTTCACATGCATGCAACTTGAACTGACTTTCAAACCATGGGATATTCTGGTTAGAATCTGCTTGGCTACTTAGAGTATTGAACCAGACGCCCCGAGACCGTCCTGAACCCCGACAAGTTTATAACATGAAGCCATTAATATCGGGTGACAAAACTCCACACTTTTAGAGACAAATGACAAATTCTCGGTTTGCATCTCCAACAAAATTTATCCCTCCATATCAGCTCCTGGGAATCTTCAGTACTTTTGAAAAGCAGAAGCGTTTTACACGAGCGCAGGGACCACCCTTAACATAACCTTACATCTTAACTCACTATCTTGTCTTCAACACGTCTGGTTTGTAGTTTGTTTTGAGATAAAGTAATAAGCACTTACAGAAACGTCGCCACTGTGCTGCTTACCACAGAGACGTCGTCTCATGCGCATCACTTGCATCGAAAATCTCTGCAATAACTGTTCTTGAAGCTAAAGGATCTAGAGGAGTCACAAGGCTGCACAAGGACATCTACGCGATCCTGTACCGTTTTCAACTTTTTACCTAGTACTTCCACTCCACAACCTATGGCGTATAAGCGATAGGTTTTCGCAAAATGGAACATGAAAACAATACATACTGACCTAGAATACAGGAGGGGTAAACATGGAGATCCGAACTACGTCTTACGATGAATTCTTTACTATATCATCCTCGCCCAAGGTTAGAGATTAGACGGTTGAATGATGGCAGTGTGATGAAGACTTATCTTCTAATTGCTACTATTGGACACATACTCCATAGCACATGTGCTTCAGTAAACCCTATAATTTAAGGGTAATCATACTCCAACATCCAAATATGGGTGGGAAGGTCAGATAATTTCTCCCTCCTTACGGTCAGTCTCCTCACTGTGAACTTAACTGTCTAGATCTAGTAGACAATAAGGAAATTTTCTGGGAAGCTGCATCAAAGCTGCGTTGCCTGTTGGTATAATTCGCGCTTTTTGTTCAGGTCTAATGCAATGTCCCAGGGTGTAACCCAACGCTGTAGCGACAGGCACAGCTACAGCATTCCCGACCTGAATGTACCTGTTTTCACACAAAATGGTTCAGCCTCCGTCAGAATTCATTGTGGTCTCGGAAATGGGTGGTGAATACACAGTTAAAGTATACTACACAAGCATAAGCATACAGCTACCCGGCGCTGCTATTGGCATAACAACCGGTCCACCATAAGTTGACCCAAAACCCAGTCCTCTCGTACTAGGGTCGGCTTCTCGCAGTTCCGCGCGAAGAATTACAAAGCCCGGCAAAAAGGAGAAGCGGCCCTTAGGCATCAACAGCCCTGTCAAAGAAAAAAAAGTGCTAGGGGGAAAAGATCGTACAAAAAGCCTTGCTTACCTCTCCTTCACCGACCCAAATAGTTTGTACCAGTCGGGAAAACCTTGGAGTCGGGCGTTTTCTCGAATGGAAAGTACACGATCTTGCTCTGGATGTAAAATCGCCTGTAAGGAACCAATCACAGCAGCCAGTAAGAACCTCTGCGATTCCTCAAGTTAATTTTCATATACTGGAATCCGATTATTTTTCTTACCAACCAAGACTTGACAAGCATTTGGTGTAAGGTCAAGCAAATCTAGAAGATGGCATGAGGGATAGCCGTACTATATTGTGGGGTTCAGCTCGGGTAACCACGGTCGATACAGTTTCATCCCACCACAGCCGTCCAAAAGGCCTGATAGAGACAAGACAAGACAGGTTAGATACAGGTATGGATATCACGATAATCACATGTTGCAGCACGACTAAAACAGTAGAACTGAATTTTCGAACTTACTTCAACGACTTCCCTCGAACAAATGATATGGCGTAATCTGGAACCTGTCGGAGTGGTTAAATTATACACAAAAACACTTGGTCAGATACATGTCTTCTACATAAATAATTAATTATTTTTAGTTAGCAAGATCGAGCACATGTACTTAACACGAGCGGTAAAAGTGCGACTAAACTTTAAAGGTGTGCTAATACACTGAAGCCCTATTGTGATCTGCGTATTACAAATACGATTAAGCGTATTGCATGTGCAAAACTATGACCTACTTGACTAGCTTAGAGTATAACCTACTTGACTACCTTCGAGCAAGACAATCCAGTCCGAATCAAGTTCAATGGACCCAAACAGCAGTCATGTGTAGAGTATATGATGAAGCAAAATACATGCAACGAATAGCTAACTAACAAACAAGTACCATACAACTACCCAGAAAGGGATGTGCCAGTGTTGGTGCTGATAGAATCTACAATCCCCGTGGAAAGTGAGCGTTTGTCAAACCGCTCACGCAACCCCCAAAATCTCATCAGCTCCCTTCAGGAATCGCTTGTGTACAAGCAACATTTCACGCCTCAAGTCTCAATAGGAGGTTACCGCGCCAGGTTAACATCCAGTTGACGAGAACCCGGTATCAAACGTTGAAAAGCACAAAAGTATGCGAGAAAGCCAGACGAAAACTCCTCTGGAGTTGGAAACAATAATATACAGCAAAGTGACAGCACGCGATAGGAGCAAGGAAGAAGTAAAACGAGTACAGTATCTAAGCTATAAACATTGAGGCAACTTACAGGTAATCGGGTGAAGCAGGACGACATTGGTGCTAGTTAAATTAACAGAATGACACATGGTAGTACAAAGTATATATAGTTTATATTCATATAAATACACATGAACTGATCAATTCTGTATGAAATGAGCGGTAATTCCTCACATTGTCGATTCTATGTTTACTGAGAATCAGTGACTTCTTCAACTCAGGCATCTGAAGTCGAACATTCAAATGTGAGTTTTTTAATTAAACAAAAGTACACTCGACTGAGACACCCGTGAGACCAGTGAGATAAAACTGGAATATAAACGAAGGTGTATTCATATAGACACTAACTTTTGGGAGAGAACGCAGATGGAGGGACGTTAGTGAAACTCAAAGACACATGGAAAAGACAACGAAACAAATAGACAGATTGACAGGAAAGGACTGCACATGATCAGGAAAACGTTGAAGGCAATTATAAAAACACTTGATGAACCGCACTAGCTTAACTCGCAAGGGGACCGAAGAACACAGACCCGAATATAAACGTAAGGAGTCTAAGGTAACTCCCGATGCATTGGGACTGTCCGGCAATAAAGAACAGGCAAACATGGCATAGCATCGTGGTGAATAAATCGACGGATTCAATAAACTAACATTCATAAAGTATCCAGAATAGACACCTGTAATGATTTGCAGAAAAAGGAACCAGGCAGCCACAATCAATGGGATCAAATGCACGTATAAGATACAGAAAGTGTAACATGGTCAGGAAACAAACGAGTGCAAACGCACTGACAGAACAAAGTGCCGTTTGTTCCTCGAATCCGACTCGACAAGAAGAACCAAAGAGCATCAACAACAAATACCCAACTGCCATCACTCCATCGTCACATGATTCCGGCTGCTTCTTCATTTACCGGGGTCAATAGGTTTCTGCACTGGACCGCGCGGGAATTGATGATAACTCAGAACCCAACAGACCAAGGAGAGTTTACAAAACTGTTCTTCAGACCTATTGTAGATTGTGTATATCACCGGGTTAGCTAAAAGATGGTCTTGAAACATTGGAAGGCCAGGAGAGTAATGAGGGATCAGGGCCAGGAATCCTTAGAGAGAAACTTCTTAAGCATTGAAGACAACGATAGGAAATAGTGAAGACGTCATTCTAAAAAGTTTACCAAGGTATGATGGATATATACTCACGGTGATACAAATTTAACTGCCACACCTTACCTTACCACACAAGACTAAGCTTACAAATAGGGTCTAGGAAGAAGCAGAATTTATGAACAAAATTACCTAGGGTTCAACCTACTGAGATTCTGGTCGTGAATCTAAACGAAGTTCGTACCAAAGGTTTTCCCGAGGGCAGAAGGACCCTCTTCTTTCTCTCGACGTCCACGGTGCCATCAGATAAAACTATGATTCCCTTTAAGTCGCGGAAGTTAGACCCCTGCATCATTGTCAATGAGGAAAATATTAGTCTGACTGCTGATGCAGAAAACGAGAATCTCATACTGGACCCGTCAAACAAAATGGTTGTGAATTTCCACCTTCTTGTGAGGGATCTGGCAAACTCGCTGATAGTCATCTGGATTCAGCTCTAGAGACCGATGATCGTAGAGAATTGGCTTTGTTGCTTTTGTAGGTCTCGGTTTCCTATGAAGCACTGCACCAATCAACCCATGATAAGGCCGCCGTAATCATGAAAGTGTAGAGAAAAGAAGATGCACAATATTACTAGTCCATTGTTTTTTTGTACTCAGTAGCATTTACCTGTCATCAACTGAAGTTACTCCATGGATAGACTAATAAACAATGTACTAGAAGCAACCATGGTTAGTGTCCATTTTTCAGAGTGTATGGAACACGTGGTTTTGAGAAGGGGGAGAAAAATCTGTCTTAACTTATCTGGTATCAGACCATCAAACCAGCATCTACACCACTTATTATAATGGGGCTGAGACCAGAAGGACCACGCTTCACTCGGAAACTGAATACTTACCATATTGCGGAGCTCTGATAAGTTTCTGGAACGGAGTCCGGGGACTTTGGTCGTAAAACATCTCATCGTTCGAATCCGAATTCCCAATCTGGATTACCGTCCATTGTAATACTTATAAACTCGACAAAGTAGTTTGTGTGCATGAACACACTCTCTATCATCCTACAGTGGTCTGCATTTTATATAAACAGTAGACATCGTATGAACCTCGTAACAAAAATTAACATCGTGCACTTCGGTGATAGAGACCGTGGGTAAGTAACTACACTTCCACTCTGGATCAACTTCCATCGACGAACAAATTAACTTACATAACCGAAAATCTTGTTCTTCCTGAAAATGAAAGCTGGACTGGTATACATATAATCAAGTGTTATACACAATACGAAGCTTACGTTTGGAAGTACCATGCATTTAGTGAATAAGACACACCTTGGGCAAGTCAGAAATAGCGTCTTTAAGAAGCAGAGCACTCTCCAGATGAGGAGATTCATTCTCATCATAGGCGACAACATTTTTCTGCAATATCAAAAGCTTTGTCACACTTGCGGAACAATATTGTGAAAATAAAATGTTTAACTGGAGTATTTTAAGAAAAAGTTACAATTAAACTCCACACGGCAACCGAAATCTTATCGTCTAGCTAGCAACAATCTTGTACAATTTAAGTGACGTCACACAGATCCTACCTCCCAAGATTGAGGAGCATGACCACGCATCACCACTGTGTGAGTCGGTAAAGGGAAGGCGGGAAGATTCTGCATGCAGAGCTCAAGTCAGATTGCTAACATGAAGAACACCAATAGCTCCGAAGTTGCAAGAAAGGTGTAAAGTCCACAGCTTACCTCGGATGGAGCAGCTCCCCACAAAAAAACCCTCATTCTGAACTGCGGGAGGCCGTAACAACCCGCTACAAGAAGACCAAGCTTAGCCTGCCAAGATGAGGGTGGCTAAATTAATTCCTGTCATCGTACTGCTCTGACTCAGGATAATTTGTAACAACATAACAGTTTAAAATATTTGTTAAGGAGTCAACGCCTCCCGCACACCTGATAGTGCATTCGCACAAGACGACTTAAGGCATATCTGCCAAGTACGCCATTTGCGAACTTGAGGATGTCCACGACGTTCTCCATCAAAACAAACCTTGGTTTCAAAAACTCTACAATGTCCATGTACACAATAATCTGCTTGTTCCTCACACACTTCAGAGGTTCTGTTGTGTTGCGAAAGCGATTGAATCCACTGGCACCTTGACAAGGTGGGCCCCCACAGATAACGTCGCAATCTCCCTACAGTCAACAAGATCGAATTTACAATTGGACTGGAAAGAGTACCCAAATGGACAGCATGCGAGGCTTCACTAGTTTTAAGGAAAGACTCTAAATTGGTAGTGAACTCAGAACAGACGATTCCCTAGCATACCTATCTCATTCAGGAAAAATTCACGACCATGTAGTTGAAAAGTTCCTATAAAGTCCATTAACTGGGACTTATTCTAGATATAAGGAAATTCGAGTATATCCAGTCAGAGCACTTACCGGTAGCGGCAAAATCCGTTTTTTCTGCCCAGCAACGACGAACTCCTTAATCTTTTGGGGACAGCTGAACAACAGTGTTCATTTCGTCAATTCTTTACATAAAAAAGTGACAAAAGTCTACATTAAATCGGCTTAAATAAAAAAAATACATTAGTCATAGATTACACATACGGCTGATCATTGCAAACCAAAAAAAAATGTCTCTAACGTGGAGCCACCACAGGTGACCATAAAATATAACAACCGAATAGTGAGCGCTACAAATAAAGAGTGTAGAGTTTGACTCTTTTCTCTGCACCGAAAATGAGAAACTCCGAGTCTAACTATCAGCAGACAAATATATCACACTATGTACGCACTTTAAGTTTCCTTCTGGCTCCCAAGTATCATCTTCTGGGTCATCATAAGTTTTCCACTTTACCTGCAAAACAAGTTTCCAAATTTAATACCGATCGCACTAGTGCTACAAGAATATCGGTTTTTTTATTATGAACCTTCAACTCTCCTGGATGTCCAAAGAATTAGTTGCTTGACAGTCTAAAGAAACTGCGTGACATTACCTCACATTCGGAAGACTTGGACAGATTTTCAGCATAACCATAAATCTTGTTTATTTAATCAGAGAGTATGTACAATGCAGCCCCCTCAGGCCTCAAATTCTAGTTGACAGAGTCAATGATCTAATTTTGGAGAATTGATATGGAAGATGAGCTCGTAAAAGAAAATTCGACTCTATAAGATCGACGACTTTTCTATAAATGGTTCAGAATACGCATTATGAGAAGGTCACATTCGACAATAAAGGCGTACTAATTTATAAGGAAAAGCTTAGCTAGAACGTCTAGCGTTCTCCAAATGCAGAGTCTCGCTTCTTTAACCCGCTTCATCGCGAAAGGGATCCAGTCCAAACTATTTCTACAACTGGTTGAAAGTGCACATGATGTCAGCGTAGATATGTACTTCACTGATAAGTACTCATCGTAATTCTTCATTCATCATAAAATAAGATTGACTTATAAAATCTGGAGATAACTGAAGCCAAAGATATAATGATGAGCGTCTAACTTTGGCACGTAACCAAAAAGATGGTAAAGGAAAAAGGAAACATACGATGGAGTAAATGAAAGCATACAAAGAATCTCGTTCATGGATCCTCACCACGGAAGAGCGGGTCAATGGCAAGGAAGTGGTTCAACATCCTTGTACAAAACTTTATCAACTGGCCGCATTATGGTACCTACCGATGGATACCATGACGATGCCAAGCAAGGACTTCCTCAATGAACCCATGTGCGTGAGGAGGTTGTAGCGTATGATTGTCTGTAAGTCGATCATAAACGCATATCCTCGGTTCCATCTTCACTGTCCCTACTTGGATTGCCAACCCAAGGGAACTAAGAATGTGTTGTCCAATTTTTCGAGAGAACAGGACATCAGTCCATCATATACTACTTTAGTTCATTGAGCAGTGATGAGCAGATACTCTCAGAATTATAATTACTTTTCTGCTTCTCTAAGGGTGACATGATTATTCAGTGCTTGTCACATCCTAAGAACAAAGTCCATCATAAACTAGATAATTTCATTGATCTGAAGTGAGCAGATATTCTCAGCAATCTAATTACTTCTCTCATGGTGACATGATTATACAGTGCTTGTCGCAAACTCGTACAACAAAGTTATGCCTCACTTCTACCCGTAACCTCAAAAGAGTCTAGATATCATGAAGGACACACATTCAGCGCTAAACTCTCGTGAGCTATAAAACAATAACTAACCTTAAACTCGATACCCGGTTTCCCCGCGGAATTATTGCTCTCAATGTACGTGGGAGACTTTCCGTTATCCAATTTAATCTCTAATTTAGATGTTCCTGCCCACCGAATGCCAACAATGGATTCAACTTCATAGATAGACTCCCCATCCTCCGAGTTACTGTCATCGCTTTCCTCCACGTTCTCCTCTACTTCACTTTCTTCATTATCCATGGAGTACCTCTCACATAAATCGCACCAAGCTTTGATAAGGGCCAAAAAGTCTTCTGCAGATTCATTTCGCACCTACACACGAACAACCCAAAATCATTCAAGGTATGTTTGTTATAATAACAAACTACCATAAATCGTTCACCTAAAGTGACCATTCAATTCAAATAAAAGTGAAAATGAAGTCAATTTTATCAACTTACCTCAGTTTCCGGGTGATTGAATTTTAGGCTTCGACACGCATGCTCGTTTAGATCTACTGCCCACCTCTGCGGCAAAAAATCCGGACAACAGAAGATCAGGGGAGATGGTCGCGTAGTGGTGATCTAGTTCCTTGGGAAGAAAACACACCAAATTACGTGAACGGTAAAAAATGAGACACAAACATCTTTCAGCAAGAGTACGCTATTAAATATTCGCAGAAATACGAAAAACGCTTTTGCGGCCCGAAAGCGTAATGCACAGAAAAAAATATTGGTATCTTCAAGGTTTGGGTGGTATCATCACTGGAAGAAAAAATCGGTAATTCTATCCAAAAAGGTTCTGTACTAGACAATTTTTATCCATATTAGTTTCATTTCATCCTCAACGAATATCTTGCGGCACTTCGAGTAAAGTGCTGACTTACAGTTACAAGATTGGCACCAGCCAATCCACAGCCATTGCAGAGACCTGTGCTCATTGCTCCGCATCCACTATACAGATCCAGCAATGACAACTCTGGGGAGTTTTCAGTATGCTTCGCTTCACCCGAAACTTTCCCCATCTTTCTAGATGGATTTGACTTTAATCCTCCTCTTTTGGAGGTTGTCTCTTCGCTGGTTTCAACTGTTGAAAGCTCCTCACTGGTGTCGCAAAGCAGCTCTGCAGAAGCTCAGAGCCAACCTTTGTTATCTACATTCATTTCTGACATCTGAGATCAACACAACTTTGCATTTCAACACCCTGAAAGAACTCGAGTAGCCGAGTGCAATTTAAAAACACTAGGACTTTCATAAGACTTCATTGGACTTCTCAAGCTAAAGAGAGGAACTTTAGGTTCAGTTTAAAGCGCAAGTCATGAAGGAAACTGAACCGGTTAAATGAAAGATAGGAGAGAAAATTCACTGTGTATCTAACAGAGACGGTGTAAACGTCATGACTCAAAGAACAAGAAACTCGAATAGCGTGTGTTTGCTGTGAGTTTTGCACCATATCTATGAACCACGTCTACTGGTATCAGGTGGTACATACTACAAATGACAAACAGCTTTGGAAGAGGACGTCCATCAATCCTCACCTTCAGGTAGCACATAGAAAGTAGAGTACGCTGTATTATAGCCCATGTCAAAGAAGTAATCGCATCGAGGAATAATGTGCTTTGTGATCCTGATTCTTGGCTGGAGAACACACAACAAATAACACTTCAGAGTAAGAGTCCATTATAATCTTCTGCTCACTGTCCCGAATGGAAGTGGTACATAAGCTGTACTCACAAGCATATGTTTGTCATGGCATGAAGGAAAGAGCACGAATGGTTTAAAGATAGAACAGACTCAAGGGCCAATATATTTCCCATCGTTTGCGTAAGAACCCAGGCAACTCTTACGGAGCAACCCCTACATGAGAAATTAAATTTTGCTACGAGAAAACACGAAGGGAAAGCACTCTGATGGAGAGCTATTAAAGACATATCAGAAAGCGACTCCCTGCAAAGGTGACGCAACTAGTACAAGCTTAGAAACAGTTGACTTTCACGACAGGTTCAGGGTTTGCAATTATAACGGGTTAGGTTAAGGAGTTCTTCACCATTTTCGAACTGTTCCTCGTTTGGTATTCGTGGGAGATGTGTGACAGATACTTTAACAAAGTATGTGAGACATCTGACACCTTACGTGCTGGGAGAATCCAATGCAGAAACCTACAGGCGTTCTAGATATCTCCTAAAATAATGAGTCTTATATGGCTTCCAAGCGGAAATCAAAAGGATTATTCTAATTTTGATCGCGGAATTTCCTGACGACTTCCTTGTACAACTAATAGTGCAGTAAATATACACAGGTAATAAGTGCGTCCCTATTTCAACTTAATATGGTCCATGCTCAGCATACGTGACACACTAGCGCGTCCCTTTACATGGATACCTTATAGAAAGATCTGCAGAGGTTACTAGCTGGATCGGGCAAC
Source organism: Marchantia paleacea (assembly GCA_014180765.2). Lineage (NCBI taxonomy): Eukaryota > Viridiplantae > Streptophyta > Marchantiopsida > Marchantiales > Marchantiaceae > Marchantia > Marchantia paleacea. Next base: position 2,202,726 of record MUAA02000014.1, read on the forward strand.
CAAATTTTCTTTCAAAGACAAAGGCTAGAACTTATTGCTCCAAGCTTACAGGTGAAACAGAACCATGGTGGAAGCCAACTTCATATTGTAATTCACTAAGGTTCTCTAGTCAACCCAGGTCACAACCATTTAATTGGTCTTAGCGAAGGTACATAAATTTTGCCAATCTTCGAATACACTCCTCTCTGGCTTGTTGTGTTTGTTCATCCCTTGGTTCGGAAGTGAAGAATAACACCTCTTCAATATGTAAAACTGACCTCATTGCCTTTGTTCTCAAACGCAGTGTACATTGAATTAGACGCTGCACCTCGACGAAAGTAAGGAAACAAGAACAGTGGTCTTTTGACTGTTCAACATGGGATTACTTAGGTCTAGCTGTGCTAAACGTTGATATATATCGCTACATATCTCGATATTCTTTAAATTGGGCGATTAAGTAAAGGACATCTAGAGGAGGGAAAGTTATTTCTTCCTACAACCTCTTCCATTCTTTCTCGTCCAACAACCTCACACACCTACTGTACCTACAACCTATGTGGACCGTATCACGTTCACGGTAATGATTCTTAAAGCTCGACAACTATCTGCGCTGGTCTTCAAGTGTTCTCACAGCTTTCAGCTTTTAAGATAAGGCGGTATTTGAAGGGCCATCTAGAAGATTTAAGTCGAGAAGTCTTTCTTCCTAGAAACTATGTGGCTTCAATAGAATTCAAGAGCATACCGGCATTCCAGTTACAAAAGGTAGCTGTGTGCTAAATTATAGCTTCCCTGCCCTCATTCCCTACTTTGGATGTGAGTCTGCCTGGGTTCTTAAACGAGTAAATGAGTCCAGGTTCCGGCAGTGATCTCTATTACACGTGTATAACAAAATTGAGGGTTAACGAACACAACGAGCGTTCCGGAAGAAGATTAAGGCACTCTTACCGGTGGTGCTATTCTAATAACTTTCTTCTTCTCGACAATGCATTCCAGTGGATTATCGTCCACCTGTTCCGAATAAAACACGCGTTTGGAATTGTGATCAATCCCATTGCTTAGATCCTTTCCAATTCCCTGCATTTATAGGTGAAAACTATCAGAAAATACTCGTCATGGACGACCACAAGCTGCAGATCATCCAAGCTAAGAAAAGCGTGAAAGGCAGACTCAATCTCGCCTTTGGAAAAGTGTTCGGAGCAGTACCGTATCTTCAACTCGAAAAAACCATTGACAACGGAACCATTTACTCCTATCTCTTGACTCAAAAAATTCGAGAATTCTTCCCAGGTAATCGCATCCAGCTTCTGCCTGTGCACATTGTACGTACAACGGACATGAGGAAAGACATGTCCATTTCAGGCTAGTTTGCAGGCATGCTTGTACTTGGACGCGAAAATACACATGAGTAACATTGACTAAACTACAATATCAAGAAGATGTAATATTTGCGACAATATGAAAATTCAAACTGGAACGCACGTGGTGGGCTAATTGTTCTCAAGTTTCAATGACTCACATTCACATGAACGCAGTCGCCAATCTTATAAGTCTTTTTATCCACTTCTGCTGTTGTGTAGTGGCACAGGCACATCTCGTCATCCCTGAGTGTGCACAAGAACTCATCCACTTAGCGACATTATAAACGTTTGAACTGTTAATACAAAGGTTGAGCATTTGGGTCAACTCGTAAGCTCTTCTCGGGTTGTGAGCAGATGTCGCAATATTACATCCTCAGAGAACCACAAACTACAAAACATCTTGGACATAAACTTTGCTTCTTGAATCTTGACGGAGGCTCTAATCCTACTCGATGCAGTTTCTTTTAGGACAGATGAGTGTGTACACCAAACTCACCCAATAGGAGCAGGTTTCTTTCCTCCACGCGTGGCATCAGAATCGGATGCTCCGTCCTAAAAACTCATATGAACAATTGCATAAATAGGTTGAAAAACTCGTGTTGGAAGCGTGGCATAGGGAAAAGAACAGATGAATTTTGTTCAGTCATATAACGCTGATTAAATACTCTATATAGAATAAGCACTCTCAAGTAAACAATACAGACGAGTCCTGCTGTATAATCCCTCAGAGAAGAGTAAATGGAAACGATATACTGATGGTTTAGAGAAAACAGCACATGATTCGATCACGTCTAATAGGCAGCAGTTGGAAAATTTCAAGATTGGCACAAAAAAAGAAACGGAAGTGAACAACGAGTCAATAATATATACTGGAGTTTGAAATTCATATGGAATTACAAATGAAATGTAATGTAATGCGGGTTAGAAGCTGTTTCTTATTTGTTGACATCGTCACTGAAATTGATTACTACATTACTAAAGCTAATCCACATTGTCTTCACAAATAGCGAGAATACATGTAAAATCATCATCTCGTTGTTCAGTATACGAATGGACAGCTGATTCCGTTTTGTGCTCAACAATGTTCCTAGGAAACTGGACATAAGCATTCATTCACTATGTGCTCACCTCTTCGTCGCCAAAATCTGAATACCGATGAGGCCATCTCGCAAGGGCCTCTGTTCTCGGCACGGGCTTTCCTAAGAACCGACATGATACAGTGACACGCTCTTTATTAAAAGCTTTCGGTGCAGATTCTTGGAAATCATCCGGTTCGGAAAGATCTCCGATCTCTTCCTCCTCTATGTCCAGCCCTTCGTGGTCACTTCCCGCCTCCTTCTCGCTGGGCCCTAAGTCGTCGTCTTGACCTGAGGTTTCGGACAATTCCTCAGATTCGGAAACGGTTATCTTAATTGGAGATTTCTTTCTTGCTCTTTTGGCAGCCGCTTTCACCTTAGGAACCAATTTTCGTTTTCTGTTTGTCGGTGTACTATCAGGCGAATGACTGATGGATGACGACCTCGTTTGACGTGGTTCTATGGATTCTCCATCTGATAAGCGCCTCTTTGTCTTTATGACCATTGTGCCTTCTGCTGCACCTCTGATAACAATCTTCAAGGACCTTGAAGTAGGGGCAATTCGTTACCGCAAGATCTGAAAATGCACGGCATAAGGAAGTTAATATCACAAAGAGCTCTGAACTGATCCATTTCATCTCTAAGTTTTCCCAATTTTCCAGGATTAGTTACATGAATCGTGGGCATCAACTTACGAAGCATAATGAGTTGATTTTGACAATGTGATCTCTATCAACTATTCCCACATGACGGTTGTGTTGCATCATTCTTAATTTCCTCTGCGCTGGTTAGATTGTCTAGATTTTCCAGCGTAATTTTCACATAGCTTGCAACTGAATTGCTGCTAGTTTTCTTGTGTAAGATCACCTCCACTAGCGAGATAAATGTGTAGACGGGTATAAGCATGTGACCATTATATTATTTATGTTGAGACGGAAATAGGAGAGAACGGTTCATGCTAAGGTATCCACACAAGACGCTTTGAATTTAGATCCACTTCAGAAGTCAATGTCTGGAGCATGGGGCCTAGATTCAGGCGTTTGAAAGTATGAGATGATCATGGTGAACTAAGGTAAACTAAAATCATAAAAGCTGTTACCGTGATAAGGCGTACCGTGCCTACTTTAGGATCACTGGAGGCTTCAGTTCGAAACACAGCCAATAACCCTCAAAAACAAAGATCTGAACGTAGATCGATAGTCCATATCGAGTGAATAAACGGACGTAGCTCACTCATGCATGTACAGCGAGCGTCAACAGATGATAGCTGACTTGACGGAAAAGATTGTGTGTTCAACACAATGCAGACAGATGGTCTGTGTGTGTGTGTGTAGCAGGCTCAGTTTTCTTCAGAATGTGAACCCCAAAGACATCAAACTACAGAAGCCGAATGGACTTTTGATGAAAGTACTGTAACTCGGTCACAGTGGTGGATAACAACTGACCGAGCACCACCTTGCATTAAGGAGAAGCATCAGGAGGGCTCAAGAACGCCTCACTGTAACTCTAAGACAAGTATCGAATGATCATGGGCGAAGTTTGAAGGTGAAGTTTCGAGGAACTTTTGTTTAAATTAATTGGCTAGAAAACTGCAATGAGCTTTCTCCAATTCCACCACAAGCATGCATGGCATCTGCTTGGTCCACCAGTAAAAGAAAGTCAATCCTGTTGGGTGATCATCTGACCAACAATGAACACTTCAGTAAGCGTTTGGTAGTTACTTCAGTAAAATCATGGAGCAAGTTTCTTCAATAAGAAAGACATCTCTACTTCACAGGCATTCTCCCTTCACCCTACAGCTCATCATATACGAGGACGGCGCGATCCTAAGTGAGTTTTACAATTCAAATTCGACTATCGGTGCTGCACTACTGAATACCGTGTGCGGCAGAAGAGTATTACTTTGTTCAGAGCGGATGGATTCCACCCTAACTTTGAAATTATCTGGAAGGCATTTCCCATGTTCTTGTTCAGTAGGGACCTATAGTAGCCAGCTGCCTATTTGTTGTGGAGGCAGATGTTAAACAAAACAGGGATGGAATCTTGGGATCGACAAATTCTTTCAAGAGTACGAGGTCTAGGCCTTAAGACCTGCGTAGACTGGCAGATCCAATGCACAAGTTCCCTCCCCCACAAATTCCATGAACAAAGACAGTCTCAGAAGCAAAGCGACCCCACATCGCATGGTAGCACAGTTGCCTGGCTCGAACCAGGCAAGCTCATACTATAGGAAAGACCCTTTGGGGATGATCAACTCAGGACACGATTGCGATTAGTTGCCAGTAGGAGCGTAATAACCTCAAGACATGAAATATATCTAGAGGTTGCAAAATAACAGACAGCTTCATCTGGTCTAGCGGATTCTGAACACAAGCTAATATGGAGGATAATAAGGGACAGAATGTCGTATTGCTGTCGACCTTCGAAAGAAAGATATGGCCATCGGTAAAAGCTCGCATGTATTTGGAATAATAACAACGATAGGATGGGTGACACCTACTTTTCGTGCAAGACAGATGGATAACAGAAAAAACTTCTCAGCCAGGATGTTAAATCCCTCTTCCGGCACCTCAATGTTCTTCAGATCTTTAAGAATAATGCTCAAGCAGATTCGCTTGGCAGCTTGAACAGGAAATCGAAGCCAGACCAGACTCTTCATTTTCATGATTCTACACCATAAAAATCGGTGTTTTTTCGATAAGGCTCCAAAACGGTGAGCACACTGTGATGAAGTCAGTCGACTCAATGTCAACTTACTACTTCTTACACTTGAGCCGTTCAGCCTTGACGCGTTGGGCAGAAAAGAGCGGCCGTCCCAAAAGGTGTCTACGATGAGGCTGATTTCTGCAGTCATCTTTCGGAGGTTGGAAGATCACAGTAGCGATAGAAAAATATATAAGTTTGTTCCATTCTAAACAATTCGATCAGTCTCAAAGAGCGTCAAGGCACACTACGCACAGAAACTAAATCTGCAGTATTAAAAGACAACAAAAATACGCAGTTTTCTGTAAAACAAGTTACAGTTGGAAAAACGGCGTCCACAGTCAGTAGCGGGATTGCACTCTCTTCTCTTCGGGACATCAGCTCTGGGACAGCTACAAACTCGAATGTAAGGACGGGAAAATGTTCACAGAACCAACAACTCTGTGATCTTTAGCACTTTCCATCTTCGACGTTCCGAAGTAGGACATCAGTAACATGATAGAAAGCACACAGGAGAAGTCTCAGAACCTTAAGTCGAAGCATCAAGATTTGGAAATGCGTCAGCATTCTTCATTGGAACATACGAGCTTTCTCTCATTTTGAGCCGAATCTTCGCCAAGATATGTCACGGTTCAATTGGAAAGTCCAAGCACATTTTCCAGTAACAACTTACATTGTTTGGGGAAGATATGGTTACTCTGCTCTTCGTCAAATTTGACGGGGGAGTGCAGCTGGTAGATTCACCACTGCGAAAAGATACCGAAGAAACGAGACATTGAGAGCGTCTGCAGCCTCAATGTATAAATGTGATGTCGACGTCTCTGTCTGACTGTAAAGAAATGAACAGAGACGGCCATTTCGACAATGGAAGATTCTCAATAACACAACAGAAGCCAATGTTTCACAACATCTGACGCCAAAACCAGAGGATCTGGGCGTAGGAAGAAAGCAATTATACCCACAGATCCAGCTCGGCAAGAAAGAGGACCATCCTGTCTCACCTGAAGCGCAAACTCTGCTCAGTTTGGACGTGCCACTACCACAACAGAGTCCCTCGTTGAGTCAGCAGCTGCCACACGAACAGAGGCGCAAAACCGTGCAGGCAGCATGGAATTCCTACACCGCTCTCGACCAGAGCTCGAAGAACGGCGCTCCCGGCACAGCGAAAGGGTCGCGATGTCAGCCAGAGGAAATATAAAGGCAACCAAGCCCCATTCAGTTCAAACAGGAATCCACATAGTCGACTTCCATTCTTTGCGAGCAAGTCAGGGGCCCCGGGGCGGGAAAGAAACAAGAGATGCAAGCTCGCTTGGCAGTTTAGAAATCCAAGAAAATGCTGTCAGCCGAGCCTCCTCTACCTCTACCTACAACCCCCAAACTGGCTCCTTCTCCACTGCGGCGGAATGATAATACGATGTACATGTCAAGACGACACGGCGAAGGGGAGCTCGCCATCGGATTCTTTGTTCTCGTAGACCAGAGGAGGTGAAATTTCACAGCAGGCGCTTCCACATTCACCCGCATTGCGCTCGCTTTTGAATTTCAAATTACCCGACCGGACGTGGAATTCACTTTTATCTCAAATTCAGCATTCATGGGCGCCTAACAATTTTGTAAATTGTCAGGCGACCATGAATGCTGGAATGTTTTCCAAGTGTACGTCGGCTTTGGGCTTGGCTTACCTGTTCGAATCGGAAATGTGGAGCCACTACTTTTTATCGCCCACTAACCAGAACTTTAGCTGATTTCGCTCGGCAAATTACATTGAGTCTATTATGAAATGCGATGGTCTAAAGTGGTTAAAGGTAAAATAGAATACCTACCTAAAGTGGTTAAAGGTTACTTGATACGAACATTCTTACCATCATTAGGACGCCATCTTTCTACGGTAATGATTCATGCATTCCAATGCTGGTACACTAAATAACAAATCATGTGCAAACCTGGATAGAAAGGGAGTGAAAACTACATCGTGGTTTGCATGGAGACAGTGAACAAATAAGAACATAAAACGGCAAGAAATGCAGCATTACTTTATTCGTTTTCTTTGTATGGTCCTGGTTAATTTTTTAATTGCCTCATATCGCAAATACTGTATTGTTGATAGTATTACTATGAATACACCTCTTGGTAATACTATCAGTACCCCATTTTAAATCAGTCCACTTTGGGAGTTTAATGGATTCGGTCAAATAGTGGAGGGGTCATATTGGGCGGAGTGAAGATCAAGGACTCGGTGAACATTATTGAGTGGGAGGAAGGACTCTCCTCTATGTCGCCACCGCCATTATAGTTGTTGATGCTTTTTAGAGTACATAGTTAGTTAGGTTTAGCAACATAAACAAATCATCATACATTGACAATGATAGTTGAATGTGTAATTAGCCAAGCGTGGCCTTGAATTTCCCTCGGTCACCAGCACCTTCGCAGTAGCTACCATATTCCACACCCGTACCTGGTTACTTCCATACTAAGGTCTGACTGGTCTACCGGCTGCCGATAGAATCCCAGGAAGAATCTCATCCCCCTTGAATAAGAGACCTTGGTGCCTAAGCTGCACACAAGTTGAAGTGAGTTTCTCACTCTGTAATTGTCTTCTTATTTTATTTTTTGTTTTGCCCGCACTAAAGAGGTGGGAGACCCACAAATAGTGGACATTGAGTCCAAGCTCTTCCTGAGTTGTAAGCTCGCCAAAAATCCCTAGGCATTGCACCTAGCCACCCCCTTGCAATTGAGAAAAAAAATATTGATTGTGAATAATTGCGCAAGAAATAACAAAAAAAACTGACTTAGTTTTAATCTAGTCTTCAAAATTGATGTTATTCTTACTACTGTCAATAGACAAAAAAGTTGACTTGATTGAAAAATTATTAAGAAATATTTGTAATGCATTATTGCCGGTTTGGGTTCAAACTATTGTTGGAGAGGATTGCAAGCAAAATATATAACATGAAGATTTACATCTAGACTTAAAACTTTTTTAATTGTTTGCATTATGATCATGTTGCAATATGAGATATTTGAAATATTTGATCATGTATTATATGTACCATATTGTAAACTTGGAGAAGGATAGAAGAGACATGTGTGATATTTCTTACAAAACTAAAAAAAACATAAAGTAGAGTTAAGAAAGTGGAAAGGTATGTTAAGATTATAAAAATCATAAGATTTTGGATCAATGTTTGAACCTTTTTTCTATAACCCAAAGGTGATTGAACCATTGAATGAACATTTGCTATTGGAGAAATGTCAGTTTTAGCTTATTGTATACATCAGCTCGGAGAAATATTGTAGATGTGTGAAATGCTTTTTTTAAAAAAAATGATTGAAAAACTAGCCACAATTATTTATGCCATATATGTTATCAGTGAATGAAATAAGAGTAAACATTCCACAACAAGGTACATAATGATCCAAAGAAGATAATTGAAACAAATAGGAAACAAAAACGGTTCTATCATGGAAAAAAAAAGCAACAAGATGAAAAAGTGTTTTCAAAAATATATATTTAGAACAAAAACATACAACAAAGAAAGGTTACAATCATACATGCAGTGTATTATACTAAATAGCATAAAATTATTTAAAATAAAAATGTGTAAAGGAACTAAGCATTTGCATCAATAACAAAATAACTCAAAACAGTTATTATGTAGTGTGCATATAAACTCAATAAGATATAACATATTTTAAGAACGATTTGATTTTCTTTCTTAATCCACAAAGGAGTATGATCTTCAAGATGCATAGATTTTTGAAAAGGGCAACTTTCCGTTGAGTTGTTGTGTAACTTTTGGCATTAACGATTTACTTAGCTAGTGGATTAATTTTTAACATTCTTTCATTAAAAATATCAAAGCTCAGAATTTTTGGCACGATTTGGGAAAGCCATAGTTGTGGATAAGTCTCGAATGAAAATCACCTTTCCGTTGGCGGAATAAATATATATATACAGAATGAATATGTTCCACAAAAAATGCTCCATGCGGTTGATTTCCATGGTTGTTAGAATAAATAGACTTGTCCAATAAGTTTTAGATTTAGTTTGAAATCCATAACTTTTTTTACTCCATTGTCTATTGTTGGTCACGCTTATGTTGAACATTAAATGGATCATTTTTTTTGCGATGATGTTTAATAAGAATACGAGAAAAATGTGAGTATGCTTAGATTTCAAGAAATTGAATGTGGTTACAAAGAATGATCATCACTCTTTATCATTAACATATAATTATGATAAGATGACTTTTGGGGTTGTCTAAGGCCCAAATAACTTTTCAAATAATGATGACTCTTTTTTGTGATGATGTCTAATAAGAATACGAGAAAAATGTGAGTATGCTTAGATTTCAAGAAATTGAATGTGATTACAAAGAATGATCATCATTCTTTATCATTAACATATAATTATGATAAGATGACTTTTGGGGTTGTCTAAGGCCAAAACAACTTTTCAAATAATGATGACTCATATCTTTCAGGATGGTTGAGCGCAGTCGTTTTGTCTTTATTTGGTGTGTAATCATTTAAAAATTTATCACACAGTCACATGCATGCAATAACAACAAATTCGGTGCGATGATTAAATTAATTCGATAAAGAGATTTCTCAACAAGAACAATTGTATTAATTAAGCAATAAAATAATATGGTCAGGACGACTATGTTAGAGCTACCATATTCACATCGCCATATTTGTGGCCGGCACTTCAGTTTCTGCCTCACAATAGTAAGCATCTCATTCCCATCCTTGTGTTCAGCTGAAAGTGGTGGACTGGGAAACTTTTCTCATGTTGCTTCGTCACTTCTCACATAGAGGAAACTAAACCAAAATATATAAAGACTCCAGTCGCTTGGTGGTCAATGAATTTATATCGAAGATTATAAGCTACTATAATCTACTTAACCTGTAGTCAAGTATTACTATTACTATTAAATATTGTGAAGAGTTGAAGACGACAGACTCATCATATATGGTTTGCAACATACGAAACTTTCGAAAAGACCAGGTCTGAGGAATATAGTGGAATTTAATATAATTAATTGTTGCCCCTGACTGTTTCTTCTAATTCAAATCGGAACCTCGTATCATCAATTCATAATTTTTATCAGCACCTCTGATTAAAATTATGACGGAGTGAAGAGACGCTCTCATCTCCATTATGAGATGTGAGAAAGTGAGTATTTTGGATGTGGGTAGACATCACAATGCAATGGTCTATGCTCACAAGTCATCCATGGCAATAATGAACCGTGTGGGTGATCCAAGAGATACATTAACTACATTAAATCAAAATTCTTGCAATAACATGGGTAAAAAATGACACAAGAGAGAATGTTTTGTAGCATTGAAGGGACTAGTGTGAAATATAATTTTTTGATTTTTGCACAATATAAGTTTTATGAAAAATACTGATTTTGATACGCGTGACAAAATTCACATATACAAAATTATAAGCAAACTAAAAAGTGATACATGTATACGTTTTTTTATAATTTTTTGCTCAATTTGAAAAATAAATGGCAAATTAAAAAAGTAAAAACAAAAAACATGTCTTTTTTAAAAGATTTAATGTTTTAAATCTAGAGACATAACTTTCTCTAACATTGTCATCGCCATTCCAACAAAATAATCAAAAGCAATGATACTTGTATCACTTATCTTTTCATGATGTTAACTTGTAAAACGCATCAAATAATGATTTTTGTTTTCACTTCTCTATTAACAAAAGTGGTTTAAACACAACAACATAATTTGCATCATAAATATTAACCAAACAAATATTTTTTTAATTTCTTTTTTAAATCATGATGTAAGCTTTTCAGATTTTTGAAATTTTATTTATATAATATTTTCTTTTTTGTCATATATTGTTTCCTCTCATCATGATGTTTGTACATGCTCTTAATTGATTCAGCCAATAATTTTCATCACTCTTGTTAGCATCATGAATTTTCTTGCATTTATATCATCTTACACAATAGCCAAACAACATTAACCAAGTTGTTCTATTCATGAAACTATGTAGTTGACTTAAGATGAAAATATAAAATATTCTTTAATATTTTGTTGACAATGGTTTCCAAAAAATTGATTATTCAAAATTAAGTGCATGCTACACTATATTAATTACAAGATAGTCGATTCAAATTTAACCATAATGAGTTATGTTATCCTCAAATGAATCTAAACTGTTTGACATGGATTTTGAGCCTCGGATTAGATGAGGAGAGACACATTTGGTCCACATTTATGACTACAAGACTATTGGTAAGCTCTTTACCTATCAAGACAGTGGAGACAAAAGCTTGGGGCGAGATGTACCCAATATATCCTCCTAAGTCTTTTGAGATGTTATTAAAGGAAGGGTAGAGTCTTCTTCAAATATGGTTGGAATTTTTACGAAATATAAAGGGGTGGTTACTACAATATATCTTTTTGATACAAGTCAAAAGGTTAGAACTAGATCATATGGATTTGTTTACACTAAACTAGTTAAACCTTTGAGAGTATGGCTATGCTGGATAATAGCTAGTGTGGGAATTTAAAGTATTTGAAGCAAAAAGTGAGTTTGGCTTAATTTTAATCTCTCTTTTATGATATGGTTATGAGAGAAGTGTCCTTATGGACGTTTTGAATATGAAAAGATTACTTCAAAACTTCGCACCACCAAACATTATACTCGAAATGAAAGAGATGTAGTTTGGTGACTAGTATTGTCTCTATAACTCAATCTCCTTAGGATGTTCACGCCAATACTCATGATAATCATCCATCGGTGGACCCTCCTAATGATGGAATCCATTCATTGTCATTAATAAACTAAACAACGTAGAGTTGCGCACCCGTTGTAATGAGTTGGATGACTTCATACATGAATCAAACTCATATATGAAGTCATCCAACTCAATGATATCAACTTTACTTGAATATCGTCTATTACTCCTGCTGGCCCAAAAGATATCGTTCATGTCCCACAACAATGTTGTAGTGACACACTCCAAGATATCATTAAGCTCTACTCTTTCACTTTCTAACACTAAATCATAGTCTTCTATGAACTTCAAAATCCAAGATTGGTACTAAACTCCGCTATGGGTGCACCCACTGCTAATCTAGAAGTTTCTCCTTCATACCCTTTACATAATTCCAATGCAAAACAAGTGTATTGGCTTTGTAACCATAAAGCAATCGGTATCCAAGTGGAACTAAAAACTACAATAGAAGGTATATGTGGCATCATAAGGTGCTAACACATTGACAACTTGAAATCTGTCATCACCATATGCACTGACCCCGTCTACAAGTCTGTAAATTTTTTCTCAATGAGGAAAAACATGGATAGTCAAACTGATGTGCGAATCCATCCTCACTATCGGCAACACACAAGAGGACTAATACTCCAAACAATAAAGCACCAATACAAACAAACAAGATGCATAACATGAAGCAAAGATGGAGATATATAAATCACAAGAAACATAAATAATAATACTCCATCTAAAAAATATCCATCAAAATGGTAAAACCAACCTATTTTGGACTAACATAGCATGCATGCATTTGAAAATATTAAAACTAAATTTTGAAGAGCTTTTGCTCTCCATATCAATAATATGATGCTTTTAATGAGATGTATCAAATTAGATTAGTTAGAAAATGAAAAATATTTCGTTAAATGGTATGACTTCAACTATAATTTTTTGTATGTAAATAAACATCATTTGAAATTTTTTCAGGGTTTTAAAAATCTTCGACTCTAATTTTGAACCTAAACGTTAAAAATTCATAATTCTTACACTACATAATTTGTGTCTTATATCTTATATTATCCCAATAAATCTCAACTCAACATCCTGACTTGTGTTTGACGTATACAACATGGCATAAAAAACTTTGCATCTTTTATGATTACCCTAAAATTTCAGATCCAATTGACACTTTATGATAATCTTATAGCATGTCGTTCATATTTTGAACTTGAAAACTTTGAAACATCAAATTTTATACTTTAATTACTTCTATAGCAAAAAAAATCAAAGCTATTATAGATAATAACTTGTCAACACACCTTCATAGATTTCAAGTAAATAAAAGAGTCAAGTATATAAGATTACTTATTGTTATACAATTGTGTTGGTGTATGACGATCTATGTATTGTGATGTTTGATGTGATAATGATGTATGTTATGATGTAATATGTATGTGCACGATACATACATCAATTCTTGTAAACAAAATTTGCTACTTTATGTTAAAGCTTAATTGGAAACACAAAAAAATACTTCTTCATATGCATCCTACGTAGGGAGATCTTGTCCCAAACATGAATTGAAGTTTAATGTGTGATTTCAAACAAGGTTCAAATGGAATAATAATTTTGCATATAACTATCATTTGTTCATACATTTTATATTAATAAATTCTAACCCATTTTATAATATAATATCTTGAATATTTGTCTACTCAACTTGAATCTAACATTTAATTGATTTTTACTGAATATTTTCATACTTTCAAATCATTATATTTCTATTGCTTGAACATTGCAAATCAACAATCAATAGGACAAAATCCCAATATATTATCCAACTTCTCATTGCATGACAAGTTGGAAACTTATATAGATTTATCACTATCATCATTTACATTTGACTTAAATTGTATGATTTAAGTTATATGCAATGTATATGCCTAAAGACATGTTGCAACAAAATTGTCCAAACACATTACAAATCCAACAATCAATGTGAAATGATTTCAATATATTATCTAGCTTATCCTTTGACCATTGCACGATAAGTTGGAAACTTATACATATTTATCATTATCATCATTTACATGTGACGTAAATTGTATTACTTAAGTTCAATGTAATGTATCCATCAAAAATCGTGTTGCAAACTTGTATTACTTGTTGTTACAAACTTGTCAAAATATGCATAGAAATTAGGTTATATTTTATATTTCTAACTGAAGTTCCAATCCAACAAGGATTGAAATTAAATAAGTCTTTACAAGACATTTGAACACACTAATGATTTGTTCATGATTCAAGAATTGTTAAATCTAATTAGTTTATATCTTGTGTAAATACATCATGCGAAAGATGAGAGAGCTCGTTTTAACTAGTCAACACCATTTGAAATAAAAAATTTGTAAATACAACACATATAGAGTGTCAAAGAACATTTACAGCTAGAACGATGTTTGATTAGCAAATTTAGTTACATTTGAACTTGATATTCCCTTCTAGAAATCATATAAAGATGATATAGCTTTCTTTGTCCTAAAGTTGCAACAAATCATTCATTCTTATGTATATCTTGATGATTTTCATTTAAATGGTTGGTAACAACAATATGAAAGAGTGTTGTATTTATGGGATCGCTCCTTTATATATTTTGACAAGTTTGTCATGGCAAAAAAACCACAACTTTAAATTATCTTGTCATATTAAGTTATTTAAGTGTTGGCTCCAAAACATGCAAAGACTTATAATTCATAATTATCAAATATCATTCAATATACAATGGTCTTATTACACAAAATGATAGTATATGATACAACTCCAAACACACAATATTGATAAAAAGAAAGATGTTGTGTTTGAGATATTTTAAAGGATTCAATGATGCAACTTAATACCCCAAATATTCATGAAAGAAATAAATTTTGTATTTCATACACTATGAGGGATTTGAACAAATGACACTTATAAACAAAAATGTGATCCAATTTGGATAAGCTGACTTTGAGTGATGTTTAAATTTTAAAACGTGATAATGTGTATTAGCAAAACTACACTATATATACAACTAAAGGACATTTAATTTGAATGCGAGACACCAATAGAAATATCTTCTAATATAATTACTCACTTAAATCTTAAAAGAGATATTCACAATCCCTTTTAAGATCTTACTCCGTAAATAGTGTATAAGAAGATTTCACTAAATACAATGCATAGGTTAATTAAATTTAATCCATTTAGTGCATAAATAAATTTATCTTTTAATTGTCAATTGATTATGGATTCACTATCATCATCATTTTTTTTATTGTCATGTTATATCTTTTTATTCCTTCCATATTTGACTTTCTTTCATTTGAGTTTTTTTGGATTATTCTTCATCATTTATTTACTTGACCTCTTTTGATTAAAAAAATAATAGAGAATCTTATGTCTTTTTCATTGTCATAAAGGATAAAAGCTTATTGTCAAGTACTTGACTCTTTCTACTTTGTGGAGCAAGAATGTTAATCCATAGATATATGATTTTTGTAAATATTATTACACATATGGTTGAATTTAATTGATTATTAACATAGATTAATTTTGCACCCTATTGAAGTTTGGGGATGTTTTCACACTCATTTTTAATTTGATCAATAGTCATCAAGCTCATATTAGATTGTAAGGTATGATCTTGTTAATGATAATCATAATAAAATTTGAAAGTTTTTAAATTATTTAAAAAAAATGTTCATAGTTTATTCTGACCTGATTGTAATTAAATATATATTTTAATAATAATTCACTTTCAATATGTATTAAAATTCATGATTTTCAATATGTTTCAAAAATAAATTTCTTTCTTGGGTCAATTTTTTTTTAAATAAAAATGTAATCTAGACATGTTCTAAATATTTTTATCGCCTGGTTATTCAGTTAATATAATGGTGATATAGACTAATAAATATTTATCTTTACTTAATTTTTTAAAATAATTATAGATTTTTGAAATTTTGTATTGATACTTATACAATTATAATCTTAGTATTATTTTTAAATATAAACTAGATTAAATTTATAAAATAAATTTCTGTACAAAAAAAGTATTTAAAAAATTTTGTAACATGATGAGAACTCTTTTTTTTCATATAAAATAACTATTTTCATACAAAAGAATATTTTATACAAAAAAACCCTTTTCGGCGCATGAAAAATGATTTTTTCATTTAATATAGATAGATTATGCATTGATCATGGATATTCATTCCCAATGACATTATTAATGTTTTCATTACATGCATTTTAACATGGATTCATTGATGATCTCATGAACTTTATCGTGAGTTTATATGTAATATATGCACTAGTCAAAATATAATTTGGGGCTGGTACATTCTGAATTTTTTCATTACTTGGCACATCACATGATGGGTATCAAGTACTATAGCAAAAAGGATGGGAAGATCTCATCGTTTTTGTTCAACTATGGGTATCAAGTAATGTAGCAAAAAGGATGGGAAGATCTCATAAAGTCATATAGGGATGGAGCCCGAAGAAATACACAGTAAAATAATAAAAGGGATGGGGAGACCCCATCAAAACGTACAAGGATGGAACTTAAACGGTAACATGGGACTAGGTCCCAATAGCATCATAGGGAAATATGTCATACATCACCTAAGATATACGAACGGATGAAACCAAACGGTTTAGATAAGGTTAGACCTCAATAAGATCACAATAGTAAATATGTGTTATTGTACCTAAGATATCTAGGTCAAAGGGTATATATATTACTTGAGCATATAAAGAATCATCACTTAACGTGATTGATTTGTTATGGATTGCACCGGCTAGTACTCTATGTACATCAATGATTCCAGGTTGCTAGTAAATCATATATGGTTCTACAAAAACATCATTGCAGCTAGATTAAGGAAGATCTAAAGAAAGATTGTGAGTTTGTTTTTTCATTGAACTAAAGGACTTGGTAGAAATTTGAATGAATTGATTCGATAGAAATTTTGTCTTCTTCTTCGAAGAAGACATCCCCTAAAAAATGTAGAAAACTCAAAAGCGGACCAACTCCAATGTCTGTATCAACTAATCGTGAATAATTAGAATCAAGGTCCGACTTGGATTGTTAATTTAACGTACACATTACAATTAGGAGATACATTTTGGATATACAAAATAACATGAGATTATATTTCAATTATAATCCACCTAATTTTGGTGGTAGAAACAAGAGTGTAAACCTGTCCATGCAAATTTACGAGCTTGGATCTCATATGATGGTACCCCATACACATCTAATCTTTCATTTCTATTTGAACTTTCTAGTAAGGGCACAGTAATCTGCCTATGACCTTGGAATCCACCGATGGTGATGATTTCTCAAGGACGCGCCGAAAATTGGTACAAAGTGGTGGATTGGAACCCATAACTTTCAATCCCATTTCTCCGTGCGGGGATTAGGATTCCTCAGCAAGGGATGGGAACTTAATATACCACCACTATGAACAATTCCGTTGATCTATCTGTTTTTTTCAATTCCGTCATGTTACATAATTTCCAGATCTGTACATGGGACAAGATGTGGCTCGATCGAATGCTGTTTGGTGGAGGGCAGGATAGCGAGTGCAACGTTGCCTTCATAACACGTACGACACATCGCACGAGACATTCTCGTCAAATGAAAGAGGAATGCGTCAAGAAATATCGGAAGGAGCCTATAAACCCGAAGTGAACAATCCTCGAACCATGAATTATCATTCATGAACAAAGGCACTGGAATGTCGGAGGTTACAATTCTGAACAAAGGCGCAATTTCGGATGAATTCCGTTATGCCTCCGGTAGCTGGGAAGGTTAGCGTCACTGTGGTTAAGACTGTATAACTGGACAGATGGAAGTGATTGAGCTCCGGAGAGACAGCGGAATGATGGTTCAGTTTCCCTACGTATGACGAGCAGGAGGAGGAGGTTTATTGCCCGAGACGGACAGCACCCAGATTGCACCCTGGGGGAACGCCGTATCAGAGGGATTCGAAGAGATGAGGTTGCTGAGATCTGCAATTTCAAACTAATCGAAGGATTCGAGCAAGACGAAACATGGCATGGCTGAAAACATGGTCGGCAGGATGAAGCACAGGTTAGCGGAATCGGGCAAAGAAGCAAAGATGAGGAGGAGGAAGAGGTGGAGATAGAGAGATACCTTTGAGTGCAAGAAGGCAATGATTGAGTTCAAATGGCGAGTAGCAGTGATGGATTTTAGAACAAGTGCGCGAAGACAGACGAAGGACGACAGGTTGCAGGCATGCTTCAGGAGAAGATGGTGGGCGGCAATCAGCCAAGGAAGCTTCGGCTCCTGCGGCTCCTGCTGCTGCTACTTTTGCTCATGGAACTTCTGGGAGGTACTCGGTCCAGCGTTTTGGTGTCCTCTGGCAAGCTGGAAGCCTGTAAGCACGAAGCGATTCAGACCGAGGATCTGATTTGTGAGCTGAAAGTGGTACTGGATCTTACCGTTGTCAATGGCGAGGTATAGTTCTCCTCAAAGGTTTAAGGATTTCGCGCATGTATGTTTTGGTAGGTACTAGCTCTTGTTTGGGTGTTGTTCCTGTCACAACGTGAAGGTCCTTCCTTTTTAGAGGAATCTTGGCGTAAGCCCTTCGCTCACATTGCACCCAGGATTCAGGTTGTCATGTTTCACACAATACAACTAACACATGCATTTGTTCTATTGTGCACGCTTGTGAGGGTGCACATTCAGTGTTTGCTTTTCTGTATAAGTTTTACTCTCTGAAAGATTAACTCTCGGTCTAAGCCTAGAATGAGCTTAGTCAGCGAAAGACTTTAATCGCGTTGCAGCTAAGAAAGGTCAGAGCTTTGGGTGAATATTGTCAATACAACTTACAGATGAGAGTGGCGACACTTCGTGATGAGCGCATGCTATTCTGTTTCAGGCTCGTAGTGTTTTACATCCTAATCGGCAAACGGTCACGGCGAAGCGAAGTAGAGTAGATCCTGAACGAAGTTTGGTCATTACGTATGCGGAATGGAGTTGATTATTTTTCACATCATGTTTTTCCTCCTCAGGGGAATGGAACGGACTTCAATTTTGGTATCAATCAGGAGAAAAGAACAAACAGTGTTGTGTTTTCAGCGGGTCCTTTCTCATCAAGTAGCAGATATCATCTTTAGGGTTGCTTCTGGTTCACTGTGAATAAGTTTCATAGCCTCAGCTCGAATTGCAGTCCACAGGTGAGTGATTCTTCTTGGAGAGGTCAATAAATTAGAGGGGTACCATGGCTGATGTATGCAGTTTTCCGAAGTCAATAATTCCTGGAGCTTTCAATCTAAGATGTGTAGGCAGTCTGGTCTGTAGGATGACCCACCTCAATGCCTGTGAGACTTAGCCCTGAGAAAAGTGAATACGAGGGTCTCTCGTTTGCAGGCTTGGGCCTTCTCACTGGACGTTTACAGCAAATGTTCTTTAGCAGCCTGAACTTGTCAATGTGCAATATCTGTCGCAGTTTGAAGAAGTGTCTTCCTTACTTGTGGCATCCTTTACAGTTTTTAGTCCGCATGGCTCACGGCTTGCCTCATGAACTCTCTGGAAGTCATGTCGATGCTAACTTGATTTGATTTCATCATAGGGTATGTGCTGATTTTGTGAGTGAATTATTCACTCACAGCAGAAGGCGTTACGCTAGGCTGACTTCTCATAAGGATTATGATTTTCCTTCTTTGTTGTTTTGTTTTGAGTGTGCAACTCGTGCTTTCATCTTCATATCCCTTGTTTTGAAACGTATTAACCAGTCTTGAATTCTCGTTTGTACAGGCCGTTTTCGTTGCCTGAAAATTAGGTGATGACAACAGAGCAATTTGTTGTCATCACCTAATTGTTAGGAAACTAAAATGGCTTTCAGTGTCTTAGCTTACTAATGAATTTTTTTCGGGTGGTTGTTTCAACCTTTGTTGACCTTCATAATATGCGCAAGTTATGCTGTATAAAAGCTTTGTGACTTTCTTGTCAGAATTCCAGGTCAAAGAGAGTGATGCTGTGGAGACTTTTGTCACGTCAGTTGAAGACTTCGACGGTCGAGTGAGGGATCTTGCAGAACCTTACCGGATCACTATTTTCAAAAGCGATGTTTATGCCCATTATCCTCTAAACCTTATCCAGGTGAAAAACTGCAAAATTGGTTGCTTCAGTTAATAAGCCGATCCATGCATTAGTGACTGATTGCAAAGCAGTAGTGAATAACCTCACATCCCTAAGTATCAACCAAAAAATTGGCATTGTTGTTTTAACTCGTGGCTTAATATAGGTCTTCAACGATTATCCTCATGAAGTTGCATCACCTGCTCCTAATTGCAACGATGCAGATGTCGCATCAACGCCAAATTGTGGGTGGTATATTTCTTTACCTTTAGAAGTGAATTCCGCATAAACAAACGCGAGAATCAAATGCTTTGTATATAGGTACTTTCGAGTCGGTTAATCAAAATCGAGCGTGATGACTTTCGTTTGGAAAAGGCGAAACGAATTTTGTCTAATGCTCCTATCTGTTGTGCATAATTATGCTGGAAAACTTTCTCAATTACTTTACTTACAATACCCAGTGGGCATACCCCTTGAGAGAGAACGCAAAAGCTTGAACTTATTAATACTAGTTAATAACAGCATGACGTAGTGTGCAGTAAGACAATAATTACACATGTACACAGTTTACGGAATCAATGACTTGAGAGTTGGAACTGCAGGATGTTTGACAATGGGGGAAACAAATTGCAGCACAGTCAGGTCATAATCTTTCAAACAAACCTCTCCATGTGGTTCTCAGATCAACTTACCCATAATAACCTCTTCTGAACCACTTTGGAGATACTTCAAATTCCTATTTCCTAGTTCCATAGTCGATAATTTGCGCTAGGATACAAACCTTCCAGCCACGTCCTTCTTTCGTCGAGTTCCGTTGCGTCGAAAAAGGCCCTTGACACTATGACGTATGCAGATTGAATGCCCTAAGAGTATTATGGACTTAAAGTATGTATGTTATGCGTCTGTTCTATGTTCAGGGTTTCTGCTGCCTTTGTTCCCTAAAGGATACGCTCCCAACGTGGATGAGAGGAACGAAATCCAAAAGATTTGACGTTGATTGCTCTCTGAAATCAAGTTAATACACTGCACTCATGTTACCCAGACTTCTCTCCACATAAATCTTCAATTTCTAGATCGCACTTTAGTCGCTTGTAACACGCTTCTCTTTGTAGACGTTGATACTTTGGAAAGATTTACTGAAGTATGTAGTACTGAAGTATTTATCAATCAAAACAGCAGAGGAAACTTCCACTAACTGTGTATATATATCTAATATGATTCCAAGTATAATTTAAATAATGTATGCACGATAAACCTTAGTCGCTCTAGTTCAAAGATAAGCCCTCAGCGCACTTTCAAGTATACTTATGCTTCCAAGGATCGTTTGTTTATCGATGACAGTGGCAGGTCAACTTCCATGGTGGAGAAATGGCAGTGTACACTGTCTTAGATTCTCGAATAAATGGTCAGTGCTTCTTCGTGAATATAATAAAGTTAGCTTTCTGCTGAATTGAGCACCGTTCAGCTTTCTTGTGAAGAAATTTGTATCCTTTATACTCAGCAGTTTTGTGACGCTGATGCATTCACCTCACTAATGAGCATCACCACCATCTAAATGAGGTATGGCGTCATAGATTAACCTGGAAATCATACTTGCTTTCGACAGAAATCTATCTCCGTAGCTTGAACCCAATAGCAAATGCTTCAAAACTGAATACTAGACTCCAGACCTCTAGATGAGAGGAGTGATCAGACACTTGTACGTCATGTGAGCATTAAATAAACGAGGAATTTTCAAATGAGAGGAAAATCCTGTCTTGTGCTCGCATGGCTCTCCTGGGAAGACCACATTGATTCATAGTATACATGCTATGGCAGGTATCCCACCTATGAGATTCAAGATCCCAGCTTGAAATTCTCGATAAAAGTGGTCTTACATCAATTGTATTCCGACTCAGAAGCTTTCTATGTGGCGAAGAATGAAGAATATGTAAGATGCAGTATTACTTACGTTCCTGATTGGTGAAGCCTTTTAAATGTTTAAGTTCGGTTGGTAGTTTTGAACCTCCTGTTACTCCCCTTCAGCAGGCCTTGATTGTGAGGTGTTTTCTTTCTCCTCAGAGTACCTTGATGTTGACTATATCACAAACAAGACAGATGAATCAAGAGAGGACAATGAAGGCCATGTTACAAGCTGATTCAAATGCCTCTCGACCGCCTAATCTTAATGGTCTTTATCTTTCCGTACCGAACCATGAGGTAAGTTATGAGAAATTGTGGCAGCTCTAATGTATGCGAGGATGGTTCATGCTCAACTTATTCAGTCCCATTTCCTGTAGTCTATAATATCAACTTTATCCCATTTTTACCTTGTGGAACACTGCACATGCTTTCCTTTGGTTAGGAGCGATAAGTAAATCAGTATTCTCTATGCATCTATGGTCAAGAGTGATCTACGTGATCAATTAGAAACTCTCTAATCTACATAGAAATTATCACAGTCGTGTGCTGTTGGTGCTGCCGTCTTGTCTCAAAGGGGAGAAGCGATATGATTCAAGATTCCAACCAGTGGTTGGCCCTAGCGAAGAATAATTACACTCTGGAGGGTTCAGAGTGCTACAAAATTGGGGTCTCCTATAAAGCATTCCGATTTCAGGGTGCTCCGTGCTCACAAGAGTTCCAGTCTTGTTGTGGAAAGCAGCTCAAAATCTATGCGGAGGTATGTCCATCCCACTTTATTTCTTAAGTTGGACAACCTGCATACATAGAGTGGCTAATCCAGGAGAAATATTATGTTCTTCGTGAAACATTGGATGCAATGTTGAAACCGAGGTGGGGTAGTCGAGAGTCCAAACTTGTTTCCATATCCTCTCCTTAATTTCGTTTGAAATATATCACAGATGTGAGTGGTGTGAACTCTGAGGAGTCCTACATGAATGAGGTGGAGTCTCTCTGTGTAGATCACGAACTTTTTTGTTTCATTATTGCAAATTCAGTGGAAAAGAAGATATCATGTGAAGTGATTCACTACTGCATTGCAATCAGGTGATGCATGGATCTGTTTATTAACGGAAGCAACCAATTTTGTAGATTTTCATGAGGGATTGTAGCTTTTCACCAGTCAGTGATGCATGAATGGGCTTATTAAAGGAAGCAACCAATTTTGTAGCATTTCACGTGGATAAGATTTCGGCCATCTAATAAGAGCTGATTTTATGTAAAAATTGATAAAATCAAATGTTCGTAAAAATTTAATAATATATCTGATCAAAATTTTTTAGAGTCAAATAAAAAATTTGATATGTTTCATATAGATATAATTATAAGATCATATGTTCATATTGGTATGAAATGTTGGACAGAAATATAAGATGAAGAATGTTATTTTATTATATGAAATATATATTATTTTATTATATTTATTGTCTATGCAAGATTAACCAAAAATTCTAGATGAATCATAAATCATTGTGTATTCTTGATTGTATTCAATATATTGTTTTGATATTTCAAGCTATGTTGCTTTAGTTAATTAGGATATTTTTCAGAGGTATCACATAATGCTTGATGTTTTTATTGATTTTTTTGTTAAATATAGCTCGTAATTATTAATTTATCACTCAACTGGATTATGAGCAAAACACTAAAGTCCTAACTCTTTAGATAACATTTTCACATTTGAATTAAAATCAATTAAACATTCAATCAGAGTAATTCCATTATTCAACAACCTAGCATTCAAAGATATAATTAGTTTTTAAGGAAATGATTATTGATATGATGGTATTTGAGGAAATAGTCGTGGGCAAAATGTGTATTTTAACTTGTGATCTTTACGATCAAACTAGCAATATATATAAAATTATTATACAAAAATACAATCTTAAGGTGATTGGTGGATGCTAAATCGTAAAGTAAATTAGTATCTACTTATGTCAAAGGTTAATGACTAATTTTGACTATGTACAATTATTACTGTATTGTTAAAGACGTAAAGAAACCGACTATGAGATTAACAATTACATCACTCCCATTTAATGAAGAGGCAAGGTATATCCTACATATACTATGCACTTCTTATGTTTTTCTTCAGAAAGGGCTTTAGTAAGCACATAAGCAATCATGTACTCAGTTGGACAATACATTAGATTAATTATTTTTTACTCTTCTTTTTCTTCATCAAATTTTCTATGTATAGAAACATGTTCGGTCTTAGGCTAATGAACATCGTTTGTAGTGAGTGCAATAGCCATAGTGTTATCACACATTAGAATAATTGGAGCTTGATGAGTGAATTCAAGATTTCTCAACATTCTGATGACCAATTTAGATCCTTAGTCACTAATGATGAAGTCAATTTTTATGTTGTAAATAAAGCCATTGATTTTTGCTGTTTGCTTTTTAATTGATAGCTCCACCATTAAAAATAAACAAACAGTCACTTGTGAATCTATTGTTATCACAAAAATATCTCCAACTAGCAACAAAGAATCTTTTGTGAGTGAGCTCAAAGATTAACTTCATGTTCTCTAAATATATATACCTTGAGTGCTTTTTAGGTACTTGAGCATCTTTTTGAGGCATCCCCAGTGAGTTGAAGTTGGACATTTATTGTATTAAACCAAAGTTCCATTTGAGCGAGCTATGTCTGATGTGGTATCTAAACCTAAAACACTCTAGAAAAAAGACTGTAGATCATCAATTGTCTCTTTGGTAATTTCTTTCATGTTTTTTTTGAGTTTACCACCAGGATCCGAAGGTGTTGCAACAGGTTTTGCATTTTCACCTTCACCCTCGGGTGGACTATAAATATCA
The DNA here is from genome assembly GCA_014180765.2 of Marchantia paleacea. Classification (NCBI taxonomy): domain Eukaryota; kingdom Viridiplantae; phylum Streptophyta; class Marchantiopsida; order Marchantiales; family Marchantiaceae; genus Marchantia; species Marchantia paleacea. The sequence goes on from MUAA02000014.1 coordinate 2,227,501, forward strand.
ACACTAAGGTCAAAACTCTATGATAGTATTCATCAAGGTGTGTACTCTGATATGTGTTTTCTTGTATCAATCTAGTAACATATACAGAGTTCATGATTCGAACTTGAGCATGAGTTTCTAACTCGAAGAACTAACCTTAAGGTGGCTGACGGCTGCTAAACCCTACAGTAAATTAGTAATTACCTATTTACAATTACTTTTCTATTGTTGAAGACAAAAGGAATATGAGATTAACAATTGCATCATACTATGCAAAACTTGAATGATTATGAGAAATATGATACAATTTTGATCCTCAAAAGAGAGCTGTGAAATTTCTGGATTGTAAGATGTGTCATATTTTGGATTAGTAATCAACTGTAGAGATAATTGATGAGTATATGATTGTCCATATCATAAGAGGATTTCCAATGGAAGTTCAGGCACTCATCTAAATACATTGGAACAAGGTGTACAAGTATAACTATCTCTGCTATAGTTAATTTGTAGAGCGAATATCTTAATTTATAACTATGGAGATGTACAATGACACAACCATGTGTAATTATTTTGATTTGATGTTCAATATGTACTATTCAATTTAGAGATGCATCAGCCCAATTCACAATGCAAATAAGATCTATAGGTTAGAATATTTAAATCTTTCACACTATAAATCTCATCCATGGTTTCATGCGATCACAGGAGAGATGAAAATGGAAGTTAGTTCAAATGTAATTTTAGAGAAAACAAGTAAAATTCATCCATCCAATTGTGTAAGATGTGTTTCTTCATTTGCAGTATTCAAAAGTAACTTAGATTATTGTTTGTTTCACATGTTTTTTCATCAATGATTTATTTGAATGGGAAGTCTAATCATCCAACATTACAACTAGAAGTCAGATTTTGCAAAATGTGAGAAGTTGTAAGGTCTTTATGTTTGATCACATAAAGACCTGAACATACGAAATGATATCTTGGAGATTACAACTAGTATGATTGAAATTTTTGTATGTGAAGCAAGTAGAGTGCACAATAACAAAAAAATCATATATTTACACATGATATTGCAGCAAGTATGATTGGAGTTTTCACACCATTCTAATGAAATGTAAGGTGAGAGTAAATGATTTAAGGTTAAGACATTATAGTAAGGCAACCAAAGACTCTGTCTTCTATCTCTAGAGTTGATAGGAAGGAGATAAATGATATTCAAATTGGTTCCAAAGTGAAGTAAAAAGCCTTTAGTTTACGGAGATGGATCATGGTTTCAAAAATTGCTGCCTTCGTAGAATCAGTTATGATGCCTGATTATTTCTGGAACTCAGATTTTGTAATTTTTTGTTCATTAAATGTATAACATCATTGATATGTATTTGTCATGTTGACAAATTTACAACATAAAGATATTTTGTGCTATACGATCATATGAGGAGATGAAAATTTACATTGAATTTGCATATATGATAAAGATGAGTACGGAGACTAACTTTAATTGTAGAAGAATGACTTGACATGTTTCAAGTTTCTACAAGTAAATGGGTCTTGCAATATGCATTTTTGTTTAAAATTCTTATAACAGTGTTTTTAATATGTATCATGTGTTTAAGTGTGCGCTATGTTCTGTTTTCATATTTTAATGATTCTATAGATCAAAATTTTATAGTTGTATGGTTACATTTGAGATGTATGTTATGTGGATTAATTGGTGGAGTGTTTAACATATTGATGTGTGATTCTTGTTTGGAAAGAAATAAATGTCATTTTTGATAATTTTTTTTTAGATATCCAATGCAATTAGAAGGAGATGATAGATTATTTGATTGTTCCGTAATATGGATTGTAGACAGGCAACTCCCGATAGGACATTGTAGCACATGGTCTTATGATCTTAGTTCCACAAAAACATGTTGATGAAGTTTATAAGTGTATTATTGTGGTACGGTATTGAGTTTCTTGTGGAGAAGGCTTCTGAATCAAATCTTTTCAGCCCATGGTTCAGTCTTGCGATTATTCTAAGATTTATGGAAATGTCTAAACTTTTAGACGTAATTTATGTAGACTCTTGACTTTCTTGAAGAAAAATGATTGCATGTACAGGCTTGAGGTTTTCATCATACTTCATAGTTTCAGTCCATGGCCTTAACATCAAGAAGTTGTCTCACTATAAGAACGCATTACGAATCACCAGTTTTGATTATGATCAACATTACTCCTAATATACACCTGGATGTAAATAACTTGGACGCCGTTGTCCTCTTGAGGTGCAGGAGGAAGCAAGAAGAATAGCCGCTGCTAACGAAACCAAGTTCTCGATATGTCATTATGGAAATATTCTCAGCGATGTCCTGGTATGTTGACAAAATGGACTTTTCACATACAAGCTTTGTCCTATGCTGCGTTGGTTAGGGATAGTATTTTGAGGTAAACGTTATCAATATGAGATATCACACCAGAAACTTCACTTCCCAATTCCTCAAGAGAATGTAGACAAGAAAAGGAACAAGGAAATTTCCTGAAAACGAGATAATATTCTTCAGCCATCCGAACTAAACATTCAACAGGCCAAAATCTACATTCTCAGGACCCAGACACCAAGCATCTACGGTTAGGAATGCTACTTAACGGGACGATGACTTCTATTCTTACTCTGGAGTTGAAAGCTGACGACATATCTTTCTTCAATAGGTCCGTAAATTTGCCCAGTTCTCGTAAGATTCCCTCTGAAGCACCTCCATGAACATGAAGTCTGTCACCTATTGAATGGTATCAATGACATCTCATTTGGTCTTCTGAGAGGCTAATGGTTAAATTGCTGCAAAGACACCCGCAAGATAGGTGTTCTGAATATGTTCTGCCCTTATGGATTCTATACTTGAGAGCCCTCAAAATGATTGCCATCACTTGATCAATCTTGACATGACTATGAACAATAATCTGTTTATATTGTTTTATTATTTGTGTGTCCGTGACTGAATGGTGCCATAAATGTTGGAGGATTCCAAGTAGGACTACAGGCAGGATTCTCGAAGCATTTGCTCAAATACCTTCAAGGCGAAAGGACGGTACCTTGTTTGTGAAGGTCACAAACCTTGGCTGGCAGACTGCCGGCTTTATTGTACAGGTATTTTGTGGCCCACTTCCTGTCGGTGGCCAGATTGTGTACTGGCATCTTTGGTAGATTCATGATATTGATGTAGAAAGGTGATTCCTCACAAGCAATTTTGGATGATTGAAACTTTGTCAGTTTCCTTATGTGATCTACAACATCTCATTGAAGATGTGACTAAGCACCTGCTTGTTATTACTTTATAGCTAGGTTGTACTCACTGTGACTAGTGTAAAGCCATCAGTTCATCTTTGAGTCATGTGACTCATCTGAAAGTTTTTAAGACAGCACATTTGTTAGTTTCTCTACAACCAAACTCGTGTTTGTTATCGATGTGTAATAATCGTCTAATGTAAATGATATCACTACCGGTCAAAGAGATGAACCTATATAATTCTTTACAAGAAAATTGGTTTTTTTGTTCCCTTCCTTTCCGCTAGCTGATTTTAGGCTTGGTTTTCTCATCGTGCAGGTGGACACTTGCTCAGATGGGATAGATTTCATCCTGCCAGTACATCCCATCCGCAATCGTTTTGCACTGGCTTCATTGCCCTTATCACTTGTTGTGATCCGTACATGTTTCTCATTTCAAACTGTACTTTTTAACGTTTGCCTATCATAGACTCCTCACTTTAAAAACTTTGTAAGATCCAACTTTTCTTTTCTTTTTTGTCTTAATAATGCATGTGTAATTGGACCATTCAGGTTAAGAACGTCTCGCTTCCCGTGCCAGCAGTCCCATCACTGGTCTTATTTGATATACTCCGAACGGATGATATTGTCAGTTCTTACTGGTGTGAAGGTACATCGAAGATTGTACTCCTTTGCGTGTACGTTATCAGTTAGTAACGGTGGAACGTCTCGTTAGTTCCATTAGCGGGGAATGATATAACGTACTGTGTGCATACAGTGTCACTTTTTGATAGTATGGGTGAGAAACAAGATGGTATTGAAGTGAAGTTCAATACTTTGGCTAGCTGGCATGGCCATAGATACAAGGTTTGTGAAATTCTCAGAAGTTCTTTTTTTATTACTCTTGAATTTGCTGGTTGACAGAGCTCGAATACTGCGAGAAATGGGTATCTGGTATTCGAGTTTCTGTTCAAACATTCTTGTGTTTTGAGATTTATGAATAAAGTCTCGAGGTTAAAGACTATCTATAGTCTGATTCCCGGCCACGTTTTAATCAGCTGGCAGCTGCAGATTTCCGGCCACATTTGGCTCAGTTGGCTACTGCTGCAGAGCCAGCTGCAGCCCCAGAACCTCCATTGACTTTGCCCGATCCAGTACCGATACCAGCACCTGTAGCGGCAAACAACACTGGAGGATTCTGTTTCGGTCTCTGCTGGCTTTTTGGGGGTGGTAACTCAACAAACTCAACCAGCTCTAGTAAATGGAGTTATTCTAACTGGACTTGCGGGTACCATCTCAAGCTCATGCCAGTCATGTCTACGGGCCCTTTATAAAAAAATATGCTCTTTAGTATTTGCCTCTCATAGCATGAAGGAGTGATCGTAAACTTTTGCAAACGAAAATGTATCTTGTGCACATGAAGTCAGGTAAGTGTGTCGATTCTGTTCAAATTAGGAAACTGAGGTTCTTGTAGACCAGGCACAGCCCGAGTGTACTGGGTGCCCGTAACTTGATTTCAGTGTAAAATTTTATTAACTTGTAAATTTTGTTAAGCCCACAAGATTATAATTGTACTTATCAAAATATGCCTGTCACAGCGTGATGATCATAGAGCCTTGGTGGGGTGGTTCTAGTTCTAACAGACTAAAATTGAAAACAGTAATTTTTATGTTCTCAAAGCACATAGATCCCTTCTGCCTTATACCATGCGTTTTTTCTTTGATCAGTCATATATTGTACACCACATTGGGGGCTACTCTTATCTTATTTTTATACATCTTTGACTTCTCACCCTCAGAGAATAGAAGTACCAGCTGTTTTGACTTATACCTATATGCATTAAATATAATTGAGGAAGACCGAGTTAGAGTTATCAAAACAAGCGGTAAAATCTAAAACTGAATTTAAAGGGTTTGCCAATACACTGCAGCCCTACTCTGAGCTGCACAGTGCAAACGTAATTAGGAGTAGTTGTACATGTGAAGCGGAACTGTAGAGGTGATACCTGCTTGGAGCAAGGTTATGCAGTAGCTGCAATCCAATGCAGTAGGACTGGACCCCCAATAAGTCGCGTTGAAAAGGACGGAAGAAATAATTAGCATTAATACAGAGATGTATTGAACGCTTTGCACGAAGCGAGTTCAGTAGAGGACCTGCCGTAAGCCAAGTGTATATTCCGGGAAGGTCCAACATGTTTGTCGCCACCTCGTGATTTCCCAGGCTTGTTTACAGCACAAGACCTCTGAGAGTCGCTCGGTTGGTTCTTAGGTCCTTGTGTCTGGTGCAGGAACTGCTCTACAAGCGTGATAAGAGGTTTTGCCTGCTTCATCCGAAACTACTGCTGGAAGCCAGTCATAATTGTATTCGGGGGACTTCTAACAACGGTTATAAGTACACAGATGCTGCCTCCAGTAACTTTCAATTCTGCTGGACACTATTGAGTTCTGAAAAGGTCGACCGTGCCGATTTACATGCAGTTTTTGTGTTTGTTGCCAAAAGCCTGGAAGCTTTCTTACAGTGTACGTGGAAAAATGCAGTTGTAATTGGAGTCTACCTGCTGTGGCAAGCTGACGAACTTGGACCAACTGGTAAAAAAATGTTGGCTGTGATGTTGGGTGTCTTCGCGAAGATTTCGGGGAAAGGCGCAGCTCCAAAGAGTGATGAGGACGGGGAGGTGGAGGGAGAGGTAGAAGGGCAGAGCCAGGGCAGCAACGAGGACGGTTCTAAATCTTCGAGCGCTTCAGACTCTGACGTGGGCTCGGGCTCGGGCTCGGGCTCAGACTCTGATGATGACGGTGATGGTGGATCCTCAAAATCTTCAATGTCCTCAAAATCTTCTAAAGAAGCGCGTTCGGGCGGTCTGTTTGGCGGCTTTTTTTCCAATAACAAAAAGAGAAAGCGGACGGCTTGTTCGTCCAGTTATTCTGAAATTTCTGAGGACGATGACGGCGATGGTGGTTCATCGAAATCGTCAAAGTCTTCGAAGGCCTCCAAGGGATCGGGTGGCTTGCTCGGCAGATTTTTCTCCAAGAAAAGGAAGCGGAAAAGCAAAGGTTCCAGGAAAAACAAGAAGAAGAAAGCAAAGAAGAAAAACTCCGGGTTCAAATTCTCGATAAAAGCCAAAGGGTTCCTGAGTTTATTCAAAAACAAGAAAAAGGAGAAAAGACGGAAGAAGGAGAAAGGAGAAGCCAAGACGGGAAAGAAGAAAAAGGGAGGTCTCTTTGTGAGAGCATTTAAGAAGAATCAAGGTGACCCCAAGAAGAAACACAGGAAGAAGCCCGGCTTCATGGATATGTTCAACCCAAAGAAAGAGGCCCGTAAGAAGAAAGACGACGGAGATGAGAAGTCCGGAAAGAAGAAGGGCGTGAAGGGGTCCAAACGCAAAACAAGATTCAGTTTCTTGGGGGGTTTTTCAAAGAAGAAAAGAAAGGAGAAGAAGAACAAGAAGAAAAAGAAAAATAAAAAGGGGAAAGGAAAGGGAGATCGGGAGGACGATGATAATGAAGATAAAAAAGAAGAAAACGAGGATAATGCTGGGAAGAAGGAAAGAAAGAACCGGGGAAACTTTTCAAAGTTCAAACAAGGTTTTTCGGCGTTTTGGAATAAAATTAGTAGGAAGGAGAAGTCTACCAGAAAAACGGACGTTGATGAAAATAACGAAGAACGGAACTTAAATAAGGAGAGCGGAGTGAATGATGACTCTGACCGTGATTATGAGAAAAAGAAAAAGGTGAAAAAGAAAAAGAGTATTATGCATTTGGATGACTTCGAACACACACCCGACTCTGGTAGGAAGAGTAAAAGGGGAAAGAAGAATAAGAAGGACAAAGGCCGTAGAGATGAAGAATCAGACTCTAAGAAGAACGAGAGAAAGGATAAAAGGAAGAGTCACAAGGATGGCGCAGATAAGGACTCGGAGTCGAGGAAGAAAAAAAAGAAAAAAAGAGTTAAGGGCAAGGATGGTGCACATACTGATTCAAACTCAGACAAGAAGAAGAAAAGAAAGAAGAAGGTCAAGGACGGTGACCAGGCCGACACCAGCAAAGAAGAAAGTGAGATTCATGGGGAAGATAGCGGAGCGCAAACGGACGAGGAGCAGTCCAAGAGCTCTTGGGGGTTCTTCGGAAAGGAAACGAAGAAGAAAGATAATGATGCAGAGATAGAAGCTAAAAGAGCTGAAATGAAGAAGAAGAAAGGAGGACAAGACGGGGAGACCGATTCGTCGGGCATGCAACAACTTGAAAACCTTCAACAACCACCATTCGCAGACCCTATCCCCCAAGAATCATGGGGTGTAATGCAGCAAGATCGAAATTTTCCACATAATGCATCAAGAAGAACTTGGGGTGGTATACAACAAGGGCCACCACTAGATTCCTACGGATTCCCAGTTCAACCTCAATTTTTTCCTCCACCACCTCCTCCACCTCCACCTCCACTGGCCCCAGGACTTTCATCCGCAGCCATCGAAGTGAAAGAGACGAATAAGAAGAAAGAGAAGAAACATACGAAGACGAAGGAGAGGGGTGTGGTGTCTATTTCCCCTCAGCAGCCAGCTGAAGATGAAGCAGTAGTTGACCACGTAGAAGCACCCTCGCAAGTAGAAGTAATTGCTCCCGGAGAAGTACCGATCGAATATAAGAAGAAAAAGAAAAAGAAAAAGAAGAAGGATAAGGAGAAGGAGAACGTGGCCACTGCAGACGATGCCCCACCTAGCCAGCAAACAGTCCCTATGGCTGATGAGTCGCCAGCACCAGTCTTCCCTGACGATGTAGCAGCTACAATCGACACACCAGAGTTGCCGAATGTTTCCCAGGAACATGGGAAACAAAAGAAGCACAAGAAGAACAAAAAGAAAAAGGCACATAAACCAGAACAGACGCCCGAAGAGATGGCTGCAGAAATTGAGACCAAACGAACTGAAAGGAGGAAGAAGAAAGAGATTCACGGGGAGGATCCAGACGTATCTGGAATGCAGCAACTAGAAGAGCAAGCAATCACTATGCCTCCTCAGCCACTTGAGGAGAAACTGGTGTTGTCTGCAGAGACGGAACTAGCAGCTATACCAGATACACCAGACTTGACAAAAGTTCTACAGGAAGACCGGAGTAGAAAAAAGCACAAGAAGAACAAAAAGGAGGGACTCAAATCAGAACAGACACCTGAAGAGATGGCTGCGGTTATTGAGGCTAAACGAGCTGAAAGGAAGAAGAAAAAAGAAAATTTAATGCAGTCTGAGGATCAAGCCCTGTCCGGGATGCAGCAACGAGAAGAACCAGCAATCACCACGCCTCCTCAACCACTTTGGGAGCAACCACTGTTGTCTGAAGACTCAGAGTTAGCAGATATAACAGATGCACCAGACTTCTCGAAAGGTGTCAAGGAAGACGGGAGGAAGAATAAGCACAAGAATAACAAAACGTCGAATGGACGAAAACCAGAACAGACACCTGAAGCGCTGGCTGTGGAAATTGAGATGAAACGAGGTGCACGGAAGAAGAAGAAAGAGATGCAGGCAGAGGAGCTCGACTTGTCTGGAATGCAGCAACTAGAAGAACAAGCAATCACTATGCCTCCTCGGTCACTTGGGGAGCTACCACTGTTGTCTGAAGAGACAGAGCTAGCAGATATAACAGATGCACCAGATTCCCCGGAAGGTGTCCAGGAAGACGGGAGGAAGAATAAGCACAAGAATAATAAAACGTCGAAGGGACGAAAACCAGAACAGAAACCTGAAGCCCTGGCTGTGGAGATTGAGATGAAACGAGCTGCACGGAAGAAGAAGAAAGAGATGCAGGCTGAGGAGCTAGACGTGTCTGGAATGCAGCAACTAGAAGAGCAAGCAATCAGTGTGCCTCCTCAACCACTTGAGGAGCAACCAGTGTTGCCTGAACAGATGGATGTGGCTGGACCGGTCGGGACATCAGCAAAAGCGGGAAAGAAGGAGGACAAGAAACAGAAACAAGTGGCTCTTATGCAGCATGAACCCGAACTTTCACCAGATGACGGCGACTCGATGTTCAGCTCAGTGTTTGCAGAAGATGAAACGTCCATGTTTAAGCGTTCTCTGCCCCAGGCAGCACAAGCAGGACTGCCAGGAAAGGCCAAAATGAACAAGGATAAGAAAGGACAGCCAATTTCAGCAATGGAGCCAGCTCATCTTGGAATCATTCAAGAAATGCAAAACCAAGAACCTGGTCGTCCATTTGCTGATTTACAAGATGAAGCTATGTTTGGTGATATGTTTGCAGAAGGAGACAACAGTCAAGGTTTGCAGCAACAACCTCCTGGTCTTGAATTGGATATGATTTCAACAACAATGGTCACTCAAAAAGGCCAAGATGTCCAAGATGTCCCACAACACCAAGAAGGGCCTGGTCCTGACTCTCTGGAATCTGACATGATTTTTGGCAATCTGTTTGAAGAAGGAGATAGTTCCTTGGGTCCCATTCTGTCTCCACCTAACGAAGGTCAGATTATATCTGGAGCTGGAGCATCTTCAGTTTCTTCTCCACTTATAAGTCATCTAACACAAGAAGGAGCACAGATAACTGGGCAAAGCAGAAAAAGGAAAAGGAAAGCCCAGAGAGGACAAACACGATCTGCAGCGCAACAAGATGAAGGGGTTCCGAATCTATATTTACAGCAACCACTTGTCAATGAAGGTAAACTACCATTTGGTCCGATGCTCGAAGCACATTTGGACCCTAAGTCCAATGCTGGACAATCAGGCAAAATGGTGCAAGGAGAATCTGGGGCAGTTCCTGGTTACACCATGCCAGATGGGCAGCATTCAAGTATCCCAGAAGATGCGAATTTGGAATCCAATTTGCTTCTACCTCCAAGTGATGCTAACTTGACAGCGGACTTTGATCAGCCACTAGTGGTTGACCAGAAAATAATGCAGCTAGTGTTGCCATCCGAAGTTGTAGAAGTTGCCGAACAGTCGTTGACTGAATCCGGTCCTCCTCCCATTGACCAGGCTGTTACGGACCTCCTTCGTAATCCTGACCTCACTGCTGCCAGTCTCCAACAAATCACGTCTCCTTTTGGCCTAAGTACAAGTGTCCCGCCTAATTATGCTTCTCACTTTGATCCTCGTACAGCCGTTCTCCAACAGCTTCCGGCTTCTTTCTCAGCTCCCCGACCTGCTGGACCACATCCTACAACACAACGTCAAATCCTCCAATTTGCTGAATCTGTTTCAAGTAGTCAACTCTCCCCCAATCAACTCCAACGAAACCTTCTTTCTGGGTCTACCACACTGCCTCCCCTTTCGCCTATTATTCCTGTGCATCAACCATCTTTTAAAGCAGATCTATCTCCTCAGATTACACCATATATTCCCAGTTCTCCTCTTTCTTCCCCACAACAACAACCAAAACCAATTTCTCAGCCATTCAAATCAAATTCACATCCTGCAGACGGCACTCAGCCAACTGCTCAATTCTCGCAGTACCAATCAAATACCCCTCAACCAAGTAGGTATGTTTCGTCTCTCCCTAGCGGTGTACGTCCTCAGATTCTCAATCCATCTACTTCTACTCCTACTCTGTATCCACCTCCTCTTCCTGCTCAACCGACTGCCCAATATCTCCAGACTTCTCTTTCTCAAAGAAGCCCTTCACAATCTCGTTCTCAAACTCAGACAAGCCAATCTTCTGGTACCCAACGTCGATCTCAAACTCCTCGATCTCCTCCTCCACCCCCTCCATCAAGTCCGCCCTTTCAACTTCCTCCAACTGTGGATCCTGGTTCTTCAAATGTACAATTACCGACTTCCAATCTGTCAGGGGGACAAGTTGATGACGAGATCAAAAGGATTGTGACATCTCGGAGCCTTGTTTTCTTCAACACTGAGGTACACATATCCTTTGTTTATATTAGCCTGGACATATCTGTGAGACGCAAACATACTGGAATACTTATAGTTCTTCAAAATCTCCCCAGAACACGCAAACCGATGATGATGACTTCAGAAATGACACTGTCAACAGTCCATGTGCACATAATACATTTCACATGCGACTCAGCCAGGTTCTGTCACCTAAAGCTGGAGTTGGTAGGAATGTTGGAGGCCTTAAAATAGAACTATCCATGGAGATAAATACTAGATTGGTCTGCATTAATTTATCTAAAAGATCAGCTTTTGAATTATGCACGTCCCTCCACCGTTGAAACTCAGAAACCGAGAGGGCCTCAGGTCTTTAGATTCCGACGAATAACATTGTACTCTGCTAAGAATGTGGATTTCTTAAGTCTAGCTACTTATTCAGTTCTTGCATTGCAGAATTTGCAGTTGGACAGATTCGCAAAGCATTCAGATCTTAATGGGCAAAGCATCTCTGTAATTGGCACTCTAAGCGCTGCGCCGAATGGCAAGTTTGTATTCAAGTTGTCGAAAAGCTATGAAAATCGTGTGAAAGAAACCAAAACTGGAGCTCGTAACGAGACAATGGAATCTGTTGGAAACCTTCCTTGCTTTCACGAACTATTGACGGTAATCCAACCGGCTCCTCTCGGGAACCTCCACCTTGGTGGAATAAATCAGGTTGCATTTCCGTATTTATGCATTACGTCCTACGTAAGCCTCCTGTAAGACTGTGCCTTTGCAGTGCTTAGTACTTTCCGGCCACCTTTCGGCAAGAAACATCGAACGCCATTACACCAATCTATTGTATATGTATACATGTATACAGACTGACCAACAAGGGCAGAGACAGGTCCACTTCTAAGAAACATCTCTCGGTGAGTGGGTCCAGATTGAAGTAAAAACTGGGTACTAAAGCACCTTCCGTTTAAGCAAAAGCACCTTATGTTGCAGACATAATCGAGGTAGCAACGAACACTTTAAGGATTAAATGAAGCTACGAGTTCGAGAAAAGAGATATCAAATAATCCTCACGGAAGACAGTAAAGCGTGTCCGGATCAAAAAGATGTGCAGTTCTCTTCCCCTACTATCACCAGAATTATAATAAACATGGTATCTGGTGGAAGAGGCTGTGTCCTTCGTCCTTAAATATGAAGCATACTCAGTAAATAGGTAGATCTTTCTGATGCTCATCTTGGCTCACTTTTTGATAATATAGGTCAATCAAGCAAGGCAGTTCATAAGCACCTCCCCACGCTTTAACTGCATCAACAAACTTTGACAAGGACCCTCAGGTCAAGTACAAGAATATGTGACCATTTCTACTGTCAAGCCATCTAGAACATTATTGCTCTCATATAGATGGGTGACCTCATCGAGAGAACTGTACTTCAACACTTGATCCCAACACTACTCGAAAAACCTACAGGTTGATTTGACTCGAAATGAAGGGTACAAAGTAGTAGTCTTTGACTAGAAATCAGCATTACAATTCTGTAGTCAATGAATCAATCCAGAACTGTAACTTCTGGTTTGTAATTATACTTGTTCTTACTTAGCGGACATGACCTCGAAACAAAATCAGGACAGGATATGGATAAACTATAAAACTTTTCCACGGCACGATAGTCTCCTATTCTATTACGAGCAGTGAGAGGAGATGAAAGTTATAAGATCTTACTGTCATGCTGTATGATAATTATAACAACCCACTTTTGGTAATCCGTTTCTGCTTACGCAGATTGCCAATATATCCAATCCAGTCCAGACAATACCAAGTGCAGGAAGAAGGAGAAAAATCTTTCAGTATAGTTTGGGAAACGCATACATGTAACTGCATCTTTGTGGTTAGAGTCTGCCATTCATGTCTCAACTGCTTTTCAACTCATTCGAAGTCAAGCATCACCTGTGAGACTCCGATCAAGAAATGTTGAGAGTCTTCGTCTATCCAGTGGAGGTATTTGTCTAACCTTTGATTGCTTTCCCAAGCAACAACGTATTTCTGCAGTAAGCCAGAAATAATAGAACCTTGACGTAGTTGGCTCTGTTTGAAAGTCCTTCTTGTACTGTAGTCATCATGTTAACTGGTTCCTATCCATAAGAAGCCATCATGAAGGAGATGTTACATCTGTGCATCTATAAGAGCATACTCATATATGATGACATGTCTTGAAACGACATTCTTATCACTCACGTCCAGGTCAATATCTTCACAAACAGAGACTTTTCAGTGACAGTGTTCATCGGCTACACGCACAATAATTCTCCTTGTTACATGAATGGTGGTAAATGACGTTCACATATCTTCGAGAGGCCTTAAGTCCTGGAAGTTATTAACTTATAAGCAAAACCTGCAATGAATGGGGATCATCTCAAGTAAAAAATAGAAAATAGTAAAAAAAAGTCAAAGAAAGTACAAGGAATTCGAAACATGGAGAAACTTACCGAGAGTAACCCACACATAGAAACTGGTATGAACTCACAAAAAGCTAGCATATTGTAGCATACAGAGATCTCTATCTCCTACAGGAATCTGAAAAAGGACTATCAATACAACCATATAAAGTCTTAGAGCCGATTACATGGTTAGACATGGAAAGTCTAGACATTGTTACACGAGTGAAGGCTCTTCGAGTGAGAGTGGTCTGACATACTCACATCTTGACATATCTCATGATTATTGTGGTACACTTGTGTTGATGTATGACAATCTATGTAATGTGATGTTTGATGTGACAGCAATGTATGTTTTGATGCGATATTTATGTGCACGATAATTTGCATCTGAATTTTAAACAACAGATATATTTTTAGAAAATCATACAAGGATATATCAACAGATTACAACTTTTATTACACCAAAAAGTGTACAAAGTCCAAGACTGAGTTATGAAACATGGAGTTGTCCTAAATATTCCTTGGCCTACTTAAGCTCAAAGTTTGCTTGCTTGTTGGGTAAGAGGGTAGTTGGAATATCCGCTTGTGCATGAAGCACATCAAAGCTAGTCTCGGATGATCCTCAAACATGTCATCCTCTTGCATTGGAGAAGATCCACCAGTTTATGCAAACGGTGGAGTAGATCTACTACAAAGAAGTGTGTTGGACTCTTGCTAAGATGTTCCAATCTGAGGGTGCTGACTTGCTTGTGCAACATTTTAATGCGCTTAGTAGTTGGGATCAACTTTTCTTAATTCCTCAAAAATCTACTCAAGCTTCTCCAAGAGTTGATCCTAATCTTTTGCAAGCTTTTTCCCTTGGAAAGAGGAGGGATAATTTACAAAATCATCAGCTTTTCTTCTTAGCTAGGTTCATCAAATTCAATGCTCATATTTTGGATATGTGGTCCTTGCTGCTTATTTTGCATATCAATGTCAAGTGGAAGGATGTCAATTTCAGTCTTGATGTATTGCATATGCATCAATGACTTCTTCATGGCAATACAATTTCTTTGACAAAGCATGATTTTCAAAATATTAATATATAATGGTAGTGATCAAGAAGGTAACCAACTACATTGGATTTTTTTGTGAATCCATACAAAAATAATATATTAGCTTTAATGCAATGGTTAATTGAGCATTTCTTATATCGCAATGTTAAATTTTGAATCTTTTAGTAAAAAATGATAATAATTGTAATAGCGATATTTTATGGATAAAATTACATTACCATTGGAAAATTTTTGTTGCATACACAATTCATATCTATTTGAACAAGGATCGATAATTTTTTTTAAAATTTTGACCCAACGAAAAAACTTTTGGAATCTCATAATGATGTCATAAATCTAGAAGTTGGTACACCATTGCCCTATTGTGATCCGATCATGTTGCAAGCTCTTCCTCTTGATTCCAAGGAAAAGAAATTAGTTTCAAACAACAACAAACAATCATTGTAAAAGAAAGACCAAGTTTCAAACTTGACAATTGTCCTTCTCAAAAACTTCACAATTTTGTTAAGAGAAATATGGAGTGTTGGTAAGGACTACCAGGTCCAAGAAGTCACCAACTTCTTGAAATTTCACTCGGATGAGAAGTTCAAGACCTCTTGGAAAATTTTTTAGAAAGATTATCTACATTTTTTGGAATTGCTGCTGAAATTGTAGTACATATTGGAGATTATTAAAAGGATCCTGAATTGTAATTTTCTACTCCGTGCGTCCTAAAGCAGTATGTGGATTATTAATATCCCCTATTGCTTTAGGATACA
Source organism: Marchantia paleacea (assembly GCA_014180765.2). Taxonomy (NCBI): domain Eukaryota; kingdom Viridiplantae; phylum Streptophyta; class Marchantiopsida; order Marchantiales; family Marchantiaceae; genus Marchantia; species Marchantia paleacea. Next base: position 2,242,802 of record MUAA02000014.1, read on the forward strand.
CGAAGTAAAAAATGACAAGATTCCTTTTTTAAAATAGGAGTTTTCACCTTCATCAAGCAGTTTGCATATGCAATGCCTTTCAAAATCTAGCTTGGTTGTGTTTGACTCAACAAAGTAATGTAACATGTTTGGCAAAGTTTGCAACCCTTGCATGGAATTTGGCATCTGATGAATCTTCATTCATGATCAAGTGATAGAAGTATCACTTCTTCATTTCATTTTCCTTTTTCTTTGTTCCCACCTTTATAAGATTCATATTTTGTGTCTTTGTCATTTTCAATCCTAGTTGTGATACATATAGTATCACTTATTGTCCTTCTAATCCCACTTCTGTATTGTTCTTCAAGATGGAACATAATATTGATGGACAAGTTCAAAACAATCATTTGGCTTGGTGTTTTGAGCAATGGACCATTGAATACCACCATGAATTTAGAAGTCAGATAAGAGTAAGCTGTACAATTTTAAGCCAAACAAGACCAACAAAGTATAAAGAATTGCTGCTGCATGTGAATTATGAATGAGAACTAGAAAACATCTATCATAAATAAATGAGGTTGATGCAATGATTCATCGAGCATTTCTTTTATCCCAAAGACTGGATTCTAGATCTATTTGTTGGAAGTAAGGATAAAAAAAAACTTTACAAGTTCAAGTTTTTTTTTATCCTGAAAAATGATAGTAAACTATTGATCATTATTGCAAGGACCAAGCAAGATAATATCTTTGCATGTAATCCAAAATATTATTGTTCATGCTATAAAATAAGTCATAAAAATGAAAAATTCAGATTAAAGTTGTGATTTTATTATTACGAATAAGTGATAGATATATTACTACTAAATTTTTTGAAAGCTAAAAAAATTATGTTTAATTTTTGAACAAAAGTCGTGAGACTTCTTTCACAACTTGTCACACAAAGATGATACATGATGAATTAAATAACAATGCTTATAGAATTTCAGCATTAATGTTGGTGGAATAAAAAATAATCAATCTCAAAATTGGCATAAAATTAAAAGTAATTAATTGGTTTAAGACTAAAAAATTTCTCTTTATTGAAGGCATATTTCTCATGCTTTTTTTTAGACAAATATTTAGGAAATATCAACAATGATCAGCGTGTAATCTCTTTTTGAAAAAAATTCTAACAAATGGAAACAATCTTTTTGGAATAGTTCTGAGAAGTCTTGATAATTTTTTCCTTAAAAAAAAATACAGCAAGTTTCGGTTCCATCTTGATCTTTATTTCATTGGTCCTTGGATTTTGTTAGTCTTAATTTTTCAAAAAAATTATAAAAATTGTCACAAAATATTGATAAAGTTGTTTGTTGCTTCTCCGCTTCCTTTGGTCTACATTTTATCTTCACGCAGATAATTTTCATCTTGAAAGAATAAATTAGAGAACATTGTCAAAAATTGAATGTTACAAGCAAGAGGATAATAAAGAAATGATATTTAGTAGCCTTCTTTCACATGGTGCAATCTAAGAATTCATTATGCAATAGAGTCCATTCACATATCATTACAAGACTGATTCCTCTATATGATCTTTTCTTGTTATATCTTGAGTATATAATGCAATACACATAATTGAAATAAACAAAGATACTCTACTTCTAAGATTTTGTTGATGCAATCAATTTATGCACAATAGAATATAAACTCTATAAGACACATATTCATTTCATTTTTCTAAACCTTCCATGTGTACTAAAGACACAATATAAAAAACAAGTACATAATCCATTGATACTTACTTACTGAATTTCACTGCCAAACACACAATATGAAAATCAAATATATAAATCATTGATATATATTTAATGCAATTCATGAATACATTATGAAAAACACACCAAAAAAAACTTTTATATTCAGGTTACAACATTTAATTAAAGTGCAACATGATTTTCAATATGCAATGAATCTAGGATAACTTATATTCTTATGCATGGGTGCAATGCAATACACCTCAACAGTTCAACATACAAAAGCTAGACAGTTTTGTACATGCAACATATGGTCTTATTCTATAATCCGAAACTCTTCGATCATGTCAAAATAAGATGCGATACACATCAAACTACAAAGTGGATGGATACGATCAGTGACATTTTTTTTAAGTAATTTGCTTAAACACAGTGCAGTTCCCTTCATAATCAGTAAACACATAAAAATACATGTACAACACTAACACCTATTTCACCCGACCTTCTGTTGCAGCCATCCTTTGTCAGGCCTCATTTCTTCTTTACCAAATTCCATCCGAGGCCCGTTTATCAAGTCAAAATATCATAATTCTCCTTCTGTTTGGATTGCCGTCTCGAGGATCTATAACTAGAGTTGGAGATCAGTACTGTTCAAAAGATTGTGAAGATGAACACAACACTTTGCCCATTGTAGCAACTTCCTATTAGTCCTCTTTTGTTGAATTCAGGACGGTTCAAAAGATTGTGAAAATGAACACAACACTTTACCCATTGTTGCATCTTACTATTAGTCCTCTTTTATTCCAATTGAACGCAAAGTTCTCTCAACAAATACCATGTAAATTTTAGTATGCCTATGATATAGTAGTTCTTTGCATAAGTGAGGCATGTGTTAAAATCTTCTTTGTCATGGTTACCCGTATGTTCTTTGAAAGCATGCACCAATCGTTGATGGCAAAGGACAAATCGTTGACAGTCCAAAGGACAAGTAAGACGGCCAGCAAGCGAGATATGGGAGTTAAAAATTTGAAATTCATCTCCCTTGCTAAGGGAGGGAACGCATTACGGGCGGCCAACCGTAATTCTTACTAGACCCGCCGATCTACCTGTCACGCGTGAGTACATTGGGAGGTGATCGTTGCAGTAAATAACTTGGCCCAGTTGTTGCTAAAAGTTGTGGAATAGCGATTTGTATACACAACTTGTATCGCGTAGGGTGACAACTTGTATCGCAAAAGATAACAACCCAAAAGGTCAGCAGAGAAATAAAATAAAATAAAAATAAAAATCTGATAACCTTCAGGGCGACTTACTCAGCATATACGGATAACTGAACCCACTAAAACAAAGGTGGAGATGTTTTTACTCCTACCAACGACTTAACTCATGTAGAATATAAGGAATACAACAACCGTCGTTGTATGCTATACTCAGAGTTTAAAACCTTCAATCACTAAGAAAAGTGTACACGCCCAACTTGCTTGCTAGAAACCTTGCTTCCCAGTTATTACAAATTTTGTAGGACCGAATGGTAAAATAAGATTTTCAAATTCAAACTACTCTACCGTATGTGTCAAATGACAGCCGCTTCTTACTAGTAATTAAATAATGGACACCTAAAATGGTCGGCGTTGAGCTCGAGGTCACCTATTTAAAATAAGAGATACAAACAGATTTTATCAGCCAAAATTTCCTGAATTCACTCTGATCTCTGAACACATGTAGGAATGAGTGTGGAAGCATTAAGCCTGTACGAGACTACTGGATGCAATCTATGGCCCAGTTTACCTCCAGCTCTCGATGAACGAAGGTTTAGAGTGATCAGGAGTCCATTGAATTCAGTGATATGAACTTTCATAATATTGCAATGCCAAACAAATGATTGAAGAACATGGAAAAAGCTAGGGCAACTGTAATAACTGTTTGTGTGGGATTACAGTGTGCCACACATGACCGAGAAAAGCCTTTCCGAACGTTCGACCTGAAACGGTACGGAGATACACATGTGTTACATAATACACATACGTACATGCAGTTGACCCCGTAGGTGGAATCTTCATGAGTACTTACGTCCGTTAATTGCACGGCCACTATTTCTTCACTGAATTAAGTAAAGGGGAAGGTAAAACTTTGCATTTATAGTCAAACGCACTATAAAACATTAGTCCTCAGAGGAATGAATGAAATGTATGTGCATACTTTCCTCGTCGTTGAGATTACAATCACCATGAACAACTGAGTATTTTCGTGGTTACCCCATTACTATAATTTTTCCAAAATAATACATACGTTGAAGTGGTCAGCTCATTCCTATGGGAGTGTTGCTCTCAACCATGAATGCATATCTATAATTGTCACAGAAGAGGTTCTCTCTCCACTGTACCAAAGCTGCAGTTGATGGTGGATTAGATGTCGCAATTTGGAGATTTCCAAGTAAGATCAACGAGGGAAGGTCGAGAAGGAGCAAGTAACCATCTCAGGCAATCATTGCGGGGACGCATGAATTTTGAAGCTCACTTGTCTCAAGCTTGAACGGGTCCGGATCCGAAGGCACGGATCGATGGATCAGGCACCACAGTCAGGAACGCAATCACATAGGCAAGAATCTTCGCAAGGAGAATGATGACCGGAAGATACTTCGAACAGAGGTCAATAACATGCTATTTGGATGTGCACCTGTGCCCGAATATAGGCCCAATCGCAGTAAAAATAAGAAGTAGCTGCAGATGGGGACTACGCTTGTGAGCAGTCCTCGGCTCTAATGGATCTTTGGTGTTGACTCCAGCTTCTGTAGGTTAAAGAAACTTCCAAAAGGCGAGCCAGGAGAGCAAATTGTCCGCATGATGTAGGGAAGCTCCCGAGCTAAAGTGACCCTGGACTGATGGCCGGAGAGGAGGTCAAAGACTTGTAGTCCATGCACGGAAGTGACGAACCATGTGAAAATGGATGTTTATTTAATTTTTGGAGCTTGAACTTGAGCGTAAAGTAGAGTGACTCCATGTATTCATACAAGATGTGTAGAACACAGTCTAAACCCTGTCCTATTAATATTGAAAAGTCAAGCCGGATAGAGCATCAAAGGTACTATGGTGAGCTGCTGCTGTCGCAGTTTGGGACGGTGCATAAGAGGATTGTCTCCAGTACTGAGCAGCAGACGGCATTTTAGCCATTGGACAATTTTCTCCATCCGCATACTGCACTTTGGTGAATCTGGAACGCTTTAGGCTGTACGTGTTAGATAGTGGTGGTATACTACAAGCGTTGACGAGACTCTGAACCTGGTCCTCCAGCTGAGTTATAGAGGAAACTGATATATTGCTGCGGTTGTTGATTGCTGTAGTACCAGAGACAACAGCGTTAACGTTACCACCCACTTCAAGACAGTGAGAAGTTGTTGTCGTTGAGTTTGTTGAAGGACAGGAGTTCACCTGGTGATTGAAAGAAGGTTGGATCGAGACCCTCAGCGTTCTGCAGGTTGGGTCGTTCTTTACGGGGGCGAAAGCAGCCAATGTCTCAGCGCTTGAGCTTCTGATCGAACGTGCTGCCGTGGGAATATCTCGGGGAGAATTCATCGGTTGATTCAAGTGTTCATGAGCTGTTGTCGGAGACATTGTACTAGTGTGACTGTTATTGAATGCAACTGTAGCTGCTGCTTCGGGGCTAGGGCATCTCAAAACATGTACATTCGTCGAAGGACAAGCAGCAGCATCCTGCACCAGTCGATTTCGAAAGCGTCCAAATATGCCTGAGCCATTTCTGTTTAACGAGTCTCCATCGTTGAAGTTGACATTCGATGAACTTCCCACCCCATCCAGCTTTGCCATAGCCTGTTTAGAATCGATCCAACACCGGGTCAATACATAATAAGCAGTTTCTGTGTTGTGCAACTAGAATACTTCACAAACAAAGTATCAGTCAAGGTCGTGAGGAGGTCGTTAGTTTGTTAGTTCACACTTCAGCAGCACAATAGGAACGGTAAAATCGTAGGAATTGTTTTACAGTATCTCTATTTTCAGGAAAGATCTAATAATAACTGTAAGAAAAGTTAATCTCTCAGATTTATCAAAATGTCTGCCTCATTGATCAGACCGTCAGGGATTTCATCCTTCTCAAAGAGATAGACATAATTTCCAAAGGCAATTATTGCAGTGAAAATTTGACTTTCACTGGTAGCGCTTGAGTAATGAGAATCATTGTTCGAACGAATGTAATAATAGGTTTGATATTACACGTTGAGGACAACAATCTCAAGACCATATGTTCAGAAAAATTTCTTGCTCCATTGTGGCTCCAAATCGTTAAACAATAATTAACCCAAGATTCCCTTGATGAACCTACTCATTTGATGAGTCGCGAATTGGTAACAAATATCAGTTCTCTAAAAACCAACGGTGATGAATCCTATCGTTAGCTTGCTGTCATACGAGCTTCGGGATCTGTCTGACATACGCACATATATAGTTTCCCATTCATTAGACGATCCTGGAGCAATAAAGTTCTGGCAAGGACTTCTCTAACTATCTGGTTGTGCTGACGTCAAGTAGAACTTCTGCCTATTCGCCAAGTTTTGGCCAAGACCGTGCAATGAAATCGCAGCAAAGTAAGTCAGATGCTAATGTCCAGCTTGGAGGGCAATGCAATAAATTTGGGCTTCAGTGGACAGAATGAGAAGGAAGAAAGTAGACCAGTAGACACGAGGCTTGATCTAGTGATAGCACAACCATGCATGCAATGTTTTAGAAGACAAAATGCGTTCAAGCTTGTAGCTCATTCAGTAATATACGTTAATAGCTGAATCTCGAGGTTTCAACGGACAAAACGTGCATTCCCAAGATTCTACTCTTGTGCTTTAACATGGACTAGGTGTCCTTGGATGCAAAGACTTTTACTTCCGCAGAACCATCTTAATCAAGAAGGGCTCCATGAAAGGAACAGACTTCACAGACAAAAAGAAAGTATAAAGCTGAATATAAGTAATCACTTCATTAAATGCTAATGCTGAACATACCAGCAAGTAAAGAGTGCTGGCGGTATACTTTCAAACTAGCCTCGACAATTTTAGGCCTCCATAGGCAGTCCAGATTGAATTAGATTTTGAAGATGAGCAACACAAAAACTTAGCTTATACGCCGAGTACCATCAATTAGGATCAGGAGAACGACTTCCACTGCTTGTATCGACCACCCAGCTACGTCTGGCTGTTACATATCTACAGGGAGATTGACCATGAGGTTGGGTTCCATAGTGGAGAAGAGCAATATTAGTACTCTAGGAATGACAATACATATTGTTGTCAAGTCATGCATGTTACAGAACTAAATCAGACTATAACCTCCAGTTGTTACGAAGGCAAGCACTAAATACATCATTGGCGAACTGTTAGGAAAATGTGCATGGCGGTGAAGGCAAGTGAACGAATTAATGAGTAACGAACCAACTGTAGTCCTTTCAGCCCTTCAGTATTTAACTTATGCGTCACTTATTCGGCTGAATATAAGTAATCAGGAAGAGTTAGGCATATCTGATCTACGTACAGGACAAGGGGAGCCGGCCAGAAGGGGATGAAAATCTACCGTGCGCAAGGCGATCTGCAGTTGCCTTGATGCTTCTTCACTTGTAGTTGTACCCGTGCAGTCCATTATAGGTGAAACTCCATGATCGAAACCTCCTTGAACAGGACCATCGATCAGCTGCCGCTGCCGTTGAGTTTGTGCACCTTCAACTAGTTGGCCATGCGTCACCAAAGGTGTTGTCTTTGAAGTAGACTGCTGCTGCGCACAATCGTTCTCTGAAGAAGGTGCAGCAGCTGACAAAGGAGCCATAGGCATGTCCGATGAGACTCGAACGCTCACGTTGGTAACAGCTGGCCCTTGCAAGCGCTGAATATGATTTTGCTGCTGAGGGGTTCCTGCTGCGGGGTTACTTTCGAACCTAGACATCATTCTACTCGTGCGTTCTTCGAGATCTCGAGCCCCAATTGCTGATATGAAGCTGACGGAATTCAATGCCGAGCTCGACTTCCTGTATATCCTGCATAAGGCCACATCGTTCTGCAAGACAAGATAATGAGAACATGATTATCTGATGTAAGTCGATAAGAAGCTAGCTAAACAAGCACACTACAAGGATTTATCAGATTTCTGTCCATTGTGTTCACCGTCATTCCGCTGCCATTCACTTGTACACATACCTTAATGACAAAGTTATCATAAGTGGAGAAGGAGTAGCTGATGGAGTTTACACCAGAAGTCATCACAGAGATGGATCGTTCAGCAGGTTTCGGCATGCGATACTCATTCATAATCCATTCGGTTTTATTGCCTCGAGGAGCGCGACCAGTATAAAACACTAGTGTTTTTTTCAGGCCAATGCAGCGAGAGTCGCCACTACATCTCACAGGCCGATCTGTGCCTGTTGCTTTCCAGTATCCTGATGCTGTCACTCGATTCGGGCGGGCACCGTTGGGGTACTTCTTATCCCTCGGACAAAAGAAAAACCATTCCTTCTCTCCCATGAAGGCCATAGCTGCATGCAAAAAGCTCAAACGACTGTTAAAATTCGGAACATGAAAGCTTTGGATGAGTAGAAAATGTTTTTTGCTTGCTGCATGCATGGAGGAAGCTAAGATCTCACCAGGAAGTTCCCAAGGATCATACTGGTATAAATCCAAGGATGCAATGAGCTCTACGCTATTGCGTCTGCCTTGCACCATGCGTCTCAGATAGTAACCGACCAGCTCCTCCTCTGTAGGATGGAAACGAAATCCCGGAAGTGCCATCTCACTCCACTCAGACACAACGGTTGGCTCCTCCTGACCCTCTTCTTTGCTCCCAATACTCTCCATCCGAGCTGAATTAATTAACTCCGCATGAGTTGACCAAACTCAGGAACAAACCCTCAGGGAAGACCGATGCGTTGTGGAGAAATTATTCAATCCAATTAGTGTCAAGAACTCGTGCATGGAAGTAGTTCCTCGACGGATTTTAACGCCCATCAATAAATAACGCCGTGTAGCTCACCGGTGCGATATATAAAACTTTCTTGAAGTTATATTAATTTTCCCTAGCTCTTCCAGAACTTCCTCTAGAGCGTAATGCTGTGGAGAATCTACGAGCAGCTCCGTCAGTAGAGGACATTAGCAGAAAAACAGTCGACTAGAAAGATGGATTAGTAGTCTAAAATCTACAAACTTCGTGTTATAAGCGACACGTGTGTCATATCAGGACTTCTCTCTCTCTCTCTCCCTCTCATGAAGGTTAGAAGGTGTAGCTGGTGTGAGAAGAAAGAGCTCGGAGACGAACCAAAGCTATGAGCAGCAGCAGCAGCAGAACCTCTAGCAAGTTTTGCTACGGCTTCTTCTTCAGTGGGATGCGCGTAGTAGAGGAAATTGTTTTCGTACTGATGGTAGTCAGTCGTTCAGTCGGAGCAAGAGCAGAGGCGTTTGTTGCCCAGGTCGAGACAGATGCCAAAATTGGACTTAGTGTAGCAGTCTGAGTAAGAGAGGGAAGATCGAGGCTGCACATTTATATGTGTGCACGCTTGGAGACGAGGGGCGTGGATTTCAAAGCCATCTCTCCTCGGCCGCGCTGCAATGACGCCGTCATAAACATTCCAGCTCCCTCCTGCCGATGCGTCAGTCGTATACTAAAGGCTAAGCTGGATTGGAGGAGCAAGTACACAGCAGCCTTGACAGACAGACCAGACCGACAAATAATGATTTGATCAAGCTTCAAGTGTTGCAGCCTTCTTAACTGGGTGCCTCCTTCCTACAAATTGAGTCTGGACTCTCTGTCTCTTTCTCTCTCCCTCGGATGAAGGTAGCGGCAGGGGGCGACAGAAAATATCTAAATGACATGCTAAAACACCACCAACTCAGACAAGACAGGCCAAAGGCCAGAACATGGATGGATGATTAGAATTTGGAAAAGGTTGTCAATACAGTAGACAATACAGATGGGCAGGAAGTGGGTACCACGATCGCGGGAGAGAAAGGAAGGAGGAGGAGGACTCCAGTGTACAGTCTCCAGGTATACAGATGCTGCAAGTCAAACCCGTCTACTCATTATGGCTCTGAGAGATTGCTGGCGCCGGCAGGCAGAACGTTTCTACTCTAGATCAAGTGTCAGAGCTTTACTTCCTTCCTCCTTCCAGATCTGGAAGTCTCAGTGGATCGCTTCCGAAAGCCCAGGTTCCAACAAAACTTCTAAGCGTCCCCGGCAGTTTCTTTTCTTCTGCTTCGTACACTGGACAGCAGCAGCAGCTCAACATCGCCTTGGGCAGGGTGTCGAAGAAGAAACATCCAAATTCGGATTTATCTAGTTCAACACCGAAGGCATGAGTGGTCTTGGTCTCCCTAGTGGAGGAGTCAGAGATTGTGAATTTTGTCGCATGATGGTGCTGTGACTTCATTTCTGCGGCCTCTTAGCTCATCTTCACAGCAGGTACTCTGGACTCCTTTCTTTTTCAGACCTTGAGGTACCTGACCAAAAGGCGAGTAGTAGGGTCAAGACCCATGAGAGCTTTCCCCAAAAAGCCTCAGATCTAGGGTCTGCTATCTTCATATATCCGCTGCATCATCAACCTGAGAGTACCAGAGGGTATAATCGTATTATCCTTCCCAACTTCGAGTGAAACAGAAGTCATAATATATTTCGATCCATCGATTGCATCTCCATATAGACAGACGTCCGGTATCCATTCTTTGAGCAATTCTACTTTGGGCCCTTCTGTACACAAACTCACTCGTCTTGTACCCACTTGTGGAAGGTTGGAGGATATCGACGGAAGGAAAGCAGGCACATGAAGACTTGGCTTGGCTAAAGTACCTATGAAGGCCTGCATCTGCCCCAGCCCGGAGACAGCGACAGCAGTTGATCAGAAGGGTTGGATCCATGGGTAGCAGTGAGCCTCGGGGACAAAGACAGACAGATATCAGAAGATTTAATTTTCAGAGGCGCCATATGAGCTTGCAAAATCCTCCAGTCTCTGGAGTTCATAATCGGATCTTGTCTCCACCTTTTGGCAGAGGCGAGTCATACTTGGCGAGCGGACTAAATCTCACGCGTCGAAATACTCATTGCCGACATAAATTAAAGGGAGATGCAGTAAGGAGCTACATTTGTAGCACCAGAGAGTAGAAGATGGCTCTGGAGGGAGGACGACCGGTGTGGGTGGGGGGTGGTGGGGGGCGGGGAACCACCACCATCTTAACATATTGTACGCATGTACACACAGTTTTCACCTCTACTTTTTGCGCAGGATGGAAGTTATGGTGGCAGCAGGTGAATAAGTTCTCTGCAGCTGAAACCTTGACCCAATTATTTCAGTGACCTTCATTGAATTACCACATGCGCCACAGCTGTGCAACATTGCGGGAACGAGAGGGCCAGGACGGAGAATAGGAAGATGAAAAAAGCTCAACGGTAGTCAATGAGTTTCGGCAGGCTGAGCTCACCCGGGCCTCCTCCCTCCTCGCTCTCTGGCAGTCCATGCCCGCAAGCGCCAACATGTACAGGCCTACCTAGCTACCTACGGTCAACATGCTGAGAAACACTTAAAAACTCGTGCCAACTCTCTTTTACAAAAGGCTGCGCTAGATAACGCTACAGGACTGCTGCTGCAGTCAGATTCCAACTTGGGGCTCAGTCGGTCACTCGCATCCGATCCCGAGGAGAGCAGCAGCAGCTTGATTTAGCAGTGGAATCTAATCAGGCATTCATCAGATTCCAATTCTGGCCACCGATTAAGAGGTATAGAATTTTGCCTTGACCAGCCGGGGCAGCAGCAGCAGCATGCATGATGATTCTACTCGATTAAGTTCAAATCATCTCAACTCATAATCGTAAGAGATTTTCTCGCAAGACGAGCTGTGCGTGACCGACAGGCAGATGTTGCCAGAAGTCTTATTAACTTGTCATGTGTCTGAAAACTCCTGCTGTGTTAGAAATGGTCGCCATCGTGAAATCATGATTAGCTAGGTCCTGGAGAGGGTGAGAATGGCGACGCCGCAATTTAATACTCCAATCCCATCATCCCAGCATCTGCGATCGTCGTTCCTCCATCACTCGTAGATACTGTGCTGCTGCCTTCGAGCGAGCGAACCGGAGACCGAGTAGACGACGTAAGACTCCCAGGAGAGAGGGCAAAACAAGATCCGCCTCGAAAATATTAGTCATGATCAAGCGCTCTTGGAGAAGGATCATGGATGGTATCGCGCAGGATCGTGAGCATCTGCAGCAGTAAATGGAATGGTTTAACGCAGTTACATACTTCTGCCACTGCAGCAGCAGTCCTTGCACATCTGTTTCTGTTACATACAAAACGGGACTGGAGTACATGTACGTGGGTACAACAGATGCTATGCTGCCGCTGGGTGCTGCAGGTGAGATTCAGACCCAGTAACCCAGAGCTACCGTAGGTATGGCCAGACCGGGCGTCTGCGACCAGTGGCTCCCTCCAGTGTCATTAGGAAGGCGTCACCATTAAAAGCTTCCTGCAAGCGCATCATTCTGGTCTATGACTGTATACCCGGGCAAATCGAGTACCGCTCCTTCTGTAGGCTTTCAGAAGCTCTGAATCTCCACAGCCTCAGGGGCTCAGCCTCAGCTCATCTCAACTCACGCCTACATGAACCTGCTGCGAACGTTAACGATGTAATGGGACCGACTCCGACCGATATTAAAAATGCAAACGACCTTATGCCGAATTCTCAAGGGCCGGGCCGGTTGAGTGTACCTCAGGTGTACCCTCCTACTTTCTCAGGTGAGTGCCTCCTTTAGAGCGCACTCGAACCACTCCAAATGGTACCATCTATGCATGGGTCCGTCCCTCGATTTAGAGCTGGCTCACTACTGCTTGATCGCTCGCTGGAATGGAGGAAGGCGGCTTAATCAGAGGAAGGCTTGGACTGCATCACTCGCTCTGACCATATTGAGAAAATCCATTCGACGATGGGCCACGTTTACTACGGTTACTTAACTGAAGTTACCCCGGTTCGTTTTCTAAATACAAACTGGAAAATAAACTAACCTTTTCATACAGATCTAGAATTCGTTCCAGCAATTCGATTCTCTAAGTCATATTACGGGAAATTCCAAAATCGTGAATCTAGTCTTCCAAGCAACCTTATAATTGTTCTGCTGCTCCAAGGAATAAGGATTGCCTTATCCGGCAAGTTCGAGAAGGAATATATACGTACCGATTCTAATACTCTTTGCCATCAAGAGTGGCTAGTTTGGTACTTTGCTATTGCTGATGTCGATTGGTGTTTTCACTATGTTCACTATCAGCTACATTCTTACTGCTGAAGATGGTTCAATCTAAAAACCGTTCTAAGGTTTTCAGGTTATGATAACAGTGAACAAGAAGACCACACCTGATGGCATACTAAAGGATAGAAAACAGAAGGAAATTGGATAGAATCTAAAGTTCGTTGATTTGATTTAAAGTCTAAATTGTTGATATCGATATCAGATTCCAAATTTTTATATTACAAGTTAAAATATGATAGTAGGTGCCAAAACGAGCAACTATTTGGGATTCTTCTAAACAGGGACTCAGTAGACAAAGTATAACGTTGGAATTGAATAATATAAATTTGAAAGTCCTTTAATCAAATAATACTCTTAATAAATATTTGAAATTTTATAAGAGAATTAGTATATTAATATAGATATCAGATAGTATTATCCACAGAGAAAGCCCTTAGTACCATTACAAAGTCCTTTGGGCCATGGTGTAAAGCACTCTTACAATAAATCGTGCTATTGAAGTAGATGTCAATAGAGAGTAAAGAGTGAGTAATGATCAATATATCCTCCTAATTGTTAGAAAATGGATGTGCTTTGTGGCAAGTCCCCACCTCTAATAACTAATTTTCATTTACCAATTTTTTAATGTGAATATTTATCATGTAATCATTAATATTATTGTAATCATTTTGCATGCTTGAATATATAATGTGGGTGACCGGATGGGGTCCATTGCGGCTTCCGTAAATATACAAATTTGTTCCAAGAGTGACTCGGGCTAGATTGATGTGCCGGTGTTGCGTGGAAAATTGAGTTAAAACACTAAACTTCTTAAGGCAGGTTTAAATTCCTGAAAACCAGTTAAGGTCAAAGAAGTATACATGGAAGTCGAAAGATTAGGTGAGGGTGAGCTCAGTGGTATGATTCATGAACCCGCCAAGTCAAATGGAGGAGAGCTTCGATCCGATGAACCGAGGGGAGCGTGGCTACTTTGGACGCAGCTGCTGGATTCAGAGTGGAAGAGGAAAGTTAAGGCAGCCTGGTGAGTTCTGAGCAAATTGCATGTAACGTATACTCACGAGCTCATGTACGTATCGTTGGATCGCAGTTCCCCATGCCAAAATCGGCTTACGATCTATTGGTGTCTGAGCAGGCACGACTAAATTATATGAAGCCTACCGTAGTGGCTGCAACGAGGTCCGGGGGGAATTTCGAGAAAGATCGAGCTAAAGGTAGAGCACAGAGGGTTAAGGAGCGGAACGGGAACCAGAGGAATGGGTGAGCTTCGGGATCGTTCGGGCTGCCATTGGTCCAGGAGAATCAACAGTAGCAGAAGATCATAAAGCGGTTCTGACCAGGGCGTTATATTGGGAAGAGCAAATTTGTCATTGATGCCGAACCGGTGCGCTGGTCTCGGTCTAGTGCAATTTTCGCTCTAGCCTTTGCCCCTAGAAGAGAAAGAAGGCGGGGAGCCTGGCTGCAGAAGTAGCTGTCATCTCTTCTCTTCTCGTCTACTGAGGCAGGCCTCGATCAGTCGGTCGATCGATTTATCGGGTGATTCAGATCCTCTGCCATTGCTAACGAGGGGAAAAGGGAGAAAAACCACTTGTAAAGGCAACCCCGTATTATGCCTCGCGGTATCGGGTGATGTCCGCTCCGGATCCAGACAGGTGGTTGCCGATTGAGAGACCGAAGAATGGGTGTATCCAGATCCAATATAGAATTGAAATCCCAAAATTAGGACACATCCACGTACGGTATCCCGGGGATTTTGCCATGTCACTAATATTCCTGCCTCGGTCAGCAGCACAGGTAGGTTTGTACCCGGTTTAATAAAAACCTGCGGACGTCAGTCATCAGAGTACCTTCCCTTGACCTTCAAGTAATTTCCTCTCCAGCAACTCCTTTTCCTTTTTCACAATTACCCAGGCCATGGGAATTGGGAGCACCATGTTCGTCATCCCGCTAGGGTGGTATTTATTGAAACCGCAGTCAATGTCTCTTCTATATCTCTCGGCGACAGCGAGCTAGGAATTGGGATGTGGGTGATCATTCTCCAAGGCTAGAGTCTGGGTAAATCACTGCCACTGCTACTGAGGGTGTAGCTCATTCTCCTCTCAGTCGAGTCCTGGTGCTTAGTTCTCACTGGCTGAATTGATGTGGTATAGACTCGCCAAATCCAACTAAACTGAAATCTAGTTGGATTTGGCCAATCTATACTCTTGGTCTCATACACTGTACTTCTGATGTCCATCATGTGCTCGCCCTCAAAACATCAAATCGAGCTTTCTTCTTGATATGGTCAGTGATCAGTAAAGTGTTGCTGAGGTTTACCGAGGGCTCTTCTTGTGACGATGTTACCTTGGCACTAATTTCTTATTCAATCATCATTGGACTTAGACCTCGGCAACTGAGATCGATAGCCCGTCGGGCCTTACCTAGCTAGGCTCTGATCATCCTGCACCCAGCTCATACACTTTTCAGACGTTTCTTTGCAATCATGGAATGGGGGCGATATATCCACAACCAAAATCGTTTGGTTCTCTTTAAAATTATGCCTTACCGCATCGCTAGCTCTACGATCAGCTCAACGTCTCCTGCAAAGTGAGTTATTTGCTCAAGTTTAATTTCTCAGGATTTTCAGTTTCCATCGCCTTCAATGGTACGTGGAGGGTCCGGACAAGAGTATCGGGGAGTAATTACTGAAAACACTTTTCCCAAGCCTTCTAGATCTAGATCAAGCTTGGCTCAATGGACTGCCTCCACGGCCTAGGAGCTCGGGATCCAAACACTGAAGACTAAAAGAATTAGGACAAGCAATGCAGCCAGCCAGATTTCTGATCTGAGAGCCTGCGAAACTGTTACACACGTAAAATGGTCAAAGGATCAGCATCGCAAACTGTGAGGCTTTCCCATCAGTCGGTTGCAGTCCGAACAGCTCTAATAAGTGTAACTAGAGACTTAGAAGTTATTTAATTTAATCTTTCAGTATAACACTGCTTAGCTCTATGTCTGACTTTTCAAACACGACGGAATCATCATATACAACATGCATCAGAATTAGTTTGCACCAGCCCAGCAGCAGCAGCAGCATTATAATCTCAAGTACTGGAACTCAACATATGATGTGCTCATGCTGAGCCCATACATGCTGTTTCATCTCAGGCTAGATTACCATCTGTAACTACTTCCCCTGGAACGAGGTGGTTCATAAACAGATTCTGGATTAAAGATTCAGCTAAACCAGCTGCCCTCTAACCTGAATTTTCTGTAGAAAGGCTTGTTTCTGCCCAGCGACAGATATAAACAGCCTGCGTTAGACTTGCAGCAGTTGGCAATTACATGTTACAAGCATCCGAAGCCCTGCCGACACGGACTGTTTCTCCACCATATATTTAATTGCTTTACGAAGTGCCTAATAATTACCAGATTCATGATTCTATTTTAAGGGGAGGAATTCGAAATACTAGTTTTTAATGGTACTAATACTATAATGAGAGGAAAGTGTGCGCTCGAATCGAATTTGGTTTTTCTTCCCGATGAAGAAATCACCCAGGTGCCAGGTTCAAATCACACATATCCTTTCAACTGCAACTTCTTTCTACTCAGTTGATGATCCCAAAACGGTAAGCACGAAAGGAATGTTTTCCAGTGCCCATCGAAGATATTTCTGCCATCTTCACGTGCATGTCATCTCTTCCCCAATGGTTGGATTAATCGGCAGCATCAAACTTGATATATCATTTTGCATGGGAGCCTTTGACCAAGTCTGCACTCTAGCTTCTTTATCAATCAAGTGATCTATCACTTGGATAGGCTTTCCGAAGTGGTTCTTCGCTTTTCAGGTGAAAAGCTTGCCTCTCTCTGGCATCTCTTTCTTCGAGCTTAAGTTCGTGCACAGCTTGTAGACCGGATCTAGGATAATTGAAACCTCTGGTGGACACACATTGAAAACTTGTCATAAAGATCTTCATGCATCTCCTTGACCACCTGAAAGTTCGAACGTTCAACATCATTGCCCGAAGTTTGGAACACCATCATGTGCTCGCTTTACAACGGGAGGACACTTGCTCTAATTGTCAGTAGCAGATGGTTTCTCTCAGTAAGTCGACGGCACGCCCTGTAATCCAAGTAGAACCAATCTGTACTGAGGGAAGAAAACCTTCACGCTAGGTCTGAAGTGAAAATGGCTGACGCTTTACTTGTTGAGTGCATGACCATAGGATGATCGTTGAAATACATGAAAAAGACTGGAGCCTGAAGAGGAGACCAGTCGGTCAATGCAGTACAGATACTGATGATGTGCTAGTGGGAGGAGAAGAAAATGCGAAGTAAATATCTGATATATACTTTTTCGCTTTATTTTCCCTCTGAAAAATTCCTTGGGTTTATTTCCATATGCTTCTGCAGGTGTTGTAAAAGTAGACCACCGTTGGAGATTCCAGCAATTGGTGAGACGGTTCAGTCCTAGTCAGTCTACCAAACCAGGTCCTACAGTAGCCTTCAGTCGGCATGTGGTAATGACTATGATATATGATTACTGCTCTTACATATGTGTGCTGACTTTGGAACGCATGAGGGAGCAGCTCACTACAGATCCTCCTCTTCTCTTCAAGAAGCACTACTCATATTTTCCTTGCATGGGGGACACCGGTGATGCATAATGGTGACCTTCAATGCCTCTTCATCATCCACTCAATAGAGCTTAAGATAGTGTTATTCATTATTTCCCTCCGATGTGATTCTTATTCATCTCTCTGATTATACCTTCATGATTGTTACATGCTCAGTAAATAGCCACATAGATTAAGCTTTTCTTCCTTCTATATATCTGTGCGTCTCGTGACACTGTACCAAAATGAAAGGTCCCCTATGGCCAATCAGACTATTTTTGTGTAATGTCGAACAAAATTCACTCATCGAGTGCCTATAGGCTTCAGAGTCCGACATTATTGATGATCAGAAGCTTGGTTCAAATTCTGAACGCATCATTTCTGAAGAAGCGGGGTCGGCCAATCGAAAGTTGTATTCAACCAGATACTGACCAAAGTTGAAAGAGTGGCGGTCCACTAAGTCAATTAGTTTGAGTATTAAGCAAACTTCATGGGTTGTCTTCGATCTAGTATTGAAAGCGACAGCGCTTTCAATGTGCATTACTTCTTTGTATTTCGTTTAAATAACTTGCATTTCAAGCTAAGAAGGATGAATGACAAATTTTGGACCCAAGGTAAATGCTATGGACATGCCGTGCATCTAATCTGGACGGTTGGTGGAGTGCAGGATCTGAGCATGCATAACTCGTGCATGAAGAGTATTCTGGACCATTCCCTAAAATAGTTTTTTCGTCAAGCATTACCGCCGAAGCCGGATCGGGTGTCTAAGTTCACTCTTGGGAGAGGCGATGCCAAGTAGCTATTCCAGTGAGAGAGTGTTGAGCAAAAGATACATGACGTCCTTTCCGAGGCAATCACATTTTCGGGAGCATGCAGCTCTAGTCTAAGAGCATTTTCGACCAGAAAGAATAGTTCGTACTTGCTGTGACGCTTTCACTTCCCAGAATCATCAGATGACATTGACAATGTATGGATGAAGCCGGTTCATACTCCTGAGACCTTATACTGTACAACCGTCAACATATTATGCTAAATTTCAACAAAGAGAGAATTTGAGAGCCCTTGATGCAGTATCAGTCTACTAGTTGAAAAGCATGGCACTTTATGCCCAACATTTTTCCCTCCAAGGAATCCGTTGGCAAGAAGTTTTGTTAAGCTATTTATCAGGTGCAAAAAATAAAAAAAATCACTCAAAATGGGAGCGCTTGGAGAGCTAGTGTTGAGAGGGCGAGAGGTTGCGGGTGCGGAAATTGATATTGTAGTTTCTGTGGCCATACTTTGGCAAACATGGAGAGTGAATATTTCATTCTCTTCGTCTTTCAATTTGGGTTCCATAGGTACCTAAATTGAAGACTATGGAGAATGATATTGTGAGATATGAGTATTTTTATTTTTTTAGGGTTTTGAGTGCATTTTGAGTGATTTTTCTTATACTAGATATATGGGTCGGGTTTTTTTTGTTCTCATCTCTTCCTGCATTGGTTCTATAGGAACCTAGTTGGAAAATTATGGAGACCTGAATAAAAAGTTATGAGTATTTTTAGATTTTAGGGTTTCCATAGTTAGCATTTTCCAATGTGAGGTGGTGTGTTAGGGGGGTTGTGGTTCTGCAGGTGGGAGTAGATACGTGATGGAGTGCTGGGTTTCTTTATCGTTCCCTTTGTGCTAGCTTTAGCTTGACTTTCTCTCATGGGACCGCCAAAAGCGGTGCGTGATACACCATGTCCGGTGTGTCATTGTCTCTTTACCTCGCAATGAGTAAAGACCCACGTGGGAAAGATGCACAAAGATTATGATTGGACCACTTGGGATGCGCATGTGAGGAGGACGGTCACATCGACATCCGTTTTTGTCACTTCGGGGAACACGCACATTACATCGACTCCTTCGTTGAGCATTCCGGGTATACCGTCGGGGTCGTGGGAGTGGTTAGCTTCCCATGCAGGTTCGATTCTAGGGCTTTTTGAGACTAGATTTCCATGTCCACGTTTATTCCATAGGCTTCCTCGGCTCTGCATGACGAGGCTAGACGTGCTTTTCGCTTACCGCTCGATCGGTTGGCGTGCGATCCCATGGACGAGTTAGCATGGTTTTTGTTTTTATTACTTCCGCGATGGTGTCTACGTTATACTAGAGGGGGACGTGCTGGACATAGAGAGGTGGCAGCTAGATTTCGGAGATTCCGAGCAGGGGATTGGGCTACATTGCAGGAGGAGTCTGTTCGGGCCACACAGGTTAGGAGTTGAGTTCAGTCACATGATACTTCTGATTTGGCACGATTGTGATGGTGTAGCATCTTGGGGCAGGCCGGGGAGTATAGCAGGGCTGCACTTCATCCTTTGTCCATGGCTAGTCCTAATGAGGAGACGATTTCCTCTTTACGCCTTCTACATCCACCCATGGGCGAGGAGATACCATTAGAGGTCTTGGAGTATCAGCCAGAGGAGCCATTATGTCTTGACAGATCATTATTTGCTCATTCTCTATGCACAGCCCCACGTTTATCATCTGGGGGTTTGTCAGGGATGGTATATGAGCATCTTCGAGATTGCTTTCAGGCGGACGATCCCTCTAGTGGTTTCACGGAGTTGTTCAGTGGATGCAGCTAGATTTGTAGAGGGAGATTCCGTTGTCGATTAGTCGGGCCCGGGTGCTAGTCGGCTTCTTGCGATGGAGAAGGACACTGGAGGCATTCGACCGATTGCTATTGGAGTGGTCTTATTGCGATTAGTTAGCCGTACCGTTGTCTCGCTCACACTTCCAGGAGCATCTTTGTCCTCATCAGTTTGGAGTCGCCACACCAGGAGGCTGTGAGGCAGTATCGTTGAGCATTAGAGCACTTCTAGATATCCATCCGGATTGGGTTGTCTTGCAGGTAGGCGTTGAGAACGCTTTTAACAGCGTCTCGCGTGCATCCGTTTTTAGAGAGCTTAGAGAGGCTGGTGGACCCCTATCAAGCCTCATTCCTTTTGTACGATCTTTCTACGGTTCACATTCTTCTTTATTTTATCAGCATGGCTTTTCTGAGGAGGGAGTCACCGTTATCAAATTCCCGGCACTCGGCACTTTCGAGAGGAGATCCTTTGGGGGGACCCTTATTTACCATGGCTCATTACAGAGCTCTTGTGTCTACTGCTTTGGCCAAGCCTGGTTGTGTGTTCCCCTCCTTGGCGGATGATACACACATTGTGGGCCATGTAGACAACATTAGGCAGGCCTTTGATTACTTGACTACCGAGCTTCATCTTGTAGGCTTGAGAGTCAAGGTGTCAAAGTGCAGGGCTTGGTCTCCTTTGGGCATTCCTCCTCATCTTCAGCTTCCAGAGGGATGTATGATATCGACAGATGACTTACGTATTCTAGGAGTGCCCAAGAGGGGTCGAGGATTTTGTTTCACGCTACCTTGACGTTGCATTGGCCGAGGATGTTTTGCATGTAGACGACCTTCCTCTACTAGGGGATCCGCAGGTGGCGTTTGGTATACTATCATCTAGTATTGCTCGTCGACCCACCTATCTTCTTCGCACTATTCCTCCTTCACCTACATTCATATCACGTTTGACAGCCTTTGATAGGAGGATCATGGGCGTCTTTGGTGACATCATCGGACTAGGGACATTCGAGTGTGTGACTGGAGATTTGGCAAGGAGACAGACATCTTTGCCAATCTCGTGTGGAGGGCTAGGCTTATTATCGATGGAGGAGACGGCACCTGCGGCATTCTTGAAGGAAGTTGGGCACTAGTTGCACCTTTGTTATCTTCTCGATTTGTGATCGCAGATAGACCTATTTTGGAGATATATACGAGGGACGTCGATACGGGATCATTTCCCTTATAGGTATTATTACGACATACAAGAGACGCTTTACCACGGGAGGTACGACATGAGTTCCCATCTTTTTCCTCTTTGGCTACCGATTGGACTAGGGGTCTATAGTCTATCTTGATGGACCGACAGTTTCAGGAGGCTCTACATTCACTCTTAGTGGATCCGGCCATCCCTCGTACTACTAGAGCTCGTCTACGCTCTTGCTCGGGCAAGGGTGCAGGCTCGACCTTGGATCTTGGCTCGACCATGCATCATGGCTTTTCAATTCGCACCAACTACTTTCTCCACAGCGATGAGGTTCCGTCTTGGCTTGGTCCATCCATCTACATCTTCATTACTCACATGCGAGTGTGGTATCACTTTAGATGCAACAGGTGTTCATATGACTCGTTGTCCATTCGGAGGGCATAGGATAGCTACCCATGATGCCATTAGGGATGTGGTGTTTGCTATGGCGCGGGAGGGTGGATACCTCACATGGAGAGAGCGTTGGTATGCCTTGCAGTCGACTAGGGTTAGGGCAGACCTGTACTTGGTTCGGGAGGACCAGGTCACTATGGTGGTTACCGATCCTACTAGAGACAAAGTTTCAGAGGGGGTGATCACCCATCCTCCAAGATGGGCGGCGAGTGGGCGGAGCGAAAAGGTCTCAAGTATAGAGGTATAGATATGGAGAGGTCACCTCTTTGTTCCTCTAGCTTTGGAGTTATATGGAGCTATGGACACCGACTTCGACATGTTTGTGAGGGAGTATGTGAGTTCGACCTCGTACTTTATCTTATCAGAAAACATTACAAGTGTTCTCATGGATAAAGTTGTAGACTAACTTGTGTTATTACGAGTCCCTAATCCTATGTCTACTAACGTAAGCTGTAACACCATCCTGGACAAAAGGCGAGATTCACTTCGCTTTATTCATGGTCCATTTAGAAAGACTGGAATGGTCTTTTACTATAGTTTCCATGGTCTTTTGCTGATTTTCTACATTCTCAGATTGTTGATCTCACGCTTGCCCTCTCCATATGTCCTGTAGCTTGTTAAATGTCAACATATATTTCTGAACTATTGACCACTTGAAAATATCGGTATTTGTTTCTTTCTAGCAAGTCCGTCATGTGCGTTACCTCATCTAGAAATCGTGGATGAATGATTTGGCAGGGTCAAGACTTTGCGCATTCTAAATATCATTTGATTGACTTGCAAATCATACAAACCGCCAGTATTCCTTCACATCCAGCCAGCCATACATCTAGTAATCTATACAACCTAACATAGGGGGTTTCAGGGTAGCTTTTTTAGGGTTACGAGCACTCCTATTAAAATATTTGTGGACTAATGGAATCTAAAAAAATACCCATTAAAATTTACAGCAATATTCCAGATTTCAAAATTTGCATAGGTTGGTAAGATATAGCAAATCTTTATTTACAAGCCAAAGTTGGAGTTTGAATACATTTTTCCTTTTTTTTTAAAAGCCCATACTTTTCAAATTTCAAGTATATGAGAACGGCAAGAATAGGGGGTTTCATCATAGAAATCTCAAATGGGTGATGGGAAGTGACCAAGTGCCGTAAAAAAAATACTCCAGGCTAAATATTGTACGTCCGTAAATTTTGTATGAGAAATACCGTAAAAAGAGAAATGTAGAGTGTTGAGAATACCATCGATTATCCGTAAAGTGGCTGTTGTTGATTTAACTGTAGAGTACAGGTTATATCAGTAGCTAGTCCAACGATCCTATGATTTTAGTTTAAACTTGGTAAATCTGTTTGAACTACTACATGGAAGTTCTGCTGCGTTTGAAATTTGACAGCTCTTATTAATCCGCTTGAGTATCATACACCCTTCAACGTGTATTTTACAATATAAGTTGAGAAGGACGGATGACACTTGTTTCAGTGTGCTTATTTAAGGAACTCCTGCAGATACATACCTTGGAGCAAACTTATGAGTGTGAATTGTGTCAGTCGACGTAACCGTGATTTTGAGTATGGCTAGAATGTGTGTGACTTGATGTGTATTTGTCTGCAAGTGATAATTAATCACTTGAAGGTTCTTGTCAAGATCTGACTTAATTCTCTTTGGGAGTTCTGAAACCACTTTCTAGGGAAACTCCCAAAACTCCTAGTAATAGAAAGTACAGCATATATAAGAACTCCAAATTTTGTAAGATCTACTGTCATGGGACAATATATAAAATGAATTTAGGCTTTAAATTTATTTTTAAAATTAATTGACATGATAGATAATGTATAAATGTATTTTTTTTTTTTTATATATGTGACAATTTACACTTATGATGTGCTTTATGACGATTATCAATCAAGCGAACTTTATATGAGTCTCGATTTCAAGTAAGTATTGTACAAGATTTATTATGATTTAGGAAACAGTTCAGGGACAATTACAACATAACATTGAAATTCAATATGAAATACAAAGTGGATTTTTATACAAATACTATATAAATTAAACTGATTGACCGAACTAACTGATGGTTTACATTCTTTATTGACTTTAAATATTTCTATGCTAAGAATATACGAGTCCCTTGTGAATGTTTGACAACGGTTTGAGGCGTCATGTTATTATACTCATAATGTCCCTTGAGTGGTTTTTCGAAACCAATCACGTTTTTTTTTGCATTTGTTATCACGCGATATCCGGAATGTATTTGCCTGGTAAATTTATTAGACCTGACTAACCTTGTTTCCACATGCAACACAAGGGAGTTCGTTCTGAGGAATAAATTAATGCCACTGTTTTGATTTAAAAGAATACATGCGACAAAGTTGAACTTCTAAAATTAATTTTTTTCAAATGTCAACCTTCGGCTTAACTATTTCTCTTGAACGGTGTGCTCCATGACACATCCGTCTTATTCATACCTAAAACTTTAAATATGCTCTTGAATGCATGTTTTCTGTGTGATCATATGTATAACCAGTTTTAAAGCAGAAATGGAAGACACGGGAAGGGAATAAATGTGGAAAATAGAAGACTGACTAACCGATGATGAAACTGAAAAAATTGAAAAAGCAACCAGTTCTTTATATACCTTTCAAGTATCAGAATACAAGTCATAAGCTAAATTACTGTGATATTTTTTCGCTAGTTTTTATTTACTACAACACATCAGAAAGAGCCATGGAAAAATACTAATAGAAAGTCAACATTATTTTCATAATTCATCCGACCAAATTTTCTTTTTCTAAAGCATACAAAATGTATAAATTACTATATTTTATTTTTGTTGTGTAGTTTATTACTTTTACAAATATTTGCAAATCACCGTATTTTTGTGTTTTTATTGTTTTAAAGCGATTTTCACACATGGTTTTGTATTTCATAAAAGAATATAATAATATGGATTCAATTTCCATATAATTTTGATAATTTTTCATAAAAAAACCTTGAACTTGTTTTACATGAGTAAAAAAAATAAAAAAACACATGCTCGTATCAGCTTGAACTCTCCCTAACAATGCATACAGAAATTTATCTAACCTAGATTATCCCAAAATCTCTAAATATACTTATGTGACAAGATATAAAATTAGAAAAAGAAGTTAATTGTTATTGAAGTTCCAAAAGTCTAGAAGTTATGTACTTAATTTGATGTATTATTTTCTTTTGTATTTCGTTCATGATGTAGAAAATAATTCAGAAGTAAATAAATCTAATATTATTTGGCCAAATTTCTCCTTCAAAATCTAGTAGTTTCTCTTGTAATAGTTAGAGTTAGATCCACAACTAGTGGACAACATTAATGTTAACATTACTAACAGGCTTCAATTTAGATTACCGTCCACAGATTTTATAGGAAACTTGTTGTGTGTGTAGATACCAGATTTGAATCCGGAATCTACACACACATCGAGATACCTTATTCTGCATTGCGATGGGATTGGTATACCATGAAGAACAAGTGCACTGGTTCGGTAATCGCTGTACAAACAGTGCAAGTAGTGAATACTGTATAAATACCAGAGACCATCCAAAGAAACGCTGGAAGAATTGTTTGTCGATCGCTGAGACTGTCCACAGGTGGGGGCTTGGAGGATCTATGGCTTTGAGAAA
Organism: Marchantia paleacea; assembly: GCA_014180765.2. NCBI lineage: Eukaryota > Viridiplantae > Streptophyta > Marchantiopsida > Marchantiales > Marchantiaceae > Marchantia > Marchantia paleacea. The sequence goes on from MUAA02000014.1 coordinate 2,268,286, forward strand.
GGTTATCATGAACGACCTTGAGCGGTCTGGTCTGGCTCGGTTGGATCCAACATTTTTCGTGTTTCCATCATTCATTTTGTTTCCTTCTGCTCGGGCTTCCATCATTGATTAAAATCTTCCTCATCGACGGTTTCAGAAAACGTTTCCAAATCGCAGTATTCTAGCATAGTGAAAGGCTCGCAAGAAATAGCTTGAATCCGTATGCACTCTGGATCTTTAGTTCGAGTTTCTTTCATGAGTCGCCGTTTTCCCTTTTGAGCTTTTCTTTTTCTTTTCCTTTGGTTTCAAATCCTGGAGAGAGTAGCAACGGGGATAAGCGGCTGTCAGCAGGTCAGTGTGGCGTTATGTAACCGACCACCAATGTGCTTTGACTTCTGTTTGATCTGATCTTCACTTCTTCTCATAGGTCAATCTTATCTAAGGAGTAATATTATTACAAGGAGAAAGCACATCAAAGGAAGTGATTCTTACCACCCAGGATAGTCATTTTGTTAACTCGATGATTTCTTTTGACTTTATGCCTCCTAAGCGGCCTGGAGCCTATTGCAAAGATGCAAATAGAGTGTTGATTACTACTTACTCCCTGGCCTACCCTTCCCCGCCCAGGTTTCAGCGTGGATACTCCTCTTCGCAAGTTCAGACTAGATCCCAAAACTTGTCATTCACAATAGAGAATGCGCGAGTCTCACTTTCTTGTTTGTTTCAGGTGCTTGATTATGAATCGGTAACGTTTGCTCGATTGGATCGTTGTCCTAGGACCACATCCAGAGAGCCAGTACATGAGATGCGAGTTGGTGCTTGGTCAACTCCGAGTAGCTTACCTATTGGTAAGAAAGCAAGGTAAGGTTTTCATACTTTCAGTTGAATTAGAGGCTGTAGAGCTATAGGGTTGTACGACGACGACCCTCAGAACCTTTCTCTCGAGAAAGGATTGTAATGAATTAACTAACTAATCAGCGCAAAGTGGTATGAGTAGGTAGAGTGGGAGGCGATTTAGAGAGAAGTTACGTGATGGACTGACTCAAGGATCATGGTTACATGGTCCCGTCCTTTGGATGTCTGGTGCATTGGAGGTTCTACCTCTCCTTCGTTTCTCTTTAACTGAAGTACGTTGTAACTTTTGAAGGACCCTTCACTTTTCAGCTCTTCACGTGCTAGATAGATACACGCGATTAACCTAAACCATACTAGACTTGGTAATTTTCCAACAAATCTGCTGACTTACTCTAGAGTTTTCACGTTTCTTGAGCTGGGCGAAATTCAGCTATCGCGATGTCAAGTTTGTCCACTTTCGTTGCTGAATGATTGTGCCATGAGAGAAGCACATATGAAAAGAAAGTATGAGAAATGATGGCATAGAGCGATGAGATGATTAATCCATAGCTCATGTGTGGAGGAGTGTTAGTTAGGCTGGTTTCCCTGTTTCTTCGTAGCCATAGGAGCAGCAGCCACCGCAGCTAACTTGTACTATACACGCAACAGCCACCGCATACTCCGCTAAAAAGACAAAGAGTGAGTGAGTACTCACAAGCAAGAGATGAAGCTCCACACGGGGAAGAAATGGAGAAAAACAAGATTGCACGCAGCGCAGATTTGCTGGGTTGTAGGATGACAAGAACTAACTTCAAGGATTGGGGTTGATTATTTGATTAGTCAGATTGTCCCCCAGACCATCCAACCATTTTTTAACGACATTTCCTACAGATTTTGTGTGAGTAATCCACGTAACCGGTGGGTTTGTTGGACAAAAGTTATGTAACGGAAGGGCGGAAGAAATGAAAGATGATCATGTAGCGCATCATCTTTCAGGGTACTAGTTTGACCTTGTTATAAGTAGGAAGGAATCATCCCCCAACACGATGAGCAAGTATGTAGCCAGCCAGCCAGCCAGCCAGCCTGCATTCTTTCTTTCCTTCATTCAGTACAAATTTGGGGCACGTACGTTGTGACAGATCCTTCTGGTTTGCTTGCTCCATTTGCAGGACACGGCTCTCGGGAAGGGGAAGAAGAAAAGGAAAACAAAAATAAAAATAGGTTAACTTGAATAATGGAAGAGGCGCCTCTTCCACCCTTGAGAACACAACTGAAATACGACTTAGCCTCTTCTGCGACTTGTTCCTAGACCTGGAACACCCAAGGCTGATTTTCTTCCTTCATGAGAACAGCCCTGAATGCGTCCCGTTGTTCTAGTCTCGGTCGTGGTTTCGTTCGTTCGCGACTTTTTTTGTTTTCATAACCATGAGCGAGAGAAGATATCATGGTGTGCACATGTGGCGCACACCGTCGACAAGATGGTGTGCTATACATGTGTTAATTGAAAGAATGTTCTTGCATGTAACTCCAAGACTATCACATTTCGGCACTGCTGTATTGCAAATGGTGCCCAGTTGAATCGAAGAAATGAGCAACTGACTTCTTCATGTTAATTGTATATTTGTGTGTTTAAATTATTGAAATAACCATGATTTCATGCATTTATTAGAAACAAACATTTTGTGCAGTTGATGCAAAACCTCCATGTCCTTTCAATTATGAAAACTATTATATCTAATACATGATAAATATTCAATTTAACACATGTAAGCAGATAATATGTCACATTTTAATCATTTATACTAGGGCATTGATAGATTATCAAATCATGAAAAACACGTTAACAAATAGTGGAAACTTTTACACATGTTAAATATATGCAGAAATCGTAGAAGCTATTCACATCAGCTCCTATACATTTATAATCTATAAATGTATAGGAGATTACATATATAGCTTATACAAATAGTTCAAGTTTAACCATATAGGTATATGATATTGATTAATATTATTAGATTCTTAGATGTGAACATCTGATCCACAAGTTATTCAAGTCCTATTTTAAACATGAAATTTTAATGTTCTTTAATATTTTAATGCGTAAAATATGGCATTTTATTTTATGTAATTTTTAGAATTACATTTATTATTTTAATATGAAATTTTAAAAAATTTATAAATTCTTTCATTAATTTTTTTCCATGTCTAAGTATTAAAATAATCATAAAATTTATTTCAATTTACTATTACGATAGCGCATTCCGCTAGACATCACTATTTCATGCATTTGTGATGAATTTTATTGATTGAAATGTTGATACGTAATTTTAGGTTTCATCTAAGTTATTAATCTACATAAAACAAAATATCTAACTTTTGACGCATCATGTTCTAGTATGAATTTCAGGTACACACTCAAGATATGGATATATGGGCGATCTTCAGTATTCATTTTCATGTTATACTTTTGTTTAATCGATCATCCCATAAGTGACTTAAGATTTATGAGTTTAATGCTATATATAATAAAAAGGATTTTCCTAGATCTTCAAATACGAAAGAATCTCCGAGTCATTGTCAACCCATATATATTGCATCTTTGCAAAATATCTTGATTGAATCATTCTTGAATTTCCGTACAATGAACTCGGATCAATATATCACCATCTAGATGAAAAAAATACTAAGAATGTTTACAATTCAATAATTTTTTAGTAGAATTAGATATACATGCTATTATATATATTTTCAGAATAATTATAGTATTTCTTCGTAAGATCTGTTTATGATTTAAGGTAGAAATAAAATTTCAAATTAAATAACGTTAATGTAGTTCAAAATTTCTGCTTGATAATTAGAAAAAAAAAATCTAACTAAAAGGTTTACTTTCAAGAATCGTAAAATTACTTCAAAAAATTTTCGATGTAGTGATATTCTGGAAAAAAATAAACCTACAATCATAAGGTTCATTCCAATACTTCAGTTTTGTGACTCTTATGGATATGGTTAAACCTACTTATCTAAAACTGAAATGTTCTTTGATGCTATTGTATGTTATTAACAAAGTTAAGATGTGGCTAAGTAGGGGTGCTGCCTGAGTAAAAACCACGTAGAAAATGTTATAATTGTAAATAAGATGTAAGGTGCAATTTCACACTGCAGTCAAATTCCAAACTTGGAATATAATATATAATATTATCTTCATACCGAGTTAATGTCTGCAATGCTTATAAAGCCTCTTCAACACACAATAAGTTCAATACAATCAGTAGCATCTTCTTCTCTTCTGACCTCGTTATAACATATGTGTTTTCTCATCTCTTAGTTTTTTCAATGAGATCATTACAAAAAATTGCGTTTTCGTTGGTGTTCAACTTCTCTATTCTCATTGTCATCTCTCTAAAGTACTGAAAATCAATTATTTAAACTAAAAGGGATATCCACGTTTGTAAATGATAAAGATACCAATATTCTCGTGTGTAGCAACATGTATGCTATACCTACATGTCAGGATTAATCTTCGACACTAAAGCTTGTTTTACACGCTGAAGAGCCTTATTGTACCTCAGTTGTTGGCCATTTGTAGTCTTTAAGTTATTTCAGATCTGAAGGTGGGTCGTAAGCTACTAACCTAAAATCTGAAGGTCAGAGGGTAAGATGGGACATGTACTGAAAATGTTGATTTTGATAAAGGTTCGGCTGAGATTTAAAGGCATAAGTCATAGACCGGACCCACAGTGTACTAGAGACTGAGAACAACACCTTTCGGTTTAAACCCCAGAAAAGTTTATGCACTCTTAAATCTCATCTCTCTCATTCATTTGCTTACAATTCTGTGGATTTCTTTCTACATCACAGCGGTGATCTTTCATGTTCTTGGAATCAATCTACTTCACTGCAACATATAATTCACGTTGTAACCTTCACATCCAGTAGATTGTACATCAACATATTCAAGATAGCATTCCATAAGCAGTTACTGGGATAATTCCCAAAAAGTCTTTTTTAGCATCGTATAGGGAAAATAAGAGAATGACGGGCTCCCTCGAGAGTACGGGTCACAGTGCCGGCAAGAAAAATGAGTCATTTTTCACTACAATCACCTAACAGTTGGTATTTCTCACCAGGAGAACCAACATGCAATAGTCTGGATTAAATTTATTGCGTTAGACTTGCCTGAGGAGAGATCTTCTTAGTTTCTTAAAAGGAATTTAAAAATTGTATACATTAGCAGTAGACCAGGAGAGATCATGGTGTACATCATAACAACTCTGATCATCATGTTTCGATTTTGTAAGCTGAGTTCATTACGGCCTTTTTTACCACCGGTGACAATGACCGTAATGAACTCATTGTCACCGATGGTAATCATCAGCAAACATTACTACTAAATCATACTTTCCTGTCATCATAAGTCTCACTTCTTCATGCTCATTCGACGACAAAGTATGTTACTCTAAAGAGGTTCTATGGCTTCGTAGCTCTCTCTCCTCATCGCACACACACGCAATGCAAGCCTTTCTAGACAAAACTTTGTTTGAAAACTTCAATGGTTTTAAAAGTTAAGATTTCAAATTCTCTCTGTTGACTTGGGTGGGTGAACAGAGAGGTTCTGTAAGGAAAACTATATCCCAAGTCAGCTAGAGTACAGACATTCGCAGTCAGCGTTGAAAAGGTCAGAACTGGAGCATCTTTTGCCAGTGATTACAAAAGCTCCTTGGGAGCATCGAACTAGAACAACCTTTGACATCAGGAGTCCCAAGAGAATTCTTCAATAAACATGCTCGTCTCAAAATCATCACCAATCCTGAGTTACTTCAAAGTTCTGCTAAAATTTGATGTCAAAGTGTCAATGTACGAAACTGGAGCTGATAAATCCTTACTCCATTCCCCACGCCACGCCACCTATATCCAATGGTTTTCACAGTTAAGAGAAGAAGAACCGTCACTTATTATTTGCTTGACATCCATTCACAATGAAGGCCAGCTGAGTGCTGTGCACTAGATTTCGACTTGATGCAGTTTCTCCACTGTAACGGCCATAAAAGAGAAAGCAAAGTTCTCGGTGGAAGACAGGGCATGCACACCACAACCTACGCTTGTTTATCTGGGATGCCTCTTAACTGTCACAAAAGCCATAACACACATGCACAGAACAAATTTTCTAATATGTGATCCGCCCGACAAAAGCTAGGTATTAATGAAGGGTCTTGTCTCGAAAGCATGACACAGACAAGAAGTTTCCTTCCATCGTCACCACAGAAAAGGAAATGAGAAATCTCCATAAAAAAGTGATAACATTATGATAGGGAAGTCCAGGTCGAATCCTATTTTTTGGTCAGCTAAAAGGTCACATTCCAATGAGAAACTTTTATTGAAATTCCTCCCCTAAAATGAAAACGCAGATAACAATGCCCATAAACTGGCAGCCTCGGATCCTAAAAGAGACATGTAAAACTCGAAGACTATCTTTTCCCGATTCATGAAGAAAGTGGTTCATGTCAAAGTATACTTCAAGGTCAAACAACAGCATACATTTTCCCAATTTTCGTTAGGAATCAGACTACTGAAAGACTAGGATTTGACGTCGGGCATTCGAACTTGAAATGACTTAGAAGTAGGTGAATCAAAAGCGGGCTTGATGTTTAATTTGATCATTTCATAAGAGAGTGAAGCAAGCCAAAAACAATGGAGACATTCGCAACCAAGCATTCTGTCAAGGACATCACAATGAAAGCCTTATAATTCTCAACATTTCAATACTAATTGCAGAAAACATTGGATAACTATCTACAGTTGAAGTGCACGGGAGAGTGCAGAATTAAGGATTAGATACCACCAAAACTACCAGATCCAACCCTCTGTAAGAAGCTCGGTCACTTCTACGCTAAATAAAAAATAAATCTGAATCCAATTTCAGATGGTATTAGCTGGAAAGGCAAGTGAGGTTCACACTAGGCGACAATCAAATATCATTATCAGGTCAGATATCACTAAGTGGGAACTAGATAGAGCACCGCCATGCTCAAGAAACAGACGGGTCCAATCTCGCGATTTTCTAATGGACAGTGAGTAGATTACGCCAGTCAAATTAAATGCTCCGAAACGTTCTATATCTACTTCGATAAGGTCATCGCGTAACAACCAGGAAGCAGTAGATAAGAGGACCAACAATAACGAGGTCAGTCTGGCCAAAAATTCATGTATACTACATATGTCCCAACATTTGTGAATAAAATGATATATTATGCCCTTTTGATGCATGGTCGGAGATTATAACTGGTAATCCGGCATCAATGATGAAAAATACTACTACGTTGCATCAGTTGTATCACAGACGCATGTTATGAATAATAACGATCAACAAACTGGAGCAAGAATAAATGTATCCCTTCAATAAATTATGGGTCGTCTTTCGGAACACAGATATATCTTTTTCAGCTTAAATTCAGACTGTGGCAAGGAAACAACCCACTAATCTAAATCTCTTGACGTGAGTTTGGTTTGTTGATAGAAATCAATTTTCCCAAAAGACTCCAAAGTTTAAGAGCAAAATATTCTTCAAACATTGAAACCCTTCCCTCCACTTGGAACAAATGGATCGAAGAACGTAAAGCCGTCAAGGATCGTGGAAACGTGAACGTTTGATCAGGCGATATCTCCAACAGCTCTTACTGACAAGGTTTTAATTTGAGTTCCTACCATCAACCTGCACCACTGGTCTGATACAAAACAGGAGATAACATGAAATAGAAGTTAGTTCTAGCTGGCCTCTAAACATGACAATCAGAGATAAGAGTTTTCAAGGACATCAATCTTTTGGTTTTACTTGTTGAATTTCAGATGAAAACAATGAGATCTTGTTGAACAACGAGGTTAAAGACTTGACTATCAAATAAAAAGATGTAAATCTATTGGGGTCCTTAGTACTCTATATGATATTCCATATCAGATTACGTACAGGATAACTGAGTTGCGAATGAAAAAGGAAGACAAAAAGAAGCAATGTAGATAGCAAGTAGATTCTGAGATGACACCTTGCTTTGTGGGCTGGGAATGGAGGTCAATATAACGAGCAGACAGAAAGTTCTCAGTAGCCCTTGTTTCCTCGTATACGCGTCCTCATATCAACCTATGAAGCGTGTCCAACAAGAGATAAACGAACATCAGTATTAGGAGTGATGAACAGAACCAAGTTGAAGCAATGATCACCTAGCACATTGATTCACCAGGAAGGCAAATGCAAGCGACTCTCACGGTTTTGATCAGATCATCACGAATAGAGTATGCATGCGTGTGCTGCTACTGATAATCTCTTACCCTGTCTGAGTGCACTAAATGCTAGGCGAAAAAAGAGTGAAAGTACTGTAAGCTTCTGACCAGTGTGCTGTGAGGTGTGCAGACTGCGGTTAATCTGACTAGGTGTCTAGTACTGCAATTGTTAAGGTGAAGGTATTGAGTTTTCCCAATGCTACCACATCTAGTACCTCTAAGGAATAAATGATCTACGAAGTCACTAAGAAATCAGAATCAGTACCAATCTGACTTGTGAAAACAGGACAACAAAACATTCATTGGTAGATTGGTTGCTTTTGTGAAGCTGATATGCTATTTATGCAGAGAGAGAGCAAAATGATATAGATCGAACTGAAAGAGGATTTTAACAGCAGATGCTAGTAACCAACTCGGGCTGCATTGGATCTGTAGCAAATATTACTCAAATGGAAGACAAAAGGCACCATCCGTACTAGAGAAAATAAGATTTAAATCATAATTTTAGGTTGCTTGGTAAACCAAAGGCCTACAAAATTCAGAATGTTTTTGAAGACAAAGTGTAATGATGGGCAATTCCCTTTCATAACCTGAAGATTACAGAAGGTGCAACCTGGCTGAACGCTCTGTGTAGCAACAGACAAGAGAAAAGAAGAATCGCGAGTGAATGAAGGGGAGAAAAAACGAGAAGACTATTTCAGAGTCGAGAGGGTCTCTTCGACAGTGAGATTTCTCTCCATGAATGAGATTCATTCGGAGCTTCCAAGTGTCAACAAAAGAACCGTTCACTAGCCCATCCATCCTTCAAGTTTTGCAGCCCAAGAAAATATGCTCAAAAGAGACAGATTTGGGCTGGAATCTAGCGATCTACAAATCTGAGAAACTCGTAGCATGTTTCTCGTTCCACCAGCTGAACGAGGTTGTACTGGTGTCTTTGCACGACAAAGACACTAACTAAGAAGATGAACAAATAGTGTGATAACAACAACGACCTATGTCACAGAAATCCAGAGATACTTACCAGCATAATACTGTGACGCATTCAGATAAGACAGAAGGATTAACGTGGATAATGACATTCAACCAGAGTTACCATAACAAAACTGTTATGGTAAGAAGCAGAAACCGGGGCCCGTTAGCCTATTTAAGCACTTCAGCTCGCTTCGTTTCGGCATCACTATGAAAAAGTTCAAGGGTCGAGCTCGAATATCAGATCCTTGCTCTGAGTTTCAAGCAGGCGTTTGATACGGAAAATAAAACAGACTCAACCTCTGACACTCCTCCTTTCCATCAAAACTGTGTCATCCACGAAACCACCATCTTTCAATCTTCCAGGAAGAGAACACAAAACCCCAAATTTGAAGATCCGTAGGCTGTAATGATTCCGAGCCTCAGTACCGTACCACCAAACCTTCTACCCATGACAATTCTGAAGATCCACTGTACATTTCTCAAAACACGCAACAACCGCCAGACCCAGAGAGAAGACAGCCAGCATCTGTCTGATGAGTGGGATGACCCAATCCTTCGTATCACCCCAAAATGCAAATGTAAAACTGATCCGGATGAACAACTTCTATACATGCTTCAAACCCACTTGAAAGTGAACACTTTCTTCCATCGGTAACACAAAGTCACTGGGACCCAAGCTACCAAAGCTTCATTTCGTTTACTCCAAGTTCACAAATCAGGTACCAACATCACGCCAATCACGTCAACCAGAAAATGAGGAAATGAAGGAGCAGGACAAAAGTGCAGTATCACACCTGACCACGCTTGCATTGATAATAAGTTTCTCGAAGTCCTACACATTCGGTGGGTATGACAGGAGACTTTTCGCCAGCACAATCCCTGTATGATCGGTTTTGCTCCTACGTAATCGAGAGGAGGCGTGTGGCAAATTCAAAGTCAGATTCAGTGGTTCCAAGAACCTAACTCTTACAAGACTATGCGGCCAAAAATACCAACGAGCTATCATGCTAGCGTACGAAGAATCACCGATATGACGAAGCCAGCAAAAGAAACGGCGAGAATTACTCGGCACATAAATACGGTACCTTCATACACGGGCTCTCGCTCAGACATTTCACGAGCTCCAGGGCCAGACCCTTACAGGACTTCGACATCTCACTAAAATTATTAAATTCCAGCGTCGAGCTAGAGAAAGCGTGTAATCCTTTCACCCCTGATATCCCCAAATCCTTGGAAGCAATTTCCAGGAACTTTCTCCGAATCTCAAGCAGGCGTCTGATCATCCAAATTCCTTGAATTCGACCTTAAATCGTCCCCTCCCTCAAAACTGTTGCATCCACGAAACCAACATCAGAACCAGATCTCCGCCTCAACCAGGACGAAGAATGTCCATTGCGAAGTTCTCCAGACACGGACAGACTGAAGTCAGCGTCCCCAAATTCCGAGCTTCCCAATCTTCCAGGTTCGCTGTCACCCGTGACCCCTCTCCACAAAGCCCTGTCACAAGCACATCCGATAAATTCGCATTTCGAAGCCCAACGTGTCCTCCAAAACAGTCTCCGATGTCTCTGTCTCTGTCTGCCCGATGACTGCCCCCAAACCCATAGTCGCTCGGCCCTAACCACAAACAACAGCCAGAATCGGATCCCTCCAAATTTGGTGACCACTAACTAAGCCCAGAGTCCCCAGAAGCCGCAGAAAGGAAGCTTTCCAGCTCTAGCTAGAGGAAGAGCTTGCTCGCCAGTTTAGCTAGCCCCTCTGTCCCGAAGGCGGAGAGTGTCTTCTCCTGCCCTTCCAGAGTCCAGACCACACTTGGCCACCGCGACTGGCAGCGCCAGATTAGAGACGAGATTCACGAGAAGAGAAGAGGACGAGGACGAGAAATGGGTGCACTTTTTGGCTGTGTAATGCTTCTGGGATGAAGTGAGGAATGAGTCGACGACGGGAGGGCAATGAGTCTGCGTGCATGCATTCGATGGGAGAGCGCAGGAGGAGCTATGGCCTGTGTCCGTGTCCATGCGTTTGAGTCGTGAAGCGGAGACTCTCGCTCTGATTGCGGAGGTTTTTGGAAGAGGAGAAGATTGATCGATTGCATCGAGCGCTTCCGGAAGGAGGTTGACTGATACTCTTTTTTGGGTCGGTGAGTTGGGAACGATGAGGTTGGTGAAGGTTGCGACTTGCAACTTGAATCAATGGGCGATGGATTTTTCTGGAAATTTGGCCCGCATTCGCTTGTCGATAGAGAAGGCGCGTGAAGCGGGTGCAGTGCTCAGAGTGGGTCCCGAGTTGGAGATTTGTGGTTATGGATGTGAAGATCACTTCCTTGAGCTCGACAGCTGCACGCACTCGTAATTATCCCATGCTCGGCCTTGCTCAATTGTCTCGGATTCGTTAGGATACACTGTACTGGTTTGTCTTACATTTCTCCTCTTCTTGGAACGCGATTCATAGCTTATTAGTCCTTATTTTACGTCTATGGCGGATCAGCGAGATTTGGTTTAGTAGCATATCAACTAGAGTACTTAAAAACTAAGATATTGTAGCATCCTCCTCAACCAAATTTTCTGATCTGTAAAATATCCACTCTTGCTCGAATTGTTTGCACGTTTTCGTTATCCTGCTTTTCTTTCTGCCCAATGCATTTTTTTTAGATCGTGTGTGGAATGCGGTGCCTGGCCTCGAACGGGAAGTGTAGAGTGTATGAATGAATAATATGCGAATATAAATCATGGTTTACTTTAGGATGCAGAATTGAATGGAGTTGTGAATCTGTGGCAGGTGGGAGTGCTTGGGTGAGATCTTGAAGTCAGGCCTGACTGATGGCATTGTGTGCGATATCGGGCTTCCAGTTGTGCAAGGAGGTGTACGATACAATTGCAGAGCTTTTTGTCTCGATGGTCAACTTCTGTTGATTCGTCCAAAGGTGAATATGGCGAATGATGGGAATTACAGGGAGCTGCGATGGTTTTCATCGTGGAAAACCCCTGGTCAGCTTGTTACATACCACCTCCCTGAAATCATCTCGGCCATTCACGGCCAAAAAACAGTGAATTTTGGAGATGGTTATTTACAATTTGATGACACGTAAGAGAGTCTCTAATCCCTTCATCATTCTCCAGGCAGGTATATTTTTTGAGCTTTTGAATATATCCAAGACTGTGCTGTAATTTTTGTCTGAAAATGAGAACTGTACTGCACCACCTCAGTTTTGGTCTTAAAGGAGTGCCAATGGTCATATGATATATTTTCTTCGTGATAATATTCAGATCTGTCGCATCAGAGACCTGTGAAGAGCTTTTTACCCCAATCTCACCACACATCAACCTTGCTTTGAATGGTGTTGAGATAATCGCCAATGGAAGTGGAAGCCATCATCAGCTCAGAAAACTGAACACTCGGTTGGAGCTTATGCAGCATGCAACAAGCAAAGTTGGAGGAGTATACTTATACGCCAATCAACAAGGCTGTGATGGAGGTCGTCTATATTATGGTACTGTGTACTTTGTTTAACGTATTTGTATTTCTCATTTCTTTTTAAAAGTGAACATCGTTGGCTAGGTAGTTTTATTGGTCTCTCTACTTTGTATATAGAGAAACATCATCCATTTTTAAACCGTACGGGTTATTTTGGCAGATGGGTGTGCATCTGTGGTTGTAAATGGTGATGTTGTTGCACAAGGCTCTCAATTTTCACTCCAGGACGTGGAAGTTCTTATTGCTTCTGTAGACCTTGATACTGTAAGTATCTGTCAAATGTGAGGGTGCCAAGTTCAATTGCCTTCAATAACGTTTTGTTGCTTTGGACACCAACCAGATTGCGCCTGTATGCATATGCTTCTCCCTCATTGAGCCAAATGCTTAGGTGGAGGATAGCCTACAGTTTGTGTGTTATATATCTTTTATCTTTTATCTTGGTTGTATGAACTTGCCACCGAATGTTGTGAAGTCAAGATGTGGCGTAGGCTGTTTCAGGTTGTCACGTTCAACAAACTCAAACCATATGCACAGTCTTGGTCTTTGACGCTGTGGGTTCAAGTGGCAATCCGACGGTTTAAATCCGGCACAGTTTAAAGTGAAAAGTACTGACTTCATGTTGTGTCCCAGGTTGTGAGTTATAGAGGAGCAGGGAGCAGTCTTAGAGAACAAGCGAGTGCACTTCTTCCTAAGCTTCCTTCCGTGAAAGTTGATTTCAAGCTCTCAAAGTCCAGCAATATGCTCTCTGATTTTGCTACCTTACCTGTAGAGGTAAGACTATCTTCTAGTTACCTTTGCGACTTATTTCTCTTTCTAGATGGGCCCGAAAGCCGTCACAGGACTTAGTGAAGTCTTTATCGTGCATTCTTGAACCTTAAGCATGCTTGAGTTTCTGATGCCAGGTTCGATATCATAATCCACCAGAGGAAATTGCCCTGGGACCTGCGTGTTGGTTGTGGGATTATTTGAGGCGTAGTGGAGCAACAGGGTATCTGCTCCCTCTTTCTGGAGGTGCCGACAGCTCGTCAGTTGCTGCAATTGTGGGCTCTATGTGTCAACTCGTTATCAAAGGTTCGCATCACATCATATTTCGCGGAGACTTATTATTCTCGGTGATAAGTAAGACCATGCTGTGAATGAGGAGTTTCTGGTCACCTCATTTACACACCATAGAAACTTGGAATTGTGTGAATTAAATCCTGGAATTTTATCGACGGCTGCAACCAGCTGCAGAGCTTACTGGTTTAGAACATAAGTTTTTGGGTTGATCACAACTTCCAAGGAGATTGCCTAAGAATGACGTGAAGTTGTTGGCAGCCATTCAGGAAGGTAATCAGCAAGTTTTGTCAGACGCTCTACGTATTGGGCAGTACAAGGATGACGAGATGCCAGAATCTGCTCAAGAGTTCGCTGGTCGATTGCTTCATACTATGTACATGGGATCAGAAAACAGGTCCTTATTTACCTCCACTGTCATCACCTTTAATGACTGTAAGGTTAGTGTGTAAAAACAAAAAAATTTAGAAAAGAGGTTCATGTTGCCCAGAAGTGGCAGAGATATCAACAAGAGATGGCATGGTTAAGATTGCACGTCTAAGTACTTTTAAGTTATTTTTCAATGGGCTCAAAAGCTCCCAGTGATGTATCTTTTACTTGTCTTCGTCCTACGTTTTATGAAGAGACAGCTAGTAACATGAAGACCTTAGACAAATTCTATAGCAGCTCAGTTGTGTCTCCCATCCACGTAGTCAACACTGTTAATCTTCTAATGGATGTATTGCTTGTTGATCATTTCCAGTATCAATGTTTGCATCTTCAAATTAGTAGAAGTGACATGGTCGTGCCCAATTTCGAATATTTGGCGTGTCACACCTGAGAATGCAGTTAAGCTGAATAAAGAGAAGAGGAATATAGTATACGATCTTGACTGGATACAACTGCAATCTCGGAGTACTGGTGGAATTTACCAACGCAGTAGAGGAGACCCCAGTATGTCTTACACTGTTTGTACAAACATCATGCTACTGCAGAATCCCTGATGTTCATGACCATCAAATAACCCTTTTAAGACGATGAGGAGGTGGTTACGCTCAAATTCGTATAGGAAATTGGAACCCTGTAGAATAGTGGTGCCAGGTGAGGACGTGTTAACAGATCAACTTGTTCTGACCTGGGGTTGATAAGACCTGATACTAATTGCAGATTCGTAAGGAAGGAAGATTCGTAAGGATACCTGGAAATGTGTAACATGGTTGAACACTTAGGCACCCGAGAAACTATATTAGTGAATTTAGATTCGTAAGTAACAAACTTCATCATCCAGATACTTTTCATGATAGACTGTTTCTCTCAGTGCTAACGGTCACATTGAATGTGTAGCACAAGTTGTGGGCAGTATCTGACAATTTCAGGCTGTTCGCCAGATAGTTTTCTGACGCAGGTGGTTTCTTGACTGCAGCTCGGACGAGACTAGAAAGAGAGCTGAACAGCTTGCAAGAGAAGTTGGTGCATCTCACCTGAATATCAAGATTGATCTTGTGGTGTCAGCTCTTCTGACACTCTTTTCGACCGTAACCGGGTGTATGCCTCGATATAAGGTGCTTCTTTGCCTATTTATTTTTACCTTTTTATGTTTCAACTGCTTTGTCCGAAGATTGTGCCATACCAGATAGTGGAAATTTAAATTTCTTGTCTGGGTACAGGTGGCTGGAGGTAGCCAGCCAGAAAATCTGGCGTTGCAGAATATACAAGCTCGGATTCGCATGGTGATAGCATTCATGTTTGCTTCTCTTTTACCTTGGATACGAAAGAAATCCGGGTTCTTACTCGTTCTTGGTAGCGCCAACGTTGATGAAGGCCTTCGTGGTTATCTTACCAAGGCAAGACTTCAGTCATGTTATTGAACTGTGTTGAATCCTGGTTTATACAGGTATTCTGATGGTCCAGCATTTATTGTTCATTTCTTTTGTGTTTCGAACTAGCAAATTGATGATTGCAAAGTTTTGAATCATACGACCACTTGTTTGATCTTGTTGTTTAAATTCGTGCCTAGTACAATACATGCTAAGTATTTAGGAGAGACGCCTGTAAGCGAGTGCAAGTTTACCAAGGCACCTCTAACAATGAGTTCACTAGGGTTGAATTGATAAAAGTTCATGGCTTTGTTTTGATATTCTGAACTCTGTTGCAGCAGTTGAGTAGGATGTCTTCCAGATGTATCACCAGCAGTGCCTGATGCTCCTATAGACTCTCCTGGATTAGCCAAAGCTTGTTACCACTACCCCTCACCCTAATGAGTAGCAACACTAAGGTCAGAACTCTCTAGATAGCACTCCCCACACTTCAATTGAGACCAATTCGAAATTCAGCTAGAGTGCTAACTCCACCCCACTTTTCAGCAATCCAGCACTCAAAGGTGTGATCAGTACCTGAGGAAATTATCACTGGCAAGTGTACTCTGACCTATGTTCTTTACAGTCAGACTAGCAACATATACAATGCTCATGGCTCAAACTTGAGCCCGAGGTCCTAACTCGAAAACCTGATCTTAAGGTGGCTGATGGCGGCTAAACCCTACTTAAGCCCTAAAGTAAATTAGTAGTTATCTATGGTAACGAACTTTTACTATTTACAATTACGATTTTACTGCTAAAGACAAAGAAACTGACTCTGTGATAAACAATTACATCACTTTGGATTCAGTGTTACATTTGGGGATACGAAACCTTTTCCAGGTAGGTCTACAAGAAGCTATATGTTCAAATGACGGGTCGTTGGGTAAACGTTGTAACAGAAGGTCGGTACTATGAAGTCCAATCGTATGTAGGATATGAAAATTATCAAAACAACGTGAAACCGTGTATGTTCAATCTGCACCCCGCGAAGAAATACACCATTGGGGCTGCAGTATTTGACTGAGACTCATGATGATGATGATGCACTTTAACCCACTATAGTATCATCAGTCCATTTGTAGTTTAGAGGGCGTAAAATCTGGGTGGGTATAGCTTATCTTTCGAGTTTCCACTAGAGCTTTGATTCTTTCGAGGCATGTAAAATTTACTAAGTGGTGATGTGTACTTGGCAGTACGACTGCAGTTCAGCCGATATCAATCCTATTGGTGGTATTAGTAAACAGGATTTGCGCTCCTTTTTAAGGTGGGGTGCTTATAATCTTGGTTATCCAAGCTTACTTCTTGTTGAGGCAGCCCCTCCTACAGCAGAACTAGAACCTATTACTGCGGACTATACACAGGTATATCGTTTGTTTTCCTTGACCTTTAAGCTGAGGAATGTTCTGACAGTTCACCGTGTTTCGACGACTACTGGTTTTCAAGTTTCAATGGCTGCGACTGCCCAGACTCGTGTTTACGGTGGTGATCATCAGGTAGAATGTGCACAATCTGTACTCAGGGAGTGATAACTACATAATGTGACCCACATGGGTAACGGGCCATTTGATTTATACAGAGAGACGAAGTTGACATGGGTATGACGTATGAAGAACTTGGCATGTATGGACGCTTACGCAAGGTGTTCCAAAGTGGACCTGTTTCCATGTTCAAGGTTCCCTCACAACCCTCATCATTTCATCATGTGCATGTGCACCTAGCTTAAGGTTGATGATATTGTGTTTCGGTTCTGAGTCTGGTTCTGTAGAGGGTGTTCTTGTGATCTGGTTTTCCATCTTAATAGTTATGTCATTAACTTCAAACACTCTGGTGGTGAGCAATGTTATCAAAGGTGTTTTTTACTCGTCTCCACAATCCTGATATGTGCATTGTTCTGTTGGTACCCATATCAGCACCTCTGCCACCGTTGGCAAGGTAGACATACTCCCGCAGAAGTGGCAGTCAAAGTTAAAGATTTCTTCCGATTTTACTCGATGAATAGACATAAGATGACTACACTCACACCTTCATATCATGCTGAGGTGCGCTTCACTTGTTTTCTATGTAATTTGCATGAAGTGCTTCTTGTTTACTTCCCTGGAGAAATAGAATTGTTCCTATGTTGGAGATTCCAATGTTGTGACTTACTCGTATTCTCATATATTTTCTGAGATGAATGGCTAATTATTGCTTCGTTTTTAGTCTCACTAACCCAGCATTTGTTATCTGTATTATACAGAACTATTCACCCGAAGATAATCGTTTTGATCTTCGACAATTTCTTTACAATACTCGCTGGCCTTGGCAATTCAAGAAGATTGACGAACTTGTAGAAATGAACGATGAGGTTATTTCCGCTTCAGCAGACCAAAGTAAAAGTGAACCAACTGAGGCAGAAGCTGCAGGTCTTAAGGCTAGAGGCTTGGGCGTACCAGCAGCTGCTGCTGGAAATTCTTCAGTAGGAAAGGGAGCATGAGTGGGATTGAGACTTCCAACCAATCGGGATGCTAACTATCCAAGCGTTTTGAGGTAAGAGAAATAAGTGCGCTTTCTGTACTTCAGTCCGAGAGGATTGGCAACTTCCAGCAACTTGGACATCATGTTCAGTTACCTAATTCAATCACAATGAGAATTACGTTTGGGTCTTTCGTCCGTTCCTTGAGTTAGTACACAATTCCCATTTCAGATCATGATGTGCGCAATTGATAAAGGATTCATAATTGTAGCTCTGCCACTTTATCACATGCTAGTCAGCCGATCAGGAGATTTTCTTTTTGTGTACTTGACTTTGATTCTATATTATTGCACTATTAGCTTTTGATAACATGTCCTGATAATATTGATATCAGGACATGAAGTTCTTGGTTGTAGAACGTGTAGGTCTTGATGTATCTGTGAGTATGACCGTTGCTATACAGTATGACAGTCCTTTAGATGTGACGTTGATGTTGCAGCAGCACGTCTACTCATCTCGTCAATTGGAAATTGAACTCGTTCCAGGTTTAGGCGAACAGTCGAACGGGATTGAGAGTCATTGAATTTGAGATGAACCATTGGAAGAAAGAAGATGCAATTAAGTGACTATCACACTTCTACGTGCTTATCCTGAAAATGTCGAATCTTTTCAGTCACATCATGAGCTAGAAGCGTTTACTCTGAATCAAACATGGCTGAAGACATGTTTGGCTTTAAACTGGTTTGCATATTAAATTATTGAAAGTACTAATGAGCAAAGGAACAGCAACTTGAGCTGCTGTCGTCAGTAATTGTCATCTTAGCTGGACCTACATTTATCATACAATCGGTGGAGCAAACAGCACACCAAAAGACGCGATTGTCACTCGGGAATATTACAACACTGACGGTTTCGTACGAGTTAATTGATTAACAATACTATATCAGATGACCGAACTATAAGATACAGAAATACATGTTTTTGCTCTAACTGGTCCTACAGCAATCGTCACAGTTGGTGCATCGTGACTAATGCGTCAAGTCTTATTGCTCTAGGTATTAACACCTTGTATGGTTTCCGGGAAGCTAGGATATTGTTGGATGGTTTTCACCTCTTCTGAGAGTCACCAGTATGGATAGTCGAACAGCTATTTATTACATCCACACCCGCACTAGACTCTTATTTGGATATTCAATGCACCGTAACGAGGTTCCGCATAACTCCAACGTCTAGCGTAGTGAAATGTTTAGTCTTTCTGTGGAGTTCGGAGGCTGATACCATACAATCAATCGAGATCTCGATGTTACGAAAGTGTCCACCGGAATTTCCCATCCTTGGTGTTACTGTGCACACCCTTCCTGCACTTACTGCACAAACTGTCAGTAGGTTTCAGTCGACATGGAACGCCGTAATGCTTTCACGACGTAGACTAACCATGATGCAGCAAAGTATTTCTACGTTGGCGAGGAAGGTGTGGATATCCACCACGTGGTCTAATGTCCTTAGGTTGTAGTGGTTGCCAGTGTCGAACAAATGGCGCCAGTTAAAATATGCTATCCCTTTTGACTAACGTGCGGCTAACAAGTGATGGTTTTTGAATCCTCAAGTGTCCTGTACTGCATGGTACCTTGGGCTTTTTCTTCCTTGACTTGGGTTTCAGTGAAACTTTCCACTTTTTCAGGCAGGATTACAGTACACTTCAGACATGTATAATGTACAAACTTTATGCAGAACATCAGTATGTGGATTTGTGCCTTGTAATCAATTGCTCGAATTTTACTCATGCACTAAGAAACGATATCTTTATTTGTTCACTCTCTACTTCATCAGTTCTTTTCTTTTCCTTTCCTTTCATTTCTTTTGGATATGATTATGATTTTCCAGTACTGATTGCGTCCATGAAGGATATATCTTGTATTATCTCGGACATGTGAAAGCATTTTTGTTAAAGTCGGAAATATCCCGATTGATTCAGTTCATGTTGACAACAGAGATTTCCAAGATTTGCTCGAACAAAACTTCTTCAGCATGTACTGCAATCTGATCAATGATTTTCCCATGAAGTGCCAAATCAAAATCCATATGCCCAATGGCACCAATTAGTTCGTTCATATTTTTATATATATATTTTTTACTACATTCTCGCTTTCCATCACAAACGGCAAGCTATTTTTGTCCTCAGAAACTACAGTGTCTTCGAAAGTTTGTCTGCTCCATCTTGATGGACATGATATTTTTAAAAACGTGAATAAAAAAATCCTCAATCTCACGAGATCTTGCATGAAGAGGCAAAACTATTGCGTTCCCTTATAACATAAGCGAGGGATGCAGTCAACACCATCTTTAATACGAAGGTGTCCTATTTTGTTCATTATCGCAGGACATGACTATGCATGAAAGGGAATTTTGGGGTCCCACTGTCAAATTCATGCACAATGAGATCCTCGTTCGGACCTCGTAAAAATACAGTTTCTGGTGTATGTAATTTTTATGAATTGTATTATTAATGGTCATACGACGACGCAGGCAGAAATTCACGGAATACCTTGAGGGCCAAAGAAAGTCGTTCTAGAAGGAAAGTGGAGAGGCGATCGGATCTCGTTTGAGGTCACCGGCCGACGGACTGCCGGCCCGGGGATAATTGCAAGGCAACTACGGACGAGATCACCACGGGGGCACGTGGCAAAATGCTGACATGGAAGCATCGAATAAGCTATCCCACGTGCGAGCCATGAAGGTGGTGACGTAGTTTCAACGCGGTTGAATATAGACCGATAAGGTCAAACAAAACGTCAGCCACGTCACCAATTTTCCACGTCAGCAAATGCCCGAAGTCTATAAACAAACTCCGTAGACCAAGAGGACCATTACCCAGCGCCAGTAGCCCCGATTACCTCCCTCAGAGTCCCTCCGTCGACCCCCCATCATCATCATCATCCCCCCCGCCACCCCTAGCCCCAACCCTTTTTGGTTCCATCCTTGTACGATTTGATGGGGTCTTCCCATCTTTTGTTATTTTACTGCGTCCCCTTTTTCCCCCAGCCCCAACCCCTGCCTCTGTCCGAAGCCCTGCTGTCTGTCAGTCCTGACAACAACGCATCCTATCGTCCGCACCAACAAATGAATGAACGATATCATAGTGGGGTAAACCATCATATATCATATATCATCATATATCATCGCCGAAGTTTAAGGAATTGCAGTAGGAAGCGGGTGGGAGGGAATTCACCTCTGAAACTATGCACGGGAAGAAGAAGGAAAATAAAATCTTCTGATGTTGTGAGAAGGGAAATTGGTGGGGCCATAAAATCTGCAAGAGTGAAGGGGTTGCAGCAGGCATATCGAGTAAGCACGATCCTTCCGACGAACGTTCCTGGCGACGGAGGCGAATGGGGGGTTGACGAGGTGCTGATTCGTACCGGTCGAACTATACTGTACACAGAAGATAGGAGGACGATGGGTCTCGTCAAGGCTAGCTCTAGCAGCTATGCCTTCCACCGTAGCTTCCAGGTAAAGCTCGATAAAAAAAAAATCAGAGGTGCAGGCGTTCCCAACGGGTAAAGTCGGGCTGGCCGGGCGCATGGGGCTGGGGCTGGGGCTTGAGCTGCACAAGACCCTCTAGAGCTGCGCCCATTGGAGCTTTGTTGTGACGAAAGCTGCTGACGAGTTCGCAGTTTCCAGTACACTCTTGAACTTTGACGTAAAAAGTACCCACCCATCTTACCTGATCATGAAAAGTATAGGGAGCGAGGGGGCTGGGGCATCGCCAGAAGACTCATGATTCGCGACCTCGTATGCAGTACTGGATTTATTTTTGCGGTGTTGAGGTCCTAGGGAGAAAGGGGATTTGACGTGAGGGTTCTTGCCAGGGAAGGGAGGGAAAGGGAAGAGAGCGTTTTCTTCAGGGCCCAGGGGAGTGGAGTGGAGTGTTGATAGCAGCAGGTGAACATAAGAAGGGAAGGTCAGCAGCAGCGTTGGGCGATTGCAATTCGTTCGGCAGATTTGAGGGAATTATGGGGGAGAGAGAGCGATATACGTGCAGGGAGACAACTGGACAAAAGCGGGGTGGGGGAACGGAAACTTTTGCGATGATTCAAGCGGAGTACGAGGGTGACGAGGTTCAGGCTGTCTTATTAGATGGTTCATGATTCTCGTTCCGTCTTAGCCCCGGTTGAGTGTCGAGCAGCCTGTGGAGTAAGTAGTCAAGGAAATTCGAATATATAGGCGTCGCTGTAGATCCAACACAACAACAAAACTCGACAAATCACGTGATCAGATTCCTCGAGGTGCTAGAACTTCGGTCGAAACCAACCGCGACCGGTCAAACGAACGCCTGGCGGATCTCGAAGGCCCATTACTTCACCACAAAGAAAACAGCATTGGTCGCTCGGCCATTGCCAATCTTAGAGGTCGCTCGGCCATTTGTTCTCTCTAATCTGCCGTTGCTGCTGCTGCACCACCACCAGCACCTAGCCATTGATTTTGTAGCACTATGACTCGAGAGCGCCATGAAAGGTCGTGTTTTCCTCTCGACCCGAAACCGGCCCTCGATGACTCAAGCTATGGCAGTCTCAAGATGCCAGCCCCCTGGGCATTCCCCGGCCCCGGCCCCTATCCCCACCTCCCTTCCCTGGCTTTGCCTTGGCTTCGCTTCCTTCTCCTCGCGTCGCCCATCAACCCCACACCACCAGACCCCCTCCCTGGGCATGGAGTCGTTGATTCGCTGCCCGTGAATGGGCACAAGGTGATATTTCTTGCTTGGCAAGTGATATTTCTAAAGTTTCGAACCCCTGCTTTCTGGAAGTTTACGGAGTTGACTATCTCATTGATTTGTTAAACATCCGCCGTCTGCGACGATTACACGTTCTCATCAAACAAATTCACAGGATCCACTGTATTCCGAGTTGAGATTCTCGTGGTCTGTGGGCTTCGAAACCATAGGGTGACTCCTGTGCAATTAGTAGCAGACAAACCGGGGCTGCTACTGATTGAGAGATGGTCACAAAGTTATCAGCCCAACCCCGACTCGCCAGAGCGCGCGCTTGAAGATCAGAACCACCTCGAGGCTCGACGACGCGACGTTCATCGAAGGAAGGTTAGATTTATGGGGAGAGAGAAAGAGATGACCGAGAACGGTTGTGCCGCTGGTAAATTTGCCTGCCCGCAGCTGGGTTTCGATGACGGAAGGAAGAGGCCGTCTTTGCCAAGTGGTCTGTTCGTGATCGTATGAGCGCTTGTGAAGCACCCATCCTGATACGCAGATTCTGATTTCACATGTCTCTGCATGTGAAGGGATGTGCCCGGAGAAAGCCATTAGTCCAGGCGCTACAGTCCAAAGATCTG
Source organism: Marchantia paleacea (assembly GCA_014180765.2). NCBI lineage: Eukaryota > Viridiplantae > Streptophyta > Marchantiopsida > Marchantiales > Marchantiaceae > Marchantia > Marchantia paleacea. The sequence continues at coordinate 2,291,506 of MUAA02000014.1, forward strand.
AGCATGATGCTCGACTGCTGTGAGTGGAGCGGGCAAGCGAACCCGCAATTATCCATGGACTCCAAAATTTCGGGTCCGGGCTCTGCGCCTGAGGCTGCCTGTCTCTTGGGCTAGCATGAGAGTTCCGCTACAGAGTCGGGACAATCGTCGCCAGCGATTTGTCGAGGGTTCCAAAATATACACGGTCATGATTTGCTGATTCCGTTTCACATGCTCGAACATGTGAAGAGATGCTGCTCTTCTAGCACTTATACCTCCCGTTCCAAATCGGGAAGGGGCTACTAATTCTTCCCCCGCCCCCACGGTGGCCCCACCGGTGACCACTCCTCGCCTCTTCTCCGCTATCCGCACTACAGTTGCAGTCTACTTAGCTAGCCCAGGCCCTGCTTTGGAGACCAAGACAGCGGCAACCATTTCATGTCCCTCCGGATCCATCTCATCTCCTCTCATTTCACCTCACTCTCTAAATGTTGGACTATATTTCACCTCATCTCGATTCATGTTGGACTATATTTCGCAGCCCTCTCTGCCTCTGGCAGCGAATTTGGATCGTGTCGGGCAAATGGGTGCCGCCGCATCGGCGAGCGACAGGAGCCAGGCCCCGAGGGTGGGAAACGCAGTGCAGGCGGCCGCATGCGCAGACAATTATGAGACAGGGGCAAAGCGGGCAAGCTCGGGGCCGGGCCGGGTCGGCATGGAGACGAGACTGCATTTGGATTCTGGAAGACTTTTGGAGTCATGGACACGTCCTGAGCCACACATTCGCGAAAGGGGGGCGAGGGTGGATGTGCGGTGGAGGCCGGAGAATCTGGACTAGCGTGTACAAAGCACAAGAACCAAGACGCCGGAGCAGGGCCGAGCCTATCCACTTTCCTGGGGTAAACTGGAGTCGAAGCTATAGAGGGAGGAGAATGACGTAGTTGGAATTTTTGTGTCTGGAGCTCCAAACTTACCGGACGAGATGGATCAGATCATGCTCAAAAGGAGCCAAATATTCGATTGGCCATCCTCTGTCTGCCTTGCTTGCGTTGCATAGTGTGCTGCTGTTGCGTTGCATTTCATTGCATTGAACTGAGTTGAGTTGAATTGCATTGAATCTCTCTGAGTCGAGAACACGCCAAATTAGCAGTTAGAACACTGCACTCAAGTGTGGATCGGAAGAGAACAGCGAGTCTGCTGAAAACTCGTGCCAGGGATGCTTTACGCCGATTGTCACATTGAGTCGACTGGCCGGCGGTGGAAAGGGTCGCGAGGGTTGCTCCATGGCCAGAGCGAATGAGGACAGATCTGCGTCGCGTTGTTGGATTCCTGCTGGTTATGGAACCCGGCTCTCGTCGTGAGGCAGAGGCTTTCCCTGAAGAAGAGTGTGTACAAAAGGGGGATGGCTCGAGAGCCCGATTCTGCCCCGATCGAAGAATGGATAAGAGGAGAGTCTCTGAATGTGGAAATATCTTTCGAATGGATTTGAGTCCAGTCCGCTCCCGTCCCGTCCGGCCCAGTACAGTCAGTCAGGCCGCCTTTGAGCTTGAGATAAGCTCAGACACGATGATTTTGGCGTTTCCTGCATATTTGTTGACTGGACTTTTCTCCTCCGGTCAAGCATGTGACGAAAACCCCAACGTGCGAAGTATATATTTTGCAGGACTCGGACGTCAGCCCATGAGCTCGGTGACTCAACAATCAACGAATTTGGCTGTGTTGTGTCGGGTTGAGAATCTGAAAAAAAAACCGCGCATGCTCCCTAAGTCCTCCCTCGTCTTGCCTTTACTTTCCTACTAGCCCAGCAGGAATCGACATTTCTTGCAGCATATCCATCAGACTTGTGTTTCTTACCTAACTTAATCAGCAGCAGCCGAGCTTTTATCACTCTGTGCTTGTTACTTGCCTACGGTCCACCGCCACTTTGTCACGCCACCAATCTAAAAACGACAAGACGAAGCGGAAGCAGTAGCAGTATTGGCTCCAAATAGCATCAGTCGTTACTTGAAGTTAGATGGTGGATTTGGCCCGAGCTCTCCCTGTTTGGATCCATTCAAGCATGCTCGATTGTATTCAAGTGGTTGCTGGAGAGCATACACTGCGAGATGACCCGGAACGCTTGTATCGAATACTCTGAAGGGTTGGTTGGCTAATATCTTGGTTAATATATCGAAGGAATTACACTCAATCACTTTGTGACAGACAGGTCAAAACGATGGTCATCATTGAGTCAGTGCATACCAGACCTGGTAGTTTCAATACGAACACGTTTAAGACATGCCCGATGGCTGTAGCTGCCTAACTGATATCGGAAGAAGGGGAGGCTATGGTAGGCAGGCAGGCAGGCAGGCAGGCAGGGAGCGGGCGATGACGCCGGTGGGTGGAGGACGTAGGGCTCGGAATATGCCTTTTAAACTTTACCACTACTCAATCCTGAACCTGCTCGCAATTGCTTTAGCTCACTGATGCATCATACCGGGCCACATGTGCTTTGATCATAAGAGTGGTAGGACTTTCAGGGGCTCGGTGGAAGAAAAAACAGGCTTGGGCATTAGCCACAGAACCCATTGGTCACTGAAGGGTCCTCCTGTCCCTGAGCTAGGAGGAGGCTGTGAAGCTCAGCTGAATCTGCTTTGTAGGACCGTGACTGACCTCGGCTCAAGAAAATGGAATTGATCAGCAGCAGCAGGTGAAAAAAGAAGAATTTGTTACATGTTGTAATCTGGACCGGACCAGGTCATTGTGTCGACGTTTCAATGTGTCGAGTCCAGATCCGCTCAGGTTGTTCCAACATACTATGGAACCGAGGCAACCAGATCGTCAAACCAGTATTTTAACTGCCTGCCATAACTACGGACGGCCTACGGAGCGCCTCGCTCTGAGCCAAGGCCGGGGAAAAGTTCCTACTGATACTAGGAACAGGATATGATTTCATGCAAAACCTTGAGATCGGGCTTTTGTCTCTGACTCGCTCAAACGGTGTAGAAAATTTTTATTCCAGCCCCTTAAAGCTGCAATGACATGCTTCTTCGGAAACCGCCTGCCAGGGCCGTGGAGGTCGTGGCAACACAACTTTTTTATCGTCATGAAGTGATATGTCTTTGACACTTCTCCCTCTCCCTCTGGACCGGCCCGATTTTCTTTCCTCTTCTTCGACTGCACTGGGCCACGAGTCACGCCACGTGAAAGGGAAGGAAGACTATGCATCAGCTCGAACATGCAACTGTGATCGATCCGGTCCCGAAATTGCGAGCCCCTAGCAGCATGTTCCCAACGCCGGCGTACCTAGGACCATGATCTCTCTCTCTCTCTCTCTCTCTCTCTGTCTCTCTGTCTGTGTGCGTCTCGTAAGAAAGCTAAGGCTGTGGCCTATGGGTCCAGCCAGGTCTACGTCCACATATCGACCGCCGCAGCAGAACAGTCTCTCGTAGAGTAATTTGCGGGTTGCATCCAAGTTCGATGGAACCTTGAACTCGCGCTCACATGAGAAGCAATTGCGCACCTGCTGAATCTTGACTATGAGGATCTTCCTACAGTAATTGTTCCCCTCTGTCATGGCACTTTAAGACCTGCACACGTGCATTTCATATTCCAACCATTCAGACTACGACGTACCGCCACCCGTAATCTTGACAATAATAACTGCCCTGCTTCTGATAGATGGTCTTGAAGAACTATACTTCCAACTTATCATCTTGGTATCGGGAGTTTAGAGCCACTCCACTTTGGAAACTGATAAATTACACACCGAACTAACTAAATAATGCGATTGAGCACTTGCATACGTAGTTTCCATATGGTACAAAACTCATATGCTACCCAACTCTGTCATGCATTTGATGAGTGGTCACTCATCAAATGCATGAACTGATCTCTTTCCACGGCTGTAAGCCTCGAGATTCCAGCTTTTAGGGCGAGTGAAGTAATCATGATGATGGGATGCAAAGATTTCTTGTATCGATTAGCTTTCCCATTGATATAAAATGGATCTGCGTTTTAATATTCTGAGTAAATTGTAGTGATTCTTGGATGCTTTTTTGGAAGAAAAGTCAATGCTTCAAATTGCATCTAATTTGGCAGTAGTTTCACCATCGATCATTTGCCCCAATCCCAAGCTTTCATCTCTCGACAAGTAGGCCCTTCGATTGAGTCTTAAGCAGGAAGGGTGTGATGTCCACATAGAACTGGAACAATCTCTCTATCTCAAACGAAATAAAATTAAGATTTAAAAACATAAGAAGCAAGCATGGTCTCTATGAAACCAAAAAAGAATAGAAGAGATATGGTCTCATCAGGGTTTAGGAGTGTTTCCTGAGTACAGTGGATGTACTTGAGGGGGGCAATGTGGGTGTATATCCAACAAATTTGATTAGAATATATGTCGTGCGTGAATACAGAGGGTAACTGCCTTTGAATCACAGGAATGGTGAGCATGATTCAAGCTGAAGGAGTAGTATTCATCATGAGGTGGCTGTAATTTATGACGATCTCACGGACGAAACCCATTGACATCAGACTATGAAATTGCTGAATATTTGGGTCATTGAAATTATCTTAAAAATTGTATATTTGCATCTCGCTTTGAAACCATCTATCGACAGACTTGAATGGAATTGAAATACTGTCAACATATGAACTTATGAAGACCTCGTCCAAAATCAGACCTAATAATGAGAGCAGACATATCGAGATCACCATCGAATGGTTATGTACGTGCACACTTGATAGTCAAGTCTCCTCGGACAAATGAGAGACAGAGACAGAGTCAAGTACATTCGAGTGTCCGTCCACGGCCATGTTGCTTCTTGTCTGCCTGCAAATTCAGGTTGACTGGACCAACACACACAAAGAATTATGGCTGGGCATCTGCACAAGCAACAAAGTTGTAATCATGGAGCCCATGCGCTTGGGCAGATTCAGTCTGACGGAGTGCTGCTTTTGACAGAGGACGGCAGAACAGAGCGCGAATTCTGTTGGATCCACTTCGTGGAATTCAGATCCAAGCTCTCGACATAAAGTCATTCTAAAGTATACAGATTGGTTTTCGTAAGACTGTCAGGCCCTCGCCATCCTGGTGGCCCTAGGTTGTTACGAATATCAGTAGTGGACAACGAATTCGTGATGTATGTATCGTACAACCTCGACCGAACCACGATGCGATATCAATCACCTGCAATCATCGGAACTATACGACCATTATGGACAATGGTGCAACACTCATGGACCGTGGAGGTAATCATAAAATATAAAAGGGATAATAAAGAACAGAAGGTTCCATTGTTGCCTATTTCTTTCACAGCTATCGTCAAAAATCTCTAATACTCGGAAAGTCTCCATCCCTTGAACGTACTCAACCCCCTGAGTCTTCTCGCGTGTGCAGGCGTACGCGTCAACTCCTTCCCCGTGCCTTATCTGTGTCACTCCCAGCGCAAAGGACCTCACCGGAAAAAAATTGGCCAATGACATATTTCAATTGCGAGAGAAACGGAAAACAAATGTATTTTATTTCTAAATTTTGAAAGTCAATGGAAGTTAAGGACGAAGATAGAGCTGCTGGTGGACCTCGTGGTGGTTGGTGTACGCACAATATTTACATAGACAGAGTGGGATCATGACGGACCGCCATGCTTTGTGCAAACCAAGGTCCTCTGGCTGTCAATCACAAGAGTCAAACTCAGTGCTCCAAGGTCCATATGTGCAGGGCTTGGCTAGCAATTCCCGTATTTCGAACGTTCCGATCAAGAACTTCTTTATCTCAGTCTAAGAATGAAAAGGTTTGACCCGAATTCGAACCGCGCGAATCCGGAGGATGTGATGGGATATAGTGATCTCTGCATTCTCAATGATTGCTTCGTCAATTCCGTGGACCCGCAGGTTCATCCACGACACCATTTTGAAAACTGACCCACGGATCATCAGTTTTGAGACCATTCGTTGTGGACACGGAACTGTCGTACAAAGCTACATACTCTAGGTTAGATTCATGCCTATCTGAGGGCCGATACATATACATGCCACGATTATCGCACTGTTTGCCAAATGCTATCGTTCTGCCCCTGAGCTCCATTCTTTAGAAAACTGGTTTGAGATGATTCCAACATTTGCTAAAGAAAGAGGATTCGGCGCATTCTTCTTTCAAGGGCTCAGAAGGATATAATTGATAAAAACTACCATCATTATCCACTCCCGCAGATTCTGTTGTATAGGAGTGCATGCAATGCAATCATGTACGTGTGAGTGCGTGTGCATCTGGCCGCAGCCCAAGTATGGTTTCCGCGCATTTTCATGAGCAAATTGACGGCTAATAAGATTTCAACACCGATACTAAGAAGAAAGATAAAGTTGAAGGCAGATAGAGAGAAAGAGAAGAGAAGATTGTTTGGCACGAGACAGAAGCGGAAGTACAAAAACTCGATTTCATGACACTCAGCCAATACAATGAATTACAAAATTGTAAAATGCCTCCTGCCAATAAGGTAGTGTACTTTCAAGGCACCGAGAAGATTCACAGGTGTGTGGAGACCATAGTACCACTGTTTCTCAAGCTCGAAGAGACTCACGAGTGATCGAGTCACTGTGAACCACAGACTCGGCACCGAAGGCCTCCACAAGGGGCAGGGTACAACAGTGCTCAACTCACAACACTCTTTTAAGTGCTATCAGCAGAAGCAGCAGTGCCCTATGATGAAATGCCAGACAGCCATATGCCATGAGACTAGTGTACGATTGGACTCGCTAGCAGCTGGGCGGCGTCTATAGGAACCTAGTAGCTACGGGAGCTAGTAGAGTCGCTGCGCTTGCGCTGCCGAGAACTACTACTACAACAAGACCACCATGGAGCCTAGGACATGATGTCTATACTGTACCGTTTTTGACATGAGAGGCCAGAACCCTATACAGAAGCGATGGAACTTCGCAGAATTGTAACTCGTAACATTTGACATTTGAAGAAATTGTTGATTATTGTTGAAAGTAATAAAAATCTTGGAGGATGTGGTTAATCCATCAAGATTTAAAAGAATGAAATGATGAAAATGTGTCTAATTATCTGGGGGCATTGATTGATAGATCCATAGAAGTGATAGATCGATTCTATCGGGCTCGCTCCCTGTAGAAAACCTATGGCTATGGAAAAATTTGACAATATGCACATGGAGACTGACTATTGTATCTAATGTTGAGGAATGTTGTCGCATTAGCCATCTTAGCCTGACAACTCCTCCATCCACCGGATCCTCTTGTTGCTGATGTTATCCGTACCGGTTGTAGCTGGCTGTCCAGACTCTTTAGCTGTACAACTGTACCTCGTATGTACATTTACACGCGATTTCGTCGTCGTCCGTCTTCCTTCTTCACTTAGAATCTCATTAGTACCCCCTGCAGCTGTTGTTCTTGCTGTTGGTTGGTTGGTTGGTGATGGTGTCGACCTGCCTGCTCATCGTTCCGATGTAGGGCAGCAGCAGGCGAATCCGAAGCGCCTTCATTCGATTTAGATCGTCATTTTGATCGGTCATTGGTCGTTCAAGCGACCTGTCTGCGCGATCCTTCTCCCTCACAGACAGGAGCCTTTGTTCGATCTCGACCAGTCATTGGATTGATTCTTGATTGGGACTGATCGGTTGATCGCCCTCTTCCGCTCTATCTTCCCCTTCCTGCAGTCAGCTCGTGATTGAGGTTCGAGCTGTGCGGGAGGTCGAAATACACAGGAGCTGCAGTCGGGCGCCCCAGGTTCATATTGTGCTGCTGCTGGGTCTGAAAGTGATTCAGACTGGGCAGATAAGCAGCCGCAGTCCCACTGCTGGTGCCCATTGCGCCCACATTGGCACCCATGGACATGGACAGCAGATTCCCAGGCCCGGCCGAGGTGAAGTGAGCATGAATGCTGCCCAGGGTGCCATCGTCATGGTGGCTGCGGTGCTGCAGGTCCAGGTAAGGTGCAGGCGCGAAGGAGGAAATGGTGCTGGCGTTATTGTTGGTGGTGGTGTGGTGATGGAGGCGGTTCAGAGCCCCGCCCGAGGCGAAATTTACTGAGCTAGCGAGCGATGCACGGTAGGAGCTCTGAGCTTCGTCCTCCATGTCCAGCAGCTCCGGAGGGCTCTGCCTGAGATGATTGTCCAAGAATAACTCGGAAGACATCATCTGCATGAATTCCTTGTTGGTGTGCATTTGGTTGGGGCGCCAGGCATTGTGGCCGCCGTTGTTGTTGGCTCCCAATTCGGCCACCAGAGCAGAATGGTTCAGCGGATGCTGCTGCTCCGCATTCATGTTCACCCGGTCATGAGTCATGGGCTCAATCTTCGGCTGCAAGCCCGTCCCAGGACCTCCCTGCTGCTGCAGAACGCTGGACCTGGCATCTGGGGGCGACTCCACCTGTTCTGGAGGATTCGGGCTGCCAATTTCCGAGCCGTCGCCCGTCAGGAAGCTGTCCATCAGCGGCGAACTCATGTTCTGGATGGTCTGCAAGTCCTGGTCCATGAGGCCGCTGAACGTCTGCTCCAGCCTCGGCAGCATAATTCGAGGGTTGTCGATCTCGGGCAGCGAGGCCAGCACCTCTTCGACGCAGGACGAGCTCTCTCGCTCCTTCCCCGTCCTCTGGGCGTTCGTACTCTTCTTGTAAATCCTGCACAGAACCCAATCGTCGAGCTGCACAGCAAATCGAGCGTGAAATCACTCCGTTAGTCCACCTCCACAAGAATTTCGACATCTCTTTCCCAAGAACCCTTCCCCGTCGTACCGGCCCTCCTTGCCATCATCTACTTCAATCTCTTGGCTTCCCGACGACCTTGTCCCATTTGCACCATCACCCGTGTGTGCCCCACTTTGACCGACTGGGGCAGATAGCACCGAGCGCAGCAGCAGCGCTTGTCCACGTGCCTAGAAGCCATAAGCAGTTTGACTTCTGACGTACACTAATCCTACAGTATTTCTTCGGAAAATTGATGGATGCGAAAAGGTCACAATCGAAAACCCCAGGTTGGTGCAGACTCAGGTGGTGCTGCTGTACGAGCTGCTCGAGAACATGCCCCAGAACATGAATCTGACTGTCCGTCAGCCAGTCAGGTCAGCACGAGCATCACCGCGCGGGGCTGATTGCTCTCGAGTGCAGTGCATGAGTATCCGACTCGAATCGGAGCCATGAGCCATGGTGGATTCTCCATGGCCCCGCCAGAAAGATATGCGAATGCTCTGGGCTGGGCATCGTATGCTAGTCGGAAATTTCCTTGGACACTGGAAGGTAAATATATTTCTCGCGGACAGACAGACAGAATTTCCCAGATGATGATGCAAAGGGCCATCCCGACAGGTGCATACTAACCGCAGTTACAAACTGAATCAGAAGAAAAAATCATGCCCCATAAACTGATCAGCTAAGGCGGATGAATCCTGAGAGAGCTGGGTTGAGTTGAGTGAGAGATGGCATACCCTAAGTGAGCCCTTGCGGTGGACGTGATGGGTTGGGGAAATCCCATTCTCGGCCAAGCGGTACTCGTGCATGATCCAGTTGGTCTTGACTCCCTTGGGAGCACGGCCCTTGTAGAAAACCAAAGCCTTCTTGACGCCGATCTTAATGGGCGTCTTAACGTCTTTGGTCCTGTAAATTGGTTTGTCAGTTCCCGTTGCTTTCCAGTATCCGGAACCCGCCGCTCGATTCGGACGAGCTCCGTTCGGATACTTGCGATCCCGAGGACTGAAAAAGTACCATTCTCTCTCTCCAAATATAGCCTTGTCTGCAACCGCACAAAACGAATGAAGTTCAGTGAACAAAGGACCTTCCTCTCCAGCCAGACTTTCGAAGCATCCGGGGTTTGAACTTAATTCACAAAATCTCTCCTCTTGAACGGGTTTCTGTTCTTGAAGTGACAAATTTCACTGAGGGTTGGAAGCTCAAGGGACGCTGTGAAAATCCCATTAAGTGCGGCAGCACCTAGGTGCCTTGTATTAAGTCAAAGCCGGATTCAATTTTACAACATGCACATGAACACCACCATTACAGAACTCGGGAGATCCGCGGACTCAATTCTCCCAAGCCCCCTTCCCTCCCCTCACCTCCCCTCCCCTCCCCTCCTTTCCTTGGGAATTTCTTGGCTTGAAATCTAGGTCTCAAGGTTTCTCCACAGGCCTTGGCTGACTCCAGACGCACACACAAATCAGCAAAGAATCGAAGAGAGAGTGCATACCAGGCGGGTACATACCGGGCAGATCCCAGGGATCATGCTTGTAGAGGTCGACGTCGGCAATCACTGGCAGACTGAAAACGTATGCCTCGGCCTTAGGGCCCAGGTAATGCAGCACAAGTTCCTCGTCAGTTGGATGAAAACGGAAGCCCGGTGGTAAGATCAGCTGTGACGCTGGTCCCTTCGCCGCCATCACCATGTTGAATGCTGCAGCTGTTAGCAAGGTGTATTCGGGATTTTGAAGGGCGAGCGAAAAGAATCCGACGACGTACCCACACCTGCTTGCTAAATCTGAGGATTTCTCTGTACACCTGGTATTTTCGACGGTCGGTCGTCGCCTACAATTGAACTGGGAATTCCTTCGGTCGAGAGAGAGAAGGAAAGAAGGAAGAATGGAAACGGGAGCGACCGGAGAAAGGAGAGGAGTGGTGAGTGGTGGGTGGGTGGTGGAGTCGATCAAAATTGTGGATTGTGGGTGGAAAGTGTTGGTGTAAAATCTGGAGAGCGGAAGCGGGTAGCAGGGCTACGTGCGTTCAGACCGGACGGTGCGTCTCTGTTCTCAAACCCGTCGAAAGGCGGAGCTCGCTGATACCTACTAGTGACCAATTCGAACGCTCATAAGGAACATGATAAGAAGCGACGAGTCGGGTGGTGAACTGGACTAACTCGTAAGGACGCCTTCCCTTCCAAACTAGATACTGTCACGTGCAATTATGGCCTAAGTTCTAATCAGGATGGTCCTGGCAACTGCAGCACAGCTTCACCGTGAGCCTAGAGGATTGTGCGATTACTCCCTCACTTACAGCGTTGAAGAAATAAAGGGTGACCAAATCCGACGAGAAGGTGACCATTGGCCCAGTATCTATCAAAGCCTGGACTGTAAGTCTGAATAACTTCGCCTACAAGATTTCTCCCTTTCGCGCTAAGCCAAGCTCTATCACTATCAATTTCAACCAGTCGCTCTCTCGCTCGCTCTGTCCGGTCAGCAGCTCCTCGACCCGAAAACATACGAATACCTGTAGCGATTGAACCCAACAACTACCCCGGAACTAGAAATTGCATAAACTCGAGAGACTTTTGCTCCTTGGAAATTCACCCCACGTCGAGCGAAAGGGCAACCACGTTGAGTGAAGGGGCAAGTTCACAAGAGCGAGAGTACTCACAGAGCACAGGGTGATGCAAGGCAACGAACAAAGCAAAGATTTACTCACTCTAGCGCTTCCAGTTGAGGCTCTTCACTTTCGCTCGCTCGCTCTCTCTCTCTGTCCTCTCTCTGAACCCTCTCCCTTCTCTCTCTATCTCTCTCTCGGGGACTGAATGGCAAGCGGAGAATTGGAAAGCAGGACTTTAAGGAGTGGAAGGGAGACCCTGGGCGCCAGCCACGAAGATGTTATGCTATTATGGAGGGTATGACACACATCCAAAGCTGCGCAGCTCCCAGGACCAGCAAGCACATGAGACACACGAACAGAATGTTTATCATAACACAAAGGCCTTTTGTTGCTGGGAAGAGCGAACTGTTGAGGGAGAATTATATCTCGCCTCTTAATCCCTGGCCACCGTAGTCTCCATCTCTTTCCTCTTCCATCGCCCATGGCATCGTCATCACTGTCATCATCACATAGGAGGGCCGCCAGCACGCATGCCCCTTCACACTTCCCTTCGCTCGCCTTTACTTTCCTTCGGTCGTCTTTCCCTTCTTCTTCTTCTTCTTTCTTTCTTCCTTTCACAATCCGCCCCCCCGGACACAAACAAAGTGCTTCTCCAAATCTGCCCACCTAAGCCAGATCCCGCTTCATTTCATGCATTGATTATAATATTCCCTTTCATCAACATGTTACCCACGCGCCGATGTAATTTTTTTATTCGAGCTTTACCGCAGTCAGCTACAATTTCTTCCTACTCTGAAGATTAACCCCACAGTCAGCTAATTTTTTCTCCCTGCCTAATATTTGCCCTCTTGTTGAGTTACCCCAGTCTGCTACAATATCTTTCAAGCACCAACTAGTCTCTTTCTGCAACCGCTACTGCGGTTGCCCATAGCCATCTACATTCCATGGATAAAATAAATTACTCTGCTTTCTCCCGCCCCTGCCCACGCCCACCCGTCACTTCACTTCCGAACCCAGCCGAGCCCGAGCCCGCAACGGCTTGAGTTCAAGCTTTTCCTTTTCTCTGATGCTGGTCGGTCCGTCCAGCACGAATCTGCCTGTCATTTAACTTTTCCTCGAGAGGGCAATTAGTTAAGCACTCAATCAGCCTTCATCTACATCATCTTTTGCAGATGGGCGATCCGGGTGGGGGGTCGGTAGCTACGATGCTAAAGCTGGAATTTTGCTGTTTGTTTGTTGTGGATGGGTGCCAGCCAACCCGAACAGAACTGAACAAATAACCTGAACAGCACTGCAGTGCAAAGCGAAAGTTTCGAGCTCGATTGGAAAAAGAAAATCATCAAAATTACATTATCATACAACTGCAGGAAAGAAATAAAATAAGAAAAAAGACGGAAGGAATCAACGCCCGATCGAGAATCTGGATCTGAAGAAATCAGACAAGGAGCGATAGAAGACTAGCTCGGACCCGAAAGAGGAGGGAACGCAACATCAGCAGCAGCGCCGTCATTAATCGCACACGTGTTATTACAACTTCAGCAGTCAATTGGGGATCGCGATACCGGTGCCACAGGAGAGTCAGGACCCATTGGTCTCGTGGGACTTTCCTCCCTATCTTCCCTCCTTTCCTTCCTCGGACCTTACATTGTTTTTCATCCCGTCCCTCCCTTCGTTAAAAAAAAAGGGGTCCCAGGGAAAAAAATATTGTTCCTTCTTTCCGTCCATTGCGGGATGCCGGTCCGGTCTGGTTTGTTTATTTTGTCGGTCGGGACGGTCGGTCTGTACAACCTTCGGACGATGAACGGAGTCTGGAATCTGCTAACAGTTCTGTCCTTTCGTCCATCCATCCATACGTCCATTCCCGTACTTCCACTCTTCTTCTACTTCCTTCTCTGTTTGTCAGAGATTCTTATGTTGTTTTCCACTCTCTATTTTTCACCCTTTCATTTTGTTTCTCACTTGTCCACAAAACAGTCTTAACTTAAAGGATATTTCCGTTAATCTGATCCATTACATACACCAGAGTATTAGAGAATATAAGAAATCACACATAGGATAATTCAAACAAAGCTCAACATAATGATCATATCAACTTTCAGCCAAAAGCTTTGATGAATTAGTGAGAGTTCCAAGTCCATGTCTAAGCATATGATCCATCATCAACCCACTGTTTTAATGTTTATGATTAACAGTTTCTGCAACTTCCTTATAAGCTGGCGCTTTCCAATAAGCCTATCACCCGCTCTCAAATCAGATTCACTTAGTGCAATCTTGATGGTAATCAAAACTTTACATCTTTATTAAAGAAATTGTGTTCTATTGGAAATGATTCCTTGTAACATTTGAACCTCATCTCTCATCATTTTCTGATGCAAATTTACACATGAACAATGACACAAGTCGTCACAAATCAAGATTCTATATAGTCCAATTACGTATAATCTGAAAAGGGTCAAATTGAGTAGGTTATTATATTAAGAGAGAAACTATTTTTTGAAGATAGATGGTAGTCGAACGCTCAAACTATCTCAATCTTAGATGAAAAAAAGTTGATCATGATACTCGTAGTTCTTTGCTCACCTAAATTATACATATGGAATATAACAGAATGCTCCAACATTTAATTGATAAAAGATTTATCTAAAAATTAAGAATCTACTCCAAAATCCTAACTTAAATCAACTCTTTGTGCACAAGAACATAACCTTCCGGAAAAAATTGATACACAGAAAACCACAAGTAAGTTTTGAAGTTATTGCCTCCTAAATCGTTCAAAGCGTACTTATTGCAAAGTTAATAGTTTGAGTGAGCACATGTCACAAAAATATAACAACAAGAAAAGCAAGTGTGAAATTCTGTGGAAGTTATACAAAAATCTAATTTTTGAGAAAAAAAAACTCTAGATTTCAGTAGATGGTGACTCCAGTTCATGAAACCGCGAGTCGATGAGATTTGATATTCGTATCGTGCCACAGTAATTCAACAAACCAGCAGGTGTATCATGTATCTCATGTTAGATAAATTGGAAAAATGAAAACAACAAAGAACCATACACCGTTGATTATGAAATCATATAGAACAACGGGTTGGTAGCATCAAGACCTCAGATTTCAAAATCGTGTAATAGTACAAGAGCACAACAACTTGTATTCATTTTACCGCAAAATACTCAGTATCATAGAGGTTGAATTGAAAAGAATAAATTGAATTCATGGTGGAGATTTCTTCAACTAACCAAACTACATCCCGAAAAAATTGGAGGATAGTCTTATTGGGTTCAACCGTACAGCCCTATAAGTTAGACATGAAACGACCAAATACCCTTCTGCCTTCACTTTCTACCCACTTTTGAATGTTGGATAACCTGGGATATTCTTTACTATCTACAACCGCTTAGAATCTAAGCAATGTCAAATCATATGATGTAAAACCCTGGCAATTTAGACGTGTAGTCACATAGTCACTTTCTACCCACTTTACTGTGGCACTTAGCTCGGATTTTCAGTAGATTACAATCGATGATTTAGACAAAACAACCTCAAAGCTCAATGTTCACACAGTCAATGATGCATATCTTTTTGCAATCTTTACCTTTGAAATAGTACGTTTAGGTATATGATATCTTTTGTTGAGAGGTCATATCTTTCGTTGAGTTGTAGTGACACTTCCGTCGAGTCCAATACAAAATCAGTTCCAATCTACTATTGTAATACGTCTTTCTTCTTCCTGACTCGCAAGCACATGCTCATGAAGTGTATAAGCCACATGGCATTTGCTCATTGTTTGCATTGATGTTCGACGTACAGGTGGCACTTTTGCGATTGGACCACTTGGCCACGTATAGCCTCGTCTTGTAGTTGTCTGCCTCAACCTACATATCATGTCAAACTTTCCATCTACAACATTCAACAACATGTATTCGTCGTTCTTCTTCTTCTAGATTAAGCTTTCCTTTTGGCATGAATGTCTTGTTCATGGCTATATGGAGAGGTGTGAGATTGATGTATCGATGCTTCATGATGATTTCCGTCTGGCACATCTTTCTCCTATGAGGTTGAGAATGCATGACTCTCACCATTGTCGTGTTGGGCAGAGGAGTCCATTCATTGGAGAAAACCAAAGTCAATTTCACACCCGCGAGTCCATCGTAACCACCACATAAGCTGGATAGAGAGGATGGAGACAGACGAGTACAAGGAATTTGAGCACCTGGTTCTGGCATGTAACCAAAACCATGTGAGTATAGAAGATTCAAGGCGGGCAACTCCCTAAAGATCTGACAATCTCTCAGCAAGTTGGAGCAAACCAAAGTCAATTCATATTCGCTAGTCCAGCGTAACTACCACAAGAGCTGTATAGAGATGAAATCGATGTATGAGTGTCATGAACTTGAACAACGAGGTTCTGACATTCAACCTAAACTATGTGTTTCGGTTGATCGATACTACTCTCTACCTCCAGATCGTAGGAAGGGTCGATCATCAATTGGCTTAGAATTTTGACACTTGTCCCTGACAATTTTGATCTGGAGACAGAAATTGATAGCAATCTTGCCAACTTTCGCAACCAAACAAGAAGGAAGAAAAGATAGAGATCTTGTGGAATTGAAAGACTTACCATTTTGACACTTGGCTACCCTCCATCTTTGGAGCTCAGGCAATTGGTCGATTTCACAGCTATCTGAAGATTTTGATATTTAGCGGGTTTAGACATTTTCCACGTGTCATTGCGCTTGAGAGTTCAAATGGATAGTCTGTGATTGTCTAAAACATTTGATGTTGCATGAATTTAATCATAAACTCAGAGTCTTGATTAAATAACATTCCATAATAACTTGATAATAACGTTCCATCTTTTATCAATCAGTCTTACTGGCAGTATGACTTTAAACTATCTTCCTGATTTTCAAGAATACAATTCAAGAGAATCAGATAAGGTTATCTTTACTAATCTTGACTAATCAATGATGTTCACAGGAATGGGCATGTATTTATTTCTATGGAGTCATTGACGTCAATTTTTCATTACCAAAAAAAATGTCATTTTTTAATAAAAAAGACATCAAATCTGTTCTCATTTTTATACAATCACTAATGGATCACAAATCCAATCTATAGCAAAAGCATCCAGATTCTGAAAAAAAATTTATTTTTTATTTTAAATATTTTATCTGGAAAGTAAGATTTAATTTTTTATTTTATTATTAAAATTTATAATTTTTATTAAAGTTTATTCTTTTTTTTGTACAAGGAATTAAAATTAATTAATTTTAAAATAAATAATTTTAGAATAATTTTATTTAATCACTTTTTATTAAAATTTAATGCTTTTTAGGATTTTTATTTGGATAGATAAATTGATGAAGAAAAAAAAATTACCCCTAAAAATATGTTTGTTCATAAAATCTGACTTGTAGTAATTTCCAAGAAGCTCAAAATTGAAAAATTCAATATCATTATTATCAAACTTGCAATGTTAGAAGTACAATCACCATGCATTGTTCATATAAATATGTCACCAAACATACTAATAACAATCAAAACATGCAAAAAATAACATGTTATTTTAAACATTAAGTATATTCACAACAATAAAGTCATACATTATTGATATGTTTGATATGTAATTAAAATAATTAATAACACTTTTTATTTACAAGATAATAATGCATGAATTATTTTTTTTCTAATTATATAGAAATTTTATAAAAAAAATATGAATTTTGTATTCACGAATTTTTTGAATCTTTTTATCTAAATTTTAAGATTGAAGAAAATATAACATAATTGTAAATTTTTAATATAACCATTAATATTTTAAGTGTGTTTCATATCTGATCATACATATAAAAAATTAAGTTTTAATTTTATTTAAAATAAAAAAACATTAATAAGTGATTTAAAAATTTTTAAAATAATATATATATTGCATGCAACTTTATTATAATTAAATTTATAAACTGATAAAAATAAAGACAAAATAATGTTTTTGAAAATTTTTCAAAAATGCAAATTTTTTATTACTTATATAAACAGTCTCACTACAAGCTAGTTTAATTTTGACAAAGTGAAATACAAAATATGAATTGGATTCTATACAATATTTGACAATGAAAAAATTCAGTGAATGAAATTTATTAATTTTTGTGAAAATTACTTAAAAAAAATATTTTGTAATTGAAATGGTTTATAAAATTTCTCCGTTTTATACAAGAGTTAATTTTTTTATGTTTTACATCGCTGTAATATTTTTCAAAGAAAAGAATTTCTCATTTTTGACATTCAACCTACTGGATTTGATCTGAAATGTAGTATATGGAAATGATTAGGATCCAATATGCAGAAATATATGGTATAAGTATAAATGCTATTTCAACTCGTTTTAGTTCACTACAACTTAATTTTCTGTTATTTTTTTGTAAATATTTCCTGTTTTCTAATTATTTACTTCTATAACCTTGAAATGAAATAGCATAAGATTAAATATTTCATTTCCCCCTATGATTAAAATCTATGAAAGTGAACAACATATTTTCTCTTGTTGCAGTTACAAGTGCTGTACAGAATGGCGACTAATTGATTAGAAATGGCATTTTCTCCACATGTTCCACCGGAATCATTTCTGTCCAATCTAACCGCTGAGGAAATGAAATAATTTGAGATTATGACCTCCTTCGATTGAGATAGAAACCCAACGACGTCGTTTAGTTGAATCAGAATATTGTCAAACGTCCCAAATGTCTGGACATTTTTGCTCTTTTGTCCAGTTAGCTTAAGAACCGAAGTGTAACGACATTCTGTCGGCTAACGGAGATTCCATCTTTAGTAAAGGGGAAAGACTAGAAGAATGTGATGATGTAAGGTTGAAAGTTCCATCTATGGGAAAAGTTCGGCAGCATGTTAAAAAATTTGCAGTTTGCATAGCGAAGTGGACGTAGGGATCATACTTATAATAGGATCGAGAAAATTTTATGACGAAGAAACTTTTGGTTTTGAAGTTGAAACAAAGTCAGGAAAGGAAGGCAAAGGAAGGCGAAGGACTGGCCCCCGGTGAGCGAGCATGCTTTCCTTCTCAAACGAAGTCTGAAGACTCGTGACGTCAGAAGAGTGACGTCGTAAACACGACGTCACGGGTCACACCAGTTGGCTGAAAGGGGTAGATGTATGTTCGGGGCCGTCAACTTTAGCGAAAGATAAATGATTATTACCCCAATATTTGGCTTGGAATGAGCGATGGACGGATCGGAACAGTACCACGTGGCTGACGGAGGGGAAACCATGGGCTGACCTGGAGCAGGAACGTGGCCAAAAGGTCAGTGCCATTGACGTGGAAGCTGTGCACGTGGCAGATATTGGTGCGAGGGGACCCTCTATATGGATATCGAGGTGCTAGTAAATTCGAGTAATTTTGTATGGGAGGGCCGATCGCGTGGAGGCCATGCGAAGGGTTTTTTCACATCGCAAGCGTTTTCCTGGCTTTTAATGGAGGAGGAAGTTGGGGCGGGAGGGGGGCCCAGTGTAGTAGGAGAGGGCGTTGTCGATTTTCGCTTTTCGCGAGAAACGCTCATGTTTGTTTGCGCCTGCTCTATCAACCAAAAGTCATAGAACGAGCTAGCAGCAGCAAATGAGCGACTAAATTCCATGAAATTAGCTAGAATCGTTCGGTTCGATCCACAAAGACAAATGAAACGCTCACGTTTTGTTGCAGCTAAAGTGTGAACACCTCCCTGAAATTAGCGATATTATGGTACTCAGCTGCCCTCTCTGGGCCCCTGCAAGAGTACCGCTTCAGCAGAGAAAAAGTGTGCACAGTTGAGTTTACCGTATGATTATGCAGAGTACCGATCGAAATTTGGTACAGTCCACATGTGGCATTACGGTGGGTGCTAGCCCGGATCCTTGGTTCGCGGCCGATCGGATATCCGCAGCTACACCCACGGTGCCACACTCTCGCCCACTCTCCCTCTCGCACTCTCTCACAAACACTGAAGATGGAGAGTGTGGTATAATGTTTTCTCTTTTCGGACCCTTTTCTGCAAAAGCCGAGGTGTTCCCCACCGCTTTCACCTGAGCCTATGCTGCAGCGGCAGTATACACTAAGACCGTAAACAGCGATTAATTGATAGATAGCGGCTGTATTTGCTTTCGATTCTCATCCTGTCAAAAATTCTTATCCGACCCGACGCGACCCGACCGACGGCCAGCTCCAGTTCCAGCTCCGAAATCAGACTTCAGCCGGTCTTCGGTCAGTCGTGGACCGGGTCTCGGCGACTTTCCATCGTTTGTTGAAGAAAGGAGAAACCGCGAAACGAGTTCAACGGATTTGCCGTTTTGAGCCCAAAAAAGAAGGAAAGGAGCAGCGAAGGTTGTGAACTTTCAGCGCCGAGGCTACGGCAGCTTTAGGTTTCTGGAGGTCAACTACTAAGTCTTGCGTGATGGAACGATGGGATAGATGCGGAGGTGCCGAGGCGTGGAAAGTGAGATTCCGATGGAGCATGCTCCTGGGGGCTTAGAAGATGAGGCCTTTAGACCCACAAGGCTGGATAAGGGGCCAGATTTGGAGGAGCAGGGCGGATCGAGAAGAAAAGCCTTCGGACTTCGGAGATGCTGCGGCTTGGGAAACCTGGGACTCTGAAGCTGGAGCTGGAGATGAGTACAGTGCACGACAAACTTATCGAATGATGTTAAGCTTGACTGATGGACCTTGATGGAGGGAGGGCGGGGGTTGGCGGTGGGATGATTCTCCACATAATACGCAAGCACTTATCACATGAAGGTGGAGAGCACGCAAAGCAGCTGCAGAGAATCTCCCCTCTCCCCTCTCTCTCCCTATCACTCCGGTTATCTTGCTTGTGACCGCTTGGCGGCTGCGTGGCTCTCATCTGCAGAGTCGACTCTTTACATGCAGCGGAGTAGATCTTGTGCCCAATTCCCAATACCTCATCAATTACCTGTATTTTGTTAGTGTACTGTATGTAATCCGCATCTTAGCGTGTGGGAGAGCGCAGAGATTTCTATTTCGCTATTATCTAGGCCAATATACCGAGATTTATCTAGGCCCGAATGCTCGAAACCCCACTCTTCCAATAAAACTTCTCTGAGTGGCATGTTTTGGTCGTCTCCGGTCGTTACCGCACCAGAGGTGAAAACTGTTTATGTATATTCATCGGTATCCCGCAGCTGCGAAGAAGCCATCTCAGGACTCCGGGAAGCAGGGCCGGCGAGGTGACGAGCAAGCCCGATCGTGGCCTGCGTTTGGCGTTAGAAGGGTCCACACACAGCTTCTCTCCAGTTTCGCCGTCTTATCGTCATGCTCACTGCGTCCACTATTAGTTTAACCCCCGGTGTCGTCATGCTCTTCCGTTGTGAGTCTTTCCATCAGGGAGATGACCCAGTCCCCCTGACCATCTATTAACCTTGATCAAATACTTATAACAGAATACTCACCGAGAGTACCAGGGCGGACTGCTCATAGTTCAAGCCCGAACAATAGATGTGATGGCTACGTTGGTTTATGATAAAGTATTCCACTATGTATCTATGGTCACTAGCAGCAACAGCAGCAGCCAGCGCGTCCCGTCCTGGCCTAGCATGGTCTCGCCGGGCTGCATGGGTTAAGCATCCAACAGCTAGTGCTAGCTCGTGTAAGACAGAGCTACATTCTCCTGGGAAATTCCAAAGCAGATACCCCCTCAATACCACTCACCTCGTCAGTGGAAAACAACCCAATTAGCTCATGGAGGTATCAAATGAGATTTCATCATTATTCATACATCTTCGGAGTCATCTGACCTCTCTTACGTTGACCACTGTAGTTTACTCGTATAAACAGTTGCAGCTCGCCTTTTCTCTCCTTTCTGACCCGATGCCGATTATTAATACCGAGTACAGCAACTCATACAAGTTATGATCGCATCACCGGTCCCACACACTACTCTGTGAAGCTTCATCTCTAATAGCCCGTACCACTCTTTCACTGCAACTGTCAACTCGATTGGACTCGAGGCCACTGTCACTTCTTCCCCATATTAACACTACAGCCATATCTTTCTTAGCAGTAACAGTGGGTCCAATACTCCATCCATCCATTTTTCGACATCACCGGTGTCATGTCAATCAATTCATACGCATGCATGCGATGTGAAGAAGCTGCAAATTCATTAACATATATGCTGTGTATCACTTTCATCAGATCCTCTTAACGCTCATTTCTCCATCTTTTTCTCGCAATCCCCAACTTCAAAAAACAAAAGTCCCGAGTTCAATGCTCTGACTCGTGTTGGTACTCTTGCACAGGTGCTGTAAACGATTTGACTCGAACCTCGGGCCCTTCTTCTTCTTCTGCTAAGACTAGAGCCATATTTTGCGCAGCACTGTGTCAACAGCAGAATCATCTTCCCTCCATCAGCCCCTGTTCCTTGCAGATTGGATCAAACAGGACTCGACCAGATCTGCATTTCTTTAATTGTCGCTGCAGCCAGATCTGGCTTCGACTTTGCAGTGAGTCCGTATTCTTCATATCTTTCAGTCTCTTTAAAGTATTCTTTATGCCACATGCAAGCATTGTCCTTTAACTTTCAGGTCTGCTACTACCCTTTGCTTTTGGGAGAAAGGGCTCTTGTCCTATCGACAAGACCCACAAGCCTACGGCCCCAATGGAATGAGCTCAAGTGGACTAATTCCCCCTGTAAAAATAGGCTAACTTCGTGGATAACCCCTTCTTTGTAGGCAAGAAGCTATAGAGGATAAGATGACAGTGCGAAGTGTCCATATATGTCCAAATAATAAAATAGTTATGGCTTGAATGATGACTTTGTGGAAAAACATACGCTATGCTAGATTATTTTCCAGTATATTGAGAGAAGTTTTGAGAGAGAATTGTACTGAGTCTCCTTTACTTTCATCATGTTTTAACCATGTTGCATTTTTTTATTTTTTTTACTTAGCAATTTGTTCTTCACGATCATATTAAGGGATTCTAGAGACCGAGAAGTATAGTCGTGAGAAAGATGTAGTACGTACATGTAGTATTTGAAAATGCCTATTCTTTCTGCAAAAAATCATCATAGTTTCAGATTTACAAAGTTTACATCCTGCTAGTAAATATGTCAAGAGAAAGATGTTTGGAATATAAAAAATCCTGATAATCCATAAGTTTTATAGATTTTGATGGTCTAGCCATGACATATCTTAAAGAGTACAAGACACAAATTTGTCTTATTTAGCATCGGCTCTCTCTCTCTCCATTCATGTGTTTCTAATCCTTACTTCCTTTTAGATGTCGTATTATGGACTTGAACATCAAAGGAGATTTAGTAAATACCTGAAGCACCCAGTGGGTCCTTTCCTCCTTTCATCTGTCTGAAAACATCGATTTTTTTTAAATATCAAATTCAGTGGACTAGCGCCTCCGAGAATGACAGCTAGAAATTCTTCTATCACGGCCACAACATCTTTTTCAGAGCCA
The DNA here is from genome assembly GCA_014180765.2 of Marchantia paleacea. Taxonomy (NCBI): domain Eukaryota; kingdom Viridiplantae; phylum Streptophyta; class Marchantiopsida; order Marchantiales; family Marchantiaceae; genus Marchantia; species Marchantia paleacea. Next base: position 2,314,238 of record MUAA02000014.1, read on the forward strand.
GCTGTAGGTCCACTTCTCCATCCATATCATTCATTTGTGTACAGCAATTTTAGCCTACTTGCACAATTAAATGACGTGACTTCTTCAATTACACCCTTAGCTAACTTCTTCGTAGAACCAAACTTGCTCTCAAATGTGCACAAGTGTGGGCCCGTTTTCTCGATCTGATGTGATGCTACTCGACTATGACACCATACGGCTCTAAAGCAGATACGGTTCCACCAGAATGATATTCGTATCGAAGTCAAAAAATTATGAGATAATTTCACATGACATTGTACTTAGTTGGAAACTTATGTCTTACAGTTCTAAAGTTTCATAAGACTTCTATATTCTGATTCAATTTGAAACACTCATCTTTTGCAACCTTAACTATATCATTTGCAGAATTACAAAAAGTAGAGCTTTATACTTAAGTTCAGCTCTCCATTCAATTACAATTTAGTGACATGGTTGCAACCTCTGTTTTGTTTGGTCTCTCCGAATCCTATATACTGTTATGAGTATACTGCAATGATACGGGCTTCTTTACAACCACACAAATTATCATAATCTTCTTCTATCTCATTCGGATTGATTTTCGAAGCGGAATGCGTCTTGATACATTTGAGTTATTTCTCCTTGTTCAAAAGTTTTTTCCCTAGTATGTTACTTAACCTCGGATTTTCGTCCTCATTCTCTGCCTAAATCAACGGATATGATTACTTTCACCCCTAGGACTTACATTGCTCCTCAAATTAGGTATAATATAAAAAAAAATACAAGAGTAAAAATCAAACTATAGACATTTTTAAAATTTGAGAATTTGGAACATAAAAAGATTCACCATCAATACCAAACATGAATTTTAATTATTCATATTCAATTTGTGATATTGATTCATGAAAGTCAACAATTTAATTGCAAGAAAGAATTGTACATCAATGATTTGTCACTACAATGACAAATGTCATTGTAACGAACGCAACCACCAACATAACTCCAAATGCTATTTACTTTTTATCAGAAAAACACCCAAAGTTGGATCACTGTCACATGAGGCATTTTGAATCTAATATCGTAAAACTATTCAGCTTTGATCCGTAAAAATTCTAATAAAGAAGTATATTTTAAAACTCGAGATCGAAAATATGATATTCATGTTTGCACACTAGGTGGTAATGAAAAAATTTTCTTCATACATTGTTGATGGTATGAAAATTATAGATATCTAATTCATAAATCTAATTGCTCCATGAACATAAATCAATATTTAATTAAACTTAACTATTATCAGATGAAAAAGCTCAATTTTTTTTTCAATAATTTTAACTCACTGTAATTGAGATGATATTCTCAACTTTCAATTTTGAAGAGTGAAATATTCAAACCATATGAAAAAAATACATATTGAAGTTATCGCCTAAATAAAATAAAAAAATATAATTAGCTTTACTTTATTCTTAACATTTCATAAGTTCACACGTTACTTAATGTCATAAATTAAATTTTATGATCATTTTATCAATTTTTCTTTCAGAATGAAATGTAATTTCTCTTAAAAAAATTAAATATTTCATTTTTTTTTCATGTATATCATTACGTTTTTTAAATTCATTTAATATTCTAGTTAGTAATCAATGACACTGATCATTATATTTGCTAATGTTAATGCATGATTAAAAAAAATATTTACAATATTTTTTTTGGTAATGCTAGATCTTTTGCATTAATTACCAAAAATATGTCTTACAAAATTTCATCTTGAAATATTTAAAATTTCAAATTAATTAAAATTTTATTTATTTTATACAGTGTGTTATTTAATTACTTTACACCGTGAAAATATTTTATTTAAATTTTACTCTTCTCGAAGTAATTTTTTAGATTATAATCTATTTCATCATATATTTAATGATAAATATTTAAATTATTATATATGTTGAATTTTTATTATATAACTGAACGTTGATATGAACAAAAGAGTTAAATTTCTAAGTTCTTAAAAAAAATTTCATTTCTTCTCAAGAAAATTTCATGTGCAACACATGAGCTACAAGATTTTACTTCAAGAAAATTAAAATCTTAAAAAACTACCTGTACTAAATGTTACAATCATGATATTGAGTAACATGAGGGAGATTCAGAAATTTCTTGAAATTGATAAGCTTTTTTTTTTTTTTTTCTGAAAAACCTTTTATCAAAGAGTATACGACATTGCATATTCTCCTTTTCCTGTTTGAAATAACTGTTCAAGAATTTATGTTACTGCTCAACTTTATAAACTATTATTTATCCTTTCCATGAACAATTTCGGAAAGCATAAAAAATAAAAAAACTCATCATTGATTTGAGTTTTCTGGAATTAAAATGTAATTCTTTACAAAATAAACTGCACATCAACATAAAATTCTTAAAGTTTTGTACGGTGTTCGGACAATGTACTCAATGCTTTATGTCTAGTCAAGAAAATCAGTGATGGACTGTAGTATATCCAAGAACGCAAACAAGATTATGTATAACGATTATCGATACTTGCATGATGAACGTCTTTGATTTTTGGAAGGGCATATTTTCTCTTTAGATATAATTATCGTCATTCACATTCAATCCAAGCGCGCCAAAGAACTGTCGACGCATTGGAAGAGACGCTGAACTTTTGAGATTTTTCCCATAAAAAGGAAGATTTTTTTACTAATCCATTTTTCAATCCATACACTGTCCTTTAAGATATAAAGCTACAGAAAATTTGCAATTTCCTCTCTTCTTGCGCGAGCGAATAGACTTGTAAGATCTACGTATGACTGGAATTTGTTGCAACACACGAACGGCAGGACTTTATTCGCACATCATTGCTAGGAACTACGTTCGATCCTTCAGGTCTTTGCCTTACCATCTAACCAACATCGGGTCCCATTTACCATTCATTTACTGCAGTTCGAACATAATGCGGACACTTATCCTCCAGTTCGAAACCTGTTCAAATTTTAGAGTCTGGCATACATACATATATATATATATATATGTTTTGACTCAAAATCTTTCTCGGAGTCAAAAAGGGTAGATAAAATTGGGCCACTTAATAGCACCGTCCGCTATCTGGTCATCCCGTATCTATTATATGGTTCTTGTATGCTGCCATAGCATCTGCGGTATGTACACAACTAGAGCAGTGTACCCATCATATCGAGAGCCATATTGCTCTCTGAGGAAATGGCCCTCTATTCCTCCTAATAAGCGACTGTACAGGCAAGCAGGGGGAGGATACCACAAATTGAACACGCTTGGTAGGGAACAAGAGGTTCGCGGAGGTGAACCCATCAGCGCAAATTTGTCAAAGCATTCGCAATTTGTGTCTAATTTTACCCTCAGACTCACGAATGTAAGATGGTATCAGAATAATACAGGGCTTTGCCGTCTGACCTACATAAGAGCATCTGTAGAGATTATTGACTAGCCTGCCTTCATACTCCCCTGTGAAAAAGTAGAAACACGAAAAGTAGAGAGCGCATGTGCAATACTATCGCAGCGATACGAAGCTTTAATGAAATGGAAGAAATTCTTCATGATCACTGCGATGAGGTTATCAACTTCGCGTGCTGAAGAAATGCTTTGCTTCTGGCTTCACCCATTTAAGGATCAGAATATCGATATGCATGCCATCCCGGTGAACTAGACGGCCTGAAATAAAGCTGGGGAAAGTATCCGAAGGTATTGTTTTATAATTTTACAATCTACAGTCGAATTGTCTTGAGTAGGACATCGAGCATTTGCAAGATTAGAGAAAGATTAAGCAGCTGAATTCGGGAGGTGATGAATCAACGAGAAAAGAAGCTTGGGCTGGAGGTTCTTGCTTGAAGAACTTAAATTTATTACTCGCTCCCACTTAATCCATCATCATGTATTCTTATCTGACTGGGGCCGACTTCGGTGACCAAGCTGTAATTCAGTCGCCGATTGTGGTCCAATAGCGCAGAAATGTTTTGGAAATTCAGATACTGTTACACATCTCTCTCAGAACAATAATGTGGGCCCGCTTCAGAATCTCCTCGTATTTGGTAAATTTCAAGCATTTGTTGTACACTAATTTCGATGGACAAGGACATCTGATGATGAGACTTAAATTACAGTTCCGGTTCCGGTTAAACTCTTTCCTGGAGCGAATTTTGTCCTCAGGTGTGCACAGCAGTGGGTCCTCTCTTCAGTCAGCTATGGCGTTACTCCACTGCGACAATTCCTTAATCAGAGCGAAATTGTAAAGTCAAGTCAACAGCAGATGATTTCACCAGCTGTCCAATTGAAAACATTTTTTTCACTCAATCCCAATTTCATTGGCTTCAAACTTCAAACTGTACTTCCTCTATTACAGCCTCAGACATGTGTTCACAGTTGTAATTCTTCTGTAGGCCCCCTCTCTTCATCAGTGTACATACGGTGACATTTCTCATTTGTCTTCAGTTTGACAATCATCTAGAGGGCTGATTATTCTTCTAAAATTCTGGACTGTAATATTTTTTACCTGCCATCGCTATAACTCAGTTTTTCATTCTAAGGGATTCCATGTTCTACCACTCAGATCTGCTTACACGCAAATTATAAATCGGCGTCGAAGCCATCCACATTGGCGAAGAAGCTGGGATCAGAAGCGGGTCCCATCTTTAGCGGATGTAATAAAATACTTGTGGAGGTCTCATGAAACTTGGCAAGTATCGAAATGAATAAAAAATTCCTGAAACAAACTCTTCCTTTTCCAAGAGGAATTAGGCGCTGGTCGTCAGACAAGGAGAGGAGCCCACCAGTTTCACACTTGGCGGCGTCGCCACAACGAAGAAAGGGAAATAGAAGCATCTGTCAATGAAAGAATTGTCGCAAAGTTATCATTCTCATGGCGCATTCCCACTTTTCCTTCTCGCATTTCCGTTATGTCCTGCCGCAAGTACATTTGGTCAACTGTTCCAGAATGTTGCCTCAACAGCAGGATCCAATAACGACCTCGAAAAGATCCAATTTCTGTGTAAAATCTACTGTAAATTTGCAGAGTTTTCACCACACATTTCGGGATTTCAATTTTTGTAGGTTTGAATTCAGCAGAAATTCCAAATCCTTGTTAACTTGTAAAAGGTAAATGTGTTAATTCTGCAAGGACATATTTCACATTCTGATGCTACTGGGTCCTAGCCCATGTTACCCGTTTGGTTTCTTCCATGTACAACTTGTTGGAATCTTCCCTCCTGCTTGTTATTTTACTGTGTATTCCATATCAATTTTGCAAAACTATACTACTTTTATGTTTTATGATCAGAAACAAATCATATCTATCTACATTTAGGTGTATTCGGAGGTTACTGATTATATAGGGGTAACTTATCTCAGCTCTCTAAACATCAGTATGACACCCATTTCAATATAACAACAGGATCTCTATGACCATCACAAACACGTCAAACAATGCCTTCGTTGAATCCTTTCCTGTTGCCCAACCCAAAACAGCCTTGAATAAACTTCCAAAATGTGACTTAGTAACCAAACCTGTGACCTGTTACTACCCACCGCTACCGTACTTAAAGTCTAATGTCCCGTCAGCCGGTTTCTCCAGAGCTTCTCCGGCATTCTTCATACTCACCCAACTCTTTGATCAACCTGAATTTCTTTCTTTGAAACACATAAACTGATTGTGCAGGACGTCAAAACATAAGGTTCAATTTTCCAAATTATTACGTACTTAAATTTGCAAAACTTGGAACTTGCAATGTCCACGTATTTATGTTCAAAATGTGGAGATTTTCCCATAGTAGTCCTACATTAACTACTTTTGGAAGAATGACTGAGACATCTCCATATTGTACCGGACCTCTACTGTTTATTACATCACCGGTGTTTTGATTTCAACAGGACAATGTGACTTATAATCACCAACGACGTCGCCACTTGAAACATTCTCTCCATCGAGGTTCCTCCCAACTGTGCAGCCCTAATAATGTGGTAAAAACCCGAACATTTCAACTAACATTGCTAAGTACTGAAGAAATTTACTTGACTCCTTGGTAATTTCCAGATGTCCTCCGAAATTGTCCAACCTGTGACCTGTACCTGATTAAGAACCAATTATCCCTAGTTGTCCATCGTGTGACCCGTCCCTCATTAAGAACCAATACTCGGTACGTGTTTAACCAGCGACCTGTCCCTCATCAAGCACCAGTAGCAAAAGTCGCAGGTCTCTTCAGCCGGTGTCTTAAAACGGAATATCCGATTCCATTGATACTCATCCAGGCCGCTTTCAATTACAGCCTTTCTCCTGCCTGTCTTACGTCTACGGTCTACCTCTCTTCAAACCAAAGTGTCCTCGAAAAGCTCCCGACATGTCACTTCCCCAAAGGCTCATTCCAGGTAAGTACCTAACGGGCGCTAGTTAGGGTAAAATCATATTCTGCCGCGTGTCCGACTTCGAACTCATCCGGTTGAAACTTGGAAGGTGGTTTCGCTGAGAAGGACCGTGGACAGCTGTTGACGCAAATCTTCATCGCAGTACAACCCACAGCCCACAGGCCTTGAGTGGGTGCCAACATTGCTCTCCATCAGGGTGGGTTACTAACTCCAGCCCGGAAATCAGGACCCGAGGTACAGCGAGCAAGAGCTCCAGATCCTACGCAACCCTTCTAACCTACGGTATAATGTAGGTTAGAAGACCAACTGACACGTATGCTGAGGTATGGCTGGTCTGGTCTGTCTGGTCCTAGAGTCAGACGGTAAGGTGAGCCTGGAATTCAAGGTCTATCCATCGGAGAGACTGAAGTCAAGGTGAGTCTATCCTACCACGTCAAGGGTCTGTACACACCGCCAGTCAATTCCAACGTGGGCAACTATTGCCTCCTTCCTTTCTACCTTGAAGTTCCTTCCGTCTTTCCTTCCTTCCTTACTTGATTCCGTCCTTGTGTCGTTCATTCTGGTTGATGCTGCATTTGCAAGGGGGGAATGGGGAGGGTCTTAGACTCGTAGTGTCATGAATTTGGGAATCGAGTCAAAGGTGCATGTGGTTGTGATCCATAAGGGATTCGAGGTACAGTGAAGGAAAACAGATTGTGGACAGGAAAGCATACTCTTGTACTGCAATTCGATACTGGAGCTAGCTGACCTCGAAAAATGGCACTGATGATTTTCCTCTGATTGATCTCGTACTGTGCAAAGGGTATTTAAATCAGTTGGATGACGAGGTGATCATCGAAGGATCCAAGGTCATTTCATTTCTTCATTGTGAACTTGAGTGGTTACTAGGACTGGATGAGTTGGAAATACAAGATTCTTTGTTTCAACTCCTCTGCCGTAGACTCACTCGTACATTTCTTGAGGATGATTATGCATCAGGAAGGGTGAGAAACTAATGTGGAAATATATTTAATTTAGTTCAGTGGTTTCAACCATGGTCATGATTTTTGCGGATGTATGGTTTATTGAGTACTCTCTCGAGTAGTGCCGGTAGCATGGATTGGTCACCAGCTTGATGTGGTCATTAGGTTGACATATTAGCAACCTAAGTCAGGTACTTGAATCAAAACAAGGTAAAAATCATATGTTGAATCTGCACTCACCACGGATACCTTCCACGAGTTGTATCGTGAGTGGATGATGTTGAGTTTCACACTTCACGCAAAGCATGACGTTGTGTCAAATGTAGCTTATTTGAAGAATCTCCAACAATTGACGATTTCTTGAAGGACTTTCCAATGATATGGTTTTCACCTCGACGCAAGGCTCTGTCTGATGTTCTGAGCACGTGTAAATTTTCTGGAGAATTTCAAACAACCAAGTTTTTTCAATGCCGTTTATAGTTGGTATCTACAAATTTGACATTATTTTTCGTCTTCTCTTGTTGTTCATTGGTAAATAAAACTCTAAAATGAAACAACCCTTCATGTCCTTCGTTGCAAGAACAACTAATAGATAAAAACACTTGACTTCATGGAAAACATATCACAAGTCGAACATGAGTCTTATCCGTCTTATGGATAAGATATGAGGCTCACTCCAGTCTAAAGCATGTGAAAATGACCTGTGATCGAGATGCTCGAATCTTTTCAACAAACGTGTGAATATCAGTTGCAGAGAGCATTTAAAAGAAAGTCCTGCAAACTTCTCATGGTTTCATGGCAAGTTAGTTCAGACTTGTGTTGTGTGGAGGATTTGAGATATTGTCAATCATGTATTGGTTTCAGAATTCAAAATTAGACTCTAAGAAGAAGACTCGACATAGAGTATCATGGCAAAGGTCTACCTTATAAAGTGAGTGTTCTAGAAGCTAGGGTGTAGAATGACCTATGATTTGTTCGTGTTAATGTTGTAGTTTTTATCTCAGTGGAAATGACTGAATGTTTGACTGACTGATGGCTGAACAAGCGATTCCATTTGTAGCGAATATATATATATATATATATATATCAGCCCAGTACAAGGATCACGAAGTAGTGTAAATATGGTGTGCGACTAATTGGTATGGAATGGAACCTGGCTCACGGAGTGCTTACATAGGGGATCAGTCACAAATGCGTGGATGACTTAGTGGAATCTTCGCTGCAGTCTTCTTTTGACCCAAAAGCTGACCACATTCCCAAAGACAGTTTCATGAAGGAGTATAATCCGTAATGTAGAGTCAAAAGCTTGTTACTGGCTTCATCTCAATATAGACATCCGAACGAACTCCGAACCCAGTTCATATTCGGCCCGTTAGAAGCTAAACTCACCTATTCAAAAACTGAAAGTAACTTGATTACAATAGAAGTTATGAGTTAGATCGTCAAACGGCATGCAAGATTTGCTCGATTTATCGTAAAAATGCAGCTAATTCATGGAGAAGTTTAAGCTTCAATGTATGCACATCTTCAGGAGTCAGCATCAAAGAACCATATTGATTCTCTAATGTCTATTTCATGTTGGTAGTGTTGGAAAACTTCTCGATGATTCCAGTATGAGTTCAACTTGGAGCTTCCATGATGCAGATTCTGAAGGTTTTATTGCCTCACGACCACGGGTCATAAGAAGCTAACAAATCTGGAACGAACCTGATATTTTGTAATGTTCTGTGATGTGTAGGCATCTGAGAAGCAGACTTACGATTCGATTCCCATACTGTAATAGAAGAACTTACGTCGATAAATGTTTCAGGGGTATGTACGCGCCGATTCTGGGCCTTACAACTGAGCTGCAGTGCTCTGGAGCCTGTGTGGAATATGGAAGAGTATGTCGCTGCATCTAGAGATATTTATAGCACTTGAGGAATTGACTGAAGGTCATATGTAACTCATATCTCAGGATTTTTTTTGGGTGGAAATCATTGTGCCAGGAAGCTCCAATTAGTTGCTTGCAAGGTCTTGGATTGATTGTTGTCGTTGTTGACCTGTTGCATATCTTTTTGCTGTTGTATGTACATGTCAGGCAGAGAGACCTTTTAGTTCTAGTGAAGCAGAAGGACACCTTTTATCTAACGCCCAACAAGTGCCAATGAGAGGCAACATGGACCGGCATAAATACACCAAGCTTTAGCAACAACCTATAGCTCCTTCCTTTGAGTCATCAACTCTACTCTACTTCACAATATATGAGATGAGTCAGAAACGAGAGGTAGTACATGTATGATCTTTTGTATCACCAACCAACAAATGGCCCTTGTTCCGTGTCTCGCACATCTCTCTCCTGCAGTTTGTTTGAAGCTGCCCCGGCTGAAGCTCCTCATGTGACATATTTGCTGCAAGACGAAACGAACTTTGAGATTAGGTTTTCACCGCTGAAAGGTCAGGCTAAAATTTCGACAATTAGCATAACGATCCATTTTGACCAACAGGAAATTATGGATTCATGAGGACTTGAGTTTCTTGTAAGCCCTGGTTTGCAGAACAGCCAGAAGTGGTATTTCTGTTGGTGGTGTTGGTGTCACCCGAGCCATTTTGTGGGTGGAAACGAACGCCCACTGCATAACTTGGATGAGGAGAAAGAATTTTTTCTCACAGGTGCAGTGAAGCCCTGTATGCTTCTTTTTGTTTCCATTTCCAAGGGATCTTAGGTTCACTTGCAGGTCACAGCTGATCTTGGACTGGACCGGACTATACTAGCTGGGTTTGGAAGCGGAAGGAGGAGATACACAAGAGGAGAGATCATGTAGAAGCCAGGCGACCTTTTCTGTCCTACTAAGCCCACCAAATGTACAGGAAACAAATATCCAACTCACCCGGAATTTGAAATTGGTGATTGGAAGTCATCATCACCTGAAGGGCTTGGAGTCAAAAGGGTGGCGGCACAAAGACCCACCAATATAAAAGTAAAACATGTGGAGCAAGGCAGAGTGGAATAGTGTAGGTCAAAACCAGAGCTTGTCAAAAACCACACAAAGTTCAGAAACTATTTGACATGTCCAGAAAAGCCTAAAGTGAGAACAAAGATCGAGGAGAAAAATAAACGGCAATAAATGAAAAGGAACAGATCTTCTGCTGGGATAATGATGATTTATGCCCTTCAGAACCGTTGAAATTTCCTGCCAAGACTAGGAATGTCTGTGGAATGAAAAGCACGAATGCTTGTGGGACTACAGTAGTGGGGGCCATTTGGACAAGGATCTCCAATGCTGCGGAAAGTTCATGCATCTGGAGACATTAGTCGAATACAATACTCCCGATGACAAGACGAAAAGATTTGATTTCTTTATGTTCCTCTAGAGTGATTCCCAACGAGCTCCTGTCATCCTTTGTTGATTCCGGTCCAGTCTTTCGTGCTGCCTATGGCTTCTCTTTCTTTCTTTCAGTCCTACCCTTCTCCGAACCATTTGTCTTCCATACCCATCGTTCTCTAATCAACCTTACAGTACTTCCATCCATGGATCTTTTTCTCCCCGGCCTTGGCATCATTGTCCTTTTCTTCTTTCTGGTAGGATAGTACACTTTTCCCCCTTCCCGCTCCATAGATCTTTTTCGTCCATAATACAGTATATCAGAGCACAGACAGAGAATGAGCACCTTCTGGCTTCTGTAAGACCACCGTACATGGTCTGCTTTTTCCTTCAACATTCTTTTGCTTTCTGGGACTCATCGGCCTCACTTTCTATCTCCTCATCGCTGTTATCTTTTACGTCTAGTCCACAACACCATCCGTTTGCACCACCATCATCTTCCTTCGCTCTTTCAAAAGTCGGTCAGTCCATGAATGTTAAACTTCGGATCAAATATCGGATCGTGGTGGCGATGAGAATGAATATTCTCGTCGCCACCACGATCAGATTTCGTCCCTCCGCCCTCATCACAGCTTCCGGATGTGTGTGCTTCGAAGTTTCGCTAAATATGGGAGGCTTCGGAGCTATGCAAATGACATTTCGTTTCAGCAAGGAGTCATGAAATGCAGGTCTCCGCTCTCGCGTATTTCCAGCATAAAAAGTAGACTTGATGGCACATGCACATTTCTTCAAACATGCACATAGGCGCTTATATATACCTTGCTAGCGTTACGCACACAAAGTCATTCTACTATTTCCTTGGTGCAATCCGTAGGAGAACAATCACATTAGTTGATTCTTTTTCATATATTCTGTTATTTGTAAACTATTTGACCTAGATAGTTCCGATATCTTAGTTAATGTATTACATATTTCCCAATGTGATGTTATTGGGGCCTAGCCCCATGTTACCGGTTTGGTTTCATCCTTGTACCATTTGATAGGGTCTTCCCATCCCTTTTGTTATTATAGTGTGTCTCACATTTACTTATCTACACCAAGTAATACACTATGGTTTGATTCATTAGGGGGTTAAACATAAGTAATGAGGGAGTTGTTGACAGTTGATTTATTTAAGATATGGACTACACTTGTGAGACAAAGTCTGAATTATATACTTGGTTGTCATGTATCATCTAATGTACACAAGAGATAGCAAAGCTATAAATGTGGTCTATAATACCTGCCATTTGATATAGTTATATCATTTGTTCCCTAACGCATACTCTCATGTGAAAGCTTCGACTGTCACCGGGCATATGCGACGCGCGGCTACGGGATATAGCTCCGGCACGAATGCGGATCAGGGCACCCGTCAAGAAATGTTATGACACTTCTATGAAGCCATGTTTGCCAAAGAGATGGAAAAATATGATTACAAGAAGAAAAACGATGTTGCATTTACGGTGCTCACTTATTGGTCAAATGGCTCCAGGTTATGGCCAGAAGTATGACACAAGAAAAAAAATATTAATAACAAGGGCTCCAGGTTATGGCCAAATGTATGACTACAACAAGAAAAACAGTAAAAATAAAATAAAATGGCATTGCCTTTACGGTGCTCACATGGCTCTAGGTTGTAAACCTCACGTGCTCATATACCCTCTATCATCGTTTGAATAACCATAAGCCCATCTTCAATTTTGAATCCTTCCTAATATTTGTTATTAATATTTGTTATTATGAAATCGCTATAATAACAAGATACATTACTTTGTAACAATTTATATCATATGCATCATTATAATATAAATTCTGTAATATTTATATAAGTTTTTATCAAGAATATTTTGCTAAAGATCTTTTACATGCATCATCTTCAAGTGAAGGTTTTTCATTTTTTTTTGGAGCTTTAAATATTTAAAGTAAATGCATTTATTGATAATTTTTTGAGTTAACATTTTAAAATATCATTGAAATAACTCAAAAAACATAAAAAAAATTTAATTTATTCACAAAATTTATTTTAAACTCTAAATATAATATGAATTGACTTTAGCCAAATGCATTAATCTTTTGAATAATTTGATCACTAAATCTTAGATACTAATCTTATTAGAAAAGTAGCTTGATATTTATTTAATATGTATTTATAAATGTATGATGTAAATCATGTTACCTCTTTATTTTTCTTATTTTTGGACAAGAATGATGTGAAAAAATGTTTTTTCTGCTTTTTATAACATTAGGTTCAAATTTGTCATAAGTTTGTGCCGTAATGGATTATTTGAGTATTTGAATGCAAAATTAACTACATTTTCTAAGATAAGGTCATTACATAAAATTATTTTGATTTCGTTTAAAAAAAATTTTTATTGCATCATACTCAACGTCACCAAGCAGATTATATTTTTTTAATATTTTTTAAAATTAAATTATTAAAAAATCTTTTTAAATCTAAAATATTTATGAAACCTATGGAATAATTTTAGAAGTTTTGTTTTACTTTATGATATATTATACATGCATGCATCCATTTATTATATCAATTAACATGGCTGATAGTTAAAAAATAAGTCTTTTATTAAGTCATATGAAATTTATTGGTTATATAATTTAAGATTTTAATTTTATGCAAGTGGATTTCTCATCTACATATCCAATTTTTTACATTTTCTGAAAATTTTCTGACCATGTATTAAAAAAAATTTAGAAAAAAAAATTTATTTACAATGTAAGATTTTTTGATGAGAAATTTAGATTGATATCATAGTTATATTTGAAACAACTTCAACTGAATAAATTCCATTAAATTATTTTGTATCCAAGAGATTGTTTTAACTTCATGTTGCATGGATGAGTTATCTCAACAAAAAATGTAAGTTCAATCTCATATCAAGTAGAGATAGAATTCATCATTATTGTTATTAAGAATAAAAGTAAGGACACATGAAAATAACAAAAAGGATGGGACGCACATGGATGAAACCAAACCGGTAACATGGGGCTAGGTCTCAATAGCATCACAATGGGAAATATATCCTACTGCACCTAAGATATCCAAACTATCTAGGTCAAATGGTCCACAAACAATGGGAACATAAGAAGAAGCATCATCTAAAGTGATTGCTCTCCTATGGATTGCACTAGCTAGTGCTCTATGTAGAGCAATGAAAACACGTTATCTAAAATAGGTTATACAACAAGCTAAAGAGAGTGATACCCCATGCCGTCTAGTATGGTAGGCTCTCGAACACTCCCTCACAAACATGTCAAAGTCAGTGTCCATAGCTCCATATAACTCCAAAGCTAGAGCTAGGTGACCTCTCTGCATACCCATATACTTGGAGACCTTGACTATTGCCGCTCCACTCGCCGCCCATCCTGGAGGATGAGTGGTCACCCCCTCTGAAACTGTGTCATGTGTAGGATTGGTAAACACCACATTTTTCACAATAACCTAGTACTCTCTAACCAAGTAAAGCTCTGACCTAACCCTAGTCGACTACAAGGCATACCAACATTCCCTCCATATGAGGCATAGCAAACACCACATCCCTAATGACATCATGGGTAGCTATCCTCTGCTCTCCGAATGAGCAACGAGTCATATGAACACCTTCTGCATCTAAAGTGATATCACACTTTAGATTTTCATTACTCACATGTGAAAATGAAGATGTAAATGGATGAATCAAGCCAAGATGGAACTTCATAGTTGTAGATAAAGTAGCTAGTGCAAGTCGGAAAGTCTTGATGCATGGTTGAGCCAAGATCCACGAGCCTACACCCTTGTTGGAGCAAAAACATAGGTGAGCCCTAGTAGTACGAGGAATGGCTGGATCCACTAAGAATGAATGTAGAGCTTTTTAAAACTGTCGGTCCATCAAGGTAGATTGTATACGTTTAGTCCAATTGATGACCAAAGAGAAAAAATACGGAAGCTCATGTCATATCTCAAGGGATAAAATATCTCTCGTATGTCGCAATATTACATGTATTATTGTGACATAGAGGAAATGATATAGTTTCCACGTCCCTTGCATATATCTCAAGGATGAGCTTATATGCAAACACAAATCGTGAAGATTACAAAGTGCGCAACTAGCCAAAAATGCCATAGATTTAGTCTCATCCATAGATAATAAGCCTATCCATCCACACGGAATCCGCAAAGATGTTTGTCTCCTTGTCAAAACTCTTCTTACACATTCGAAGGTCCTTGATCCAATGATGTCACCAAAGATATCCATGATTCTTCTGTCAAAGGCGGTCAAATAAGATATGAATGTAGGTGAAGGATGAACCGTACAAAGAAGGTAGGTGAATCAACAAGCAATACTAGATGAGACTATATCAAACATCATTTGTGGATCCCCTAGTAGAGAAATGTCATCTACATGCAAAACATCCTCGACAAGTGCAACGTATAGGTAGCGTGAGACATAATCTTCGGATTCTACTTGCACTCCTAAAATACGTAAGTTGTATGTCGATGTCATACATCCCTCTGGAAGCTGAAGATGAGGATGAATGCCCAAAGGAGACCATGTCTTACACTTTGACACCTTGATTCTCAAGCCTAGAAGATGAAGCTCGGTAGTCAAGTAGTCAAAGGTTTGTCTAATGTGGTCTACAAGGCCATCAATGTATGTATCCATCCGCTAAAGAGTGGAACACGACATAGCCAAAGCAGTAGACAAAAAACTATAATGAGCCATGGAAAATAGGGGTTATATCAAAAGATTTTATCTCACTGTCGAGTACCAGCGACGGATTGTAGAACAATGAATACTTCATGGGAAAAACCATGATTATAGAAGAGAGAAGAATATGCTGTAAGAAAAAAGAAAAATGTGAACCAGAAAAAACCTTATGAAAGGAATGAGTCTGTATAAAGATCCACCAACCTCTCTAAGTATGAATACGCAGGATACAATATTTAAAGAGTTATTAAGAATGAGATGTTTAACTAGAAATAATATTTATATTTGAATTACAAGACTAATTGCATGGTTCTGAACTATTGTTATTAAGAATGTGAGCAAAGCTGGATAGTAAGCACAATCGAATGATGTTCATAGTAAAACACGACGACTTAAGAACCGTATGTCCGGATGTATCTGGATGTAGCCACCCATACGGGAGGAAAATCAATCACGATTGGGTCAACAGTGTCATATCTTCTTTACCGCTTGGGTATGAGGTCGAATTTGTAGAAGTTCACACTTGCATGCCTCTTGCCTATCTCTTGGTCCGGACTCCGGAGTCTCATATCTCCACAAACTCCGATAGAACGTCACGTACATGACGAGATATCTGAGATTGATCTGCCGGCCCGGCACTCCGGTAGCGCTGCAACAGAGCTACCGTAGCGCAAGATTAAACAACTACGAGCGTTGCGCAAAAAGAGATGATCGAAACCGGTCGGTCAAGCGAATGATATTTATCTAGAGGTAGATTCAACAATCCACGGATTTACCGGGCTTTTGTACTGTGGTCAGTGCCAGGAAGACCGGGTCTTTTGCAGGTACTGTTCAGTACTGTACTGTACGCCTTTTAAGTAATCTTTCTTTCAGCGCAGGAGTTCTTTTGGCAGCCATCTTTCGAATGCATTGCCTTCCAGAGAATCTATTGGCGAGAACTTGCTATTTGGAGTAGCTCAATCATTGGAAGCGGCACACTGGACTTGTGTAAATGCTATTTCTGCTTTCTCATCATTTGGCATGAAATGGGACATCACGTTATGGTACCGAACACACATCCACAATGTGAAAAGAATGTCGTGACATTTGTGTGGGCACCAGATATGGATCATAGAGGCTACAAGTCAGTGCCATAAGAATTCACATTCACATGAACTGCACTTTGCACAGCAGTAAATCTGCCAACCTCGGAGGCTCGGACCCCCGCAGAATTGTAGCTTCAGATGTGATAAAAATATTCGCCACATGGCACTGAGATACAATCTCGACGGGTTTCCTCTTTGGGTCGTACCTTCTTCGTCTTCAATTCTTCATAATATTCTTACTATTGTTCTGGACCCAACCAGTGGACTACCTCTTCCGGAACCAATGGAAACAGCCCGAGAACTCTCTCGCATGATCGTACCATCATCGTACCTCTCCATCAATTCCGTCTTCCTCCGAATTTCGCTCAGAGCCGACTTTGCTTACCTTTTCTCAGACCTTCTCATCTCTTGTTGGTAAACACCAGTCTCAGAATTACTTAGCGTAAGGAGAGGCCCGGGTTTGCTTGCACATATACTTCACTTGACGATCGCTTCACCAATATCTAGGTACTCGTCCACATGGACTCAGTACAATAGTTATCCGGAAATCTGAGTCGGAATGAACATATTTAAAGTCAAGAAGAGGTAGTTTAGATTCCAGGATTCTGGACGACTTCCACGATTCCACCCAGCTACAGTGGCCAGCAAGGTGCTTACACTCCAAAGGTGAGCAATCAAACATCTGGACAAAGTGGAATAGCAGTCTGTCACTGCAGAACAATGAGACTGGTCCACCATTCACCGAATGGATGAACCGAGAAACTATGGGCCGAGAACCCCAGCTGAGAAGCTAATCAAAACAGGTAGTTTCTGGAGATGTTGAATGTCGTCTGCCTGTTTCATTAGACACTATCCGACTAGCATGCATGGCATATTTTGCCACAGACCAGCACGGTATGTGCCTTACGTCAAGCCTAATGTCTCCACTTCCTCGAAGAAACTCAGATTCCGCTGATTTGGGTAAAATCCACCGACTTTTCAAGACGAATAATAAGTCGATCTCATCAATTTTTCTCCATTATGCTTACAGCAGCTCTCGTGACGGTTGCAGGAAAGAGAGGTAGGCTCCAATCTGGATGGAAAGATAACTCAGACAGGGAAAGAAAAAGCGTTAGGCGGCAGCAGCAGCAGCCTACTCTTTCTTCTTTAGCTCGAAATAAATGCGCCTGCGTGTTCGAACTAGTATCGTACGTGCATGAATGAAGAACCAACGTATGCAAGTCTATGCCTATGACAGCACGCAGGTCCTGAGTTTCTTCTCCGGCCTCCCACCTGTGCTGAAAGACGAAGAGATAAACCACAAAGCACATCTCTCTTGTGCTTGTTGTCATTCATGCACATCATCTTCTCAACATCACTCTCCCTCTACAAACTACTGTTACTGCTCCAACCATAGCCATACTAGCAGCCGCCACCCTGTTCGTACCATCTCGTAACGGTTCCTGCCCTTGCTTCAGCTGCTGCTCCTCCATCTCTCATCTGCGCCCTTAATGAGACTTAAATGAGACTTTCCTTAACTTAGAACTCCTAATGAGCTCATCTCTTCTTCATACAGAATTTGCAGTTCGAAATTTCTTGGCTGCACTGCTGCAGCCGCAGCACCTGGGACTGAAAATGCTATGTCCATTGTCAAAGGATTGAATGAGGCAGGGGCGGACACAAAGCTTGATTGATATGTGGTATAAGATATCTAATCAACCATTTTACGGTGGTAGCTTGTCATGAATAACCTACAGATGGTTTGATTCTCCGTTCCATTGATCATTTGACTGTCGTTTACGGGTCCACATATGCACACTATCCTTATCCTAATGGAATCGGAGTCCTGATCCTTCCGGTTATATTTGGCTTTGCCTATTTATGACACTTATGTCGTCGCATATCTGGCTTTCATGTTGATTGTTTGAAGGATGGCCCCCACTGGTGAATGAACGTCCTACATCCGTTCATCTCGAACATCGGTATATGTATCGGTACAAGTCGACATCCGAAGAGGTCCATATGATAAAGACGTGACTCTCAAGCCCTCAGGCTCGTATTTTGGAGGAGTGATGAGGATGCAGGGTAGGAATTGTAGCTAATGCAATGGAGACTATTTTGTCTTTTCCTCATGGTGACTCGATCTCGTCATTTCACCCAAAGCTCTTTCCTGTAAGACCACATAACCAGGAGAACGAACATTGAATCTGAACTCATCATAGACACAGCAAAATCTTGAGGTTTTTGACTACGGTACTATGCCTCAGAACATATGTATTATTCTCGGACGAATTAATCCTCAAGAACAGAAACCAGAATTAACATGTGCAAAACCAAGAAATTTGTTTTTGTAATTCAGTTCTTACTCTAGCTAGGTTATTAAAGTCTGTATCATAACTCAATTCCAGATACAGATAAATCATGATACTTTGACTCCCATGATACTTGAGCTAAAAATCTCTCACAAATATAACGTACTAGGGCGGTTTAAAATCGAGGAGAGGAGTATAATTGCCGATAATTTTGCATGTGAAGTTCAAAAATTTAAAAATGTATGACCAATAACCTTTTTCCAACCATAGTCTTTTATCACTACACATCAGGAAGCATATGTTGCAATGCAGAAGTGTTGTGACTTTCTCACTAAACATGGCAACCTTGGCACCTCTCATGGTGGGATATGGATTCCTCGCGTGCGAGATTGCATCCGAAATAAGCACTATTGCTATAAGCAGCTACACCGGTCACCCTACTACTGATAGGTTTGCACTTGAAAATCAAGTTATCAAATGTCAATGATTCTAATTCTTTGGTTTTGAACTGCCCCAATAAGGTCATAAAAAACTGTATCTGTTGTATGTTTAAAAACTGTTTATAGGAAACTAGACAGTTTTCACTCTGATGCCTCCAACAATGTAGATACTTATGTAGTTCCAATACAATCTCCCATAGCACAATCACTCTTTTCAACATTGGCTTCCACCCACCGTTGTAAACTACAAAATCCCATACAAGTCCATGTCTTCCCTCTTTGTAAGTAGGGGAAGTGGGATAACTCAATAATTTAGGTAATGTAGCTCTTGGCTGATCCACAAGATTCATCACTACCATGGGTGACCTGTTAGTATTGATATATATTATTTATTATATTATATTACATTTAATTTATTTTAATAATTATGGAATTTTTTTATTTTTTTGATGTATAATTAGAAAAAAATAGCATACCATCTTTCTCAAGCAACAAATTTTTTGATTCATGCATAAAGTAAAATGATGTGTTTAAGTAAAGTTTCTTAATTATTCACATCATTTGTTCATATGGATCTATTTAAAACCACTAGTATCTCATTCTCATATATTTCATATTACAGTTGTTTCATATACTAATTTTATAGGGGTTGATGTGAATGGTTTTGCTACAGTTGCATATCTTTAGGTCTGATTCATGGAACTATCCAGGTCATTATCCGAATGACTTTTGTTTTCTGAACCTATATAACCCATCATTGCCATGTTTACATATGCATATTGTGCAACATGAAATTTGAATACACAGGACTATTACGTGTTATGTTTGAAAAAAAAATTGCGAGCAGCTCTAAAGATGAGATAGATGACATTGGACTCTACTACACACTATGTTCAACTTTAAACAAGGTCACATAATCATGAATTTCCATGGAGTAGTGGCTTCAAGATGAAGTATTGTACAAATTTAGTTGATGTAACTAACAATAACTTGCGACAATGTTTGCAAGAATGGAAGGAAACTGATTCTTGTGATTTGAGCTCTAAGGTGAATTTTGCTTTTGATTTTCATGGACAACCTTAAATTCATTATACAAGAGAGGATAGACAGAATACACATTTATAAAGTCAAACCTGAGCGGTATATTTATGTTTGTTCTATAAGCTAAAAATAACAAACGATTCAAGGTATAACATTAGCTAGATAGACAAGCATAAATGAGTCAGTTCAATTTTGGGATTTTATGGGAGTGTCTAATCACATCCAAAATACTCTCCACTATGAGATGTGAGGAACTCTCCTCTCAGTCATATGCTTGTAATAAAATGTCCATTGGAAGAAGGTTTGTCCATCATAGACGATGTGCACAAGATCCTACTCTTGCTACATCTAGCAATACCGCTGGTCCAGTCCATGATCGCACTAGATATGCATTCGTCATCATTGTGAACATGGATCACCCAACATGGAAACATTCTCCAAAATGTATGGTTGTAATAACATGAAAATACATTACTGGATAGAATTCATGTATATGAATTCGATCCCAAGGGAATGAGGTACTCAATCAACCAAGGAGGAAGGAAAAATGTGTAGTTATTCTTCTTTAGTCACTCTGAACTTGCTTTTTTCAAAGAGCTCAAGGATAAGATTCAATAGGAGTCTACACCATTAAATTCTCAATCCCATTAATTCAGAAGACACATGGATTAATTGCTAAATTCTTTTACTCATAGATGGGGATCTCTTCTCTTACGAACCTCAGTCGAGGTGATACATTTGCTGAAGTTCTCTTGGGTGAAATCACGCAGACACAGCTCGTGGGCAAATATCAGGATATCTTCATAGATATTTGCTCCAGTTTATGCTTATTATACGCCAAACACACCAGCTCCAAAAGCTTTCGTTCTACCCTTACTACAGTTTACAGTTCAATCAAATTGAACAATTGCAAGAAAAAAAGATCATCATCTACTTGTCCTACTCCTATTTATACAAAATTTCCTAACTTCTACTCCTAATTATCACCTACACATATCGTTCTCTCTGAAATGTACTATAATCATCTAAGTCACCCAATCGTACTTCTGTCTCTTTGGTAAATGTGTCGATTCCTAACTGCATCTCATGCACGTCTGCAACAATCTCTTGTTGATGAAGATTCATGACATTTCAAAAATCTCATCCCAGAGCTTTATACATCTCATTGTGCCATTCTTTGGTTTATCCCGGATTCTCTATGGCTGTCACCAACTGCTCCAACCATTGCATCTCTACACTCTCACAATGAGCAAACGGGTGTTGGTGCACATGTTGGCAAGTGTCTCCAATCTAGTGGATGCCTCTATGTCCATCTGGTTCAACCACCGCTCCAAATCCTCCACAGTTGTAACACAAAAGTGAGGAAAGACCACTCGAATAGCTCAAGAAATACTGAAGTTGAGAGATATCTCAATGGTTTCTCTTTCTCCATATATAGTCCTAAAAAAGGTACAATCTAGATAAGGTTACACAACCATCATCCATTCAATTTCTCGTGGATCGATGACGTGACGGTCATCACTATGAGCACACTGATTGCTGACGCATATTTTAACTAACACACAAAAAACACAATCTAAAAAGCACACGGATTGCTGATGTGGCACCTTTAGATACTCCACTAATAGTCAACTCAAGACTATCTATCTCCTCCTTGCGTAATCTCTACTTTAGTCCTCACTAACTAAAGATGGTTACAACAGTCTCCCGAAGCTGCAAATTCTCCTTCTTCACAAATCTCACTTTTGCATCTGAATATGAAAAATCTTTACATAAGACTGTTTTGACTTATGGACCTTCTTCTCCAACTCAGTCTTCTGTTTGGATAACGTGTTCACGTTCTCCGTCAACTGCCGAATGGTGTCGGTCTAATCCTCCTTCCCAAGGGCTAGCCAATTCATCATTTGGACCAAGTCCATGTAGTCGTCATCATGTGGATCCTACCCAGGCATATACATTGGGCCCATCTTGTTCAACTCCATAAGTATGGGGATCACCACCGCCTCTAACTTATGTGACAGTTGTAACACCGAAGCTAGTGGTTTTGCAATGGCCTTCGGTTCCTGTTTCACCGTCATCATCTTCAGTCGAGAAGGTTTTGGTGGCACTATTTACTCTGCCCTCTTGACTATATTCAACTTCTTCTTTGGCGGACTGGGGTGAGAATTTCCCTCCTACGCTAGCCTCTTCTTTCTCCCTACGAACTCCAGGGCTACAACATCCAAATCCGAATCTTCAATCTCCATTGCAACTTCTTGCATTGACTTACCCACAGCTCCAATACTTTATGTGGACCCACTGCTAGTGTCCTCAATCTCCACCTTGATGTGTGATACAATTGACGTTCCTTCGGAATCAACCACTCTAGACGTCCATATAAATTCACTATAAAAGAAGAGATACATACCACTCTCTTCTCATCCTCCTTTAACTTGGCGGCCATCATTTGAACATTCTTCGCAAAGATTTCTCCCCAGTTATCCCAAATGGAGCCTTCTATGAATTCTTCCACAATCCTCATCTTATGCATACTTCCGTATGTAGTGCGCTTGGGTGATAACAACTGATTCAAGATATATGTTATCTTCCTTCTAAACACATCTTTGATCAAATCGATCTTGTATCCATTCATGCCCTTCCACTCTTTAAGGTTAAACCACTTCTTCTCATCAAAGTTGCACAAGATTATAAGTTCCCCATTCCTTAGGGGTCTTCATCCCTTTTCTACTCAGCTTCACACCCTTGGATGCCAACCTTGTGTGCAATGCCGATCCTTCCCAATCGACTCCGTCCTTATCTTTGTCATAATTTGACCAAGAGCTTTGGTCCACAATTTCGCATCCCAGTACTCTGGTTGCTATCTTCTTCCTATTGAGAAAACTGCTTTCCCTCAGTGCACTTCCTCGCACAAATCTAGACAAACATAATCCCATCGCCATGACAAGAAGTCTCCTCCTATTTCTCTTAGTCTCAAGAATTCTATCAGAGTCCAATCCGCCATCAAAATGAGTGGACGAATTCTCCCCTATTTATACATAATTTTAGTGCATACTTCTAAATGCTGCCTACATGGATTGAACTCTCCTCATCCTTCGTGATCTATCTGCTCTGTTTGATCACGCCTCTAACTCCCTAGTAAATGCATCGATTGCTACTTGTATTTCTTGGACGTCCGCAGTAATTTTCTGTCGATGAAGACACATGGCCTCCCATAATTTTCTTCCCAAGGCTTTGTACATTGGCTTTCCCTTCTCCTTGGTATCTCCATGATTCTCCATCACTCTTACCAACTTCTCCAACCGATACGTCTCCTCCTCATCACACCATGCAAAGAGGTGATAGGCTCTTATGTCAATCAGAGAATCCAACCAAGCTGACGCTATCACAAAGGAAAATTCTTCGCTCTGAGAACGCCCGAGCGCCTAGCTATAGAAGAACCCTCTAGAACCTTGTGTGAGTTGTCAATCTCTTCTTCTTCTCCTCAGCACTCCACATTACAACCGGTAAAACTTCAGCGGAAGAAGATCATGATATCCGATGATTCGACCAATAACTTTCGCTTAAACTTTACAAAAAATTGCTTCTTGATCCTTACTATCACTCACAAAAGTTTCAAATGTTTTTGCCATCTAGATCTCTCAAAACAATTGTTGATTTACCCACTGTATCACAAGGCAATATGCAGACCCATGTGTACAAAACCCATCACACATCGCAATCTTTAACTCCAATTGCTTTCAAATTTCATGAGAAGGTCACTCATCATCCTAACTTCAACTCTGGAAAGTTTTATTGATAGAAATTTCTGATATCAAAAGATATGATTGATGTACTAAGTTTGTGATAGTCAATGCAATCCTGCAACTCTGACTGCTTGCACAAACTTCAACCTATCACTCCGTACTCAAAACTCATCCAATCGAGTCAAAACCTCGATCAAAACACAAGCCCAAGTCGTGGACTGTATTTCATTGACTGAGATCTCCCAAAACCCTCGTCAGATTCTCACAAGCACTCCAAATACACTCAAAGGTCGAAATTTATCTCTCTAACTTTGAATCACCGTTTCAGAGTGACAAATCCTTCAAATCCATCCATTCTTGAGCCCACATTGTAGCCCGTCCCGTCAGCTTTCCAACGCTATCCTCTGATTTTTGAATATTTCCCTGGAAGGTCTCCAAAATCCCTAAAAATCTTGAAAAGTTGCCCTAGTGCCCTCATTGGTCAAAACTCCTAGACCAATGGGAATGGAGAATGCTATTTTGACCTCTAGTGTGGCCAAATTAGCTCCATTGAAACTTAGAGCTTTACAACTATCCTAAACACTCTACTTAGACATCTTATACACAATATGAGTTGTCACTAATAAGAGTTAAAATGACAACTTGAAACCAGCTTAGTATACCCAAAAGAGATCACGATGAAGACACCAGATGTTGATCACAAATGGACTCGACAATGGTACATCTTGAGGATCATGTTGTCCCCTATCCACGTCCTACGTCGACTCCACTTCAATCAGATAAGCTCCTTAGTCAGCAATGTGATGTGTCTAGATCTACCTAGCTCTTTACAGCCTTACAATGCCATATGTTACCCTAACCTAAAGTATCGCCGTCATGACAACAACTCTGAAGATGACACATGTCATCATCTTCTCATAGTAGCCGCGTCACAACACGATCACGCTTCCACGTCGATTTGGTTCAGACACCACTTCAACTCCTTCACAATATCACGCAAGTACAAGTTCTCATTTTCCACATATCGGATTTCCGCTCCTTTAATCTTATAAATGTCCGAATATGATTGCTTTGAAGTATGCACCTCCTTCACCAATTTGACCTTCTCCTTCATCAACTTCTCCACACTGTCTATTAGTTGCCTAATCACGTGGGCTTTCTCTTGCCATCTTGTGGCAATCCTATGTAATGTTTGAATTAGATCCATATATCCATCCGTTTGCGGATCTCACCCATGCATATACCTAGGCCCCATGTTGTTCAACTCCATGAGCACTGGAACTACCACAGCTTCCAATTTTTGGGATAATTGTAATACGGAGGAGAGAGGTTGTGCAATCTCCTTGATTGCCTTCATCTTCAGTCGGAACAATTGTGGAAGTACAACTTCAACGGCCTTCTCATTCATCTTCTGCCTCTAGACCAAACTACATGGAGGATTCTCCTTACTAATCTGACTCTTTCTTTTCCGGGGAAATTCCACCACAACTTCTTTTGAATCCGAAATCTTCTCTTCCACATTAATCACCTTCTTTATTTTTGCGATATCCCAAATAGCAACATCCAAACTTTGGGTAGATCCATTGCTTGTATCATCATCTTTCACTTCGATATCAGACAACCTTGTCTTCAATCGATACAAGTGTCGTTCCTTCGGAAAAAACCATTCCATCTTCAAATACATGTGTAGTAAGAAGGATAAAATGTATACTACCGCCTTGTCATCTTCTTGAAGCCAACTAGCCATCACTTATACGTTCCTTGCAAATATTTCTCGCCAATTTATCCGGATTGAGCCATCCATAAAGCCTTCTACAATCCTAACTTTGTGCATACTCACATATGTGTTACATTGAGGTGAGAATAATTGGTTTAGCGTGTAAGCCACCTGCCTTTAGAATACATCTTTGATTAGCTCTATCTTGTATCCATTTGTTCCTTTCTTTTCTCTAAGGTTAAACCAATTCGTCTCGTTAAAATTGAACCATGTGTGCAATGCCAAACCTTCCCAATCAATCCAATCTATCTCTTTTTCGAAGTCATCCAAGTCAATGATACCAAATGTATCCAAATATTGTATGGGACCCTTGGTGGCCCTATGGATATCGTACATGTCCCACAACAACGATGTGGTGACACACTTCAAGATATCATCAAGCTCATCTACATCATTCTCTAACATCAAATCAGAGTCTTCAATGAACCTGAAAGGCTAAGGTTGGTACCGCACTCCATTACACATGCATTCATTACTAATCCAAGCAATCTCTCATCTGAAACCTCTAGAGAACTCCACTATGACATCAATGTATCACTTCCATAATCGTATAGCAACAGGTCCCCAAGTGGAACCATAAACTGCAACAAAAGATACACGAGTCACCACAAGGTGCTAACACAAGGACAACATGAAACCTGCCATTACCACAAGCACCCAATCTACAAATCCATAAATCATGTTTGACTAGTGTGCGAATCCATTCTCATTATGGGCAGCACGCATGAACATTAATACTCCAAACAATAAAGCACCTACACAAATAAAAATGGTGCACAAACATGAAACAAAGATTGAGTTATATCAATCACAAGAAACAAAAATAAAAATATTCCATCTCAAAAACTTCCATCAAAGGGATCAAAACAACCCAACCTCAACTAACATAGCCTCATGATAGCATTTAAAAACACTAAAACTCAGTTTTGAAGGCCTTCTGGTCTTCAGATTGCTAATCTGATGCTAGTAATCTTGATATTTCTAATCTAACATAATTTTTTTTTCACAAATAGCCACCATTTGAAACTTCTATAAGATTTTAAAAATCTTCAACTTCAATTTTAAATTTTACAATTTTGACACTTCCTGACATCTCTACCCATTGCAAGATACTTTACATCTTCTATGATCCCACCAAATTTTAGATCAAACAGACACTACATGATAATTCTGTAGCCTACCGCTCATATTTTGGATTCAAAAATTTCAAAACATCAAATCTTAGACTTTGAACACTTCTATCCAAAATCTTTTTTGGCCAATCTTAATTCTAAGCTCCAAGGTAACTATGAATATCGACCCACTTCGTTAATTTTTAGAAGCGCTTCCGTCCTCCAAAATTCTAGATTCAAATTTAAGCAATAAAATAGAAAATACATAGATTCAAAATTAATCACACCAACTTCTAGATTGTCACCATGGTCTTCACTCCATCAACACCATGCACACTTTCAAGTAAAAAAGATCTAAGTTACCATTGACCAAAACTCATCAAAATACCTTTACCACGTAAAGAACTCAACATTCTCACCAAAAAATACAATTTGACTTTTGAAGAAATTTTTTGTACTCTCAAAATGTCCACAATGACACTCTGCTTATAACCATAGCAAAAAAGAAATATTACAGTCAAGCCAAACCCACTTTGTGTTTCAAAGTCTCCAAGTTCTTGCATTAGCTACTATCCACCATAACCATTCTCAAAGTCTCAACTTCGAAAATTGTCCTCAAATGAACCCTAATTCAAACACTACCCATTGAGGCATAGATATTCTAATGGTGATGTTGGCCCAAACAACAATTCATACTCGAAATGTCCTCAACTGTAATATCTATGACTTTAACTGTTGTATACGCTATTTGCGCAACTATTTCACGAAGTATGACTCTACATAAGTTTGTGACACCATTGAGGGAGATATCGAATTTAAATGCCATATGAGTTATTCAATTTTTGCTCACTTGTCGTCCTGTAGACTAGTAGGGCAAATAATGATATGTGAGGGATATGTGTAGAAAAAAAGGAGAACAATCTAGGTATAACTGATCCGTTGCAAAGTTCTATCATTCCGTCTATCATATGGAAGAATCTATAAACTTAATGGTCTTGAAACATCATTATGAATGAAAAGTGTTCAAATAAAATTTCCGTTGAGTAACATAACAAGACATCCTAACCGGAAACCAACCCAAAAAAAGTAAAGAAAAAATTACTTTATCCACCATGTAATTAGAGCAAGATATTAAGTGATGATATGCATCTAACTCCAGTTATTTGGTCTCCTCTTTCTTCTTCTCAGTTTACTCAGTTTACAGTCAACTGTCATAATAATAGTGATGCGTCTCACATCTCACATACAAACTATACGAAAAAGCATCCATCAAGTCTTAATTCTATAAGATTTCAGCTGTCAGACACTAGGTTCCGTTATGCTACATGAATAGACCATTCAGCTATTGCAAAATATGATCTTAAATCTGTTAATAGTTAAATTTGTTATATTATAGTCTTTGGGATAATATTCTCCCGCTCTTCTTTCCTTATCCTGAAAGTTCACGGTTATGATAGGACAAAAACTTTCAACTTTGAGGGGGCAGAAGTACAATACGTTATGTCGTTAAGACATACAAGCACAAATCGTACGTGCAGTTGGGTTAAGTGATTGGCACCTGTCCGTCGTTCGGGCACGAGCATTCTTATCCTCGTGGAGGTCCTGGTCCCGTGAGGGGTTTATCTTCGTTCACTCGCCTGTTATGTCAGGTCAAAGTACTGTGGTCAGTAGGTCTGCAGAGTCTGCACCTCTTCCCACCTCCTTAGTTTGTTACTTGTTAGTTTCTTTGCGCACTCGCTCAGACCGGCATAGAGTGTACTTATAGTTTGTATACCATGCAGAAAACACATACTGTACGTCGGTGGGTCCAATTCTATCTACAAGATACGTATGTATGTGGTATGTGTATGAAAAGTACAGTTGTGCAACTGCCAAAAACGGCAGCCGTCGGTCGGTAAGTCATCCCATCGGTCTTGTATCTGGTCAAGACCACTGTGTCTTAATAGTTAACATCATGACAACACCGCATTTATCCAGCAGAACTTATCTGGACTGTTCTTTCCTTGGGTCTGGAGCCCCCCACGTGCCTTCACTAACTGTTAAGTTTTGCACTTTGTTTGGATTCCACCAAGTAGTAGTACTCTTTTGAAATTTATGTGTTTAATTTATGTTTCACTTGGAAACTTTCTTTTCCTTGATCATCTTTCGTTGAAATTATATTTATCTTTGTCTAACATGAATGAAAGTAATATCATTTGGATAATTATAGACCTCAGATTTCCTCAATTCCCTATGTAGTGAATCTCTCACCGAGAGTGTGACCTTCAAAGACCGTGATTCTGACCTTCGTTTGATCTTTTAATTCATTTCTTTTGTATATTTCAAATAAAAATAGCGTACAACCGCCACTCATAGGATTAAAAAACGATATGAAAAAACTAACGATAAAGCAAAGTCCAACTAAGGCCAAAGAATCCGCTACCCAAAGACACATGGGAGAAGAGATTGGTAGCTACTCTCCTGATAAATCTGTCAGAATATGACTACATCCACGGAGAAGCGATCACACTACAGTATGCAACCAAGAGGTTGCAAATCATCTGCATTGTTCAACGGAGAAATGCATAGGTCAAGGGAAACACTCACTGAACCAAATGTGTTTGGCTATATACCACTTTCCTTACTCACCACGACTTCGTCGCAGTGGTGTGAAATGCAAAGTCCCCCATCTGGTAGGAAGATTGGGAAGTAGAGGTAGCGAAGGGGAATTGAACCCTGCAACCAAGAGCGAGATTCTCTCACTAAGCTAAATTTCTCAAGTACAACTTTGGGTACCTGCTATATGATATAGGGTTCATATTAGTTTTCACCCGGTACAAAATTCATATTTATCTTATTCATTTTTATTTATATCAACGACTAGCTCCAAACATCAAAAAGTTGCAGCTCTAGAACATTTAAAATTGTCAAATTTTGTTTTATGTATTTTTTATGATGAAATAATATATATATATATATTTCTCAAATTAAAAATTACGTGAAAATTTTTTTTTCAAATTATACTCATAAATCATTTTTATTTTTGATAAAAAATAGAAATATTTGTCACAATTATCAGAAAAGTCATATTTTAGAAAAAAATGTAACACTTTATTTATCACAAATGTGTACAAATTGAATACATGATTTGATTTTTATTATCAAAAAGATTTAGCATTAGGGCACTCTTTGATGTTAAATTATTATATTATCATTATTAGTATAAATGTTTAACAAAAGTATCATAATATGGATGAAAACATGGATTTAAAATACATATTTTATACAGATTATTTGTTAAATTTCATCCATGTTGTAATGAAAAAATTCATTGAAGTGGATTTTTTATTAATTTTTTGCACAAAAAAGTAAAAAAAAATCATAAGTATTAATACAAAACACTTCGAACTTGAAAATTTTTGACATAAACTTCACAGCATTTGATCTAAACACAATTTAGAACTTCAACACTCTAGTAATCAGATAAACATATATGTTATTGCAAGAACTTTACTTCAGTATAAAGTCAACTAAGAAAATGTATGTAAAAGAGTCTTATTGACCATCGTGAGAGTTGTAATTCTCTTTCTCTCCGTCTTGTCAATTCACATCCGAGTCGATTATAATCAATTAAAACTCCCCATGAGAAGCTCATCAGATCTCAGAATTTGACCGTTAACCTTTGCTCAAACTTCATAAGTAAATGCATCACAAACTCTATGTGCTTTAAAAAAAATTTCAATATTTTTACACTCCAGATCTTTTAGAACAATTTTTTAAATATATGATGTATCACAAGGTGAAATGCAAACATTGTATACAAATACTATAATAAATTTTAATCTTTTATTCATAATATTTTAAAATTTCACAAGATTATTTTTCATCATCCAAGCTTTAGCTAGGAAAAAATTAATTGATTAAATTTTAGATAGCAAAATTGTAATCAATATACTGAATTTGTGACAGTTAGTACAATCATGAAATTATGACTATGTACACAAAATTTAAGATATTATTTAATACTCAAATCTCCTTTAAATAAATCAGGAAGTCAATTCAAATACAAGCATAAGTTGTAAACTATATGGTAGCTTAATCTAATCTCTCGAAGAATTCATAGTTTAATAAGAATACATGTTAATATTCTCCAATGTTTGAATTTCACTCTTCAATTTCAAATCATCACAATATATTGATAATCCATTCGATTCCATCCATTCTTCAATCCATTTTGTAGCTTTCAACGTTGGCAATTTAATCCTATCCTCCAATGCACAAATGGTACTTGAGAAGATTTTTAAAACTCATCAAAATCTTGAATGGGTTATTCTTAAGTTTAATCATTGGTGCAAACTTCATGACCAATGAGAATAAAAATTGACTTTTTTGACTCATAATGTAACCAAAATAACTCCATTTTAATTTAAAGCTTTTGAATCAATCTAAACACACTATTTAACTATAATCTAAAAAATATAAGTTGTTATAATATAGATCAAAATAATTACTCAAATTCGGCTAAGTATGAATAGAACCAAGAAGTTTATTATTTGAGAGTAATATTTCCTGCCAAATTTTCTAGTAATCAATTCTCTATGGCTTGCTTTTGGTAAATAATAGTGAAGGATTGGAACCCTTATGTTGAAAGTTATCACCACTTGAAATTTTAGATCCATAGCATTTAAACTAAATCAAAATATATATGATAATGTTCCAAATCACACCGTAGGAAAAACTAGAAGAATAATTGGGTCTGGAGAATTCATAATCGGATCTGTGATATAAAATTACATCCAAAATGATATAGTAATCATATTTAAAATTGATCGTAATGAAGACACTTGATATTGATCACAAATAGATTGGACATTAGTACATATGGAGGATCATTTTGTTCTCTATCCATAACCTATATTAACTCCACTTCGATCAAGTTAGTTCTCTAGTTAGCAAAGCGATGTTCATTATCTATGTCGCAATTTATATAACAATATCCCTAGTTAAGTAGATACGTGCATGCATGAGTAAATACATAAGTTAGAGTCAATAGTGTAATTAGCGCCGTTCATACTGGAATTGATGTTATGATTGACATCACCGTCAAACTCTACCACGTGTTTGAATTAGAGCTTCTTGGAGGGCAATTTTTGAAGTGAGTCTTTGAGATTGTGGCTATGGTGGATAATAGCTAGTATGGAAACATGGAGTCTTTGAAACACAAAATGGATTTGGTTTGACTATAATTTCTCTTTTATGCTATGGTTATGAACGGAATATTTTTGTGGACATTTTGATAGTATAAAAGATTACTTCAAAAACTCAAATTATATTATGTGGTGAAAACTATGAGTTCTTGGAGCACTGAAGGTGTTTAGGTGAGTTTTGATCGATAATAGGTTTGATCTGTATGTTATAGAGTGTCTAGGGTGTTGATGGAGTGAAGATCGTGGTGGCTATCTAGAAGAGTTGCTTCGAAATTGGTGTGATAAATTTTAAATTTTTATAGTTTTATTTTTGTGCTCAATCCAAATCAAAATTTTTGGAGGGCGAAAATATAACTAAAAATTGAAAAAGTGGATCGAAACTCATAGTTACCTTAGGTCTTAGAATTGAGATTGGACAAAAAAGATTTTTGACTTAACTGCTCAAAGTTCAAGTTTTTTAGGTCAAAAATAGAAACGACATGCTATAAAATTATCATACAATGTCCTTTTGATTTGAAATTTAGTATTGTCATAGAAAATATAAAGTATCTCACGGAGGGATAAAGACATTAAGCACAAGGCTAGCAATGTTAGAATTCTGAAATTTTGACATTTAAAATTGGATTCAAAGATTTTTGAAATCCAACAAAAGTTTCAGACGGTGTCCGTCTGCAAAAAAATAAATTATGTTAGATAGGGAATAAAAAATAAAATTAGTTGATGACTATGTTATATACAACCAAATCACCAATGTCAGATTATAGATATGGAGAGCAGAAGGACTCTAAAACTGAATTTTAGTGTTTTTAAATGCACTCTTAAGGCTATGTTAGTCTGGGTTGGGTTGGTTTGACCCCTTTGATGGATGTTTCTTGTGATTGATATACCTCCATCTTGGCTTCTTGTTTGTACACCATGTTTGTTTGTGTTGATGCTTTGTTGTTTGGAGTGTTCGTGTTCATGTGTGTTGGTAATAGTGAGGTTGGATTTACAAACCAGTCAGACTATCCATGTTTCTTCTGAGTGAGACATGACTTGCAGACCTATAGATTGGTGAGTGCATGTGGTGATGGCAGATTTCAGGTTACCCGTGTGTTAGCACCTTGGGATGCCTCTGATACCTTCTGTTGTGATTTTTGGTTCAAGTTGAAGACCTATTGCTATATGGTTACAAAGATGATACATTGGTGTCACAATGAAGTTCTATAGAGATTCCAAAGGAGAGACTACTCGGGTTAGTAGTGGGTGCATCCGTAGTGGAGTCGGGTAACAACTTTGGTTTTTGAGGTTCATTAAAGACTTTGATTTGGTGTTAGAGAGTGATAGAGATGAGCTTGATGAAATCTTGGAGTGTGTCACCACATCGTTATTGTGGAACATGGACGATATCTATGGGACCACCAAGGGTTCCATACGATATTTGGATACAATTGATACTAATGAATTGGATGATTTCATACATGAGTTTGATTCATGGTGTGATTTACAACTTATGTGCAACTTTATGTTGTTTAGTCCATTTATTACTTAGGGGATTATTCTAGCATTTAGAGGGTCCAATGATGAATGATTATCATGAATTGTGGCATGAACACCTTAAGGAGATTGAGTTCTAGAGACAATAGTAGTCACCAAACTTCATCTCTATCATTTATGGTACAATGTTTGATGGTGCGAGTTCATCCTCAATATCTGGCAATGATGATACGGTTGAAACTAGTCAAGTTGGGAAGAGTTTAGAGGTCCCAACATTTAACCCTATTCTTGAATTCTTTGCATGGTTGAGCACAGATTACCAAGGGATGAGAATTGACAAGCTACAAAGTAAGCAAAAGTTCCAACATAAGATAGGAAAGAGTCTTTGAGAGACTATACTCAAATACGTTGATTGATTAGTGTTACTCATGGATTAATATGCACAAGCTATCAAATATTGGTATGACATATTGGACGAGAAGTTGAGAAGTAGAGTGAGAGATACCACCTTACTACAAGAGACATCATCTACGTTGGCTATTGTGTTTTGTCTTGTTAAGCGTATTGAGCTCAACATGCAAGAGGAGAGAATAAAGATTACCGCGTTCATCAAGGATTCACTAACTACATCAACTCCTTCATGTTACCAATCCACAACACAAATCCATAGTGGTAATATTAGACATGTTGGACAGTCTTGACCATCCTGACTTAGTGATTAAGGTTCCGTATTGAGACCATTGCCATCAAGGTCAACAATTAGTTGTTGAGATATTGTGTTGGATATGTGATGGATCACATCACAAGAAAAATTGTCTTCAAGATCGAAGGGTGGATCTTGTTAGATCAAAATCATGTAAGTATTGTCATAAACATGATTACATGATTGATCAATGTTTTGATCTCCATCCAAAATTACGATCAGCGAGAGTTGCTATGGTAGTTCCTAGAAGAGGAGGAGTTCAAGGTGGCAGGGTGGTGGAGAATCAGCCCCTAGTCAAGTGTTAGCCTATGAGATTAGCCATGAGATGAACATGGCATCTCGATTGGAGTAGTTGGAGTAGAAGATAACAAGTATGGCTTTAGCTCAGCAAAGTCAGATTCTAGAGTTGATGCCTCTCTATCAAATAATGGAGATAGTGTAGAGTACATTTACGCATCGGTACAACCATGTGAAGTTGCTATGACCCGTAGTTCAACACATACTATTGAGTCTAGAGAAACATCAGTGGAGTTGGATCCACAAAGAGGGGGGAAGTTAGACTTCCTTAGTTGTTTACATTTTTTGAGTCACTTAATACTTCATTCATTGCTTCTAGATGATCTATTGGAGAAAGGAGGGTGCAAGCCAATATTGATATACTTGGAGATGAAGCAAGTATGATCCAACCATCAACATCATTTGAAATAACATCTAGTACAATGTTGAGGGCGGCAAAGACTCTTGTTCATTCTCTTGTTTTCTCAGCCAAGGATTTATTGACTTTGGGGGTGTCATCATCCTATGTATTTCAATTGGCAGCCACACTTTGCAAAAGCAAAGAGGATGTGTTGGTTGCTTTTATTATTGATAATAATAGGAGTGTTGATCCTAGGGTTAGGACAAATACTAGTGAAACTTGGCAAGCTGTTGCCGATCAAATGATGGAGTTATCAGCGAGGCCGGCATACGAGTGTACCAAGATGTCACCAAGTGCGGTGATGTTGGATAACATGAGTGGTGTCTTCATTTTTTTCAAAGCTTCATGAATGGTTTATCGACCTCAATAAGTTTTTTGGATTCTGATGCACAACCCCTTATGTTGGATTAAGATGCACTGCTTGATCTTGAATTGCAAAAGACCAATGTGGAGAGATGTCCATTTCAGATTCAAACATCTCTTAGAGATTCTAGTGATGCACCGTCATTATACATCACCCGGATGGAATTAACTATGCAAGTGCAACCAGATCATATCACTAATAGCTCTATAACGCAAGCACTATGAGATTGTAAGGCATGTTTCATTATGCCATATGTCACAGTTGGTGCGATGATACCCATATCTTTTACCATTTTTGATTGTTCAAGGATATCAACAGGCCTTGCCGTCATATATTTTGTTGATGGGGACGCAAGACCTTGCTTGGCATGACACTATATATTTGATTATTACTGGATGGCCATGTTAGGGACACACATGGGCATAATGGTCATGGGCTACAAGATTCATGTTCTAGCATGTTTTGGGAGATATCACGTTTGTTACGATCTCTCCAGTCACAACAGACCTATTCATTGGCATTTATTTTGGAGAATGTTTCCTTGTTGGGTGATCCTCGTACACGAGTGATGATGAATGCATATAAGGTGGGGTCATGGATTGGACCAAATGTATTGTTGGATGTAGCGAGAATAAGATCTTATGCATATTATTCACGTCTATGATGGACAAACCTTCTTTCAAGAGAGGTTTTATTTCAAGCATATGATGGAGTGTAGAGGCCCTCACATCTCATAATGGAGAGTATTTTGAATGTGGATAAATACTCCCAAGTAATGGTCTATGTTGATAGGTCACCCATGGCAATGGTGAACCTTGTGGATTAGCCAAGAACTGTATTATTCACATTGTTGTGTTATTCAGCTTCCCATACATACAAAGAGGGAGGACTTGGACTTGTAAGAGATTCTCACTTGCAGTGGTTGGTGAAACCCAATGCTGAAGAGAGAGAACGTGCTATGGGATTTTGTATTGGTACTACATCAAAACTACATTGTCGGAGGCATCATGATGTCAAGTGTTGGGTCATGCTATGGACCTAAACTGTTTGACATGGATTGTGAGTCTCGGATTGACTAAGCAAAGACGGATGGATTCCACAAGTATGATTGCAAGACCATTGGTAAGCTCTTTGCCTACCGAGATAGTGGAGGCAAAAGTTGGGGGCAAGAAGTGCCCAAGATTTCATCCTTGGTCTTATGGGAATGTTAGAGAAGGAGAGGTAAAGTTTTCTTTGAGTATAGTTGGAGTATTTTGCGTGGAGCAAATGGTGGTTATCAAAACAGACTTTTATGATACAACTCAAGAAGTTATAGCTAGAACAAAGCGGTTCACTCTAAGCTAGTGAAGAGGAGATTTGGGATATTGAGATTGGTTCCAAAGTGGCAAGAGGAGAAAGATGTAGGGTGTGGAGGTTTTTGAGGAGTTTCATGACCTATTTTGCCTTTAGTATGAAGGATTTAGGCTGTTTGAAGGGACATGGTATGCATTTGATTTGACAACTGATGCAATAGTCTTCCGTCATTCCTATTGATATAACGATATGGAGAGAGATTTGATCCAAAATAGGTGTCAAGATCTTCTTGAGGCTGGATTAATGGAGATATCATATGGAGAGTACGCCTCTGTTGTGGTGATGCTAGTCAAGAAGGATATACATGGTAATTATACAGATAAATGCATGTGTAATGACTATCAATCTATCAATTGATAGACAGAATCTGATCAATACGCTATGCATACACTTAAGGAGATCTTTGATGCGGTTGGGCATGCAAAGTTTTAAGTACATTGGATTTGCAAGCATGATATCATCAATTGCGGATTCGAGATGAGGATAAGACCAAGACAACCTTTTGGCTAATTGATTCGCATAGCAAAGATGTGTTGAATTAGTGGAAATTCTGACCATTTGGGTTGAAGAATGCACATGATGAGTTTCAAAGAGTCATGGATAGGATCCTATCCGGACTTGATTATGCCCAAGCCTACATGGATGATATTCTAGTATATAGTGTTACAATGGTGAAATATGTGAGATATTTGGATGAGGTATGTGAGCGATTGATTGCTCATGGCCTCAAGTTGCATCTTGGAAAGTGTAAGTTCTTTAAGGAACATGTAGAGTACTTGGGTTATAGTACATGAGGATTGGGAGTTTAGCAAACCAAGATGGAGTCAATCTTGCATATTCCACAACCTTTAGATGTGAGTAGACTATGAGCCTTCCTTGGACTTGCAAACTTGTACTGACAGTATGTGCGAGGATTTAGCACTATTGCCAAAGCCTTGAAGAAACTAACAAAGGTAAATCAAGAGTGGTGTTGAGGAGATGAATAGAAGAGAGCTTTTGTTAAGCTAAAAAAAAGGTTAACATCTGCCTCTATTTTGAGAAGAACAGCATATGTTCCCCAATCCATGGTGAAGGTAGTCTTATCCTTGTCTTCCTCTCGGATGGATACTTGATTGTATCCGGAGAACCCATCCATGAAGCTATAACATTCATGTTCAGTGTAACACTAGGGAAATGAAGAGAGACCACTCGAATAGCTCAAGAAATTCTGAAGTTGAGAGATATCTCAATGGTCTCTCTTTCTCCATACATATTTCTCAAAAAGGTACAAACTAGATAAGGTTACACAACCACCATCCACTCAATTCCTAGTGGATCGATGACATGGCGGACATCCTTATGAGCACACAAATTGCTGACGTGTACTCCAACTAACACACTAACTAACACATAAGAAACACAATCTAAAGAGCACACGGATTGCTGACATGGCACCTTTAGATACTCCACTAATAGTCAACTCAAGACTATCTATCTCCTCCTTGCGTAACCTCTACTTTAGTTCTCACTAACTAAAGATGGTTACAAATCTCCCTCCTTTTAAGATGCAACGTCCTTGTTGGTCACACGTTCAAACTCTTGAACGATCAAAGGTGCATTGGCTAAGTTCTTTGCCGGTTCCCAAGTTGATTCGTATGATGGATATCCCTTCTATTGAACCAAATACTCCATTTTTGGGTATCTGTAATCCCGAATCCATTTTTTGAGAATCTTGTCAACCTCAAATTCTGCCTGTTCTACTACCATAGTAGGTAAAGGAGGAGGGGTTGATGGATTTGTGAATTGCTTGGGACGTGGTACATATTTTCGCAATTGTGACACATGAAATACAAGATGTATTTTCATATGCAACGGGAGCTCTAACTTGTAAGACACCTCGCCAACACGTTTCAACACCACAAAAGGACCGATAAATTGAGGGTTAAATTTTGATATTCCTAGAAGTGACAAATTGGTCGTGGATAGCCAAACTTGATCTCCTTCCTGAAAATTCACCTCCATGCGATGAGCATCTGCATATTACTTTTGTCGATTTTGAGCATTTACCAACTTCTCCTTTGCTTGATGCAGTCCTTTGTGTATGTGTTCCAAAAAATCATTGACTGCCGTAACTTTGATTAAAAACTCCTACCCCTTAGGAATTCACAACAAACTAGAAGGTGTCAAAGGATGAGCACCATACATCAGATAAAATGAAGACACTTTTGTGGATGCATTTACAGAATTGTTATATGCAAATTCCACTAGAGGCAGAAGAGTATCCCACTCTTGTTGTTCCTCCAAGGTGAATGCTCGCAGCATATCCTCTATTGTTCAATTGGCCCTCTCTGTTTGACCATCAGTTTGAGGATGATAAGCTGTAGACATGGCTAGCTTTGTTTTGAATACACCAAACAAGGTTTTCCAAAACTGATTAAGACTTTGCTTAATCCGTGATTCACAAAACCTGCATCTAGATATAGATGAGCAAGTTGTGGTGCCGTCACTGTCTTTGTGGTAGGTCGGATGTGTATCATCTTACTCAATTTATCCACAAAGACCACAACTGAATCATGTCCTAAAGAGGTTTTTGGTAACTCACATACTAGATCCATAGTAACATGTTCCCATCGTTGTTCGGGAATGGGAAGGGGTTGTAGTAAACCTGCTGGTTTTTGATTCCCCGCCTTATTTTGTTGACATGCGACATAGCTTCGAACATATGCCTCCACATCTTCCCGCATCCTTGGTCAATAGTACACTCGTTGTATGCTCTCCAAAGTCTTTTCAGCTCCCACGTGCCCCGCAATGGCTGTATCATGGCCTTCTGACAATACCATTAAGTGTAAAGCTGGATCTTGTGGGATCCATATACGTTGCTCCTGAAATGCTAGACCTCGAACCTTCTGTGCCGTCTTTGCCTGAAGTGCTTTCATGATCTCCTCATCCTCCTTTGTTGCAGCCATCATTTGAGACCACCAATCAACTTGAATTTTCTCCTCTGTGATGTTGTTGATACACGACATCCGCGTGAGAGCATTTGCAAGTTGTTTCTTGCCCTCCACATACACTATCTTCATGTTGAACTGTTGACGCCATTCTGTCCATCAAATTTGTCGTTTGGAGAGATCGTCCTGAGTTTCCAAATACACCAATGGTTAGTGATCGGTTTCTACCACAAACTCCTTGTCTCCCAAGTAGTGCTTCTAATGTTTCGTGGCCAAAACAATGACTAACTCCTCTCGTTCAGTTGTGTTATAGTTTTGCTCAGCTGCCATCAACTTTCGGGAGAAAAAGGCCACTGGGTGCCAACCATCCTGCCAGTCTTGTTGAAAAATTCCATCCACTGTTGTACATGATGCATCAGTAGCCAACTTGATTGATCGATTAGGATCATACCACTTGAGAATAGGTGCATGCAAGAAAGTATCTTTTAATGCTTGAAATGCTAACTCTTGTGCGGTTCCCCATCTCCATTTTTGACCGTTTTCTAGCATAGATGTTAAGGCTTGGGCAAGGTGTGCAAAAGCTTTAACAAATCTGCGATAAAATTCTGTAAGACCTACAAAACTCTTTAGCTGAGTTTGATCCTCTGGAGCTGTCCATTTCTGTATGGCTTCTATCTTCTCACTCATCACTTGGATTCCCTCCGCTGTGACTCGATGGCCTAAATAATCTACTTTTGATTTGCCAAATACACATTTTGAAGCTTAGGCATATAACTTATTCTCTTTCAAAACCTGGAGTATCTCTTGTAAATATCGCCTATGATCTTCTAAGGTTGTACTATATACCAAAATATCATCCAAAAAGACAATGACAAATTTATCTAAATAAGGACAAAAAATATTGTTCATTAATCCCATGAATGTGGCAGGTGCGTTAGTGAGACCAAAAGGCATCATTAGATACTCAAAGTGACCATACCTAGTACGAAAAAGTTGTCTTCTGAACATCTTCATCAGCAATTCGAATCTGGTTGTACCCGCTCCTCAAATCCAGTTTGGTGGAGTACTTCATCCCTTGAAGTTGGTCAAACAAATCATCCATTCGAGGTTATGGATATTTGTTTTTCACCATTTGTTGATTCAACCCACGAAAGTCAATGCACAGTCTCATACTCCCATCCTTCTTCTTCACAAACAGCACAAGGGCTCCATAAGGTGAAATGCTTGATTGTATGAACCCCTTTCTCAACATCTCCTGCACTCGAGCTTTACATTCCTCCAACTCATTTGGAGCCAAACGATATGGAGCTTTGCACTTTGGAGTGCTTCCGTGTATCACCTTGATCTTGTGATCTACACGCCTCTTAGGTGGCAATCCTGCAGGTAGATCATATGGGAAGACATCCTAATACTCTGTAATAATATTGCTCAATGATTCCGGAATGTAAAGATTGTCCTTAGAACTAGCAACATCTCTTATAAGTCCCAAGAAACATACATCACCTCTAGACTCCGTCCTTCTCCTTTGAGTAATCTCTTCCCAAGACTTCTGCCCAAAGCAACGCATCCCACGAGTCTGGATGTCCTCTCTAGCCTCTCGGGTTTGGTGTCTTCTTGGCTCAAACTTCTTCACACAACTCTGGGCACCCATAATCCCAGCGCCATGTCAAGAATTTTCCTCCCAAGGTCTTCAATCGTGCTAATTCTTCATCGACCATTTGGCTTCGGCTTTAAGGGTCGATATACTCCCGTCGGCATCTTCTTCACAGGCAAT
The DNA here is from genome assembly GCA_014180765.2 of Marchantia paleacea. Classification (NCBI taxonomy): domain Eukaryota; kingdom Viridiplantae; phylum Streptophyta; class Marchantiopsida; order Marchantiales; family Marchantiaceae; genus Marchantia; species Marchantia paleacea. The sequence goes on from MUAA02000014.1 coordinate 2,355,582, forward strand.
TGAATCGCCTCACGAGCCCCCGATCAAGTGACCGATTTCCTCTTCATTTTGGCTACTTGACTCAACGCTCATTCTTGCTCCTCTGCGGCCCGTTACGCTCGACGATGTTGTTACTAACTGCCCTAATCAGTTCGATGCTTCAGACCTCCTTAACAACTTATTCGTCTTGGCCATCTTCGCGCTTATATCTCCTATTCGTATTTGGCGATACATACTTCCCCCGAATATCGTTTATTTATGTTCCAAAATAAAAAAAAACAGTCTAAAACCTCTAACCATGCTCCTACATACGTCCGCCCCTAGTTGTGAGCGTCCCCGCAAACATCACTATTCGTAGTACTTCTTTATTCGCCACTCATTAACGCGTGTGGCAAATAGCGCACCGTCCAAATCCAACAGATGTACTGACCCATTATCAAAGACTTCCTTGACTTCGTAAGGTTCCATCCAACAAAGATGGAGCTTCCATGGAAATTTCATATAGTAGCACTTTGTCGCCTGCAATCACCTTATGAGGTCACAACCGACTATCATACTTCTCCTTCCGGCGAAGCTGAATTAGCTTAGTCAGTTCTTCTGCTTCATCCCAAGATTCCTCCAATCTTGACAATTCCAACAACCGATGAAGTTGGCTATCCTCGACCGACAATCGTTCTTCCATCAAAATTCGGTACGTCGGGATTTCCAGCTCCACTGGCGTAATCGGGTGCATCCCATAGGTAAGATAAAACGGAGTCTGCTTGATCGTGACTTTCTCCGCTATTCGAAAAGCCCAGAGTGCGGCTGGCACTTTCACATCCCAATTGTAAATATGGTTCACCGTGACTTTATTAAGAATTTGACATAGGAGGCCATTAGATTTCTCTGTCAACCCGTTAGCTTTGGGATTATACGGTGTCGTCTTCCGATGCTTGATCTGGAAGTAGGTTGTGAGTTCTTCAATTAGATGATTCAGGAAATGGGTACCCTTGTCACTAACTAACTCCAGTGGACACCCGTAGCGGCAAATAACTTGATTAAAGAAAAATTCAGCTACCGTCTTAGCATCGTCGCGTCTTGTGGCCACCGCCTCAACCATTTTAGTCGCATAATCAGTAGCCACCAGGATGTATCTTTTCCTCGTGCCTCTGCGAGCTGGTGAAATGGGTCTGTAAGACCCAGGGTTGTACATATAGGATAAAATGAAAGTATATCTAAATTGTGCCTAAGTTTATCTTAGTCATGACTATGTTTAGCTAGTTATGGTTAAGTTGGAGGAAAATATAGAGTAACTTTTGGTGTGGTAGATGAGAACTACTATTTTGTTGTTTAGTATGAGTCAAGGAATAGATTCCATCACATGGGTATCTTGACTTCCCTTGACTTGGACTAGTTTTCATTGGTTGGACTTGGTGAAGACCCTTAAATCTAGGGGCGAGATTGACTTGGTACACTAGAAGTCAATTAGGGAGTAGTTGGGCTTCTAGAAGATCCAAGTGGACCAATTGCATGTTGCCATGTACCCTTTTCATTGGGGTTTGTGATCTCTACCTCGTTTAAACTTGGTAAGAGGAAGTTACATGGTGATTACTTGTAGTTACTAGGGTAAGATTCTAAGTAGTATAAATAGAGAGGTTGAGAAGCACCTCTCAAGTAGTTTTTCAATGGAAGTTAGTTTTGGGAGGAGATAGTGTGGTGATCTTAGTTTTAGGGAGCTTGGTTCTTGGAGATGTCATGTTCGGAGTGGAACCTTGATTCAATGAAGACTTTGATTACCAAAGTATCCCTTTCTTTTTGAGTGATATCTTACTCTTGGTGATAATGTGCATAATAGAGCTTGGACTTTGAGAGTTTGTGTAAGAGTGAGCAATAGGATCATGGGCAAAGGGTGGGACTAAGTCCTTCTAGATTCATGATGAGCTTCCAAAAAGCCATCGGAGGTAAACCTGAGTGAGAGTCAGCCCGGAGGTCACAGGTCCTACAAAGTCAATGCCCCATTTCTCAAAAGGTGTCAAAGGCAAAATGGGCTTCAACGGTCACCGCGTTGTCTCCGTAGGTTTTCCAATTCGCTGGCAGACATCACATCGCTGAATGAATTTATGCACGTCTTTAAACATGGTTGGCCACCAGTAATTGGCCGCCAAAATCTTCTTTACCGTATTTCGCAGGGCATAATGTCCGCCCGTAGCTTCCTCGTGCATCGCTTGATCACCCTGGTGACTTCATGCGATTCCAGACATCTTCGTAGGACGTCGTCCGCCCCTAGTTTGAACAGTATCCCCCTTTCCAATTGATATGGCATAGCTTTGTGTACAAACACTGTGCGTTGCTCAATCAACAAACCCTCGGATAATTCAAGCGTTCACAAATAACGGTACAAATCATAGTACTGCATATCCTTGTACTCCGTAAGTCGGAACAACCGCCGTTTGGAAATTCATCATCCACCGCTATCGCCGGGTATCTTTGTTTCTAGTCGTGACAGGAAGTCGGCATCGTATGCTGCACCCCTTTCGTGGTCTGCACCGTAAAAGAGAACTCCTGCAATAATAACATCCAACGTGCCAACCGCCCGAAAGATCGGCCTTCACTGTGTACTTCAGAGGAAAATGGTCCACATGGAACACTAATTCATAGCCCAAGAGGTAATGTCGAACTTCCCTTCGCATAGACCATTCCTGTGGCTTTATGCTCAGTAGTCGAGTAATTCCGCTCCGCTGCTATCAGCATTCGGCTGGCGAAATAAATTGGGTGATCCTTTCCCTTCTCATCTTTCTGTCCCAACACCTCACCCATAGCTATGGAGGAAGTATCCACGTCCACATAGAATGGCTTGTCCCAATTAGGTGGAACCAGAGTTGGTGCCATGACCAATTCCCGTTTCATCCATTGAAATGTAGTCTCGTGTTCTGTTGTCCATACGAAGTCTACCTCCTTCTTGAGTAGGCCGGTTAGAGGCGCCGCAATGGCGGCATACGCTTTCACGTACCTACGGTAATAACCTGTGTGTCTTAGGAAGGTTCTGAGTTCCCGGATATTCCTAGGGGGTTCCAACAAGTTAATGACTTTAACCTTATCTACATCTACTTCTAACCCTCGAGCTGACACCTGATGCCCCAATAGAATCCCTTCTGTCATAATGAAGTAACATTTCTCCGGATGCAACGCTAGTTGACTACTTCGGCACTTCTGGAACGTCTGCTGGAGATGATTCAGATGGTCGGCCCTCGACCCGAATACACAGAAATCATCTATGAAAATTTCCAGAAACTTCCTTAAGTAGTATTGGAAAATGTGTGTCATCATTTGTTGAAATGTGGCTGGGGCATAACACAATCCGAACGGCATCTTGTGGTAAGCATATGTCCCCCAATCAGTGGTAAAGGTAGTCTTGTCCTTATCTTCCTCTCGAATGGACACTTGATTGTACCCAGAAAACCCATCTAAGAAACTATAACATTCGTGCCCCGCAACATGATCCAATATTGCATCCGTGAAAGGCAGGGGGTGATGGTCTTTCTTAGTGGCTGCATTGATCTTTCTAAAGTCTTGACAGACTCTAATCTTGCATGTGTTTTTCTTGGGAACAATCACAATTAATGCAACCCATTCACTACTCAACACGGGATAAATAATACCTGCTTGCAGGTACTTATCAATTTCATCTTTAACCAACAAAGAGTACTTGGGATTTAAACGATGCTTTCTCGCCTTTACAGGACTGCCCCTTCTATGAGGTCTATCTGATGTTCTCCCCACTTCTGGGATATGCCCTTCATATCTTCTATCTTTCAGGCAAAGACATCTTCGAACAGGTGGTGCAGATCTTTGGTCGGCAAGCCTCGTTTAACTTTGAGCTACTGGCCAGGTGTTACCGTTACTTCCTCCCAAGCATCCGCTCCAACTACGCGGCTGTGTGGTGGGCTTCACTCCTTCCCACACTGATATGTAATCGCTATTCGTCGTCGGTGAGGAGTTCTTCCTCTATCTCATAACATTCCAGGTAATTAACTATGTCTTCGGACGAATATCCGGACTCGGTCTCTTCATCGCTTGGGTCAGTCACTCCCGAGTCTGAGGAGGTCTCCCCCTGGTACTTGGAGTGTTTCTGTGTAATCGCCACCGCCGTGTTACGGTAGAGCCACAGGATCAAAGAAAGACAACGTCTTTTCGTTGTTAATTTGTCGCCACCTTGGCGCCCGCTGCATGCCAAGGCCTTCCTATTAACACTTTGTATCCACTTTCCTCTTGGGGTTTGAGGATTATGTAGGTGAGCGAGAAAGGTACGCCCCCTATTCGGATCTGAATCCCCCGAAGTAGCCCTATCGGTTTCTTACGGGATTGGTCTGCCAGCATTAGAATTCATGGGGTATCTTCGTACTGTTTGTACCCCAAGGCCACAGCCGTGTCTTCTGTCATGATGTTAACTCCCGATCCCGAGTCAATGGGTACGGATTTCAACATACAGCCCGTGATTTCGATTTCTATTTCCGGGACGCCTAAGTCTTCCTGCTCCACCGAATACACCGTAGGCAACTTGTTTCTTCTTAGTACTACTGGCTTGCTGGACTTTAGTGCTTGGATGAGAAGCTTTTTATACACTTTGTTGTCATCCAACAACTGCTTCATCAAAATATTTGCCTTGACTCCGCCAGGTCTGCCATTGGATCGTAGTACGTGCGGGCGCAACCGTCAATACCTCAGGTTCTGATTTCTTTGGGTCGCCCCGAATCAAAACCTTCGTAGTTGTGGACGTTAACTCTTTGAGGTACCCCTGTACCTCCTCCCGAATATCGACGGGAAATGCTGATTCTCCTGGTTCCTCCGTTTCTTGGAGTGGGGACTCCTGTGGTGCGGGAACGTCTTCTTTCTTCTTCTCCCGCTGCTTGGCTTTCTCCTTGATGCTTATTGGGGCTATCTTCATGGTCTTCGTACTTCGGGTCGAGACCCGTAGCACGTCCATGGCTTCTTTGGGCCAATTTGATTCCTCCGGAAGGCTTATCGACTCATGCTCTTCAACACTGATTTGGTGTACTCCTACATCCCGTTTGGATGGGGTGACAAACCGCACCCCTTGCGCTTGATAACGCTCACTCTCCCCTCGTGGTTGGGGTGGTTGTTCACACTCTACATTCGTGTGTCCTGGCCGTCTGCAGTTGCTACACATCGGCTGGTAGGTCATTCGTCGCCGAGGCTTAGGGCACTGGGGTGACCAGTGGCCCATTGCTCCGCAATTGAAGCATGCATTCGGTCTAGTAGGAGGAGGGATTGGAACCAACCCTTCCATTTTCCTTTGTGGCGTTGTGGTCGCCATTTCTACTGGGGCGTAACGAGGGATGTGCACCGGGGGTATGTTAGATGAAGTTACTCCCTCCTGGATGCCATAAACTTGGTCATCCGGGGGGCCTTCGTATGGACCGTAGTCCTATACTGGTACCCATTCCACATGCTGGGCCGAATACCCTTCTCTGGGCTGATGCTCAGAGTTAGAGTGACCCGGCTTTCTGCAGATGGTACACCATATATTAGCTCTCCCCTGCATTGGAGATTTCCTCCTATCTTTGTTATTTACCAAATGTACTTTGAGCTCTTCCAAACTCTTGGTGAGCTCCTCTACTTTAGTTTCGATGCCTTTTTGGCCAGTTTCCTCCTACTTCATCCGGCGCCCCTCCTTCCTCTTCGGGGTATGTTTCCAGTCCTCGTCTGAGGAGCTGGAATTGTCTTCGTCGGATGATGTAGGAGCATAGTTCTTAGGATAAGTAGGATTTTTTTGGTTTTTGTGAATAAAGAGTTATATTCGGGTTCTCTTGAAAGTATTTGTCCGAATATATGGTTGTTAGCTAGGAATACCATTGGGGAGTTCACACGAATGAATTGCGAGGGAATTTAAGCGCGCGTTTGGGCGGCGGATTGAGGAATTGTCGAGAGAAAGTCGATGCCAAGAACTTGCCGAGCGGCAGGAGAGAAGGAAAGCTAGTCGCAATGTCAAAGCGCCGAACCGAGGAGTTCCAACAGAAGAAGTGCGACGATGGGGAGAATTAGACCGCTTCATTCTCGATGATGGATTGGACTCAAATGAGTTGCCGAGGTTGAAGAACCTCGGTGGAGCGTTTCTGCCATGGCGATGGGATTATGTGTGCCCGAGTCGCGGCGATGAAGTCCGGAGAGGGAAGCCGACAAAGAATTGGGAGCAAGAGCACATCCCGAGAAGTGGGATGCGAGGCTATGGGCGTAAGGCTTTAGGACGCAAACCACGAAGAGGACAAAGACGGAGTCGATTGGGAGGGATCGGCAAGTGCATACGGCGTTCACCTTCGACGAAGCGGAAGTGGTTCAACCCTTAGGAGAGAAAGGGGACGAATGGCTACAAAGCTCGACTTGATCAAGGATGTATTCAGAAGAAAGGTGGCACTCACCTTGAATCGCTTTTTCACCGCAGAGAACAACGTATGTGAGTATGCATAAGGTGAGGATCGTGGAAGGGTTCATCGGAGGTACTATCGAGTGAATTGGGAGAGATCTTTGCGAAGAATGTGCAAGCTATGGCAACGAAGCTAAGAGAAGACGATAAGAGTGTAGTCTATCTCGCCTTTCTTAGTACAACCGTATGCAAAGTTGGAGTGGCCGACTCCTAAGCTGCAGGCAACCAGACGGTTGGAGAGTGGATTGTCGGACTTGGATGCGGACATCGACAGCGCTTAGCAAAGTGGGTCGACAAGGAGTCTAGGCACGAGTGCACCTCCTGAGCCGAAGAGAACGGGAGAAGTGAGACCGGGGCATGAGCAAGCCCGATTCGACTTAGACCGGAGGTGATTGGGACATCGAGGAAGAGGAAGAGAGTAGTGGAAGACAGTCCCCCTGCCACTCTAGCGGTATGAAGAGATGTAGGCAAGAAGAAGATAGAAGAAGTAGGACCGGCCAAGTCCTCTCGACCGAAGATGATGGTGGTGAAGCCGGGCCGAAGCCTCGAAGTAGATTGCAGAACCCATGGCATCGGTGCTACAGCTGTCACAGAAGTTGGAAGGTGTGGTGGTCCCAGTATTGCTGGAGTTGAACGAGATGGGACTGATGTATATGCCAAGGTGGGACCCTCAAGCAGACGGGTATATGGAGTTGATTCAAATGATGAACCGTCTGGCGTTGGGAAAGGAGGATCAGTCCATCACGGTGAAGGAGTTGACAGAGAACGTGGACAAGCTGGCCTGTGACCTCCGGGCTGACTCTCACTTAGGTTTACCTCCGATGGCTTTTTGGAAGCTCATCATGAATCTAGAAGGACTTAGTCCCACCCTTTGCCCATGATCCTATTGCTCACTCTTACACAAACTCTCAAAGTCCAAGCTCTATTATGCACATTATCACCAAGAGTAAGATATCACGCAAAAGGAAAGGGATACTTTGGTAATCAAAGTCTTCATTGAATCAAGGTTCCACTCCGAACATGACATCTCCAAGAACCAAGCTCCCTAAAACTAAGATCACCACACTATCTCCTCCCAAAACTAACTTCCATTGAAAAACTACTTGAGAGGTGCTTCTCAACCTCTCTATTTATACTACTTAGAATCTTACCCTAGTAACTACAAGTAATCACCATGTAACTTCCTCTTACCAAGTTTAAACGAGGTAGAGATCACAAACCCCAATGAAAAAGGGTACATGGCAACATGCAATTGGTCCACTTGGATCTTCTAGAAGCCCAACTACTCCCTAATTGACTTCTAGTGTACCAAGTCAATCAATCTAGATTTAAGGGTCTTCACCAAATCCAACCAATGAAAACTAGTCCAAGTCAAGGGAAGTCAAGATACCCATGTGATGGAATCTATTCCTTGACTCATACTAAACAACAAAATAGTAGTTCTCATCTACCACACCAAAAGTTACTCTATATTTTCCTCCAACTTAACCATAACTAGCTAAACATAGTCATGACTAAGATAAACTTAGGCACAATTTAGATATACTTTCATTTTATCCTATATGTACAACCCTGGGTCTTACAGGCCAGGGAGAAAACCGAGATGGAGAAGAAGGTTGAAGAGGCGAAGAAGGCATACGAAGAGATCTGTCAGATTCGGGTGCGGAGATCCATTTTGTGGAGAAGGAAAATGCTCATCTTCGGGAGACAAAGGCGGGGACTTAAAACGAAGATTGATTCAGTGTGGATGTGGAGGCACCGCGAAGTTGGAGAACCTTGCTAACAGATGTGCGCAACATGCTCACACTGGGTGATCCAGGTTTGAAGTGCGCCGGTTAGAGCAGGTTGGTGGCGCGATGGAGAATCCTAGAGACTCAAGGATAGAAGGAAGGAGATGTACAAGGCATTGGGTCGGGATTTCGGGGAAGCCATGGCTATGCATCGATGGGAGATCGCATCGATGTACAGAGATGTAAGTTAGGAATCGATTTATTCATGCAAGCAACGGAAGTGCGATCGAGCGGTTTAGATCATAGTAGAAGACTTAGGAGAGAAGCGATCCGTGTAGGAGACGGTTAGCTTGATTCTTAGGAGTAAGAATTAGAACATTCATTATAAATAGTCGTAGGAAATAAAGTGATGGATCTTTTTATCTTTGCAAGTGTCCACATTGTTGGATTGCAAATTGTAGTCGTGGTAGAACGAAAGCACTCGAGAGAGAGCCGTGTCGGCAGTCGACATTGTGACGATCGGAAGCGTATATCCGTGAAGTTACCCGGATATTCGTCCACGAGCTGAGCCTATCTATAGCATCAGAAGTACTCTAGGAGGTGTTTCGCCGAGACGCAAACTTGTAAAGAGAGAGATCCCCATCCCGAAGTAAAGCGAATTACTGCATTGTATTTGTTGTGTCTGTGGAATTGGTGATGTGATGGGTTTGTGAAGGAATTGAGTTTAAACCGATTACCTTCTTTGTGAATGCTCTTCGGACTCTGCAGTCTAGAGTTAGAAAGATGTCTAAATGCTTATTTCCCTTCTTCGCTAGTGTGGTTTGATCCCTCATTCCCTTGGGAACGAATCAATCTATACAACTGACTGAATAAGGCTTACTGTGCTATTACATAAGAGTCTAACTTTTTCTTGGCGCCGCTGCCAGGGAATGAATTGATCCGACAGCTAGCCAAGAAGGGTAGTTTCAGGTCGCAATTGTGGCCACAATTTTGCTTTTCTATAGCCCACCTTTCCATTGCTTGTGAAAGAACTCAACCCCTCTGGGAGTGAAGGGAGGGGTGAGAGATTGTTGGGTATGTCCAACGCCTTCTATTAGATCTTCAATCGTGCATGACGGAGAACCGGCCTCTCACTAATCGGTCCGAGAGGGAGCCAACGGTGCATGTCCTATCAACGGACCAAGAAGAGAACACCCCTAAACTCACTGCCAGAGGACGGCGTGCCGCTGCACGTCAAGAACTAAGACGGAAGGAACGTGAGCAAGGGTGAATCCGACCCTTGGGTTGTCGAAGGAAGAAGACTCTCATAGACCCGGACGAGGTAACCAACGTGAAGGGTCACATTCTTCCGTCGTCCACGAAGAGCAAAGCGTCTACGTCGAGAGGAAGAAGTCGAACCAAGAGTCCCTGGGACGCTTGGAGACTTCGACAAAAGGGCAAGAGCTCTAATTCTTCGGAAGGACCAGGGAGTCCCAGTACCGACACCTCCACCCGAGCAGTAACGCCTTCGGGAGACGAAGCATCCGACGAGGGTGAACGGTGGTCGGCATTCCAAGAAGGACCCACGACCTTTTGCCGCCGCCAGAAGGGGAGTTGAGCGAACTCGTGGTGAACCCGAGCCGGGTTCCAGACCTCGAAGTCGACGACCAAAGCCGAAAATCATCCCAGATGGCGGCTCCGATTACCAGCAGCACCCCAAGTTTAAGGGCATGGCCGACGAAGATGATGCCGACTGCACATTCGACTTTCGAGGCCATCTCCACGGCCAACAAGGAACAAGACCCCATGGACCGGAGGCGAATCTTCCCCGGCTCCTTGAAAAGGCCCGGGTATGGATGAACAATCGGGGAGGAGAACCATGTGGCGGAAATAGCCACATGGGAGGGGCTCAAGGGCCAATTTTTGGCCCGATTCAGGGAGATGGGGTATGACAAGGTACTCATGCGAAGACTGGGTGCGATCCGAAGGGGGAAGCATCAGAAGCTCAGGGAGTATACTGAGCAGTTCATGAGCCTGCTAGACCGGATGCCAGCGACTATTGCTAACACCAAGCCATATTCGGCGGCAATGGCTATCGAGTGGTATGTGTCTGGTTTGGGGAAGCATGATCCTGATCAGGAGACCTTCTGTCAAAGGTCGGACCCGAATACAGTGGAGGTAGTCATCTGTGCCGGGGGAGGCGCATTTAATTGTCGAATATTCATCGACATTCGGGCAATCCTTCAAAGGTAAGGGCGCATTTAAGACCCGGGTAAGGGAAGGAGGAGACAAAGTCCCGTCCACCACTAGCTCTTCTTCGTCCGAAGAGGCTACGAGCTCTTCTCTGGATGAGGAGGAGATACACCCCGAAGAAGAAGGAGCATCATCGCATGAAGGGAGGCGATGAGGGAAGGAAGGGGATCTCCTCCAAAGTGGAAGAACTGACCAAGTCTTTGGAGGAGTTGAAGGTGCACTTGGTCAACAATAAGGACAGACGGAAATCGCCAATGCAAAGTAGGGCGAATGTCTGGTGTACTATATGTAGGAAGCCGGGGCACACCAACTCGGAGCACCAGCCGAGGGAGAGCTACCCGGCACATCAAGTAAGCGGGGGGAGCTCGAGTGAGGCCCCACCATATGAACCACCCCAGGAGGACTACTCCTATGGAGTGCAGGAGGGCACTCCCATCCCACATGTGCATATCCAAAGATATGCTCTTGTGGACATGGCAACCACCATTCCACAAAGGAGGATGGGAGGTGGGCCTCCTCCACCCGCCAAGCCGAATGCCTGCTACAACTGCGGGGCGATGGGGCATTGGTCCCCCTAATGTCCTCAACCAAGGAAGAGAATACCCTACCAGCCCATGTGTAGCAATTGCAGGAGGCAGGGCCATACGAATGTGGAGTGCGATCAGCCCCCACAGGCCCGAGGGGAATCGAGAGCGGTACCCCGGTCCAAGGGGTTCTTTTGTGACCCCACCAAAGCGTGACGTGGGGTGAACCAGTGAGCTCGGAAGACCGACCTCTACCCATGGGACCAAAGATGGCCGGAAGAGGTGGTCGAGATGTTGAAAGTGTCTACCCGGTGTGGTGCCGCTCCCTCCTCTCAGCCTGAAAAACTGAAGAAGGGAAAGAAGGGAGCCGCATGGGAGGCTATTCGGGCGAATGCGCCAGCCCCTGTCCCAAAGGAGGCCGTTCCCCAAGCCAGTTCCTCTACTTTCCCCGCTGATATTTGGAAGGAGGTAGAGGGTTACCTGAAGGAGTTGGCCCCACCAGAGAGAGGGGCAGACACGCCTCGATGACAGGGCCCAACAGCGATACTCGCTAGACCCCAAGTTAATGGAATTGGGGTATTACGACCCGAAAGCATTTGGAAGGGGTGAAAGCGAATATCACCATGAAGCAAATGGCCGGGACGATAACAAGGCGCATAAGCGGATGCTCATCAAAGCCTTGAAGACTAGCAGCGGACACGCGGGACGGAAGGAGAAGCTCCCTGAAGTGTATTTAGTGGAGCAGGAAGACCTGAGAGCCCCGGAGATCGAGATAGAGATCGCCGGGTGTATACTAAGGAAAGTGCCGATAGATTCCGGGTCTGGTGTGAATATAATGACAGAGGATACCGCGCATGGCCTAGGGTACACTAAGTACGAGGCCATCCCCCGAATACTCCGATGGCCGACCGGGCCGAGGACGAGGCCGGCTGGGATTTTTTGCGTGGAGTGCTGACCCTAGTAGGAGGGGCATCATTCCTCCTCACATATATAGTACTTAAGCCACAGGAAGAAAGCGGATACAAGGTCCTGTTGGGGCGGCCATGGTTGTACGGCGCAAAGGTCACCACCAACCTACAGGTATGAACCTCACCTTCTTCGACCCCAGCGACACAAGTGATCGGAGGGTCACAATTTCATGGGATAACCCGAAATACCAAGGTGAGACATCCTCAGACTCGGGAGTCATTGACCACAGCGGATCGGACTCCGGGAGCGAATCCGAATCCACTGCCGTGGTGGACGTCCGATACTTGGAGTGCTACGAAGTGGAGGAGGATCAATAGCAACTACAGATCAGTGTGGGTCGGAGCGAAACCAGCCACACTGACGGAGTGGTGGAACCGAGTGCATACTGGGAGATTAGCGTTAGACCTGACTGTATCCTAAGAGTAGGCAAATCCTTGGCCAAGTCCACCTTGACTCAATTGATTCAGGTCCTCACTGCCTATGAAGACGTCTTCGCTTGGAGGATTGCGGACATGAAAGGCATACCCCGCCAGTGGGGAGAGCACCGAATAGACCTCATAGAGGGTGCAGTCCCAAAGAAGCGCAGACAATACCGTTAAATCCGAAATACTCCTTGTTGGTAAAAGAGGAAATTGATAAATATCCGCAAAGGTGCATTATTTACCCCGTGTTAAGCAGTGAATGGGTCGCCCCAATTGTCATTGTACCTAAAAAGAATTCCGGAAAGATAAGAGTCTGTCAAGACTTTAGGAAGCTGAATGCGGCTACAAAGAAAGATCACCACCCTTTGCCATTCACGGATGCAATCTTGGATCATGTAGTGGTCATGAATGTTCTGACTTTAGACGGGTTTTCCGGGTATAACCAAGTATCAATACGTGAAGAAGATAAAGACAAGGCCACTTTCACCACGGACTGGGGCACCTATGCTTACCATAAAATGCCATTTGGATTGTGCAATGCACCGGCTACCTTTCAGAGGATGATGACGCATATCTTCCAAGACTACTTAAGGAAGTTCCTGGAGATCTTCATAGACGACTTTTGTGTATTCGGATCTCGAGCCGAGCACTTACAGCACTTGGAGCAAACTTTCCAGAAGTGTAGGGAAAGCCAATTGGCTTTGCATCCAGAGAAGTTTTACTTCATGATGTCCTAAGATTTGTTAGGACACCGAAGTTTCGCGGGGGTATTGAGGAGATGTAGAGAAGGTTCGTTATTGCAAAGACCTGAACCACCGCAACATACGGGATCTTCGGGCTTTCCTAGGACACACAGGATACTATCGGCGGTATGTTAAGGCTTACGCGACTATCGCAGCACCGCTGACGGCTTTGTTGAAGAAGGAGACAAAGTACGAGTGGGTGGCCCTGCACCAGAAAACCTTGGAATGTTTGAAACAAGAACTGGTGCAGGCTCCAACATTAGTTCCACCGGATTGGGAGAAGATTTTCCATGTAGATGTAGATACATCCTCTATAGCTATAGGAGTAGTCTTAGGACAACGTGACGCCACAGGGGAAAGAGCACCCTATTTACTTTGCAAGCCGCATGCTCATAGCAGCTGAGCGCAATTACTCTACCACAGAGAGAGAAGCTCTCGGGATGGTGTATGCTGTTAGGAAGTTTAGACACTACCTGCTGGGATACGAATTCGTATTCCATGTGGACCATTATCCTCTTAAGTATTTGGTTCAGAAGGCAGATTTGTCAGGACGAATTGCACGATGGATGTTGTTATTGCAGGAATTCTAATTCACAGTACAGACGAAGAAAGGTATTCATCATACGAATGCGGATTTCTTGTTAAGATTGGAGACTCATGTTCCAAGCAGCACTGTGGCTGATGACTTTCCGGATGAACAACTGTTTCAACTCGCCGAGTACAGAGAGACGCAATATTACGATTTGTATCATTACTTGCGGACCTTAGAAATGCTGGAGGGCCTGACACCTGAACAGAGGACAAAGATTCGTCCATAAGGCCAAGCCAGATCAACTTGAGAAGGGGATATTGTTCGAGAATGGGGGGCGACGAGGTAATCAAGGAGATGTTTGGAGTCGTATGAGGCATTTAAAGAGTAATTCGAGCCATGCACGAAGAAGCGGCTAGAGGTCACTATGCTCTACTTAAATACGGTAAAGAAGATTCTTGTAAAGAAAGTTACTTGGTGGCCAACCATGTACAAGGATGTGCACCAGTTCATCAAGAAGTGCGATGTGTGCCAAAGGACGGGGAGACCGACACCAACCACTCGATGGCCGTTGAAACCTATTCGCCACTAGCACCTTTTGAGAAGAGGGGGATAGACAGAGGTCCAATTTCGCCGACCCAATGAGAGACCAGAAACGGTATATTCGGGTAGCGACGGATTACGCCGACGAAGATGGTTGAAGCGGTGCATTTAACCGAAGAGATGATGCGAAGACGGTGGCGGAGTTCTTCTTTAGCCAAGTTATTTGTCGTTATGGGTGTCCCTTGGAGCTTGTTAGCGATAGGGGAACTCATTTCTTGAATAACTTAATTGAGGAACTTACCCTGTATTTCCAAATTAAACATCGTAAAACCACACCTTATAACCCGAAGGCGAATGGTCTGACTGAGAAGTCCAATGGGTTGTTGTGTAAGATCCTAAACAAAGTGACAGTCAGTCATATCTATGATTGGGATACGAAAGTGCCAGCGGTGCTGTGGGCGTTTCGTACCGCAGAGAAGATCACGACTAAGCAAACGCCGTTCTACTTAACGTATGGCATGCATCCCATCACGCCACTAGAGTTTGAGGTGCCTTCGTATCGTATCCTAGTGGAGGATAGATTGGGAGAAGAGGAGAGCCAATTACATAGACTATTGACGCTTCCACAACTGGAAGAGGATCGCAAAGACTCGGAGGAGTTGACGAAGCGGATTCAAGCTAAACGGAAGGAACAGTATGATGCGGGACTTCGTACACTCCGGTGGTGGGGCGGCGAAGGTGTTGTTATATGATAGCCGGTATATGAAGTTCCCGGGGAAGCTGCATCTCCGATGGATGGGACCCTATGTGGTCAAGGAAGTGTTTGATAATGGCTCGTTACAACTGTTAGATTTGGACGGGGCGGTATTTGCAACCCGAGTGAATGGCTGGAGAGTAAAGAGGTATTATGATTGAAGCTGTTCGCGGGGGCGCTCACATTTAAGGGCGGCCGTATGTAGGAGCATAGTTCTTAGGATAAGTAGGATTTATTTGGTTTTTGTGAATAAAGAGTTATATTCGGGTTCTCTTGAAGGTATTCGTCCGAATATATGGTTGTTAGCTAGGAATACCATTGGGGAGTTCACACGAGTGAATTGCGAGGGAATTTAAACGCGCGTTTGGGCGGCGGATTGAGGAATTGTCGAGAGAAAGTCGATGCCAAGAACTTGCCGAGCGGCAAGAGAGAAGGGAAGCTAGTCGCAATGTCAAGCGCCGAACCGGAGGAGTTCCAACAGGAAGAAGTGCGACGATGGGGAGAATTAGACCGCTCATTCTGATGGCGGATTGGACTCCAACGGAGTTGCTGAGGTTGAAGAGCCTCTGGAGGGCGTTTCGTCATGGCGATGGGATTATGTGTGCCCGAGCTATGCGATGAAGTCCGGAGAGGAAGCCGACAAAGAATTGGGAGCAGAGCACACATCCGAGAAGTGGGATGCGAGGCTATGGGCGAAGGCTTTAGGACGCAACCACGAAGAGGACAAAGGCGGAGTCGATTGGGAGGGATTGGCAGTGCATACAACGTTCACCTTCGACGAGCGGAAGTGGTTCAACCCTAGGGAGAGGAAGGGGACGAATGGCTACAAGCTCAACTTGATCAAGGATGTATTCAGAAGAAAGGTGGCACTCACCTTGAATCAGCTTTTCTCGCCGTAGAGAACAACGTATGTGAGTATGCATAAGGTGAGGATCGTGGAAGGGTTCATCGGAGGTACTATCCGAGTGAATTGGGGAGAGATCTTTGCGAAGAATATGCAAGCTATAGCAACGAAGCTAAGAGAAGACAATAAGAGTGTAGTCTATCTCTCGTCTTTCTTAGTACACCTGCATGCAAAGTTGAGTACCGACGCCAAGCAGCGTATAAGAATCAGATCGGTTGGAGAGTGGATTGTCGGACTTGGATGCGGACATCGACAACGCTAGCAGTGGGTCGACAAGGAGTCTAGGCACGAGTGCACCTCCTGAGCCGAAGAGAACGGGAGAAGTGAGACCGGCGGTACAGAGCAAGCCTGATTCGGACTTAGACCTGGAGGTGATTGCGACATCGAGGAAGAGGAAGAGAGTAGTGGAAGACAGTCCCCCTGCCACTCTAGCGGTTTGAAGAGATGTAGGCAAGAAGAAGATAGAAGAAGTAGGACCGGCCAAGTCCTCTCGATCGAAGATGATGGCGGTGAAGCCGGGGCCGAAAGCCTCGAAGGAGATTGCAGAACCCATGGCATCGGTGCTAAATTGTTGGAAGTTGGAAGGTGTGGTGGTCCCAGTATTGCTGGAGTTGAACGAGATGGGACTGATGTATATGCCAAGGTGGGACCTCAAGCTTTGACGGGTATATGGAGTTGATTCAAATGATGAACCAAAAGGCGTTGGGAAAAGGAGGATCAGTCCATCACGGTGAAGGAGTTGACAGAGAACGTGGACAAGCTGGCCAGGGAGAAAACCGAGATGGAGAAGAAGGTTGAAGAGGCGAAGAAGGCATACGAAGAGATCTGTCGTATTCGGGGTGCGAAGATCCATTTTGTGGAGAAGGAAAATGCTCATCTTCGGGAGACAGTGCAGGACTTAAAACGAAGATTGATTCAGGTGGATGTGGAGGCACCCGCGAAAGTCGAGAACCTTGCTCACAGATGTGCGCAACATCTGTTCACACGGTGTGACCGAGTTGAAGTGCAGCGGTTAGAGCAGTTGGTGGCAGCGATGGAGAATCTTGGAGACTCGAAGGATAGAAGGAAGGAGATGTACAAGGCATTGGGTCGGGATTTCAGGGAAGCCATGGCTATGCATCGACAAGAGATCGCAGCAGATGTACAGGAGATGCAGTTGGGAATCGACGCATTCATGCAAGCAACGGAAGTGAGATCGAGCGGCTTAGATCATAGTAGAAGACTTAGGAGAGAGCGATCCGTGTAGGAGACGGTTAGCTTGACAGTTAGGAGTAGCAGTTAGAACATTCATTATAAATAGTCGTAGGAAATAAAGTGATGGATCTTTTATCTTTGCAAGTGTCCACATTGTTGGATTGCAAATTGTAGTCAGGGTAGAACGAGCACTCGAGGAGCTGGTGTCTGCAGGCTGACATTGTGACGACTGAAGCGTATATCCGTGAAGTTACCCGGATATTCGTCCACGAGCTGAGCCTGTCTATAGCATCAGAAGTACTCTAGGAGGTGTTTCGCCGAGACGCAAACTTGTAAAGAGAGAGATCCCCATCCCGAAGTAAAGCAAATTACTGCATTGTATTTGTTGTGTCTGTGGAATTGGTGATGTGATGGGTTTGTGAAGGAATTGAGTTTAAACCGATTACCTTCTTCGTGAATGCTCTTCGAACTCTGCAATCCAGAGTTAGAAAGATGTCTTAATGATTATTTCCCTTCTTCGCTAATTTGGTTTGATCCCTCATTCCCTTGGGAACGAATCAATCTATACGAATTCGGACTGAATAGTGCTTACTGTGCTATTACAGATGAAGTGGACGCTTCACTACTTGAGGGACTTCGGCGTCTTCGGGTCTTCGGGTGTTTAGCCCGTCGTCACTTATGAGACGACCGATTCTCCTTTAGTCGGCTCCGATGGATGTTGGATAGTTCATAAGCTTCGGCTGCCTGTATGACAACATCTTCCGTAGCTGGGTCTGCCCTCCTACAGAAGGTTTCATGGTCAGGCTCAAATTTCCCCAAACCGGAAACATACCATTCGATGGCCATGGCCGCCGAATATGGTTTTGTGTTAGCAGTGGTTGCCGGCATCCTGTCGAGCAAGCTGAGAAACTGCTCCGTGTATTCTCAGAGCTTCTGATGTTTCTCTCTCCGAATGGCGCCCAGTCTTCTCAACAATACCTTATCGTATCCCATCTCCCGAAATCTTGCCAGGAATCGGGTTTTGAGCCCATCCCAAGAAGAGATTTCAGCCGTATGGCCTTCTTCTTGGTTGTTCATCCACACCCTGGCTCCTTTCCGTAGCAGCCCCGAGAAGATCTTTCTCCGATCCATGGGGTCATTTTCTTTATTAGCCGTAGAGATGGCTTCAAAGGTACGAATATACGAGTTAGCATCATCTTCATCCTAAGTACCCTTAAACTTGGGGTACTGCTGTTTGGTGATCGGTACTGCCATGTTGTCTTGGTTCTCCGTAGTCAGAACTCAAAACGTAGGTTCAAGATTGATTTTCAGGGTCTTCAGACCCTGACTTTATCGGGCAAGGGACGATCTTGGACCTTCCTGAAAGGCCGACCACCTCTCTTCTTCGTCACTTGCTTCGTCACCCGAGGGTGTCATAGCCTTTGTAGAGGTGTCGGTATTTGAACTACCGTTTTCTTCGGAGGAGTCTTATGATGTGCTGGTACGTAGATGATCTTATTATCACTAGGAACCATGAGGAGATGATTTCCCGCATCAAGAGTATCTTATGTTCCGAATTTGAGATACAAGACTTAGGATATCTTAAATTCTTTCTTGGTGTGGAGTTTATCACAGAGGGAAAGGATATGTGGCTAATACAACGCCAATATGCTTTAGATGAGCTTAAGGAGTTCAAGATGTCTGATTGTAAACCAATAGACACTCCTCTACAACAAGGTCTAAAGCTAGAGTTAGACGATGGAGAGTTACTTTGCATCCCCGCCTGTATGCACGGATGTTTGGGAGTTTGATTTATCTGACTATCACTAGACCGGATTTGAGCTATGTTGTTGGTCTAGTCCGTCAGTTCCTGCATGCTCCACGGGTACCGCATATGATGGCGGTTGCGGATTCTCCGCTATGTGAAGTCCACACTTCATTTTGGACTTCGATCTGATTTGGAGGTGAGTCAAACCGAACGCATGGCTACACCGATGCCGATTGGGCAAGGGAGACATTTTACGGCGGGGGAGATCCACGTCTGGATATGCCTTTGGACTTGGGAGCACGGGTGTGACTGGGCTTCGAGAAGCAACCGACCGTGGCCTTGTCTTCCACGAGGCGCAGAGTATCGTGGTGCTATGAATACCACTTGTGAAGCAGTTTGGCTTCGTTCCTTTCTCGATATTGGAGTAGATTATCCTAGTCCTCTCTGATTATCCTAGGCGATAACATTAGCGACATGATGTTAGCCAACAATGTTTTTCATGCTAGGACAAAGCACATTGAAGTGCACTACCACTTTGTTAGGGAGAAAGTCCTTGCAGGTGTAGTAGATCTTAGATACGTGCATACAGGAGATCAGATTGCAGACATCTTCACCAAAGCTTTACCTAGAGTGTCGTTTGCTACATTTCGACATTGTCTAGGAGTTCGGGATGTCTGATTGAGCTTGAAGGGGACTGTTAATATCCCAAGCTCATCTAGTTGACATAGGTCGATTAGTGTCTGATGACTATAGGCCGTTGATCTAGGGATGTTATGTACCGATGGTACAGATCTGTTTAGGGTTTATCCAAGATTAGGGCTAATCCGAAATTAGGGTTTCCCTGTACTCACCCTCTATATACAGGGGAAGGCAAAGTCTTCCTCATCTCATTCCTGTACACTCTCTCTCTCTTGTCCCTTTGGTGTGCTCTCCTCTTCTTGGAGTGATTACTGAAGAGTCGATTTCTCAACAGCATAGAGATAAGTTTTTTTGTTCTGATCTAAATCTATCTCCAAAGATCGTCCAACTGATAGTTTTTACTATCTTCCTTCGCCAATCTGCCTCAGGATTATATTTTTCCATCCAATGCATACCCAAAATAGCATGATAGCGAGCTAATCGAATTACACTCCACTCCAACGATTCCTTGTATTGCCCAATCTTCAACTCCACTTTCCTAGAAATGCTCTCAATGCTCTATGTTTGCCCGTTTGGCAACTTTACCTTTTCACTCTCATCTTTCTCTAAAGCTAATCCCAACTTTATAGCAATAGATCGAGATAGGAAATTTTCTGTAGCTCCTGGATCAATCAATATTGAGAAATTGACTCTTCAGGAATCACTCCAAGAAGAGGAGAGCACACCAAAGGGACAAGAGAGAGTGTATAGGAATGAGATGAGGAAGGCTTTGCCTTCCCTTGTATATATATAGGGTGAGTACAAGGAAACCCTAATTTCGGATTAGCTCAAAACAGATCTGTACCATATGTACGTAACAACCCTAGATCAACTCAATGAGCTTGGGATATTAACACTCCCCTTCAAGCTCAACTGTACATCCTGAACTCCTAGACAATGTCAAAAGGTAGCAAACGACTCTCTAGGCAAAGCTTTGGTGAAGATCTCTGCAACCTGATCTCCTGTATGTATATATCTAAGATCTACTACACCTGAAAGGACCTTCTCCCTAACAAAGTGATAGTGCACCTCAATGTGCTTTGTCCTAGCATGAAAAACAGGATTGTTGGCTAACATCATGTCGCTTAATGTTATCGCCTAGATAATCAGAGGACTAGGATAATCTACTCCAATATCGAAAGCAAGGAACGAAGCCAAAGCGCTTCACAAGTGGTATTCATAGCACCACGATACTACCGCCTCGGTGGAAGGCGATTGCCCGGTCGGTTGCTTCTCGAAGCCCACTCACGGCCCGCTTTCCCAAGTCCAAAGGCATATCCAGACGTGGATCTCCCGCCGTAAATGTCTCTGCCCAATCAAGATCGGTGTAGCCATGCAAGTGTTCAACTCACCTCCAAATCTGTATCGAAGTTCAAAATGAAGTGTGGACTTCACATAGCGGAGAATCCGCTTAACCGCCATCATATGCGCAACCCGTGGAGCATGCAGGAACTGACGGACTAGACCAACAACATAGCTCAAATCCGGTCTAGTGATAGTCAGATAAATCAAACTCCCAAACATCTGTCTGTACAGGCGGGGATCTGCAAGTAACTCTCCATCGTCTAACTCTAGCTTTAGACCTTGTTGTAGAGGAGTGTCTATTGGTTTACAATCAGACATCTTGAACTCCTTAAGCTCATCTAAAGCATATTGGCGTTGTATTAGCCACATATCCTTTCCCTCTGTGATAAACTCCACACCAAGAAAGAATTTAAGATATCCTAAGTCTTGTATCTCAAATTCGGAACATAAGATACTCTTGATGCGGGAAATCATCTCCTCATGGTTCCCAGTGATAATAAGATCATCTACGCAGATGAAAATCATCACTACATGAACTCCTGATCTCATGCAGTATAGGGATGAGTCGGAATGGTAGAGTTCAAATTCAAGAGACATGAGAAAGGAATTGATCTTCTCATACCATGCTCTCGGAGCCTGTTTCAAACCATAGAGGGATTTCCTTAACTTACAAACGCGGGAAAGAAACTTCGGATCTTCGTAACCAGGTGGTTGTTGCATGTAGACTTCCTCGCCGAGATCTCCATTGAGAAAGGCGTTCTTGAAGTCCATTTGATGCAGTCGCCATACCTTGTTGACAGCAATAGCAACCACCGTACGAATGGTTGCCATCTTGGCAACTGGACTAAACGTCTCTTCGTAGTCCACTCCATGCTGTTGTGCGTAGCCCTTGGCTACCAATCTGGCCTTGTATCGAGATATAGTGTCATCCGAGTTACGCTTGACCTTGAAGACCCATCTGCAACCAATCGCTTTCTTACCTTGAGGTAAGTCCACCAATTCCCATGTTTGTTGGTGACGAAGTGCAGCAAGTTCTGTCTCCATGACTTCAATCCACTCATTTTTGTGCATCGCCTCCTCAAGCGTACTCGGTTTTGGCTCAGCAAGAACGTGAGTCATGTATGCATGATGATCAGCAAGGAAACTTTCATGCATAAATTGCTAAACAGGATGCCGAACTCTCTCAGATTTTTGTAGGGTAGTATCAGATGTACTGTTTGTCGCCCCTTGTTTCGGATCTGAGGTACCCGGTCGTTGCGGGATGCTTCATCCAACGGATGAATACCTGTAATCCGTGGTGAGGACATCATATGTTGCAAAATAAGTTGATCCTCAAGTCTAGGAGTCGGTCTAGATGGTGCTTGGTGAACTTCAATCGGAGTAAGGCTGAGCCTTTGCTCTGGTAGAAACCCTCAAATCTCTAAAAAACCTCGTTTAGGTCTCCAAACAGCTCCTCAAAGATTTTGGAAAAGGCGATAACTATCACCAACAACTCCAAATCGCACGAAAACTTTATGGCTACCAAATTCGACCATTCTGCGCAAGACAACTCCCTTAAGTGAGTTGGGCGATCAGAAATAGGTCGAAAACGATCATCTTGACCTCCGAAAATGCAATTGAAGATTCTGAGAAAACACGAAACGGTTCCCCAACAATCTAATCGCTTCAGCGGGACAGCCTCCAACTTTGAGGCTCACTCCTCACCGATCTCCAAAGACTCCTCTATGTCTAATCTACATAACTAATGCTCCCACCATGCTCTGATACCATGTTGAGAAATCGACTCTTCAGGAATCACTCCAAGAAGAGGAGAGCACACCAAAGGGACAAGAGAGAGTGTACAGGAATGAGATGAGGAAGGCTTTGCCTTCCCTTGTATATATATAGGGTGAGTACAAGGAAACCCTAATTTCGGGTTAGCCCAAAACATATCTGTACCATAGGTACGTAACAACCCTAGATCAACTCAATGAGCTTGGGATATTAACAATCAATACTCTCACTTTTACTCCTTCTATCTCGCCATCCGTCACAATCAAACATGTTTCCTTCTTTCTCAAACCATTTACCTCATGTTTGTGCTTCCTTCCCTCGCCTTTGCTCCTTTTCATCGAACCAGTAAGGCCGCAATGATGATGGGATCCACTGCTTGAAAATTCTGAAGAAGACCTCGTTTCATTGCACTCCAAATAACTTGTTGGCCTGACTCATTGAGCTCCATCATCCAACCCTGAAACCAAGTAGATGCTTTCTCTAACAACAAAGTACGAACAAAAAGACTTGCAATGTGATCGTTGATATTGAACAAAGCAAGATGGTACTCCATTCTCTCAATCCAACCCTCCAAAACTCCCATGGTTTGACTTCCCGGTAAGGTTCTATCTTACAAGTTTTTTTGTCATCTTCTTTAATCATGGATGTCCAAGATCTAGCTCTCTCGCTCGTTGAGCCGCTTAGGCTTCAAGAGCACGGGCTCTCACTGTTTCTTCACTCTCCACCATTGATGGTGATGTCTCTATCTCCATTTGAGTTTCTCTCATTCTCTCATTTTCCATTCCTTTCGTTTTGACTGCTGTCAATTCTTGAGCTAACTCTTGTACTTGAGTCTGGCTTTGCTCAAATGCGTTTCTCAAATCTCTCAACTCATGAATCATTTCTCTCAAAGTGTCCTCCATGATTCGTCTCCGTCCACTCTCTCTTAGTATAGGGTTAAGATGAACATTCTCCAATTTCTCAAGATTGGCAACACAAAAGGAATAGGTGATGCTATCACCTCGTGCTAATACTCCTCTCCAAAGTTTCTAATAACTAGGATCCGAAACATAGCTTGAGGATGATACACACAATAGATTTCACACCGTGTGTTGAATCTCACCGGTGGTGGTCTATTCAGGTCCATTTCTAAACTAAAATGTATATTGTGAGATCCCAAGTAACATCGAAGATGACTATAGGTAAGATAACCGGATCTCGACATCCCATCACTTGATCCATGAAGTTGGCACCAAAATGATAAACCAAATACTGAGTCAACCTTGCTCTCTCAATGTATAATAGTTTGACATAAAAAGGATTAAGATTTGGGAATCTCAGTACTATTCTATCTCCCCCATCCATAACCTGCACCCACAATAACCCCCTTCCACTACTTGCAGTTCAATGGCCACTGCCAGTCTCTAACAAACACTCTCTCCTCAAATAATTGTACCAACTATTCTTCCAGACCCATATTATTCTTCCAAGAGGGGTGATCCACACTCATAGGAACAATAAGCCTGCTCTGAAACCATTCTAATACTGAAGTCAATGACTCTGGAATGACTTCCAAGATGAGAGATGTATTCTCAAGACCTCTCCTTGCTTTATATACTGTAGGACTAGAGAAGTCTGAAATCCAAACTATGCCACATGGCTAACATGCGTAGGTTGCATGTTTTGTTATCTTATCCTAACCCATTCCTAACAAACGTCTAGCACACAATCTGATCCACCAATACATGGTAGCCACCTTGTCATTTACCTTTTGCTTTTTGGATAGTGCACATCACTATCTTGTCTTTTTGTGATCTAGTGACCACTCTACGCTTTGGCTAAACTAACTATGGCTAACCAAGATTGGTTACAATAACACACATGAGCACTAACACTCCAAACAACAAAGCACCAACACAAAGAAACGTGATGCAGAAACAAGAAACCGATATCAAACAAGGTATATCAACCACAAAAAACATAAACAACAATACTCTATCTCAAAGACATCCATCAATGGGGTCAAACCATCCCAACACTAACTAATATAGCCTTATGAAAGCATTTAAAAACACGAAAACTTATTTTTTAAGATTTTATGCTCTCATGATCAATAATCTGATTTTGGTATGCCAGCTATATAAGGTATTGCCTTTCTGTAAACAGACACGATTTTTAATCTACTAGATTTTGAAAATCTTTGACTTTAATTTTGAATCCCTAAATATCAAAATTTTATAATTCTCACATCGCAAATCTTATATCTAACTTCTTTAAAATTGCACAAACTACTTTATATCTTTTATGATTCCACTAAATTTTAGATCAAAGAGACACTAGATGATAATTCCTATAGCTTGCTGTACTTATTTTCATTCAAAAACTTCAGAACAATAAATCTTGAACTTTGATCACTTTTGTTTGAAATTGTTTATGACAAGTATAAATTTTAAGCTCCAAAATGACTTTAGTCACTATCCCTTTTGGTCAATTTTTGATAGCTCTTCTGCCCTCTAAGTTATCAATTCAGAATTAAAACATTCAATTAAAAAAAATAAAATCTCAAAATAGATCACAAAAACTTGTTATCAAATCTACTTCAAGATTGCCACCATGATTTTCACTTCAATAAGTGCTCTACACACTTAATAACAAAAATATTAAAGCTAATATAGCTTAAAACTCATCAAAATACCTTTATCATTCTAAAAACTCATAATTGTCACCACAAAATCTAATTTAAGTTTTCGAAGTAATATTTTCTACTCTCAAAATATCCATTCATAACCATAGCATAAAAGAAAAATTACCATCAAGCCAAATCTACTTTGAGTTTTAAATACTCATGATTCTCGTAGTAATTAATATCCATCATAACCACACTCTCAAAGTATTAACTTCAAAAACTGCACCCGAAGGAGTCCTTATTTGATTTCTATTTCTTGAATCCTATATCTTTTAATGGTACTATTGACCCTAACGTGACATCTAATGTGAGCGGTGCTAACTATACTTCCGGTTCTAATTGTTGTATCTCCTTATGCTTGCGCTGCTATCTAACAAGGGGTGTCATTACATAATTTATGATAATATTTTTTAGATGAAGGATTTTTATTTATGTTTCATGTGATTTATATATCTTCATCTTGGCTTCTTGTTTGTGCACTAGGTTTGTTTGGGTTGGTGTTTTATTGTGTGAAATATTTATGCTCATGTGTGCTATCTATAATGATGTTGGATTTGCGGACTATTCTCATTATCTTTGTTTATCCTCAGTGAGACAAGACTTATAGATCTATAGATTGTGATGATAGTAAGTTTTAGATTGCACTTGTGTTAGCATCTTGTGGTGCCTCTTATACCTTCTATTGAAATTTTTGATTCCAATTGAAAATCTGTTGTTGATATGGTTACAAAGGTACTAAAAAAATATCACAATGGAGTTTTTTAGAGGTTTTGAAAGAGAGACTACTAGGATTAGTAGTGGGTGTAGCCATAGCGGAGTGTTGTATCAACCTTGACTAATGAGATTTTTTGAAGATCCTGATTTGGTATAAAAGAGTCACGGATCTGAGCTTGGTGATATTTGGATTATATCTCCACATCGTTGTTGTGGGAGATAAACGATATTATGGTATAGTGGGTACAATTGAATTGAATGACTTCATTCATGAGTTTGATTCTTGGTGCGATTTGCAACATATGCACAACTCTATATTATTTAATCTGTTTATGACTTGAAAGGGATTATTCCAGCATTTTGAGGGTCCGCTTATGGACAATTATTATGAGTTCAAGTATGAACATCTAGAGGAGATTGAGTTTTGAAATTAATACAAACTCCAAACAACATCTTTTTAACTTTTGATACAATGTTTGGTAGGGCAAGTTCATCTTCTCAAACTATAACATATGATAGAGTTGAAGCTTTTTGAGTTGGGAAGAGTTTAGATGTTCCAACCATTAAACCTATCATGAAATTCTTTGCATGGTTGAGAAGAAACTAACTTGGGATAAAGACTAACAAACTAAGAGGCTTGCATGAGTTCAAGCGGAAGACTGAGGAGAGTTTTTGAGAGGTCTATATTTGAATATGTCGGTTGATTTGTGTTACCTATGTGGTGATAGAGCTGGTATGAGATATTGAACAAGGTATTGAAACATAGAGTGAGAGATGTCATCTTACTACACCTACGTTGGTAATTGTGTTTGTTTTGCTGAGCGTATTGAACTCAACATGTAAGAGGCAAGAGTGGTGATTGATGGATAAAGTAATGATTCGTCATCTTCATCAACTCCTTCATCTACCATAATCATCACATTTACCATAACCACTCGAAGTGGATATGATAGATAAAACAACAATCTTGACCATTCGGATTGAGTGATGAAGGTGCTAGATCGATACCATTGTCATCATTTTTAGATCAAAAATCAATTGCAAGGATGGTGTGTTGGACATGTGGTTGGCCACATTACAAGAAGGATTACCTTTTTAAGGTCAAGAGTGGATGATTTTGGATCAAAATCAAGTGAGTATTGTTACAGACATGATCACATAATTGATCAATGTTTTGATCTCCATTCGAAATTATGATGAGGAAGAGTTACCATGGCAGTTCTGTAAGATCCATGGTTATACATATAGGATAAAATGTGAGTATATCTAAATTGTGATTAAGTCTATCTTAGTCATGATTATGTTTAACTAGTTATGGTGAAGTTAGAGAAAAATATAGAGTAGCTCTTTGTGTTGTAGATGAGAACAACTATTTTATTGTTGAGTAGGAATCAAGGAACAGATAATATCACATGGATATCTTGACTTTCCTTGACTTATACTAGTTTTCATTGGTTGGACTTGGTGAAGACACTTAAATCTAGGGGCTTAGATTGACTTGGTACACTAAAGTCAATTGAAGGCTAGTTGGGCTTCTAAAAGATACAAGTGGACCAATTGCATGTTACAATGTACCCTTTTCATTGGGGTTTGTGATCTTTACCTCATTAAGCTTGGTAAGAGATAGTTACATGGTGGTTACTTATAGTTACTAGGATAAGATTCTAAGTAATATAAAGAGAGAGGTTGAGAAGCATCTCTCAAGTTAGTTTTGTGATCTTAGTTGAGGCTGATCAATTGGAGAGACTGACGGTAGTGATGAACACTCCTTGCGATTCGAATGTACAAGTCCATGGGTCACGAATGTCAGGAAGCGATGCGTGTCCATCGGAGATAGATTGCAGAGAACATCAAGGAACAGCAGATAAGCGTTGATGTTTTTGCCTAGAGAGAAGAGTCATCATCAAAGGGTGTATCAACTTTCCAAAGATGTAGTTGGACGCGATCTGTAACAACAAGGGTTTATGGCAGTTATGTAGTGATTATGTTCGTTCCCAAGGGAATGAGGGATCCGAATAGACCAACCAGGAAGAATAGAGGGAGTTTACTTGTCTTTACATAGCTCGACCTCTCCCCGAACAGCTTATTTAATAAGAAGCTTACAAGTCCTATTCTAGACAAATCTCAATTCCATGAGTCAGAACAATGTTTACAACACACTGATGATCATGTGAATCGTTCCATACGACTGAGTTGGGGGATCTCTCCCTTACAAGATGAAGTCAAGGCGAGAGACTTGAAGAAGTACTCCTGATGTATAAATCACGGCTACATCTCATGGGTGAATACCCAGGTAACTTTGCAGGTATTCGGTGCCACTCTAGGCTGTTGGCACAGATCACACATCAGCTTTGCAAGTTCTCTTTCTACCCTAACTACAATTGTTGTTCAATCAGACGAACACTTATAAGAAAGGAGATCCACTTCACTTTATTCCTACGCCTATTTATACAAATTTCTAGTGCCTACTCCTAAACATTATCTACACAGATCGACTTCTCCTAATCCTTTGTGGGATATCTATTTCGCTTGATCGTGCCTCTAATTCTCGAGTGAACGCGTCGATTCCTACTTGCATCTCTTGGATGTCGGCTGCAATCTCTTTCCAATGCAGACACATTGCCTCCTGGAATTCTCTTCCTTGTGCTCGATACATCTCTTTGCGTTTCTCCCTTGAATCCCCTGGATTCTCCATCATCTCTACTAACTTCTCTAATCGCTGCAACTCTTCCTCATCACACCGCGCGAAGAGGTGTTGTGCTCACTTGTTCACCAAGGTCTCCAATCGAGCAAAGCGCCTCCACATCTACTCGATTCAAAGGCCGCCGGACTCCCCACCATCTCCTGGAGTTGCACATTCTCCTTCTCTACATACCAGATCTCTACTCCCCAAATCTTGCAAATCTCACCGTATGCATTTTTGGACTTCCGAGCCTCTCGTTTCAATTTGACTTTCTGCTAGATCAACCGCTTCCACGCCGGTTAATCGGCCGAACGGCCCGAGCCTCGGGTCCATCTTTTTGCTTCACTATTTGATGCATCATCTGCACAAGATCCATGTATCCATTGGCTTTCGGGTCCCATCCTAGCATGTAGCTCATCTCATTCAACTCCATTAGAACCGGTATCACTACCGATTCTAGTTTCTGGGATAATTGCAGAACATAGGCGAGAGGTTCATCAATCTCCTTTGATACCTTCACCTTCAGCCTGGATATGGCCTAAAGCATCACGTCTCCCGCTATATCAATCGCTTTCTTCTTTTGGGGCATACGTTTTGGAGGACTGTCCACCACCTATTGCTCTCTTTTCCTTGAAATCTCGACAATCACTTCCTCCGACTCCGAGTCCCTAGGATTTGTGCTTGTTACCTCCAGAGGCCCGTCCATCATTGGGATGGTGGCACCTAAGCTCCTAGTGGACCCACTACTATCGTCATCTTCCTCAAGATCGGATAAACCAGACTCGATCATGTATAATCGCCTTTCCTTATGTGTTAATCTCTCCATCTTTGAACACAAATGCACCAGAAATGACGATAAGTAAACCACACACTTGTCATCTTATCGAAGTCAACTTGCCATGGCTTGAACATTTTGGGCGAAGATCTCTTCCCAGTTCACCTTAATTATTCCTCCGACAAACCCCTCCACAATACGCACCTTGTGCATACTAACATAGGTAGTGCGTTGAGGAAAGAATAGTTGATTCAAGATAGGCGTCACCTTACGTTTGAAGACATCCCTGATCAAATCAAGTTTGTAGCCATTCGTACCCTTCCTTTTCCTAGGATTGAACCACTTGGTTTCATCAAACGTGAACGTTGTGTGCATGGCCGAGCCTTCTCAATCGATCCCATCTTTCTCCTTCTCGTATGAGCGTCCAAAGGCATTAGTCCACATCTTTGCATCCCAACGTTTTGGCTGCGCTCGACATCCTACAGCGTGAGTGGTCTTCCCTCGTCTTACTTCCTCACACACTTTGGGAGAGATGAAATCTCACCTCCACGATAAGAAAGTACCTCCCCAATTCTTCAATTGCAACAACTCTGCGGGCGTCCAATCTGCCATCACGATAAGCGGCTGAATCCTCCCCATAGTCATCTTACAGACTGGTGGTACCGCAATCCCCTTTATTCCTATCATGGCGGTTGCCGTTCTCTTTCACATCTCAATTTTGGCCTCCTTATCAATCGCTCGTTCGTTGGGCTTGGGTCTCCAATCTTCCCGGACTACTCAAACGCTTAGGCCGGTTGCTTCAGGGACTTCTTGCAGATGGTGAGGTGGAATGCTCGTGACCCACGACCCGCCTAAGCAGGTCTGGTTCAACCGGAGCTTTCTTCCGTCTTCGGCCTAGAGGCCGAATCCACCCACGCTCTCTTTCTTTTCTCTTAGTTTCTTCTCGAGCCGCGGCTCGTTTCGCTCGTGCCGAGGGTTCAGCATTATGACCAGAAGATGGGCCTGGCTCCTGATCTTTGTTTGTCATTCATCTGGCACCGCAGCTCCTGAGGATGAGGTTTTCAACCTTCGAAGCTCTTGAAGATTGTAGCGACATCCGCTCACAACACTGACGCTACTTACTCGTTCTTGGTCACCATTGGTGTCAACACGTTTCTAGCAAAAGTCCTAGCTATGTTGTACAACCCCCCGCTGGCATATGAATAGCAACTTCATTCCCCGGCAGCGGCGCCAAGAAAAAGTTGGTCTAAACTTTCTTCTTTATGTAACAGACAAGTTACACAAAGGTTTTGCCATTTGCACAGAATTACAGTTCGTTCCCAAGGGAATGAGGTGTTATCTTTGTCGGCCGACGAATATATGGTTGTTTATGCTTCTTTTGAAGACTCTGGACATGCATAGTCCGAAGAGTGTTGTGACAGAGTAGTCCAAGACCACTAAGTCAAATTAACAAATCATTACCCATCCATTACATTGCACAGAATTACACATGTAATTGAAATTACACTCTAGATTTACTTATGGGAATTGATCACTCCTTTACAAGCTATCGACTAGGCGATGTTCTCGATGAAGTTCTACTGCGAAGTGGATCCGACTATGGCTCATGGACGAATATCCGGGTATCTTCACATGTATTACGCACCAGTCAAGGTCAATCGAATGCAACATTCAACAGACTTCGAAAGCACTGCTCTACCCTGACTACAATTACAATTCTCAATGAACACTTGTAAAGAAAGCGATAATCCTACTCTAACACTACTCCTATTTATACAATCTACTCGCACCTATTCCTAATCGTCGCCTACATAGATCGCGCCTGACTACAATTACGGGGCATCTCAGGTCCCTTTGATGACGTCTCTTCTTTCAATGCAAAGACATCGACGCTCATCTGCAATTCCATGATGTCCTCTGCGATCTCCTTCCGATGGACTCGCATCGCTTCCTGGCATTCGCATCCCATAGTCTTGTACATCTCCTTCCTTCGATCCTTCGAATCGCAAGGGGTGTTCATCGTCACTGTCAAACGTTCCAACCTCTCAGCCTCCACATCGTCACACCGAGCAAAAAGGTATTTGAAAGCACCTACTCGCCAAATCTTCTAGTCTAGCCGGCCTCAACATCAACATCAACTGCAACCGCTACCGCCTCGCCTCTTCAATTCTTTGGTGAAGCTTCTCATTCTCTCGACAAATTTCACTTCAAGGCTTGAATTCTACAGATTTTCTCAGAGGCTTGCTTTTGTTGCGGGCGGCTTCCTTCGTCACCACCGCTCGCTCTTCGACGCCTCCACCGACTCGTCAACTGCTTTATAGTATCCGCCTCGATCCTTCTTCCTCGAGCGGTGCGGTTCAAAGAATTCAAATCGCCTCCATGTAATCGTTTTCCCGCGGGTTCCATCCCCGATGTAATCGCCTCCCATCTCGCTTCAGCTCCATCAGAACCGGCACCACCACATTCTCGCCAAGGCCAACCGTAGCACCAAAGAAAAATGATTCTTCTATCGCTACCTTAGTCGCTTTTCACCTTAGGGCCGCGATGCCCTGGGCCGACTTCATGGTCGCGATTTCCTTCAGCTTCCTCTTCTTACTACTGGGCTCCGCAATTAGCTCCACACTGGGACTTCTCTTCTCTGTGGTCCCCACGGAGTCCTCCTTCCTGAAGATCGCTTCTTCCTCATCTCTCACTGCCTTGGCCCTCACCTCCGAAGTCATCTCTTGCTGATTCGGTCTCATCGGCGACTACACACCGTCGTCTTGGTGGGGTGCCACACTTCTCGTCAAACCACTGCTGTCATTGCTTGCTGCTCGCCCACCCAAAGTGCTGACCACGCTCACTTGATATCTTCTTCTTTCTTTGGCGTCAACCACCCCATACGTGAATACATGTGTACCAGAAACGAGGAGATATAGATTACTTCTTTCTCTCCCGCTCTCAGCCTCTGTCCCATCGCTTGCACATTCCGAGCGAAGATCTCTCCCCAATTGACCTTGATTGCTCCGCCGACGAATCCCTCCACTATCCTCACCTTATGCATACTAACATAAGTAGTTTGTTGTGGTGAGAAGAGTTGATTCAATGTATACATTATCTTCCTTTGGAAGTTGTCCCGAATAAGATCGATCTTGAAGCCGTTTGTACCCTTCTCTCTCTAGGATCAAACCATTTTTGCTCATCAAAGGTGAATGCAGTGTGCATTGCCGAACCTTCCCAGTCGACCCGTCCTTCTCCTTAGAGTAATCTCTTCCCAAGGCTTTTGCCCAAAGCAACGCATCCCACGAGTCTGGATGTCCTCTCCAGCCTATCAGGTTTGGTGTCTTCTTGGCTCGAACTTCTTCACAAAACTCTGGGCACACATAATCCCAGCGCCATGCCAAGAATTCTCCTCCCAAGATCTTCAATCGTGCTAATTCTTCCATCGACCATTCTGGCTTCGGCACCAAGGGTCGATATATTCCCATCGGCATCTTCTTCACATGTAATTGAATCGCCTCACGAGCCCCCGATCGAGTGACCGATTTCCTCTTCATTTTGGCTACTTGACTCAACGCTCGTTCTTGCTCCTCCGCGGCTCGTTACGCTTGTCGATATTGTTATTAACTGCCCTAATCCGTTTGACGCTTCAGACCTCCTTAACAACGTATTCGTCTTGGCCATCTTTACGCTTATTTCTCATGCTCCTACAATACTCTCTTCTGTCGGTAAATTGTTCTAATTTCTACATACGTGTTGAATGGAACCGGTGCGGGTGGTTCACGATTCAAATCCATCCAACATTCAGTATAGAATGTAAATGGTATAATCCCACGTTTCTCCATAATTGACAATCGGAAATATCATTGGTACTGGTGATGCCATCACTCGAGCCATAAAATCTGCACCCCAATTCGCCACAAGGTACACTCTGAAAATATCCTTCTCCATGAATCGAATATGGATGTTGAATAGATTGGGAAATGGAAAGTTTGGTACATGATTCCTCTTAGGCACATCCATACCTGCAGCGCACAGTTTTCCCTTTCCCCCTTGTCAAGAAGAAGAATGGTAAGCTACATGTATGCGTAGATTACAAGAAGTTGAATGTTGTCACTAAGAAGGATTATTATCCTTTACCTTTCATAGATTAGATTCTAGAGGAGATGGCAAGTCATGAGTGGTATAGTTTTGGAGATGGTTATAGTGGTTATAACCAAATTCAAATTGCTTCTAAAGATCAGCTCAAAACCATTTTTACCACGCTATGGGGAACTTTTGCGTTTAGGGTAATGCCCTTTGGTCTATGTAATGCTCCAACAACTTTTCAGAGGTTCATGAACAAGGTGTTTGAACCTTTTATTGGGAAATTTGTGCGAGATTTCATAGATGATTTTTGTGTATACGGGAAGGAGGATCATTTTGATCATTTGATCAAAATTCTACACCGGTTGGAGAAAGCCAAGGCCTCGCTCAATCCAGAAAAATGCATTTTTGGATGTGAGGAAGGTTTGTTGTAAGGGCACATCATCTCCAAGGATGTTATAGCGGTGGATCCGGAGAAGGTGAAACGCATCCTCGACTTACCTTTTCTTGTGACGTTGACCAAGTTGAGGCAGTTCCTTGGAATGATGGGATACTATCGACAGTTCATCTTTTCCTTCTCCAACAAAGCTTATGCCTTGACGGTTTACATGAAGAAGGGGACGGATTATGATTTAATCCTGAAGGATGAAGAGGCGGCTGTGGCGTTCAAACTTCTTAAGAAGGCGTTGGTAACGGCTCCTATTTTAGCCAAACCAAATTGGAGTAAACCTTTTATTCTCTACAAGGATGCATCAAATATTGCTGTAAGATGCACTCTAAACCAGTTAGATGAAGATAACCATGATCATCCAATTGCTTATGCTAGTAGACAGATGGTGCAGGCTGAGAGAAACTATTCAGAGACGTAAAGGGAGGCTTTAGCTGTGATCTTCTCACTCAAGAAGTTTCAACACTATCTGTTGGGAGGGAAGTTTACTATCGTTACTGACCACAAGGCTTTGAAGTACATTTTCAACAAGCCTAATGCTGAGGGTAGGATAGCCAGATGGAAGTTGTTACTAGCAGAGTTTGATTACATCATTGAGGATCGACCCGATAAGAAGCATGTCAATGCTGATTTGATGTCTCGGGCATACGATGAGGAAGGAGATCAACCAGTGGAT
Source organism: Marchantia paleacea (assembly GCA_014180765.2). Classification (NCBI taxonomy): domain Eukaryota; kingdom Viridiplantae; phylum Streptophyta; class Marchantiopsida; order Marchantiales; family Marchantiaceae; genus Marchantia; species Marchantia paleacea. The sequence continues at coordinate 2,390,055 of MUAA02000014.1, forward strand.
GATACATTTCTAGATGAGGATTTTCTGATGATGGACACCATAACAAACGTACCGGCAGAATACAAGGGGATATGGGATTTCAACTCGGAGGGAGAGTTTCCCCAAGGCATGCATTCACGGGAGAGGAATGCATTGGTGAAGCAATGTGAACCTTATACCATCATAGAGGACGTGTTGTTTCATCAAGGAGGAGATGGACTACTCAGAAGGGCTGTTGGAAGGGAGGAGTCAATTCAACTTATGAAGGAGTTTCACGAAGGCTCGGTATGTGGAGGACACTTTGCAGGAAAGGTAACTGCATTTAAGGTCCTAGATGCAAGCTATCATGGGAAGGGCATTTTCAAAGATTGTGTGGAATTTTACAAGAGTTGTAATGTGTGTCAAGCTTTTGCTAAAAAGTCCATAAAAACCCCTCCTTTGACATCAGTTCATATTTTAGGTCCTTTTGAGAAATGGGGAATAGATTTTGTATGACCCTTGAATCTTACTTCTGAAAACAATGAATGAGAACAAGTTCATTGTGGTAGCTACATATTGTCTAACCAAGTGGATAGAAGCTAGACCTCTAAAATCTACAAGTGAGGAAAAAGTGGATAGATTTCTGTACGAGAGGATAATAACTAGATTTGGATGCCCTCTAGAAATTGTATCTGATAGAGGTGGTGAGTTTGTTGGAAGCATTATACAAACTATGCTAGGTCATTTCTCCATCAAGGCATGGGTGACTACTTCCTACAAACCAAATGCTAATGGGTTGGCAAAGCAAACCAACTATACGCTTTGCATGATGTTGGACAAGGATGCAGACATGGACAGGAGCAAGCAAAATTGGGACAAGAGGTTGCATGCTATCTTGTGGGAGTATCGGATGACTTGGAAGACATCAACAGGGTACTCACCTTTCCGTATGGTATATGGTGTCGAGTCAAAGCTTCCAATTCAATTTGATTTGACGATCTTCTTAACTATCCAACGGAAGTTAAAGAGGGCGAATGGAGTGAAGCTATCAAATCAAGACGTCAACAATTGTTGAAGTTGGAGGAGGCTTGAGTTGTGGCCATGGTACGTGTGGAGCGGGCTCAACAATTGCAGAAGAAGTATCATGATAATTGACTTGTGATGAAGAAGATGAAGACTTTCAAAGAAGGTGATTGGGTAATGCTTTACGTCTCCATTAGATATAAGAGAGCAAGAAAGAAATTTCTTCCAAAGTACTTTGGTCCTTTCATAGTTCACAAGGTGTGGGAAAACTTTACTTACGATTTGAAGGAGTTGGGAGGACGACATTTTGACCGGGTGAATCACGACAAGTTGAAGCCATTTCATCGACGATCAGATTCTTCCACTCTGAGGACGGAGTGAAATCTTGGTCCGGGGGTAAATGTATGACCCATGGTTGTACATATAGGATAAAATGTAAGTATATCTAAATTGTGCCTAAGTTTATCTTATTCATGACTATCTTTAGCTAGTTATGGTTAAGTTGGAGGAAAATATAGAGTAAACTTTTGATGTGGTAGATGAGAACTACTATTTTGTTGTTTAGTAGAAATCAAGCAATAGATTCCATCATATGGGTATCTTGACTTTCCTTGACTTGGACTAGTTTTCATTGGTTGAACTTGGTGAAGACCCTTAAATCTAGGGACGAGATTGACTTGGTACACTAAAAGTCAATTAGGGAGTTGTTGGGCTTCTAGAAGATCCAAGTGTACCAATTGCATGTTGCCATGTACCCTTTTCCTTGGGGTTTGTGATCTCTACCTCGTTTAAACTTGGTATGAGGAAGTTACATGGTGATTACTTGTAGTTACTAGAGTAAGATTCTAAGTAGTATAAATAGAGAGGTTGAGAAGCACCTCTCAAGTAGTTTTCAATGGAAGTTAGTTTTGGGAGAAGATAGTGTGGTGATCTTAGTTTTGGGGAGCTTGGTTCTTGGAGACGTCATGTTTGGAGTGGATCCTTGGTTCAATGAAGACTTTGATTACCGAAGTATCCCTTCCTTTTGTGTGATATCTTACTCTTGGTGAGAATGTGCATAATGGAGCTTGGACTTTGAGAGTTTGTGTAAGACTGTGCATTAGGGTCATGGTCATAGGGTGGGATTAAGTCCTTCTAGATTCATGATGAGCTTCCAAAAAGCCATCGGAGGTAAACCTGAGTGAGAGTCAGCCCGGAGGTCACAGGCCATCATCAGGATGCTTCATCCGGTGAGTATCTTTCCTTCTGGAAGTATACTTCCAATCTTTGTCCAAAGAGCTGAACTCTTTTTCGGCCAAAGTTGTCAACGTTTCACTACTAGAGGGGCTTCGCTATCTTCGAGACTTAAGATGCTTTGTCCTTCGTCCCTTATGTGAACCTTGTCCTTCTTTTAATTACTTACGATGGATATTAGATAATTCGTAAGCTTATGCAGCTTGGATTACGGTATTCACCGTAGACGGATCTGCTCTACGGCAGAAGGTCTCCTGATCTGGGTCAAATTTACCCAAACCAAACACATACCATCCAATGGCCATAGCCGTCAAATATGGCTTGATATTTGTTGCCGATGACGGCATTCTATCTAGTAGACTAAGAAATTGTTCAATGTACTCTCACAACTTCTGATGCTTCTCCCTTCTTATGGCTCTGAGCCTCCTCATGAGTACCTTTTCATACCCCATTTCCCGGAACCTTGCCACAAACCGGCTTTCAAGTCCATCCAAGGAGGTGATTTCAGCCACATGACTTTCCTCTTGGTTATTCATCCATATTCGGGCCCCTTTCCAGAGGAGTCCGGGAAGATGCGGTGACGGTATGCATAATCATTCTCCTTATTTGTCGTTGAGATCGACTCAAAGGTCTTGATGTAGGAGTCTGCATCATTGTTGTAAGTGGTTCCTTTGAACATTGGGTACTAGTGCTTTGTGATCAGGGCCGTCATCCTTGCTGGCGTCAGTTCTTCGGTCTGTTGTGAATTAAACTGCGCTTCTAGATTGGTTCTTAATTCGAATACATCTTTGATTCCACATTCACGTGTGGCTGAGGTATATTCCAACCAAGGGTCTCCCTTATCTTCATCCGAAGGTGTTACGCCTCTGGTTGAGATACTCGGTTCTTCTTCACTAGACTAATCCGAAGTTGGATAAGAGGGAGAATGGTGCCCTATAGCTAGCTAAGCAGGACTACTCGCATGCCGTAGCCACCTCTTAGCTCTCCTTGTAGGCGACGCACTCCCTGTAGGAGCGTAGTTCTTAGGATAAGTAGGATTTTTTTTGGTTTTTGTGAATAAAGAGTTATATTCGGGTTCTCTTGAAGGTATTCGTCTGAATAGATGGTTGTTAGCTGGGAATACCATTAGGGAGTTCACACGAGTGAATTGTGAGGGAATTTAAGCGCGCGTCTGGGTGGCTTGAAGAATTGTCGAGAGAAAGTCGATGTCAAGAACTGGCCGAGCGGCCGAAGCAAGAGAAGCTAGCTACAATGTTGAAGCATCGAACCGGAGGAGTTCCAGCAGGAAGAAGTGCGACGATGGGGAGAATTCGACCGCTTATTCTGATGGCGGATTGGACTCCAGCGGAGTTGCTAAGGTTGAAGAACCTCGGTGGAGCGTTTCTGTCATGGCGATGGGACTACGTGTGCCCGGAGCTGTGCGATGAAGTCCGGAGAGGGAAGCCGCTAACAGCGATTGGAAGCAGATCGCAGCCAGAGAAGTGGGATGCGAAGTTGTGGGCAAAGGCTTTAGGACACAACCACGAAGAGGACAAAGGCGGAGCCGATTGGGAGGGTTCGGCAATGCACACGTCATTCATCTTTGATGAGCGAAAGTGGTTCAACCCTAGGGAGAGGAAGGGGACGAATGGCTACAAGCTCGACTTAATTAAAGATGTCTTCATGAGAAAGGTGGCACTCACCTTGAATCACCTTGAATCAGCTTTTCTCACCGCAGCGAATAACCTACGTGAGTATGCACAAGGTGAGAATCGTGGAAGGGTTCATCGGAGGAACTATCTGGGTGAACTGGGGAGAGATCTTTACAAGGAATATGCAGGTCATGGCGACGAAGCTAAGAGAAGACGATAAGAGTGTAGTCTATCTTTCGTCTTTCTTAGTACACCTGTATGCAAAGTTGGAGTGGCTGACGCCTAGGGAGAGGCAGCTGTATCGACTGGAGAGTGGGTTGTCGGACTTGGATGCTGACATTGATAGTGCTAGCAGTGGGTCGACGCTGAGTCTGGGAACAAGTGCCCCACCCGAGCCGAAGAGAAGGGAAGAAGTGAGACCGGCGGTGCAGAGCAAGCCTGATTCGGACTCAGACTTGGAAGTGATTGGAACTTCAAGGAAGAGAAAGAGAGTAGTGGAAGACAGTCCACCAACGACTCTAGCCGTTCGAAGAGATGTAGGAAAGAAGAAGATAGAAGAGGTAGGACCGGCAAAGTCCTCTCGTCCGAAGATGATGGCGGTGAAGCCAGGGCCGAAAGCCTCGAAAGAGATTACAGAACCTATGGCATCAATACTATAGCTGTCGCAGAAGTTGGAAGCTGTGGTGGTCCCGGTCTTACTAGAGTTGAACGAGATGGGGCCGATATATATGCCAGGGTGGGACCCTCAAGCAGATGGGTATATGGATTTGATTCAGATGATGAACCGTCTGGCATTGGGGAAGGAAGATCAATCCATCACGGTGAGAGAGTTAACCGAGAATGTGGACAAGCTGTCCAAAGAGAAGGCTGAGATGGAGAGGAAGGTTCAGGAGGCGAAGAAGGCCTACGAAGAGATCTGCCGTATTCGGGGTGCAGAGATTCATTTTGTAGAGATGGAGAATGCACATCTTCGGGAGACAGTGCAAGACCTGAAGCCAAGACTGATTCAGGTGGATGTGGAGGCACCGGCGAAGTTGGAGAACCTCGCTAACAGATGTACGCAACATCTGTTCACACCGTGTGATCGAGTTGAAGTGCATCGGTTAGAGCAGTTGGTGGCAGCAATGGAAAATCCCGGTGACTCGAAGGATCAAAGGAAGGAGATGTACAAGGCATTGGGTCGAGATTTCAGGGAAGCCATGGCTCTTCATCGACAGGAGATCATGGCAGATGTACAGGAAATGCAGTTAGGAATCGACGCATTCACGCAAGCAGCGGAGGTGCGATCGAGCGGCTTAGATCAGAGTAGAAGACTTAGGAGAGAGCGATCCGTGTAGAAGACGGTTAGCTTGGTAGTTAGGAGTAGCAGTTAGAACATTCATTATAAATAGTCGTAGGAAATAAAGTGGTGGATCTTTCGTCTTTGCAAGTGTCCAAGCTATTGGATTGCAAATTGTAGTCAAGATAGAATGAGCACTCGAAGAGCTGGTGACTGCAGGCTGACATTGTGACGACTGAGGCATGTATCCGTGAAGTTACCCGGTATTCGTCCACGAGCTGAGCCTGTTTGTAGCGTCAGAAGTACTCTAAAGGGTGTTTCGCCGAGACGCAAACTTGTAATGAGAGAGATCCCCATCCCGAAGTTTAGCAAATTGCTGAACTCTATTTGCTGTGTCTATGGAATTGGTGATGTGATGGGTTTGGGAAGGAATTGAGATTGAATCGATTACCTTCTTTGTGAATGCTCTTCGGACCGGTGGTCGGACTTAGAAAGATGTCTAAATGCTTATTTCCCTTCTTCGCTAGTACAATTTGATCCCTCATTCCCTTGGGAACGAATCAATCTATACGAATTTGGACTGCATAGTACCTACCGTGCTATTACACTCCCTTCTTTGTATGATCCCGCTGTTGTTGGTTTGGTGGAATGTTTCTTGGTTTTCTTCCAACCCAAGGGTCGTATCCGACTTCCTTCTCTCTTCTTCCGCCTTAGTTCTTCTCTTGCGAGTAGGCGCTTTTCTCGAGCTGAAGGTTTAGCTGGGTCCGTGGATAGCTCTACCTTCTAGTGTTTGTCTGTCATGCATCCCTAGGCTTCTTTCCCACGTCCTCCTTCTTGCAAGCCTAAGCTTCTCACATGTCTAGAGATTTGTAAGAATCCCTTCTCTGTCTTGCAATCGCCGAACAACCAATTCTTTCTGCTTGGCAGCCACTGACATTGAAACGGTCCTAGACTATATGGAACACCCACCTTGATTAGTCTTTTAAAAGATCCATTCCCCAAGAAAAAGTTTGTCTACAATCTGGTTTTTATGAAATAGACAAGTTACATCAGAAATAAGGATTGTAGTGTTTATTGATTTGTTCCCAAGGGAATGGGGTGTTAAACCAATATCTGGTGGGGAATATGTGAGTTGAGACATCTTCAACCAACTCTAGATGATCATTGTCCAAAGAGTGTCATTAGTTTATACTAAAACCCATCAAGAAAATTAATGCATGAAAAAATTCCCAAGGAAATTTTTTTACTGATATTGGGCGATCCCAATTACAAGATACAAACATTCACCAGGTGTAAGCTCGCAGAAGTTCTTTGGGCAAAATTCTTGATGACCAAACTCATGGGACAAATTCCTGGGTATCTTCATAGGAATCCAATCTTCAATGAGGTAGGCCACCGCGATCTCTGTTTGGCTTCAAGAGTTTCCGTTCTACCCTGGCTACATAGGAACAATTCTTGTCTTTCTCTTGCAAATTGAAGATGTCTCCCCTAACTACTCTCATCCTATTTATACACAATCCTAACGTCCTATCTAAATCGCAACCTACACAGATCGCGCCTGACTACATCTTTGGAAAATTACTACACCCTTCGATGATGACACTTCTCTCCATGCGAAAGCATCAATGCTTATCTGCAGTTCCTTGATATCCTCTACAATCTCCCTCCGATGGACACGCATCGCTTCCTAACATTCACAATCCATGGCCTTGTACATCTCTGGAGCATTTCTTCAATTGGATTGAGTTGGTGGCACTGCTTGACAAATCAAGTGAGGAAACATCTTATGCATATCGGCTAAGCACCAAAACTAAGAAGTTTTGGTGCTTAGCCGATTTGATGCACAAGTGGAGATGTTCACTAATAAGGATATTGAGTTTTTGGGCAAGTTTCAGTTTTTGTTTGATCAAGTATTGATTGATCATTGTACTATCTCATGAGATCATCTTAAGGTTGATGCTCTAGCAGAGACAGTTGTTCATACGATTAAGAAGGACTAAGAAAGATTGGCTTGGAGAAAGATCATCTTGGAGACTATGACATCCTGCTACCATGGTTGACCATGGGGTATTGATTTAGTTGGCAAGCATCTCTAGCATCATTTTCAGCTCATTTTTTATTATATGGTAGAGATCCAAACTTACATGCAGCTATTCGTCAAGAGTTAGTTGAAGTCTTGGACTTGGATAACCCTGATGTTTGGGTTAGGGTGTGTTCTCAAAGGCCATAACTCTTGATTAGGGTAATATCCATGGCATTTGAGGACTTCATTATTTCTCAACATATAGATATTTTACGTTATGTTATCATCCAAGGAGTGAATATTGATCTTCAATTTACAAATTTTATTTTGGTGATTATGTTTACTTGCAGCAAAGTGCATCAATCATATTAGATGTTATTGTTCATTGCATGATTCTACGAGTACGGAAAGTCTTACTTTCTAGAGTTTTGGTATCAAAGGGTCATGATGGTGTGATTTGGTAGAATCGTGTGCATAATTATGCATCATGTCATCTTCCAAACATTGATGATTTTGTGGATCCAAGTCTTGTAGTTGTGCGAGCGGACTTGAGATGTATGTTATGTGGATCAACTTGTGGAGCAGCCACTATGTTGATTTGTGATTCTTTTTCGTTAGAATGACATATGTCATGTTTGAAACCTCCTCTCAATACAATGTCTAATGGACGGTGGAGATGCCTTTGATGCAATTAGCAGGCAAGCTGGTTTGACCATTACATGGTACGAATTGTAGACATGTGATTAACGATGGGGCATTATAGCACCTAGCCTCTTGATCTTAGTCCCACGAAGGGCATGTTATGTTAATGGACTAGATGAGTACATGGTGTTAGAGGAATCTAATAGTTAGGGGATGATTGTGGTACACTTGTGTTGGTGTATGACAATATATGTATTGTGATGTTTGATGTGATATGGATGTATATTGTGATATGATATGTATGTACACAATAATTCTCACGACTTATGTAGTTGCATTTCTAGTTAGGTAGTTGCACACATGCATGAGTAGATATAGCAATTAGAGCCGATATTGCAATTAGTGTCATTCGTACTCGAATTGTCGTTAGGGCCAATAGCACCGTTATGACACATAGAGCTCAAGAGGCAAAGTTTGAATTAGGTCTACTTAGGGTGCAGCTTTCGAAGTTGAGACTTTGAGAGTGTGGCTATGATGGATACTAGTTAGTGCGAGAACCAAGAGTCTTTGAAGCACAAAGTGGATTTGGCTCGACTATAATATCTCTTTTAGGCTAGTGGAGTGTCCATGTGGAAATTTTGAGAGTAGAAAAGATTATTGTTGTACACTTTTGTTGGTGTATGACGATGTATGTATTGTGATGTTTGATATGACATTGATGTATGTTGTGATGTGATATGTATGTGCATGACATCTACTCCTTCCCCTTTACAATTTCACAAGGTACAATATAATATCTCTTGGAATCTTATCAATATCCTTATCCTTTAAAGTCAATCTAACCTTGTGCTCTTAACACCCTTACAATGAGCTATCAATTATCTTGACCTAAAATATCATCGTTATGACAAACGGTTTTGAAGATGACGCATGTTATCATCTTTTTATAATAGCCTTGTCACATGTTTCATCTAAAGTGAAGGCTAATCCATCAAACAAAACACTTTATAATAATAATAATTTGATTACTTTGATTAGTTTACACAGAGTTTTTCTTCAAATACTAATTTTTTCTCTTTACTATACTCTCTAAGCCTAAATCTATCAACAACTCATGAATTATTCAAGTTTAACAGTTTCACCTCACCACAACCACTCAAGCTACCATCTAGCTCTCTTAGAGAATTACTTAATTGTTCTTTCTCTTTTGTAATAAGACATTTTCTTTCTCTCAAGTTTAAAAATTAAGCTCCAAGTTTGAAAGTAAAAAATGATCTTTTCTTAACTTTCAAACACAACACTATATACTCCTAGGCTTTTACAATAACTATTAGATCTATGTTATATTTGTTTCATAATTCACGTCAATATGTATTTCTCCAACCAATCAAAAAAATTTTCATTTGTACATTATGTCCATTCAAATTTAAATTTCATTCATTTGAATATAAGCTCAAAGTCCAATAAAAAAAACTACTTGTACTTTTTATTGATTATCAAAGTTCACTTTGCTACCAAGTTGTATATGACATGGTTGACACATTGTACTTGACTTTTGTAGGGGCATAGTCAGATAAAATGATAGGAATATTTTGTATTTTTGGAATAAAGTGTGGTATTCGGACGAATGGAAGTGTATTCTGACGAATATTGTGCTAAGTAATGAATAAGCATAGTGTGGTGTGTTCACAGTAGTGTATCAATACGTTAGGATTAGTGAGTGTCTTAACTTTCAAATTACGAAGGGAAGAAGTATCGTCAAACTACTCGTGGGCATGCCAAGAACCTAAGTCGGAGAGGAATGCTAAGAAAGAACGAGAGAGCAGTGTTGGGTCGGAGAGCCATGAGGATGCCAGTTGTGAAGAAGGTGCCAATGGAGAGAGTTCGCCGCTTGATCGGAATGGCATATTGGACTCCGACAGTGTTATTACGGCGGAAGAACCTTGGAGGTGTGTTTCTATCATGGTGATGGGATTATGTTTGCTTGGAGCTGTGCGACAAAGTATGCAGAGGAAAGGTAACTCATGCGATCGGAAAGAGAGCCCAATCAGGATCCGAGGTTGTGGGATAAAGCTTTAGGCAAGCATGAGAAAGACAAGGATAGTGTTGATTGGGAGGGATTGGCGATGCATACGGCATTCACTTTTGACGAGACGAAGTGGTTCAATCCCCGAGAGAGGAAGGGGACGAATGGTTATAAAATCAATTTGATCAAAGATGTGTTTTGAAGGAAGTTCATTTTCACCCTGAATTTAGTTATTTTCGCCACAACGCACGACTTAAGTTAGTATGCATAAGGTGCAAATTGTGGAAGGCTTTGTAGGATGAACCATTCGGGTTAATTGAGGAGAAATCTTTGATATGAATGTGCATGCAATAGCTATCAAGTTACGAGAGGATGATAAGAGTGTAATAAACATTTTTTCTTTTTTGGTGCATGTGTATGCCAAGATGGAATGATTAATCCTGAGGGAGAGACAAATGTATCGGTTGGAGTCCAGACTGTTTGATATGGAAGTGGACATCGAGGATACTAACAACGGGTCGATCCAAAGTATAGGAGCGGTAGTACCACCATAGCCCCGAAGATCAGGAGTGAGGAGTGAGACGATAGCAAGGCCTGAGTACGATTCCGATATCAAAGTTATTGAACTATCAAGGAAAAGGAAACGGCTAGCGGAAGAAGCAAGTTCTCCGATCAGTTCGGCACCAAAGAGAGCTGACGTAGGAAAGAACAAGATAGAAGAAGTGGTTCCTCCAAAGTCTTCTCGCCCGAAAGTGAAGGCTACGAAGGAGATTACGGAACCGTTAGCTTTGGTGTTGCAGTTGTCTCAGAAGCTGGAGACTGAGTGATTCCGGTCCTTATGGAGCTTAATGAGATAGGACCGAGATATGTGTCGGGATGGGATCCTCAAGTCGATGGATTTATGGATTTAGTCCAGATGATGAACCAGTTGGCTATTGGGAAGGAAAACCAGACTAACACTATTCGGTAACTAACGGAATCAGTGGAGAAGGTGGAATTGACCACACAAATACAAATCTCGAAGAAGTCTTATGTAGAGATCTGTCAAATTTTGTGGAGCTGGAGTGAACTTTGTGGAGAAGGAGAACTTGCAACTTCAAGAGATGGTGCGCGAGCTGAAGTGGTGTCTAAATCAAGTTGATGTAGAAGCACCTGTTTGATTGAAGATCCTTACCAATAGGTGTGCGAAGTATCTCTTTGCTCGGTGTGACGACACGGAGGCACAACGGATGGAGCACTTAGTGGCAGCGATGGAGAATCCGGGAGATACCATAGAGCGACGCAAGGAGATGTATAAAGCGCTAGGACAAGATTTTTGGGATGTCATGAATCTACACCTGCAAGAGATTGTTGCAGACGTGCAAGAGATGCAATTAGGAATCAACATATTCATCCGAGAGGCGGAGGTGTGATCGCACGACTTAGATCATCAGAGTAGATTTAGGAGAGAGAGATCAGTGTAGATGACAGTTAGGAATTCTGTATAAATAGTCTTAGGAATAAAGTGATGGGATCTTTTTTGCTTTTGAAAGCGTCCACGCTGTTGAACTGCAAATTGTAGTTAGGATAGAACAAGAGCTCGAGGAGCTGGTGTATTTGTGTTGGGACAGCCTTGACTGGTTCGTGCATCCACGAAATTATCCGGATATTCGTCCATTAGCCGGACCTGCACGTGATCACCAGAAGTACTTTGTTGAGTGTCTCGCCGCGAGCAAGCTTATAAAAGACAGAAATCCCCATCTTGTAGTAAAGGAATTCATTGAAATCATTATGATGTTGTCTATGGAATCGATTGTGTTGATGGGAATGAGAAGTGATAGAATGGGAAATTGCCTATTTCTATTCCTGCACTCTTCTGATTGAGTAGTCCAAAGACAGTAAAGACGACTAAATGCGTTTTTCCTTTCCAGTTGGTGTGGTTTGATCCCTTATTCCCTTGAGAATGAATCTAACTATACGAATTCGTACATAGTAATACCTGCCTATACTTTTAATCTTATTGAATAAATGGTTCTGATCATATTGAATAAATCAAAGTTGAATCTACATATCGTTATGTTCATCTTGACCACATGATATTCAACTACATAATATGTAATTATGAAATCAAAAGTAATGTGCAAATCAAGGGTAGCATAAACATAATTTGTAAAATATATCAATCAAGATAAATTATATATACAATATAAAAAATATTATTAATAAGTAACAATAAAATGCATATTTATCATGATTTATTAATTTGATTGACTAAATTTAAATTTAAAATAAATAATAATTTTGAAGAAATTTAGTATATGTTTTAAATTGATAAATTATTAAAATTATTATAAAAAATTAAAATATATATTAATTATAGTAATTAATTTTAATCTTATTAAACATGATTAGTAATTATAGGTGCAATTCAAATAATTTATGCAGCTTTAATTTCTCTAAGTGAACGCAATACACCTAGGTCGCTAGCTGTGGGATCACCGTGGGAATATTGATTCATAGATGGGCTCTAAAATTTATACATAAAATTATTTAAAAATAACTGATTTGATAATTTGATATTTCATAATTATTTTCAAAAATTTTAATAATATTATTTTTAATTTTCATTTAATATGAATACATCGTATGCATGTAATAGATCAGAAATTAATTTTGTATAATGTGAAACATAAGTAAAAAAATTTGAAAACCTAAATATATTGAAATCAACTTTAAAATACTACAGTAAAATGATACCAATTTACAAATATTTTATGAATAAAAATAAATTTTTAAATGTATCATCAAATAATTGTAGATTTTTTATATGAAATATATACAAGATAACCTAGTTCAATACAACCATAAATGTAAGGATACTCTTTATAATATCATAAAATGTATAATAATAAAAACTATCCACACATTAAATGAAAATTATCATTAGAGAATCATTCAAAAAGACTTTAAATATTCATAATAAATTTGATTCAGATATTTTTTTTGATTGGATGAGATGAAAGGGTTAAAATCTTTTTTTTTTCATTTTTTATCTGTTGTTATATAAATCTTTATAATTTGATTTAAATTTCTTCATCTTCAATTTTGTTTGAAAACATGAAAAAACTAAAATATATTCAAACCTGGTCATGCAAATAAATTTTGAATCTTTGCTGTACAATTTTATAATTTCAGCTTCTGAAATAGATTTTAATTTTTCATGAATAATTCATATGATTCCTATTTTGATTTTACAATTTCGGAATGTTTTTAATATTTCAAAAAATCAAATAGGTCCAAGATGATCAGAATACTATTTCGTGTTATAAATGTATAAATAGCCAAATTATGGGCAGACCCCCTAAAAATCGGTCGAGACTGCTTCACATTGTGTTTGTAGATTTAGATGTTCATTTGTGTTGTCGACAATGCGATAGGTGTTGAACGTAGTGTGCATCTTTTTTTTTTCTTCATTTAACTTCAAATGAGATTTATACTCTTCCTTAGTTGATTGGAATAATGAAGTATATATGAGCACTTTCAAAACCTACTGTACTATCTAGAATCGTTGCCTTCGCTTGGTTTCTGTTTTTTTCTCCGGAGGCACGAGAAAGATGCTATATGCACTTCTCAAAGAATCAAACATAGCAATAGAAAAGAATATTAAAACACATACTTAAGCATGAAGACACTGAGTACTTAACTTCAATATTTGATTCATGACCCAAACCGAAGAAAGTATAACCTCACACACGGACGCCCCTTTATTTTTAAGATTGAGATATGGATGAAAGACCTATTTGACCATATCCACACCTATTACACACACAAAGCTGCTTGCAGAGGGTTTTTGTAATCATTCATCTTCTGACCACTTTATTATTGGTAGGTTTTGCTGTCGAAAATGCTCTAAAGAATTTGTTGAAGAAACCTTGGTATGCTAAAAGTAACGGAAGAAGAAACCAACATTCAAGTAGAAGCGGGATTATGGAGATAGAACGAAGATAACGGTTATGGAGATCTAGTAAAGCACTAGTTATTCTACTCTTACTCTCCCTCGAGGTGAAAAGAAAAGGCCGACAGCCGTTGACGTGCATCTCCTTGAATCCCGCCTAATCTCCTGAGGAAAGAGAGAATATGGCCACCTGTCCCATAGTTCGGGCCCACAGAACTCACGGGGTGGGGTAAATTTCTTTGTTCTGGTGGGGTAAATCCGAAGGTTGAGGATAATAACCCGAGACTAGGTGACCATCAGTAAATATACCCAATATATAAGTTGGCGGCCGGAGGGACGGGACGGACGGACCCACTAATATTAGTATACGAACGATAGAGTACATCTTGGTATGAGAGTCATGGCACGGTTCTCAATGACTTCCAGCACGGCACAAACGGTACCGTACACCTTTACATCGGCAAGTACGGAGTTGAAGTATTTGGACACGTGGCGGTCGAAAGGTCGGACCTCGGTGAACCGACCGTGGTTACTAGACCCCATCAGAAGCACATTTGATATGTGAACAGCAGCCAATACTGTGCATTGTCGTTGTGTACATGTGTCGGTCCTATCAACTCGCCGAGTAATCGAAGTTCGATGTATCCGATGCGAAGAATCTATCATTTTCCCAGTATCTGTTAAATGTTATTTGTCAAGGTTAGCCTATGTTTGCTTATTTAGGAAAACTCTTTGTGAGACACACACATTCTAAACATTGTTTCACGGGCCTCAGGTCCCAGCTTGGACCCTTCAGATATGTTAATACATTTATTAGACTATGGTCGCTTCGATTTTCGGAACACAACTTAGTCCGAATTACTTTTAGCACAACATCTCCGAAAAAACAGTATCAAACTTTACAGATAGTAAGAGGAGACGTTAGATATTCGAATTACAGACAAGGATGTGAAGGCACATGAAAATGTACAAGAGGACTGGCCAAATGAAAAATGTTGGTTTCTCTGAAAAGAAATGAAGAAAAACACCAAACTAACAATACCTGCTACAATATACAAACAATAAAACCCTACACAATATATACCGCTTGCACCAGCATGTCACCAGACTGAACCTAACGAAGTGTGCATCAACCTTTTTAAAATCATAGTCCTCTTTCAATGTTTATATGTATCACTGTTTTCTACCTTTGTACATGGGCTACAAAAATCTCCAACTCAATAATCAAGAGAATCTGTATCTAATTTTGATAGCCTCGAGCGCAATTGATTTTTTTTTGTCATTTTGTTTATAGAGGAATAAACTATGGAAAATTGGGCTTAGCACGAACATTTGTTCATATATTATATTTCATTCCTTGTTATTTTTTACGGTTCAAAAAAATCATACAATTTTAAATTGAAGCGATTTTCTTTTAACCTGATTTAAAAAAATTGATTGCAATAAATTTTTTAGATAGATCATTTTAAATTCTAAGCTTGCAAAGTTTTTGAACAAGAAGATATGAGCTAATTATTTTTCAAAATAATAAATACTTAATGAATGAATCTTATGAAGTTTAAAAAAAAAAATTTATAAAGAATTTTTTTTCAAAAAAATCTTAAAACTCAATCAAAATCTCATAACTGAATTTTTATACATAATATAAAAAATCATTTTTAATTTTATTATCATGCATTTTATATCAAATTAATTTTAAATTTTAATAATTTTTACAAATAATAAATTATATATAAAAAACGAAATTTATATCTAATTTTTAAAAAAATATTAAGATGTTAATTAATGTAATACTTATGTAGCGTGTGAAAATATATTAAGATAGCTGGAAACTTTGAGATGAGAAATAACAAAAATTTATCAAATTCCTTTCATAATATCTCCAAAAAGCTATAAAATATGATAACACCACTGGTCAAACATCATAAAAATTCATAATAAAACAAACACATGCAAATGATTGATGTGTTTAACGAACATACTAGAGACATATAATTAGTGACATAATATATCAAAGAATCCAACTAAAATCAACATTGTCGTGTTGTGGAGCGATTAATACAAAAAGATGATGATATGTGTCATTTTCAATGTTGTTTGCCATGATGATGATATTGTGTTAGGAGTTAACTCAAATCTTGAGTAACTCTGGTTAGTTTGACTATATTTAGTTAGACTAGGGCTAGGGCTGGTACTACTATATAAGAGGGATGGCACAAGCTCTCTGTGACACAATCAGGGTTATTCAGTAAAGTGACTCTGTATGTTCCGTGGACGTAACCTTAGTGAGGTGAACCACGTATTTCCTGTGTCGACTCTTGATTGCATTTTTCTTCGTGTATTCCTGTTTCAGACAACAATGGATGTCAAAACGGGGAGGAGAAAATAGATTTGTAATCACGGCCGTCCTGCTGAAGCCAAAATTCGAGGCAATGTGAGGCACGAGTCTAAGGAGAAACGACGTGTCGCAATCGCTGCTGCTCATGGAGCGAGCAAGAACAACCCATGTGGTAATGGTGACCAAAAGTGAGGGGTGGATTGGGTTGGGGTGTGTTGCATTCGGTTTCGAGGTCGAGGTTGAATGCGTGGGAATGTGGTTCAAGTGAAAAGAGTACAGACCTCTCGGAGTAGAGAAAACCCAAATAGAATAGAAACACCCATGTCCTTAAAATTCCTATTCTACGGATCGAGTAACAGAAGCATTCACATGACTTGTGGTTCCTTCGACAACACTGATCTTGACATCGAGTGATTGTTGCAATCCATTCGTGAGCAATCTGGGATCCTCACTGCCCAATGGTGCCTTGCGCTTCTTCATGTTGCGTTTGATGTGTGCATCTACTTCTACTCCTTCCTCGACATCACCCATTTGTCGGAACTTTGCAACTCGCTGTTTCATCAAGATCTTAGGGTCTAGCTTCAACAACTCCTTGATGTACTTCAAAATAGTTGCTTTGATATTTATCAATGCATCGTTCGTTTTTAAAGGAGCGCCATGGTAGGAGCGATTGCCCTATACAGTTAGGAGGAGAGACGGCGGATCGACACGAGTTGTGGCAGATAAAAGTTTGGGGATAGTAGAAGAAAGAGGAGCAAGAGCCAGGCCCGCCGGTAAAGCTCAAGTCACAGGGTTAGCGGTAGAGACGAAGGGGAGAGGGTTGGGTGGTGGTTGGTTGAGGTATTTCCAGGACTGGAAGGATAATAAATGATCGATTGATCGGGAGCGTGTCAGGAATCAAGAAAGGAGGGGAGGGATTGGACAACCGGCTGTAAATGGAGTAGTTACAGGGGCAGAAAGGAGCCTTAAGATCTGGAATTCGATCGTGTAGATCATAGAGAGCTGAAATCTAATCATGAAGCTTAGTTTTGATTAATATTGTTTACCACATGAAACGAAGGGACTGCTACAAAAATACATGCAAGTCCGGAGAGCTTCTGTTTTTTACTAAGATGATTCTTCCATATGTTAGTTGACTGAAAACATGAGCCATCTCAGGCCGAGATATGGTAAGATTGACTTCACCACAAATGGTATTGCCTTCAAGCACATACAGATTTTCTATGCTTGTGTCCTCTTAATATAATCTTATCACTTATTCTCACCTCAAGTACTCCTTGTTTAGAACTCCACTCAAGGCCTTTTGAATCTAAGATTCCAAGAGAGATAAGATTCTTTCTCATTTCAGGTATAAACCTGACGTTAGTCAACGTACGTTTGACTCCATCAAACATGTGAATTTGTAGAGATCCAACACCTTCAATTCTACAATTTCCCATAAGATGAAAAATACTGAGAAAGTATGAAAAAAATACTGAGAAAGTTTGATACTGAGAAAGTATGAAAAAACTCTCTAATGTTATAAATGGGATAAGAACAAGCACTATCAAGAATCCATACATCACCAACGCCCTTTGGTGAGTTGCATAGGGCATACCTCTTGCTTCATAGTCCATCTTCGAGCAAGTCATCCTCCTCTTCAAAATCTTGAGCCACATTGGCCAAAGGAGGATCATTAGCCTTGGTCTTCATACGACAATCCTTCTTAAAGTGACCACTCTTACCACATTTCCAACAGACACCGTCTTTCTGTCTTGGGATTTACCCCTAGACATGGATCTACCTCTAGATCCAACCTTCTTCCCATCCTTCTCATTCCTTGATTCTGACCGTCCGCGGGTCACATTCAGTGCCGTACCAGATGAAGAGGATGGAGTAGAGGGTATCATCTGCTGTAGGTCATCAGTCAATAGAGCTTTTACAACCTCATTGTAAATGATTGTTTGTCTATCACGATGGAGCAACACTCGTGACAATGACTGATATGAAGTAGGTAATGAACTTAACAAATAAAGGGCCTTCCTCTCAATAGTTATCTCCTCTCCCGTATTCTAAAAATCAATAACAAGATCACCAAAGGTATCAATGTGATCTTTATCTTCGTACCCGAATCTTTCATCTTGAAGCTCATCAACTTCAAGGAGGTGTATAGTTTGTTTGATAACTCTTTGAGATGAAACTGTCGCTGAACAGCCTCAAACAATAAAGTACAATTGTCATACTCATCAACTTGCTTCAGAACTAAAGGTTGTAGGTGGAGTATAACAATACTCACTGCTTGCTCCTGAAGGTCCTTCCAGTCTTCATCATTGAATGTAGAGGGTTTGGGCCTCAATGACTTGCCCAAACCTGAAGCCTTCAACTTGCCTTTGACTTGCCTCTCCCACAGAAGATAGTCACCATGCCCATCATATTTGACAATGTCAATCCGGCTCCTCCTGTCTTCATGACTGCCATCTCGCTTCGTCTAGCCCCTGAACTCATCCCTTGTGTTGTTCGATTGTCAGATGGAACCTCCAAACTTGACTTCTTCCCACTCATATGAGAATAAAGGAAATTTATCCTGAGTCAAAATCCCTAAACCACAAGAGATATTGCTGCTCTGCTTGCTGCTGCTACTGCCATAAACAAAAAAGGCATGCGCGCAATCCTCCTTTGACACATGTGTGCACACACATCCTTCCTCTATGTCTCCATAACAGCATCTGAAGCTCACCAATGACTATTATGGCACCGATTCTGATTAACAGGGTATGCTCATGACCTCCTCCAAAAACCTAAGAGCTACGTTGGGAGTTTCAATCACGTGATTTGCATTGGTCAGTTGAGCCGGACGTCACCATCATTGCAGTTTCCTCTGCGTAGTTTCATCTTATGCCTCCAAAGTCTCCGAGACCTGTTTCTCCTCAAGTATATGGCCCACTTTCTGAAAGGTGGTTCCACTTTGACTTCGCTATCTAACACCATGAGACTCAAATATATGACATCTCTTCATAATGTAATCGCCAAAGAACATCGCCTCGACTTTGGCTTGTAAAGGAGTGATCAATCTCCCATCAGTAAATCTGGAGTGGAATTTCAATTACATGTGTAATTGTGTGCAATATAATGGATGGGTAATGGTTGCACTTCAATGTATTGCTACTTATTCGCAGCACTCTTCGGACTGTGCATGTCCAGAGTCTTCAAAAGATGCATAAACTCACATATTCGTCGCTGGTACTAAATTAACACCTCATTCCTTTGGGAATGAACTTTAATTCTTTACAAATGGCAAAACCTTTGTGTAACCTGTCTATTACAGATCCATGTAGTGGACCGTATTGCATAGGGTAAAAAGGATCAAATTGAGAAGATTCAGCAGTTGACTGTAACACTGGCCCACTTGAAAAAATGGAATGCAGAGAAGGAGGTGGAAGCTATGGTGGCTAAGGAAGCTTATGCGAAATTGCGCAAGATTAAGAATAGTTAGGCTCAATTCATAGAAGCGGAGAAATAGGAAGCTGAAGCAACAGCTGTACAATGTTGAGGTGGAGCGTCCAACAAGGTTAGAAGAATTGGCTGCGATTTTCTCGCAGAACCTCTTGGCAAGATATGATGAATCAAAAGAAAAACGGTTGGAACGACTCAACGAGATCATGAATGCTCTTGTCGATTCAAAGGAGAAAGGAAAAGAAATGTATAAAGCAATGGGTCGGAAATGCCATGAGGCAATGCGGATTCACATGAAGTAGATTGCAGAGGACATCCGGGACTTGCACTTGAGTGTCAAAGTGTTTGCGGGGAAGGTAGAATCACAAGTGACATGCGTTGATTTCACCCGAAGAAGGCCGAGAGAACGATCCATGTAGAATTAGTTAACCTTAGCAGTTAGACCTTTTTTGTATAAATAGGAGTAGACGAGTAAAGGAATGATCTTCTTTGTTGATTGCAAGTGTTTGCTGTCAAACGCAAGTGTAGTCAGGGTAGAATGGGAACTTGAGAAGTTGTGTGTCGACTAGTTTACTTTGCCTAGACGGGACTGACACCCTTGCAAAGTTATCCGAGCATGCCTCCACAAGCTTGAGTAGATTGGAAACACCAGTAGGACTTCTCACAACTTTCCGCGTAGATTTCAACTTATAATCAAGAAGATCAACCTTTGAAGTAGTAAATTGAGCGTATTCCTGCCAGATTTGGACTCAATTGTGTTGGTTGGATGTTGTGTAAGTCAAATTGAGTGAATGCTGAATTGGAAAACAACACATTTGGAAGCTCTTTGGATGTGATTGTCTAGAGTACAGAAAAGAAGTAGAATCTCACAATTCCATCTCTAAGTAAAGGTTAACACTTTGTATTCTTGAGAACAAATCTGAAATATGCTATATTTGACATTCCTTTGTGTAATCTGGGTTGTTACATAAAGAAAAAAGTCTTGATCAACTTTTCTTGGCGCCGCTGGCAGAGAACAAAGTTGGTAAATTGCATACCAGAGGTTGTACATATAGGATGAAATATGAGTATATCTAAATTGTGAATAAGTCTATCTTAGTCATGACTATGTTTAGCTAGTTATGGTTAAGTTGGAGGAAAATATAGAGTAGCTCCTGGTGTGATAGATGACAATAACTATTTTATTGTTTAGTAGGAATCAAGGAACAAATTCTATCACATGGGTATCTTGACTTTCCTTGACTTGGACTAGTTTTCATTGGTTGGACTTGGTGAAGATCCTTAAATCTAGGGGCGAGATTGACTTGGTACACTAAAGTCAATTGGAGGATAGTTGGGCTTCTAGAAGATCCAACTGGACCAATTGCATGTTGACATGAACCCTTTTCCTTGGGGTTTGTGATCTCTACCTCATTAAAACTTGGTAAAAGAAAGTTACATGATGATTACTTATAGTTACTAGAGTAAGATTCTAAGTAGTATACATAGAGAGGTTGAGAAGCACCTTTCAAATTAGTTTTGTAATCTTAGTTTCAGAGAGATCTTATTTTGGGAAGTTTAGTTTTGAGAGGTAATGTTAAGGTTGGAGCCTTGATTCAATGAAGACTTTTGATCATTTAAGTATCCCTTCCTTTTGATTGATATCTTACTCTTTGTGAGAATTTGCATCATGGAGTTTAGAATTTGAGAGTTTGTGTGAGATTGTGCATTAGGGTCATGGTCCTAGGGTGGGAACAAGTCCTTTTAGATTCATGATGAGCTTCCACAAAACCATTGGAGGTAAACCTGAGTGAGAGTCATCCCGGAGGTCACGGCAAGAGAACAATGAGCTTGGATACGAGAGGAGTTAAGAAGGAAGGAGCACGAAGAAAGTTGGGTAAGGCCGTTGGACCGGAGGAAGACAAGAAGATCCAAAAGAACCCCTCCTTCGGCGGAATTATCTGACAAAGCAAGTGCTTCGTTAAGAATGTCTCCCATTGTAGTTAAGGGCCGAGTATGGCATGTGAGTAGCCTAGCTCACTTAGCATCGGAACACGATTCTTTGCATCCTCGATCCTCAAATTCTTCTAGTGAAGGGGAGACGAGTACAGACACCTCTACTAAGCCGGTAACACCTTCGGAGGAAAAAGGAGAAGATCCGTGGATGGAGTATACGTCAGCTCTCCACATCAAGGAAGCAAGTGACATCTTCAGAGCTATTTTTGAGTCCCAATTTAATTTGCACGGCTAGGGGAGTCCAACTTTCAACAAAATGACGGTCCCCATTACCAAACAACAATACCCAAAGTTCAAAGGAATTTTGGACGATGACGATGCAAACTCATATATTAAGACATTTGAGGCCATATCTAGTATCAATAAGGAGAACGATCTTATGGATCGATGGCATTTTTTTGGAATTCCTACAAAAGGGGGCCCGAATGTGAATGAACAACCAAAAGGAGAGCCATGCGGCTGAAAGTGCCTCTTGGGATGGACTCAAAACCCAGTTCTTGGCAAGGTTCAGGGAGATGGGCTATGATAAAGTATTGCTTAGGAGATTATGGGCAATTCAAAGGGAGAAACATCAAAGGCTCTGGGAGTACACGGAGGAGTTTCTCAATTTGTTAGACAGGATGCCGTCAACACAGCTAATTTTAAATCATATTCGGCAGCGATGACCATCAAATGGTATATTTTTGGATTGGAGAAATACGACCCCAACCAAAAAACTTTATGTAGGAGGGCTGATCTCGCTATTGTGGATGCAGTCATCGAGGCCATCAAAGCCTATAAATTGTCAAACATTCATTGCATGAATATGAAGGAAGATCGTACCTCCCACAAGGGACGAAAGGCTAAGTACTCAAAGAGCCGTAGACGACGAAGTCCTTCTAGCAGTGACATGTCAATCACTTCAGCCAAAGAAGAGTCAAGTTCCTCAAACAAAGATTGGAGGCATACTCCGAAAAGGAGAGAAGGCCCTTGGATGAAGCCTTTGGACAGAAATAAGAAGGGGATTGAATCCTGAGTTGAAGAGATAACAAAGAGTTTGGATGCGCTCAAGGTACATCTGATCAATAATAAGGAGAGACAGAAATCTCCTATGCAAGGGAGGGCAAACGTATGATGCATCATTTGTAGGAAGCCCAGACATTCAAATCCACAGAGGGATATTTGGCTCATCATGTGGAGTGGGTGCATGTAGGGGACTATCCCCTGTCCTGTGACCTCCGGGCTGACTCTCACTCAGGTTTACCTCCGATGGCTTTTTGGAAGCTCATCATGAATCTAGAAGAACTTAGTCCCACCCTATGACCATGACCCTATTGCTCACTCTTACACAAACTCTCAATGTCCAAGCTCCATTATGCATATTATCACCATGAGTAAGATATCACTCAAAAGGAAAGGGATACTTTGGTAATCAAAGTCTTCATTGAATCAAGGCTCCACTCCAAACATGACGTCTCCAAGGACCAAGCTCCCCAAAACCAAGATCACCACACTATCTTCTCCCACAACTAACTTCCATTGAAAAACTACCTGAGAGGTGCTTCTCAACCTCTCTATTTATACTACTTAGAATCTTACCCTAGTAACTACAAGTAATCATCATGTAACTTCCTCTTACCAAGTTTAAACGAGGTAGAGATCACAAACCCCAAGGAAAAGGGTACATGGCAACATGCAATTGGTCCACTTGGATCTTCTAGAAGCCCAACTACTCCCTAATTGACTTCTAGTGTACCAAGTCAATCTCGATCCCTAGATTTAAGGGTCTTCATAAAGTCCAACCAATGAAAACTAGTCCAAGTCAAGGAAAGTCAAGATACCCATGTGATGGAATCTATTCCTTGATTCCTACTAAATAACAAAATAGTAGTTCTCATCTAGCACACCAAAAGTTACTCTATATTTTCCTCCAACTTAACCATAACTAGCTAAATATAGTCATGACTAAGATAAACTTAGGCACAATTTAGATATACTTGCATTTTATCCTATATGTACAACCCAGGTCTTACATTTACCCCCGGACCAAGATTTCCTCCGTCCTCGAGTGAAAGAATCGTCGTCGATGAAACGGCTTCAACTTGTCGTGATTCACCCGGTCAAAAAATGTCGCCCTTCCAACTCCTTCAAATCATAAGTAAAGTTTCCCCACCTTGTGAACTATGAAAGGACCAAAGTACTTTGGAAGAAATTTCTTTCTTGCTCTCTTATATCTAATGGAGTCGTAAAGCATTACCCAATCACCTTCTTTGAAAATCTTCATCTTCTTTGTCCCAAGTCGATTATCATGATACTTATTCTGCAATTGTTGAGCCCGCTCCACACGTACCATGGCCACAGCTCGAGCCTCCTCCAACTCCAACAGTTGTTGACGTCTTGATTTGATAGCTTCTACTCCATTAGTGCTCTTTAACTTCCGTTGGATAGTTAAGAAGGTCGTCAAATCAAATTGAATTGGAAGCTTTGACTCGACACCATATACCATACGGAAAGGTGAGTACCCTGTTGATGTCTTCCAAGTCGTCCGATACTCCCACAAGATAGCATGCGCCTCTTGTCCCAATTTTGCTTGCTCCGTCCATGTTCGCATCCTTGGCCAACATCATGCAAAGCGTATAGTTGGTTTCGCTCGCCAACCCATTAGCATTTGGTTTGTAGGAAGTAGTCACCCGTGCCTTGATGGAGAAATGACCTAGCATGGCTTGTATAATGCTTCCAACAAACTCACCACCTCTATCATGACTAAGTTTATCTTAGTCATGACTTTCATGGACTTTTTAGCAAAAGCTTGACACACATCACAACTCTTGCAAAATTCCACACAATCTTTGAAAATGCCCTTCCAATGATAGCTCCCCAAAACTAAGATCACCACACTATCTTCTCCCAAAACTAACTTCCATTGAAAACTACTTGAGAGATGCTTCTCAACCTCTCTATTTATACTACTAAGAATCTTACTCTAGTAACTATAAGTAATCACCATGTAACTTCCTCTTACCAAGTTTAAACGAGGTAGAGATCACAAACCCCAAGGAAAAGGGTACATGGCAACATGCAATTGGTCCACTTGGATCTTCTAGAAGCCCAACTACTCCCTAATTGACTTCTAGTGTACCAAGTCAATCTCGCCCCTAGATTTAAGGGTCTTCACCAAGTCCAACCAATGAAAACTAGTCCAAGTCAAGGGAAGTCAAGATACCCATGTGATGGAATCTATTTCTTGATTCCTACTAAATAACAAAATAGTAGTTCTCATCTAGCACACCAAAAATTACTCTATATTTTCCTCCAACTTAACCATAACTAGCTTAATATAGTCATGACTAAGATAAACTTAGGCACAATTTAGATATACTTGCATTTTATCCTATATGTACAACCCTGGGTCTTACAGTCCGAGTTTTGCTCCAAAGATCAGGTATATGGTGTGTAGGAGGGAGGAAGTTCTTCCCAGATTCCCCAAGTTCATATTCCATGATATACACCGATGCATATGCCAGTTAATATGCCTCAGAGAAGGATGGGAGGAGTATCCCCAATGACACCTCCACCATGACCAAACGACTGTTATAATTGTGGGGTGGTAGGGCACTGTTCTCCTCTGAGACCAATGCCCTACCATCCCATAGTGTCCACAACCTCACCGACGAATGACCTACCAGCCTCTTTGTAGTAATTATAGGTGGTCCGGCCACATCAACGTGGAATGTGACCAGCCTCTACAACCGCAAAGTGAAAGCGAGAGGAACCCGGCCCAAGGGGTGTGATTTGTCATCCCATCCAAGAAAGACATAGGGGTACATCAAGTTTGGTTGGAGGAACGATTGTCAAAAGTGGAATCGATCTGGCCCAAAGAGGCCTTGGATGCGCTTGAGGTATTGACAAGGAGTATGAAGGCATCTCAAGATGACACAAGAGAGCAGGACATGGTAAAAGGGAGAAAGAAGCACACCTCTAAAAAAGAGTCTACCAAGACTATTTTGATACCTAAGAAGGTCCATGCGGGAAAGGAAGAGAAGCCACCTCAATTTTCTGCCGATATAAGAGAAGTACAAGAATATATTAAGGAGCTCATCCTAAATACCAAGAAGGAAACGAATAAGGTAACCTGGAGGGCGAGAGTGAAGGACACCAAGAAACTAGCCCCTCAACAATACTATGATCCAATAGCCGATTTGGTAGAAGTAAAGGCCAATATTTCCATGAAGCAATTATTAGATGATAATAAGATGTACAAGAGTCTCCTTATGCAAGCGCTGAAATTCAGTAAGCCTTGACTCTTGAGGAGGGACAAGCTGCCCGCAATATATTTGGTTAAGCAAGAAGACCTAGAAATCTCCGAAATGGAGGTGGAAATTGCGTGGTGTATGCTTAAGTCTGTACCTATATATTTGGATTTCGGGTGAACATCATGACCAAAATACCGCGGTTTGTGACCTCCGGGTTGACTTTCACTCACGTTTACCTCCAATGGCTTTTTGAAAGCTTGTCATGAATCTAAAAGGACTTGTTCCCACTCTATGACCATGATCATAATGTACACTCTTTCTCAAACTCTCAAAGTCCAAACTCCATGATGCAAATTCTCACAAAGAATAAGATATCACTCAAAAGGAAGGGATACTTAACTATAGCCATAACTAGCTAAACATGGTCATGACTAAGATAGACTTAGTCACAATTTAGATATACTCATATTTCATCATATATTTAAAACTATGGGTCTTACATTTACCCTCGGACCAAGATTTCACTCTGTCCTCAGAGTTAAAGAATCTGATCGTTGATGAAATGGCTTCAACTTGTCGTGATTCACTCGGTCAAAATGTCGTCCTCCCAACTCCTTCAAATTGTAAGTAAAGTTTTCCCACACTTTGTGAACTATGAAACGACCAAAGTTCTTTGGAAAAAATTTCTTTCTTGCTTTCTTATATCTAATGGAGTCATAAAGTATTACCCAATCACCTTCTTTGAAAGTTCAGGGTATCTTACCCTTTCAACTGTGACCATAGACTTCAGATTGTCAGGAATGGTAACAGGGAATATTTGATTTTGCTCATGAATATGCCGGATGGGTAATGAGTACGAGGAATGACAATATACAAGATATCGTTGGATCTTCTTTTTTCAACTTCTCTCGCGATGCCTCTTGCTACTATCCCACAGCCGCCTCCTCCTCCTTTACTAATTCTTGCATATTCGGTGTCCATATTATGCCAAACATGGAGCGTGAATAGTCTGTTCTCTTCGTCTTTCAATTTGGGTTCCATTGGTACCTAAATTGAAGACTATGGAGAATGATATTGTGAGATATGAGTGTTTTTGTTTTTTTAGGGTTTTAAATGCATTTTGAGTGATTTTTCTTCGATTAGACATATGATTCAGGTTTTTTTTATTCTCATCTCTTCCTTTTCCTGCATTGGTTCTATTGGAACATAGTTGGAAAATTATGGAGATCTGAATAAAAAGTTATGAGTATTTTTAGATTTTAGGGTTTCCATAGTTAGCATTTTCCAATGTAAGGTGGGGTGTTAGGGGGTTGTGGTTATGCAGGTGGGAGTAGATACATGATGGAGTGTTGGGTTTCTTTATCGTTCCCTTTGTGCTAGCTATAGCTTGACTTTCTCTCATAAGAGTGCCAAAAGCGGTGCGTGATACACCATGTCCGGTGTCATTGTCTCTTTACCTCACAAGGGGTAAAGACCCACGTGGGAAAGATGCACAAAGATTATGATTGGACCACTTGGGATGCGTATGTGAGGAGGACGATCACATCAACATCGGTTTTTATCATTTCGGGGAACACACAGACTACATCGACTCCTTCGTTGAGCATTATGGGTATACTGTCAAGGTCGTGGGAGTGGTTAGCTTCCCATGCAGGTTCGATTCTAGGGCTTTTTGAGACTAGATTTCCATGTCCAGTTTTATTCCATAGACCTCCCTCGGTCAGTGCATGACGAGGCTAGACGTGCTTTTCACCGCTTGATCGGTTGTATCGATCCCATGGACGAGTTAGCATGGTTTTTATTTTTATTACTTCCGTGATGGTGTCTATGTTATACTAGAGGGGGACGTGCTGGACATAGGGAGGTGGCAGCTAGATTATGGAGATTCCGAGCAAGGGATTGGGCTACTTTGCAAGAGGAGTCTGTTTAGGCCACACATGTTAGGAGTCGGGTTTAGTCACATGATACTTCTGATTTGGCGCGATTGCGACGGTGTAGGATCTTGGGACAGGCCGGGGAGTATAGTAGGGTTGCACGGGCCCTTCATCCTTTGTCCATGGCTAGTCCTACTGAGGAGACGATTTCCTTTTTATGCCTTCTAGATCCACCCATGGGCGAGGAGATACCATTAGAGGTCTTGGAGTATCAGCCAGAGGAGCCATTATGTCTTGATAGATCATTATTTGCTCATTCTCTATGCACAGCCCCACGTTTATCCTCTGGGGGTTTGTCAAGGATGGTATATGAGCATCTTTGTAGGACCATACTTAGAGGTTTGGAACATGTTTTTTTTTTGTTTTTTAAATAAAAACGAACAATATTCGGAGAAAGTCTGGGCCGCCGAATGTGAATATGTGAAATAAGTAGGAAGATGGCCAAGACGAATGAGTTGTTAAGGAGGTCTGAAGCGTCGAACGGATTAGGGCAGTTAGTAACAACATCGACGAGTGCAACGAGCCGTAGAGGAGCAAGCACGAGCCGACTAGTCAAGTAGACAGGATGAAGAGGAAATCGGCCATTCGATCGGAGGCTCGTGAGGCTATTCAATTGCCAGTGAAGAAGATGCCAACATGAGTATATCGACCTTTGGTGCCAAAGCCAGAGTGGTCAGCCGGAGAATTAACACGATTAAAGAACCTGGGCGGGGAGTTCTTGGCATGGCGATGGGACTATGTGTGCCTTAACTGTTCGAAGAAGTTCGAGCTAAGAAGGCAACCAACCCGATAGGCCTGGAGAGGACATCCGATTCGTGGGATCTTGTTGCTTTGGGCTAAGGCATTAGGAAGGGATTACTCGAAGGAGAAGGATGGAGTCGACTGGGAAGGGTCGGCAATGCATAATGCATTCAGCTTCGATGAGATCAAGTGGTTTGACCCTAGGGAGAGGAAGGGTACAAACGGCTTCAAGATCGATCTTATTCGGGATGACTTCCGACAAAAGATAATGTATACTTTGAACCAACTCTTCTCACCACAACGAACTACTTATGTAAGTATGCATAAGGTGAGAATAGTGAAGGGATTCGTCGGCGGATCGATCAAAGTCAATTGGGGAGAGATTTTCGCTCGTAATGTGCAAGCAATGGGACAGAGGCTGCTAGCGGGAGAGAGGGGAGTGATCTATATCTCTTCCTTCTTGGTGCATATGTATTTGCGCATGGGGTGGTTGACACCACAGGAGAGGAGGTGCTATCAAGTGAATCTGGTCA
Organism: Marchantia paleacea; assembly: GCA_014180765.2. Classification (NCBI taxonomy): domain Eukaryota; kingdom Viridiplantae; phylum Streptophyta; class Marchantiopsida; order Marchantiales; family Marchantiaceae; genus Marchantia; species Marchantia paleacea. The sequence continues at coordinate 2,419,009 of MUAA02000014.1, forward strand.
GCAATCTCGGTGGGCCAACGAGAAGTGTGGGATCCCACCAAGATGATGGTGTGCAGTCACCAATGCAACCCACTCAGCAGGAGATACCTTCGGAGGCTAGAGCGAAGGCAGTAAGAGATGAGGAAGAAGTGATATTTGGGAAGGAGGACTCCGTGGGGACCACAGAGAAGAGGAGTCCAAGTGTGGAGATAATTGCGGAGCCTAGCAGCAAGAAGCGGAAGCTGAAGGAAATCGCGCAACCAGGAAGTCCAGTACGGAAGGCATCGATGCATAAGGTAAAAGTAACCAAGGTAACAGTAGAAGAACCACTTTCTTCGGTGTTACAGTTGGCGCAGAAGCTAGAGAACGTGGTGGTGCAAGTTCTGATGGAGCTAAACGAAATGGGCAGCAGTTACATCCAAGGGTGGAATCCCCAAGAAGACGGTTACATGGAGCTGATTCAGTTGCTAAAACGCACCGCCAGAGGAAAGAAGGATCATGCGGATACTATAAAGTAATTGACAGAATCAGTGGAGCGTCTGGAGAAGCAAAAGAAGGAGGCAGCGCAGGAAGTTATCACAGTGAAGCAGACCTACAGTGAAGTCTATAAAATTCGGAGCGCGGAAGTAAAGTTTGTAGAGAGGGAGAATGAGAAGCTTCAACAGCAATTGAAGAGGGCGAAGCAGCAATTGCATGAAGTCGATGTTGAAAGGCCGGCTAGACTAGAAGATTTGGCAAGTAAGTGCTCGCAATACCTTTTTGCTCGGTGTGACGATGTGGAGGCTGAAAGGTTGGAACGTTTGACAGTGGCAATGAACACGCCTTGCGATTCGAAGGATCGAAGGAAAGAGATGTACAAAGTCATGGGACGTGAATGCCAGGAAGCGATGCGAGTCCATCAAAAGCAGATCACAGAAGACATTAGGGAGTTGCAAGTGAGCGTCGATGCTTTCGCATTGAGGGAAGAGACGCCATCTAAGGGATCAGTAAATTTCCGAAGAAGTAGTCTGGCGCGATTCGTGTAGGCAACGATTAGGAATAGGTGCGAGTAGATTGTATAAATAGGAGTAGTGGTAGAGTAGGATTATCGCTTTCTTTACAAGTGTTCATTGAGAACCGTAATTGTAGTCAGGGTAGAACGAAGTGCTCGAGAAGTTGTTGAATATTGCATTTGATTGGCCTTGACTGGTGCGTAATACATGTGAAGATACCCGGATATTCCTCCATGAGCCATAGTCGGATACACTTCATAGTAGAACTTCATCGAGAACATCGTCTTGTCGACAACTTGTAAAGGAGTGATCAAACTGCCATCAATAAATTTGGAGTGAAATTTCAATTACATGTGTAATTCTGTGCAATGTAATAGATGGGTAATGGTTTGTCAATTTGACTTAGTGGTCTTGGACTACTGTGTCACATCACTCTTCGGACTGTGCATGTCTAGAGTCTTTAAAAGAAGCATAAACATTCATATTCGTCGCTGACAGAGTGATAACACCTCATTCCCTTGGGAACGAACTGTAATTCTGTACAAATGGCAAGACCTTTGTGTAACTTGTTTGTTACAATCTTCGAGATTGCTTTTAGGTGGATGATCCCTCTAGTGGTTTCACGGAGTTGTTCCGTGGGCCGCATCGCCAAGTAGAGGGAGATTCTATTGTCAGTTAGTTAGGTTTTGGGTGCTAGTTGGCTTCTCGCGATGGAGAAGGACACTGGGGGCATCAGATCGATTGCTATTGGAGAGGTCTTATTGCGATTAGTCAGCCATACTGTTGTCTTGCCACATCGCTCACACTTCCAGGAGCATCTTTGTCCACATCAGTTTGGAGTCACCACATCGGGAGGCTGTGAGGCAGTATCGTTGGGCATTAGAGCACTTCTAGATATCCATCCGGATTGGGTTGTCTTGCAGCTTGACATTGAGAACGCTTTTAACAACGTCTCGCTTGCATCCATTTTTAGAGAGCTTAGAGAGGCTGATGGACCCCTATCAAGCCTCATTCCTTTCGTACGAATTTTCTACGGTTCACATTCTTCTCTATTTTATCAGCATGGCTTTTCCGAGGAGGGAGTCACCGTTCTACAGTCCATCGCTGGCACTTGACAGGGAGATCCTTTGGGAGGACACTTATTTGCCATGGCTCATTATAGAGCTCTTGTGTCTAGTGCTTTGGCAGTGCCCGGTTGTGTGTTCCCCTCCTTAGCAGATGATACACACATTGTGGGCCCAGTAGACAACATTAGGCAGGCCTTTGATTACTTGATTACCGAGATTCATCTTGTAGGCTTGAGAGTCAAGGTGTCAAAGTGTAGGGTTTGGTCTCCTTTGGGCATTCCGCCTCATCTTCAGCTTCCAAAGGAATGTATGATATCAACAGACGGCTTATGTATTCTAGGAGTGCCAGTAGGGTCTGAGGATTTTGTTTCACGTTACCTTGATGTTGCATTGGCCAAGAACGTTTTGCATGTAGACGACCTTCCCCTACTAGGGGATCCGCAGGTGGCGTTTGATATACTATCATCTAGTATTGCTCGTCGACCCACCTATCTTTTTCGCACGGTTTCTCCTTCACCTACATTCATATCACGTTTGACAGACTTTGATAGGAGGATCATGGGCGTCTTTGGTGACATCATCAGACCAGGGACATTCAAGTGTGTGACTTGAGATTTGGCAAGGAGACAGACATCTTTGCGAATTTTGTGTGGAGGGGTAGGCTTATTATCAATGGAGGAGACGGCACCTATGGCATTCTTGGCTAGTTGGGCGCTCGTTGCACCTTTGTTATCTTCTTGATTTGTGATCGCAGATAGACCTATTTTGGAGATATATACGAGGGACGTTGATACGGGATCATTTCCCTTACAGGTATTATTACGACATGAGTTACCATCTTTTTTCTCTTTGGCTACCGATGGACTAGGGGTCTACAGTCTATCTTGACGGACCGATAGTTTTAGGAGGCTCTACATTCACTCTTAGTGGATCCGGCCATTCCTCGTACTACTAGAGCTCGTTTACGCTCTTGCTCGGGCAAGGACGCAGGCTCGTGGATCTTGGTTCGACCATGCATCAGGGCTTTGCGACTCGCACCAGCTACTTTCTTCACAGCGAAGAGGTTCCGTCTTGGCTTGGTCCATCCATCTACATCTTCATTACTCACATGTGAGTGTGGTATCACTTTAGATGCAGCAGGTGTTCATATGACTCGTTGTCCATTCGGAGAGTAGAGGATAGATACCCATGATGCCATTAGGGATGTGGTGTTTGCTATGGCGTGAGAGGGTGGATACGTCACATGGAGAGAGCGTTGGTATACCTTGCAGTCGACTAGGGTTAGGGCAGACCTGTACCTGGTTCGGGAGGACCAGGTCTGTAAGACCCGGGGTTATACATATAGGATAAAATGTAAATATATCTAAATATGGTTATGATAAAATGTAAATATATGTTTAGCTAGTTATGGTTAAGTTGGAGAAAAATATAGAGTAACTTTTGGTGTGGTAGATGAGAACTACTATTTTGTTGTTTAGTAGGAATCAAGGAATAGATTCTATCATATGGGTATCTTGAGTTTCCTTGACTTGGACTAGTTTTCATTGGTTGGACTTGGTGAAGACCCTTAAATCTAGGGGCGAGATTGACTTGGTACACTAGAAGTCAATTAGGGAGTAGTTGGGCTTCTAGAAGATCCAAGTGGACCAATTGCATGTTGACATGTACCCTTTTTCTTGGGGTTTGTGATCTCTACCTCGTTTAAACTTGGTTAAAGAAAGTTACATGGTGATTATTTGTAATTACTAGGGTAAGATTCTAAGTAGTATAAATAGAGAGGTTGAGAAGCACCTCTCAAGAAGTTTTCAATGGAAGTTAGTTTTGGGAGAAGATAGTTTGGTGATTTTAGTTTTGGGGAGCTTGGTTCTTGGAGACGTCATGTGGAGACTTGATTCAATGAAGACTGTGATTACCAAAGTATCCCTTCCTTTTGAGTAATATCTTACTCTTGGTGAGAATGTGCATAATGGAGCTTGGACTTTGAGAGTTTGTGTAAGAGTGTGCATTAGGGTTATGGTCATAGGGTGGGATTAAGTCCTTCTTGATTCATGATGAGCTTCCAAAAAGCCATCGGAGGTAAACCTAAGTGAGAGTCAGCCCGGAGGTCACATTTTTGGTTCCGTTGCCAGAACCTCAATCTAGAAGAAGAAGAGATATTCCGAATCCAGTTTATTGCCCGTGAGAGCGCAACGATGAGAACTCATATGGAGAGGACCGTGGGAGAAGAGTGAACCTAGACCATGATGCATAGTAATGTACCATTTGTGTATCCGGTAGTAATATATGATAGCTTGGAAGTTATTTTGTACATTTTGTTTACTTAAGTGTTGTTTGGGATGAGGCGAGAGTGCTATAGTGCATATTTGGGAGTAAAACTTTATTTTCCAAAGTTTTTCCGAGAATTTTATTGATTTTAGAGTAGTAGATGGGATACGTTTTGCACTTGAAATAACAGTCATATCACATTTACATCAAAAGTTATGATGTTTAGAATTTGCTAGGCTCATGACGGGTTTTGAAAGATAGCTCTGAGAAACAAGTGTACAGAGCTCATCAATTCGTGCAAGAGTTAAATCATGATTTGAAACTTTGCATGATTGTTTATCAGGAGCTAAGCTACATGGGGTTTAAATTTCGTTGAGAGATCATTTTTATAGAGAAAGTTATGATAGCTGAAGTATAGCGGGGTATAAAAGTGAGCAAAATTGCTTTACTTTTCAGATTTTCTTTTTCCTTGTTTATGGTCATTCAGAGAGAATAAGTGCATGAGTGTTTTGCATAGTGAGGATGACTTGACACTCATTGGAAAATGGGTGATCAATCTCTTTGGAAGATCTGGTTGTCTAAGATACCTAAGGGCTGGACGTGATTGTTTCAGTGGATTCAAACACGAGGGAGTTCATAGTGGAGTTTGAAGAGAGGACACTAAAAAGTTCCCCGAGAGCAAAATGTGAGAGTTGCTTCTATTGTGGAGAGGAGGGACATAAGCTTGTGAGTTGTCCTTTGAGGACCAAAGATCGGAGGTTGAGGGAGAGACAAAACATGGGAGAGCGAAACCTTCATCTGGGACCATCATCTCCCCATGAATCCAAGAGTGGAACCTATTGTGAAAATTATGGAGTGACCGGACTTCCCTTAGAACACGAGTGTAGTGGCATGAAAGTACTGTTGGAGTCACGAGTGGAGGGCTTTGAAGATAAATTGAGTGCAGATACCAAAAAGTTGAAATCTCAAGGTGGCTCAAGTTCCAACTGAAGATGGAGATCATTTTTAGAATGATCGAGAAGATGTCGATGAGGGTAAGGCTCATAGTGTGTTTAGGAGAAGAGAGAGCCATGACAATCTTGGACCAACCAATTCCGTTCATTTTGCCATTGATGAATTACTCTAGAATGGAGCTAGTTTTGTTTGTGTTGTATTAGGGAGTCATGTATAAATTTCCAACAACAACAACAAAAGGAGTTGGAAATGGGGAAGCTTCCGGTGTTCTATGGGAGAGAGAAAGAAGATGTAGAATCTTTTGTGAGAGACTTCAAGAGGGCATGTATAGGAAACAATGAGAGAAGGAAACCCAAATGGGCTATCCTTTTGCCTGATTTCTGGGAGGATTCTGCATTGAAGTGGTACAATGATTACAAGAAGGAGCATGTGGAGGAAGACACTTGGGAGAGTTTGACGGAGAATCTTGTTGAAAACTTTCTTCTGGATGAAAGTTACGAGAAGCTGATGTGTGAAGTCACCTTTTTGAAGCAAGGAGAGAGTGAGAAGGTGAGATCATACGTGGAGAGAACGGAGAAGCTGGAGTCACGTTTTTGTGTGGTGTTGAGAAAGAGTGGAGACGAGGTTGAGCCAACCATGATGGGGATTGTGGCAATGTTGACAAAGAACTTCATTGGAGGTTTGAAGCCTTAGATTCGAAGCAAGGTGAGATATGAAAAGCCCTCTTCTAAGGTTGAGGCTATTCGAATGGAGGAGAGCCTAGAAGACGATGATTCTAGCTTGGTGGCTAGAGAAGCATCACCACCTGTTGTGATTAGAATGACAACTCCTATTGTTGTTGCTGCGCAAGTAGTAAATTCTCCAGTGGTAGACTTGCACCATGAGTTGAAATCTATCATAGAAACACTCGATGATCTCAAGATTAACGTAGTACAACTATGAGAGAGGAGGAATCAGAATGTAGGGGGAGGATTTAGAGGGTATGGAAATTATCCTCCAAAAGGAAATCCACCACAAGGGAACTTCATAGTTTCATGCTTTAGTTGTGGAGGCCCTCATTTCCAACAGAATTGTCCTAATCCTTGACAGCATGATGAAGTTAGACACAACAATCCTACTCCTGCTCTATAAGACCCAGGGTTGTACATATAGGATAAAATGCAAGTATATCTAAATTGTGCCTAAGTTTATCTTAGTCATGACTATATTTAGCTAGTTATGGTTAAGTTGGAGGAAAATATAGAGTAACTTTTGGTATAGTAGATGAGAACTACTATTTTGTTATTTAGTAGGAATCAAGGAATAGATTCCATCACATGGGTATCTTGACTTCCCTTGATTTGGACTAGTTTTCATTGGTTGGACTTGGTGAAGATCCTTAAATCTAGGGGCGAGATTGACGTTGTACACTAGAAGTCAATTAGGGAGTAGTTGGGCTTCTAGAAGATCCAAGTGGACCAATTGCATGTTGCCATGTACCCTTTTCATTGGGGTTTGTGATCTCTACCTCGTTTAAACTTGGTAAGAGGAAGTTACATGGTGATTACTTGTAGTTACTAGGGTAAGATTCTAAGTAGTATAAATAGAGAGGTTGAGAAGCACCTCTTAGGTAGTTTTTCAATGGAAGTTAGTTTTGGGAGAAGATAGTGTGGTGATCTTGGTTTTGGGGAGCTTGGTTCTTGGAGACGTCATGTTCGGAGTGGAGCCTTGATTCAATGAAGACTTTGATTACCAAAGTATCCCTTTCCTTTTGAGTGATATCTTACTCATGGTGATAATGTGCATAATGGAGCTTGGACATTGAGAGTTTGTGTAAGAGTGAGCAATAGGGTCATGGTCATAGGGTGGGACTAAGTTCTTCTAGATTCATGATGAGCTTCCAAAAAGCTATCGGAGGTAAACCTGAGTGAGAGTCAGCCTGGAGGTCACAGATCGCGCCTGACTACAATTACGGGGTATCTTAGGTCCCTTCGATGACGTCTCTTCCTTCAACGCAAAGACATCGACGCTCATCTGCAATTCCTTGATGTCCTCTACGATCTCCTTCTGATGAACTTGCATCGCTTTTTGGCATTCGCGTCCCATGGCCTTGTACATCTCCTTCCTCCGATCCTTCGATTAGCAAGGGGTATTCATCGCCACTGTCAAACGTTCCAACCTTTCAGCCTCCACATCGTCACACCGAGAAAAAGCTATTGCAAGCAGCTACTCGCCAAATCTTCTAATCTAGCTGGCCTCTCAACATCAACTTCATGCAACTGCTGCTTCGCCCTCTTCAATTGCTGGTGAAGCTTCTCATTCTCTCTCTCGACAAACTTCACTTCCGCGTTTTGAATTCTACAAATTTCTCCGTAGGCTTGCTTTGTTGCGGCTGCTTCCTTTGTCACCTCCACCTTCTGCTTCTCCAGACGCTTCACAGACTCTGTCAACTGCTTTATAGTATCCGCCTGATCCTTCTTCCCTCGGAAAAGGCGGTTCAAAGAACTGAATCAGCTCCATGTAACCGTCTTCCTGTGGGTTCCACCCCTGGATGTAACTACCTCCCATCTCGTTCAGCTCCATCTGAAATTGCACCACCACATTCTCCAGCTTCTGCGTCAAATGTAGCACCGAAGAAAGTGGTTCTTCTACTGCTACCTTAGTCGCTTTCACCTTAGGCCGCGATGCCTTTGATACTGGACTTCTTGGCTGGGCGATTTCCTTCAGCTTCCTCTTCTTACTGCTGGGCTCCGCAATTATCTCCACACTGGGACTTCTCTTCTCTATGGTCCCCACGGAGTCCTCCTTCCCGAATATCGCTTCTTCCTCATCTCTCACTGCCTTGACCCTTGCCTCCGAAATTATCTCCTGCTGATTTGGTCTCATCGGCGACTACACACCGCCGTCTTGGTGGGGTCCCACACTTCTCGTTGAACCATTACTGCCATTGCTCGCTGCTGGCCCAACCAAAGTGCTGACCACACTCACTTGATATCTTCTTCTCTGTTGTGGCGTCAACCACCCCATACGCGAATACATGTGTACCAGAAACAAAGAGATATAGATTACTCCCTTCTCTCCCGCTCTCAGCCTCTGTCCCATCGCTTGCACATTCCGAGCGAAGATCTCTCCCCAATTGACCTTGATTGCTCCGCCGACGAATCCCTCCACTATCCTCACCTTATGCATACTGACATAAGTAGTTCGTTGTGCTGAGAAGAGTTGATTCAATGTATACATTATCTTCCTTCGGAAGTCGTCCCGAATAAGATCGATCTTGAAGCCGTTTGTACCCTTTCTCTCTCTAGGATCAAACCATTTTTGCTCGTCGAAGGTGAATGCAGTGTGCATTGCCGAACCTTCCCAGTCGACTCCGTCCTTCTCCTTCGAGTAATCTCTTCCCAAGGCTTATGCCCAAAGCAACGCATCCCACGAGTATGGATGTCCTCTCCAGTCTATCGGGTTTGGTGTCTTCTTGGCTCAAACTTCTTCACACAACTCTCGGCACACATAGTCCCAGCGCCATGCCAGAAACTCTCCTCCCAAGGTTTTCAATCATGCTAATTCTTTGGTCGACCATTTTGGCTTCGGCACCAAGGGTCGATATACTCCCATCGGCATCTTCTTCACAAGTAATTGAATCGCCTCACGAGCCCCCGATCGAGTGACGATTTCCTCTTCATTTTGTCTACTTGATTCGACACTCATTCTTGCTCCTCCGTGGCTCGTTATGCTCGTCGATGTTGTTATTAACTGCCCTAATCCGTTCGACGCTTTCCAAGTTTTACAAGAGAATGAGTTATATGCCAAAGCTTCTAAATGTGAATTTGGCAAATCAGAAGTAGATTATTTATGCCATCGAGTCACAGCGGAGGGAATCCAAGTGATGAGTGAGAAGATAGAAGCCATATAGAAATGGACAGCACGAGAGGATCAAACTCAGCTAAAGAGTTTTTTAGGTCTTACAAGATTTTATCGCAGTTTTGTTAAAGCTTTGCAACGCCTTGCTTAAGCTTTAACATCTATGCTAGGAAAGGATCAAAAATGGAGATGGGGAACCGCACAAAAGTTAGCATTTCAAGCATTGAAAGATGCTTTCTTACATGCACCTATTCTCAAGTGGTATGATCTTAATCGACCAATCAAGTTGGCTACTGATGCATAAGGTACAACAATGGGTGGAATTCTTCAACAAGAGTGGGAGGATGGTTGGCACCCGGTTGCCTTTTTCTCCCGAAAGTTGGTGGCAGCTGAGCAAAACTATCACACAACTGAACGAGAGGAGTTAGCCATTGTTTTGGCCACGAAACATTGGAAGCACTACTTGGGAGACAAGGAGTTTATGGTAGAAACCAACCACAAACCATTGGTATATTTGGAAACTCAGAAAGGTCTCTCCAAACGACAAATTCGATGGGCAGAATGGCGTCAACAGTTCAACATGAAGATAGTGTATGTGGAGGGCAAGAAACAACTTGCAGATACTCTCACACGGATGCCGTGTATCAAGAACATCATAGAGGTGAAAATCCAAATTGATTGATGGTCTCAAATGATGGCTGCAACAAAGGAGGATGAGGAGATCATGAAAGCACTTCAGGAAAAGACGGCATGGAAGGTTCGAGGTCTAGCATTTCAGGAGCAGCGTATATGGATCCCACAAGATCCAGCTTTACGCACAATGGTATTGTCAAAAGGCCATGATACAGCCATTGCGGGGGCACGTGGGAGTTGAAAAGACTTTGGAGAGCATACAACGAGTGTACTATTGGCCAAGGATGCGGGAAGATGTGGAGGCATATGTTCAAAGCTGTGTCGCATGTCAACAAAATAAAGCGGGGAATAAAAAACTAGCAAGTTTACTACAACCCCTTCCCATTCCTGAACAACGATGGGAACATGTTACTATGGATCTAGTATGTGAGTTACCAAAAATCTCTTTAGGACATGATTCAGTTGTGGTCTTTGTGGATAAATTGAGTAAGATGATACACATCCGACCTACCACAAAGACAGTGACGGCACCACAACTTGCTCATCTATATCTAGATGCAGTTTTTGTGAATCACGGATTAAGCAAAGTCTTAATCACAGATAGAGGAACTTATTTTACTAGTTTATTTTGGAAATTCTTATTTGGTTTATTCAAAACAAAGCTAGTCATATCTACAGCTTATCATCCTAAAACTGACGGTCAAACAGTGAGGGCCAATAGAACAATAGAGGATATACTGCGAGCATTCACCTTGGAGGAACAACAAGAGTGGTATTTAATGCAGAAATTTAAGTCTCTAGATTAAATTTCTGCATTGAAATTTAATCTAGAGACTTGTTCAGTGTATACATATAAAATCATGAGTAATGAATAGTATTTTTTGTTAGGTGTATTATTTTATGATATTCCTCCCTCTTGATTTACAAAATAATATATTTATTTTTTGTAATGTTACAATATTTTTAATTTAGATAAGAAAAATAACCATATGTTTAAATTTATTCTTTCAATTTTCATAAGTTTTGAATTCAACAAAATCTTTAGGAGAATTGAATTTAATTATATTGGCTTTCAAAGCTTATTGTGGATGAGTGAATGATGCTCTATTCAGTAATCTATTGAGAAGCAGTTATGTTGTATTGAAACTTCAGTTGTACATTGCTGTTGTAAAACCAGTGTAATAAACTACTGCATATAGTTCTTCAGCCATTTTCATATATAGAAGTAGATCAATTGGAGTAGTCCAAATATCTCATCTATTCCCAAAATTTTAGTTCTCTTTTTTTTTAATCCTAGAACACCATGTCACTTTTTATATTCGGAAGTATATTGCCTTTCGATAATTCTAAGTATGTTTCTTTATCTATCTAAACATTTCTTCTATTGAACGATACGTATTCTCCAGCATCTAAAAAAAATTGCTGTTTTAGGTGTGGTTTTGTTCCAATCAACTTGAGTGGAGTAGCCACAATTTATAATACTAGAGCTTCTCTCGTACTCTGGTTGCATTTGAAAGAACGATGTAATATGGATATTTTCCCATTTGATGAGCATTAATTTCAGTGCTGGTTTGAACAATAGTTATGTACCCGGGACAGATTAGGATTATTCATTTATTTCAGAGAAGACTTTTTTCGCAGATCCATATCGCCATTCAAGTCAAACCATCGTCATGAATTTTTGGACTTTTTTCGCATTTAACAAAGAAAGAAATATTCTTTTAACAATGTTCGTTTGAAGATTTAATAAAAAAAAATTTCCTTCTTTTATATTTAAAAGTATAATTTTCACTTTTTAAATCTTGTAAAGTAGTTTTGAACATTACTAATTGTATTTTAATCATATATTTTGTATACAATGTATATATTAAGTGATCACTATAATTGAAGCAGGTTGGTTGAAAAAATGTTATTCCAAATTCTGATGCTCCCGTTTTTATCGATCAATACTTTTATTTCTTTCTGTAACTTTGCGTAAAACTTATGGCCAGGTTTCAAGCCTTGAGAGAAACATTTAGGACGCAAATGTGTCAGCAATTTATGCAAAGATTCAGATTGACAAGCTCTCGCATCAAGATTTGTTCATGTGTATGTAATTGTCCGGTTGAGTTCACATCGTTTCAAATGAAATTTCCAGCCCGTCTGCAGTTAAAGCAAGAACAGATTGCATTGCCGCGCGAACGCGAGCCCCGTCTGTCACAAATTATGACGATCATGTTCCCCTTGAGGAAATGCTAGAACTTTTCTCTCTAAACGCTCGGCCTTCATGTTCACCGATTGATACCGCCCAGGAAAGTATGCAATTGCTCTTTTGTGCACCTAACAAGTAGTTTTAGCACGTCTAAAGTTACATCTTTCCTTATGATTCTTATTTGCGCCATATATTATTCATTCTTGCCTCAGTGGCTCTGCTCCTTCGAGGCTCCAGATGTGATTCCCAGCTGTACTTATCTCTGAACGCTGTTGAGCTCTCGATGCGCTCTAATTTTTCTCATTCTTTACATCCAATCCGTCTGAACAGCTTCTACAGAACTCATTCTGACAAACTCAGACATAAGAACGATTGCGTTGGAGAAGGACAATATTTCTTCCAGAATTTTTCAGAAATGCACTATGTATGTGAGTGCATTTCCGACAGGAACATCAGGTTGTCAGGCGAAACTGTGATACTCTTATCGAATTTTCAGTAATGAAGACTGAATTCGTGATCTCCCAGCAACTTCTGCAAGATCGTCTCGTGGAAGTACATGAACACTTGGTCCCAGGGCAGGAATAACCAGTTCAGGTGTTTATCAATGGTTAGATCGCTGGGGCCCGTACCATAGGCACAAAGAATCTCGTTCTGCCTCTTCAACGAACGCGGATCACTTTCTGGAAGAGCACGCATCAGAGCATACACTTTCTGCAACTTCTGCATACAGGTTTGTAGCTCATTGTCCTGTGATACATTGTAAGGCTTGTATGACTCTTAGAGGTTTAGACGGATCATATTTCGGACAAAAATCAAAGATGGGTCCTTTTATGATCTTTGGTGGTCAGCAATCAGCTGGAATACCAGCCAATACACGCCGGCGGCAATGCTTCCCTGGTGATGGTGAGCTGAGAGGCATGTAGTGACTAGGAATTAAAGCAAACAGTGGACAGATAACACTGCTCGCATTCTTGAAGACATATGCATGATTTGTATCTATGGAATGAGTGTGTTCTTTGGTTGCGTAGTCCCCGGAAGCTCCGTGAATTTGGTTGGACTCCATCTATATCTGAAAAAGAGAAGAGCGGATAGTAAGCAAGGTTTTCTCTATGCTTGTTACAAAATAAATAAGATAAACAAATAAAGTAGGATACATGGTTATGATTACAAACAAAAGCTCATATTTTGCTCTGCCGTTAGAGCGTCTCTTACGCTGTGAAGTTCACACCGCTAATTTTTCTCCCTAACTGAAAGCTCAGCTTGTGGACTTCTAAGAATTTTCATCCTTAATAGTATCTGAACCTGGTCCAGTCATATGGTTTCATGTTATTATCATGTACTCTCACGTCTTAACAGACCGAAGAAAAAATGTCGTGCGTTCCATATTTTTGCCTTTTTCAATGCTGATCCGAGACGAACCATGCCATCACCACTAGAATCACATTCATGATCTTTTCTGGAATTCTCAGTCTGTAAGTTACGGTCGCGAAGCTAACACTTAGCTTTCACCATCCGTGTTAAAATCACAATTAAACATAAGTAAATGGCAAATCTTCACTATACTGCGAACTAATTGGCGGAATGAGAGTGATCAGTAGAATGACAATCAATGGTCACAATATTACCACCTGAAGTCTCCTTTAGAAGAGACCAGAGTCGCTATAAACAGTTTCTCGTACAGTGAGTAGTCCAAAAATGAGGTATAGACCCAGAAGGTTTATATATCATTAGAATAAATGGACTCTTCAACCCAACTTTGGTCAAGATGGGTAAGTCTGCATGCACAGCAGTTTGCTCTGTACACCAAGAATGACACCTAAGACTACGTCCTTAACGTCCGACCCGTTCTGTTGGAGCTACATGCAATTGATCCTCCAGTTCCACATAATCTCACAAATCTTCTCTTTCAAGTATGCTTTGAACTATCCAGTTCTACATGACTTAGTTCTCTGCACCATTCAACTTTGTACTCAAATCTCCAGCCATGTGATATAACTCAAATGATGTTCTACGTCCTAAACCCTCATGAAGATGAAGTACAAATCTCCTCTCACGTACCCCGAGACTCTCCCTAGAGTAGTTAATAGCACAATAAAGAATGAGATCTGTTCTTCCCGTTCAAAGACAATTATACCCCATGCTCTCCATAGAGCTCTTGTTAACTTCAGACTATCTGATCAGGAGTTGCTTAACCTGCTCTGATACCATCACAAGATGTGAACTCAGTGTATTGAAGAAAGAGAGAGAGAGGGCAATTAAGTTTCCAAGACCACAAGATGATAGACAACCTTTCGGCTGATGTGTGATCACCTCGAGATCACAATGTAATCCTAGTCTGCTAATAATGTGAAGAGAATGTGCACAGTGTACTAACCAACTCCTATCTAGAATGTATGGCTGGAGATTAGACTCGAAACAACTAGCCTGTGTGGTGATTTTCCAGGATCCAGTCCATATTGCAATTTTTTCTGATGTCAACTCGCATCGATGGATGCAAATTTGTATGAAGATCGTTTCCGTTTCTTCGCTCGGATTCAAACGCAGCTTTGGAACTTCCTTGCAAAGGATCGACACAGAATAGTAACAAGATCAAAGAGCTGCATAGTTTTGATGTATCGTTTGATTGGAAAGACCAGTGAAATTCTTTCCTGCATGAGAACGCATCTTGCTTTTCGATCGATCCACCATTGACAGTGTACTACAGTTGTTTAAAAAGCATGCTGAGACCAAGTTTCATGCAACAGGTGGTCTGGACTCTTTAGGAACACAGAGCAGGTGGGTTGCGGGTCGGCTACCTGTGCCAACGGTGGCACTTACCGTGCCCAGAATACTAAGTAAATTATAAACTACTTCGAATCTTCGTTGTCGAGAAGGATAGTCAACTCCACAAATATCAATTAAAACTTTAAAACGCGTATTGGTATGATACTTCAAAAAATATAATAACTGAAATAGACTGTCGTCGTCTGCAGCTAGAATCAACGAGGGAATGTCGGAGATCAGCGAGCCGATTAGAGCAAATAGATGATAAATGATGGAGCTCCACGAAGAAGTCTACGACCTTTGGGGAGATGCAAACATTCTCAAAAGAGTCATGGTTGGCACAGGGAGAGTAGGGCTGAATATGAATGAGCTTGATGGTGGCCGTCATCTCATGATCATATACCACAACAAGGCAAGTCTTTTGTCCCAGCCTTGACGATAAGAAGACAAAATAAATGGTATTTTATAAAGCATTGTTCCATTTCTTGAAGTATTTTAAGGCAATCTTCATTCTGCTCACTTTATATAAGCTACAAGACAAACCTACCTTTAAGCTCACTCTTGAATGTGGTACTACTTTAGAAGCAATGAAGTCTATATGACTTGTTGACCATTCTGTGGGTAGAGTATAGCTCCCCGTGATGTCATTAAAGATATGGTGTTTGCTATGACACGACATGGTGGTATTTTATAGGGAGCGTTGGTATGCCTTGGTGTCGACTCCGGTTAGGTTAGACCTATACTTGGTTTGGGAGATTAGAAATAAATGACACTGTTTAGGAGTGGATGATGAACCATCCTCATAGATGGGCGATGTTATATTGAGAAGATGATGACATGTGTCATCTTTAGAGTCATTGTAATAACAATGATACTTTAGGTCATGATGATGAAGGCTCTTTGTAAGATGATGAAGGCTCTTTGTAAGACTCTTAAGATTAATTTTGTAGTAAGAGTATAATGATAAGGCTTCAATAGATATGATCTTGTACCTTATCAAATATAAAATGTGATGAGGTTGCAAAATGGAAGGGAGAGATCTAGAACATTGTTTTGATAACTAAAGAGTTTATCTTATTAAAGTGGAGTCGATGTGGGATATCAATAGAGTACAACATGATCTTCCATATGTACTATGCCCAATTCATTTATGATCAACATCTGGTGTCTTCATCGCGATCACTTTCATGCATGATTAGTATACCACTTTGGAGATAACTTTATGCGATAAGAGATGAATTCTCCATACTTGATTATTCTTTGAGTTATTAACTATGGCACGATTTGGGATAGATGAATACCACGATCTTGTTATGGGAGAGTTTTGCTGGTTGCAATAAACTCGAATGTGAATTGGTGAGGAAGAGAAAGAAATAATAATTGTTCACACAAGGGTCGAGAAAGTTTTTCTATAGTCAGACATTCATGCATTCTCACATCAAAGCAATTTTCTTGCAATAGAGGGAGTGGAGCAACAGAAACCAAACCAAAGTACATGGGTATGCAAAGAGTTAACTTCTTTGGTCATCTAGGTTTGGAGTTATAAGGAGCTATGGACGATGATATGTTTATGAGAGGTTATAATACTACGCAACATGGGTATCACTCTCTTTAGCATATTGTGTATTATAGTTTAGAGGTCATGTATCCATTGCTTTCCATATAGCACTAGCTAGTGCTCTATCCATAGGAGATCAATCCGACTAGATGATGATTCTTTTGATGCTAATAGATAGTTTGACCTAGATAGTTTTGTTTTGTTGCTAACATACGGTTTTACCTAGATAGTTTCATATACCTTAGGTGGAGTAGTATATATTTCCAATTCTGATGCTATTCGGGTCTAGCATTTACAACCCTTTTGGTTTCATCACTTTTCTACTTGATGGGGGTATTTCCATCCTTCTTGCTATATTACTTGGTATGACCAAAGGACAAAGTATAATAACAAAAGGGATGGGAAGACCCCATCAAAGCCGTATTACTTGGTATTAACTTTAAGCATATACACCCTATCTTCATGTGAACCTATTCTTTAGGCCTTACGAGTATAGGTACCGTAAACTACTTCGAATGCTTACGTACTCTTGGGTCCACGCAACTAGCCTAAACCAGGACTTATTCACATTATCGATTTCACGTCTGGCCGATACAAAAACTCTACCTGATCGTATATCTTGAACGGATCTTCAACATGCAGCATGATCTGTATACGCAGCTGGAAAACTGTTTAGATATCATTTCCTTTAGTAAATTCCCATTCCAAAGCACTCTTCTCGGTTGCAATTTATTCATACACATTACACCCAAATAGTTTACAAATAATTCAGTGTGTTGAAGATTACATTTATTATTTAAAATGGTCCAAGTGCTGGATAACTAGCCGCAGAAATGGTACGTATTTACGTGGACAAGATGCACGCAATCTACGGGATGGACGCGACTTACGAATGTTCAGAGAGAGTTAACTTATTCCTAGCTGAAAAATGGTATTAGAGGCTTCCCGAGTAACTAGTATCAATCAATTATTTTAACCGAGTCAACTGGACTCGGTTCGACAAATCAAAAGTCCACTGAAACTCCACAAGGTCATGGAACCGAGCAATACAAAGCGATGGAAAGGAGATATCCAAAGTCCAACGAAAGGAAAAGAACGTAAGAACCTCTTCCACCTTTGAAGGATAGGTAACTCTACTCCCCACACCAGGTGTGGCTAGAATTACGAATAGTACTACCGGATGTTCCGTTGTACGATACTGAGTATATTCAGATTCGAATTTATTATGAATTACGAATTTATAACGAATGATCGTACCGAAAGTAATTCTTTCCTGTTTTGTAAGAGATCAAGAAAAGCACCAGAACTAAAGTAGAGGTTACGCAAGGAGGAGATAGATAGTCTTGAGTTTACTATTAGTGGAGTATCTAAAGGTGCCACATCAGCAATCCGTGTGCTCTTTAGATTGTGTTTCTTGTGTGTTAGTTACAGTACACATCAACAATCCGTGTGCTCATAGGGATGTCCGCCATGTCCGAGTGGATGGTGGTTGTGTAACCTTATCTAGTTTGTACCTTTTTGAGAACTATATATGGATAAAGAGAGACCATTGAGATATCTCTCAACTTCAGAATTTCTTGAGCTATTCGAGTGATCTCTCCTCATTTCCCTAGTGTTACATTAGGCCTCCCCTCAATTCTTTTCTTATCGTAGGATTTAGAGCAATCAATTCGCCAACAATTATATTGGCTTTTATATTCCCCACATCCTCCACCACATTGTATTTGAGTTGGGTAGACGAAATGGAGAAATCATCCATTCCCAACTTCTTCCTCGGTCCTCTCGGTTGACTTACACCACTAGATCTAGTGCTCCGGCTTGGTTGATCTTTTCTTAAGATGGACTCCTCTACAAATCTAACTATCTTTTTCACATGTGCAAGAATATCTACTCTCAAACTTATAGAACTCTCTCCCTTCTCAAACGTGCATTGATAAGGAAACACATCAATAGACGTTATTCCCTTATCCTTCGATTGACTCGGAGCAGGAGTAAGATTGTTCTGTCTAACTCCATGATGCTATCAATGATTAGGACAATTCCGTTGGAAATGAGGGCCTCCACAACTAAAGCATGAAACTATGAAGTTTTCTTGCGATGGATTACCTTTTGGACAATAATTTCCATACCCTCTAGATCCTCCATCTACATTCTAATTCCTCCTCTTCCATAGTTGTACTATGTTAATCTTGAGGTCAGTGAGTGTTTCCGTGATAGATTTCAACTCATGGTGCAAGTCTACCACTAGAGTATTTACTACTGACGAAGTAACAATAATAGGAGTTGCCGTTCTTACCACAAAAGGTGGTGATGCTTCTCTAGCCACTAAGCTAGAATCATCATCTTCTAGGCTCTCCTTTATTCAAATAGCAATTGAATAGTCTCAACCTTAGAAGAGGGTTTTTCATATCTCACCTTGCTTCAAATCTGAAGCTTCAAACCCCCAATGAAATTCTTTGTCAACATCGCCACAATCCCCACCATGGTTGATTCCACCTCGTCTCCACTCTTTCTCAACACCACATAAAAACATGATGTAACAACACGGTAATCACAATCTGAGCGAGAGTGTAGACTTTTGATTCTTTTTCTAGGGAATAAGGGATCTGAATAAGCTTTCAGGGAAGTGAATGTGAGTTTATACTTCTTTAGTGGCTCTAGACATTATAGTCTGAAGAGTGAGATGGCAAGATTGTTACAGATCTTGTAGTGACACGGTAATCTGAATATGAGCGAGACTATAGTCTTTTGATTCGTTCCAAAGGAAATAAGAGATCCGAATAAGCTTTTAGAGAAGTGAATGTGAGTTTAGACTTCTTTAGTGACTCTAGACCTCACAATCCGAAGAGTGAGATGGTAGGACTATCACAAATCCTGTCCCATTGAAAATATCATTCCCATCCAAATAGAGACACACACAAGCGACATATGTGCTCAATAGTTTCATGAATCAGTGAAATCACCGTTTACTGTGTGATGGGGATCTCTTCATTACAAGCTGAAGTCAAGGCGATGCTCTTAACAAAGTACTTCTAGGTGATACTATACAATGCTGGCTCTTGGATAAACGTCTGGTTATCTTCGCAGGTGTCAAATACCAATCGAGGCCAACAACACGATAATCACACCAGCTTCTTGAAGCTCGTTCCATCCTGACTACAATTGAGATTCAATCAATTGAACCCTTGCAAAGAAAGAAGATCCCACCTCTTTATTCCTATGACTATTTATACAAAATTTCCTAACTTCTACTCCTAACTGCTTCCTACACAGATCGTTTTCTCCTAAATCTCCTCTGCCCATATAAGCTGCTCGATCGTACCTCCGCTTCACGCGTAAAGGCGTCGATTCCTAACTGCAACTCCTATACATCTACCGCGATCTCTTGTCAATGAAGAGTCATGGCTTCCCAAAAATCTCGACCCAAGGCTTTATACATCTCCTTCTTTGATCCTTTGAATCTCTCAGATTCTGCATTGTGGTCACCAACTATTTTAACCGATGCGTCTCTACTCTATCACACCGAGCAAACAGATGTTGTGTGCACCGATTCGCAAGAGTCTCCAACCTCAAAGGTGCCTCCATGTCAACCTGATTCAACCGCCTCTTCAGATCCTGCACTGCCTCCCGAAGATACAAGTTCTCCTTCTCCAAAAAGTTGATTTCTACACCCCAAATATGACAAATCTCTACATATGCCGTCTTCACCTCTTGAACCTTCTGCTCCAATTTGGCTTTCTGCTTGGACAGCTTGTCCACATTCTCCGTCAATTTCCGAACAGTGTCAGTCTGGTCTTCTTTTCCCAAAGCAAGGCAATTCATCATCTTGATTAGGTCCATGTATCCATCCGCTTGGGGATCCCACCCTGGCATGTACATTGTCCCCATCTCGTTCAATTCCAACAACACCAGGACCACCACCATCTCTAGTTTCTGAGACAACTGCAAAACAGAGGCCAAGGGTTCAGCAATCTCCTTCGTTGCTTTCACCTTCGGACGAGACGGCTTATGGAGCGCTACTTCTTCTACTTTCTTCTTTACTAACTCCCCCTTCTTGACCGTTGAAAGGCAAGGAGGACTATCTTCTTCTACTACCCGCTTCTTCTTCCTAGACGAGCCAATTACTTCCAAATCTGAATATGAGTCACGTTTCTCTATGTGATTGTCCTAACTTCTCCAGTTCGTTGTGGTTCGGATGGCGCACTAATCTCCAAGCTCCTTGTAGACCCACTACTGGCGTCATCGATGTCTATTTCGAGGTTTGAGAGTCTAGACTTCAATCAATATAGCTGCCTTTCCCTAGGAGTCATCCACTCGATCTTTGCATATAGATGCACTAAGAAAAACGAGAGATACACCACACTCTTGTCATCTTCTCTCATCTTAATGGCCATTGCTTGTACATTCTTGGCAAGATCTCCTCCCCCCCGTTAATCCGAATGGTTCCTCCCACAAAACCTTTCATAATCCGCATCTTATGCATGCTGACATACATTGTGCATTGTGGTCAGAACTGTAACAGACAAGTTACACAAAGGATTGCCAATTGTACAGAATTAAAGTTCGTTCCCAAGGGAATGAGGTGTTAATTCACTATCAGTGACGAATATGTGAGTTTACGCATCTTTTGTAGACTATGGACATGCACAGTCCGAAGGGTGTTGCAAATAAGCAGTATTCAACCACTCATTCCGATCATCAAACCACTATCCATCCATTAGATTACACGTAATTACACATGTAAATGAAATTCCACTCTTGATTTACGGATGGGAGATTGATCTCTCCTTTACAAGTTGAAGTCAAGGTGATGTTCTCGATGAAGTTCTAGTGCTAAGGTGAATCCGACCATGGCTCATGGGCGCATACCCAGGTATCTTCATAGGTATAATACACCAATCTAGGCCGATCGAACGCAACACTCATCAGCTTCTCAAGCACTTCGTTCTACCCTAACTACACTTGAGGTTCTCAATGAACGCTTGCAAAGAAAAAAATAATCCTACTCTAACTCTACTCCTATTTATACAATTGCTTGCACCTCTTTCTCACCGTTGCCTACACGGATCGTGTCCGACTACTTCTTCGGAAAGTTGTTGGTCCCTTTGATGATGTCTCTTCCCTCTAGGCGAAAGCATCTACACTCATTTGCAACTCTTTGATGTCTTCTGATCTCCTTCTGATGGACATGCATCGCTTCGCTCCTTTCGTTTCTCCTTCGAATCGCAAGGAGTGTTCATCGCCACAGTCAATTGTTCCAACCGTTCAGTCTCCACTTCGTCACATCGGGTAAAAAGGTATTGCGAGCACTAACTTGCCAAAACTTCTAATCTAGCTGGCCTCTCAACATCAACCTTGTGCAAATGTTGCTTCACCTCCGCCTTCTGTTTCTCCGTTCTACCGATTTTGTCAATTGCTTAATAGTCTGCATCTGGTCCTTCTTCCCGTGAGCTGTGTAGTCTATCACCGTCCTCCTATGGATTCCATCCTTGGATGTAGTTGTTCCTCATCTCGTTGAGCTCCATCAGCACTAGCACTAGCACTATCACATTCTCAAGTTTTTGCACTAACTGTAACACTGAAAAAATCGGTTCCTCCCATGTTACCTTCTTCGCTTTTACCTCAGGCCGTGATGCCTTTGGTACTGGACTACTTGGGTGAGCAATGTCCTTCAGCTTCCTCTTCTTGCTAACGGGTTCTAGAACTACTTCCATATTGGAACTTCTTCCCTCGGTGATCCTCACTGAGTCTTCCCTTCCGAAATTGTGTCTTCAATGTCCCGCATTACTTTGTTTAGCTTCTCTGAAGGCATCTCATCCTGATTCTCCTCTATAGGCGACTGCAAGCTTTCTCCTTTGTGGGGTCCCAGACTTCTGGTGGATCCACTGCTATCGTCATTCCTCTCTGGCCCACCTAGAGTATCCATCACGTTTAGTTGGTATCTCTGTCTCTCTAGTGGTGTCAACCACCCCATTCGTGAATATGTGTGCACCAGAACAAGGAGATATAGATTACTTCTTTCTCTCCTGCTTGCAACTTCTAGCCCATCGCTTGCACATTCCGAACAAAGATCTCTCCCCAATTGACCTTGATCGATCCCACGACAAATCCCTCAACTATTCTCACTTTGTGCATACTTACGTATGTAGTTCTTTGCGGAGAGAATAATTGATTCAAGGTATACATCATCTTTCTCCTGAAATCATCACGAATAATATGGATCTTAAAGCCATTCGTGCCTTTGCTCCCCCGAGGATCAAACCACTTTGATTCATCAAAGTTGAAGCCCGTATACAGTTCTGACCCTTCCCAATTGATACCATCTTTCTCCTTTGAGTAATCTTGTCCTAATGTTTCAGCCCAAAGAAGCACATCCCACAAATCCGGATGCCCTCTCCATCCTATCGGATTTGCTTTCTTCTTTGCTCGAACTTCCTCACATAACGCCGAACACACGTAGTCCTATCGCCATACTAGGAAAGCTCCTCCTAAGTTCTTTAACTGTAACAACTCCTCAGTTGTCCAATCTGGCTTCGGCACCAATGGTCGATACACTCCTATCAACATCTTTCTCACTAGCGGCAATTGAATAGCCTCCCGAGCTCCTAAACGAATGATCGATCTCTTCTTCATATTTTTTAATCGCTCTGTCGGCTCATTCTTGCTTTTCCGTTGCTCGTCTCACTTGTTGATATTGTTACTAACTATCCTAGTCCGGTCGACACTTCAGACATTCCTTAACAACTTATTCATCTTGGTCATATTCGTACTTATTTCACATATTCGTATTCGACAGACTAGACTTATCCGAATATCGTGCACTTTTATTCCAAAAATAAAAAAAACAGTCTCAAAATCTCTAAATAGGGTCCTACATACGTCCATTCCTAGTTGTGAGCACCCCGCAAACATCACTACTCATAGTACTTCTTGATCCTCCACTCGTTCAGCCTTGTGGCAAACAGCGTACCATCCAAATCAACTAACCGCATCAAACCATTATCAAACACCTCCTTGATCTCATAGGGCCCCATCTAGCAAAGATGTAACTTTCTTGGAAATTTCATGTAACGGCTATCATATAACAACACTTTGTCATCCGCCACAACCTTCTGGGGTCACAATCAACTATCATACTTCTCCTTTTGCCGAAGCTGAATAATTCTGGTCAGTTCCTCAGCTTCATAGCGTGATTCCTCTAGTTTTGCCAATTCCAACAATCGGTGAAGTTGGCTGTCTTCCACTGATATTCAATCTTCAACTAGAATTCAGTAGGTAGGAATTTCCAGCTCCACTGGCGTAATGGGTGCATACCATATGTGAGATAGAAGAGAGTCTGCTTGGTCGTTACCTTTTTCGCCGTCCTGAAAGCCCACAACGCTGCTGGTACTTTGACATCCCAATCCTTAATGTGATTCATCGTTACTTTATTAAGAATCTTACACAACAGCTCATTAGACTTCTCCGTTAACCCATTAGCCTTTGGGTTATATGGGGTAGTCTTCTTGTGCTTAATCTTAAAGTAGGTGGTAAGTTCTTTGATCATATGATTCAAAAAATATGTAACCCTATCGCTAACCAGCTCTAAAGGACATCCATAGCAACAAAGGATTTGATTGAACAAAAACTTGGCTATAGTCTCACCATCGTCACGTCTTGTGGCCACTACCTCAACCATCTAGGTAGCGTAATTTGTAGCCACTAGGATGTATCTCTTTCTACTACCTCTGCTGGATGGCAAAATATGTCCTACGAAATCAATACCCCATTTCTCAAAAGGTGCTAAAGGTAGAATGGCTTTCAAAGGCCACCACGTGGTCTGTGTTGATTTTTCAATTCACTAACATGCATCACATTGCTGGATGAATTTATGTACATCCTTAAACATGGTCGGCCATTAATAATTGACTGCCAGGATTTTCTTGACTGTGTTTCCCAGCGCATAGTGTCCTCCTGCAGCTTCTTCGTGCATGGCGCGGATCACCCTGGTGACTTCATGCAACTCCAAACATCTTCGTAGGACATCGTCTGCCCCCAGTTTGAACAATATTCCCCTTTCCAATTGATTTGGCGCTGCTTTGTGTATAAACACAATGCGTTGCCCGACAGACAAATCCTCCGGTAACTCCAATGTTTTCAGATAGCAATACAAGTCATAATATTTTGTTTCCTTGTAATCTGTCATCTGGAATAGTTGTTCGTCTGGAAATTCATGATCACTGCTACCGCCGGTATCTTCGTCTCTAGTCATGACAGAAAGACGGCATTCATATGTTGCACCCCTTTCTTTGTCTGCACAATAAAAGAGAATTCCTGCAATAACAACATCCAACGTGCCAACCATCCCGAGAGATCAATATTCTGCACTAGGTACTTTAGAGTGAAATGATCCACATGGAACACAAATTCATAACCCAAGAGGTAGTGCCGGAACTTCCTTACTGCATAGACCATCCCCAATGCTTCCCTCTCCGTAGTAGAGTAGTTACGCTCCGCCGCTATTGGCATGCGACTGACAAAGTAGATTGGGTGGTCCTTTCCATTCTGTCATTCCCACTTTGTCATTGTCCCAACACAACACCCATTGCTATCAACAAAGTATCCACGTCCACTTGAAAAGGTTTTTCCCAATTAGGCGGGACTAGAGTTGGTGTTGTGACTAACTCTTGTTGAGAAACCGACTCTTCAGGAATCATTCCAAGAAGAGGAGAGCACATCAAACATACAAGAGAGAGTGTACATGAATGAGATGGGGAAGGCTTTGCCTTCCCCTGTATATACAGGGTGAGTACAGGGAAACCCTAAATTTGGGTTAGCCCTAATCTTGGATAAACCCTAAACATATCTGTACCATCGGTACATAACAACCCTAGATCAACGGCCTGTAGTCATCAGGCACTAATTGACCTATATCAACTAGATGAGCTTGGGATATTAACACTCCCCTTCAAGCTCAACTGTACATCCTGAACTCCTAGACAATGTCGAAATGTAGCAATGTAAAGCTTTGGTGAAGATATCTGCAACCTGATCTCCTGTATGTATATATCTAAGATCTACTACACCTGAAAGGACCTTCTCCCTAACAAAGTGATAGTGCACCTCAATGTGCTTTGTCCTAGCATGAAAAAAAGGATTGTTGGCTAACATCATGCTGCTAATGTTATCAGCTAGGATAACTATAGGACTAGGATAATCTACTCCAATATCAGAAAGCAAGGAACGAAGCCAAACTGCTTCACAAGTGGCATTCATAGCCCCACGATACTTTGCCTCTGTGGAAGACAGTGCCACGGTCAGTTGCTTCTTAGAAGCCCACCTCACAGCCGTACTCCCAAGTCCAAATGCATATCCAGACGTGGATCTCTTGCCGGAAATGTCTCCTGCCCAATCAGCATCGGTGTAGCCATGCAGGTTCAGCTCACCTCCAAATCTGTATCGAAGTCCAAAATGAAATGTGGACTTCACATAGGGGAGAATCCGCTTAACCGCCATCATATGCGGTACCCGTGGAGCATGCAGGAACTGACTGACTAGACCAACAACATAGCTCAAATCCGGACTAGTGATAGTCAGATAAATCAAACTTCCAACCATCTGCGGGGATCTGCAAGTAACTCTCCATCATCTAACTCTAGCTTTAGACCTTGTTGTAGAGGAGTGTCTATTGGTTTACAATCAGACATCTTGAACTCCTTAAGCTTATCTAAAGCATATCGGCGTTGTATTAGCCACATATCCTTTCCCTCTATGATAAACTCCACACCAAGAAAGAATTTAAGATACCCTAAGTCTTGTATCTCAAATTCGGAACATAAGATACTCTTGATGCGGGAAATCATCTCCTCATGGTTCCCAGTGATAATAAGATCATCTACGTAGATGGAAATCATCACTACATGAACTCCTGATCTCATGCAGTATAGTGATGAGTCGAATGATGAGACTACAAATCCAAGAGACATGAGAAAGGAATTAATCTTCTCATACCATGCTCGGAGAACTGTTTCAAACCATAGAGGGATTTCCTTAACTTACAAACGCGGGAAAGAAACTTCAGATCTTCGGAACCAGGTGGTTGTTGCATGTAGACTTCCTCGCCGAGATCTCCATTGAGAAAGGCGTTCTTAAAATCCATTTGATGCGATCGCCATCCCTTGTTGACGGCAATAGCAACCACCGCATTTAATTGTTGCCATCTTGGCAACTTGACTAAACGTCTCTTCGTAGTCCACTCCATGCTGTTGTGCGTAGCCCTTGGCTACCAATCTGGCCTTGTATCGAGATACGTACCATCCGAAGGCGCTTGACCTTGAAGACCCATATGCAACCAATCGCTTTCTTACCTTGAGGTAAGTCCACCAATTCCCATGTTTGTTGGTGACGAAGTGCAGCAAGTTCTGTCTCCATGGCTTCAATCCACTCATTTTTGTGCATCGCCTCCTCAAGCGTACTCGCCCGGCTCAAGAAGAGCGTGAGTCATGTATGCATGATGATCGACAAGGAAACTTTCATGCATAAATCGCTGAGCAGGGATGCCGAACTCTCTCAGATTTTTAAGTAGGGCGTATCGGATGTCTTGTTTGTCTCCCCTGCTTCGGATCGAGGTACCAAGCCAGCGTCGTTTTGGGACGCTTCATCCAACGGATGAATATCTGTAATCCGTGGTGATGACATTATATGTTGCAAAATAAGATGATCCTCAAGACTAGGAGTCGGTCTGGATGGTGCTCGGTAAAACTTCATCCATAGCTGCTCTAGGTACAGAAGACTCAGCTCTAGACTGTGTGACTCCATAAACTCCACTCTGTAAAGGTACAGTGGACGGACTCCTTGGTGTAGTTTCAGTAGGAAGAGTGGGTATGACCGGAACAATCGCAGGTGCATACCAAGATTGCAACTCTTCAAATACAACATCTCTACTGATATAGAATTGCCTAGAGGAAGGATTATAGCATCTATATCCTTTCGTATCTAAGGCATATCCAAGAAAAATACACTTCTCAGCTTTCGGATCTAGCTTCTCATCCGGAATGTGTACATAACAGATGCAACTGAAAACTTTCAGAGATGAGTAATCAGACTTGTGGCCTGTGAATACCTCCATCGGGGTCTTGTTGTGAAGCTTTTGTAGTCGGAGTCCGATTCATCAAATACACCGCAACGGAAGCTTGACTTACGCCTGAGCGGTCTAGGCAGGTTCTTCCCATTCAACATAGCGCGAGCAGCTTCTGATATATGATGATTCTTCCTCTCCGCAACGCCATTCTATTGTGGAGTATAAGCGCAAGTCTTTCCGCGGCGTGTATGCCATGCTTACGTAGGTAAACAGTGAATTCACCAGATAGAAACTCGCCTCCTCCATTCGAACGTAGACAAATGATAGATTGTCCAGACTGTTTCTCCACCAAGGTGTGGAAAGTGCGGAAAGCCGACAACACATCTGAAGAGCTCTTGCTCTTGAGAAAGTAGACCCAGGTATAGCGAGAGAAATCATCAATGAAGGACACGAAGTACTCAAAACCAGATAAACTTGGTTGAGAAGAAGTCCATACATCTGTATGCACCAGCTCTAGAAGCTTGGTCGCTCTCCTACCTGATCCCTTAAAGGGTTGTCTAGCTTGCTTGCCGAATTGACAAGCGAGACATCTTGTAGTGGTGAAATTTGGCGTAGTGAAGTTGGGCAAACTTTGTGACTAGATCTGAACTCGGAAGAGCCTTCAGTTTCTAAAAGTTCATGTGCCCAATTCGCTTGTGCCAAATATCTATGTCATATACTACAAAGCCACTTTCTGTAATGACAGGAGTTGGCTGTTTACTGACATTAACTGTAGCATCTAGCTTAAACAATCTACCACTCACCACGCTACCTCGAGCTACAAGATGCGCGTGGAGTCTTCAACAAAGCATCCATCTTTGTTGAAACGCACTTGGAAATTTTGTTCTACCATCTATCCTATTGATAACAGATTTCGAGGTGAGTAGGAACATGTAAAATATTTCCGATTCCATAAAGATTAGATCCTGGAATATCAAGCGGAATTTTACCCTTATGATTGATCTCGTGCTTCGTATCATCTCCAGTCACCATGAATTGAGGAGTCTCCATAGTGTCGAGCGACGCAAACCATTCTTGATGCGGCATCATGTGGCTGGTAGATCCGGAATCGATCACCCAATCGTGTCAGTGCCAAAGCAAAGATAACTCAGTGTGTCACAATGAGTAGTCGTTCTTGCAGACTACATGGCCCCTGTTGGCCCAAAGCGCCGCGCAATCGTTCGACGCTTGTTACAATTTTGGCATAGTGGCCATTCTTGTGACAATAGTTGCGGTGGGTGCCTTCTTGCAACCCGGTGGCGCACCTAAATTTGGTTGGGTGCCTTGTTCGCACACCCACCTCTACCACCACCATATCCGGCTCCTCTGCCACGACCTCTACCTCGACCTCCAGAACCTGCAAAAAACACACTTTCTTGCGGGCTAGACGAAGCACTAGTACGCCTGCACTCGCACTTCTTCTCCCAACATCATTGGGGGTTCTTCGAACTTGGAAGAGGTTCTCTTGTCGAAATGGACGTAATGAACTGCTTGTACTCGGTAGGCAGTCCTTGCAATGTCACACCAATAATCACAGTCGGATCAAGTTGAACATTGATAGATGCTAAGCGATTCTGCCGGTTCTTTTGATGTGATTGACATAGTCACTAGCACACATCGAGCCTTTCTTGACCGTATTGAATTCCGCAAAGAAGCTGCGGCTTCCGAAGCTTCTGTTCCCGAATGGAACATCTGTGACAACGCATCCCAAGCTTCCTTGGGTGTGTCATAGTCTTGAATGTGACCAATCATCGAGCCTGAAATCGTGAGCGCAATGTAGTGGATGGCTTGATACGATCGCTTTCTCCACTCACCCAATGTCTGCTCATTGTGAAGATCACTAGCAACCACGATTGATGCTTTCTCCTCCCCTATCACAAGCTCCCATAGCCCCTGGCCTTGAAGGAAGGGCTTCATTCGAAATTTCCACGTTTGGAAATTGTTCTTGTCAAGTTTCTTTCCAGTGATCATGCTCACGGATTCTGCCATGGTTGTGGTCACGAGCGGAAATTAGGACTCCAACACGGCAAGTACCTGCACAGACACAAAAAGAACACCTCCGCGACTATGGCAGAAAAATAGCTCCTCTGCACCTCGATCAAGAAACATGCAAAGCTCCAGAAACTGGCAAAATGCGCCTGTCTTGAACCGTAGATGAAGAAGGAAATGTGTTCACGATTCGAAGCGTCATGCGCATTTCTAAGTTTAAAATGACAAAGAAAGCTCGGATTGAGCTGAAATTTTTCGTGGTAGGAGCTTTGACAGAGGCGAGCAAAGTTCAATTTCAAAGCAAAGTTCAAGGCAAAGCCTTTACTCCGGTAGAAACCCTCAAACCTCTAAAAAACCTCGTTTAGGTCTCCAAACAGCTCCTCAAAGATCTTGGAAAAGGCAATAACTACCACCAATAACTCCAAATCGCACGAAAACTTCATTTTGCGATCAAAAATAGGTCGAAAATGATCATCTTGACCTCTGAAAACGCGATTGAAGATTCTGAGAAAACACGAAACGGTTCCCCATCAATCTACTCGCTTGAGCGAGGCGCGGCCTCCACCCCGAGGCACACTCCTCACTGATCTCCAGCACTCCTCTATGTCTAATCTACATAACTAATGCTCCCACCATGCTCTGATACCATGTTGAGAAATTGACTCTCCAGGAATCACTCCAAGAAGAGGAGAGCACACCAAAGGGACAAGAGAGAGAGTGTATAGGAATGAGATGAGGAAGGCTTTGCCTTTCCCTGTATATATAGGGTGAGTACAGGGAAACCCTAATTTCGGGTTAGCCCTAATCTTGGATAAACCCTAAACATATCTGTACCATCGGTACATAAGAACCCTAGATCAACGGCCTGTAGTCATCAGGCACTAATCGACCTATATCAACTAGATGAGCTAGGGATATTAACATAGCAAGGGTGGATCCGACCCTTGGGTCGCCAAAGGAAGAATACTCCCTCAGACCCTGACGAGGTAACAAACGTGGTGGATCACATTCCTTCGACATTCACGAAGAGCAAAGCGTCTACGTCGAGGAGAAGAAGTCGAACCAGTAGCCCTAGACGTTTGGAGACTCGACCAAACGACAACAGCTCTAATTCTTCAGAAGGACCGTTTAGTGTTAGTACCGACACCTCCACCCGAGCAGTCACACCTTCGGGAGACAAGCATCCGACAAAGGTGAACGGTGGTCGGCATTTCAAGAAGGGCCCACGACCTTTGCTGCTGCTAGCAAGGGGGAGTTGAACGAACTCAAGGTGAACCTAGAGCCGCGGTTCACAGACCTCCAAGTCGACGATCAAAGCCGAAGATCATCAAGAATGGCGGCCCCGATTACCAAGCAGCAGTACCCCAAGTTTAAGGGTACTACCGACGAAGATGACGCCAAATCATATATTCGGACTTTCGAGGCCATCTCCACGGCCAACAAGGAGCAAGACCCCATAGACTGGAGACGAATCTTCCCTAGGCTCCTGCGAAAAGGGGCCCGGATATGGATGAATAACCAGGAGGAGAACCATGTGGCAGAAATAGCCACATGGAAGGGACTCAAGAGCCGGTTTCTGGCCCGATTCAGGGAGATGGGGTACGACAAGGTACTCCTGCGAAGACTGGGTGCCATTCGGAGGGGGAAGCATCAAAAGCTCAGGGAATATACTGAGCAATTCCTGAGCCTCCTAGACCGGATGCCAGCAACCATTGCCAACATCAAGCCATATTCGGCAGCAATGGCAATAGAGTGGTATGAATTCGGCTTGGGTCAGGAGATCTTTTGTCGAAGGTCGGACCCGAATACTGTGGAGGCAGTCATTCAGGCTGCAGAGGCGTACGAATTGTCAAACATTCACCGGCATTCGGGACAGTCCTCAAAAGGGAAGGGCAGGACGAAGACGCGGGGTAAAGGAAGGAAAAGACGAAGTCCTTCCACCACTAGCTCCTCTTCGTCCGAAGAAGTTACGAGCTCAGAGTGGAGTTTGAAGAGAGGACACTAAAAAGTTCCCCGAGAGCGAAACGTGAGAGTTGCTTCTATTGTGGAGAGGAGGGACATAAGCTTGTGAGTTGTCCTTGGAGGACCAAAGATCGGAGGTTGAGAGAGAGACGAAACGTGGGAGAGCTAAACCTTCATCTGGGACCATCATCTCCCCATGAATCCAAGAGTGGAAACTATTGTGAAAATTGTGGAGTGACCGGACTTCCCTTAGGACACGAGTGTAGTGGCGTGAAAGCTCTGTTGGAGTCACTAGTGGAGGGCTTTGAAGATAAATTGAGTGCAGATACTAAAAAAGTTGAAATCTCCATGTGGCTCAAGTTCTAATCGAAGATGGAGATCATTTTCAGAATGATCGAGAAGATGTCGATGAGGGTAAGGCTCATAGTGTGTTTAGGAGAGGAGAGAGCCATGGCAATCTTGGACCAACCAATTCCGTTCATTTTGCCATTGATGAATTACTCTAGAATGGAGCTAGTTTTGTTTGTGTTGTATTAGGGAGTCCGTATAAATTTCCAACAACAACGACAAAAGGAGTTGGAAATGGGGAAGCTTCCGGTGTTCTATGGGAGAGAGAAAGAAGATGTAGAATCTTTTTGTGAGAGACTTCAAGAGGGCATGCATAGGAAACAATGAGAGAAGGAAACCCGAATGGGCTATCCTTTTGCCCGACTTCTTGGAGGATTCTGCATTGAAGTGGTACAATGAGTACAAGAAGGAGCATGTGGAGGAAGACACTTGGGAGAGTTTGACGGAGAATCTTGTTGAAAACTTTCTTCCGGATGAAAGTTACGAGAAGGCGATGTGTGAAGTCACCTTTTTTGAAGCAAGGAGAGAGTGAGAAGGTGAGATCATACGTAGAGAACGGAGAAGCTGGAGTCACGCTTTCGTGTGGTGTTGAGAAAGAGTGGAGACGAGGTCGAGCCAACCATGGTGGGGATTGTGGCGATGTTGACAAAGAACTTCATTGGAGGTTTGAAGCCTCGGATTCGGAAGCAAAGGTGAGATATGAAAAGCCCTCTTCTAAGGTTGAGGCTATTCGCATTGCTATTCGAATGGAGGAGAGCCTAGAAGACGATGATTCTAGCTTGGTGGCTAGAGAAGCATCACCACTGTTGTGGTTAGAATGGCAACTCCTCTTTGTTGTTCTTTGCGCCAAGGTAGTAAATTCTCCAGTGGTAGACTTGCACCATGAGTTGAAATCTATCACGTAAACTTTCGATGATCTCAAGATTAACGTAGTACAACTATGGGAGAGGAGGAATCGGAATGTAGAGGGAGGATCTAGAGGGTATGGGAATTATCCTCCAAAAGGAAATCCACCACAAGGGAACTTCACGGTTTCATGCTTTAGTTGTGGAGGCCCTCATTTCCAACGAAATTGTCCTAATCCTCGACAACATGATGGAGTTAGACACAACAATTCTACTCCCTGCTCCAAGTCAATCGAAGGATAAGGGAGTAGCGTCTATAGATGTGTTTCCTCATCGGTGCACGTTTGAGAAGGGGAGAGAGCTCTATAAGTTCCATAGTTGATATTCTTGCACACGAGAAGAAGAGAGCAAGATTTGCGAGAGGAGTCCATCTCAATGGAAGATCAACCAAGCCGGAGCACTCGATCCGGTGGTGTGAGTCAACCGAGAGCACCGAGAAAGAAGTTGGGAATGGATGATTTCTCCATTTCATCTACCCAACTCAAATCTGACGTGGTGGAGGATGTGGGGAATCAAAAAGCCAATATAGCTGTTGGCCAATTGATTGCTCTAAATCCTACGATAAGAAAGGAGTTGAGGGAGGCCTAAGCTCCAAAAGGACCAAGCGACGATCAAGGGAAAGCTTCCATGGCAAATGTTGGAGTAGGAGTGGTGGATGCCGTTGCCTCGGAGGTATGCACTCAAGGCTTGAAGATTGAAATACGCATTAATGGGCGTGATGTTTCGGATGTACTTAGTGGATGGTGGATCTGCGGTGAATGCCATGTCGAGCGTTTGTTGAAGAAGTTGGGGATGAAGCTTTCAAGACCTTCCAACATCATTGTTGGGATGGCCAACAAGCAAAAGGTGCGACCCATTGGAGTGGTGGACAAGGTGGTGGTAAGTGTGATGGGAGTTCAAACCTTGTTGTCCTTTCAAGTGCTTGAGGAGGCTAGCTACGACTTGTTGTTAGGAAGACCTTGGTTG
Organism: Marchantia paleacea; assembly: GCA_014180765.2. Lineage (NCBI taxonomy): Eukaryota > Viridiplantae > Streptophyta > Marchantiopsida > Marchantiales > Marchantiaceae > Marchantia > Marchantia paleacea. Next base: position 2,452,519 of record MUAA02000014.1, read on the forward strand.
AGGAATTTGTGAGGACAACCGATCGGTGGCATAAGGGGTTACCTTCGTATGGGGCCGAAAAACCATCAGTGAAGGTCCCTCTCACAAGTGGCGGAGGAGCGGTCTCGGACTCGGATAGACCTACAGTGATTACTTCGTAGTCCGAGAGTGAAGAAAGTGGTAGTTTTTCAGAGGTTGACACCAACATGTCGGCCGATGAGGAGACATCATCTGAAGATACCTCGGACGATGATGTTCAAGTTCAAGTTCTTCTTTGCAATGGATTTCTTCTAGGCCGGGGGGTGGTGAAAGATCCCGACAAGATGAAGATGAGTAAAGATGAGATAACTCGACGGCTCTCCACTCTCAAGTTTGGTCCCAAGGTTACTATGGAGGAGAAGTCAAGATTCTTGGATATATTTCGAAAATATATCCATGTCTTTGCCTTTAGCTACAAGGATTTGAAGGAAGTAACCTTAGAAACTCATCGCATTGAGTTAGAGGAGAAGGCTCATCGATGCGTCGGAAACAGCGTCGGATAAATCCACTTAATTTGTGGTGGTCAAGGAGGAGATCGACAAGCTAAAGGATGCGGGTTTCATCTATGAGGTAGAGAATTCTGAATGGGTTTCTCCTATTGTGATAGTCAAGAAGAAGAATGGTAAGCTACGTGTATGCGTAGATTACAAGAAGTTGAATCTTTGTCACAAAGAAGGATTACTATCCTTTACCTTTCATAGATGAGATTCTAGAGGAGGTGGCAGGTCATGAGTGGTATAGTTTTGGAGATGGTTATAGTGGTTATAACCAAATTCAAATTGCTCACGAAGATCAGCTCAAAACCACTTTTACCACGCCATGGGGAACTTTTTGCCTTTAGGGTAATGCCCTTTGGTCTATGTAATGCTCAGCAACTTTTGAGAGGTTCATGAACAAGGTGTTTGAACCTTTTATTGGGAAATTTGTGCGAGATTTCATAGATGATTTTTTGTATACGGGGAAGAAGGAGGATCATTTTGATCATTTGATCAAAATTCTACAACGGTTGGAGAAAGCCAAAGCCTCGCTCAATCAGAAAAATGCATTTTTGGATGTGAGGAAGGTTTGTTGTTAGGGCACATCATCTCCAAAGATGGTATAGCGGTGGATCGAGAAAAGGTGAAACGCATCCTCGACTTACCTTTTCGGTGGCGTTGACCAAGTTGAGGCGGTTCCTTGGAATGGTGGGATACTATCGACGGTTCATCTTTTCCTTCTCCAACAAAGCTTATGCCTTGACGGTTTACATGAAGAAGGGGCGGATTACGATTTAATCCTCAAGGATGGGAGGGTACTGTGGCGTTGAACTTCTTAAGAAAGGCGTTGGTAACGGCTCCTATTTTAGCCAAACCAAATTGGGGTAAACCTTTCATTCTCTACACGGATGCATCAAACATTGCTATAGGATGCACTCTAAGCCGGATTAGATGAAGATAGCCATGATCATCCAATTGCTTATGCTAGTAGACGGATGGTGCGGTGCCGAGAGAAATTATTCGGTGGTGAAAGGGAGGCTTTTTTTGTGATCTTCTCACTCAAGAAGTTTCGACACTATCTATTGGGAGGGAAGTTTACTATCGTTCTCGACCACAAGGCTTTGAAGTACATTTTCAACAAGCCTAATCGAGGGTAGGATAGCCGGATGGAAGTTGTTCTTGGCGGAGTTTGATTACATCATTGAGGATCGACCCGGTAAGAAACATGCCAATCTTTGATTTGATGTCTCGAGCATACGATGAGGAAGGAGATCAACAGGTGGATGATACATTTCGGATGAGGATTTGGCGATGATGGACACCATAACAAAGGTAAATTTGAATACAAGGGGATATGGGATTTCATCTCGGAGGGAGAGTTTCCCCAAGGCATGCATTCACGGGAGAGGAATGCATTGGTGAAGCGATGTGAACCTTATACCATCATAGAGGGCGTGTTGTTTCATCAAGGAGCGGATGGACTACTCGAAGGGTTGTTGGAAGGGAGGAGTCAATTCAACTTATGAAGGAGTTTCATGAAGGCTCGGTATGTGGAGGACACTTTGCGGGGAAAGGTAACTGCATTTAAGATCCTAGATGCGGGGCTATCATTGGAAGGGCATTTTCAAAGATTGTGTGGAATTTTGCAAGAGTTGTGATGTGTGTCAAGCTTTTGCTAAAAAAGTCCATGAAAACCCCTCCTTTGACATCAGTTCCTATTTTAGGTCCTTTTGAAAAGTGGGGAATAGATTTTGTAGGACCCTTGAATCTTACTCCTCGGGGTAACAAGTTCATTGTGGTAGCTACTGATTATCTAACCAAGTGGGTAGAAGCTAGACCTCTAAAATCTACTAGTGAGGAAGAAGTGGGTAGATTTCTATATGAGAGGATAATAACTAGATTCGGATGCCCTCTAGAAATTGTATCGATAGAGGTGGTGAGTTTGTTGGAAGCATTATACAAGCCATGCTAGGTCATTTCTCCATCAAGGCACGGTGACTACTTCCTACAAACCAAATGCTAATGGGTTGGCGGAAGCGAACCAACTATACGCTTTGCATGATGTTGGCCAAGGATGCGGAGACATGGGACGGGGAGCAAGCAAAATTGGGACAAAAGGCTGCATGCTATCTTGTGGGAGTATCGGACGACTTGGAAGACATCAACGGGGTACTCACCTTTCCGTATGGTATATGGTGTCGAGTCAAAGCTTTCAATTCAATTTGATTTGGCGACCTTCTTAACTATCCAACGGAAGTTAAAGAGGAAGAATGGAGTAGAAGCTATCAAATCAAGATGTCAACAACTGTTGGATTTGGAGGAGGCTCGAGTGGCCATGGTGCGTGTGGAGGCGGGCTCAACAATTGAAGAAGTATCATGATAATAGATTTGGGACGAAGAAGATGAAGATTTTCAAAGAAGGTGATTGGGTAATGCTTTCGATTCCATTAGATATAAGAGAGCAAGAAAGAAATTTCTTCCAAAGTACTTTGGTCCTTTCATAGTTCACAAGGTGTGGGGAAACTTTACTTACGATTTGAAGGAGTTGGGAGGGCGACATTTTGACCGGGTGAATCACGACAAGTTGAAGCCGTTTCATCGACGATCAATTCTTTCACTCAGAGGACGGAGTGAAATCTTGGTCGAGGGGTAAATGTAAGACCCGAGGGTTGTACATATAGGATAAAATGAAAGTATATCTAAATTGTGCCTAAGTTTATCTTAGTCATGACTATGTTTAGCTAGTTATGGTTAAGTTGGAGGAAAATATAGAGTAACTTTTGGTGTGGTAGATGAGAACTACTATTTTGTTGTTTAGTATGAGTCAAGGAATAGATTCCATCACATGGGTATCTTGACTTCCCTTGACTTGGACTAGTTTTCATTGGTTGGACTTGGTGAAGACCCTTAAATCTAGAGGCGAGATTGACTTGGTACACTAGAAGTCAATTAGGGAGTAGTTGGGCTTCTAGAAGATCCAAGTGGACCAATTGCATGTTGCCATGTACCCTTTTCATTGGGGTTTGTGATCTCTACCTCGTTTAAACTTGGTAAGAGGAAGTTACATGGTGATTACTTGTAGTTACTAGGGTAAGATTCTAAGTAGTATAAATAGAGAGGTTGAGAAGCACCTCTCAAGTAGTTTTTCAATGGAAGTTAGTTTTGGGAGGAGATAGTGTGGTGATCTTAGTTTTAGGGAGCTTGGTTCTTGGAGATGTCATGTTCGGAGTGGAACCTTGATTCAATGAAGACTTTGATTACCAAAGTATCCCTTTCCTTTTGAGTGATATCTTACTCTTGGTGATAATGTGCATAATAGAGCTTGGACTTTGAGAGTTTGTGTAAGAGTGAGCAATAGGATCATGGGAAAAGGGTGGGACTAAGTCCTTCTAGATTCATGATGAGCTTCCAAAAAGCCATCGGAGGTAAACCTGAGTGAGAGTCAGCCCGGAGGTCACAGATGAGCCCCCACATGCCCGAGGGGAGTTTGAGCGGTACCCTGTCCAAGAGGTTCGCTTTGTGACCCCACCCAAGCGAGACGTGGGGGTGAACTAGGTGAGCCTGGAAGACCAACCCCTGCTCATGGGATTAGCATGGCTAGAAGAAGTGGTCGACGTATTGAAGGTGTCTACCCGAAGCCAAGATGCAGCTCCCTCCTCTCAGCCTGAAAAGCTGAAGAAGGGAAGAAAGGAAGCCGCACGGGAGGCTATTCGGGCGAATGCGCCAGTCCCTACCCGGAAGGAGACCGCTCCCAAAGCCGGTTCCTCTACTTTCCCCGCGGATATTCGGAAGGAGGTAGAGGGCTACTTGAAGAAGTTGGCCCCACCAGAAACGGGGGCGGGCATGCCTCGACGACAGGGCCCGACCACGATACTCGCTAGACCCCAAACATGCGATCCGGGGTATTATGACCCTGTAGCAACTTGGAAGGGTGGCTTAATATCACCATGGGCGGTGATGGACGATAACAAGGCGTACAAGCGGATGCTTATCAAAGCCTTGAAGACTAGCAGCGGACGTGCGGGACGCAAGGAGAAGCTCCTTGAAGTGTATTCAGTGGAGCAAGAAGACATGGGAGCACCGGAGATCGAAATAGAGATCGACGGGTGTATATTAAGAAAAGTGCCGATAGATTCCGGCTCTGCTATGAATATAATGACGGAGGATACCGCCCATGGCCTAGGGTACACTAAGTACGAAGCCACCCCTCGAATACTGAGGCCGACCCGACCCCAAGGACGAGGCGGTGGGGATTTTATGGGAGTTCTAACCCGGGTCGGAGGGGCCTCGTTCCTCCTTGCGTACATCGTACTCAAGCCGCAGGAAGAAAGCAGATACAAGGTTCTGTTGGGGAGACCCTGGCTGTACGGCGCAAAGGTCACCACCAACTCGCAGAAGCGGAACCTCACATTCTTCGACCCTAGTGACACGAGTGATCGGAAGGTCACAATTTCATGGGATACCCCGAAGTATCAAGGTGAGACGTCCTCAGACTCCGGAGTCACCGACCCCAGCGGGTCGGACTTCGGAAGCGAATCCGAATCCACTGCCCTGGTGGACGTCAGATTCTTGGAGTGCTACGAAGTGGAGGAGAATCTGTCCGAAGAGGATCAATAGCAATTACATATCAGTATGGGTAAGAGTGAAACCAGCCACACTGACGTATTGGTGGAACCCACAATCTACAGGAGATTAGCGTTAGGCGATTTGTATTCTCAGAGTAGGCAAATCCTTGGGCGATTCCACCTTGACTCAATTAATTCAGGTCCTCACGGCCTATGAAGATGTCTTCGCTTGGAGGATTGCGGATATGAAAGGCATACCCCGATAGTGGGGAGAGCACCGAATAGACCTCATAGAGGGGGCAGTACCAGTTTGGCAGAGACAATACCAGTTAAATCCGAAATACTCCTTGTTGGTCAAAGAGGAAATTGATAAATACCTGCAAGCAGGCATTATTTACCTCGTGTTGAGCAGTGAATGGGTTGCCCCAATTGTGATTGTACCTAAAAAGAATTCCAGAAAGATAAGAGTGTCAAGACTTTAGGAAGCTGAATGCGGCTACCAAGAAAGATCACCACCCTTTGCCATTTACCGATGCAATCTTGGATCATGTAGCCGGTCATGAATGTTACAGCTTCCTAGATGGGTTCTCATGGTATAACAAGATATTGATACGTGAGGAAGATAAAGACAAGACCACTTTCACCACGGACTGGGGCACCTATGCTTACCACAAAATGCCATTTGGGTTGTGTAATGCACCTGCTACCTTTTAGAGGATGATGACGCATATCTTTCAAGATTACTTAAGGAAGTTCTTGGAGATCTTCATAGATGACTTTTGTGTATTCGGATCTTGAGCAGAGCACTTACAACACTTGGAGCAAACTTTCCAAAAGTGTAGAGAAAGCCAATTGGCTTTACATCCGGAGAAGTGCTACTTCATGATGTCAGAGGGTATTTTGTTAGGACACCGAGTTTCGGCACGAGGTATTGAGGTAGAGGTAGACAAGATCCACGTTATTGCAGTACTAGAACCACCGCACAACATACGGGAACTTCGGGCCTTCTTAGGACACACCGGGTACTATCGGCGGTATGTCAAGGCTTATGCGACTATCACAGCACCGCTGACGGCTTTGCTGAAAAAGGAGACCGAGTATGAGTGGGCGACCCTGCACCAGAAGACCTTTGAATGTATGAAGCAAGAGCTTGTGCAGGCGCCAACATTAGTTCCACCGGATTGGGAGAAGTCTTTCCATGTAGATGTAGATACGTCCTCTATAGCTATAGGAGTAGTCTTAGGACAACGTGACGCGCAGGGGAAGGATCATCCCATTTACTTTGCCAGTCGCATGCTCATAGCAGTTGAGCGCAATTATTCCACCACCGAGATGGAAGCTCTAGGAATGGTGTATGCTGTTAGGAAGTTCAGGCACTACTTGTTGGGATACGAATTCGTATTCCATGTGGACCATTACCCTCTTAAGTATTTGGCTCAGAAGACAGATTTGTCAGGACGAATTGCACGATGGATGTTGTTGTTGCAGGAATTCGTATTCACAATACAGACGAAGAAGGACAAGCAGCACCGTCGTTGATGACTTCCCGGATGAACAACTGTTCCAACTCGCCGAGTACGGGGAGACGCAGTACTACGACTTGCATCATTACTTGTGTTCCTTAGAAATGCTAGAGGGCGACACACTGAAAGAGGGCAAGATTCGTCCATAAGGCCAAGCCAGATCAACTTGAGAAGGGGATATTATTCAGAATGGGGACGGACGAGGTACTACGAAGATGTTTGGAGCCGTACGAAGTACAAAGAGTAATTTGAGCCATGCATGAAGAAGCGGCTGGAGGTCACTATGCTCTACGAAATACGGTGAAGAAGATTCTTGCAGCATGCTACTGGTGGCCAACCATGTACAAGGACGTGCATCAGTTCATCCAGAAGTGCGATTCGTGCCAAAGGACGGGGAGACCGACACCAACCACTCGATGGTCGTTGAAGCCCATTCTGCCACTAGCACCTTTTGAGAAGTGGGGGATAGACTTTGTAGGGCCAATTTTGCCAGCCAATCGAGGGACCAGGAAGCGGTATATTCTGGAGGCAACGGATGACGCGACGAAGATGGTTGAAGCGGTGGCTACCCGAAGAGATGATGCGAAGATAGTGGCGGAGTTCTTCTTTAGCCAAGTCATTTGTCGTTATGGTGTCCCTTGGAGCTTGTTAGCGATAGGGGAACTCATTTCCTGAATAACTTAATTGAGGAACTTACCCTGTATTTCCAAATTAAGCATCGTAAAACCACACCTTATAATCCAAAGGCGAATGGTCTGATTGAAAAGTCCAATGGGTTGTTGTGTAAGATCTTGAACAAGGTGACGGTCAGTCATATATATGATTGGGACACTAAGGTGTCAGCGGCGTTGTGGGCGTTTCGGACAGCAAAAAAGATTACGACTAAGTAAACGCCGTTCTACTTAACGTACGGCATGCATCCCATCACGCCAGTGGAATTTGAGGTGCCTTCGTACTATATCCTGGTGGAGGGTAGATTGGAAGATGAGGAGAGCCAGCTACATAGGTTGTTGACACTTCCACAACTTGAAGAAGATCGCGCAGACTCTGAGGAGTTGACGGCGGATTCAAGCTAAATGGAAAGAGCAGTATGATGCGGGACTTCGTACCACTTCGGTGGTAGCGGGCGACAAGGTATTGTTATATGATAGTCGGTATATGAAGTTTCCGGGGAAGTTGCATCTCCGATGGATGGGACCCTATGTGGTCAAGGAAGTGTTTGATAATGGCTCGTTACAACTGTTAGACTTAGAAGGGGTGGTATTTGCTACCCGAGTGAATGGCTGGAGAGTGAAGAGATATTATGATTGAAGTTGTTTGCGAGGGCGCTCACATTTGAGGGCGGACGTATGTAAAAGCGTAGTTCTTAGGATAAGTAGGATTTTTTTTGGTTTTTGTGAATAAAGAGTTATATTCGGGTTCTCTTGAAGGTATTCGTCCGAATATATATTTGTTAGCTACGAATACCATTAGGGAGTTCACACGAGTGAATTGCGAGGGAATTTAAGCGCGCGTTTGGGCAACGGCTTGAAGAATTGTCAAGAGAAAGTCGATGCCAAGAACTTGCTGAGCGGCCGGAGCAAGGGAAGTTAGCTACAATGTCGAAGCGTCGAACCAGAGGAATTCTAGCAGGAAGAAGTGCGACGATGGGGAGAATTCGACCGCTCATTCTGATGGCGGATTGGACTCCAACGGAGTTGCTGAGGTTGAAGAACCTCGGTGGAGCGTTTCTGTCATGACGATGGGACTACGTGTGCTCGGAGCTGTGCGATGAAGTCCGGAGAGGGAAGCCGCTGACAACGATTGGGAGCAGAGCGCAACCGGAGAAGTGGGATGCGAAGTTATGGACGAAGGTTTTAGGACACAACCACGAAGAGGCCAAAGGCGGAATCGATTGGGAAGGAAATTTGGAACAAGCTGTTTGTCTGAAATTCGTCTGCTACCGCTATTGGCCGGTATCTTCGTTTCCAGCCGCGACAGGAAATTGGCATTCGTATGCTGCACCCCTTTCTTGGTATGCACTGTACAAGAGAACTCCTGCAACAATAACATCCAACGTGCCAACCGTCCCGAAAGATCGGCCTTCTGCACCAGGTACTTCAGAGGAAAATGGTCCACATGGAATACGAATTCATAGCCCAGGAGATAATGCCGGAACTTCCTCACCGCATAAACCATTCTCAGGGCTTCGCGTTCCGTAGTCGAGTAATTCCGCTCCACTGCTATCAGCATTCGGCTGGCAAAATAAATTGGGTGATCCTTTCCTTTCTCATCTTTCTGTCCCAACACCACACCCATAGCTATGGAGTAAGTGTCTACGTCCACATGGAATGGCTTGTCCCAATTAGGGGGAATCAGAGTTGGGGCCATGACCAATTCCCGTTTCTGTTGTCCATTCGAAATCTACCCCCTTCTTGAGTAGGCCAGTTAGAGGCGCCGCAATGGCGGCATACACTTTCACGTACCTACGGTAGTAACCTGTGTGGCCTAGGAAGGCTCTAAGTTCCCGGATGTTCCTAGGGGGTTCCAACAAGTCAATAACCTTAACCTTATCTACATCTACTTCTAATCCTCGAGCTGACACCTGATGTCCCAACAGAATTCCTTCTGTCATCATGAAGTAACATTTCTCGAGATCTTGGCGCTAGTTGACTACCCGGCATTTACGGAAATGATTTGGAGATGATTGGATATTCGACCCTTGACCCAAATACACAAAATCATCTATGAAAATTTCCAGAAACTTCCTTAAGTAGTCTTGAAAAATGTGTGTCATCATCCGTTGAAGCGTGGTGAGGGCATTACACAATCCGAGCGGCATCTTGTGGTAAGCATACGTCCCCCAATCAGTGGTAAAGGTAGTCTTGTCCTTATCTTCTCTCGAATGGACACTGATTGTACCGAGGAAAATCCATCTAAGAAACTATAACATTAGGTGCTCCACAACATGATCCAATATTGCATCCATGGCGGGGTGATGGTCTTTCTTAGTGGCCGCATTGAGCTTCCTAAAGTCTTGGCGGACTCTAATCTTGCATGTATTTTCTTGGGAACAATCACAATTGGTGCAACCCATTCACTACTCAACACGGGATAAATAATACCTTGCCGGTACTTATCAATTTCATCTTTAACCAACAAAGAGTATTTGGGATTTAAACAGTGCCTACGCCGCAAAGGGGACTGCTTCTTCTATGAGGTCTATCCGATGTTCTCCCCATTTCTGGGGTATGCCCTTCATATCTTCTATCTTCCAGGCGAAGACATCTTCGTACCTACTAAGGAGACTCAACAGATCTTTGCAAATCTCGGCTTTGCAAGCCTCGTTTAACTTTGAGTGGTGGCAGGGTGTTACCATCACTTCTTCCCAAGCATCCGCTCCAACTACGCCCGTCGGTGTGGCTAGCTTCACTCCTTCCCACTGATGACTGTAATTGCTATTAAATCAGTTCGGTGAGGAGTTCTTCCTCTACCTCATAACATTCGGGTAATTAACTGCGTCTTGGACGAATATCCGGGACTCGGTCTCCCTCGCCGCTTGGGTCGATCACGCCTGAGTCCGATGAGGTCTCCCGGTACTTGGAGTGTTTCCATGTAATTACCACTCGGCCGTCTTTGCGGTAACTACGGATCAAAGAAGGACAGCGTCTTCCGTTGCCAATTTGTCAGTACCTTGGCGCTATACAACAAGGCCTCCCGATTAACACTTTGTACCCACTGTCCTCCTGGGGTTTGAGGATTATGTAGGTGAGCGAGAAGGGTACACCCCCCTATTCGATGCAGGACTCCCGAAGTAATCCTACTTGGTTTCTTACGGACCGGTGCCGCCTTGCCCTTAGAATTCGGGGGTATCTTCGTAGTGGTTATACCCCAAGGCCACCGCCGTGTCCTCTGTCATGATGTTTACTCCTGAACCCGAGTCGATGGATACGGACTTTAACATACAGCCTGCAATTTCGATCTCTATTTCTCGGGGCACCTAAGTCCTCTGCTCCACAGAGAATACAACTTTGTAGGCAACTTGTTTCTTCTTAGGACTCTGGCTTGCCGATTTTAATACTGGATGAGGATCTTTTTGTACACCTTGTTGTCATCTAACAAGCCGCTTCATCAAAATATTTGCCTTGACTCCGGCAAAGATGCGCCCCTTTGGATCCGAGTAAGTTTGGGGTGCATCCATCAATACCTCAGGTTCTGGGTTCTTTGGGTTGCCCCAAATCAACACCTTCGTAGTTGTGGGTGTCAGCTCCTTGAGGTACCCCCGCACTCCCGGCGAATATCGGCCGGAAATCTTTGACCTTCCCGGCTCCTCTGTCTCTTTGGGTGGGGGGCTCCTTTGGCGTAGGAACATCTTCTTTCTTCTTTTCCCGCTGCTTGGCTTTCTCCTTGACGCTTACTGGCGCTATCTTCGTGGTCTTCGCACTTCAGGTCGAGATCCGTAGTACGGCGTCGGGAGGCTTCTTCGGGCCAATTTGACTCCCGGAGGAAGGCTTATTGGCTCTGCTCTTCAACACGATTTGGTGTACTCCTACTTCCCGTTTGGGTGGGTGACAAATTGCACTCCTTGCTTGTGGGATAACATTTCGTTTTCTCCTCGGTTGGGGTGGTATTCACACTCTACATTCGTGTGTCCCGTCAACAGTTGCTACACATTGGTATGGTATGTCATGCGTCGCCGCGCCGGGGGCACTTGGGTGACAGGTGGCCCATTGCCCCGCAATTGTAGCATGCATTTGGTCTAGTTGGAGGAGGATTGGAGCCAACCCTCCCATTTTCCTTTCTTGGCGTCGTGGTCACCATTTCTACCGGGCGCGTAGTGAGGTATATGCCTTGGGGGGTATGTTAGATGAAGTCCCTCCCTCACGGATGCCGTAAACTTGGTCATCCGGGGGGCCTTCGTATGGGCCGTAGTCCCATACGGAGCCTATTCCACTATTTGGGCGAATGCCCTTCTGCGGGGCGGTGCTCGAGTTAGAGTGACCGACTTCGCGAGATGGTACACCATCTGATAGCTCTCCCTTGCATGGGAGATTTCCTCCCCTATCTTTGTTGTTTACTAAATGTACCTTGAGCTCTTCCAAACTCTTGGTGAGCTCCTCTACTAGTCTCGATGCCTTTCCGGCCCGTTTCCACTTGCTTCATCCGGCGCCCTTCCTTCTTCTTCGAGGTGTGTTTTCGGTCTTTGTCCGAGGCTGGATTCGTTTTTCGTCGGATGAAGTGGGCCCTTCACTACTTGGAGGGACTTGGCGTCTTTGGGTCTTCGGTCTTGGCCGTCGTCCTTATGTGACGACCGATTCTCCTTTAGTCGGCTCCGATGGATATTGGATAGCTCATAGGCCAATTTTTTGTATGGACGGCATCCACCGTGGGTGGGAGTCTGCTTATACATGAGAAGGTTTTCTGTCGAGGGGTCAAATTTCCCCAAACCCGAAACATACCATTCGATGGCCATGGCCGCCGAATATGGTTTTGTGTTAGCAAATGGTTCTTTGGCATCCTATCTAACAAGGCGAAAATCGCTCCGTGTATTCTCGGAGCTTCTGATGTTTCTCTCTCCGAATGGCGCCTAGTCTTCTTAACAATACCTTGTCGTATCCCATCTCGCGGAATCTTGCCAGGAATCAGGCTTTGAGCCCATCCCAAGAAGAGATTTCAGCCGCATGGCCTTCTTCTTGGTTGTTCATCCACACCCGGGCTCCTTTCCGTAGCAACCCCGGGAAGATCCTTCTCCGATCCATGGGATCATTTTCCTTGTTTGGTCATGAGAGATGGCTTCAAAGGTACGAATATATGAGTCAGCATCGTCTTCATCCGATGTACCCTTGAACTTGGGGTACTGCTATTTGGTGATTGGTGCCGCCATGTTGTCTTGGTCCCCCGTAGTTAGAACTCGAAACGAAGGTTCAAGATTGATTTTCAGGATCCTCCCGTTGTTGAACAAGGGACGATCTTGACCCTTCTTGAAACGCCGACCACCTCTCTTCTTAGATCCCTTGGTTTCGTCACCTTTTGAGGGTGTCACGGCCTTAAAGAGGTGTCGGAGTTGAACTACCATTTTCTTCCGAGGAGTCGGAGGTCGTTTATTTTGGAGCTTGGGTCTCCAACCTTCGGGCCGCTTTCGAACGCTTAGGTCGGTCGCTTCGGGGACTTCTTGCTGATTGTGAGGGGGAATGCTCGTGACCCACTACCCGCCAAAGCAGGTCTGGTTCAGCCGGAGCCTTCTTCCTTCTTCGGCCTAGAGGCCGAATCCACCCACGTTCTCTTTCTTTACGCCTGGTTTCTTCTCGGGCTGCGGCTCGTCTCGCTCGTGCCGAGGGTTCAGCAGTATGACCAGACGATGGGCACGGCTCTGTTCTTTGTACGTCATTCATTTGGCACCGCGACTCCCGAAATTTGTCAACCTTCGAAGATTTTAGAGACAACCGCTCACCATACTGACGCTACTACTCGTTCTTGGTCACCAATGGTGTCAACACGTTCCAAGCGAAATCCTAGCTATGTTGTACAACTCCCCGCTGGCAGATGAATAGCAACTTCATTCCCCGGCAGCGGCGCCAAGAAAAAGTTGGTCTAAACTTTCTTCCTTATGTAACAGACAAGTTACACAAAGGTTTTACCATTTGCACAGAATTACAAATCGTTCCCAAGGGAATGAGGTGTTATCTTTCTGTCAGCGACGAATATGGCTGTTTATGCTTCTTTTGAAGACTCTGGACATGCATGGTCCGAAGAGTATTGCTGACAGTAGTCGGGACCACTAAGTGAGATTAACAAACCATTACCCATCCATTACATTGCACGTAATTACGCATGTAATTGAAATTACACTCGATTTCTTGATGGGAGTTGATCACTCCTTTTCCTTTACAAATTTGCCGAGGCGATGTCTCGATGAAGTTCTACTACGAAGTGAACCCGGCGATGGGCGAATACCGGGTATCTTCGGGTATTGCGCGGTCAAGGCCAATCGAATGCAACATTCAACGACTCCTCAAGCACTTCGTTATATCGACTACAATTACGGTTCTCAATGAACACTTGTAAAGAAAGCGATAATCCTACTCTAACACTACTCCTATTTATACAATCTACTCGCACCTATTCCTAATCGTCGCCTACACAGATCGAGCCCTACTACAATTACGGGGCACCTCAGGTTCCTTCGATGACATCTCTTCCTTCAATGCAAAGACATCGACGCTCATCTGCAATTCCCTGATGTCCTCTGCGATCTCCTTCCGATGGACTCGCATCGCTTCCTGGCATTTGCGTCCCATGGCTTTGTACATTCCCTTCCTACGATCCTTTGAATCGCAAGGGGTATTCATCGCCATTGTCAAACGTTCCAACCTTTCAGCCTCCACATCGTCACACCGAGCAAAAAGGTATTGTGAGCACCTACTCGCCAAATCTTCTAGTCTAGCTGGTCTCTCAACATCAACTTCATGTAACTACTGCTTCGCCCTCTTCAATTGGTAGTGCAGCTTCTCGTTCTCTCTCTCAACAAATTTTACTTCCGCGCTCCGAATTCTACAGATTTCTCCATAGGCTTGCTTTGTCTTGGGGCTTCCTTCGTTACTTCATATTCTGCTTCTCCACACGCTCCACACGCTCCACTCCTTCAGCTACTTAATAGTCTCCGTCTGATCCTTCTTCCCTCGAGCCGTGCGGTTCAGCAACTGAATCAGCTCCATGTAATCGTCTTTTTGCGGATTCCACCCCTGAATGTAACTGCCTCCCAATTCGTTCAGCTCCATCAGCACTGGCACCACCACGTTCTCCAGCTTTTGCGCCAACTGTAACACCGAAGAAAGTGGCTCTTCTACTGCTACCTTAGTTGCTTTCACCTTAGACCTTGATGCCTTGATGCTGGATCGGGATTCGATTGCGCGATTTCCTTGACTTCCTCTTCTTCTTCTTTGGGCTCCATAATTATCTCCACACTTGGACTTCTCTTCCTCTGTGGTCCCCACGTAGTCCTCCTTCCCGAATATTGCTTCTTCCTCCTCTCTCACTGCCTTCGCTCCGGCCTCTCGAAGGTGTCTCTATTTGAGTTGGTTCTTGTTGGCGATTGCACACCTTCGTCTTGGTGGGGTCCCACACTTCTTGTCGAACCGCTGCTTGCATTGCTTGTCGGCCCACCCAAAGTGTTGACCACGCTCACTTGATATCTTCTCCCTTCTGTGGCGTCAACCACCCCATACGCGAATACATGTGTACAGTAAAGCGAAGAGATATAGATCACTCCCTTCTCTCCCGTTCGCAGCCTCTAACCCATCGCTTGCACATTCCGAGCGAAGATTTCTCCCCAATTGACCTTGATTGCTCCACCGACGAATCCTTCCACTATTCTCACCTTATGCATACTTACATAAGTAGTTCGTTGTGGTGAGAATAGCTGATTCGTATACATTATCTTTCTTCGAAGTAAAATTAGAATAAGATCAATCTTGAAGCCGTTCGTCCCCTTTCTCTCTCGGGATCAAACCACTTTTCGCTCATCGAAGGTGAACGCAGTATATGCACCGAACCTTCGGTCGATTCCATCCTTCTCTTTTGAATAATCTCTTCCCGGGGCTTCGGCCAGAACAACGCATCCCACGAGTCCGGATGTCCTCTCCAAATTTATCGGATTTGGTGTCTTCTTGGCTCGAACTTCTTCACACAACTCCGGGCACACATAGTCCCATCGCCATGCCAAGAATTCTCCTCCCAAGGTCTTCAATCGTGCTAATTCTTCGGTCGACCATTTTGGCTTCGGTTCCAAGGGTCGATATACTCCCATCGGCATCTTCTTCACAGGCAATTGAATTGCCTCCCGAGCTCCCGATCGAGTGACCGATTTCCTCTTCATTTCGGCTACTTGACTTGACGCTCGTTCTTGCTCCTCCGCAACTCCTTACGCCCGTCGATGTTGTTACTAACTGCCCTAATCCGTTCGACACTTCAGACCTCCTTAACAACTTATTCGTCTTGGCCATCTTCGCGCTTATTTCTCCTATTCGTATTCGGGCGATACCTACTTCTTCCGAATATCGTTTATTTATGTTCCAAAAACAAAAAAAACAGTCTGAAACCTCTAAACATGTCCTTACAGCACTGGGTCGAGATTTCAGGGAAGCCATGGCTCTTCATCAACATGAGATTGCTGCAGATGTACAAGAGATGCAGTTAGGAATCGACGCATTCACGCAAGCAGCGGAGGTGCGATCGAGCGGCTTAGATCAGAGTAGAAGAATTAGGAGAGAGCGATCCGTGTAGGAGACGGTTAGCTTGGTAGTTAGGAGTAGTAGTTAAAACATTCATTATAAATAATCATAGGAAATAAAGTGATGGATCTTTTATCTTTGCAAGTGTCCAAGTTGTTGGATTGCGAATTGTAGTCAGGGTAGAACGAGCACTCAAAGAGTTGGTGGCTGTAGGCAGACTTTGTGACGACTGAGGCGTGTATCCGTGAAGTTACTCGGATATTCGTCCACAAGCTGAGCCGGTCTATAGCATCAGAAGTACTCTAGAGGATGTTTCATCAAGACGTAAACTTGTAATGAGAGAGATCCCCATCCCGAAGTAAAGCAAATCGCTGAACTCTATTGGCTGTGTATGTGGAATTGATGATGTGATGGGTTTGTGAGGGAATTGAATCTGAATCGATTGCCTTCTTTGTGAACACTCTTCGGACTTTGCAGTCCAGAGTTGGAAAGATGTCTAAATGCTTATTTCCCTTCTTCGCTAGTACAGTTTGATCCCTCATTCCCTTGGGAACGAATCAATCTATACGAATTCAGATTGAGTAATACCTACCATGCTATTACATCTTTGACATTTTGAGGAGTTTTGGAGATCTTCCAAGGGGACATTCGAAGATTGGAAGACAGGGTTGGAGAGCTGACGGGAAGACCTACGATCATGCCTCAAGAATGGATGGATTTGAATGATTTGTCACTTTGAAATGGTGATTCAAAGATAGAGTGAGAAATTTAGATCTTTGAGTGTATTTGGAGTATTTCTGAGAATCTTACGAGGGTTTTGGGAGATATGAATCAATTGTGATATACTTTACAACTCATGCTTGCATTTGGATTGAAATTTTGACTAATTGGACGAGTTTTGAGTATGGAGTGATAGCTTGAAGTTTTTGTATGCAATCAGAGTTGCAGGATTGCACTTACTGTCATGAAGTTAGTACAGAGATCATATCTTTTGATATCAAAAAGTTTTGTCAATAAAACTTTTCACAGCTAATGTTCGGATGATAAGTAACCTTTTCATGAAATTTAAGAGCAATTGGAGTCAAGGATTGAGATTTGTGATGGTTTTAGTACACAAGGGTCTGCATATTACCTTGTGATATAGTGTGTAAATCGACAATTGTTCTAAGAGATCTAGAGGAGAGAAACATATGAAACTTTTCTGAGAGATTGATAGGATTGTACAGCAATTTTCTGTGAAGTTTAAGTGAGAGTTAGCTGTCTAATCATTGGATATCATAATCTTTTTTTGCTAAAGTTTTACCGGTTGTAATCTACTCGAATATAGAGTGCTGAGGAGAAGAAGAAAAGATTGTCAACTCACACAAGATTCAAGAGGGTTCTTCTACAGCCAGGCGCTTAGGCGTTCTCAGAGCAAAGAAATGTCCATGCATCAACGCTAGTTGACTACTCGGGTACTTATGAAACATCTGCTGGAGATGGTATAGATGATTTACCTTAGACCCGAAAACACAAAAATCATCTATAAAAATTTCCAGAAACTTTCTCAAGTAGTCTTGAAAGATATGAGCCATCATCCTTTGAAATGTAGTCGAAGTATACACAACCCAAACGGCATCTTATGATAAATATATGTTCCCCAATCAGTAGTGAAGGTGGTCTTGTCCTTATCTTCCTCTCGTATGGACACCTGACTTTATAGTATGAAAATATTGATAAGGAATCTAAAGTTATTATCTTGTACTTAATCATATATAAAAAGTGATTTGGATGCAAGAGGAAAGAATATATATGAAACATTGTTTTGCTACGTAGGAAGCTTTATTTGATTAGAGTGTAGTGAACATGAAATATGAATAGATTATAACATATGATTTTCTATATGTATTGATTTTGGTCATTTTTTGACATGGTTATTTATCATTTTATAAACAACCTTATGTTGCAAGTGATAAATTCACCATATTGTAATGCAATTTGAGATTTGACGATATATATTTTGATTTAATTAAATCATTATGAATTTGAATTTTTTAGCGGTGTTGGCTTCCAATACATGGATATTGATTATCATTCATGTCTATCAAAAGAAAGTCATATGAAATAGTATTATTAACTTTAACAAGAAGTATCAATCTTTCATGTTGCACACTTGAAGGTTGTTGGTCCGATGATGTCACCAAAGTCCATGATCCTCCTATGAAAGTTTGTTGAGCATGATATGAATGCAAATGAAGGAGCTATTTGTAATTTTATTTATACTTAGTCAATTTTAGATTGTTATTTTATCTTCATATTAATATCAATTTTATTTATTTATACTATTATTAAATAATATATATAGAGTTATTTTAAAGTTCTAAGTTAGAATAGAGATGCTTGAACTATATGTAACAAACAAATTACACAAAGGTTTTGCCAATTGTAAAGAATTAAAGTTAGTTCTCAAGGGAATGAGGTGTTAATTCACTACCAACTACAAATATGTGAGTTTATGCATCTTTTGTAGACTCTGGACATACACAATCCAAAGAGTGTTGCGAATAAGCAATATTTAATCACTCATTCCGATCATCAAACCACTACCCATCCATTGGATTACACGCAATTACACATGTAAATGAAATTTCACTCCTCATTTACTGATGGGAGATTGATCACTCCTTTACAAGTTGAAGTCGAGACAATGTTCTCGATGAAATTCTACTGTGAGGTGATCCGACCTAGCTCATGGGTGAATACCCGGGTAACTTCACAGGTATAACACACTAGTCTAGGTCGATTGAATGCAACATTCATCAGCTTCTCGAGCACTTCGTTCTACCCTAACTACACTTGCGGTTCTCAATAAACACTTGCAAAGAAAGAGATAATCCTACTTTAACACTACTCCTATTTATACAATTGCTTGCACCTATTCCTAATCATTGCCTACACGGATCGTGCCGGACTACTTCTTCGGAAAGTTGCAGGTCCCTTCAATGATGTCTCTTTTCTCTAGACGAAAGCATCTACGCTCATCTGCAACTCTCTGATATCTTCTGTTATCTTCTTCCAATGGACACGCATCACTTCCTAGCATTTGTGACCCATGGCCTTGTACATTTTTCGTCTCTCCTTCGAATCACAAGGAGTGTTCAATGCCACAGTTAATCGTTCCAACCGTTAAGTCTCCACCTCGTCACATTGGGCAAAAAGGTATTGCAAGCACTTACTCGTCAAATTTTCTAATCTAACCGGCCTCTCAACATCAACCTCGTGCAATTGCTGCTTCGCTCTCTTCAATTGCTGTTGAAGCTTCTCATTTTCCCTGTCTACGAACTTCACCTCATCACTTCTTATCTTGCAAACCTCACTATAGGTCTGCTTCACAGTGATGGCTTCCTACGTCATCTCCTCCTTCTGTCTCTCTAGACGTTCCACCGATTTTGTCAATTGCTTGATAGTCTGTGCCTGGTCTATGACCTCCGGGCTAACTCTCACTCGGGTTTACCTCTAATGGCTTTTTTAAAGCTCATCATGAATCTAGAAGGACTTAATCCCACCCTATGACCATGACCCTAATGCACATTCTTACACAAACTCTCAAAGTCCGAGCTCCATTATGCACATCCTCACCAAGAGTCAGATATAACTCATAAGGAAGAGATACTTTGGTAATCAAAGTCTTCATTGAATCAAGGCTCCACTCCAAACATGACGTCTCCAAGAACCAAGCTCCCCAAAACTAAGATCACCACACTATCTTCTACCAAAACTAACTTCCATTGAAAACTACTTGAGAGATGCTTCTCAACCTCTCTATTTTACTACTTAGAATCTTACCCTAGTAACTACAAGTAATCACCATGTAACTTCCTCTTATCAAGTTTAAACGAGGTAGAGATCACAAACCCCAAGGAAAAGGGTACATGGCAACATGCAATTGGTCCAATTGGATCTTCTAGAAGCTCAACTACTCCCTAATTGACTTCTAATGTACCAAGTCAATCTCGCCCCTAGATTTAAGGGTCTTCACCAAATCCAACCAATAAAAACTAGTCCAAGTCAAGGAAAGTCAAGATACCCATGTTGTGGAATCTATTCCTTGATTTCTACTAAAAAAAAATAGTAGGTATCATCTATCACACCAAAAGTTTACTCTATATTTTCTTCCAACTTAACCATAACTAGCTAAACATAGTCATGACTAAGATAAACTTAGACACAATTTAGATATACTTACATTTTATCCTATATGTATAACCCTGGATCTTATATTTACCCCCGGACAAAGATTTCACTCCGTCCTCGGAGTGAAAGAATCTGATCGTCGATGAAACGGCTTCAACTTGTCGTGATTCACCCGGTCAAAATGTCGTTCTCCAAACTCCTTCAAATCGTAATTAAAGTTTCCCCACACCTTGTGAACTATGAAAGGACCAAAGTATTTTGGAAGAAATTTCTTTCTTGCTCTCTTATATCTAATGGAGTCGTAAAGCATTACCGAATCAACTTCTTTGAAAGTCTTCATCTTCTTCGTCCCAAGTCGATTATCATGATACTTCTTTTGCAATTGTTGAGCCTGCTCCACACGTACCATTGCCACAGCTCGAGGCTCCTCCAACTCCAACAGTTGTTGACGTCTTGATTTGATAGATTTTACTCCATTCGTCCTCTTTAACTTCTGTTGGATAGTTAACAAGGTCGTCAAATCAAATTGAATTGGAAGCTTTGACTCGACACCATATATCATACGGAAAGGTGAATATCTTGTTGATGTTTTCCAAGTCGTTCGATACTTCCACAAGATAGCATGAAGCCTCTTGTCCCAATTTTGCTTGCTCCCGTCCATGTCAGCATCCTTGGCCAACATCATGCAAAGTGTATAGTTGGTTCGCTCTGCCAACCCGTTAGCATTTGGTTTGTAGGAAGTAGTCACCCGTGCCTTGATGGAGAAATGACCTAACATGGCTTGTATAATGCTTCCAACAAACTCACCACCTCTATCATATACAATTTCTAGAGGGTATTCGAATCTAATTATTATCCTCTCGTACAGAAATCTACCCACTTCTTTCTCACTAGTAGATTTTAGAGGTATAGCTTCTACCCACTTGGTTAAATAATCTATAGCTACCACAATGAACTTGTTACCCCGAGGAGTAAGATTCAAGGGTCCTACAAAATCTATTCCCCATTTCTCAAAAGGATCTAAAATAGGAACTAATGTCAAAGGAGGGGTTTTCATCGACTTCTTAGCAAAAGCTTGACACACATCACAACTCTTGCAAAATTCCACACAATCTTGAAAATGCCCTTCCAATGATAGCCTGCATCGAGGATCTTAAATGCAGTTACCTTTCTTGCAAAGTGTCCTTCACATACCGAGCCTTCGTGAAACTCCTTCATAAGTTGAATTGACTCCTCCCTTCCAACAGCCCTTCTAAGTAGTCCATCTGCTCCTTGATGAAACAACACGTCCTCTATGATGATATAAGGTTCACATCGTTTCACCAATGCTTTCCTCTCCCGTGAATGCATGCCTTGGGAAAACTCTCTCCGAGATGAAATCCCATATCCCCTTGTATTCAGCCGATATCTTTGTTATGGTGTCCATCATCAGCAAATCTTCATATGGAAATGTATCATCCATTGGTTGATCTCCTTACTCATCATATGCTCGAGACATCAAATCAGCATTGGTGTAACACTGAAGGCAATGACTCCGGAATGACTTCCAAGATAAGAGATGTCTTCTCAAGACTTCTCCTTGATTTATATACTGTAGGACTAGAGGAGTCCAAAATTCAAACTATGCCACATGGCTAACATGCGTAGGTTGCATGTTTTGTTATCTTATCCTACCCAATTCCTAACATACGTCTAGCACACAATCTGATCCACCAATGCATGGTAGCCACCTCGTCATTTACCCTTTTGCTTTTTGGATAGTGCACATCACTATCTTGTCTTTTTGTGATCTAGTGATCACTCTACGCTTTGGCTAAACTAACTATGACTAACCAAGATTGGTTACAATTGGCATGCTTCTTACAGGGTCGATCCTCAATGATGTAATCAAACTCCGCTAGTAACAACTTCCATCTGGCTATCCTACCCTCAGCATAAGGCTTGTTGAAAATGTACTTAAAGCCTTGTGGTCAGTAACGATAGTAAATTTCCCTCCCAACATATAGTGTCAAAACTTCTTGAGTGCAAAGATCACAGCTAAAGCCTCCCTTTCTGTCACTGAATAGTTTCTCTCGGCCTGCACTGTGACCTCCGGGCTGACTCTCACTCAGGTTTACCTCCGATGGCTTTTTGGAAGCTCATCATGAATCTAGAAGGACTTAGTCCCACCCTTTGCCCATGATCCTATTGCTCACTCTTACACAAACTCTCAAAGTCCAAGCTCTATTATGCACATTATCACCAAGAGTAAGATATCACTCAAAAGGAAAAGGATACTTTGGTAATCAAAGTCTTCATTGAATCAAGGTTCCACTCCGAACATGACATCTCCAAGAACCAAGCTCCCCAAAACTAAGATCACCACACTATCTTCTCCCAAAACTAACTTCCATTGAAAAACTACTTGAGAGGTGCTTCTCAACCTCTCTATTTATACTACTTAGAATCTTACCCTAGTAACTACAAGTAATCACCATGTAACTTCCTCTTACCAAGTTTAAACGAGGTAGAGATCACAAACCCCAATGAAAAGGGTACATGGCAACATGCAATTGGTCCACTTGGATCTTCTAGAAGCCCAACTACTCCCTAATTGACTCCTAGTGTACCAAGTCAATCTCGCACCTAGATTTAAGGGTCTTCAAAGTTCAACCAATGAAAACTAGTCCAAGTCAAGGGAAGTCAAGATACCCATGTGATGGAATCTATTCCTTGACTCATACTAAACAACAAAATAGTAGTTCTCATCTACCACACCAAAAGTTACTCTATATTTTCCTCCAACTTAACCATAACTAGCTAAACATAGTCATGACTAAGATAAACTTAGGCACAATTTAGATATACTTTCATTTTATCCTATATGTACAACCCTGGGTCTTACAGCACCATCTGTCTACTAGCATAAGCAATTGGATGATCACGGTTATCATCATCTAATTGGCTTAGAGTGCATCCTATAGCAATGTTTGATGCATCTGCGTAGAGAATGAAAGGTTTACCCCAATTTGGTTTGGCTAAAATAGGAGCCGTTACCAACGCCTTCTTAAGAAGTTTGAACGCTACCCATGTGATGGAATCTATTCTTTGATTCCTACTAAACAAAAAAATTGTAGTTCTCATCTACCACAACAAAAGTTTACTCTATATTTTTCTCCAACTTAACCATAACTAGTTAAACATAGTCATGACTAAGATAAACTTAGGCATAATTTAGATATACTTACATTTTATCCTATATGTACAACCTTGGGTCTTACTTGACCTTCTTCCCGTGAGCGGTCCGGTTCATCAACTGAAACAGATCCATGTAACCGTATTCCTGTGGATTCCACCCTTGGATGTAGTTAGTCCCCATCTCGTTCAGCTCCATCAGCACTGACAATATCATGTTCTCCAGTTTCTGCGCTTACTGTAACACCATAGAAATCGGCTCCTCCCCTGATATCTTCTAAGCCTTGATCTTAGGCCGCGCTGCCTTTGGTACTAGAGTACTTGACTGAACGATCTCCTTCAGCTTCCTCTTCTTGCTGACAGGTTCTGCAACTACCTCTACACTGGAACTTCTTCTCTGAGTGGTCCCCACTGAATCTTCTCTCCCGAATACGTCTTCTTCAATATCCTGCATTACTTTGTTTCGCTCCTCCGAAGGCATCTCCCTCTGATTCTCCCCTATTGGCGACTGCACGCTTGATCCTCTGTGGGGTCCCAAGCTCGTGGTCGATCCACTGCTGCCATCACTTCCCTTTGGCCCACCCAGAGTATTCACCACGTTAAGTTGGTATCTCTGTCTCTCATGTGGTGTCAACCATTCGTGAATACATGTGCATCAAGAACGAGGAGATATAGATCACTCCCTTCTCTCCCGCGCGCAGCCTCTAATCCATCGCTTGCACATTCCAAGCGAAGATCTCTCCCCAATTGACATTGATAAATCCCCCGACGAATCTCTCCACTATTCTCACTTTGTGCATACTTACATAGGTAGTTCTTTGCAGCAAGAATAATTGATTCAAAGTATACATTATCTTTCTCTTGAAATCATCACGAATAAGATCGATCTTAAAGCCATTCGTGCCTTTCCTCTCCCGAGTATCAAACCATTTCGACTCATCGAAATTGAAGCCCGTATATAGTGCCGACCCTTCCCAGTTGATACTATCCTTTTCCTTTGAGTAATCTCATCCTCACGCTTCCGTCCAGAGAATCGCATCCCACGAATCCGGATGCCCTTTCCATCCTATCGGATTTGCCGTCTTCTTTGCCCTGCCCAAACTTCCTCACACAACTCCGAACACACACGTAGTCCCCCATCGCCATGCTAGGAAAGCTCTACCTAAGTTCTTTAATCGTAACAACTCCCTAGCTGTACAATCTGGGTTCGGCACCAAAGGTACACAACTCCCTAGCTGTACAATCTGGGTTCGGCACCAAAGGTACACTCCTTTCGGCATTTTTTGTAGGGGTGTCAATTGAATAGCCTCTAGAGCTATGGAGAGAATGATCAATCTTCTATTTTAATGTGAGTACTAAGAAGAGAGTACAGGAGTCGCAGGATTGGACTGCATAGATGGATGTGCAGAGTGACTGATTTCGGCCATCCGCAGTAACGATGCATGCATGCTTATGGGTGTGGTGATGGGACATTGAAGAGCGGGGAGCGAAGGCAAGTAGGAGCGGGCTAGCGCCAGCAACAGAGTCGGGACTCGGGGGAGAGAGATCGCCATGGCATCTGTTTGTTCCGCACCCGATCACCTGCTTGCCGTCTGTTGCTGTCACCGTGACTCGTTTGCAGCCAGAAGTGGCAGTGGCGTTCCGTTGAGTGTTAGATTGTCGGATTTCCATCTTCGTGCGGGTGCTGGTGGATGGCCCAGCGAAAGACGAAGCCAGGACTTTGTTGGTGCACGAAGAATTTTGACTACAGGGGCAGGAGGAGCTGGAGTGGCTAGACATTCTTCGAGACTTCGAATTCGCTGCAGCGAGACGCAGAGCGCCGTCGTCTCAGCCCAGGTAGCTGATGGAAAGAGGCTTTGCATCTCAGTTCTGTACAGTTCGTTCGATTCTGAATGGCAGCTCTAATTGAAATTGCTTTTCTTTGTTTCTCCCCTTCCTTTCCCAGCCTGTTGATGTAATGGTATCAAGTGCATTGGGTTCGTAGAGTCGAGTAGTTTTTGAACTCTTTCATGCGAGGAATTAAGCACTTTGATACAGTCGATTTGTGTGACAGAACTAGTCATTATTGTGAAGAACGGTCCCTATGTATGGAGTGTCCAATTCACCACAATTTCATTGTTGAAATTGATCACCGTATCCTATAATCAAAATTACGAAAAGTGACCACATTCAGCATGATTTTTATTTTGTTTACCGTATAGACTGAGAGCAGAGTCAAAAGAAGGTACTAGGAGGGCAAGCAGATGCATGAAATTTCTAAGCACACCTCAGGTTTGTAATAAGATCCATGACCACTGCTTTGCATCAGGCTGTACATTAAGAGTACAGTAGCTGTGTTTACCTCCTCCTCCTCTTCCTGTCTCTGTATGCGTTCTATCTGCTCTCTCCACTTCTGGTGAGTGCGTTTGATATAAACAAGAAGAGGCACTACGTTCTGAGAGTAGACTGGAGATTTGTTTTGATAATTAAGGTGTGATGTGTCGAGAATGGACGAGAGTTGTGAACTTTAAATTTTCACTGATCTATGGATCAGATCCATCACCACATTTGGGATGATTGAATCCCCTTCAAGTATATCATCAAAGTTATGTGCTATAGACTCATGACCGTAGATCCTACATGGGAGGTTGTACATAGAAAGACGGTCTCTGAGAAAACGTAACAGAAAGTGGGGATTTTATTTAGGTGAATCCCCTACTGACCTAAACATCTAATATCTTTGTCCTTCCAAGCTATTAGAGTCCACGTTTGTTGTATTGGGAAAAAATTTCATGATATAAAGTTTTCATCTTAAGAAGCAATTTATACTCTATGACGATGTGTTGTTTGCTCAGCAGCTTTTTTTGTATATATTATGTGAACAGGTCACCACTAATGAGTACACCTTATCAATACCTTCATCACCAGTATCCTAACACCTCTCAGCCAGGGCATGCGATCTATAATTTTCAGCCTATGCCAGGCACATATTAATGACTACAGTTTATCATCAATATTTAGCATAGATTGTTGCAAAACAATTTGTTGTCTATTCATCGGTTTACATATTGCGCATTCTCATAGAAAAGTATGCATGGAGTCGTCTGATCAACTGACTTGAAGTTCATACAAATCAGTGGTATTAAAAAAAACTATCCTCATGTATGCACTTTGAAGATAATCTATTAGGCATGCATATAGTTCAATGTTTTCAGTTATCATTTTCTTAATTGACTTGTAAAGTACTAGCTTTCTTCATCAGTTTGCTCCGTAATGACAGAAAAAAGACCCTAAAATCTTCAGAGTTTTATTCCCGAATTTTTTCCGTGTTACATGATGCGCTAATAAAGAACGAAACTGAACTACAAATAAATAAATAGGACTGAAAGAAGCACAAAGTGCGAGAAGCACAAATGCCTGCAGGTGACTGATCACCAAAAGAAGAAGTAATTTCCGGAGAAGAGCTTTCCCTAAAGAATTTGATGAGTAGGAACACATAAAAGATATATAAATTGCTCAGTGTAACTGATAAAGATGAACTTTTGGGGACATCCAGACGACAACAACTCAGAATTCAGTGTACTCATGAGTCTACGGATATGGATTCGTGGATAGAAAGATCTCAACTATATCAGAGTTTTTTGCTTTGATGCTTTGGTCTTCTAGCTGATATATTTTATGAAAGGACGAGTTAACTGGAAAAAATGAGGAATCGATAATGCTATTAAAACTGTCACATTTTGCTCCAACATTTAGCAAACTGCGCAACCATTCAAGATCATGATTGTACTTTGCAACCGTATAAATGAGCAAATTGTTCAAACTGTATGTAGTAACAAGCAGGTCCATTGACTTTGTATTTGAAAGATTGAAAGTCGTTCAGACGTGGCTAGCAGCGTTGCTGTTTAGCTAGGAGCGGCAACTCAATGTTGCGCGGTGTTGATTTGAATATAGTCTAAATGTAGCTACGGGCTTTGAATATAAAGGTATAGGTAGAGCGTCAATTCAGATGTAGCGCATGTTGATATAAACATCATTGCCAGTAGTCTTGTTTCAACCGTTTCTTTTTACAAAGCCAGGAGTCCATAGCTGTTCTCATGTGTGCTTAAGCGGAGAAGGCGCACGATGCAGATATCAGGATTATTACTGCCCTTATGTGAACCCACGTTCCATGTTTTCTCTATGCGTACAATCAAGACCCGAGCAGAAGAAGGCGCACAACGAACTCGACGGATGAACATGAATATAGTTCTATGATACTTGCTTTGAATACACGTTCTATTCCTCTTTTCAGTTCTTTATTTATTTATCCTCTCTATCTACTGCATTTGCATCTATCTCCTTGCTACACAAACTTCCATGCAATCTTGATTATTTGCAGTCTTTTGAGAAGCTTTTCTTTACTTAATTATTTTAATTTTGTAAACTAATTTTCTGCATTGGATTTCATGTTTTCAGTTCTCAGTTCTCAGTTCTCACTATCTACCTCACTGCTTTCAGGATCTTCATTGCTCTTTTATTGCATTTCTTGGTCCTTTTGGATCGTGTCCCCACGGTAGTCATGCTTCTTACATCTACTTTTCCTTCTCGCAATCATTTGTTTTCACCTGAGTGGAACATTCTGTTGTATATTATTGTGCTGATTGTGTTTTGCAGACGTATGTTGCAGAGCGTTATTATGATTTTCTTGGATTTCAGATCACATAGTTGCCTCTTGAACTCATAAATAGCACTTCTTATGTCGTGAGTCATCTTTAGAGAACTAAGTTAGTAAACGTTTCCCTAGACAAGACTGTTAAATCTTGAACTATCCTTACTAGAATAGTTGGGTCTCTATTTTCCGTTTCAACGTTGGTCTTTTGCACAGCTTATAAGAGTAGTCATCACTAAATATTGTCATGACAGTCCTCGCTCAATTTCTGACATTTCAGATGGAATACTGTATGTGGTCTCCAAAGACAAGGTCATCTCAATTGGAGCTGAATATTGTTGCAGCTACTTAGTTTTAGATCTCACCCCTTATTTAAAGATCATGAACCGCCTGTTTGCTCTATTTTACGTTCCATTGATTTTATACCAAGTGCGCCGTGCGAGGATCGTTTTCGGTGTTTCTTTTTTATATGCTGCATGTTCACGGAGTATTCAGTCAAACTGTGTCCATGTTGGAGGCAGCGGGGCAGTCTTGCACCATGCGTCGAGACCAAAGGTGGAGAGCGTCTTGCGTTTTCCAAATGCAGATTCTTGTTTTCTTATCTAACCCGCTTCATCTCCAAAGGGAGTGTATGACTGTCCTTGATAGTCTTCCATCACACGCCTCTCCAAGAAACTACTCTCGATTGGACGTACTCACTACAAGTATGCAATTGCTAGTGCTAGATTGGACTATCTTGTACGAAGAGATGCTAGCAACATCGTACTTGTTTCTGACCATGACCTTTCGATGGTAGTAACATATGATGATTCTTTGTGAGCCCATTGAAACGTATATCACCTGTATAAGTCATGCTCGTATTTCATACCCATCACATCACTGTCTTACACATTGGCACACACGTTGTAGAAATCATGGGTTGTTTGTATTGAGTTGAAAGGATACTAAGATTGTGACATTCGCAGTCACCAACTCTGAAGATGTCACAATCTTAGTAATACAAGCAACAGAGGTATTCTTTTGCATTGTGTTGTTCACCGGAGCTAAAGTAAATAACATCTGGCCTGTGGTCTAGCTTTGCAAATAGAGAGATTAAGGTATTGTTATCTGACTTTGCTTTGGTAGCATCCTTGTAGGTTAAGACTAGCATTACTCAGCCAGTCCCAGGGTCCATGTTCTTCAGGCTATGACCGGCAAATATTAATGAGCACAATTTGTATGTTAATTGACGACATGACACTGCCTTTGTCCGTAGGGTTGCTCTGTCAAAAGGTTCCAATGTTCATTTCTACAGTGTTCGATGATTCTATTTATTTTTGTTGCACTACAACTTGATCGGCCGAAGTCAAGTTTGAATGAAACACTTGCTTACACAAAACATACCATTAGTGATAACTTTTCTTTCTGGTTAGGAAGTTTATCGGAGGGATTCCGTACTAAGCTAATGCTAGGGTAAAGAGACCAGGCCGGTCTTCATGTGCGGAAATCGCAAAGATCCTACACCAAGTATCTTCTCGATGTAATACAAAATCCTTAGATTGTACTCGCCTTGAGCAATGGAGAAGTTGAGGTTGTACTCGAAGTTGTCGATGTAACTTCCCTACCCCAAGTCTTTTCTACTTCTCTGTTCTCTGAATCAGGCTATGACAGGAAAATACTAATGAGTACCGTTCATTCATGTTCTATTCATCGCACACCTTTTGCGTACTTAAGCCTTGGAAGCAAACACTCTTGTACGGTCTAGTACAGTGCAGCACTGACCAAGTTATATCACTTGTTGACCACAACTAACCTCCTCGCTTCTCCTAAAGCTTCAAGCAGTTCATTCACTTCTTCATTTTTATCCTGGAATCAAAATCAGTGAAGAGTTTCCATCCACATGGATTCTTTCTTCTCATTATCTTACCTGGTAGATTGTGTGGGGCTGGAACCTAACAATGAAACCGTGATGTCAGCACTCTTTGAGGAAAGATGTCGATTACACGTCTATCAGTGAAGCAACAAATGATAACAGGTACCAGAACGAACTTCAAGGTGAACCGAACGAGCATAAACTACCATGTAGTAGTCGCTATGACAACCGAAGCTGTCAGCGACACTGAAGTTCATTTATATGATCTCTACTACTGTTTTTTGGACCATTTGTCGCCAGTCATTTCCCTCCTTTTTGTCACTCTTCTTCTTTTCCTTCTAAGTCCAGTGCTAGAAAGTATTGACTCTCATAACTTCTAATAACAGTATGGACTTTGATGACAATATTCAGAAGCTGTGGAGTGTGTGGAGCACATACGGAATAAAGGGTAGATGTATGCGTCATTCACGTCCCTGTGCAGTAGGCCTCTCAGTTTTTGTCTCAAAAATTTCTCAAAAATTATTGCTCAGATTAGCTGGTAGTTTTCTTTTGCAGAACTTTTCTCAGTTGATTCATCTAATCTATCTTTGAGTTTCTAGGATCTTTTAACGGTTTCAATGTGCGCTTTAAGTCTCAGCGCAGAATCTTGTCAAAAAACTTTCAGATTGCATATTTTAATAAGTATGCAGTGTGTAAATGTATTCGTCGAAATTATTGGGTTTGACACAGAACTACGTTTGTTCAAACCAGTTTACATCTTTATTTATACCAATATTTTTGAAGTGTATCGTGCATCGAATACTTCACTCTCCCAGATTTTCTTTAGCGGGCTATTATTGACATCAGTACCGACTCTTTTGTTCTCCATACATCTATCCTTACCGACTTTGATCATGTCACATGGAACATACTGATGTCAAAGGTGGTGAATGTTGTTTTCTACGGTAAAAACATAACCCCAATGATGTTGCAAGTGAAAATTGTTGTGAAGCAATTCACAACAATTTCAACAACAATTCGATGTCTTGACCCTGATGGGCTTTCACATTTTCCAAATTATTTAACCAATGCTTTATGTGTACCAAACATATTGATGTTGACGCATTGAATTCCTTCCTGATGCAAAACTATCATAAGAACTATTGAATCATGAGAGACTAAAGTTGCAAGTTTCATTTATGTTTACAGGCCAGGGAGAGTCCCAAGATAGTTTGCGAGGTCTGCCGAGGTCTAGGATTCTTCATCTGTGATTATTGCAAGGGAGAAAAAGTGAATGTTCCCGTGAAAAATAGAAACAATCGATTTCACCGACGGTGTCCCACTTGTAGAGCTGTAAGTATCCCGAATCTACTTCACTGACAGATATCTCCATGTATCGATCCACCTTTCGTTCTTGTAAGCATTCTCCTGTGCTTACATTAGCTTATTCCACTCATGGTGATGCTGTCCGGACAACTTACTTATGTATGCAGGTCATAAATAACATTAGTACAAAATTATGTTTTGATCTGTTATGCAAGTCTTTATGTATGTTTGATACAGAAATTCTTACTATTTGACGTTCACTCAGTTGTAAGAATCTACCTTCAGTTTATCTTAGCATCTTTATATTTGTAGTACCTAGTACAATGTCGAGCTTCGAGACAACTCATCTAAACTCTCTTATTCTGTGATGGTGTTTAAAACTGGCAGGTGGGAGTGCTCATGTGTTCCCGATGTCGAGTCTTCAAGTGCGTATCGTTTCCTGATGAAGATGACGGATCTCTCGAGAAGAAAAGATAGTCACTGTTTTTCAACTGTACATTATGATATTTATGTCACGCACCATTATTGCAAATCACCAAATATTACTAACTGTAGGATTTCAACTGAAGATAATGAGCAGATGGTAATGATCCCCATTTACAGTTGTTTAGCAATGTAGTAGTTTTCAATACGACGAGTTGTGTTTGAAGAAAGTGATGGAATGACAAAATGTACTGAGATAGTAGCACATCCAAGCAACTACAAAGCGATTGTGCACTCATCTTTTTCCGCAGTGTTAGTGGCGACTGTGTATTCGAAATTTGGTGGCAGGCCGACCCATATAGATTTTGCTTTTCATGGTGTTGATGTGTGGAATGACTTGCATTATCTTAAGCGTAGTTATGTTTTCTGCTTTTTGACGTTTTGCTCCTTTACTCAGGGAAGAGATAGTTTGGTTAAGATGTAGTCAGTAACGCACAGACCAGAGCCTCTCATCATCAGGCAACTCCATGATGCACACGTATGAACTTGGAAGAGCAGCGTTTCTGGTTTCTGGATGGTGATGAAGTCCTGAGTATTTTCGAGGATAACGGACAGCAAGCACTAGCATAACTGAAGACACTTGTAAGTCACACCTAGATACATGAATACATTTTAGTCTCCAGCAGGATCCTCGTGGAACATATCTCGTTCAGGCTATCAGCGAGCCTGGGATTGAGTTTCTTACAATACCAAAGCAGGCGACCCAAACTTGGGACGAGCCTCCACCTTCTGATTGGAAAAGTGGGAAGTGTGTGAGAGCCCGGGTCAGTCTTCCGTTTAATTCCGACTTGCATCAGATGATCAGAAGTGCACAAAGGATTGGCGGTTCTGTTTTTAGTCGGAGGGGTCGCACCTGGCTGGATTAGACAATCAAATTCCATGTCAAGACAAGAGAAAGGAGATTCCAAGGCTCATTTGTTCAAGTTGTGGCATCCTCTCTCGGAGAAATGATCACATCACTTCGATGCGTGTGACAGATTCTTTGTCTATCTGTCTTTCTGAGTCTATCTATGTGTCTTTTCACCTATTGCCTCCAAAGACCTCACAGGTCTGAACGTAAAGTAAGAGTGCGGGAGCCTGGGAGGGAGGAGGAAACGTGCCTTTTAGGTGAGATACAACAGGCGTTGAGTCCACTCCTTGGAACGGAGAAGTGGACTCGAGGCCAGCAGTTACAAAGGTGAAAAGATCTAAGACCACCGAGACCCTAGCGCACCTCCTTTTCAGTGCGTTCAAAAAACCATCATAGCATCCGTTCAAGTGCCGACAACTCATGAATTATATCAGATCTCGAATACAGATCGATCTCCAGATATGCCGCTCTTCTTCTACTTGTCCTTGATGGGTACCCGAAGGAAAAAAGGTTCATTGAGTCAGTTGCAGATAGCTCGCAACCAGCTGAGCTGACACTCTTTTCAAACTCATCCTCCTTCAGTCCAGTCCCTCGGGAGTCTTCTTTCCTCCATTCGAGTGAATTTGTCGGGCGAAATTCGTGGGTAAGCTCGCTAACGCTTTAAGGAGACAAGATCCATCGAGACAACTGACAGATAAAGCTTCCGTCCCCATCCTCATGTGTGTCAGAAGGCTAAAGCTACGCACACACTGTTCAACAAGCTAACATCTGGATGAAAATCTTAGAGAATATGTTCGCGAGTGATGTGAATGGTGGAAGGAAGCAGCAGAGTAAAGGTAGGAATAAATTTGGAGGGGGGGGGGGAAATACAATCTTCCTGGGGCAACACAAAGAAATGCATAATTATTATCTCCCCTCCTCGTCTCCAATCACTAGTAGAATATCAATAATTCATTTTCAAAAGCTGCTAGCAACTGAAGAATGAATGACTGAATGAATGCTAGGCAAGGGAAGGGATATGAAGGTTAAAGTGAGCTATAGATCTGGCCCAGGCCCCAGGGTCAGCCTAGTGGCGAACGATTACATGGTTGAATGAATTCCTGTAGTATATCCACTTGACTGCTCTCCACTTGGTACAGTAGCTCCTTTCCCAATGAACATACCTTCCTTCATAACTCTTCGTTGGAAACTTCCCCTTTTCAATTTCTGCCATTTCTTCCATATCTCTCCGAAATCCCTCCCGCTCCTTATATTAGTTTTTTATAGTGCATTTTTTCATGATTTCTTGCAGTTTCTCTTTTTCTGTTCTTTTTGAATCTAATTTTTTTTCTTTTAAGTATAATAACAAAAAGGATGGGAAGACCCCATCAAAGTGTACAAGGATGGAACCAAACCAGTAACATGGGGCTAGGCCCCAATAGCATCACACTCAGAAATATGTCCTACATCACCTAAGATATTCGAACTATCTAGGTCAAACTGTCTACAAACAACAGAGCATCCGAATAAGCATCACCTAACATGATTGCTCTAGAGCAATGGAAACACTTTGCCTAAAATAGGCTATACAGTAAGCTAAAGAGAGTGATACCCTTGTCGCCTAGTATGGTAGGCTCTCACACACTCCCTCACGAACATGTCGAAGTCGGTGTCCATAGCTCCATATAACTCCAAAGCTAAAGGAACAAAGAGATGACCTCTTTGCATACCTCAATACTTGGAGACCTTGGCTGCTGCCGCTCCACTCGCCGCCCATCCTGGAGGATGGGTGATCACCCCCTCTGAAACTATGTTTCTAGTAGGATCGGTAACCACCATATCTGCCATAGTGACCTAATCCTCCCGAACCAAGTACAAGTCTGTCCTAACCCTAGTCGACTACAAGGCATACCAATGCTCTCTCCATGTGAGGTATCCACCCTCTCGTGCCATAGCAAACACCACATCCCTAATGGCATCATGGGTAGCTATCCTCTACCCTCCGAATGGGCAACGAGTC
Source organism: Marchantia paleacea (assembly GCA_014180765.2). Lineage (NCBI taxonomy): Eukaryota > Viridiplantae > Streptophyta > Marchantiopsida > Marchantiales > Marchantiaceae > Marchantia > Marchantia paleacea. The sequence continues at coordinate 2,486,776 of MUAA02000014.1, forward strand.
ATATGAACACATGCTGCATCTAAAATGATACCACACTCACATGTGAGTGATGAAGATGTAGATGGATGTACCAAGCCAAGACGGAACCTCATCGCTATGGAGAAAGTAGGCAGTGCGAAGTCGGAAAAGCCCTGATGCATGGTCGAGCCAAGATCCACGAGCTTGCACCCTTGCCCGAGCAAGAGCGTAAACGAGCTCTAGTAGTACGAGGAATGGCCGGATCCACTAAGAGTGAATGTAAAGCCTCCTGAAACTGTCTATCCATCAAGATAAATTGTAGACCCCTAGTCCAATCGATAGCCAAAGAGGAAAAAGATGGAAACTCATATCGTACCTCCCGTGGTAAAGCATCTCTCGTATGTCGCAATAATACCTGTAAGGGAAATGATCATGTATCCACATCCCTCACATATATCTCCAAGATAGGTCTATATGCAATCACAAATCGACAAGATAACAAAGGTGCAACGAGCGTCCAACTCGCCAAGAATGCCGTAGGTGCCGTCTCCTTTATCGATAATAAGCCTACTCCTCCACACAAAATTGACAAAGATGTTTGTCTCCTTGCCAAATCCATGTCACGCACTTGAATGTCCCTGGTCCGATGATGTCATCAAAGACGTCCATGATCCTCCTATCAAAGGCTGTCAAAGGTGATATGAATGTAGGTGAAGAAGGAACCGTGCGAAGAAGGTAGGTGGGTCGACGAGCAATACAAGATGACAGTATACCAAACGCCACCTGCGGATCTTCTAGTAGAGGAAGGTCATCTACATGCAAAATATCCTTGGCAAGTGTAACGTCGGTAGCGTGAGATAAAATCCTTGGATCCTACTAGCACTCCTAGAATACGTAAACCTTCTGTCGATATCATACATCCCTCTGGAAGCTGGAGATGAGGCGGAATGCCCAAAGGAGACCAAACCCTACACTTTGACACCTTGACTCTCAAACCTACAAGATGAAGCTTGGTAATCAAGTAATCAAAGGCCTACCTAATGTTGTCTACATGGCCGACAATGTGTGTATCATCCGCTAAGGAGGGGAACACACAACCTGGCATGGCCAAAGCAATAGACAAAAGAGCTCTATAATGAACCACGGTAAATAGAGGTCCTCCCAAAGGATCTCCTTGTCGAGTGTCAGCGGCGGACTGTAGAACGGTGACTCCCTCCTCAGAAAATCCATGCTGATAAAAGAGAGAAGAATGTGAACCGTAGAAAGATCGTACGAAATGAATAAGGTTTGATAGAGGTGCATCTCCCTCTCTAAGCTCTCTAAAAATGGATGCACGCGAGACGCTATTAAAAGTATTCTCAACATCCACCTGCAAGACAACCCAATCCGGATGGATATCTAGAAGTGCTCTAATACCCAACAATACTGCCTCACAGCCTCCTGATGAGCGACTCCAAACTGATGTGGACAAAGATGCTCTTGGAAGTATGAGCAATGCTGCAAGACAACGGTACGACTGACTAACCGCAATAAGACCTCTCCAATAGAAATCGGTCTGATGCCTCCAAAGTCCTTCTCCATCCCGAGAAGCCGACTAGCACCTAGAACCTGACTAACTGACAACGGAATCTTCCCTCTCTCAACTAATGCAGCCACCTAGAACATCTCCGTAAAAACACTAGAGGGATCATTTGCCTAAGAGCAATCTCAAAGATACTCATATACCATCCCTGACAAACCCCATGAGGATAAGCTTGGGGCTGAGCATAGAGAATGGGCAAATAATGATCTATCAAGATATAAAGGCTCCTCAAGCTGATACTCCAAGATCTCTAATGGTATCTCCTCGCCCATGGGTGGATGTAGAAGGCGTAAAGAGGAAATCATCTCCTCATTAGGACTAGCCATGGACAAAGGATGAAGGGCACGTGCAGCCCTGCTATACTCCCCGACCTGCCCCAAGATCCTACACCGTCGCAATCATGCCGAATCAGAAGTAACATGTGACTGAACCCGACTCCTAACCTATGTGGCCCAAACAGACTCCTCCTGCAATATAGCCCAATCCCATACTCGGAATCTTCGAAATCTAGCTACCACCTCCCTATGTCCAGCACGTCGTCCTCTAGTATAATGTAGACACCATCGCGGAAGTAATGAAAACAAAAACCACGCTAACTCGTCTATGGGATCGCATGCCAACCGATCCGAGCGGTAAGCAAAAAGCACGTTTAGCCTCTTCATGGAGTGCACGAGGAAGCTTATGGAATAAACATGGACATGGAAACCTAGTCTCAAAAAGCCCTAGAATCAAACTTGCATGGGAAGCTAACCACTCCCTCGACCCAATCGGTATACCCAATGTCATGTTGTGATGCAGCTATTATGAGAAGATGATAACAAGTGTCATCTTCAGTGTTGTTGTCATGACAATGATACTTTAGGTTAGGATAACCGATGGCGCATTGTAAGGCTGTTAAGAGCCCACGGTTGGATCGACTTTGTAGGGCCATGATGTTGAAAAGGCTCCAAGAGATATTATCTTGGACCTTATCATATACAAAGCGCGGTCAACGTGGCAAGGGTATGGGAGAGATCTAGAACGTCACTTTGCCGACTAAGAAGCTTATCTGATCAAAGTGGAGTCGACGTATGACATGGATAGAGTACAACATGATCCTCCGGATGTACCGATGCCCAATCCATTTGTGATCAACATCTGGTGTCTTCATCGTGATCACTTTCGGGCGTGGTTAGTATATCACTTTGGAGATAACTTTATACAACAAGTGTTAAGCTCTCCAAACCCGATTATTCTTCCAGTTGTTTCCTACGGCGTGATTTGGGACCTAACCGTTTACGTTTTGATTTAGTTTGGACGTTATGGATCTGAACTTACCAGTAGTGATGGTTTTCGACGCGTGGGTTCCAATCCATCACTTTTCTTTACCGAAAACAAACCATATGGAATTGATTGTTAGGAATTTTGGCAAGGAGTATTATTCTCAAGTTATAAACTCCCCGATTTCGTTTGTAGTTCCATTCATATTTAGCCTGTTTCGAGTTGTCATTTTGACTTTTTATTAGTGGTAACTCATATTGTGTATATGATGGCTAAGTAGCGTGTTTAGTATAATTGTAAAGCTTTAAGTTAATATCGAGCTAATTTGGCCACACTAGAGGTCAAAATGACACTCTTCATTCTCATAGGTCTTGGAGTTTAGACCAATGAGGGCACTTGGGCAAGTTCTTCAAGGTTTTGATGAGTTTTGGACGCCTTCCAAGAAAATATTTGAAGATTTGAGGACAAGGTTGGAGAGCTGACCAGAAGAGCTACAACGTGGGCTCAAGAATGGATGCAATTGAGAGGTTTGATACTCTGATATGGTGATTCAAAGATAGAAAGGGAAATTTAGATCTTTGAGTGTATTTGGGGTGTTTCTGAGAATCCTACGAAGGTTTTGAGAGATCTGATTCAACTGAGATATAGTTTACAACTCATGCTTATGTTTGGATTAAAATTGGATGAGTTTTGAGTACAGAGTGATAGTTTGATGTCTGTATCCATGGTTAGAGTTGTAGGATTGCACTAACTGTCATGAAGTTAGTGCAGCAATCATATCTTTTGCTATCAAAAAGTTTCATCAATAAAACTTTTTGCAGTTAAATTTTAGATGATAAGTGACCTTCTCATGAAATTTGAGAGAAATTGGAGGCAAGGATTGGGATGTGTGATGGTTTTAGTACACATGGGTTTGCATATTGCCTTATGATATAGTGTGTAACTCGACAATTGTTCTCAAAGATCTAGAGGAGATAAAAAAATAAAACTTTTCTAAGAGAACAAGAAGGTTGTAGAACAATTTTTTGTGAAGTTTAGGTTATTGGTCCAATTATTGAATATCATAATCTTCTTCCGTTGAAGTTTTACCGATCGTAATGAACTAGAATGTGGAGTGCTAAGGAGAAGAAAAAAAGATTGTCAACTCACACGAGGTTCATGAGGGTTCTTCTACAACCAAACGCTTAAGTGTTCTCAGAGTGAAGCAATGTTCATTCGACATCGGAATGCTCAACGAAGGAGTCGATGTAGTCTGCGTGTTTCCCAAAGTGACAAATACCGATGTCGATGTGATCGTCTTCCTCATGTGCGCATCCCAAGTAGTCCAATCATAATCTTTGTGCATCTTTTCCATGTTGGTCTTTACCCCTTGCAAGGTAAAAAGATAATATGTATGATGTATCACGCACCACTTTTGACGGCCCCATGAGAGAAAGTGAAACTATAGCTAGCATAAAGAGACAATAAAGACACCCATCACTCCATCATGTATCTACTTCCACCTACAGAACCACAACCTCCTAACACCCCACCTCACATCGGAAAATGCTAACTATGAAAACCCTAAAATCTAAAAATACTCATAACTTTTTATTCCGATTTCGAAAAAAAACCTGACCAATATGTCTAATTTAATAAAACTCACTCAAAATTCACTCAAAACCCAAAAAAAAAAAATATTAATATCTCACTATATTAATCTCCATAGTCTTCAATTTAGATACTAATGGAACCCAAATTGAGAAACGAATAGAATTGACTATTCACTCTCCATATTTGACAAAGTGTGACCACAGAATATGCAAGAAAATATAGTACACTTTTCTACTCTATTTCTCCTAAATCTCCATACCCTACTCCTCTCGTGAAAACCCATGATCAAACTACATGACTCAAACTATTGTATGCTTTCAATTGCAGTATGAAGGAAATACTGCAAGTCGTTAAATATTGTTGAGAAAGTGCGATGACTTCTTCTATCCTTTATATATGGTTTTATGCATCGAAAATCATTTTACCTTTGCTTTTCCTGGTACAGGTCCAAGTATAGGAATCAGTATATCGTATAAAAGGCGTGCCGTATGGCTACAGGAACAATTTTATCCAGTGACTGAACATATCTACACCCACGTTCTATACTGCAAATACACTGCTGGCAACTAAACAACTAAACTACACAGAAGATTCACAATGTCCTACAGTAAATCACACAAATATAAAGTAAAAAGGAAAAGGAAAATCCAAGCCTAGGTGGTCATGCTAGGAACTTCCAGCTCATTAAGTTGCTCACCCTGAACTTATCTGAATACCATACCTGTTAAGATAAAAGGAGGTGCAGGCCGGTAGAGTAGTGAGGTTATGGGGTAAGGATTCATGGTCTTTATCAGAGAAGGAAAATAATCCTGGAACTCATTCGTCTAAAGTGTAAACAACAAATGCCCCCACGATCTGTCTCCTTAAATTTAGAATATGCGAAACAAGGAACCAATGACAAAAGTGGATCAATAAGACTAATGAGTGCTGGGAATTATGTGACTGCAATAAATCGTATGATTATCTTGGCCAGAGGTGGATGGGGCGGGGCTGGTTCTTTTTCATGAAGTATATGTTGAGGTACATGCAGAGAGTGAAAGTAATAAATTGAAAAGTGCATGATTATGCACCTATACGATACGAATGGAAGACGACACTTTTACTGGTAACGAGGAATAACATAAAATATTTGGGGTCTTCTCATTCTTGCACGCACTCGTACTTAAATGGCTGATTTTTACAGACTATTAATAGCTGTTTAATATTCTCTGGTAAAGCTACCTTGGGACGTACGTACACTTGCCCACCCATACGTATGCGTAGTAGGTAGTATGGATGTGTATGTCATACTGTATATGGTATGCGGACACCCTTTCTCGTTTGTCTTTTTACGTATTTCGCATTTATTTTATTGACACAAAATATAAAAAATTCCCTTTGGGTGGTGCGAAATTAGTTGGCCTTTTAAGTGATGACTTTGTATTCGTTCCGGAAGACCATTTTGACTTCTAACTTTCCGTCCAAGGCCACTATGGAGACACGTGTACTTTTTGGACGGAACCTCCTCCTGCCTTGCAAAATGCTCCATTTGGGTTGGAGTTTGGTTGGGTCTTGTGCACAGCCCTGACCCCAACCAGCCGCTCCTTTTTGTTTTTGCCCCTCGCTTTCTGAATTAAAATCCGCTTATTATTTTCGCCTCGCCTTCAACACTCCATAACTCGCCTTAGATTCATTACTGTAGATATCTAAGGACAACTCTGAAATGATATATTTTGTAGGGTTTATAGATCATGCACTAAATCATTATAGATAAATATGTTGGCTAGTACTATCCATGGATTTTCTACCAGAAATCACAAAAGACAATATAATGTGTTCCGTTATTATTTTCAAGATTTTGCATTTATTAGCTGCTTGATCTTCAGTTTGAAACTTAAACATTGAGGCTAATGAAGAGTGAAGGGATTCCACTTCTTAATAAGTTTCTTCTGGTGTCCAACACATATCAAACATTCGGAATCGAATTTACTACTTTTCATCATAGATATGCTTCGCAGCTAATTTCGATACATAACACAATCAAACTTGATAGCTTTTGAATCTTTTATATATAGGTTTTGTACAAGTCCCAAGAAAGACATTGGCATCAAAAAAGTTTAATAGAATAAAAGCTAAATTCATTTAATGCATCATGTTATAGGAGTCTAAATAAATAGGCTTCAAAAGTTAGAGTAGACTAAAGGTGGAACGCTAGTCCAAGAGGAGCCGTGCAATAATTCTATGAGGTGGAGAGAGTGGAATGGATATCCCATTTCAAAATACACCCTCGAAAGTGATTCTATGGGAAAAATATCCCTTTTCCAACGAACAATGGTATGTATGATTATTTTATACATTGTTCTCACTAACAAGATAGAGAGAAAAGAAAATATCCGTATGAAAAAATCAGAAGGAAAAATAAATTTTAGTGATAGGCCATTACTTTTCAACGGACAAAGACTAACACACTCTATTTTGACAAGTCATAGAAAGGGAGAAGGATATTCATGTGTGAAATCCCTTTTTCTGTAGGCTATTATTTATGACTTTCCAACAACCAATATTATAGTGAGTATCATAATCTCTCATTCACGATGTATACATGGATGTGCTTTTCAACTTAGACTACTCAAATGCGACCTCCCCCAAACTCATTTCTAGTCTGTCTATTCGTGGCCACCAGATTTTTCCAATTGTCCATCTCTCAAGTATTACCGTTTCCTCTTGTTTGGTTCGACACTTTCATTTCTGATTCAATTTTTCTATAAATGCATCATCTTACGTATATTGTTTCATACCGGACTGAAACTGAGGTCTCCAAGAAATGCATACTTTTTTTGTTAATTTACAAACACAAATGGAAGCAATATATATCCTCACATTCAAGATGAGGGCATAGGAAAAGGACGCATTCAAAGTAAATGACAAGTGACGAACTCAATATAGTGAATCTAAAAACTGCTGATATGGGGAAAAGATCAAATTTACATTTGATGTCATCTGATTATAAAAACTTTCAGACATTACAAAAGAAAGAGAGAAAGAGTCTGCTTTCATAGGGTATATGTATAGAGGAAGAGTAAACACGACACAATAGAACCTGCCATCCACTTGTACCATGCTTTATGTAAATAAGAGAGTAGTGAGTAATATAGCAAAAAGGCTGGGAAGACTCCATCAAGTCGTAGATGGATGAAATAAGGGGGTAGGATGGGGCTAGGCCCCAATAGCATTTGTAAATATGTCCTATTTCACCTAAGATATCCTATAAATACCTGCACTTTATGTAAATTGGTAGCAGTAAAAGGACTTGTCTAAAAGGCTAGCGCTGTACCACAACTATTATCCTCCTAGTACGTGAGCAATGCTTATGTGAAACCAACTACAAGAGTGAAATGAAACAGCACATGATCAACACATTTCACACTTTTCTGTCCATTGTGTGGAATAAAGGAGAAGAAGCAGAAGACGGAGATCACCGAACATATTTCCACTTCTGGCTACATGACACAATCCCTTATCCTTGGAACAAACCAGACGAACCTGACTAGCCAGTCCAGACTCCATAGACATATGTGACACCTCTGTCATCTTTCATCCTCTCTCTCTCTCTCTCTCATCTCCATGATTCATGACTTCAGTCCTCTGAAAAGTTCAAGTTCATAGGTTTCAGCATCATCAATGGTACATCATCAAGTTTGATTGAATTTCAAAGATCGTACAAGTAGCTTGTTAGATTAGGTGGTGCTTTACTTGGTACTCGATCACACCAGAAGATGAGCTCCACGTTCCGCCTTCACGAATCAATCTTCCTCCGTCCCCCAGTATGTATGTAGAGTTTGGGAGAAGATAGGTGTGGTGGCTGGTGAGGTGAGGTGAGGTAAGGTGTAGTGTAGAATAGGTGGGAGGCCAGAGCAGAGCAGAGCGGGCCAAGCCATGGCATTTAGATCGAAAAGGGTGATTTGATTTCAACAACAAAACCTTAAAAGTATGAGAATGTTTCATACATCACTCTCTCCCTTTTCCTTATCCGATATACACCCCTCCCTGGCATCAGAAAGGCAAAAGTACAGTATAATAGTCACTCATTCACGAGTCACTACTTTGTCTTCTCCACTACTTTGCATTTCTGGCATGTGTTCATTCCCCTTCATCTTCCGGTCGAAGCCCAGACTTTCGTTTGATTTGCCGACATGCAATAGAGAGAGAAAGAGAGAAACTCTTGAGGATTGCACGAACAATTGTGAGGGAGATGATTAGAGGCCTCGGAGGTGGAGGTGGCAGAGGAGGAGTGCTCTTTTCGGCTCTCTTTTTGGACTCCTTACGGACGGCAGGGCCTGCAGAAGACCTGAGGGGAAGTCGCGATATTTTCGGCACATGTATTTCAGGTGCTTAACTGTAGAAATTCGACATAATTTGTGTAATTTATGGGCGGATAAACTGTTGAGATTGAGGCCTAATGATTAGAAGCATGAGGTGAGCGGGCTGGAATTCGGCCATGTGCGTGGCCAGCGTCTCATGTGAGAGCTATAGATGATTTCAAGGCAACATAGCTGGTTTGAAAGCTCGAAATCGCCTAATTTGGAAGCCAGAATGGGGAGCAGGCCCCACAAAAGAAATATTAGATGCAAATATCTGGGGCGTGGGGACGGGAGGGTTGCGCTTCAGGAATTTTGCTGGGGAATGTATGTTGGTGTGCAAAGGAAGGAAGCCACAAGGAGTTTGGTTTTACAAACTCCCAGGAGGAGGAGCAGCTTTACCTGCGCGACGCGTGGCAGGAAGCCACGTCACGCTAATGTACCCGAGGTTCGTTCGACTGGGGGTGCGACACGTGGTGGATCCGAACTCAACTAGGCGCTTTCGAAATCTACAAATAGCGGCCAGGTCAGCACAGCCATCTTAACGGGTCCGACGAATAACAGGAAAGTGGAGCGGAATATCCTTGGGTCATAGGTGGCGAAAGTGTTCCCCTGGCATGGCTGCCACGTACCTGCTCCCTTACATGCAAACTCACAAAATTCCTCCCCGGTCTCTCTCTCTCCGACTCACATTTCCTTCATGCCATCCCCTGTTCCCTTCCCCGCTTGTCGTGCCCTTGCCTTGAGTTCCCCTTCCCACTTCACCATCCGCCCAGGCTCTTTTGCCGACTGAAGAGAAAAAGCGAGACGCATGGAATTTTACCGAGTTAGACAAAACATGATACAAACACACCAACATAACCCAACATGGCATGACATGACATGACTCAGTCCTCATGTGGTACAACACTACGGCTCCTGCTGCAGGAGCAGCAGCAGTGAGCATGGATGAACCAGAACCAGCACAGCCCTCCTGCATTGCATTACATGACATGACATGTAGGGTCAATACACCCCAAATGTGAGTTTGTGTTTGTTTGGCGGCAGGGGCGGATAAGGGTGCGTCCTGTCCTGGCTGTTCTGTTTGGCTCGGAAGCTGAGAACAGAGCTCAGTTCGAAACCAGTGGGAAGGTCCGGCAACCTTCGTCCTCAAAGATTGGGACACTCTTTCCACCCCACATCGCATCACACCCTCGGAGGCTCGGACCCTCCTTTTCACAGCCTAGTAGTCCAGGACTCCGGTCTCTGGCCAGCAGAACAAGTCCTCTTACCAATTTGGCGGCGCCGATGGACGAGGTCAAACTCGCATCGCTGGGCCTGGCTCCCCGGCCTGCCGGCTGGCCCAACCTTTAATAATGTCCGGCTCTGTGATGTACAAATGGTATTGGCAAATTCGGCCGCCCGCCCACCACCCACCCCCCGGCTACTACAGTATGGTACAGGGTGGACTCGCATACTGTACGTATAAAGGTGAGGCGCTGCTCGGCCAGACGAGGCGTGAGATAAAGTAAAGTGAAGTACCATAGAGTGAATGGAAGAGAAGAGAAGAAAAAGGAAAGGAAGTGAAGTGAAGGATGGGAAGCAAAAGAGAAGTCAAGCCAAGTATGTGTGTGTGACGCTCAGTAGAGTAGTAGGGTATAGAGTAGGTGGTGGTGTGGCAAAATTCAAGTCAAATCTGGACTGGATGTTGGAAGGTTCGTCGTGTGCTGGTCCTGGTGCGAGTATTGTATTGTACGTGCCATAACCTTTGCTTTGCTATGGTTCATGAGTATTCAATCATTAATTCTAGTTTGCATCTGGGAATATTTGTAGGAAATTGTTGCCTTGATGTTGCCTAGTGATGTCAAGATATGGTATAGAAGGACATTGACATATAAGTTCCGTTGCAGACCTTTTTACAGCTCACAGTAGCATCTTCTAGACTTGGAGCTTGAGGTGGATCAAGTATGAAACGAGGTTTGTATGTGTGTACAAATACTGTATATTTTCAGATATTTCAAAATACTTTGAGGCAATTCTGAAAGTCAGGTTCAACAGAGAGAAAGTTATATACAGAAGTAGAAAGGTGACTGTTTTGCAAGAAAGTGTTTTTAATAGTTCGTGTTCATTCTCCATCTTCAAATCAGGTGATTGTGTAGATGTTGGTTGTCCACTAGGGCATCAAGAGGTTCAAACAATAGAACATTCTTCTGCATGGCAAATGTGCATGACAAATTTGCTTAAGGATGTATGCTACTAATTACAATCTTCATTGCAAAAGATTATTTTTTATATTTGTTTCTAAAATGTGATACTCCGTAAAATCAATAAGCACTATTTTTTGAATGTATCTACACACAAACCATTAAGCTCACTAACTGTATTTAATTTCAAGGAAAAGTATAAATTTGTATCATGTTTGTATATAGTTCTATTAGAGCATCATCATTCGTTATTTTCTGAAATACTTCCATGCATTTTTATCATAATACAATGGCTTTTACTACTTTAATTTAAAGATTATGATATATTATTTTTTATTTATTAATTATATATATAATCTAATAATAAATCATCATTTTAAATGAAAAGGATTTTTTTACTTGGTAAAAATTGTTATCATTATCTTTTTCCTTAATGCTTTTGGTTAATAATTTTCATCCATTTGAACCTAAAAGAAACATACTTTCATTTTATGCATTCTATACATTTACAGTCAAAATTATTATCATATTATAAAGACATAAATGAATACATTCGTTCCATAAATTTATGGTTTTTTTAGATATCAAATCGATAAGAATATTTTCAAGTGAAAAATATAGCGTTTTTTAGGATAATTATGACCATTGATTCATCATTCTGGGAAATGGAAAAGTAATGAGATATCAAGGGGCTAAACATCGGCTATGAATATGAGGAAATATTTATCTCGGATATAATTTTAGAAAGGCACCACCCCAAGTCATATGAACTCAATTCAACATTTTAAATAAAATCTCTATATATAGGACATTTACTTCATCGGACTGTGTGGTCATCATTTTTCACTTAAGGATACCGTGGACAAAAATGTTGTTGCGTCTTAGATGATCACAGAGATACATTGTTGTCAATATTCTCCAAGTACTCAAATCTCTGCATGAAGCTTTTCAGAATTTGAAACATGCAAACGAGAATTAGACTCGAAAACGATTGACCATGAAAATTGTATGTCTTAGCGAAGCTTGAGTCCCAATCAGCATAATGAGTTCAAACTGTGGGACCGAGGTGAATAGCGACACCACATTCCAAAGATCTGGAGACCTTGGAATTTTAAAAGTTTATTTTTCAAGGCAATAAAAAGGGAGAATATAATCGCCGAAAGCAACTAAAAATCAGATCTGTGTTTTTGAGGTTCCAGCAAGCTAGTGAATAGGATCGAAGGCGAACATTCTTATTGGAAGTTGTCATCAAAAGACCTACACAAACATGAACACCTCAACCTAACCCGAGTTTGTGCCGATGTGTGGACGCACTCATCAATAACATTTATGCTCTCTAGTCAAGTGAGAGGAAACATGTAAATTTTTTATATCTAACAAAAAGCATAATAAATGGTATAATAGGGAAGAAATATATCTCTCCTTTGTACACACATTTCAGCACGTTGGTGTCAAAAATTGCCATGAATGTGTTGCAGTAGTCAAGACTTAGCGTTCGATCGAAGGAAGTAATCCACTGTAGGTTGATGGCATTCTCAATTTATAAGTGTTGAAGTCCATGTTGATATGCAGTATTTGAATACAGCGAATCAAGATACGACTGTGACGACTGCTTCTCATTCGTAAAGTTGATAGGAGGTGCCGTACGCATGACATGGAATACCGCTTAGCAACCAATCGATGAGTGAGAACATCCCAGTTATTTATAATATCCGGTGAGAGAAAACATGTAAAGTTCTATATATAACAAGGCGGGACAAGAAGAAAGCAAAATGTTTCTCTCTGCTGAACAAAACTCTCGACATGTTTTAGCCAGTAAAACAGTTCTTAGTCAAGACTAAAAGTTGATTGAATTTGATGACTGCAGGTTCCTTTTATTCTAAATTTACTAGAATCAGAGTCATCAAGCTAAATCTCACTTTTCTAACTCAGATGATGACTTCAACAACTGCTTCAAATTGGATTTTTCATTCAAAATCATGCTCTATGAGCATGAAGCCGAACATCACTTAGCCACTGATTGGTCATCTAGAACAACCTATGTGCCATTGCCAGCTCTACCTGGAGAATCCCAACTCGTTGAGGTAGAACTCGATTGGACAATATCGGAAGTTCTCCTCTCCGATGCTCCATGCTAAGCGCATGCTAAACACGTTGAGACTGTAGTATGGTCAAATTAAAAGTCTGGTCCGCGCTTCGACATAGGATTGGGCATCGTTGCATAATGAGGGAGATGAAGCACAAGGTAGTATATGTATAACCAGTAACTTAGTTTCATCCAATTCAGACCTCTATTTTGCACATGTTGAACGCAATAAGTGTGCACTCATGATAGACTTAAGTGACGGTAACTCTCCTTTGGTTGCCAAAAGATATCTGGTCTGAAAGCATCTTTTTCTCCACTTTTTTCTTCAAACCAATGTGAGACACGTTCTGTTTACTTCTGGGAGTGTAGAATATACGTTCATTTTTTCGCTGCAGATCGCGTACTGCATAGTAGGATTAGTTCGGATGCAGATTTCCTCCCTTGTTATGCAGAGCTATCAACACTATACACACATAGCCCTCTTACACATCTCAGAAGCATACACGTGCTGTAAACATAGTCGAATTTGATCAACCCTACATTTCAGTGAGCACAAGATCACAACTCGTTTACGATTATTTTTCTCGTTCTTAAACATTGTCTACATCTGTGAGTACTGTAATATAATTTCTTGGATGGCATCTGATTCTGATGGTTCTAGTACAGTATCCAAACATTCCTGATCAGGATGAAGGGTAGGCATCTCTAGTTGCATCTGGCTCTACTGCCGGATGAAACTAGAGATGAAATGCTACACATACGCACAGACAAGAATGTGCAAAACATAGCTCATAGCTATTCATGAGCTCGAATTACATGTAAATGAACTGTATATACTAGGAGATACTAGCTGGCAAGTTTAATATCGCCAAATAAGAGGTATTGGCTCAATTTATAGAAATTGAGATCCACCTTCATGATTGAGTAGAAAAAACAATAATAAAATTTAAGATAGATCCATTGGTGAAGAATATAGCTTCCTCCAAGACAGTAGGAGGTATAGGAATCCCTTGAATCTCTCATTTGGACTGTCCAAAAAAAGGAGAGATTTATGGAGCTGATAAAAAATGACAAGCAGTCTGAGTACAGCTAAAAGAAGAGAATCATAAACTGTAAAAAATAGCTGTCCTAACTACATGATCTACCTATACAATCCAAAATTTCAAGATATTTGTGATGCAAGGCAGAGGTCAACTGGACAAACTCCATATGATGATACAAAACGAAACAGTTGAAAGAGAGACAGGGAGGGAGGGAACTTGGAACTCTATCAACCTCTCTCTATCCCTTATTCTCACACCCCTCGTCCACGAGTGTCACTGGCGTCGTTTTCGTCGGTCTATATTTGTGCTGCATTGTGGATGATTGTGGGTGTAAGCATGATCTTGTTTGTGCTATGCTCTGACCTTACCAAGTTTCAATAGTGTTAAAAAAAACGAGGAGACGAAAGCAAAGGGAGGATCGCGCATGATATCATGAATCTATTACCTCACCTTTTCGTATTTTATTCTAATCTCTAAGCATCATATTCCTTCTAGTCAGCTCTAACGTCTCGTCTTTCGTCAGTTGCTGGATGGAGCTTTTCTTGCTTCCCTTTCCCTTGGTTGGGCTCAGGCGATGAACGTGGTGGCGAAACTCCAAAGCTCCATGGGAAACATGATGATTCATGTGCACACACACTATTGGGCCTCACTGTTTGTAATCTATGTCTAATCGGCTGAGCTCGTTGGGATGATGAAGGAAGGAATTTCTCGGATGACTGAACTATCTGGCTGGCACTAAGTCGGAAACATGGGGCAAAATTTAGAAGGCGATCATGGGAAGGGAAGGCTAGGGAAGGATGAAGATCACTGTGAAGTCCACCCAAGAAAGCAAGCGACTCCATGCCATGAAGATGATGGGGGATCCCATCGCAAGACGGAAAATTAAACAAACTGATGACGAGAACGAGGAGCCAGGATGATGACATAATCCATGTTTAAGGTTTGATTCCCGAGGGACCGAAAAGTGATGTCATGATAATTTTAGTCTTGTCTTAATGAGTTCACCTTTCACTTGGACAAGACTTATGCAAGCAGTTATGATGCAAGTGGAAAGGAGCAAGAACAAGAACATCGAAGGTTGACCCACATAATCCACCATAACAAAACACCTAGATCATTTACTTAGGCCTCAGCCTATCCATAATGATTGCAATTGGGATTTGTAATATAAATTTGATTTGATTTGCTACTCTCTTACCAAGGCCAGCCTACCCGACCCCTTCCATAAAAGTCCAAATTACAAGCCCCAAGGAATTCGATCTTTTCTCTAGGGCCAAAGGGCGTATAAAAACGCCACCTCCTCCTAATCAACGGGGGCCGTTTTGCGAGCCCTGGGGCTTGCGCGAATTTTAGTGGGGCAAAAAACCACCAGACTTTTGTCAGAGAGCCGAGGAAGCCGAGAGAACGGGGGAGTTTGTCACCTTGCCATGCAACAAAGGGAGGCCCATGTGTATGTATGCGGGGAGAGGATGGGATGGGATGAAGAAAGCGCCGCCAACCATGTGCAGGTGGGCCCCGGTGACCTCAGCGGCCCTTCTGTGGTTCCCACACCTCTGGAATCGCCCCCGGTAAAGTCCTGGATACCATGAGCGCGTAGTTCAGCCCAGTAGCGAGCACTGGCACTGGCGGAATGGTTGCGGTTGGTCAGTTCCGTTCGGCAGGCCCGAAGCGCGGGTTCGGATAAGTTTGGATGGTCAAAGCACAGAGAGCGGGGGTCAAACCGGGGTAATGGCAGCAGTTACGCCATTCCAGAGCCACATCACAGTCCACGTCAGTGCGACGTATCAAGCCTTTCGCGGGCCACGTGCACAGAATCACCATCCCCCTTCCTTCTCTTCCTTCCATTCCACGCCCGCCGCACGCAGGCCGCTCCGCAGCCTTCTTCCTTCCAGGCTCCAGGCCCTCTCTCCCGTTCCGTCGTCCTGCTCTTAATTGCTCTGTCCTCTACTCTACTATACAAAGTCTACACTACCGACCGATGCGCCCGTCCGTTCGTCGCGCGGCCAGCCGGTTTGCCCGTCCGTTCCTTCCTGCTTCCGGGTCCCCAGTGCCCACTCCTCCTCTTTAGCCCCATCTGCCACCCACGGGCACGGACCGACGAGTCAGGTCGGTCAGGTCAGGGGCAGCCTGGGCAGGCCCAATGAGCGAATGGACAACGGGAATCTCCTTCACATGTTGCCTGAAGGCCACAGTCAGGCGTCCCATGTGGGCAGCGGACGGTAGTTAACTCTACTCTAGTTATCATCTCGATCCCAGACTCTGGACTCGCCTCTCCTCCTCGCTCGGCTCATCTATCTATAGATGAACCTTGTCATTAATCTTATCAACTTCGAGTTTATCTCGCTCATTTGATTCTCTTTAGGATAGAATGGAACCACTCATTATTATATTGGGCCCTAAGCACCTCCACCACCACCCGCGTTGAGGAATAAACCCAACCCCACACCCCCACCCCACACCACACCACCAGGTTCATCAGAATGCTGCTGCTGCTACCGATGCCTCTGCTGGGGCAGCGCGCGCAAGAGAATAAAGGCAGACAAGTCAGTCGAGAAAAGAAAAGGCGTAGATTGGATTTAGCCCCGGACTACCCCACCTCCAAGGCTGCGAGCAAGTCTAGGCGTCCAGGTGAAGTGCGTATTCCTGTTCGTATTCGTTCCCCGCGTCCCCTTCCCGTTCTCGTCGTCCCACAAAGCAAGAAAAGAGAGTAAAGTAAAATGTACCAGTTATCGTGCCCTCGGTAAACGCTGGCGAGTTCCCGATGACTGACGACAAGATTCGTCTCAGGACCGAAAAAGCCGAGCCAAATTAGATCAGGCCCCCTCATTGTCGGTTGTTATTTGTTATTCAAAATAAAATATAAAATCAATGTATGAATCTCCGATACAAGGCCCGGGGGTTTCACGGGTCAAGAACAGAGAGGCTGGTTGCCCTGGATGGATGGGGACGGTTATTATTCGTTTCCTTATGAATAATTCCTCGACTCGAAGAGCACCAATTACACAGAGTTTGGGCACGCTTTTGGAATAATGTAATGAGGTGAGTGAGTGAGTGAGTGAGTGAGAGCGAGCGAGGGAGGGAGGAAGGGAGGCGGGAGATTGTAGCAGGGAGTGGAGGGGACGGGTGTCCTATCCGATATCCATTCATGAACGAACGAAAGGTGAGTCTCCGAATGTGGGGATCTCTCGTATGTACTACTTCGCAGCACTGCGGCTGGTCTGGACTGGACTGGACTGGACTGGATGCACCAGGACCAGAAGCAACAGCACAATCGAATTTTGGCTATTTGGACAGGCTTTTCTCCACACTGGCCCCGCCCATTGGTTGGCCTTGCTGGTTCAAGTCAGGTCAATGGCGCAGCTTTGAGTGGTCAATGCGAGCTCTGGACTCTGGACTCCCTTTCTCTCGTTCAGACTCTCGGTTGTTGGCTGGTTCGTTGGATGGTTTGTGTGTGTGTGTGTGTGAGAGAGAGAGAGAGAGCGCGAGCGAGCCTGAGGGATATATGCATATCCGTTACAGCTTATATATCAAGGGGTCGAGATTCACTCACCAAACTAACTCCAAAAGATGTTTGCCAGCTTTTGAATTGGGCTGGCTGAGGTCTCTGGCCCAACTGAACTGATGTCCGATTCTCTAAATCTGACCGACTAGCTCGGCATGACTTACTGGCTCCTGTCAATCTCACAGGCTGTTGCATCACAGTGAGATGATGTGCAGCAAGCAGCATGAGGAGGAGGAAGAGGAGGATGATAAAAGTCCCATCACTGCCAAATAGAATAAAATTTGTGAACAAACCAAATCCCAAAAGCATGAGAATATGGAATCCCCTAAAAAACCTCGCGGCCTCTGAACATTAATAAACTGTGGACACATGGACGTCTTGAACTGTGGATAAACGGCCCCTGCCCAAAGGAGCAAATAGGGTCTGTTGATCTTGGGATCACTACAAGAAGCAGATGGCTTCCTAAGATACGATCATCCTATTCTCCTCAAAGGCAAGGAGAGAAACCATGGAGGTGCCTCGGATCATTCATCCTATTTAACACAATACACTTGATCTAAAAATCGATTCAATTCGGTTCTAACCTCTAATCCTTCTCTCATCAAAGGCCATAGAGTCACACCCTTGTTTGCTGCAGTTGTCTCAACGCCACAACCTGTTGTCCAAAAAAGTGTTTTCTTTCACCTAACAAGACAAGACTCTTAATGGTGGAAGAAAGAGTGGAAAAGATCAGACCGACAAAAAGACGGACCGG
Organism: Marchantia paleacea; assembly: GCA_014180765.2. Lineage (NCBI taxonomy): Eukaryota > Viridiplantae > Streptophyta > Marchantiopsida > Marchantiales > Marchantiaceae > Marchantia > Marchantia paleacea. The sequence continues at coordinate 2,505,074 of MUAA02000014.1, forward strand.
ATTCCAAGAAGAACCTCAACCCAGAAAGTAGGGGGACAAATCCACTGATGAGAGCTAATATCACAAGTAGAAGTACTCGTTTCGAACTACTGTATGTTCATGAGATTGACCATCATGTTGTTGGTAAATGGACATGGGATATGACATTCGGTCCCTCGTTTTTAATATTATTTCTGCTTGCCAGGAAATTGACATGTGAAATGAAACTCCTTCACTTTTTTACTTTTTGTTTGTAGGACACAAGCAACAACGACATGAGGAGCAATGTTTCTGGGCTTGATGGTTTCCTGGACCGTAACTGGATGGGATCCCTGGAACACGAAATGGGCCGGAATTGACTTTTTCTCCACTGGAACCAAACTATACTTTGCCCATTATTATTTTTGACATCAACACATAAATTAGCGTTAATTTCTGTCCCGAAAGAGGATAAATGATTCGAGGGACTTAAGGGTTATAATTTCATTAAACTTTCAACAATCTGTCTACTCGGGGTACAGAATTTTTCTCTGGTGCTGTGAGAGAGCTGGTATCTTCGGAGGAAAAAAAATTTCTAGATTTTGGAAATCAAAAGAGTTCACTCCTTCAGCTGGGAATGTCTTTCATTGAATATGTAGGCTCTCAGAATATTAGTTTCTTTCTTCTTTTATTTTTTTCTATTCAACTTATGGTCATAAAATATTTCTTGGTGGGTTGGAAAGTTTACCTATTAATTTCAAACACAAAAAAGAATTACAACCTGCAAATTCATTGCCAGATTGCTAGAGTACAACCTGCGTTGAGCGATTCAAACCTAAAAAGCACTGTTATGAGCGAGATGATTCCCACTTAATAAGAAATAATATCCATTTGCAAAGGACAGCCGAAGAATTTTAATACAGTAAGACGAAAAGGTACAACGTGGTTATGAATCCAGTTTCTCACTGGGTCAAATTAACAGAATCTTTTGTGGCAGTGAGCTTAGGAGCCCATCAAACAACGAGTTCAACTAACAACACTCATCCATAGGACGTGGATAACATTATTGTTTCTCTACCAGACTTTAGTTCTTGCATTATTTACATGATCGTAGCAGTCGTAAGGCTAGGGTCCTCTGGTGCTCATTCTGTTCTATCCTTTTCGAAACTCCCATGAATCAGATATTGATATAATTCCAGGCCCTTGATTTGCTAATGATTCTGATTCTAATGCTTTGATGCTATCCACTAGAGAATTGTGTGTCAGTCTTCCTATCCATAATATGCATGAGCTGCGTAAAGTGCATGTTTATCTTGGGGAGAATTTTCTAGGAGATAGGTGCGGAATGGAAACAGTAATCCAATCTATCCATTGCTTCTTTGCTTGGTCTCTATTGCATGTTCTCTCAAAACTGTAAAAGAAGGAATATTGCTACCATAGCTTCATCTAGACGAAATTGTCTTTGTACCTTTGTTGCGTATATTAGAAATAAATTGACAGCATGGAATGGTTCACTCCCGGCCTGCATGTAGGACATACAACGTGAATGGGAATAAACCATATCTCTTTTCCATCCCCCCCCCCGTCTATCATCTGAACTCTGCATATTCAGAGCTTTAAGATGTGGTTGATGGTACGATCGATGCGAAGACGTTGGAATGCACTACCGTTTTCTTCGAACTAATGTATTGTGTTAGTCAGTGATAATGTATGACTAGAGCATTAATTTAACGACATTTTTGTGGTGAATGGTTTTGACTTCTCCTGACTGAGAAATGAAGTAAAGTAAATAAAATTGAATCATCAATTTTCATCCCTATAAATTAAGCAATAAGTAATAGGAAAAAACCCATTAGTTGCTCTTTTTCCATCGGCATATGGAGCTGTACTCGGGAGAAAAAAATCTGGAAATTGATGGTTAATGCACTGACAAGCAGTTTGGTCATCATGCGAGTAATCAAGTTTCTCTAAGTCTTGAATGGGGTAAGTGTACTTCTTGGTCTAATCAACGCAGGCTTATCATTGGAGAATCAAATTTCAGTACAAACCATTAACTATGAAGAAATTAGAATAAATATGTCCTTCTTGCTTCCTAGTTACGCAGTAGGAGTGGTAGAGTAGGAGGCGGACGAACCAACCGTGGTACTACATGACTTAACCCTAGGAGATTGGTAGACTAGACGTCATAAGAAGTACTCATGAGGACTACAAATGAATGGAATGAGAGGAAGAGAAGAATCAATGATTTTTGAAGTTGGGTATAAGTGTTGAAGTTGGGCGGTCCTGTGACTCCTGTCTTGTTGAAGATTCATTCAGTCCGTGCTGATCTGAGATGGACATGACGTACTACGTACAGTTCCCACATCCCTATGCATCGACGTGGTTCAATTTCGTCTCATTATCATAAGTCATCGATTAGATTACTTCAGCGCGCGGTTAGGCTTCAAGCATCCAACGGTTCCTTGACGTGCGCTTCTCCGTCGATCCGCTTCGGTTTGAGAGCGAGCGTGGCCTCTCCTGCGTGCAATGCCCGGTCACTTGACCCCATCTGCCTCTGCTGGGTCGTCTGCCTGCAGCCTGCTCGCTCTGCCCGCCCACGTCGCCTTCAATACGGCTGCCATCGCTGCATCTCCGTCCATTTCCGTACGGTCAGTTCTCCTTTCTTCCTTCCTTCCTCCCTTTCTTGCTGCCTTTTCCTTCAGCTGTGTAGCACCACGAATCCACATGTACTGTAGTAACTGTACCTCACATCTCTTCTATCTTGTTGTACCACTGTACTGCATGTTCTTGTAGCAGGTCGTTTTGTGTACCACGTGTTTTACCCAGCTCAGCTCGGCTCAGCCTTCTCTTTTTTCCTCTCCGCTATGTACGATGTCGGCCTCCAAATTTAGATGGGATTGCAGGCAGTGTGGTTTCTGAGAAAAGCTGCTGCTGATGCTGCTGCAGTTTTTTTCCTTTGCTTCTTTTTTAGACGAATCGTGCAGCTTTCTCCGAGGTACGAAACAAAGTGTTCGGAAGGAGAGATGATTTATTATTTTAATATATTATGCTTATCTGGGGTGAAGTTGAAAGAAGTGTATTATAATGGTTGGAGTCTGGAGCTCCTATGAACATTCCGGAAATGATTTGAGACGACATGAACTGAAGTGAGTAAAATGAGTGATGCGGAACATTAGACTGGGAGAAAGAGTTTGACTTGACCGAGTGGCTTGGGTTGGGTTGGGCTTGCAGCCTTGCATGCATGTGAGTGAGTTGCAAGGAAGGAAAGGAGGGAGGTAGGAAGAGGCCTGATCCATATATTGATGCAAAAATGATGTCTCTTTTGGGGGACTGGACTGTGTGCATGTTCACATGCAATTGAGTTTGCAGTCACCCGCTACAACGAAAGCTCCAAATATCATCATCATTCAGTTTCATGCTGGGGAGTGGTGGCAATTATGACATTACATTTGCATGGAAGATGAGAAACAAGTACGAAGATGTCTTTTCATCATGGTAGGTTGAACATTGATTGTGGTGACGAAAATTGTAGACGTATAGTGCATGACATGTTCCGATCGCAGCAGCTCAGAGCATACGCATGTAGAGACTTATACGAAAAATGACGAGACTGGAGGATCCGTGGAGCAGGAGGAGGGCAAGTAAATGTGTTAGAAGAGGTGGGGAGAGCAAGAATTTGAATTTTGTGTGTCCGATCGTGAAGGTACTGGACTACATTATTCTACACTATTTGGAACGAAACCCGATGAATTTGCATTGCATGTGACCGAGAAAGAAAAGGAGAAAAGTGCGGATGCCTTGCTCCATTCTCCACCTTCGTCGTTGCATCCATCACAACCTCCAAACATAATCATGTTCTAATTGTGCTGCACCGTATCTTGTGGGAGAAATGACAATCAACACGTACAGAATATGACTGACATTGCACATTTGCAAGCGAGATAAAGTGCACAATCAAATAATAAGTCGGACGGACGATGATGTTCAACTCGTCGCTAACACATGGGTTGGGAGGAGGGCTAGCAGATCATGGGCTACTTGAATGCTCTGGATCGCAGAGTCGATAGAGCAAGTTGTCAATCTGCATAGAATAGACAGCAACCAGCGTATGACCTGTGCGGGCAAACTGTCAAGAGAAAAAACAAAGCCCCACAGGACTCTCTGGAAAATGCAAGACATGTACAGCTATTATACCACGCATGTTTGTAGCATGATTGCTATAGTAATCATGGGCGAACAAATTAGGAGAGGAGGAGAGACCCGATTGACGTTGTGGGTAATGGTGGTCGAAAAGAGCCTGTAAACTAATAGATCCAGAGAAGACAATAGAATCTAACAGGGAGTCAAGACTCAAGTCCAGGTAGAGTCAGCACTCGTTTGATGGTCGTTCTACTCCGAGTCCAAAGGCCGTAGTATTGGCACAATGGCACAATGGCACCACCCGCAAGTGCGTGGTGGACAGAATGGGTGGCAGCCAGACTCCAGCCTGAGCTCTCAAATCGTGCAACGGAAGCCCCCTGATAATGAGACAAGAACTGCTTATGAGATTTCATGCTCTATGAAAAATTTCCAATTTGGCTAAATTGAAATTTCTGTTTTTGCATGTGCCAAAAGGCTTATGCAAAAACAGATCCCTTTCGGTGCGAGTTTGTTCCTTCCATCTTTGCCAACAAAACCAAACAAACAATACAGAAAGATGCCTGGAGGAGGACCACTGAAAGAAGTAGTATGGTAGCAGCAGCGGCAAAACAGTAGTAGAAATCTGAGGAGGAGAACGGGGAGCACTGTGCGCAGTAAAAGCGAAGCTGGACCTGAACGCACACATCCCATCAGACATGCTATGAACATAGACAGATGGACAGATCGATGACTTTGTTTGTTTGGCTTTAGTAATGTACAAAATTGTAAACATCGTTGACAACAAAGAAGGTGCGAAATCAGGGCAAACAGTCTTAAAATAAGCGCGGAATCATTCTTATCCTCTCCTTTCCTTTCTTATCGAACACAGACAAGCACAGTACAGGGGATGGGATGGGATGGGCCTCCTCAGATCATATAATAATGGAGTGAAAATCATTCAGTATATATCCGGAGACGAGAAGCTCCTGAACTCTGTTGCTCGAGCGACTTCCCTCGTTATTCAGCCTTTTGCCTCCGGTCAAAATTTCGTCGCTTACCCTCGGTACAAGAACGGAGCACCGCGCACTGACGGACGGAATTGATCTCAGGCAGAATTCTGCGCACAGAATTAGTTACAGAGAGAGGGCAGTGTGGGGAGGGAGGGAGACGTACAGTAAAGTCTCATGCAATGCTTGCCTTTGATTCCATGCAGTTTCCCAGCAGGTCCGGTCATCACATATCGGATCAGCCGATCTACAGTATACCTAGGTATCTGTCCGATGCATGAACTGGATAAGAATAACATGTTTAAAAGAAGAAAGCCGGGCCGGGCCGGAAGGCACCCGTTGGGTGTGGAAGGGAGGGACTCGGAGGGGAAGAGTGGTACTCTAGTGAAGGGAGGGGACGGGACGGAACGGAGAGGGTGAAGTGCTTAGGTCCTCCTGGTCCTGCGGGGAGGAAAGTTAATGAGCAAGGACCTACCCGTAAATCAGGACTGCAATCATAAGCAGCATGGCAGGCCACAGACACCGCGCGTGCAATCGTCCTTTTCTGTCAGCTAGTGCCAACAGGGACGCCACGTAGAGTGAGATATGAGTTGCCTCTAACTGTCCACGTGCGCCGTATCTTCCCATACCTACAAGTGATTCCGTCGACGGAAAGGAGGGAGAAACCTCTCCGTCGGTGGCGACGTTCTCCAAACAAGGGAATCTCTGGCCTTCAAGGCTCACATGTCCGTCTAACGGTAAGACCGGATTTTCTGGCGATACAATTCCCGAACGTAGTACGAACCATGTAAAATTAGAAAGTCCCTAGACATGCTCTAAGCATGTCCATGTTTATGTTACAGACCTAAGTTAAGAAAATCCGGCAGAAGATTCCCTGTCAGTACGGGATTATTCCCGGTTTTCGAGACAAATTTCCTAAAGAAAAATCTTCGGATTTAGAAAGGGGTTGCCCTGCGTAATAGGAGGAGGAATGATCTATCACCCCCACTTCACCTTTTGCAGTTCCCCCACATGCACTGGGCCAATCACAACCCCTAAGTGTGATACGTCCGTTCTTCCGTCCGTCAGTCCTTTCCGTCCGTGTGACGGCGCCCTACATCATGGCATCCTCGTTACGGAAGCGCGGAGTCCCGGCGCCGTGCACTGATCCTCGTCAAACTTAGCCCCAAAAGCTCGCCTTCGAGGTCAGCAGGTCAAACCTGGTCAAGTCTTGGTCCGAAAGGGGAATCCCGGAAAGCCCTCAGAAGCTGTGACGGTGTAACCTGAACCTGCCTCGCCTCGCCTCACCTCACTCTCGCCCCTGCCCCCTGGTCAGACCTTCCCTCGGCTCCGGTTAGTGGAACTCCACCACCCGCACCTCGTCGTCTGGCCTGGCCAGGGCCGATTACTTCGCCTTCCGGACAACGCCAATACAGCGGAGCACAGAGGTAGATAATGATGGAACCAGCTGCTCTGCTCTGCTTTGACCCGAGTGTGATCTGACCGGGGGTCAGGTGGTGACTCTAGTCAGTCATTCAGTCCGTCAGTGGTCTTCTTCTCATCTCTGCTGAATCTCCGTACGTCAATGACCCGATATCCATCACATCAGATAGAGCAGCCAAGCAAGCACGACTGCGCGTACAAACCTGCCGTGCTCCCCAGGCTCTCCGAGACCGGGTCGGTTTCAGTGGGTCCTCTCACCCGTTATTCCCATCAAGGACGGAAGAAAGAAAACTTCAACGAATGAGCGAGTAATATAGAAAAAAAAGGTGGGAAAGAACACTTCCGATTATGCACATTTCGTTTTCGCATTCGCTTTCTTCACCTCACTCGCTAATGTCGCTTAAACTCAGCTCGCAGATCTTTGTGTTTCACACGAGGAGCCGGTTCATTTAGCCTTGGTTCATTGTTGGATGGATCGAGGGTTCAACTTATTCCCTGTTTTGCCTATGCCGCACAATACCACACTTGACTACACTTCTACGCTAGACCACTACCAACATTTCAGAGAAAAAATTCCAACAGTCCCATTCCAGCCCTCGTCTCGTCGTCTCTGCATGCACACAAGCTCGGCTCACTTTTGCGTTGATCCGCCTACTAACGAGCTCGAGGAGACCGTGCTTAAGACATCGGGGGTTGATGATTGGGTTTGAATGAAAGTTAAACAGGCTCGACTGAACTGAACTCCAATCCACTGGACTGAGCTGGATGGAGTGAGTTCTTCGACAACTGTTATGCCGGAGAAGAGGAATAAGTTAAAGGGGCAGAAAGAGTGTATGGATTTTCGGAAACGAAAATCCATACACTCTTTCTGCATGCCTGCCTTCCTTCCTTTCTTTCTTTCTTTGCTGTGTTGCTGCCGAAACTGCTTCTGCATGCTGGAGTCAGTTATACTCCTCAAGCGTGTTAGCACCTTAATGGCTTAGCGCACATTTGAACATTCTGAACTTCAGTTCACGTACGCAAGTCCAAGGGAAAAGACAAATTTCGACACATCCAGAGTCTCACTTCGTGGTTTACTCCGGCAACTTCGTGTCCTGTCTTTAGCCCCTCCCCTCTCCTTTCATCTCCTCTCTTACCCTACCCTTGCCTTGCCTTTCCCTGGCCAGTCCCACGGGGAGAGTCCGGGACTCCGAGTAGCCCAGATACACCTCACCCAACCCGTTCCAAGGTAAGCCCGGCCAAGTTCCCGAATTTGCTGGAACGGGACGGGGTTGGCTGGGCTGGGCTGGGCTGGTTGGCTGGCTGGATCCGTCACCTGATGAGGCTGGGAGGTCAATCTCGAGGATTTGACCGGGTAAAGGTATGGACGACTTTCCACTTATGAGATATAACCGACTGAGATCTGACTGGTCGACCTGGTGCTGCTGCTGCAAGTTGAATTCGAGGGGATGAGATGCAAGCGAAAGAGTCCCAGAGAGTACGTAGTCGTCCTGCCTAGTCGTAGTCCTCCTGAGGGCCTGACACTAAATATTCCCCCGGGGTATGAGGATATTGTGATCTGTAGATTTTCTTACAGCAAGGGGTTAATTTGCAGAGCCATGCCCTTGGCAGCAGGCACGCAGGAACGCAGGCGGGCCGCAGGAGCAGGGCAGCGCTCCGCAGGTCAGGGGCCGCAGGGCAGGGCGGGCAGGCAGTGCAAAGTTGGCCTTTCGATGCTTTACGGACAAGAGCCTAGCTAGCGCTGGGTAGGTGCTAGCCATGCCTCGAAGGCAGGAGACGAGACGAGACGAGAGAAGTGGATGCCTAAATGTGGAAGGATCCAAGAAGTGTATTTCCAGCCATGGACCTAAATTAGGCAAGGCAGCGGCCAGACCCAGCGCTAGCTGTTCAAGAGGGGTGACCTGACCCTTTACATTTAGCACGAGAGTTAGCTGTAAAGGTGCTCCTCCCTCCCCAATTTCGACTCCTTGGGACTGCCGAAAGTTGTGAGTTAGTCACTCGGCCTATTATCCCTTCCCACTCTTGTAAAATTTCAAATATCTCCTCCCCTTCCCCTTGCCCTCCCAATTTGGACATTCAACCTTCATCGCCATGGGGCCATCTTTATTTTTAGTATGACTCCTGTGACTCTGTAAATCGATCTAGCAAGAGCCGTTAAATTGTTATTACATGCATCTTTTTACACTACACTATCGAAAATAATCACATACAAGTGCTTATCTGCACTTCTTTCTTTGGATTGAATATGTTTAAATATTCGATTCTATGCTTGACCCGTCTTCCATTCTAGCTTATAGTCAGATGGATGAATATGGGGGATGCACAATTGCTTTTCGAGTTGCATACACTACACCAAAGTCACCAAATATATTAACCAAGTACTAGCTCCACTTGCTTCTATCTTAGCAGAGAAAGCTAAAAAAATGTACCGAAATCGAATTTAACTCTCGAGTACTCCGTGTAGGGTTGAGAAAACTCAACCACCGAAGCATATCATATTTTCGTAAGTAACAACTGAGCCGAAGATGAGGATGTATACATACATCCTTCGGTCTAGTTACTTGTCAGAGAAGACGAGAAGGCAATCATACAAAAATCCGCTGAGATGCCAGTACAAAGTCATCAATAATAATCCGATGATTAAAAGGGAGAAATGAGCCGCAGCAGCAGCAAATATGACGAAGGGAGGATAGGGATAGATGGATAGATAGAGGGAAATGAATGGGGCAGGGGCCGGGGCGAGGCGTCTGTACTACGCCGAAAGGGCGAGGAGGTTTCTGACCAAAGGAAGACTTGACTGCACAGAGTACAAAGCGGTGGGGACTAAAAATAGGGGGCACGGTCGTGCAGGGGAAGTACCGGGGACGGCTTCCAATTTCCGAGGAAGCGAAGCGAGGCGAAGGTGGATTAGGGGTGCAAAATATCCCCCTGAGGAGAGGGGGGATGATTGAGAATTGGCGCGCCTTGCAGGGTACGATGACCTCACGGAGGCGGGGACGGAAGGAAGGAAGGGCGAGCCAACGGGCGCGCAAGAGGGCGAGGGCATGAGGGGGAAATTCCTTCTTCGCTCGGGGCTGGTTTGAGTTGAGTTTCGTTTCGGGGGAGCTGCGCCTGTGGGGCCAACCCCCCGAGGCTGCCCGGGTGGTCCCGCACCCGACTGCCCGACTCACAGGTGCATGGCTGGCTGGAGGAGGAGCAGCTAAATTTGCGGCCGGCGGGAGCGGCGAGGCGCGATGACCCACGTGATTCCCACACTTTGTCGCACGCCGGCATCTAGAACGGCCACCTGTCCGTCCCATCTCTCCCCGCATTACAAAACCACCACGGACCCCCGCACGATCACGCGTCTAGTTCTCCCTACCACTAAAGTACGTCCACATGTCGCGTTATTCCTCCAGCATAGTTTGACAAACTCTTGCCATCCCCTTGCCACTCCGTCCTCTGTGGCTGTATCCACCGGCGGCCGGAGCAGGCCATTGGCAACGGTCCGGATAGCCCGCTGTACCCAGATCCCAAATATCCGGCGGCAGCCATCTCGTGGTGGAACTACGCCGGCAATTGTTCGTAATGGCTGGATGCAACCCGAGTCGTGGGTCCGGTCAGCCCAGCCCCTGAGATCATTTCAAAAAAAGGAAAATATATGAATTCGCGCGGGAAATCTCGCACCCGCTTGACCGGCACTGTAATATCGGCCAACTGTATTCGGCCCACCCCTCCTGCAAAGTATTCACCTCTCAGAGTGACGAGTTGACGGGCAGACCGGCAGACTTTGAGAATACCTCCCAGTTCTTGTCCGAATGCTCCCCGTCCACTCGGCCCGCCCGCCGGCCCGCTATTTATCGAGCCGCTATCGCCCTGAATCATGCCTGGACCCCCGACATAGCGATTCGCTATCCTATCGAACCGTATGGCGATCCGCGCATTCGACCTTTGCTAAACCTTCCCATTTGTGCGCCATGATCTCTACGCTGTTGTCAACATTTTCTCGGCCCTTCTCTTTAATGTTATCCTCAGGGCTCGCTCGTCACAATTGTTGCATAAATAAGAATAATGTACGAGGGACTGCCCGCCTGCCTGCCTAGCTTTAGGTGCTCATGTCAAGCTCCTAACAACTCTAGTGGTGGTTTGCAAAGGGAAGTGGAACTATTGAAGGACAAAATCTGATATGGATCTGTTGAAGATCCGGCTAAAAAGTGGTATCTACATGGCGTTGGGAAGAATCCTTGATGTTCCATCACTGGATCGATCGACTACAAATCGATCGATTGCTTGCGGTACTGTTGGGTGAAAGTTCACAGCACAAGATGGGGGCTGGTGCTGGCTTAATATAGAGACCGCATAGCTGGTTGCATTGTCTCGTTTGGCACAATCTATGGCATGTGAGGGGCGAGGGAGACTTTTGAGCTCCGCCCTCATCACCCGGTGACATAATCTCTTGTTACATATATTCTTCTTCCCTGTTCTAAGATAGGGAGAGGAGGGACGGCCAGAGCAGGGGAAGGTAGGGTCTCCTCTGTTGTGTATGTAATATAGGCATGTGTATCTATGTCTATGCAGCTGTTGTTTCGAAGAGGAAAGGCAATGGGCTTAAAATATTACAAGCGTTGATTTGGGGAGGAATGACCCAGTATTATATTCGTCACGGGATTAGGAGGAAGGATAGGTAGGCCCTGGGCTGGGCTGGCCTTGCTACTCATCATAATGGAGCTGCCCCACAAGCGAAAATGGCATAAGATTGATGAGGTGAGGTGAGGTGAGGTGAGGTGAGGCAGGGGAGGGGAGGGAAGAGGGGTTTGAGGACTGAGATGAGATGAGATGAGATGATTGATTATTGCAATCGTGGCTAGCAGGACAGAGCCACAAGCCGCAACAGCTGCTGGCTCGAGTCTCCAGCTGACCCGTTATGATGTGCTTTTTCCTCCTCTAGGAGTTCATGCTGCGAGTTTTGTAATGGGAGATAATGCAATGACGTCGAAATGTCCATGTAGAGGGAAGGACGGATGGATGGATTGCGAGCGAGCGTGGCGAGGGAGCTGGTGATGCGGAAAGCAAAGTGATGTGATGCGAAGTGATTGTGTTGGTGCATGCAATTATATATGCACTTTTGCCCCCCAAATGTCCCTCGAACACTTCCGGGCACTTTCGCTTGAGACATCGCCGAATGAGTGAGTTCGTAATCTTTCCGAGTACCTGCAATCGATAGGGCCCGAGTCAATATAATCATGATTATGTCAAAAAGTTGCGAAAAGGTCATGTTGTTGCTCATTCATTCATAGGGTGGTTTTGCCGTCATTTGACCTCGACCCCTTGACAATGAATCCGAATTTAATGCTAGAATATTATTTGGTACGAAGTAGATTATTCTATCATGATCCCCCTGTCGTCAATTCACACATCTCTCAATGCTCTTGTGTTTTCTCCCCTTTTTTGAATAATCATATGATTATACAACCAATAAAAAGCAACAACATAAAGTACGAGTTGGCACCTCATCTCATCTAACCACCTCCTCTCCCCTCCCCTCCCCTGATTTCCCTCCCATCTCATCAGCAATGCTGCATCGAGTCCAGTTGAATACCTTGAGTTGGTTTGGCCGTCGACTTCTAGCCAACCTTTTTGACAATTGAATGTTCCATTGTGATGAGTACCATCGCCTCCATCATATCATTGATCTTCACTTGTCCATGTGGGTGGTTGTACTGTCTTGATACTCTGAAACGACAACTCCTCCTCCTCATCCTCGTCAATTTCTCCCTCTCTTCGCTCTCTCTCTCTCACTCGTTCACCAGTTCGCTCCAGCGTCCAAGAGCAACCCAAAGGGAGGACGAGCTGAACTCGCTGCTCCTCTTGCTCTTGGAGCACAGAAGATTCGTATCTTAAAATTTCTATGGCCTGTGATGAAGTCATTATACACTCTACTCATCCTGTGGGGAGCCCCCCCTTCTATCCCCAATCATCAGCTTTGGACACTCCCGAAACAATCAATCCGCTACTCGTTTACCACTTTACACCAAACAAAAGAAATGGTGAATTTCGAGAATTCGTCTTCCATTTTGAACCCTGTTGCTCATGAAGTGAGTGAGTCGGTCAGTTGTTTGAAATCCTGTTCATTCACGTGTAGACATGGTGGTGGTGGTGGGAACTTCTCACCTTTTTTCGTACTAATCATAAGCTTTGAATCGTGACGAGTTTTGAACATGAAGGTGAGAGAAGAGTAGTGTGCTCTTCATTTATTTCAATAACTGATCTATTTTCCTCACGCATCCGTTGGAGGATGTCAGCATTATGAGAACCTTTGAAAAATAATTTATATATTTATATATAGGTTCACAAAATGACATATAGTGGGGATGTGCCACGGGTGATAATGAGGAACTACCATGAAATGAAGACGAAGATTGCCTCGAAGAACATGATAGCATTATAAACTTCGTATAAATAAGCAAGAAACCTATTTTCTCACATTTGCATCATGCGAGACATGAACAATAACAAACTTGATTTGTATTAACCCTTTTTCATATTTATTTTCCTCATATAAAGAACAAAAGTAAGACATTTAAATTCTTCAACTTTCATATCATGAAAATAGATTATGCTCAACATCGGTCTAAAAGAACTTTCAATTTTTAAGTGATAGAAAGTCTATAAATCAAAATCTCTATAGTACCTTATTTTTATCAACATAGTAAAAAACATTTGGACTGAATCTTATTTCATTTTTTTGTTGGTCTGAAGTGACATTACAACAAGAGATTACCTGATGAATTTAGGATAGTATGCATACGTCGAGTGATTAGACGAAAGTAAAGCACGAAATGAATTACAAGTTATAAGATCTTCAACAAACAAATATAAGTTATAAACTAAAAAGCAGTTTTTAAAAATAAGTTGAATTTTATTTTAAAAATTCCCAAATAATATTCTTCAATTGAGAAAAGTATTTTTGAAGGAAAAATAAAATAAAATCACGTTTAGGAAATATTTCTAAAAAAACCCTAAAAATAATCTCAGAAGAAACAAAATTACATCTGGATTTTAAAAACTTAATTATTAGACATGGTAAAAGCCCATATATATATATCGGCTTTCACAAATTGATAGTGAAAATGTAATGCTCACAAATAATTTATTTTACAATGATTGATGAAGTAAGGAAGACAAATAATTTAAAAAAATTGAGTTTAAAAAAGAGTTTGAAGTAAAATAAATGTGATATGATTTCTTAAATTATTTTTTCACACATTAAAAGTGTTAGGAAATATGTAATGAATTAATCTAATATTAAACTCTTTAATTAAAAAAAAATCAAAAAAAAATCTTTAAAATGGTTCAAAACTCTAGCTTGAGTTAACTCAAAATGCAATTACCATAGATTTCATGAAGAATTTTTAATCTATAAATTTAAATTTAATATTGTAAATAAAAATTCCATGTTTGAAATGATTTTTAACAGTTTCATTCCAAAAGATGCTGTTTATTTACCATTTTAGAATTAGCTTTTTCTATGAGCAATTCATGGTGGTAAAGATCCAGTGCAATGCAGACGAAGGAATGAGTTTGGGCTGGATTTCTGCCTTGAAATCCCGTGGGTCTAAGTCCTTCAAATCGTCTACCAGATTCACATAGTTGAGAAAATGTAGATGTCATTCAGCGTATTGCTCATCATGTCTTAATATCCGTCTGAAGATGAGCTGGTGAACGGAGGCCCATCGGACTTCAAGTGTTGGTGTTACAAAAGATGTTTCTCATTCTTATATTTTGTAAGATTTTTTACGAGTCCTTGTCTTTATAAAAAAATGTGGTATGATCCATTGGTAATATATCTAACCTCAATTGGGGAAAAACGGTTGATTGTACCCTGAGTTTGTTCGAAAAAGGCGGTTTTGTACAAAAATCCGTATTAACATCAAATAGTTACATACAAGTTACGTATATCTACAAGGTCATCATTTTGCGCACCAGATGGACGAGACGTTCGGGCATGACATCTCGAGCTAAGATAATTAAGGAATAGAAGCGACTTTGCCAAATAAGGGAATGTAAACTTTTCACATTCTTCTTGGAGACGAGAGATTAAAATATTAGAGCAATAGAGCCAAAGATACTCAACTTGCTCTAACACTATGATCACGTGTGTGTGCAGGCACTTATATCATTGCCGTAAAAGGTAAAAGCAATACGTCTATCCAATGATCCATATATATCTAGCGAATGATAGATAGAAATATCTTTCTAGGCATCATCAAGCGGAACAACAATACCAAAGCGCAAAAATACAGAAGGTTGGGAGCCCACTCTTGCCGTAGTGGGCTTGGGTTGGGTAGGATAAAGCTCAGAGCAGAAGGAGATAAATGTACGTGAATGTGATCAGAATGTACAAATGTAGGCTCGTCTGAAAAAGGATTTGCAACTTGCTTGAGGAAAGGTGGCTCGGATGGGACTGTCTGTTTGCTTTCCTCTTATGTAAATATTCCTCGTATAAATGCAAGGTGTGACAACTGTGATGTCAACAATGAGCAACATCTGAACTATCAATCAATCAAGCAATGAATCGACGATCTCCTTCAGGCGCAGATTTTCTGACCCATGAACTTAAGAGATAGAGAGATGGATGGATAGATAGATATTTGCAGGCAGGCACGCAGGCAGGCAAATCTATATCCGTCCGGACTTCTTCTAATATCTATCATCTGAATTACCTGAACAATCAATCAATCAATCAATCAATCCACTTTTTTGGGCTCTTCTGACCCCCAAATCCCAGAACAGTCAAATCTTTTTGTCTTAATTTGCTCTGCCTACACTGCTTTCCACAGTTTCAGCAGAGCTTTTTCTCATGCAGAAGCTCACTGTAGATATTTTCTTCTGGAAAGTCATTGGGAATCTCTTCTTCCACCAGTGCCTAGCGGAGTGCCATAGACACAGTCTGTAAGCAGCGAATTGTTGTCACTGTTGTTGCTCGCTTCTCGCTTAAATAGCTATTATAATATGAAGCACAACCCAGTTATCACTCGTTTGCGAGTCAATTCCAGTCTGAACCGTTTTCAAATTGAGACATACAGTGCTCTGTTCTCGCTAACCCCTTCCTTTTTGCCTCGCTTGCTTTCCACTTCTAATACACCTTCTAACCTCATCACACATATGCTGCCACAATGATTAGACTCTTCTATTAATGCATTCTATAATATGCCTCCAGTTTGTACATCGGTTGTTTGTTTTGTGTTGTTAACTTGTGAATGAGGGAGGGACGGAGGGAATTTGTGGTTACTCCCCATAATTCATTTTACAGTTTAGTCATTCCTAGCTCAACTAGAATTGAGTCACTGAGAGTGAGAGAGAGAGGCGCAACCTTTGGTGATGAAAGGGTTCTTCTTTTGAGAGGGAAGAGACTGTTCGAGTGTCACGTTGCTGGCCGAGTATTTTATTCGGTTGAGTAAAATGTTTTGATCGGATAAGGAAAACGAATTGCTTTTCAATACGAGGATGTTTGACTTACGACAAGTTACAAGATAACCGAGTGAAGTACATCCAACTACCAGATCTCAATAGTGGTTTGACTTTGAACAATTCAAGTTAAATGGAAAATTCTTTAGGTAGATCCAATTGTGCAAATGAGCCTCGGAGATTTAACCATCCACGCATTTCTAGTTTCCTTTTTCTTTCTTTTTTCACAGCAGCAGCAACAGCAGGAAATGACTAAATAGTTTTCCTGCTGTTGAAACATATTCGTCGGAGTGTTTAGAGCTCTTTAGGACGAGTCAGTCAGTCGTCAGTTCCTCATCAGATAAACTTAAAAAGGGTTCAAATTCCGTTCTCTTCTGCATGTTCTTCATAATGATGTTACTCGTGACATCGTACGAGATTTCGTTTGAGAAGTGATGGCAGTGCAGTTCAACGCACTCTCTTTTCAATATTCTCCACTCTTCAAACCATAAACATGTTCTGACTCGTTCTGCACAGCAACGATGGGCTCTGAACTTTCTCTTTTGCAGTTTTCGTCCAACAACGAGAAGGGGATTGCAGCCACTGCAGCAGCTCCAGGACGAGGAGGACGACGAGAGTTCTTATAACATTTAATCCTTGTCAAAGTGTCAACTTTATGTCAACTTTCCCTGCAGCGCAGCGCAGCGCAGAGACAATGATAGAGTTATCAACCTCTTCTGTGAACCGTCCTTCATCCCTTCCTTCCCTTTTGGTAGCTACGACTGTTAGAGTCATGCATACATAGCACGACAAAGGTGGAAACTTTTCTGGCCTTGTAAAGTTCAAACTTCAACGTTGCCATGGTTCACATTCGCAGTCTACACCTCACCTCACATTACACTACACTTCAGCTTTGAGATGTTAGCACTTCAAGTGAGTTGTCATGGCTAAAAGTCCAGTACAATAGTTAAGGTGCTCCGTCCTGCAATCCCTCCCCTCCTTTTTAATAGGTCCGTGACTACAACACTTTTTGAGGCTTTCCGGGCTCTACAACGACTCATTAAATTGAACTGTTCCAACAGCTCAATATATCTCCCTTAAAAAGTTACAACGAGTCAGTGCATGTCTGCACTGTTCAAACAGATCTTGTAGATCATACCTACAAGAAAGAAGTTGTGTGGGTTGTTCATAGCATCGAGCCCACCTCACCATAGACCTGTTTTTCGGAAAAAAGAAAAGAAAAAGCATGACTCATTCATAGCATGAGTTTTATTAGATATTTCCATATTAATTTGGTAATTGGTGGATTTTGTTTTACCCCGCCCCAACAATGAGTCTTCTCCTTCGTCTTCTTCTTGCGGGAGTTGTTCTTCGTGAGAATCTGTTGACATAGATGGATCCACCTATTGTTGGTGGTACTGTGAGTTCATATTTGATGAGGATGAACAAGGATCCAATAAGTTGTTCACTGGGTAGTCGTGCCCAGATCCAACCTCCGCAACGGAGAGTTGAAATTCCAGGCCCCATGAAAAGTTAGACCCCGTCGTTTGCAAGTTGCAAAACCCCTTTGACTGGAATTGTTTGTTGGGGGAATGGATTACTAGCATTCATTGCATGAATGAGTGTTGCGTTTGTGTCAGACATGGTTGGGTAGAACTTGGCATAGTATCAGCGCGAGCATGTGGGTCTCTTCCCCATCTCTCCCTCTCTCACTCTCTGTCTTGAGAGAGACTCGATTCGAGTCTTGCTTGCTTCTTCCTGCAAGCAAGCAAGTGCTGGTCTGCTCAATCTACGAGACAAACACAGAAGTGTTCTGTTTTCACCCTTCCCCAGGGGAGTGGGAAGCGGAGTTGGGTTTAGCGCGAATGGACAAGAGTCACAAGACTTGCTCTCGCTCGGACTTGTCATTGTCGGTAGAGAGCGCAAACCTCAAAGTGGGAAGCGGTGAGTGTCCATTGTCCAAGTTGCTGTAGATTCTAATTAATCAGTCACGGGCATAGGAAATGAATGTCGAATGCTCGGGGGACAATATCTGTTTTTGTAAGAGCAAACATGTGCAATTGGACCGACCGCTCTCTCTCTTCTTACTACATCGCGACGAGCGAGAAGCTAAAAAATACTTACCGATACGACTACATTACTACTCCTGCTGCCACTCGCCCTCCTGGTGTTCCTTGTAAGTCAATGAAATTCCAAAAATTCACGAGGAAGGAAGAGTGGTATTCACTCCTGCTGCTGCTGCTGGTGGCTGGTACTCCTCGCACCATACCATACTTACTACTTCAAGCACCTAAGCGGTTGGTTATGTTCTGATCTGCTGTAATCCAAGGAGTGTAGAAATCTACTCTCGTCTTGTCTAATTGACTAATCTAATCTATTCTAACCCAGACAGCCACAACATCATCGAAGGTCCTAATTAAATCAAGACCAGGCACACTAAGCGAAAAAGGTGCTAATTTGGCAGGCCTTCAGAACACCCAAATATAATGAGCCCCCATATTTGAAGACACACCTTACAACAAGTCCTCCTCTAATGAAAGCAACTGGACACACTAAATTTGTTTAGCCAGGAATAGTGATCTAACTCTCCGCACTCGCCCATGTTCTTCTGCGGGGGGAATCCGAACCTCCAAACTGCAACAAGACAGAGGCCGCCTCCTCTACTTAGCATATTAGCGCTAATTAAGTAATCGCTTAGCCGACCTTTGACTACAGTGGTCTCCTCTTCTCGTTTCGGGGACTCCTCTCTGCAGGCCCCTTTACAGATAGATAGATAGGGGGATAGAAAGAGAGGGGATGATATACATGGGCCGATGTGCATACATGAGCGAATGTACGATAGTAGATATTGGGGCGACGGGGGGTAGCGGGCAGGAGATGTCATACATGAGAGGGAGAAGAAGCCCTCAATAATTACTCCACCACCGCCGCCGCCTTCGGGCAACTGACTCCGAAGGCTACACTAGGCTCGGCATGATGTGGTCTGGGTTCGGGTTGGGTTGGGCAAGTCCCGCAAAGTGCCACTAGCCCTCGTCCCAGAGTTCAGACCTCTTTCTGGGGCTGGCTCCTTCGGTCGTCGCTCGGTCCTCCTTACCGGATCTAACGTAAACAAAATTCCCGGTACGTCAGAAGACTGACCACGTCATTTATGAAACCCCGCCAGGCACCCGTGCGCATATCCGCCGCCAATTTTGCTAGACCAGACTATCGAATAGATAGGGTCTGAAGGCGAGGAGGCAGTGCATCGCCTCTAAATTGGCGTTAGCGGAAGGAGAGGGCCAGAAAGGGCCAGGGACTCCGTCGTCCCAAGTTCAGACATGGGACGTGTTCTAATGGGGGAACGGAGAAGAGGAGAGGGGCGGGGGAAGGGACCCGAAAGGGGATGACAAGAGGCCTGAAAGGTCCACCGGCGGTCGTGGACGTTGTCGGAGGTCGAGCATGGTTTCTGGCGTTCAACGGTTGGTAGGCCGGTGACGGGAGAGGCGTCGCCGGAAGTTGACATTTTGCCACGTGGTCTGGCTTTAGGGCACGATATTCTCGCTGGGTTCGTTTGCGTAGCAACAAAGCGACACAGAGTGACTCTCGTAATTCCTCCCCTCCCATTTTTGCCAAATTTACCAAATTCGTACGAATACAACCCCAAATATCTCCCCTCCCGTTAAATTTAGTGGTACCTGAAGATTCCCTCCCATGAAGACATGAAGACTTTTCCTTGTACTTATTCGGAGACAGTCCGTAATCTTACGGGAGACAGCGAAAGAGAGCGATTCTTTGTTCGGAATGGTACTTTCGTTCGTTCGTTTGGATAAGGACTAGCGGTCTTATATATTCCGCTGCGTATTAACTTGAAAAGAATATTTTACGCCGCGGATCGGAAGATGGGAACGTGGTTACAAGGCTGTTGGATGGTTATCGCCCTCAGGTTAACTTTGGTTTGGCGTAAGAAATAGTCGAATGCGACCGAGGAAAGCCTTTGTTCCAGGGCGAAGGAACGAGAGGAGGGAAGGACATGTGTCCCGCTTCGAGGAAAAGGTTGTCGAGAAACTTTGCCGGTGGCCGGCATGCCGGGAGGACGCGAGGAAGTTAACCATGGGTGAGGGGACCGCGGGCTGGGTGGGGTAAGAGGGCCGCAACCGGAGAGGCCGGGCGGGGGGTGGGCTGCTGACTAGGATGTTCGAGAAGGGGTACCGCGCACAATGACGTGGACGTTCGGGCATTGGCCGCACTCTACGGATCAATGATGAGACGGACCGAGGGTCTGTGAGAGTACGTGACGGTCACACAATTTACCATTCACCTTCAGATAATTCGAGAGAAGGTCGCGTCGGGCACCATAGTTACTGCCCGCGGAAGGGACAAAAGCGAAGCCGGGTAGAAAATGAAGCTGGACACTTGTCGATAGGGGACGGGTTCGAAAGTAGTGGGACACCCACGAAAGCCCGCGAGGTTTCGCACTCGGTTGAAGACCGTGCGATGCATCGCACGGCCTCCGTGCGCTGACACGGTCCAAAGTCCCGCGCGCGAGCAGCTCCCGCCGCATCTGGATTCTGGGCTGCATGATTGGGTTCGCAAGGGGCAGATGTCGGATCACCATACGGTGCCCGTGCGTTGACTTGATTATCCTTCTCCATTCTCTCCCCCACCTCCTCCACTCGTGGGGACTCTTTTCCCGTTCGATCGGTCCATTCTGTCGGTCGATGGGGCACTCCCGGTCAGCCCTCCTCTCGGCTCCCCAAGGCCAAGCCCCAAGCCCCAAGTTCCCAACCAAGCGAACAAACAAACAAAGCGAGCGCGGAGCGAGTACGTCGTAAACGACCCCGTTCGTCCGTTCGTCCGTTCCTCCACCCAACACCTTTCTCGTCTCAGCTCCTCCTCTCCAAGAGTTGTCATAGGCCGCGCCGCCGCTCCTGCCTTTCATCTTGCCACTTCATGTCGCCCGACCCGTTCTCTCCCTATCACCGCCCGCTTTTTATCAACCCGCTCCCGGAAGATCGACTTCTACGGCGACGACGACGACCTCGACGGATGGATCGATTTGGACTTTCCCCTGCCCTCGCTCTCCCCCCAGCGCATCATCAACATGCACATCCCCATACCCATTATGCCCATCATGGCATGGCATCCATGCATGTCTCGTGCATACATACATCCGCACCATCAACCCCCGGGACAGTGCCCACATCACCATCATCAAGAAGTCCAAGCTATTCGCACATACAAAAGCTGGAAAGAGGCCGAAGGTGAACGCTGCTTGTTTGTTCGCTCGCTGCTTTGTTGTTTGCGGGAACTCATTCACAACGCACACTCACGAAGAAGCCCCTCTCCACTCCACTCCACTCCACTGCTGTCGCCGCTGCTGCTGCTGCTTCTTCTGCTGCTGGTGGGACTGAGTCCTCTTTCACAGTCGTCGTAGTCTCTTTTCTTCTTCTTTCTGCTCCACATCACTCACTCACTCGCCTGCCTCAGTCGGTCGGTAGTGCTAGCCTCTACAGCTGCGCTTTGGTTCTGTAAATGTCACTCCCTCTGCGTAAGCTCCTGTGAATTACATTGTCAGTTACTCGAATTCTTTCTACTGCAGCAGCAAGCATCACATCAGATTTAGAGAAGGGAAGGGAAGGAAAGTGAAGAGAAGAGAAGACACGAGACGGGGAGCTTGAGAAGTGAGCGAGAGGGAGGGAGAGAGATTGAGTCCTAGCTTCTGCTTTCTTACTCTTCACACTAGCTCTCTCTCGACCCACCGGGCCCCATCCCCATCCCCAGCCCAGCCCAGCTTTGCTTTGCCTGTCCTGGCCTGACCTGCCTGCTTGCCCGACCCGCCCCCATTCTTGTCATGTACATGTACACCGCATCAGCTTCATAAGTCTCTGTCTGCTCTTCTCCATTCCCCCCTCCCCCTCTCCTTAAAACGACTCTCTCTCCATCCTCTTCTCCCTCTTCTTGTAAGTATCTCTTCCCGTCATCAACACTAGGGTGCTAGAGTCATCAGTCCTCCGACTTGTACAAATTCTATCGAAGCGAGGTTTGACTTGTTTCGGGTCACTCGCTTCTTCTCTTCATTCGGTTGCTTCCCCTAGTACCTCTCTTCTCCCCTCCCTTCCTCCCTTTGCTCGTCGCATCGGAACGCCCGTCCGTCTGAACTTGGTCTCCTGGGTCGTGTAGATACGGATTTTAAGGGTACTAGGGAGATTTTAAGTTTTGGCGGAGTGGTGTTACGTACTATAGGCGGTGTGGACTTTTGAGGTGCGTAGCAGAAACGAATTTGGGTCTATCAAAGGCTCGTATTACAACAATTGGCAACCCCGGGTGGAAGATCTTTTTTGCGCGTCAGGAAGCCAGCAGCTAGCTAGCGAAAGAAGAAGCTGCACAAGAATTACCAGGTCCGGTCTGAATCTGAGGATTTAAGGACCGACCGACTCGGTGGTTGGTTGGTTCTGTGGAGAAACTGGGGGTGGCTTCCCAGGGCTGGCGTGACAGATTGATTGACCAAGTGGTGGTGCACGGTTGAATTGACCTCAACTGTACTCTACTAGTTGACGTATGCCTCCCAGATTTGGCTGTTGATAGTCGTTACACCACTACTACGACCACGACTCGCAGCAGCACGACAACACAGTGCAGCAGCAGCAGCAGCAGCGTAAGAAGAAGAATCAGCAGCAGCTCGTTGGAGGTGAAGAAGACGAGGAAGAAGAAGAAGAAGGTCCATTTGCGTCGAGACAGACATAAGGCACTGAAAGACGACGTGGTGCTTTATTTCCATCTTGTATATCATCATCCTCGTTGAGAAGAAGAAAGCGTGACCGCATGACTGTGTGTCACATACCCGATAAGATGTCCCGCATACCAGGAAAGGTGGAGGAGTCTCAAAGCCCTTGGCTTCCTCCGGGCTTTCGCTTCCATCCCACAGATGAGGAGCTCGTGACTTACTACCTCGATGGCAAGGTTAGGCACGGTAACCAGAACGTCCACTGCCAGGCGATTACTGAAGTAGATCTCAACAAATGCGAACCTTGGGAATTGCCTGGTACGACCCAGATCTCCACCACCCTCTGCCCCCCCATAATCTCTCGATCATTCTTCTTGGAAGTATTTTTATTATTATTCACCGCACCAGCAGCCAGCCAACTGCATCCCCATCTCCATCCCACGTCTGGTTTCAATTTCTGGCCGTGATCTGAACTCCCCCAACACTCTTCAAAGTGCACCATCTTCTTGCACCGGGTTGGGATGGATGACTGCCCGCTCGCTGCCTGATCGAATGTTATTTTTTGGTTTTTTTTTTGGGTTATGTAATTTTCTGCTCAGTGCATGTTCACCGCCCATAACCACACATCATCATCTAGTTGCGGTCTCATTTCCTGGGCACGGTTTGTCGCGTTGAGTCCGAGACTCTGAGTGCTAGAGTGGCGCGGGACATGTGCTTTCATATTTTTTCCACCATTGCGGTTCTGCACAGCCAGTGGCATTAAAGCAGCTGGAAGATTCAGATTCTGCATTAAAGGGCTAGACAATGGCCGCCCATGCTAGAGATTGTGTTCCACGTGAGAGGACGGTATGTTAGATTGATTTGTGAGGTACAAGGCAGACGGGTCAATCTCTTGCATGAAATTGGACAATAGAATCATGCACGCTTCTAGCGAGCTGGTAGCCTCGTAGACATTGCAGTCAGTCAGTCGCCCTGTAATGTTGGCAGCCAGCCCCAGCCATGCAGCAGCACTGCCCCCTTCTTCTTCTTCTCCTCGTCCTTTGTTTCTTCCGAGCTCTTCAGACCTTGCCGCCTGCGTCCTGCTGCTTGCTGATTTACAGATGTGGGGTTCGACTTTTCTCTCACGTTGTTCCTTCAGGAGTGCCGTGTAGATCTACGAGTGACAGACAGCTTTGGTTGATTGGTGGGTGGGTCGATGAATGAGTGGATGGATGAATTGATTGAGTGAGTGAGTGGCTGCCGGGCATTCATTTCAGTTTTTTAAACTTTTGGGGGTGTGCTGCTTGTTCGTTGGGTCTGTGAACAGACAAGGCGAAGATGGGCGAGAAAGAGTGGTACTTCTTCAGCCTACGCGACAGAAAGTACCCCACAGGAATGCGTACGAATCGCGCAACCGACGCCGGATACTGGAAAGCCACGGGCAAAGACCGAGAAGTGATGAGCAGCCGCAGCGGCAGGCTCGTGGGCATGAAGAAAACTCTGGTCTTCTACCTCGGACGTGCTCCCAAAGGAGGGAAGACCAACTGGATCATGCACGAGTACCGAATTGAAGGCGAGCAATCAAATCAAATTCACTCCCCGAAACTATCCAAGGTAAACATTACTCCCTCATGCACCACACAGAGAGATAGAGAGAGAGAGAGAGAGAGAGAGAGAATCATTGATTGATTAGCACGAGAGAATTTGGTCTGACTGACTAATGGAAGAATGGTCTATTCCATGTCTGTTCTATATGTCCATGCCATGCCAGTCCTGCCCGCCCTTCCTCGGGAGAAGCAACGAAGAGAGAATGGTGAGTGGGGTTCTTTTCAATCAAGACTTCCAAAGTGAGAGAGAGAGAGAGAGAGAGAGTATTATGATGAGTTCGTGGGGCGCGCCGTAACGTTCGAGCAGCGACTATATCGCTGTCAGAAGAGGGAGGAGGGGGACCCCCGAGTAGCAAGCCAGCCCCATGTCTGCTTCTGCTGCTGCATGCGATTCGTTCTATGTTTATTTCACGCGTCCATCATCGAACCTCAGCTCGAGTAGTGCCAACTACCCACTAACTCGCTCGCTCTCACTGGCCGCTCGGATGAACCGTTGACCTGCTACCCATCGTATATGCTGCGGCTGTTGCTGTATCCCCCGCCCCGCCCCGCCCCTTCCCTTCCCTCGGCGACGTCCATTCAGTTGGTCAGATTGCAATATGTCTGTCTGTCAATGTTCATGGCTCTTTGGACAAGGAGCGAAAAATGCCGAGAAGTCATGCAACCTCTCTTGCCCACTGTAGAGACGATAGCCAAGCTTTGCCTTTTGTGCGAGCGGCAAGGCAATGATGAGTGAGGATCGTGTGTCAGTCGCTTCTTCCTCGATTTCGTCTTCCTTGATTTGCGTGCCATTCACCAAAGTGGAACGCTTGACAGACAGACAGACAGTCTGTCTTCCCTCGGGGGATTTGGATTTTCGGCCTTGGGCTCCAACTTCTACTTACTTGAACTTTGAGCTTGGGGCTGGGATGGCTACGGTAGTTGGTCAGTAGGCAGGGAGGGGGCAAAGAAGCACCTGAGCGGTGGTTACTTTCCCTTCCCTTTCCTACTAGGTATACTTTTGTACTCTCTGCTACTGCGTCTGATGGTAAATTAAATAAAGAATGAATTTAGGTGCTCGCTCGTTCGTGGGTCTTGGTGCTGGTGCTGGGGTTGCGCGGGGCTAACCTGACGGCGATGGGGCTGTGCACATTTTGCAGGATGAGTGGGTGGTGTGCCGAATCTTCCAGAAGAGCGCGGGAGGGAAGAAAAATCCCTTGGAGTGCAACCGCAGCTCGAGCTACAACACGGACGCGCAGGTGCGCTCGTCTTTGCCGGCGCTGCTGGAGAGCCCGAATCCGAATTCGGTGGGGGAAGAGAGTGACACATGCCTCATCGATGGAAATTACCATCCTCTCGATAACATGGGAGCAGCAGCGGGAGCTGAAGGCGGCAACAAGAGCAATAGCAACAATAACAACACCGCCACCACCAACAACAATCCCAACCCGTGGCAGCTGAAGGTGGAGCTCGAAGATACTTTGGAAAGCCTGCAAGGCAAGAACAGCAGCGCGCTCCTCAGATGCCCCTCGTACATCATGGACAGCATCTTCACCGAGATGGGAGCCGGTGGCGCTTCCTCTCTCAAGCTCGGCGGAGGAACTGCTGCTGCTGCTGGCGCTGGCACCTTCGGCCCCAAGCTCGCAAGGCAGGACACCTCGGCGCAGCTGCATCCGCACAATTTGAGCATAATAACGTTCAAGTATCTGGAGCAGCAGCAGCAGCAGCAACAGCACCACCACCACCAACGGGTAGGCATGAATTCGTCCATGCGGACCTGCAAGGCCGAGCCGTATGCGGGCGAGGAAGATGACGCGCAGAGCAGCCAGAGGTCGAGCATGATGGAATCCTGGGTCGGCGAGTCCAACGGGTTCAGCACCGGAGAGGCAGGCCCCGGGGCAGCAGGAGGCTTGCAATCTTTGGGCTCCGAATCCGGCGTGGCGGAATTGGAGCAGGCCTCCTTATTCCGAACTTTCAATCGGGGCATGTTCCCGGACCCCTCCAACTCGTGCCCGGATCTCGTCGAGGGATTGTGGTCGTACTGACCCTCGAAGCTGTCGCAGTCCATCTCGACAACGACCACACTGTGAGGCATGACGCATGATGATGATGACGACGACGATGATGATGTCCCTTTGTTAATACTTTGCTGCTGCTGCTGCTCTTCTGTTGTCATCACACTACAACACCACACCACAAACCTGTAGTAATTGCTGTAGCCTAAGCAGCAGCAGCACGATGAGGAGGATGATGATTTTTATATGATTGATGATAGTCGAAGCCCCTTCTGTCAGTCGGATTTGATCAGATTAGATCAATAGACTAGGCCAGGAAGATGAAGACGGTGAAGAAAGGGACTGAGCTTACACAATTGGTTCTGAGCACAATCGAATGGTGCCGGCGTGCCAATCCCAATCGCACATGAAGGTGATGATGCCACCGAGTACAGACCAGATCAAACATGACAAGACCAGACCAGACCCTTGAGGTAAATACTGTGCTTTTTGTAAATATAGTCCACACAAATTTGAAGACGAAGACGTTCGTAGAAGAAGAAGACGAAGGAGAAGACGAAGGAGAAGGAGGAGCTGAAGTAGACGACGATGATGATGGATGGATGGACGGGTGGTTGGGCTGCGACGAGCCATGATTTTGTTGGCAAAGGATCTCCGGTGGGTGGGTCGAAAGAGAGAAGACTTTCCTACATCGGATGAGATCTATGTTTCAAGATATGGCGGCAGCAGCAGCAGCTGGAGGAAGGAAGGATAGATAGATAGATGAATGGATGGAGGAATAGTCGGTCCTCGGATTGATTGGTACCGATATGGGTTCTTAGGAAGGATGAACGTGTGGGTAACACTCTAGAGCAATTGCTTGTTTGGATGTGTTGGTTGGATTGGAATTTCACCGGTGCACCTTGCGTTATCGCTCGTCGGAGACGTGAACAGCATTGCAACCCTGAGTCTCGAACTTTGGAATTGGTGACTGGAATGCGGAGGACCGGGCTTGGGTGGTGTTGCTGCCTGAAATTGTTGAAGGGAAGAAGAAGAAGATGATCAAGATGAAGATGACGATGTTGAAGAAGTTTGAGAGAACAAGGAGTTCGCTTTTGTTTGCCTGTCTGCCCAGCAGGAGCTTCCTCAGCTTATGCACTTGGAGGTTATCAGATACCGTAGTCGCACGTGCTCTCGTTTCTCGTTCTGTAGCACGAAGAATGAAAGGAAGATGCAGAAGAAGATGAAGGCGGGATATGATGATGGATGGTGTTGATGGTGATGCTGACAGATTTCTTATTCGCTCTCGATGCATCCATCGATCGATCGATAGCTCGCTCGCTCCGTTCGCAGGACATGACTTACTCTCACTTACTCGCTCATTCACTCACAGGATTCGATTCGTAGAAACATGTAGATGTAAACATGATGATGATTATCAGTAGTTATAGGGTCTGATTCTTAGAAATGAAATATTATTTGCCATTTTAGGTGACAGACAGACAGTAGTTGGTCTTATTATCGGCATTTACTTCATAAGTGGACTTTGTCAGTGGTGTGGGGATGTGCTCTCGAGCGCCGTCCCTATTTAATTGAAGACAATTTGTGACATTTTTACAGATTTCTGCTCATATGTGTGAGTGCCACGAGGCATTTATAGAATGTAGGTTGGGCAAAATCTCGCCAAAATTTGCTTCGTAGCTCTTCAGAAAGGATATTATCTCATATCTATCGTCGGGTGGGAAGCTGCCTTCGTCGACGTCGTGTGGTTCTTATTCAGAAGAGAGTCCTCTCGTCTCTGCTCCTTTCAGACAGGTCAAGCCAGATCATGCCCTGCTCTGAGCTGAACTGTAACAGCTATTTAGTACTTATTAAGTTAGTAACCAGTGTGACCTTATGTACAACTCCTCGTCAATAATCGGTGATATCTATATGTACATGTATAAAAAAATCTCTCGCTCTCTCTCTCTCTCTCTCTCTCTCTCCACACCCCGGCTCCATGGAGCCTTCCGGTCCTGCCAGGGCCTACTGTTCAGGCCCGGGACTGGAGCTTGTCTCCCACATGATTGCTCTTGAGAGTTTTTCACCGAGTGAATGAATTGAACGCTATGAATGAAATGAAATGAATGCAGTCATCTCTGTGTCTGCCTGTCTCTATCTTGTCAGTCCGGATTCCAGGCATAGTCTATGGATTGTTCTCTGGATGGATTCCATTCGGCCCTCCCGTGCCTTTCCATTCTATTCTGAGTTGCTGCTTTCCTTTCTTCCACCCTGCCCTGTGGTGGTGTGTGCAGGGTGTAATTCAATCACCTTTCTGTCAGAAGGGCACGGTCCTGCTTTTGACGAGCTCGAGGTTATTCGTATCAGATGTAAAGATGAGATGAGATGTGATGAACAGGCCAGGCCAGGCCAGCCCTGCCCGGCCGTGGTGACTCACAAAGGCTAGCCAAGCACCCACACAGTCGTACCCGTCCAAATATCCGTACTCACTCATCTCACAGGTCTCGTGCGCCACTCCCTCTCCCTTACTCTCGATGACTTGTTTTTGCTCCGGTCCCTCTTCCCTTTGTATGTATGGATCCCCCTTCTTTCACCAGGTCCTGTGATGTGATTTCTCTCTCTCGCTCTCTCTAGAGCTAGCTGTAGGCGCTCGCCTACCTGCGTAAGAAAAGCGCACAACTGAATGAATGAATATCAAGGACTTG
The DNA here is from genome assembly GCA_014180765.2 of Marchantia paleacea. NCBI lineage: Eukaryota > Viridiplantae > Streptophyta > Marchantiopsida > Marchantiales > Marchantiaceae > Marchantia > Marchantia paleacea. Next base: position 2,533,973 of record MUAA02000014.1, read on the forward strand.
GAATGTTGTTTCTCAGATGCTAGCCCACTATCTGGACTTGACTAGCGCTGCTTTTGTTTTCACTCTTTGGACTACCGCATACTGTACTTACTCACTGGCCCGGCTTTTGGCTTGGCTTGGCTTGGACTGAAGTCCCTGGCTGGACGCGTATCTATCATTCTATCTCCTCTCTCTTTTCCGGAGCCTCATGTTCATTGTAAGAGATCTAGAGAGATAAAGATTTGAGGAAGTTCTTTTGGCTTGTGGGTTCGCTCGCACAGGTCCCGGCCCAAACGAACGGGTTCAGTGATATGCCGTCATCATGGAGAGTTTCTTGGCACTTGTAGATGTCACTGATTCGATGGGTTCCGGATCAAGCTAAGAGAGAAGATGCACAACCCATGGGCTTCAGAATCATACCAGCTCATCAGAGAAAACTGGTCCAATCACGCGGTGCTTGTTGTGAAGAGCAGCACGTGCAAACCGATCTGTGGGGGGGACGGGAGAGCTCTTTAAGATAAATTCCTCTGGGCTCTTGATTCCATATCTTTATTCACTCGACGCCCACCACCTCACCCTCTATTCCTTCACGCTATCGACACCGCAGCCGTTCACGACTTATTATACTCAATCCCACGCCCGCCTGCAATCGAACCGTTTCGTTTCGAGCTCTCGAGGCCAGCTTCTCCGAGTGAATTCTACTCGCTCTCACTCGTCTATGCGCTATAATAATCTTCCTCCACCACCACTCTTATGAACGACTGCTGTCTAGATCTGCGCGTTGCACTTTTCAGAACTACCCCTCTCCCCCCGCCCCCTGTAACGGAAGGCCCTGCATGAGTGCAGTCCAGTCCAGCCCCCAAACCCCCTCCCCTCCCCGCCCGCTGGATAGAAGTTGAGGCCGCACCAACATCAAGTGCTCAATGTTGGTAAGGGAGCGCCTGCAGCTGCAGCTGCTCCTGAGAGAGAAAGAGAGAGAAAAAAGACTCGGAGAGAATATGATCATTCCCAATCCCTGTCCCGCGAAATCCTTGCGTTCATTGATTGGTCATGTGCGTGACTTACTCGTTTCGGATTCCTCTATGATGGACTCACCATACATCATGCAAGTCCCCAGCCCCAGTTCTGCTCCTGCATGAGCCTCTCAGAGATAGATATGGTCTCTCGCTTTTTCCTTTCCTTCCGTCCCTCCCCTCCACCGAGCTGTCACAACGGAACCAAAACTCCATCCCACCCATCCCATCACATCAGCCACAAGTCTCGTCGATACTTGCAGTTTTCTCGAGTGTAATCAATGTCAACGTCAATTCAGTCTCTCTCTCTCTCTTCCCCCATCTCTGACTGACCGACTGACCAACTTACTAGGAAGCTGTATGGCCCGTGCTCATCACACCACCACCGTGACAAAAGGGGGAGTGATCATGGGGATTGTGACAGTTTGCAGGAGGAGGAGCAGTAATAGTAGGAGCAGCGGCGGCAGTGGTGGAAGTGGTAGTGGTGGGACTAGAGTAACGACACATGATGAGGTATTACAACCAGCATGTCCGTTGTACAAACTTGACTGATTCCCCACGGAATGTCATGAGAGTCTAGACACAAGCATCGGCAGCAACACAACAGGCCACCAGGCTAGGCAGACAGACAGACAGGCCGGCCGGCCCATCCATTGCCAGGCCGGACCCTGGACCCTGCTACTGCTTCTGCTATACACATCGATAAATAGATGAAGATCTTCTCTCTCGAGTAGGGCAATAAAACAAAGAAAAGGAAGTCCTAGGGCCTGGCAGGGGCTTGTTTGTTGTTTGATCCTCGACTGAGTGAGTAGTGAATGTGAAAGAAATCAAATGGAGGGAGGGGAAGGTCAAGGAAGGAGGAGGGAGGGAGAGGCACCCGTGCCCCACCCCAACACAGACACATACAACTTGGTAAAACATGATGAAGATTCACTCTGGCTTGCCTCGCTCTCGTTTCGTGGGTGTGTGTGTGTGTGTGTGTGTGTGTGTGTCTCGTAAAATCCCCTTGATCCTCACTGACCGAGTCACTGGCTGGGCTTGGCTGGCTGGCTGACTAGCGAACTGAATGATCAAATCAGTCGTCAATATAGATAGAGTCAATAGTGACTATCTTTGGCACATCGGTGAGAGTCACAAAGTTTCTTTAGAGCCCAAGGTGGAAGAGCACGCCGAGCTTGAGAGCCACTTTAACCTCACCTTACCCGAACCCTGCGCCCCTTTTATCTCCTCTCCTCTCATGCCCCGCTCTCTCGATTCAACCATAACCGCCCCCAACACCGACCGCACTCTTACTCTCCTCTCTTCTCTCGCTCGCTCCATGTGAAAAGCGAGGGTCATCAACACATCACAGCTGCACAGCTTGTAGAGAGGAGAGGAGTGGAATGGCATAGGCACAGGCAGACAGGCAGGGAGAGGGGAGGGAGGAAGGAAGGAAGGAAGCACAATCACCGTTGCCATTCTCTCTCTCTCTCTCTCTCTCTCTCTCTCTCTCTCTCTCTCTCTCTCTCTCTCTCTCTCTCTCTCTTTTGGGGATGTCTTTCTTTTCCTTTCTTGCTTTCTTTCTCTCTCCTTCTCGCTCTCTCTCCACTTCAGTTCGCGTCCCGTCCCCTCTTCTTCTGGGGCCTACCTTGATGAGCATGACATGAATCTTCTGGCTTTTCCAGTGAGGAGGTAGGTAAGTCGTCCACCTTTTTCCACTTGTTTCATTTACAGCTGCGCCATATGAATTGTTGCCATGTCCTCCGTCACCTTCCACACCATCCAGGTGTTTCGCTTTCTTTCCCCCTCGTCAACAGGTATCCTTTCAAGTACAGAATCTGACGCCACTTCCCCCACCCTCGCCTCGCCTGGCCTCGCCAGGCCTTGGACATTTCGACTTCTCCTTTGGAATGTCAAGCGGTGGCGGTGGGTGGTGCAGGTTTTTAATCTCCGTCGCTTGCACTCTCAACGAGACGTGATCAACAACACCAAGACCACCCCTCTGAATTCAATCCTTCAATCATTCATCGGCACGAACAAATCTCTCTCTCTCTCTCTCTCTCTCTCTCTCTCGACGTTGAATTAGCTTCAGCAGCAGCAGCAGCTGAAAGAACATGGAACCTTTCTTCATGTTCCACCTCGCCGCCGTCAGCTCGTAGTGCCAGCCTCTTCTTCCATGATCCGACTCAATTGGCTAGTTGGAAATATGAGTGAGTGAATGAGAGAGTGAAGTTCAATGAATGAATGAATTTACGTTGGGCTGACCTACCAACGTCAACAGTCATGGGCTTCTTCACTTTTCCGTTACAGTTTCTCTCTCATCTTTAAAAGCTCAAGCTCAGAGTTGGCCTTCCGCAGGTTGTTGTAGAAACATTCATACACGAACTCATTCATTGTTATCCATAAACATTTATGTACTGTAGGCTCTAAAATACACATTTATCCACAATCAACACTGTGGCATGTATAGCCTCGTCTCTCTATTCATGCATCATCTTCTTCTCGCTTCCATGAATCAATGGCAATGGAATGAATGGAAGCGAGCAGGGATGCGAATGGAACCAGTCAGAAACTGGTATTTTATCATGTCAGTGGTTCACAAACCTCCACCCTTGAAGACTGCTGCACTGCACAGATGCACAGCCCTGCAGTGCCTCCACTGTGTCAATTAAAAGCTCCAGGCACATCCCATCTTGTACTGCAGTGCACTAGTCTCAGCAACTGACCATCTAGTGTCCTCGTGCAAACAAATATCTTCTTCCTTCTCCTTCATCTTGGCTTGTGTACTGTAAATGATTGAAACTCCCTACTGTAGGCGATTCGAGCATGACACTGTACTTTGTCAAATAATGCAGCGGCTAAATTGAGGTTCATCCCCTTGCTTTCATGTTCTGCAACTCAGCTCGAAGCACAGAATTCTTTTCATGCTTTAGATGCTGGTCTGATATGGAGTAAGATTTTTCCTTCGAGCGAGAAGAGGTGCTGGGAAAGAGGACTTTCGACGACGCTGTAATCTAATCTAATGTAATGCTAAGCTCCTTTTTTTTTTCCGCTAAGCCTTCCTTTATGTTTTCCTCTTTTTCTGTTTCTAAGAATTTGATGAAGGTTTCGTAGTCTAAGTTGTTGTATAAATGAAGCACAAAGCATGGGAATTTATCTCAAGTACCAACATGTGGAGAAAAGGGTTGTAAGAATAGACAATGAGATTCCTTCTAATTTCTTTCTTTTTTCGATAATTCATCCGAGGAAAGAATATGTACATGGAGGTTCATATTCCTTCTTTCCTATCGTCTTAGTAGTTGCATAATCACCACACGTTACAGCGAGCGAGCATCATGCTAGCGAGAGAAATGCATCAGCCCTTCACATTCTTACTTTAGCATCTTATGACTCTTGGAAAATGATAACATTATGTCATTTCGATATCTCGATATTCAAAAAGATTTATTATAATTTACTAAATATCTCACAAACCATATTGTTGATGCTAAACCATGCTTTTATGGATTGGAAAAATACTGGAAGCATCCATGAAGAAATACAGAAGCTCAAAAACTAGGAAGTTCAAAGATATCTTCGGCTACCATTTTCTCGTGGGAAAAATTGGCTCTGATAAACATGTTATTTGATACTACTTCTGTCCAGGAAAATTTGTTGTTTAAAAAATATCCGCGTTGGCTTTCATCATTACTTCTTTGGTAAGATATTACAGTTTAGGAATATTTAAAAAAATATTCAGATAATTTTCTGTCTTTTATTTTTTCGCTTTGCACTACTTTATTCATCATGTCAACATAGATTAACATTAATTTTAAATTTTTATTTTTAATATTTTTCAAGAACATAAATTGTGTTTAAAACTATAGAAACATTCTTATTATTATTACTAGCTCTTACAACATAATGTTACTTTCCAGCATAATATTTGATTGTTCAAAGAAGATAAAATTGAAATATGATACTAAAATACTGTGGCAGATGTTGTGACAAAGGTGTTCTAGAATATTCAAAATAAGCAAAAATTTATCCTAAAGAAGAGAAGGATACAGTAAATTTTTGCTAAGTACGCTGAGAAAGAAAGAATACATCTTCCTCTTTCTTTTATGCTTTTGACTTTTATGGCCTTTCCGATCTTTCTCGTAAAAGTGCTCAAATGTTGTTGACAAAGCACAGTAAGAGAATTCAAAGGATGGGGACATTTTCTTTCTATTCAGTTGCGGTTTGTTTGACCTACTTTCCTCCCTCGTTTCTCCGGAATTATATTAATTCTATTCCATGCACTCAACGGACTGGAAAGACTCTTCTTTTTATTTATCGATTTTCTTATCATTTATTCTCCTTTCTTTCTCTCTCTCTCTCTCTCAATATCTCTTTCTTTGTGTTCTTGTTTTGTCCAATCTAAAGCTAAAGTCCATTGCGTTTTTTAATTACATGCATCCCCATCCCGATCTAAAGCTAAAGAATGGCCTTTACAAGTCAAGGCCGGAGGGCAAGGCCAGAGGGCACATGTGCCGTTCCATCTCTTCTTGTCTCTCTTCGGGGTTGTCGTTTGGTCCTTCGTTTCTTGTCGCTTTTGTTTTGTCGTTTTCTGCGCCTGCCTTTTGTTTCCTTGGTCTGTCTGCCTGGGAGAAGGGAGAGAAGGGCAAATGCTGAGGAGTATCTATGTGGTGAATCTCTATTTTCGGAGGGGGATCCAGCGAAGGAAGTGCAAGGCAAAAGATGGTTTTCGGATGAGAAGAGATTTTGTCTGTGCCGCAGACAAAATTCCCATCAAATCACCTGGAGCCATCAATTTGCAGCTCCTGGAATATTACGCAAGTTCTATTTGGAGTTACTTATATTCATTCTAGCCGCTCGCTCAGAGAGAAGAGGAAAATTTGCAATGCCATACACTTGCACCTTTCAGGCCATACATCCTTGAGGCCCTTGCAATGAGAACATCTCTCCGAATCAATCGAATGAAGCTCTATGCTCTATGCGGCCTTCGAAGCATCACCCAAGTGCGGGCAGTGCGTGTGGATGGAAGTGAAGGGTAAAAGTGAAGCTACTACGGATGATAGGTTGCACAGCACTAGCAAAAGACTTCCGCCTGCGCATTTACTGATGAAAGAAAAGGATGTACAGGCAAGGCCAGAGAAAGTGATCTCAGCTCCCTCCTTCCTTCCTTGCTCTCATGGTTCGTATAACTGTACAAACAAGACATAGGTTGTTTGGTATCAGTGAGTCGCCGTGTCTGCTTTCTTTCCTGTTCTGTCCTATCACTTGTCTTGACTGGGCTTGACTGAGCTTTCGGTTAATTGATTTGTTTGATCGGACAAAGAACTTTCAGATCTCATTTGACTCAAGAGGACCGACCGACCGACCGACCGACCTCGTGAGAGAGAGATTGATCAAACTCCCCTTGAACTCGGTGTTAATTTCTTTCTTGTCAGGCCACTTGTCAGGTCCTGCTGAGCTCGCCTAATCCAGCTATGTAGTTCGTGGCAATCGGCGGAGATGTTCCCTACTAGACAGAGAAAGATGGGAAAACCCCTATCGTGGTGTGCATCTTCATGCACAGGCAAGACACAAGCCCCAGGACTGTTCGCCTAATCCACCGTCTTCAAAGATGAAGTGAAGTGATGTGGTGTGGTGTGCCAGCTGGACATGACATGACCAAGCTGGGATCGTGTGATCCGACCGACCGACTTTCAGTGGAAATGTGCATCCATTTGGATCACTCGGAAGATGCTCGTGCTTCATCATCCTCTACTGGAGCAGTAGGCGATTCAAGGCAGGCTTGCTGGACTCGTGAGAGAAAAAGAGAGATGTTCTACCCACATATGAACTGCCTGCATCCCCTTTCCTCCCTACTTTGCAAACCCTGAAACAAAAGGCATAAAGTTGATGAACACAGTCAATGAACACATCGACCTTTCTGCTGCTGCTGCTATTGCTATTGCTATGTTCTCTGATCTGCACAGGCGTGCATGTGTCTCACAGCGAGGACCGCCCTTGTGAGTAGGTCGTGGCGCTCCGTGTTTGGGCTCGACCGCCCTTGTTCCTTGTGCTCGTTGTTGCATGCAAACGCACCGAACCATGGAAGTGGATTGCACCTCGGCCACAAGAACTCTCCCCCATGAGATGTAAGGAAGAACGACTCATTGACCACACACTCCAAGATGTTGGCTTGAATGCTTCCTACATTCCAAACGGCTCTGGTGCTTTGACTATAGATAGAATTTGAGCTGTGTATAGAGTTTCTTGTGTAATGGTATTCAACTTGCCTTTGTTGAGCACCTTTCAAGCCACCAAAACTATTTTCACATCGGCTCTATAAAACGAAGATGCCGTTGTCCTCAAACCTCTTGAAGACATCTGGATACATCCACATTACGTCGGAATGACTTCGGTACTATGACATGCTCTTCCAGATTCGATCATGTACAGAAAAGATTTCTAGCTGATGTGTATACAAACAGGAGGGGACAAAAGTCCCCACAAACATAGCCGGCCACCAAGAAAACGCTCCTCTAGGGGTGAAACAAATAGGATGGTGTGTAGCCAATTAGCAGTAGACGGGCAGTAGCTGCAACCACCGGGATTCTCCGAAATGTATGTGGGAAAGGCAATACTCACTCAGTTTAGTGAGGGTTACACTAATTCCGCTTGCGGGAAATTTTTAAGCAATTAATTATACTGACGAAAAATTCTACTTTATTCAGTGAAGATGTATATACTATTTCGGTGTGTTCACTTATGTTGGGATCACATTTGAGTGTTTCATACCCATACGCTGTTAAATTACGCAATATACCGTAAGGACCAGATTTCTTCAATGGCACAGTGTGTAACGCTCATTCAAGTAATCAGTGGAGGTGACTGCGTTGCAGACATGCAAATCCCGTGATAAGATCATTGTGTGGAGTGAAACACAGACACTAACCAAACAAGAACGAAAGAGATTTCGAGACAGTTGGAAACCAAATCCATGGTTCGCACTAATATATGAACAGGGTGACTAAATCAAGCGCATCACCAGCCAAATAATCGTTACGAAAACAGTGATTCTCCATCGGCATCTCGAAAGATATTCCTCGCCCTTGTCGGCAAGGGCTTCGAAAGTGACTAAATCCATACACCTATGACGATATATACGTGGATCACTTGGATCGGAACACCAAGTGGGCTGTACGACTTTATGTAGACGGATGTGAAAACATGAAAGCGGTAAACAACCGTGTTTAAGCATTACAGCTTGTAGTTTGCTGGCCACAACTGATGAGAGAGCACTGTGACGAACGAGGTAACGAATATTCAACATCATAGACACATCCACAATGATTGTGAACACAAAAGTTCCAAGATAAGACGATCAAAGAGAGACTTAGTGAAATCTTCTCACTCAATAATGTTTCGGTACTCGACTCTGGGAGAACTCATCGTGCTTCAGAAGAACACACTGAATGGGAAACTGAGAGCGTGAAGCTTGAAGAGTTGCTCAAATTCCCACGGACAAGATTGCAACACGCTCCTCGATAAACTCATAAAACTTAGAGAATCTGATTTATGACTCAAGGAAATAACCTCTGCAAGATCACGTCAGAAGTCAACACGTTGATTCCTAGTCTGACATCGTGTGATACTTTGAAGATCAAACTCAATGAAAAGTCACGATGTGTCCGATGATCTTCTCGGTTAGCCTAGCAAAATCACTACAAAAAGGAGCAGCGACACCAAAATTTTACTGCCTAAGTGCCCAACTCAACTGCCAATTTCGATTTGACACCATCGATGACGTTCCATCCCAGCAAGGGCAATAAAACAGCTTTAGGGGCAGATAAGCTGGGGAGTTGGTAAGAAGACGCTCGACTACTTTCGGTCTCTCGGAACTTTGAAGTGTGACATAGACGTCAACAATTAACATAACTACAAATGCCCAATAGATCTGCTGAGGCCTGCAGACCTTGAACATATCAATATACAATCCATATGCCTGCAGACAGGAACGAGTGACGAGAAATTGGAAATGTTCGTCGTTCATGCGTGTCCTTGACACGCCGTCTGATGGGTTCCGTCTAAGCTAGACCGGCATCCTTAAGAACTGTCTCAAAAGCATCATCATCATCCCAAGGTACCTGGCAATGCAAACATCTCGACTTCGTCAGGCACGACATGGTGGCAACTGTGATGAATATAAGTCAAAATACCAATATTGACTGCTGACATAAGACACTCTAAATGATTTTGTTTCAATTTCACCTAGGCTGTCAAGCTGAAACAGCTCTCTTCAAAGAGAGGCACACTATCTGCTACAAACCCAACTCGAGACTACCAAGAGTTAAGCAAGAAAACATACTAAAAAAGATGCAAACGAGATTTCCGCATATAACTGGAATCAAATGCCAGATCAGATACCGAACTTTCTCCATAAACTTGGACCATTCAAAACGCAGCAACTAGCTTGAAATGTCATGAAAGAGAATGAAGAAGAAACTACAAGATGCGCAATCAATGCCACCTTGCACCTTGAGAAACAAGGCAAACAAAGGGGTTGAAGTGCTCGGACTAGAAGTAATGTATTGTGTGGCCTAACCTCAGGGATGTCTCTCTTAAAATGTGTTGCAATTCGATCGACATTTTTTTCATCCTTCTCATTCGACATCAGATTGAATGCAGCACCTGCAAAAATTCAGTTCAAAGCATGTTTATCCCTTGTCGTTTCTTACTAAAAGATTAATATGAGATATTCATCGAATAAACACACGCGACGAGAGAAAAATCCACGTAATTTTTAACACTATCCTGGTGACACAGAACGGTGACTGCCATGGGAGTAGTGAAAGCAATAACCAACATCACACTGGGCTTACGGTAAACTCTCAAAGTAGTTTCCAACATAATCATCAAGACTCAAGACTGTGATTGTCGTGGAAGTCATGAAAGCAATGAGCTACAGCAAGTGAAACTACGATTTACTAATCAGTACTCTGATGACTAGGTTACCTCACTGCTTCTACTGTATAATTATATGCCCACAAAGACCACATGGAGTGACGCCACATTGATATCCCTATATTACGGCAATACAGAGCACGGTCTGTGGGAAGGTCCGCTTTGAGCGAGGAATAAGTTGAAACAGATGCATACGACCTTGTGAGTGAAAGCAAGCATGTAGACAGTTGACAAACACGTCTGCAAACCGAGGTTACACTGTAGGAACTTGAAACCAGATGAAGAGGAACGAACTGCGGAACAGTATTGTCAGTAGAAAAAAGAGCTTCATCTGCGGTTTGGTAATAGGGGAAGTTCTAGAAAGCAAGCTAAAAATGATACTGAAGATCTGAGTGTGTTAGCCTCGGTCCAAATATTGGTAGTACTTTCTGGTTGGTACTAGATTTGGGTTTATATGATGAAAGGCTCTGAGTGTTGAGTCAGCTAAGGATGACAGTGCCTGAATATGAAGGCAGGGACAATATCCATGAAGTGAATCGGCACCTTTTAGGTTCGTCCCTCTCAGTTCTCACCTATGGGAACATACACTCAGCCTCCAGCCTGGGCTGCTCATGCTCTTTATCTCAACTTCCTGGGATAAAGAAGCTACTCTCCGGCTGTCTCTCTTGTCCGCATACTCTAGAGTTGGTCAACACATTAGGTCCTAGGCACACGAATCCTTGGCCCTTTTTGCATCCAGGTAGCTTCAGAACAATTAAATACCACGTGATCACCCACAAGGGCTTAACACGCAAGGGGACCAAAGAGTACAGACCCTGGACGTACAACGGAGGGGCTCTAGCTATGGCATATGCAACTGGTAAGCTCCAGAGCAAGTAAGAAGCAGAGATAGGTTGTGGCAATCCAACACATGACGGTGCAAGAACAACAAGAACAGAGTTCGACAAAGAAAGAACAAGTCCAACGACACAAACAGCGAAGGAATGAGAGGCCTATCGTGAGTCTTCTAGAGTTCATAATGTAGAACATATAATTTATTAGACAAGGCTGAACAATTATATCACAAAAGGGTACCTTTGCGGCCAAATCGTCCACTTCTACCGATCCTGTGCAAGTATAGCTCAAAATCAGGATCCCATGGATATGCGTTCTTGGTTGGAATGTCGAAGTTTACAACCAATGTCACCTGCACAAGATCATCAATTACATTATTTTATTTTGGAAAAAACCATCATTCAACACCATTACAACATCCTAAGCCTAGAATGGATTCCTATGCTAATAAGAAAACCTGGAACATCACATGCTCACATCTTTACATCGTAAAGTGTGGATAAAACACGAATAGTTTTGATAAGTTGAAATAAAACTTGCATACTAGAATCCGCCCCAAACTAACGAAAAAGATGAACGAAGGTTCTCGAGATGTTTATACCTGTGCTTGATCAAATCCACGGGCTAGCAAATCGGTTGCGATCAGAATCTTAGTCTCTCCTGATCTAAACTCCTTTATCACCCGATCTCGGTCTTCGTGCGATAGTCCACCCTGAATGCTGGTACATTTATGGCCATCCTGTTCGAGTTTTCTATGCAAGTCGCTGGCACTTTGACGAGTACGGGCGAATATAATTGACTGCCCTAACTTTTCTGCTGAAGGGAATATTCTGTCCTTGAGAACAGACACTTTGGAGTCAACATCTGGACACCTCACTCGGTATTGTTTGATAACATCTAGGGAGAGGGCCTCCTTTTTGACAAAGATGTAGTTCGCTTGAGGTATGGTCTTCTTCGCAAAGTCCTTCACTTTCTCACTAAATGTTGCTGAAAAGAGTAAAATCTGCAGAAATAGACAGACCTTTAGTTCAGATGATTTTCCGAACGAGACAAAGCGGACCGTTCCTATAATTACTCCAAATCTAAAAATCGTGGCTTCAATCTGCACGGAGGAGAGGTGACTTATAAACCTCAGTTTCACTTGAGATTCACACGTGTGCTACCACCTCTAAACTACGTTTGTAATTTACAGAAGGACCTATACCTATATAGCGTGGCTTAATATGAATGGAGATCGACAAAGCAGTTTCAATCGCAATACACTATAAATATTAAAGCTTTTTTTTTAACACTCACTAGCAACAGGACCGAATACTCAATAGTGTGTCTTAAATCTGAACAAAGGTGTTAGATTACGTGATAGTCATTTCGAACCAATACTGCTCTTACACACTCACTGCCAGAGGTGGTAATAGAAAAGACAATGAGGTGTAATAACATGCTCTATCTGAAAAGATGGTTTGATAGCAGCGCGCACCGGTGTTTTAAAGATAAAACCAGACAGAGGTGTTCTACAGCTCATAAACTATTGCCGTTCCGACATAATTGTTTAAGCCTCCTATAAACTGGCTACAGGATCCAAAAGTGGATAGCGTGGTCTAGATCTGAATGGACGTGATACATCAACCGTCATTTCAGGAAAAACTCACAACTTAGTTCTTGAAAATTTGTCTACATGAAGTTTGATTAAGCAACCAATTATTGAAGGCTTCGGCACATTCCCACGACAAGGTCTTGTCACATCGTTCAAGTTGTTGCTGCAGAGTGATTGAAAGATGCTCAGAAAAGTTCAAAATAGTTACAGACATTCAATCCAGAAAACTTCCACAAACTATATCGGATGGTGCCAGCAATGCTATAGACGAACAAGCAGGAACTCAAGTATCAAGGACACTATCTCAAGTCCGGGTTCATAGCTAACAAAAGGCATACGTACTTGACAATTTGCCTTGGCTTGCTTGATATCCCTGATAATTCTCATGGAATCGTCTTGAAAACCATCCTGTAAAACACGTTCAAACTGTTAGCAAACTCGATTCGATGATCTCCAAGATTGAACGCTTACTACAAGGTGCAACAACCTGCAAAAAAGGACATCCTACACATCCCGAATAACAGTGAGCTCCTAATCAAAGTTTAGGCAATAAAAGGTACCTGATCCAACATGTGGTCCGCTTCATCAAATACAAGAATTTTGATAGACCTGGTGTTCAAAATCTTGTCCCTGGTCATCCACCGCTTCAGCGTACCAGGTGTACCAATAATGATTTGGTCAGTTATTTGGCTTCGTCTAGAAGCTGATACAGAGGTGGAGTCAGAAGCTGCAGCTGTGCTGGCGGACGTTATACCTGTGTACTTCCCCATCTTCAGTAAAACTTCTTCGTTCTGTCGTTCATGCCAAACATGAAGTCATGCTCACTGTAACGAAAACATATGAGATACTTCCGGGTTTTCAAAGCTCGAAAGATAAAAAGCTGAACTAAAGCATATACAAAATACAATAATCTTCCACTTTTGCACATTCAAATTTGATCACAAAACCTTCTTAACAGATTGACACAAAACCTTTCCATCATCCCGATATTACAAGGGGCTGGAGGGTTCTGATTTGTTGACTGTCGACAGTTTTGAGCTGCAACGCGTTTCAGTAAGTATAACATGAGTTCCCAAAACATAGAGGATATGGTATACAGACAATGCTTAAAAACTGGTACCTGATTGACCAATTCGCGCGTCGGACACACACATAATGCCTGAGGAGCTTTCACTTTTGGATCGACTCGGCTCAACATTCCCAACACAAAACAAGTGGTCTTTCCTGATCCATTGTGCGCTTGCGCAATTAAATTTTGATACGGGGGCATCAAAATCATTGGCAAAGTCTCCGCCTGGATTCGACTAGGCTTTTCAAACTTCATTTCCGAATATAAACCCCGAAGCAGGGCTTCGGAAAGGTTTAGGTCCTCAAAGGTTTTGGCTGAAGAATAAGGGGTGTCGTCCGCAGTAACCTGCATTCAGATAAGTTAATAAACAACTCCAAGAAATATCAAAGGTTACCAAATCCATGTGACAAAATTTTTTGGAAACATCCAATCTGCGTTCGAACTCTCATGCACAGGGTACATCGCACCTTTTTTATCTCCGTTTCAGGGGATTCAATAGATTCATCTAACTTATCAGATTTCAAGACCACTTCCGGGCGATCTACATCCCCAGCATCACCTGGACGCTTCTCAGCTTCATCGTCAACTTTAAGACCCGCAAGGGAAGGCAATGACAAATCTCCATCTCCATAATCATCATCCCCCCACTTAGCTTTCGTAGGAATCTCGGGATTCACATTTTTCGGAGGGGTCTCGGATTTGTCAGTCTTTGAAGGAGTCTCTGCTGGACTGACATCTTTCGGTGCTGGACTTGAAGCAGTACTACTTGCGACCGAATCGGCCGATGTTGTAACTCGCGCTACAACGGAGGAATCGTCCGCCGAGTCCGCCATGGTTTCGCCCTCCTGCTCACAAATTGCACCTATTGAACTCAGGAGCTTGATCGAAGACCAAATCACACTGACACAGTTAATAACATTATTACATCATTGTGAGTTTTTCCTACTGGGATGTGCAACAGAAGATTTCTCTTGACATTTACATCCAACGAAGCATGATTCAGACTATTATATGTATCAAACATACTTCTGTACTTAAGACTTAACCTGCTGAGAACCACACGCCTAGTGAAGGCACAACAGACAGCAGAAACGAGTGTAGACAGTGTACAAAGTGTAATGAAAAAGGACAAGCATAATAGGCATTGCGCCAGCCACTATGGAAACGAAGACAAGAGATTCAGAGATCGTGCAAACCGATAGAGCGGAATACATTATTTTGGCAAGATAATGTAATCCCTGCTAGTCAGCAGAGGAACAAACAGAGTGCTATACACTGAGGGGGGCTAGACAATGCAAAAAGAGGAAGATAATAGGATGCAACAGTCAACGACTGAGTCTGATATTAAAGAACGTTAGAAGTTTAGGGTACAACAACTTGTTGAATGCACTGATTTCAGCCATAGAATGTAACGTAATGGGACCCAAATATTACAACACAGAGTGAGGTGAAATCTTAGAATGTACAGTCATTTTGTACAGTAACCATATGTGTATATCCTAAATGCGCATCTATGCAACTGTCCAATGACCCTACAGCGCCGATGACCAGTAGTAAGTGCCTATGAGAGCTTGTCATAGCCCGAAGACTATAGACCCCAAGCCCTGGCTGAACGGTGGTTAAGACTGAGGAAAGTGAGAGAAGACTATGCAGAGTTTACTGACTACGTCGTAGCCAACAAATACCAACAAGTAACTGTCTTCGGCTGTCAAGATGAAAAGTACTACTAGAGGAAGAGTTATACATTGAAACCTACTTATACAAAGGGCTTACAGATTGAGAGCTTTCAAATCTAATTTGAAGACCCCGAATGCGTCGCGAGAAGTTATATCGAGAAAAGGAGTCTACGGAAGGATGACACTCAATTTCATTTCAGACTTCGATATCTTCGAAACGGTAGTCCTGAAAAATCGACCAGGTTGTACTTGCCGTTCGCAAACGATCCAAGGATCGCTTAAACGTTTTAAACCAGCCGCACGAATTCAACCAATCTCTACGCGCATCGGCACCGCATATCACATTGCGGGACTGCTCTCTTCGCTTTCAAGACTCAGAAACCGTACTTAAAATCAACTTTTCGTAAATTTTGGTACCGTCGCTGCAAAGCAAGCTGTGAACTGGGGATTCATTACAGTATGCTAACATTGATGATAAAGAGTACGCCTGAGATCAGACGAAAACGCCTTCGCAAGCGAAACGGTCATCGCGGTAAACCCAAAAGTGCTCAAAGTTAAAAAAAGAGGGACGATAGAAAGTCAAATGGCAAACTATAAATTCCACCAAACCTAATGGAACCTGCAGAAACTACCACTGAAAACAGGTTTACAAGTTCAGAGATTATTATCATGAATTCTAAATATAAAAGCACAGGAGATTGATTATCAAGGGACCTGTGAATTTAGAGGCGTTTAAAAGTCGGAGTAGGGTACGAATCTATGCCTAAAGCACAGGTTTTGTGAAGTGCGATGTGGGTGCTCCAAGAGCATCGTCAGCTGATGTGGCAGTGTATAAAGATTGGAGAGGAAAACCTCCATAAAGTATAATCTGAACAAGTGAGGCCAACAAATAGCTGAGGAACGTCATCTGCTAAGTCCTTTCTTTTGATGACCACAAGACGGATTGATTATCACACAAGAAGGTCCCAAAAGGAGTGCACTGATTCTCGAGCTCACAGAATGGCCATAAACCTCTTCACGTGCCCAGACAGCCACATGCCATTCTCATCAAGAACCCCGTGTCTAAAATTTTATATCTTGAATTTGGTAAAAGAACATGTACTAGTCATCAGGAATAAAGATGTGAAGGATTATAAATGAGAAATCGTAGTATCCACAAGACAATTACTTGGGACGAGCAGCAATCGTCGCAGCTGACCGGACCTTCAACGACCAAGCTGAAGTTTAAGCATTACACGTGAGCTCGCGAGACCTTTGTAACCCTAGGGAATGAGCCTTTCCCTTTTCAGAAGATGGTGACTTTGTGAGTTTAGCGACTCCCAACTAGAGTCTGTGCCAGTTTACACTGTCCGAATGTTCAAGCCTGGGAGACACACTGTCCAAAATTTGAATATGTGGAAACTACCTGGTCAAGAAACAGCGATCAATCGTCGGAAGAGGCTCAACAGGGATAGGTGACTGAACTGTCACGTTATGGAATTCGCCCTCGTATCATCCTCCCACAGCTCCGCCGCCAATCCACACTACCAATCTGTCCCTTACCTTCCCCCTTCTCTTCTTCGTTCCCTCGTGACCCTTCTAAACTACCTCTGCTCCTCCTCCTCCCTCTGATCAGCTTCTAATGTATCACACACAACATAATCCAACCCTTTGACTGCGATGAGCCCGCGTGTCAAATCAGAATCCTGCCTCCTTCAGCATCTGTTAGTTACTGTATGACTAGTCAATACAAACCCGCCAGCCCAACTCATCAAAAGCTGTGAAAAACAGAAATCGCGCAGCAGAAAACACATGCTCTGCTCTGTGGGATCCCACGACCACAGCCTCCTCCTCTCCACTCCCCTTTACTCGTCCCTCTACTTCGCTTCTGGCGTTGGCCGCACCGCCTTACTTACTTACGTTCCCCACTTCACTCGCCCTGCTTTCCAGTGGCCCCCCGGTCACTAGAGTTTATCTTGTAAATGTAACAGATTCCGCTAAACCCAGCACCTGTACATTATACATACAAGTCTACTCTCTCTAACTGCAACCTGAACAAGTGCAATATGATGGTTTGCCCTCGATAATTGCAAGCCTGGATGTTACTTCCGCAAAAAAACCACAGGCTAATCGCAATTGCATATTTTTGATAACTGTAATCCACCCCTTACTCCCGAGGTCACGGCAGTACAGGCAATAAGTTTGAAGGGAAACCCATGAATATAGCAAAAAGGATGGATGTCCTACGTGGATGAAACCAAAGGAGTAGGATCGGGCTAGCCCCAATAGCAACACATTGGAAAATATATCCTTATACACCTAATATATACTAACTATCTAACTCAAAACGTCTACATACATCAACATCCCAATGAGCATCACCTAAAGTGATTGCTCTACTATGGGTTGCACTAACAAAGTGATCTTTATATAGCAATGGATACACAATATGCTAAGAAAATGATATACATATCACCTAGTATGATAGACTCTCTCTCACGAACACACTTTCTCATACTACCCCTTTCTTTCCCTCTGTGTACCTCTAAGTCATCGCTTTGACATTCATGATGAAGATCTCATTTCCAATTGATTGTGATAGATCTCCCCACAAAACCCTCCACTATTTGACCTTATGGATACTTCCATAAGTCATCTGGAAGACAAAAATAATTTATTCAATGTGAAGTTTATTTTACTCCAAAATTCATCCTTAATCAAATCAATTTTATATCCATTCTTGTATTTAGGCTCTCGAGGATGGAATCACTTCTCTTTGTTGAAATCGAACCCAATGTGCAAGCCAAATTCTTCCCAATATAATCCATCCTTCTCCTTCTCGTAATTCATGCCGAGAATCATATTAAACCACCTCACATCTCAAGATACGCTTTTATTCTGACTTGATGCAACGAACTTCCCCTTCGCACCTCCTCGCACAACTCCGGACAGACTTAGTACCAATTGCATGCTAGGAACACACTTCCAAGATTCTTCAATCTCATCAAATCCTTTGATGTCCATTTTGGCAGTTACACTGAAGATTTCATCCTTTCCTCAAGTAGCTTCTTCTCCAATAGGTTGATTAGCTCGCTTGTCCTCGAACGTATTTGGATCTTTTTCTTCATATTTATCCACTATTAATTTTCTCAAAACTCTCATGCTAGCAATTTCACCATTTGACTTCAACTGGTGCCACAATTCACATCCTAACAATTGGCTTTACTTTTCTCGTGGAAAGCTTCGACTCTTCTACTCTTCTTTGAGTCAAAACCCTTATCTGCATTCCATTTTCTAAGATGTTTCTCTTCTCTAGTCTTTTCAACTCCATATTCGGCTATTCAACTTTAATATATGAATTCGTATTTGTCGAGATCGCCAAAGTGCAAATAGTGGCTAAACTAGTCACAAAAATAAAAAAAATTGCTACAAACATTTAACTATTCCCCTTCAGTTAATTGATTAGTATTTTTTTAAACAAAATATTATGGAAAAAATACATTTCAAAAATAAACTATTATTTTTTCACAAAGGCAATTAGCCAATGTGATAACCAAACGTCATACAAACATATCTTTTGAATAAAATTTATAAGTTATCATTGCTTTTAAAATTTTTAATTTATACTCTAAACTTAGAATAGATTGTCTTACCAGCTCAAGATATCATCATAAGTTCAAGGATTTAGCAAATAGATTTGTGTAGATAATGAAGAAATGATAAGTAAGTTTGGTTTGGAGAAAGTTCATTTAGGATGTCGAGCTAGCATGGTTTGCCATGGGCTATCAATTTACCAAAATCATCTTTAATGTCCTTCTCACTTCTATTATATGATGGAGGTCTAGACTTAACTACAGTTATTCAATGGAGTTAATTGATGTCTTGGACTTAGATTAACTTGAAATTTGGATTAGGATAAGTTATTAGAAGATAATATTCTTTTGTATTATGATGCTCATGGCATTTTAAAACCTAATTATTGTCTTGTATAAAGATATTTTGCACTATGTTACCAACTAAGGTGAATATTGATCTTCAATTTGCAAGTTTCATGTTGGTGATTATATTTACTTGCAACAAATTGATTTCATCACATTAGATGTCATTGTTGGTTGCATGATTTTGCAATTATGTGAAGTTTTAGCTTCTTGAGTTTTGGTATTATAGGGTGGTGATGGTGTGGTTTAGAAGTATCATGTGTGTAATTGTGTGTCATGTCATCTCTTAAATATTGATGATTTTATGGATCTAAGCTTGACAATTGTGTGTGCATGCTTGCGATATATATTATGTGCATTGCTAGTGAAGAAACAATATGTTGGATTGAGATTCTTATTCAAAACAATGACATGTCATGTTTTACAACTACTTTCATTGTTGTGCTTTATGGACAGTAGAGATTATTTAATACAATTAGCATGATAGCTGGTTTTACTATTACATGTTATGGATTACAAACAAGCAACTAACAATGACACATTGTAGCACTATGACTCTTGATCTTATCTCCCAAAAGGTCATATCATGTTGATGTACTAATTGACTACATGATGTTAGAGAGACCAATTAGTAAGGCAATGGTGATACATTATTGTGTAATATAAATATTGATGCATTGTGATATTTGATGTGATAACAATGTATGTTCTGATACAATATGTATGTGTAACAGTTGTCATGACTTATGTAACATCATCTCTAGCTAGCTAAGTATGTGCATGCAAGAGCAAATAAATCAATAAAAGTCAATAGTGCTAGTAGCATTGTTAAAGTCAAGTGCTATTAGGGTTAGTATTGACTTTAGGAGACCATAGGCTCAAGGGACAGAGTTTGAATTAAGTCTCTTGGAATGACAATTTTTGCTGCATTGGAATTTTTGAAATTGTGCATAGGAGAGTCTAGCTAAAGTTGAACATTAGCTAATGCAAGAAACTAAATTTTTTGAAGCTTAATTGTAATATCTCTTTTATATTATTGTGATGAACACAACATCATTGTGTACATTTTGAAAATAGAAATATTATTTCAAAAACACTAATTTGATTTTGTGGAGTAATTGTGAGTGTTGAGGGTGAGAAATGAAGTTTAATACAATAAAGTCCATATGAGTGTATGAGAAGTTCTTAATCTCAAATTTTAAGTAGGTAAGATATACATCACATGTTTCAATGACATATGGTGTATTAACATTACAAGTCAAAATACTATGATGAACTCATCTTGAAATAGCTCAACGATCTTCTAGCCGCTTTTGCCAAATTGTTGAATCACACCATCATGCTTTGACTATTGTGAAATCAAGGGGGAGGTATCGAATCTTGTCATGTAACTTCATCGATTAGAATATTAGTATATACATCCACCTACACCTTATGATCTATTCTAGTGGTTTAATTACACAAAAAAAGAACTTCATGGTGTGAAAAAACCGAATTGCCACAACTTAGCTTCTTAAAGATTAAGAGTTTAACATCACACATAAATTATCTTTAATCACGCGGAGGTCACGATAATCATGATGGTGACTCGATGAGGTTGAGTAGATCAAAAGAACTCTCTTGAGTAAATGCGCGATAAACTCAATTTCACACATTAGCGACTCTTAATATTCTTGAGTATTTTTGAAATTGTCACAGTTCAGTGCATAAATTAAACTGATGATCCCACTATTTTTGAATACTCACAAATCCATTTGAAAACATAGTGAACCTCAATGTTCCTGTTCATATGATAAGTTTTTAATTTAATTTTGGCAATCATAACAACCCACAGCACACAACATTGTTAATCCTTGACGTAAGTACAACAACCCAATGGCAAGTAGACGTAACTTGGAGTTATTGAAGTTGATGACCTGAAGTGGGTGGCAGTCTCACCAGAAGCCTTTGTCTGTGACCCCTCTAGGAAGGCTATATGTTTTCGTAAGGTATTTTTAGCTTGAAATAAATCTTTTCCTAATCGTTCAAGAGAAAAAACTCCATCATAGGGCAATAACTCCAGTACTCATATTTCAACAATGGTTTCATTGATCATTCTTGACTACAGCCATAATTACTAACTGGTACAAATCACAACCTGTTTTCCTATCACATACGAAGAATTTCAGCACAACTGAGGGGATGTTTACACATTACCCAATGACAAGAACAAGCGAACTTTCAGGCTAGCAATCCCAGCCATAGGTACTTGATTTGGAATCCTGTCATGGGTCACTAACACAATTTACACATCAAGATATGTGTAAGTATCAAGAGGTGATGCGTGCACTTGGGTCACCAATATGCACCGTTCGCTGTTGTCAGGTTTTCGTATATCAAAGGATGGAGAGTGGATGCACGGGTGGTGTAAGACGGGTTTGTGCCTTGTCTAAACGGCCCTACGACTTTACAAAAAAACTCGGGTGAAAGAAGAGACTACTTTTCACATAAAATACAAAACACGTTCGATCAGAATCTTCCGTATGGGTTTAAATAACTAGTCGGACGACATCGAGACATTGGTAATTTACTGTTATTCAGATACTGAAAAGCAGAAAAAAAATAAGAAGAAAAAAGAAGAAGCTAAACCAGATATTTAGAACCAGAAATTGACAGCGGCTAGACTATGGAAGAAATTAGAATTAGAATTAGACTATGGAATTATTGAGGAATTAGACTATGGAAGAGTTGCGGGCCAACATGATCTGCACAAGAAAAGCATAGTTTGTACCTGGTTTATGTCCCATCGCTGAATCAAATGGTCAACTACCTCGGAGTTGGTCGCAGAGAACCAATCTGAGGTGTGAACGGGAATATTCGAGAGGTATGGCGTTTGAAGAGTAGACACAGAAAGAACGTGCAGGGGAAAAAAACAATCTCGCAGTGACAATTGCACACCGGACAGATCAATGATAATCCATGTCTGTGGAAGGGTGTGTGAGATGCAATCGTCGTCATACACCCTCTCAAAGTCATGGAATAGCATCGTTCAGCTTTCGACTCCAAAAGTCCCAAGTGCATCCTCAAGCAGCAAACCAAATGTTCTGGAAGTCATAGCAGACGAATAATAGAGAGCGGCCGTCAACCACAGTAATAAGAGTGTTCTGGATTATGGCAGCAACCATAGACAGAAGTTAGGGTTTGACAAACATCTGAAAAGCATGCTGACTGGACATTTTGGGAATCTACTGACTTGCATCGATAAAAAGTGGGACCCATTCAGGAGGGAGTCTTCAACCATGACCATCCGATCGAATAGTACGATTCATCCTAGTGTACATCTCCTAGGTCAGTACGGGTAATTCGAATCCAAAAGTTGTTGTATATGTAGATTTTGGATTTGGAATTCTATGTGTGCAGCACTTTACACATATCGACTGCAGAAATAATAATCGTTAGCACCACGCATTCATGTAACATGTTTGAAAGGTCTCTCTACTATCTACAAACATGTTTCTGTCAGATTGATTGAAATGCTTGATACGTTAACAGTGGAAAACTACAAATATGTCACGTCTGAAAACGGTAAGTGAACTGTTTGATTTAAACCTGTACAGAAAGACGATAAAGAGACTGATAATCTATTTAGTTTTAAACATTTAATTGGTCTCGTCATCGGCACTAACTTTTATTTTAGACAAAATTGTGAACAATTCATGTTATAGATATAAAATCAATACGATAATTTTAGGTATGTGAAGTGCAGACCATTCTTTTAGTTTATTTTAGGTTAGGGATTTTGTGTCTTCTTTCGCTGAGCTTCGTTCTTGACACTTGCTCGGTTTTAGGAATAGGGACTGTAACCAACACACCTCTTTCAACTCCAGAAACTGCATGTTTCATCGACCGGATTGCTAGATCCCTCTCGAGCACAGAGATTTCTCATCGGCGTGGATGATTCTTCTTGCACTGAAAGTATAAAAGATATTTGATGCATACATTCGACAACCCTATGCTAAAGTAACCGTTTCAGCTTAATGATCACATGTTTCGACCAGGTTTGAACCTGACTGAATCCATGTTCGAATAATGTTTCATGTACTTGAGCACAAATGGTCATTGGTGTGTATACACAGGGAAATAACCACGTCTTTACTTCTACTTCTTCAGGATTTCCGCATCAAGTTCTTCTCCAACACGTGGAAAGCTTGCAGCTCTCTGGACCTGTCCCGCCGTCTACACCACTTCTCTTTCAATGTGATACCCACATCTCTGCCAACATACATACATCACTCCATCGTCAATTTGATTGTTTTACAAGAGGAGGAGGTCCAAATGTTTATCTGCTTATTGAATCTGAAGACTTCAGATTCAATAAGCATGCTTGATGTTCTCCTAAATCAAGACCTTGATAGAATTATCCACGAAAAACTTGTTAAGTCAAGATACCTTCTTAGCTTCAACACTTGAAGATTTCTATACAGAACGTCTGCATGTTGCGTAAGAGCGTCTTGTATATAGGGTCTCCCAACCGTCCTGGTTTTAGCTGCGACTAGCAAACTTTCAAGAGAACCATGCTTCTTCATCAGCTTCAAAGCAGTCTTTCGCCCAAATCCTGGGGCCAAATCTGGCAACCCAGGAACGTTATCGCTGGAATCTCCCATGATACATCCTGCAGATACACGTCAAAGAATATAAAGGTTGATACCGTAACACGACAGGGGAGCATATATGCATTACAAGCGAAGTGTGGCAGGCATACTTTCCTGAATTGCCTTTTTCTGATATCGGGAGCATAACGGCACTGGTATAGGCAGTGCACTTTCAGTTTATGGATGTATTGAACATAGCAAGATGAGTATGGTGCAAGAGAAAACTGACAACAACCCCTTGTAACCGAACAAAAGACACGTATCTACTTTTTATGACTGAAGAAACTCATTCCACATACACAAACAAAAACCAGCCGCATTGTTGAGAACAAGCAGTCAACTTACGGAGGCCAAGGTCCAAACTAGGCTCGCAGGAGTTCTGTGCTATGTACTGCTCGAGGGTATAAAAGGACCATCGTCCGAATTCTGGTAATGGAAGCAGCATATTCACTTTTTCCGACAATAGTTGCCGAAAGTCCATATCCGGAGATGCGACAACCACTCTCATACCCTTACTGACTGCCTGGTGCATTACGGTTGCCACAACATCATCTGCCTCTGCATCTTCGACTTTCAGCACCTGCCGGGCCCATAAGGCACGGAACAGTCAGTCAAACTTGCACATAAATGAACAGCGGCACTGCTCATGGCTGTGTTAGGCTCCAGAGGATTCAACCCTTAGGCTCAGTACGTAGGCACAACATGTGGAACTACTTGTGACAAGAAATCATTATGTGTATGCGAAAAAGGGATTTCAAACATCGAGGAAAATCATGTTCAATTAAAAGACACATCACAACTGACATAAACACCCGAATCTGCTCTCCACACAAGTCCAATTACAAACCAGGAAGCAAGATCATCATACCGGAACATTGCACTGTGCAAGAAAAGCCTGAATTTGTGGAAATGCCTCCCGTAGGTCCATTTCATCGCCTTTGTAATATGGTCCGCGTATACCTGATAAAGGCTTGTACTTATTTCTCTTAGCCTTATAGCAAGGTAGCAACTGTCTTCTGTAGTCATTTCCTCTCTCTCCATCCATCACCTGAACGAATGGAAATGTCAAAATGCAAGATACGAAGATATTGTCCCTAAGGTGGTGAATGTATACTACACAAAGCAGAGAAACAAAATTGACCATCGCCTATTTAGGAGACCCTCGGTATGTAGTCAAATGTAAAGAAAGGCTTCCACAAGCATCTCCGAGTCATAATTAAACCTGGTGAGAGGTCGAGTACATAGAAACGTGGACTGTACAAATGGTTCGAGGTCCTAGCAAAATGCCAAACGAAAGGATCTCGGACCCTGACATAATTAAAAAGAAAGAAATGGACACTGGCACATCACTAGAAACTGTAGGAAATACATGAGAAACAGAAATTGCTAGACAAAGACAAGGGCTGCAGGTGAAGTAGTGTACACAGTCTAAGAGATGTGGCCGATTCAGACGAGAAGCTTACTGCAATGACGGGGTCTTCGTGGGTGACTTGGTTGAAAAGAAGCTTCAACCACTTCAATATAGCCGTAGGCCGTGGCCTTTTTCCTTCATAGCATAGTGGATGGACATCAACCAGATACAAAGTTCTGGTCGGTGAATCTCTACTTTCAATAGGGACTACGTCCTGTAACAAGTCATTCTATGTCAGTCATCGACTACAAGCGAAAATTTGGATAATCCAAGGGAACTGGAACATCGTATCCTACAGCACAGCAATAAATAAGGCTGAACTGGTCTAGATTAATCACGATCACAATTCTTGTAGCAACATATTGCTTTGGACTTTGGTTTTCTCCTGGACGTTAGGTTTCCACTAAAAACTCATGCATTACGCAAACCATGCCAAAAAATCATCTACTCAATAAAAGGTCAAGAATTCACCTGAGGCTCTAAGTCTTGTATTCCATTGACAACTTTCTTGTAGACAGGAGTGGATTGCTGTGATGTCACGTCGGGAGTAAAAAAATTAACATTAAGTGAGTGAGTTTTCGCTGAGGCTCCATCTTCACGAGTTTGAGCGAGTAAGAAATCTGACCTTCCCTTCTTTGACAGATTTGAGTTGCTGCGAAGGCGAGTGGCACGCTCAGCAACATTCTGCCAAATGAGTCATACCTTCGAGTTCAAATACACAGCAGATTTGAGCCAGTACATTTGAAAGTTTAGGACACTCCGTACAGAATCTGCGCTTCAAATTAAAATCAAAACCGAAAGACACCTTTCCCGAGAAAACTTCTGCTTCAATAATTGGATTCATCATTCAGAGCAAATCACCTTCTCAATCACTTGACATAGCTGACCAAATCCTTCTTTCCCAAAAGGTTCCGCCGCCGCATTTTTAAGCATAACTCTCCTCTCGGGTCCACTCGAGGACGGCCTCGTTGCATCCAATGCTGACCGAGAATCGCCATCTTGGGACACTCTGGTAACAGCTTCTGCGCGCGCCGAGAAGCAGATGAATTTCTTCCCAGCCCTTGTTGGAAAAAAGGAAAAAGGAGAAGAGCAGCTCCAAGACACAGAGCACTTATCCTCCCTCCTAATCGACGCAGCGCAAGTTCCTACAAATCGAAGATGAATCATCACTATCATCCTAGAAGATCATCCAGTGTCGGATGTTCCCTCCACTCTTCAGCTCAGAGCTAGAGGAAGAGAACACAAAATTTTCACCACCACGGTAGTCCAAAGTTCAAATATTATGGAAATTTTCAAGTCAATTTTCAAGTTGATACTTCATAGCCAAGAGTCCGAAAATCTCATGCTCATCCACTTCACCACTGCCAAATTCCAACCCTGCAATGCAATGCTCTTCTACTTCTCTCCGAATGCATGCACACTGCACTACACTCCAGCAACGTGCTGAAGTCCAATCCTCTCGCACTCCGTGTTCCATGCCTCAATGCCTCGCCTCACTTTTCTTTCTTCGCCTAATCCGGGTTCCGGCGGAAAGCGTTCGCTTGCGGCAGCAGTACAGTCTTCTTCATGTATTCCGAATTTCCGACGCCGTGAATAAGTTGATGCTTCTATTGTCCGTTTTTTATTACGGACAATAGAAGCATTTGTCAAATAAGAACGGAGATTAGTCAAATAAGGGTTCCGATGTAAAGTTAGTTCATCGAGTATGAAAATGCGCGGCTAAGTGAGGAGGTTGAAAGAGGAGAAAACCAGCTATGTGTGGATCCGCATGCGAGACTTAAAATAGTAGCGGGCAAGTGCACGCAATACCTTCTAACACAATGTGAAAATTTTGAGTCAAATCGGTTGGAGCTATTTAAAGTAGCTATGGACAATATGGGGACACCAAAAATAAACAAAAAGAGATGTATCGAGCTATAAGGTACAAGTGTAACGAAGCGATCAAGGTGCATTGAGTACATATGAGAATTGCAGAAGCTAATCGTAGATGACTTCGCATGGCAGTTGAAGGAATCATACTAATATGAGGCAGTCCGAAGTCATAGGTAGATCAATCCATGCATGGGTTAGTTATAGCATTTAGAAGTAGAGAATGTATAATTGTAGATTTAACACTAGGCTTGGGGTTTCATCTCATATTGTTTTGGGAAGAACACTAACGTGGCTACATGATAGAAAGGAACATTCTACATTGATGTTGCTTGGGATGCTGTAGACCTTTGATCTAGATAGTTCAAATATCTTAGGTGATGTATGACATATTTACTATGGGGCTCGCCCCATGTTATCAGTTTGGTTCATTCCTCGTTCGCTTTGATTGGGTCTTCCCATCCCTTTTGTTATTATATTGGATCTGTTTGCATTGATGGGGTTGCGCTTAGACAATGTACATCAGCAATTTTGATGTTGTGACACTTGAATTAGGTTTATAGAGCAAGCGATCCATCTAGCTCATTCCTAATATTATTTCCTCGCATAAGTCATTGAACCCTCAATTAAAAGACACCCATTCTCATGAAAAAAATTATTATGAATACCTGATACTTGAGTTTGATATAATCTGATTGAGGGATGTGTATGTAATTATGTGTGAATTTCAAATTGGTTTCATTGTCTTTATGAGAATCAATTTGTTGTGGCTCTTTGGATTTAGGTTCCAAAGTCTCTAAAGAATCACTATCCAACCAATACCTTTTGATCATGATACTTTGGTATCTCATTTCCTTATGAAAGAATCTAAAATACTATGATATATACACTTTTGTATTGACTTGTGCATTACAACAGGAAGACAAGTGATAGCCGCCCATACCTTGAGCAAAATGGGATAACATTAAAAAAAAATCACACAATGTTAAGTAAAAAAGTAATGTTGAATCAAACTTTGATATGTTAAACATTATTCTTTTTGACATAAGCAACAACTTATGTTAAACATAAGTTGTTGTTTGTGTTGTATGGCTAATAAACAAGATTATAATAATATTAATTTTAAAAAAAATATCAAATAAATGATTTACAAAAAAAAAGTATGATCTCATGTATCTTAATATTTTTGGATTGTAGTTGATTGGTATATATTGTAGATAAAAAAAGAAGAACAAAAAAGCAAGATAATAAGGGACAAAACTTGCATGCTTACAAGATGCACATGCTATATTTTTTTACAAATCACACCTTCTTTTGATGCATATTATAGAAAAAAAAGTTCATGACGTAGGTATTGTATCTCTTGTTTAAAATACTATCTCATTTGGGACCTTTGGTATAGGATCATGACAAGTACTAAACTTTTCAAGCAATCAGTTTTATGGCAAGATGCACGTATCATTTACTACACATGATAGTGTAGTAGATTCGAAGGAGAGCCATAAGGCTTAAGTTGTTTGTCATGAAATGCAAGTTTGAATAGTTCATAAGTCACAAGGAAATCAGATATGGTACAATATCCTATAATAAGGTTGATGCATGGGGGATTTTCAATGTACATCAAGCATACATGATCAAGATAGATGAGAAGAAGGAGACATAATATTTTAAACAAGTTGTGAAAAATGTTAGATGATAGCAAGTTACGGAATTGTATCATCAATCCACATGGGAGTTGAGTGAACTTTCAAAAAAATATCATATTATTGATTGCAAGTGGATAAACAAGATCAAAATAACCTAAGATGGAAGTGTGAGTAGATACAAGATGAAAGCAAGGGGGACTTAAGAAGTATGGGATACATTATGAGCTTATGTTTAGTCTTGTTATAAGATATATATCATTTTTGTACAAATGATATATATCTTATTTTATCTTATCTAAACGTCAAAATTTTATAATTATAACACTGTCACCATGTTTGATATCTCTAATCCTGAGCGAGATACTTTACATTTTCTATCATCCCATCAAATTTCAGATCAAACGGACACTATATGATAATATGATAGCATGCCACTCCTATTTTGGCCCGAAAACTTTGAAACACCAAACCTTGGACTTCGAGCATTTCTGTCCAAAATCTTTTCCAGCAATCTTGATTTAGAGCCCCAAGGTAACAATGAGCATAGATCCACTTCGTCAATTTTCAGCAACTCTTCAGTCCTCCAAAATCCTTGATTTAAGCACAAACACAAAATATATAAATTCAAAACTAGTCACCCCGACTTTGAATAACTCTACTTCTAGATCATCACCACATACTCAGAATGCCATGCAGACTCTACAGCAAACAGATTGAAGCTACCATCAATCAAAACTCACCAAAACACCTTCAATGTTCCAAGAACTCACAATCTCACCACAAAATCCAATTCGAGTTTTTGAAGTAATCCTTTCTACTCTCAAAACGTCCACAAGGACACTCCGCTCATAACCATAGCATAAAAGAGAGATTAGAGTCGAGCCAAACCCACTTTGTGCTTCAAAGACTCAAGGTTCCCGCACTAGCTACTCTCCACCATAGCCACACTCTCAAATGCTGCTTCGAAAAATGCACCCCAATGAGCCCTAATTTGAACTCTATCACTAAAGCCCAAAGCCCTAGATCTACTAACGGCGTTGTTGTCCCTTATGGCAGTTCAAGTGTGAATGACGTTAACTGCACAATCAGCTCTAATTATCATATGTTATGGGATTGGGGAAATTGGACCCCTATCAAGCGAACTATTCCACTGTGGATTAATTCAAGCGGAAGAAGCGGCGTATGAATTTTCTAATATTCATAGGAAGAGAACAAAAGGGGACATAGTTCCCATAAGAGTCAAAAGAGCCCTATGTCTCTAGCGCTGGAACTGCTGTATGAGCTATGCATGTCCGCATCTACCTAACTGGGGATGCCCTGTTGAACCCTCAAACCGAGGCTAGCTATTCAAATGCGCAGAAAAAACAAGACTAGAAACCTCCTGTAGTACTCCGAATATCACTGGGTTAACGCTGTAGGGCCTCAAACTGGTGGATGAAACCAGCCGACCACCAATGCAACCACTTCGGGTCGACCACAGCAGAGCAGAAGCGGTTGCCATGATTGAGTGTGTGGGACACGACCCGTCGGTTGAACTCACGTGATCTTCAGCAGCCGAGCTCCCGGTGCATGCTCTCAGGCTCCGTAGCAAACGGTCCAGAGGCTCATGCCGTGAGCCATGAGCCTCGGACCAGCCCCAGTTAACCATCAAAATGGTTAACTGGGGCCATGTCGTTCGCACCCACGAGCTTGTGTCAAATGCAGTCTATGGCACAATCTATGACCTCACTAGTGCAGAGATATAAATATAGCCAATTTGAAAATCTCTGAATGAATATTCCACGGGCTCCGAGAAGAGAAATTGTCGTTCATGCGAGTCCGAAACGTGGGCGGGGTTCGGATGACGGGGATGGATAGCCTCGGCGTCGGCCTTCTTGCACTTGAAGCTGGGTTTGGGTTAGCGTCCTCAGGCCATGCGATGGCTTCTTCGGTCTGATTCGGTTGGTTTAGATTATAGTTTAGTTGGGATGGGTTGGGTTGAGTTTCGTCCGATCTGGAGTGGGATAGTGGGATGATGATTAGACGAGATGCGATTCCAGAGTTCGTAGGAGTGTCATAGGCTCCAGGCATCGTGTGCGGCCAGGCAAGCGACATCATCAAAGGGTATTGAAAAGCGTACGAAGAAGTGGTGAATTTGATGCGTGCAAGGAACGGAAGGGAAGGGCAAAGGGGGCTCGTGGGGAAGGATATGAATTTGGATTATATGGACTTGCCCGTCCATAAGTCCATAGCAAACTGAATAGAGCTGGAAAGTGGGATAGATCTTTGAATTTGGTTGTTGTTCCAGGAGGAGGATTCTAACAACGCACAGAATGAGGTCTGTTCAGCTGTTGGTGTCGTTGTTCGTGGTGCCTTTGGTGGTTGTCAGTGCTATCAACGCTGGGCACAATATCAACCTTCATAGGCCCAAACCTGACGATGCTGAAGCCATGGCTCGGTGGCTTGTGGCCTTCAGCTCTTGGGGTGTGCTCAGGTCCTTTTCCTACCCTGAATCTGCAATTCAATCCACATGCTTTTTTTTGGCTGCCTTGCCGAAGTCGTCGAAGCGCTACCGTGTACGGAATTCAGAGACGAAACGAACTCGTTCGTTGATTTTCCACCAGGTTTTTGGGAATTGAAAACCAAAGATTATGGATAGAAAAAAAAAATCATGTAAGCTTGTCCCACATTATTAATCAAATCTGGACATTTGTTTGGATAGCATTTGTCGTTCTTTACCGGCCTCGGCGACTTCAGTGTGACCTTCTGCAGCTTTTAGCTGTGACAACCTCCCAACCACCTGATTTGCACTATATTCGTCTCTACTTGCTACTGCTTCCGCATGAGCATTTTTTGTTTTCTGCATAGCAGTGCGTCCTTCGAAGTTGGTGGTCAGCTTGAAAGCCTCTATATAGGTCCATCCCGCTTTGTCATATATTCATCTGATGCATATTTCGACCTAATACGCTTTGTCTTCTTTGTTGTGCAGTACCCTCTCTATTCATCTGGGCGGTACTCCCTGGGGGTGAGATTAAGAACCGAATTTCTGTGATTTCTTGTATGAGATTTTTGTCGATCTTGTGGCCATGTGTAGGCTCATCTCTCCTGCATGCTTTCTTTGATCGGTTAGTAAATCCACAGTTGGAGAGGCGTCATTCTGTTCATTCCAGGTGGGGACATAAATCTGTGACCTTCTATATCATGAAAGCTGAGAAGAACGTCCTAGTCTGATCAACAAACTCTGTATTTTGGTTCTCTTCATCTGATTCGAACTTTTATGAATTTCTTTCCGCAGCAACATAGCATCTTTCAGCGACGGACCCAAAGGTACAGCAACTGGGACGCCTTACTTCTACCTTTCAAGAATGGACCCCACTCCGCTTGACATCGAGCAAGATGCCCGCTGCTCTCTATCACTTAGTGAAGCCCCCATTGGCACTTGTGGCAGCAGGGATGTTGAGGATCCAACATGTGCTAGACTGACACTCTCTGGAAAGGTTGGTCCTATTTCAAACTGTCTCTTGCGGCATATGTTCTCCCCTTGCAATTCGATGTTTTTAAACTCGAATGATATCATACTGACATACGTTTTTCGGACCTTATCAGTGTCTATCCTTGAATCAAGTGATTCGATAAAATGAGGAGACTTCATGCCTTCCGTCGTTTGTTTGATGGCTGTTGATACTTGTGGACCTGCACAGTGTACCATTAATTGCATTTCTGAAACAATCACGGCATATAGAGGTTTTCTGACGCAAATGATGGGGCCTTCTTGCAGATGGTAGAACTTTCCAAAGGAGGTGATGAAAGAAAGTTTGCTTTGAAAGCTTTATTCTCGAAGCATCCAGAGATGGCAGGTAATGGCTATGGACATTGTACAGCTTTGTCCGGACCGGACCTCCACATTTCATCTAGGACTGTGATTCTGATTCTTAGATACTGGCAGATGGAAAATGTTGGCACTGATTTACCAGCTTTCTTAGAATAATAGTTGGAAAGTTTCGTTCATAATCGGTGTCCGTGACGATTGACGTGACAAGACTTGTCCAAGTTTTTTAGCTATTTTAATGTGTAGATACGATGGATGCTGCATAACATATAACTTTCTTTTGACCTGTTATCATCCATCAATGTGATTTGATGGTTCCTGCAGTTTGGCCAAAAGGCCACGACTGGCGAGTTTACAAGCTCAAGATAGAGGACATCTTTTTAGTGGATTTTTACGGTGGAGCGAAAGAAATGTCTGTTGAAGATTACTACAATGCGGCAGAACCAACAATATCCGACAGCGCTATCTAATGATGGAGGTACCAGTTCAAGTATGGAGTAGTCGTTCAAAGGTTTGGATTTGGCCAAAGCTTTGGCCAAATTCGACAGGTTGCTGTAGATTATTGGAAATTGTGAATAGATAAAATCTACTCAACAGAAGATAGTTATCAAATTATACTTCAATGTAAATTTTACTTCACCATAAGAGAGAATATAATTATTGATACCGTTGTCTTAAGACGCAAAATTTAGTTCACTATAAGAGTGAATAGAATTTTTGACATCTTTTTCTTAAGACTCTGCTTGTCCGGCCGAATCAAAATTGAGAAAGTCACTGTTTATCTGACTGACTCACTAAAATCGTGAGTATTTCGTCTTCAGCACTACGCATTGCTATCAGGCCTGAATCTTCACGAGTTTATGTCCGAGCATGACTATGTGCATGGATACCAACTGTAAAGTCTTCCATGAAAATACTTGCTCACAAACATTTGTATGGTACAATCATACATCCGTAAGAAATATGGACGGCCAGTTCACTTTGAAACACATTCACAAGGTGTTGAACAGATGTCGCTGGGGCAGGAGAAACATCCTCCAATTTTGCCTAAACAATTTGCTGCAGTTGAAGGCAGTTAGATCAAGCCCTTGTTTCCAGTCCTCATAGAATAACCCTTCCAATCACGGTAGACGGCAATCAGTTTACGATGTATACCAGGATTTGATAACAGACCAGGTGCATCCAGCATAAACTCCGCCAGATTAAGCTTCAGAAGCTCATACCATACAACTCTGGGTTCATCCATCGACACCGATATATGATGAGTGAGCATGCACTAACAAGGGATTTACTGTAGGCTTTACTTCCACAGTAGCTGTGATCTACGTACATTTAGTCATGTTTATTACTATACAAGAGCAGGAATTGGAAGACTTGGTTCCTATTGATAATTTATAAATGGCCTCGCGGGTGACTGTTTCAACCCATTTGATTTTTTGTCGGATTCGGGACTCAGAAGCTTGTCACTGAGTGTAACCATTACTCTATGCACTGCCATAGCGGCTGCGTAGCACACCATGGTCATAACTGTCCATCCAACTTTCAGCTGAAGGAATGGGGCACCTTGCATCTTCCCCGCTAGAACTTTGATAAGAAACCACAACCTCCGATTCTTTAACAAGGTGTTTGTAGAAATATGTGAAGAACCAAAAAGCACTTTCTTGAAATCCCGGCCACTTCCTGTCGGCTCCTCTGCACTTTGGGCATCTTGGTTTGATATGCTACTCGCTCCCGTGCACCCTTCTTGTTCTACGTTCAAAAGCCTTAGACCAGACCGATAAAAAGCTTCCGACAATATGTTTGTGACTTTTCTACGGTAAGAGCTGGCAGGGGCAGAAATGAAAGACTTTGCCAATGATATTGTATCAGCTTCTACAATGACCCGCCTGATGCAAGATCCTTTCTGCGAAAGAGCAAAGGAAAGCAGCGCAATTGACTTATTCTTCCTGCCGGCCATCTCCTCAAAATCAGCACCTGAACTATGTTCATCTTCAACTAAACCTGTACCTTTCATATTGGAAGGCTTTGCTTGGGAGGTTTTCACAATCGAAGCAATTCTATCCCATCTAAGCTCTTTCTTATCATTTAGAACAAGCGACTGAAGAACCTGCCTGGTAAGATGAGAGTTATCGGTAAGAAGTCGTGTAACCACGTACGGATAAGCGGAAGCAAAAACTTTGTAGTCCGGGTCCACTGATAGTGCTATTCCTTCAAGTGATGCGAGGGATCGGAGAACTAATGTGTAGTAGGGAGGCAGACGAAGGCGAAATTTCAAGGCTATCTGCCAAAGCTTTCCCGTCACCTGTCCAAAATTGATGTCTGGTAACCCATCCTTGACAACTGCATCAGGCCCGTCACCAAAAACCCGTTCTAGAGCCTGCATTGACGACAATGTCCACTCAGACAACAGACAATCACATAAACCATTCCAAAAGCTTACGTACAGAACACGCAAGGTTTCTTGCGTAACATCAGCTGACTTTAGCCTCGAGTAAACAAATCATGTTAGCCATTCTTTTGGACCTGTCATATATTTGACAGATGGAAACAAAACCTGATCTGAAATGATATATCTCTTACGACGTGGAATCAAGCTTTGATGGATGCAAGTCAACCGAGCTTAAAAACTAAAAGTAAATTATTAATGACGTAATTGATACGGATGCTGATGATACACACCAGGCGAAGAGCAAATCGATCTGTTGTTGGCTTCAGCACATCCATATCACCCAGATCATTGGCGAGGCATCCCCACTCTCCATTCACAAGATGTGCGATAGCAGCAAGCATGGCTGCCTGGTGTGTCTTCTCCATTTGGCAGATGAGTCCAAAGTCCAAGTAGGTCAAGTTGCCATCTTTCGTAAACAATAGGTTCCCAGGATGTGGGTCCGCATGCATTACGCCCGTCTCCAACAGCTGAACAAGGGAAGACTCCACACCTTTTTTCACCTAACGTATATAGAGAGAAGATATGGGCAGTCAGATGAGCTTGTGACTATACGATACATAGTACATGAACAATAGTGACAGGACATAGATGTGATGGTAGATGATGGTTTTTTAAGAGGGGATTCGAACTGCACGCTTCTTATGTTACACTCTACCAAAGTTTGCATAAAACACATGTATTCATCAGAAGAATAACTGAATGTGAACTTGTACATACCAGATTATCAAGCGCAACCTTTGCTTCGCGCTGTTGCGTGACTGTAATAACCTCGCCATTGAGAGTTCCTCCTTGAGCTATCAGATGCAAGTCGGAAGGGCGGAATCCATCTATCCACTCCATGGTCAGAACTCGCTGCCTCGTCAGGTGGGGAAGAGTTTTTGGGACTTTAACGTAAGACAGTTTAGCATTCGCAGTTTCGAACATTCTGGCATTGGCTGCTTCCAAAGTGTAGTCGAGTTCACCAAAAAGACCCCGCCCAAGCTCGTCTGCCAGAATAGATATGTCCGAACTCATCCCTGCCACCTTACGTAAGAGTCCCAGCTGCGTGATAGCAAGAGATAATCAGTCCAGATATATCAGAAACAACGGCGACACTGCTCCAAGCGCGCAAGGGGAAACTCATTAGAGGGCGAGCCGGAGCAAGAACGCATCTCAAATAGACCTACGGAACAGAGCTCGACATTACACATACCCCGAGTCGGAGAATATAGATATCTCGTGCTACAGTAAATAACAAGTCTGGACGCTGGACTTTCACAGCCACTTCCTGTCCTTCAATTGTCTGGCCTCTGTATACCTGTTGAGGTGCAGCTATTAAAAAACGCGGCCAAGTCCTCCAATACAGATACAAAACCATAGCAAATCCCACCCAGCAGCAGAAAGACGCTTGCAAGCTACATTTCCTGAAGAAGAATACCCTGACGCTAACGAAGAAAAAACAAAAGCGGCTTTCTTGAAAATTGGTTAGACATTTCAAACAATGTGTGAATGGACGCAGCAAACGCGGTTTCATGACATACCTGGCCAAATGACGCAGCAGCCACGGGATCTACTGAAAGACGGGAGAAAACTTGACCAAGAGGTACCCCTAATTCTTGCTCTATAACAGTCATAGCTTCTCCGGTTGGAAAGGGAGCCAGACGATCCTGCAGCTCTGATAGAACCTGCATTGAAAAAAGGTCTGTCAACCTCCATAATTTCGAACGTATTTCATAACCAAACTAGAGTCCCGACATCAATCAAGTGGAAGTGGTTTTTTTAGTCGAAGACACCAATTACACAAAGTTAGATACAAACCGAAGCAACCTTCAGCGTTATCAATTCCGTACGAGCACATAAATGAGCGAAAAATGTCCGAAAGATAAGTAGTTCCTTTCAGTTGAAGGTATGTACCTTCGCGGTATCAGTGCCGATCAAGTCAGGTCGAGACGAAAGAGACTGGGCCACTGCGAGCATAACGCACAAAGTTTCGTGCGAACCAGAAAGTGACACTATTAGAAAATAAATTTTAACGGTATCTGAAATGTGTCAGTTCAATTCAGTTCAGAGTTCAGTTCCCTTGCTAGATAAATTTCTCACACCTAGTCGTGTTCAAAGGGCTCTTACCAATATGCACAATTTGACTCGACTCACCTTTGATAAACGTCGGGCCAAGACCCACAAGCATATCCTTCAACGCGGCAGCACTCTTCAGAGTATACCGTAGATGTTCTTCCTCGTCTTTTGATCCAGACTTGTCTCTGGACACCTTCTGCCCGTCGATCAGAACCAGAACGGCAACGGAGCTGAATGCAGCAGCTACCTGCACCATCAACTCCAATAAGAGATCTGGACCTGCAGGCTGAGGTCATCTCATAATCCTATCACTTTAAAAAATGAGGTCGTAAAAAAAAGTCTGCTGGTAAAATTGAGTCATATTAATGGTGGTTATGACAAAGTGCTTTTCGCTTACGCCAAAAAGACTTTGTTGCAATCATTAATATGTCAAATTTGACCCGTGGAAAAGATCATGGTGAACTTCGCGTCAGAGCAGTTGGAAATGGTGAACCTCATCATGATCTTTTCCACGGGTCAAATTTGGCAGTAGAGATGACAATAGTTTGAAAAAGAAATACCTCCAAAAAACGAGAAACAAGCAGATGTGGCCTTCTGTTGAAGTAGTTTGCAACATAATCAGGGTTGTAACACAGCTGTAAAGGTACACGCCAAACTCCCAACATTTCTTTGACATGATCGCCGTAAGACCTCAAGGTCTGCATATCAGCAGCAAGTAGAGCCCTCCCCGACAGCTCTGCTTCAGCAAATTTATATAGACTGTTAGCTCACTGTCTCCAAATGAATAACACAGCTAGTATCTTCGTCCATCTGTGTGTTTCACAGTTTGCCCATGTACCACCGATTATGTTCCATGTAGAGAAGTAAATGTCGAAATTTACAAAATGTATGTTCTCATCTGCCAACCAGGGTGCTAACCTTAGTCTGACAGTTGTAGTAACATGGAGCACACAAATGCCTTCATTGAGTTCCAGACATAAAATACACATGCCTCCGGTTTCTTTCCTGAACTCGATGGTCCAAGCAAACGGCAAATTCGAATCCTGTTGTTGATGACTAAGACCTAGACATCGTACCGTGATATTGAGGCCGTGGCCACTTAGGAGGAGGGCTTGGAACAGCAGACGGATCCTCCAGTATTCTCATGGCCACGATTTCTGTAACATCCTTCTTCAAGTCCGGCAAAGCCAGCTCCTTCACCCAGTTGACTGCTTCCTGTATAGTCTCCATATCTCTGGCTATAATGTTATCCACTCCTGTACGCTTCCTGAGATTCCTAGCCCACTCCATAACCACTTCTCCATCCTTGGCCAATATTCTCTTGATCCCGGAGAACGCTTCCTTCAGTTGAGGGACTGCATTCCTTTTCTTCTGAGGCTTAGAAACAAATCCTGCTTTAACGCCAAAAGACAGGTTCTTTGTCGGACTGCCATAATTTCCTTGCATAGGTTCCAAAGATCTAGATTTATCAACGCCAGGAATTGCGTCTACAAGAAATCTGTCCACTACTAGAAATTCCCCATCGACTAATCGAATAGTGGTAGACTGCGAAGAATTTATGTTTGATGAGTTTAATTCAACAGAACTCTTCAACTGGTCAACACGGTTCTCACTGACTAATAGAACGTCATTCTCCACTACAAACTTCTCTGAATCTTCCAAAATGCGACGCCGTCCACTAACATTCACATTCGTTTCATCCTCGTTCACAGAAACTTCCGTCGGCTCTGCACTTATCGTGATTTCCAATTCTTCTTGATCTACAGTCAGAGTAGTAGCACCTGATACGGACCACAATTTCAGTTACACCTGGTGTTAATCGGTCTACAAATGCTCCATGATGAGGAATGATACACAATTTAGAAATGATGATCACTGGTACAATTGGCATTACCTTGTGGAGAGTCAATTGCTGTGTCATCTCGAGAATCAAGCTCGGACGATTGCTTAAAACTTTCAGCTCGCTCAGCTCTAGGCCTCAAGATCATTTCCTTGTCCACAACATTTACCGCAACTTTCCTTTTCTCCTCTACTGCGTCCACAGCTCCCCGAGCGTTGCAAGAAACCGACATTCTAACACACAATCGCCGGTCGCGACCTACTCGTTCATACGGATGAACAACCGCAACTTCCCGCGAGAAATGGACCTTGGAAGAAAGCACAGACGCAGGGCTCGCCACTTGTACAGGCTTCAACATTGCACCCAATTCCCCGTAGGCTCTCCTCTCCAATTTCCTGTGCGGCACCAATCCAGCTCTCCTTGCAATGTGGGCATTTGGAAAACCAGTGCGCGCATTGCCATGCACCGTCAGAAAAGCCTTCTTCACAGAACCACTACTGAGCCCCGACGACTGCCTCTGCACCTTGGGCACAAGCACCAAAGCCATCCCGTTGCTTCCATACGCGCTCGCCATGTCGTACGTACCTTTCCGATCAAGCAAGCTCTTGCTCCCCCATTCCCTCGTTCCTCTCAAGTCCCTCCCGGCATAACCAGCGTTTCTTGGTTCCACAATCCTCCCTCCCAAAGCGGAATGAATGTCGAAAAGATCACAGGTACATGCAACCCTGAGCAAATTCTTCTCTCCTTGGCCCTTCCCTTTGCCGTCACATGTGTTGATGTTCACGTCCCAGTCTCTGGCCTACTTTGACTGCACAATCACGTAAACCTGTAGTAGTCCTCCGATATAGTTTTTGAGGTCACCACGTCGCAGGACGCAACATTTGTCACTTCCGCTTGATGTTTGTGAATGAATGCGTGGTTATGGTCCACAGGAAGGACGCGGGAGCGGGGCTGCTCCTCCTCACAACTTCACGTCACAGCGGTATTTCATGGTATCCAGTCCACCGTAGCAGAAACTCCTCTGCTCTATTTGAGTGGTCCCTATAGGATCGATCTCGTGACTGGCTACCACATCTTCACAACGCTTGTGTCATCCTAGGAGGTAAGAAATTCTACCCACATGCGCGCCGGAGGTTAATATGTTTTTCCCTTGATACCCTTCCTAGATGTTATGAATTTTAATCCAAATTATGGATATTCTGATTTAAACCAGGGCTCTTTGTACAGTCAACCCTGTTTAGAATAGTACACTAATAATAAATATCATGTGATATCTATTATAGTTTTGCACACCCATGTATTGAGTTCCTAATGCAGTAATTAATAAACTTTGAAACCTACAAATTAATATGATTTTTTGTTTAATATCAATTTACGAAGAGAGATTGTATTCTGAGTGTATCTATTCTGACAATTGAGTTTACAATATAAAGGTAATTTTTGTTGAATCTTTTTCTTCATATGAATCTCAATAATTTCAATAATATAGTTTATCCACCTATGTACAAAACACTTGGGAATTAAACATTAAAAATAAATTTTAAGGTATCTTACAAGACCTAATCACAACAAAAAATGTTATGTTGAGAGTGATAAATTTCAAGTTCACACAAAAGTTTACAGTAAATTACTTAATAAGTCCCCTAACAAGCATAGAATCTATATGAAAGAAACACAATATTTGAATATAGATTTCAGTAATTGAAATTAATTTTTTTTATCAATAATGATAAAAATGATCCATCTAAGCAATTTTTCAGTTGATTCATCATGATAAAATGTACATAAAATATTTACAAAATTATTTCACGCAAGAAAATTTTATTAAGAAAAATTTATGATGGAAAATACTGATGTACATCTTTAAAATGCAGAACTTCATTTTGTTATTTGTCATCAACACATTGTCATGAAATCCATTGATTTTTTAGCAATAAGAATATTATTTTATATTATTTTGATCAAATGGGCGGAAATCAAAATCTTTAATGAATTGAATATGTGTACTCAATATAAGTGTAAAAAAATGTATTGTCTTGGATATTTGTCATATTCATACTTAAAAAAATATCAAAAATTATTATCATATTGTAATCATCTTTAGTTAGTGATAATTAAAATAGAGGTTACGCAAAGTGGAGATAAATAGTCTTGAGTTGACTACTAGTATATGATACGTCAAAAAAATTAAGATTTTTACGTTAGTATATCAATTGACTCATGTTTCATTATTTAATGAGATTTAAAATTATTTAAATAAAAAATTTGAAATTATAACATGATAAAAATTACAACATTTATCACCAATAACAAAAATGACATATATAATCTTTGTTAAACAATTTCAACAAATTGATAACCAAGTATCTTGATTTGATAATATAAAAAAATATATATATCAAATAAAAATAATAAATGTGATCTTTTCATATGAAATATCATTAATTGACTCTATTAGTTTTTTGTTAACTATTTGATACAACATAAAATTAACTTCAAGCAGGTCGTAATGACCAAATATATGAGACATTGTACTAAAATCATATATATGAGGAAAATGATAATAATTAAAAAAATAAATCACACTAAAATTTGAAATATCATGATATTATTCAAAAATATAAATTTTTATTTATTTCATAAAATAATGGATTGTAAGTCTGTTGAGTTTGAATATATTATTAATATCAAAAAATAATAATTTTTGAACAACAAAAGTTATATCATATAATAAAAAATAAATTAAATATAAATATTTTTAAAAATATTTTTGAAAAGAAATATTTTCAGACTTTGAAAATATTTAATTATCAAAATATGAAAATTGTACATCATTATAAAAATTATAAAAAATATGAAAAATGACGATAAATATATTTTTAAAAATAAATATATATTCATTTTCATTAGTTAAAATAAAAAAAATTATTTTATAATAATTTTAAATAATATTTAATACAATCATAAAAATTATTTATTTATTTATTTAAATAATAATCTGAAAAAAATTATTTATAAAAAGTAGATAATTATTTTTGATTTAATTGAAAATAAATTACATAGTTATGTATAAAAATTAAAATCTTATTTTTATTGTTAGATGTTGTGAATGCAAAAAATATATATAAAATATTATTGAATAGGTTGAGCTATTGGTTGAGTAATTGGATGTTATATGTATCAATTCTAAAAATGTTTAAATCTGTATTCATCAACAATATATTT
This sequence comes from Marchantia paleacea, assembly GCA_014180765.2. Taxonomy (NCBI): domain Eukaryota; kingdom Viridiplantae; phylum Streptophyta; class Marchantiopsida; order Marchantiales; family Marchantiaceae; genus Marchantia; species Marchantia paleacea. Next base: position 2,575,902 of record MUAA02000014.1, read on the forward strand.
TTAATATTAAATATTTATTATTCATAGAAAATTTTGGTTATAATTTCCATACAATTGATTCAAATATATTTTAAAAGATGAAGGATGATTTATTTATAAATTTTTTTCCATTTTATGAAACATCAATTTGACAAATAAAAATGACATTAGTTAGAAATTATTTGAAGTTCTTATCATGTTAATCTAGATTTTATATAATTATTGTAAGTAAAAAAAAATACTGGATTTTACATCCACATGAAGATGAAATATAATGTCATATCCTAAAATTATGATTATCTTAAGTCATAAGTTTTATTAAAGATGTACATTTCATAAATAGATGAATAAATATTATTTAAATTTGATAGCAATGAAATAGATTTTAAATATTTTTCAATTTATAAATATATTTAAAAATACATATTTTTATAAACCTTAAAAAATTAATCTACAAATATTTTAGTAAGCAATTTTTTTTGTTAAATTTTGATATTATCATTCCATATTGAATATATTTTCATGTGATTGTTTGATCTTCATAATTAGTTCATACATTAGATGCAATTTGAATATATTGTCATGTTGAACGATAATAGTGTTTAATTAAGCAATTATGAAAGTTTGCAAATGGATAAAGGATGTGAGTTAATTATCACTCAAATCAATTGTAAAATCTCAAATTTATTCACACAGTTCAACTTCATAGAAGTGAATATTTGACTATCAAAAATCATTATATAAATATAATTTTTTATTTACATATTTTGAAAAGTAAAAAAATTTAAAAATTTTTAATTGATTAAATTTTTTATTCTGGATCACACACTTATGAGTATTGATTAGGGTATGATTATGGATACTTTATAACTTTTATATGATTAGGATGATTGCAACTCATATTTTTTTTAATTAATATACTTTAAATAGATTTTTATATCTAATTTGTTTATAAATAGAAATGATCATGTCATATGATTGTTAAAATTGTCTATGCAACTTTAAGTACTAATTTTAAAATTATATGAATTTGATAAATATTTTATAATTATATTTTTAAATTTGAATAATATCAAATTTAGAATTTATTTGTTTTTATGATCATTGATGTTTATGTGAGGAAATTACTTTTTAGAATTATTTGAGTTTTTCATGATAATGAACATACAAAATAATTTTAACATTTGAGTTATGATGTGAATGAAATCAATGTAGCAGAGATTGTGGATGTACTAAATCAAACCATAAAATCTATGAATCAGTTAATATGTGTGCACTGCCATGGAATTATAGAACAAAGACAGTTTGTGTTACCTTGAGTTCTTCTACAATTTAATGGTACAACTGATGCAAATGTTAGATTATTTTCCATTAGTTCTTCTCTTTTCAAAACTGATATTCGAAAAATCCCTCAATCAAACAAAATAAAATAACAAAAAGGATGGGAATACCCACATCAACTAGTGCAAGGAATAAACCAAACGGGTAACATGGGGCTAGGTTCCAATAGCATCAATGGGAAATATATCATATTGGAAACTCTAAAGGAAACCTTACTCTTGCATGATTGTGTCTAGTTTAATACTCTCTCCATTAATTTTTTTTCCTAAGCTTCCATTCATTGTGCTCACAATGCAAATTTTAAAAAATGACTGTTATCTTGAAGTCTTGAACATGTTTCCATTTGGATCAAATCATACACACAAAGTATGACATGAAAACTCTAAAAGAGAAATTCAAAATTTGAGTATAAAGAAATCAACACCAAAAGGAATAAGAGCAATCTTAAAACTGTTAAATTAACTAACATTTCTAAATTGTATAGGAGGCTCTCACTCAACGGATAAAAAATACGTCATAAATAACATGTTCATGACTCCCAAGAGCTCTTATCTACATATTCACTTGCACCTCAATGTCGACTCATCACATACTTACCGAAAGAAGGTCCAAAAATTTGGTTGTTCGATTCATCACACCTTGGGATTGAAGAAGGTCCCAAAGGTTCCATTGTTTGCCAAAGAAAGTGATACATGAGTTACATGTCACACATCCCAAATAGATTTGTCAAATGGTTAGAGAGTAAAATAGCAAAGAGGATGGTACGAGCCCATCAAGTATAATATAAAATAAAAAGTCAGAGTAATGTAGCAAAAAGTACGGGAAGAACCCATCAAGTCGAAACCAAGGGTGCAGGATGGGGCTAAAATAATATCAGCATCTCAGATGTTCTGAACTCCTGGTGTAACATCAAGAGACACATTAAAATAACAAAAGGGATGGGAAGATCCCATCAAATCGTAAAACTATGTAACCAAAACAGGTAACATTGAAATATATCATACATCACCTAAGATATCCTAACTATTTAGTTGAAACGGCCTACAAACAACATAGTATCTGAATAATCATCACCTAATGTATTGCACCTGGTGTAACCCAGTGCAAGGATTGCTTGATATAAGAAGTCGAAGGGGACACAGTAAAATAAAATCTCTTGATATCCACCCTTGATATTTACAAGCACGTCTGACAATGGTTTACCGTGTATGTCTATAGGACCCAGCAATAGAAGAACAACAATCAAGAACTGAAATAAACATTCAGCCTTTCAATTAGAGATGTGGGTCGATGTCATTCAACGATCCGAGGTTAGGGGAATGGATTTCAACGGCTTCGTTACAATATCCATGAAAACACTGGAGAGCCCTGTAATCGGCTTCGAGTGCTCTGCGATGGATGTCGAAAAATGTGGAGCCACAGCGGTATTTTGTGCTTTGAATATTTTCTACAGGCCAGGTAGGGCGAAAACGCGAGGTGACAATCCAGCAATCTCTCCTGGAGTTCTCTGGAGTCCAACAGTCACGACAGGCTCGATAGAAATGCCATGTATTGATTAGAAGCAGTTACTTTGGTCTGCCTAGAGCATTTTCAGCAGAACCATCAAGGTCCTATCGAAAGAGGAGGAGGAGCTTGTTATCAGGGGGCGCTTACCTTTGCCACGCTGGAGAAGTCGGTTTGGACGTGATCCCGCGAAAAAAACTAACGCCCCTGAGCATCCGGAACGGAGAACAGTTGGGAGCACCAAAGTCCATGAATCGAAGCTGCTCTGCTTGTCACGAAGAGCAATCGAAGAACGTAAGTCATGCGGTCGCGTCTAGACATGAGAGACGTGGCGCTGAATGACATCTCAGTCCATGATGAGATTTCATGGATTGTGGCGAAGAGGCAATGCATTCGTACGAACAGGATGGGTATCAGCGTCATTGCCGTCAGTGTAATTTCGCCCTCGGCCTTCCCTGTGAGCTGACTAGTTTTTTGGAAGTGAATGTGGAGGCCCTTGCCAGAATGTGGGCCTTGATAAGAAACTTTGAGAGCCCGTTGATTCTTGTGCCCTTCGATGTGATTTCTTGAAGAAAATGTGCGGAGTTTTGATTGCGCTTGGGCAGCAAGCAAGCGGACGTCAGTCGGCAAAATGTATCAGCGAGAAAGCATAGTCAATCGACGGAAAATTCCTCCTTCGAGAAAGAACGACGAGGTAAAAATCTTACACTTCCTCAGTGTTTCTATCTTATCTGTTATACACAGACTTCGGTCTATGTTTTCTTTCGGAGAGCATTTTGGAGGTTCATAGAGGAACGTGTATCAGCCTGTGACTCTGGAAAGCATACCAGAACTAGAATGTGTAAACCATTCAAGCAGAGCGTGCTCAAATTCAAGCTTGGAGACGCGTTTGAAATAAAACGTAGCGATAGTGTTGATTTCACGTCGGGAAGATTGCAGATTTCCAGCTGTTTTCTATCTTTAGCTTTTGACGGAAAGATATTGCTTGCTCCTTGTTTTTTATCTTGGAAGATAGACATGACAAAGTTATGTTAATACATAAGTGCCAGCTGAAGTCTGAGAAAGTACCACAATCTTATGACCTGTCGTGGTGATCATTCAGTTTTGAGAATCATAAAGAAGGCTGATTGAAAGAGAGTTGTTGATTCGGAGTTACAATAATCAGCATAGCACCTCTTTAGGAAATGATCATTGCCTGTGTTAACAAGTTGTTGTAAATGTGTCTCTTTTGTGTCTCCTAAACTCTTTTGTGTGTAAATGTGTCTCTCTGTGTAAATGTTCTCTTTTGTCCATCCAAGCGTTGTACCCACCAAAAACTTGAGAAGTTTCGAATCTGTAGTTGTCAGGTAGCGCATGTAAGGAAAAACTACAAACACTTTTTGATGCATTCAACTGTCTCGTTCTTTCTCGAACACTGACAATCGACATACAGAGGCCGGGCGAAATGCCAACGTCCTTATCAGAAGATGTGCGCTGCGAACTAATCGAAATCGATGTATTGGAGAAAAACGATTAGTTTCTTACATCTTCCATCAGTAGTGCATCCTCCGTGCTGTGTTATCAGTTGGAATAGACTCGGACGAGCACGTTTTCAGATAAAAGACAACCACCGTTCTTTAGCCATGTCTACAAGAACGTCCTGGTAGGACTTGTGGTCGTGATTCATTCTTTGAAATCTTGAGATCAGATACCTTATTTTCTCACGTCCTTTTCTTCCTTACACATTACTTAGACACTGAAGCTATTCTAAAGCCTTGTCAAAATACTGATATATGCACAGCCATGGTCTTGGTCGTGGCCCAAGACCAAGGCTGATGTGGAAGATTGCCCATACAACTCCAACATGTCCTACCAGGAGTTTTACATTTAATTCTTGCTGTATGTGTTTTAGCTCACTTTTTCCTCGGATGACAGGTTGCATTAGTTCTTCTCTAATTGTTCGGAAGGGCTACCACAATCTGTTGGTGGCTTGGCATTAGTGACACAGATGTGGTTTGAAACATTTGTGCAGAATGTCGACAGAGAGTACGACATGCAAATGTGTGGCCTGAGGAAGAGACAGGAACAATTCAAAGATATAGAGCAGCTAGTTCGAACGAGCGTATCTCCCACAAAAGAAGAAGTTTTGGACTCACAGTGGGTTCTCCATTTGTCCTTTTTTACATAGGACGCCCTCCCTGCATGCTTTGATGTTTAATTTTCATCAAGCATCTTCTTAACTGGAGAATAGAAGTCTATGTAGCTGCAATGGGTGCCTTGCCTCATGCATGATTGTAGATGTGACTATATGTATGAAGTGTCGCCAGTAGTCAGCCTTGTAACCATGGTTGCTATGCAACTCAGTATTTTGGAAGGCAAAGAACTCAATGACCTATACTAACCACCAGCCGCGGCGCAGGACATAGCAATACGAGTTTAGGAAGTTTGACCTCCACTAGTAAGTCTGGTCGTTAGTGTGGAAGCAGACATCCAAAATCTGGCAGTACTTGACTGAATCTTCTTGTTTTTTATTAGCGTTCCAATTCTTCCCGAGATGAGGTTACGATCAAGTAGTCAAGAGGTAGTAATTCATTATTTGGTTCGGCTTCAAGCATGTGCATCAAATTATATATTCTTTGGTTTGTAACAGACACAAGTGGAAAGGAATAATGGAAATCCAGCTCCGGCAAAAGGAGGAGCAGCATGAGATACAGAGTGAAGCGGAGCACAAACTGCACTGCTTCAATGAATACGTTCAAAGGTTTGCCCCACATTCGTACATATCTGGACACACTACGCTATGGTTACTGAGGCTTTGTCAGACAGCGCAGAGCTCATAGCAAGTTGGGAGGCCGTACTTATTTCTTACAACTTTGGCTAGAATGAATGAATTAATGCAATTAGAGTTTTGGAATCTGTATCAGGTGCGTTGGCCCTCACTCTAAGGAAGAGGAAGAATCACGCGAACAGGCTAGGAGAGACTATCTAAGACAGATCATGGAAGAAAACATGAAGGTATGTTATCCTTCTTCCGTACAGGAATGCGGAAGTCCAATGTCGATTGTATGCATGTGCTGAATTTATTACCCCTTACAATGAAATTATTGATATCTCTTTTTTCTCAATAGTTCTGCTGGCTATGACTGCCCATTTTACATCCGATAGAGTGGAAGTCCAGTCGTGGTGAGATGCTTACATTCCTAGAAAGCCTCACCTGCAGGTTGCAGCCGAGAAACTTGAGTGGCAAAAGAAGCAAAGACAGAAGGACATTGCGCAGGACAATTACAGGCTTACGACTCCATGTTCTTGGAACCGTAGGCACTATGTATAGCGCCGTGAAAACCATGGAATCTCAGAGCAGAATTTAACATGGCTCATATGGAATCTCTGTCCGGAGCTCGGTTCGTATCGCGACCAGAGACTCCCGAGACCATTTTGCAGGCATGCAGAAGTGCCCTGAAAATTGTTCGTTGTGAGACTCCAATAGAGCACGAATTGGAAACTGCATCAAAGCTTGTCCTTCGTTTCTTGAGGGGGAGAACAGTGTACATTCTTCAAAACAGTGAATCTTGGGCTTTCTTTTTTTTGGCGAAGTCAACCCGTAGTTGCACGGTTTTAGGTTTCTACGTGTCCAAGAGGAAAATGATAGAAGAGAAAGTTGATGGTGTAAGCAGTTTGAACCAGTTGCCCGGGAGGTCTAGTGGTTATCATTCATGATGCCCGTCACCCTTGAGAATGCCGGCCAGTTTGATAAGAGCTGTGGTTAGCATTTGAGGCTGAGCTGAAGGAAATGCTTCGCCCACCTAATTCCTTACACCTGCAATGCAGGCACTCTTAGTTCAACAGGTTTTGGATACACATGGCTTAAGAGGGCATGTTTATTGGAGGAGCCTGTGTGTCCCCTCGTAAGTGGTAACTGTAGCTGTCCCCGAAATCTAGCTCTCGATAATTTAAACCTTTTGTGAGTTTTGTCCGAAGCGAAGGATCATCCGCTTGAAGTTGCGATTTTACTGGTGTCAATGTCCAATGGAGGCAAACTCTGTCCTACCATTGGGCTACATTATACGCGTAGTCACTCCCTCCACGTGACTTGTGTTCTTACATACGGAGCTAATACGAAGGCCCCTTGTTAAGATATCATCCCTCTCTCCACATATCACAATTATTTACGTCATTGATTAGAAGTCCTGTATAAGGACATGCCGGTGCAATTCAAAATCGCATATCCTTTACCAACATGTTGCACGAAGGCAATCAGATGCTGCGTACACTTCACATGGATCTTCAGACAAATTCGGTCTAAATATAAATTTTGTTGTGGTTCCAAGCAATGCAATCGGAGTTTCAGACAGTGGATGATCTCATTATGCTTCATCCGTCCGTGGGTTAGGATACACAGCTATTCAAAACTCAAACCCATTTTCCTTGCAGACTCAGTGAAATCTTGACCACTGAGAATGCAACCCAGATACCCGAAGCATCTCTGCAGACCCTAAATAGTGGGTGACGACAGAGTCTTTCGAGGTGGACCGGGACCCATTGCGAACGTTAGAAGTGGCCTTCGTGCAATAGTGCCTCACTTGTGCTTCCCGAAGACCTCAGTTCTCTCCCTCAGCAGGAAGCGCATTTGTGTATCGGCAAGGCGTTTGGACGGAAATTGCTGGGCAGCCAGCCTTCTTTCAATCCTGAAGCTTTTTACAATCCTAGCTTCACAAGTTCAGTTGCTTCGAAGATCATGGCATCTCACTGTCCACCGACCAACGAATGTCAACCAAACAAACTATGCTCACCAACCCAGGTAGTTCTACTGCCCTGGAGTGGATAAGCAGGCGCGCAGGGCTTCTTCATACTAACTGAAACGTTCATCTCATCTCTGCCAAACGTGGACCAAAGAATGACGATCTGTCAAGCATTCATAGTTCCTAGGGATACCATGCGGAACACGCTGTCTACGTTGGAGACAACGCGAGTTGAGGCCAGGCGGGAATGTGGGTGAAATTCCACAGATGGAAAGGTACCTTTCATCCAATCTAGAGTCCATACGAATGGCCAGTGAGCTGCATTCCGCGTTATGGACATTAGTGCAATCACTGGCGAAGCTTGGGGACTTTTCAGCCATACAAGTTGTATGTCAGTTACTCGTTCTGAGGCCGTTCCTGGTCAGTATGTGTGAATCTTGACTCACAATTGGCACCACTTACCTAGTGGCGTGACAAGTGTATGACAGTTTCTGCAACAATGAGATGACATCAAAGAGCTGCTTTCTATGCAATTAGGCTGACCACTTCGTTAGGTGAGAATTAGAAGAGCGCTTCGTTTCGATCGTTCTCCAGAGTCCAAAGATTAGGTGACCACGATAGCGTCTAGCCAGAGCCTAGAGAGTTTAAAAAGTAATATTCAATACGTTCCGGTTCCAAATAGTCATAACCTTCCAGCGATTGCTACGTAAGAGATTGTTCTGTGGAAAGCGAAGGCTACATGTAGAACCATGCTGTGGAAAGAAAGTCTTGATGGTTCATATAATTCTCTAGCTTTTTGCGAACATGTGGCTTCATCATAACATCTCCATAAAGTAGTATAGGGACTCCTTATCTGGCGGTATCTAGAATACTGCAAGGGTTACAAAGATGAACAACTGAATAAAGTTGTACATAACGAGACATTGAGCTCTCCTCATGAACACCAGAATGAAGATATATCAGATGATGGGATGAACTCCTCTCGAGAGAACATGGTACTCAAACATGGATTATATCCATGCTTTGTTAACGATGAGAAGAGTGTGGCAAAACCATAGTACCGTATGCGTCTCTTTGTCCTCTTATACTGTGAGCTTAACTTGGATAACACGCTCAACTGACAGAACCAACTGACAGAAGCGGTAGGAATAAAATATATGCCGTAGATTCTCAAGAGTTTGCACCGCTCGAATCCACAGTCAATCATCGACATTCCTGTCTTCAGACAAAGCTTTACAGGTTCAATCAGACCGGCATGCAATATTTGATGCCGGTTGCAAAAGGATTTGCAATTTGCGGGAAAGGGAAACAACATCACACGATATCGTACAGAGCTAATTATTCAACCTTTTTGTGTCGCAACTATTACTCCTTACACATCTTCTTTTCACGAACTAATTTCAAACCAGTTATATCGAACAGACAGACTACACAGAGCAGCTGTCCAGTGGGATAAGAGATTACAGAACATTAGAAAAGCCTACTCCTCCACTCTACGAAACCTTCTGTTCCGGCAAAATCTGGAGAAGACCCACGAGACAGCGTAACAAGCACGAGACGAATTGTCCCAGAGCATAAAGCAATAGTGTACGGGTAAATCGGTCGGACCAAATTGCAGGTCACTCTTGTCTTGTCTCCATCTGGAACTCATGCTCGAAAGGGAACTTGATTCCGAAATTCCACGTGTATAAAGTAATCGGAAGCGCACGGAAGTCATGGAACTCCGTTCAGGACCTTCTGACCCGAGAGGACATATCTATGTCAATGTCTTTAGGTAGAGAATACTCAGGTTTCATGCCGCGTCAAGATGTATGTGACCCTGAACATAAAACAAGCAAAAGAGATTCAAGAGGTTAAAGTGCGGCCATCGGACTTGAGGTACCATAATTTGCTCTGTGGTTTATCTGACTCAGGAACAATATCTGATCACGGTACTGTACAGCGAAAGAGTATAAAGTATCGGACACATGATTGTCGAAAAGTACAAAGATTAACGAAGTCCGCAGACTTGGAATGAGAGTATTTGGCAATTGAACAAGTCTGGATACATACAGAGCTGGAAAGTCTTGGATCCAGGCCCAAGTGGCAAACATCCAGCCTTGATGGGATTGCCATGTCTTTAAACTGTAATTCCACATCAACACCGAAATAGTGATAATAATCGTCGTTTAGATTACATGTTTCTAGATAAGAACAAGTTACTGCAAATTTACTTGCGTTAACGTTTGGGCTCCTCTCGTTTGGAAGCTTGAGGTTCACCTTCCATGCATATTCGTTGAACTTTTTATTTTTATCTGCGCTAGCTTCTAGATGGTCAATCCCATGCCGTAACTTCATTGTTAATTGTACACTAACACGCACATAGGCTGCAGTAACTCAAGTGGACAATGCAATTTTCACAAATACAGTGGGAACCAAGTAACAAGAGAACAACAAGAGAATTCTCACAGCACATTCTCGAAATTTTATTCTTCTTTCAATAGCAAATATGATGATCAGCTTTCCCAAAAGCACGTGGCAGAATGAGCATGCATACGCACAATTATCAGTATAGTACAGTACTGTAGTTGGAACTAAAATCCGACTGAAGAGGAAGGGACACTTCAGAGCATGATCTGATTGTAAAATTGTATTTTATTAAACAGGCCAGGTTAAATATTGCATACATCACATGCAAAGTTATAACTTGAAAGCCTGATGAAAGCCTGCGGCCAAAAATGTAAACAATGAAGGCCATTACTACCTTCAGGACTCTACCTGCTCCACTTTCTGAATGCAGAGAGTTTAGTACAGTGGTTGTTAAACTATTATTAATATAGTAATAATATAATAGTAATAATAATAATACTTCACAACTTAAGCATCTAGTGCAGCTGAGAATCTGGTAATATTTAAACGGGCATCCGGAAATATATGTTCTCAGTTCTTCCCGAACTGCGCAGTTGTGTAGTTTATGGACTTCGGTGTCTGCACCTTGACTGTACCCACTTGAAGTACTTGAAATCTACTCACGACTCTGCAACTGCGTTCCTCTTGGTCAAGGATCGATTCACTGTCTCAGTTTCTTGGGTGTTTAGTGTGACTGGAAAGTTGCAAAGAGAAATGGTGTTTCTAGTGGCAGCGTCCAATGCTAGAGGTTAAAAAACTGACCCATCCGTTAGAACCCAACCGTGGTTTTGAAGCCTGGAATTTAACGGAGGCTTTTAGCGAACACTGGTTCTTCCCCATGTGCTCTTTTGTACAAGGTCATAGATACTTCATCTCAAACGAAGAAGACAAGTAAAATAACAAAAAAATAACAAAAAGTATGGAAGACCACATCAAGTGGTTCATGGATGAAAATGTGTAACATGGGGCTAGGCCCCAATAGCATCACAAAAGAAAATATGTCATATTGCACCTAAGATATCATAACTATCTAGGTCTTTTGTCTACAAACAACATGAGCATCCCAAGAAACATTAACTAATGTGAATGTACTCATATGGATTGCACTAGCTAGTGCTCTCTATAATGTAATGGAAACACATTGACTAAAATAGTCTATAAAATAAGCTAAAGAGAGTGATATCTCAAACAGCCTAGTTTGGTAGTCTCTCTCACGCCTTCTCACAAACACGTCGAAGTCTATGTCCATAGCTCTATATAACTCCAAAGCTAGAGGATCAAAGAGGTGACCTCTTTGCATACCCATATACTTGAAGAGCTTGGCTGCTGCCGCTCCACTCGTTGCACATCCAAGAGTATGGATAATCACCCTATGTGAAACTATGTGTCGAGTGTAGGATCCTCAACAAGAACCTGCTCCTCTCAAACCAAATATAGGTTTTTCCTAATCCTAGTCGATTGTAAGACATATCAATGCTCCATCCATGTGAGATATCCACTCTCTTGCGCCATAACAAACACCAAATCCCTAATGTTATCATGGGTAGCTATACTCTTCCCTCCGAATGGGCAACGAGTCATATGGACACCTGCTATATCTAAGGTAGTACCACATTCACATGTGAGTAATGAAAATATAGATGGATGAACCAAGCCAAGGTGAAACCTCATCAATGTAGAAAAAGTAGCTAGTGAGAGTCAAAAAGCCATGATGCATAGTTGAGTCAAGATCCACAAGCATGCACCCTTGTCAAAGCAAGAGCGTAGAAGAGCCTTAGTAGTACAAGAAATGACCGAATCCACTAAGAATGAATGTAAAATCTGTTGAAACTGTTGGTCTATCAAGATAGACGGTAGACTTATAGTCCAATTGGTGGGCAAAGAGCAAAAAGATGAGAGCTCATGTTATACTTATGGGGGTAAAGAATATTTTGTATATCGTAATAATATCTGTAAAAAAAATGATCATATATCCACGTCACTGACATACATATCAAAGATGTATCTATATGCAATCACAAATCTGAAACATAACAAATGTATAGAGAGTACTAAACTATCCAATAATGTTATAGGTGATGTCTATTCCATAGATATTAACCCTACCACTTCACACGAAATCTAAAAGAGATGTATGATTCTACTTCATCTCTAAAACCTTTCTGAAAGTGCCAAGTATAGCCTTGGGATGTACTAATGTAGGTCAACTCCTTCACCCTGAATTCTAAACCGTAAACTTACAAGTCTCAAACATCATGTGTACATGTAACAGTGTGGACGACATGAACCGACTTGTTGGGGTCGTCCCATATTTTTTGCTATATTACTTGGTACTTAAGGATTACAGTGTGGACTGTTACATTCAACACGACGTCAACACTTTCACGACCTCATAGAGTGCGAAGTGAAATGGGACTTTGTAGCTGTCCAAATGAGCATTCACTCACGTGGGCAAAGAGACTCTTCAGGTCTTCAAAATGACAGACATTGGTTGGAAGACCATATTGCGACTTGAGTTGTCCACTCGACTTATGTACCTTTCTCATATTCAAATACATGCATGAGGAATTGTATAAGCTTTTCTGCTCAAGGAGCCACTTCCATTGCTCATTCTCGCCACGGAAAACGACTTGTCATGGGATGTCGTATATCATGATGGTTGCCCATTTCTTTTTCTTTCTGCCCCCATAACTTAATCTCATTCAAAACGTCATTGAACATTAATGCATGCATTTCGCTAGCATAGTATTACTTTCACTAGAATCTGGAAACAAGTGTATGCATATTGTGTATGTGTGTCCCCGTTGAAAGTTTTTTCATGATGCACGGTAGCTCCTACACGATGTACCAAGGACGAACCCTAAAACCTTAGAACAAGAGCATTACACCGTGTTGTAAAAATACTCATTCAGACCTGCCTCTAAATGAAGGTCACTTAACTGTTCGAGTTAATTATGTGCAATTTTACCAAAAAGACGACCGAGGTTGTAGTGCGGAGTACTTGACATTTATACTCAGGGAAACTATAGTAGAATTTCAATTTTATGTCTACCTTTGATATGTCCAGCTAAAACTAAATGAATTAGATCCAAAATGAGCAGAAGATCGCATGCTTTTTAACCATACGGAGTATAACTTTGGCTTTTCTGCATGGAAAGTATGGAGATTATCCTACAACCATCTTAAGGTCCAGAAATAGACATAGAAAGAAACAGAAGGAAAAGAATGTCTACAAAGAAAAAGTTTGATGGTTTGAAGGAATGTTTAAATGATGTCAAATTTCTTATTGAGATCGTAATAAAATAAAGTAACTATATATATGCATAATAAACTTCCATTCTTTGGACACCACGAAAGTACCACAAATTTCTTTGCAGTGAGTAGATTCAACCGAAATAATTGTGTCTTCTCTATGGAAATTTGTACACCGAGCAGACTTGTGTGCTGCCTGGGGGCCCACACAAGTGTGCAAGTTTGCAGGTGTAGAAATTTCCATAGAGAAGACTCATTTATTTTGGTTGAATTTTCTCACTGCAAAGAAAATGATACAGGCTACAATGCGTTTTGCAGGTGTACAAAACAAACAAACAAACACCATTTGTGAAACCAGGTCATTCGAACAGAGCTCGTTGGATAATCATCCCTAGTGTGAATAGACTTCGGAAAGACCTCTTCGTACCAAACTACGTTACGCAATTTAGTAACCTGTAGCAAGCATGGGCATCCAACTTGCAAGATGTACAAAATATTCTGTATCATGCCTACGATTCCCATCCTTTTTGTTATTTTACTTTCTGCTTCTCCTCTTCATGCCTACGAGACAAACAGGGGATCTTTTATCAAGGCCCGAAAAACAGATCCTTCCCATTCTCCCCAGTAAGTAAATCGTGCACTGAAGGGAAATAAACCCCCCACGATGAGTTAAAGTAACGAAGGTATACCTTCCAAACAAGGGCAGATTCCGTCAAGGCAGAACTCAGAGAGGTGCAAATCAAGCTGACCTGCCACTAAACACGATTGGGAACGGATATTATAAATGTGGAGATTTACTCAAGGATTACCATTCTCGTGGTATGAGCGAATCTCACGCGTTTCAACACTGGCAGGAAAAGCTTAGAAGACCTTAGCTGGATGTAGTGGGCCTGCCATTCCAATCGGGCGAGGTTTTCGCCTCCATACATGTTTTTTGTATGTGTAGTTTATACGTGACGTCATATTGCGCTCGCTATTCAAGGGGTCAAACTTCTACATTCCAGGTTATAGTACATAAATATGTCTCAGTCTCTGTATTCAATATCTCTACACCCATGCCCTTTCCATTCATGAAATCTAAGATAACAATTTTTGGTTAGGTGATGCATGACATATTTCCCATTGTGCTATTGGAGCTAGCCCCATCTTACCCCTTTGTTTTCATCCTTTGGATCTTCCCATCCTTTTTGCTATATTTACTTGATTAGACACCCTAAAATAACAAAAGGGATGGAAAGACCATCAAATCGTACAAGGATGGAAACAAACCGATAACATGGGGCTAGACCCCAATAGCATTACACCAGGAAATATGTCATACATCACCTAAGATATATGAACTATCTAGATCAAACGGTCTACAAACAACAAGAACATCCAAAGAATCATCACCTAATATGATTGCAATCCATAGGAGAGCAATCAGGTTAGGTGCATCACCTATGGATTGCATCAGCTAGTGCTCTCCTTAGAGTAATGGAAACATGTTACCTAAAACATACTATAAAGTAAGCTAAAGAGAGTGATACCCCCTGCCATTTAGTATGGTAGGCTCTCGCACACTCCCTCATGAACATGTCGAAGTTGGTGTCCAAAGCTTCATATAACTCCAAAACTAGAGGAACAAAGAGGTGACCTCTCTACATACCCCTATACTTGGTGTCGTGCACATACATATCGTATCACAACATACATCACTGTCACATCAAATATCACAACATATAGATCGTCATACACCAACATAAGTGTACCACAATGAATCTTTTCTACTCTCAAAGCGTCCACAAGGACACTCCGCTCATAACCATAGCATAAGAGAGAGATTACAGTCAAACGAACCCACTTTGTGCTTCAAAGACTCCAGGTTCCCGCACTAGCTACTATCCACCATAGCCACACTCTCAAAGGCTCAACTTCAAAAATTGCCCTCCAAGGAGCCCTAATTCGAACTCTACCCCTTGAGCCCTAGGACCCCTAATGGCACTGTCGGCCCTACTGGCAGTTCTAGTTTGAACGGCGCTAACTGCACAACCGGCTCTAACTGTTGTATCTGCTCCTGCATACGCACATCTACTTAACTAGAGATGTCACTACATAAGTCATGACATTGGAGACCTTGACTGCTGCCGCTCTACTCGCCGCCCATCTTGGAGGATGGATGATCACCCCCTATGAAACTATATCATGAGTAGGATCGGTAACAACCACGTCTGCCACAATAACCTCTTCCTCCCGAACAAAGTATAGGTCTGTCCTAACCCTAGTCAACTACAAGGCATATCAACATTCCCTCCATGTGAGGTATCCACCCTCTCATGCCATAGCAAACACCACATTCCTAATGACATCACATCTAAAGTGATACCACACTCACATGTGAGTAATGAAGATGTAGATGGATGGACCAAGCCAAGACGGAACCTTATCGTTGTAGAGAAAATAACAAGTGCGAGTTGGAAAGTCCTGATGCATGGTGGAGCCAAGATCTATGAGCATGCACCCTTGCCGGAGTAAGAATGTAGACGAGACATAGTAGTACGAGGAATGGCCGGATCCACTAAGAGTGATATATTCACTTGGTTCACATCTTCCGTTTGTATGGAATAAATGTTAACAACGTTGTAAGACCCAACAAACCTTTCGTGTGACATCATTCACGGGTGGATTAGAGTGTACAGATTGCTCAAAGACTGTCATAAATGGCATGCCATATCATCAATACTGGACAGCTTTTGCTCTTGCTCCGGCAAGGATGCAGGCTTGTGGATCTTGGGTCAAGCATGCATCAGGGTTTTTTCACTCACACCAGATACTCTTTCTATAGTGATGAGGTTCCGTCTTGGCCTGGTCCACCCATCTACATCTTTATTACTCACTTGTGAGTGTGATACTACCTTAGATGCAATAGGGATACATATGACTCATTGTCCATTTAGAGGGTAGAAGATACCCATGATACCATTAGGGATGTGGTGTTTGCTATGGTGAGAGAGAGTGGATACCTCACATGGAGGAAGCATTGGTATGCCTTGCAATCGATCCGGATTAGGACAGACCCATACTTGATTTGGGAGTACCATGTTATTATTGCAGACGTTGTGATTACAATACCTACACGTGACACGGTTTCAGAGGGGTTATTATCCATCCTCCTGGATAGGCGATGAGTGGAATGACATCAACCAACATCTCCAAGTATAGGGGTATGTAGAGAGATCATCTCTTTGTTCCTGTGGCTTTGGAGTTATATGGAGCTATGGACACAAAATTTCACATGTTCGTGAGAGAGTGTGTGAGAACCTAACATACTAGCCATTCTATAGCCTATTTTAGGCAACATATATCTATTGCTCTACATAGAACACGTTGCTCTACATAATTGCTCTACATGTTGTATGTACACTATTTAACCTAGATAGTTTGGATATCTTAGGTGCAATAGAAAATATTTCCCGATGTGATGCTATGAGAATCTAGTCCCATGTTACTCCTTTAATTTCATCCATGTAAGTTTTGATGGGATCTTTCCATCCTTTTTGTTATTTTACTTTGTACCTTTCTTGACAAAATCTTTATCATGTAGACAGCCTTTGGCAATCAAGGCACAATAAGCACATTGCTTCTTTGCAAACTATTATGTTTTCACTTAGTTGTACTTTTCGAGTGATGCAATGCAAGGGCTCTTGTGGTAGAATACCACGAATGAAGACCAAAGATGATGCTAATTAGATGAATAATGTTTTTGAAAGCCCACAGCCAGTTGTGCACTTTCAAGGGATGAAACCCAAGGGGTAAGATGGGACGAGGTCCAAATAGCATCACTATGGAAAATATGTCATACAACACCTAAAATATTCTAACTATCTAGGTCAAATGGTTTACATGCTACAAGAGCATACAAAAAAACATCAGCTAACGTGACTGTTCTCATATGGATTGCACCAGCTAGTATTCTATGTAGAGCAATGGATACACATTGCCTAAACTAGGCTATACAATAAGATAAAGAGAGTGATACCCCATATCGCATAGTATAGTAGACTCTTACACACTCTCTTATGAACATACCAACTTTGACACGTTCATGACAACAATCTTGGCTGTTGTTTCTTCACTCGCTCTCCATCTAGGAGGATGGGTAATCACTCCCTTTGAAACGATGTCAAAAAAACTTAACCTTCATTTATTTAAAATGACATTCAATATAGTATATGCTATCCAAAATCCGATTATTAAGT
This sequence comes from Marchantia paleacea, assembly GCA_014180765.2. NCBI lineage: Eukaryota > Viridiplantae > Streptophyta > Marchantiopsida > Marchantiales > Marchantiaceae > Marchantia > Marchantia paleacea. The sequence continues at coordinate 2,593,321 of MUAA02000014.1, forward strand.
TAGAAAGTCCTATGTGAACGAAGAACTTAGTTACATTAGAAAACCACATAGGCAATTGGCACATAGATTTAACCTTAAACCACACCAACAATCACAAAGCATAACCTATGTTCATTTGATAACAACTACAATGGTCCAACTTGGGGAAGTGAGGATGTGAAGTGTAGTAAGGGCGATGTAATGTTTATCAATTGCGTGCCTTATCATCCATGTGGAACGTCTATTATACAATGAGGCTCTTAAATTACTAATTTTATTGATTACTATCATCCAATGAAAATATTATTTTGAACATTCCAATTATTAAAGCTCAAAAACAAAAGAAGATGCTTATCATGAATAGAGAGAAGGTTTAAGAGTTGCACAAAAAAGTCACTACTGATGATGCAAAATTCTCATGCATTCTACATACATATGAAGTTCTCCATAATTTGAATTATGCTAGTTTAGTTCCAAATTCATCTTACTACATAAGTTCAATGACCATCAAGGAATTGTAAAACACAAGTTCTTATAAAAACAAAGGCAAGTAAATTGTTATAATTTATATAAAGATACCCATGATTATTTAGGTGCGCGTAGGCATGAGCAAATAAAATAATTAGATTCGATAGTGCAATTAGCATGGATCATTCATAACCTATCAACCCTAAAGACCCGTCCAATATTATTGGGACTAAACGTTTGAAGACCTAGGGCTCATTGAAGGATAATTTTTAGAGTTAAACATTTGAGAGTATGGATATGATAAAACATACGTGATTGAAGTTTAAGAATTGTTGTTTTGAAGTTTTTAAATAAAAAATAGAAGCTGCAAGCTATAGGATTATCACATAGTGTGAGCTTGATATAAAATTTGGAGGGATTATACCCTTGATTGAGTTTGCTTATAATAACTCAATCAATGCATCCACAAAAGTCAGCGCTTTTTTCCTGATGTATGGAGAACACCCCATCACACTATCTAACTTGGTGAGTGTAGGTCACATGCAGCAACCATCAACCCAAGTTGAAGCGGTGAATGAGTTTGTGACACGAGTTCAACGAGGAGTGCATCAGGCAAAGCAAACATTAACCATTACCCAAAATCGGCAAAAATAGTATGCCGATGCTCATCGACGACATGTGGAGTTTCAAAAAGGAGATCAGGTGTGGTTGTCTACTACCAATTTGTCACTAACATGGGTTCAAAAGTTAAGTTCAGGATTTATTGGACCCTTCTTGATTGTCCAACGGCTTGGAAAAGTTGCCTACAAGTTAGAGTTGCCAACACACATGAAAATACATCCGGTTTTTCATATGTATCTCTTGAGGAAGTATACTCCACGATCTCCTTCCTTTGGCAACCCACATCAACCTCCTCTTTTACCAGCCATGATTGATGATGTAGAAGAATATGAGATTGAGAGAATTCTCAAGAAACGGACAAGAGGTCAGTGGAATCCAAAAGTTGAATATCTAGTCCAATGGAAATGTTATCCACTTTATGAAGCTACTTGGAACCATTGGCAAATCTTACAAATGCCAAGATACTTGTAGAGACTTTTGAGTCTTCTTGCAACGGGCGACGCGTCTTAAATTAAATGGAGGTTTGTAACCAATCTTGGTTAGCTATAGTTAATTTAACCAAAGCGTAGATTGGTCACTAGATCACAAAAAGACAAGATAGTGGTGTGCATTATCCAAAAAGCAAAAGGTAAATGATGAGGTGGCTACCATGCATTGGTGGATCGGATTGTGTGCTAGACATCTTTTAGGAATTGGTAAGGATAAGATAACGAAATATGCAACCTACACATGTTAGCCATGTGACATAGTTTGGATTTTGGACTTTTTTTGTCCTACAATATATAAAAAAAAGAGAGGTCTTGAGAAGACATCTCATCTTGGAAGTCATTCCGGAGTCATTGCCTTCAGTGTTACAATTGGTAGTGAGGGTGTCATCATCCCATGTTTTACGATTGGCAATCACATTTTGCGAAAGGAAAGTGGATATTTTGTTTGTTTATAATACTGACAACACTAGTACTATTGATCTAGAGATCAAGATTGCTATTACTGGAACTTGACAAATTGTCATTGCTAGAATGATGGATTTAACAACGAGGTTGACATACAAACGTACAAGGGTGTTATCAAATTCGGTGATGCTAGATAACAAGAGTGATGTCATATGCTTTTTTGGGCCTTCATGAAAGATTTATCAAACTCAACTAATGTTATTGGATTTTGGTGCGAAACTTTTTATGTTGAATAAGGATGCACTGCTTGGTCTTGATTTGCGAAAGATAGATGTGGAGAAATGTTCAAGTTCTAGTGATGAACCACCATCATTCATCACCCATATGGAATTGATTGTGCAAGTTCAATCATATCATGTCATAAATAGATCTATGACACAATCACATGATGTTGTTACATTTGCAGCGTTCTATGATGTATTGGTGGATGTGGAAGTCTTATGACCGATGGGATTCAGCATTGATTATTGGGAAGAGGAAACATTTTATTTTCCAGATTGGCAATATGGTGATTACCGAGTGAGTCGATTATCTTTGAGATTCATTACCACTCAGCCCATTATTGAGTGGAGGTTTGACATATGTTGATGCGTTCAATGCTTGTGTTATTTGGCTTGGTGATTTGTTGAAGGGAACATAGATGCAATTGACAATCCATGTATACAAGATGTTATTACTATTTCAAGTTTTAATTGAATGTTGATTATTTTACAATCTCAAGAGATAATCATGAGACTAATGGTTTGATGGAGAGAGTTGTCAAAACGGTAGTTGAGATAAAGAAAGTTTCATTTGGAGAAAGTTCATTTGGGAGACTAGGATATCTAGTTATCCTGGTTGATTATGGGTTATTAATTTAGCTGAAAAATATCTCTAGCATCTTTCTCACCTTACTTCATACTATATGGTAGAGGTCCAAACTTATCTACAACTATTCGTCGAGAAGTAGTTGAAGTCTTGGACTTGGATAATCCTAATGTTTAGGTTAGAGTATGTTCTTAGAAGACATAATTCTTTCGTACAGTAATGCCCATGACATTTGAAAACTAGACTATTGCTATGTTCAAAGATTTTTTGAGATATGGTACAATTAGAGGAGCTTGATATAGACCTTCAATTTAAAAATTTCATGTTAATAATTACGTTTATTTGCAGCAGAGTGCATCAACCACATTGGATGTTACTACTGGTCGTACAATTCTTCGAATACATGAGGTTTTACATTTCAAAGTTTTGGTATTAGAGGGTTGTGATGGTGTGGTTTGAAAGTATCATGTGCATAATTGTGCACCATGTTACCTTCCAAACATTGATGGTACTATGAATCCAAGCTTGGTAATTATGCAAGTAGGCTTGAGATGTATGTTATGTGTATCAACTAGTGGAACTGTCAATATGTTGATATGTGATTCTTGTTTGAGAGGATGACATATGTCATGTTTGACACCTCATTTCAATGCAGTGCCCAATGAGTTTTACTCAATGTGGTTAGCAAGCAAGTTGGTTTGACCGTTACATGATATAGATTGTAGACATGTGACTAATGATGGGGCATTGTAACACTCACCTTATTTTAGCCCCATGAAGGGCATATCATTTAATGGAGTTATTGGTTTAATTATTGAATACCATAATCTTCTTCCGCTGGAGTTTTATCGATTGTAATGAACTCGAATATGGAGTGGTAAGGAGGAGAAAGAGAGAGAGTATCAACTCACACGAGGGTCATGAGCTTATGTAACGACACCCCTAGAAAGGTAACTACCTTTCTAGAGGTCTCGTTACATAAGTTCTAGGGGCGTGCAAGCATAGCAGATACCACAATTAGAGCTAGTAGTATAGTTGTGTGTAGGAAGTAGCAGATATAACAATTAGAGCTAGTAGTGCAATTAGCACCATTAGGAGACATATTGCTCAAGGGTTAGAGTTCAAATTAGGGCTCTTGGAGGGCAATTTTTGAAGTTGAGATTTTGAGAGTGTGTACATGGTGAAACAAGCTAGTGCATGAACCTCAATTCTTTGAAGCTCAAAATAGGTTTGGCTAGACTTTAATCTCTCTTTTATGTTATGTTTATGACCAAAGTGTCCTTGTGGATATTTTGGGAATAAAGAAGATTGATTGTGGTACACTTGTGTTGGTGTATGACAATCTATGTATTGTGATATTTGACGCGACAAGATGTATGTTATGATGCATGTATGTGCATGACAAAATGTATGAGTTTGCTACTTTATTTTTTAATTATTTTTGTTGATATACACATTGTTCAAATCTCCACAATATCATACGTACATCTCCACTATATGCTGCACAAACTTGAAGGGTCTGCTAGAGTTGTGTTCTACACAAATTCCTTCAAGTTTATGGGTTTGCTAACGGTTTTGAGGTTGATATGAGATCATGCATGAAAGACTATGGAGGATACCATGAGGTACCCCGTGGCCAAGGTCGGTCGACGTTCATTTCCATATTACGTAATCATCTGGCCGTAAGAAGCTTCCAACAAATTCCCACGTAGACCTTCCGTTACTACATGAGAATCCTGTAGTTACTATATCATTCATTCGGTAGTAAGTAAAAGACTCGCAAAGTAGAAGAATGATGAGTTGGTTAGACTCACATCGACAGGTTCTGTCGAAATTTGGAAATTTTCGTTTCTAACGCCTTCGTTTCCCTCGTCTGGTCCACGTCTCCGTCTCAATTGTTTCTAACCGGATCATAAATCTAAACTAGTTTCCGAGAAGAGATAAGCAACGGAACACTCTTTCAAACACAGTACGATATAGTGCTCAACGTGTCGTTGTCAAGACTGCTTGTGAAGTTGTGAACTAGGAGCCGATGATAACGAGTTCAATTGCCTACAAGATACTTGAAGAGATCCTGTCGTCTAACAAAAGGTTCTTCCTAACGATTCCACACGAAAGAGATCTATCCTTAACTTCTAACGTCGTTTCGAAAGGTGGTGAAAAGTCAAATACAAGGTTGGCAGTAATTGACTTTTTCAACCATGGGTAGCAAAACGCTTGTTCACGGCCTATATGGGATGGTTACTGGGTGTATCCGGTCATACTCAAATATGCAGTGGTTAAAATTGTTTTGGAGATTAGAATTCCGCACAACTGTACTGTTATTCTTACTTCTCTAGATATCGAATTATTGTATTCAATGATGAAGTAAGAACTCACATGCGTTTGTCCCTTCCTTTTCTTGCTGTCCTCTGACCTAGGTTTCTTTGCTGCCTCCACTTGTTATCCTTGGAACTCTCCCTTTTCGCATATAAGACTGATCCGCTAAACCCAAGTCAGCATATTCTAATGTTTCTGACAATTCTTATTTCATATTAGTTCTAAATTACTGTCGTATGCGGGGACTCCATATTCTGAAACCTTTTCTTTCCCAAATCTGGTGACGAGCATAGTCAGAGCCCTGAGGACATTTCATGAATGTCAAAGTTGCTGAGTTTATATGAATATAGACAAGTTTTTTTCATCGTTGAGTGAACGTTCTGATTCACTCAATCATTTCACGTTTGCACAGTAGTCGAAACAAAATGAAATGGTTCAATATGATTAGCTAATGTTTAAATTGGTAACCTCTACTTAAGTGGTAATCACGGAGACGCTAACGAAACGTCTGCGTTGGAAAGGGCAGGCGGTCGGACACCGGGAGGGAGAGCAAAAGCCACGCCAACTCACGATTGCATTCACAGGCGGAATCGCCGGGCACGAAGACGGCCGGCCTCCGGTAAGGGCCCGGTTAAAAAAAGTGGATCTCCTCACATGAAGGCGACACGCGTCCAAGAAAGGACTAACGCCAGTAATTCCACTTCCTCCACACTTAGCGCCACCGACGTCACAACTGGCCACCGTCGTGGAGGGGTGAAATCGTAGTAAACGGGAAGGCGGGCGGGCATGCGGGCGGGCGGAAGGGCGGACGGGCGGACGGGCAGGTAAAGCCTGGCCTGGAAACACCGGAACGGCGACGCAGCTGGCCCTCGTTCGCTAGCAGGTGAGATGTGCAATCTGAGAGTGCATGAGACTCATTTGCAATCGCCCTTTTCTTCCATTGCAGCTCTGAGTTCTGCACTGCACTGCACTGCATCCTCTGATACATCAGAGGCTAAGGCGAAGGCAAAGCTCAGAGTGAGAAACAGAAGGCAAGGCAAGGCAGGACAGGGCAGGGCAGGGCACCTCGCAGGCTCTCAACACTCCACTTCTTCAAAGTACTTAATATGTTCCTCTCCTTCTGCTTTTGCTACTCAGAATCGATCGTCCTTGATTTGTTTTTTGATTTGTGCATCTGACCTTTTGGGTTTGGATTTGACAGATCGGAGAGGTAGGTGGAGAGAGAGAGAGATCTAGGTGAAGGATTTGCTGCATTGGGCGAAGACAGTGGGAGTGAAGAGGTCTGCTGCTTAGTTGTGAGATATGTTCAGCGTGTGAGTGACAGGTTTTAGATCTGGCAGTTTGCGAAACGGGTGTAGTAGCAATGCGCTTTCGTTTTCAGTGGTCCTGATTTTCCGTCTTGCATCTGATCAACGCTCTTCTAATTTTCCAGATTGTACACTGCTACGGATTCTGTGCGGCTGATAGCAGCAGCTGATTTAGTAGTGCTCTGCCGTCTTGCTACGTCTGGTCGCCGCTGACTTGGCCTACGGCCTGAAATTGGAGTAGACGAGTGGACTAGCTTCGCTTTGAAGTTGATAGAGGAGGTTGAGACAGGAGCTTACAATGGGGGAAGCAGTACCAGCAACCTACACTCCCAAGAATATCCTGATTACAGGTGCAGCGGGTTTCATTGCTTCACATGTAGCTAATCGGCTTGTGCGCAACTACCCGGATTACAAAATTGTCGTGCTGGACAAGCTCGATTACTGCTCGAATCTGAAAAATTTGAACCCATCCAAGGCTTCGAAGAACTTCAAGTTCGTGAAGGGTGACATTGGCAGTGCCGATCTGGTGAATTACTTGCTGATCACTGAGGGCATTGACACTATTATGCACTTTGCTGCACAGACCCATGTGGACAATTCATTCGGGAACAGCTTTGAGTTTACCAAGAACAATATCTATGGCACTCACGTGCTCCTTGAAGCGTGCAAGGTGACAGGGGTCATTCGTCGCTTCATCCATGTTAGTACCGATGAAGTGTATGGAGAGACAGAGGCAGACGCCATTGTTGGAAATCACGAGGCATCGCAATTGTTGCCCACTAATCCCTACTCTGCCACCAAGGCTGGTGCTGAGATGCTCGTCATGGCCTACGGTCGTTCGTACGGGCTTCCATTCATCACCACCCGTGGAAACAATGTCTACGGGCCCAACCAGTTCCCCGAGAAGCTAATTCCCAAGTTCATGCTCTTGGCTATGCAAGGGAAGGTTCTTCCCATCCACGGTGACGGAAACAACGTGAGGAGTTACTTGTACTGTGAGGATGTGGCCGAGGCTTTCGAGTGCGTGCTTCACAAAGGAGAGATTGGTCATGTCTACAACATTGGCACCAAGAAGGAGAGAAGGGTGCTTGACGTAGCCAGAGATGTGTGCAATCTGTTCAACATCAATGCAGATGATGTTATCCAGTTCGTTGAGAACAGACCGTTCAACGATCAGAGATATTTCTTGGACGATGCTAAGCTGAAGGATCTAGGATGGGCCGAGCGAACCTCATGGGTTGAAGGGTTGAAGAAGACGATGCAGTGGTACATTTCCAACCCCGACTGGTGGGGAGATGTCTCTGGCGCCCTCGTGCCCCACCCGAGAATGCTCCACATGGCGGGAGAAGAGAAGTTCAACTCTCAGGCAGATGAGGAGAAAGTAAAGAGCAATGGCAACGAATCTATCGCTGTCAAGTCGACCTCCACCAGCGGGATGGTTGTTCCTCCCACGAAGGTCGCAGCCGCAGCCAAGCCCACGTACAAGTTCTTGATTTATGGTCGCACCGGATGGATTGGAGGGCTTCTCGGTGATATCTGCAACAAGCAGGGCATTGAGTTCGTCTACGGAAACGGTCGCCTCGAGAACAGAGCAGATTTGGAGGCCGACATCGCCAATGCCAAGCCTACTCATGTTTTCAATGCTGCAGGTGTCACAGGACGGCCTAATGTGGATTGGTGTGAGAGTCACAAGACCGAGACCATCAAAGCCAACGTAGTCGGTACCTTGACATTAGCTGATGTTACCAGGCAGCACGGTCTGTTGCTGGTGAACTTCGCAACAGGATGCATTTTCGAGTACGACGAAGCCCACCCAGAGGGAAGCGGTATTGGATTCAAGGAGGAAGATATCCCTAACTTTACCGGCTCTTTCTACTCCAAGACAAAAGCCATGGTACTTTCATCTTCCCTCTGCTCTGATTTATCACTGATTGCGAGCTTGTGTTGAATTCCAACTCTGAATATCTGCACTTGTTTCCTCGGGGATGCAGTTATCTTTATTAGCCCGTGTACAGGTTCATCAAGCTAATTATTTGAGCTGTGGTATTTGGAACTCATCAGGTTGAAGAGCTTTTGAAGAATTACGAGAATGTGTGCACGCTCCGAGTACGGATGCCCATCACCTCGGACTTGAAGAACGCCCGCAACTTTATCACCAAGATCACGCGTTACGAGAAGGTTGTTAACATTCCCAACAGTATGACAGTTCTCGATGAGCTTCTGCCCATCTCGATCGAAATGGCCAAGAGGAATTTGAAGGGAATCTGGAACTTTACCAACCCAGGAGTTGTTAGCCACAATGAAATCCTCGAGATGTACAAGGAATACATCGACCCGTCTTTCAAGTACTCTAACTTTACTCTCGAGGAGCAGGCTAAGGTGATCATTGCGCCAAGGAGTAACAACGAATTGGATGCCACGAAACTTTCTACGGAGTTCCCGGAAATGCTCTCCATCAAGGATTCCTTGATCAAGTTTGTTTTTGAGCCCAACAGGCAGACCCCCCTTAGAAATTGAGCAGCTCCATGAGAATTGTTAGTCTTCGAGTTTTTGTTTGGGTGCCAAGTATTAGTTAAAGCTCTTGCATCATCAAACAAATAATTTTTTAACCTTCTGTCGAATACCTTCATACATAAAGTCGTCCACATTCTTTTGCTGGGTAATTACGCCAGCAAGCAAATTTTTGTATCCAGGGTGTAACAAATTCTGTCCTTTTTTTGGAGTATGTTTTTGTCTCTGCGCATGCTTCAGATATATGTTGCTTGGTTTTTAGCCTTTCGCATCGCGTCACGATGCAAGATGTTCAACCCTTATGGACCAAGCTTGAATCTGGGCTACAAGGAGTACGGTATTGTAGCAGCGGTCATCGTCCTCAGCCTGAAATGTTGGACAACATTACCGAATAACTGTGGAGACTCGAAGCTGGTTAGTTTTTGTAGTATGTATTTTGGTCCCGCACAGGTCTCTCAGAATGAGGAGAATCCTAGCTAGCCAGTGGATCTCAATTCCATTGACAGTTTTGCTTGCAATCTGCATTCATAACTGTCTGATGTGGAACGACTCTAGAGGAACTTAGTAACCCCTACTGTTTGGAGTAATTTCCTGTACGGACTGTTCAGACTGTAAGGCAGCATATAACAAGCCCATTTACATGTGTCAGGGCTCAGTTTCTGCTCGGGAGTCGTGCTTATCCAGTCTTACTTGAAAGCGAAGTGTGATTATCAGCCAAGTAAGCTCAAGGGCATTACACCGCCCAGATAATTGGAGTAGTGACGACAGGTTTGATGAACGTGATGGATCATGAGGATGAAGGAGATTTATCATCAACGTACATCTCCGATAATCTTCTGGAACGTTGTTGCTGGCTAGACTAATCTTTCAAGTTCGAATTCAGGAAACCAGGTCTTGGTGTAAGGCATATACATGTACAACGCCTCCCGTACGATGTTTTACTGTGATGTCGTTGATTCGTCATCGCGGGCTAGACTAATTCATGTCAGCTCCGAATGGTCCATGAGTCCGAGTCCTAGCTTCAGGCACATATATGTACGCCGTCTCCCGTACGATGTACTATACGGATTTCATTCATTCGTGTTTGTGTGCGGTTTTTCAAACCAGTTAGAGCTCGACGGTGCTTCAAACCCAGCAATGATAAGCCAGCTAATACGATGCCGGCCTATATTTCGTGTTCTCCTGGACAGGTTGGTGAGATTGAAGACAGCACATCACCTTAGCAAGACTTTGCGGCTTGGTCAGCAAGGTCATTTGATATCCTCGGCAGCGACCGCAGTGGACGAATTGTTGACTAAAGAACTTAGTCTGAGATAACTTACAATGACCTTACACGCTGCAACCGTTTCTAACTGTTTACATCTAGAGTTCTCTTGATGGCATACAAAACATGCACAGTTACTCACAGGTGTTTCCTTTCAAGTGCGCTACTGTTCTTGAAATCAGAAGTCAGACCTTCGTTTGAAGATTAGACCCTCTGCAATTTTTCCAATTGTTCCATTTTGCTTCGTAGTCACTGTCGGAGGCCGTATCTAAAGTCACCTCAACGCGACTCTTATAGATCTTCCCAACTGGATGGAGTGGAGGTTACCTCTGTATTCTAAAAAAATGAGCATCTCATGACGCACATAAGCTGACTGGTCAGTGTAACAACTGACCTGAATTTTTTAATGGATATCAAAGTGCTTTCGGTCTCTTGCTCAGTCAATGTCTCCTACTTATGGCAAGCTCCTCGTTGAACATTGGTCCATCTCTCTGATGCCCAGTTCATCACATATGAACATGTACTAAGGAATCTGGATTGAATGGCAATGAAAAGACTATATCCTACTTAGATGGTACATTTGTCCAAGTTCGTGATATTCTCGACCTGCGGTGCAGTGTTATTATCTTGTCGCCTTTCACTCGAAGGACTTTGTTCAAAGCGCGTGTATGGTCGTTTTATAGCTCTGATCCTTGATAAGGTCAAGATACTTTGGACAGTCTTCACTACGTTTTCATTCGAAGTCAGTTTCAGAGGATTGGACGATGAGCCCGTCATTTCGGCAATCACGCCTGCGGTAGAACTTAAAATTATTCATTGAAATGAACAATGTTCAGCTCTCAAACGCAGCCTACCTTGACATGTCTATGAGCTTTTCTTGTTGACTTCAATAATGCGCTCTGCACCAGCCTAAGTCATGAACGGTGTACATTTCTCTGCAACTATACTGAGGACCTGGTCGGTACAGATTTCATATGGAACTTATTCTGTAAAACAGGATGGACCGTAAGAAAGTATGCATGATAGAGGAGTGCACGCTCTGAGGGGACATGTTAGATCAGAACAAACTACCTTACTTTCAAGGTGATCTTTGGCAACATATATAGGAACCAGAGCTTTCGGAATTGGAGTAAGTTCGGCTAATCCATACGACTTTCTGGTAACGAGGGTGAAGACGTTAGCAGAAGCACAAAGCCAATCTACTCCATCTCTATTCAACCTCGACTAGAAAATTGTAGCCTCTGGACTGCTGAAAGGATTGTACTTTCAAGCTTACGTTTCTGGGTTTGGCTTGTTTGTCCCGTGAGGCTTGGTTGGGAAAGCATTTGAAACACTTACGTGTGAGTAACTCTCTTCCAACCCAGTCACAGGACATGAACGAAGCTTATTGCTCTACATGAGCAATCGAGTTCCTGGATGACATCTACGATTGCTCCCTTGAGGTTTCCCTACCTACGTCCGTCTTTCTTTGAAAAGAAATTCAGATAAATTGGAGAGCAATCTGTAAACACCTTACGAAAGAGTAAGTGCTGACGCTCCCTCTAGTTTGAGATCATCAGTGACATAGCTTTGAATGTAAACGTCAAGAGAGGGGATTAATTTCGCTGAACACTACAAACTTCTTTATTTCAGAAACCTAATTTGAGCCTTGTTAATGGATATGATTCCTGAACTGGCTGTAAACAACGTCAAATATTGGATCGAACTTTATAATCATATCAGGTCGTCTTCAAAAATAAATCAAGAGGATGTGTGTTCGTTTCGGATTCCACCACAGTATTCTTTATAGTTTGTATCAAACCGCTGCGCTTCTGCGTCCTCACACCTAGCGAATAGGTACCGCACACACATGTTGGCAATAGTCTGGAATCTAACAGGCGCTTCCACATCAACTTGATTTAGACGCCTTCAATTCTCGCAACTTGATTTAGACGCAGCTTCAATTCTCGCACCGCCTCTCGAAGTTGCAAGTTCTTCTTTCCACGAAGTTCATTTCAGCCCCCCCAATCTTATAGATCTCCGCGTAAGACTGCTTTGAAGCTTGCACTCGCTTGGCCAACTCCGCCTTCTACTTCTCTAGCCTCTCCACTGATTTTGTTAGTGTATATCTGGTCCTCTTTACCAATAGCTAGCCGATTCATCATATGCACCAAATCCATATATCCGTCCCCTCGAGGATCCCACCCATGCACATATCTCGGTCCCATCTTGTTGAGTTCCATAAAAACCGGAATCACTGTCTCTAGCTTCTAAGATAACTGTAACACCGAAGCCAAGGGTTCCGCAATCTCCTTTGTGGCCTTCACTTTTGGACGAGAAGGCTTTAGAGGTGCCACATTAGAAGGTGGAAGATGTGAGTCCTCCCACATCTTCCACCTTCTTCTTCCCCGCATCTACTTTCTTCGGCGTCTAATTGTGGGGAGGACTCATCTCCTTTGTTGGCCTCTTCCTCTTTCGTGATAGCTCTATTACTTCGGTATCGGAGTCCGACTCAGGCTTTTCCCCCGTACCACACCTCGCTCCTGGTCTTCTAGGCTCTTGTTGTACTACCAATCCTATACTTTGAGTCGACCCACTGCTGGTATCCTCAATGTGCACCTCAAGGTCGGACAGTCCAGACTCCAATCGATATAGCTGTCGCTCCCTCGGGATTAACCATTCCATCTTCGCATATAAGTGCACTACACTTATATAAGTGCATATAAGAGGAAATGTACACTACACTCTTGTCATCCTCTCTCAATATGGTGGCCATAGCTTGTACATTCTTAGCAAATATTTCTCCCCAATTAACCCGAATAGTTACTCCCACGAAACCCTCCACAATCCGCACATTGTGCATACAGACATAAGTAGTGCACTGTGGCGAGAACAGTTGATTCAAGTTGAATGCAACCTTCCTTCAAAACACATCCTAAATCTAGTTGATTTTGTGTCCATTCATCCCCTTCCTCTCTCGGGGATTAAACCTTTTCGTCTCATCAAAGGTATATACAATGTGCATGTACTATCTTTTCCAATCGACGCTGTCGCATGGACATTGCTTTACTCTGAGAACGCTTGAGTACCTGGCTATAGAAGAACTCTCTTGGCTCTTGTGTGAGTTGATACCGTGTCTTTCCTCTCCTTGCCACTCTACATTTGAATTCATTGTAACGGGTAAACTCCAACAGAAGAAGATTATAGTATTCAACAATTTGACCTTTAATTTTTTCCTAAACTTCACAAATAATTGCTCTACAATCTTCTTGTACTCTCGGGAAAATTTTGTATGTTTCTCTACTCCAGATCTCTCGACACAACTGTTAGATTATACACTATATCACAAAGCGATATACAGATCCATGTGTACTAAAACTATCACATATCTCAATCATTTACTTCAATTGTTCTCAAATTTCATGAAAAGGTCATTCATCATTCGTATATGACAGTGAAAAGTTATGCTTGTGATTTTCACTTCTTCTCTTCCGAGGTCTTTAAGTAGGGCTTTCAAGATATCTATAAAGCACATGTACCTCGGTATCACTTGAAGATGCAGAGGTATTTGTCCTGAAAACTATGTGAAATTGAAAGCAGTGCTAGAATAACACCAAATCTTCCTGATAACTTGTGGACAGATTATACAGCCATTCTCACCATGCCACGCTTATGTGGAGATCGAAATAATTCTTCATTATGTGGCAGGGATGGATTTTCTGTCTCACCTTAGTCCTCATTCTCAAGGTTTCACATGCCTCCAGTCTCTTACTTTCTCCAGATTGGAATTGAGAACTTCATCATTCAAGAGGTCGCTACCTGTTACGAAAATTTCATCTACAGCATATCTTTAATTCTTTCGAAGAAGAGCACACCTTTTCGTCAATGCACTTTGTTGTGGTATTTCACAAAGTAGTAAAGTTCTGGCAATTCGATTTAGTAACATGAGTTAGATTCTAGTATATTGATCGTTCGCCAATATTGTTTCAGACTGTACCTGTCTCTAATATCTCTCTTTCTATCTTGCACTTAATATGTATCTCAGTTCATACTCTTGCGATAAACCGAAGTAATGCACCTTTGCTTCAATGATAAAGATTTGTGATGAGATGATATGTACACAGCCCAACACATTGAGGACACAACAAGCTAGGAGATGGTTTCATGTTCTCAAACCTATTCTACACTCCTCTCTCTCCGGCGGAACTCCAAGTAGCACTTCTAACGACAGTTCACACAGCAAAGTAAAAAATTCATGACGACCACGCGAATCTCAACTGAAAGTAAAATAAAGTCAGTGCGGCGGTTTCATTACAGTCCTCGAATTCTAGTCATTATTAAGCTCGAAGTGTGTTTGATACAGCATCAGATATAATACTTATTCCAAGTCAACCAATTGTCCACAAACCTTGAAGTTGCGAGCGCCAACTGAAGAGCAAAGTGATCCACACTAAAGGGTCATTTAGTGTGGATCACTTTGCTCTTCAGTTCTCATGGGAGACTAAATGCGATCGCACTGGTTCCAACGTGATAAGTTGCATACATCAATCATCGTCTTGATGTATTGGTTGTTGCTGAAAGATCTAGTTATTCTCATCTCACGCACCCGGCAAAGGTTTTGATATTATGAAATAGAATTGAACTTCTCTTCGAAGATTATAAGGAAGTTTACGCGTCACGAACCTTGCAATCTTGCAGATGGAGTTCATATCTCTTGTCAAGACCTAAGGTTGTCTTCGTAAAATTGTCAACCTTGCCAATGAGATTGAGATAATCCATGTACACATCAACAATGACAAAATTTTTCTCAATATGCTTGATAAAAATACAAGGTCACACATCATCATTCTTAAAACCTTGGTTAACAAGAAAATCCTTGAGACATTCTCTAGCTTGAAGCATTTCTATTATCCTTGAGGCTTATGATCTCTATTTAAATTTATAGATATCTTCATATTTATGTTAGTGTCTAACTTTCCGTAAAAGTATGCAGTGACAACATCCATCAACTATACTCCTAAATTCTTGTCAATTGCAAGATTTAGTAGTATTTAAATGTGATGAAATCCATCACAAGAGAATATGTTTCTTCATAATTATTGCATGGATGCTAGATAAAGTCTTGAAGCTCAAGGCTGAATCAAGCCTTGAGCCACAAGACATGCTTTGTATCAAGAACATTATCATACTTGTTACATTTTTTTTAAGAATATTTATTTTCACCCCACATGATTAACTCCCTGAAGTATGATTTCTACTAAACAATCTTTTAAGTATTGGAGTTCAAATCTCATGATCTTTTTTCACTTAGACCAATCACTACAGTTACTAGCCTCAATTATAATAGTCTTACCATTTCCATCAACGCTAAGACACTGTGAAACATGGAAAGAAAAAATCTCATCAATTTTGACTTTCTCATGGTTCTAAATCTTGCTTGTTTGGACATAGTTCACAACCATCTTTTTTGACTTTGTTTGTGACTCTCTCTAAGAGTCTATTGCTATGATCTCTGGAGGTACAAACTCACGTGCATCATGCAACTCTTCATGAGTGTGTTTTTTGTGTGATTGTTGATCATTCCCATGACCTTTCTTCAAAGGTGTGGTATTCATTACATGTGGCTCAATAAAAGTTGGAGCATAAGGTGCTGGTACATGTGACTTAGTCATTTTTGTTACATTATTAAAAGAATTAGGGAGTCTAACTGACAACCTATTAAGATGTAAAATCCACTAAATTTCTCTTTTAGATTCTTGAGTATGCGAATCTAATTTCATGCTGGATTAGAAGGGGAAAAATTTTTAAATCTCTACAAGGATAAGATTGCCTAATCAAACATGGAAATACATCTTGATCAAAGAAACAATATATAAAATGATCTTGTAATAGGTTTTCTATAGTGGGTTCAAGGTATTTGACAATGTTGGGTGACTCACACCAACATAAATCCCTTCTCTATGTTGAGGACACATCTTGGTCCTTGTGGTGGAGGGATAAATACTAAAATCTTACATCCAAATATACATTTGATACCTTACCAAAAATAACTTGTTAAGGATTAACAAGTTATTTAAATCCGATGGTCTTAAATAATGTCCCAACTTGGAATATAACATGATCCCAAGCATAAGAAGGGAAAGATCATATCTCATTAGTAATAGTATGGCTATCATGTGTAAACGTTTGATAAATGACTATGCCAAACCATTAGTTTTGTGTACATAAGGTACTGAATGTTCTACCCCAATAGCAATAGACTCACAATATGATTGAAAAGCATGTGACTTGAATTTGCATAGTTTGGGTATGATGATCTAGGAATCTAGCTCTCATTTTGATCATTTGAGTTAGTAAAAGAGCAAAAGCTAAATTTCTACTTGCTAATAAGGAAATATATGATCACTTTGTAGAAGCATTTATCAAGAAAAAAAACTATCTAAAGGGTTCACATGCATGCACTTTCGTGCCACAAATATCTCCTTGGATTTTTAGACACATAATAGGGAGTTCATGGGGAAGTTTTCACTTACGAGGGCAAATGATTAACTTCCCTAGTGCACAAAATTTTGAATGTTTTATACCTTTGCTGATTTGGGAGACTTGAAGCTCATGTCCAAGTGTGTTAAGGATGATCTGTCTCATCAAGGTCTCTTTGAATATCCCATCCGGTCATGCTTCTTGTTCACACACATCACCTTGATCTCCCCGTGTGTGAAAAAGTGAAGGAAGCAACATAAAGACCAGAGGAGTATGCAAGGATTGTCTCCACTAAATGGTCTTCATCGTCCAAAAATAATAACACTTCATGGCCAATGTTGACACATGAACATTTCTTTGCTCTGAGAACGCCTGAGCGTCTGGCTATAGAAGAAACCTCATGAACCTCGTGTGAGTTGACAATCTCTTCTTCTTCTCCTCAGCACTCCACATTCGAATTCATTACAATGGATAAAACTTCAGCGGAAAAAGATTATGATATCCAATGACTGGATCAATAACTCTCGCCTAAACTTCACAAAAAATTGCTCTACAACCTTTTTGTTTTTTTCGGAAAAGTTTCATATATTTCTTTCTTTTAGATTTTTCAGAACAATTTTCGAGTTACACACTATATCACAAGATGATATGCAGACCCATATATACTAAAACCATCACACATCCCAATCCTTGACTCCAATTTCTTTCAAATTTCATGAAAAGGTCACTTATCATCCAAAATTCAACTGTGGATAGTTTTATTGATGAAACTTTTTGATAGCAAAAGATATGATTGATGTACTAACTTCATGACAATTAGTGCAATCCTGCAACTCTGACTGTATACACAAACTTCAAGCTATCACTCCGTACTCAAAACTCATCCAATTGAATCGAAATTTCAATCCAAGTTGAAATTTCGACTATATCTCAATTGAATCAGATCTCTCAAAACCCTCGTAGGATTTTTAGAAACACCCCAAATACACTCAAAGGTCTAAATTTTCCTCTCTATCTTTGAATCACCATATAAGAGTGCCAAACCTCTCAAATGCATCCATTCTTGAGCCCATGTGTAACCAATCTTGGTTAGTCATAGTTAGTTTAGCCAAAGCGTAGAGTGGTCACTAGATCACAAAAAGACAAGATAGTGGTGTGCACTATCCAAAAAGTAAAAGGGTAAATGACGAGGTGGCTACCATGCATTGGTGGATCAGATTGTGTGCTAGACGTCTGTTAGAAATTGGTTAGGATAAGATAACAAAACATGCAACCTACGCATGTTAGCCATGTGACATAGTTTGGATTTCGGACTCCTCTAGTCCTACAGTATATAAAGCAAGGAGAGGTCTTGAGAAGACCATCTCTCATCTTGGAAGTCATTCCGGAGTCATTGCTTCAGTGTTACATCATGTCGTAGCTCTTCCCGTCAGCTCTCCAACCCTATCCCCAAATCTCCAAAATCCCCTTGGAAGGCTTCCAAAATTCCTCAAAACCTCAAAGAAGTTACCTAAATGTCCTTATTGGCCCAAACTCCAAGACCAATGAGAATGAAGAGTGTCATTTTGACCTCTTGTGTTGCCAAATTAGCTCCATATTAACTTAGAGCTTTACAACTATCCTAAACACACTACTTAGCCATCATATACACAATATGAGTTGCCACTAATAAAGAGTCAAAATGACAACTTGAAACCGGCTAAGTATGAACGGAACTACAAACGAAACCGGGGAGTTTATAACTTGAGAATAATAATCCTCGCCAAAATTCCTAACAATCAACTTCGTATGACTTATTTTCGGTAAACAATAGTGATGGATTGGAACCCACGTGTTGAAAACCACCACTACTGGTAAATTCATATCCATAGCGCCCAAATTAATCAAAACGTATATTGTTAAGTCCCAAATCGCGCCATAGGAAACAACTGGAAGAATAATCGGGTTTGGAAAGTTTATCACTTGTTGCATAAAGTTATCTCCAAAGTGATATACTGACCATGCCCGAAAGTGATCACGATGAAGACACTGGATATTGATCACAAATGGATTGGGCATCGGTACATATGGAGGATCATGTTGTCCTATATCCATGTCTTACGTCGGCTCCACTTCGATCAGATAAGCTCCTTAGTCAGCAAAGTGATGTGTCTAGATCTCTCCCATACCCTTGCCACCATGACCGCACTTTATATCTGATAAGGTCCAAGATAATATCTCTTGGAGCCTTTTCAACATGTTGACCCTACAAAGTTGATCCAACCGTGGGCTCTTAAGAGCCTTACAATGCGCCATCGGTTATCCTTAACTAAAGTATCACTGTCATGACAACAGCTCTAAAGATGACACATATCATCATCTTCTCATAGTAGCCGCGTCACAACACAACAAGTTTGAGCCTATTTTTTTTTTTTTTGGAATACAAGTGTGCAATATTCAAGTGAAGTACGGTTTGCCGAATACGAATATGTTGTGTAGTACGAATATGACCAAAACAAATAGTTTGTTAGCAAATGACTGAAGTAACGATCATGATTAGGGTAGTTAGTAACAACATCAACAAGTAAAACGAGCAGCGGTGCAAGGGTGAACGAGCTGATGGAGCGATTAAGCAAAATGAAAAAAAGATCGATCATTCGTTTGGGGGCTCGAGAGGCTATTCAATTACCGTCAATGCGAAAGATGCCGATAGGAGTATATAGATCATTGGTGCCAAAGCTTGATTGGACAGTGGAAGAATTATTACGATTGAAGAACTTAGGAGTAGCCTTCCTAGCATGGCGATGGGACTATGTATGTCCAAAACTGTGTGAAGAAATTCGAGCTAAGAAGGCAACGAATCCGATAGGATGGAGAGGGCATCTTGATTTTTGGAATGCACTTTTGTGGGTTGAAGCATTGGGCCGTGATTACACGAAAGAGAAGGATGACATCGACTAGAAAGGTTCGGCGTTGTACACTAGATTTAACTTTGACGAATCAAAATAGTTTGATCCTCGAGGAAGGAAAGACACGAATGGATTCAAGATTGATCTCATCCGTGACGACCTTAGGAGGAAGATCATGTATATCCTGAATCAATTATTCTCTTCGAAAAGAGCCACGTATGTAAGTATGCATAAGGTGAGAATAGTGGAAGGATTTATGGGAGGAACATCAAGGTAAATTGGGGAGAGATCTTTGTCATGAATGTGCAAGCAATGGGACAGAAGTTGAGAGCAGGAGAAAAGGGAGTGGTAGAGGAAGAGATATCAGCTGAACGTTGCGGATGCCTTAGGTGGGCCAGAGGAGAATGAAGGTAGCAGTTGTTCAACCAGAAGTCTAAGACCTAGTGGAGGGGAGAGCTTGCAGTTGCCTGTAGAGGAGAACAAGGAGAAGATGCCTTCGTAACAATTGGATAAAGTAATGCAGGATATTGAGGAGACCGTTGTCGTGTTGTGACACGGCTACTATGAGAAGATGATGACATGTGTCATCTTGATTTCATTGAGATGACGGCAATATTTTGGCGATATTTTAGGTCAGGATGGCCGACGGCTCATTGTAAGGCTGTTAGGAGCCCACGGTTGGATTGTCATCCTAGGGCCAGGATGTAGATAAGGATCCAAGGGATATTATCTTGGACCTTATCGGATATAAAGTGTGGTTGGAGTCGCAAGGAAAGGGGGAGGTCTAGAACGTTGCTAACTAAGGAGCTTATCCGATAGAAGTGGAGCCAACGTGGGACATGGATAGAGGGCGGTATGATCCTCCAGAAGTACCAATGCCCAATCCGTTTGTGATAAGCATTCGGTGTCTACATCGTGACCACTTTAGGGCGTGGTTAGTATACCACTTTGGAGATAACTTTATGCAAGTGGTGATAAACTCCCCAGACCCTTTCATTCTGCCAATTGTTTCCTACGGCGCGACTTGGGACTTAACAATATACGTTTTAATTTGATATTGGTGTTATGGATCTGTACTTGCTGGTAGCGATGCCTTTCAACACATGGGTTCATGTCCATCATTATTGTCTACCAAAGGCAAGTCATAGGGAGTTGATTGTTAGGAATTTTGGCGAGGAGAATTATACTCAAGTTATAAACTCCCCGGTCCCTTTTGTTGTTCCGTTCATACTTAGCCGGTTTCGAGTTGTTATTTTGACTCTTTATTAGTGACAACTCGTATTACTTATATGATGGCTAAGTAGTTTTTTTAGACTAGTTGTTAAACTCTAAGTTAGTTGTGGCTAATTTGGCCCACTAGAGGTCAAAATGTCACTCTTCATTCTCATTGGTGGGGAAATTTAGACCAATGAGAACACTTGGGCGAGTTCTTCAGGGTTTTGAGGAGTTTCGGGAGCCTTTGAAGGGAGTTTTTTTAGGATTGAAGGATATGGTTGGGAAGCTGACGGGGAGAGCTACGATTTTGGCTCAAGAATGAAGGCGATTGAGCAAGTTGACACTCCGTTGTGGTGATTTGAAGTTGGAGAGTGAAATTTGGACCGATTGGAAAGTTTGGGTCGATTCTGAGTGTCTTGTAAAGGTTTTCACACATCAAGTTTGGTAGATGTATAGTTTACAACCCGAATTTGCGATTTGACCGAACTTTTAGCTCGATTGGATGAGTTTTGAGTACAAAGCAATAGTTTGAAGTTTTTGTACACAGTCTGAATTGCAGGATTGCACTGACTGTTACAGAGTTAGTTCGACAATCATTACTCATGGTATCGGCAAGATTGGTCAATAAAACTTTTTAGAGTTAAAGCTTGGATGATAAGTCACTTTGTCGTGAAATTTGAGTGCAAGTGGATTGAAGAATTGGGATTTATAATGGTTTTAGTACACAAGGATCTGCATATTGCCTTGTGATATAGGGTATAGTTCGACATTTGTGACGAGAGATCTAGAAAGAAAAAGCATGTGAAATTTTTTCGAGAGTTATGAATAGTTTTAAACTACTTATCTCTGAAGTTTGGTTGAGAGTTAACGGTTCAATCGTTGATTACAACGATCTTCTTGCGCTGGAGTTTACCAGATGCAACAAGTTGGGCGTGGAGAGATGAGGAGGTGAAAGAGAGGGTGATTGTTAGTTCGCACGAAGGCGAGAAGAGTTCTTCTACAGCCAGGCGCTTAGGCGTTCTCAGAGTGAAGCTATGTCCATGCGACACCGTATTCGGACATGAAGACTCAATGAGAACCATAGGGAGGAGAAGTCCCAGTGTGGAAGTAGTTCATGAACATGTCAACAAGAAGAGGAAGTTAAAGGAGATCATTCAAACGAGAAGCCTAGTACCAAAGGCATCGCAACCTAAGGTAAAAGCATCGAAGGTTAATGATGAAAAATTGATTTCTTCGGTGTTACTGTCAGCATAGAAACTTCGGACTATGACTATCATGAGTCTACAAAAGACGCATAAATTCACTTCTTCACCATTGGTAGTGAATTAACATCTCATTCCCTTGGGAACAAACTTTAATTCCTTACGATTGGCAAACCTTTGTGTAACTTGTCTGTTACACCTCCATTGTCTCGGTAGCCAAAGAGCTTACCAATGGTCTTGCAGTCACACATGTGGACTGCATGCGTCTCTGCTCAGCCAATCCGTGTCAAACAGTTCAACTCCATATCATGATCCAACACCTAACATTGTGATAACTCTGAAAATGTAGGTACTCATGTAGTAGCAGTACAAAATCCCATAGCTTGCTCTCTCTCTTCAGCTTTGGATTCCACCAACCGTTGCAAGCGAGAATCCCTTACAAGTCCAGGTCCTCCCTCTATGTAGGCATGGGAAGCTAGATAACTCAACAACGTGGGTAATGCAGCTCTTGGTTGACCCACAAAGTTCATCACTAACATCTAACAAAACATGCCAGAATATGAATCCTGTAGCCAAGGGATTTGTTCCCAAGGGAATGGGATATTAACGAATATTAGGTGGGGAATATGTGAGTTAAACATCTTTAACCAACTCTATACAATCACAGTCCGAAGAGTGTCTTCAGTTCATACTAAAATCCATCAGAGAAATTAATGCACTAAGAAATTCCCGAGAAAATTCTTTTATTGATATTGGGCGATCCTCAATTACAAGAGACAAACATTCACCAGGCGTAAGTTCACAAAAATCTTTCCAGAGAAATCCTTGATGACCAAACTTATGGCACGAATTCTTGGATATCTACACAAAAATTCCATTGTCAGTAAGGTAGGCCACCGCAATCTCTGCTCGGCTTCGAGAGTTTCCGTTCTACACAGGCCACACATGAACAATTCTTGTCTTTCTCGTGCAAATTGAAGATATCTCTCCTAACTACTATGGTCCTATTTATACACAATCCTAACGTCATATCTGAATCACAAACTACACAGATCGTGTTTGACTACGATCTTTGTCTGATGGACATGCATCGCTTCCTGACATTCGCGACCCATGGCCTTTTATTTCTTCTTTGAATCGCAAGGAGTGTTCATCATCACCGTCAGTTTCTCCAATCGATCACTCTCAACTTCATCACATTGGGCAAACAGATACTACGAACATTTTCTCATCAAAACTTCTAGTCTAGCTGGTCTCTCCACATAGACTTTGTGCAATATTGCTTTATCTCCTTCAATTGTCTTTGGAGCCTTTCATTCTCTACTTCCACGAACTTCAATTCCGCTCCCCGGATCTTGCATATCTCACCATAGGCCTACTTTGTTGCCTTCACTTCTTGTCGCGTTTCTGCCTTCTCCTTCTCCAGACATATCACTGACTCTGTCAATTGCCTGATCTTCTACGTCTGGTCCTTCTTTCCTGTCGCGATACGGTTCATTACTTGAATCAGGTCCATGTAACCGTCTTCCTGAGGATCCCACCCTTGAATGTAGTTTGTTCCCATCTCGTTGAACTCCATGAGAACTGACACAACAACATTCTCTAGTTTTTGTGCTAATTGCAATTGTGAAGAGAGAGGTTCTCCACCATCTGCTTTGGATGCCTTCACCTTAGGCCTCGATACTTTCGGTACTAGATTTCTTGGTTTAGCAACCTCCTGCAACTTCCGCTTCTTACTTACTAGTTTTTGAACTTCTTCCACATTTGGACTTCTCACCTTCCTTCCCAAAGTTGAATCTTTCCGTCCGAATACAGTTTCCTCAATCTCCAGCATTACTTATCCAATTCTTTTGAAGGCATCTCGTCTTTATCTCATGTGACCGGTGATTGCAAGCTACCTCCTCCACTTGGTCCCATGCTCCTGGTCAAACCACTACAAGCTTCACTCATATTTGGCTCTCGCAAAACATCTTATGCATCCATCTGACACTTCACTCTTTCCCTTCGGGTTAACCATCCCATCCTCAAGTACATGTGTACCAAAAATGAGAAAATGTACACCACTCCCTTCTCTCGTGCTCTCAACTTTTGCCCCATTTCTTTCACATTCTGAGCAAATATTTTCCCTCAATTGACTTTGATGGACCCTCCTACAAACCCTTCTTCTATTCTCACATTATACATACTAACATAGATAGTTCTCTATGATAAAAACAGCTGGTTCAATGTATACATTATCTTTCTCTGGAAATTGTTCTTGATCAAATCAACCTTAAAACCATTAATCCCTTTCCTTCCACAAGGATCGAATCACTTAGTTTTGTCAAAGTTGAATCCCGTATGCAATTTCGATCCCTCCCAATCAATACCATTCTTATCCTTTGTGTAATCTCAACCCAGTGCCTCTACCCACAGAATCACATCCCAAGTGTCAAGATGCACTCTCAACCCAATAGGATTAGCAACCTTCTTGACTTTCACTTCTTCACACAACTCTAGGCATACGTAATCCCATCGCCATGCTAAGAACACACTGCCTAGGTTCTTTAATCTCATCAATTCATCCACTGTCTAGTATGGCTTCGGCACCAAAGATCAAATCACTCCTACGTAATTATAAGTAAACTATAATCTTCTGTGTGGGAGGTAATCAAATAGCCTCTCTTGCTCTCGATCAAATTACCGTTCTTCTCTTCATCGTGTCGTCTCGATAGTTCAACTCGTAACTATTTTTCGATAGGGTTACAAACATTATCGTAGATATTGGAACTTCTCCTGCCATCTTTAATCTACTCATCTCACACTTGACATGCATATTCGTCCTAAGAGACATATTCGTATTCAGTCTTA
Organism: Marchantia paleacea; assembly: GCA_014180765.2. Lineage (NCBI taxonomy): Eukaryota > Viridiplantae > Streptophyta > Marchantiopsida > Marchantiales > Marchantiaceae > Marchantia > Marchantia paleacea. The sequence continues at coordinate 2,618,164 of MUAA02000014.1, forward strand.
CTCATTTCCTCCGAATATCATGCTTTTTATCCCAAAAAACAAAGAAAATAGGCTTAAAATTCCTAACTAAGGTCCTAGAGAGCAATAGGACTCCTAATAGCATTGTTGGCCCTAACAACAGTTCGAGTACAAATGGCGCTAAATGCACAATTGGTTCTAATTGTTGTATTTGCTTCTACATACGTACATCTTCCTAACTAGAGATGTCGCTACATAAATCGTGACAAAAAAGATATTGCATTTGCTCGCTAAAGCTTCTAATCTAGCAAATCGTTCTTCTTGCAACTGTTGCTTCAAACCCCGCAATAGGCAATGAATTTGCTCGTTTTGCAACTTCATAAATTTCATCTCTGCTCAGCGGATCTTGCAAATCTCTGAGTAAGAGAGCTTTGCGGCCTTCTCCTTCTTCTCCGCCTCTGCCTTATGCTTTTCTAGATGCTCCACCCGATCAATTAACTGTCGAATGGATTTGATCCTTGCATCTTGTGGTTATTCATGACTTGAATCACTTCCATATAACTGTTCTCATGAGGATCCCAGCCTTGGATGTAGTTTGAACACATCTCCTCCAGCATCATGAAAACTAAAACAACAACATTTTCTAACTTATGTGCTAGTTGTAGCACTGAAAAGAGTGACTCCCCACCACCAATCTTTGAAGCTTTTACTGATGGCCGTGATATCTTGGATACATGACTTCTTGGCTTGGCAACTTTCTTTAACTTCCTCTTTTTTAGTACAGTTTCTTTAATAACATATCCACATGAACTCCGATCTCTCTTCCCCAAATTCCCTACCAAATCCTCTCTCCTGAATACGGTCTCCTCAATCTCCCGCATTACCTCATTCAGCTCATCAAAAAGCATCTTGTCCCTATGCATTTCCAATGTAGACGACCAAAGATTTTCGCCTACATTGGTTTCCAAGCTCTTTGTCTAACCACTATTCGTTGCATTGACATTCGTCTTCCTCAATATATCCTCAACATCAAGCTAGTACTTCCTCCTCTCCTTCAGAATTAATTATCCCATCCTTGAATACATGTGCACTAGGAATGAGCAGTTACACTACTCCCTTCTCCGATGCTTGGAGCTTTTCTTCCTCATTGCATGCACATTCCTTGTAAATATCTCTCTCCAGTTTACGATGATTGATCCTCCAACAAAACCTTCGATATTCCTCACCTTCTGCATACTCATGTAAGTAATTCAATGTCGTGAGAAGAGTTGATTCACGGTATACATGATCTTTTTCCTAAAATCATCCTTAATCAATTTGATCTTGAACCCTTTGGTTCCTTTCCTTCCCCAAGGATCAAACCACTTTGACTCCTTAAAATCGAACCATGTATGCATAGTTGATCCTTCTCAGTTGATGTCTCCTTCTCCTTAGCATAATCTCATCCCAATGCTTCTGCCTCAACACTCCTTGCAATTCAAAGGAGAAGCAAAAGGAGATGTATAACGTCATGATTCACGAGTGTCAGAAAAAGATCCGCGTCCATTGGAAAGAGATCGCAAAAGATATTTGGGAGTTGCAACTATTCCTAGATATTTTTGCCTCGAGAAAAGAGTTGTCATCAAACGGTGCAACAATTTCGTGAAGAAGTAGTTAGGCATGATCCGTGTAGTCAACGTTAAGGAATAGGTGCTACAATTCTGTATAAATAGGAGTAGAATTAGAGTAGGAATATCTTTCCCTTTGCAAATATTCATTGTTGGACCGGAAGTGTAGTTAGGCTAGAACGAGAGCTTGAGAAATTGGTGGACGTTGTGTTTGATCGGCCTACACTGATGCGAAATATTTGTAAAGTTATCCAAGTATTCGCCCATGAGCCAAGGTCGTTTAGCCTCATCAATATGACTTCATTGAGAATTTCGTCTCTATTTTAGCTTGTAAAGATCATTCTTTCATCATTAAAATAGGAGTAGAATTTCATTTATATGTGTAATTATGTGTAATATAATGGATGAGCAGTGATATTTGAGTCGAATAGAGTCATTGAATACTACTTATTTATATCATTCTTCGGACTCTGATTGTCCAAAGTTTGCAAAAGGATGTGTAAACTCATTTCTTCACCACTTGTAGTGAATTATGACTTTGTTCTCTTGAGATTGAACTTTCATTCCTTATATTCGGACATTTGTAACAGACAAGTTACAGAAAGGTTTATCAATCGTGAGGAATTAAAGTTCATTCCCAAGGGAATGAGGTGTTAATTCACTACCAGTGGTGAAAAAATGAGTTTATGCATCTTTTGTAGACTTTGGACAATCATAGTCCGAAGCTTATTGCGAATAAGCAGTATTCAACCACTCAATCTGATTCAAATATCACTACCCATCCATTAGATTACACGTAATTACACATGTAAATGAAATTCCACTCCTAATTTACTGATGGAAGATTGATCTCTCCTTTACAAGGAGATATCAAAGTTGAGGCGAGGTTCTCGATGAAGTTCTATTGTTGAGATTTATCCAAGCATGGCTCATGGATAAATACCCGGATAATTTTACAAGTATGTCACACCAATCTAGGCCGATCAAACGCAACACTCACAAGCTTCTCAAGCCCTTCGTTCTACCTTAGGCCGCGATGTCTTTGATAGAACGGCATTAACTATGAGCGTTAACCCATTTTGTCAATTTTTACCAATGCTTGCGCCCTTCAAAATTCTTGATTCATATCTAAGCATTTAAAAAAATACAGAAATTTGAAATTGATCACACCAACTTTGAATTAATTTCACTTCTAGATTACCATCACGATCAACTCTTTGCGCACTCTACAACGAAAAAATCAAAGCTACCATTGATCAAAACTCGTCAAAACACCTTCAACGCTCCAAGAACTCATATTTCTCACCATAGAATCCAATTTGAGTTTTCGAAATAATCTTTTCTACTCTCAAAATGTTCACAAGTACACTCTCCTCATAACCATAGCATAAAAGAGAGATTACATTCAAGCCAAATCCACTTTGTGCTTCAAAGACTCCAAGTTCTAGCATTATCTATTATCCACCATAGCCACACTTTAATAGGCTCAACTTCAAAAATTAATCCTAAGGAGCCCTAATTCAAACTCTATCCCTTGAACTCTATGTCTCCTAATGGCGTTGTCAGCCCTAATGACAATTCCAATGCAAATGGAACTAATTGCACTATTGGCTTTAACTATTATATTTGCTCCTATATACGCACACCTACCTAGGTATAGATGTCGTTACATAAGTCGTGATATATATGAAGATCGTCACACCAACTATCGCATGGCATAATAAAAAATGTCTTGCAATCTCATCTCATTCCATATAAAAGTATTGATTTATTTATATGCCAGACTGCAAAATAATAACCAATCCTGTAATGATCACTCCAAAAAAATCCAACAAATATATTCCCTCCTCTTGATACTGCCAAGCAATAGTTGTTGTATCCAAAGGTAATAACATAGAGGAAGTGGGAATAACTTCCTTTGTCTCCTCCACCGCAAGAGCAAAATACTCACTTCAAGCTTGATATATAAACTAATCTGTCAATTGTTGTAACTCTACATGTGAAGTATTTAGTGACTCATCCGACATGTATGACATTACTCCACTAAGACTTGGAACTGTATCAACATTCTATAGACATGGATTGTCATTCATTCATGTTTTCCTCCAACAAACACCATCCCAAGTAACACAAGCATTGAAGGCCACAACATATGTTAAACCTCCACTCAGTGAAGGGCTAGATCCATTAATGAACCAAACTAGTAATCAACTCACTTGACCCTCACCAGATTGCCAATCTGGCCTATAAGAGGCTATCTCTTCTTAATAATCAATGCTAAACGCTATAAGATATAATATTGTTGCACCCAACAATGCATTATAAAATTTTGCTAATGTATTAATATCACATGCTCACGTCATAAATATATCCATGACATGATTTGCTTGGACTTACATCTAGATGATGTATTATGATGGTGCATTACTATAAACTCCAAGAGATATATGAATCTAAGGTTTGTCTTTTGCAAACCACCAAGAAGTGCATATTTACCCAACATAAAGGATTATGCACTAGAATCCTACAATATTTATTGGGATCGATAAATCTTTGATGAATATCCTATCAAATAAATGACAACACTCTTGTTAGTTGTTTATTTGCAGTCAAACCAGCTTGCTTGCTAATTACATCAAGGACATCTCCACCGTCAATTGGGAACAATCTCATAAATAGATTGATAATGTAATTTAGTGTTCTTAGTCATGGCATGAAACACAAGAACAATATAAAATCAAATCCTATGACTCCTCAAACATTCGAATTATAAAAAGTGGATCAAACAACTTCTAGTGTAGACAAAATTATTAAGCTATTTTAGGACTTTGATCCTTCAAATTGTGATTTTTTTATAAAAAAATTGCTTTTTTAAGTTTGACTTATGTAGACTAATTATATGTTTAAAAAATCTTTCACTTCTTACCTTTTGGTATGAGTCTTTAGAATTTTTTTCCATTAAGTTGGATAATAACAAACCCATATTAGCTAGTAAATTTTGTAATCATGATACTTTACATGCTACATTTGCATCTTCTTTGTACTATGACTGTCTAGATTGATAAGGTATTAAAGACTATTTTGTTTATGTCCAATACATATCTACATTTTTAAGATTGAAGACATAATCTAATATTAAACATCTCTCCTATGCATTATTTGTCCAATATGAATTTGCATGAACATATAGATATAAAGTTAACATTGATAAGAATTAATATTTACAACATTAAAATGAGGCTTGCATCATCACAAACAGACTAACAAACAAAATTGAGTAGCTCAAATCATATATATAAATTAAATTTATATATGTGATTTGAGCTACTCAATTTTATTTGTATGTTTTGATAAAGGATAGTTGCAAAATATTTCATCTTGTGTTAGTGGATGATTTGATCATCACAAGAAACAATAATCAAAAGATCCATTATATGAAGTATCCCGTTACAATTTTTTCTTAACATCTAGTTTTTCTTATTAGAACTCATTCATAGATGATGCAATTATGATATGGATTTGATAAACTTATATATTTTGAAATGATGAATTTTAAACTTATTTCTATTCATTTTGAGTAAAATTTGAAACTTCTATTAAATATATATGAAATATTTATATATCTGATCTTTAGTATTGCAAATCCTTAATCCTAATTTTATCAGAATCACATGTATCCTCTTCTATCATATTTTTGATATTGGTTCATAGAACGTCTTTTGTAATTGACATATCTAATTAAATGTATGAGATCTGTGACCTTTAGGCTAACTCTCACTCAAGTTAACCTCCTATACTTTTTTGAAAACTCATTATAAATCTAGAAGGATACTTCAAATCTTGATGATCATAACCATGCTACATTCGTTTATACAAACTCTTGTGACAATCTAAAGAATCTCATAAATATTCAAACATCACTAAAAAAATCAAGATTTTTTATTGATGTTCAATTTATTTTTCAAAAATAAGGTTTGAGAGTTGTTTCTCAACCTCTTTATTTGTATTAGTTAGACTTTTATTGTAATAATTATAAGTAATAATCATGTAACTTTCTCTTATCAAATTAAATCAAGATAAATATCATTAATCTCAATGAGAGTGGTTACATGACAACATGTCATTGGTCCACTTGGATCTTCTAGAAGCCCAACTATGCTTTAATTATCTTTGATGTATCAAGCAAATCTTGATCCTAGATTTAAAGATCCTCATCAAGTCAAACTAATCAAATATTAATCAAGTTAAGAAAAGTCAAGATAACTATATGATAAAATATGATAATTGATTGCCTTAAAATAACCAAATAATTATTTTCATCATCTATTATATTACATAAAAAACTATCCAATCTATTGCTTCAACTTAACTATAATTAATTAAATATAGTTGTGACTATACTAAACTTGATGTTTAAACTTAGTCATAGATAAAACATAATCAATTTTGGTTAGCTATAGTTGATTTAGCCAAATCTTACATTGATCATTAGATCACTAAACGACAAAATAGTGATCTACATGATCCAGAATGCAAAAAGATAAATTTTGACTTGTATGTATACATGATGAGATGACTACCATGCATTGGTGAATTGGATGCTAGATGTCATTTAGAAATTGGTTTGGATAAGATAATGAAGAATGCGACCTGCATATGTTAACCATGTGGCATAGATTGAATTTTGGACTCTTCTAATCTTATAGTATAAAAAACAAGAAGAGTCTTGAGAAGGTATATCATCTTGAAAACTATTATGAAGTCATAATTTATCGTCAGTGTTACATAAAATCATACTTTATATATAATCACACTTTATTTTATAGATATAGCTATGGATCTTACATATATTCATATATAGATGGTTGCATCATGTATTCAATTTTTATCAAATCATCATTTAAAATTACATTTTTCATATTCATATGATGCATCTTCCACTTTTATTGTAGAGCAATTGCAACAATGATATAAATTATGATTATCTTTGCAAGATGATCAAATATTCTTTGTAAAGAATCCCATGCATTTAAAAAAACATGCTATTAAAAAAATGTATAATTGTGTCTACTTACACTTTCATGTTATGTACTCTTGATATTGTACTGTCATTTGCAACCAATAACATGTTAATCTTATGTTATTTTAATCAATTTTCATATTTATTATTGATTCAATCTTACAATCTTACAATCTTCTCTTGCATAGGTTGTTATAAGATTATTATATAGTTATGTTTGATCTAAAATTTAATGGGGTCATAGAAGATGTAAAGTAGTTTGCATAGGGTAGAGACAACTATCATGACTTATGTAGTGGTATCCCTAGTAAGGTAAGTATGTGCATGCAAGAGCATATAAAACAATTAGAGCTTATTATGCAGTTAGGGTCATTTGCACTAGAACTAAAGTTACAACATACATCTTATGTTAGGAGAGCTAAATCTCAAGAGGTATAGTTCGAATTAGGGCTCTTGGAGTGCAATTTTTAAATTTGAGATTTTGAGAGTGTGGCTATGGTAAATAGTAGCTAGTGTGAGAACTTGAAATCTTTGAAACACAAAGTGGATTTGGCTCGACTGTAATCTCTCTTTTATGCTATGGTTATGAACGGAGTGTACTTGTGGATGTTTTAAGAGTAAAAAAGATTACTTTGAAAACTCAAATTAGATTATGTGGTGAGAAGTATGAGTTCTTGGAACACTGAAGGTGTTTTGATGAGTTTTTATCAATGATAGCTTTGATGTTTTTGTTGTAGAATGTGTTAGATGTTGATGGAGTGAAGATCATTGTGATGATCTAGAAGTAGAGTCAATTCAAAGTTGATGTGATCAATTTTGAATTTTTTTATTTTTTGTTTTAATGCTTAAATTCAAATTGAGAATTTTAGAGTGCAGGAGTGTTACTGAAAATTGACAAAGTGGGTCAATGCTCATAATTACCTTGGGGTTTAGAATTGAGATTGGCTGAAAAAGATTTTGGACAAAAGTGCTCGAAGTCCAAGATTTGGTGTTTTGAAGTTTTGGGCTAAAAAATATGAACATCATGCTATAGGATTATCATATAATATCCAGTACATTGATACTTGTATGTGAAGCAAGATGAGATTACAAGGCATGTTTTAGTATGCAATGTGGTACAATATGTGCCATGATACTCAAATCTTCTATCATTTTCTGCACTTCAAGGATATTAGCAGGTCTTGCCATTATATATTTTGTTGCTGGGGATGCAAGATCTTGCTTGACATGGCACCATATATTTGGTTATTATTAGATGGTCATGGTAGAGACACACACATGTTGGTAATAGTCATGGGCTACATGATTCACATTCTGGCATGTTTTGGGATATGTTTACGATCCCTCTAGTCATAACATACATTTTGGAGAATGTTCCCTTGGTGGATAATCCACGTACATGAGTGATGACGAGTGTACATCATGTTCGATTATGGATTAGATAAGTGGTATTACTAAATACAGCGAGAGTAAGATCTCATGCACATCGTCCATATCTATGGAGGACAAATCTTCTTCTAAGGGAGGTTTTATTACAAGCTTATGACAGAGTGTAGAGGCACTCACATCTTACCGTGGAGAGTATTTTGGAAGTAGAAAGACACTCCCATGCACTGATATATATTGACAGGTCATCCATGGCAGTGGTGAATTGTGGATTAGCCAAGAGCTGCATTACCCACATTGTTGAGTTAACCAACTTTCCATGCCTATAGAGAGGGAAGACTTGGACTTGTATGGGATTCTCGCTTGCAGTGGTGGATGGAACCCCATGCTGAATGGAGAGAACAAGCTATGGGATTTTGTACTAGTACTATAACAATATCTACATTATCAAAGACATCACAACGTTGGATGTTGGATCAGGCTATGAATCTAAACTATTTAACATGGATTGTGAGCCTCAGATTGGTTGAGCAAAGACACATACGGTCCACATAGATGACCGCAAGACCATTGATAAATTTTTTGCCTACCAAGACCATGGAGGCAAAAGCTGGGGGTGAGAAGTGCCCAAAATATCATCCTTGATCTTATCGGGATGTTAACGAAGGAGGGATAAAGTCTTCTTTGAGTATGGTTGGAGTTTTTTACGCGGAGCAAGCGGTGATTACCACTATAGACCTTTATGATACAACTCAAGAGGTTACAAGTAGAGTGGATAGAGTTGTTTAGACTGAGCTAGTGGAGCCTAGTATGAGAGAGAAAAAAAACTTTCTGCTCAAGATGTTGTTTAGCAACTAAATATTACATATCCTATCTCTAGTGTCGAGAAAGAGGAGATTTGGGATATTAAAATTGATCTCAAAGTGATAGGAGTAGAAAGACGTAGGGTGTGGAGATTTTTGAGGAGTTTCATGAACTATTTTTCTTCACTATGTAGGATTAAGGTTGTTTGAAGGGACATAGTATACAGATTGACTTGACAACTGATGCATTAGTCTTTCGTCGTCCCTATAAATACATCCATATAAAGAGAGATTTGATCCAGAGTAGGTGTCAAGAACCTCTTGAGGCTGGATTAGTGGAGTTATCATATGGAGAATATGTCTCTATTGTGGTGATGCTCATCAACTAGGATATACATGGCAATTATATAGATAGACGCATGTGTGGTGACTATCAATCTATCAATTGATAGTCAAAATTTGATCAATAAGCTATACTTACAGCTCAGGAGATCTTTGATATGATTAGGCATGCAAAGGTTTCATCACTTGTGGATTTGAGATGAGAATAAGGCCAAGATAATCTTTTAGACTATTGATTTGCATGGCAAGGATGTGTTATATCAATGAAAGTTTCTACCATTTGGGCTGAAGAATGCAACTGTTGAGTTCCAAAGAGTGATGGATAGGATCCTAGCTGGACTTGATTGTGTCTAAGTTGTGACATCCGGGCTCACTCTCACTCAAGTTTACCTCCGATGGCTTTTTGGAAGCTCATCATGAATCTAGAAGGACTTAATCCCACCCTATGACCATGATCCTAATGCACACTCTTACACAAACTCTCAAAGTCCAAGCTCCATTATGCAAATTCTCACCAAGAGTAAGATATCACTCAAAAGGAAGGGATACTTTGGTAATCAAAGTCTTCATTGAATCAATGCTCCACTCCGAACATGACTTCTCCAAGAATCAAGCTCCTCAAAACTAAGATCATCACACTATCTTCTCCCAAAACTAACTTCCATTGAAAACTACTTGAGAGGTGCTTCTCAACCTCTCTATTTATACTACTTAGAATCTTACTCTAGTAACTACAAGTAATCACCATGTAACTTTCTCTTACCAAGTTTCAACGAGGTAGAGATCACAAACCCCAATGAAAAGGGTACATGGCAACATGCAAGTGGCCCACTTGGATCTTCTAGAAACCCAACTACTCTCTAATTGACTTTAGTGTACCAAGTCAATCTCGCCCCTAGATTTAAGGGTATTTCCCAAGTCCAACCAATGGAAACTAGTCCAAGTCAAGGAAAGTCAAGATACCCATGTGATAGAATCTGTTCTTTGATTTTTACTAAACAACAAAATAGTAGTTCTCATCTATCACACCAAAAGTTACTCTATATTTTCCTCCAACTTAACCATAACTAGCTAAACATAGTCATGACTAAGATAAACTTAGACACAATTTAGATATACTTACATTTTATCCTATATGTATAACCATGGATCTTACATTTACCCCCGGACCAAGATTTCACTCCGTTCTTGGAGTGAAAGAATCTGATCGGTGATGAAACGGCTTCAACTTGTCGTAATTCACCCGGTCAAAATGTTGTCCTCCCAACTGCTTCAAATCGTAAGCAAAGTTTCCCCACACTTTGTGAACTATGAAAGGACCAAAGTACTTTGGAAGAAATTTCTTTCTTGCTCTCTTATATCTAATGGAGTCGTAAAGTATTACCCAATCACCTTCTTTGAAAGTCTTCATCTTCTTTGTCCCAAGTCGGTTATCATGATACTTCTTCTGCAATTGTTGAGCCCGCTCCACATGTACCATGGCCACAGCTCGAGCCTCCTCCAATTCCAACAAGTGTTGACATCTTGATTTGATAGCTTCTACTCCATTCGTCCTCTTTAACTTCCGTTGGATAGTTAAGAAGGTCGTCAAATCAAATTGAATTGGAAGTTTTGACTCAACACCATATACCATACGGAAAGGTGAGTACTCTGTTGATGTCTCCCAAGTTTTCAGATACTCCCACAAGATAGCATGTAGCCTCTTGTCCCAATTTTGCTTGCTCTTGTCCATGTCTACATCCTTGGCCAACGCGTATAGTTGGTTCGCTCTTCCAACCCGTTAGCATTGGGTTTGTAGGAAGTAGTCATCCGTGCCTTGATGGAGAAATGACCTAGCATGGCTTGTATAATGCTTCCAACAAACTCACCACCTCTATTAGATACAATTTCTAAAGGGCATCCAAATCTAGTTATTATCCTCTCGTACAGAAATCTACCCACTTCTTCCTCACTTGTAGATTTTAGAGGTCTAGCTTATACCCACTTGGTTAGATAATCTGTAGCTACCACAATGAACTTGTTACCCCAAGGGGTAAGATTCAAGGGTCCTATAAAATCTATTCCCCATTTCTCAAAAGGATCTTAAAATAGGAACTGATGTCAAAGCTTTTTAGCTAAATCTTGACACACATCACAACTCTTGCAAAATTCCACACAATCTTTGAAAATGCCCTTCCAATGATAGCCTCCATCTAGGATCTTAAATGCAGTTAACTTTCCTGCAAAGTGTCGTCCACATACCGAGCCTTCGTGTAACTCCTTCATAAGTTGAATTGACTCCTCCCTTCCAATAGCCCTTCTGAGTAATCCATCTGCTCCTTGATGAAACAACACGTCCTCTATGATGGTATAAGGTTCACATCGCTTCACCAATGCATTCCTCTCCCGTGAATGCATGCCTTGGGGAAACTCTCCTTCCAAGATGAAATCCCATATCCCCTTGTATTCTGCCGGTACCTTTGTTATGGTGTCCATCATTAACAAATCCTCATCTGGAAATGTATCATCCACTGGTTGATCTCCTTCCTCATCGTATGCTCGAGACATCAAATCAACATTGGCATACTTCTTACTGGGTCGATCCTCAATGATATAATCAAACTCCACCCGTAACAACTTCCATCTGGTTGTCCTACCCTCAACATTAGGCTTGTTGAAAATGTACTTCAAAGCATTGTGGTCAGTAACGATAGTAAATTTTCCTCCCAACAGATAGTGTCGAAACTTCTTAAGTGAGAAGATCACGGCTAAAGCCTCCCTTTGTCACTGAATAGTTTCTCTCAGCTTGCACCATCTATCTACTAGCATAAGCAATTGGATGATCATGGTTATCATCATCTAACTGGCTTACAGTGTATCCTATAGCAATGTTTGATGCATCCATATAGAGAATGAAAGGTTTATCCCAATTTGGTTTGGCTAAAATAGGAACCGTTACCAACGCCTTCTTAAGAAGTTCGAACGCCACAACTGCCTCTCCATCCTTGAGGATTAAATCGTTATCTGTCCCCTTCTTCATATAAACCGTCAAGGCATAAGCTTTGTTGGAGAAGGAAAAGATGAACCGTCGATAGTATCCCACCATACCAAGGAACTGCCTCAACTTAGTCAACATCACCGGGAAAGGTAAGTCGAGGATGCGTTTCACCTTTTCTGGATCCACCACTATACCATCCTTGGAGATGATTTGCCCTAACAACAAACCTTTCTCACGTCCAAAAATGCATTTTTCTGGATTGAGCAAGGCCTTGGCTTTTTGCAAACGTTGTAGAATTTTGATCAAATGATCAAAATGATCCTCCTTCTTCCCGTATACACAAAAATCATCTATGAAATCTCGCACAAATTTCCCAATAAAAGGTTCAAACACCTTGTTATGAACCTCTGAAAAGTTGCTGGAGTATTACATAGACCAAAGGGCATTACCCTAAAGTCAAAAGTTCCCCATGGCGTGGTAAAAGTGGTTTTGAGCTGATCTTCAGGAGCAATTTGAATTTGGTTATAACCACTATAACCATCTCCAAAACTATACCACTCATGACTTGCCACCTCCTCTAGAATCTCATCTATGAAAGGTAAAGGATAATAATCCTTCTTAGTGACAGCATTCAACTTCTTGTAATCTACGCATACACGTAGCTTACCATTCTTCTTCTTGACTATCATAATAGGAGGAACCCATTCAGAATTCTCTACCTCATAGATGAAACCGGCATCCTTTAGCTTGTCGATCTCCTACTTCACCACCACAGCCATTGGTGGATTTATCCGACGTTGCTTCTGACGTACTGGACGAGCCTTTTCCTCTAACTCAATGCGATGAGTTTCTAAGGTTACTTCCTTCAAATCCTTGTAGCTAAAGGCAAAGACATGGATATATTTCCGAAATATATCCATGAACCTTGACTTCTCCTCCATAGTAACCTTGGGAGCAAACTTGAGAGTGGAGAACTGTCGAGTTATTTCATCTTTGCTCATCTTCATCTTGTCGGGATCTTTCACCACCCCTGGTCTAGGAAGTAAATCCATTGCAGCAAGAACTTGAACTTGAACATCATCGTCCGAGGTGTCTTCACATGATGTCTCCTCATCGGTCGACATGTTAGTGTCAACCTCTGAAAAACTGCCACATTCTTCACTTTCAGACTCCAAGTAATCACTCGTAGGTCTATCCGAGTTTGAGACTGCTCCTCCGCCACTTGTAAGAGCGACCTTCACTCGATGGTTTTTCGGCCCTATACGAAGATAAACCTTATGCCACTGATCAGTAGTCCTCACTGTCCTCAATCAAGGTCTTCCTAACAATAAGTCATAACTAGACTCCTCAAGCACTTGAAAGGACAACAAGGTTTGAACTCCCATCACACTTACTACCACCTTGTCCACCACTCCAATGGGTCGCACCTTTTGCTTGTTGGCCATCCCAACAATGATGTTGGAAGGTCTTGAAGGTTTCATCCCCCAACTTCTTGAACAAACGTTCCGACATGGCATTCACCGCAGATCCACCATCCACTAGTACATCTGAAACATCATGTCCATTAAAACTTACTTCAATCTTCGAAGTCTGAGTGCATACCTTCGAGGCAACAGCATCCACCACTCCTACTCCAACATTCGCCATGGAAGCTTTCCCCTTGGATCGTCGCTTCTTGGTCCTTTAGGAGCTTAGGCCTCCCCTCAACTCCTTTCTTATAGTAGGATTTAGAGCAATCAATTGGCCAACAATTATATTGGCTTTTTGATTCCCCACATCCTCCACCACGTCGTATTTGAGTTGGATAGATGAAATGGAGAAATCATCCATTCCCAACTTCTTCCTCGATGCTCTCGGTTGACTCACACCACTGGATCGTGTGCTCCGGCTTGGTTGATCTTCCATTGAGATGTACTCCTCTGCAAATCTTGCTCTCTTCTTCTCATGTGCAAGAATATCTACTCTCGAACTTATAGATCTCTCTCCCTTTTCAAACGTGCACTGATGAGGAAACACATCAATAGACGCTACTCACTTATCCTTCAATTGACTTCGAGCATGAGTAGGATTGTTGTGTCTAACTCCATCATGCTGTCAAGGATTAGGATAATTCCGTTGGAAATGAGGGCCTCCACAACTAAAGCATGAAACTGTGAAGTTCCCTTGTGGTGGATTTCCTTTTGGAGGATAATTTCCATACCCTCTAGATCCTCCCCCTACATTCTGATTCCTCCTCTCCTATAGTTGTACTACGTTAATCTTGAGATCAACGAGTGTTTTCGTGATAGATTTCAACTCATGGTGTAAGTCTACCACTGGAGAATTTACTATTGGTGAAGCAACAACAGTAGGAGTTGCCATTCTAACCACAACAGGTGGTGATGGTTCTCTAGCCACCAAGCTAGAATCATCGTCTTCTAGGCTCTCTTCCATTTGAATAGCAATGCGAATAGCCTCAATCTTAGAAGAGGGCTTTTCATATCTCATCTTGCTTCGAATCTGAGGCTTCAAACCTCCAATGAAGTTCTTTGTCAACATTGCCACAATCCCCACCATGATTGGCTCGATCTCGTCTCCACTCTTTCTCAACATCACACAAAAATGCGACTCCAGGTTCTCTGTTCTCTCCCCGTATGATCTCATCTTCTCATTCTCACCTTGCTTCAAAAAGGTGACTTCACATATCAGCTTCTCGTAACTTTCATCCGGAAGAAAGTTTTCAACAAGATTCTCCGTCAAACTCTCCCAAATGTCTTCCTCCACATGCTCCTTCTTGTACTCATTGTACCACTTCAATGCAGAATCCTCCAAAAAGTCGGGCAAAAGGATAGCCCATTCGGTTTTCCTTCTCTCATTGTTTCCTATACATGCCCTCTTGAAGTCTCTCACAAAAGATTCTACATCTTCTTTCTCTCTCCCATAGAACACCGGAAGCTTCCCCATTTCCAACTTCTTTTGTCGTTGTTATTGGAAATTTATACGGGACTACCTAATACAACACAAACAAAACTAGCTCCATTCTAGAGTAATTCATCAATAGCAAAATGAATGGAATTGGTTGGTCCAAGATTGCCATGGCTCTCTCTTCTCCTAAACACACTATGAGCCTTACCCTCATCGACATCTTCTCGATCATTCTGAAAATGATCTCCATCTTCAGTTAGAACTTGAGCCACCTGGAGATTTCAACTTTTCAGTATCTACACTCAATTTATCTTCAAAGCCCTCCACTAGTGACTCCAACAGAGCTTTCACGCCACTACACTCGTGTCCTAAGGGGAGTCTGGTCACTCCACAATTTTTACAATAGGTACTACTCTTGGATTCATAGGGAGATGATGGTCCCAAATGAAGGTTTAGCTCTCCCACGTTCCTTCTCTCTCTCAACCTCCGATCTTTGGTCCTCAAAGGACAACTCACCAGCTTATGTCCCTCCTCTCCACAATAGAAGCAACTCTCACGTTGCGCTCTCGGAGAACTTTTTAGTATACTCTCTTCAAACTCCACTCTGAACTCCCTCGTGTTCGAATTTTCTGAAACAATCACGTCCAGCCCTTGAGGTATCTTAGACAACCGGATCTTCCAAAGAGGTTGATCTCCCATTTTCCGATGAGTGTCAAGTCATCCTCACTATGCAAAACACTCATGCACTAACTCTCTTGGAATGACCATAAACAAGGAAAAAGCAAATCTGAAAAGTAAAGCGGTTTTACTCACTTTTATACCCCCCTATACTTCAGGTATCATAACTTTCTCTCTAAAAATGATCTCTAACGAAATTTATACCCACATGTAGCTTAGCTTCTGATTCACACTCGTGCAAAGTTTCAAATCCTGATTTTACTCTTGCACGAATTGATGAGCTCTGTACACTTTTTCCCGAGAGTTATCTTTCAAAACCCGTCATGACCCTAGCAAATTCTAAACATCATTACTTTTGATGTAGACATGATATGACTTTTATTTCAAGTGCAAAACGTATCCCATCTACTAATCTAAAATCAATAAAATTCTCGGAAAAAACTTTGGAAAATAAAGTTTTCCTCCCAAATATGCACTATAGCACTCTCGTCTCATCCCAAACAACACTTAAGTAAACAAAATGTACAAAATAACTTCCAAGCTATCATAAAACACTACCGGATACACAAATGGTACATTACTATGCATCATGATCTCGTCCGCTCTTCCCCCATGGTCCTCTTCATATGAGTTCTCATCGTTGCGCTCTCACGGGCAATAAACTGGATTCGAAACGTCTCTGCTCCTTCTAGATTAAGGTCCCGGCAACGGAACCAAAAATGTAACCTCCGGGCTGACTCAAGTTTACCTCCGATGGCTTTTTGGAAGCTCATCATGAATCTAGAAGGACTTAATCCCACCCTATGACCATGACCCTAATGCACACTCTTACACAAACTCTCAAAGTCCAAGCTCCATTATGCAAATTCTCACCAAGAGTAAAATATCACTCAAAAGGAAGGGATACTTTGGTAATCAAAGTCTTCATTGAATCAATGCTCCACTCCGAACATGACTTCTCCAAGAATCAAGCTCCTCAAAACTAAGATCATCACACTATCTTCTCCCAAAACTAACTTCCATTGAAAACTACTTGAGAGGTGCTTCTCAACCTCTCTATTTATACTACTTAGAATCTTACTCTAGTAACTACAAGTAATCACCATGTAACTTTCTCTTACCAAGTTTCAACGAGGTAGAGATCACAAACCCCAATGAAAAGGGTACATGGCAACATGCAAGTGGCCCATTTGGATCTTCTAGAAACCCAACTACTCTCTAATTGACTTTAGTGTACCAAGTCAATCTCGCCCCTAGATTTAAGGGTATTTCCCAAGTCCAACCAATGGAAACTAGTCCAAGTCAAGGAAAGTCAAGATACCCATGTGATAGAATCTGTTCTTTGATTTTTACTAAACAACAAAATAGTAGTTCTCATCTATCACACCAAAAGTTACTCTATATTTTCCTCCAACTTAACCATAACTAGCTAAACATAGTCATGACTAAGATAAACTTAGACACAATTTAGATATACTTACATTTTATCCTATATGTACAGCCCTGGGTCTTATAGAGCCTACTTCAATGATATTCTAGTATATAGTGCTACAGTCCATGTTTGCTTGAGTTATTTGAATGATTGATTATTTATGGCTTCAAGTTGTATCATGGAAAGTGTAAGTTATTTCCGGAGCATGTAGAGTACTTGTGTCATATCATATACCCAAGAGGATTGGGAGCTCAAAAAATCAAAGTGGATGCAATCTTGTGTATTCCACAACCCTCATACATGAGTGGAATACGAGCCTTCCTTGGACTTGTAAAATTTATCATCGATATGTGCAAGGATTTAGCACTATTGCCAAAGCTTTCTACATCTAACCTTATTTTGAGGAGGTCATTGAGAGGAGTCAGACAAACTTACATGAAAGCTTGCACGATGGGCTCTTATCTTACAAGAGTATGATTTCACAATTGTACACATGCCTAGAGTGATGAATTGTGATGAGGATGGGTTAAGTTGAAATCCATGTACAAGTCAAGTTGACAAAATCGAGACTCAATGATATGATGATATTCTTAAAAAAAGTGATGCTGGATTGACATGCATATGCCTTTTTGAGTATGTTGGCGCTTGAGAGTTATGTGATATTTCTCTTGGGTCAAAGAATGGATATGTTATCCTTGGATGTTGATATTGAGGACGGTTTGGTGGCAAGCTGAGACATCCACGATGGCATGGTTGTGTTGAAATATCTTTGTACAAGCGCTTTGATGGACATTTTGAGTACCAAAGAGTGCAATGAAGTTCTATAGAGAGCTAGGCAATTTAGATGGGAAGGTAGATACCTTCTTCAAGTATTAAGAGTTGACAGTATTCGTGTTGTGGCACTTTCATCTCGAAGAGCGTAGTTGATCAAACATGCTCATGAGGAATTAGGTCATTTTGAGTGAAGTGGACATATAGCTTACTTCAAAGTCACTATTGGTGGAGAGATATGCAAACTAAGGTGACAGTTTGTGGCCTGATGAATGTTATATGATCATGTTCGAGTATCATTCAATGCATCTACACCATAATTACATCCCCTATCAATTATGAAACTTGATTATTATCCTGCAAAATCCAAGGATTTTGCATGACCTCTGCCATTGATTACACGATATCATTGATATATGTTGATCATGGAGGAGCATTTGCCCAAATCTGACAAGTCAAGTGAGGAAATATCTTATGGATTCTTAGCTTCGGTGCATTGTTGATTTGGTGCACCAGCGAAGATGTTGACTGATCAAGGTATTGAGATTTTGGGAGATTTTCTGACTTTGTATGATTAAGCATTGATTGATCATCGTACCACCTTAAGAGATCATCTTGAGGCTAATGCTCTAGCAAAGAGAGTTATTCATACGGTAAAGAGAGGACTAATAAAATTTGGCTTGGAAAAATGTCATCTAGGAAATTGGGACATCTAGCTACCATGGTTGGCCATGGGTTATTGATTAAGCCGGCAATCATATCTAGTGTCATTCTCACCATACTTTTTATTATATGGTAGAAATCTAAACTTATTTGCAAGTATCTCTCGAAAATCAGCTGAAGTCTTGGACTTGGATAACCCTAATATTTGGATTAGAGCGTCCTCAAAGGATAAAACATTTTCATAGAGTAATATCCATGTGTAACAGACAAGTTACACGAAGAGAATGTACTTTGTAGTGTTTTAGATTTTTTCCCATATGAATGGGGTGTCAAACAATTACAAGGAAGGTGAATATACGAGTTTAAGTTTCTTTAGCAGACTTTGCATATCGTAATGCAAAGAATTACATCATTCATGACACTATTCCCATCATTCAAATTGAATTCATAATGCTTATGCTAGTTGTTATCAAGATTAGATATATGTTTTTGGTTACTTTAGTATACAAATTTAATAGGCCAAGCGTTGCATGATACTACAGGGACTATTATAACTTAAATTTACTGAATTTTCGAAAATAAAATAAAATAAAATAGACATATGAATTTCTAATATAGACCATGTAGGGTTCTTAGTATTTATTTCCCAAATAAGTTTTAAACCCTTTCGCCGATGAATGTTTTAATGAAAGACTCATTTGAGGACCAATATACATGATATCATATTGACTCTAGAACCTGCATGTGAAGTTCAGTCCATCTTCGGAAGTCCAGATAGGCTGGAATTTCTGCAGTTATTATAAAATGTACCTTCTTTCTAGTTATCTACATTTTCTTGAAAAGTCTGACTTTCTGATCGCTTAAGAATGATTGACTATCCTAGCGAGTCCATTTTGCGTATACAATGTATACAGGCCTTTCCAGCATAATTAATCTCAACTATTTCAAAATTAATTAAATTCAATTAATGTGAAGTGGCTCATGAAATATTATGAATTATATCAAGTTCACTGCAAGAACACATGTTCGAGTTACTTGTTTGTCGGTTCCAAATACTTCTAAAGGGTGTCTTTTTACATAACTAAAGTTTCGTGTTGCAAAAAGAAGACGGGACAATATTAACTCGTCAAATAACAAACACTAAATATTGCTAAGATGGAGTGGTATGTTTTCCTGAAATGATTAAGATGTGTTGTTCATTTCAACTTATTACTTGCATAAGATAGGCCTGCATTTGAAATGAACGATTTTTCATTCCTTTGAACGTTTTTTTTCAAAAACACAAACGGAGGATGAGAAGTATGTGTCAACATCTTTAGTATGATGTACGGCTGAATACTACGGAATAGATTGCTGATTAGGGAGAAATTTTTTTCGGCATGTGATAAAACTGACATCATCGATAATGAGCCCGTTCTTCATGTTTGAGCAGCTTTATCAAGTTCCTCCAATGAATAGAAAAATAAGGAATTTTAATAATTTCAAGGAGCACCTCCAAAATATGTCATCACCTCGAAAATGTTTATTGCATTTGATAGAATACGGAAGAAAGCCCAGTGTTCATGACAAGGTGAGAATCTGTTATGTACAGGACTGTAGGACAACGACAATGGAAGAAAGGCATGCCTGGAATCCCAAAAGTCAGCAACTCCACACTGTGGTTGTTGATGGGTTCACGCTTGAAGGTCAAGGAATGAGGAACAGAGGGTATCCAACTGTTGTGTTCATCTCCTTCGAAGAATCATTTCAATTTGTAATCCAGCATTTATGATGCAAAGCGTGAAAGATAGTCTTGGATACTAACCACTGACCGAAGTCACCGAACACGCTCAGTTGACTTTCCCGTTAAAGTGGTGGAACACGACACCTGTTCTCACCTGATTGATACGAAATGTTCCTCGGGCTTCTGTTGCTGAGACAGAGGTTGGACTGTTTCAGATCTCCGGTCCAGCGGAAATGGCATACACCGTCGATGACGACTGAATCCAAGATGATGTACAGTGATAATATTTACAGCAATATTTATACCTGTAAAAAACAGCTAAGCAACACTCCTAAAGCTGATTCTTTTGTTGGCCTCGTTCATCGTTTGACTGCGAGAATTGCTGATTGCTTTAATATTCTATTCAGTCGCCACTCTGAATCGATCCAAACCTTTGAGAGGTCAGGAAAATGGGACGCCCAAATCCTTGCAAATCAACCCCTCTTTTTCCAATGTAAGTTTCCTCATTACTTAATAATTAGAAGATTATTAATGCCTCTAAATTGTGTATCAAATTCGTTAACGAAGGTTGACGTTTGCTAGACGATTGAGCCTGGCTCTCAGGGGCCCGTGCTCTTCTGCTTCACTTGATTGAGTAGGATTTGGCCCAATTTTAGTTACAAGCAAGGATTGGGCGTGAAATTTAATGAGGTACATCCGGATGCAAGCTATTCTTAGGTCAAGGATCTGAACATTTTGAATTATAAAATAGAGGTGTCGGACCAGTGGAGTTAGGCCAATGGGGAGGGTGTGTGGAATCTGTCGACCAAGGAAGTGACAAACGTCGTCTTGGCCCACGCACCTCCTTCTCCTCTTCGCTCTGCTCCGCGTTCATCTTTGACACTTATGCCGCAACTCAACGAGGAAAAGGAGAACTTTGTGACCGGATGACTGACGGACGAGTGCGTTCGCACGTTCTTTTTCAACCCGTTTACGGGCTGGTCGCTAGAAGCAGGCGGGCAGCAGGCTGTAGAGTGGCAGCGCTACCGATTTATGGTGGATTCAGATCAGAAGTCAAGAGTGAAAGCAGCTCAGGGGATAATCGAGCATGATGAAGGTGGTGCGGCCGATGATCGTGGACTTGAATTATACGTGAAGAAGAAGGGAAGTTTAAGCCAGTTGCAGAAGCTGTTGCGAGTTCTCAGAGGAGAGCACACGAACACAGCGGAAGGGCAGTAGCGGCAGCAGACGAAGGAGAAGCGGATTTTTTTTCATCACCCTCTCCAGCTCTGTCTCTCCCCGTGCCAGCAGGTAGAATTCGAATGTCTCAACTGGCCTTCGTCGTTTGTCGATTAACCTGCTGCAAATTAATTTTCAACTTTTCTGTGTGTGGTGGCGGAGATTTTTGTGTTTTTTTTTCGAGGCTTTGCCGAGGTCTGAGCGGACCCCTCGGACCCAGCTTTGGCTTTACTGGATAGAATTTCACTTCTGTAGGGATGTTTCTCGTATTCCGTACTCTACATTCAGAGCACCAAAGCCAGATTCAGACAGGTACACTGGTATACTTCTGCAGTAGATTGCTCGGGGGTCGAACTGACTGCAGTGATGGTTCTGAAATGTTGGAATTTTCTCGATTGATTCGAAACCAAATGTTAGGAAAGCGTTATGAAGAACGAAGCGTCTCGAGTTGCTCAGTGTTCAGTGGACGTCTTGGACAGGCATTTGCTTCCCTGTTTCAGTCTTATGGACAAATCACAATCGAATGTCCTGACAAGACTTGTGAATCAATTTTTCGAAGCTGTATGTAAATATCCGCAAGTTTTAGCTATCAAATATAATTTACCTTGCACCGCGATATTGGAACAACTATCTCTCTATGATCGGTGTCTGCCAAACGAAGATCGAGTCGCATCGATGTCTGTGCTGTGAGATCTGTTTGGTTTTGTCTGCGTGCGCTTGTCCCATAAATAGGATTTGTTCAATGCACGCAAATTCATGTTTCCATAACTCGTCGGTACCTCCCAGTTTTGAATGCTGTGTGTGATTTGCCATCGTTCTGCTTTTTAGCTATAACATCTCGTTGACGACGCATGCAGATCGTATTCCGTAATTTCGCCTTGATCCTCTATACAGTTATACAAGTTTTAAACCTGTCAGCTTTTAATTGCTTCAGCTGAACCATGATTGAGAATGGAGGAATTTTACCCTGAAGGAAGAATTCTTAATTTGTTATATGCTCTTCCTGTAACTTCGCCCCAGGCTCACTCAGCGTACATTGCAGAAGCAATTCGCTTCATGTGTCCAGAGCCCTCGTTGTTGGCATTGGCAAATTGATTCTGTGATAGTGAAAGAAATATTCGGGACCTAGCCATGTGTCACTCAAGCGAGATTGATTGCTACCAGAAATACTCGCCACTCAAATTCGGCCAGAAGTTATTTCTGCTCCCTCACGCTACCGGTATCGTAATGACTTTATGAAAGGATTGCATGCAAGTGCTTTTGACCACCAACTGACTTCCTATGAACCCCAATCTCACTACGAGAGGTGCGCACTCTGCTGCGCTTTCGTTGTGACTTTGACAGAGTTGGTGAAGGGGATATGCCCTAAGTCACCACAGTGCAATTTAGTCCAAGGGATTCGGAAAAATCCTTTGGGATGACGTGTTTGTCAGAGTAGCAATCATTGAAATGTCATAAATGCGCAGGTGGTTTTCAACTTACAGGAATTTATTGCTTTTAGATGGATACGATGATGATTTCTGGAATATATCTGCATCTCTGATTCTCCTCGGTTTATTCTTTGAGTTTTCAGATACTAATAGTTGAGGTACCTTCGTTCTCAGACTGAGTGCGACGCAGAATGTGGCATTGACCAACTTTTTGTTCATTCGTGCACATCCAGAATCTTTCAAGATGAGGCAGGCAGTTCCCTTCCACCCACAAATGGAGGCATATTTCGGAGCCTACGCGTCCCAGGCTGAACCACTTCTGTGGTTGGGTGCTGCAGTACTGGGTGCCATTGCTTGTAAAATTGTACGCCTTACCCTCGACTCAAAGGGAAAATCCGGACTGACTTCGTTATCCTGCTTTCATCTTCTTATATTTGGCACCCGAGGTTTTGAGATTATAAGCCGCAGTTGCACACATTTCACTGACGTTAGCTTTGTGACAGGTGTATGATATTATGAAACTGGCGAGCCCTATGTTTTTCCACAGCTATCGAGGCCTATCCAGAGAGAAACAGGTGGAGTGGGACAACAGGTGAGCTATTCGTAGTATTCAGCTCACGGCCTCTGACTTGACCTGACCAAATTTGCCAAGTGTTGCAAGATCGCCGATAGCTTTTTAAGAATAAAGACTTCTGAAGTTGAAGTTTGCGATGTTTAAGCCCAAGTACGAGAGTGACAGAGTTATCTAGTCTCCCTCACTTCAGTCCTTCTCAATTAAACCGACTACAAAGGACTTGACCCCGACCACCCAGAAAACTATCAGAAGCGAAAACCGCTTGCTGAGGTGGAGATTACCCGATGCTGGTTAGACGTTATGTTCATTAAGTTACTGACGTTTTTATTGGTGCAGGGGTTTCTCTACGGCACACGCCTTTTTCTGTACAGTGGCTGCCGGCTACCTTCTCTACATAAGCGACGTATTTAATGATACTGCTCCGTACGGCCCCATTCCTTTTCGCAGTACAATATTTTCGTACTTCACCATTGCTGTAAGACGATCTCCGTTCCCTATATGTTATTTCAAATTTTCGATGCCAGCAGTGGCCGTGAAATGCGATTGTTACTGCTTCTGATACCCATCTCATACGTGCTTACTAAAGTAGGAATTTGACTTTGAACTATTAAAGGCAGGGAACAGCTGAACCATCACATCTCGTAGCAGCAGTGGAAGGCCTGATTACATCTGATCCACCTGCGATGAACTGAGGAAATTTCTTATGTCAGTGTTATAGGTCAGATTCTAGATCATGAGTTAGTTTATTTTGGCCATGTGTTTCGGGCCGCTAGACTGGGGTTTCGTTTCGTGTCATCCGATGGAGTCCTTTCTGAGTATCCTTGGGGATCAACCTGAACTATAGCAGCCATCGGTGCATGTAGGTTGTCAGTTTTGAAGCAAGCAATGGTATATTCTGCGGCTAGAATATACCACTGCTTGAGAAGCTTTATGAGTGCATCTGAGCAATCGGTTTATGTTATTCATGCTTTGTTTCACGTCGTTCGGCGATGATGTCAGTTTTCAACTGGATATTTCTTTGCGGACTTGGCTATGATACTTTGGACATATCCAAGTTTGGGAGGACCAGAGTATGTAAGCTCCTAATGCTTCTCCTTCTCTCTACGTGCAATAGTTTTCTCGATTGCTGTACAAGATTTGTCCCTTGTGCTCGACAAAGCTTGCCGACCACACGTCAGGGTTCAGTCATTAGCAAGAGATCTGACAGTAATTTGCATGAAGCAGAGAATTCCCGGCAAGTTTTGAAGACGTTGGATTGCTGTGTTCTAGGTGGTGCATCATTTACTATCGATTGGCTCACTCATTTTAGCGAATTATACTGCACACGCTCACTATTACATACTTATGGTTCTCTTCTCCGAGGTTTCCACACCATTCATCAACTTGAGATGGTGAGTGATTAATGCAGACCTCATTTCTTATCATTCATTTACTAGTAATTACTCTGATGACCAGGCTGTGCAAGTAGAAATTCGAAGGGAAGTTAGCAGTAACGTAAGTCTGCTCTCTTCCACAGAGACGCTTTGCATCATCTCTGCGAACAGAAAACGCCATGTCTTATTGGTCCTTTGCTTCCAGATTTTGAAGAAATATTTTCTGGCAGCCTAGTAGGATGCACATGAATGACTAAAGGATTTTGTGTTTTGACATGACAGGTATTTATTGACATGTGGGCTAAAAAACTCAAATGCTTTTGTGTACAACGGCATGGCTCTGCTTGTGGTTTGGCTGGTAAGCTGGTAGTACCCTCGAGTACTTTTCCTTCCAGCACTTCGATCTTTAGCTCAAGCACCTAATCTGCGCGGCCTCTTGTCTCATCCAAGAACGTTCAAAAGAGCTCACTCTATTTTTCAATGGTCTTTCAATGTGAGTTGTAGTTTCCAATCACTGACGCAGTCAAGTAGTACAAATACCGAATATATATTACAATACAGCGATACGGGGATATGGTGCTTTCTTTTAAAGCTACGGTAGCTCTTGTAATTTCATGATTAGTATCAGAGTATACTTTAAGCCATTACCGTGATTACTGTGTTCTACACAACAATCAAGAACTTCAGAAAATAATTCTTTAGTTGTTGTTTATGTCTAGCAGTGCAGAATTAACCCTGTTGCAGATCTTGACTTTCAGGTTTGAGCTGGATTTTTTTTACGGGGTGATCGTGAACCTCTAAATTGATTTCACCCTTGAAACATCACGAGTCTGTAGTCTAACTTATCAGGTTGCATGTGTGCAGTTTGCTCGAGTAATCCTGTTCATTTACTTCTTCTACCACGTCTACACAGAATTTGACCAGGTGTGCCCGTCAGAATCTATCTTGCTCGGCCTTTAAACTTTCATGATGCTGTGGACGTTGTATATATCTTGCCAGGTGTTCTTATATGGTTGTTTGTGTTCGTACATTAGAAACTCTGCTCGAGGTATTCAACTTGTACGTGGGTTCTTTCCGACTTATTTCTACAATATTCTCATACTTGGAATTGAATTGGTACAGATTAGCCAGCTATATCTTCCTGGTTTCTACTTCATGTTCACGGCCCCACCAACCCTTGCCTTGATGAACCTCTTCTGGTTCTACAAAATTGTTGCGGGCGCACTCCGAGTTTTAGCCAAGAAGAAAGACTAGGAAACATGCAGAGAAGTTTTGCTTAGTATATTAATCATAGGATGTTTGGCAGTGATTGTCCGCGAGTATATGTTGTACTTTACGGTACAGTCCATACATCCTGCCTGTAAAAGCATTTTAGGTGTAGTGGAAGTCAGTGGTATTGGCAAGACGATGAGGAAATTGTGAATACTCACCATCAAGGGGTCGAAACGGGATATGCATAAATAACCTTGCTCCTGTCGTCACTCTCATTCAATCACTGAGCGGATTGGAATCTCTTACGAACTACAATGACATATATGTCGGAGAACGAAGAGTTCTACATTTCGAGGCATTTGGATAGAAATCTGTCATTAATAAAAGGATCAAAAGGACCGCTGTATCTGAGTTGCGTATTCTATTCCCACTCGTAGAAGCCAAGTTCAGCCATTTCAGGGTCCTTGTTTTGTTTCAACTTCCTAATGAGCGTCGCGTGGTGGATAGAAATCAATTATTTGTAAGTGTTTTTTTTCGGTAATGCTGTTGTCGGATACAATTTATTGCTTTTTATCCGGGAAGCCTTTCTCGTTTTATCGCACAAAGTACGCCTAACACTATCACTTCCGCTGAGCAGAAAGGAATCGGTTCTGTTGTACAAGATGCGGAAGATGATTGCAAGTCACTTTGATTCTCTATTCGTGTACTCTTTTTTCGTGGTTTCTACGGTCTTTTGCTCCATCCTGAAAACTGGCCCTTGAGCTCCTCCAATTTAGACTCTCTGCAGGTGATTAAGAGCTTTGAGATACAACACTGGTAAGAAAGATCGCACAGAGCCTTTCGTGGACCTTTTTCTGGGTCATGTGTACTATTCAAGCTCTCCAATGTTAATGGCTTCGTAGATCACTGATGTGTGTGTAATCAAATGTGACCTTCGCGGCCTATAGTACAGGTTAGTAAAATAACATAATTTAGTGATAATGTAGTGTTGAAGTAAATTGTCAAATTTTCTGACTTGTAGTTTACCGCATCAGATGCAAAACGGCCGTGCATGCGTCTCGAAGTTTTGCGTCATCTATTCACGCAAAGGCTAAGTAAAATATTGTCGTGCGCGATTCTTCTTACCAGTACTGCAGCTTTGTCTTGTTGAATGCACCCATACAAGGGTGTCAATATTGCCTTAGGGTCTTCAATGAAGAGTTTCTTCAACAGTAATCTAGCTTGTGTATGTAACAAAAAGTTGTATTTTTTATTATGTCTAAACGATTACCTGCAGAGGAGAACGTTCCCCTAGTTATCAATCTCTAGCAAGCATTGACTGTAAGTGTGAATAGGTAGAAGAAACCAGTAGATGGATGTTCGAATGCAAAATGCAGATGCTGCTTGCAAAGCTTGTTGTGAGGTTCGAAATTGTGATGGTGTTGAGTGGGGGAGTTTTCACATCTTAGATACAATGTACTCTAATTTCACTTTGACTTTATATGAACTCGCTAGACTCTGTAACCAGCTCGTAATAGCTTTTCTTGTGAACAAGTCGCGATTAGGTTCTCTATGTACTGCACAAAGATTTACATTCAGATTCCGTCATTTGTTGTACACGTACAATCTGATCTGGACTTTATCAGTTTGGCAGTTTGGATCTGTAACAAGTTCCGGCTGTGTAGTTTACTCTGGTATTTGCAAACCGTGTTGCTGAAAGTCTTTCTTCAACAGGAAACTTTATATGGTCAATTCTAAATTATATTATGTGTCCAGTAGACCAGTCAAGTCAGTACTAAACCTGCGATGAAAGCATCTTCAACCTCTAGTCTATGACCATTACCATTACTGACGCAACACGTCACAGACTTTGTGAAGTACTTCATATCTGAGCGCCTCGGCTTGCAGACTTGGAGCTGAGCAGATCAAGACAAATTGATTGAATTATCGAGGATTGTTTACAGGATAGACGCACCAGCTTGTAGACCATCAGTGAAAAAGGTAACCTAATCATTCATAATGCTCAATCCCCGAGTCAAATGGATCACAAATTATTTTGTTAGGCAACATGGAATCATGGTTGTAAGCGAAATTACTTTGTTTTGATTAGAATTCATCTGCAAATATTTTTACTCTTACAAAACTCCTTTGGGACCCATTCCCTCCTCATCTATTCAGAACCAAGATTCACCCATCTGGCTCTCCCTTCTTCTTCAACTGCTCACTATAACACCGAAGAGGTCTCGTCAATGTTTTGCTGGCCGTGTTACTCCAACGTCTAAAATGTCCTATCTGCAACCGTCAGAAAAGTTCGTGGAAAATACAGCATACGCAGCTTAACGCTTATTGCGTCGCTCACTGTAGGTAAAAAGAAGTGTGACGAGGCAGCAACGTTATGCTCGTTGGAACGAAGAAAGAGACATGTTTCGATTCTCAAAATATCAACTGAAGTGGACAAACTCAGAGATCTTGTACGATCCTGCATAGAGTCATATTGGCAATGTTTGCCCTGCGGCTGTTCTTCACTTGCATCCATCCAATATAAGATACCTGGAGTGAGAACACGGGAGTTTCGTACTGGCAAGTGGACATGTGCTCGGAGATTCACCGCGATAACACTGGGCACGGGAGTGCTCCCAGGATAAAGTACCGTGTCACATGTCCTTGTTTCTCCCATCTTTTCAATTTTGTAAATGTTCAATAAAACAATGCAGGAAGAAACAAATAGCATATTGTATTTTTCAACTATTTTGTGTTAAAGGCCTTTGCGAAAGTACTTCATTCATTTTCGGCTCTCACTTCTTCTCTATTCTTACTTAATATACTCCTGCATTCAATGGGTCCGTCGTCCCGTTGAGTAGAATATGGAAATTAAACTTTCAAGAGTACAAGAGCCCGAGGATGAAGCGCAGACAACCTTCTTGTCGGAGTGGCGCTAGAGCCATGAAGAGATAGTGAGAGAATTTCCTAACTAGAAGTTATGTTCGGAAGACAACCACTTGCACTTGAAGGATTTCTGCTGCTCCAATTGGGGTTTCAAATCTACCATATAACGCTGAAACTGTATGTGGTTCAAAAAGACTCCATTACATAAATCTTGCAGACCTGTGACGTGTTT
This sequence comes from Marchantia paleacea, assembly GCA_014180765.2. Taxonomy (NCBI): domain Eukaryota; kingdom Viridiplantae; phylum Streptophyta; class Marchantiopsida; order Marchantiales; family Marchantiaceae; genus Marchantia; species Marchantia paleacea. The sequence goes on from MUAA02000014.1 coordinate 2,647,332, forward strand.
CGGCTGGTGAGATTGTTATTTGAGTCTCGAGTTATAACGTGAAACAAATTCTCTAACTAGTTATACTTACGTGCGAAAAACGAAAAAATAAAATAAAAATTACATGCGCCACATATTACGGTATGTTCTCGGACCTGTTACGCTCACTGCAAGACTCTTCTATTGTGACGTGAACTACTTCTACAACTTTAGGTATATGGTAGAGTTGTTTGATTTGGATAGGGGGTTTTATAAGAGATCCCTAATGTATAATATTTTCATATAACTCTTTAAAAATGGAGATTGTTACTTCCGTCCGATAGTCAAGTTACATCCTGTGAACAGATTTTTAATGTCCATCTCAAAGAATCCCCTTTATATTTTTATGTATTACGTTATGAGTTTTGCAAGTTTTGGAAATTGAATTTTACATTCACTCGGACAATTAAATATATGATAAAACAATGAACGCAATTAAATTTATGTTAAAAGAATGAAGGCAAAAGTGTCTGTAAGTTCTAAAAGATTGTAAACCTAATCAAGTCTCATGAATGTAAATTTTGCGTAATAAAGTTTTGCGTATTTGCGTCGTACAAAAAGCCATGCTACCTGTAGCGCTAATGGACGTAAATGAGTAGCATTTACGTCCTTTTTTGTAATTACTGGTCAAAAAATCTCATAATACGTTCGTTACACTTCAGGTGTTCTGTAGAGTACATGGAGAAGAATTTTAGTTGCTTTGGCCCAACTGAGTTCTACCCCTTCCGCAGGCAGACATTCTCCTGGCCGATTTACTTTCCATTACATAGTAGTTTTGTTCTGGCACTCTTCAGCGATCTTTCACTTCTTTCTTTGCTTTATCGTTCGTTCTTATAGATTGCACTTGTGCCGCTTTCTACAGCTTATTGTATTTTTCTTCGGTCTTCTAATATCATCATGACTTTCGACGGAAAGGTCCAACGAAGTCATGTAAGGAAAGGATGCCCAATTTACTCATTGTATTTCCAAAGTATGTCAGCATCCAAGTATTGCACTGCGTCCGAATGATCAAAACAAGAGGAGAAAATTCCTCCCACATCTATTGATTTTGCTTTTGATGGTAGTCTGTAGACATCGTTTAAATATATCACCCAAGATCATGTGTTTGACCTGATGAGCGAACATCACTTTTCCTCGGTCATACATGTTCTAGAAAGCTTTAGATGACACTAAAAATCACGAATACGGAGATAATATTGATTTGAAATATATGTTAAACGAAAAATATTCTTCACTCAGTCGATTTTATCACCATGAATCATGGATCTCAATCTTATCAGACGACAAAAATATACAGCAGGAACCAAAACTATTCCGTAATTTTTAATGGCAATCTCTTAATGAAATATATGATTTACTGCAGGAGATTTTTAAAACACCCAGAACCGGGGACTAAGTATGTGACACTTGTCGTCACGTTGGAGATTTAAGGAGAAGTAAATTTAAAACTGGTTCGATATGATTTTCTTATACTATTTCCTCATCATTTGACAAATTTTCTGTGGTCTTTTAAAATTGGTATGGATGTGCCTCATTGCGCGTCCACTATGAGATCTGACGGCATCTTGCAGCATGATCAATTTTCTTAAAATATATGGTAAGGTGTTTTTACTCAAGAATTTGATTTAAACCTCATGCATATTTGCTCACCAAAAATGAATCAAGAATATACATTTTAGGATGGTTTGAGAAATACAAATGGGATTATAAATTCTAAATATATTTCATTTTCAATTAAATTGAAAGATAGGTAATTTAACAAATTAATACTAATTTTTCATTATACCTTATAGATTGTCCAATTACATTTGAATACACACGAGGTACAGTCATAAGCAACAAATCAATCACTTAAAAATCACGTTAAAATTTGCGTGAGTTAAAAAAATAAGAAATTATTGGACATCTTATTTTAAAATATAAATGCATCTAACAAACATAATTCAACTCTATTAAATAATATTTTGTAATTTTTCAATATATTAACTAGCCATAACCATTTTACGGCTTTTACATGTAGGTTTTCAAGAAATGTTCCGATTCTGTCTGCATATGTCTTAGATCGCTTCTCGAGAGTTTAAGTGAAATAGATGTTTTGAGGTGATTTTGGTTCATTCCAGTATAAGCTACTCTACCTAAGTGGGACAACTTGGGAGTAGCCTCTCTTGCACTTATGGAGAACCTCTATAACTGCAACTAACTTAGAAATTGCACTTATCCAGGTTTAAATATTTGGATTTATCTGGAAACTTAGTGAGGGCAATTACGGAAAGTTAACTATAGTTAACCACGTTTATACACATGCAGAATAAATACACTTGCACTTAGCAAGTTTCTCTGGTGACTGCGGGAGTAACGGGTGAGTTGATGTTAGTAAAAATCTGCAATTTGCACTGAGTGTATTTTTGTTGAGAGAAACACCCAATCTTGCACTTATCGAGGGTAATCATCATATTGCACTCAGAGAGAGCTGACTGTAGTTGTTAATCTCTTGTACTTCGTTGGACAAGGTTGGAGTGGAACGTGCACACCGAAATTGTGTATGTTAAAGCAGCATAGCCTTCAGAAATATAAAGGTCTGATGCTATAATGGCTCAAGAGTTCCAACTTTTACGTCAACAAGATCAATCTCAAAGTAAGTGGACCATGCATTCACTCAATAGGCAATGTCTAGATTGAATTCAAAATAAACCAAATAACATATCCATCTATCAAACATTCATTCACATACAAAATGCAAGCAAACCAAAGAGCTTAGCCACCGTAAAACTGTTTTCATAAACATAATTTATCTGTTTCCTTTTTGGTAATCGTCTCGAGATCATTATCAATTTTTCCATTTTGACACAGTTATTGTGATTCTGTATTTATGTGCTACCATAAGCCTTGATGCATGAGGTTCTCTTTAAGGAAATAATAACCTCGAATAATGTGTTTCTAATTTTATATTTAAATAGTAAAGTTCTTATGCAATGTTGGTGTGGTATCTCTTGGCAAGGGATATGATTAAGAATGTTAACGTAAAACATTTTTAAGCTGCAAACTTAAGGTCCTGCAAAGAGCTAACTATGAAGGAAATTAAGAAACGGTCTGGCATCATTTCATAATTAAAGTTATTCGAAGACGGTAAGTTTTTCAAATTTGACCGTGACAATTAAGCTACATGTCTTCGACGAAAACAAGGGATGGCGTTAGGTACTTCGGATAGAGGATGCTGTGCATGAAAAATACGGACAGAGTCATTGTAATTTCATAAGGACAACCAGGTCATCGTTGCAGCAAATAGCGATATCAAGATTATCTGAAAAAGTTGCAACAACCAGAAAGGGTCATTTGAGTTAGGAGAAACCGGTGCATGAAAGGTTTCGTGTTGATGAATGTGTTGTTTTGAAGACCGTTGTCCCCGTACGATTGTCATGAAACCTCTTCAATTCCCCATACGCGATGGTCACTTGGGTTTTGTAGAGTAAAGTGCACACGATTTAAGGAGAAATTATGGCTTCCCAAGTGACATGACCACGCTTGATGTTTCCAGAGGACTCGTCAAAGATTGTGGATACCTCACATGGAGAGAGTGTTAATATGAGTACCTGTACTTGGTTCGGGAGGACCAGGTTACTGTGGTTAATGTGGTGGTTACCGATACTACTAGAGACACAGTTTCAGAGGGGGTGATCACTCATCATCCAGGATGGGCGGCGAGTGGAGCGGCAGCCGCCAAGGTCTCCAAGTATAGAGGTATGCAGAGAGGTCACCTCTTTGTTCCTCTAGCTTTGGAGTTATATGGAGCTATGGACACCGACTTCGACATGTTGGTGAGGGAGGACGCGAGAGCCTACCATACTATGCGACATGGGGTATCACTCTCTTTAGCTTACTGTATAGCCTATTTTAGGCAACGTGTTTCCATTGCTCTACAGAGAGCACTAGCTAGTGCAATCCATAGGAGAGCAATCACGTTAGGTGATGCTTCTTCGTATGCTATGTTGTTTGTAGACCTTTTGACTTGGATAGTTCATATATCTTAAGTGTTGTAGGACATATTTTCCAGTGTGATACTATTGGGGCCTAGCTACATGTTACCGGTTTGGTTCCATCCTTGTACAATTTGATGGGGTCTTCCCATCCCTTTTGTTATTATACTTTCTGGGGTTCACTTCCGGGAGGCCATGTCTGTTAAGACTAAATGATTACATCATTATAGTGACATATTAGAAGAATCGTGCAACAGTGACATTACGCAAGGAGGTCACTGGACTACACTATTTGCCCATGTCTCTGTCTTTGGGTACTCAGAGACTTTCTTTGAATTTGAACTATTCGAGCCTAGAACTATTGTCACAGTTGACAATAGTTCGTATTATATGCACATCGTCAGGTGGAAACCTCCGTGTATGTGAATTTCTTAATGTTCTTAGGTGGATGCTTTTCACATGTCTAAAAGTTTCATTTCCTAGACTGATTCTATTCGGTTGAAGGTATAGTCAATCCAGGAGAACGGATATTCCATATGTTGGAAAAAAGATCGAGTAAAGTCTATTTCGCTGTGACAGGAGTTCAGGCGCTTCCTGTAAATTGAAGTTTGATTGATGCAAATACCAGTAAGGAAACTACAAGTCTTTTTCCTAGTCGACCGAGCAACTGGCCAAGACCACGTGCTGGGATTAACCCTTCTTTGGGGGCATCTGTGTTGCAAACCCTTTGATCCTAAGGTTGGGACTGGGATGGTGTGCAGGGATTGGATGGCCTACATGAGCGCAAAACTCCAGAAACATCTACAGAGATTAATCCGACGACTACAAAGATCGCATATATTTAACAGATTAACGTTCCAAAACAGAGCGAGGACTGAATCATGTGTCTCATGCACATTTGCATATGCTTACATGGAACTTGATTCTCAAAAGGTGACAAAACATCTCTAACTTCTGAATGAACGTCTTTTGTGCACTTTAAATATAAAGATTCTTTTCTTTGGGTTCAAGGTTAAATAAAGTGTAAGATATTTACAGTCCAAAGAAATTATTTCCCCGTGGTCAAAGTTGATAACACTGAATCTCAAGAGAACATATTGGTAATGACTTGTGTGGGGATTGGGTTTTCGCAATCCTATACCGAAGATAAAGTGTCACAAAATTGGAAGTGCTTAGCCTAAAAAGAACTTGATGTCTAGAAAGTCAGATGATGACTCAATTGTTATATGGAGAGGAACATAACAAAAAGTGAGAACATGGAACTACCAGAATGAATTTTAATATGAAATTTAGTTTCATGGTTGAGATAAAATACTGAATATTCTCCATTACAATTTACTATCATCGTGATTCATGTTTGATGATTATAAGGAAAAGTGTACACCCCCCTTCATGAACTACATTATGCTGCTAGAGAGAAACAAAAGATACCCAATTGTAGTCCCTTTTTGGTGGCGATTAACAACATATCGTCATGGTCAAAAGTGCTATTTTTTTAATGAATACGTGTCAAGAACGTCTACTTTTGAATCAATGCTAGTCAAGACTCAAGATGCTTCTAAATTATGGGAGAGGTTCGCGAGATGAGGAGGGTATGGAGATTAGAGGAGAAAGAGAGTAGAAAAGGGTACTATATTTTCTTGCTTATTCTGTGACCACACTTTGCCAAACATGGAAAGTGAATAGTCCATTCTCTTCGTATTTCAATTTGGGTTCCATTGGTACCTAAATTAGAAACTATGGAGAATGATATAGTGAGATATGATTATTTTTGTTTTTTTACGATTTTGAGTGATTTTTCTTCAATTAGATTTATGGGTCAGGTTTTTTTTGGTCCCATCTCTTCCTTTTACTGCATTGGTTCTATTGGAACCTAGGTGGAAAATTATGGAGATCTGAATAAAACGTTATGAGTGTTTTTAGATTTTAGGGTTTTGATAGTTAGCATTTTTCGATGTGATGTGGGATGTTAGGGGGTTGTGGTTCTGCAAGTGGGATTAGATACATGATGGAGTGTTGGGTTTCTTTATCATTCTCTTTGTGCTAGCTATAGCTTCATTTTCCCTCATGGGGTCACCATAAGCGGTGCGTGATACACCATGTCTGGTGTGTCATTGTCTCTTTACCTCGCAAGGGGTAAAGACCGTAGTGGAAAAGATGCACAAAGATTATGATTGGACTACTTGGGATGCTCATGTGAGGAGGACGGTCACATCGACATCGGTATTTGTCACTTAAGGGAACACGCAGACTATATCGACTCCTTCATTGAGTATTTCGGGTATACCATGGGTCGTGGGAGTGGTTAGCTTCCCATGCAGGTTCGATTCTAGGGCTTTTTGAGACTAGGTTTCCATATCCATGTTTATTCCATAGGCTTCCTCGTGCACTCCATGATGAGACTAGAGGTGCTTTTCGCTTACCGCTTGATCGGTTGGCTCGTGATCCCATGGACGAGTTGACGTGGTTTTTGTTTCTATTACTTCAGCAATGGTGTCTACGTTATACTAGAGGGGGACGTGCTAGACATATGAAGTGGCAGCTAGATTTTGGAGATTTCGAGCAGGGGATTAGGCTACATTGCAGGAGGAGTCTGTTGGGACCACACTTGTTAGGAGTCGGGTTCAATCACATAATACTTTTGATTCGGTGTGATTGTGATGGTGTAGGATCTTGGGGCAGGACGGGGAGTATAGTAGGGCTACACGGGCCCTTCATCCTTTGTCCATGGCTAGTCCTACTGAGGAGACGATTTCCTCTTTACGCCTTCTACATCCATCCATGGGTGAGGAGATACCATTAGAGGTCTTGGAGTATCAGCCAAAGGAGCTATTATGTCTAGATAGATCATTATTTGCCCATTCTCTATGCACAGCCCCACGCTTATCCTCATGGGGTTTGTCAGGGATGGTATATGAGCATCTTCGAGATTGCTTTCAGGCGGATGATCCCTCTAGTGGTTTCATTGAGTTCTTCCAGGTGGCTGCATCAGTTGTGATAGGGGAGATTCTGTTGTCAGTTAGTCAGGTTCTGGGTGCTAGTCAGTTTCTCGCGATGGATGACACTGGAGGCATTAGACCGATTGCTATTTGAGAGGTCTTATTGCGATTAGTCAGTCATACCGTTGTCTTCTAGAATTGCTCATACTTCTAGGAGCATCTTTGTCCACATCAGTTTGGAGTCGCCACACCATGAAGCTGTGAGGCGGTATCGTTGGACATTAAGCACTTCTAGATATCCATCCGGATTGGGTTCTCTTGTAGGTGGACGTTGAGAACGTTCTTAACATTGTTTCACGTGCATCCATTTTTAGAGAGCTTAGAGAGGCTGGTGGATCCCTATCAAGCCTCATTTATTTTGTATGGTATTTCTACGGTTCACATTCTTCTTCTTTTTATCAACATGGTTTTTCCGATGAGGGAATCACCGTTCTACAGTCCACCGCTAGCACTCGACAGGGAGATCCTTTGGGATCTATTTGTCATGGCTCATTATAGAGCTCTTTTGTCTACTGCTTTGGCCATGCCCAGTTGTGTGTTCCCCTCCTTAGCGGATAATACACACATTGTGGGCCCTGTAGATAACATTAGGCAGGTCTTTGATTACTTGACTACCGAGCTTCATCTTGTAAGCTTGAGAGTCAAGGTGTCAAAGTGTAGGGCTTGGTCTCCTTTGGGCATTCCGCCTCATCTCCAGCTTTCAAAGGGATGTATGACATCGACAGATGGTTTACGTATTCTAGGAGTGCTAATAGGGTCTGAGGATTTTGTTTCATGCTACCTTGATGTTGCATTGTAGATGACCTTCCTCTACTAGGAGATCCGCATGTGGTGTTTGGTATACTGTCATCTAGTATTGCTTGTCGACCAACCTACCTTCTTCGCAGGGTTCCTCCTTCACCTACATTCATATCACGTTTGGCAGCCTTTGATAGTAGGATCATGGACGTCTTTGGTGATATCATCGGACCAGGGACATTCGAGTGTATGACAGGAGATATGGCAAGGAGACATACATCTTTGCCAATTTCGTGTGGAGGGGTGTAATACTAGGGAAGTGAGGAGAGACCACTCAAATAGCTCAAGGAATTGTGAAGTTGAGAGATACCTCAGTGGTTTCTCTTTCTCCATATATAGTCCTCAAAAAGGTACAAACTAGATAAGGTTACACAACCACCATCCACTCAATTCCTCGTGAATCGATGATGTGGCGGTCATCCCTATGAGCACACGGATTGCTGATGTGTACTCCAACTAACACACTAACTAACACACAAGAAACACAACCTAAAGAGCACACGGATTGCTGACGTGGCACATTTAGATACTCCCCTAATAGTCAACTCAAGACTATCTATCTCCTCCTTGCGTAACCTTTACTTTAGTTCTCACTAACTAAAGATGGTTACAAGGGGTAGGCTTATTGTCGATGGAGGAGATGGCACCTACGGTATTCTTGGCGAGTTGGGCGCTCGTTGCACCTTTGTTATCTTCTCGATTTATGATCGTAGATAGACATATCTTTGAGATATATGCAAGGGACATGGATACTAGATCATTTCCCTTACAGGTATTATTACGACATACGAGAGATGCTTTACCACAAGAGATACGATATGAGTTTTCGTCTTTTTCCTCTTTGGCTACCGATTGGACTAGAGATCTACGGTCTATCTTGATGGACCGACAGTTTCATGAGGCTCTACATTCACTCTTAGTGGATCTGGCCATTCCTCGTACTACTAGAGCTCGACTACGCTCTTGCTCATGCAAGGATGCATGCTCGTGGATCTTGGCTTGACCATGCATTAGGCTTTCATTACTCGCACAGCCTACTTTCTCCACAAATGATGAGGTTCCGTCTTGGCTTGGTCCATCCATCTACATCTTCATTACTCACATGTGAGTGTGGTATCACTTTAGATGCAGCAGGTGTTCATATGACTCGTTGTTCATTTGGAAGGCAGAAGATAGCTACCCATGATGCCATTAGGGATGTGGTGTTTGCTATGGCATGAGAGGGTGGATACTTCACATGGAGAGAGCGTTGGTATGCCTTGCAGTTGACTAGGGTTAGGGCAGACTTGTACTTGGTTCGGGAGGACCAGGTCACTCTGGCAGATGTGGTGGTTACCGATCCTACTAGTGACACAGTTTCAAAGGGGGTGATCACTCATCCTTCGGGATGGGCGGCGAGTGGAGCAGCAGCAGCCAAGGTCTCCAAGTATAGAGGTATGCATAGAGGTCACCTCTTTGTTCCTCTAGCTTTGGAGTTATATGGAGCTATGGACACCGACTTCGACATGTTGGTTCGGGAGTGTGCGAGAGCCTACCATACTAGGCGGCATGGGGTATCATTCTCTTTAGCTTAATGTATAGCCTATTTTAGGCAACGTGTTTCCATTGCTCTACAGAGACCACTAGCTGGTGCAATCTATAGGAGAGCAATCACGTTAGTGCTTCTTCGGATGCTCTTGTTGTTTGTAGACCATTTGACCTAGATGGTTCGGATATCTTAGGTGTTATAGGACATATTTCCCCGTGTGATACTATTGGGGCCTAACCCCATGTTACCGGTTTGGTTCCATCCTTGTAAGGTTTGATGGGGTCTTCCCATCCCTTTTGTTATTATACTTTGTCCCTTGAGTTTTTCTAAATTATTCATCCATGCATCACTTGGGGGCTTATTCCACAAAATGTCATGATACAAGGCCATTTCATGTGATGATAGAAAAGCTTTATCTCGATCAACTAGGCTTCCCCATAAGACATCAACAGAATATGAACCTGTAGATGTGGAGCCTTATCCTCTTTGTTCGTTAGCTGAAACGTTTGAGTCGACAGTAATTTCAAGAAGAAGGAAGGAAAATGATCTAGAAGATTTAACTTACAGTTTATCGTGTATATTCGATTTCATAGGATTAACTAAATCACAAATTTTGCTTCTCTTTGATGCAAACATAATGAATGGGTACTAATGAATTCTGACGGGAAATGGTCACCGCCAGGACAGCCACTTGTAGTAAGGTGAATGATAGCAACATTATGAAGGCAAATGCATCCATTCTGGAAGCAGAAAGTCGGGGGTGTAAACGTGACACTCGTCGTGCCCGTAGAAGAAGGGAAAAAAATTCCAGCATGTCATACTAACGGTGAAGCAACCGAGAATATATATAGATGCCCGCCAATCAATGCACACGAAACGATGGCCCTTTATAGCAATCAGGCAGGAGGGTGGACATACAAAAAAGAGAGCAGGATGCGCCAGCTGGATGGATGGATGGAAGGAAGGAGGAGGAAAGGCAAGAATAAAGAAGGCCCTGGGAGGCTGGGACGGACCCCGTCTGTCAATGGATGTGTCTGCTCCTGTCTTCGTCCCGTCCGTTCGTTCTTGCTGGTGGGGGGAGACCCCGCTGGCGCCTTCCTCCACGACTCCAGAAAGAAAGCCTCCCCCTGATCTGGTCCGGTTTGTTCCGTTCCGGTCCACAGAGCGACGAAGTAGTCCGCCGTGCTGTTCCTTCTGGTGGCCTGAAGTTCTGGCCTGTTCTGGTCGTCTGCTTCCTCCTGAAGGGAACAGGAAGCGGCAGCTATTGCTCAGTCGCGTTGCGTTGCTTTGCTTCGCATGCGAGGAGAGAGGAGAGGAGTGGGAGTGGGAGCGGAAAAGGAAAAGGAACGCCTTGTTCGTCGTGGTTCGAGGAGGAGGAGGTTCATGGCCATGTGCTAATGGAAGTGTTGTAATAATGTTGTTGTTGCAGTGGGAGGTGGTAGGGAGCTTTGTCTAGGCGCTCGGTGGTTCCTTCGTTCGTTCTACTCGCGCTCTTGCTCGCACACACTCGCTCGCGTAGGCGCCTGGCTGGCTGGCTGGGCTTGGCTTGGCAGGCGGGGCGGGGCAGGGCAGGGATCGCGGTTCAGACTTGCGATTGTTGTGAGCGCTGGGTGTTATTCTCCTCAACATCATCAAGGACTTCTGCTGCGACAAAAGCAGCAGCAGAAGCAGGCAGCACCACCACCAGTGGCGGAGGAGCTTCTTTGCTAGCTTCACCTATGCCGGTGCTTTAAGCAGATTTCGTTGGCCTTTCTTGTCGCTCGCCCCACTCCAGGACTTGCGGGGAGGATCAGAGGTTTTCGAAACATGGATCTCAAGAAGGTCCTGGATCAGACCGTCCGAGAACTGTAAGATCACAGATCTAGCTTGGTTTGGTTGGTGGGTTGGTCGCTTTTGGCTTTGTGTCGATTGGGGCACAGATCGGAGATTTGGGCTGTCACTGCGGTTATCGGGCTGTAGGAAATCTGAAAATGGTGGAAGGCATGGTAGTTAGTTGTTGCAATGGCTTTGGTACATGGAGATGCAGTGGGGATGTTTTGGAGCTTGGCTGTGAATTTTTTTCTTGGCTCGGATACGCGCAAGCTGCAGTATCGGGTTTCTCTAAAGCCTTTCTGATGTTTTCTCTCTCTCTGCGTGTGATTACCAGGAAAAGAGAGGTGAACAAGAAAGTTTTGAAGGTTCCTGAAATCGAACAAAAAGTGAGGACTCATTTTTCCCTTCGCTTTCGACAGATGTTCGCATTTCGATCTAGGTTCAGTCCCATCAGGCACCTCGTCCGTCGCCTGGATCGTGTGTTGTTGCACATGTCTCACTGTGACGAATAATTTAGAGGAGCTGCATTGGTAGGTTGTCCATCACGGAGGTGTCATTTCAAACCTCAGGTTGTTGGTTGAGGATTACATTACGTGGATAGGTCCTTGACTGTAGATTGTTCAGCGGATCATGTCCAAACGCTTTCTAGTCGTCAGATGAGTTGTTTCTGTGTCAGTCTCTGGAAGAACGCCTGACTTAAACGCGTCTGTGTGTTATCAGGTTTATGAAGCAACCAGTAATGAACCTTGGGGCCCTCATGGAACTCTCATGGGAGATATTGCACAAGCTACCCGTAATTAGTGAGTTCTACCTTGTCTCCGTTGCCGATTTAAGAATTTCGTAAATCGGACTGCCGAACTTCAAGGCATCAATCAATGAGTAACTCTTTTCTAACTTGTTGGTACTTATCCTTGACAGCAACGAGTATCAGATGATTATGGCTATACTATGGAAGCGATTGAATGACACAGGAAAAAACTGGCGTCATGTTTACAAGGTAATTGGACTACCGACTACATAACGTCGTCGATGGATGCATTGACACATTCCGGTTGTGATTGAAGAGTAAGAAATGCTAGATTTTTGGTAAAAAGTGTCGTATGTGGTCCAGACCTCTGTTCAAGAGTTTTTGTTTTGGAACTTTGCAACATCTTCTTACCTCTACTCTGAGCTGTCTTTCTATCTTCTGGCCCTCTATACGTATTAGAATGCTGAAGTGATCAAGGGTCCTGCTTCTCTTATTCTCGGCTCGCTGATATCTGGCTCAATGGGCAGGCATTGACTGTGTTGGAATTTTTGGTTGCTAATGGAGCTGAACGAATCATAGATGAACTCCGCGAACATGCCTATCAAGTTCAGGTAAGCTGGACAAGAGTACCATCAAGTAGAATTAATGAGAGGCACATTGATTCTCACCTTTGAGGAGGGGACCTGGTCTTGCAGTACGCGATCATTTGACTCCAATTCTCATTTCTAACCGGACGCAAATGCTTTTATATTAGACACTGGTGGACTTTCAATATCTGGAGGCTGGGGGAAAGGATCAGGGTATTAATGTCAGGAAGAAAGCCCAAACTCTCGTGGGCCTATTAAACGACAAGGAAAAAATACGCGAAGTGCGAAACAAAGCAGCCTCCAACAGAGACAAGTGCGTTTTCTAGCCCAATGTGAATCTGTCAGTTTGTACAGTGTGCTGATCGCTGTTCTTTAGCAGTAGGTTCTTTCCTTCTTCTAACAATCATTTTGAGTCGTGTTTACTCCAGGTATCGAGGGGTTTCAAGCACTGCGAGCTTTTCCAAGTCTAGCAATTATTCCAGTACGGGAGGAGGCTACGGTGATCGAGAAGATGAGGATCGCTATGGCGGGAGCAGTCGATCTGGTGGAAGAGATGAAGATGGTAGGTATGGAGGAAGCAGGGATAGGGAAAGGGACAGAGATGATCGATACAGGGATGACGATCGGTCCGGAAAAGATACTAACGGGGACCGTTACAGAGACGACAAGTATGGTGGTGATCGAGATCGAACTGAGGATGACCGAAGTTACGGTGTCAAAGGTGGAGATCGAGGGTATAACGACAGGTATGCGGATGAAGGTTCTGCCTCAGGTTATGATAAAGATCGCGAGAGGAACTATGAAGAAGAAGATCGCTATCCTGCCAGGTACAGAACTTAGTCGTCGGTTGTTTGTTCTAACTCCCAGGAATCAGGGAACTGAAATTTCTGCTGGAGTGAATCCGTAACAGCATTGACGACACAATGCTGTCACGGTTTGTCTTGTCTGGAGGAAGTGAAAGCAGTGGATTAATGCTCCCGTCCAATATGGTTTGGCAGGGGTGGAGGAGGCAGCAGAGCCGATCGGGGTGATCCACCAGAATACCCGGGCGACGAGCGGTATTTTACTCCGCGCTGATGTCATTAAGTCGGTCCTGAAGCTTTTAGTATATCGATCTTTCTGAATGTCACAGATTTCTCCAGGTTTGAATTCGGTTATCACAGTGCATAAGGGTAGCGGCGGCGCGTGGGCTATGCTTCTAGGGTGGCCGTCTTTTATGGTAGCGTTCTTCTCATATGTGTACGTGTTCTTCAAGTGAGATAGCAATGTGCACTTTATCATTGAAAGTTGTGACCGTTCTGTGGTTTTCTGTAGGGACGCGAGTGGCCTCGCCGCAGCAGTAGCTAGAGCTCAAACTAGTCAGACACAGGTGAGTCAGCCTCAAGCGTCAGGCTCTGCTAGTCACAATGGTGAGCGCAAGTTACAACCTGGAGCTTCTTCTGGAGGTTCTTACTTTGCAACCAACCAAGATGAAGAGGAGTTTGATGACTTTGATCCGCGAGGAGCCTTCAGCGCCACAGGTATACTTGGACTTTTGAGTCTATCTTTGAACTTCGTGCAGAGCCTGACTTTCTGTTCACCAAATGTATATTTCCTGGCACATACTTTCTTGAGGGGTTTGTGCGATCTGATGGCAGGGTAGGAGGTGTCTGGAAGTTGTATGTTGGTTACATTAGGTCTTAAGCTAGTCAGGTTTCTTCTCAAACCTATGCAAACAGTGTGTATGTCTGGGTTCTCGGATCTTTGACTGCTGGTACTGTTTGTAAGGTACTGTAAATGCAGCTGTTGTCACGAGTTTTGAAACTCGGATGATGAATAATCGATGAAGGAATTTGACTTCAGGTCCAGGTTCTGCCCGGCAAGATGAGGATCCTTTCGGCAGTTCTGCTCCTGCTGCTCCTCCAGCAGCGGCACCTGTGAACCCTCCTCCTACTACAGTAAAAAGCACAACTGGCATTGAGGATCTTTTTGGAGACAATTCGTTTGTCGCAGCTCCAACTGGCTCTTCATTCCAGGTAGTTTTCGAGTTTGAAAAGCAAAGTTTTTCGACGTAGGTTTGGCCCCATCATAGACAGGGAGCTTATGAGTGGAGAACCAGTTTCTTGCCCTTTCTATGATGAGGTCGATGGTTACAGGTATATTCTAGTGGGTAATTGGTGATTTTTGCTTTGTGCGGAGCACACTTAAGTAGGGTTTTGACTTCTGCTCCGTTTCTACACCTTTTTCATATTATTTCAATGGTATGTCTTAGATGTTGAAGTCTTCAAGTACGTCAGAAGCTACAAATGCGGTTTACATGTGTACAGCGACCTGCATATTATCTTGCATTTACGTGTTTATTACCATTTTTACATTTTACATGACACATGATCCTTCAAAAAAAATTTGGAAATTGCATGCAATTTTCGTCGTCCATTTGAGAAGAGATACACATGGCCAAGAAGCTATTGACGCGATGTGTCCTTGGTTTTGTCAGGGCAATGGTGTCACTGTACGGCAGGATGATCCTTTTGGAGAACCAGCATTTTCTGTGGATCAACCATCTACAGCGGCCTTTGCTGCCCAGCCAACATCGTTATTTCCTCATGCGGGTGGAGCACCCAACGTTGCCACTAGCGATGGTTTTCAGGCGTTTCCACCTGCACCTTCGAACGAGGGAACCGCAGGCAATGCCACTTTTGGAGCTAGTTTCTCGGCAGCACCTGCTGTGAAGCCCCCGGCTCTGACTCCTCCCAGTTATCAACAATCTCCTAGATTACAGCAACAAGCGCCCAGTTATCAGCCACAGGCTCCCAACTATCAACAGCAGGCTCCCAGCTATCAACAACAAGGCCAATCCCAGTCTGCTCCAAATTCGTTCCAGCCTCCTCCACCAGGTCCTTACCAGCCTCAGAACTTTTCACACCCATCTGGAACTAATCTACAAATGCCTTATGGACAACATCAGTCTTCCGTAGGTGCGAACCCTCCTCTCGGTGCAAAGTCTATGAGCATGGGTGGAAATAACGCTGCTGTCAACCCTGGAGCTATTGTACCAGTACAGGCGCCAGTAAGCAAACCGCAGCCTAAAGAATTCAAACCCAAGTCTGCTATTTGGAGTGATACTCTTAGTTCTGGTATTGTGGACCTTAACATCTCAGGTCCAAAGACGAATCCTTTGGCTGAGCTTGGAATCGACTTGAAGGATTCAATCTTTTCTGTCATGGAAAAGAGGAAGGAGGAGAAGGCTACACCAACAAACATGGGTAGGGCAATGGGTTCCGGAACAGGTCTTGGGTTAAAAGCTGCTAGCGGGATTGCGGCTCCACCTCCTCCGAGTATGATGGGTGGTGGCATGGGCATGGGCATGGCTCCAGGTATGCAAATGGGCGGCATGGGCGGCATGGGCATGGGGGCGGCTGGAGGGATGCGGCAGCCTGGCATGGGCATGGGCATGAATCCCGGCATGGGCATGAATCCCGGCATGGGCATGAATCCCGGCATGGGTATGAACCCTGGTATGGGTCTGAACATGGGCATGAATATGGGTTCAGGGATGGGCATGGGAATGGGTGGTTATCCCAACTCCCAATACAGCGGGTATAGGTAGTAGGAATAGTCTATGGAGTTGATGCTTAAGTGTTACCCAAGAGAAATTCTTTCACCTTTCCAAGAGTGAGTTGATTCTAGAGAGCTACCAATAGACCTGTAGTGATATGTAGTAGTAGAGATTATTTCTCTGGACATCGAAAGTGATAATTTCGGGTCGTATATTCATTTATCTGATCTGATTTGATTGTATTCTGTTAAGCCTGTAAATGGTTATTTTGACAATGACAGCAGATGCTGTCATATTGAGTAGTTTAGTTTCTAGTCAGCCTCCATATTCGAGCCTCAAAGAAGTTTCTGGAGGTATTTGACGGATTCGCACTTACTGTTTGGGGCATAAATGCAGCCATTCTACCTATTCATTTGTTGAACCCGATGACTGTCAAAACATTATTTTGATCTACCATTTGTTCGAACAGACTTGTTGCCGCTGTCGTGCATTAGAGACAACTTTAGATAGTACGTTCATGACATTGTGCTCTCCATCAAGACAAAGTTTACTTCGTACGTTGAGGTCGTCTCTTTTGCATTCATGTTGAGTATGCTTGTCGACATCTCAAAACTTAGGTGTTATGTTAAATCATGGACTATTTTCTGGACCATTTCATATTCCATGAGTTTTTCGGCATCTTAGAACTCAATTGTAATGTTCAAATATGGACCTTTTTTCTGGACCGTTTTAAATTCCAGGATTTTTGTGCACTTGTTTTGCTGCACTGAACGTTTATGGACTTCTTGAGCAGGTAACTCAAGCTGACGGACCTGAGAGTTCCCTTGGGTGATTCCTGAGCTAAGCCAGTGCTTTTGACCTTGGAAGCATATTTTATGACTCATTAAAGGTACCCTTCCTCTTGTAAATACTACCCAGGTCATATCCTTTTAATTTTGACTACTGTTTGTTAGTTAACTCATTCTACCCTTGATCCGATTGTGGACAATTATCTCGGAGAATTTCCCTCTGAAATGTAGCGAGGATCACGAGATTTGATGGCTTGTAGTTCTGCTGGAAGAGCAACTACTTGTTGAAACAAATAATGAAGCGTTTGCTGTGTAGAGAAAGAGAAAAGTACTTACTAAGGACAGGTAGTTCGAACAGATATTGACCATCTTATTCGCACCCGTCTTGTAGTTTCAGGGTTGAACTTGAACATTGCAGTCTCTGTAAGTCGAATGAGATGTGACTTAACCCCCCATTAACCAGGCTTGTGGTTTGCATTTTATTTTATTTTTTATCTTCGCACTCGAAGAGTGATGCTACAAGATAGTGGTCCGTTGAACTGAACGCCTTATCTCAGAGATTTAATAATACCTTGATGATTAGTCGCTAGTTTATCTCTCGCCAGTTTACAAGACAAAGAATCCGAACATCGTATGGAATACAAAGTATAATAACAAAAGGGATGGGAAGACCCCATCAAAGCGTACAAGGATGGAACCATCGATCATCGTATGGAGTATTATAGAATTATAGTTTGAACTACGTTAAGTTATGACTCCTTTTGGGGTTGAACGATCGAAAACAGTTACTGTAAACAAAACCCAACAACCAAAGCAATCACAAAACATGTGGGCCGCTTGAGTGGGCTACATCCTGGTTGTTTCAGGCTAGGTATCGCTTTCCGATTTGGGTTCATGATTTACACACATTCTCTTAAGTGTAGAACCCAGAGTCTAACAAATTTGAGAGAATGTAACAATATAATATCTGAGTCTAATATTGTTTACCAAATCGTTTGAAGTGAGACTTGGCTTACTACTCCAGGTTTATTGGTTGAAAGTTGACAGATGCATACACAGTCTAATCTGAGTAGAGTGGAAGGCGAAGGTCACGAGTAGCGATTGGTAAAGAAGCGAAGCTACTTGTGGAGGTAAAAGCAAGCAATAATCTTAACAATTCGGATAACATGGATTGCGAAATAACCTGAACAATATCTTCACGGCACGACAGTCAGAAGAATCTGTCAACATGATGTGAAAATCTGACCAGTATTGGAAGTGGTATCTGAGGTTTATATCGTACGCAGCCCTTATTTGTGTTAACGTGCTCTGTACAGTCCCCTCCTACGTCTTTTCCTGAAGATCGTCCTTGTAATCAGAACAGAAATTTGTTTCCAAATTTCATGATAATTTATTCTTTAATTCAAGAATTCTATATTACAACAATAATATTATTGGCAACTTGGTAACTTATCGCTTGGAATATCTTAGACACCAAATGCCAAGTTGCTCCATATATCGAATCTGGTATTTCTGTCTGCTTCATTGAATTTAAGTTTGTTTCAACGTATTCAAGCAGATGATGATTAGCTAGTTCTGGGAGTTTCTAAACGAAGTGAGTAAAAGTTATCTCCCAAAATTTACTGTTGCAGTCCAAGCTCAAGAGTACTAGACGAAGAAGCTTATGCACTTTTTGTTGTTTGGGCTGTGTATAACTTTATTGTGTAACATGTACCTTGCTTCATAAAGCTTGTAGTTCGGTATTCTTTGACGATCGGGAGTGATCATCCAAATAATCTAAAGATTACTACCCTACTTGATATGGTTGGGATGAAGTCTGAAAACTATCACAAATCGATGTACAACAACTGATTTGTCATTGATTTGTCATTGATATTGATATCGGAATGACAAATCAGTTTAATGTGAAATATTATATTATAAAAAAATTATGATCACAAACATTGTTAAAATTAAGTGAATCAATTTTGAATTTAGGTTTCATCTTGTAATCTCATATGCTAAATTTTTTATTTGATACTGATTTTATTTTCATATATTTATTTTTACTCATCTAATTTATTTTAATTTTCAATTGTATTCAAATCTGTTTATCATCCAATTGCATGATTTAATTATTGATATATAAATGATATGTGAAAATTACTTTATTCTAATTTGATGAAACACAGTTAAAAAATTTTAAACATTAATTTTTTTAATTTATATATATTTTTTAAAATTTTTAAAACTTACAAATCAAAGATACCAAATTTTTTTTTAGAAGTCAACAAATTGATATTTATAAAAATGATGGCTATAAAATTATGTGTTTACATCACAAACATTAATAAAAAAGTAAAAAAATTTCAATAACATTATAAACATTTGTAGATTTTGTTTACGCAAATAAATTATTCCACTTAGAATGTATAAAAAAAATTCTCAAATTTTTTGACTAATTTGTATTTTTATGTTATCATATTTCATGTTTTTCACATATCATATGCAATCCTCAATAGATTGCAAAGATTGCAAAGTATTATAGATTTGGAGATTCTTCAAACTTGAATTTATGTATAAAAATCATATACATCATGTTCAACTTTGTTGGTACTTTCTATACATGGATTTTATTTATGATTATTATAAAATATAAAATTAAAATATAAATATGTACATTAAAAGTTAACAAAGGTTATAGCTTAATATAAAAAAATACAAAAAAAATTATATATAAATATTGATCAAAATTGATGAAAATATCACTTGAGTTGATGTTTATAGTAATGTTGTGAACATCAAAGCATGAAATAATCACAAGAATAAACATAGAATTTAATTTTTGATGATAAATAGTGATGTAATAATAATCAATTTGTTTGAAAAATAAGTTATATTTGTAAAAAAATTAGATAATAATTTTATGAAAAATAATAAATGAGTACTTTTCTCATTTGTTATTTTTCAAATGAGTATTTTTGATGTTGTAATTTCAACTTTTATACATAAAATTTGATTTTAAACACAACAGTAAAATATTATAAATATATTTTTATTTTATTATTTAATCATAATAAAAATCATCATAATTTTGATATTTTATTTCAAAAATTAGTATCTTACAATCTTTTTGTGTTAGGTTCACATAAAATCTCAATTATTTCAAGTATATATGACTACAATTACATAATATATTTGATCATTTTTTAAAATCTAAAAATATAGCAAGTCCCAATCATTGGTTCAAAAACTGTAGAAAGAGTATATGAGGCTTGATTACATAATTTAGTAGAGTGTGGCTAAGCATATAATGTCTTAATATTTAAAAAATTTAATGGACTTATGACATCAAGATTTTAAATAAAATACACTTTAAATAGTCATAAATCACCATGAATAAGATCATTATTGTTCCTTGCAATACAAAAAAAAAATAGTTCAACAACTTGGATTGTAAATTCAACAATTTTTTTTTCTACCTTTATAATTCTTTCATGAATATAAAAGTTTCAATCATTATGAAATTTCAAGTTGGCAAATGTTCCCTATGAATATCTAATAGATTTTTTTTTGGTAAACTATATCATTTTTGCATCAAAGCTTTTTAAACATTAAATTTTTTTTCTGATGGTCTAATAACATGATGATGATGATAACATCATCTTGTTAATATAAAAATATATAATTTAATATATTATTAATAATATGAAAAATAATATTAATTAAAAAAATTAATCTCATTATTAAAAGATCCATGATTTTATTTTTATCATGAATTTTAGGTATTATAAATTTTCAAAATAGTTAATTTTATTTTACTTAATTTATTATCCATATGCAAAGATGTGAAACTATGATTTTACATAGATTGATATGGTGTTAACGGAAGATTTATACTTTGATAAATATTATTTGAAAAATATTTTTAGTCTAAATATCAATCAATATTTTTGAAATAAAAATAAAATTGATTATTTAAAATAAAAATAAATAAATTTGAAATATGTCAATTAAATAAAAAAAATCAAATATTAATTTAAAATTAATAAAATTATCAATTAAATTAACTATTTTTGATTTATTGATTTTTGATATTTTCAAAATATGACAATCAAAATAAAATAAATTTTCATCACATATATATGTTTTGCATAAAAATTAAAATAAAAAATTTCATATTTCTTAAAAAATATCCAAAAAATAACAAATTTATAATTGATTCATGACTAATATATCACATATCATAATTATCTATGCAATAAAATTATTTTATTTGATTTGTATGCTTGTATGATTGATTCATTATCAATATTCATGATTAACGTATGAAAATTTATTATTTATCAAAAAAATATATTATTTAAAACTAAATATCTCAAAGATTTATGTTTATTTGTTTATGATTGTTTTGTTTGAGATTTTATCTTGCTTATAGTTTGATCATAAAATATGTTTAAGTATTTAAAATAAATTGAGTTTTTATTCCTCATCACATGATGGTTAAGATTTATTATTAGACACATTTACTGAAGAGAATCTAAGCAATTGCTTCCTTGAACTCACTTCAATTTGTATGATATTTAAAAAACTCAAGTAATTTTTTTTTTATGAATTCAAAATGAAATGTTTTATGAGCATTGATAGGGATGAAAAAATTTTACTTTCCACCCAAACATAAAAAATGAATAAAATGTTGTTGATAACAAATTTTGAACATATATGAATTTAAAATATTTAGTATTTTTATCACTGACGTGACCTACTTAATAAATTTGATAATTTTTTAAATTTAAAAATATATTGGATTATTTATAATATTATACTAATTAATTTTAAATAATTATTCAATAAAATTTATTCCATTTATCTGGAGTATGAATAAATGATAATCCTTATTCATTGTGAAATATAGTTTTATAAAAATAAAAAATAAAAAAAATAAAAAATAAAATTTTGGAGAATTTATAAATTATAAAAACTCTCCCATTCATAAAGTTTTGAAAGTTTTATTAATTCATGAAATTACAAAATGATTACAAATTATTTATATTTAATTTTAATTAAATAATAAATAATAAATATATTTATATTTTTGGTTATATTTTTTTAATTTTTTATATAATAATATATAAAAAATTTAAATTTATTTTAAATTAATAAAAAAAATCAAGTTTCATCGATTTTAAATAAATAAATATTTCCATGTATTAACACCATCATGTAAAAATAAAAAATAAAATCATATTTTTTTTGAAATGAATATGATGAAATTTATGTATTATACGTATTTTTATGAAATTTTGTTTACATGTTGAATTCTAGATGTTAAATGTTTGCAATATTGATAAACTGATGTAAACATATTTTTTATTAAAAAAATATTTTATTTTATTTTATTTATTTATTGATTTATTTTATTATAAATAAATATTATTTTATGTTATATCTGTATTAAAAATTAATCAAAAATATATATAAAATATATTTGAAAAAATTAATTCATTTTCTATTTCATTGAATAGAAATAAAAATTTAATAAGTCCAAACATATTATGAAAGTTAGTTTCTCAAATAATGATATATTTCATTAATATAATTCGAATAATTCAATTCATAATCCAAAATAAACATCACAATTTTATAATAAAATAATCAATTTTTCGAAATTTTTTTTTTTGACTTGTAGTTTTGATCTTATATTTCAAGTATTTTTAAGCTAGGAATTCATCTATTGTTTTTTATTTTGAAAGCTTTTTACATTAAAAATCTTGATTTGAAAGATCCACATATAAATGATTGTTTTGATATAAAAATTTTTATAAAAAATTATACAAAAATTTAATTCATGTGACTCAACGAACAAAATATTTTTTTAATTTATTTCAAAAATAAGAAAAATAATTTTTCAAAAATAATAAATTTTCAAGATTATTAATAATTAATAATTAATAATTAATAATAATGGATTATTATTTATATTTAAATTATTATGAAAAGTAAACCTATTGATTATTAATTTAATATATATGTGTTTAAATTGATGCTATTGTTTGATGTTTATGTTTAATACAAAGAAAAAAGATTTGCATTGAAGTTAGATAAAATAATTGATTTTATGTTGAAAAATTTTAGGTTTTTTAAGTTTTTTTAAACAATATTTATCAATTATAAATATATGAACCTGTGTATTATATGTATAGATCAGATATGGATAAAATGTGTAATTAATTTATATTAGAAACAAAATCTGAATATTTTATCAAATATTTTATAATTTTTGTATTTTATTGCACATGGATATTTTTTAAAAATTAATTTTTTTATATAAAAATCTCATTGTATATGTTTAATATTTTTTGATTAAAATTTTATAAAAAATTATGAGTTTAAAAAATTTTATTTTATTTACTTATATCAATCATTATTTTATAAATTTATCATTTAAAAAAAGCATTATTTTTTCATTAAAATTTAAATATTTGTTAAAAATTTCAAAGCTTTATAACAAGGATTTGATTCAATCTATGAAAATGAATGATTCATTATTTTGTTATGAAATTTGGTTTAAATAAAAATTACGAGTTAGTTTATGATATAGTCAATTCGAATTAATTTTTAAAGCTTATTTTTGACACAAATTTTCATATTGAAAAAAATGATATTCAATTCTTGATATATTAAAAATAAATCACTATGAAGTGGTTTTTATTTTATTTGTCATATTTGAACTGGATTAGAGCATCTTTAATTCAAAAATAGAAACCAGCTCAGAAAAAAAAATGCCTTCAAAAATTAAATGCAATCTCTTCAATTTTTTTATAATATAAATTGAAATATTTATTCTTAATATATTATACACTTAATTTATATTTATAATTTTTTGAAATTTGTTCAAATTTTTTTTATATTCATTCGGGAACCATAGATTATTATGTCATTGAATGTGATGTTTGTCCTGCAAAAAATGGGAACCTTGTTTGAATTCAAGCTAGGCATATAGTACATGTGATCATAGTTGATGATGGATTGAAGACTAGCATCCTCAATCGCAACACAATGCTAGGGGGTTTTAGCATTTATTTTTATGTTTTTGTTGATATCATTTGATGGTCTCCCTAATGTACCTGCCACATTCATGGGATTATGGAACAATATTTTTTGTTCTTATTTAGACAAATGTGTCTAAATAAGTGTGATCTTTTTGGATGATATTATGATATATAGTACAACTTTAGAGGATCATAGACGACATTTACGAAAGTTGCTTCAAGTTTTGCAAGAGAATGAGTTATATGCTAAAGCTTCAAAATGTGAATTTGCCAATTTAGAAGTAGATTGTTTAGGCCATGGAGTTACAAAGGAGTGAATCCAAGTGATGAGTGTAAAGATAGAAGCCATACAGAAATGGACAGTACTAGAGGATCAAACTCACTTGAAGAGTTTTTTAGGTCTATTAAATTTTATTTTTATCGATTTTTTTTATTAAAAAAATAAATTTAAATTTAAATCATATTATTATAATTTAAAATAAAAATTTTTACTCTACAATAAGAGCTATTTCTCAGCTTTGTATATATATTTCTTAGATCTATATTAACATTTGGATTACATTAAAAAATACAGTCAATTCGTGTGTTTTGAAAGTATCGGTTTATTTGTAGACCACTAACATGTGGCAAAATGTTGAATTATCTTAGGATAGTGGAAACCCAAAAGTTTATGTATCTGAAGATAGAAAGGATGATTTTCATTAGATTAGGATTATTTTTCATGTTTCAGAATTATTTTTATTTGAATTACTTATTTTTCATCTCTATTTAAATTCCTACGTAATGGTAGAAACTTACCATTTGTACTGCAGGTTGGAACGATGTTGTAATGACAACACTAAACATACTTTATATTATTTTCTCATGAAATTCAAAAATTTCTGGTTATTCCGATGATGGATGATAGTTATCCCATTTTGGCAATTAATCACGATTCTAAGGACCAAAAACCAGTCAGCCTTCATATTCCACATGCTCGATCGCAAATGATCGGCTCAAAAAATCTGCAATCATTATAGACCTTCATGGAGACCGAGCCCTGGGAATAAGGAAGCTGAACTAAACACATAAATAAGACTGGAGAGCGAAGCAAGGTAATGTCTTTTCGCTACATAATCTTTTCTATGTCTTGGCTTGGAACCTTATTAATGCAATCGTACAATATTTCTGGACCTGGGCCGCTTGATCATTCTGGAATGTTGGTTTACTTCCTCCCCAGCAGCAGCTTTTGTGATTCTCAGCAGGTACTAATTCCTGGGATTCCGCAGAAAGGCCAGATCAAAGTTTTCGGAACAATATAATATTGTTCTTTATCCGAGAGTGTGTAAGTGTACAGACGCCTGTAACTGGAAAGTCTTTAAATAAGAGGACGAAAACGTTTCGGTATAAGATAAAGATAAGAAATGTGGGGTATTAATATAGTAGTTGGACGAGTGAGTTATCCGTTTAGTTAAACCGAAATTATTCTCGTTATACTGTTATTATCAGTCTTATCATATGCTGAGTGCATTACTTGTCAATTTAGGAAGCTCAACATTCGCTTCACAGGTCAGTTGCTCTGAGGCGAGACTTTTCATCTTAGAATGACAAAGGACACTCGAAGACTCGAACGAATGAAGTCAGATCTGCAATTATAAGGTTGACTGAATCCTGGTTCTTCTTCAATATCCTTCATAACAGAAATTTGTTATAACATCTAACAACCTTCAACTTCCATCTATCTTTCTATTGTATGTTGTGAGAGTGTGATTGTGTCTCTAAAAGCCAGGTACGAGATTATTCAACTCACGAAATGCCTTCACTCTCACGCTCGCTCTCTCCCTCTCTTCCCCTCGCATGTGAGTGAGCCAAATTCAGTAGAGGATGTGCTGGCTGGCTCGCGCAGTTCTCAAAAGAGAATAGAAAATGAGAATCTGCAGCTCATGAGAGACTTGTGTGGCGAGAAAAAAAAGTGGGGAAAAGATTTGGGGATTCGAAAGAATGAGTGAGTGAGTGAGTGAAAGGCAACATGAAGGTTTTAATTACTGTCCTGGTTTGCATGGAACAGTGATATATCCTCTCTTTTCAGGGAATGGAATGGAAGGCTGGGGGCAAACTTTCCCCTCATCCATCAAGCTCCTTCTTCTCCTCCTCCTCCTTGCCTCTTCCCCTCCGCATCCCTACTCACAATCAACCATCCCATCCATCCGGTTGTGGTGCGAGTGCTGCTGCTGATGCTCCGTGGACTTGATCCACTTTCTCACTCTACGAGTCCAGTCCAGTGCACTGCATTGCATTTGTACATAAGACATAAAACTATTTACTGTTACATGCAATCAGTCAGCTACAGTCTATTAAAGCTCGCTTCTGCTGCTGCTGATCCTCCTCCTCGTCCTTCTTCTGCAGATGTCGTTGTAATATGCGAGTGCAAATCATTTACTCCAAGTGAATCTGCAGGGGGCATTTCCACGTCACTTCTTCCATCTTCTTCTTTTTCCTCCTCTCCTCTTTCTCCTCACTTTTGTTTGTGTGCTTTCTTGAAGTACAAGTATGTTGGAATGGTGTTCTTTTATTAATACATTCTTGTGTTTGTGTGGGCTGGAAGTCACATTCTTAGAGCGATTCTTAAAGGATGTCTCTCGGGCGATTCTGAAATCATGACAAAGTTTATTTGACTTTACCGTCAACACACTCTGATAGCATCACTGGGAAAGGAATAATATAGTCAGCTCGCGAGGATAGAATCGTTCCAAATCGATTTGCTCCTTGCTGATGAATACCTGCGTTGAGAACAAAATCCAGCTGACAGCAGGGAACTTAACAATAGATTTCTCAGGATAAGGTACAAGTAGATTCACATGCGTTGCAAAATCCCGAAATACTTTGGGAGCAGCAAACCAAAACAAAAACCAAAAGAGGAAAGCATATGCCCCACAATCGGAAACTTTACATCTCAAATGCAACGAGTTATGAACTTACGAGTGTATAGTGTATACATGCTACGCATATGTAACGCGATCTAATTAAGTACGCAAGCTTTGGACATCGGTACTTATTAATGAATGTTTGTCTAAACAGGAACCTCGAAAGCATCTTCACTTCACTAGAAACTGGAGAGGGCAACCTCCTCGAGAACCTGCTAAGGGGAATTAATTTTTAAACCAGTTTATTATTGAAGTTTACTGTTAACTCTGGACGTAATAAACCGCATCAAAATGTTTACACCCGAGAAAAAAATAATACTTGTATATTGAAGTTTACTTTTTAATGCGAAACGTAATAAAGAGGCTCAGAATGTTAAGCCCTGCCTAACAACAGTGGGCTTATGTGGATGATGCGAAGCATGACCGGTCAAGGGCAATGATGGCCTTTTCTTCCTCCATTGATGACAAGCAGATAATAGACATGCATGCGAACGACTCAGCCTGAGGCCCCTGCTGAGCTTCTATCTGGATTCTGGTGCTGAAAGAAAGAGTCCGTGGCGAGTCGAGGACTCGAGGGGATGATGGATCATGGCCTAAAACGTGATTGTCGAACAACTTAAAATCAAGAAAGACAATAACAGCAACATTAACAACCAGCTTTGACCGCGGGGTAGAGGGAGGGTGCCAGGACTGTACTGTATGAGACCGCAATCAACTACGTACGGGAGCCACCCATCGTGTTGTCGTTCACAACCGTGTAGACTATGCAGTCAAAGTACGATTCTAGCCGCTTGCTGTTCCCAGCACGACCGGTTAGTCAGTCAGCCAGTTAGCCCAGCCAGTGAGGTCCCCTCCCTATGGGCCAGAGTGTCCAAAGGGGAGTAAAAGTTGAAAGGTGAGGAAGGGGAAGAGAGAGTTACTGGCAGAATACGGTCGCAGACGAGACCGACGCGGCACAGGCAAGGCGTGGGGGAAGGGGTGGGGGGTGTAACATACAACAGAGACGAGGGGAAGGAATGGGCAGGGTCATGTCGCGCATCATGGGCTACCTCACATGCATCATGCATGCTGGCCTCCGCGCGTGATATGCATGTCTTTTCAATGTTCCAGCAGCAGGGTCATGGTCATGCGCGGTCATGGTCCGGTCAAAGCTTCGTATAGCGGTCAGCCTGTAGGTGCCTAGGATAAGGTCAGGTAAGTGCCCATGGGGCTGCTCATGCCTCATCCCACCACCATACGTAGACTACAACACGCCTTTCATGTATGTATGCATGCATGTATGTATACACTTATTCATTTCTAGAAATCACTCCTATCCCTATCTATGCAAGGATCACGGTCGATGGCCACATGGATGGGTAACATATATCAGTTAAACTGCTTCATTACCAAACAAACACTTACGAAATCATGAAGGGCTTAAGATGTTTACCCCAGCAGAGATTTGCCGTCCCCATCGCAATGTCGCACCCTCGGTGCCCCTAGGCTGGGCAGCCGGGCACAAACACAGGTTGCCCGTTGCGCGTGGTGTAGTTTCTACGTGTACTAGGACCGCGACCGGGTGCGTAAGGCTCACCCGTGTGAGAGTGAGGTTGGGGGCAAGAGGGGACCTGGGGGGCTTTAGGAGAGGAGCTTGTTGGTGGGGGAGGTAATGGTCCTACTCTACGGTGGAGAGGAATATCGTCGAAAAGGGGAGGCGACCATACAAATACTCACACCCGAGCTTCACCTTAATTTCCCACTTTTCCCCAACGTTCTCCCATCCTACCTGGAAAAGTCTAGATCCGTTAAAGCTACGAATAATCCAGCTCCAAAGTTCAAGGAAATGAGGTTTTTTCCCTGTCTATCTAATCCTAATCCTCGTTCCAAGATACATTAACACCTGATAGTTGTGTTGCATTAACGAGTTTTGGATGAGATGGATCTGATTTTGAGGAAAATCACTGATGCCTGACGGACTGCCTGCCTGCCGCTGAGGTGCTAGCTGCTTGCCTGCCTGCCTGCCTGTGAAGTTTTCTAGAATTCCGAGTTCAAAGGTCTAGGCAGTGGAGGAACTTATGACCGCCCAGTCGGACGCAGCTACTGTACCTAGTTAGGAAAGAGATTACGGCCTGATCAGTTCATATATTTATTAATGAAGTGTTCCGGGACTAGGGAACTCTTTTGGAAAGGCCGAAGGAAACGAGAGAAGGTCAAATATTACGTAGGGGAGTGAATTTAGGTTGTGCTTGCCTCCTCTCTCTCTATGTCTATCTTTCTTTCGCTTATTGCTACCGTTGATCAACTTTGGCATTCGTGCATAGTTTTGTTGGGGTGCTTGCTCGGGTGCTGGATGGCTGGACGGCTTGCTTAAGAGCACGACCCGTGACATGTAAGATTTAGGCGAAAGGGATAGAAGATTTATTCAATGGGGCCATTCATCCAGCAACATGTGAAAAAATGCCCGCAAAAGCACCGGCTTCGTTGTCGTAGCCATCATTGAGTCTAGGAACTGGTATTTATTCTATGTGGACTTTTACCTTTCCTTCGCTCAATGCCACGGCGTGATAGTCATTAGAGTGATGATGAGTTTCACCTGTCCACACATGCCTCAAAGGGTACGGTCCTCCCACTTCTTCAGCTCTAGACATCATCCTACACCTCCAAACAAAGATCCACCATAGCCCAACTCTCCCCTACCGACTCTCTCTCTCTCTCTCTCTTCTCGCTCACTCGCTGCATACACCGAAAATACCATTTCCACACCTTTCTTTTCTCCTATTCACTTTTGTTGTGGATGAATGGCATTGCATCGTGGTTCCCCACAGCTGCTGCTGCGGCTGTATTGAAGAATCTGAGTGGGAAAGCCTGGATACCTACCAATCATGTGTCGTTCATACTTATGGGCAGAAGCTGAGAGCATATGTTACTGCGTTCCAATCATTCACACAGGGCGATATTGCTGTGTTTAATATTTATGGGGCTCGAGCCACTGTTGATGTACACGACTCGAGCAAGGTCCCGAGCTCGAATTTCATATCCACCCATTCAAGTTGGTGAGTGTTGCTTGACACTAATTTTACGGGCCTTTTGGAATTCCAGAGAGTCCACACCGTCCTTGTCCTCTCTACTCTACTACTAGTACCACGACCACCACCCTCCCCCCGTCTCACCACCAGCACCACCAAGCTTAAAATCCCATATTCTTTGACATCAGTGCAGGAGTGATTTTTTATGCATATATGTTTTTACCACTATCTTTGTCTTGATCTTTGTCTGTCATTACATTCTAAGTAACGGCTACACATAGCCAGGAAACACAATAGAACCCAGAGCTGGACTCTACAAAATCTACACACCCTCCAAGCCCAGCCTCAGCCTCCCCAGCCTCGATTCTTACATGTGCACAACACCAGCTCTCGCTCCACAGGAATACCCTGTCGAAGCACATGTTTTATGCCCCGAGCCATCAAACATGGCAACGTTGGATGCTTCCGCCTGTCTTTCTTTACTCGACGAAATCGACCACAACAGATTTTTGGAGTTTTGGGGACTAAAGAAGCTCTGTGACTCGGCAGACAAAGTATTAAACTATAGTCCCCTTCTTAAAATTCCAATGATTTGTAATCCGGTCGATAGACGAGAGTCGAGACGCGAGCCAAGCGGCACTATGCTGCTGCTGGCTGCATCATAGTACTACGCCTCGGGTGGAACGTGGTTAGTCAAGAGTTACTTTTCCTCGCTCGTGAAGGCAAAAGTTAAAGCCATGTTATAATGAAATCATGTGTCGCCGATAAATATGATATTAAAATCTCTCCCCCCCCCACACCTAGTGTAGTCTAGCGTAGTGTTCTGTACCTTGGCCGGACCTGGGGTAGTATTACAAGACCACAACCTTATCCAACAAATGCATTACTGATAACAAACAAATTTTGATGCATCACTGTATCTCTTTTTCCCATCGTCGACTTTCCATTACTTCAGTAGTAGATTATATCCAGGAGCAGCGATATTTTGTACTCCACGTGTGGAAAACAAAGATATGGTTTGAGTTTGTATTCTCTAGGACGAGCAGGAAATGATAGAAAATCATAATAATTTAAGCCACCATCCCTCGCTCCCTCTCCCTCAATTCGATTTCCATGGGGATTGGGGTCGGGGATCGCTCCTTCATGTTTATGACAAGTCGAGCTGCCGCTGCCGCTGATGATGCACTCACTCACTCATCGTCTTTAAAGGCCCTCTGCTCTTTTCCTATGCGCTCGCTCGCGGAGCAGCAGCAGAGGGAACGTTGGATATTGATTAGAATATGGGGGGCGAAGAAGAGGTCTTGCGTGTGTATATTGCCATATAATACTTCTGGATCATGAGTGTAATACTCTACTGTAAGATTGAAAAGGCGACTACTCGGGATTTGCTTGCAGGGTGCGACCTTTTCTTCCCCCCGTTTCCATTAGCCCCTTGTTCCTTCGTCCATCGCTTTACAGGGCATTTGATCCAACACTCCCCCCAGCCCAACGGTTCATTGGATATCCAACCATGTAGGTCAATGAGCCAGCCAGCCAGCCAGCCAGCCTGCCTGCCTGCCTCCTGCCTCCTGCCTTAGCTCGCTCGGCCAGGCCCCAGGAGCGAGTACGTACTTCGAGACTTACGTGGTACGTCTCGTACTCCATTATAAAACTCTGGGGCTCGTCCGAGTGAGCTGTAAATCGGACTTATTATGTTCCTTCTGCTGTTTTCCTATTGCCCCTAGGGAAAATTCTTAAATCCCATTTATTCTTTGGCCATGGAGACTATACTTTGGTCTTTTTCCAGGTCAATTGACATCAGAAGGAAAAAGGTGTCCGAGCTCATTGTTATTCCGGAGGATGAGCTGGGGATGGTGTCACCGCTGCGTCTTATTATTCCCTTTTCTTTATCATTGCATTGTTGTGATCGTTTGGTGCGACGGATGGCAGTGTGCCAGGATCAGCCGAATGGGGCGAGCGAGGAATGTTGTAAATCATGGTTATGGGTGCATGTGTTTGACGAAATCTAACGTGGTCAGCGGAAAAGCTAGATTAGCTTCCAAAAGGATCCCACGCTTGAGCTCAAGCGGAGATCTAAGAAAATCACTTTTGTGTTTTGGAAAGTTCCTCCCGATTACTTTCTGCATTAGTAATATTATAAATATTATCATCGTTTCTGGTCTTCGTCTCAGAAGCATGTTCTTGAAGTTTGGGATGGTCATGGCTGGAACTTGGAACCATATTGTGCTCGGTGGTGCTTTCCTTTCGGCTTTGGAGATTGCAGGAGTTGCATGCATGATTGTTCATCTATTCATTCCATCTGCATGCGTTGGACACGGAGATGAGATGAGATGAGAGGAGATGAGATGAGAGGAGAGGAGAGGAGAGGAGAGCAAGGGAAGCGATCCACTTTCTGCAATGGTTGAGCTTCTACGTGATGTTGTGCTAAGACTATTTGCTCCTCTTCTCGAAACGGAAAGCACATGTTAGTGAATTCGTGTGCAAACTTGATCTGATAGATCTAACCTCGTGATTGTCTGTGGAATGAATCAGCAGCAGCGAAGTTGTGGAGGATAAGAGCAGGGGAATTGTGGAAAAGGGAGTAAAGGGGAGGCATGACGGTATTGTTGCCAAGAGTAGGAAGCATAAATGAGACACATCATAAGCCACATGAATATCGGCAGGAAAAGAAAATTGCAAGAAGTGAATGGAATTGAATCGAAAGGAATCCCAGCAGAAGAGTTTGAGGAGGGGCAGCATGATGAAGACGACGACGGATGATGATGATCAGAAGAGGAAGCGTTACACAAGAGAGAGAAGAGATAGATACAGGGACTGAAGAGGAGACGAGAGGAGAGCTTGTTATCGAAGGAGATTCCATCGACTACGGGACTTCGGAGGACAACGACGGACGAAGGACAACGAAGAAACATTCATTCACTCAAATACCTCGAGCAAGAACATACAGCAAGCAAGCAATCGAAACCTCAACTCATCCATGCATCGACAATGCCCACGGAACTGCGACCCTACTGCCGAAGTATCGATTAACTACTACAGTAGTATGAGTGTATATCGTACAGTAGAAGAAGCAGGCCAAAAGGTACAGCAGCAAAATGCACACGCGCGTACGTACGAGCTCGCTCGTTCGCTCAGTTACAGAACAAGAGAAAGGGTAAGAAGGCAGGCAGGCGCCGGCCGGGTGGCAGTTGGCTGTTGGGCTTCGGGGATGGTGATCGGTGGAGGGACCCATATGGAATGGGCGGGGAGGGAAGGAAGGGGAGCACAATTGTACCTCATTTCTCCTCTCATGTACAAAGTACATGTTACAATACAAACCACATATCTCACACGAACCAAATCATTCCCCAATGACAAATCCTCACAACATATCTACACTGAAAATTAATTCCACAATTGAACAAACCAAGCATAAGTACTCAATCCAATGTTTAAGTCAACTCACGGGGCGAGGAACAAGTTGGAAATGGATCATTTTTCCATTTTGTCTACCCAATTCAAATACGATATGGTGTAAGATATGAAAAATCAAAAAACCAATATAACTGTTTGGCCATTTGATTGCTCTAAATCCTACAATAAGAAAGTAGTTGAGGAGAGACTTAAGCTCCAAAAGGACCAAGAAGCAAAGATCAAATGGAAAGTTTCCATGGCGAATGTTGGAGTAGGAGTGGTGGATGTTGCTACCTTTGAGGTATGTACTCAAGCTTCGAAGATTAAACTACGCATTAATAGACATAATGTTTCGAATGTGCTGGTGGATGGTGCATCTATTGTGAATGCCATATCGGAACGTTTGTTGAAGAAGTTGGGGATAACTCCTTCAAGACCTTCCAACATCATTGTTGGGATGGCCAACAAGCAAAAGGTGCAACCCATTGGAATGATGGACAAAGTGATAGTAAGTGTAATTGGAATTCAAACCTTGTTGTCTTTTCAAGTGCTTGAGGAGTCTAGTTATGACTTGTTGTTAGGAAGATCTTAGTTGAGGACGGTGAGGACTACTGATCGGTGGTACAAGGGTTATCTTCGTATAGGGTCAAAGAACCAATGGATTTATTTCCTAGGCCATGGATGGTGAAGGATCTCGACAAGATAGAGATGAATGAAGAGGAGATTACTCGACGGCTCTCCACACTCAAGTTTGGTCCCAAGGTTACTACGGAGGAGAAGTCAAGATTCTTGGATATATTTCGTAAATAAATCCATGTCTTTGTCTTTATCTACAAGGATTTGAAGCAAGTAACCTTAGAAACTCATCGCATTGAGTTAGAAAATAAATCTAATCCAATACATCAAAAGTAACGTCGGATAATTCCACCAACGGCTGTGGTGGTGAAGGAGAAGATCGACAAGCTAAAGAATTCTGGTTTGCTCTGTAAGGTAGAGAATTCTAAATGAGTTTCTCCTATTGTTATAGTCAAGAAGAAGAATGGTAAGCTACGTGTATGCGTAGATTACAAGAAGTTGAATGTTGTTACAAAAAAGGATTATTATCCTTTACCTTTCATAGATGAGATTTTAGAGGAGGTGGCAGGTCATGAGTGGTATAGTTTTGGAGATAGTTATAATGGTAATAACCAAATTCAAATTGCCCCTAAAGATCATTTCAAAACCACTTTTATCACGCCATGGGGAATGTTTACCTTTAGGATAATGCCCTTTGATCTATGTAATGCTCAAGAAACTTTTCAGAGGTTCATGAACAAGATGTTTTATTACTAATTTTGTGTGAAATTTCATAGATGATTTTTGTGTATACGGGAAGAAGAAGTATCATTTGATCACAATTCTATAATGTTTGGAGAAAGCCAAACGTTGTAGAATGTGAAACTTCCTCACATCCAAAAATGCATTTTTTGATGTGACGAAGGTTTGTTGTTAGAGCATATCATCTCCAAGGTTGGTACAATAATGGATCCAGAAAAGATGAAATGCATCCTCAAATTATCTTTTTCGGTGACGTTGACCAAGTTGAGCCAGTTCCTTGATATGGTGGGATACTATCAAAGGTTCATCTTCTTCTTCTCCAAAAAAGCTTATGTCTTGATAATTTATATGAAGAAGGGGATAGATTACGATTTAATAAGAATATTTGACCCATCCCTTGGACTCGCACACTATTCCATCCGCCACATTGCTTTGTTTGACATAGTTGAGTACCTCCCTCTATCTGATCCAATTGGCTGTTGGGTCAAGATGATTCTCATTTCTCTCTTCCTCTCATTTTTCCTTCCTTCTCTTCTCTTTGTCTATTCCTTTGTAGCTCTTTGTCCGTGAAAACCCCTAAATTATACCTTTGTGTTCTTTGCAAGGGATTTAAATACCTAGGAGGGGAAAAATGGTCGAATGATTTGGATTGTGAGTCATACATGACCAATATGAGTGGCCAAGAGAAATTGATGGTGGATTTACAAGGTGGATCTGATAGATATGTATGTGACATCCTCCCCAATCTCAAAAAATCATGTCCTCGTGATTGAGAAACCAATAGTGGTTTTGTATAATCATTGCCAAGAACATTGTAAACAAAATCTACACATTCATAACAACTAAACTTTATTTCAAACATTAAACTCTACAAAGTATGTTTCTGTGCTATTTACTGTCATTAGAATCACAAGCACTTATCAGCAACAATCATAGTTTGACTAAAGTTAATATAATTGTGACTTATGTCCACAACCAATGCCTCATATCTAATCGAATAAAAAACAGTTACAGTCTAAACGTCCCTTCCCTTCTCAGACTAAGCATAGTCTCGTTAGAGCAAACTCCACAAGCAGAGCAGCACTTTAACAAAAATTACAAGAATATTTATTAAAACTTTGATAACAAAACAAACAGATGAATTATTTTTCAATTGTTCAAGTTCTTACTCTCTTGACTTTCAGATCAAAATTTTCCAGTAACATCTCAAAGAAATGAGATGACTTTTGAGTGGTGAGGAAGCCAAAGTCAATCAAGTAGCAAAACATAATGCTTCCACTACACCAGATATTTCTTTTGATAGGTGATTTTTTATTCTAACCAACCTTTCATCTCTAATTTCTTCTATATGAAATTCATATGGATATGGTAAAGCACGAGTAGCATGTGTTCACTAAGCTATCCTAGATGGGTCGTAATTGACCATATATCGCTTGAGATTAGACACATGGAAAACATGATGATAGTTTTATATGTTATTTGACAACTCTATCTTATATGCAGTCTTTCCTATTCTAGCCTGAATTCTAAATGATCCTACCCAACTCACCATTAAGCTCCTTGGGGATAATGAGGTTTTTAATGTTTGACCAAACAAGATCTCTATCCTCAAACTCCACATCCTTCTTTTGTTGGTCGGCATATTTCTTATATCGAGCTTGAGCCTTGCACATATGCCCCATAGCTATGTTTAACACCAATCCTTGTGCATCCAAAAGTTATTTATAGTTTGCAATAAATTCGAATGTGGATTGGCAAGGAGAAGAAAGAGATAAGAGTAGCTCACACGAGAGTCATGAAAATTCTTCTATAGCCAAGTGTTCATGCGTTCTTAAAGTAAAGCAATGTCCATGCGACAACGAATTGACCAAAAATGAGTTATAACATTAGAAAATGTTATAACTCATTATGTTATGTTGGAAAGTAATTGGAGAGATAATGTGTTACTTCCTCCACTTGTATGTGATGGCAAGATGGTCATCACTAATTGTTAACACATCTTGATGCTTTTGCATTTGGACAAAATGCCATCGCGCTTGGTTCCAATATCCATGATGTAAAAAGGAATCTTGGACATAAACGTTCCTAGAGTCAAGCTAACATAATCTATTTCCTTCTCAATCCTACAAGTACCTTGTGCAAAATTGAATGGTAATCTTATCGTAGGGGCTATGACATCCACATATGCTCTAGTTTCCAACAAGAATCTATATTCCATTCCTTGAACAGTCACCACAATTATTGCAAGCACTTGAGTACACAAGGAGAGGGTTGGGATATCATACAGTCTGAATTCAAAGTTGCATGTGTTGACTTTCGTTTCCTTGATACTCTCATGGGTGGATATCTACAGTATTTGTGTCGTCTTGCTCTTGAAAGTGGAGTTACACTTGAGGTGTCCTACTCCACTACAATCGTAACATACTGGCTGGTTTGTTGCATCTCCCAAAAATCTTGAGTTTCCCGTAACATGGTTGTGTGGTACTAAACTATACTTCAATCTCTATTTGAACACTCCACAATCTAGCATAGGGATCCAACCCTTAGCCTGTCTTTCTCATTCAGTAGTAGCGTACCATACACATGGATCGCTAGTAAGCGTGCTCACTGCAAAGTAAACCTTGGCCTTTTCTTCCATACCCATAATATTGAAATAATTCTCCATTTCAATAATCCACATCTGAAAGAAAGCTAGATCTCTCTTCCAAGAGATCTTCTCGGTTGATCCAAATAATCCTTGTTTTGTCTTAACCGGTAGAGGGAGAAGGAAGGGAAAAGGAGAAATAGTATGAAGAGAGAATCTAGAATCATCTTGACATGACATCCTGATCATATAGAGAGTAGTCCCTTGACCAAGTTAGGTGAAGCAATGTGGCGAGTGGAATAGTGTGACAACCCAACTGGTGGGTCATGTCCTCTAGTAATTGAGGGTATCGTGAGCCTTCGGAAAGTAGTTCCTAGCTTAGATATGATATGGGATTTGTCTTTGGAGAATATTTTTGTTTGTAGCGAAGACGGTTTGATTGTTTGTGTTGTGATAGATACTTAAAGAGGAGAACGTACGTTGCATTTGGTATCGGAGCAGGATTGGGAAACTCCATGAACAAGTTCTTGACCAATGAGATCTTCGGAGGCGCTCTCTTGTTCCAATGGCTAACGTACCACACTTTCAAGCCGAGGAGCCCAGAAGCCTCATATGTGTTTGATTATTGTCACTCACCTCGAGACATTGAGTTGACATCATTGCATATGCAAATGAAGACTATGTTGGAGAAGGTAGAAGCTATAGCAATAGAGCATCGTTCCTTGAAATTGGACTAGATTGGGAGGATATGCAGTAGATGTTTGACTCACATCACATCTACCATAGTATCTATTGTTGTTGAATCCATTATCTCTTTGTGTCACTTTGTCTATGTATGTGGCTCTGAAAAACTCTAAATTATGACTTTGTGTTTTGTGAGGTTTAAACACATTGGAGTGGGAAAAAATGGAACAATTTGGGTTGTGGCCATACCATACCAATATGAGTGGCCCAAAGAAATTGGCAGTGGATTTATATACAAGTGGGTTTGTGACAACCTGATCCATCAATGGCAGATTGGAAGGGCGGGGAGGCGACGGCAACGGAACATAGGTACAGATCAGATAGCTGATATTAGATGGGAAGGATAAATTGATGCACCACCTCATCCGTCCTCTCTATCGCTCTATCGTGCCTCCATTGGCTTCTAGACTGGGCTGGTGGGGCTTCAGGGCGGGGCGGGGGCTGGGAGGGGGGTGGACCAAGGGGGGCCTTGGGAGAGATTAGGAGCGGAGCGAGGCGGGGCCTACCGCAGTGACGGAAGGCGGGAGGCCATCCTTTGATGCAGAGGGGGAACAGAAGGAGGGGGGGAGAGAGAGAGAGAGAGAGAGACGGGTTAAGGTGACAAGGGCCTAGTATACAACTAGTCCGGTCCAGAACGCCTCTTGTCAGCGGCCCACCACCAATGGCTCCTGCGCTCGTGCGTTGGGCTGCGATTGGTCAATCGCAGGGTCTTTTGTTGGGGCTTGATTAGGTGGGAGAACTAGTTGTCTGGAGTCTGGGAATCATCCGTTCGGTTTTGCCCGGTTATCCCTTTTAATTGAATTTCCCATGGCTGGCTAGCTAGTCTACAAAGGCCCCCTTCTATCTCTCATTCTCTCTCTCATCATGTGCTGAACTAACTCATCAACCATGCCTCTCGTGGTGGCCCCCCACCTCCTCCCTCTCCCTCCCCCTCCCCCCTCTCGTCTTCTCTGGCCAAATTCTTACTTAGCCCTTCCAGCATTTCATTAGCATGAAATGCTGGAAGGGCTGCTTCTGCCGCTGGCAGTGCACTCCCGGCCGGTCGGTCTGCTCATCGGTAAAATTAGAAACTAAGGCAGACACACAGATGGTCTCGATCCCATCCAGAACAGAACAGAACAGAGGAGGGCAGCGCAGCGCAGGGGCAGAGGAGAGGCACTCTGCGTGCTGCGAATTGTCTGTTGTGTCGAGTCATGCAGCATGCCAACCTTATGACCCCGGTAATGCGTTCATTTATGCCAGAGATGCAGGATTTAAACTCACTATTTTTGACAAAATGGAGTCGGGCGGTCAAGGACAGCAGAGGGAGCAGCAGCAGCAGCAGCGAGCGAGCGAGCGAGTTCTGTGTATCATGCAGCGAGCAGCAGCGGCAGAAGAGGAGAAGTCCGAGAAACTGAGCTAATGTATGTATGTGTACTAACACTCGCCCTGATCGATAATTAATAATCGCTCCGTCCAAGACCCCAGGGAGAGAGATAGATGGAAGACCATGTTGCCCCTCTCGGGAAAAGAAAATCCATTCATTCGTCTCGTCTGCTCAGATGGACGTATTTATCTGCCCCGGCCCCATATCATCCCCTTCGGTGTCATGGCATGGCGTATGTGAACAGTTGTAGAATCTACCATGGAATAATGCCTATAGCAACCCGCCATACGATTAACCTCCAGCTCGCTCTTGACTGGCGATTGAAGACGATGTCAATGCGGCCATCTTTCTTCTCCAACGTGCATCAGGTGAGGCGTCTTTGTCCCGGCCCCAACCCCGTCCCATCTCCCCCTCCCCTCGCCGATACCCCGTCTCATAGGCTCGGGCTCCTCCAGCCGGCCGTATGTTCTCCCCCCTCCCCCATCTCTCTCTCTCTGCTCAGAGTCTCAGACCTGGTGTCAGGGCAGGTCAGCTCGGGGCTTATCAGGCATCGCTGCTGCTGATGCTAGTGGCATCTATGACAGAGGCGAATGATTTCCCCCAACAGGGTGGGGTGCTACTCTTGTATGTTCCAGGCCATGCTGCTAAGGATGGGGTCTCGGGGAGAAGTCAGAAGTCTCAGAACAAGTAGTAGCAGAAGAAGGGGGAGGAAGAGGAGGAAGAATGAGGAGACGAAGAGAGGGAGCGGGGGAAGGGGCAGCTGCAGCAGCAGCAGGCGCTTTTAATAACTCTGCTGTCAGACGAGTACTACAAATTACGGCCCAGACAAGGCTCGTCGTCGAGCGTAGGTTCATCACACTTGCGATCGCTGCTACGACCACCGTCGGTCGCCCCCCGTTGAATCAATTATGTGGGTGGACAAGGAATGAGCTTCCTCCTCCTTGCTTCACTTGTACTTTACCCGCAGGTCGCAAACAAACATCATTCTCCGCTGCGAGAAATATGAAATAATTTTCCGCAAAAGCCAAACAAACTGCACGCTTTTTCAATCGAGCCCATCCCATCCCATGTATGGATGGATGGATACGCGCCTGCGATTCACCTCCCCCTCCCCAACTTTTCTCTCGAGGTCATCAGATAAAGCTGGCCTCTCCCCTCCTCCTCATAACCTCATAACGATTAGGAAAAGCGCACCACCCCCCTCCCCCCCAACCCCCCACGAGGGAAGAAGAAGAAGTTGTAGGAGAGAAGAAGCGTGCCATAGCTCAGCTACGATCGCATGCAGCCAACCAGCCAGCCATTTATCCGAGTGAGAATTGGCATTAACTTTCGCAACCAACGGACGGGTTCGGTTCACTCATATGGAAAGCAACAGACTTTCATACCGTAGTAGTGGAGGGAGGCGAGAGGGGGAGGGAGTCTCATAAAAGAGCACCGGACTTATTAACCTGCGTGAGTAGGTTCTGCTCTTCATAATGAAGTGAGCTGCCATCTTTCCAACTCCATCCAGCAGCGCTGCTTGTGTGTCTGATCCCATCAACTTGTCCTCGGCTTGGCTGGCAGGCATCTCGCTCGCTCGCTGCCAGGCCAATTTGAATTGTGTCAATTTGTTAAAAATGTTACGAAACACAGTAAAATAACAAAGAGTATATGAAAGACACTATCAAGTCTAACATGGATGAAACCAAACCAGTAACATGGGGTTAGATTACAATAGCATCACAATGGGAAATATGTCATATTGCATTCAAACGGTCTACAAACAATAGAGCATCACATAACATGATTGCACTAGCTAGTGCTCTCTATTGATGAATGGAAACACATTGCTTAAAATATGCTATACAATAAAGTAAAGAGAGTGATACCCATGCCGCCTAGTACGGTTAGCTCTCTCGCGAAGATGTTGAAGTCGGTGTCCATAGCTCCATGTACCTCCGAAGTTAGAGGAACAAAGAGGTGACATGTATACTTGGAGACCTTGGTTGATGCCACTCCACTCTCCGTTCATCTTGGAGGATGGGTGATTATCCCCTCATA
Source organism: Marchantia paleacea (assembly GCA_014180765.2). Taxonomy (NCBI): domain Eukaryota; kingdom Viridiplantae; phylum Streptophyta; class Marchantiopsida; order Marchantiales; family Marchantiaceae; genus Marchantia; species Marchantia paleacea. The sequence goes on from MUAA02000014.1 coordinate 2,688,508, forward strand.
AAGTGTGTCACGTGTAGGATCGGTACCACCTCCTGGTCCTCCCAAACCAAATATAGGTTAACCAACCTAGTTGACTACAAGGTATACCACCGCTCGTTGCATGTGAAATATCCACACGGTCATAGCAAGTACCACATCGCTAATGGTATCATAGGTAACTATATTCTTATGAATGGGCAAAGAATCATAGTCATATGCTCCTCTAAAGTGAAAATACACTCATATTGGGTAATCAAGATATAGAGGATGTACCAAACAAAGAATTAAATTCATAGAGAAAATAGCTTGTGAGAATTGTGTCTTTTTGCTGTATCCCCCAAACGTCTCCCTAACCCGAATATATCGCCAAGGTTCTTGCGACCTTGTCATAAACCACAGTTTGCCCCGTTCCCCCATAGGCCTCCACCCGGATCCACCCTTCCCTCCTCACCGGCACCCTGTCATTGGCCACCATACGCGAATTCCTCGGCACTTCGAACCAATCATCAGCCTTCCCGCCGGTTTAGCTCTCGACTAAACTTACCAGAGAAACTACTGCGGTGTATTTGTGCACTCCTTCCCCATGCGCAGCTGCTCTGCTCAGAGTCTGCTGCTGCTGCCGAACCAATCATCAGCCTTTCCGACGGTTTAGCTCTCGACTAATCTTACCAGAGAAACTACAGCAGTGTATTTGTGCACTCCTTCCCCATCCGCAGCTGCTCTGCTCAGAGTCTGCTGCTGCTGCCGGCTCGCTGCTGATGCCGACAGAAAGACAGGAGAAGAAAGAAAGAACTCAAGAAAGGAGGAGGAGAAGAAGCGGGTACGAGTACGAGACGCACCAGCACCAGTCCCCACTCCGGATCCAGAGCAGGGGAGGGGGACGGGTAAGGGGCCAGGGGTAATCGAAGACGAAGGAATGGGTGTACGACGTATGTATGTTCGAAGGTGGTGGGGGTAGTAGATCTGTTCCTTCGTTAGACTTGAATGTACATAATTCACACACAGTCAAAAGCTCTTCATTACCCTGGCATTATGTGCAGATCTACTTCTTGTTTGCGATATCTAGAGGGAGGGGTCGGTGTATGAATGATCATTTACCTGTGCAAGTGGAATACTGCGTGTGCTCTACAACTCATCCTGTCAAGGGATCATTACATCTCGTGTTCTTTACTACACTTATTACGGATAGGACATGTCAGGATCACCCATACCTCCATTCAAACTCGATTAACGACCGCCTTGTTGCGGGCAGACCGTAGTCAAAACCACCACTTATGTATGTACCTCTTCCTCATGCAAGTGGTCACAGAGTGGTAGCCATACCTGACCCGGACCTTTCATGATATATGAATACGGGCGTGCTGTGCCAGCCCTCAACCCCGCTCCCTGGCTCAGGAAGATATATTGACACCGTTCCATCGTTAACCATTGGTAGATACGATCTTTTGCTCTTTACTCGATAGTAGGTTGGGCAACTCCCTTCCACCTGTCATTCCGATGTGGAACGCCATTTTCCCGATGTCTCTGCAGGTTTTACTTGGGATACTCACCGGCAGATTTTGTTGGGATGACTCTCGTCCTTTCTTACTATTACCTTCCCTCCCTCCAGTGCGTGGTACCGACTTCCTTTCCTCTCTCTTGCAGAGTCTACTAACATTACTGCGTCTAGTAGGAAAAGGTATATAGAGTTGAGACTCTAGGACACCTGATCTTCTTCCTTCACAAATTTCCTGGTTGATCGGATCGGATGGAAGAATAAAAGGCATACCATATAAGGCACTCACTCTACTTCGAAGTAATACTCACTATAAAATATGGAACCGATGGGAGTGGAAGGCACCGTGACAAACGAAGGCTGAGGAACACGAGCCTCATCTTGGACACGAGACCTGATAATGCACGAATAGAATGGCAGGACATAATCAAAGTTCGCATCTACCAACAACCGAGTGCCCGCTTGGTTGATTCTGCAGTTCTCGCTCGACTCCTCATCATTCACGTTGAAGTAAGGTATTCAGGTTCGAAAAGATCCAAGAAATTGTAGATAATTGCCCAAAAAAGTTTTTTTAGTGGTCGTGAACACCACAAATGTAACATCCGACAACGGGTGGGCACACTTTACCCTTCCAGTGCTCGAGTGCGGATGATCATCCATCATCGCTTCTCGCAAGTACAGACTAGTGCTTAAAACGGCTGTTATGGCGGTCTCAACATTCAGCACTCTATTCGACCAGCTCGCGGAGCTTGTGTCGACAAGATCAGGCCCCTAATATGACAAGTCTGAAACAGTTACACATGAAAGAAGCCGGCTGAGGCTGACGACATCAGCGAGGCCCACTCAATAACGAGAATGCTACATCTCTCCCTTCGTCCAGAAAATAGGATACTATTATTTACAAAATCAAATCCTTCAACTGGTAGAAAGACACTCCAATCTAAACAGAGACTTGCGTTTCAATTTAAAGTAGCTGGCAACCGAAGGGCAGCAGAGAGGAAATCACAAAGTTAACCAAGGAAGACGCAGCAATTTGACAATTGGTTCTTCATGTCATTGTGCTATTTCGACAAAGTCGGGGGCATCGGATCGTCGGCCCGCCAAAGTCCGGTACAGGTACAGCTTCTCGACATTGAGCACATTAGCAGGATCATCATCCGTAATCTCTTTTATAATCTCCACGTTCAAAGACGGATTCGACTTGGCTAGCCAAACGGCCCCGTTACGACTAACCTTACACGCGGACATCCACAGAGATCTCATTTGCTCGTAGCGATGAACACCTGACAGGAGGGCGTCATCTCCGAAAGGGCAGTCTCTAATTTCAAGCTTGCGCAAGTTGGGACACCCCTTCAAAATGTATTCCAAGCCCCGGTCGCTATCGCCGGCGAAGGCGATGGAGATGGTTTCCAGCTTCTTCCCGTACATGCCGAAGTACTCGAAAGCCCTGTCAGTGAGCTGCCCCGAGACCGCCAGACGAGTGAGCTTCTTGCAGTTTTGAACCACTGCTCCGAACCCCTTGTCCATGGGCTCGTTTGTAACGCAATCAGGTTGCCGCGGCGTCAATATACACAATCGGAAGTGAGTACAATTAGGTAGTTTGTTGGCAAAGGTTATGACTGCTGCATTGGTCATCGACTTGCAAAAATAAAGAATCTTCTTCAGGTTCGGACACCCCTCCGAGATCGCTATCAGCCCCTCCTCCGTCACGAAACCCTCGGCCGTCGAAGGGTACACTCGCAGCTCTTGCAAATTCCTGCAGCTCACCGCCACTGCCTGCAGACCTTTGTCTCCGACGTAGTCTTGCACCTGCGCAACGCAACGACGCCACCACAGATCGTCAATTCTCTGAGCTCCCGCATGGAACCATCAAAAGTGGAAACAACAACTGGATGCTTTTGACTGAGGCCTTCGGGAGCGAAGACAGAGCCTTGAGGGAGAGACGAGTACGTACCAAAAGGCGCTCCAAGTTTTGGCAGTAGGCCATGAGTTTTACGAGCTCGGTGGTGTGAAGAAGGACGTAGCTGAGGTTAAGACTCGTCAAATTCGCGCAGACAGCGTAGAGGGAGGGGAGGTAGACGGGCTCCACCTCCCAGAATCCTGAGAGACTGCGCAACTGCTTGCATCTGCCGAGGGCGCTGGACAATTCGGAATATTGACCCCACTTGAGCATCTGCGTGTACGAGCCCGATCCTAGTTCCACCAGATTCGGGGCTCGCGCCAACAACCGATTCAGTTGCTCGAGGTTCACTTCCCTGTGAACTTTCAAGCTCCTCAAGTTTTTGGACCTCTCCACTAGTGCCTCCAGGGCGTCAAAATCTATGGCGCTTTCCACGGTTGCAAAATTCAGGGACACCAAAGACGTGTGATTCTCCGGGAAACAACTCAACCACTCTCCTCCTCGCGGCTCAATTTCATTCTCCTCCAGATCTAACCTCTCTAAATGCCTGCGCAGAAACGAGAAACAAGCCCGGGGCGTCAGATCGTCGCGCACCGCACCCACAATGTCCAGGCCCAAACACAACCACCTTCCCCAGCTTGATCGCCTCGCCACCTATCAAAGCAGACTACGCTACTCAAGACTCTCAACACCCCCGACACCTCACACTGGCTTCCCCTCCCTCCTCTAACGTGCGCAATATCTCGCTTACGCATCAGGCTTTCCTAATCCACACCACTCCTCCTGAGCTTGCGCTTGGTCTTGGGCTTGCAAGCACAGATAACAGCCCCGACCCATCCGACACCAAGTTGCTCAAGCGGAGGCTGGGCCTTAGGGTTCCTAAAGCTACTGCTCACCACATTCATGAGAACTGGTTACCAACACAACCTCCAGTGGCAATTGAACGCAGAGGGACGACCGAGCCCAGCCCAGGGGTTGATGCGCACAGCACGGACCAGGATGACAATGGTCGGCGTCTGTAAGTACGAGCCAAGCACAGAAGAACACTTACAAGTACAGAGCCCCCATGGTATTCAGACCCAATTTGCTGTCAGAGCTCGGAAATAGCGAGAAATTTCACGGCTGGCACGCCCTGGAACGAGTGCAAAACTCGTCTAGCAGAAACCACGACGAGTTCGGTGCTTCCCGACTAGACCCTAACCATGGGCCCTCGGAAGCAGGATCGCCAAACGGACAAGAGCACTTGCTTGAACATAGGCACGAGCCGGAGCTCTCAAAAGCGAGCGACGTTGGAACAGAGAGTGAACTATCAGGAAGCCAGGGACGGGGAAAGAGGGAATCATACCTGCAGCTGCTGGTTATGTATGCGAGGCCATCGGTACTGAGGCCGTCGCAGCTGGTGAGGATGAGGGACTTGAAGTTAGGGAAAGATTGCGCGATCATCATTAAACTTTCATCCGAGACGGTCATTCGCTTCAAACGGAGCTCCTCGAGCCAGGGGCACGATTGCGCCAACGCCGTGACCCAGGGGGAAATGTAAGCTCCCCAATGGTGAGGCACGAGGCCGAAATCGGCGAATCGAGGCCTGCCCTTGATGTGCAGAGAGTTCAATTTCGAAAATCGATTTATAACCATCTGGGGCGACACAGCGTAGCAGTTGCCTACAAAAACCCGATGCCTGCTCCATTTCTCAGCCTTGAACCAAGCTTTACAAACTAATGACACTGAGTTCCTATCTTTGTGCGACTGCAGAAATACTAGCACGTGCTCCAGAACCTCGTCAGGAAAGGGAGAGGGCATCTCTCCCCCTCCTCCTTCCTCGTCACAATCCACTTTGACTAGGCTACCACTACTTCCAAATCCTGAACTCCGCTTACGTTTCGCTCCTATACTGCAACTACTTCGCTGTCCGTGCCTTTCATGCCCCAGCTTTAGCCTCCAATCCAGCCCTGACAAATCGATAATAACCCGCCCCGGATCACAAGCACATCCCTCGGCCTCGACACGAGCCTCAACACTCTTCTGCTGGAGCTGCAGCGGCGACCGGCAGGGAACTAGTGACCTGAAATAGAAGAAGAAGTAAATGAGCCCTCAACTCATCGGAAAGCAACCTTTATCACCAGACCATTGCAAGATCCCATCCTCCCGCGCCTACCGAGTCGCTTAGCCAGGAATGTCGTACCACTCATGGCGTGTGACATGTCCACCCAGTTTCTCAACCTTTCCACTCTGCACATCAATGCACACCACCATGCACCATTTGCGACTCCAAACGCAGTGCAACGCAACGCAACCCCGCCACGCCACGCCACTCCACGCCACTCTGAGCCCGGCGCCCCTACAAGACCGACTGACAGGCAGGCGGACGGGCAGATAGACAGACAGACGTTTCTCTCGTTCTTTCTACGTGACCACAATCCTCTGCGAAACGCTTTCCGACGCCTCTCTGTCTGTAAGCACCCACCCACCTGCTGCGCTATCGAGATCAAGTCTGAATCAAACAGTCACGAGTCTATAAATTTATCCAGCACACACCCGCAACGAGCATCCGTCTCCGACCCCAATGAGCTCAGGGTCTAGACTGTCCTAGCTACCCACAGACGCTAACAGACACTCGACCACATCCCCCGACTGGACGGCAGCAGCCGATACGATGGCAACACTCTCGTTTCCGGAAGCCCAACGACTGGACAACACAAAGAGGAAAACGAAGAGGCGCAAAGACGTGCTAGGATTGTAGCAAGTACAGAGAGCAGAAGCAAGGGAGGGCAGCAGGAGGACGAGCGAGAGTCGAATGAAGGCAGGCAACGGAGGCAGGGAGGAACGATGCGGGATGGACGAAAGAACGAAAAGTAGAAAGGAAGAGTCCGAGTTTGAGGGAGAGTCCGAGGTTATAGATGATGACCCAGAAACGTCTAGGCGACAGTGGAGAGAGGGGAAGAGAGAGACAAAGAGAGAGAGGGGTTGGGGAGGGGAGGGGCCAACGGAGGAGGCGCTAGTAGCTAAAGGCGGGTGTTGAAGACCCAACCAGAATAAGAGGAGGCAAGAGCAGAGAGAACAGAGCGGTCCAAGTGATTGAACTCGGCAGCAGGAGGGGCAGTCAAGAGAGCGTAGAGAAGGCACAAGCCTGGCGCATGGAGGAGAAGAGTGACAAGACAGAAGAGAATGCAGGCCAGACGAATCTTTAGGGCAAGGGTTCATTACAAACGACAAGGGCTAGGTAGGGGGAGGAGAGGAGAGGAGAGAAGGGGAAAGGAAGGGGAGGGAGAGGACGACGATGAGAAGCCGCAGGGGTGTGTGGAGTGGGGGTTTGAATGGCCCTCTGCTGGCAGCTTTCACAAATCTAGCCCCCGGTTCTAGACCCAGAGAGAGAAGCCCAAGCCCCAGCCCACCAGCCAGACAACAAAACCCCGCTGCCTCCGGTGTCGAGTCGAGTCTCACTCAACGCTCGTCTCGTCTCCAACCCCCTCCTCCTCCTCCACTGGCCTGCCCATCCCCGCGCCTCTCCTCCGTCGCTCCCACTCTTCGGCCACCACCAGACAACACACAGTGGACCCGATGCCAAAGAATCCCAATCCGGGCAAGCACCACCCTGTTTCACTCCCCCCCTGCGGCCCAGCAGATGATTAGAGCTCACCACTGAATAAGTCAGCCCTCACTCACTACTCTGCCATTCACTACTTCTACCACTAGTCACTCACTCACTCACTCTCACTAGCATTATTAACTGCCTTGCCTTGCCCTGCCTGGCTGCCCCCTTCACCACCCCCCCGGACGGGACTGGAGTCAGTGGACTCTGCCTGTCTGTGTGCCTGACCCACCAGCAAAGGAGAAGAAAGCGCCAGCAATCGTCTTTTGCTTGCTTGCTTGACAACAACATCAACAACAACAAAGCCAACGCAACGCCGCGGAGGAGGGAGACGGCCAGAGAGAGGGCGAGCGGGAGGTTGGATGGAAGGCGGGGAAGGCGGGAGGGCGGGCGGGCACCAACTATTAGTAGTAGTAGTGTAGTAGTAGATTTATCTTCTGGTCATCATCTCCCACCACCAGCATGAGGAGGAGGAGGAGAAGCGGAAGAAGAAGCGGAGGAAGCAGCAGCAGCGCAGCGGCAGAGGGACGCTCACACATACACACCATCTCTCTCTCGCTCGCCCCCTTCTCCATATCTCCTCCCTCCCTCCTCCTCCTCCTCATCATCCTTCCCACGATGTCAGCACCACCTGCTACGTTTGCGTTTCACGACTTCTCTCGCAGACGAGAGGGCGAGGCCGCAGTTCCGGTGAAACTGACTGCCTGACCTCTTCTTTCGCGACCCTCTCTCTCTCTCTCTCTCTGTGCTTCGGTTTCCCCGTCCCTCCCTGCTGCCTGCCGACGGGGCTGGTGTGCTCGACTATTTCCTCCCCATTTTTTCTGCTGGCTCACTGCCAGCGCGGTAAACCAGGGTCATTCGCTCTTTTACCCCGGTCGAACGTGGCGTTAGATGTGGACGACAATTAAGGAATACCTTACCAGGCTACACTAGATAACAAGTACCCGCTTACTAGGACAGCTGAGCACTAATGCCTTTTTGACGGCTAAAGTGCACGTCTCGGCTCTCCTGCTGTCTTGCGCTACCCGTCGCCCATTTAGACAACGGGATGCGAAGCGAAGCGAACTTTGCGAACCCCGAACCCCCCCGGGGGCTTTTGCACCTCCGCTGTCCATTCCTCTATTTTCTCTAATGCGCGCTTATGCTCGAGCTTAAGCCGGCCACCGGATTGCAGGTGAGCCTCGGGCTGTCACAGCGAAGGGGACAAAAATTGTCTCGACCACATACAGTACTGCTGTATTTGTCTGTTGCAATATGTTGGGTTCGATACACAGCCAGCAGTACAAACTGAGATTTCAGTCTTGTTTCCCAGCAGGGGATTGTTCCCTTATGTTCCATATATTATGATGCATAAATAAGCTGCTCTCGCTCCCTACCTCCCTCCGTGTGATGACCAGTCGAGATGCGCGACGACGGGAATACCACCAACCGTGGGAAGGAATTCGATAAGGACACCATCAGTATCATAATCCTTCTCGATCACAACTCTTCTCGCTCCATCGTATTATCACATATTCTATGCAAAATCCGTCTTCATTCTGCTCTGCCCCTTGCCCATTGCGCCTTGCCAAGTGGGCTTCCTTTACTCGCAACTGTTGCAGAATTCCTCCAACATTGGCCCCTAACACCCGTCGCTTTAGGAACGCACAAAACTTTGCACACAAGTGTCTTTCTAGTCATAGTTGGACCGCTACTGACATTCATGCAGTGTGATCGAACACAATGAAGCAACATGCTCTTGTATCCATATCGACTCGAGATATACATAAATTATATAAAATTGATGTATATAAAACTAACTCTATTTATACTTCAGCTTCAGCGAGTTATTGATGCATGGGCTTTCTTTACCTATTCTCGACAAACCAAAGAAGCTACTATGAAACGTGATACAACAGTACGTGGGCTAGCTATCGGGGGAAAGATATTACAGACTTGAAAGTTGAACTCTTGGCCATCATTGTAAGAAACCATCTCCATTGTCAATGGGGGCAAAATGAGGTTCAAGCTATTGCGACTAGAACAGGTTCTTTCTCGTACAGTTCATAATATTCCCAACCGATAGAGGAATAAAAGAGGAATGTAAATCCAACCGACTTTACGCTGCGCTCGGTAGGAGAGTTTCTCATGCTCAAAGCAAGTTAATGAGAAGTCATGCTTACCTAGGTTTTCTCATGTGGGCTCGCTGATCTCAGAGAAACGTGCAGTCACCATGTTCAAATGGTCATATTATCCGTGCAGCAATACTCCACCCATTTTTTCAAACCAGGTACAGTACATAAAGACAAAGATATCTTATATTAGGTACATGACCACTTCATCTCATCGTTAATTATATAGAATACAAGACAAAGTGGACCTCCGTGAAATCTACCTGATCCTAACCCAAATCATTGGATCCGCTCTAGCAGTCGAAAAATAAGACGAAAAAAAACCTTACAAGGTGACAGTTATAAGCCCCCACACGAAGCGAAAATAGCCACCAAGCCAGCACCTCATCGCACTTAGCCTCCTCCCACGCACAAAATTAAACAACAATATACATTCGTTCGTTTATCCCTCGGAGATCGCTGAATCGAAGGCATTTAAAGAAAGGATTAGGACCGGGTCGCTCGCTCGCTCCCTCCTGGTTCAGGTGGATTCTTGTGCGACGAAAGAAATACTGAAGGGTGGGGGAAGGGCTTCGGCTCGTAGAGAAGGGCACGCGGATAACGTCAACAAGTGGAGGAGGAGGTGGTGGTGTTACCTTTACTGCGAGCCAGCACCGAACAGGGAAGATACGGTAACGGAGCGGTACAGGGTGGTTGAGGGGGTTCCATGAGTCATGGGATATCCCAGGCTGGCTCGATGAGCCAGGCATGCATCCATGATGCGGGGAGTTCGACGACCAAAGCACCACCTTCATGCGCATGCCCGATGATGCTGCAGATGCCCATTGCCCAAACCATACCATGCCGGGTATGGCATGGGATGCTATGGGATGGGACGGGAGTCGGGACGGGACATCGCAGCATCGTCGGAGAACCTTATCTGGCAAGTGCCCACAGCGGGTCAAACCAATTTCGCCGGCGTGTTTTTTTATCGGACCGTCGGATGTCCTTCATATCTCGAGGAAGGCCCGACTTACGTTACATGATACGTTACTACGTATTCTGCCCGGCTGCAACGGACTTTTTTTGTTTCGAACCCTGGGCAGCAGTGGCGAAAGGCTTAAAGAGGCTCGCCCACCCGTCACGTAACTTTGCAAGAAAATTACCCGCGATATGAACTTCTTACTGTCACACGCCTCTTCTTCTTGGAATTTCAACGCAGTTTGACTTGGGGTAAGGTAACGCCGCCTTTAACTTTTGATAGACGGCGGGGCCCACTAGCACGTGGCAGATGCTAAATATTAATTAGAGACGTGGGGGTTATATCTTTCCCAGGGCAATAGCCTCTCCGTGGGTCCCGCCCCCTGTCAGATCCTACATGGCGACGGCCATGCACTTGCGGGTATCCGCGCTAGCACGCACGGTATCACCGCCCCCGAATAACGATCGCTCGATATATCACTTCGCTGCTACTGCCAGTGGCTCTCTGCGAAAGTAGCGGGACCGCCAGAGGGTTCCCCTTCATCGGCTCCGACCCTTAGTGGCGCTGCCATCCACAGCTCATGCTCTAATGTATTTCGACGTGAGCATCTTCGCCCCAGCGGCCCTCGGCCCCGTCGCCATGCCAATTTCGCCATCCCCACGCCACTATTTTGCCAAACGCGAAATCGCGAATGCGCGACTAGGCGAAGGAAAAGGCGCATGAATGACCGAACAGGGGCAGCGGCAGCAGCAGGGGGGCTGGGCTGGCGGGTTTGGGCTTGCTAAGCAAGCCAGCCAGCCGAGCCGATTGATGTCGCCTCCCTGTGGTGCCTGCCTATGCACAAGATCTCGTTAACATGCTAAGGATTAAGATTTGTTGGCACCAACAACGTTTAAGCCGTGTAAAAACTGTTTCATTCTCTTCTCTCGGCTTGCGGGGCTTCCCATGGTCCGATCGAATTTTATATGATTTATACACGCTTTCCCGTTTGAAGGGTAAGGTCAAAGGCCTCAGAGGCCCTCAGGGCTCAGCTCAATCATTACCACATACAGATATTTGAACATGTGCTCTTTTGGTGTGATTGATACTCTCACACCTGTTTTCGGAATTTACTGTGCGCCAAGGTGTGTGTATGGGATGTGTTCTATGCGCTAGTGCTCTGTATCATTGGCCGATTCTTCTGCTTTGACAAACAAACTAATTGTCTCATGGTGCTGCTCCTCCTAGCCTCCTCGCAGGATCGCACATCCGAGTCTTCGTGCCCTCCTGGAGGGAACAACTCCTTCCTTCCTTCCTTCCCTTCTCTTCCCTTTACCCTGCCTTCCCCTTTTGCCCCTCCCGTCCCTTTCATCTTAAACTAATGGCCAGGGGAAAGTTCCAGGGGATACAGGTCTCACGAAAAACCAACCAACCAAAGTTCTTCTAGCTGGTGCCCAGGATGGACACGAATATATGAAGTGAGTGAGGCTCCAGTGGGCAAGAGCATGTTTTCGGTGGATTTTGTACGCATGTTTTGTTTTTCTACTTGTTTCCTCCCTCGCTCCTTTCCGGTTTCTATCTGCTTGTTTAGTCGGTGCCTTCCTCTTTTGTTGTCTTCCTTCCCTTCTCCCCCGTCCCTTACCTTTTCCCTAATCCACCGCTGCCTCTGCCTGCCATCGCAAGCCCTTGGCTTTGGTTTGCGCTCGTCTCCTCTTCTGGTCTCGGGTGTACTTTTTCTCTATCGGAATGCTCGCTCGTAAGGGAATGGAATGGAGCCCCCGAATATTCTCTCGCGTTGCACTTTTCGCTTTCCACAATCTGTTGAACTCCAAGGAGAGGAGTCATTTTTTCAGACGAACTGTCGTTGGACAGGAAGTAAATATTCTGCACCAAATGCCATGACCTCGAGGCTCAAACAAAGGCAGCTGAAAAGGCTTGCCCCCACAGTCCGTCCCACTTTGCTGCATTCACGTTCAATCATTTCCTCCCGCAATATTCTAAATGTCTTGCCATCGCCATGCCTTGCCTTGAGAGAGTGAGTGTGGAGTGACTGTGAGTGCCTGACTGCCTGCCTGGCCTATTTTCTCATCCTAACTCGATTACTTGCAGATAGATTGATAGATTTATATATTTATTCATACACTGTATTTGCTAATCAGTAATACTCTACATTCTTCATCCATTAATAGGAAATCAATGAATCACCAAACCACTGAAGTCTTGAGTTTGAACATTTCGATGACGAGGAGAGAATGTCATGTTTTCAAACATGTATTTTTTTCGACCTTTCATCTATCTGGCTAGCAGCAGAAATAAAATATATTATATAGGTTTTATAATAATTTGGGCCATCATAATGATTGATTCAAACATAGCCTTTGAACATAGACCCAAATTCTATACATGTGTCAGTATTTAAACTCCAAGTGCTTCATCCATGAGAAAGGTATGATGCGAAGAGCATCTACCCAAATGAGTTTATACATTTTATTGTTGTCTGATCTATAAATAGTGTAATCTGAATGAGATGTACAACGGGAAATATGCAAGTATATGGTTTTAAAACGAGTTAAAAGGCGAACTGTATTTGGGACTAATTGTAACGTCACATTTCGGGTGGGACCCAATTATGCGCACCCATACATGAGGAATCATGTCATTTTCAACCAGCGTATCAAGCTTCTTACATGCAGAAGTGATCGGCAATCAGGAACATTTCGAGTAAATAAATTTCAATCACATAATTCAGTCACATGACTCCAATAACCTATAGAAGACATCAGAATCTCAATAAAGAATACCACCCAAAAATCCCAGAATCTTTAGCAGCAATTGAAATTTCAAACTCTTTTACTTTTTTAGTATTAAATCAACCTATTTGGAAACTGATGTAAAACTGGGGAAAAGAATCCTGAACATATTTATAATATATTTTAGAGAGAGATTTCTGTACATAATCCCGACTGCAACACAACAATTATTTGAACTACCTTGGATTTCAGACTCAAAATTTTCTAGTTGCTCCATTATATATCAGTATTTCAAATACATATAAGTTATGTATTCTTTATATAATGTTTTATGATCAAATTATTTATACACAAAATAAATGATAATATATATGTTTTGAATTATTCAACAGTAATTCTGTTCATAAAAAAGAGAAAGATTGTGTTACTGAAGTTTCCCTTGTGCTTCATCCAATTTTGTCTTTGTATTATATCTGCAAAGTAATTGAAACAATCGCGAGCTTATGGAAGAAAGTTTAAATTATACTGTTTGACAATAGGGTCTATTTATTAACTTCGCAAGTCAAGACACCTCAAATTTTTTCTTCCAAAGAAGTTTCAAATTTTCTCGTTGCATAAATCGTCATGTTTATTTGTTTGACATATACACAAGTAAACATAGATATTGTGGTTTGAGGTCAAATCTAAAGGAAATTAGTTTCTATGATCTTATAGTATGAGAAATGGAATAAAAAATGTGAGGTACCCACATAGATTAAGGTACAAAGCAAAAACCAAAGCAACCTTGAAAATAACCAATACTAGGGCCCAAAAAATGAGACAACTAATCTTTCTCATGAGATATCACAAGAGAGATTAGTTAGTTAATTATGATTCTAATGTATGGAATGGTATCACCAATAAAAGCTATCTTTCTCTCAATAGTAGAATCTAAAACATTGCATTACATTGTCTAAAATAATGGATGCAATAAGATAATGATATATATGCATCAATATATCTATCATAATAAAGTCGAGCACATTCTCGAATAAAACGATCCATATCTTGTCTATATCCTCCGTACATTCCTAAGGCCATTGGAAAGAAGATATGTGGCTTAAGCATTCCTCAATATTGTGGATCTTAGTGATAGCACTAATCTCCTCAATGCCTCAAGTTGATGTATGATGATATATGAGGCCATTGGAAAGAAAATATGTTGCTCACGCAATACTCAATGCTTGTAGATTTTAGTGATAAAAGCAATCCTCGATACTTATGGATCTTAGTGATAGTGTTAATCTCCATAATGCCTCAAGCGTGATGTCTAATGATATATAGAGCAACAATATTTCGAGTCGGATCACCAATCACAACATCAGCCACATCAATTTGGTTCTCCCTATACATGTAGAGATCATCACGTATGGTTGTCTTGGATGTGAGGATGTATTATTGCTCTCTTCGAACTGCATGACCACTCTCTTGAGCAATAGCATAAGTGATATTGCTAATGTTATCATTTGTAACAATCCTCTGATCTCCAAAAGTATCTATGACAAATGTGTATAAGATGCATCTACAATTTGACCACACTTGCATGTGAGCATGCTAAAGTCCGAATGTTGGATCAAACTCAATCAAAAGCGTATTATTATGATAAATATGAAATGTGTGATACATAAATATTGGATAGAGGGTCACTTAATCAACCATGAGCATACAAAAGCAAGAATGGATGCGAGTTCTAGATGCTATGGAGAAAAAATAATTATGCATAATGGATGAGAAAATAGCCTCATAACACATGAGTGATGCATGTAATCTAAAGTAGTTTTTGTATGCATTTTAAAAATATGGAGTTTTCAAAATATTTACTATTTTATATAATATAATGAATAAATCCACACTCATTAAAAAACATAAAATCATAATGTATACGTCATGGCATGTCCACTCTCATGAAAAATTGTGGAGAAAATTATCAATTTCTTTGAAAAAAATATGAAAGTGTAGAGCACTAAATTTCATGAAAAAAATTTAAAAGGTTTGAAAAAATAGTAAAATAAATTATTTATATTTATTTTTAAATAACTAAATAATATTTTGTTTGAAAACTAAATTTTTTATATTAAAAAAATTTATAAATCCTTTAAATTTTGGGAAGCATTTAGTGATTTCAATCGATCAAGAGGAAAAAAGACAAGAAGTTTCAAATTTCTCCATAAAAAATTTCAGAACAAATTTAGCAGAACGAGAGGAAAAGAGATAATAAGTTTCAGATTTCTCAATCATGTTTTTGGGAAGTGTTCAATCGGACGAGAAGAGAAGAGATCAATTCTTTTTTTGATTGTTCTATGAGAAATTATGGGAAGTATTCAATTAGACAAGTTGAGAAAAGATCAGTTTGGTTTCAGATTTCTCAATCGGAAATTGCACGAAATGTTTAGTTCGACGATAGGATAAAAGATCAAAAATTTTAAGAATCGACATTAAAATTAGATCGTGTTGAAATAAGTGGGTTTCAGATTTTTTGAATCATGAATTTTCAAGAATTGATTTGAAAAATCAATCTTTTCCAATAATTGGGTCTCATATTTCTTTGATCAAGATTTTTTAGGAATTGATAGTTTTGATTTTGACTTCAACGGCACAATCACCCTAATTATAATGGCGATTGTGACTGTAACCGTAACTATGACAATGATAAGATAACATGTAGCATTTTTGAGCAACGGATGGGAAATAAAATTCTAGAAGAGAAGTCCGATATTGTGAGTATTTTTGTGGGGCATAAGTATCTTAGATGACAATTTGAAGCTTTTTCCTAGTGTGGAGGAAAGAGTAAATAACTCTAGTGCATCACAAAAGTTTTGTAATCCAATGACACTTACTAAGATTGATGGGCCGAGGTTTGAGGTGGAGAAGTTTGATGACCAAATTGATTATGTCTTGTGGAGCTAAAAAGTGATCAATGTTTTTTAGACAATGGGATGGAGGAGGTACTCAAGAATAAACCAATAAATATGAATGATGAAGATTGCAATGTCATACAAGATTAGGGAGTAAAAATCTTGGTGTTTATCTCAAGCCCAATGTATTTAAAAAAGTGGAAGAGATGATACCGTGAAAGATTTATTTGCAACTCTACGGATAAAATATCACCTCAAAGAGCTTTCAAATTAGATATACATTTCACTAAAGCTAATGAGCTTCATGATGACATAAGATACAAATATCCAAGACCATGTTGATGCATTCAATGATTTGCTTGTGGACTTGGGGAAGCTTGGAAAAGATCTTATTGATGAATTCAAGGCAATTCAACTTTTGAGTTCCTTTCCGACATCATATCAGTCTTTGTCACATCTGTTAATTCATCATGACAAAGAGACAATCACATACAACAAGGTTGTGATTGCATTATTGATGAATGATATGCAAAAAAAATTATTGTCTTTCCATCTAACTACCTCTTCATCCACAACTTTGAATGTTACTTGTGTGAGAACTTCCATCAAGGATTTAGAGAAGAAAATAACCAAGTTTAATTTTAGGTTCAAATCTAGATATATATCCAAGTCTGGGGATGGGAAGGAAATTAAGTGTTCGAAATGTGGCAAGTCCGGCCACATGAAGAAGTAATATCGTCATAAGGAACATAATGAGTCTTTAGGTTAATTGGTTGTGACAGAAGATGAAGGATATGATCTTTGTACTTCCAACTACGTTGAAAAGGATAAATGTATTATGAATTCTACTTGTTCTTACCACATGTGTCACATAAGAGATTTTTTTAGCATCTACATAATGTCAAACGATTCAGTCTTGATGGGAAATTATCAATCATACAAGATGATGGGAATTGGATTTGTGAGGATCCAAGTGTTTGATAGGAAAATGGGCACCTTGAAAAAAGTGTGGCATATTTTTTCTATGTATAAGAATCTAATTTCTCTTGGAGAATTAGATTCAATAAGGTTCAAATGGGGTATTGATGGTGGAGTTTTGAGTGTAGTGGTTGGAACTCATGTCTTCATGAAGGGTAAGATATAGAAGATTCATTGCATTTTTGTAAAAATAATAATATTTGGCGAGGCATTTCCTACTACATCTCTAGAAGAAGTTTCTCATGCATGACTTGACCATATGAGTGAGAAAGGTCTTGGCATCCTTCATAAATAGAACTTATTGTCTAGGATGAGGCAAGGCAAGCAACAATGCTCACAAAATTACATCCTATATTTGACAAATAGCAAAGAGGTGCATTCGGCGTTGAAATGCATAGCTCTACGGCTATTCTTGAGTATGTTCATTTAGAAGTGTGGGTGCCATCTTCTTGTAAGAATATTATGTAAGTTGTGTGGATGACTATTCGAGATATGTATAGATTTATTTCATGCATAAGAAGTTTAAAGTCTTTGCCATTTTCAAAAA
This sequence comes from Marchantia paleacea, assembly GCA_014180765.2. NCBI lineage: Eukaryota > Viridiplantae > Streptophyta > Marchantiopsida > Marchantiales > Marchantiaceae > Marchantia > Marchantia paleacea. Next base: position 2,705,691 of record MUAA02000014.1, read on the forward strand.
ATGGTAAACCCTTGTTGAGACTCAAACTAAGAAGAAGGTGAGCTATCTACGTTCAAATAATGGCAGGGAGTACATCTTAGTTGAATTTGAGATGTATTGTCAAAAGGAGTAATCCTTTCCTTTAGACATATAGTGGAAAGTACAATGATGTTAATGAGCGATTCAATCGAACACTATTGGAGCTGCCAAGGAGTATATTGAATCAAATAGGTATACCACAAACGTTTTGGGCTAAAGTTGTAAATAACACAATTTATATGGTAAACTTGTTTCCTTGTAGTGCAATTAAATACAAGACCTATTTGAAATGTGGCACAAATAATTAGAGTTAAACAGATTATTCTATGCTTAGATTATTTGGTTGTGATACTTGTGCTTTTATTCACACTATAAATTGGACTAATCTTCATCCTAAGACCAACAAATGTGTTTTTCTTGGATATCAGCTTGGAATGAAGGCTATAGGTTATGGGATATGTTGGTTGCAAATTAATAGTTAGTATGGATGTGTCTTTCAATGAATCTAGTTCATTGAAAGAAGGAGAGAAAGCTCAGGCTCATGTTATTGACAAGGGCAAATCTCCTATCCCAAACATAGTTGAGGGGGAGATTGATCTTGATACTTCTTATAATGGGCCACAAGAAGAGGTTCCATCCATAGAAGAACAAGAAATGTAATAGATTGCTAGTGAGCCACAAATTGAATCACCCTCAATCTTCAAGAAAAAGATAGTTGACAATTGCAGTTGAACAACATGCTCATGATACTTGATTTCCTTCAGACCGAGTGATTGAAGCTATTGGAGCTTATGTTGATGATTCATGTGATGCATTGATTAGAGAAGATGGAGATCTATCTTCATTCTTTGAAGTTCAAGCTTCTAGAGAGAAGCAAGTATGGGATGCAGTAATGCGCAAGGAGATAAAATCAGTTATATATAACAAGACATGGGAACTCATGGATTTGCCCTAGGCTAACAAGTGATGGATTGTAAGTGGTTTGCATGATGAAGTATGGGGTTACTATAGCAAATAACAAAATGTTCAAGGCTAGGTTGGTGGCCAAGGTATTCACAAAAAATATTTTTTTTTTTTCAAAGTAGCAAGATTTGAATCCATGTATATAAGCTTGAGCTTGTTTAAAAAAATCATTTTTTCAATTCGAGAGGAAGAATAAAATTAGACTCATCATTGTAGGTACAATTGGACATGAGACTACCTATTGCGTTCTCATAATAAATCTTAGAAATCATGCCATTTTCAATTGTGTCTATTGGACAAAGGGCAATAGAAAGCTTGAGATGAACAACTAAGGAGTACTCACAACTTTAGCATCTGCCATGTTGAACTTGACAAGCACTTTTTTTGCATACTTCTTGTGCGTCAAATACAACTTTTGTGCCTTTTGATCCCTATGAATATCCATACCTAAGATCTTTTTGTTGGAGCCAAATCCTTCATGCTAAACTTTTAACTCAATTGACCTTTTAGCTTAGTAACATCATATTTGTTCTTAGCCACAACAAACATGTCATCAACCTACAAAATAAGAATAATGAGTCCAAAACTTGGACTATTTTTTCATTTTAGTTACACACATGGATCATATACACTTCATATAAATCCTTGTGAGTACATAAATTCATTGAAGTGCTTGTTTTATTGCCTCATGCTTTGCTTTAATCCATACAAGGACTTAAGCAATATCTATATCATTATTTTTTTACTTTTCAACACAAAATTTTGCGGGTATCGCATTAAGATCATTTCATCAAACGATCTATATAAAACTCTATGACAACAGCCATTTGATCAAGGAACATATTGAAAAGAACTACAAGAGCACATAGCAAACGCATTGTAGAATACTTTGTTATTGGAGAAAAATTTGATTGTAATCCATTAAATATGTAGTTTTCTTTACTTCATTTTTTGTATGAAAGGTGAGCATATACATGTCTGGATTTGACAAATCTAGACATGTATATGCTTATCTTCCATAAAAAAATGCTAAATCCATTCGGGTGCACATCATCAAGGGCATCCAAATCTAGTTATTATCCTCTCGTAGAGAAATCTACCCACTTCTTCCTCATTAGTAGATTTTGGAGGTCTAGCTTCTATCCACTTGGTTAGATAATCTGTAGCTATCACAATAAACTTGTTACCCCAAGGAGTAAGATTCAAGGGTCATACAAAATCTATTCCCCATTTCTCAAAAGGACCTAAAATAGGAACCAATGTCAAAGGAGGGGTTTTCATGGACTTTTTTGCAAAAACTTGACACACATCACAACTCTTGCAATATTCCACACAATCTTTGAAAATCCCCTTTCAATGATAGCTTGCATCTAGGAATTACCTTTCTTGTAAAGTGTACTCCACATACCGAGCCTTCGTGAAACTCCTTCATGAGTTGAATTGACTCTTTTCTCTCAATAGCTCTACTAAGTAATCCATCTGCTCCTTGATGAAAAAACATGTTCTCTATGATGGTATAAGGTTCACATATCTTCACCAATATATTCTTCTCCCGTGAATGCATGCCTTGGAGAAACTCCTCTTCCGAGATGAAATCTCACATCTCCTTGTATTCCCCCGATACCTTCGTTATGGTGTCCATCATCAGCAAATCCTCATATGGAAATGTATCATCCATCTATTGGATATGGATTGTTGTTTGATGCAAAGTCAATCGATGCTATATCACTTTTTGGGATATGTGGATGAAGATTATGATGGAGATCTATACCACAAAAAATCTAGAACTCATCATGTTTTCACTATTATATGTGGATACATTAGTTGGAGATCTATAATTCAAAAGTGTATCTTTCAATCATCCATAATCCATAAAAACTGAGTATGTTGAGGCACTAGAGTTACCAAAGGAAGCAATTTGGTTGAACAAGCTAATCATGAAAATGGGATGGTCATAATATAACATGAACCTACATTGTGGTAGCCAAAGTGAGCTTCGGAAAACTAGGTAATGAATAGTAGAATGAAGCACATTGACATCATATACCATTTAATCATATAGTAATTATTTCATAATGAGTTTAAGCTTGTCAACATTGATGGAGAGCTTAACCCGTTTAATGTGTTTACCAAAATGATTATTCGAAATAGGTTTTCAAGTCATTGTGAAAAATTACAAATTTTATATCATTGAGTTATGTAAATAGTTTCTGATTATGTAGTCTTTATCCCACATACTATCAACAACGTCTTAATTCTAATTAACTTTTGTTCATGTAGGGAAAACTAGTTTCTTAGTTTTACCTTTTAGGACTTCCTGCTCAACTACATATAGACTGCATGAATTGTTGACCCCATAGACTAGAGATAAGGGGGAGTTTGTAAGGTTAACTCTAACCTCATGGCTATATAAAGTGAGAGTTGCCCCTTCCAGTGTCGCATGGACAAAGCTTTACTCTGAGAACGCCTGAGTGTCTGGCTGTAGAAGAACTCTCCTCGTCCTCGTGTGAACTGACAATCACCCTCTCTTTCATCTCCTCATCTCTCCATGCCCAACTCGTTGCACCCGGTAAACTCCAGCGGAAGAGGATCGTTGTAACCAACGATTGAACCGTTAACTCTTAGCCAAACTTCGCAGAAAAGTACTTTGCAACCATTCATAACTCTCGGGAAAGTTTCACATGCTCTTCAATTCTAGATCTCTCGTTACAAATGTCGAACTATACCCTGCGTCACAAGGCGATATGCAGACCCTTGCGTACTAAAACCACTATAAACTCCAACCCTTTGATCCAATTGCACTCAAATTTCGCAAGAAAACGACTTATCATCCAAGCTTCAACTCTGTTAAGTTTTATTGACCAATCTTATCGATAGCATGAGTTATGATCGTCGAACTAAATCTGTAACAGTCTGTGCAATCCTGCAATTCAGACTATGTACATAAATTTCAAACTACTGCTTTGCACTCAAAACTCAACCAATCGAGCTGAAATTTCCATCAAATCGCAAATTCGAGTTGTAAACTCTGTGTCTATCGAATCTGATCTGTCAAAGCTTTCATAGAACGCTCAGAATTCACTTAAACTCTCCCATCGGTCCAAATTTCACTCTCCCACTTCAAATCACCACACCCTCAATCGCCTTCATTCTTGAGCCAAATCCTAGCTCTCCTCGTCAGCTCTCCAACCATATCCTTCAATCCTGAAAAACTCCCTTGAAGGCTCCGAAACTCCTCAAAACCCCGAAAGAACTTGCCCAAGTGCTCTCATTGGTCTAAATTTCCCAACCAATGAGAATGAAGAGTTCCATTTTGACCTCTAGTGGGCCAAATTAGCCACAACTAACTTAGAGCTTAACAACTAGCCTAAAAACACTACTTAGCCATCATATAGGTAATCTGAGTTGTTGCTAATAAAGAGTCAAAATAACCACTTCGAAACCGGTTAAGTATAAACGGAACAACAAAAGGGACGGGGGAGTTTATAACTTGAGTATAATACTCCTCGCCAAAATTCCTAACAATCAACTCCCTATGACTTGCCTTTGGTAGGCAGTAGTGATGGATAGGGACCCATGTGTTGAAAGGCGCCACTATCGGCAAGTTTAGGTCCATAATGCTAATATCAAATCAAAACATAGACTGTTAAATCCCAAGTCGCGCCGTAGGAAACAATTGGCGTAATGAAAGGATCCGGGGGAGTTTATCACCACTTCCATAAAGCTATCTCCAAAGTGATACACTAACCATGCCCTAAAGTGATCACGATGTAGACACCGGATGCTTATCACAAACGGATTGGGCATCGGTATATCTGGAGGATCATACCGTCCTCTATCCATGTCCCACGTTGGCTCCACTTCTATCGGATAAGCTCCTTAGTCAGCGACGTTCTAGACCTCCCCCCTTTCCTTTCGACTCCAACCACGCTTTATATCCGATAAGGTCCAAGATGATATCCCTTGGATCCTTATCTACATCCTGGCCCTAGGATGACAATCCAACCGTGGCCTCTTACTTGAAATTTTTACAATGAGCAATCGGCCATCCTGACCTAAAATATCGCCAAAATATCGCCGTCATCTCAACAGCTCTGAAGATGACACATGTCATCATCTTCTCATAGTAGCCGTGTCACAACACGACACCGGATGATCAGTTTGTAGACTCTCACTATGGAAATTTATGTAATTTGAATTTTAGTGAAACACTCACTCTTGTATATGGATGTAGCCTATTGGTGAACAACATAAATATGATGTTTGTGTTTTATGTTTGTTGGTTGCATTGTTGATGTGATTGCAGAAATCAAAATCGATCCTCACATTTAACTACTTTGGTTATAAAGTTTTTGAATTTTTATATGCATATTTTTTTTATCTTTATACATTATATCATTCATAATAAATATGTACATTTAAAAAAATATTTTATAAAAAATATTTGTTTGAAGATATTCTTTCATACAAATAAAAATCTGAAAATGGAGAATTGGGTGTAGTAAATTGATATTTTTAAATAAAATTTAAAATAAATATTAATAAAATGAATGTATAAAATTACAATTCATGCACTAGAGCTTATAAACAATAGAAAATTCTAAATGTTCACACATTGTTGATGCTTGGATGAATCCATGAACTAAGTAAGAAATATTAAATAAACATAAACATTAGATTCATTATAAAATACAAACATTGTCTTGATTAACTTTCATTAGTTTACTAAATACAGTCAAAATTGTTCCCTTTGTTCAATTTATGATGCAGATATTTCCAATGTACTTGTGCATGATCAGCTTGAACACACATGTTGTTATAATGCAAGACATATATGAGGGACATGTAGAAGAGTCGTTGGATTTTCTGTAATAAAGCTCTAAAATTCATGAAGATGACATTGGTATTTCATCCTCTAGTGAGGGGAAACTAAGTAATATAGCAAGAAGGATGGGAAGATTCCACCAAGTAGTGCAAGGATGAAACCAATGAGGTAGGAATGGGCTCGGTCCCAATAACATCACAATGGGAAATATCTCATACTACACATAATATATCTGAACTATCTAGATCAAACGATCTACATACTACATATAGAAGAAGCATCACCTATACTGCTTGCTCTTTTATGGATTGCACCAACCAGTGCATCCATTGCACTATGCCTAAAATAGGCTATATAATTTGATAAAGAAAAATGATACCCATTGTCTTCTAATATAGTAGGCTCTCGCGTGCTCTCTCACTAACATGTCAAAGTTGACATCCATGATCCTATATAACTTCAACGCTAGAGTAACAAAGATGTGAACTCTTTGGATACCCATATACTTGGAGAGCTTGGATGTTGCCACTCCATATGCCAGGCTTCATCCTCTAGCATACTTGTATTTGGTTTTTTGAGATTTGATGATAAGTTTAAGTGAAAAAGGTCGAGAACATGTACCGCCACAAGCTTGTTCCAAATGATGGCGAGATATTCGTAGTCCAGGCAGGTGTCACATATAATGATAGTTTCCATATCATACAAATGACACTTAGTTCATGGTTTGCAAACGTTAGGCTCTTTAGGCCAGGCCTCACTGAAGTTTCTCAATAATGTGCCCGGAATAGTCCGGGCACCTTTTTTTCTAAGTATTGTGTTCTCTTCATCCCCGGCTGTCAGGTTTTTAATAAAGTGTCAGTGATGAAAGTGTGGGCACTTCTAAGAATAATGTGGAATGAATTCCCTCTTGGAGGATGAAAAAAACCAGCTCTTCTAAAGAATGGTGACTCCACAATTACCCGTCTCGCTCCTGGCAACCAGCGCCAAAAGTGAACTCGTTGAAGCGTGGACGAAGACATCAATTAAAGACTTCACTTGGAACTTGGAAGGTCAATGGTAAGAACTTGGTCATTGGATCTCACCCATGCATGATACACACTAACTAAATTCGTAGCGAAATCCTCCGCGTCTCTTCTTCACACTTAGACAGAGTGAAAGGCCAATGGCCGAACGAGTTACGCTTAGAGAAAGAAAAAGAATTCAACAAACACCAACTCCTTTTCAAGTGTTTGTCACCTCCACTATCGAGTATCATCGTTGCCTTCTTCTGCGAAGAAAAAAATAAATCATAAATCATAGCCCAAACCAAACCGAACGGAACGGAACGATCCTACCAGAACAGAAATCTACACTAGCCCAGAAGCTAACTTCATGTGCAATCTGTTGGATCCTTACCTCTCCTCTACTTGTAGGTGAGGTGAGGTGAGGTGAGGTGCCGTGTGAGCATGAAATGCAGCAGCCATGGATGGTCCCAGCTCTGTGCGAACGTAACTAAAAGTCCAGAAAGAAGATTACGGTACCGGGAAAACATGGTGCTGGTACCGTGATGTGACGTAATGTAAATTAATGTAGTGTAGTGTAGCAGTTAGTGGTCTTGAACTCATGGGAGCAGTAGAAGTAGACGTCAAGAAGTGTACTGCGGTGAAGGGAAGTGAAAGGGATTAAGATAAGAGGAGTGTAGTGAAGTGAATGAGTGAGCAAGTAGGCATACTGACTGACAGGCAGACATGTGAAGCTGGGTTCTGATTTATCCTCTCCTGTGACAGTTCAGAAAGGGGGGAATCAGAAAGGATCATATCTCGGGGTTCGACGTACCTGCGTGCCTGCGTTTGCAGATTCCTCAGCTCAGCTTGTACGAATTTTGATAAGTCAAAATCATCATTCTTTCTTTCATTACTGGAGCCGAGCAGAGCCGAGCAGCAGCAGCTAGCAGCAGGGGGGGAGGGAGGGAGGGAGGGAAGGAGCTTGATGGTTGCAAGCAATTATTACTGCGTATGCAAATTTTAGCCACTTGCTTCTTCACGTGGATATTCTCTCCGTTGGAGAGATATTCTCAGTTTAAGATTGTGACAGGGGGCAGGGAGGGAGGAGGAGGTGCTGCTGCCTCGTCCTGGTCGTCCTCGAGGTGAATGAGACGTAGAATGGAGTAGAAATTTCAATTTACGCAATGTGGAGTTGCAGTAGAGGTGTGGACCTGAGAGGAAGTGCGGGCGGATCGATTCACATTGCAGCATCAGCAGCAGACTTCTGTGATCTTCACCGACGTTTGAAGAAGTCGGTGAAGGTGATTAATTATAATAATATTAATAAGAGTGATAGGAGTTTACAGCGAGGCGAATCGAGGCTGCGTTGGAGATGCTGCTCGTCCACACCCACACATGCTGATCCGTCCTCTGCTACTGCTGCTGCAGGTATTTGTGGTATTTTTATGGTTGTTTTGGTTTTTGATTTATGCTTTATTATGACTGTTCCTTCTCCGCTTTGTCTCTTCTCTCTGGAGGAATCGAATTATGTTGGAGGAGCCATGTATGCTGAAATCTTTTTTTCTAACCGCCAACGGTATCACTGCATCTCTCTCGGATGCCATCGGCTTTGTTTATCTGCATAGATTGTGTAACCTAGAAGTCGGGCCTGCTGAATTGTATTCATGTGAGGCTTTGAGGTCCGGATTTACCACATCGGTTGAATTCAGTTGGTGCGCATTAGTCCTCGAAAGAGTTAGGGAATTGCCAGTCGGATACAGAGAGGGATAGAGATATGGAACGGCTCGAAGTAACGGGAAGGAACCGGGGTGAATGTGATATTGTGGGCCCCTGCTGCTCCTCAATTATGTGATTTGGACGTGCTGTGTTCTCAAAACTGTGGACAAACCTCGGCGTGACATCGACACAGGTGATGAACAACAGAGGCTGGTCGTGGTCGGGGGTGGAGCTGCTGGTGTGTATGGAGCCTTGAGAGCCAAAAGTCTCTGTCCCCACCTTGAAGTTCTTGTTCTAGAGATGGGACAGCTTCTGTCTAAGGTGGGTATGGTTCGTCTCGCCGGTTTCGAATAGTAAGTTTGTCATCTGGTTTGATGCCCAGCTTTCACTTTGTAGTGTCAAAGCTACTCCTTCTTAACCTCTGTCCATGGGATTACTCCTGTAATTACGCTAAAGTATGCATCGGCGAGCATGTCTCGCTTTCTTGGAACTTGGACTCAATTTTGTGGTTTTGTACGTTTATGGTCAAGTTTGTGATCCTTGGATAGAAATTTGGCGAATGCTTTTGAATGGTCGAGTGGAGGACAGGGTTCGGATGCGGTAAATTTGAAGAAAGTGTTGGCAGCAGGATTCTCAACTGTCTGTGCTGGAACTCTCGTGCGTAGGTTCGAATATCAGGTGGTGGTCGCTGCAATGTTACGACTGGTCTCTTTCGGGATCCTAAGGTATCGTGGGAAGTTTGAGTGAAGCTCTGCGTGTCCCTGTACCTCATGGAAAGTGCATCTGTAGGTGTGACTGATGATAGATTTCCGTGTTTCAATAACTGGAAACCAACTTTTTATTCGAAATTTGGAAAGTTTCAAAGGGTAGAGCTTTTGTGGTAATTTGAACTCAGGATATATTGGAAGGGCTCTGTTTGTGACTGCTTGTGCTCGAATTATGAGTGCTTCCAAATCTCTCTTAGATATTAGCTGTAGATTTTAACTGTGAAGGATCTGTACAGCCTTTGGCAGGCCAGTATCCAAGGGGCCACAAAGAGCTTCGTGGTTCTTACTTCCTCACTCATGGACCTGCTGACACAGCTGCATGGTTTACTCAACGTGGGGTAGCTCTTAAGGTATTATAGCATGCCTTATCTTCCATGATTTCTCGTTTATTTGCACCTTCTTCTTGATTTTTAAGTCGCTGTATCTGTTCCAGCTGAACTAATTTGCCATTCTGGCGTGGTCCTACTCGTTGAATCAGACAGAGAGTGATGGAAGAATGTTTCCAGAAAGCAACAGCTCGGCCAGCATCATAGATTGTCTGCTGCAAGAGGCCAAGCGCATCGATGGTACTGAGTACATCGGTTGTTTGGTGCCTTATTACAGCTTTATAACCTATTTACGGTGCAAGTGTCCAACAACAAATATTTTTGCCATGACACGTATCGTAGATTTTCAACTTTTGCGAAATAGAAGATAATGAATCATTTAATTGGAATTAAGGACCGGCCTCTTTCAAGCCATATCTCGAGGACTTTCATCAGAATATTCTCAACCTGATCTGTCAGGTTTGATTCTGGTGCATATCATTTCAGCGTCCATCATAAGGTAATCTGCTGCTAGGTAGCCTGTTTTCAAACTGGTTGGGACCAGATGAGCTTCCTCATTTTGAAGTTTATGCAGTGGTTCTGCAGACTAAGGCCCAAGTTATCAAAGTCTCCCGCAAGGGCCAGACGTTTGAAATAAGCAGAGGAGCAGTCGATTCAGGTGGGAAGAATGTTGTGGAAGCGAGCTCTGTGCTTCTTGCAACTGGGAGCGCATCGCAGGTGGGCCTCAGCTTGGGTTGACACCGTAAGTTGGTTTCTAGAATGTACAGCCTGCACTTATGAGTGATTGACTGAACGCTTTCATATACATGCCGATTTGACTCTGAATTCTGGGAAGTGTCTCAATACTACCTTCGTTCACAGGACTGAAGATCCTAACAACACAAGCATCGAGCAGTGGTCAGATGAAGGCAACTTTGAGGGACTTATCAGAGAGCCATTGTCAATTACTGTGGTGTCCTCTGCAGGGCTACAAAATTGCTAGGGACCTCGGACACTCGATAATTGAGCCAGTTCCAAGTCTTTTCTCCTTCAAAGTCATGGATAAAGCGCTGACAGAACTTGCGGGGGTAGGTTCTCACTCTTGAGTTTTCACATTGGTGGCGGCCATTGGTCATTGATGTGAATGTTGAGTTACTGGTACTGAATTGTTCACCTCTAACTGACCCTTCGAAAGCAACAACTCTCAAGTCTTGTTATTTTTCCTGCTGAATTGAGAACCAGATGTTAAGCACTTTATTTCTATATGCAGGTCAGTTTCCAAAGGGTGAAAGCAGAGCTAGAGTTACCAAATCAAAAGCGGCGCTATCCCGAATTGGTCCAGGTTTTGAATTTGCTGTTCCTCAATGCCTGCTACACTTGTATTCGTTAATGATATCAGATCATCAAAACATGAGCTAGATTTCACAAACAGGGGGCTTTTCAGGTGCATATTTTTCAGTACTCATTTGGCGGCAATATTGTTTATAAAACTATGTCGGACATGATCCGAGTTTGTGATAAGATCTTATCGTCCACCTATTGTGTCCGTCATGCAGTGTTATTTGAAATGGTTATAGAAGTCGTTTTGTTCATCGTTTAATCAGATTTTTACAGATATCGTTCAGTGGTCGTGTATTTTCAGGATGGTCCGTTGCTGATCACGCACTGGGGTTTTAGTGGACCGGTTGTCCTTCGTCTTTCTGCCTGGGCTGCCCGTCATCTCTTTTCCTCTAAATATACATGTACACGTCTTATCCCTCCAAATGACGAGTAAATTATGCGAACATGATTTTCTTTGGAATGCTAGTCTCAGGTCCTATCTATAATATCTGGATTCTGGGCAACTTAACAGTCGTGGCCACCATCGACTTATAAATGCTTTCAGGTGTCCTATGGGTGGATTTCACCCCGAAGATAGAATTGGAAGAGCTAAAAGCGCTCCTGGTAAAACACAAGCAAGAATCGCAGGTACAGTCTTGGTTTCGTGTCTATGGACGCTGGTGGCCATCTGGCAGCTCAGTGATACATGGAGTGAAGGGATTTCTGACCGTTCCTTTTTAAATCACTCACCAACTTTGTGAATCTCACATTTTCTATGTGCGTGGGACGCGCAGAGGAGTAATATGGGCAGCTATTCTCCAGAGAAGTTGCCTCTTGTGAAACGATTCTGGATCTACCTTCTAGAGAGGCAGGTGAGCTCAATTTTCGATCCACACTTCTGATGCAAGATCAAGCCTAATAGAGAACTCGAGGAGTGCTGGATGATGAAAAACAGAAAGCTTGCCAAAGAGTCACAAAAACGTTAAGAATCACTGAGCATCCGCAAGACACCGTTGACACCTGACACTCCTACGGTTGCAGGGCCTGGACAGGGATATGAAATGGGCAAGGGTCTCAACGAAGGTACTGCACCAGTTGGCATTGCTACTCAAAAGATGTCCCTTCTCCGTGTGTGGAAAAGTAAGCAACTCTCTCAGATCCTCCTCCTGCTGTACCTTGACCTGCCTTGATCCTCTTCAGTTATTATAAATAGTGACCTCCCCATCCACCCATTCCCTTCTTTTCGAAACTGTTACACTGCATGTCCATTCATTGCAATTCCCAAACAGTGACACAAACTCAGGACCGGACCAAGGTGCTACCGAGCACCTGCCGAATGCCACAGCGCTTCTGAACTCGTCCTTCAGTCCAATTGCATGCAAGTTAGCGCAATGCAGTGTGGATGTGATAGATAAGATCCCTGGACTTCTTCCTGAGGAGTAGGAGAGAGAGAGAGAGAGAGAGAGAGAGAGAGAGAGAGCGCACTCACACATACCTTTCAGGTCCTAGAGCACACTCTGTAATGTCCGATCAGATTGCGTGATATTGATTTTGATCGTTCCCTATTCACTCGCTCGTATGTCTGCTTCCGATCATTTCTCTACTTCACTCTTTGGTTACCATCGTGTGTGGTGCATAGAACTTCGTGTTGATACGTATACAACGGTATGTACGCCATTATGAAGCAAACAGATGGTATGGAGAGATTGAGTTATTACTGACGCAGATAGATCTGTTCAACTCGATCGAGAGAGAGGGGGAGAGCTCATTACCGGGTCAGCAGCTATGAAGATGCAAGAGGGTTTATTTACGGATGGATCCATCGGTAGCATCTCGTGATACCTAGTGGGAGGGAGGGAGCTGTAGCCTGATGGCTATAGACATTGATGGGGATGAGATGAGGCACAGTGGACAGGGGCTTTTACAGCGTGTGATGTGTGAGCTGACTGATCGTGACGACACATCACATGCAGTCACGTGACGCATTCTGGCAAAAGACTACGGAGTCCTTGTCTCGGTCATTCTCTCAGGGTCCGTCGGGTTACGTCTCGTCTCGTCTCGTCTCGTCTGGCCTTGCTTAGCTACTTGAGAATGGTTGTCGTAGCCACCATCATCGTCGTCATCACCGTCATCGGCGTCGACGTCGTTTTTGTTGCAGGATTTCTCTGCCCTGCCGTCGTGGGCCCTGGCCTGGCCTGTTGTTAGGCTTTGTACAGAGATGTGATAACGGAATGCAATGTATCTCATGCTTGTTCATCTTACATGTCTATCAGAAGATGACTAAAATCTTTGTTGGTGGGATTTATTCTTTCAGGGCGAGTTCAAGGACGAATTCGTGACTGCCGGTGGTGTACCTCTTGCCGAGGTAGGTGGGATTGGACTAGGTCAGATTTTTTAGGTTTCTAGGTTGAGATGAAGGCCACTGTTGGACAGCAGAAGCAGAAGCAGCAGCAGGAGGAAAGAGTGTCAACGCTTGAGCCATCCACAGGACATTGAAGATTGGATTTGGTTGTGCAGGTCAATTTGAGGACTATGGAGAGTCGAATCTGTCCCGGTTTATTCTTCGCCGGAGAGGTGAGGACCTTTCTGTTTGTTTTTTCATGGTATCTATCTCAAGCTTGGAGCTTGAAGCTTGCAAGTAGGAAGCTGGAAGTCAGGTTCGTGGATTATGATGACCGAAAGTAATTTGGCACGTAGAACATTGTTTATCATAATCTGGGTTTGTCTTTGGTGGCTGACTACTGAACGAACGATGCCATGTTATGCGCTGTCGCATGGCAGATGCCAGCTAAGGGTAAGCATTAACCAGAGTGACTGACCGACCGACCGACCGACTGCCTTCTCTGAATTGTCCTCTCTGAACTGAACTGGTTGCCATGGCCAGATACTGGATGTGGATGGAGTGACTGGTGGGTTCAACTTCCAGGTATGTGGAGTTCGTGGACGGACGAACTGACTGAAGCCTGTAGTGTAGGGCCTTGTGGCCGAATTACGCCTAAAAAGCACGTAGCAACGTCTGAGTGCCAGCTTGCCATCTTCAGAATGTGTCGGCTGACCTAACATTGTACATCTAGAGTCAATTCTTGTTCGAACTTGCTTCACAGTCCCCTCTCCTGACCGTGTCATACTGGCCACGGCACTTTCCACTAAGTTAAGTTCAATGTGATGATTTGGTAATATGTGTAGAACGCTTGGACTGGAGGCTACATCGCCGGGACGACTGTTGCCGATCGAAGTACAGAAACAGTAATGGCGTCAATGTAGACGAGTTTTAACAGGGACCAGAGAGGCAATTGCTGCCCCATAAAGTGAACCTAGTATCGAGAAAATTCAAATTCAATCCACGATAAAGAGCAAATTATATTCTATTCGGCGATTACTTCCTCAACTGACACGTTCTGAAAATGAGCACAATTTGTGTATAATCGGACCACAGTGCACAAAAAGAAGTGACACAACACATGCTGATTGGATGTAATAGTGATGTGCCGTGTGGGTTTGAAAAAATATATCACATCTTTGCATTCGGCGATATTATCGAAGCTGACTGACTACTGAAGTGCGATGTTATGAAAGTGACGTGCTTACGCCATCTACGGGTGATGGATGTACTACTCCTTGTCCTGTTGGTTGCCTTTGGAGGAGGGACAATTATTCACACGTTGCGAAGGATCACGTCAAACTAAAACAAAAATAAACATGGTCACAGTCTCCTTAACATTGTAAAACCTGTCCCGTCTTTGGTCGGTGTCTGCTACACATCTGTACAATCTTCAAGCAAAACACCAGGTGCCAACTAAACTGCCAAGAGAGTCCTGTTCAAGTACGGAGCTTATGGAGAATGGCACCACTGGCTTCTCCCTCAGTTTTTGACTCCATAGGTCGCAAATAAGTAGGAAATGATATCCTGACATTCACCCATGGAACTTCCAGTATTTGGATCCACCAAGTAGGGAACCTACGTCAGCGTAGAGAAATCAAAGTAAGATGAGACATTATTACGATCGTTGCCGAACAGAAAGCAAATGGTCTCTTGATATAAAAGCAAATGATCATGATCTGCAGAACAGTGATTGACACGAGAAGTGAAAAACGCACCTGTGTAGATCCAGCGAGTTTGAGCAATGAACCTCTCGAAGCCGAACCTTTGCCTGCGTTTCGCAGAATATAAGGGATCTCCAGTTCACAGTGTCTCCCGTACCAATCGAGCAAACTGTAGCAGACAAAAGCAGAAAAAATATGAACAGATTTCAAGAGAGTGTGGCTCGTGAAGTAATCTGCTATCACTCGGCAGATCTGCGGGGAATCTCGGTGCTAACGTAAGCCACAAGGTTTAGTAAAAAGAGTCATCAGTTCCACCTCAATTCACACATGCTCCAGCGATTAGCAAAGATCAGATCAAACTAACGCCACCCCTTCAAACCTCGAAGTCCAGGCAAAATAATCATACGTTTATGATACTTTAATGGATCCACTTTTACGTCCCCACCTCACTGCTGATAGTATTGGCTCTACGTAGGAATCCATTGGTGCTCTTGGTAGCAAATCTAATGCACTTCAAGTGAAACTGTGACTCCAAGTTCAAAGCTGCCAAGATATTGTCACCTCACCCACTCTGTTGCGTGTGACTTCTTCCTCACCTGGTTGTTCTCATACGAATACAATTCCAGTTTCTGCGAAGGTGTATCTGATGAAGCTTTGGTATACAACATCATGCCCCTCCCTGCGCGCAGGATTGTTGGAACCCATCCAGTTACTAGAGTACTACACAACCAACATTCGGTGTCAGGGTTCCAGGCAGTATAAACGGCAGATTTACGTGAACAGAGATTACCTGAGGACAATGGAATGCTTTCTTACACTGAACAAATATCTTGTCCATGCTACAGAGTTGCTGTTCTTAGATCCATTAAAGATCACGCAGTAGAGGAATTTTATAACCAAGTGCATGCGACACATGTCCAATTACCTCTCAAGAAGACCTGGAGAAGGTTTTCTACCGCCACCATACTGTTTGAATAGATAACTCACTATTTCTGCTGGAATACAGTAAGAAGATGTCTGAGAGACAAAGATACCAGTAATGGGTGCTGAATGCATTCCGTACGAAACGTAAAACGATTACTATACTAAGCTTTTTCGACGGGCATAACAAAACTCATTCGAACAGCTATTTGAGCTCAGATTACTTACAGCTTTCAAACATTGATGCTCCGGTGTTGGGATCAATTAGATACGGGAATCTGCTGAGCAAAACAACATGGTGATGGTCTTAAGAATTAGGCTACCAGATGTTCCTTGAGGGAAGACATAAGAACGCGTCTTACACTGGAAAAGGCACTGCAGGCCGTTTGACTAAGTTTCACGAACTAGTCTCTACGTCTGTTTCCGGCTGTAAACTCAGATTCACAAGTTCTTCATTTGCAAGGACGATAAAGTCCGAGCTGTTCATCAGGAATTCACAAAGTCTTTACTGTAGCAGAACAGAAGCATGTTTGAAACTCGCTGCAGCACACAATACTACTTTCTAGGATACAGAACAAGATAGGAACCGAACTGTTCTTGACCACCATTTCTCTTCACAAACTCCCGATGCTTCAAAGATCCTTTAGGGCAGGGGTAAACCTGCAATCGAAAAAAATACTAGCTCAGGGTAGAAATGACAGGGGTGGAGCCCAGTACAGTTTTGTAGATATTTTTTGAGTGCAATGATGGAAAGTTCTCTTCATTCTTACGGTACCCCTGCAAGTTTTCCTATAAGGAGGGCAATTGCATAAAAGCTGGAAATCACGTTGTTGCGTGCTATACAGGAATGAATCAACTAGAAGGCAGGACATGTAACCTCTGCTGAGAGATCGAGCTCGGTCAAGGCTTCTCTCACACGCCTACAGAAGGGACAAGCCTCTGTTCACAAAGCATGGTGAAAGTTAGCAGAATATCAAACTCAGAGCCAAGATCTCGTCCTCCTCATCAGGAGGCAACGACTCATGACATGGAAGTTGGCGACTCGTACCTGTGGAGGTTGCCGGAAACATAATTCGAATGTTTTAAAAATGAGATGGTTGGACGACTGTATCAAGCTCTCATCTTGCCTCGCAAGGGTTGCTGTGTAACCTATATGGCGTCATCAGAGAAGCTTTCTAAGTCATACCAAACTCATACAGCTGAAGTAGTTGAGGAGGCTGTCCAGTCTCCCCCCGTTCTGCAACAACTTCAGCATTCACCTTCGATCCCCAGGGCAAGCGGGCAAGGCTTGCGATTCCCGATGTCGTCGTCTACAGGTTAAACAAAAAGTGAGAAAAACACGTATACTTTGGTAGAAACACACTTAAGACAGCTAGCAGGTCATCGATCTGTGACAATTACATGATGACTGTCGCATCTCTGTGGTCCAAATGGTTTGCTAACATTTATGAGCTGCAACATAGTCAACGGATGGCAGTTTCTCCTTTAAAAAATTCCAGGATTCCTGGCCGGAGAATTCGAACTGGCCAGCCTATTCTGGTGTACTTGGATACCCTCAGCTTCAAATCTGCTCCTGAATAGCTTCAACCTCTATACAAGCCACTTTCTGGGAACTCGCTGGTGGATGCATTTGACCTCGCTCTAGGTTCTATACTTATCAAAGAGATGTAGGATGCAAGACACTCAACCTGAATGTTCGTTCTTTTTCATGGATGCATGGTGAAGTAAAGACGTCGTGAGGAGTCAACAGGATCATACTGGAATAATTCCGAGAACTCAAATGGTCGCAAAAATTTTCAGCTCGCATTTACGAGTACAGAGCAAGGAAGAATCAAAATTTGTTATATCATCCAATTACAAAAAAGCCATTTCGCCAACGGAAATAGGAAGTTACTAAGTACCTCAAGAAATACATTTCTGGGTGCTGCTGGATCCCCGCTCTGTCAAAAAAAGGGGAAAAACACATGCGGATCATGAACTCAAATTCTTGCTCAGATTTTTTCCTTGACATTCCCAAGATGAAGAACTTGGATGAACTCACTGAATTTGGGAATAAGAGAATTCATTCAGCCCCTATGGAAGAAAGTTGCGTAAGCGTCTCAAACCAGAGGATGAGATTCATCTGCATTCAAGTTAGTTTTACAGTATGCGTGGTTTTCATTTCCTGTAATCTGGCAGCTCACAAAGGCACAATCACGGAAATTACCCAATGAACAAATTCGCCACAACGAGAAAGAAAAAGAAATCAGAACACATTTTTCTTCCAACCATAACAACGAGAAGAGTAAAAGGAATGCGAACAGAGTGATTGAATGAATGCTCACTCCCAAAAGCTTCAGCAACGGGCACAAAAAAGTCAAAAAACTCCTGCCTCCTTTCTCTTTCTCTTTTTCCTCCACCTTCTGCACCTCGTCTGCATCCTTCTTAATCGAATTCACCACAATCCTCCCTGCACTCTTCTGCCATCTCTTCTTGCTCGCAAAACGTTGCTCACGACCCGCCGTCGAGGTGCCGCTGTGAGGATGACTCCATCTCAGTCTACACGAGGTTTCTCTTCTCCCAATTTCCCCACTAAAGACATCTCGCACCTGAGCGCAAGTGCAATTCAGACCCAAGCCTGAGGACGTCGAAGCACTCGCAGCTGCCTGCAAAATGTCCATCACCACCACAGCAAGGCGTCCGTCTGTACGTCTCTCTCTGTCTTGGAGTGTTGGGCTGCAACTGGAGATTATGAGGCTGACGCAGTAGTACACTCACTGGCTATCTGGACTATCAGCAATTTAGTTCATGAGTGTACAGTATGTGGTTAAGGTATTGGATGTATGTCACTCTTACGTAGTTCAGTCCAATAGAAGGAAAAGGATTGCCTTTATACACGTATCTTGTCCCTGTATGTTCTTGCAAGAAATTACTCGACCTGACCTCTGTTGAAGGATTGGGGGATATCACCCTTAAGTAGTTCAGTCCAATAAAGGAAAAGTTTGCCTGTGTCTATGTTGACTCTACGTGTTCGTACAAGATATTGCTTTACTTTACTTCTTTTCATTTCCAAAAGAATGTCCAATAATACCACGTGTAATAGTTGCCAACTGATCTTGAAACGGATAGGAAAACACACACATGGTCCATAACAGAATATAACATGTTTCGGAATATATATATATATACACACTTTTGTAGATGTACAAAGGAAAAAGTTTCACGAAGGTTAGATAAAAACCCAACCTAAAGGCCAAAGGAAAAGGAGAAAGCTATACTCGGTGATAAATCACTATGTTTCCAATTGCGTCTCTAATGTCTCCTACATGCAAATCGTCTGGTAATTGGAGTTCCATAACAAATATCTACAATCAAAACAATCTTTCTCTCAATCCAAAGTACAAGGCACATTCCAATGCAATGCAAATACATTCTTTAAAGTACTAGATGTAGTTAGACAAGATCAAATGTGCACATGATAAAGCTAACATGATAAAGCTAAACACATTGTGTAACAAAATGATCCATTCAAAGACATCATACATCTCCAAGGCTAGTGGAATAAAGATATGACTCTTACATAGTCCTTGATACTTGCAGATCTAAGCAAAACTTTAATATACTTGCGGATCTAAGTGAAACTCTAATATCCATAACTCTTCAAGTGTGACTTCTGATGACATCATAACAATGGTGTCACCACTTGTGCAGCAACACCTTACTTACTAGTAAGGTAGGTTTGCACAAACAGACACAGATACATCAATTAGAACCAATAGTGTAGTTAGTGCAGTTTGCACTGACCTGCCATTAGGAGATTTAGGGCTCAAGGAGTAGAGTCAGAATTAGGGCTCTTTGGTATGGAGTTTTTGAAGTTGAGCCCTTGAGAGTGTAGCTATGGTGGATAGTAGCTGGTTTTTGAAGTAATTTCTTCTACCCTCAAAACATCCACAAGGACATTTCGCTCATAACCATAGCATAAAAGAGAGATTTCAGTCGAGCCAAACCCACTTTGAACTTCAAAGACTCCACGGTTCTGCACTAACTATTATCCACCATAGCCAAACTCTCAAAGGCTCAACTTCAAAAACTCCACACCAAAGAGCCCTTATTTGTACTCTATCCCTTGATCCCTAAGTCTTCTAATGGTGTTGTCGGCCCTAACAACTTGTCCAGTGCAAATGACACTATCTACACTATAGGCTCTAACTGCTGTATTTGCCCGTACTTGTGTGTGGCTACATAAGGTGTGACAATTATCCTACACATACATATCACATCACAACATACATTGATATCATATCAAACATCAAAATACATAGATCATCAAACATCAACACAAGTGTACCACAATTGCCCCCCATATTGGCGGTTAGGTCCCTCTAACACAAGGTAGCCATCTAGTCCATTAACATGATATGCCCCTCATGGAGCTAAGATCAGGAGGCAGTGTACCCTATACCCTAAAAAATGCCTCATCGTTAGTCATCTCTCTACAACCATACCATGTAATAAGTCCAAGACTTTACATGATTTTCAACAAATAGTTGTAATTAAGTCTAGATCTCTATCATATAAAAGAAAGTACGAGGAGAAGGACGCTAGAGATAATTTCCAGCTAAATTGATAGCCCATGGCCGACCATGATAGCTAGGTGTCCATGTCTGCTAAATGATCATTCTTCAAGCCAAACTTTCTTAGTACTCTCTTCACTATCTAAACAATTTAGGGTTTAAGATTTAGGCAATTTTGTCTAGCAAACCATAAGCCTAAGATGAACTCTTAAGGTGGTACGATGATTGATCAATGCTCGATCACACAAAGCATGAAATTCATCTAAAAACTCAGTACCATGATCAGTCAACACCTCTGCAAGTGCACCAAATCGGCTAAGCACTCAAGCAAGTCAAGTGAGGAAACAACTTATAAGTTGTTTCCTCACTTGACTTGTTAGACAATGCTACTAACAAAATCCACTTGGAAAAATGCTCCACCATGACCAACATATATCATTGATGTTGTATAGTCAATGACAAAGGTCATGCAAATCCACGCTCTATCGATAACCAAGTCTCATTATGGGTAGGGGATGTAATTGTGGTGTAGAGACATTGAATAATACCTATACATAATCACATATCATATATCTAGCCACAAATTGATGTATAACTCTCCACTAGAAGTGGCTTTGAAGTAAGCTATATGTCTGCTTCATTTTAAAATGATGAAACTTCTCATGAGCATGTCTGACCAATTGTACTCTCTTAAATGGAAGTGACACAACACAAACTCTACCATCTCCTCATACACAAAGAAGATATCTATCTTTCCATATGGATTACCGAGCTCTTTGTAAAACTCGATACCATTTCTTGGCATTCAAAATGCCCACCAAAGCATTTGTACAAAGATACTCCAACATAATCATGTCATCATGGATGTCTCAACTTAATGTCAAATTGTCCTCAATCTCACTGTTTAAGAATAACATATCCATTCTTTGCTCTAAAAGGCCAACATACTAAAAAAGGCAGATGCATACCAACCGGACACCATCTCCTTATGTGTATCATTGTGCCATCGATCCCCACTCTCGTCAATTTTATTAGTACATGGGTTTCAACTTTATCCATGTGCATCACGTATCAGCACTCAAGATCTATGTACAACTATGAAATCATACTTTTGTAAGGATAAGAGCCCATTGTGCAAGCTTTCATATAAGCTTGTCTGATTCAATCAACCACTTCAATGATTGATGATCAATGAAGGATTTTTTAAACAAATAACATCTAAAATGTGCCACAATCCAAATGGCTGTCAAACATTCTCCTTCATAAGAATTATACTTTGACTCCATTGCACTGTTGTAGCAACTTGCATAAGCTACTACAAACTACTTCCTTTTATCATAATGTTGGATAAGAACTACTCTCAAACCCATAATAGTCCAATCAGTATGTACTTGAAAGGGATGACCTCTCACTAGTCTCCACATAATAGAAGTAGATGTCAATCTTTCCTTGAGCTCAACAAAACCTTTGTCATGTTCATTTCCCCAACGCCACTCTTGATCTAGCTATGTAAGCTATGTCAAGGCTTTATCAATAGTGTTAAATCATTCACATATTGATGATAAAAGTTTGCAAGTCCAAGAAATGCATCCTATTCACATATGAAGTTGTGGAATATGCAAGATTGCACCCACATTGGTTTATTGAATTCCCATCCCTCTTGGGTATATGATATGATCCAAGTACTCCACTTGCTCGTGAAAGAACTTACACTTTCCAAGATGCAACTTGAGACCATGAGCTATCAATTGCTCAAATATCTCATGCTTATGTTTCTCATGCTCCTTTACTGTAGCTCTATATACCAAATTATAATGGATGTAGGATCTAACAGAATAGAAATTGGAGCAGTTAACCTCCTCACTCACAAGGATTGATGAACACTCCTTGTGAATCGAAGGACAAACAAAAGGGGATGTATAAAGCCATGGAACACGAATGTTAGGAAGCAATGCATGTCCATCAAAGGGAGATTGCAGAGGACGTAAGAGAATTATAGATGAGTGTGGATGGCTTTGCATGGAAGTTGGAGACACATCGGATGGTGCAAATACTTCTCAGAAGAGTAGAAGGACGTAATCCATGTAGATAGTGATTTGAGTAGGAACTCTAAAAATATATTTAAATAGTATCAAAGTAGTTATAAGGGTATCTCAAATTTGCAAGAGTTGTGATAGGAATTGATCATGAGTAGCCATGGTAGAATGGAACTTCACGAAGCTAGGTGGAGATCTTGGTGGCTTACCATACTCGTGGTCAAATTTTTATGAAGATAACTAGGAATTTGGCCCATGAGCTTTTGCCATCAGTGATTTCTCCGGAAGGAATTCTATGAGCTTGTGCCTAACACATGAATTTACTCTTGTAATTGGGATCCCCCGTATCAGGAAAGGAATCTCTATTTATGAAGCATTTCTAAATTACCCATGACTGATGGGAATTTATATGACGTGTGGTCGAATTCTTTAGACTGTGATGTCCAAAGTCTGTTAAAGATGATTAAACTTGCATATTCGACTTCCTCATATTCGTCTAACACTTCATTCATGTGGGAACAAATATGAAAACTATAAAGTGCATTTTTTTGTGTAACTTGTTTGTTACATACGCTCTACAAGACAAATTACATTGGTTAATGTAAGTGATATATCATGTACTAAGGTGTCATCTCTCACTCTACGTCTTGTAATGTACAAGTTACATCACAAAAGTGTACATTGTAATGCTTTAGATTCGCTTCCAAGAGAATGAAATATCAAACACACTAGGTTAGAAAGTATTATTAGCTAGAAGAAATAATCAATTATTGCACAACATAAGTAAATGACTTATGTTATATGATACTAGCTGTAGCTCACTTCTAAAGCCAACACCATTTGTTGACTCAAAGCTTTTTCTGTGGTTTTTACTTGCAGACAAACATAAAAATGTTCGAATGTACTAATAGTTTTTTGACAACTTCTCACATTGCTTGCGCGATGAGGCTGTCTGATGAGCTCATTTCCCCAACAGCGGCGCCAAGAAAAATATTTTTTTACTATACTCTTTTTATGTAACTCATAAGGTTCATACCAAGAAGATACAAAGTAGTACCAAAATTTGTTTCCAAGGGAATAAGGGACCAAAACAACCCACTAGGAAGGAAAATTTGAGTTTATGCATTTTTAGACTACTTTGGACATTGAAGTTCAAAGAACACTATGACTTTGGTTAAAAAATTTGAAGCATGACAACATCCTCTATTATCTTGGCCTCTATGAGCTTTGAGCAAAGAAGGTCGATTGTTTTCCACACTTAGGTTTCTTATTCATTTCTGGATGAATTCCTTGGGGTCTTCAGAATTACTAATGTCTTTGCGATTGGTCCAAATTTCTCCTCACTATTTTTCTTTTTGTGAGAATCTTATTCATGCATTCAAATCCATCAAATGGCTTCCCTCTTGTAGCCACATGCCTAGAACCCTATTTATATTTGTTTGAGTCTTAAAAAATCAAATTCATATTCAATCTTATTTATTTTTAGCTGAATATAGATATTTTACTTTAAAAATCAAAAAATCTATTGTAATATTTATAACTATGTTTCTACATCACCTCAAATTCCACTTGTGTAATAGGATGCATTCCATAAGTCAAATTAAAGGTTGTTTTCTTTGTAGTAATATTTTTTGCTGTTCAAAATACCCACAATATTGTCGGAACTTTCATATCTTAATCATAATATGGTTCACCATAACTTTATTTAAAATCCTACACAACAATCTCTTGGATTTCTTTGTCAACCCATTTACCTTGGTGTTGTACGGGATAGTCTTTTGATACTTAATCTTAAAATAAATAGTTATCTTTTCAATTAGATGAATCAAAAAATGCATTTCTATATCAAATGTGTTTTTCTATCACTAATTAGCTCAAGAAGACATCCATATAGACATATGATTTGGCTGAAAAGAAACTCGGATAATGTCTTTGCATCATTTTTCTTGATTGTAGCTGCTTTAACCTTCTTTGTAGCATAATCCGAATCCATCTTAATAGATCTCTTTCTATTCCTTCTACTTGCTGGTGAGATAAGACCAATAAATAAATATCCTTATCTCAAAAAGCACTAACGATAAAATTGATTTCAAAGGCCAGTGCGTTGTTTGCTTGGTTCTTCCAATTCTTTTACATGCATCATAATGTTAAATGAATTTATGAACATCTTTATACATCATTAGCCACCAATAGCCAAAATCTTCTTCATTATATTCCTCAAGTCATAATGACCCCATGTAACTTCTTCATGCATTGCTTGAATAACTTGATAAATTTCATACTATTCCAGACATCTTGGGAGAACTTTTTCTGTGCCCATTTTGAAAAATATACCTTTGTTCAATTGATATGGAGCTGCCTTATGCACAAATACTATCCTATGTTCCATTGACAACTCCTATGGAAATTCTAGAGTTTTGAGATACTTGTACAAGTCATAATACTTAGTATCCTTGTATTTAATTCGTTGAAACAATTGTTCATACATGAAAATTCATTGTAACCATCTTTAGTTAGTGAGAACTAAAATAGCGGTTACGAAAGATGGAGATAGATAATCTTGAGTTGATTGTTAATGGAGTAATTAAAGAGCAATTTGTGTGCTCTTTAGGTTATGTTTCTTGTGTGTTAGTTAGTGTGTTAGTTGGACTACACGTCATTAATCCGTGTGCTCATAATGATGCTCTCGTGGATCGACATCATCGATCCACGAGGAATTGAATGGATGGTGATTGGATAACCTTATCTAGATTGTACCTTTTTGAGGACTATATATGGAGAAAGAGAAACCATTGAGTGATCTTTCAACTTCAGAATTTCTTGAGCTATTCGAGTGGTATCTCCTCACTTCTCTAGTGTTACAATGGTATCAGAGCAAACTTGCTCTTTCCTTGAGTGTGGATTACCCCTCTTGAAATAGCAAGACAATGATGATAACTTTAAGTTCTTGAGAGTTGTATAGAGATTGGCAGAGGTCCTTAATCTCCATGTAGAGTAAGGGGGAAAGGAAAAACTATGGGCTGCAGGTATGGATGTGCATGAGAGAAATCCTATACCAAACTTTCCATTTTCCAACCTGTTCAATATCCATATTCAATTCATGGAGAAAGATGTTTCTAGAGTGTACCTTGTGCCGAATTGGGATGCAGATTTTATGGCTTGAGTGATGGCGTCACAAGTACCAATGATACTTCCGATGATCAGTTATGGAGAAACGTGAGATTATACCATTTACATTCTATACTGAATGTTGAATGGATTTGAATTGTGAACTACCCGCACCGGTTCTGTTCAACACATATGTAGAAATTAGAATGATTTATCGACAGAGAAGAATGTGGAGGGATTTTATTGTTAGAAATTATGGTGAACAGTACTACAAAGCTGTAATAGGATCACCTCGGCCTTTTTTGATTCATATTTTGAGAGATTGGATTGTAATTATACTTACATTGTATTAGTTTGAGGGGTTGAGAAGCATGGAAGCATAAGTTGCTATGAGTGAATTTCTAAACTCAATCATGATTTAAATGAAAGAATTAAGAAAAGCTATTGTAGATGGACATACAAAGCAACAAGCCATGGAGGACAAGATCTCTGCATTAGAGAGTGAGAAGATAGAGAGAGAAAAAGTTGGTGAGATGGAAGTGGAAACTCCAATACAAGAGACTCAACCCTAACCGCAAGCGACTGCTATTGCCAACGAAGAGGTTAATAAGAGACAACTTCAAGAGATGGAAGATCAAACCAATCTCTTACTTCGTATGGGAAAGACATGTAAGGTGGAAGCCTACAAGGCTAGTAGAGCCATGAGAGTTTTGGAGGGATGAATCATGAGGATGAATATACATCTATCACATTTTAATTTTTTTGATTTTACTGCAGTAATGTTCATGTGGTCTTATCTCATGGATAAGGCTCTTACATGATACAATACATGGGAACGAATGTTTTCAAAACGAAGTGCTTCTATTTCATGGAGTGGGATGCAAGACGGGCTTCTTCAGAACTTTCAAGCGGTGGATTCCCTTCAAACCGCAAGAATGAAGTTGGCGATTTGAAGCAGAAATGAGACATACACGAATACGTTGAAGAATTTCGTGATCTTCAAGTATCCATTATGGATATCAGTGGAGCAAAAGCCTTAGATGTCTTCAAACAAGACATGAATGAGAGAATGCAAAAGGAGGTGATGGTGAGCAATCCATCCGCAGTGAATGAAGTAATCACAATTGCTCAACGGTTTCGGGTGCTTATGGGATCACACATGATGAACCATCAAACAATGTTTGAGATCCACTTGGCCCAACAAAAATGGAGTTGGGAAACCTTCAACATAGGGAAGGATATGCACTACCATGAGGACCACCACCTAGGTATAGAGGTGATAATCGTCGAACACTTATTCCAAATTTTCCGGATCTTTCTACAAATAATGGAACGGTTAATCGAGCAGGAATGGGAGTTTGTGACAATTGCCAATGCAATAGGTCACATTGCCAAGTTCTGTAGAACTTGATCGGGACCATCAGGAGGAAGACCTATGTTGCAAAGGCCTTTCAACAATATGGAAGAAGGGGAATACGACAATGAAGACGAGATCTTGCAGGAAAACAAAGATCACTAGTAAACTTGCCTCGTGGCCTTACAAGTTCCATTAAACAAAGAAAAGGCAGGGTTGGAAGAAGACAACGATTGGAAGCTCATGGAGGGAGCAAGAAACAAGCATGATTGATTGTCACAGATGGGATGATGGAAGGACACAAAGTGAGAGTTATAATTGATCATGAAGCAACATAAAATTTTCTATCACGATCTGTTGCAATGAAATAAGGATTGACTTTGATGAAGGATGTGAGTGAGGAAGTGGAGTTTTCAAATGGGCAAACTAAACCAATTGAGACATTAGAACGGAGCGTACAACTAGCCATAGGCGGGTACAAGGAAGAGATTCAATGCAGAGTAATCCGATTAGCTCGATATGATGTCATCATAGGAATGCCATGGATGGAACAATACAATCCGGAGGTAGATTGGAGGAAGAAAGTGGTATTAAATAGTGGATGGAAGATTTACAGAGATAGAAGTAGATCTCAAAATAGAAACTTATCTCTCTTTATGATTGATAAAATTGCCATTTCTAGAAGTGATGTATGTTTCTTGGGACTTATAAGAGATGTTGCTGATTCTAAGGACAATCTTTACATTCCGGACTCATTGAACGATATTATTACAGAGTATAAGGATGTATTCCCATATGATCTACCTGTAGGACTGCCACTTAAGAGGTTTGTAGATCATAAGATCGAGGTGATATCCGAAAGCATTCCAACTTGCAAAGCTCCATATCGGTTGATTCCAAATGAGTTGGAGGAATGTAAAGCTCAAGTGGAGGAGATGTTGAGAAATGGGTTCATACAGCCAAGCATTTCACCTTATGTAGCCCCTTTGCTCTTTGTGAAGAAGAAGTATGGGAGTATGAGATTGTGCATTGACTATCATGGGTTGAATCAACAAACAATGAAAAATAAGTATCCATTACCTCGAATGAATGATTTGTTTGACCAACTTCAAGGGGCAAAGTATTTCACCAAACTGGATTTGAGGAGCGGGTACAAGCAGATTTGAATTGCTGATGAAGATGTTCACAAGACAACTTTTCGTCACTTTGAGTATCTAGTGATGCCTTTTGGTCTCACTAACGCACCTGCCATATTCATGGGATTATTGAATGATATTTTTCGGCCTTATTTAGACAAATATGTTATTGTCTTTTTGGATGATATTCTGGTATATAGTACAACCTTAGAAAATCATAGGCAACATTTACGAGAGGTATTTGAGGTTTTGCGAGAAAATGATTTATATGCCAAATCTTCAAAATGTGAATTTGGCAAATCAGAAGTAGATTATTTAGGCCATCGAGTCACAGCGGAGGGAATCCAAGTGATGAGTGAGAAGATAAAAGCCATACAAAAATGGATAGCACCAGAGGATCAAACTCAGTTGAAGAGTTTTTTAAGGTCTTATCTGATTTTATCGTAGATTTGTTAAAGTTTTTGCACGCCTTGCCCAAGCCTTAACATCTATGCTAGGAAAGGGTCAAAAATGAAGATGAAGAACCGCACAAAAGTTAGCCTTTCAAACATTGAAAGATGCTCTCTTGCATGCACATATTCTCAAGTGATATGATCTTAATCGACCAATCAAGTTGGCTATTGATGCATCAGGTACAAAAGTGGGTGGAATTCTTCAATAGGAATGGGAGGATGGTTGGCATCTGGTTGACTTTTTCTCCCGAAAATTGATGGCAGCTGAGCAAAACTATCACACAACTGAACAAGAGGAATTAACCATTGTTCTGACCACCAAACATTGGAAGCACTACTTGGGAGATAAGTAGTTTGTGGTAGAAACCGACCATAAACCATTGGTGTATTTGGAAAATCAGAAAGATCTCTCCAAACGACAAATTCGATGGGCAGAATGGCTTCAACAGTTCAACATGAAGATAGTGTATATGAAGGGCAAGAAGCAATTTACAGATGCTCTCACACGAATGACGTGCATCAACAACATCACAAAGATGAAAATCCACATTGATTGGTGGTCTCAAATGATGGCTGCAACAAAGGAGGATGAGGAGATCATGAAAGCACTTCAAGCAAAGATGGCAAAGATGTGAGGTCTAGCATTTCAGGAGTAGGGTATATGGATCCCACAAGATCCAGATTTACGTACAATGGTATTGTCAGAAGGCCACGATATAGCCATTGCGGGGCACGTGGGAGTTGAAAAGACTTTGGAGAGCATACAACGAGTGTATTATTGGCCAAAGATGCGGGAAGATGTGGAGACATATGTTCAAAGCTGTGTTGCATGTCAATAAAACAAGGCGGGTAATCAAAAATCCGCATGGTTATTACAACCCGTTCCCATTCCCGAACAACGATGGGAACATGTTACTATGGATCTAGTATGTGAGTTACCAAAAACCTCTTTAGGATATGATTCAGTCATGGTCGTTGTGGATAAATTGAGTAAGATAATACACATCTGATCTACCATAAAGACAGTGATGACACCACAACTTGCTCATTTGTATATAGATGCAGTTTTTGTGAATCATGGATTAAGCAAAATCTTAATCACCGATCGAGGAACTCATTTTACTAATTTATTTTGGAAAACCTTGTTTGGTTTATTGAAAACGAAGCTAGTAATGTCTACAGTCTATCATCCTCTAACTGATGGTCAAACATAGAGGGCCAATAGAACAATAGAGGATATGCTACGAGCATTCACCTTGGAGGAACAACAAGAGTGAGATACTCTTTTGCCTCTAGTGAAATTTGCATATAACAATTATGTTAATGCATCCACAAAATTGTCTCCATTTTATTTGATGTATGGTGCTCATCCTTTGACACCTTCTAGTTTGGTGAGAATTTCTAAAGGGTAGGAGTTTTCAACCAAAGTTGCGGCAGTCAATGATTTTGTGGAGCACATACTCAAAGGACTACATCAAGCAAATAAGAAGTTGGTAATTGCTCAAAATCGACAAAAGTAATATGCAAATGCTCATCGCAGGGAGATGCATTTTCAAGAAGGAGATCAAGTTGGTTATCCACGACCAATTTGTCACTTGTAGGAACACCAAAATTTAATCCTTGATTCATTGGTCCTTTTGTGGTGTTGAAACGTGTTGGCGAGATGTCTTACAAGTTAGAGCTTCCATTGCATATGAAAATACATCCCGTATTTCATGTGTCACGATTGCAAAAATATGTACCATGACCCAAGCAGTTCACAAATCATCAACCCCTCCTCCTTTACCTACTATGGTAGCAGATCATGCAGAATTTGAGGTTGACAAGATTCTCAAAAAATAGATTCGGGGTCACAAATACCCAAAAACTAAGTATTTGGTTCAATGGAAGGGATATCCATCACATGAATCAACATGGGAACTAGCAAAGAACTTAGCCAATGCACTTTTGATTGTTCAAGAGTTTGAACGTGGGCACTACGAGGACGTTGCATCTTAAAAGGAGGGAGGATTGTAACCATCTTTAGTTAGTGAGAACTAAATTAGAGGTTACACAAGGTGGAGATAGATAGTCTTGAGTTGAATATTAGTGGAGTAACTAAAGATGCCACATCAGCAATCTGTGTGCTCATAGTGATGCCCGCCACATCATCAATTCACGAGGTTTTGAATGGATGGTGATTGGGCAACCTTATCTAGATTGTACCTTTTTGAGAACTATATGTGGAGAGCGAGAAATCATTGAGATATCTCTCAACTTCATAACTTCTTGAGCTATTCGAGTGATTTCTCCTCATTTCTCTAATGTTACATTCATCCTCCACTGTTGTGACAATCAAATGTGTCTTCAACCTTGATAAAAAGTCAACATTTGTATGGTATACTGCTATCATGGTCTAACATGTGAAAGTAAACTCTTGTAGCAACAACATCCATCAAGCCAACCTCCATGACAAATCTGCCTTATTCATCAAATACTTAAGTGGATAGTGATGAACATGGAATAAAAATTAGAATCCCAACCGATAGTTTTGAAACTTCCTTACTACATATACCATGCTCAAAGCTTCTCTTTCAATTGTTGAATAATTTCTCTCAACAGTTGTCAACATACGACTACCAAAGGAAATAGGATGATCCTTCCCTTGCTCATCTCATTGACTAAACACCAATGCTATAACTATAGAATAAATATCTATACCTTGATAAAAAGGTTTCTTCCAATTTAGTGGTACCAACATAGGTGTTGTTATCAACTAATTTTTCATCCGTTGAAACATATCTTGATGTTTTTGGCTTCCATTCATACAACACTGCTTTCTTCAAATGACTAGTCAAAGAAGCTGCAATAGCTCACTAAGATTTATAGTATCTCATATGTCTAAGATCCTCCTCACGTACTTCATGGACCAACGACCATGGGGAAGCACGACCCCGACCAAGAAACATTCCGCCAAAGGTCTGACTCGAATACGGTGGAGGCGGTGATCCAAGCAAAGCGAAAGCTTACGAGCTTTCGAATATTCACCGCCACGGGGCGCATGGTGCAAAGGGTTTGACTCGATGGACCAAGAACCGAGGAAAGGGTAGAAGGTAGAGAAACCCATCTTCGGAGAGTTCGACGTCAAAGGACGATGAGTCTAGTTCTTTGGAGGAACACTGGAAGTATACGTTGAAGAAGAAGTAGTCCCACCGAATGAAGGGACCTGAAGAAGTCAAGAGGAGAATAGCCTCTAGAGTAGACGAGTTGACGAAATCATTATAAGAATTGAAGGTGTACCTTGTAAGTAACAAGGACAAGCGTAAATCACCCATGCAGACCAGGGTGAACGTCTGGTGCACCATTTGTCGGAAGGCTGGGCATACAAATATGGATCGTTTCAGGGCAACGAGTCAAGCCAACAAGTTACTTGGAGTGCAATGAAACGAGCTCTTCTTCAAAATTTTCAAGCAATTGATCCCATAATCACTGCACGGATGAGGTTGTGGAAACTTGAGCAGAAAGGAACTGTGGAGGAATACATTGAGGAATTTTGAGATCATCTAATTCATATACGAGTGGAGTGGATCTGAAACCCTTGATTTATTCAAGAGAGGATTGAAGAAAAAGAAGATGCGTAGCCCCAATTTACCTGATGTGTTGCGAAGCTTCAGGTAAATTGGGGTTACGCATGGGAGTCAACATCCTTTGAACCACCCCAGTACGACTATGCCTATGCACTGCAAGAGACAATGACGACGCCGATTGCCCAGGCACACATTCCGAGGTATGCATCGGTGGAGATGGCTACCACGACCCCTCAGCGGAAAATGGGAGGAGGACCCCCTCTGCCCACTCGGCCGAATGCATGCTATAACTGCAGGGCAGTCGGGCATTGGTCACCACAATGCCGTAACCTAGGAGGCGCATTCTGTACCAATGGATGTGCAGCAACTATAGGCCGCATGGCCACACCAACGTGGAATGCGACCAACCTCCACAGGCTTGGTCCAAATCTGAGAG
Organism: Marchantia paleacea; assembly: GCA_014180765.2. Taxonomy (NCBI): domain Eukaryota; kingdom Viridiplantae; phylum Streptophyta; class Marchantiopsida; order Marchantiales; family Marchantiaceae; genus Marchantia; species Marchantia paleacea. The sequence goes on from MUAA02000014.1 coordinate 2,738,194, forward strand.
ATATCCTGCTCAAGGGGAAAGATTCGTCATCCCCCCGAAGAGGGATGTGGGGGTGATCAGGTAAGTTTGGAGGATCGCCCGGCGTCCGAGGGACCGGAGTGGCCCAACGAGGTGTTGGATGTACTTAAGGTCACCACCAGGAGCAAGGGAGTAGCGACACTTCCCTCTCTAGAGAAGAAGAAGAAGATGAAGTGTGGGGCTACCAAAGACCTTCCACCCCAGGACATCCGGACAGTGCCCACCAACCTTCCCAAGGACCCCATGACCCCTTCCTCCTTTCTTTTTATCTAATCACTTACAATACTTACATTTTATCCTATATGTACAACCCCAGGCTTTACAAAGACGGAGGTAGAGGGATTTCTACGGAACTGGCCCAGTGACCATCCTTGTCCGACCTTGTAAGACCCGTGGTTGTACATATAGATAAAATGAAAAGATATATCTAAATTGTGCCTAAGTTTATCTTAGTCATGATGACTATGTTTAGCTAGTTATGGTTAAGTTGGAGGAAAATATAGAGTAACTTTTTGTGTAGATGAGAACTACTATTTTGTTGTTTAGTATGAGTCAAGGAATAGATTCCATCACATGGGTATCTTGACTTCCCTTGACTTGGACTAGTTTTCATTGGTTGGACTTTATGAAGACCCTTAAATCTAGGTATTTAGATTGACTTGGTACACTAGAAGTCAATTAGGGGAGTAGTTGGGCTTCTAGAAGATCCAAGTGGACCAATTGCATGTTGCCATGTACCCCTTTTCATTGGGGTTTGTGATCTCTACCTCGTTTAAACTTGGTAAGAGGAAGTTACATATTATGATTACTTGTAGTTACTAGCAGAAGATTCTAAGTAGTATAAATAGAGAGGTTGAGAAGCACCTCTCAAGTAGTTTTTCAATGGAAGTTAGTTTTGGGAGGAGATAGTGTGGTGATCTTAGTTTTAGGGAGCTTGGTTCTTGGAGATGTCATGTTCGGAGGGAACCTTGATTCAATGAAGACTTTGATTACCAAAGTATCCCTTTCTTTTGAGTGATATCTTTACTCTTGGTGATAATGTGCATAATAGAGCTTGGACTTTGAGAGTTTGTGTAAGAGTGAGCAATAGGATCATGGGCAAAGGGTGGGACTAAGTCCTTCTAGATTCATGATGAGCTTCCAAAAAGCCATCGGAGGTAAACCTGAGTGAGAGTCAGCCCGGAGGTCACAGACCAGGATAGGTGGAGCAAGGTTACTATGATCAAGTGGCGGATCTGGCTGGAGTGAAAGTCAACATTACGATGAAACAACTGTTGGACGACAATAAGGCACACAAGAATATGCTTATTAAAGCCTTGAGAACAAGTCGACCTTTGACCCTGCGGAAGGAGAAATTACCGACAGTGTACTCAGTGGAGCAGGAGTACCTCGGTGCACCGGAGATTGAAGTGGAGATAGCGGGGTGCATGTTAAAGTCAGTTCCCATTGACTCAGGGTCAGGGGTAAACATCATGACTGAGGACACCGTGCAGGCGTTGGAGTACCACAAGTACGAAGCTAGCTCCCAAATATTACGCTTGGCCGATCAATCCTGGACCAGACCCGTGGGCATACTAAGGGGAGTGCAAACCCTAATAGGAGGGACCTCGTTTCTCCTCACGTACATCGTGTTGAAGCAACAAGAGGAAAGTGGCTATATGGTACTCATTGGGAGGCCGTGGTTATACGGAGCGAAGGTGACCACAAATTGACAGAAGCGTACTTTGACCTTCTTTGATCCCAATGATATGAGTGAACAAAGAGTCACTATTTCGTGGAGTAACCCCAAGTACTAGTGGGAAACTTCGTCGGATTCAGGTGTAACCAATCCCAACAGTTCAGATATGTGATCGGAATCGGAATCCACCATGTGGGTAGACGTGAGGTATTTGGAGTGCTATGAGATCGACGAAGACCTCGACCTCGACGAGCAATAGCAATTACAAGTCAGTGTGGGCCGAAGTGAAGTGAGCCACACTGACGGAGTGGTTGCTATAAACGCCTTCGAAGTAAGCATTAAGGCCGATTGTGCGTTGAAAGTAAAGAAGACCCTAGAAGGGGAGGACCTACGCAACCTGATCAACTTGCTCCAAGAATACGAAGACGTGTTTGCATGAAAAATAGAGAATATGAAAGGCATACCGCGGCACTAGGGGGAGCACCGTATAGACCTTATAGAGGGAGCAGTATCAGTAAGGCAGATACAATACCGGTTAAATCCAAAGTATTTCTTGTTGATCAAAGATGAAATTGATAAATACCTGCACGCAGGCATTATTTACCCCGTGTTGAGCAGTGAATGGGTTGCCCCAATTGTCATTGTACCTAAGAAGAATACTGCCAAGATAAGAGTCTGTCAGGATTTTTGGAAATTGAATGCAGCCACTAAAAAGGATCATCACCCCCTCCCTTTCACTGATGCTATCCTAGATCATGTGGCAGGACATGAATGCTATAGCTTCATGGATGGGTTTTTGGGGTACAATCAAGTCTCCATACGAGAGGAAGATAAGGATAAAACCACCTTCATCACAGACATGGGAACCTATGCTTACCATAAGATGCCCTTCGGGTTATGCAATGCACCAGCTACCTTCTAGCAAATGATGACCCACATTTTCTAGGATTACCTTCTGAAGTTCTTAGAGATTTTTATAGATGACTTTTGTGCCTTCGGGTCACGCAATGAGCACCTGCGCCACATGGAGCAAACGTTTCAGAAGTGCAGGGAAAGTCAGTTGGCTTTGCACTCGGAGAAGTGCTATTTTATAATGACAGAGGGTATTTTGCTGGGCCATAGGATGTCCGGACATGGCATCAAAGTGCATGTGGATAAGGTCAAGGTAATTATAGCATTGGAGCCTCCACGGAATATTCGAGAACTACGGGCTTTCTTGGGGCATACTTGCTACTATAGGAGATACGTCAAGGGGTATGCTTCCATAGCCTCTTCGCTGACGGCTCTACCGAAGAAGGAGGTAGAGTACGAATGGTCGTTGGAGCATCAATGGACATTTGAACAAATGAAGCAAGAGTTGGTTTAGGCATCGACGTTAGTTCCGTCGGATTGGGAGAATACCTTTCATGTACATGTACATACATCCTATATAGCTATAAGAGTAGTATTAGGACTGCGCGACGCACAAGAAAAGGATCATCCTATTTATTTTGCTAGCCGAATGCTGATTGCAGCTGAGAGGAATTACTCGACCACCGAACGGCAAGCGCTCGGAATGGTGTATGCCGTTCGGAAATTCAGACACTACCTTCTCGGCTATGACTTCGTGTTTCATGTGGACCATTATCCTTTTAAGTACTTGGTGCAAAAAGCGGACTTATTAGGCAAACTGGTCCAATGGATGTTGTTGCTACATGAATTCGTATTCACCGTCCATACTAAGAAAGGGATTCATCATACGAATATCGACTTCCTATCCCGTCTAGAGACGAGTGTTCCCGAAACGCTTATAGCAGATGATTTTCCAAATGAGCAATTGTTTCAGCTGATAGCGTATAAAGAAACGCAGTATTACGCATTGTATCATTATCTCAAAACTTTGGAATTTCCTGAGGGGTTGACTCTGGAGCAGTGAGCGGTGTTCACGCATAAGGTTGTGCCATATCAGTTGGAAAGAGGGATATTGTTCCAAATGGGGACGGACGAGGTCCTACGAAGATGTTTAGAGCCGTACGAAGTGGCTAGGGTGTTAAGGGCTATGCATGAGGAAGCGGTTGGTGGACACTATGCGCTTCAAAACATGGTGAAGAAGATCTTGGCCGTTGGGTACTGGTGGCCTACGATGTACAAGGACGTGCATAATTTTATTCGGAAGTACGACGCTTGCCAAAGAACGGGAAGGCCGACGCCAAACACGAGGTGGCCATTGAAGCCTATTTTGCCCCTCGCACCATTTGAGAAGTGGGGAATCGACTTCGTAGGGTCTATTTCACCCGCCAGTAGAGGGACAAGAAAGAGGTATATTCTGGTGACAACAGATTATGTGACGAAGATGGTGGAAGCTGTGGCCACTCGGAAAGATGATGCAAAGACTATGGCCGAATTCTTCTTTAGTCAGGTCATTTGTTGTTATGGATGCCCTCTAGAATTGGTTAGTGATAAAGGCACTCACTTCTTAAATAACCTGATTGAAGAGCTTACCAATTACTTTCAAATTAAGCACCGAAAGACTACTCCATATAACCCGAAGGTGAATGGTTTGACTGAGAAGTCCAACATATTGTTATGTAAAATCCTTAATAAAGTAACGGTTAGTCATATGTTTGATTGGGATACTAAAGTGCCAACAACGTTATGGACTTTTTGTACTGCGGAGAAGATTACGACCAAGCAAACGCCCTTCTATCTTACATATGGGATGCATCCAATCACACCAGTGGAGTTGGGAGTGCCCTCGTAACGAATCCTGGTAGAGGATCGACTAGGCGAAGAGGAGAGTCAATTACACCGTCAATTGACGCTTCCCCAGTTGGAGGAGTCCAAGGAAGAGGCAAAGGCTCTCACCAAGAAAATTTAGGCAAAGAGGAAAGAGACGTATGATGCAGGATTGTGGGGAACAATGATTGTAGCGGGCGACAAAGTGTTGTTGTATGACAGCCGGTACATGAAATTTCAGGGAAAGTTGCATCTTTGCTGGATGGATCCCTATGTAGTGAAGGAGGTCTTTGAGAACGGATCGTTGCAGTTACTTAATCTGGAGGGCACTTTGGTTGCAACTAGAGTGAATGGATGGCGGTTGAAGAAGTACTACGAATAAGGGTGTTCGCGGGGTGCTCATAGCTAAGGGCGGACGTATGTAGGGGCGTAGTTAGACGTGTTGGTAGGATTTTTTTTGTGTTTTATGAATAAAGTGTTAAATTCGGAGGAATAAGGAGTGTATTCTTACGAATATGTTGTATTAAGAATGTACAAGTAAGATAGGAAGTCACATGAGGGAGATTCGTGTCACATAGACGTTAGGGTTGTTAAGGCGGCGAACGGTTTGCTATGGAAGATTGAGAGCTTGTATATGGGTGTGCCAAGAACCTCTAGACTTAGTGCAAACAAGGAATTGAGCAAATGATCGATGTCAAGGCAACGAAGGATGAGAGTACCTGTGATGCGTAAACCAGCGATAGGGAGAATTCGTCCTCTCATTCCAATGGCGGAGTGGACGCCGGCGGAGTTATTGAGACTAAGGGAATTGGGAGGTGCTTTTCTGTCTTGGCGGTGGGATTACGTGTGTCCCGAGTTATGCGAGGAACTTCGATGAGGAAAAATAATTGCAGCGAGGGGGAAACATGCTTAGCCGGAACACTGGGATGCAAGATTGTGGGCCAAGGCACTCGGACGCAATTAATAGGAAGATAAGGATAGTGTGGATTGGGAAGGGTCGGCATTACACATTGGGTTTAACTTTGATGAGCGCAAGTGGTTTAACCCAGAGAACGGAAGGGGACGAATGGCTACTAGCTCGATCTCATCAAAGACGTGTTCAGGAGGAAGGTTGCATTCACCTTGAATCAACTGTTGTGACCCCAGCAAACCACGTATGTAAGCATGCATAAGGTGAGAATCACGGAAGGATTCGTAGGAGGGTCCATTCGTGTCAACTGGGATGAGATCTTTGCCAGGAACGTTAAAGCGATGGCTGTCAAGTTAAATGAGGATGAGAAGGCTGTAGTGTACATCTCTTCTTTTCTAGTGAATTTATACGGCCGATTGGAGTGGTTAACTCCAAAGGAGAGGCACCTGTATCGTTTAGAGTATGGACTCTCGGACATTGCGACGGGAAGCGACGATGATAGTAGTGGGTCTACAAGGAGTACTGGAGGCATGGCTACACTTGCACCGGAAGGACTGACTATGTTGGAGGATTCAGACTCGGATGCGGTGGCTCTGGAATTCGTGAGGAAGAAGAAGAGGCCAACAAAAGAAGGTTGTTTTCACCCAAGTCCCCCAAAGAAGAAGCTGAATGCGAGGAAGAGCATAGAAGAAGTAGTTCCGCCTAAGACGTCTCGGCCTAAGATGATGGCAGTGAAACCAGGACCAAAAGCGACCTAGGAAATTGCAGAGCCATTAGCTTCGCTGTTACAGCTATCTTAGAAGCTGGAGGCAGTGGTGGTCCCGGTGTTGTTGGAGCTGAGCGAGATGGGTCCAATGTACATGCCAGGATGGGACCCTCAAGCAGATGGATGTCTGGATTTAATCCAGATGATGAATCGGCTTGCATTGGGGAAGGATGACCAGACTGACACTATTCATCAACTGATTGAAAATGTGGACAAGCTGTCCAAACATAAAGGCGAGCTGTCCAAACATAAAGGCGAGCTGGAGAGGAAGATACAACAATCTAAGAAAGAGTATGCAGAGATTTTCCGTATTCAGGATGCCGAGGTGAAATTTGTAGAGAAGGAGAACGCACACCTTCGTGAGACGGTGCAAGACCTGAAGCGACGGTTAAATCAGGTGGATGTAGAGGCACCAAGCAGGTTGGAGACCCTTGCCAATAGGTGTGCGCAACATCTATTCGCGTGTTGTGATAGTGTAGGGGTGCAGCGGTTAGAGCAGTTGGTCACGGTGATGGAAAACCCGAGAGAGTTGAAGGAGCGACGTAAGGAGATGTACAAAGCTCTACGACAAGATTTCACGGAAGCCATGACTCTTCATCGACAGGAGATCGCAGCAGATGTACAGGAGATGCAGTTAGGGATCGACGCATTTACGCGAGAGGCGGAGGTACGATCGCGTGGCTTAGATGGACAGAGTAGATTTCGAAGAGAGCGATCTGTGTAGAAGACGGTTAGCATAGCAGTTAGGAATTCATGTATAAATAGGAGTAGGAAGAGTAGACGGGGATCTCTTTTATTTGCAAGTGTTCAATTTGATTGAACTGCAAACTGTAGCCAGGGTAGAACGAATGCTTGCGGAGCTGTTGCGTGCAACGAGTAATCAACATAGACTGGTCCGAATACCCGTGAAGTTATCATGGTATTCGGCCATGAGCTGTGTCTGCGTAGTACGTTCACAAGAACTTCAGCAAGTGAATCGCCTCGTATGAGGCTTGTAAGAGAAGATATCCCCATCTATTAGTAAACGAAATTGCCAATGCATACTTCTGTCTTATGAATCGGTTGGATTGTAGTGATTGGATTAGATTGTAGAAGATTCTTAGTGGTATTTCATCAATGAGAGAGAAGTGTGTGCTCCAGAAGGAAAACGCATGTGTCTGCTGGTTGACACTGACAACCAGTTGTTGATGCTGGTGTGGATACGCAGGAGGAGAGGTGGGATGTCTGTCAGCTGTACAGAAGTTGTTTATGGTAACCTCATTCATCTGGAGAATTTCGCTCTTTCAGGCTCTGGTTTCACAGGTCCGGTGCCACTGGAGCTCTGCCTCGTCCATGTCCTGTTCTTCGACCTCAGAATTTTCTCACAGGAGGCTTTCCCAAGTGCTTGACGAGGTTGGGGAAGGTGTTCGTCATAGGAATGACAGACAGTCTGCTGTCCGAACCACTCCCCGATGAAATTGGCTTGTTGAGCCAAACTCTAAACGAGCTGGATCTGGCCCGCAACCAAATACCTGGTCCCATACCAACATCTATTGGGAACTTGACAAAGCTCCGACTGCTACAGCTTTAAGGAAACCAGCTCACGGGGAATATCATCGTGGAGCTCGGTTTGATGACAGACCTGAGGTTCCTGTTAATAGGACAGAACCCTTTCACACCCAGTGCCATACCTCTGTCCCTGACCAACGTCTCCAATCTCATGTATCTGGATATGTCAAATTCCAATCTCATAGGATCGATTCCTAGCGAGTTCGGTGCTCTGTCTAGTCTCAACGCTTACTTCAACGTGATGAACAACTCGCTCTCTGGATCCATCCCCGCATCCTTTGGCTGAAAACTATCCACAAATCAACTTGTGTTTCAACCAGCTCAGTGGTGAGTTCGACAATGTTACCTTCAATGCTAGTCACAATCAGATCACGGGCACGTTTCCCTTCTCCTTGGCAGGTATTACTAGCTGGCTCACTTTCTCGAGCACCTTTATAGTTGATGTAATATAAACCAGAAGATTTTTGTTCGACATAAACATCCTTTCCTAAGAGACTTTGGTCAAATATCTAAGCGTGGATACTTGAACTAAAGAGCTGAAGTTTGAGCTAACCACAAAGTGTATGATCTCAGAGCACGAAGTGGCAAAACTTATTACTATATTTTAAGATCATTCTGGAGATGATGTCCAGTCAAGATGCTTTGTGCTTATTTACTGGAGGCTTCAAAATTCTCGAAGACAATCAAGGTTGTTAGTTCAGAAGCTATTTCTTTGTTTGGTCTCACTGGCAAAGTGCTCTTGCGCAGAGTAGAGGTCCCTGATAGATGAGACGTATCTTATCATCGACTCTGTTCGATGTGCTGCAGTCGCAATGAATGTTATGTTGTCACACAATCAGCTCTCGAGTTTTCCAATAGACTGGCTGCCAGGAAACGTGTCACCCCTGGAAAATCTCCAACTAGATAACAACATCTCGGGGGAATTTCCTCCCTGGTTCAAATCTTTGAACAACTTGAAGTTCGCAGATCTTTCCAAAAATCAGATCAAAGACGAATTTCCAGCACCATTTCTGGCCCTCCCACATCTTACTTACGTCAATATTTCTGGTAATCTTCTGTTCGGGCCGCTTGCATCAATTTCTTCCACTAGCCTTGCAGTACTTGATGTGAACGGCAACGAACTTTCTGGACGTGTTCCTGACGACTTCATGACCAACCTGCCGAACATAAAGTACTTGGATCTGCGCTCAACTGTCTAAATGGACATATTGCTTCTGTGGGCCACTAGCGCGCTATCAGGATTTCATTACTTTGCACAGTTCCCATGACATAAATGAAAATGTGAAGATCCTATGTCCTCTTGCCGGGAGTGGCAACGATTGTTTCTAAGACGACAGGAATAAATTGTGGGTGCTGCGGATTTCTATTCCAACGTCTGGGTTGGAACATGAACTGTGTGCAGTCCAGCATAACATGCCTTGTCACAGTGGAGAATCATGTCGGTTGGTGCTACAAAGTTGAGTGCCTCGTCTCGCAAGTCTCTAGTCTAACTACTGACAGATAATAAAACTTTCGTGAATCTTTGAACCTCAGGTGACCTAAGAAATTTTGCTTGCTTGGTCCCAGTTCAGCTGATCTTTGTTGACAAAATTGACAACCTCGTAAAAAGCTTGCACAAGAATAACACTGTTTTATATGGCATAAAACTTCTTGGAGAAGTTTCCTGAAATTTTCGAATCCTGAAGCTTTTGATTCATCCATCAGCTTGCGCACTTCTCTGTTACATCTTGAAGAGCAATTGTATACCTCAACCAACATATTCCATTTCATCCATTTCAAGAAAGATACTACACGCGGCATCATCTTTCCTGGGCCAATAATACATAATATGATATAAACTGCTTGGTAAACGAGTTTCATAATTTTTTCATCTGATAAGATTTTGAACCATGAACATACTGAGAACAGGCGAAGTGCAACTGAAAGGCTCAATAAGTGTCATGGTTATAGGCCTTGATCCTATGGATTATTAGATGCCAAGCCCATGACTGTACTTCGACAGGACCCTTCGACTAGTAGTCGGATCGCACAACTCATGAGTTGAAGCCGTCGTGACCTACCTCCTCCTCCAAGGAAAGCGCGAGGATCACCAACTAAGAGCAAGAAAGTGTCCTGCTCCTTCAAACGAACGTACATACGTGCACTGCAGAAGGAGAGAGTACTCTGCCAGTATGATTCTGGGACTCCTCACGATGATGCCAATTCATGAGCGGCAGCTGAGGATGAAAGTGATTGCAAAATTGGGACTTCCAGTCCCCTTCCGATTTTGAAGTGAAATACCCTCATTTGCAATCGCCTATCGGTGGCACTGATAGTCATCCGATATCTAAAGTTTTAGTTTCCGACTGCAGTAATTTGCTGAAAGCACGGACCTGTTTCTTATTTCAATTGAATAACATACATACTGGTATCTATACACCGACACTTGGGTAGAGGAAGAATTGGTTCCTGGGTACGGGCTAACGGTCTAGAGCATATGATCATTGTGGCCCTGTATGGTCGTTTGCTGTTTCCATGTGTGGATATATTATATATACTGCAGTATATAGTAAGCAGTAAGCAGATGTGTCCAGAATGAAGGGGCTTTTGCTTTTAGCAGCCCTGGTGGTCGTCATCACGGTAACTAGCAGAGAAGCTGAAGCCATAGCTTTCTGCGATGCCTCTGATAGCGGAGCACTTCTCGACTTCGCCTCCGCCTTCAATAACTACGGGAAAGTCCTTGCTTCATGGCAGCCGAGCACAGACTGCTGTTCCTGGCGATGGGTCCATTGCAGTGCATTACCGGTCGAGTCCAGGGCCTTGAGATCTTCGGCCCCGAGCTGAAAACAGGCTTGCCTCTCATAAGAAAAGCCGATTATGGAGGTCTTCCTTCCTCCTCCGATTCATCATGGCTTGCTGGATTCCCACTACAATTCCATCGGCTGTTCAAAACATCCCCTCTCATCTTTTAGACTCAGTCTGCTTCTCGATCCATCGGTAGGAATACTATATTATTCACCTCCTGACGATCCGGATCCACATACTCACGCTTTCGACTGCAGCTGAGTTTGCTCACCGAGAAGAGATGGGATGTTTGTTCTTAGCTTTTAAATTTTGTGGTTTTCAAGCATTCAATCCAAATTATGGTGGTATTTGGTTTATTATTGATTGATTATTTATTGATATTCGACAATAATCAGCTCAGTGGCACTCTTCCGCCCGAGGTTGGAATGCTGAGCCCCACTCTGAGCACGCTGTCCCTGTCGAATAACAAGCTCACGGGCCCCATACCCATCCCTGTGACCAAGCTCAATGGACTCCGAGTGCTGATCCTGGATCGAAATCTACTCACCGGGCAGATTCCCTCCGAACTGAGCCTGATGAAAAACCTGGTGCTTCTGAACCTGAGTAATAATACCTTCGGGGGACTGATACCTCCCCCGCTAGTAAACCTTCCGAAACTCTCTAAGTTGGATTTCTCCAACTGCAGCCTCGTGGGTCCGATTCCCAGTAACTTTGGCAATCTCGGGAGTCTGACCACATTTGTGGCCAGATACAACAACTTCACTGGATCTTCTCCATCCTCTTTCGGCTACATTCCCGCAGTGAACCGATTGGAAGAGGACGTCAGCTACAACAAGCTCAGCGGAGATCTACCTGATACCTTCTATAGCGTGATGACGTTCAAGGCCAGCCCAACTCCTTAACTGGCGTCTTTCCGTTATCATAAGCAGGTAATCATCTCCAATTCCATCACACAGAGTAACATCTGTTCAAATGGGAAACTTGAAAAAGTTGAAAACTTTCTCTCGATCATGTTGATTGAGAGAAAGTTACAGAGCAGCAGATTGATGTAATCTTCTCCACTAAGCAACTTCCAGTAATTGTTAGTAAAATGGTCGTGGGTTAGATTTCATAGTCAGGTTGGTCTTTCTCCCACTTATGAATCATACGAGAAATTATCCCACGCATGGCTCGAGAGTTCTGCTAATTTAGCAAATCAATCAGTTGTTGGTTCTGCTTATGATACTGCTTGAAGTTAGTAATATTGTCAGAGCACTTGGTGTGTACGGTGTTGCAAGTGGCAGGGATTTGTCAGAGCGGAATAATCTGATCGGATACAGATTATTATTAAATGGTGTAGACGTAGCAGTTACTGTATGTCCTCTCATCCTGTTTATTGATTTGTTTGCGAACGCAGGAGCGCAGTACGTAGATCTGTCGAGCAACAAACTCACGGGTTTGGCAAGCGGAGACATTCCCAACAACATATCACCTCTCGCGTATCTAAAACTAGATCAGAACAATATCTCGGCATCGATTCCCCGATGGTTCGGATCCCTCAACGCCTTGAACTACATCGAAGTGAATGAAAATCAGATTTATGGAGGACTTCCGCCGGCACTGCTCGCACATCCGAGTCTCACATTTGTCAACTTCTCCAACAACCAGCTCTCTGGCGAGCTCGGGGTCGTTCCCTTCCAGATCCCTCGTGGTCTTAGACCTCCATAGAAATCAGTTCACCGGCCCCATTCCTGACGACTACATCACCAATACACCCCTCTTGAAGTATCTGGATCTGTCGTATAATATGCTGACGAGGACGGTTCCAGCAAACTTGATGCAGTCGGGACTCATCTTTCTTAACTTAGCCGGCAATAAGCTCTGCAGCTGCGGCGACATTCCTAGTATACCATTATTGTCAGATCCCGTAGTCGATCCCATTCTTCAGGTAGAATGTAAGCGCTCCAGCCACAGCTCCACGTCAACGGCCTCTTCAGCTTAGAGTCGTCAAGCGAGCATGTTGTATGTGCGTCCATGCACGGCCAGGCGGTGTTTGTATGTATTCATCAAGATTGCGCCTCAGGTCGATGTAGATATCACAATGTGGCTAGTTATACAAAGCTCTCACAACTCACTGATTATTGTGAACATGTTGAACTTCTGGACGAGGAGTTATCAATTATATCCTGTGCATGTCAGTCAGATTGAGTCCCAGCTCACGCAAACAGTCATCGTTTGTAACAAACACCTCAGACTACATCCAGCAGCTCTCGTGCAAATCGGTTTTCCGCTACGAAGGAGAGTGCTGGAGCTTGCTAATCGAATTCGTGTGTCCTTGAAGCAAGAACGATCGATAACTCGGACTGTCCAGCTAGTATACCAAAGGTTTTACTGTAATTCTCGTGAAACTGTGAAGATGGACCCTTGATCTGTGATGACAAAAAGATCAGCCTTGACACTTGACACTTGTGTTTTTTCTAGATCTGATTGAAGCAGCAGCAGCAGTATCTGACTCTGCATCTACTTTGACCTTCAGGAAAGGTCGAGTAAATATATGCCTATGACGGAAACCTCGATGCAAGGCTTTCTAACACCTCTTGATGTCGTACATGTGAACGAACGAACTGAGGCGAGAACTTTGATGCGTTGTCCAGAAAGGCTTGAGAACGCATAAAATCAATAATCTCAATTTAACTCTCACTCTGTTGCTGCTTCGAGTAGTCGACAAACGTGGGAAATGTCACCCTTTCAAGGAAGATCGGATTTGCTTGTGTCGGATTGATGCTACCAAAATAGGCAACCTCAGTTACCAGTTCTTGTCTCAGCTCCGAGTCAATTCGTACTTCCAGAAGTGGATCGACTTCTAGATCACTTACCCAACCCTAAAAAGCTAGATATCCCATAGCCAGGATGACAAACATCTCCTCGACTATAACGCGGCGCACTGATATACATATCTTCCCTTGCTCAGTTATGAATTTCTCAACTGTATTTTAGTTTCTACAAGTAAACCTTCCAGTGAGTCCAACAGCTACAATTACACTGAAGGTACCACTGTAAGCCTTAAGCTCAAGGCAAGCCAAGGGAAGAGAAAATCTAAGGACCATGCTCAGGAGCTATATTTATAAGGACTGCGAGACTCATGACAGGAATTCAGCATGATCCTGCCTCTGTTGTGTCCGGTTCGACATCTACTTGCATGTCCATTCTCTTGCTGCTATTGCTCGTGATCTTATGCTACTGGAAGAGACAGGAGCTCTTGAGGGAGAGTGGGAAGAAGCTGCCACCGGGTCCTCGAGCATGGCCCATTGTGGGCAGTCTGTGGCATCTACTGGGAAAACTTCCCCACCATGCATTTCGACGCTTGTCGGAGGTTTATGGGCCCATAGTGTTTCTGTACATAGGTTCCACTCCGAGTTTGATAGTCAGCAGTCCGAAGATTGTGGAGGAGATCTTTCGAAACCATGATCATACCTTCGACCGTCGCCCTGCGACTGCTGCATCTCAAATCATAGGGAGAGGCAAATCGATCACGTTCTCTCACAGTAGTAACTACTGGCGCCATGCTCGAAATATCGCAGCTCGAGAGCTCCTCACGAGATCACGTGTCAGCAGTTACCGGGTGACACCTCACATTTCTCTCGAACTGGATTTCTTCCAGTTCAAAGAAATTTTACAAAACTGCAGTCACGTAGGGATTATTGCATAAGGCAATTGATCGGCTGTTCTGTGCTGTTAAGTCATATTGTGTTTGATTAGTGCTCACTTTGAATAGGAAGAGCATAACAGTCTAACATCTTACACACGTCGTACTGGAATCTCACTTCTTCCGATTTTCAAACATTAACTTTGTTCATAACTGGAGCTTGTATTTCACTGCTCTTGCAGAATATGTCTTGACCTTGAATTAAACAGAATCTCACGGAATGTTGATGTGCCCTACGATTGATTACAGGGTGTGAGAAAAACAGAGATGCTGGAACTGCTAAGATCACTGGACGAAAGCTCGTGCCTGGGGAAACCTGTGGTTGTTCGTGACAAGATTTTCCCATGTATCACCAACAGCTTTGCTCAGATGATGCTGCAACGAAAAAAGTAAACCCATCCTTCTTTCTCTTCCGGAAAATTTCCCCATTTTATACCAAATATTCATTGAGGATTCTTGGAGGACTAGTAAGATTAACCTCATTTCATTCAAAAAAAAGCATGGTCTAAGTTTATTTAGGACACGTGCATTTTTATCTGTCAAATAACACATTCTAGTATCTAAGCACCTGTCGTGAGTACAACAGGTAATTACGAATAATGTCTCACGATGCTGCACCTAGACCCAATTGTGATATCATAGATTGCCGAGTTCTTGAGCATTGAGATGTGCATTTCTTGAAGTTGGAACCAATCATTGACAAGTGCACTGCGCAGAATCTTTGGCCCAGGTCAAGAAATGGTCATAAGCAAAACAGAAAAAGAACTGCAAGATCTTGTCCTGGAAGCAGTGGTACTCCTGGGCGTGTTCAATGTTGGAGATTTCATCCCTCTTCTGAAGAGATTTGATATCCAGGGTACATGGAAAACACATCCTTACCCATCTTCTTTCACATTTCCACTAAGCTGACCTTTCATCATACAGTTCTATTCCAGAAGCCAGTTTCAATAAGTTAATCAAGTCAAGAAGGGCTCGAGTCAAGTACTAATTCTCGATAAAGCTGTCACTGATCATCGTCAGAAATCTAACATCACTGGCTAGGATACGAGAAGCGAATGAGAAAGATGAGTAGGGAAATTGACAACTTGATGGGACGAATACTGGAAGAACACAAAAAGGCCTCTGGAATCGAGGATGCTCAAGGTGTGAAGGACTTCATGGACATCTTGTTGTCTCTTCCCGGTCAAGATGGATCTCCACATCTTCATGAGGACATGATCAAGATACTACCAATGGTCTGTACATACTTCTCATCATTCTCCAACTACATCACATCAGAAAATTCTCTTCTCACTCTAAAAAAAACATTGTCCAAAATTGTCAAACTGAATACTGTTTGCATTGAATATGTTTAACTCCAGCAACTATGTCTTTGATCCCATCTATGGCGCTGGGGCCGGGATCTGCAGCTCTAACGACCAGATTTATCTGCAGGAAATGATCGTATCAGCTAATGATTCTACCAACGCAACGATAGAGTGGGCGCTTGTCCACATAGTCACACATCTCCGAGTGAAAGAAAAAGTTCAGCAGGAGCTGGATACGGTGGTAGGATCGAAGAGGCTGGTGGAAGAGAGTGACTTACCCAATCTGAAGTACCTGGAAGCATGTGTCAAAGAAGTCCTTCGTCTCCATCCTCCATCTCCCATGCTTCTACCTCACGAGTCAAGCTCCGCTTGCACCATTGCAGGCTGCCACATCCCCAAATACACTCAGCTGTACATCAATGCCTACGCCATAGGACGTGATGCCACTGTGTGGCAGAATCCAGACACATTTTGGCCCGAACGATTCACGGAATCGAACCCCAAATTCAAGCCCATGGAGGTCATCCCCGGAGGAGTAAACACTCATTTCGAGTTCATTCCATTCGGATGGGGAAAGAGATCCTGCCCTGGTGTGAATCTGGGCTATCTCGCAGTACGAATGTCTTTGGCCACAATTCTGCAGTGCTTTGATCTGCGGCTGCCGCCCGGAGTTGCAGACGTAGATATGCAGGAAACTTATGGCATTTCCGTATTCAAAGCCATACCTTTGCAGTTGCTGGCCAGCCTCCGGGTGGACGAGTCCTTGATCCTGGATCCCCGGCCCCGTGATCATTCTGATATTCAAGTTGTTCAGGCTTGAACCTATACGCTATTGCTACAATTGCTGTGATGCAACAAAGATTTACAACATTCGACATGAGGAAAGCTTTGGGCGTAGTACTTAAATTAATAAACTTCTTTTGTTCATCGTGACAGTGAGCTGCTGTTCCTTCGCCGGGAGCGACCGTTTGAGATTTTGTGCAGATGAAAACACTGTTAATCTTTATGCAGTAGAGGACTAGACAGTATCGAGAGCTCACGGCCGTTTACTCATAGAAAAGCAAAACTCAATACAAACATCCCAGCTAGGGGATAAGTACCTATAGGTGTGGCCTCTTACCTGATAAGTGGGTCCAGGTAAACTGGCAACGAGCTGTAATAATCGCTTCCAATACTCCACTCAAAGTCTACCTTCAGCTGTAAACATCTTCAGTCCCAAAAGTGGAAGTAAATGATCAAAACTAGTGTCACTTAAAGCTTGGGTCATCAAGCTGGCTACCATTTTTGAAATAAAACAATACTTCAACTTGATGAACCGTGAAAGTAGCTATTTTCAATAAAGTGATATTAATTATTAATATGGGTATTTCTATCCTGGAAATTAGTTGTGACTACCCAAGCAATCATATACTGTTTATCACACATAATCCTAATGCCAATGTGTTGGCAAGCTTTAACTGTTTGAGGAGTCTTCTTATCCGAATAAATTCACTCGATGCTAAGTGCCACATACTTAGCTTTAGTGCTAGACAAGGTCATAGAAGTACATGTCTTTTAATATAAAAATTAACAGTTCCACTTGAACTTTTAACACAAGATCAAATATTTAATTTTCAAGTTGTTTGGTCACCAACCCAATCGTCGTACAAACCTTATAGGGTATTGGGGACCTTGAAATGGCTATATGTATTGTTGTAATTCGCAATGCACGTTATATATCAAAATACTCTCTTTAATGGCTGCAATATGCTTATGTCCGGACTTGAGAATTTGTACATCACACTTAGTTCCTTCTCATCAATGAGCTTTTTTCTCGCTGTAGAGGGACCCGAGATTATCCAGGTAAAATGCAACTTGGAAAAGCCCATGGTACTTATGGACACTTTTCCAATTGCCTTCAACAAATCCGGCAAGCATGTTTTCCCGTGCACACTCGAAATGCAACGAGGAATAAAGTTTTTTCTCCCTTCGGCGAATCATGATAATTTTATGATTGGTTAAGATCCTATCAATCATAGTAATTTCTTTTTGGTATTCTTGGTCTAGATTGTGCTCCCAAGCAAGAGTCCAATATCCTCCTTTGTAATCCCAGCAAAAATTCAACAAACTCATTCAAGAAAATTTGGACTGCCGTAAGCTTTGAAGAGCTCCTTGCATGCCCAAGCTCCATGATTACCATCTGCAATCCAATATATGTAGGCCAAACAGAAACAAAGATCAGAAACAAATCACATAAAAAAAATGAGTTTTGTCTTTTGAGAACGGATATATATATAAAAAAACAAAACAAAACTTCTCAAACCAAACAGCAATCGAAGTAATGGAAGATAAGAAGTGATACATGTATCACTTCTTCAAAACAGTCATTAATTTATTCTCACGTGTACACATAACTTGCCTTGTCCAACTCAAAATGCTTACAGTCTTCAAGGTCCACTAAGGTCATGTTGTTACGCTTCTTCAAGGTTTTGATGTTCTCAACGTGTATCACCTCTCTCCAAAACAGTCACTAATCTGTTCTCACATGTACACATAACTTGCCTTGTCCAACTTAAAATGTGCAATGTTATTGCAGTCTCCGGGGTCCACGATGACAGCAAACAGAGTCACTAAGGCCATATTGTTATGCTTCTTCATGATCTTGATGTTCTCAATATGTATCATTTTACTCCAAAGCAGCTCAGAAGATATATCACTTCTCTCTAGAACAATGGAGAAGTTCAAGTTGCATCATTTTTTAAGAAATAAATGTCAAATGAAACACATCATTGAAGTGTGTACGAGTTGACACTTTCCGTGGAAGAACAGACCAAATCAGCCGGGTCTCATACCTTTTCAGGCTTTATTACCTTTGCAAATCAATGATAAAAGAAATAAAATTAATCCAAGTTGACACTTTACATAAGTGTCATTTCTCTCTGTACTTCCTTACAAGCATCACGTTACTAATATGTCTTAGTAGACAATCTTAGTAGACAAGTCTTCATAATCAATTTTTTTCCAAGCTATTCAATGTCTTGAAAGCGCAACCACACACAAATCTCCCCTTCACCCAGTACAACCATGAATTTTTCTCACTTTAAAAAAAAATATTTGACAAATTTTACTGATTTTTAAACAACCTTCCATTTCATGGTTACATTAGCTGTTTAATCCGTCACTCTATTTGTGGTGCGTTTCTGAGGTGGAGATTTCTTCAATGTGGTTAACCGAATAATTGATTTGACTGTTATATAATATGATTACAAATATACAAAAAATGATTGAGAATTATAGCACATGATATCTTTATTTTAAACATATGAAGAATATATCATGTTGATAGAACAAATGGCAATCTAGTATCAAAAGACCTAATTGCCAGAAAGGGGTACAATTGTGATACACTTGTGTTGGGTATGATAATCTATGTATTGTGATATTTAATGTAACAATAATGCATGTTGTGATATGATATGTATGTGCATGATAGCTATGACATGACATATGTAATGGCACCTCTAGGTAAATATGCACATAGAATAGTAGATAAAGCAGTTAGAACATGTAATGCAGTTTGCACTAGACATGCCGGTAGTGCAATTAGCGTCGATAATGCTGGTAGCATTGTAAGAAGACCTAGGGCTCAAGGGGTAGAGTTTGAATTAGGAAGCCTAGAAATTCAGTTTCAAAGATGAGATATAGATAGTGCATTATGGTGGAACATGAACTAATGCAAGAACCTGGATTCTTGAAGCTCAACGTGGATTCGACTTCCTTTGAGTTCATCCCCACTCGTCTTTATAGACTAGTGGGGATGTTTTTCACTCCATGTTGATTAGAATGTCATCTGATTCATTGAACCATGAGATTTCTTTGCATGAAGGATGGAAAGAAACAAAAATAAACCATCTAATGAAAACAATGAGTCAAATCCTGCCAAATTCATCATTGGTTTTAATATTCTGTTGAAACATGATTTTTTCATGAGTTTGAATGGTTATAAAAGTCATTCTTCAAGCCTAATATAGAAAAAATAAGATTTTGACCGTCAAACTTGATGCTTGGAAACTAAGAGAACTCTTTTATTTTAAATGTTATTTATGCAAATGTTTTGTTTCTTTAAGAGCAAGGGTGGGGAAGGAATATAGAACAAAATTCTTCTTTTATAATAATACCAAGCAAGACTTCTTCTTCAAGCAACACTATGGAAAGGAGAGTGAAAGGAATTTATGGTCATACATGATGAAGGAGCGAGTTGTGTATTTTTGTATTTTTAAAATATTGTACAGTTTGAATATTAGTTGATAATTACAACTTTTGTCAATCGATGATCCAAGAGCTACCAAGGACCGAGTGTTGATAAAAGTTATCTTATTAACAAATGAGTGCTGTTGAATTTTTTTTCAAAATAATGTGGAATGATTTGCAAGCAAAGCATATTTTTATTTGTCTAACAAATAGACAAAAAAAAATTTATAGTTTTTCATCTAGTATAGTGGAAAGACATGGAGATGAGTTATTCATCTATTCATATTTTTGTAACATTTGAAAGAATATTTTTAAACAATGACCATTCCAGCCAAAAAATAATTTTTCTTATGTACAATTTGTACCAAATTCAAAACCAAATGTGAGAAAAGGTTTTTCCTTGAAAATTTTTTTTTGTCAAACTGATGGACTTTTGTTTAAAATAGAGGAGATTTGAAGTTTTGGGTTGGAAATTAAGCTATTTAAGGAAAAAAATTTCAAATACTAAGGAAAATCTGACTTTGACTACATGGAAAGTACATGCATTGTAATGAAGATTAACACTAACTTATCCACTATGTACACCAACCAACTTGAGTAGAATTGTATATTTTGGAAGTGATACATGTATCATTATTTTGTTCTTGTCGTGATTAAATGAATAGTCCTTTGAGTGGTTCAAAAAAATAAAAATGCAAATATATCAAATCTTTGGATTTGCATCAAAACATAGAGGCTATAAAAAGAGAAAAGTTGACAAAACACAAGCATAGAATCATCAAGCAAAGTATGCATTTCTTCAGATTGATGGCACAGACCAAAAGAAAATAAACATGCCTCATTTTACTCAAACACCAAAAAACATGGATGAAAAATACTTCATACCATTTCATGTTGTTTGTTGCTTAAAATTCCATGGGATGCCTCAACCAGCTGTATATCATTCTCACCCAAATATACATAACGATTCCAACCTTATGGTCCTCGTTCTACACAACATCATCGCATAATGATGTGTATCAGTCCTTGAGATGTACATAAAATTAAACAACACTCAAAAAGAGAACAAGAACAAAGTTGTGTTAGGCTTCATGCCATTTTTTATTTTGTGTGACCTTAATTGTCATCTTAGAAAAGTTAGTGAGGTGATGTTAATAACAAACCACTATAAGATGTGTTAATTTGATCAACGTTAATTAAGTGTCAATTTGAAACACACATGAGAGAAATGATGTATATAAAAATACTGAGTCACTTTTGAGAAAAATGATGCAAGAAGCACTTCTCAATTACTTTTGAGAGACAGAATACATGTATCAGCACTGAGCTTCCCAGCACAGAAGTGAGGCAAGTCCAGTAGACGACCGTCGCCTTTATTTACTCGTTGGGTCTTCCGTTTCGTAATCTGCTGCGAGCACTGTTGTCGGAAGACGAAGACTCGACGCTCTATAAGCTTTTCAAGTCACGGTCAATATCCCCCGACCGTTTTTCCTGATCAGTGTTTCAAACTCGTCTGAGTTTACTGCTGACATGATGTACTGCTTCATCTCTACGCTCAGATAATGTGATGCAGAAGTCTGAGTCATGAATCGTTCGTTGTTTGTTTTGGGCACGTAGAAACAGAGAGCTCACCAGCCACTTGTTCGTTTGTGTATCACTTCTCAATTGCTCTTGAGAGAATGTTATAATACAATATGTATGTGCACGTTTGGATTGATATCTTTTACACAAAAACTTGGACGAAGCTTTATAAATGAAAACACAGCCGGTATGTTAATCTTTAACGAAACCCCTAGTTGATTCGGAAAATCATATTGTTGTCGAAGTGAATGCATTGAATTTACTTCATTGGCTTGATTGGTAAGCCATGTTTGCACACCCGCTAATAATAACAATGAGAGAAATCATATTAAACTTCGTTGGACTTCGAGTTGAAGCGAAGGGAAGGTAGGGGAGGGACACATAAACTCTCCAGATCTAAGCTTTACAATATCGAACACGGGGTGACATTGTTACAAGTATGCAATATCGATCGAGCTAGCATCTGTTTATTACGAGGGGAAAATCAATGACTTTTCCACTCGAAGGGTGGCCTCCAACTGCAAAGGGATGGTTTTGAAGACAGCAATGCCGTAGGTTTCTTCCATGTCTACCGCAACTACTTCAGCAGGCAGCCGTATGTCAAAGCATTGCAATATTCGAGCAAGAAACATTCGCACGGTCAGGTAACCCAGATTCACACCAGGGCAGGCTCTCTTTCCCCATCCGAACGGTATGAACTCGAAATGAGTGCTCATTCCTCCCGGGAAGACCTCCATGGGCTTGAAATTGGGGTTCGAATCCAAGAACCTCTCGGGCCAGAATGTGTCGGGATTCACCCACACGGTCGCATCACGCCCAATGGCGTAGGCATTGATGTACAGCTGAGTGTATGCAGGAATGTGGTAGCCTGCTATGGTGCAGGCAGAGCTGGACTCATGAGGTATGAGCAGGGGAGATGGAGGGTGGAGACGAAGGACTTCTTTGACACATGCCTGCAGGTATTTCAAGGAAGGCAGGTCGCTCTCTTCCATTAGCCTTTTCGATCCGACCACTGTATCCAGCTCGTGTTGAACTTTTTCTTTCACTCCAGGGTTTATGACTATGTGGACGAGCGCCCATTCTATAGTTGCATTGGTGGAATCATTCGCCGCTACGATCATTTCCTGCAGATGATCATGAATTTGCCTCGTTAGTTCTGAACTCCGCACAGATCGGCCAGACGTGCAATGGGGTCCACCGAATAGTACGAAGTTCTCGTCTTCTGGAAATAGTGTCGATCGTTCCACTTGCCTCTTCGTTATAATTTTGGCAAAGACGAAGCTCCCCACTCCAGAGGAACATGTCTTTGCAAACAGACAGGTTTTTGGTCTGATTATCAAACAAACTATACATCGTAAATTGGACAAAACGTGTTCATCTGAAAGTGAGGTTCAACTTTATTGAAGACTTCTATCTTTTAGGTGTGTTCTTGCAAAGGAAGGTAACTAAGTGCATGAAGATTTGGATTCTACGTAAGATTTCCAAGCTGAGAGCTACAAACCATTGGTACTATCTTGATGATGTCATCATGTAGATGTGGCGACCCGTCTTCGCCAGGAAGAGACAACAAGATGTCCATGAAGTCTTTCACATCTTGACGATCCTCGATTCCGGCTGCCTTTTGGTGTTCCTCCAGGATTCGTCCCATTACATTATCTATTTCCTTGCTCAACTTTCGCATTCGCCTTTCATACCCTGGACATGGAGTTTGAATTACTTATCAATCTAAGGCACGTCGGGTTTTGAATAAATAACTCAAGGTAGTCTGAAACGGAATTGAATTAAGGAAACACGATATCCAGATTCAGCTTAGAAACGAATGGTAAATGAATTACCTTGGATATCAAATCTCTTCAACAGAGGGATATAATCTCCGATATTGAAAACTCCCAGAAGATGGACTGCTTCGAGAACAAGATCTTGCACTTCTTTCTCTGTTTTTCTTATAAGGATCTCTTGACCTGGGCCAAAAATCCTGCGAACACCACATACAATACGAGACGATACGAGACGAGAACCATTAGAATTAATTGATTTTTAACGATTTATTTCCAAGTTCTGTAAAGTAATGCAGATTCTAGAATCCTTATCATTTGGTTTGCTCCTCAAGGCTGCAAAAATGTTTGAATCAAGCTCAACTCTCAGGACTCATCTGCATTCTAAATTAAGCTCAGGTCCATCGGATCTGACTGTTACAGTAGTGTACTGTTATAAAACAAGCAAGCTTTTAGTCAAAATCTGAAATACAAAGAGTAAATCTGATTCGCACATATACATATTTTATTTTATTTCTATTATATATATGTGTATATGAGAGATTCCATAACCTTTCAATTCCGAATAGTAAAGCAAAAACGAGAAGCTTTCATTCTTGGATTACCAGTTTCCTTTCTTCATTTGTACTCCAAACATCAGGCCATGCATTGGCTACAGCGCAAAAGGTTCATATCTAGCAACATTGTGAAATACTTAGAGAAGACTCATGCATACATCCATGATAGGATGAGAAAGGCGGGTTCACTTTTTCCGTTGCAGCATCTGTTGAGAGAAGCTTCTGGTGATGAACGGGAAAATCATATCACGAACAACCACGGGTTTTCCAACGCAAGACGTTTCCTCAATTGATCGTAGCAGCTCCAGCATCTCATGTTTTCTTACACCCTGTAATCATCACGGGGCACAAAGCCATTCAAGTAAATTATCAAATTCGAGCTGACATCACTGAAAGTTCTCGTATTGGAGATGGGCATTAGAATTCTGAGCAATAGAGAAAAAACGAAAAGTATGATCACTATAGACGATTACATTAATTCGAGAATAAGTACTAAAAATTTGAAAATTTTCAAGCGCTTATCAACATGTTTTATATCTTTAGCTGTGTTAGTATTCCGTTGCAAGTCTACAGACGTGGTGTTGCTTCAGACTTAGTACTAAGTTCTGATATACATTGTCAAGAGTTTGTGCTTGTGCATGACATTGGGTCATCAGGATTTACTGATTATACTCTCATTCCACAAGGCATGAAAATATCACTGGATCCATTAGAGCTTGACCGAACGGCGGATTATTCATGAAGCTAAACAATAAATACAGTATCAGCACAAAGTAAAGGACTTCTAGGTTAAAATTTCACTGAGGGCTCGCCAGTCCTAGAGCTGACAGCGATTTATAGAAGTGAAATGTCACCTGGTAGCTGTTGACACGTGATTTGGTGAGGAGTTCTCGTGTAGCTATGTTTCGTGCATGGCGCCAGTAGTCGCCACTGTGCGAAAATGTGACTGCTTTACCTCTACCTATGATCTCAGATGCCGCAGTGGTAGGGCGACGATCGAACGTATGATCATGGTTTCGAAAGATTTCCTCGACAACTCTCGGACAACTAACTATCAAACTCGGAGTGGAACCCATGTACATAAAAAGTATGGGACCGTAGACCTCCGACAAGTCTCGAAAGGCATGGTGCGGAAGTTTTCCTAGCAGATGCCACAGACTTCCCACTAATGGCCACGCCCGAGGTCCCGGAGGCAGCAGCAGCTGCTTCTTCTTGCTCTTGTTCTTGCTGACGATCCAGTAGCATGAGACCACCAGCAATACAACTGGCAAGATAGACGTGAAAGTCGATATCTGAAGTGTGGCATGATCGAGATGAATAACTGTCATTGGTTTCACGGTTCTCGACTGTAAATTTTTATATAGATATTTCACGAGTTCAGCACTTTCAGCTGACTCTTAGCTGAAATTAATTCAAATTCAAGGCCACCCTCGGTAGAGAAAATTGATGCTGTGACGACTTCTTGACTGAACCAGCGGTGGAGTGAGCTGAGGAGCCACAGAACATATGTGTGCGCCACGTTCGTTTGACTATACCAGAATGTCAAAGAGATGCGCACAATCCTGTCAAACTGAGAACAGTGAAAACTCCCTCGACGTCCTGGAGGTCTGAAAACTCTAGAACACAAGACATCTCTGTGCTTTTTAAGGGCTTCCAGTGGAGTGCCAAGTACAGATTTGGGGGAATGTCCAAGTGTTTACGTTGCCAATATTTGGAGCATCCATCAGAAACAAAAATGATCTTTTTACTGAAAAGGTGGAAGATTGAGGGAGACGGACACTGCATGTATGACAAATTCGAGCATCCACAAATTAACAACCATAATGCACACGAAAAGCTGATTCCAGGTCATTGTTTAAATAACTGCATCAAAGTTCTCGCTGGACTTGGTGGACAGACAGAGAAGTACATGCATCGATGTTTCCGTCACGGACTCGTGCTGGTCAAGTAGAAGCAGGATCAGGGTCGGATCTCGATCACCAAGACTACGGTTCTATCAGATGTAGACAACTGTAAAACCATAAACTTGAGTCTATTTTTCCTGCATGCTTTCATATTCCCAAGTTCAATCCAGAAATGAATCTGGTACCTTGACAATATGTACGTAGGGCCTTGCTGTTTTGGTGAAGGAAAATATCTATGCTTGACAAATAATTATAGCGAACTAACTAACGTGTCACTAAGTTTAGTTGAACTTCTGATTTCTTATTCAACATTGAGTTCAGAAACTTTTGTTACACTTGTAAACCCTGAAAGTATAATGCACATACAACAATAAAGGGATGACTCGAAATCAGTATAATTCACAATCAACGTACATCGACATGCAGCTGAAGTTTGCTCTACACATTTCTTGGAGGAACTAAAATAGCAGCCTGAGGCTGCCTTGTCCAAATCTCGTTGAACGGTGCAGTCGAAGCCCCCATTAACTTTTCCCAGAAGTGAACTGCACCGTGAAACTCTGCTTAGCCTACTGTATGTGCCTGTAACAGCTCTCTCAGTCGTACATCACGAGGTCATATAGTCTTCTGACTCGAGCTTGGATTTCACCCTTCGACGTCCTTTTGCACAGAATATCCATGGCACGCAGTTATATGCTCGGCCGGGTTCACGCCCATTTGCACCATTCTCAATATTGGTAGCCCGTCTTCAAACGCCAAGATTTCCCCATTGTTCTTCGATCTTGCCAGCTTGTCAATGACTCAACTAGTTTTTCAAGTGTTGCAAATAAGTGGAGGATGTCGTGATCTGTTTGATAGATCTTATAGAATGGCTTTTCTGTACAAATAAACCAACTTCGACTGTTGACATCTCTCGCCCCTCCCTATTCCCGTCAGCCCTTTCAACCACCTAGCACATTATGTACCAAATGCCACCTAATGTGCTGTTTGGTACCTTATCTTCTAGTATTGTTCTTTGACCCACCTATTATTTTCACCATTGATACTTTAATATGAGTATCATGGGCATCTTTGGTGACATCATTGGACTATGGATCTTGGAGAGATTTGACAAGAGATTTTGCATATATAGTCACATCCTTGATTTGTTTATGATGGACATGGATGAGGTCATTTTCTTTATAGGTAGTATTAGAGTAGAAGAGAGATGCATTGCCCCCGAGGTATGACATGAGCTTTCTTCATTTTCCTCTTTGCCTACTAATGGGACTTGTGGCCTACACCGTTAGTTTCAACAGGCTCTACATTCTCTTTTAGTGTCTAGCCATTCCTTGTGCTAATAGGGCTGGTCTATGCTCTTGCTATGGCAAGGGTGCAGGTTCGTGGATCTTGGCTCAACCATGCATCACTACTTTCCTACTCGCACCAGCTAGCTTTTCTAGAATGATGAGGTTCCGCCTTGGCTTGGTCTAGCCATCTGCATCTTCATTACTCACTTGTGAGTGTGGTACTTATTACTACTTATGTAACGGCATCCCTAGTTAGGTAGGTGCACGTTTGTAAGAGCAGATACATCACTTAAAGTCGATTGTGCATTTAGCGCGTTCGCATTGGAACTGTTGTTAGGGAGGAAAAAGACTTTGAACAGAAGTGCTTGAAGTAAAGATTTGGTGTTCCAGACCAAGATCATGCAATGCATCCTTATCTAACATAAGAGATTGTGCATCAAAATCCAATAACAATCGTTGAGGTCGATAAACCTTTTGTGAAGTTCCAACCAAACAAGAGACCAACATTATCACACTTGGTGATACCCTTGAACACTCATATGCCGGCCTTGCTGGTAAGTCTATTTGTCTAACGGCAGTAACTTGTCAAGTTCCATTAGTAACGGTCTTGATCCTAGGATCAACAATACTAATGTTGTTAGTATTAGAAGCAACCAACATATCCTCTTTGGTTTTGCAAAGTATGGTTGTCAATTGTAATACATGGAATGATGACATCCCCACGTTCATAAATCATGTAACACACAAGTTACCCAAACGAAACATATATTGTAGTGTTCAAAATTCCTTTCCAAAGCATTAAGGTATCAATTAGATCAAGATGGAAAGAATTCATCAAGTTTAGTCTTTTTTTAGTTAGCTCTAGAATTGAAGTCTGAAGAGCGTTGTGAATTAGCTTCTCTCAAGCAACAAGAATACAAATTTTGCATATAGACTCACATTCATAACCCATCAATCAAATTACATGAAATCAAGATTCAAAAATTTGCAATCCTATCGCTTATTAAATGAGGGGATCTTTTCATTATAAATTCAATCATATTTGATAAGCAAAGCCTTATGAAGTTCTCCTAGGTGGGTGCACTTAATCAAGCATCAAAACTGGTCAAATTTCTAGTTAACTTCTCATGAATTTGTAACCATTCTGTCAAATATTAAGGCACAACATCACCCAGCTTCAAGAGATATTATACTATCATGTGTGTACAAATATATTCTTTTCCAAATGACTGCAATGAGAGACCCCTGCAACTACACTAATTTTACTTATATATAATTTTTTACTCTTAATTACTCTAACAATCACCTACATGGATCGTTCCCTCCTACAAATTTGATTGATGTGACATACAAGTTACATTATAAAAGTGTACATTGTGATACTTAAGATTCATTCCCAAGGGAATGAAGTACCATACATATCACGTTGGAAGATATAATAAGAGTTTATTCTTCTTTAACAAACTCTTGACATCGAAGACCAAAGAGTGGTGTGATTATCTTGTTCTTCTTAACAGACCTGAGGACAAATTTGCGCATACAAACTCATACACTCATACAAACTCATATATTCCCATCAATCAGATCAATTATTCAAACAAAAATTCTATACTTAAAGATAGTATTTTTATTTATAGAGGTCGATGATGGTGTAAGGAGAATCCTTATGAAGTTCTCATGGAGATATAGTAAACTCTCATTAAGATAGGCCAAATTCATGGTAATCTTCAAATGAATCCATCATCAACATCGTGCACTCCACCTACTTTGAGATAATTTGTTCTAACTTGACTATACAATCATGTTTTTCCTAAAACAAGTTGATAATGGGACCTCTCTAAACTATCATAAGTTTACTTATATGTATTTTCCTACTCTTAACTATTCTAACCGTCACCTACATGTATCGCTTTCTCTTATAAATTTGAGGAATTCTCAAAATATCCAATCATGATTCTACATCTTGGATTAATGTGTCAATTCCCAACTGCATCCCTTGAATGTCAATTGTAATCTTCCATTGATGGATTGGCATTAATTGGCATTCCATGGATTGGCATCCTTAAACTCTCAACCCATTTCTTTGTACATTTCCTTCCTTTTGTCCTTATGAGATTTTCCATGACTTCAGCTAGCTTTGAAACCATTGTGCTTCTACTTTATCACATTAGGCAAAAAAAAATTGTGTATATCTACTTGCAAGAAACTCAACCAACCATGATGGTCCACATCCAATATATTGACGCGTTGCTTCAATTCAGACCTCTGATCTTGAAGCCATGCATTCTCTACCACCATAAAGTTGATCTCTTCACCTATGATTTTGAAATTCTCTACATATGCCGTCTTGACTTTATGCACACTCTTTTCTAGCTCCGTCTTTGCTTAATCAAGCGATCTAGGTTCTTCATCAACTTTTGATCGTTTCCATTTGATCCCTCTTCCAAGTGGCTACTTGATGCATTACATGAATCACTTCCATATAACCATCCTCTAAATAATCCCATCCATGAATATAGTCGGAAGTAATTTTGTTAAGCTCCATCATTACCGTTATTGATATCACTACATTTTCTAATTTCTAGGCTAATTGCATCACAAAGAGATTGGCTCTCCTCTGTTTGCTTTAGTTGCTTTCATCTTTGGTTGGAAATTTTACAGTGGCACTAGATTGCCAACTGCCTTGGTGGTTTTTAATTTCTTTTGCTTGGGTGAAAATTGCCTTACTGTTTTCACACTAAGACTCCTTACTCGCTTTCTCAAGGATTCCATCATCCCCAAATACATCTTCATCAATAACCTTAATCATTTCATCAAGCTGCCCCAAAGTCATCTCTTCTTCCATTGTAAGCAAAGTAACTTCTTTTCTTACAAACTTTGTCAGACTCCTAGTCGATCCGCTACTTGTGTCATTTACCTCCAACTCACAATCCGACAATATATTGTCGGATTGTGAGTTGTGAGTTGGGCCATCCCAGTGCCTTCACCCACAACATGACATCCCACTTCTCCGGCTTCGCTCTGTTGCCAATTGCTGTCGATGCTTTCACCCGTCAAACTTCTTTGCATAGCTCTGGGCATACATAGTCCCATCGTCATGACAGAAACACGCCGCCTAGGTTCTTCAACCTCAGCAGCTTTGCTGGAGTCCAATCCGCCATCAGAATAAGCGGTCGAATTCTCCCCATGGTCGAACTTCACCCTGCTGCTACGCTCACAGTTCAACGCTTAGATATTGAAGCTACTCTACTCTTAGGCCGCACTGGTTTTGCAAGTTCTTGACATTGACCTTTTTGCTCGACACTTCATCAATCCGCCGACCGATTGCAAAACCTAAATCCCTTGCAATTCACTCGTGTGAACTCCCTAATGGTATTCCTATGTTACTAACATATATTCGGACGAATACCCACATCAGAACCCGAATATAACTCTTTATTCCAAAAAACCAAAAAAATTCCTACTTATCTTAAGAACTATGCTCCTACATTATGTAGGTGCGCGTATGCAGGAGCAGATACAGCAGTTAGAGCTGATTGTGCAGTTAACGTCGTTTGTAGGAACTATCTTTAGGGCTGACAGCGCCGTTAGGGATCATAGGGCTAGACCATAGCCACACTCTCAAAGGCTCAACTTCAAAAACTGCTCTCCAAGGAGCCCTAATTTGAACTCTACCCCTTATGGTGGATAGTAGCTAGTGTGGAAACCTAGAGTCTTTGAAGCAATATGTATGTGCACGACAATAGAGAATGGGGCAAATAGTAATCCATCAAGACATAATGACTCCTCTGGCTAAAACTCCAAGACCTCTAGTGATATCTCCTTGCCCATGGATAGATGTAAAAGGTGTAACGAGGAAATAGTCTCCTTAGAAGGACTAGCCATAGACAAAGGATGAAAACGTGGCCATGCTATACACCCCAGTCTGTCCCAAGATCACAATCGAGCCAAAGCAGAAGTATCATGTGGCTGAACCTGACTCATAACCTGTGTGGCATGCATAGACTCCTCATGCAATGTAGTCCAATCCCTTCCTTGGAACCTCCGAAATCTAGCTGCCACCTCCCTATATCCAGCACGCATGTAACCAATCTTGATTAGCCATAGTTAGTTTAGCCAAAGCGTAGATTGGTCACTAGATCACAAAAAGACAAGATAGTGATGTGCACTATCCAAAAAGAAAAAGGTAAATGACAAGGTGGCTATCATGCATTGGTGGATCGGATTGTGTGCTAAACGTCTTTTAGGTATTGGTTAGGATAAGATAACGAAACATGCAACCTACGTATGTTAGCCATGTGGCATAGTTTGGATTTTGGACTTTTCTAGTCCTACAGTATATAAAACAAGGAGAGGTCTTGAGAAGACATCTCTCATCTTGGAAGTCATTCCGGAGTCATTGCCTTCAGCGTTACAATGATATCAAAGCAGGCTTATTGTTCATATGAGTGTGGATCACCCCTCTTGGAAGAATAGTTTGGGTTGGTACAATTATTTGAGGAGAGAGTGTTTGTTAGAGGTTGGCAGTGGTCATTGAGTTGCAAGTAGTGGAAGGGGGTTATTGTGGGTGCAGGTTATGGATGGGGGAGATAGAATAGTACAGAGATTACCATTTCTTAATCCTTTTCATATCAAACTGTTATACATTGAGAGAACAAGGTTGACTTAGTATTTGGTTTATCATTTTGGTGCCAACTTCATGGACCAAGTGATGAGATCTCGAGATTCTGTTATCTTACCTATAGTCACCTTCGATGTTACTTGGGATCTCAAAATATACATTTTAGTATAGAGATGGACCTCAATAGACCACCACTAGTGTGTGTATCATCCTAAAGCTATGTTTCGGAGCCTAGTTATTAGAAACTTTGGAGAGTAGTATTACCACGAGGTGATAGCATCACCTATTCCTTTAGTGTTGCCAATCTTGAGAAATTGGAGAATGTTTATCCTAACCCTATATTGAGAGAGAGTGGATGGAGACGAATCATGGAGGACACTTTGAGAAAAATGATTCAGGAGTTGAGAGATTTGAGAAATGCATTTGAGCAAAGCCAGACTCAAGTACAAGAGTTAGCTCAAGAATTGACAAAAGTCAAAACGAGAGGAATGGAAAATGAGAGAATGAGAGAAACTCAAATGGAGATAGAGACGTCACCATCAATGGTGGAGTGTGAAGAAATAGTGAGAGCACGTGCTCTTGAAGCCCAAGCGGCACAACGAGCAAGAGAGCTAGATCTTCAGACGTCCATGTTTCTGAAGATGACGAAAGCTTGTAAGATAGAACCTTATTGAGGAAGTCGAACCATGGGAGTTTTGGAAGGTTGGATTGAGAGAATGAAGTACCATCTTGCTTTGTTCAATATCAACGATCACATTGCAGGTCTTTTTGTTCGTACTTTGTTGTTGGAGAAAACATCTACTTGGTTTCAGGGTTGGATGATGGAGCTCAATGAGTCAGGCCAACAAGTTACTTGGAGTGCAATGAAACGAGGTCTCCTTCAGAATTTTCAAGCAGTTGATGCCATCATCACGACATGGATGAGGTTGTGGAAACTTGAACAGAAGGGGAGTTTGGAGGAGTACATTGAGGAATTTCGAGATCTTCGAATTCAGATACGAGATATGAGTGGAGCTGAAGCCCTTGATTTATTCAAGAGAGGGTTGAAGAAAAAGATTCAACATGAGGTGATTCAGAACAATCCAAGCAACTTGAACGAGGCTATTGCTTGTGCACAACGAATGTCCAACGTCTATCATAACGGTGGAGAGTTATCAGTTCCCACGAATCAATGCTATGGATCAATGCCTATGGAGTTGGACAACATAAGGAGGAGAGAAAAATTCATTCCAAGGGGAGTGAACGCACAAGCAGGAGATCGTCGCAACTCGAATCCTCATCGAGAAGCAAATTCAAGAGGAAAAGATGGAGTGGAGGGAAGACGAGAAATGAGGCAATGCTATAACTGTGGAAGGTTTGGTCATATCGCCATGAATTGCCAAACCCGCATTATCGCATGGACATTTTTCTTATCATAAGATGCATTTTGGACTTTGTAATGCTTTTGCTACTTTTCAAAAAATGATGACTCATATTTTTTAGGACTACTTACATAAATTCTTTGAGATCTTTCTTGATGACTTTTTTGTGCTTGGTTTAAAGTTATATCATTTGTACCATATGGAACAGATTTTATGAAATGTAGAGAAAATCAGTTGGTGATACATCCAAAGAAGTGCTACTTCATGATGACTAAAGACATTCTTTTTGGTGATAGGATGTCTGCCATAGGTTTAGAAGTAGATGTGAATAAGATTTGAGTTATAGTAGCGTTAGAACCACCTGCTAATATTGTAATGACATAGAAGGGCATTACTGAAGTAGATTATAATGAAAAGGTTCGTTTCCAAGGGAATGAGGTACTCAACCAACCAAACAGGAAGAGGAATTGTGCATTTAGTCTTCTTTAGCTACTCTGGACTGGAGAGTCCGAACAACATACTTCTTTTTAGCTCTGCCTAGCTAGCTACAAGTGAATGAGGGTGGCACCGTGGCACACAACAATGCCAAATTTGAAAAGATGAAGGTTTACCAATCAGAGGATTTTCATATCGATGTCATCATTTTACAACATTTCTATTTCATAAGGTCTTAATGAGACAACTCAAAGGTGGTTTATTTATAGAGAAACCAAACGAGACCAATTCAAAGATGTCCATAGGACGGAAGGGAGGTGGGGAGCGTCGGATAATGTTTCACCAGCAAAGTTATCTTTCCGGATGAAGGGCTAGCCGAGTGTTGAGAGGACAAGAAGGTGCGGATGCGAGAACTGATATTATGAATAGTAATTCCATTTTGTGGCCATACTTTGCCAAACATGAAGAGTGAATAGTCCATTCTCTTCGTCTTTCATATATGGTATACTCTCATTTACTATTACTTGTCCATTCACCTATCTTCTTCTCACAATTCCTCTTTCATCAACATTCATATCACTCTTGACAGGCTTTGATAGGAGTATCATGGATGTCTTTGGTGACATCATCGGATGAGGGAATTTTGAGTGTTTGATAGGAGATTTGGCATGCAAACATACATCTTTGCCGATTTTGTGTGGAGGGGTAGGCTTATTATTAATGGAGGAGATTGCATCTATAGTATTTTTGGCTAGTTGGGCACTCTTGGCACCTTTGTTATCTTCTGAATTTGTGATTACAAATAGACACATCCTTTAGATGTATGCGAGGACAAGGATAGGGGATCATTTTTTTTAACGGTAATATTACGATATACAAGAGATGCTATATCCCCGTTGGTACAATATTTTTCCTGTTTGGCCAGAAATTGGACTAGAGATCTATAGTCTACCTTGATGGAGCTTTGAAGTTAAAGGCAAAAGTTCCCCATGGCGTGGTAAAAGTGGTTTTGAGCTGATCTTCAGGAGCAATTTGAATTTGGTTATAACCACTATAACCATCTCCAAAACTATACCACTCATGACCTGCCACCTCCTCTAGAATCTCATCTATGAAAGGTAAAGGATAGTAATCCTTCTTTGTGACAGCATTCAACTCCTTGTAATCTACGCATACACGTAGCTTACCATTCTTCTTCTTGACTATCACAATAGGAGAAACCCATTCAGAATTCTCTACCTCATAGATGAAACCCGCATCCTTTAGCTTGTCGATCTCCTCCTTGACCACCACAGCCGTTGGTGGATTTATCCGACGTTGCTTCTGACGTATTGGACGAGCCTTCTCCTCTAACTCAATGCGATGAGTTTCTAAGGTTACTTCCTTCAAATCCTTGTAGCTAAAGGCAAAGACATGGATATATTTTCGAAATATATCCAAGAACCTTGACTTCTCCTCCATAGTAACCTTGGGACCAAACTTGAGAGTGGAGAGCCGTCGAGTTATCTCATCTTTACTCATCTTCATCTTGTCGGGATCTTTCACCACCCCCCGCCTAGGGAAGTAAATCCATTGCAAGCAAGAACTTGAACTTGAACATCATCGTCCGAGGTATCTTCAGATGATGTCTCCTCATCGATCGACATGTTGGTGTCAACCTCCGAAAAACTACCACTTTCTTCACTCGGACTCGAGTAATCACTCGTAGGTCTATCCGAGTCTGAGACCGCTCCTCCGCCACTTGTGAGAGGGACCTTCACTCGATGGTTTTTCGGCCCTATACGAAGGTAACCCTTATGCCACCGATCAGTTGTCCTCACAGCCCTCAACCAAGGTCTTCCTAACAACAAGTCGTAGCTAGCCTCCTCAAGCACTTGAAAGGACAACAAGGTTTGAACTCCCATCACACTTACCACCACCTTGTCCACCACTCCAATGGGTCGCACCTTTTTGCTTGTTGGCCATCCCAACAATGATGTTGGAAGGTCTTGAAAGCTTCATCCCCAACTTCTTCAACAAACGTTCTGACATGGCATTCACCGCAGATCCACCATCCACTAAGACATCCAAAACATCACGCCCATTAATGCGCACTTCAATCTTGGAAGCCCGAGTGCATACCTCCGAGGCGGCGGCATCCACCACTCCTACTCCAACATTCGCCATGGAAGCTTTCCCTTGGATCGCCGCTTCTTGGTCCTTTTGGAGCTTAGGCCTCCCCCTCAACTCCTTTCTTATCGTAGGATTTAGAGCAATCAATTGGCCAACAAGATTATATTGGCTTTTTGATTCCCCACATCCTCCACCACGTCAGTATTTGAGTTGGGTAGATGAAATGGAGAAATCATCCATTCCCAACTTCTTTCTCGGTGTTTCTCGGTTGACTCACACCATGGATCGAGTGTTCGGCTTGGTTGATCTTCCATTGAGATGGACTCCTCGCAAATCTTGCTCTCTTCTTTTTCGTGTGCAAGAATATCAACTCGAACTTATAGAGCTCTCTCCCTTCTCAAACGCACCGATGAGGAAACACATCAATAGACGCTACTCCCTTATCCTTCGATTGACTTGGGAGCAGAGTAGAATTGTTGTGTCTAACTCCATCATGTTGTCGAGGATTAGGACAATTTCGTTGGAAATGAGGGCCTCCACAACTAAAGCATGAAACCGTGAAGTTCCCTTGTGGTGGATTTCCTTTTTGGAGGATAATTCCCATACCCTCTAGATCCTCCCCTACATTCTCGATTCCTCCTCTCCCATAGTTGTACTACGTTAATCTTGAGATCGCGAGTGTTTACGTGATAGATTTCAACTCATGGTGCAAGTCTACCACATTGGAGAATTTACTCTTTGGCGCTAAAGAACAAAGAGGGAGTTGCTATTCTAACCACAAGGTGGTGGTGATGCTTCTCTAGCCACCAAGCTAGAATCATCGTCTTCTAGGCTCTCCTCCATTCGAATAGCAATGCGAATAGCCTCAACCTTAGAAGAGGGCTTTTCATATCTCACCTTGCTTCGAACTGAGGCTTCAAACCTCCAATGAAGTTCTTTGTCAACATCGCCATAATCCCCACCATGGTTGGCTCGACCTCGCCTCCACTCTTTCTCAACACCACACGAAAGCGTGACTCCGGCTTCTCCGTTTCTCTACGTATGATCTCACCTTCTCACTCTCTCCTTTTCAAAAAGGTGACTTCACACATCGCCTTCTCGTAACTTTCATCCGGAAGAAAGTTTTCAACAAGATTCTCCGTCAAACTCTCCCAAGTGTCTTCCTCCACATGCTCCTTCTTGTACTCATTGTACCACTTCAATGCAGAATCCTCCAAGAAGTCGGGCAAAAGGATAGCCCATTCGGGTTTCCTTCTCTCATTGTTTCCTATGCATGCCCTCTTGAAGTCTCTCACAAAAGATTCTACATCTTCTTTCTCTCTCCCATAGAACACCGGAAGCTTCCCCATTTCCAACTCCTTTTGTCGTTGTTGTTGGAAATTTATACGGGACTCCCTAATACAACACAAACAAAACTAGCTCCATTCTAGACTGAGGTCCCGGCAACAGAACCAAAAATGTGACCTCCGGGCTGACTCTCACTCAGGTTTACCTCCGATGGCTTTTTGGAAGCTCATCATGAATCTAGAAGGACTTAGTCCCACCCTTTGCCCATGATCCTATTGCTCACTCTTACACAAACTCTCAAAGTCCAAGCTCTATTATGCACATTATCACCAAGAGTAAGATATCACTCAAAAGGAAAGGGATACTTTGGTAATCAAAGTCTTCATTGAATCAAGGTTCCACTCCGAACATGACATCTCCAAGAACCAAGCTCCCTAAAACTAAGATCACCACACTATCTCCTCCCAAAACTAACTTCCATTGAAAAACTACTTGAGAGGTGCTTCTCAACCTCTCTATTTATACTACTTAGAATCTTACCCCTAGTAACTACAAGTAATCACCATGTAACTTCCTCTTACCAAGTTTAAACGAGGTAGAGATCACAAACCCCAATGAAAAGGGTACATGGCAACATGCAATTGGTCCACTTGGATCTTCTAGAAGCCCAACTACTCCCTAATTGACTTCTAGTGTACCAAGTCAATCTCGCCCCTAGATTTAAGGGTCTTCACCAAGTCCAACCAATGAAAACTAGTCCAAGTCAAGGGAAGTCAAGATACCCATGTGATGGAATCTATTCCTTGACTCATACTAAACAACAAAATAGTAGTTCTCATCTACCACACCAAAAGTTACTCTATATTTTCCTCCAACTTAACCATAACTAGCTAAACATAGTCATGACTAAGATAAACTTAGGCACAATTTAGATATACTTTCATTTTATCCTATATGTACAACCCTGGGTCTTACAGAGCGTATTGAACTCAACATGTAAGAGGCAAGAGTGGTGATTGATGGATAAAGTAATGATTCGTCATCTTCATCAACTCCTTCATCTACCATAATCATCACATTTACCATAACCACTCGAAGTGGATATGATAGATAAAACAACAATCTTGACCATTCGGATTGAGTGATGAAGGTGCTAGATCGATACCATTGTCATCATTTTTAGATCAAAAATCAATTGCAAGGATGGTGTGTTGGACATGTGGTTGGCCACATTACAAGAAGGATTACCTTTAAGGTCAAAGAGTGGATGATTTTGGATCAAAATCAAGTGAGTATTGTTACAGACATGATCACATAATTGATCAATGTTTTGATCTCCATTCGAAATTATGATGAGGAAGAGTTACCATGGCAGTTCTATAAGATCCATGGTTATATATATAGGATAAAATGTGAGTATATCTAAATTGTGATTAAGTCTATCTTAGTCATGACTATGTTTAACTAGTTATGGTGAAGTTAGAGAAAAATATAGAGTAGCTCCTTGTGTTGTAGATGAGAACAACTATTTTATTGTTGAGTAGGAATCAAGGAACAGATAATATCACATGGATATCTTGACTTTCCTTGACTTATACTAGTTTTCATTGGTTGGACTTGGTGAAGACACTTAAATCTAGGGGCGAGATTGACTTGGTACACTAAAGTCAATTGAAGGCTAGTTGGGCTTCTAAAAGATACAAGTGGACCAATTGCATGTTACAATGTACCCTTTTCATTGGGGTTTGTGATCTTTACCTCATTAAGCTTGGTAAGAGATAGTTACATGGTGGTTACTTATAGTTACTAGGATAAGATTCTAAGTAATATAAAGAGAGAGGTTGAGAAGCATCTCTCAAATTAGTTTTGTGATCTTAGTTGAGGCTGATCAATTGGAGAGACTGACGGTAGTGATAAACACTCCTTGCGATTCAAATGTACAAGTCCATGGGTCACGAATGTCAGGAAGCGATGCGTGTCCATCGGAGAGAGATTGCAGAAAACATCAAGGAACAGCAGATAAGCGTTGATGTTTTTGCCTAGAGAGAAGAGTCATCATCAAAGGGTGTAGCAACTTTCCAAAGATGTAGTTGGACGCGATCTGTAACAACAAGGGTTTATGGCAGTTATGTAGTGATTAGGTTCGTTCCCAAGGGAATGAGGGATCCGAATAGACCAACCAGGAAGAATAGAGGGAGTTTACTTGTCTTTACATAGCTCTGGACCTCTCAGTCTGAACAGCTCTACGAATAAGAAGCTTACATGTCCTATTCTAGACAAATCTCAATTCCATCAGTCAGAACAATGTTTACAACACACTGATGATCATGTGAATCGTTCCATACGACTGAGTTGGGGGATCTCTCCCTTACAAGATGAAGTCAAGGCGAGAGGCTTGAAGAAGTACTCCTAATGTATAAATCACGGCTACATCTCATGGGCGAATACCCAGGTAACTTTGCAGGTATTCGGTGCCACTCTAGGCTGTTGGCACAGATCACACATCAGCTTTGCAAGTTCTCTTTCTACCCTAACTACAATTGTTGTTCAATCATACGAACACTTATAAGAAAGTAGATCCACTTCTCTTTATTCCTACGCCTATTTATACAAATTTCTAGTGCCTACTCCTAAACATTATCTACACAGATCGACTTCTCCTAATCCTTTGTGAGATATCTATTTCGCTTGATCGTGCCTCTAATTCTCGAGTGAACGCGTCGATTCCTACTTGCATCTCTTGGATGTCGGCTGCAATCTCTTCCCAATGCAAACACATCGCCTCCCGGAATTCTCTTCCTTGTGCTCGATACATCTCTTTGCGTTTCTCCTTTGAATCCCCTGGATTCTCCATCATCTCTACTAACTTCTCTAATCGCTGCAACTCTTCCTCATCACACCGCGCGAAGAGGTGTTGTGCTCACTTGTTCACCAAGGTCTCCAATCGAGTAGGCGCCTCCACATCTACTCGATTCAGGCGTCGCTTCAGACTCCTCACCATCTCCTGGAGTTGCACATTCTCCTTCTCCACATACCAGATCTCTACTCCCCAAATCTTGCAAATCTCACCGTATGCATTTTTGGACTTCCGAGCCTCTCGTTTCAATTGACTTTCTGCTAGATCAACCGCTCCACGCTTTCGGTTAACTGCTGAACAGTCTGAGCCTGGTCCATCTTTTGCTTCACTATTTGATGCATCATCTGCACAAGATCCATGTATCCATTGGCTTTCGGGTCCCATCCTAGCATGTAGCTCATCTCAATCAACTCCATTACAACCGGTATCACTACCGATTCTAGTTTCTGGGATAATTGCAGAACATAGGCGAGAGGTTCATCAATCTCCTTTGATACCTTCGCCTTCAGCCTGGATATGGCCTAAAGCATCACGTCTCCCGCTGTATCAATCGCTTTCTTCTTTTGGGGCATACGTTTTGGAGGACTGTCCACCACATGTTGCTCTCTTTTCCTTGAAATCTCGACAATCACTTCCTCCGACTCTGAGTCCCTAGGATTTGTGCTTGTTACCTCCAGAGGCACGTCCATCATTGGGATGGTGGCACCTAAGCTCCTAGTGGACCCACTACTATCGTCATCTTCCTCCAGATCGGATAAACCAGACTCCATCATGTATAATCGCCTTTCCTTATGTGTTAACCACTCCATCTTTGAACACAAATGCACCAGAAATGACGATAAGTAAACCACACACTTGTCATCTTATCGAAGTCAACTTGCCATGGCTTGAACATTTTGGGCGAAGATCTCTTCCCAGTTCACCTTAATTATTCCTCCGACAAACCCCTCCACAATACGCACCTTGTGCATACTAACATAGGTAGTGCGTTGAGGAAAGAATAGTTGATTCAAGATAAGCGTCACCTTACGTTTGAAGACATCCCTGATCAAATCAAGTTTATAGCCATTCGTACCCTTCCTTTTCCTAGGGTTGAACCACTTGGTTTCACAAACGTGAACGTTGTGTGCATGGCCGAGCCTTCTCAATCGATCCTCTCTTTCTCCTTCTCGTATGAGCGTCCAAAGGCATTAGTCCACATCTTTGCATCCCAACGTTTTGGCTGCGCTCGACATCCTACAGCGTGAGTGGTCTTCCCTCGTCTTACTTCCTCACACACTTCGGGAGAGATGAAATCTCACCTCCATGATAAGAAAGTACCTCCCCAATTCTTCAATCGCAACAACTCTGCGGGCGTCCAATCTGCCATCACGATAATCGGCAGAATCCTCCCCATAGTCATCTTACTGACTGGTGGTACCGCAATCCCCTTTATTCCTATCATGGCGGTTGCCGTTCTTTTTCACATCTCAATTTTGGCCTCCTTATCAATCGCTCGTTCGTTGTCTCGTTTCCATTTCTTGAAATTGAACTGGTTAAAGTGTTTTGCTTCTTCAGTTTCTTCCCGCACATGCGATCAACTCCACTATCTTTGTACGCTTCCTAATTCATCTTATTTGTAAAAAGATACTTCGTATTCCTCCGAATATGACCTTTTATTTCAATAAATACAAAAAATTCCTACAGTCTTCGCCCACTATGCCCCTACATGATCCCTGTAGGAAGCGATTCAGATATGACGTTTGGATTGTATATAAATAGGATCAAAGAAGTTAGGGGAGACATCTTCTTGACTGCTGGTACCGCAATCCCCTTTCTTCCTATCATGGCGGTTGCCGTTCTCTTTCACATCTCAATTTTGGCCTCCTTATCAATCGTTCGTTCGTTGTCGCGTTTCCATTTCTTGAAATTGAACTGGTTAAAGTGTTTTGCTTCTTCAGTTTCTTCCCGCACGTGCGATCAACTCCACTATCTTTGTCCGCTTCCTAATTCATCTTATTTGTAAAAAGATACTTTGTATTCCTCCGAATATGACCTTTTATTTCAATAAATACAAAAAATTCCTACAATCTTTGCTCACTATGCCCCTACATGATCCCTATAGGAAGCGATTCAGATACGATGTTAGGATTGTATATAAATAGGATCAGAGAAAATAGGGGAGACATCTTCAATTTGCAAGAGAAAGACATGAATTATTCCTATGTAGCCAGGATAGAATGGAAACTCTCAAAGTCGAGCATAGATCGTGGTGGCCTACCTGACTGGAGATTGGAGTCCTGTGAAGATACCCATGAATTCATCCCACAAGTTTGATCATAGAGGATTTTGCTTGAAGAACTTTTGTGAATATTAGTAAAAGAATTTCCTTGGAAATTTCTTAGTGCATTAATCTTCCTGATGGGTTTTAGTATGAACTAATGACACTCTTCGGACAATGATCGTCCAGAGTTGGTTAAAGATGTCTAAACTCACATATTTTCCACCTAATATTCATTTAACACCCCATTCCCTTGGGAACGAATCAATAAACCCTACAATTCCTTGTTTTTGATGTAACTTGCATGTTACACACCACCACCTCTAACTTTTGTGACACTTATAACACTGAAGCTAGTGGTTCTACAATGGACTTCGGAGTCGGCTTTATCGCCATCATCTTTGATCGAAAAGGTTTTGGCAACATTACATCCTCTACCCTCTTCCCTGTGTTTATCTTATTCTTTGGCAGACTGGGGTGAGGATTTTCCTTTTGAGCTGATCTCTTTCTTCTGTGCACGAATTCCAAGACTCCAGTATCTGAGTCCAAATCTGGCTTCTTCACTTCAATCTCCTTCCGCATGTCTCGCACTGGTGGAACAACAGTGCTGATACTACTCGTAGATCCGATGCTCGTATTGTCAATGTACATCTCAATATCTGACAACCCCGACTCCAAACGGTATAGCTGATGCTTCTTTGGGGTCAACCATTCAAGCCTAGCATATAAATTCACAAGGAAAGATGAAATATACACCACACTCTTATCATACTCCCTCAGCTTGATAGCCATCGCCTCAACATTCTTTGCAAAGATTTCTTCCTTGTTGGTCCGAATGGTCCCTCCAACGAAGCACTTTACTATTTGCATCTTATGCATACTCACATAGGTGGTGCGTTATGGGGAAAAATAACGGGTTCATGGTATATGCAACCTTCTGCCAAAAGGTATCCTTTATCAAATCAATTTTGTATCCATTCGTCCTCTTGCGTATCTTGGGATTTAACCACTTCGTCTTGTCAAAGTTAAACCATGTATGGAATGCCGATTCTTCCCAATGTACACCGTTTTTGTCTTTGTCGTAATCTTGGTTGAAAGCTTTGGCCCATAGCTTTGCATCCCAAGCACCTGATTGTGCTCTCTTTCCTACTACATGGATTACTTTCCCTCACACAACGCTAGAAACAAGTAGTCCCATTGCCATGATAGGAACGCTTCTCCCAGTTCTCTCAATCTTAGCAATTTGGCCGGAGTTTAATCTGTCATTAAGATGAGAGGGTGAATTCTCCCCATCTACATTTTGAGCACAGCCGGCACTCTCATAGTTCTTCGTCCCAACATTATTCTCTTATTTGCCCTTGATATTCTCTGTCTGCCTAAGTTCTTGATATACCACAGTGCAATCCCTTGAGATCTCTTTGATCAGTTGTCCAAGTCCCAAACCTAATTCACTCTCCCGCTCGTGTGAACATACTAATAATATTTGTATTCTTAATAACTTCATCCTATTCGCAAGAATACACTTCTTATTCCTCCAAATATAACACTTTATTATGAAAAATATAAAAAAATCCTATCAATCCTTCTAACTATGCCCATATAGCATCACAACATACATTGCTGTCACATCAACACAAGTGTACCATAATCGCCTCCCTAACTAACAGATAGGTCCCTCTAACACCAAATAGCCATCTAGTCCATAACATGCTATGCCCTTCATGGCGCTAAGATCAGGAGGTCATGTGCTACAATGCCCCATCGATAGTCGACTATCTGCAATCCATATCATGTAACGGTTAAACAAGCTTGTCTGCTAATCGCATCAAGAACATTTGCATCATCCACTAGGCACCGCATTAAGAGGAGGTGTCAAACATGACATATGTCATCCTCTGGAACAAGAATCACAAATCAACATACTAGCTCCTCTACCAACTGATCCACATGACATACATCTCAAGTCTACCCGCACAACTATCAAGCTTGGATCCATAGTATCATCAATGTTTGGAAGGTGACATATCACACAATTACGAACATGATCCTTCCAAATCACATTATCACAACCCTCTAATACAAGAACTCCAGAAGATAAACCTCATGTACTCGTAGAATTATGTTACCAGTTGTAATATCTAATGTGGTCGATGCACTATGTTGCAAGTAAACGAAATCACCAACATGAAATCTGCAAATTGAAGGTTGATATCCACCTCCTCAAGTGGTAGCATAACGCAAAGTCCTCTATGATGTGCAATAGTCAGGTTCTCAAATGCCATGGGTATTACTCTACGGAAGAGTTCTGTCCTTTGAAAACACATCTTAATCCAAACATCATGATTATCCAAGTCCAAGACTTCAAGTGACTTTCTACGAATAGCTGCAAGTAAGTCTGGATCTCTACCATATAATAAAAAGTACGGTGAGAATGACACTAGAGATGTTTGCCGGCTAAATCGATAATGCATGACCAACCATAGTACATGGATGTCCTAGTCTCCTATATGACCTTCCTCCAAGCCAAATTTTTTTAGTCCTTTCTTCATCATTTGAACTACTCTCTTTGTTAGACCATTAGCCTAGAGATGATCTCTTGAGGTGATATGATGATCAATCAACACTCGATCACACAAAGACTGAAACTTGCCCAAAAATTCAGTACCTTGATCAGTCAACACTTCCGTTGGTGCATCAAATTGACTAAGCATCGAAGCTAAAAACACATAAGATGTTTCTTTATTTGACTTATAAGGCAATGCCATCAACTCAATCCACTTGGATAAATGCTCCATCATGATCAACATATATCGATGATGTCGTATAGTCAATTATAGAGGTCATGCAAAATCCAAGCTCCAATGATAACCAAGTTCCATAATTGGTAGAGGATGTAATTGTGGTGTAGGAGCATTGAATGATGTTCGAACACAATCACATATCAAACATCTAGCCACA
The DNA here is from genome assembly GCA_014180765.2 of Marchantia paleacea. Classification (NCBI taxonomy): domain Eukaryota; kingdom Viridiplantae; phylum Streptophyta; class Marchantiopsida; order Marchantiales; family Marchantiaceae; genus Marchantia; species Marchantia paleacea. Next base: position 2,782,829 of record MUAA02000014.1, read on the forward strand.
AACTATTGCACCTCAGTTTGCATACCTCTCCACCAATAATGACTTTGAAGTAAACTATATGTCCGCTTCACTCCAAAATGACCTAAATCCTCATGAGCATGTCTAATCAACTGTGTTCTTTGAGATGAAAGTGGTACAACATGAACGCTGCCATCTCCACATACTGAAAAAAGATATCTACCTTCCCATCTAAATCATCGAGCTCTTAGTAACACTCAATCTCGATCGTTGGCACTCAAAATACCCACCAAAACGCATGTACAAAGATACTCCAACACCACCTTGTCGTCATGGATGGCTCAACTTACCACCTAACCATCCTTAGTCTCAATGGCCAAGGATAACATATCCGCTTTTTTACCCAAGAGAGATATCACATAGCTCTCAAGTGCCAACATACCCAAAAAGGCATATGCATGCAAACTTGACACCATCTCCTCATCAATATCACCGTGCCATCGAAAACCAGTTTCGTCAACTTGACTTGTATATGGGTTTTGACTTAGCCCATCCACATCACGGTTCACCACTCTAGGTCTGTATACAACTATGAAATCATACTCTTGTAGGATAAGACCCCATCGTGCAAGCTTTCCTTTAAGCTTGTCTGATTCCATCAACCATTTCAATGGTTGATGATCAGTGATGAGAGTGAAGGAGTTTCAAAACAAATAACATCTGAAATGTGTCATCTCCCAAACACCTACCAAACATTCTTCTTCATAAGAACTATACTTTCACTCCACTACATTGTTGGAGCAACTTGCATAAGCTAGTACAAACTCCTTCCCCTCATCATCATGTTGGATAAGCAATGCTCCCAAACCCAACATACTCCAATCGGTATGTATTTGAAAGGGACGACCTCTCACTTGTCTCCTCAAAATAGGAGCAAATGTCAACCTTTCCTTGAGCTCAACAAAAGCTCTCTCTTGTTCATCTTCCCAATAACACTCTTTATCTAGCTTTGTTAGCTTTGTCGAGGCTTTAGCAATAGTGCTAAATCCTTGCACATATCGATGATAGAAGTGTGCAAGTCCAAGTAAAGCTTGCATCATACTCACATCTGAGGGTCGTGGAATATGCAAGATTGCATCCACCTTGGTTTGCTAAACTCCCTATCCTCCTAGGTATATGGTATGACGTAAGTACTCTAGTTGCTCCTGAAAGAACTTACACTTTCTAGGATGCTATTTGAGGCCATGAGCAATCAATCTCTCAAATACCTTCTGCAAATGTCTCTCATGATCCACTACTGTAGCACTATATACTAGAATATCATCGATGTAGTCTTGGACACAATCAAGTCCAGCTAGTATCCTATCCATTACTCTTTGGAACTCAACAGAAACATTCTTCAAACAAATGGTAAGAACTTCCATTGATACAACACATCCTTGCCATGCGAATCAATTGCCCAAAAGGTTGTTTTGGCCTTATCCTCATCTCGAATTCGCAATTGATGATATCTTGCTCATAAATCCAATGTACCAAAAACCTTTGCATGCCCAACTGCATCAAAGATCTCCTTAGGTGTATGCATAGTATCTTGATCAGATTTTGTCTGTCAATTGATAGATCGGTAGTCATCACACATTATCATGTATATCCTTCTTGATTGACATCACTACAGTAAAGTCATACTCTCCCTATGATATCTCCACTAATCCAGCCTCAAAAAGATCTTGACACCTACTTTGGATTTCTTTTCATATCACTATATTGATAGGGACGAAGGAAGACTGATGCATCATTTGTCAAGTCAATATGTATATCATGTTCCTTCAAACAACCTAAATCCTTCATACTGAAGGCAAAACAGTTTCTGAAACTCATTAGAAACCTCCACATCCTATTTATTCTCATCCTGTCAATTTGGAATCAATCTCAATATCCCAAATCTCCTCTCCATTGACACTAGATATAGAAGATGTAGAATATGGACGCTAAACGATAACCTCTTGAGCAGAAAGCTTTTTTTCTCATTCCCGGCTCCACTATCTAAGTGTAAATAACTCTAGCTACTCTAGTTGTAACCTCTTGAGTTATATCATAAAGGTCTGTAGTGGTAACCACCGCTTGCTCCAAGCAAAAAACTCAAACCATACTTGAAGAAGACTCTAACTCTACTTCTCCAACATACCCATGAGATCAAGGATGAGATTTTGGGCACTTCTCGCCCCCAACTTTTGCCTCCACCGTCTCGGTTGGCAAAGAGCTTACCAATGGTCTTGCATTCACACATGTGGACCGCATGTGTCTTTGCTCGGCCAAATCAAGGCTCACAATTCATGTCAAATAGTTCAAGTCCATAGCATGATCCAACACCTGACGTCGTGATGATTTTGACAATGTAGGTACTGCTATAGTATCCGTATAAAATCCCATAGCTCGCTATCTCTCTTCAGCATTGGGTTCCATCAACCGGTGCAAAGGAGAATCCCATACAAATCTAGGTTCTCCCTCCATGTAGACATGGAAGCTAGAAAACTCAACAATGTGGGTAATGCAGCTCATGGTTGACCCACAAGGTTCATCACTGTCATGTGTGACGTGTCAGAATAGACCAATATCTGGGAGTGTCTACCCACATCCAAAATACTCTCTATTGTGAGATGTGAGGATCTCCCTCCTCTGGATACTACCAAGCAATAGACGTTGTATCTAAAGGTGACAACATAATGGAAGTGGAAATTACTTCCAGCGTCTCCTCCATCTCTGGAGAAAAAGACTCACTCCAAGCTTGATGTATGAGTTGATATGTCATCTGTCGTAGCTGTATACATGAAGTACATAGTGATTCATCCAACGTGGATGACACTACTCCACTAAGACTTGGCATGATAGCCACATCCTCTGTACAAAGACTATTATGTGCATCCATGTTGCACTCCAACAAATCACCAAGCCAAATAACACAAGTACTGAAGGGTACAACATACGCCAAACCTCCACTTGTTAAAAGATTAGAACCGGTAATGAACCATACATGTAATCGACTCACTCGGCCCTCACCAGATTGCTAGCGTGGCCGATAAGAGGCTTTCTACTCCCAATAATCAATGCTAAACCCCATAGGGTATAACATTGCAGCATATACCAATATATCATAGGACTCTGCAAGTGTAACTACAACATGTGCTCGCATTGTAGAGCTATCCGTGACATGATCTGATTGCACTTGCACAGTCAACTCCATCCGGGTGATGTATGATGTCGGGGCATCACTAGAACCTCCAAGAGATGTATGAATCTGAAATGGACATCGCTCCACTTTTGTAATCAATTTGGGAATGATTTGGACCTGATCCTTGCGTAAAATTGCCATTTGATTCATGACTTGATCAACTTGACATACCCATACCAACCGCGAATGTAGTTAGTAGGCATCTCCTTCAACTCCACAAGTACACGGACGACCACGGCATTCTCTCAATTCTGAACTAACTATAAGACCTAGGAAAGTGATTCTCCATCCCATTTTTTGACCAACTCGGCTAGAATATGGTTCAAAATGTCACTGATTACTCATCTGAGTCCTCATCAAACTTAAAAAAAATACTCATACAAGTTCGGACTAAGAATATATATTTTTACTCAAAAGCATAAAACATGCAGTTAAATAAGGAGTAATTGCTTAGAAGAGAATAATTCAAGACTGAGCTTGCATCGACTATTAACGGACTCGAGATTCGAAAGAACTGGAAGAGACTTCACTTCTACAGAGGAGAATTATTCTCCAGCGAATCGGGCTTATTCCCCAATATAAAACTCTAGAGTAGAGCTTCAAGAATGTTTACAGATTCGGTCAAGAGAAGCACAGTGCAAGAAAAGGTGGATAGGAAGATGATGAGGTGGAATATATACTAGCTCGATGAGTCGGGAGGACAGAGCCCGACACACTCGAGATGTAAATCCCAAGAATCTTGTTTTTGTTGCATGTGGCACTTATCTACATACAATCCTTCTCAATGATTTGATACCCTGATGTTGTAGTGGATCTGGCGGGTAGATTTAAGCTTCGTTTTATTTGAATTTATCTGTGAGAAACTGCAACCATTTATTCCTCCTCCTGACTGAAATCATTCACTTTTGCACGCATACAAACATACAGCGAGCCAGCCGTCCTCGTCAGAAGACCCGAGCTCCCGGTCGAAGACCAAATGCACACCAAAAGACAAATCTGGACGAAATTATTGTCATCTTCAGAACAGTTTGTTAGCTGCTGCTGCTTCTTCTTCTTCTTCGAGTAATCGTATTCTTACATGCACTGCACAAGGAAAATGAAAAGCTGAATTTCCTTCACTTTTTGCAACCCCTTTGAGTCCAATAAGTCCGGAAGGAAGTTATCCGGATCCGACTACTGATTGAACTGCAAAAGTAGAATAAAATCATTCCTCCTGCAAAAGACACCACCATCTTCGAAAGAGCTGCTCAAGAAAACCGGCATGCACGGAAATGAAAAGCCGAAAATGTTCTGCACCAGTCTGAGTCTGAGTCTGATGCACATCGAGATCTACAGCTCTGTAGCACCACTGCACTGCAGGAATAGTTGCAGGTGTATCGCCGTTGTATCATGAGACGAGACCTCCTTCATGCAGTGTGACTGGCGTGTATGGCCGACGCAGCATCTTCGCCAAAAGTGGCGTTCACTGAAATCATTCCGTTTGTTTTGCTTTTGTCTTTCCTTCTTTTCGGGCTCGATGTTTAATCGAGTGAATGGACTCATTGAACGACGACCAGGGCTACGTGCCGCCTTCAGAGCGGACTAAAGAGTCGGGACTCGAGCGTGAAGATCTACGCCATCACCGTGATCTGGATCTGCCGCCCTCATAGAATTGTTCTACCAAAGCCTGCCTGTAGTCCAGTTACAAGCTGCTTTTTTATATCCGTCTCAGTTCGGTTCGAAGAGAGGAGGGCAGAGGATAGGATCTGCCTGCAGGCAAATAGAAAACAGTCTGGAGTAGGCAGGGAGGCAGGCAGTCAGCAGGCTGGAGTGCTGGAGTACCAACATTTACTGTTGGGGAGGTGTATTTGACCCCATGCATGATCCCCATCGTCCCCACCGTCTTCATCTCCATCTCCAGTGAACATCACATCACGCCAGACAGATTTCAGCTTTCTACCAGAATTCTCTTTATTTCGGCAGCAGAAGAAGCGTGGCTTCTGGTCAAATGTTGACAATAGGAATAGGACACAGTAAAATAACAAAAAGGTGGTTTCTGGTCAAATGTTGACAATAGAAATATTACACAATAAAATAACAAAAAGGATGGGAAGACCAAACCGGTAACATGGGGCTAGCCCCAATAAATGTTTGCAATAAGGTAACTTGACTTGCAACTAACTGTACCTTGTGTGCTTGTGCGAGCCCTCAAGACTTGGTGACTTTGGAGTCTGTACACTACTACACTCTCTTCCCCATTGACTGTACTGTACTGGACCCAGATACGGTCCATCATTAGTGTGGATCAAAAATTAATGTTATGTTTTTTGAAAAGTATATTTTGTACATGAAGAACTGAACAGAAAGCTTCTACTACCATGAGCACTGTGAACACTCTCATAAGAGAGAAACATAGAGATGTGTATACGTTTACCACCAAAGTAATCAGTAAGTATAAATTAGACTTTCAGATTCACAACAATCTTCTGCCGTAACTCTCTACCGGAATTGCCCGCTGCAACGCAACTTCGTGCCTAATTCTTCAAGTTCAATGAAAAAACAAGGGTTCCAGCTAAAGGGGACAGCAAGATTTTTTTGAATCAACCACGGTCACATCCATAGTAAAACACAAGAGAAAGCTTGAATTTGTTGAGGAAAAACATGGCATGGTTTGGACTTCGACGATCATTAATAACGATCAGCAGATACCGTTGACGATGATACTGGCTATATTTTTACCATATTAAAGTATGCCGTATTAAAGCTATAATTTCCAATTATTTTCGAGGCAAGCGAGCAATGGGCACCATATTCAGGTTTTGAAAACTGTGATTTGTTGATAACCTCTGCAGGTTGGAGTCTTGTGAAGCCATATTTGAAACATTAAAGATTTGCAATATATGGGAGATTAATACTAGTATATAAAGTTCGCATTAAGTATGCTGATGCTATAGAAGAAAGTATTATGATTACATGCCCAAATCAAAACAATATATACAACGATTTCAAATCTATCAAAAATGAGTGACATGATGAATCTCGGTTTGAACACCAGAACTACGTGGTTCACTTCATAACGAAGTTAAGTACACAAGACAACACTCATGCAGATCTTGTGTCACATGACAAACTGTCAGACACCGAGAAACTCTTAACCATCAGTCTCCACGCTATGATGCACACAACTCTCCGTGATTCATTGTGTACTGCTTCTAACAGTCACGATCTCTCTCAGCCTACAAGCACCTTTCATATCTTTAGGCCAGGAGCTTCCTTGCTGGTATTTCTACTTGTACCCTGAAGATGTAAACTTGACTGAGTATAGACCATACTAACCAAGAAACTGTGAGCGAAAGGCTAGGCTCCAATCACTCTCTTCTGATCACGATGTGTAGTTAATTACTTGAGATTACGAAAGGGAGACGCATCGAATAAAAGGCAATATGCAACCACATCTACTCACCAAAAGCCAAAGCAGTCAAGAAAAACACCATGTCTCCCATGGCATGGCGCCTCTTATGTCTTCAATAGGTGAAAACATGAGGTTTAGAACAAGCATCACCAATCACATCTATCTTTCTCTCAATGGCAAAGGTTAAAGCATGTTGTAATATTGTGCATATACGACATTTAAAGCATTGGATACAATAAGACAAGACAACGAAAGATGTGCAAGATAAAGCCTATTCCACCCTCTAAAAAATCTATCCGTATCTCGTTCGTTGAGGCGCTCCATGCATGTCGAAGGGAAACGGAATGAAGATATTTCCTCACATAGTTCTCGATACTTGCCTATCTTAGCTACAGCGCTAGTCTCTACGTGTCCTCCAGCTTTACGTATGAGTCAGTAGTGTCGGGAGAGTCGTTCAGTAACCATAACGTAACACAGTCCTCGATACTTGCCTATCTTAGCGACAGGGCTAGTCTCTACATCTCCTCCAGCTTTACGTATGAGTCAGTAGTGTCGAGAGAGTCGATCAGTAACCATAACGTCAACCACCGCAAGACATTGTCTCGAAGAAACATAGGCTAGATGCTTATGTAGGCTGATTTCTGTCTGGAGCCACGTAAAAGCTCTGGATCATTCTGTAATTATGTTGGTCCCGTAGATATGATTAGCCTGGAACAGATAGTGGTTAATGACCCTAATTTCGATTGATCGAGACAAGCATGGCAGGAGTTTAACTTTGTGTTATGTTAGTGAGATCAGGCATAATGCAGGGATGTATGACCATCTGCATCCAGAATCCTCATTCCATCCTTATCCGCTGTGTTTGGTGGTATTAGTGGTTGCATCTAGTACGAAATCTAACAGTTCTGTGATCCTCATTCGAGAGAAACGGTTGCATATTGGCAGGATACAGATTCAGTTGGAAGCCAGTCGTTTGAACAGTGAGTACAAGTTCTTCGTTACTCATCCAAAACAAGATGAATTGCAGTTCAGGCAAAATGGAGTTGTTTGACCAATTGTCTGTTTCCCCCTCCAGCAATTCCTGCTGCTGCTACTCAGATGAGATAATCTACAGTGACTTTCTACTTATCCCTTGCTCTTGATCCATTCACATTCAAGGTGTAAGTTATTGCACCAATAACTCTTGCCCAAATTTTACAAATAATTGTTCTACAACCACCAACCTACTAGCCGAAGGAACAGATTATGTCCTGGAATTGAACAAAGGTATACTTCAGTCGATCATTGTGGTGAGGTTGGTACATGTACAAATGGGGGCTATATCTCTGATATAAATTCTTGCCATCTTGTCTGCACGGACATCACCTCTACGACAGGAGCACTAGCACTAGCTTACATTTGTCTTAAGATGGGTACTCGAAGAAATCAAATTTTGAGTTGAAACGACGTACTTCGGAGAAACCAATCCCTAGGCAAGGAAACGGAGAGATAAGAGCTAACTTCTCTCGGTGCCAAGGTGTAAGAAAATCCTCACTAGCCCAGAGAGAAAATATTTTCCAGTTCACTGGCAATGTGATTAAATATCACACCAAAAAATCACTTATATCTAACCCAGTGAAATGGAGGCTAGCTAAAAACCCATGTACAGTGAGAATTAAACAAGTAGATAATTTATTAACGGAAGAATATTCTTTGTACCTAAAACGTAGGAAGACCAGCAGAGACAGCACACCAGTTCCAGCGATATTCCGCTCAGGGACCGGGAGCAGTTTTAAAACCGCAATCTTTACCAGGCAGGCAGCAATGTCTAAGACCTTAAGCTACAGACAGGAGGCTAAAACTCTCTCACTGTAGACAAACCAAACACAGTGTCAAACACAGAAAACCTGGTGTTCAGTGGGTTAGGCTAATTAATGTTCACTAAACATTAAATTTATCCTCGACTTCCCAGAAGAGAACACAATTGGGTTGCTTTACATTAGGCAGACAGACCATGACGAACAAGATGGATATCGAATCAACCACGCTAACCTTTGACTTTCCATTGTAATCTAGTTTACAGACATGTATTCGTATCATCCGTTTCAACGAGCTACTCCATCTTCACGAAATGTGTCGTTTTACTTCGGAGGCACATCTCTCCACAATCCTTGTAACTGATAATACTTCAAACGTCTTCAATCAGCTTTGGGATAAGCACAACTTCTAGAGCAGTATACCTCTACAAGTCTCTACTAATATTGTTTCTTCGAGAGTAACGCTCGTTACCGGTTGAAAACTAGAGGAACTGTTCTCGCCTGAGAACTGTTCCAAACATTATTGCTACGTCTTCTGGGGCATAATGACTTTCAGGTGAGATAATTTCTTCCTAGTAATTCTCTCCTTTCCATTATATCAACTCGGCCGTTAAATTTTCTAATTTCCTTCTACCATATGACAAATATAGTTACAATCTTGACCTTTCAAGCTCCGACTGATTTCTCCTGTGAAAAAACTTCATGAAACTTCAGTCACTATTGGAGACTTCGTAGCTACGAACTGTGAAAAAGGTTAGTGATACTCGTTAATTTTCCTGATATCATATGAATTTGTTGATGTTTGTAGGATGTGTGCTTCAGCACTTCCGAGTCTATAACCAAACTTCCAAACCTAGTCTGCGAATCCTCTTTTTTGTACTAAGAGCTGTGAGACAGAAGTCGAGAAAACACACAACATATATCACCTACAATGCAGTACAATTTTGAGTACCACCGCAGATTCTACATATACACACCAAGACCGCTGATAAAATATAACGCACATGCAGACATACGCGGACAAGAAAGACGTCAAAATGGAGGGATTCGTACAGAGATCTCCGTCTGACTTAGTCAACAAAAGAGCCACATTGGAAATTCAAGCAATCGCACTTCTGGTTTCAATTGCTGCAGTAAGTTATCGTTCTAAACATGACTTTGCCGCGCTCATACCTGAGCGTGATGGCCAAAGAGTCTCATAGAAATAAAAACCCCTTCTATTATCTTCTTCAGCCCATTGAAGTAAAAAAAAAAAGTCCAATCATGTGCAAGCCAAAAGAGTATCATAGAGACATAAAGCCCCTAAGAACCTCCTCGGACCATGGAAATAAAAACAGTCAATCATATTGCAACCGGACGCTTACAAAGGTATCAGCAGTGCAGAGCCTCGAGCACCTAACACAAGCCAGATCTCTGACGTACACTGCAGAATCCCTCACAGTTATGCTCGGGTTGCTACACTCAACCAGCATCCCGTTCTACACAAATGGTTCAACCTCCAACTTGACCTGGTGACCACCCTGATGCTGACATAAACCACGGAGGCGAAAACATTGAGCTTAAAATCCGTGGATCTTGATCAGATCCTTCTTCACAACTCCAGCCTGAAACAAATACAAACAATTTTATGAGTGGAGACTGAGGAAGGATCCAGGGGGTCTGTCGGAGTCCAGGAGGTCCAAGGTAAACACATGTCCGTCCCAGGACGCAACAAAAAATAACTGCAAACCCTAAATTGAACAGCAAATCTTCGCAAACTTACCTGGACAAGGAACTGCGACACATTCTTCCGCTGGTCTCCCTGCAGCTGAATCACTTGACCCAACTCGGGATCTTGTACAACTGTGCCGTTGCAACAAAATTCCTGCGTGTGCCAAAGGAACAAATGGCATGTGAGTACTTCGGCCAAGCGACCTTTGCTGCTACTCATGAGATGGACAACAGCTTGCTAATTTCCGCGGCGGATAGCTTGGATATTGGTTCCAAAATCAAAGTGTTAAAAATGTTACCGTTCATGACACTGAGAATTTACACTAGACCGTCACAAGCTCTAGAGGGAAGTACAAATGTAAGTTGTTTGCTCATGATCAATAAGCAGAGAGTTACCTCCCATGTAATACTAGTGAGAGGATGAGAATACACATCTATCGATTTGGTCGACTATTTTGTCTAAATAGGGCTTCGTTATCCATCTTTCCGAAAGTAGAAGACTAGTCACATAGAAGAGAAGTTAGAGAACCACGGAGATTATACATTGAGAACATCCTGGTGAGAGGAAGTTAGAAATTGAGAACATTACGCTGGAGCGGGCTGCAATATAAGGAAATCGAGGAGAAGTTAAAAGCATATATGTAAGCTTGAAGGAGAGGATTGCCTTGATGATAGGTATCGACCAGGAGGGCCAACCGATCCCGTAGGAGGAGGCTTTAGGATAACTTACTGAAGATGGGAAAAGCCAGATTGCACAAAAGTACGGAAGTTGAAGTCAAGAGGATGAGAGAAAAATTGATTATGGTTCAGAAGCAGCTGAAGTAAGAACTTGATGTACTCGGCGTGTGTGCAATGACCTGGATGGTTTGAAAGTGGACAAGGATGAGAGCGGAAATGAAAACTACTCGATGAAGGCATGAAGAAAGAGAAGAAAAGGATGACGAAATACTCAACATGACTGCCAACCAAGGACAGGATCGACGCCAACAGAGCAAGAGATCGCACTTGGTTTTAATCGACGTGGACGGTTCATGAGTTTCATCATGGGTTCCCAGGATCAATAAACCATCATGAGAATGGAGGGAGAGGGTGGAGTAATTTGTATGGGAAGAGATTGGGGAGGACGATCTAACAAGAAGTGTAGATCTGCAAGGAATGAAACACGATTGGCATATCGGGAAGAAAAGACAACAAATCTACATACTGCCCAAAAAGAACTACTGAAAGACTTCACAAAAAGATGTGGCCGCACTGGGGCAAGAGCGTGAACATGGACTCACCTTCTTGAAGTCCTTGAGAATTTTGTTGTAGTTGAATTCCTTCTTGAGGCCCTGTACAGTGGTCAAACTCTTTCTTCCGTTTCGCTGCTGGACCCGCACATGGACATAATCCTTAGAACCTGCACCCGAATCCTCAGCATTCGCCTCTGCAAATGGGTCTGTAGGGCCAACGAAGCAGTCAGTTAACCTACCACTCTACCAGCGAAGACAATCAACACCATGGAACTCAAAAACCATAAAGAGGCCGGCAGATAAACGAATATATATGCAACACATGAAGTTCACAACCTTGGAGGCAATCAGGCGGCATTCGATGAGATCTGCTAATCAGTGTCTAGAAAACAGAAGTACACGGGCGGAACATCTGAATCCTTCAAGACGAAAGAGAGGAAACTAAAAACTAATAACCTTCTATTTAACCTAAACTCGGTCACCGACAGATGGCCTCGACCGACTTTGGGCAAAGAAAACACGTACCAAAGGCGCCAGGGATCTGGATATCTAGATCTGACATGAACCTTAACTGTTGTACGCGGACGACCGGAGGTCTGGTGGCAACCGTCCTCTCTCCTTCTGTCACCCTTCGCAACAGCAAGATCAAGAAGCCTCCTCAGATGAGAACGTGCACTACCAAGCGCTCCCAACTCAAAGAATTTCCAAAACGAAGAAGCACCAGCGCTCGAGCCAGGCGGAGAACCCACAAAAGAAACAGAAGATGCAACAACACTCACAACAACTATCACCAACACCCCAAAAAAACCACTCCACTCTCTCCCTAGCCTTCCCTCCCTTCGTTTGCCTCCATATGACTTCAAGAGCGAGCGATCCTCACCTTCAGAAACTGCAGGACGCGGGCGAGGCAGATCGCTGACTGCAGACGACGACCGAACGATTCAAGCAAGCAGGACGGAGGGCAAGAGAGAGCAGGACGATTGAAGACGCTCCTCGACACGAATGAGAATAGCAAGGTACTCACGCACTCACGCAACCATAAGCCTCTCTCTCATAGCACAGCGCCACTCCTCCGCCACCTACACCACAGCACAGCGCAGCACCAGCAGCCAGCGAACGGAGCGCGGGTACCCGGGCGAGCAGCAGCTACATCGCCCTAACCAAGCACGCGGGGGCTGGCGACCAGCAGGAGCGCGAGCGCGACTGCGAGGGCCAGCCCATGCCGGTCACAGCGGGCGGCCCCATTGGGTGATGGGAGAATCCATATGTTGACAGTCACGCCGGTTACTGCGAGCGGAGAATAACCCAGTCGGGCCCGTCCTGCCTTCGTCCGCCGCGCCTCATTGGTTGACACGTACGCTTCGCACGGTCTTTGAATCTTCCACCGACATGTCGCGTACCCTTCTCACCTCGGGACAACGTCGTCGTTGTCGTTGTCGTCTGTAACCACGATCAGATGTCGACGGTCGATCCCCTCCCCTCTCCTACCTGGTTCTTTGTCCAACCGCGAGAACGCCTAGCACACAACAAAGAGTTGCAACGAGTTGCTCTCTCAGGATAACGGTACAGTGACGGAACCGCTGGTCCGCCTAGCTTCCTAACTGAAATCCGATCAATCAGCTCAATACACGTGTGTAATCAGGCACCAACTGGTCACTCATGCAGTACGGTTCTTGTAGCGTTACGCTGAGAAAACAAAGAGATTCTGGTGGTTGGTACATTCAAACTTCAGGACGAATCTCCGCATCAAGTCACCTCACGCAAGGAAGAACTCAAAACAAAACTAATTGCAAGCATTCATTACACCTTCTCCCGTTTCCCGATCATTCGAGCCCCACTCTAGTATAACAGATTTTGTGTAACTCAATTTCGCAGTCATGGACTCATGGAGTGCTTAATCCAGGCTCAATGTTTTTGTCTTCCTTTTCCTCGAAGAAGACAACCTTTCTTTTATCTTCTCGTTTCTTCTCTCTTCTTTCCTTTATTTTCTTTTCTTTTCTTTCCGATTACAAATGTCAAAAATCTTACCACTGCATGAACGGATTCAAGAATTTGATTCCTTTCCGGAATCTGGAAGACACCCCTACAAGAGATGGAAACTATTGGACATTGTAAAAGTGGTCTCTGGACCCATGGAGTCCAAAATTTTGAGCCACCAAAGTTCAAGAGGTGATGAACGCAGACGGCTAATGGCGAGTGTTTCTGGGTGGTTATTATTGATATGCCCGGGTTGCAGATGGTCCAAAGTTAGTATGAGTGGCTGCAATTATTCCTCGCCGGTCATCGATATACACACAGCCCCAGCCCAGCCCATGCTTACATAATCCATCGCGAGTACTTGTTCGCTGCTTACCTAATCCATAGCAACTAGCGTGGACGATGATCCACTGCAACTGGGCCATTTAGTTCACATCCACATTACAAAACGTCATGCAAAGATAGAAAGAGCGTGCTCGCAGTATCTACCGTGGGACTACTGTACTCCACCTGTCTGTTCTGGCTGTCTGCCGGCTGCAATGAGTTGTTCTTGGGGTCCGTAAGATAAAGTCAAAACGGAGATTAAATATTTTAAAAAGGGACAAAGTATAATAACAAAAGGGATGGGAAGACCCCATCAAAGTGTAAAGGATGGAACCAAACCGGTAACATGGGGCTAGCCCCAATAGTATCACACTTAGAAATATGTCCTCCACCGCCTAAAAAATCCCAACTATCTCGGTCAAACGGTTTACAAACAACATGAGCATCCGAATAAGCATCACCTAACGTCATTGCTCTCCTATGGATTACACCAGCTAGTGCTCTATATAGAGCAATGGAAATACGTTGCCTAAAATAGACTATACAGTAAGCTAAAGAGAGTGATACCCCATGCCGCCTAGTATGGTAGGCTCTCGCGCACTCCCTCATGAACATGTCGAAGTCGGTGTCCATAACTCCATATAACTCCAAAGCTAGAGGAACAAAGAGGTGACATCTCTGCATACCTCTATACTTGAGACCTTTGGTCTTCAGCAGATGGGATGGGCGGCTCACTCCGCCGCCCATCCGGGAGGATGGGTGATCACCCCTCTCGAAGCGTGTCTCTAGTAGGATCGGTAACCACCACATACGCCATGGTGACCTGGTCCTCCCGAACCAAAGCATGGTCTACCCTAACCCTAGTCGATTGCAAGGCATACCAACGCTCTCTCCATGTGAGGTATCCACCCTCTTGTGCCATAGCAAACACCACATCCCTAATGGCATCATGGGTAGTTATACTCTGCCCTCCGAATGGACAACAAGGCATATGAACACCTGCTGCATCTAAAGTGATACCACACTCACATGTGAGTAATGAAGATGTAGATGGATGGACCAAGCCAAGACGGAACCTCATCGCTGTGGAGAAAATAGCTGGTGCGAGTAGGAAAGCCTTGATGCATGGTCGAGCCAAGATTCACGAGCCTACACCCTTGCCCGAGCAAGAGCGTAGACGAGCTCTAGTAGTACAAGGAATGGCCGGATCCACTAAGAGTGAATGTAGAGCCTCCTGAAACTGTCGGTCCATCAAGATAGACTATAGGCCTCTAGTCCAATTGGTAACCAAAGAGGAAAAAGACGGAAACTCATGTCATACCTCTCGTGATAAAGCATCTCGCGTATGTCGTAATAATACATGTAAAGGAAATGATCCCATATCCACGTCCCTCACATATATCTCCAAGATAGGTCTATTTGCGATCACAAATTGAGAAGATAACAAAGGTGCAATGAGCGCCCAACTCACCAAGAATGCCGTAGGTGCCGTCTCCTCTATCGACAATAAGCCTACCCCTCCACACAAAATTGCCAAAGATGTCTGTCTCCTTGCCAAATCTCTTGTCACACACTCAAATGTCACCAAAGAAGCCCATGATCCTCCTATCAAAGGCTGCCAAACGTGATATGAATGTAGGTGAAGGAGGAATTGTGCGAAGAAGGTAGGTGGATCGACGAGCAAACATCTCGCCACAAACTGTTGCACCTTAGTTTGCATACCTCTCCACCAATAGTGACTTTGAAGTAGGCTATATGTATGCTTTACTCCAAAATGACCTAACTCCTCATGAGCATGTCTGACTAACTGTGCTCTCTAAGATGGAAGTGGCACAACACGAACGTTGTCATCTTTCCATATTCGAAGAAGGTGTCTACCTTCCCATTTGAACCGTCGAGCTCTCTATAAAACTCGATCCCGCTCCTTTGCACTCAAGGTGCCCACCAAAGCACATGTACGAAGATACTCCAACACTAGCATGTCAACATGGATGTCTCGGTTTATCATCAAACCATCCTCAGTCTCAGCGTCCAAGGCTAACATATCTGCTCTCTGACCCAAGAGTGATATCATATAGCTCTCAAGTGCCAACGTACTCAAAAAGGTAGATGCATGCCAACCAGGCACCATCTCCTCATCAGTATCACCATGCCATCAAGCCCCGGTTTTGTCAACTTGACTTGTACATGGGTTTCGACTTAACCCATCTGCATCACGGTTCACCACCCCAGGTCTATGAACAACCGTGAAATCATACTCCTGTAGGATAAGAGTCCATCGTGCAAGCTTTCGCGTAAGCTTGCGATTCCATCAACCATTTCAATGGTTGATGATCAGTGATGAGAGTGAAGGAGTTTCCAAACAAATAACATCTGAAATGTGCCACCGCCCAAACAGCTGCCAAACATTCTCCTTCATAAGAACTAAACTTCGACTCTTCTGCATTGTTAGAACGACTTGCATACACCACTACAAACTCCTTCCCCTCATCATCATGTTGGGTAAGCACTGCTCCCAAACCCAACATACTCCAATCAGTATGTACTTGAAACGGACTCCACTCTTGATCTAGCTTTGTCAGCTTTGTAAAGGCTTTGGCAATAGTGTTAAATCCTTGCACATATCGACAATAGAAGTTTGCAAGTCCAAGGAAGGCTCGCACCCTACTCACATCTCAGGATTGTGGAATATGCAAGATTGCCTCCACCTTGGTTTGCTGAACTCCCAATCCTTATGGGTATATGGTATGACCCAAGTACTCTACCTGTTCCTGAAAGAACTTGCACTTTCGAGGATGCAACTTGAGGCCATGAGCAATCAGTCACTCAAATACCTCCTGCAAATGTATCTCATGCTCCCTCACTGTAGCACTATACACTAGAATATCATCGATGTAGGCTCGGGCACAATCAAGTCCGGTTAGAATCCTATCCATCATTCTTTGAAACTCAGCATGAGCATTCTTCAACCCAAATGGTAAGAACTTCCAGTGATACAACACATCCTTTCCATGCAAATCAATTGCCCAGAAGGCTGTCTTGGCCTTATCCTCATCTTGAATCCGCAACTAATGATATCCTGCTCGTAAATCCAATTTACTAAAAACCTTTGCATGCCCAACTGCATCTAAGATCTCCTCATGTGTAGGCATAGCATATCGATCAGATTTTGTCTGTCGATTGATAGATCGATAGTCACCACACATGCGTCTATCTGTATAATTGCCATGTATATCCTTTTTGACTGGCATCACCACAGCAGAGGCATACTCTCCATATGATATCTCCACTAATCCAGCCTCAATAAGGTCTTGACACCTACTTTGGATCAAATTTCTCTCCATATCACTGTATCGATAGGGATGACAGAAGATTGGTGCATCTGTTGTCAAGTCAATTCGTATATCAGGTCCCTTCAAAAAGCCTAAATCCTTCATACTGAAGGCAAAACAGTTTCTGAAACTCCTCAGAAACCTCCACATCCTACGTCTTTCTTCTCCTCTCACTTTGGGACCAATCTCAATATCCCAAATCTCCTCATCATCAACACTAGAGATAGAAGACGTAGTATCTAGTTGCTAAATGACAACCTCTTGAGCAAAAAGCTTTTTCTGCTCTCTCATACCAGGCTCCACTATCTCAGTGTAAACAACTCCTGTTGTTGTAGCTGTAACCTCTTATGTTGTATCACAAAGGTCTAAAGTGGTAACCACCGCTTGCTCCGCACAAAAAAATCCAATGATACTCGAAGAAGACCCTACCTTTCCTTCTCTAACATCCCCATAAGACCAAGGATGATATCTTGGACACTTCTCGCCCCCAACTTTTGCCTCCACAACTAATGATCTTGCAGTCATACATGTGGATCGCATGTGTCTCTGCTCAGCCAATCCATGTCAAACAGTTCAGGTCCATAGCCTGACCCAACACCTGACATCGTAATGCCTCTGACAATGTAGGTATTGTTGTAGTACCGGTACAAAATCCCATAGCTAGCTCTCTCTCTTCAGCGTTGGGTTCCACCAACCGCTGCAAGCGAGAATCCCATAAAAGTCCAATTCTTCCCTCTCTGTAAGCATGGGAAGCAGGATAACTCAACAATGTGGGTAATGCCGCTCTTGGCTAACCCACAAGGTTCACCACTACCATGGATGACCTGTGACCTCCGGACTGACTCTCACTCAAGTTTACCTCCGATGGCTTTTTGGAAGCTCATCATGAATCTAGAAGGACTTGTTCCCACCCTAGGACCATGACCCTAATGCACACTCTCACACAAACTCTCAAATTCTCACAAAGAGTAAAATATCACTCAAAAGGAAGGGATTCTTTGATGACCAAAGTCTTCATTGATTCAAGGCTCCAACCCGAACATGACTTCTTTAAAAACCAAGCTTTCCAAAACAAGGGCTCTTCAAAACTAAGATAACTTCTCCCAAAACTAACTTTTCCCAAAAACTAAGTTGAGAGGTGATTATCAACCTCTCTATTTATACTAAGAATCTTACTCTAGTAACTACAAGTAATCAACATATAACTTTCTCTTATCAAGTTTAAACGAGGTAGAGATCACAAACCCCAATGAAAAAGGGTACATGGCAAAAATGCAATTGGTCCACTTGGATCTTCTAGAAGCCCAACTAATCTCTAAGTGTACCAAGTCAATCTCTAGATTTAAGTCCAACCAATGAAAACTAGTCCAAGTCAAGGAAAGTCAAGATACCCATGTGATGGAATTTGTTTCTTGATTCCTACTAAACAACAAAATAGTAGTTCTCATCTACCACACCAAAAGTTACTCTATATTTTTCTCCAACTTAATCATAACTAGCTAAACATAGTCATGACTAAGATAAACTTAGGCACAATTTGGATATACTTACATTTTATCCTATATGTACAACCCTGGGTCTTACATTTATCCCCGGACCAAGATTTCACTCCGTCCTCGAAGTGAAAGAATCTGATCGTCGATGAAACAGCTTCAACTTGTCGTGATTCACCCGGTCAAAATGTCGTCCTTCCAACTCTTTCAAATCATAAGTAAAGTTTCCCCACACTTTGTGAACTATGAAAGTCCCAAAGTAATTTGGAAAAAATTTCTTTCTTGCTCTCTTATATCTAATGGAGTCGTAAAGCATTACCCAATCACCTTCTTTGAAAGCCTTCATCTTCTTCGTGCCAAGTCAATTATCATGATACTTCTTCTGCAATTGTTGAGCCCGCCCACACGCCATGGTACAGATTCGAGCCTCCTCCAACTCCAATAGTTGTTGACGTCTTGATTTGATAGTTTCTACTCCATTTGTCCTCTTTAACTTCCATTAGATTGTTAAGAAGGTCGTCAAATCGAATTGAATTGGAAGTTTTGACTCGATACCGTATATCATACACAAAGGTGAGTAGCCTTTTGATGTCTTCCAAGTCGTCCGATACTCCCACAAGATAGCATGCAGCCTCTTGTCCCAATTTTGCTTGTTCCCGTCCATGTCTTCATCCTTGGCCAACATCATGCAAAGCGTATAATTAGTTCGATCTGCCAACCCATTAGCATTGGGTTTGTAGGAAGTAGTCACTCGTGCCTTGATGGAGAAATGATCTAGCATGGCTTGTATAATACTTCCAACAAACTCACCACCTCTATCTGGTACAATTTCTAGAGGGCATCTAAATCTAGTAATTATCCTCTCGTAGAGAAATCTACACACTTCTTCCTCACTAGTAGATTTGAGAGTCCTAGCTTCTACCCACTTAGTTAGATAATCTGTAGCTACCACAATGACCTTGTTACCCCAAGGAGTAAGATTCAAGGGTCCTACAAAATCTATTCACTATTTCTCAAAAAGATCTAAAATAGGAACTGATGTCAAAGGAGGGGTTTTCATGGACTTTTTACCAAAAGCTTGACACACATCAAAACTCTTGCAAAATTCCACTCAATCTTTGAAAATACCCTTCCAAGAATAGCCTCCATCTAGGACCTTAAATGCAGTTATCTTTCCTGCAAAGTGTCCTCCACATACCGAGCCTTCATGAAGCTCCTTCATAAGTTCAATTGACTCCTCGCTTCCAACAGCCCTTCTCAGTAATCCATCTGCTCCTTGATAAAACAACACGTCCTCTATGATGGTATAAGGTTCACATCGCTTCATCAATGCATTCCTCTCCAATGAATGCACGCCTTGGGGAAACTCTCCTTCCGAGATGAAATCCCATATCCCCTTGTATTCCGCCGGTACCTTTGTTATGGTGTCCATCATCAGCAAATCCTCATCTGGAAATGTATCATCCATTGGTTGATCTACTTCCTCATCGTATGCCCGAGATATCAAATAAACATTGGCATGCTTCTTAACGGGTCGATCCTCAATAATGTAATCAAACTCCGCTAGTAACAACTTCCATCTAGCTATCCTACCCTCAGCATTAGGCTTGTTGAAAATGTACTTCAAAGCCTTGTGGTCAGTAACGATAGTAAATTTTCCTCCCAATAGATAGTGTCGAAACTTCTTGAGTGAGAAGATCACAGCTAAAGCCTCCCTTTCTGTCACTGAATAGTTTCTCTCAGCCTGCACTATCTGTCTACTAGCATTTGGATGATCATGGTTATCATCATCTAACTGACTTAGAATGCATCCTACAGCAATGTATGATGCATCCGTGTAGAGAATGAAAGGTTTATCCTAATTTGGTTTGGCTAAAATAGGTGCCGTTACCAACGCCTTCTTAAGAAGTTCGAACACTGTAGCCATGTCTCCATCCTTGAGGATTAAATCGTAATCCGTCCCCTTCTTCATGTAAACCGTCAAGGCATAAGCTTTGTTGGAGAAGGAAAAGATGAACCGTTGATAGTATACCACCATATCAAGGAACTGCCTCAACTTGGTCAAAGTTATCGGAAAAGGTAAGTTGAGGATGTGTTTCACCTTTTCTGGATCCACCGCTATACCATCCTTGGAGATGATGTGACCTAACAACAAACCTTTCTCACATCCAAAAATAATTTTTTTTGGATTGAGCAAGGCCTTGGCTTTCTCCAAACGTTGTAGAATTTTGATCAAATGATCAAAATGATCCTCCTTCTTCCCGTATACACAAAAATCATCTATGAAATCTTGCACAAATTTCCCAATAAAAGGTTCAAACACCTTGTTCATGAACCTCTGGAAAGTTGCTGGAGCATTATATAGCCCAAACGGCATTACTCTAAAGGCAAAAGTTCCCCATGGTGTGGTAAAAGTGGTTTTGAGCTGATCTTCAGGAGCAATTTGAGTTTGGTTATAACCATTATAACCATCTCCAAAACTATACCATTCATGACCTGCCACCTCCTCTAGAATCTCATCTATGAAAGATAAAGGATAATAATCCTTCTTTGTGACAGCATTCAACTTCTTGTAATCTACGCATACACATAGCCTACCATTCTTCTTCTTGACTATCACAATAGGAGAAATCCATTCAGAATTCTCTACCTCATAGATGAAACATGCATCCTTTAGTTTGTCGATCTCCTCCTTCACCACTACAGCTGTTGGTGGATTTATCCGACGTTGCATCTGATGTATTAGACGAGCCTTCTCCTCTAACTCAATACGATGAGTTTCTAAGGTTACTTCCTTCAAATCCTTGTAGCTAAAGGCAAAGACATGGATATATTTACGAAATATATCCAAGAACCTTGACTTCTCCTCCGTAGTAACCTTGGGATCAAACTTGATAGTGGAGAGCCGTCAAGTTATCTCATCTTCACTCATCTTCACTCATCTTCATCTTGTCGGGATCTTTCACCACCCATGGTCTAGGAAGTAAATCCATTGCAGCAAGAACTTCAACTTGAACATCATCATCCGATGATTTCTCCTCATCGGTCGACATGTTGGTGTCAACCTCTGAAAAGCTGCCACTTTCTTCACTTTCAGACTCCGAGTAATCACTCATAGGTCTATCCGAGTCTGAGACTGCTTCTCCGCCACTTGTGAGAGGGACCTTCACTTGATGGTTTTTCGGCCCTATACGAAGGTAACCCTTATGCTACTAATCAGTAGTCCTTACCGCCCTCAACCAAGGTCTTCCTAACAATAAGTCATAGCTAGCCTCCTCAAACACTTGAAAGGACAACAAGGTTTGAACTCCCATCACACTTACTACCACCTTGTCCACCACTCCAATGGGTCACACCTTTTGCTTATTGGCCATCCCAACAATAATGTTGGAAGGTCTTGAAGACTTCATTCCCAATTTCTTCAACAAACGTTCCGACATGGCATTCACCGCAAATTCACCATCCACTAGTATATCCGAAACATCACGTCCGTTAATACGTACTTCAATCTTCGAAGCATGAGTGCATACCTCTAAGGCAGCGACATCCACCACTCCTACTCCA
The DNA here is from genome assembly GCA_014180765.2 of Marchantia paleacea. NCBI lineage: Eukaryota > Viridiplantae > Streptophyta > Marchantiopsida > Marchantiales > Marchantiaceae > Marchantia > Marchantia paleacea. Next base: position 2,804,835 of record MUAA02000014.1, read on the forward strand.
ACATTCGCCATGGAAGCTTTCCCCTTGGATCGTCACTTCTTGGTCCTTTTGGAGCTTAGGCCTCCCCTCAACTCCTTTCTTATCGTAAGATTTAGAGCAATCAATTGGCCAACAGTTATATTGGCTTTTTGATTCCCCAATCCTCCATCACATCGTATTTGAGTTGGGTAGATGAAATGCAGAAATCATCCATTCCCAACTTCTTCCTCGACGCTCTCGGTTGACTCACACCACTTAATCGAGTGCTCCGGCTTGGTTGATCTTCCATTGAGATGGACTCCTCTGCAAATCTTGCTCTCTTCTTTTCATGTGCAAGAATATCTACTCTTGAACTTATAGAGCGTCTCCCTTCTCAAACGTGCACTGATGAGGAAACACATCAATAGACGTTACTCCCTTATCATTTGATTGACTTGGAGCAAGAGTAGGATTGTTGTGTCTAACTCCATCATGCTATCGAGGATTAGGACAATTCCGCTAGAAATGAGGGCCTCCACAACTAAAGCATGAAACTTTGAAGTTGCCTTGCAATGGATTTCCTTTTGGAGGATAATTTCCATACCCTCTAGATTTTCCCCCTACATTCTCATTTCTCCTCTCCCATAGTTGTACTACGTTAATCTTGAGATCATGGAGTGTTTCCATGATAGATTTCAACTCATGGTGTAAGTTTACCACTGGAGAATTTACTACTAGCGAAGCAACAACAGTAGGAGTTGACATTCTAACCACAACAGGTGGTGATGCTTCTCTAGCCACCAAGCTAGAATCATCGTCTTCTAGGCTCTCCTCCATTCGAATAGCCTCAACCTTAGAAGAGGGCTTTTCATATCTCACCTTGCTTCGAATCTGAGGCTTCAAACCTCCAATGAAGTTCTTTGTCAACATCGCCATAATCCCCACCATGGTTGGCTTGATCTCGTCTCCACTCTTTCTCAACATCACACAAAAATGCGACTCCAGCTTCTCTGTTCTCTCCACGTATGATCTCATTCTCACCTTTCTTCACAAAGGTGACTTCACACATCAGCTTCTCGTAACTTTCATCCAGAAGAAAGTTTTCAACAAGATTCTTCATCAAACTCTCCCAAGTGTCTTCCTCCACATGTTCCTTCTTGTACTCATTTGCCCCACTTCAATCGATCTCGGGGAACTTTGTAGTGTCCTCTCTTCAAACTCCACTTTGAACTCCCTCGTGTTTGAATCCGTTGAAACAATCACGTCTAGCCCTTGAGGTATCTTAGACAACCGGATCTTCCAAAGAGGTTGATCTCCCATTTTCCAATGAGTTTCAAGTCATCCTCACTATGCAAAACACTCATGCACTCACTCTCTCAGAATGACCATAAACAAGGAAAAAGCAAATCTGAAAAGTAAAGTGGTTTTGCTCACTTTTATACCCCCCGATACTTTAGGTATCATAACTTTCTTTCTAAAAATGATCTCTCAACTAATTTCAACCCACTTGTAGCTTAGCTCCTGATTAACACTTGTGCAAAGTTTCAAATCCTGATTTCACTCTTGCATAAATTGATGAGCTCTGTACACGTTTTCCCAAGAGCTATCTTTCAAAATCCGTCAGGACCCTGACATATTCTAAACATCATAACTTTTTACATAGATGTGATACGACTATAATTTGAAGTGCAAAACGTACCCCATCTACTAATCTAAAATCAATAAAATTCTCGGAAAAACTTTGGAAAATAAAGGTTTCCTCCCAAATATGCACTATAGCACTCTCACCTCATCCCAAACAACACTTAAGTAAACAAAATGTACAAAATAACTTCCAAGCTATCATATAACACTACCTGATACACAAATGATACATTACTATGCATCATGATCTCGGTTTGCTCTTCCCCCACGGTCCTCTCCATATGAGTTCTCATTGTTGCACTCTCACAGGCAATAAACTGGATTCGAAACATCTCTGCTCCTTCAAGATTGAGGTCCCGGAAACATAACCAAAAATAAGACCTTCGGGCTCCAATCGTATAATCAGTGACAGGTACAGAGGATGAACTCACACCTCCAAACACTGTACCCGAAGTAATAGAGTTGTAGTTTGGAGACCAGTATTGTCTCCAGAACTCTATCTCCTCAAGGTATTCACACCAGAACTCATGATAATCATTTATCGTGGACCCTCCAAATGCTGGAATAATCCCTTCCAAGCCATGAAAGGACTAAACAATATAGAGTTGCGCATGCGCTGTAAATCACACCATGAGTCAAAGTCATGGATGAAGTCATCCAACTCAATAGTGCCAACTATACCCGAATATCGTCTGGAACCTTTGATGGCCCCATAGATATCATCCATGTCCCACAACAACGGTGTGGGTACACACTCCAAGATATCACCAAGCTCAGCTCCATCACTCTATGAAACCAAATCAAAGTCTTTTGTGAACCTCAAAGGCCAAGGTTGGTACCGAACTCCACTACGGATGCACCCAATACTAACTCGAGCAGTCTCTCCTCTGGAACCTCCAAAGAACTCCATTGTGACACTAATGTATCACTTCCGCAACCGTACAAAAACAGGTCCCCAACTGGAACCAAAAACAGCAACTGGAACCAAAAACCGCAACAGAAGGTACCCGAGTCACAAGAAGGTGCTAACACAAGGGCAACCTGAAACTTGCCATGACCACAAGCACTCATCCAATCTACAGGTCCGCAAGTCCTGTCTCATTGGGGAGAAACATGGATAGTCTGATTGATCCGCAAATCCAACCTCACTATCGACAGCACACAGGAGCTCCAACACTCCAAACAACAAAGCACCAACACAAACAAACGTGGTGCACAAACATGAAGCATAGATGGAGGTATATCAATCACAAGAAACATAAAGAATAATACTCCATCTCAAAAACATCCATCAAAGGGGTCAAACTAACCCAACCCGGACTGACATAGCCCCAAAAGGGCATTTAAAAACACAAAAACTTGATTTTGGAGATCTTCTGCTCTCCAGATCGATAATCTAACACTATCGATCCGATTGTGTAAGGCATTGCCTTGGACTAGCCGTTTTCAATTTACTACCTAACACAATTATTTTTGTCAAAAACGTACACAGTTTGAAACTTCTGCGGGACTCTGAAAATCTTCAACTTTGATTTCAGACCCCTAAACGTCAAAATTTCGTAATTCTGACACTGTCAACCTTGGACCTGGCGTCTCTACTCCCGCTCAAAAAAAAAAACTTTATATCTTTTATCACCCCACCAAATTTCAGATCAAACGGACACAATATGATAATATGATAGCTTGTGTAACCAATCTTGGTTAGTCATAGTTAGTTTAGCCAAAGCGTAGAGTGGTCACTAGATCACAAAAAGACAAGATATTGGTGTGCACTATCCAAAAAGTAAAAGGGTAAATGACGAGGTGGCTACCATGCATTGGTGGATCAGATTGTGTGCTAGACGTCTGTTAGGAATTGGTTAGGATAAGATAACAAAACATGCAACCTGCGCATGTTAGCCATGTGGCATAGTTTGGATTTCGGACTCCTCTAGTCCTACAGTATATAAAGCTAGGAGAGGTCTTGAGAAGACCATCTCTCATCTTGGAAGTCATTCCGGAGTCATTGCTTCAGTGTTACAATGGTATCAAAGCAGGCTTATTGTTCTTATGAGTGTGGATCACCCCTCTTGGAAGAATAGTCTGGGTTGGTACAATTATTTGAGGAGAGAGAGTGTTTGTTAGAGGTTGGCAGTGGCCATTGAGCTGCAAGTAGTGGAAGGGGGTTATTGTGGGTGCAGGTTATGGATGGGGGAGATAGAATAGTACCAAGATTCCCATTTCTTAATCCTTTTCATGTCAAACTGTTATACATTGAGAGAGCAAGGTTGACTCAGTATTTGGTTTATCATTTTGGTGCCAACTTCATGGACCAAGTGATGAGATCTCGAGATCCTGTTATCTTACCTATAGTCACCTACGATGTTACTTGGGATCTCACGATTTATATTTTAGTTTACAGATGGACCTCAATAGACCACCACCGGTGAGATTCAACACACGGTGTGAAATCTATTGTGTGTATCATCCTAAAGCTATGTTTTGGAGCCTAGTTATTAGAAACTTTGGAGAGGAGTATTACCATGAGGTGATAGCATCACCTATTCCTTTTGTGTTGCCAATCTTGAGAAATTGGAGAGTGTTCATCTTAACCTATACTGAGAGAGAGTGGACGGAGACGAATCATGGAGGACACTTTGAGAGAAATGATTCAGGTGTTGAGAGATTTGAGAAACGCATTTGAGCAAAGTCAGACTCAAGTACAAGAGTTAGTTCAAGAATTAACAAAGCAATCAAAAGCGAGAGGAATGGAAAATGAGAGAATGAGAGAAACTCCAATGGAGATGGAGACGTCACCATCCATGGTGGAAAGTTAAGAAACATTGAGAGCCCGTGCTCTTGAAGCCCAAGCAGCACAACGAGCAAGAGAGCTAGATCTTCAGACATCCATGATTTTGAAGATGACAAAAGCTTGTAAGATAGAACCTTACCGAGGTAGTCGAACCATGGGAGTTTTGGAAGGTTGGATTGAGATAATGGAGTATCATCTTGCTTTGTTCAATATCAATGATCACATTGCAGGTCTTTTTTGTTCGTACTTTTGTTGTTGGAGAAAGCATCTACTTGGTTTCGGGGTTGGATGATGGAGCTCAATGAGTCGCCAACAAGTTACTTGGAGTGCAATGAAGCGAGGTCTTCTTCAAAATTTTCAAGCGGTTGATCCCATCATCACAATGCACGGATGAGGTTGTGGAAACTTGAAGCGTAAGGGAAGTGTGGAGGAGTACATTGAGAAGTTTCAAGATCTTCGAATTCAGATACGAGATATGAGTGGTGAAGTCCTTGATTTATTCAAGAGAGGATTGAAGAAAAAGATTCAACAGAGGTGATTCGGGACAATCCAAGCAACTTGAACGAGGCTATTGCTTGTGCACAACGAATGTCCAACGTTTATCACAACGGTGGAGAGGTATCGGTTCCCTCAAATCAATACTATGGACCCATGCCTATGGAGTTGGGCAACATAAGGAGGAGAGAAGATTTCATTCCAAGGGGAGTGAAGCACAAGGAGGAGATCGTCAGAACTTCGAATCCTCATCGAGAAGCAAATTCAAGAGGAGGAGACGGAGTGGAGGAAGACGAGAAATGAGGCGAAGGCTATAATTGTGGAAGATTTGGTCACATTGCCATGAATTGCCGTACCCGAGTTCTGGCAAGAGGAGCTAGACCCCCCCTATCGACGAGCCCTCAACAATCTTGAAGGTGGAGACGAAGTGACCGATGGAAACCCGGGAAACGACGAGCACCAGAACCTTGCCTCGCGGCCTTTCTTGGTTCGATGAAAAGGAGGAAGGGCGAGGGAAGGAAGCACAAACATGAGGTAAATGGTTTGAGAAAGAATGAAATATGTTTGATTGTGACGGATGGCGAGATAGAAGGAGTAAAAAGTGAGAGTATTGATTGATCCAGAGTTTCAGAAAATTTCCTATCTCGATCTATTGCTATAAAGTTGGGATTAGCTTTAGAGAAAGATGAGAGTGAAAAGGTAGAGTTGCCAAACATGCAAACAGAGAGCATTGAGAGCATTCCTAGGAAAGTGGAGTTGAAGATTGGGCAATACAAGGAATCGTTGGAGTGGAGAGTAATTCGATTAGCTCGCTATGATGCTATTTTGGGTATGCCTTGGATGGAAAAATATAATCCCGAGGTAGATTGGCGAAGGAAGATAGTAAAAACTATGAGTTGGAGGATCTTTGGAGATAGACTTAGATCATGACACAAAAACTTACCTCTCTATGTGATAGGAAGAACCGCTATCAGTCACAAAGATGTATGTTTTTTGGGCCTAATAAGAGATGTAAGCACTCCAAAAGAGCATTCTTTTATACATGAGGAGATTGCACAAGCCCTTCAGCAGGGTCGAGCATATTTGGAACGGGGATTGGCGTTCTACAAGGGAAAGATCTGGATATCCTCAGATGTTGCCCTTCGTACAACAGTGTTAGAGGAGGCACATGATTCAGCTATTGTGGGCCATGTAGGAGTGGAGAAGACCATTGAAGGCGTCCAAAGGGTATACTTTTGGCCAAAACTAAAAGAGGACATCACCGGCTATGTTCAAGTTGTGTGGCTTGTCAACAAAATAAGGCTAGCAATCGAAACCAAAGACGGGTTTACTACAACCTCTACCAACACCGACTAGAAGATGGGAGCACGTCGGTATGGACATTGTATGTGAGTTCTACCAATGACGTCTACGGGTTATGATTCAATAGTCGTTTTGTGGATAAATTGAGCAAGATGATCCATATTAGGCCAACAACAAAAGCGATTCATCGCACCGAACTTGCTCGAATTTATATGGATGCAGTTTTTGCTCAACATGGCTTAGCTAGAGTGCTCATCACTGATAGGGGCACTCAATTTACAAGCATGTTTTGGAAAATTCTGTTTGGGCTATTCAAAACAAAACTAACCATGTCCACAGCTTATCATCCTCAAACAGATGGGCAAACTGAAAGAGCAAATAGGACTATTGAGGACATGCTTAGAGCTTTCACTTTGGAAGAGCAAGACGGTTGGGATGCACTTTTACCCTTGATTGAGTTTGCTTATAATAACTCAATCAATGCATCCACAAAAAGTCGTCAGCCCTTTCTTCTTGATGTATGGAGAACACCCTATCACACCATCTAGCTTGGTGAGTGTAGGTCACATGCAAGGAACCATCAACCCAAGTTGAAGCGGTGAACGAGTTTGTGGCACGAGTCCACAAAGGAGTACACCGGGCAAAGCACAAATTAGCCATTGCCCAAAATCGGCAAAAACAATATCTTGATCTTTCATTGACGACATGTGGAGTTTCAAAAGGCGTCGGGTGTGGTTGTCTACTACCAATTTGTCATTAATAGGGGTCGAAAGTTCGGTCCACGGTTTATTGGACCTTTCTTGATTGTCCAACGGATTGGAGAAGTTGCCTACAAGTTAGAGTTTGCCAACACACATGAAAATACATCCCGTTTTTCATGTCTCTCTTTGAGGAAGTATACCCCATGATCTCTTTCCTTTGGCAACCCACATCAACCTCCTCCTTTACCAGCCATGATTGATGGTGTAGAGGAATATGAGGTTGAGAGAATCCTCAAGAAACGGACAAGAGGGGCAAGTGGAACACCAAAGTGGAATATCTAGTCCAATGGAAAGGTTATCCACTTTATGAAGCTACTTGGGAACCATTGGCAAATCTTACAAATGCCAAGATACTTGTAGAGACTTTTGAGTCTTCTTGCAACGAGGACGTTGCGACTTAAATGGGGGGAGGTTTGTAACCAATCTTGGTTAGTCATAGTTAGTTTAGCTAAAGCGTAGAGTGGTCACTAGATCACAAAAAGACAAGATAGTGGTGTGCACTATCCAAAAAGTAAAAGGGTAAATGACGAGGTGGCTACCATGCATTGGTGGATCAGATTGTGTGTTAGACGTCTGTAAGGAATTGGTTAGGATAAGATAACAAAACATGCAACCTACGCATGTTAGCCATGTGGCATAGTTTGGATTTCGGACTCCTCTAGTCCTACAGTATATAAAGCAAGGAGAGGTCTTGAGAAGACCATCTCTCATCTTGGAAATCATTCCGGAGTCATTGCTTCAGTGTTACAGCTTGTTGTTCCTATTTTCGACCCGAAAACTTTGAAACATCAAATCTTGGACTTGGAGCACTTCTATCCGAATTATTTTTCAGCCAATCTCAAATTAATGCTCCAAGATAACTATAAGCATCGACCCACTTTGTCAATTTCCAGCAGCGCTTCCGTCCTTGAAAATTCCTGATTCAGATTTACACTAAAATAAAAAATCCAAAAATTCAAAATCGATCACATCTACTTTGAATCGACTCTATTTCTAGATCACCACCACGGCTGCACTCCATCAACGCCCTGCACACTCAATAGACAACGGATTGAAGCTACCATCGATTCAAACTCACCAAACCCACTTTGTGCTTCAAATACTCCAAGATCCCGCACTAGTTACTATCCACCATAGCCACATTCTCAAAGTCTCAACTTCGAAAATTGCCCTCCAAGGAGCCCTAATTTGAACTCTACCCCTTGAGCCCTAGGACCCCTAATATTTGTCGGCCCTAATGGCAATTCCAATGCGAATGGCGCTAACTGCACAACCGGCTCTAATTGATGTATCTGCTCCTGCATACGCGTACCTACCTAACTAGAGATGCCACTACATAAGTCGTGACAATGTTGACAAGATATTCAAAAAATAGATTCAGGGTTACAATTATCAAAAAATAGAGTATTTGGTTCAATGGAAAGAATATCCATCCTATGAATCAACTTGGAAACTGGCTAAGAATATAGCGAATGCACCTTTGATCCTTCAAGAGTTTGAACGTATCCACATTGAAGAGATTGCATCTTAAAAGAAGGGAGGTTTGTAACCATATTTAGTTAATGAGAACTAAAATAGAGGTTACGAAAGGTGGAAATAGATAGTTTGGAGTTGACTATTTAAAAATATCATGTTAGAAATCCATGTGCTCATTAGGTAGTGTTTCTAGTATGTTAGATAGTGTGTTAGCTGGAGTTACACGTAAACAATATGTGTGTTCATAGTGATGTCTGTCACATCATCGATCCACAAGAAATTGGATGGATGGTGGTTGTGGGACCTTATATATATTGTATCTTTTTGAGAACTATATATGGAGAAAGAGAAACCATTGAGGTTATCTCTCAACTTCAAAATTCTTGAGTTATTCGATTGGTCTCTACTCACTTTCCTAGTGTTACACTCTTGTTCTTTGAGTGGATATTCCGACGTTGATAATATGGCCATAGAAAGTGTTGTCTTCAATTTTGTATGTCATGTAATTTTTTTTGTGCAAACTAACCTTGTTTGTAACTAATGTAGGATTTCAAAAATCTTCAATTTTAATTTTGGACCCCTATATGTCAAACTTTTGCAATTCTGACACTTATGATCTTGTGTTTGACTTTTTTACCCTAGTACAAACTACTTTAGATCTTCTATGAGCCCATAAAATTTTAGATCAAATGGACACTATATAGAATTTTGGGGGAAGAACCCCAAAGCTAGGAGAAGGGTTAGGGGAGACATTTTAATGTTTCCCAAAATAGAAAGAGGAATGCAACCCCTCTCCTTAGCACCTCAAATCAACATTCTTCTTGCAAAGTTTGTAAAGTGGACAATGTTGCTCGTGCAACATCCAATGTAGCAAATGATCCAAACATTTATGTAAGATAACGCACAAGTTACTTGGGGTACACATCAAAAAGAGGTATGGGTCATTAACCCAAACCAATATCTAACCCAAAAACATCCCATGTAATGTCCAATATGATGTAAGCATGTATGATGCAAAGGGTTTACATCTATTGAAACCAAATTCCTTCAAAAAGGTTTTGAGGATCAATATATGAAAGAATAAGAGATCCAACCATGCCTCCAATAAGCCTTGAAATTGTGAATCAATAGAGGACAAGATGATTCTCCAAGGTGTTACATACACTCTAGCGCACATTGTGGATACCTCCAATAAAACCTACCTATGGTGGAATCATATACGCATTGGAACTCTTGTAACATCAAGGTAGAGAGAGCCTATAACAAATTATTTACTCTATGCCCCCACTACATGTCATTAGATTTTCATTAGACCATAAAAAATGGAGGCATACTATATTTCTATAGAAGTTGATACTTTAATACTGCCCTCAATAAAGTTAGATAATTTAGGCTTCCATCAAGTAAGTCATTTGGGTATCCTCTATCTTGTTAATTCCGAAAATCCAATGCAAGACAACTCATACCCCATGACGATATGGATGCTAGCCACAATAATTCGCACAAATTTGTTTGAGGTAAGCACCAAAGTGCTTTAGAAACTTAACCAACATCCCAATTCACACAAAGCTTTTGAGGCAAGCACCAAGGTGCTTGGAAACTTAACCATCCTCACGGAGCTTACACGATACTCATATTGAAGGATTGATGAGGAAAGAACTTGCATATGTTTCATTACAAAACCAAGATGCACTCCATCTAGTTTTATGATTAGGAGCTATGGCATTAGATAAAGAAATGATGGTACATTGCATAACCCACCTAGGCTCTTGGTCATCAGATGTAAGTCAAATTGTTACTGGTGAGACTTTGCCAACAAAAGTGAGGAGTGTATGACAAGCTAGGGAGACACTAGGAGGAATGGCATTGGTACTTTGTGGTGCTCCTTGAACCAAAAAGTATTCCATAATGAGGACACAATCCTTTACAAGGTGAAAACTCAAATGTGGAATCGATGGAAACTTTACCTCAAATGAGACTATACAAAGAGGTAAGGAAAAAATCACAAACACTTCCTCCCCATAAATTGGTAGGAATGCAGTCAAAATTTGAAAGTTTATGGGGCCTCAAAGGTATGATAGTGTAGATTACAGACAATCAAATCTCTTTCCCCTATGACCTTAAACTACTTCCTCATCAACCCACATTGCAAGAGGAGAAGACGATCCCCGAGCACTCCGTGCCTATGGCTACCATAGGCACGAGACTACAGGGAGAGGTGCTAGTTTCATTTTGACGAGTATATTAGACCCTCTTCCAAAGAGAGGTAATGTGCGTTAAAATAGATCTTCCGAGTTTAGAGAAGCTCTAAAGTCCAGAAATGGTTCTTCAAAGCAGTTAGCATGCCCATAGTGTATCTAACAATAAAAAAATATATTAGTATTTTCTACAAAAAATAGAGTGTGGGTGATCAGCATTAGGCTGAAATTGTGGGAGTTTCCTCCCCACCAAGTTCTTTATAAAATCAGCTGCAAGCTATGACAATGCTTACTTTTCTCAGCAGGTTTTAGTAGGAAAGTTCACTAAATCTAAATCCAACGCAACCCATTCTCGACAATACTGCTGTCTCTTATCCACCGCCCACAACAACTGGGTGGAGTACTGATTTCCTTCACGACCCCCCCGGGATTACAACACCAACACGTGTCCTCACTCCAGTGACAGTGAACTGGCCATGCCAACGAGGCGTTGTAACAGTTCACCCAATGGTTACCCGGGTGTCATTTTGTAAATAAAGGATCTCGGGTTATTTAGTGTAAAATAAAAAATTTTGAATATATTTTTATTTTCCCTTAGAGCAAGTATTGTTACACACCATCAGGTATGACTATTTTCGCCTTGATGACCGCGGCGGTCACGAAGACTGTATGAACCAACACGAGTGCTCGGATCCGACGTGTCCTAGAGGTGTTAGGATGGAGTTAGCCTCATTGCCCGAAAGAGTCTGGGTTTCAGGAGATACTCCGACCCTGAACCTGAGTTGAGTTCTCCAGGTCGTCAAAAGACCTATCTGACCAACTCAATCACTAGATTGACTTTTCAGAAATAGACTAATTCCCCAAGTCTAAAATATTTCAAATGGAGAACCAAAGGGAACACCCTAAAATAACAAAAGGATGTGAAGATCCCATCAAGTCATACATGGATGAAACCAAACGTGTAATTTGGGGCTAGGCTCCAATGGGAAATATATCATATTGCATAGGGAACTATCTAGGTCAAATGGTATACAAACACCATAAACATTCGAACGTGATTGCTCTCCTATGGATTGCACCAGCTAGTGCTCTTTGTAGAAAAATGGAAACATGTTACCTAAAATAGGCTATACAATAACCTAAAGAGAGTGATACCCCATGTCGCCTAGTATGATAGGCTCTCATGCATTACCTCACCAACATAGTGTTAGGAGTTAACTCAGGTCTTGAATAACTCTAGTTAGTTTGACTATACTTAGTTAGACTAGGGCTATGGCTGGTACTAGTATATAAGAGGGCTGGCATAAGCTCTCTGAACTCAAATTAGGGTTATTTAGTAAAGTGACTCAGTGTGTTCAGTGGATGTAGCCTCAGTGAGGTGAACCACGTATTTCTTGTCTCGTCTCTTGATTACATGTTGCTTCTCTGTGTATTTCTTGTCTTTCGGACCAACAATTGGTATCAGAGCGACGCGACCTTTGGAATTGGGGAGAGAATCGATGTTGCGTTGAAAAGTTGGGTCAAGGCCGCTTCCCGAGTGCTCAGAGAGGGAAGCGGAGACCATGGCCAACGGGAGACGCTGCAGGCTCATTGAACAAGCACGAGGAATTCGATGCATTCATCAAATTCTGCTGCAGTGGCTGTAATTGCGTTGAGATTATCGTCGTCGAAGAACAATTGGAATGTTCTCGTCGGAGTTGCGGCGGTGACTTTGACGATCGACCGGGTGTGTGTTTCATATGGCAGAACATTTCAAGGGGAGGTCGTACACCAGGACATACTTTTGCGATGCTATTTCTAGTTCGGACTGCGCACAATGAAGAGTAGCTTGCATGATCGACAAGTAAAGTTTTGGAAGCTGAAAACAAGTCGCCCTGTCATGATGCCATGTCAATGATCATAAAGTGTAGAACAGACGTAATTTGTGAATTATACATTGTCATGGCATTTTCGCTATCGGGAACGAAGGTGCATGCACTCTGCGTTCTTATTGATCAGAATGCTTGTTTGAACTCTTTGGGTGGATCTTTTCTGTTACACCGGCATTTGTGGGATCGATGTGCTTGTTCGATCTTGCGATCCGGTGACTAGAAATGACACTCTTGAATATTCAGGTTTCGAAGTGGATGCAACCTTCTCAATTTGTCCACAATTGAAAGACGAGAATGGAGTGGTTAGACAAATCGTTCCGAGTTTGTACGAATTGGTCCATGCCGATTCATTCCTAGCTGCAATCCTTTCTTAGCGTTCTAGGAGAATACCCCGAGGCAACAGAATACGAGGTTAAAGTCAGCGCTAGGTTGTAGTGAGGGTAACATTTGAGAGGTTCAAGAGATACAGATTCTCTTCGTTTCTGCTCATCGGCATGGAAGTATGAAGAAGAAGTGTCTGGGGAAAGATAAACAATATTCATGGCTGAAGCCACTGTTGGATGGGAGTACTGGTGGGAAGCTCTCAGAGTGGTGGAAAGTAGGCCTTAAGAAGTTTAGAGGAAGCTGGCGGAAAACGTCTTTGGATACGGGAGGGGAAAGAGATCAGTTAGCTCAAAGGTTTGATGTTGAGTCAACAACGGTTTGAAAGCAATAGTCTTTCAACGACTGGAATCCATTGCAAGAGCCTGCATACACTCCGTGGCGAGCAGTTTCCACTACCTGCAACCGTTGAAGACGATGGTGTTCAAAAGGTCTTTTGCGAAAGCAAACTGGCTGATAAAAATGTCTCCACTTCGAAATCTGGAAGTCTGAGGTATCGCAGATTCCTTTCAACAAGCACAGGAGCGTTATCCCTTGTGGTTTTAAGGGATTTTGACCAAAGGTAAATTTACTTTATTCTCATATGAGTGGGAAGAAGTCAAGTTTGGAGGTTCCTTTTGACAACCGAACAACACAAGGGACGAGTTCAGCGTCTAGACGAAGCAAGATGGCAGTCATGAAGACAGGGGAGCCGGATTTGACATTGTCAAATACGATGGGCGTGATGACTATCTTCTGTGGGAGAGGCAAGTCAAAGGCAAGTTGAAGGCTTCCGGTGTCGTGTTGTGACACGGCTACTATGAGAAGATGATGACATGTGTCATCTTCAGAGCTGTTGAGATGATGGCGATATTTTGGCGATATTTTAGGTCAGGATGGCCGACGGCTCATTGTAAAGGTACATTGTTAAGAGGCCACAGTTGGATTGTCATCCTAGGTCGGGATGTAGATAAGGATCAAGGGATATCATCTTGGACCTTATCGGATATAAAGCGTGGTTGGAGTCGAAAGGAAGGGGGGAGGTCTAGAACGTCGCTGACTAAGGAGCTTATCCGATAGAAGTAGAGCCAACGTGGGACATGGATAGAGGGCGGTATGATCCTCCAGATATACCGATGCCCAATCCGTTTGTGATAAGCATCCGGTGTCTACATCGTGATCACTTTAGGGCATGGTTAGTGTATCACTTTGGAGATAGCTTTATGGAAGTGGTGATAAACTCCCCGCATCCTTTCATTACGCCCATTGTTTCCCTCTGGCGCGACTTGGGACTTAATGCCTATGTTTTGATTTGATATTAGCATTATGGACCTAAACTTGCCGATAGTGGCGCCTTTCAACACATGGGTCCCTGTCCATCACTACTGTCTACCAAAGGCAAGTCATAGGGAGTTGATTGTTAGGAATTTTGGCGAGGAGTATTATACTCAAGTTATAAACTCCCCGGTCCCTTTTGTTGTTCCGTTTATACTTAACCGGTTTCGAGTGGTTATTTTGACTCTTTATTAGCAACAACTCGTATTACCTATATGATGGCTAAGTAGTGTTTTTAGGCTAGTTGTTAAGCTCTAAGTTAGTTGTGGCTAATTTGGCCCACTAGAGGTCAAAATGGAACTCTTCATTCTCATTGGTTGGGAAATTTAGACCAATGAGAGCACTTGGGCAAGTTCTTTGGGGTTTTGAGGAGTTTTCGGGAGCCTTTGAAGGGAGTTTTTCAGGATTGAAGGATATAGTTGGAGACCTGACGAGGAGAGCTAGGATTTTGGCTCAAGAATGAAGGCGATTGAGCAAGTTGACACTCCGGTGTGGTGATTTGAAGTGGGAGAGTGAAATTTGGACCGATGGGAGAGTTTGAGTGAATTCTGAGCGTTCTATGAAGGCTTTGACAGATCAGATTCGATAGACACGGAGTTTACAACTCGAATTTGCGATTTGATTGAAATTTCAGCTCGATTGGTTGAGTTTTGAGTGCAAAGCAGTAGTTTGAAATTTATGTACACAGTCTGAATTGCAGGATTGCACAGACTGTTACAGATTTAGTTCGACGATCATAACTCATGCTATCGATAAGATTGGTCAATAAAACTTGACAGAGTTGAAGCTTGGATGATAAGTCATTTTCTTGCGAAATTTGAGTGCAATTGGATCAAAGGATTGGATTTTATAGTGGTTTTAGTGCGCAAGGGTCGGCATATCGCCTTGTGACACAGGGTATAGTTCGACATTTGTAACAAAAGATCTAGATTTGAAGAGCATGTGAAACTTTCCCGAGAGTTATAAATGGTTGCAAAGTACTTTTCTGCGAAGTTTGGCTAAGAGTTAACGGTTCAATCGTCGGTTACAATGATCGTCTTCCGCTGGAGTTTACCGGGTGCAACGAGTTGGGCATGGAGAGATGAGGAGATGAAAGAGAGGGTGATTGTTAGTTCACACGAGGACGAGGAGAGTTCTTCTACAGCCAGACGCTCAGGCGTTCTCAGAGTAAAGCTTTGTCCATGCGACACCGGTTTGGGCAAGTATTTGACGCCTAAACCCCCTACATTCAATGATGAAGACTGGAAGGACCTTCAGGAGCAAGTTGTGAGTATTGTTATACTCCATCTACAACCTTCAGTTTTGAAGCAAGTTGATGAGTATGACAATTGTACGTTATTGTTTGAGGCTCTTCAGCGACGGTTTTATCGCAAAGAGTTATCAAACAGGTTGTACACCACCTTGAAGCTGATGAGTTTCAAGATGAAAGATTCAGGTACGAAGATCCAAGATCACATTGATGCCTTTGGTGATCTTGTTATTGATCTTCAGAATCTGGGAGAGGAGATAAATGATGAGAGGAAGGCCCTTCATCTGTTTAGTTCATTACTTGCTTCATATCAGTCACTGTCACGAGTGTTGCTCCATCGTGATAGACAAACGATCACTTACAATGAGGTTGTAAGTGCTCTCCTGACTGATGATCTACAACAGAAGATGATGTTGCCCTCTACTCCATCCTCTTCATATGGTACGGCACTAAATGTGACCTGTGACCTCCGGGCTGACTCTCACTCAGGTTTACCTCCGATGGCTTTTTGGAAGCTCATCATGAATCTAGAAGGACTTAGTCCCACCCTTTGCCCATGATCCTATTGCTCACTCTTACACAAACTCTCAAAGTCCAAGCTCTATTATGCACATTATCACCAAGAGTAAGATATCACTCAAAAGGAAAGGGATACTTTGGTAATCAAAGTCTTCATTGAATCAAGGTTCCACTCGAACATGACATCTCCAAGAACCAAGCTCCTAAAACTAAGATCACCACACTATCTCCTCCCAAAACTAACTTCCATTAAAAACTACTTGAGAGGTCTTTCTCAACCTCTCTATTTATACTACTTAGAATCTTACCCTAGTAACTACAAGTAATCACCATGTAACTTCCTCTTACCAAGTTTAAACGAGGTAGAGATCACAAAACCCCAATGAAAAGGGTACATGGCAACATGCAATTGGTCCACTTGGATCTTCTAGAAGCCCAACTACTCCCTAATTGACTTCTAGTGTACCAAGTCAATCTCGCCCCTAGATTTAAGGGTCTTCACCAAGTCCAACCAATGAAAACTAGTCCAAGTCAAGGGAAGTCAAGATACCCATGTGATGGAATCTATTCCTTGACTCATACTAAACAACAAAATAGTAGTTCTCATCTACCACACAAAAAGTTACTCTATATTTTCCTCCAACTTAACCATAACTAGCTAAACATAGTCATGACTAAGATAAACTTAGGCACAATTTAGATATACTTTCATTTTATCCTATATGTACAACCCCTCGGGTCTTACATTTACCCCCGGACCAAGATTTCCTCCGTCCTCGGAGTGAAAGAATCTGATCGTCGATGAAACGGCTTCAACTTGTCGTGATTCACCGGTCAAAATGTCGTCCTCCCAACTCCTTCAAATCGTAAGTAAAGTTTCCCCACACCTTGTGAACTATGAAAGGACCAAAGTACTTTTGGAAGAAATTTCTTTCTTGCTCTCTTATATCTAATGGAATCGTAAAGCATTACCCAATCACCTTCTTTGAAAATCTTCATCTTCTTCGTCCCAAATCGATTATCATGATACTTCTTACGCAATTGTTGAGCCCGCTCCACACATTACCATGGCCACGGCTCGAGCCTCCTCCGGCTCAACAGGTTGTTGACATCTTGATTTGATAGCTTCTACTCCATTCTTCCTCTTTAACTTCCGTTGGATAGTTAAGAAGGTCGTCAAATCAAATTGAATTGGAAGCTTTGACTCGACACCATATACCATACGGAAAGGTGAGTACCCTGTTGATGTCTTCCAAGTCGTCCGATACTCCCACAAGATAGCATGCAGCCTTTTGTCCCAATTTTGCTTGCTCCCGTCCATGTTCCGCATCCTTGGCCAACATCATGCAAAGCGTATAGTTGGTTCGCTCCGCCAACCCATTAGCATTTGGTTTGTAGGAAGTAGTCACCCGTGCCTTGATGGAGAAATGACCTAGCATGGCTTGTATAATGCTTCCAACAAACTCACCACCTCTATCAGATACAATTTCTAGAGGGCATCCGAATCTAGTTATTATCCTCTCATATAGAAATCTACCCACTTCTTCCTCACTAGTAGATTTTAGAGGTCTAGCTTCTACCCACTTGGTTAGATAATCTGTAGCTACCACAATGAACTTGTTACCCCGAGGAGTAAGATTCAAGGGTCCTACAAAATCTATTCCCCACTTTTCAAAAAGGACCTAAAATAGGAACCGATGTCAAAGGAGGGGTTTTCATGGACTTTTTAGCAAAAGCTTGACACACATCACAACTCTTGCAAAATTCCACACAATCTTTGAAAATGCCCTTCCAATGATAGCGCTTGCATCTAGGATCTTAAATGCGATTACCTTTCCCCAAAGTGTCCTCCACATACCGAGCCTTCATGAAACTCCTTCATAAGTTGAATTGACTCCTCCCTTCCAACAACCCTTCGAGTAGTCCATCCGCTTCCTTGATGAAACAACACGTCCTCTATGATGGTATAAGGTTCACATCGCTTCACCAATGCATTCCTCTCCCGTGAATGCATGCCTTGGGGAAACTCTCCCTCCGAGATGAAATCCCATATCCCCTTGTATTCGGCCTGGTACCTTTGTTATGGTGTCCATCATTGACAAATCCTCATCCGGAAATGTATCATCCACTGGTTGATCTCCTTCCTCATCGTATGCTCGAGACATCAAATCAGCATTGGCATGTTTCTTACCGGGTCGATCCTCAATGATGTAATCAAACTCCGCCAAGAATAACTTCCATCTGGCTATCCTACCCTCAAAGATTAGGCTTGTTGAAAATGTACTTCAAAGCCTTGTGGTGAGAACGATAGTAAACTTCCCTCCCAATAGATAGTGTCGAAACTTCTTGAGTGAGAAGATCACGCCTAAAGCCTCCCTTTCAGTCCTTTGAATAATTTTCTCTCACCGCACCATATGTCTACTAGCATAAGCAATTGGATGATCATGGCTATCTTCATCTAACCGGCTTAGAGTGCATCCTATAGCAATGTTTGATGCATCCGTGTAGAGAATGAAAGGTTTACCCCAATTTGGTTTGGCTAAAATAGGAGCCGTTACCAACGCCTTCTTAAGAAGTTCGAACGCCACAATTGCCTCTCCATCCTTGAGGATTAAATCGTAATCCGCCCCTTCTTCATGTAAACCGTCAAGGCATAAGCTTTGTTGGAGAAGGAAAAGATGAACCGTCGATAGTATCCCACCATTCCAAGGAAGCGCCTCAACTTGGTCAACGCCACCGAAAAGGTAAGTCGAGGATGCGTTTCACCTTTTTCTCGATCCACCGCTATACCATCTTTGGAGATGATGTGCCCTAACAACAAACCTTCCTCACATCCAAAAATGCATTTTTTCTGGATTGAGCGAGGCCTTGGCTTTCTCCAACCGTTGTAGAATTTTGATCAAATGATCAAAATGATCCTCCTTCTTCTTCAGTAAACACAAAATCATCTATGAAATCTCGCAAATTTCCCAATAAAAGGTTCAAACACCTTGTTCATGAACCTCTGAAAAGTTCTTTGGAGCATTACATAGACCAAAGGGCATTACCCTAAAGGCAAAAGTTCCCCATGGCGTGGTAAAAGTGGTTTTGAGCTGATCTTCGGGAGCAATTTGAATTTGGTTATAACCACTATAACCATCTCCAAAACTATACCACTCATGACCCGCCACCTCCTCTAGAATCTCATCTATGAAAGGTAAAGGATAGTAATCCTTCTTTGTGACAAACATTCAACTTCTTGTAATCTACGCATACACGTAGCTTACCATTCTTCTTCTTGACTATCACAATAGGAGAAACCCATTCAGAATTCTCTACCTCATAGATGAAACCCGCATCCTTTAGCTTGTCGATCTCCTCCTTGACCACCACAAATTGGTTGGTGGATTTATCCGACGTTGTTTCCGACGCATCGACGAGCCTTCTCCTCTAACTCAATGCGATGAGTTTCTAAGGTTACTTCCTTCAAATCCTTGTAGCTAAAGGCAAAGACATGGATATATTTTTGAAATATATCCAAGAACCTTGACTTCTCCTCCATAGTAACCTTGGGACCAAACTTGAGAGTGGAGAGCCATCGAGTTATCTCATCTTTACTCATCTTCATCTTGTCGGGATCTTTCACCACCCCCGGCCTAGGAAGTAAATCCATTGCAAAGAAGAACTTGAACTTGAACATCATCGTCCGAGGTATCTTTAGATGATGTCTCCTCATCGATCGACATGTTGGTGTCAACCTCGAAAAACTACCACTTTCTTCACTCTCGGACTACGAGTAATCACTCGAGGTCTATCCGAGTCCGAGACCGCTCCTCCGCCACTTGTGAGAGGGACCTTCACTCGATGGTTTTTCGGCCCTATACGAAGGTAACCCTTATGCCACCGATCAGTTGTCCTCACGGCCCTCAACCAAGGTCTTCCTAACAACAAGTCGTAGCTAGCCTCCTCAAGCACTTGAAAGGACAACAAGGTTTGAACTCCCATCACACTTACCACCACCTTGTCCACCACTCCAATGGGTCGCACCTTTTGCTTGTTGGCCATCCCAACAATGATGTTGGAAGGTCTTGAAAGCTTCATCCCCAACTTCTTCAACAAACGTTCGACATGGCATTCACCGCAGATCCACCATCCACTAGTACATCCGAAACATCACGCCCATTAATGCGCACTTCAATCTTCGGCCCGAGTGCATACCTCCGAGGCAGCGGCATCCACCACTCCTACTCCAACATTCGCCATGGAAGCTTTCCCCTTGGATCGCCGCTTCTTGGTCCTTTTGGAGCTTAGGCCTCCCTCAACTCCTTTCTTATCGTAGGATTTAGAGCAATCAATTGGCCAACAGTTATATTGGCTTTTGATTCCCCACATCCTCCACCACGTCGTATTTGAGTTGGGTAGATGAAATGGAGAAATCATCCATTCCCAACTTCTTTCTCGGTGCTCTCGGTTGACTCACACCCCTTTGGATCGAGTGCTACGGCTTGGTTGATCTTCCATTGAGATGGACTCCTCTCGCAAATCTTGCTCTCTTCTTCTCGTGTGCAAGAATATCAACTCGAACTTATAGAGCTCTCTCCCTTCTCAAACGTGCACCGATGAGGAAACACATCAATAGACGCTACTCCCTTATCCTTCGATTGACTTGGAGCGGGGAGTAGAATTGTTGTGTCTAACTCCATCATGTTGTCGAGGATTAGGACAATTTCGTTGGAAATGAGGGCCTCCACAACTAAAGCATGAAACCGTGAAGTTCCCTTGTGGTGGATTTCCTTTTGGAGGATAATTCCCATACCCTCTAGATCCTCCCCTACATTCTCGATTCCTCCTCTCCCATAGTTGTACTACGTTAATCTTGAGATCAGCGAGTGTTTACGTGATAGATTTCAACTCATGGTGCAAGTCTACCTTTGGAGAATTTACTCTCAAGCAAAGCAACAACGGTAGGAGTTGCCATTCTAACCACAACGGTGGTGATGCTTCTCTAGCCACCAAGCTAGAATCATCGTCTTCTAGGCTCTCCTCCATTCGAATAGCAATGCGAATAGCCTCAACCTTAGAAGAGGGCTTTTCATATCTCACCTTGCTTCGAATCACGAGGCTTCAAACCTCCAATGAAGTTCTTTGTCAACATCGCCACAATCCCCACCATGGTTGGCTCGACCTGCGTCTCCACTCTTTCTCAACACCACACTAAAGCGTGACTCCGGCTTCTCCGTTCTCTCTACGTATGATCTCACCTTCTCACTCTCTCCTTGCTTCAAAAAGGTGACTTCACACATCGGCTTCTCGTAACTTTCATCCGGAAGAAAGTTTTCAACAAGATTCTCCGTCAAACTCTCCCAAGTGTCTTCCTCCACATGCTCCTTCTTGTACTCATTGTACCACTTCAATGCAGAATCCTCCAAGAAGTCGGGCAAAAGGATAGCCCATTCGGGTTTCCTTCTCTCATTGTTTCCTATGCATGCCCTCTTGAAGTCTCTCACAAAAGATTCTACATCTTCTTTCTCTCTCCCATAGAACACCGGAAGCTTCCCCATTTCCAACTCCTTTTGTCGTTGTTGTTGGAAATTTATACGGACTCCCTAATACAACACAAACAAAACTAGCTCCATTCTAGAGTAATTCATCAATGGCAAAATGAACGGAATTGGTTGGTCCAAGATTGTCATGGCTCTCTCTCTCTCCTAAACACACTATGAGCCTTACCCTCATCGACATCTTCTCGATCATTCTGAAAATGATCTCCATCTTGATTAGAACTTGAGCCACATGGAGATTTCAACTTTTCGGTATCGCACTCAATTTATCTTCAAAGCCCTCCACTAGTGACTCCAACAGAGCTTTCACGCCACTACACTCGTGTCCTAAGGGAAGTCCGGTCACTCCACAATTTTTCACAATAGTTTCCACTCTTGGATTCATGGGGAGATGATGGTCCCGGATGAAGGTTTAGCTCTCCCACGTTTCGTCTCTCTCTCAACCTCCGATCTTTGGTCCTCAAAGGACAACTCACAAGCTTATGTCTCTCCTCTCCACAATAGAAGCAACTCTCACGTTTTCGCTCTCGGGAACTTTTTAGTATCCTCTCTTCAAACTCCACTCTGAACTCCCTCGTGTTCGAATCCATTTGAAACAATCACGTCCAATTCCTTTTTGAGGTATCTTAGATAACCGGATCTTCCAAAGAGGTTGATCTCCCATTTTCCAATGAGTGTCAAGTCATCCTCACTATGCAAAACACTCATGCACTCACTCTCTCGGAATGACCATAAACAAGGAAAAAGTAAATCTGAAAAGTAAAGCAGTTTTGCTCACTTTTATACCCCCCTATACTTCAGGTATCATAACTTTCTCTATAAAAATGATCTCTCAACGAAATTTAAACCCACATGTAGCTTAGCTCTTGATATACAATCGTGCAAAGTTTCAAATCCTGATTCAATTCTTGCACGAATTGATAAGCTCTGTACACTTTTTCCCGAGAGCTATCTTTCAAAACCCGTCAAGACCCTAGCAAATTCTAAACATCATAACTTTTGATCTAGACATGATATGACTGTTATTTCAAGTGCAAAACGTATCCCATCTACTAATCTAAAATCAATAAAATTATCGGAAAAACTTTGGAAAATAAAGTTTTCCTCCCAAATACATACTATAGCACTCTCGCCTCATCCCAAACAACACTTAAGTAAACAAAATGTACAAAATAACTTCCAGGCTATCATATAACACTACCGGATACACAAATGGTACATTACTATGCATCATGATCTCGGTTCGCTCTCTTCCCCCACAGTCCTCTCCATATGAGTTCTCATCGTTGCTCTCTCACGGGCAATAAACCTGGATTCGGAACATCTCTTCTCCTTCTAGACCGAGGTCCCGGCAACGGAACCAAAAATGTGACCTCGGGCTGACTCTCACTCAGGTTTACCTCCGATGGCTTTTTGGAAGCTCATCATGAATCTAGAAGGACTTAGTCCCACCCTTTGCCCATGATCCTATTGCTCACTCTTACACAAACTCTCAAAGTCCAAGCTCTATTATGCACATTATCACCAAGAGTAAGATATCACTCAAAAGGAAAGGGATACTTTGGTAATCAAAGTCTTCATTGAATCAAGGTTCCACTCCGAACATGACATCTCCAAGAACCAAGCTCCCTAAAACTAAGATCACCACACTATCTCCTCCCAAAACTAACTTCCATTAAAAACTACTTGAGAGGTGCTTCTCAACCTCTCTATTTATACTACTTAGAATCTTACCCTAGTAACTACAAGTAATCACCATGTAACTTCCTCTTACCAAGTTTAAACGAGGTAGAGATCACAAACCCCAATGAAAAGGGTACATGGCAACATGCAATTGGTCCACTTGGATCTTCTAGAAGCCCAACTACTCCCTAATTGACTTCTAGTGTACCAAGTCAATCTCGCCCCTAGATTTAAGGGTCTTCACCAAGTCCAACCAATGAAAACTAGTCCAAGTCAAGGGAAGTCAAGATACCCATGTGATGGAATCTATTCCTTGACTCATACTAAACAACAAAATAGTAGTTCTCATCTACCACACCAAAAGTTACTCTATATTTTCCTCCAACTTAACCATAACTAGCTAAACATAGTCATGACTAAGATAAACTTAGGCACAATTTAGATATACTTTCATTTTATCCTATATGTACAACCCTGGGTCTTACAGACCCGTGGACGGTCACAATCAAGGATTGAGAAGGATGGGAAGAAGTTTGGATCTAGAGGTAGATCCATATCTAGGGGTAAATCCCAAGACAGAAAAGACAGTGGTCTGTTGGAAGTGTGACAAGAGTGGTCACTTTAAGAAAGACTGTCGTGTGAAGACCAAGGCTACTGATCCTCCTTTGGCCAATGTGGCTCAAGATTTTGATGAGGATGACTTGCTTGAAGATGGACTATGAAGCCAGAGGTATGCCCTATGCAACTCACCAAAGGGCATTGGTGATGTATGGATTATGGATAGTGCTTGTTCTTATCACATTTGTTACATTAGAGAGTTTTTTCATACTTTTTCTGTATCAAACGGTTTAATTCTTATGGGAAATGATCAACCCTGTAGAATTGAAGGTGTTGGATGCATGCATTCACATGTTTGATGGAGTCAAACATACGTTGACTCACGTCAGGTTTATACCTGAAATGAGAAAGAATCTTATATCTCTTGGAATGTTAGATTCAAAAGGCCTTGAGTGGAGTTCTAAACAAGGAGTACTTGAGGTGAGAGTAGGTGATAAGATTATCTTGAGAGGACACAAGCATAGAAATCTCTATGTGCTAGAGGGCAATACCATTTGTGGTGAAGTCAATCTTACCAGATCTCGGCCTGAGATGGCTCATGTTTGGCATTCTAGAATGGGACACATGAGTAACAGGTACTTGACTTTTCTTCGATATAGGGGCTTGTTACCTGGTTTAGGTAAAGTTGACATGGAATTTTGTGAGCATTGTGTTATGGGCAAGAAACATAGAAAAGCCTTTGGTGTTGGAACTCATAGTTCCAAAGAGTTACTTGAGTATGTACATAGTGATGTGTGGGGACCCTCTCCTAAAGCCTCACATTTTGGGAAGTGGTACTATGTATCGTTTATTGATGATTACTCAAGATTTGTGTGGGTATATTTTCTCACACACAAGTTTGAAGTCTTTGCAACTTTCAAAAGTTGGAGAGCCCAAGTTGAGACTCAGACTGGTCACAAGGTGAGATATCTACGTTCGGATAATGGCGGGGAGTATACTTCAGAGGAGTTTAGAAGTAACTGCAAAGAGGAGGGGATCACTCGTCATCTCACCACAGTTTGTACTCCGCAACAAAATGATGTTTCTGAGAGGCTCAACCGAACAGTATTGGAGAAGGTGCGTAGTATGTTGAGCCAATTTGGTTTACCATATGAATTTTGGGCTGAAGCTGTAAATACCGCAGTGTATTTGGTAAATTTGTCTCCTTCCAGTGCAATCGATTTCTTGACACCGTTTGAATTCAGGCACAAACGGAGGGCTGATTATAGTCGTCTGAGAATTTTTGGTTGTACGGCTTATCCTCTCATACCTAAAGAGAATAGGACCAAGTTGGATCCTACATCCAAGAAGTGTTGTTTTCTTAGATATGCAAGTGGTGTGAAAGGTTATAGGCTATGGGATCCTGTAGCTTGTAAGTTGATTGTTAGTAGGGATGTTTCTTTCAATGAGCCCAAATCATTGAAAGAGGGGAAGATATCTCAGGCTCCCCGTACTGACATGGGCTAATCTCCACTAACGGATGTTGTTGAGGGGGAGATTGATCATTATGGGTTTAATGATGCGCCACAAGGAGAAGCTCCATAACAGATGGAGCAAATTCCTGAACAACATGAATTGGAGGAACAAGTTATCTTTGCTGAGTGTGTTTGATCCATGTGTTTACATGAAGAAGTTGAATAATGAGATCTTTAGCCTCATTATTCTGGTTCTCTATGTGGATGACATGCTCATTTTAGCAAAGGAACAATCCGACGTCGATAGATGCAAGAGGCAACTGAAATCTGCATTCAAGATGAAGGATTTGGGTGAGTCCAAGAGGATATTAGGTATGGATGTTCACAGGGACTTGAAGAAGAGGAAGATATGGTTAAGTTAGGGTAAGTACATTTAGCGTGTGCTTGACAGGTTTAACATGGCAGACTCTAAAGGAGTGTGGACTCCTTTGGCGGCACATTTTAAGCTCTCAGCAGCTCAATGTCCAATTGATGCAACTGAGAGAGGAAAGATGTCGTCAATTCCCTATGACAAGGCAATGGGCAGCCTCATGTATTTGATGGTGTGCACTAGACCTGATATTGCTCTTGCTATGGGCAAGGTGAGTAGGTACATGTCAAATCCAGGGAAGGTGCAATGGGAAGCTGTGAAGTGGATTCTCAGGTACCTCAAGAGTACTAAGGATTATGGTCTTTTGTTTGATGGTTTATCGGACAATGCCAAATCTTTGTTGAGTTATGTTGATGCTGACTATGGACAAGATCTGGACAAGAGGAAGTCTACAATTGGGTACGTGTTTACACTTGGAGGTGGATGCGTTAGTTGGAGATCTACCTTGCAGAAGTGCATAGCTTAGTCAACTACAGAAGCCGAATATGTAGAAGCAGCGGAAGCAGCAAAGGAGGCTATTTGGTTGAATAGACTTATCACTGAGATGGGATTGAAACAAGATGTTGTAAATCTCCATTGTGATAGTCAGAGTGACTTACATCTTGCAGCAAATCAAGTAATGGATAGCACGGTGAAGCACATCAACATCAGATATCACTTTATCAGAGATGCAGTTTCTGATAGGAAGATTGAGCTAGTCAAGATTGACGGTAAACTCAATCCAGCTGATTCTTTGACCAAAGTTATTCCTTTAGAGAGTTTCAGGAGGCATTGTGCTACTATGCAGGTTTTGCACAAGCAGCACTAGTAGAGTTACACTAGCAATTGTTTGATTCTTGTATATGCTTTACTCCTTCCTAGTTAGGCTACGACTTAGTTCTAGTTAATCCTTGTTTACAGGAGGGCCTATGCTTTAGGTTTCCTTCTAGAACTTCCCGCGGAGTATATATATGGTGACAAGAGTTAGACACCCCAAGACATGAGTCAAGGGGGAGATTGTTAGGAGTTAACTCAGGTCTTGAGTAACTCTAGTTAGTTTGACTATACTTAGTTAGACTAGGGCTAGGGCCTGTACTACTAGTATATAAGAAATTTTGCGTAAGCTCTCTGTAACACAAATTAGGGTTATTTAGTAAAGTGACTCAGTGTGTTCCGTGGATGTAGCCTCAGTGAGGTGAACCACGTATTTCTTGTCTCGTCTCTTGATTGCATGTTGCTTCTCTGTGTATTTCTTGTCTTTCGGACCAATACATAGCTCCATATAACTCCAAAGCTAGAGGAACAAAGAGATGACCTCTCTACATACCCCTATACTTGGAGATCTTGGATGTTGCCGCTCCACTCGCCGTCCATCCATGAGGATGGGTGATCACCCCCTTTTAAAATATGTCACGTGTAGGATCACATCTGACACAGTAATCTAGTCCTCATGAACCAAGTATAGGTATGTCATAACCCTAGTCGACTGCAAGATATATCAACACTCCCTACATGTGACATATCCATCCTCTCACACCATAAGAAACACCACATCCATAATGGCATCATGGGTAGTTATTCTTTGTCCCCCAACGGATAACGAGTTATATGAACATCTGCTACATCTAAAGTGATACCACACTCACATGTGAGTAATGAAGATGTAGATGGATGTATCAAGCCAAGACAAAACCTCATCGATGTAGAGAAAGAAGTTGATGCGAGTCGAAAATCCCTCATATATAGTTGAGCCAAGATCCACAAGCTTGCATCCTTGCCGGAGCAAGAGCGTGGATGAACCCTGGTAGTACAAGGAATGATCAGATCTACTAAGAGTGAATGTAGAGCATGCTGAAATTATCGATCCATCAAGGTAGATTGTAGACCTCTAGTCCAATCGGTGGGCAAAGAGGAAAAAGATGGGAGCTCATGTCATGCCTCAAGGGATAAAGCATCTCTCGTATGACGTAATAATACATATAAAGAAAATAATCCCACAACGGTAAGTGTAGCGTCTAGGTATGAGACAAAATCCTCGGATCATAATGACACTCCTAGAATGCGTAAATCGTATATACATATGTCATACATCCTTATGGAAGCTAGATATGAGGAGGAATGCCCAAAGTAAACCAAGCTCTACATTTTGACACCTTGACTCTCAAGCCTACAAGATGAAGCTCGGTAGGCAAGTAATCAAAAGCATGACTAATGTGATCTACAATGCCCACGATGTGTGTATCGTCCGTAAAGGAGTGGAAAACATAACCCGTCACAACCAAAACAGTAGATAAAAGAGCTCTATAATGAGCCATGATAAATAGGTATCCTCCCAAAGGATCTCCTTGTCAAGTACCAGAGGCAGACTGTAGAATGATGATTTACTCCTTGGAAAAGCCATGCTGATAGAAGAGAGAAGAATGTGAACCGTAGAAAAACAATACGAATGAAATGAGGCTCGATAAATGTCCACCCATCTCTCTAATCTCTCTAAAGCTGGATGTTTGTGAGGCATTATTAAAAGCGTTCTCAACATCTATTTGCATGACAATCCAATCTAGATGGATATCCAGAAGTGATCTTATGTCCAAAAATACCGCCTCACAACCTCCTGGTGTGACGACTCCAAATTGCTATGGACAAAGATGTTGTTGGAAGTGTGAACGATGCTGCAGGATTACGATACAACTAGCTAGATGCAATAAGAACTCTCCGATAACAATCAATCTAATCGATCCCCCAGTGTTCTTCTCCATCGCGAGAAGCCGACTAGCACCCAACACCTACCTAATTGACAATGGAATCTCCCCTCTTGCAACTGATGCATCCACCTAGAACAACTCCGTGAAACCACTAGAGGGATCATATGTTTGAAAGCAATCTCGAAGATGCTCATATATCATCCCTGATAAGCTACTTGAGGATAAGCGTGGGGTTGTGAATAGAGAATGGGCAAATATTGATTTATCAAGATATAATGGCTACTTTGGCTCATACTTCAAGACCTCTAATGACATCTCCTCATCCATGGGTGAATGTAGAAGACAAAAAGAGGAAATAGTCTCCTAAGTAGAACTAGCCATAGACAAAGGATGAAAGGCATGTGCGACCTTGCTATACTCCCTGACCTGACGCTAGATGTTATACGGTCACAATCAAGCCGAATCGGAAGTATTGAAACTGACTCCTAACATGTGTGAACCTTATAGACTCCTCCTACAATGTAGCCCAATCCCCTACTAAGAATCTCCAAAATCTAGTTGTAACCTTCCTATGTCCCCCTAGTATAACGTAGACACCATTGTGGAAGTAAAAGAAACAAAAACCATGCTAACTCGTCCATGATATCATGTGTCAACATATCAAGCGCTAAAAAAAAAGCTCGTTTAGCTTCATCATGGAGTGCACGAGGGAGCATATGGAATAAACGTGGATATGATATCCTAGTCTCAAAAAGTCCTAGAATAGAGCATGCATATGATGCTAACCATTTCCACGACCCGATCAGTATATCCGGAATGATCAACGAATGAATCAATGTAGTTTGCGTGTTCTCCGAAGTGACAAATGTCGATCGCCCTCCTCACGTACGCATCCCAAGTGGTCCAATCATAATCTTTGTGCATCTTTCCCACTTGGGTCTTTACCCATTGCAAGTAGAGAGACGATGACACAACAAACATAATATATCACGTACCGCTCTAGGTGGTCTCATGAGGTGAAGTGAAACTATAGCTAGCACAAAGAAAGCAATAAGCACACATGGCATGTATCTACTCCCACCCGTAGAACTACAACCCTTTGACAACCCACCTCACATGGAGAAATGCTAACTATAAAAACTCTAAAATCTAAAAACTCATAACTTTTTATTCCGATCTCTATAATTTTTCAACAATGTTCCAATAGAAACAATGCAAGAAAAAAATCAATTAGAACAAAAAAGAACTGAACTATATTTATGATTTGAGAAAAGTCGATCAAAACCCTAAAAATAACAAAATCAATATTATCTCTATATAACATTATCATAGAGATACCAATCGAACCCAGATTTAAAAACTAAAAAAAATTTCTATTCACTCTCATGTTAGACAAAGTATAACACTACTATATGTTGAAGAATTGATACTAAACTACACTCTCTCCTTCCACCCGTGATCACACCCGAAATATTTCAAATTACTTCTATTTCCATAGCTCTTTAGATGCTGTCTATTTCCTGAATTTGGCAACTAGAATCAACCAAGGGCAATGTTGCTTTATTGACTGTATCAATCTACGGCAATAGTATTCATTTTTCCAATAATAAGACTTCCTATAATCAGAATTACACTAAAGGTCTACGAGTCTAGTAAGCTAGTACACGGTCCCCAAAAAAATCTAGCAAGTACGGAATCAGCTTTCGGGCGGAAATGTACCGTGGTGAAGGCAATTGATAATCTTACATGTCAAAAACTAATTTGACCCCGAGTTCGAACATGCGACTGTTCGACCAGGCACGCATCGAATCATTTTACGATTCTCGTTTTGTTATTGTAAAGTGATGTTACGCTTGCATTCTGACCCCTAATTCGCATAATTTCTGGATCCAGCCAGCCGTGACCGATTTCGGCTGTGCAAGGGAAACACGAAGGGAGGCCACATTTCGCTGCCTTCGTATGGAAATGACCCAGTCCGAGGTATACCAGATGATCAGAGTTGCATTTTCCGGTCATTACTGCATTCGAAAGTGTATAATCTGAAGAGCCTAATCCGATCGTTTGCTTTTCTGATAGGTTCATTAGATCTCTCGAAAGATCTTCGTAATGTCCTTTTCACGTGCCCTTCGCTCGAAGTTCTCAAATTCGCCTCTTCTAGCCTCGAAAGCATCTGGAAGTGACTGAGAATGAAGTCGACCTTGTTTCGATGACGATACGTTTCATGAGTGGGGTCAGGTTGGCGCCGGAAGTGGTCCAGGTTTCAAAGTGTACTTTGCACGTGTCCACTTACAAAGGTTCAGGATGTTGCTACAAAAGTGTTCCGACAAAACCTGGTGTGGGATGAATTCAATTAAACGCATGTTTGACGACATTTCACCCGCAAGTTTTAAGCCTGGAGTATGAGTGCAGATGCAGTACTCCACACTTTGTAACCTACATCCCAAATTAGCTCTCATTCTTCGAGCTTCTCAACGGCCAGGGTCTACCAGCGTCTGTTCCCTCTTATAGACGAAAATCTCCATCATTGTTCCTCGCACGCTTGTCCTACTCGAGGCGCTTAAAGTCAAGGAGGTTGACTCAGCGAATCTTCATCCGTGCCCTAGTGATTCTCCCATCTCCCGAGCGAACGTAGAGAGGAGCAAGAGGATGAAGATGAAGGTGATGAATGAGAAGAAAACCACTCGGAAGAGGCTGACTGATTCTATCCCCTCGAATCCAATCAGGTCGAGAGGTAACTACAATCAGGACAGTTGTGACAAAGCTAATACGCTGAAGGACGTGTCCAGGTCGCTTCCTTTGCTGGCCTTGAATTGTTTACTGCGAAGTTGTTGGTTCCACCAACGAATCATCCGTCCATCCATACCTCCCTCGCTCGTAGACCCCCGACCACAGATACCACACACAGCACCTTCACGCACCGATCACCTCATGCTGCTGACATCCACGACAAAGAGCAAGAATCGAGAGGGACGATCGACTCGCCAATTGTCAACCTCAGTAGAAGGGGAGAATATAAGGTGACGAGAAGATGAGGACAGTGCTAAAACCCTCTGCAGAGTCCCAGCTGGTTCGTACCACTTTCCTACCAGGCGTGATCATTGTTGAAAGAGCACGCGAATCCTTTCGCCAGAACAGCCCCTGGGGTAGGAATCTAAATCCTCTTTTAAGTTAAAGCATGGGACTAGACTCACTAGACCAAACAGGACCGGATCGGACTGGACTCCATGTTGTTCTAAGACTTGAAGCCTGCGGAGCATGAAACTCTTGTGACTGGCTCTTTCCACGACGACTGGAGTGCTGCTCAAGTTCAAGGTTACTCTAGCTGGGCCTCAACTTTCAGAACAACTGCTATATTCGAACACTTGTTCGGACATAAATACCTCCGGCCCAATGGAAGAATTAAATAATGTGAAATAAAGCTGAAAAGCAGATTTGCATGCATGGCAGGGTTGGAGGGGTTGTAAGTAGCAGCATTCACAACCGGGGCCAGATATGGATGGGTCCCAGGTTTAGTTCCGTTCTAGGCGCCGATCACACAACAAAGGTTACCAAGTCTGCTCCCTTCTGGAGAGATCAGAATATATAGAGGACCTTAAGCAACAAGTCAAGGGCTCCAGAGAACTTTTCCTAGGCCACAACGGTAACAACGCAGCTGGTTTCGCCATACCGAACCGAGCTCATCGTTCGTGCGTCACATAACGAAGGCAATGACGAACGTCCATGAACCGCATGGGTCTCGGACGCCACTCAACTCCTGTACCGGTCGTTGGAAAGCCTTCTGCATGGGTGCAGGCCATCTACCTTCACCTCGGGACTCCTACTCACATCAGTGGCATGACTACAGGAAGACCCACAAATAATACTCGTGATAGCTTGAATAAAAGTCAGGCGAACCCATCTCACTGGTAGGTAGGCACTGATTGGTAGCAGCTGCATGAGGGAGATTTCCAGTGGCGATTTTAAGTGTTCGTGAAGGTAAAGAGGCTCGAAAGTGGTATTCCTTTGGTCTGTTGTTGGGTGGATACAGCTCAACGAGAGCCAGTCTTGAGGACTTGTCAGACGTTCCCCCGCCCCACGCATAAGTAAGTCATGAGTGGATGAGAGAACGCGTTTCTGGTTCGTCCAAGTCCCAAAAGTGTGAAAATCCAAAGACTGAGTTTGATGGGACCGGAAACACGTCTAAAAGCCACCGAGTCTTAAATTCTCGCCATATCGCCTAAGGGTGGACAAATTCCTATTTGGATACAACCCGTAATGTCAGGATATAAAATTGTAGGCTGATGTCGTTCACTGTACATATGGCATTGCCGTTTTGGGAGCTGTAAGAGCAATGCTCAACCCTTTTCTATGAGGATTCAATTTTTTGGGTCATATGATATCCAGTCCTTGAATGAAGTCGACAGTAATGCCCTAACATCCCAGGTCGGGATCATTGAACACCGCAGCCAAAAAATGATATACAAATGATACAGAGTTCGGAAGCCCAGAAAGCTCAAGCATGGCAACCCATTCTCAAACGATTTCTCCCATATCCACCTTATTTATAGAAAAGTCTTCAGGAGCATGATGTTGGGTTGCTCCTACAAGAAGTTCCAATCTCTGCCATGCAAGAACGACAGCCATGCCAATCAGATTCGCGGCGAGGAACAACCAACAAAGTAGACTTACTACTACATGAACTTCGAGGGCTCTCCACTTTGTTTGTGACCACGGATGGAAAAACTCACTTTCACAGAAGCCTCGATCCCTTCCAGTCTTCGCAGAACTGCCCTGTCATGGATCAGGTTATCATTCGGTTGGCCAGCCAAGGGTGAATATGCCATCTGCCTCCCGTTCAGAAACAAATTTCTGAGTTAGAAACGAACAGTTTAGCGAAATGTTAAATTCACGGACGAGGAGTCAAATACATAACCTTAACCTCCATTATGTTTTCCTCGCTCTATATGGTCCATTGTGAGCTGTTCAAGAGTAAGTAACCAATGAACCTATAACCGACCTGCCAAGAGTTTAATCCCGCTATCCCTTGTCTCCAGGCCCAAGCTTGAGAGTTTCGCCCTCCGTTTTGAGAAGGTGGCGGAGGTGGAGTCTCATACATATGCGATTCATCACTTCCACCACCCTTCACTGCATCCTCCCCTCCTAGTTGCTTACGAATGTTGGAAGTCGCCATAAGCACGACCTGTCTTGAAGTCAGGTCCAATGGATTCAGTCGAAGAAGCGCAAGGTTTTAAGGCAAAAATTGTAGACTACTGGAGAAACCAATGACCACAATTCGCTAAGAACGTTCGCAGAAAATACGTTATCCCCGCGCACATTTTGGGTGCATTGTTGACTCATGCACAATGTCTTAAGACGTAAGAGAAGCTCAAGTCCACTTAGCAGAATTGAGCAAGACGTACCTTCTTGAACAGTCTTGCATTGGCCATTCCTTGTATCCGAACATCATCACCTGGAGTTGGTCGATTCTGACCTGGTAAACCTTCAATTCGTATGGACGATACTCCATAATAAGATTGCAAGCAGCCTGCTGCAGCGCACACGCAAATTATCTCAACTGAACATTCTTTGTTCGTGTTTAGCATGACCTGAAAGGCGAAACAAATGCTACGTGCTAAACATGATTATGGAGACGTGATTGTGCCCACAAATCTGAATACAAAGCTCCAAACTCCGGATCAAATTTCACTCGGCCGTGTTTTGAACCGGGAAAGTTCTGAGCTGTCATGTCATTAGGAACTGGTGCAGTTCAACCCATCGGCGCGGTTCCGACGTTCTACGATTGAGCGATGCATTCTTTGCAGAATGAACTGCATACCTTGCTCAATTACGACATCTGTTACGAGATGTAACAGCACATGCTTCTCTCGTCTTGAGACACCGAAACAGGGCAAAAACACCGGTCTCGTAACCTGCAAAACAATTGAGTCCACATTCAAGCTGGAGTCGTTACTCCATCTTGCCAAGCAAAGAAATACTGGAGAAGGTACTTAGCTAACTCACGACTTCCCTTTGACTCCAAACTTCTACTTCGACTCTTGTGACTAGTAAAATTCACAACGACTTCTAAGCATGAGCCAGCTTTGAGTCGCGTTCCTAAATGATCTGTAACATCAACAGTCAATCTACCAGGACTTCAGTACATCAGTTTCACAAGCCAATGACCAGAATTAGCTCTAAACGTCATTGAAGATGTATTATAAACATCTGGAGTGGGTTGGTGTGCTCCTAAGTGGGCTGCGGGAACGAAGAGCTTGCATAACTGCAGTAGTGCAGTGATGCCCTGGGCGCAACTCACGTTGTCATCCCGGTATTACTTTCGTCAACAGCGGTCAAAGATTAAGCACGAAAATCATGTCTCAGGTTGTCTGTAACATCAACAGTCAATCTACCAGGACTTCAGTACATCAGTTTCACAAGCCGATGACCAGCATTAGCTCCAAACGCCATTGAAGATGTCTAAAAACATCTGGAGCGGGTTGGTGTACTCCTAAGTGGGCTGCGGGAACGAAGAGCTTGCATAACTGCAGTAGTGCAGTGATGCCCTGGGCGCAACTCACGTTGTCATCCCGGTATTCCTCTCGTCAACAGCGGTCAAAGATTAAGCACGAAAATCATGTTGCAGTAAAAAAGCGAAGGAGAAGTTGAAGAGAAAAGTTTCCAGTAATATTTCCCATTCTACCACACCAGACATCTTCTTGTCTTCCGCATCTAATATCCAGTACACAACTAATTAAGAACTTCATGCTAAGTACTGTACATTAGTGTTCCTGAAGCACAAGTAGTTGACAAAATGAAGTCACGGAGAGTGGTGTTGACCTTATAGACAATGGCATTCGTTGTCACATAAAGCTTTCGCGTCCGAATGTCCTGTCTCACCACATATCTCCTTATTGGAACGTAGAGAAGCATGAGTAGGCCTACTCCGTATACCAAAATTAATAATAGTGATATAAGAATCCACTGCACGGTGTCATAGTTGACATAGCTGTTCTCCATTTCTGCGAATGAAGCCCTGTATAAGATTCTACCTATATCCCCTGCTTCCTCGTCATCGGCTTGAGAAACAGGATCCGCGAGAAGCTGAGCTTCTAAGTAGTCACCCTCCGGGATTTCCTCTAAAGAAGCCATTCAAGGTCCACCTGACAGAACACAGTAGAACATGGGTTCGATCGAAAGCCTCATCAAGACACTAGATGCTGACAAGACATTTCTTCGCGCAAAGTGAGTTTAAACCGTATATTCTGCACCACATTACTGAAACATAATTGTACTGTTTCTAACTAAAGAAGATCAATTGTTGCCTGGCTATCTCATAATTTACTGCCACTGTACAGGCCACAACAGAGATATCATGGGATGTACTGACACTCAAACGACCTCCAATTGAGAAGCATTCAAATCAGAAGTGGCAACAAACCAGCACGCACAAAGAGGACACTCACAATCCAAATGCGGGCGTTGGAGTTTCGCCAAAATGAGATAGACTAGATAGATTCAGTCATCTGCGCAGCACCTTGCTGTTGAGTTTGGAGCAGAAAAAGCCGTAAACCTGGATATTATGCACGCAGTCAGCTGCACTGGAATTCTCCACAACGACTGTGATCCCAAAACGTGTTGCAGTATAGTGGTATGGTAAAATTCTCGTATTAGCTACAAACGCCTAGACTCCATACTACATCTACTTAGGTTTCGAAGCGTTACAGGAGCAAGAGAGTTCTGCGTGCACTGAAAGCAGTTAGATCGCTTGCAAAATGCGAACCTGATTCGGCTGCGTGGATTCTTAGTATCATCGCCGTAAAGACAACAAATTCGTGTACTGACGAAGGGCAAATTCTACGGGCTGCAAATCACGGCAGGAAGCGGAACTCAAGAGTCGCAAAGTTGTTGATTACCGTACAGCATCAATTGATTTCCAGTAACGAAGGCTCCACATGGTTTTTATTAACTGCATCCACATTCAAATCCTGCACACACTGTTTCATATCAGCAATCTCAAGGCTACATACGTTAAATCTCGTAAACAATCCCTCTGGTTCCCGAAAGCTACCTTCGGTTATCAACCTCGCGCATCCAAAACTCACATGAAAATAATTAAAAATTCGTCCTAGAGCCTAATCACTTGAGAAATTTCCCGAGAATGTTAATCCGATTCATTGCTTTACACTTTCATAAACTCCGAACTCGCCATTCATTCCACCAGATGAAAAGAGCGTTGAGACAGAATCCGAACCAACTAACGAGCACGCTGGGAAGCGAAACAGAACTCCAAGACAATCCACCGACGAGAAAATTCCAAACACTCACCAATCGATCCGCAATTCAAAAAACACGCTCTCAGGAAACTCCAGCGACAATCTCGTCAAAGCAACGTCTCCTTTCCTTTCCTTCCTTCCTTCCTTCCCTCCCTCTCCCACTCAAATCAATTTTGAAATAAACACCACTAGCGTCTGTCTGCTTAGCCTCGCCTCGCCTCCTTGCCTATCTGCTCACAACCAGCAGAAGAATCAAGGATGATCGAGGAAGTATAAGAAGAAGAAGAAGAAGAAGAGGGCGAAGAAGAAGAAATCCACTCCAAACGTTCAGTCAGCCTTGGGGAATAATCAACAAATAGGACAATTGGCTATCGACACGAAGAAGAAAAGATGGCAGCGTAGCCACACCAGAGGGACAGGCAAGGCCAGGGACCGGGGATGGCGACGGGGTCGGGTACTCGACTCGACTTGAGGGAGGGAATGGAACGGGGACTCGGTCCATGGTGAAGAAGGAGAAAGACTGCCAATGGCATTGCGACATTTTACAGCGTCTTCTTCTAGTGGCTGGCCGCGGTAAACGGCGCTTACCCGCACTGAGTGCACTCGAGTGCGATGCCAAGCGATTCCAGGCTCAGTCAGTCAGAATGGAGGAGATGCTTCACATACCAGCACCATTCCAGCCCTGCCCACGCCATCTCTGGCCCTCTTCTGCCGAGACAAGAGGCTGCGCTTCTCCGCAAAGGATGCTTGGTTCGTTGGTTGGTGGCGGGTTACATGTAGCAAGCTGCAGATGCACTGGGACCCTCCTCTGCTCCCGCTCGCTGCCCACAGGAGGACAAGACACGACAGGACATTAGTCACCAGTAAGTCCAGGACGCCTCCTTGTCAGTGTCCTTGTCCTTTCCGTTGTAGACCACAATGCACTGGTCAGTCCTTCAGGTCATCAGCCATCAACTGACCGCACAATCTGGAACGCAAGCTCAACGATCTGCTCGAGTTGATTTCACGTCAGCGTCCTGCTCGAGAGAGTAGGACTGGCAGACTATCAATTTATTTGGAGGATGCAAGGGATGCAAGGGAGGCAAGAGGAGGGATTTGGGACTTGTCTCTACAATGGTTGTGGGGGCAGAAGCGGAGGAGGAGGAGGAGTAGGGCAGCTGGGGGAAAATGGATGATTTTATTTATTGAGGATGAAATAGGAGATGATGATTGAATTTCTTCTCTCTTTTGGTGTTAGGGGGAAGTGCTGAAGAGCTGATTGTTTGATCTTCCGTGGACGAGATATGGTGATTGATTGACTTAGTACAGATGCACATTCTATATTTTTTCCTTAAGACGGGCTCAAGCGGACAGGCAAATGTTTGTATCGCCTACGGAACTCCTGACGATAAGAAAATGGATTTCGAGAAAAGGAAGGAAAAAGAAGAGGACATAGTGGAAAGCGGAAATGGGCTGGAAGCATAATATATAATTGTAGCTCGATTCCTTTTTCCGGCCGAGCAGGTTTGTGGATCTGTAGATCTACAGGTGGTCGTCTGCGTGGATCCTTTGCTGTAGATGCTACAGGTGGTAAGCGCGGGATGGACGCCAGTAATCAGTCCACCTTTAATGCCGAATTTGCAATGCGTTTAACATCCAACCTCGACGAGCGCAGTTTCTGACAGAACAGCTTCATCTGCTTACAGGTCCGCAAAGGTTTGGTGAACGTGGTTCAGTTAGTCTCGCACGCATCCATGCTTCTCGGCGGGGCCAGTTTAAAGTCTGATCCAATCCAGTCCAATCCGTTTCTTCCAGAAGGCATATACTCGTCCCGCCCCATTCCTCCCTCATCTCGTTAGGCTTCATTTCGAGCTAAAACAACCATGAGATCTCTCTCTCCCGCCCCATCTCTCCCTCACCTTGTTAGGTTTCAATTCGTGCTAAAGCAACCATGAGATCTCTCTCTTTCTGTCGTGTCTTGGTTTGTGCTCACCCTGCTTCCTCTGCAGTCTGCACCGAAGTGGATGGAAGCGATTGGACCTACATGGCCAGGGTGGAGTCTGGTGCACTTGGAAAGATCCTCGTGCACGTGCCCTATTGTGCCTGCTGGAGCAGTGACGAAGAGTGGGTGATTGAAAGGTGAGGATTCGCAGGGGAATTGTGTCTCTGGCTGGCTGCTGGGAAATTCGAACTTGCTTTACTTCTCGTTTCTGCTTCATCGACAGGAAACTGTAGTGCCACTTCAGGAAGCAACAGCCCACTTCCCATGTGAGATAATTTTGTGTTTGCACTTTACGATCTTTGGGAGAGATGAACTCGTTACAGAGCGTCCTCTCTCTCAAAGATCGGAAAGTACAAATTAGAATTTCTGAAGAGAGATACCTGCAAGACAGATTTTTCTCCGAGGTAGAATGGATTTGCTTCAGTCTTTCAATACTCCCCAAGCTTTGTTCACGAAACTCCGTGCGGGAATTAAGTTTGTAGAAATATATACAAACTTTCCAACAAAGCCGAAGAGTCCATGGCGTCCGAGAAACGCGTTGGGTATGGACTGCGCCATTGTCCTTCAAGGCTTGTTACGTGGAAACGTGACGAGTA
Source organism: Marchantia paleacea (assembly GCA_014180765.2). NCBI lineage: Eukaryota > Viridiplantae > Streptophyta > Marchantiopsida > Marchantiales > Marchantiaceae > Marchantia > Marchantia paleacea. Next base: position 2,843,969 of record MUAA02000014.1, read on the forward strand.
TCGAGTATCGAGCATCTCTCTGCGTCCGATCTATGTACACGATGGGTTGGTTGGGGCCGATAGCGAGGCAAATCTTAACTGAGGTATCAAGACATAAGCAGAATCTCCCTTCGAGCACAAATATTTATCTATCTATATGTACACACTCAATCACTTTGGCACGGAGAATTAATGTACCGATTGCCCGTAAATATCCCACGAGATGGTACGATCGCGATGTTTGCGAGGCTTGCCACGTTCTAAGAGCCCGACAGCTTATCTAATGGATTGGATTTCAATCTCTACTTCCGATTAGTTGGTCCGGACCCGTAGAAAGGCGAATCACCTCGGCGAAATCACGACACATATGCATACAACTGAGCTACTCGAATCTGCTTTCGAGTCGTGATGTGAGTAGCTAATTTCTCCTGCATACATCTGAGGCGAAGGGGGAGAGACCTCTCGTACAAACACCTCAAAAATCCTCACTCCAGAAGGTGGCCATTTGTAATATTAGCGAGGCTTATCATATATCAAGAACCCCGGAAGCAATAGTCTTGCTGGCTTCGAACATAAACGCCATTGCTCTTCACCAAAAGCTCATGGCAAAAGCACAGCGAGGGTTTTTCTACGTCGGGCCTGCAGAAGATGCAACTGCGCCTTAACCTGTTGCTAGAGGAGAGGGTTTCATGGAGAGCGATGTCCGATGCAGAAAACCGTCAGCTTCTCGGATCTTCTGCTACCTCGCCACTCGATGTCACCAGACGTAGTAAAATAACAAAAAGATGGGAAGACCCCATAGGTCCTACAAGTATGAAACCAAACGGGTAACATGGGGATGGCCCCAATAGCATCACACTAGAAAATATATACTCCTACACCTAATATATCCTACCTATCTAGATCATAGGGACCACTAGCATCTTAATAAACATGATCTCACTTGATTCACACTCTCTTGCAACAGCAATAGAAAAATGTTGACTAAAATAGACTATATAATAAACTAAAGAGAGTGATATCTCTGTATGTGAGGTATCCACACTCTCTTGCAATAGCAATAGAAAAATGTTGACTAAAATAGGCTATATAATAAACTAAAGAGAGAGATATCTCTACCATCTAGTATGGTAGTCTCTTGCGCACTCACTCACTAACATATTGGTGTCCATAGTTCCATATAACTCCAAAGTTAGAGCAACAAAAAGATAAACTCTTTCTATACCCCTATACCAAGTATAGGTCTGTCCTAACCCTAATCGACTACAAGGCATACCAATGCTCTCTGTATGTGAGGTATCCACACTCTCTTGCAATAGCAAACACCACATCCATAATGGCATCATAGATAGCTATCCTTTGTACTCCGAATGGGTCATATGAATACTTGATGCATCTTAAGTAATACCACACTCACATGTGAGTAATGAAGATGTAGATGGATGGATCAAGCCAAGACGGAACCTCATCGTTGTAGAGAAAATAGATGGTGCAAGTCGAAAAGCCGTGATGCATGATCGAGCCAAGATCCACAAGCCTGCACCCTTGCTAGAGCAAGAGCATAGACGAGCTCTAGTAATACGAGGAATGGCCGGGTCCACTAAGAGTGAATGTAGAGCCTGCTCAAATTGTGTAACCAATCTTGGTTAGCTATAGTTAGTTTAGCCAAAGCGTAGATTGGTCACTAGATCACAAAAATACAAGATAGTGGTGTGCACGATCCAATGACGAGGTGGCTATCATGGATTGGTGGATCGGATTGTGTGCTAGACGTCTTTTAAGAATTGGTTAGGATAAGATAACGAAACATGCAACCTACGCATGTTAGCCATGTGGCATAGTTTGGATTTTGTACTTTTCTAGTCATACAGTATATAAAGCAAGGAGAGATCTTCAGAAGACATCTCATCTTGAAAGACATTCCCGAGTCATTGACTTCAGTGTTACAATGGTTTCAGAGCAGGCTGATTGTTCCTATGAGTGTGGATCACCCGTCTTGGAAGAATAGTCTTGGTTGGTACAATTATTTGAGGAGAGAGTGTTTGTTAGAGGCTTGCAGTGGCCATTGAGCTGCAAGTAGTGGAAGGGGATTATTGTGGGTGCATGTTATGGATGGAGGAGATAGAATAGTACCAAGATTCTCATTTCTTAATCTTTTCATGTCAAACTGTTATACATTGAGAGAGCAAGGTTGACTCAATATTTAGTTGATCATTTTGGTGCCAACTTCATGGACCAAGTGATGAGATCTCAAGATCCGATTATCTTACCTATAGTCACATACGACATTACTTGGGATCTCACAATATACATTTTAGTTTAGAGATGGACCTCAATAGACCACCACCGGTGAGATTCAACACACGGTGTGAAATCTATTGTGTGTAACATCCTAAAACTATGTTTTGGAGCCTAGTTATTAGAAATTTTGGAGAGGAGTATTACCAAGAGGTGATAGCATCACCTATTCCTTTTGTGTTGCCAATCTTGAGAAATTGGAGAGTGTTCATCTTAACTCTATATTGAGAGAGTGGATGGAGACGAATCATGGAGTACACTTTGAGAGAAATCATTCAGGAGTTGAGAGATTTGAGAAATGCATTTGAGCAAAGTCAGACTCAAGTACAAGAGTTAGCTCAAGAATTGATAGCAGTCAAAACGAGAGGAATGGAAAATAAGAGAATAAGAGAAACCCAAATAGAGATAGATACGTCACCATCAATGGTGGAGAGCGAAGAAACGGTGAGAGCCCGTGCTCTTGAAGCCCAAGCGGCACAACGAGTGAGAGAGCTAGATCTTTAGACATCCATGATTCTTAAAATGACAAAAGCTTATAAGATAGAACATTATCGAGGAAGTCGGATCATGGGAGTTTTGGAAGGTTGGATTGAGAGAATGGAGTACCATCTTGCTTCGTTCAATATCAACGATCACATTGCAGGTCTTTTTATTCATACTTTGTTGTTGGAGAAAGCATCTACTTGGTTTCAGGGTTGGATGATGGAGCTCAATGAGTCAGGCCAACAAGTTATTTGGAGTGCAATGAAACCAGGTCTCCTTCAGAATTTTCAAGCAGTTGATCCCATAATCACAGCACGAATGAGGTTGTGGAAACTTGAACAGAAGGGAAGTGTGGATGAGTACATCGAGGAATTTCTAGATCTTCGAATTCGGATACGAGATATGAGTGGAGTTGAAGCCCTTGATTTATTCAAGAGAGGGTTGAAGAATAAGATTCAACAGGTGATTCGAGACAATCCAAGCAACTTGAACGAGGCTATTGCTTGTGCACAACAAATGGCCAACGTCTACCACAACGGTGGAGAGGTATGAGTTTCCACGAATCAATACTATAGACCAATGCATATGGAGTTGGGCAACATAAGGCGGAGAGAAGATTTCATTCCATGGGGAGCGAACACACAAGGAGGAGATCGTCGCAACTCGAATCCTCATCGAGAAGTAAATTCAAGAGGAGGAGACGGAGTGGAAGAGAGATGAGAAATGAGACAATGCTATAATTGTGGAAGATTTGATCATATTGCCATGAATTGCCGAATCCGAGTTCTAGCAAGAGGAGCTAGACCTCTCTATCGACGTGCTCTCAGCAATCTTGAAGATGGAGATGAAGTGACCGATGTCAATCCGGGAAATGACGAGCACCAGTAACCTTGCCTCGTGACCTTACTGGTTCGATGAAAAGGAGGAAAAGCGAGGAAAGGAAGCAAAAACATGAGGTAAATGGTTTGAGAAAGAATGAAACATGTTTGATTGTGACGGATGGCGAGATAGAAGGAGTAAAAGTGAGAGTATTGATTGATCTAGGAGCTACAGAAAATTTTCTATCTCAATCTATTGCTATAAAGTTGGGATTAGCTTTAGAAAAAGATGAGAGTGAAAAGGTAGAGTTGCCAAACGGGCAAACAGAGAGCATTGAGAGCATTCCTAGGAAAGTGGAGTTGAAGATTGGGCAATACAAGGAATCGTTGGAGTGGAGAGTAATTCGATTAGCTCGTTATGATGCTATTTTGGGTATACCTTGGATGAAAAAATATAATCCTGAGGTAGATTGAAGGAAGAGAGCAAAAACTAGTTGGAGGATTTTTGGAGATAGACTTAGATCGGAACAAAAAAACTTACCTCTATATGTGATAGGAAGAACCGTTATCAGTCACAAAGATGTATGTTTTTTGGGCCTAATAAGAGATGTAAGCGTTCCAAAAGAGCAATCTTTTATAAATGAGGAGTTAACTTGTATCTTGAACGAGTTTCAAGCTGTTTTTCCAGATGATCTGCCTCTAGGTTTACCACCAAGAAGGAGAGTGGATCACAAGATAGAGATCTTACTAAGAAGTTCTTCTCCTTGTAAAAGTCCCTATCGACTTGCGCCAAATGAGCTGGAGGAATGCAAGGCACAATTGGAAGAGTTGTTGGAGAAAGGGTTTATCCAACCTAGTGTGTCACCATGTGGAGCTTTAGTGTTATTCGTGAAGAAGAAGAACGGCTCCATGCGGATGTGCATTGATTATCGTGCTCTAAATCAACAAACGGTGTCCATTACCGCAAATGGATGACTTGTTTGATCAACTTCATGTAGCTATCACCAAATTTGATCTTATAAGCGGATACAATCAGATCAGAGTGGCTCATGAAGATATACAAAAGACAACTTTTAGAACTAGATTTGGACATTTGAGTATCTAGTTATGCAATTTGGTTTAACCAATGCCCCTGCGACATTCATGGAACTCATGAATGATATTTTTTGTAAATATCTAAATAAATCAGTGATTGTGTTTTTAGATATTATCTTGATATATAGCAAGTCCTTACAATATCATCAGAAACATCTAGAGAAGTACTCCAAGTGTAGAGAGAAAATAAACTTTATGCTAAGATGTCAAAATGAGAGTTTGGCAAAAGCGAAGTAGATTACTTAGGCCATAGAGTTAGTGTAGAAGGCATCCACGTCATGAGTGATAAAGTGGAAGCCATTCAAAATTGGAGTGCTCCAGAGAATCAGACTCAACTACGTAGATTCTTGGGTTTAACCGGCTCCTATAGAAGATTTGTGGAAGCTTTTGCTCGTATTGCTCATGCTTTAACAAATCTCTTAGGCTAAGGGCAGAAATGGCAATGAAATACAACTCAAGATATTGCATTTCAGGCTTTGAAGGATGCGCTCTTATATGCACCAATCCTTTAATGGTATGAACCATGTAGACCAACGAAACTTGCTTCGGATGCATCAGGTGTAGCAGTTGGAGAAGTGTTACAACAAGAATGGAGAGATGGATGGCACCCAATTGCCTTCTTATCACGGAAGCTTTTGCCGGCAGAGCAAAATTATCATACCACGGAGAGAGAGGAGTTAGCCATTGTGTTGGCTACTAAACATTGGAAGCACTATCTCGGAGATAAGGAGTTTGTGGTTGAGACAGACCACAAGACTTTGGTTTATTTAGAAACTCAAAAGGATCTGTCAAAGCGGTGTCGTGTTGTGACGCGGCTACTATGAGAAGATGATGACATGTATCATCTTCAGAGCTGTTGTCATGACGGTGATACTTTAAGTTAGGATAACCGACGGCATTGTAAGGCTGTTAAGAGACCACCGTTGGATCAACTTTGTAGGGCTTGGATGTTGAAAAGGCTCCAAGAGATATTATCTTGGATCTTATCAGATATAAAGCGCAGTCGGGGTGGAAAGGGTATGGGAGAGATCTAGACACATCACCTTGCTGACTAAGGAGCTTATTTGATCAAAGTGGAGTCGATGTATGACCTGGATAGAGGACAACATGATCATCCAGATGTATTGATGCCCAGTCCATTTGTGATCAACATCCGGTGTTTTCATTGTGATCACTTTCGGGTATACTTAGCCGGTTTCGAGTTGTCATTTTAACTTTTATTAGTGACAATTCAAATTGTGTATAGGATGTCTAAGTAATGTGTTTAGGATAGTAAAAATGGAGTTGATTTGGCCACACTAGAGGTCAAAATAACACTCTCTATTCTCATTGGTCTGGTAGTTTTGGCCAATGAGGGCACTAGGGCAACTTTTTCAAGGTTTTGAGGGGTTATGGAGACCTTTTAGGGGGATATTCAAAGATTTGAAGATAGGGTTGGAGAGCTGACGGGACGAGCTACAACGTTGGCTCAAGAGTGGATGGATTTGAAGGGTTTGTCACTCTAAAATGGTGATTCAAAGATAGAGAGAGATCTTTGAATGTATTTGGGGTGTTTATGAGAATCTTACAAGGGTTTTGAGAGATCTAAGTCAACTAAGTAATAGTTTACGACTTATACTTGTGTTTGGATTGAAATTTTGACTCAATTGGATGAGTTTTGAGTACAAAGTGATAGGTTGAAGTTTGTGTATACAGTTAGAGTTGCAGGATTGCATTGACTATCACGAAGTTAGTACATCAATCATATCTTTTGATATCAGAAAGTTTCATCAATAAAACTTTCCATAGTTGAATTTCTGATGATAAGTAACCTTCTCATGAAATTTGAGAGCAATTGAAGTCAAGGATTGGGATGTGTGATGGTTTTGGTACATAGGGATCTGCATATCGTCTTGTGCTATTGTGTGTAAATCGACAATTGTTCTGAGAGATCTAGAGAAAAAAAACATATGAAAATTTTTCGAGAGTTTAAAGGGTTGTGGAGCAATTTTCTGTGAAGTTTAAGTGAGAGTTATCGGTCTCAACATTGGATATCATAATCTTCTTCTATTGAAGTTTTACCGGTTGTAATGAACTCAAATATGGAGTGCTAAGGAGAAGAAGAAGAGATTGTCAACTCACACGAGGTTCAAGAGGGTTCTTCTACAACCATGCGCTTAGTCATTCTCTGTAACCATCTTTAGTTAGTGAGAACTAAAGTAGAGGTTACGCAAGGAGGAGATACATAGTTTGGAGTTGACTATTAATGGAGTATCTAAAGTTGCCACATCAGCAATCCGTGTCCTCTTTAGGTTGTGTTTTTTAGTTAGTTAGTGTGTCAGTTGGAGTACACGTCAGCAATCCGTGTGTTCATAGGGATGACCGCCATGTTATCGATCCACGAGAAATTGAGTGGATGGTGGTTGTGTAAGCTTATCTAGTTTGTTCTTTTTTGAGTACTATATATGGAGACGGAGACATCCATGATGACATGATGGTGACATACTTTTTATGATATGGTAAAGATCAAGACTTACCTACAACTATTGAGAGATTTGGACTTGGATAACCTTGATGTTTGGGTTAGAGTGTGTTATCAAAAATCATAACTTTATTGTAGAGTCAAAAATTTCGGAATATTATTGGTTTTCTTCTTAGACGGATCTAAATGGGGAAAAAAGTACAATTTGTTCCAATCTTTTAGTGTCAAAATGTGGAGGAGAGCTCCTAACCTTGAATGTGAGTATTTCGGGGTGTGACCTTCAAAAGTTTTTACGGGTCCTGTACAGTTTTTCAAGGTAATCAGTTAAATCCTATTGTGGAGCCGCTGTAAATCCCCTATTGTAGTTGTTCTTACACATACTACCGACAATGATTCTCGAGGACGCTCCATGGAAATACAGTCACTTGTGCATACTCCTCCTTACATTAGCGAACAGATCGTTCTCGGTGGAAAACTGTCAATTTCGTGCACTCTTCACCCCATGTATTTTTCCATCTCACTTTTATATTCTGTTGGACTCTCTCGCCTTTCTCTCATTTCGCAGTTTATTGAAGTAAGAAATTTATAGCAAAAAGAAATGAAGACCCCATCAACCCGTACATGTATGAAACCAAATGAGTAACATGGGGCTAGCCCCAATAGATCATAATGGAAAATATGTCATACTGCACGGGAATATGTCATACTGCACGGGAACTATCTATGTAAAATAGTTTATATACTACATAAGCATCAAAAGAATCATCGCCTACAGTGATTGCTCTCTTATCGAATGCAAAAAACTAGTGGTATCTGTTTAGCAATTTCACAGCGTTAGGTAATTGAAGTGCTTCTCACCAGCAGAAATATACCCACGATTGAACATACCTTCTTTTTATGGAATCAAGGGAATAAAGGTGATCAAAGCAGAATTTAAAATACCCAGCTCTTCATACTCTGTATTTGCGGCGTCTCGAAATGGGACTTGCTGTGAGAACAAATTTGGCGGGAAAGAAGGGGAGTCGTCAAAGAGACAAGAAAAGGGACTTGACAAGAGGCCCATTTCTTGAAAGGACCACCTCATTTAGGACAATATTACAAAATAATCATAACCAATATAGCTTAACGAATAAATTAAATTAACATGCTAAGATGGAGAGTTTGACATGTGTGTGTGAAAGTAAACTTTGATTTGTCTTATGAATAAATGAGTCATCAATATTGATGGTAACTAACTTCTCATAGCATACGGAGAGAAAATACCCGCTCGCAAAGAGTAAATCAGACAGTCGTTTCTACGAAAATATTTCCGAAATGAGAGTTAGCAATGGGTCATAACAACTCGAGAAGTTATCAGAAACGTTTGATCTACTGGAGTAGACTTTGTACCGCAGTAGACTGAGGAGTGTCGTTATCTTACCGTTTTTTCTCGTCAGCTTCTTCGCGTTTGCTACCACGTCTGTACCGGTTATATCCTGTCTCCAAGCGAGTAAAAGATATGGAGTCCTAGTCCTTCCGGTATGCTTGTAGGGAGAAAAGAGAGTGGGATTACTTGTTTTAGCATCTGAAAGTGGCGATAACGCCAGAGGAAGATCAGTCGTCGTCAGATTTACATCGACGATTGCCAGATTTTGACAAGCATTGTTGCATCTGAGCCGTCCGTGGCTCCACTGGCCGTTGCAGTTAGGGCTGCGTTAGCGTTGTGTGCGAGCAGCAGAGAGCCCCGAACGAAGCCTCTCTCCAATGCTCGTGCGAGCGATCGGTCCTCCCATCTCTGATTATTAGCTTGCGCAGTTTTCTCTTTCGGGTTTGATCGGTTGAAGAGATCTGGTGTTGCTGCTGGTGTGGTGGTAAAGCTGTTGAGAGACGTATCCGACTGTTGCTACGACGACCCCTAGTCGGCTGTGGAGGTGTCTGAGGATCCGGCCTTTTAAAATTCTTAATCTGATAGAGGTATGGCCTCCTCTGCGTTTTTTTCCTTCCTCCCGCCCCTACCTCCTTCTGAGGCCTCTTGGTTTTGTATACGGCTCTGTGGAGCTGGCTCTTTGTGTATGTCCATCTCGATGATCGTGAGAAACTAATTTGTACGGTAATTTGAGAAGCGATGATTATGCACTCGACTAGAAGGTTCGTTTGGACCTGCGTGTGCGCTTGATTCGACTGGGTTTTTAGCATGGCAAGTGTCCCACTTGGAGAATGATAGCC